>OV277714.1:1155436-5955436 GCA_922987775.1 Agonopterix subpropinquella
AGGTACTTAGGTTTTTTCAGTAGTAACATTATTTTTCATAAATTAAGTTCAAGGTGAGGGTTCAAGTCTGCTCTAATAAAATCTTGCTATTATTATGCGCAATGAAGTAGACTTTCAGAGAAACATAGCGCCATGGACTATCCTGACGATATAAGTATCGTAATCAGCCAGTTACCAAGGCACTTAGGTTTTTTTCAGTAAGAAAATTTTCAAAAATTTAGTTCAAGGTGAGGGTTCAAGTCTGCTCTAATGAAATTTAGCTTTTATTGTGCAAAAGAATGTATTCTTTCAGGGAAACATAGCGACATGGACTATGCTGGCGAAATAAGCATCAACATCAGCCATTAATATAGGTAGTTATATTTTTTCAGTAGATTAATTTTCAAAAATTTAGTTCAAGGTGAGGGTTCAAGTCTGCTCTGAACGTTTTATGCTATTATTATGCGCAATGAAGTAGAATTTCAGGAAAACATAGCGGCATTTACTATCCTGGCGAAATAAGCATCAACATCAGCCATTAATATAGGTAGTTATATTTTTTCAGTAGATTAATTTTCAAAAATTTAGTTCAAGGTGAGGGTTCAAGTCTGCTCTAATAAAATCTTGCTATTATTATGTGCAATGAAGTAGCCTTTCAGGGAAACATAGCGCCATGGACTATCCTGACGATATAAGTATCGTAATCAGCCAGTAACTAAGGCACTTAGGTTTTTTCAGTCAGAAAATTTTCAAAAATTTAGTTCAAGGTGAGGGTTCAAGTCTGCTCTGATGAAATTTAGCTTTTATTGTGCAGAAGAATGTATTCTTTCAGGGAAACATAGCGGCATGCACTATCCTGGCGAAATAAGCATCACCATCAGCCATTAATCTAGGTAGTTAGGTTTTTTCAGTAGGAACATTTTCAAAAATTTAGTTCAAGGTGAGGGTTCAAGTCTGCTCTAATAAAATCTTGCTATTATTATGCGCAATGAAGTAGAATTTCAGAGAAACATAGCTCCATGGACTATCCTGACGATATAAGTATCGTAATCAGCCAGTAACCAAGGCACTTAGGTTTTTTCAGTCAGAAAATTTTCAAAAATTTTGTTCAAGGTGAGGGTTCAAGTCTGCTCTGATGAAATTTAGCTTTTATTGTGCAGAAGAATGTATTCTTTCAGAAAAACATAGCGGCATGCACTATCCTGGCGAAATAAGCATCACCATCAGCCATTAATCTAGGTAGTTAGGTTTTTTCAGTAGGAACATTTTCAAAAATTTAGTTCAAGGTGAGGGTTCAAGTCTGCTCTAATAAAATCTGGCTCTTATTATGCGCAATGAAGTAGACTTTCAGGGAAACATAGCGTCATGGACTATCCTGGCGATATAAGTATCGTAATCAGCAAGTAACCAAGGTACTTAAGTTTTTTCAGTAGGAACATAATTTTTCATAAATTAAGATCAAGGTGAGGGTTCAAGTCTGCTCTAATAATATCTTGCTATTATTATGTGCAATGAAGTAGACTTTCAGGGAAACATAGCGCCATGGACTATCCTGATGATATAAGTATCGTAATCAGCCAGTAACCAAGGCACTTAGGTTTTTTCAGTCAGAAAATTTTCAAAAATTTTGTTCAAGGTGAGGGTTCAAGTCTGCTCTGATGAAATTTAGCTTTTATTGTGCAAAAGAATGTATTCTTTCAGAAAAACATAGCGGCATGCACTATCCTGGCGAAATAAGCATCACCATCAGCCATTAATCTAGGTAGTTAGGTTTTTTCAGTAGGAACATTTTCAAAAATTTAGTTCAAGGTGAGGGTTCAAGTCTGCTCTAATAAAATCTGGCTCTTATTATGCGCAATGAAGTAGACTTTCAGGGAAACATAGCGTCATGGATTATCCTGGCGATTTAAGTATCGTAATCAGCCAGTAACCAAGACACTTAAGTTTTTTCAGTAAGAAAATTTTCAAACATTTAGTTCAAGGTGAGGGTTCAAGTCTGCTCTGATGAAATTTAGCTTTTATTGTGCAAAAGAATGTATTCTTTCAGAAAAACATAGCGCCATGGACTATCCTGGCGATATAAGTATCGTTATAAGCCAATAACGTAGGTACTTAGGTTTTTGCAGTATGAACATTTTCAAAAATTTAGTTCAAGGTGAGGGTTCAAGTCTGCTCTGATGAAATTTAGCTTTTATTGTGCAATAGAATGTATTCTTTTAGGGAAACATAGCGGCATGGACTATCCTGGCGATATAAGTATCGTAATCAGCCAGTAACCAAGGTACTTAAGTTTTTTCAGTAGGAACATTATTTTTCATAAATTAAGTTCAAGGTGAGGGTTCAAGTCTGCTCTGATCACCTTATGCTTTTATTATGCGCAATGAAGTAGACTTTCAGAAAAACATAGCGGCATTTACTATCCTGACGATATAAGTATCGTAATCAGCCAGAAACCAAGGTACTTAGGTTTTTTCAGTAGTAACATTATTTTTCATAAATTAAGTTCAAGGTGAGGGTTCAAGTCTGCTCTAATAAAATCTTGCTATTATTATGCGCAATGAAGTAGACTTTCAGAGAAACATAGCGCCATGGACTATCCTGACGATATAAGTATCGTAATCAGCCAGTAACCAAGGCACTGAGGTTTTTTCAGTAAGAAAATTTTCAAAAATTTAGTTCAAGGTGAGGGTTCAAGTCTGCTCTGATGAAATTTAGCTTTTATTGTGTAGAAGAATGTATTCTTTCAGGGAAACATAGCGGCATGGACTATCCTGGCGAAATAAGCATCACCATCAGCCATTAATATAGGTAGTTATATTTTTTCAGTAGGATCATTTTCAAAAATTTAGTTCAAGGTGAGGGTTCAAGTCTGCTCTGAACATTTTATGCTATTATTATGCGCAATGAAGTAGAATTTCAGGAAAACATAGCGGCATTTACTATCCTGACGATATAAGTATCGAAATCAGCCAGAAACCAAGGTACTTAGGTTTTTTCAGTAGTAACATTATTTTTCATAAATTAAGTTCAAGGTGAGGGTTCAAGTCTGCTCTAATAAAATCTTGCTGTTATTATGTGCAATGAAGTAGACTTTCAGGGAAACATAGCGTTATGGACTATCCTGGCGATTTAAGTATCGTAATCAGCCAGTAACCAAGACACTTAGGTTTTTTCAGTAAGAAAATTTTCAAAAATTTAGTTCAAGGTGAGGGTTCAAGTCTGCTCTGATGAAATTTAGCTTTTATTGTGCAAAAGAATGTATTCTTTCAGAAAAACATAGCGCCATGGACTATCCTGGCGATATAAGTATCGTTATAAGCCAATAACGTAGGTACTTAGGTTTTTGCAGTATGAACATTTTAAAAAATTTAGTTCAAGGTGAGGGTTCAAGTCTGCTCTGATGAAATTTAGCTTTTATTGTGCAAAAGAATGTATTCTTTCAGGGAAACATAGCGGCATGCACTATCCGGGCGAAATAAGCATCACCATCAGCCATTAATCTAGGTAGTTAGGTTTTTTCAGTAGGATCATTTTCAAAAATTTAGTTCAAGGTGAGGGTTCAAGTCTGCTCTGAACATTTTATGCTATTATTATGCGCAATGAAGTAGAATTTCAGGAAAACATAGCGGCATTTACTATCCTGACGATATAAGTATCGAAATCAGCCAGAAACCAAGGTACTTAGGTTTTTTCAGTAGTAACATTATTTTTCATAAATTAAGTTCAAGGTGAGGGTTCAAGTCTGCTCTAATAAAATCTTGCTGTTATTATGTGCAATGAAGTAGACTTTCAGGGAAACATAGCGTTATGGACTATCCTGGCGATTTAAGTATCGTAATCAGCCAGTAACCAAGACACTTAGGTTTTTTCAGTAAGAAAATTTTCAAAAATTTAGTTCAAGGTGAGGGTTCAAGTCTGCTCTGATGAAATTTAGCTTTTATTGTGCAAAAGAATGTATTCTTTCAGGGAAACATAGCGGCATGCACTATCCTGGCGAAATAAGCATCACCATCAGCCATTAATCTAGGTAGTTAGGTTTTTTCAGTAGGAACATTTTCAAAAATTTAGTTCAAGGTGAGGGTTCAAGTCTGCTCTGATGAAATTTAGCTTTTATTGTGCAATAGAATATATTCTTTTAGGGAAACATAGCGGCATTTACTATCCTGACGATATAAGTATCGTAATCAGCCAGAAACCAAGGTACTTAGGTTTTTTCAGTAGTAACATTATTTTTCATAAATTAAGTTCAAGGTGAGGGTTCAAGTCTGCTCTAATAAAATCTTGCTATTATTATGCGCAATGAAGTAGACTTTCAGAGAAACATTGCGCCATGGACTATCCTGACGATATAAGTATCGTAATCAGCCAGTAACCAAGGCACTGAGGTTTTTTCAGTAAGAAAATTTTCAAAAATTTAGTTCAAGGTGAGGGTTCAAGTCTGCTCTGATGAAATTTAGCTTTTATTGTGTAGAAAAATGTATTCTTTCAGGGAAACATAGCGGCATGGACTATCCTGGCGAAATAAGCATCACCATCAGCCATTAATATAGGTAGTTATATTTTTTCAGTAGGATCATTTTCAAAAATTTAGTTCAAGGTGAGGGTTCAAGTCTGCTCTGAACATTTTATGCTATTATTATGCGCAATGAAGTAGAATATCAGGAAAACATAGCGGCATTTACTATCCTGGCGATATAAGTATCGTAATCAGCAAGTTACCAAGGTACTTAAGTTTTTTCAGTAGGAACATAATTTTTCATAAATTAAGATCAAGGTGAGGGTTCAAGTCTGCTCTAATAATATCTTGCTATTATTATGCGCAATGAAGTAGACTTTCAGGGAAACATAGCGTCATGGACTATCCTGGCGATTTAAGTATCGTAATCAGCCAGTAACCAAGACACTTAAGTTTTTTCAGTAAGAAAATTTTCAAACATTTAGTTCAAGGTGAGGGTTCAAGTCTGCTCTGATGAAATTTAGCTTTTATTGTGCAAAAGAATGTATTCTTTCAGAAAAACATAGCGCCATGGACTATCCTGGCGATATAAGTATCGTTATAAGCCAATAACGTAGGTACTTAGGTTTTTTCAGTATGAACATTTTCAAAAATTTAGTTCAAGGTGAGGGTTCAAGTCTGCTCTGATGAAATTTAGCTTTTATTGTGCAATAGAATGTATTCTTTTAGGGAAACATAGCGGCATGGACTATCCTGGCGATATAAGTATCGTAATCAGCCAGTAACCAAGGTACTTAAGTTTTTTCAGTAGGAACATTATTTTTCATAAATTTAGTTCAAGGTGAGGGTTCAAGTCTGCTCTAATCACCTTATGCTTTTATTATGCGCAATGAAGTAGACTTTCAGAAAAACATAGCGGCATTTACTATCCTGACGATATAAGTATCGTAATCAGCCAGAAACCAAGGTACTTAGGTTTTTTCAGTAGTAACATTATTTTTCATAAATTAAGTTCAAGGTGAGGGTTCAAGTCTGCTCTAATAAAATCTTGCTATTATTATGCGCAATGAAGTAGACTTTCAGAGAAACATAGCGCCATGGACTATCCTGACGATATAAGTATCGTAATCAGCCAGTAACCAAGGCACTTAGGTTTTTTCAGTCAGAAAATTTTCAAAAATTTAGTTCAAGGTGAGGGTTCAAGTCTGCTCTGATGAAATTTAGCTTTTATTGTGCAAAAGAATGTATTCTTTCAGGGAAACTTAAGTGTCTTGGTTACTGGCTGATTACGATACTTAAATCGCCGGGATAGTCCATGACGCTATGTTTCCCTGGAAGTCTACTTCATTGCGCATAATATGAGCAAGATTTTATTAGAGCAGACTTGAACCCTCACCTTGAACTTAATTTATGAAAAATAATGTTACTACTGAAAAAACCTAAGTATCTTGGTTTCTGGCTTATTACGATACTTATATCGTAAGGATAGTAAATGCCGCTATGTTTCTTTGAAAGTTTACTTCATTCCGCAGAATAGTAGCAAGATTTTATTAGAGCAGACTTGAACCCTCACCTTGAACTAAATTTTTGAAAATGTTCCTACTGAAAAAACCTAACTACCTAGATTAATGGCTGATGGTGATGCTTATTTCGCCAGGATAGTGCATGCCGCTATGTTTCCCTGAAAGAATACATTCTTTTGCACAATAAAAGCTAAATTTCATCAGAGCAGACTTGAACCCTCACCTTGAACTAAATTTTTGAAAATTTTCTTACTGAAAAAACCTAAGTGTCTTGGTTACTGGCTGATTACGATACTTAAATCGCCAGGATAGTCCATAACGCTATGTTTCCCTGAAAGTCTACTTCATTGCACATAATAACAGCAAGATTTTATTAGAGCAGACTTGAACCCTCACCTTGAACTTAATTTATGAAAAATAATGTTACTACTGAAAAAACCTAAGTACCTTGGTTTCTGGCTGATTTCGATACTTATATCGTCAGGATAGTAAATGCCGCTATGTTTTCCTAAAATTCTACTTCATTGCGCATAATAATAGCATTAAATGTTCAGAGCAGACTTGAACCCTCACCTTGAACTAAATTTTTGAAAATGATCCTACTGAAAAAATATAACTACCTATATTAATGGCTGATGATGATGCTTATTTCGCCAGGATAGTCCATGCCGCTATGTTTTCCTGAAAGAATACATTCTTCTGCACAATAAAAGCTAAATTTCATCAGAGCAGACTTGAACCCTCACCTTGAACTAAATTTTTGAAAATTTTCTTACTGAAAAATCCTAAGTGCCTTTGTTACTGGCTGATTACGATACTTATATCGTCAGGATAGTCCATATCGCTATGTTTCTCTGAAAGTCTACTTCATTGCGCATAATAATAGCAAGATTTTATTAGAGCAGACTTGAACCCTCACCTTGAACTTAATTTATGAAAAATAATGTTACTACTGAAAAAACCTAAGTACCTTGGTTTCTGGCTGATTACGATACTTATATCGTCAGGATAGTAAATGCCGCTATGTTTTTCTGAAAGTCTACTTCATTGCGCATAATAAAAGCATAAGGTGATCAGAGCAGACTTGAACCCTCACCTTGAACTTAATTTATGAAAAATAATGTTCCTACTGAAAAAACTTAAGTACCTTGGTTACTGGCTGATTACGATACTTATATCGCCAGGATAGTCGATGCCGCTATGTTTCCCTAAAAGAATACATTCTATTGCACAATAAAAGCTAAATTTCATCAGAGCAGACTTGAACCCTCACCTTGAACTAAATTTTTGAAAATGTTCATACTGCAAAAACCTAAGTACCTACGTTATTGGCTTATAACGATACTTATATCGCCAGGATAGTCCATGGCGCTATGTTTTTCTGAAAGAATACATTCTTTTGCACAATAAAAGCTAAATTTCATCAGAGCAGACTTGAACCCTCACCTTGAACTAAATGTTTGAAAATTTTCTTACTGAAAAAACTTAAGTGTCTTGGTTACTGGCTGATTACGATACTTAAATCGCCAGGATAGTCCATGACGCTATGTTTCCCTGAAAGTCTACTTCATTGCGCATAATAAGAGCCAGATTTTATTAGAGCAGACTTGAACCCTCACCTTGAACTAAATTTTTGAAAATGTTCCTACTGAAAAAACCTAACTACCTAGATTAATGGCTGATGGTGATGCTTATTTCGCCAGGATAGTGCATGCCGCTATGTTTCCCTGAAAGAATACATTCTTTTGCACAATAAAAGCTAAATTTCATCAGAGCAGACTTGAACCCTCACCTTGAACTAAATTTTTGAAAATTTTCTGACTGAAAAAACCTAAGTGCCTTGGTTACTGGCTGATTACGATACTTATATCGTCAGGATAGTCCATGGCGCTATGTTTCTCTGAAAGTCTACTTCATTGCGCATAATAATAGCAAGATTTTATTAGAGCAGACTTGAACCCTCACCTTGAACTTAATTTATGAAAAATAATGTTACTACTGAAAAAACCTAAGTACCTTGGTTTCTGGCTGATTTCGATACTTATATCGTCAGGATAGTAAATGCCGCTATATTTTCCTGAAATTCTACTTCATTGCGCATAATAATAGCATAAAATGTTCAGAGCAGACTTGAACCCTCACCTTGAACTAAATTTTTGAAAATGATCCTACTGAAAAAATATAACTACCTATATTAATGGCTGATGGTGATGCTTATTTCGCCAGGATAGTCCATGCCGCTATGTTTTCCTGAAAGAATACATTCTTCTGCACAATAGTAGCTAAATTTCATCAGAGCAGACTTGAACCCTCACCTTGAACTAAATTTTTGAAAATTTTCTTACTGAAAAATCCTAAGTGCCTTGGTTACTGGCTGATTACGATACTTATATCGTCAGGATAGTCCATGGCGCTATGTTTCTCTGAAAGTCTACTTCATTGCGCATAATAATAGCAAGATTTTATTAGAGCAGACTTGAACCCTCACCTTGAACTTAATTTATGAAAAATAATGTTACTACTGAAAAAACCTAAGTACCTTGGTTTCTGGCTGATTACGATACTTATATCGTCAGGATAGTAAATGCCGCTATGTTTTTCTGAAAGTCTACTTCATTGCGCATAATAAAAGCATAAGGTGATCAGAGCAGACTTGAACCCTCACCTTGAACTTAATTTATGAAAAATAATGTTCCTACTGAAAAAACTTAAGTACCTTGGTTACTGGCTGATTACGATACTTATATCGCCAGGATAGTCCATGCCGCTATGTTTCCCTAAAAGAATACATTCTATTGCACAATAAAAGCTAAATTTCATCAGAGCAGACTTGAACCCTCACCTTGAACTAAATTTTTGAAAATGTTCATACTGCAAAAACCTAAGTACCTAAGTTATTGGCTTATAACGATACTTATATCGCCAGGATAGTCCATGGCGCTATGTTTTTCTGAAAGAATACATTCTTTTGCACAATAAAAGCTAAATTTCATCAGAGCAGACTTGAACCCTCACCTTGAACTTAATTTATGAAAAATAATGTTACTACTGAAAAAACCTAAGTATCTTGGTTTCTGGCTTATTACGATACTTATATCGTAAGGATAGTAAATGCCGCTATGTTTCTTTGAAAGTTTACTTCATTCCGCAGAATAATAGCAAGATTTTATTAGAGCAGACTTGAACCCTCACCTTGAACTAAATTTTTGAAAATGTTCCTACTGAAAAAACCTAACTACCTAGATTAATGGCTGATGGTGATGCTTATTTCGCCAGGATAGTGCATGCCGCTATGTTTCCCTGAAAGAATACATTCTTTTGCACAATAAAAGCTAAATTTCATCAGAGCAGACTTGAACCCTCACCTTGAACTAAATTTTTGAAAATTTTCTTACTGAAAAAACCTAAGTGTCTTGGTTACTGGCTGATTACGATACTTAAATCGCCAGGATAGTCCATAACGCTATGTTTCCCTGAAAGTCTACTTCATTGCACATAATAACAGCAAGATTTTATTAGAGCAGACTTGAACCCTCACCTTGAACTTAATTTATGAAAAATAATGTTACTACTGAAAAAACCTAAGTACCTTGGTTTCTGGCTGATTACGATACTTATATCGTCAGGATAGTAAATGCCGCTATGTTTCCCTAAAAGAATACATTCTATTGCACAATAAAAGCTAAATTTCATCAGAGCAGACTTGAACCCTCACCTTGAACTAAATTTTTGAAAATGATCCTACTGAAAAAATATAACTACCTATATTAATGGCTGATGGTGATGCTTATTTCGCCAGGATAGTCCATGCCGCTATGTTTTCCTGAAAGAATACATTCTTCTGCACAATAAAAGCTAAATTTCATCAGAGCAGACTTGAACCCTCACCTTGAACTAAATTTTTGAAAATTTTCTTACTGAAAAAACCTCAGTGCCTTGGTTACTGGCTGATTACGATACTTATATCGTCAGGATAGTCCATGGCGCTATGTTTCTCTGAAAGTCTACTTCATTGCGCATAATAATAGCAAGATTTTATTAGAGCAGACTTGAACCCTCACCTTGAACTAAATTTTTGAAAATGTTCTGACTGAAAAAACCTAAGTACCTTCGTTATTGGCTTATTACGATACTTATATCGCCAGGATAGTCCATGCCGCTATGTTTTCCTGAAAGAATACATTCTTCTGCACAATAAAAGCTAAATTTCATCAGAGCAGACTTGAACCCTCAACTTGAACTAAATTTTTGAAAATGTTCATACTGCATAAACCTAAGTACCTTCGTTATTGGCTTATTACGATACTTATATCGCCAGGATAGTCCATGCCGCTATGTTTTTCTGAAAGAATACAGTCTTTTGCACAATAAAAACTAAATTTCATCAGAGCAGACTTGAACCCTCACCTTGAACTAATTTTTGAAAATGTTCATACTGCAAAAACCTAAGTACCTACGTTATTGGCTTATTACGATACTTATATCGCCAGGAAAGTCCATTTCGCTATGTTTTACTGAAAGAATACATTCTTTTGCACAATATAAGCTAAATTTCGTCAGAGCAGACTTGAACCCTCACATTGAACTAAATTTTTGAAAATTTTCTGACTGAAAAAACCTAAGTGCCTTGGTTACTGGCTGATTACGATACTTATATCGTCAGGATAGTCGATGGCATTATGTTTCCCTGAAAGTCTACTTCATTGCGCATAATAATAGCAAGATTTTATTAGAGCAGACTTGAACCCTCACCTTGAACTTAATTTATGAAAAATAATGTTCCTACTGAAAAAACTTAAGTACCTTGGTTACTGGCTGATTACGATACTTATATCGTCAGGATAGTAAATGCCGCTATGTTTCCCTGAAAGTCTATTTCATTGCGCATAATAATAGCAAGATTTTATTAGATCAGACTTGAACCCTCACCTTGAACTTAATTTATGAAAAATAATGTTCCTACTGAAAAAACTTAAGTACCTTGGTTTCTGGCTGATTACGATACTTATATCGTCAGGATAGTAAATGCCGCTATGTTTTTCTGAAAGTCTACTTCATTGCGCATAATAATAGCAAGATTTTATTAGAGCAGACTTGAACCCTCACCTTGAACTTAATTTATGAAAAATAATGTTACTACTGAAAAAACCTAAGTACCTTGGTTTCTGGCTGATTACGATACTTATATCGTCAGGATAGTAAATGCCGCTATGTTTCCCTGAAAGATTACTTTATTGCGCATAATAATAGCAAGATTTTATTAGAGCAGACTTGAACCCTCACCTTGAACTAAATTTATGAAAAATAATGTTACTACTGAAAAAACCTAACTACCTATATTAATGGCTGATGGTGATGCTTATTTCGCCAGGATAGTCCATGCCGCTATGTTTCCCTGAAAGAATACATTTTTTTGCACAATAAAAGCTAAATTTCATCAGAGCAGACTTGAACCCTCACCTTGAACTAAATTTTTGAAAATTTTCTTACTGAAAAAACCAAAGTGCCTTGGTTACTGGCTGATTACGATACTTATATCGTCAGGATAGTCCATGCCGCTATGTTTCCTTGAAAGAATACATTCTTTTGCACAATAAAAGCTAAATTTCATCAGAGCAGACTTGAACCCTCACCTTGAACTAAATTTTTGAAAATGTTCCTTTTGAAAAAACCTAACTACCTAGATTAATGGCTGATGGTGATGCTTATTTCGCCAGGATAGTTCATGCCGCTATGTTTCCCTGAAAGAATACATTCTTTTGCACAATAAAAGCTAAATTTCATCAGAGCAGACTTGAACCCTCATCTTGAACTAAATTTTTGAAAATGTTCCTACTGAAAAAACCTAACTACCTAGATTAATGGCTGATGGTGATGCTTATTTCGCCAGGATAGTGCATGCCGCTATGTTTCCCTGAAAGAATACATTCTTTTGCACAATAAAAGCTAAATTTCATCAGAGCAGACTTGAACCCTCACCTTGAACTAAATTTTTGAAAATTTTCCAACTGAAAAAACCTAACTACCTAGATTAATGGCTGATGGTGATGCTTATTTCGCCAGGATAGTGCATGCCGCTATGTTTCCCTGAAAGAATACATTCTTTTGCACAATAAAAGCTAAATTTCATCAGAGCAGACTTGAACCCTCATCTTGAACTAAATTTTTGAAAATGTTCCTACTGAAAAAACCTAACTACCTAGATTAATGGCTGATGGTGATGCTTATTTCGCCAGGATAGTGCATGCCGCTATGTTTCCCTGAAAGAATACATTCTTTTGCACAATAAAAGCTAAATTTCATCAGAGCAGACTTGAACCCTCATCTTGAACTAAATTTTTGAAAATGTTCCTACTGAAAAAACCTAACTACCTAGATTAATGGCTGATGGTGATGCTTATTTCGCCAGGATAGTGCATGCCGCTATGTTTCCCTGAAAGAATACATTCTTTTGCACAATAAAAGCTAAATTTCATCAGAGCAGACTTGAACCCTCACCTTGAACTAAATTTTTGAAAATGTTCCTTTTGAAAAAACCTAACTACCTAGAATAATGGCTGATGGTGATGCTTATTTCGCCAGGATAGTGCATGCCGCTATGTTTCCCTGAAAGAATACATTCTTTTGCACAATAAAAGATAAATATCATCAGAGCAGACTTGAACCCTCACCTTGAACTAAATTTTTGAAAATTTTCTTACTGAAAAAACCGAAATGCCTTGGTTACTGGCTGATTACGATACTTATATCGCCAGGATAGTCCATGACGCTATATTTCCTTGAAAGTCTACTTCATTGCGCATAATAATAGCAAGATTTTATTAGAGCAGACTTGAACCCTCACCTTGAACTTAATTTATGAAAAATAATGTTACTACTGAAAAAACCTAAGTACCTTGGTTTCTGGCTGATTACGATACTTATATCGTCAGGATAGTAAATGCCGCTATGTTTCCCTGAAAGTTTACTTTATTGCGCATAATAATAGCAAGATTTTATTAGAGCAGACTTGAACCCTCACCTTGAACTAAATTTATGAAAAATTATGTTCCTACTGAAAAAACTTAAGTACCTTGGTTACTTGCTGATTACGATACTTATATCGTCAGGATAGTAAATGCCGCTATGTTTCCCTAAAAGAATAAATTCTATTGCACAATAAAAGCTAAACTTCATCACAGCAGACTTGAACCCTCACCTTGAACTTAATTTATGAAAAATAATGTTACTACTGAAAAAACCTAAGTGTCTTGGTTTCTGGCTAATTACGATACTTATATCGTCAGGATAGTAAATTCCGCTATGTTTTTCTGAAAGTCTACTTTATTGCGCATAATAATAGCATAAAGTAATCAGAGCAGACTTGAACCCTCACCTTGAACTTAATTTATGAAAAATAATGTTCCTACTGAAAAAACTTATGTACCTTGGTTACTGGCTGATTACGATACTTATATCGCCAGGATAGTCCATGCCGCTATGTTTCCCTGAAAGAATACATTCTTTTGCACAATAAAAGCTAAATTTCATCAGAGCAGACTTGAACCCTCACCTTGGACTAAATTTTTGAAAATGTTCATACTGCATAAACCTAAGTACCTTCGTTATTGGCTTATTACGATACTTATATCGCCAGGATAGTCCATGCCGCTATGTTTTTCTGAAAGAATACAGTCTTTTGCACAATAAAAGCTAAATTTCATCAGAGCAGACTTGAACCCTCACCTTGAACTAAATTTTTGAAAATTTTCTGACTGAAAAAACCTAAGTGCCTTGGTTACTGGCTGATTACGATACTTATATCGTCAGGATAGTCGATGGCGCTATGTTTCCCTGAAAGTCTACTTCATTGCGCATAATAATAGCAAGATTTTATTAGAGCAGACTTGAACCCTCACCTTGAACTAAATTTTTGAAAATGTTCTGACTGAAAATACCTAAGTACCTTCGTTATTGGCTTATTACGATACTTATATCGCCAGGATAGTCCATGCCGCTATGTTTTCCTGAAAGAATACATTCTTCTGCACAATAAAAGCTAAATTTCATCAGAGCAGACTTGAACCCTCACCTTGAACTAAATTTTTGAAAATGTTCCTACTGAAAAAACCTAACTACCTAGATTAATGGCTGATGGTGATGCTTATTTCGCCAGGATAGTGCATGACGCTATGTTTCCCTGAAAGAATACATTCTTTTGCACAATAAAAGCTAAATTTCATCAGAGCAGACTTGAACCCTCACCTTGAACTAAATTTTTGAAAATTTTCTTACTGAAAAAACCAAAGTGCCTTGGTTACTGGCTGATTACGATACTTATATCGTCAGGATAGTCCATGCCGCTATGTTTCCTTGAAAGAATACATTCTTTTGCACAATAAAAGCTAAATTTCATCAGAGCAGACTTGAACCCTCACCTTGAACTAAATTTTTGAAAATGTTCCTTTTGAAAAAACCTAACTACCTAGATTAATGGCTGATGGTGATGCTTATTTCGCCAGGATAGTGCATGCCGCTATGTTTCCCTGAAAGAATACATTCTTTTGCACAATAAAAGCTAAATTTCATCAGAGCAGACTTGAACCCTCATCTTGAACTAAATTTTTGAAAATGTTCCTACTGAAAAAACCTAACTACCTAGATTAATGGCTGATGGTGATGCTTATTTCGCCAGGATAGTTCATGCCGCTATGTTTCCCTGAAAGAATACATTCTTTTGCACAATAAAAGCTAAATTTCATCAGAGCAGACTTGAACCCTCACCTTGAACTAAATTTTTGAAAATGTTCCTACTGAAAAAACCTAACTACCTAGATTAATGGCTGATGGTGATGCTTATTTCGCCAGGATAGTGCATGCCGCTATGTTTCCCTGAAAGAATACATTCTTTTGCACAATAAAAGCTAAATTTCATCAGAGCAGACTTGAACCCTCACCTTGAACTAAATTTTTGAAAATGTTCCTACTGAAAAAACCTAACTACCTAGATTAATGGCTGATGGTGATGCTTATTTCGCCAGGATAGTGCATGATGCTATGTTTCCCTGAAATAATACATTCTTCTGCACAATTAAAGCTAAATTTCATCAGAGCAGACTTGAACCCTCACCTTGAACTAAATTTTTGAAAATTTTCTTACTGAAAAAACCAAAGTGCCTTGGTTACTGGCTGATTACGATACTTATATCGTCAGGATAGTCCATGGCGCTATGTTTCCCTGAAAGTATACTTCATTGCGCATAATAATAGCAAGATTTTGTTAGAGCAGACTTGAACCCTCACCTTGAACTTAATTTATGAAAAATTATGTTACTACTGAAAAAACCTAAGTACCTTGGTTTCTGACTGATTACGATACTTATATCGTCAGGATAGTAAATGCCGCTATGTTTTTCTGAAAGTCTACTTCATTGCGCATAATAATAGCATAAAGTGATCAGAGCAGACTTGAACCCTCACCTTGAACTTAATTTATGAAAAATAATGTTCCTACTGAAAAAACTTAAGTACCTTGGTTACTGGCTGATTACGATACTTAGATCGCCAGGATAGTCCATGCCGCTATGTTTTCCTAAAAGAATACATTCTTTTGCACAATAAAAGCTAAATTTCATCAGAGCAGACTTGAACCCTCATCTTGAACTAAATTTTTGAAAAATAATGTTACTACTGAAAAAAATCTAAGTACCTTGGTATCTGGCAGATTACGATACTTATATCGTCAGGATAGTAAATGCCGCTATGTTTTCTCAAAAGTCTACTTCGTTGCGCATAATAATAGCAAGATTTTATTAGAGCAGACTTGAACCCTCACCTTGAACTAAATTTTTGAAAATGTTCCTACTGAAAAAACCTAACTACCTAGATTAATGGCTGATGGTGATGCTTATTTCGCCAGGATAGTGCATGCCGCTATGTTTCCCTGAAAGAATACATTCTTTTGCACAATAAAAGATAAATATCATCAGAGCAGACTTGAACCCTCACCTTGAACTAAATTTTTGAAAATTTTCTTACTGAAAAAACCGAAATGCCTTGGTTACTGGCTGATTACGATACTTATATCGCCAGGATAGTCCATGACGCTATGTTTCCCTGAAAGTCTACTTCATTGCGCATAATAATAGCAAGATTTTATTAGAGCAGACTTGAACCCTCACCTTGAACTTAATTTATGAAAAATAATGTTACTACTGAAAAAACCTAAGTACCTTGGTTTCTGGCTGATTACGATACTTATATCGTCAGGATAGTAAATGCCGCTATGTTTCCCTGAAAGTTTACTTTATTGCGCATAATAATAGCAAGATTTTATTAGAGCAGACTTGAACCCTCACCTTGAACTAAATTTTTCAAAATTTTCTTACTGAAAAAACCGAAATGCCTTGGTTACTGGCTGATTACGATACTTATATCGCCAGGATAGTCCATAACGCTATGTTTCCCTGAAAGTCTACTTCATTGCGCATAATAAGAGCAAGATTTTATTCGAGCAGACTTGAACCCTCACCGTGAACTAAATTTGTGAAAAATAATGTTACTACTGAAAAAAATCTAAGTACCTTGGTATCTGGCAGATTACGATACTTATATCGTCAGGATAGTAAATGCCGCTATGTTTTCTCAAAAGTCTACTTCGTTGCGCATAATAATAGCAAGATTTTATTAGAGCAGACTTGAACCCTCACCTTGAACTAAATTTTTGAAAATGTTCCTACTGAAAAAACCTAACTACCTAGATTAATGGCTGATGGTGATGCTTATTTCGCCAGGATAGTGCATGCCGCTATGTTTCTCTGAAAGAATACATTCTTTTGCACAATAAAAGCTAAATTTCATCAGAGCAGACTTGAACCCTCACCTTGAACTAAATTTTTGAAAATTTTCTTAATGAAAAAACCAAAATGCCTTGGTTACTGGCTGATTACGATACTTATATCGTCAGGATAGTCCACGGCGCTATGTTTCCCTGAAAGAATACATTCTTTTGCACAATAAAAGCTAAATTTCATCAGAGCAGACTTATTTATTTCGCCAGGATAGTGCATGCCGCTATGTTTCTCTGAAAGAATACATTCTTTTGCACAATAAAAGCTAAATTTCATCAGAGCAGACTTGAACCCTCACCTTGAACTAAATTTTTGAAAATTTTCTTAATGAAAAAACCAAAATGCCTTGGTTACTGGCTGATTACGATACTTATATCGTCAGGATAGTCCACGGCGCTATGTTTCCCTGAAAGAATACATTCTTTTGCACAATAAAAGCTAAATTTCATCAGAGCAGACTTGAACCCTCACCTTGAACTAAATTTTTGAAAATGTTCCTACTGAAAAAACCTAACTACCTAGATTAATGGCTGATGGTGATGCTTATTTCGCCAGGATAGTGCATGATGCTATGTTTCCCTGAAATAATACATTCTTCTGCACAATTAAAGCTAAATTTCATCAGAGCAGACTTGAACCCTCACCTTGAACTAAATTTTTGAAAATTTTCTTACTGAAAAAACCAAAGTGCCTTGGTTACTGGCTGATTACGATACTTATATCGTCAGGATAGTCCATGGCGCTATGTTTCCCTGAAAGTATACTTCATTGCGCATAATAATAGCAAGATTTTGTTAGAGCAGACTTGAACCCTCACCTTGAACTTAATTTATGAAAAATTATGTTACTACTGAAAAAACCTAAGTACCTTGGTTTCTGACTGATTACGATACTTATATCGTCAGGATAGTAAATGCCGCTATGTTTTTCTGAAAGTCTACTTCATTGCGCATAATAATAGCATAAAGTGATCAGAGCAGACTTGAACCCTCACCTTGAACTTAATTTATGAAAAATAATGTTCCTACTGAAAAAACTTAAGTACCTTGGTTACTGGCTGATTACGATACTTAGATCGCCAGGATAGTCCATGCCGCTATGTTTTCCTAAAAGAATACATTCTTTTGCACAATAAAAGCTAAATTTCATCAGAGCAGACTTGAACCCTCATCTTGAACTAAATTTTTGAAAATGTTCATACTGCAAAAACCTAAGTACCTACGTTATTGGCTTATTACGATACTTATATCGCCAGGATAGTCCATTTCGCTATGTTTTACTGAAAGAATACATTCTTTTGCACAATAAAAGCTAAATTTCGTCAGAGCAGACTTGAACCCTCACATTGAACTAAATTTTTGAAAATTTTCTGACTGAAAAAACCTAAGTGCCTTGGTTACTGGCTGATTACGATACTTATATCGTCAGGATAGTCGATGGCGTTATGTTTCCCTGAAAGTCTACTTCATTGCGCATAATAATAGCAAGATTTTATTAGAGCAGACTTGAACCCTCACCTTGAACTTAATTTATGAAAAATAATGTTCCTACTGAAAAAACTTAAGTACCTTGGTTACTGGCTGATTACGATACTTATATCGTCAGGATAGTAAATGCCGCTATGTTTCCCTGAAAGTCTATTTCATTGCGCATAATAATAGCAAGATTTTATTAGAGCAGACTTGAACCCTCAACTTGAACTTAATTTATGAAAAATAATGTTCCTACTGAAAAAACTTAAGTACCTTGGTTACTGGCTGATTACGATACTTATATCGCCAGGATAGTAAATGCCGCTATGTTTTCCTGAAAGAATACATTCTTTTGCACAATAAAAGCTAAATTTCATCAGAGCAGACTTGAACCCTCACCTTGAACTAAATTTTTGAAAATTTTCTTATTTAAAAACCAAAGTGCCTTGGTTACTGGCTGATTACGATACTTATATCGTCAGGATAGTCCATGGCGCTATGTTTCCCTGAAAGTCTACATATTTGTGCATACTATTAGCTATACTAGCTCAGAGCAGACTTCATCTCTCACTTTGAACTTTTAATATTAAATTTTCATGTTTTCACAAATTATTTTTTTATTTTTTATTTATCACATTTTTGATGTTGTTGCTGTCTATATTTCTCGTTTGTATCATTTTCCCGGCTATTGCGTTCTTATTTGGACTATTTTTTTTGACGACTTTTTATTTTGTCGGATAATAGTGGCCGATAACTTTTTGGCCGCTAACTTCACACCGGTGACAATCTGTAGGATGCAAGAAGGATGTTACAATTTTAAGCTCGACGATGTGAATTCCACTCCAACTACTTCTAATTTTGGATTTGTAGTATTGTTTTACTTTTTTATTTAGGTAGTTTTTTCTTCGCGCTACAAAACTCGAAATGATTCAGTGGGTCATAATATACAGGGTGTAAGTGACAGCCTAGCAAATACTGAAACGATGAACTCAGACCATTAAACTGAATAACTTTCACTATGGAGCCTTCTTCAGGAAACGCGAAAAAAAATCAGCTGTCCCATACAAAACTGCTGTACACACGGCGACACATCAAGTTACCCAAAACCAAAATAAGCTGGCCGCGCGACGTTATACATTACTATGCCGACGCGGGGCCAGCTTATTTTGGTTTTGGGTAACTCGATGTGTCGCCGTGTGTACATACCCGACTAAAATGTATGGGACAGCAGATTTTTTTTCGCGTTTCCTGAGGTAGGCTCCATAGTGAAAGTTGTTCCGTTTTATGGTCTGAGTTGAGTTCACCGTTTCAGTATTTGCTAGGCTGTCACTTGTACCGTGTAAAATTAAAAAAAAATCAAAAGCCCTCCGTTCCCTGCGCAAGTCAGCGACAGACACAAGCATGAGTCAAGGCGTGTGAATATAAAATTACAAGTCATTTTAATTGTAATCTGTTCATCAATGCCGAGCGAGGCAGCGCTTTGCTACCGTGACCGATGGGGCTGTAAGATCAGCGGTTAACTTTAAAATCAGAGTCACTCAAAAATCTCAAAAGCTTATAAAGTCAATCGTGGATTTTTCATAGTATTTAATGACGCCTCTCTGCCCTTAAAGGCACGGTATTACAATCTGTACCGGATACATCAGGTGCAAATTAATCTGAAAAATCTTTGACAGCAAGTAGAGCACTTGGCACTGACCTACTTACCTCCACCGGTTTCCGTATAACATTGGTGAAGTGTCGATCGCTCTTCACATTTATGCATACATCGATTTTAGATTCATAGATTCTTTACCTAAATATTATATGAATGAATGAATACAAATTTTTGTAGACCTCTGATTGATCGAGAAAACTGGTCGATCGTTTCCTAAAGAACTACGTTTATTTTGTGATAGGTCGTGGATAGTACACGCACAAGTTCACCCCTGTTTGTAGACTGCCTGTAGTAAACAAAATAGATACTTGGGTTGCTAAAACACCTCTATTAAGTTGAGCCACGTTGTTTTTGTTTCAAGTGTTTTTATGGGCTAAATGGTCACCTTGAACATTAATCCAAGGGAAGCGTCTCAAATATTTCATCAAGTACACTTTTTGATATTACCTTTACTATAATCATATGAAATAATTATGTTTAATTATAATTAAACATAGTATATTTTGTAGGAAATTTGACGACGCATGTTGCTGAAGCAGATTTTGTTTTTATTAAGATGGTTGACGACGCATGTTGCTGAAGTGAATTATGTATGTGAGTAATTTAATTTTGATTTCAATAAATATATCGATTATAATTAATCGATAAGTCCTTCAAAATAAATGTCAGTGATGCGATTTTAAACTTGTTTTTCAACTCGGTTCTTCACCGCCAACCTTCTGGCCCAACAATCGAAATCAAGATAATACCATATTCTCGCGTGATTTGACGTCTATATCCACATATCGGGCGCCATCTTGAATTTTGAAAAAGGTAAAAGAAACAT
The DNA here is from genome assembly GCA_922987775.1 of Agonopterix subpropinquella. Classification (NCBI taxonomy): domain Eukaryota; kingdom Metazoa; phylum Arthropoda; class Insecta; order Lepidoptera; family Depressariidae; genus Agonopterix; species Agonopterix subpropinquella. The sequence continues at coordinate 1,176,179 of OV277714.1, forward strand.
AAAGTGTCAATCGATGGGAGATTAGACGAGATGAAATAGTTCGGTGGGAAATACTAATTGATGGTTAATTTTTAATTTCTGGATTACATTTTTATTTCTTTTTTACTGTGAGTTGTGTGAACAATTCAAAAACGAAATGAAGCTTGCTATTTTTCAGATTTTGTATCAGTTTTTCACTCCACCAGGACATAAGGACGAGAGACCGAGATAGTGTAGTGTTTGACGCACACACTAGACACCTCATAATAATAATTCTCATTAACTAATATTTTTGTAATTTTTATTTAACATTTAATTTTTATTTATTTATAATTAAATGGACTCTTGCTTGTGCGTTAGCACTGCATTTCCGCCAGTGTCAAGTATTTTATGGGAGAATCTATCCCAATCTCAGGGATTGTTTTTGGACAAGAACAAGAAGAGATTGAAGAATGTGGAGCCTCGTGGCAGGCACAAACGCGACGCGCGAAACCACGCGAGACGTGTACTCGGATCAGTTCCTGCAACGTGACTCAGAGATAATATAGTTGTTGATAAATAGAATTTCTGGATCTTCTCTACAGCTGTCAGTCATGTCATAAGTTAAGGGAAATTACATAAAAAAGAAACATTTTTACGGGCATAGGGAGGGACGATAGCGCGTTTTGGAGAAGTATGGACAATCAATCATGCAGGTCCAGGTTCAAATTCGCACAGACGATATTGCATGTGCTAATGTATTGAGATAAAAAAATCGTGTGTACGTAATTCCGACTGCTCTCAAACGGTGAAGGAAAACATCGAACACCTGCAGACACTGAAGAAGAAATTCTGACACGTATGTAAAGTCTGTACGTACCGTCCGTACCTACTGTGTCTATGTCTGTCTGTGTCTGTCTCTATCAATCCAAATTGGGCACGCGTGGTGGACTGACGTACATACATCCTCACTGAGGGTGCTGCCCTGCAGTGGGACGTTTATAGGTCGATGATGAAGATAGGGAGGGACACGGCAAACAGACTGAAAGAACGATGGCAGATTTCGACCCAGCCATTTTTACGACTTTTACTAAAAGTCATTCAGGACGGCGGTCATAATTATTAAAAAAATATATACGGTCGAATTGAGAAACCTCCTCCTTTTTTGAAGTCGGTTAAAAAACAGAAAAAATTAAGGCATTTTTTAAAAAACTTCCACATCTCCAGAAGTCCGGATTCAAAAGTAGAAATTACTAGTAAATTAGACAAATCATCAAAAAAGCAGTAGCAAAACGCAACCACAACAGCAATTTTCATCTAATGTTATCGCTGAGGTATTTTTGGTCGTTACGGAACGTATTTGTCTTGGTTGAACTGATAGTGTGTGTGATTTCGTTTTTTCCATTATCATAATATGGTACGGTTATCGTGAATTTTCATTAAAATAAACACAATGAATCCGTAGACGATTGAGTGCAATATCTAATAAGAAAGATTATGAATTGCACACACTTGCTACAAAAGGTATCATGAGGAGAAATACCTTTCCCCCAACTTCTACAGATTACAACCAATTTACATTTTTGTTTTGATTCACTCTACACGTATTACCAAGTTTCATTCATGTATGGGACCTCTAAGTCTGGGTCTCACATTACATGGCCTTCCGCCAAACTTCTTTTGACTTTATTTTGATTGTCCAAACTTTACGATCTTCTTGTATTAAAAAGTGATTGAAATTATAATTCAGAAAAGGTAAATGGAGTAAACTAGGTAAGCTGTTGATTATAATGATGACAAATAAGTTGTAACCCTTTTCTCATTGGGCGCCATATATTGAGGTTAATATTGAATGTTAAGGGCATATTATCGTCAGTCCAGAACCAGATGCCCTTGAAGCTTGGAGCACAAAGCCTCTTAATGATGACGTGTGTCGGATTAGCGAACGTTCGGAGCTTAAGGTGAGGCCCGATGCACAGTGGGCGAGGAAAATTTATAAATTATTAAAGTTAACCCGCGACTTCGTCCGCACAAATTATTAAGCTATCAAACAAAAAAAGTTTCATCAAAATAAGTTCAGTAGTTATTGCGAGATGATCGACAAATAAAAAAACAAACATAGACAAAAAATACAAAAAATTTGTGATTTGGAATCAGGGACAACTAAAAACCATATCGTAACTTTTTTTTTGTTAATATCTTCAATGTGCAGACACACTTCTGTTACAGTTTTATAATAGAACCAATTACTTTTTGAATTTTTTGAATTTTCACCATGAGACAATGATTCTGTTCACCTCAAAATGAAATACATTCGTGAGAGTAGTCAGAAAAGTAATTACATATGTATTCATTCTATTATGATGGTGATATCATAATAAACAAACACACAAAGTAGTTCCAAAATTTTTTTTTATAAATTCAATAACTCGGTGTGACCACACCTTTAATAATATTTAAAAAAACTAAAATAAAAGTAAAAGACAAGTTTTGACAGATCCCGGCTACCGTAGGGTTTTATGACAATGTGAACCGGACAGACGGACGGACACAAAAAATGTAGACATACCAATAAAAAGCTATTATCCCTCCTACTGTTTTGATGTACACGTTGAAGTCTTTAGTATGGAGCTACTGTACATACGGCAACAAGTATATGAAGAGGAAACTTTATCCTCCTTTTGGGCTTTGCAGTTGGTTAAAAAATAATATAGGGTCCTTCTTAATATGCTGACAGTTTTTTAAGGGGACGATCAGACCATCAAACTGAACAACTTTCTCTATGGCACCAGCATAGAAATCGCGAAAAAAAACAGCTGTTCCATACAAGACTGCAAATCTAAACGAGCCAAATGTATGGGAAAGCTGTTTTTTTCGCGATTTCGTTGTTGATCCCATAGAGTGTTCAATTTGATCATATTAAGAAGGACCCTGTATAAACGAGTTTTTCTGAGAAAATTTTCTGCATAGCATATTAAATAAATAAATAACGCTCACAGGCACATACATTGTAATGATCCCAAGGTAAAGTCTATTAAATGCAGAGTTACTTAGTGGTGCTTCTAACCATCATAATCAAACAGTTCAACTTTTAATTTTCAATGTTGATCCCATGGTAAAAGTTGTTCAGTTTGGTGGGCTCGTACGCACCTCTAAGTAAAACGTATAACGTAACGTACGTACGTACGTACGTACGTACGTGTAACGTATTGAAGTTTACACCCTGTATAAATAAGTTACATAATAGCTTGTTAGGATCCTACTGTACTGCAGGGCAAAGGCCTCCTTTCGTGAATAGGGTGATTGGGGGGGATGGGGAGAGTTGTCAACTTTCTGACAGATAATTTTCAGGCCTGACTTAACAATCAGTTACACCGCCATCTAACAGCAATCTTTGGTGCCAATAGCTTAACATGCTTGCCAAAGTACGGAGGCGCGATATACTATCAAAACGGTCACCCATCCAAAGACTGACTGGGCCTAACGTTGCTTAACTTCGGTGATCGATTCCAATACAGTGGTTCCACTACGTAGAATCGGTAATAAAAGTACATATATTAACATTTATCTCCTTTATTAATATGATGATAAGGTTCAGAATTGTTTATCATAATTCCGATTATACTAGTAAATAGACCAAGCGCTGTAGGTAAATACAGGTCCATTAATCGAACCAAAGAATAATATTTTACTATTTGTTTTAGTACAAATTCCTTCACACTCAGTACATGGAGGCGGACGTGACAAACAGATGGACTGAACGTTCTCACGATTGGTAAATAGAAATTTTATATGGAAGGTACCATATCCAGGTCAGAGGCTTAAAATAATCAATCGAATCTTTAGCTTTACACAGTAAAAAAAAAATTACTTGAGTCAAGATATTTTCGCATTTCGATATAAGTAAACTCGAAAATGTCTTCGTTTGAAATATAAAATGTTTTGTATTATAGTTTTTGGGTTAAGGCTCCTCCTCCCATCTGCAAGGCTCTCTTTCTTACAAGCAAACTTTTGCAATTAGCCATCCCGCTTCAATTGCGCGGCTCCGGTCAGAATTTTTCGTTTTCTTTGAAAACCAGTATGATTTTTTATGAATTTTCAAAAAATAAGAAAACCACATCATTTTATATTGTATTGTGAAGAATATTATAAATTTTCATATTCTTCTGATCAACAATGTAAGAGTAAAACGGTTACAACTGGAAAAAAAGAGGTGACTTTGGAGTCGTTTTTCTTCAGTTTTATTAATTAAAATAGATTTCGAGAAAAACCACATCACTTTTCATATCCTGTAGATTGTTCAGTTTTGTTTTCTGCTTAAAAAGTTCCATAGTTAATGTATAAAATGGTTACAAAGTTACTCAAAACCGGGCGGACGCCCCTTAAGAACTATTTCTTGTATCAAAATTCTAATGTTTTTTTAATAAAAGAAACTCTTTTATTCATAATGCGAGAAACAAATCTGTTGTGTTAATTCAAGATATAAATTTTGAACCCAGTAATACAATTCTCGTCACAAGAAATTCAATCTTGAATTTTGAGAATTAATTCTTGAAGAATGTTTTCTTCAAACGTTACCTACTGGGATTATCTCAGTAAATATACAGGGTGAAATTGATATCATTAGCATCCTTTTAAACTAAGAGTCTATCCATCAAACTGAACAACTTTTACTATGGGAATAAACCTAGGAATAAACCTATCAGAGCAGAAAAAAAATCAGCTGTTCCATACTAAACTCCAATGCCTACTCGACTCAAATGTATGCAACAGCTGATTTCTTTTTTGCTCCGATCGGTTTGCTCCCATAGTAAAAGTTGTTCAATTTGATGGGTAGACTCTTAGTTTAAAAGGATGCTTATGGTATCAATTTCACCCTGTATATTTCAGATTAAGAAATATGTTTAAACATATTTGGTTCTTATTCCTAGAAAGTATTTTTTTTCTGTGTGGTTCCGACATAGAAAGGACTTCCATTGGACCCATATACTTTCTTCCAGACTCGATAGTCCATGCGACAATATCCAAGATATTTATACTTATTGTGTCAACTGACTATAATTAATTATTATTTAATTAGCTACCTACTCAGGTTACTCTCGACCCCTCGACCTAACCAAAAAAACAGTTTTTTTTTTTAATTCAGGCGCCACAGATGATATTCCCAAGAATATCCCAACCAGATGGTAACATCCGAAAAAAAAAACAGAAGGAATAGACTTCAAAACGTCAGCCCGTTTCAAAAGTACATAAATCATTAAGGGCACCTACACACTAATAATATTAACACGGGCACTGACCGGGGTCCTAAATAAAAACAAAAGAAAACAATTTTTTTTTCTGTCACGCACCGGATATCAACGGCGCGACAATTCGATGGCGACAAAACGTGGCGCCTTGTTTTTTTTGACTGTACCATCCAAAATTCTACTTTATTTTGTATTTGTTAAGATCCTTTTTAGAAAAAGGTAAGATTTAAATCTTATGGTCAAATAAAAGAGTCAGATTTCAATTGACAACATCACTTTTGACTATTGTTTTTGAATAATTTGTCAGTAGATTCTGAAGTTTATGACCCACTATTTAAAGTTTCAAGTTGAATAACTGTTAAAGTTTGTTCCTATAGGTACCTACGAGTCTCTTTTGGGTTCAGTAAAGGCAATGCAGTAAACAGTTAAGTAATCACTAATAAAAAACCTAGAATACCTACACAATTAAAGCTCCACTAAAACTGCTCAACCAAAAAGTACTATGGGCTGGCTGGGGATGGTAAAAATGACAATTCGGATATTTGCTAAAAACTAAACTAATCTAATCTACTATCAGTTCTTTAATCATGGTCGTTGGTTGTTGTTCATGAAATTTTTCGTGACAAAAATTATTTGAGCCCTAAACTCAAACCACAAATCAGAAAATAGAGTATAGCTGCTTTACAAATAGGTCTATAGGCTAGGTAGGTAGGCTATCTATGGGTCTGGTTATCGGTATATAAACATTAGGGATCTACAGGGTGTTAGGGTAAATAGTGCATTACTTTAACGGGTAATTGTACCAAATGATACTGAACAACTTTCCCTAAGAAACTAATAGGAAATTCGTAAAAAAAAATTTGACTTTACTAAATGCAATCAGCTGATCAAATTTTTGTATGAAAAGCCACATCCGGACATATCAGCTAAGTCCATCATACCAGCAGCAGTCGCCGTAGCCGTGTCGGCGAGGAAGACATCATCATCATCATGAAAAGTCGATTTTTTTTTGCGAATTTCTTATAGGTTTCTTTGGGAAAGTTGTTCAGTATCATAGATAGGTATCAGGACATTTCAGCGAATCCCTTTCCGCGAAAGACACTTCAGCGAAGGACATTTCAGCGAAAAAAATTTAAGCGAAAAGACTTTTGCGCGAAAAGACATTTCCGTGAAAAAAAAATCTGCGAAGGACAATTCAGCGAATAGACATTTCAGCGAACGGGACATTTCAGCGAACGGGACATTTCAGCGAACGGGACATTTCCGCGAACGGGACATTATAGATACCATCATCCCTTAAAGTAATGCAACTGCCTAATAAAATTATAACCTGCCTGTATAATATTGTTCTTGATGTTCGTTACAGAATAATTTGTTGAATATTTATAAACATAGGTATCTAAGTAGGTACATAAACTCAAGACTTAAATATCTTTGAGGACTTCGCTGCAACTATCGACTTTTATGCTTACCTACAATTTAAAAAACTTGCCTTAAATTACCTTAGTCATAATTATGTTGTCCATACAAAATTACTCCACAGACGGAACCCGTCAAAACTAATTTAAAATAACACGTATGATTATTTAACAGGTCTAAAGAATGTGACCACTGACCAGGCGCCACCCTTATCAGCCCTTCGCAAGATAACAAAATATTTTGCCTATTAGTCACCTTGGTTTAAAAATTTGCAACCAAAACATTCCTTAAGAAAAAAAAACGCATTGTCACCCGCTTTCCTGAATAGGCGAAAAAAATGTGCCGGTTATGAAGCTGTCAGTTTAATTTGACAGCTGTCAAAGTGGGCGTTGTTTGCGGCAAATTGTGATTGACGGTTTGGTTGTGATTTTGAAAATATTTTGAGTTGTTGTGTTCGATATTCGATATAATTGTGTTGAAACATTTTTTGTAACTCGAGCAAAAGTTTTAAAAAAGGAATGTAAGTGCTTAATTGTCTTTTTGGAGTCTAATTAAGTTTGAATATATTAATTAATTTCAGATATCTCTAAATTGAACTTAAATTTAATGTTTATTTGTTCACATAACAAAAATGATTCATAAAGAGTTAGTACAAAGATTTTTTTTGGTCGCTCCCAAAAAATATTTCAGTTAGTGCCTACCAACAAAACAAAAAGAAATAAAACCTTAAATACTAAGTTAGTGCTTAAAAGTCTATATTTATAAGTTTTGGTCAATTTTAGCTGTTTTATTTCTTAAGTAATCCTCAGCGGAGAATTTTCTTTCCTTCGTTAGCTGGTAGTTAAGTAGCAAAGTTTTAGTTAATTCTCTGTCCATTCTTTAGTTTAAAATCTTTATTTATAGAGTCAAAGAAAATACAACTAACCTTGATCAGTTCAAATAATTTATTCAAAACACAAATGTCAATCTCTCAATATTCAGATTAAGCCGAACGGGTTTTGTCTATCGACGAAAAAAATACCTTTAATCTCGGTCGCGTTGACTGTCCCCCATAAAAGACCTATAACGTCCCCAAGTAGAAAAAAAACAAAAGAAATGCTCGAAAAACTCGAGCGTTATCTTTTGACCGGCGCCAGTGGCAGAGGCGGGCGCTTTTTTTTTCAATTTTTTTTTTCAAGGCAAAAATCCCAGCGCATTCGGTTCGTAATTGACAGAATTTACGCGCCTGATAAGGGAGGTATATATATTAAAACTGGTTTTGTTTTCAGATTTTGGACTCTGAGAGTGAAATTGCTTTCGATTTCTAAATCTTTGTTGATTCTATTCTGGTTTTCGGGCCGTTATTGATTTGCTTTGAGCTCTGAGACACTATGGTAAACTAAATCTAAGCATACGAATTGTTATTTACTGTTATTTATTAGACTGTTGTTTTTATGTAGGAGAAATAAGTGCCTTATTGTGTGGAATGCATCTTTTTTGTCAAAAATCGAGCAGCGGCAGTCGATTTGATTAGATGTTCAAACGTTGACACATTATCAATCTTCGGCGATTTATGATAATTTTTCTGTAAATGACCACACGATTTGACGATACTGGGATCATAATTGAACTTACGTACATAATTATTTACTTATGTCATTATTTTTTTTTGCTGCATCTTTGAACGAAACATCTTCCGACGCGGTGGTAGAGTCAGTATGGAAATGTAGTATTTTGGCATTTAATATGGTTTGACTTGATGAGATTTTGACTTTTGTCACTTAAACATTGATACCATTTTATAAATTGTACATTTTAACAATAAGATGATTAAAACCTTTTGAATGTTTTGACATCAAACAAAATTTCGTCAAAATGTTTTAATTTTGAATAGAATTTTTGCTTAAAAAGGCATAATATCTATAATATTGTAGGTTGTTTTAATAAAGTATTTTTTTAAATAAGAAATATATTAAGAAAAGTTGAAAATTTTTTAAGCATCTGTTGATTAAAATGGAAAAATATTTCACAAAAATAATAAATGCGAAAACTGTAGACACTATAGTGGTTATGAAAAAGCACAAATTACAAGTAATAATTTAGACTAAAATGAACCAAAGCGACAAATACGCAATAAAAATAACGATCCCTTAATTTTCTGGTTTGAAAAATTTAAAAAACTTAACCAGTTTCCGTTCTGTTTGAAAAAAGAACACACTTTGGCGCCTTAAAGGTAACATACGGAAGTTGGAATGAGATACCGAGATAAGCGGCTCTTTCAAAGGAGCCCAATCCGTGTTCTCCTCTTAATATATGAGCTTTACTAAAGAAATTAAATGAGGACGGAACGATACTTTAATTCGATCGAATGTAAATAAATTCTTTTTAAAAACATTAGCTGTTTTGTCTGCGGTTGAGAAAATAACTAGATTTTAATGAGACAGTGTTTAAATTATTAGAACATCGATATGCGAGAGTAAATGCCAAGAAAACAATTCAGATTGTTTCTATTTAAATCGTCATGTTTTTAACAAAGCTTTTGACTGGGTAAATAATCGCATTGTCTATTTTTTTCATCCAATAGTTGTTTCTTCAAATAGTTAAAGAGACAATAAATAAAAATCATGAAGAAGACGCAGCCAAGACATTAAAGACGATACCATCTTGATAGAAAATCTAAAAGAAGTATGGAGTACCTCAGGGGTCAAATTTGAGTCTCAAGTTATTCCTTTATCACACAAAGTGACTAGAATATTGTTTTATGTCGTTTAGGAGAATAATGCTAAAAGCGCAAAATGTCAAGTGGGTAGCAAAATGCCAAAAGAGCAGAATGTCAAAAGCGCACAATGTCAGAAGCGCACATAGTCAAAAGCATAATTTATGTTTCAATGTTGGACAAATGCCTTGTATCTTGGTAGTTGGTACATAATTCTTCCAATAGATGTGATAATTAGCTGAACTTTTTTAAGTTAAAATATAAAGGTTATCAACACACAAAAAGCATTATTGGTGCCTCAGGCGCATTTAAATACGGAAGTAAGTAACGCAGAGAACCGGTAAGATCAAAGAATGCAGGTTTTTAGTTCGAATCCGGACTGTGACTTACGATAATCAGATTAGATTTCGAAGCGATAGTGAACCGATCGTGTTAAAGTTTCCATATCTCTGATCCGTATGATGTTTGTTTTTGTCATTTCCCTTTTGAAATGATAAAATTTTAAATTTAATTTGTTTTCAAATAGTAGGTATTTTGGTGTTAAAGGCTTGCCAGCTATCGCCTCAAAACAAAGGTGTTCAATCAGTGCGTCCTGCCAGTAACGAACCGAACCTATGGTGCGGAAACATGGACCCTGACGATAGGACTAGTTCAACAATTCAAGGTCGCTCAGCGAGCTATGGAGATCTATATGCTCGGTGTTTCTCTAAGAGATCAAATCAGAAATGAAGTGATACGTCAGAGAACTAAAGTGGTTGTCATAGCTCAGAAAATTAGCAAGCTGAAGTGACAATGGGCTGGTCATATCTGCCTAAGAACTGACATCCGCGTGTCAGAGTTCTAGAGTGGAAACCGCGAACTGGTAGGCGTAGTGTCGGACGCCCTGCTGCCCGTTGGACAGACGATCTAAAAAAAGTAGCGGGGAGCGACTGGATGAGGAAGGCCGAGGACAGAGTTTTGTGGCGCGCCTTGGGAAAGGCCTATGTTCAGCAGTGAACGATGATAGGCTGATGATGATGACGATCTATCGCCACTTCTTGATTCCATCCTGAAATCTAGCAAGGCGAAGCGAAGACCAAAATCATTGCTAGCAAGTAATATACTCTAAAAGCTTGCTATTATTAGGTAAAAGATGCCTAGTTTTATCAATATTTTTGACTACGCCGAAAAGGGAAAACGATCTTGAATTTATGTAAACATGTATAAATTCAAATGATATTTACAACTCATGTGGTTATCAACTAAGTTATCAAAATGATACAAGCCACATCAACATACAGAAGGTCTTGATAAACAAACAGACGGACCTACAAGCCTTTTATCTACCTTTTAGATTGCTCCAAGACATGGAATTAACCTTATTTATTGTGTTCTTGTATATTTTATCTTAACCTTTAGTATATTATGTATTATAATAGTAATATTGACATAGACAACTAGATAAGCTAGCATAGATGGCCAGTCATGGAAATTTTCCACATCGTTAGTTCCCTAATGGCACGGCGTTATGTTAATACACATTCTATGGCCTCAGCTTAATGTAATTTTATACAAATTTTATGCATCTTAAATGTTGCCGTTAATAAGGTATTTTCCTGAAACGACTCTACTTTTATGGAGAAACGTAAATTTGTTTACTTAGACTGTAACTATAGTGGTATATATAGTGGCAGTTGATCTTGGTTGGTGTCGTTAATTCATAGATATTTGTTTAGTTAAAGAAACCAGTGGACCTACCCCGAGTTCGCACTGTTGTATACTATGGTTGTATACTAATAACTAGAGTTAACCCGCGACTTCGTCCGCACAAATTATATACCAGATTTTAAGTCAGATCATAAACTATCAAACAAAAAAGTTTCATCAAAATCGGTTCAGTAGTGTTTGCGGGATGCTCGATCAAACAAACAAACAAACCAACATACAAACAGACAGACAAAAAATCTAAAAAAGGGTTCCTTTGTTAGGGGACCCTAAAAACATCCTGCGTACTACGGTTGGACCAGGAAAATAATTCCACTCGTCAATCTTCGTTTGCGCAGAGCAGGACCGAGTCTCCGACAAAACCCGAAGTCATTTAGAAATCAAAGGGTGCAAAGTTGGATAGCAGCGAAAAGGGCGCGAAAACAATTAGCCAGTAGCGACAACGGATTCAAGGTGGCTGATCCTGATTGGTCGATACAGGGTGTAAGTGACAGCCTAGAAAATACTGAACTATAGTCTAAAAAAACAAGGTCTTCTATTCCCAGAGTGACACAAGCCTACGTCACAAAAAATGTCCGCTAAACATGGTAAAAGGGTATGATGACGTAGACTTGTGTCAGTCACGTGGTCAATCACGTGATCGGAAGAGAATACCAGGCGCAGTATATTATTGTACCATGTACTGAACCGATGAACTCAGACCATCAAACTGAACAAATTTAACTATGGAGCCTACCTCAGGAAACGCGAAAAAAAATCAGCTATACAAAACTGCTGTACCTACCAACCCGACTAAAATGTATGGGACAGCTGATTTTTTTTCACGTTTCCTGAAGTAGGCTCCATAGTAAAAGTTGTTCAGTTTAATGGTCTGAGTTCACCGTTTCAGTATTTGTCACTTACACCCTGTATAATTTCGCGCGCTATTAAAAATTTTCAATTGCGCAGGTACACACGGCAACACATCAAGTTACCCAAAACCAAAATAAGCTAGCCGCGAGACGTTATACATTACTATGCCGACGCGCGGCCAGCTTATATTGGTTTTGGGTAACTTGATGTGTCGCCGTGTGTATATCGGTAAGACTTATAAACCAGGCCCTGACCCGGAGTTTCAATGTTCGATATATCGCCCCGGTTCGATATGTGTTTCGGTTGACATTGGAACGAAAACGTACACGCAATTGCGAAGCTCGAATGTGCGGGTAGAGGCCCTGGTACTACTGTACCTATGACACCTTTTACAACTAAAAGCAGTCGTCAAAATCAGCTACAAGTAGTCATTATAGCATATAAAATAGACAGGTAGGAAGTACTCTATTACGAGAACATATGTTCAGTAGATAGACATGCTATCTTAAACAAACTGAACAAAAAGTCGCCGTAGTATAACGTGGGTACAACTTAATGCTAATATTGTTATCAATTGTACACAAATAGCGCTTCCACTTGTTTTATTTGCGCAGTATGTTAGAAGTTTTATCAATATTTTAGTCTATAATAGGGATAGGGAAATGTTGGTTCGCGGGACAAGATCGGTTCGCTATTGGTAGGTATACTAACCATCTATCTATCTATTCTTTTATATCAGTTCCGTGACTGACTGACAGGCAACGCACTGCCTAAACTTTGGAATCTAGATTCTATGGAGGATGTAGGGATGCACTAATAAAGGATTTATTAGTGGTGGATTTATCAGAAGGCTGAGTAGACCTAGGGCGGAAGATTTTAGGGACGGCAAATTTGGGGCCAAAATGTTTTATGTCTTACAGAAATTAAAAGGATTGATATTTATTATACCTAAAAGGGGTTTGGGTAGGTAATATTGGCGTCTTTTATTTAAGCGGCCAGCTACCAAATGGGGTATTTTAGGGCTAATAATATTTCGATAAATCCGATTTATCGATGTTAAAATAATTTCACGCGGACAAAGTCGCGGTTAAAAGCTAGTCTACTATACAGGGCATACAATGAAATGCGTTACAATATTAAACGTGGTGCTTCAGACCATCAAACTTAACTTACTGTATAGAACCAACATCGAAATCACAAAAAAGATTTTGTTGTTTTTAGGGTTCCCCGCACCCAAAGGGTGAAAACGGGACCCTATTACTAAGCCTACGTTGTCCGTCCGTCCGTCTGTCCGTCCGTCCGTCCGTCTGTCCGACCTATTTAGGGCTGTAACTTTTGAACTATAAGAGCTAGATAATTGAATTTTTCACAGAATGTGCGTTATTACGGCGGATTTGTTAACAAATAATAAAAATGTCAAAAAGTTAAAAATTAAGGGGGGTTCTCAACAAGAAACTAGTTTTTAATCAACGTTTTTTCTTCACGCTCTATCGTAAAAACGGTAATATATACAAGCGTCAAACTTAGTGTGATTATAGAGCAAACTCTACAGAATAACAAAAAATACTAAAAACCGGCCAAGTGTGAGTCGGTCTTGCGCTAAAGGTCCCGGACAAAAAAGTTTTTTTTAAAGTTAATAATGTTGTGTTCTGTGGTGGTGTGGCACGGAACCCTCGGTGCGCGAGTAGCCCAACTCGCACTTGACCGGTTTTATTTTATTTCGCCATTTTATTGGCCCTACTTTAGTACGCATCTTATTTGATCTGTGTACGTGTTTCTCGGGGGACCCCTTTGAACTATTCCATTCAGACTTGCCTTTAAAATCATTATCTCAAGTTTAACTAAAAGTTCTATGACAAACCAACCCGTTCGCTGGCGACTCCGGTCGAAAAAGTGAAAAGTTTTTATATCCGGTTGTAAAAGCTGTAAATTGGTAATACGGTGATCATAGGAGCCGACACGTGCGGGCGGTTGTCCATTGTGTTCGACACATTATAAACTTTGTGGAATTTTTAAACTTTTTATACACACTTCAAGACTTAGATTCTTTCTTATCGTGTGGGCAGAGCCGTGGTGTCAGAGTTTTTCAGACTGCCTTACGGCCTCTGACGTGTTTTTTATGTAACGACTACTGCCTACCGCCACTTAGAAGAAAAACTTTTCGCTGACGCTGAAAGATGGAGCCAAGAAATGAGGGAGCGAGATAGCCAGTTACGAAATCTTATCTAAACAAAACAGAAAAAAAATGATTCCGTCACCGTGGCCGGTTTTTGTATTTGGTAAAATGTCCAGCTTAGGGAATTTTGACAAACAAATTGTCTTTTTTGCTGCTAAAGCCAAACTATTGCTGTTCCATGTACGGTCACGTTATGGTTCCACCTAGTGGTAAATCTTAGCTTCGAGAGCTTTTCCCCTTTTCGAGTGGTCAAAAACCTACAAAAAACCTTTCAATCCTTTTGAGGTTGTAATAATTGTAATGATTGGTTATAATTGTAGCAAGCAGTGCCGCGACACATAGAACAAAAACGTAGGTAATTGTATGAAATGCCCTAGATTGTATGGGCTCCAAGGATGTACCTAATGCCCTAGCTTCATACTATTTTGGATTTCGAAGCTATTTAGACGGTGCTGACTCTTAAAACGATAGTGATTCCATTCTCTTTGGTAGCAAGGTTAGATTGAGGATTGGTATACCAAGTCATTAGGAAACGTATCCATACTACGTGACCCTTTTTTTACCCCCCTTCAACCCTCGGTGACCACCCCTAGTACATGCCAAGAATATACAGGGTGTTAGGGTAAAAAGTAGTATTACTTTAAGGGGTGATTGTACCCATGATAGATATTGAACAACATTATTTAAAAACATTTATAAGAAATTCGAAACTTTTCATACATACGTTCGATCAGCTGATTGCAATTAGTATGAGAAGTCAAAAAAACTTTTATAGGTTTCTTCGGGAAAGTTGTTCAGTATCATGGGTATCAATCAGCCCTTAGTGTAATGCAACTGTTTACCCTAACACCCTACTGTATACAACGTGTTAATGAATTAACACAAAACCTCATACACCCCAACTGATTTATAACAAAATAATTAAAACAATAATTTTATTATTTTGATAGTTAAAATTAAAAGTTATTCGCATTTTAAGTTTTAAGGCAAAAATGATTTGTTATCATTTCAGCAATGAATGAAAGCGCTAACGTACTCATGGATACATTTTAATAATCTTGGTCGTAAGTCGGGTGAGTGTGCCTGTGCGGAGGGTTGACGTTGGGTTCAGTAAATTTTAAATTTTACAAAAAAATAATTAAAAATTTTGATAAAAAATTCCTATGTTGAAACCATGATAAATCGATTCTGCTCTCGATTCTAAATAAACTACTTTCTAGTTTTGCGTTAATTCATTAACACGTTGTAGTAGCAATGCTCAAATCGTATTTAACTTCGCATTCCAGTGCCCAATATCCAACGAAACTTTTTTCAAATCAGTTTCTGTGTCGACACTAGTGGCAAACGGGTCTAAACATTAGTTTAGAACGTAGGCGCGAGTCGGTAACTGCTACCGACTTCGCACCCTCATAAAACGTGCCATGGTGGTCCCACGGACGCATTTACCATGGTCCTGTTACCTGTGCCGTATAGTTTATGAGATAACATTTGAGGAATGACGAAATAGTCTATGATTAGATTTGTTGTAGATGAATGGAAATAGGATAAAAGAATAGTAAAAGTAAAAAAAAATTTAAAAACAAGCTTTTATTAAGGTTTACTAAAAAAATTGACAACAATTCTAGTGGGGCAATGCATACAGACAGACGGACAGACAGACAGACAGAATGAAAAAGAGTATAAGGGTTCCTTGTTTGATTACTATAACCCTAAAAACCTAAAAACGACCATTGTCTTGATCACTTGGCCTTTCAAAAAGGCACGCACAGTCTTGACCATAATAATTATGGTCTATGCCTCTATGGTCTTGACATGATCTCGCGTGGATCTCAATGAACATGCCATTTGTAGAGGTTTTTAGGAATCAATATTTAAAAAGAAAAATGCTTCTAGAGAAAACTACATTACCCATCTACGAGTACGAGTAAAAAAGTCTACTAGCCCAAAAATAAGGGAATAGATTTTGTTTTCGGCAAATGCTTAGTTAGAGTTAGAGATGATAATAATAATTGCTCTTGAGAATTTAAATTAAATTAAATTAAATCATTTTATTTATCAGATGACTCAGATCCATAGTTGTGTTAGTAACAATGATCTTACAAACTATGTTAGTTATAAAAAAGAAAATAATAATTACAAAAAATTCCCTATCCAACAAAGATGTGGGCAATCACAAGGCAATTTAATTTGCATAAAAGAAATTTCAAAATTAAATAAAGGAAAAAAATTAGTCATTTAAAATTTTATTTTATTTGTCTAATACGTAACATATTATTATTTGGCGAAAGTTTAGGTGCATTAAAGTTTTGACTTAATTTTTATTTATTTACACGTAATCTTAACTTAACATAACATGTCTGGGATAACGAAACGTGAATGAAACTTGTTTTGAAAATGTCTAATCCGTATGTTAGTCACGACAGGTATTTTTAAAAAAAATAGTAATACAAATTATGTATACAAAAATATACACAAACATTAAAACACTATAAAATAGAGCATAATTCTTGAAAAATCTTATTTAATGACTTAGAGACTGGCAAAAAGCATTGGGGTTTAAAACTAGCGCAGAAATAAAATAATTTTATCTTTTTGAAATCTGCATTAATAAATATGTTTTGAATTTTATATCACTTTATCTGATTTCCAAAAACTTGCATCATAGTTAAATGCAATAATAATTATAATTATCTGAATAAATAAATATATTTTTAATTTAATATCACTTTATCTGATTTCCAAAAACTTGCATCATAGTTAAATGTAATAATAATTATAATTATCTGAATAAATAAATATATTTCGAATTTTATATGATGATGCAATTTTTTGAAATCAGATAAAGTGTATCTGATTTCAAAAAATTGCATCATAGTTAAATGCAATAATATCAGTATGAATGCATAAAACTTTTTCTAAACATAGTCATCAGCCAATACCAGTCCGATCCTAAGTTGGTAAAATAGGAGTCTTGCCAGTCACCGTAGACACAAAAACCTCCTTTTTTGAAGTTGGTCAAAAATGGCGTTAGGTCGCAAATAATTGCACTGCACTTTATTTTTGGATATTCTTATGATACGGTATCTAGATACCGTAGTGTAAAAACAAGTTTGTAGCTTCGAAAGACCTGTGCTAACTGGGTGGTGCTTGGAAAACATCGAAATCTGGCTTTTTTCAGGTTTTGTCGCATAACTTCTGAACGGTGCATTGTACGGAAAAGTCACCTAATATATTTTTTAAGTAGACATAATTTTCTACAATTTGAGTGTAACCGTAGATCTGTAAGTTTAATAAAACCCGAGATACAGCACTTCAAACATTGACCATTTACACCAAAAAGTTTATTTAATTTAATTTATTTAAAGGTTTCCTAACGATACATTTCACAATTTTACTTATATTTTTTTTAAGTTCGAAATTGTTGAGTTGTCTTACACAACCTACGACCAGGTGCATAAATGGTTGGGGGTACGCAAAGAGCCCACCATCTGGGGGTGGACATGGAGCTAGTAGGGGCTGAAACCGGTGACCTCAACCAAAGAACCAGCGCACTAACCCTGCTGAAATTCCTGTCATGCAGGTGCCAGAAAGGGTGCGGGTAGAGGACGGAAGACCACACTGAAAAAAATGTTTTGTTAAGATACCCAAACCTACTTAGTGACAATTGGTTATAAATAGCCAATTGTTTAGCTATTTATAACAATATATATATATATATATATATATAAATATATACAGGGTGTACAATAAAATGGGACAGCTACTTAAAGGGGTGCTTCAGACCATCAAACTGAACAACTTTCTCTATGGGACCAATATCGAAATCGCGAAAAAAAAATCTGCTGTCCCATACATTTCAGTCGTGTTATGTTTGCAGTTTTGTATGGGAGAGCGGATTTTTTTTTCGCGATTTCGATATTGGTCCCATAGAAAAAGTTGTTCAGTTTGATGGTCTGAAGCACCCCTTTGAGTAGCTGTCCCATTTTATTGTACACCCTGTATATATATATATATATTATTATTTTTATACATATTTTTTTTTATTTGTTTTGTTATGTGCTACAAAACAGTTTGGTAGTCACTAAAGTTTGGGTATATTTAACAAAACATTTTTTTCAGTGTAGGGCTGAATCTGATCCAGTGGTAAAAAATAAATATATTTTAATGTACCAACTTAGCTAAAATTAATCATTACCTACCCAATTCTTAGATTTAAAAATGATTGCCGATACTTTTGTATTTTCTTTCGCAATAACACTAAAATAACAATGAATCCCAAAGAAAACAATGAAATTAAATAAAAAATACCAATCCTCTACCAGTTTAACCCTATCGGCACCGACGTCTGTGTGTTTGCGAATCTATTTATCACTTGTCCTCGTGTTGGTACGAGTCTGAACAAGTGATGTTCTAGAGTTCCGTATCCGTAACCGAAATGGTTAAATATCCGAAATAATTTAGGCCGTACAGCGACAATAATTTGTCTGTAGTTCCGTCCAGTTAATAAAAATAATAAAATAAAATCGACAGAATTTTTGCCGTAAAAGCTAAAATCGCTCTAAATGAAAGAAATGCGTGACAGATTTAAATTTAACATGAAAATTCAGTTTTTTATTTTTGTTTTTAATGTTTTACGATGTTTTAATATAAATTAGCATAGCTTGTGCTCTTAATTAAATTTTCAGAGATTTTTCTTAATCTATTTTGGCATATTAGATAAATAAGATACATTTCATAGCAGTTGCCAAACTCTCTCCAGAGTGAGAGTCACTGCACTTTGTGGTCACTTTTGATGATCAGTGGACAGCGACACAATAATCGCCTCAAATAGACGGCCCGACAGCTCAGTCTGTACTGAACCGGCCTGTTTTGTACCGAGGGTGAAGGGTTCGAATCCCGAAAGGGGCAAATATTTGTATGATGAATACGAATATATTTTGTACCCGAGTCATGGATGTTTGATCTATTTGCGTATTCTATATCGCTTTGTAGTCATCATAATTCAAGTCTGGGCTAGATTCTGGTAGGTACTCTAAGTCTGAATGGTGCTAGATAATTTATGTGACAACGCAACGTCCAAGACGTATTTTCTATTCACATTTTTTTTTTATATTCTTAATATCCGTAACCGAACTCTCACATCCACAGCATCCCTTAAAAACGGAGAGTCCGCAATAAACCAGTGTCCGTGCTAACAGGCAAACAATGAGGAAAGTAGCTGCTTTGCTGAAATATTACTGCCTGTTTGTCTGTATGTATGTAATACTGCTGTTAGTTTGTTTTTAATAGATCTGCTGGTTTGGATGTTTCTTTAGAAGGATTCTTTAACCGCTCGCAACCCGGCTTTAAGATAACATTTGATAAACAATGGGTGATTTAATAATATCGCGGCCGTGGGTGTAGAAGGGTTAAGGCTGGGTCAAATGAATGCGTTGCAGAATACAACTGCAGCATAGAGGATTTTAAATAATGAAATCCTACTAATTTTAAATAACTATTTGAAGGTGTCTGACGATATTTTGATATTTGTGACTCAATCACCCATTTTGGACACCCTATTCCCTTTGCCGTGGGTGGTTAGAAACTTTGTTACAACTACCATTCTCCTTATTAAGGTTGCAAGTTTTTGAAATTTATTATTGTATTAAAAATAATTTAATTACTCAATTTTACTTATTACTTCTTCTAGAAATGTAATTTAATTACCTGCTACTTTTAGAAATGTAAATTCCTCAATTACACCAATTACTTCTTTTAGAAATGTAAATTCTTCAATTCCAATGATTTACTATTTCTAGAAACATAAATTCCTCAAATTTACTAATTACTACCTACTTCTAGAAATTTAAATTCCTCAATTATACCAAAAACTTCTAGAAATATAAATTCTTCAATTCCACTGATTACTTTTCCCAGAAAAATTAATTCCTCAATTTCACTAATTACTACTTCTAGAAAAGTAATTTCATCAATTTCACCAATTACTTCCAGAAATGTAAATTGTTTAATTCCACTGATTATTATTTCTAGAAAAGTAAATTCCTCAATTTCACAAATTACTTCTAGAAATGTAAATTCTTGAACTGCACTGATTGCTATTTCTAGAAATATAAATTCCTCAATTTCTCTAATCTCATACTACTTTCTGTTTCTTCCTCACCTACCCCTATACCTACACACCATAGACAATCCAAATAAATCTTAAATCTAACCCTCAAATGGCCGGCTCGCTTGCATTAGCAAAAATAATGCTCGGGGTAGAATCTACCCCTGTAGTTTATAAATCAATCAGGCTCCCCCTTTCTCTGCTACTTCGCATTTATTGGTTTAGTATTAGAATAAGTGATTAGATGGATTTTCAGTGTTTAATTTAAGGTGTGGTACTGTAGTGTTATTTTAACCGTAGGGGTTTCTGATCAGATCTTCTCCACAACGTAAAACCTTCAGGTGCGGTGGTAGAGTCAAAAAAATAACGTCACAAAGCTATCTAAGTGATATTATTTCGAATGAAGTTTTGATCACCTCTAGCAAAAACAAAGTAAAAATCGACTAAGTGCGTTTTAAAAAGCTCGTGGAGTAGAGTTAGGTTAGGTTAACCCTTCTGGCCCAGGGCCCCTGGCATTTTGCCAGTTTTTTCAGCCGCCAGCAGTATGACGTCACTAGTATAATAGGAATACGATTTTTTTTTTGCAGTCTTCTTTTGCTTTCTTAGTAAGAACATACATAGCCATTTCTTTCCGTAGGTGTCGTAGCGTAGGAGACTACTAAGGGATTAGGTTTTTTTTGAGTTTTTACTGGCGAAAAGCTGTCTACTACTTGGCAAGCCTTGTCCAGAGGGCTTACTAGGGTAAAAGTTAATCTTGCTGTGCACTAATTGGTTAGTTCATAAAGCATAGTTCTTGTAAGTACACCCCGAAGGGGCTATGGAAGGCGTTAATTTATGATGTAGGTATGATTATGTTGTTGTGTTCTTGTAAGATTTTATAGAAATTGATACTATACTCAAAATCTTGAAAAAAAAGGTTTAAAAGTACCGAATAAATTGATTGATAAAAATGCAGTTCAAAGCATAGCCGATAGAAAACATTTTTATTTTTTTTTATTTTCCTGTAGAATTAAAAAAAACTACCTAGCAACTTTTGTATCTTTTGATTTAGTATCTATTTTCTAATTAGCTGGCAAGGAACTATGCAAAAATAAAACAAACTACACGTAATTTTATGCGTAGCTTAGAGAGCATAAATTAAATTTAATGATGTTGTTTTTTTATTTTTAGCTTTATTTTATTAACTCCATAATTTATCACATCTTGACATTAATTACTTAGATTTTTATCTTTTTATTTATTTCTCAACAGTTATTTTGAAAATTCATCATTTTGTTATTCCATTTTTTTTAATGACAATTTTTTCTCTATCGAAATTGTTTTTTTTTTCACTTCATCAATTTAGGATAAGCTAAGAGCTTAAGACCATACAGCCTTAACTTCACTGTGTATCCTAAGCTAAATCATCAAATCCTACCTATCATCAGAATAAACATAACAAAGACTTTTTTTTTCGTAATTTTTTTTTAATTAACACTTACTGGGCATCATTTCCACGTGTGACGAAGTATCCATGATGTTGTGGTGGTGCATCATGTCCGGTGGGGACTGAACCAGTCCACCACCACCACCACTGGCCATCACCATCACTGACGGTGGAATCTCTTCACCGATGATCACTATACTCCTCACCTATTTTTAATTGTCTATGTTTATCTATGCTCTATGTTTTTGGGAGATGGGAGATGATTATTTTTAATGTATATCACAATGTATACTAAGTATAGATATGCCTAAAGCACTAAGGAGTCCTGACTAAATAACACTTTTGTTCTATCACAAACGGAATACACCAAAAATTATTTTTAGATTAAAAGGAAAATTTCACTAAGTTTGGTGGTTAGGCACTTCGACATTATTTTTTTACAAAAAGAAATTGGTCTGTTAACCGTCACGGACGTCCTCTCACGGCAGTGGCCAAGCCCATACTGCCGTACTATATCTATAATTCTATGGATCGACGCAAAAGCGCATGATCAGACCAACCTCCTCTCCCATTGGCGGAATTTTAGAACGCCTTTTCAAAGTAGCTTCTCCCATTGGTCGATAGCTTCCTATTTTCCCTCCCTCATCGACTGTGCCCTTACAAAATGGCGCCCCCCTTATAGCCTTTTGATGCTTTTTTGAACATTTTCTTCGGTAAAAAATAATCCGGTTCGAATATAATGAGCATGATTTATGGTTTTGATCCGTCCTTCTTTCTGGTTTTATTTTTTAATCTGGCCATGTTAATCTTTCGTGTTTTAGGTGGTTTGTTTTTGATTAATCGCAAGTTGATTTTTGTTTGATCTTCAGCGGGTTTCTTGTTCGGTGTTTAGACGTTTTGTGTAATTTTAAATTTTTTTGCGAACGTGATTAAAATTCGTTTTGTTTAATTGCTGTGGCTAAATGTGTAACGAGAAAAACTATATGAAGCTAAATTTAAAAAGTAACTTATTGATTTTGTACTTGTTTTACACATTTTGCGAATAATGCGTGTCGCAAATTTTGGGGACCAATTTTTACACCAGCAGTTAAAGGGTTAAGTATTTTATTAATTAAAATTATCGATCATTGTTTTTCAGTCTGTGTAAAGAAGCAGTAAATATGTTTTATTTTCGTGAGTGAAATTGTTAGTTTGTTAGACCTTTAGGCCCAGTGCAGACGCCTAGACTGTGTGCAGTTAACTGATTTAGTATACACGCATACGCATAATATTATTACCAAGGCCACGCACACGCACAAAAAAATTAAATACGAAAGAAATATCAGTCTAACTATACAACGTTAATGAATATGCGCAAAACCTTATACACCCCAACTGATTTATAACAAAAAAAAATGATTGAAACAATAATTTCATTGTTTTGATACTTAAAATTTAAAGTTATTCGCATTTTAAGTTTTGAGGCAAAAATTATTTATAGTCAGCAATGAATGAAAGCGCTAACGTACTCATGGATACATTTTAATAATCTTGTTTTGGTAGTAAGTAGGGTGAGTGTACCCGTGACGTGCGGTGGATTGACGTAGAGATCAGTAAATTTTAAATTTTACAAACAAATTATTTAAAATTTTGAAAAAAATTACCTATGTTGAAACTATGATAATTCGATTCTGCTCTCGATTCTAAACAAACTACTTTCTAGTTTTGCGGTAATTCATTAAAACGTTGTAGGTAGGTATATATTCCCCAATGGAATCGGTTTACTTAAAAAATTTAATTAAACATATAACTGGTTCCCCAGGTTTCAAGCTTGCTTGCTGAGGACCTCTGGTCATTTTATTTAATAAGTACATTATATTGTTTATTTTGTTCAGATATTCAATAAACTATTTACTTACTTAAAAAAAATTTGGTAGGTCAGTAACTTTGCTACAATACTACACAAACATCAATTTTTATTTATTCACGAAGTTTTGAGCATAACTTTTAACATTTTAGTGACTCGGTATGAAATTATTCAAGTCAAGCTAAAAAAAACCTTTAATGCCCTATTTTTTTTTCTTTACATTGAAGACTTTATCATCTCGTCTACATCTTAACATAAAAAAATACAAAAATCATCAATTTTACACTAATTACATTGTCAACGTGTGAGGCGTTGGCTTAAAAAAAGAAATGGCGCCAAATGTTCGCGCCAAATGTCATTAGGATTGCGAACCATAGATAAAAATAGTTCACAGATAAGACAACAGCAGATGTGTTGATAAATTAAAAAATTATTTTAAAAATATCGGAAACTGAACTTTAGTGGACAGTAATAGGATTGGGTTTATTTTAGGATTTTAGTTGGTTATTTTTAAGGAAGGAAGTAGAAAAGGTTTTAACAAAAATGTGGGACAATCAGCTGTAGTGTAGGTAGGTACCAAGATTACGTAATCTCTGACGAGTTAGAAATAGATTAAAAATCACCTGCCCTAAGAAATTATTCTTCGCAAAAAGAAAAAAACGTATTGATTGAATTTTCAATGACTATGATGTTTTACGAAATCGATAGTTTCTTAAAGAACTGGCCTATCGAAGCGCAAAACCGGGACGCATGGAGAGAACGGAGGGAGGCCTTTGCCCAACAATGGGACAACGACGGCTGATATAATAATAATAATAATGATGTTTTTGTATAAAATAAAAATAAAAGCTAAATAGTTTATTTGTAAATGTGTATTGTTTTGTTATCACTGTTTTTCCAATAAGTAATTTTTTAATAATCGTTTATAAAAAAATAACTACGTTAATAATTGTTAGGCATAGACGCAAAAATTTTTCTGTAAAAAAATTCGTAGATCTATGACGTAATTAAATTCTAAGGTGTTTTTTTAGTAAATATTTTTAACATTGTCAACTCACATTTCGTAGTCTTCTTTCGGCGCCATGTGACCACGTGTGAGCTTGTGAGGTTACCCTTATACTTTTTGCTCGTAAAAATGTGAACTATCTCTTGACACTGCCAATTAAAAGGTCCTTACTATAAGTGGAACTTTGTTAGACCTTCTTTAGTTTAACTAGAATGACGGAATATTAGTTAAACTCTACACTTTGCTTTGATTGTACGCTGACCAAATCGGATGCGTACTGAAGAAGGGCCAAATAAAATGTACCCGGAACCGACGAGCTTGTATGAAGAGACTTATGGATGTTGAGGAG
The DNA here is from genome assembly GCA_922987775.1 of Agonopterix subpropinquella. NCBI lineage: Eukaryota > Metazoa > Arthropoda > Insecta > Lepidoptera > Depressariidae > Agonopterix > Agonopterix subpropinquella. Next base: position 1,200,965 of record OV277714.1, read on the forward strand.
GCGAGAGATGTGTGTCAGAATCGTAGCATGTGGCGATCTGTTGTCTCTGCCTACCCCAGTAGTGGGACATAGGCGTGAGCATATGTATGTATGTATATATCTACACTTTGCTTTGATTGTTGACTGAGGTGATTTTTAGGGTTCCGTACCCAAAGGGTGAAAACCGGACCCTATTACTAAACCTACGTTGTCCTTCCGTCCGCCCGTCTGTCCTACCTATTTAGGGCTGTAGCTTTTGAACCGTAATAGCTAGACAGTTGAAATTTTCACAGAATATGCGTTATTACGGCGGATTTGTTAACAAATAATAAAAAAGTCAAAAAGATAAAAATTTACGGGCTCTCAACAAGAAACTAGTTTTTATCAAAGATTTTCCTTCTCGCTCTATCGTAAAAACAAGCGTAAAACTTAGTGTGATTATAGAGAAAACTCTACAGTATAACAAAAAATAATAAAATATGGCCAAGTGTGAGTCGGTCTCGTGATAAAGGCCCAGGAGATTTTTTATTTTTATTTAATAGGTATGTTGTGTGATGATGTGGTACGGAACCCTTCAGTGCGCAAGTAGCCCGACTCGCACTTGACCGGTTTTATTTAAAGACTTGCCTGCTGCGATGGTTCAGACCACCATTAAACTGAAAAACTTTTACTATTGGTGAACCTGAAATCCCAAATTATGTTTTACCTCAAGATGATCTACATCTTACATTACATCTTCAATACCTACATTTCTATTGAGTTGACTGTACACGATGAAACAAAACAGCCTAGTAATACTTAAGGGATCAAACTGAACAACTTTCAATATGGAGCCAACTTCGAAAAGGCGAAATAAAAATCTGCTGTTTCGTACAAAAATGCAATATACCTACCGGCTCGACTCAAATGTATTGGACAGCAGATTTTTTGAAGTGAAAACATCTTTAGCCGCGTTTTGTGCACTTTTTGGGATGGGTAAAAAATTTTAAACTCGCGTCAGGACCGTGACGTCACGTGACCGTAAGACGTAAGATATCTTAGTTTTCACTTCTGCCGGCACTCCCGGAGTGCAACCCGTTGTTTTTTTCTCGGTTTTGGCTCCATAGTGAAAGTTGTTCAGTTTGATGGTCTGAATGAAGCACCCCTTAAGTATTACAAGGGTGTTTTGTTACACCCTGTATATTTATAATTTACATTATCAACTTTCTTATGATATGATAGGATGATACTCATATCGGTTATGTTTACTTGAATTCGAACCCACTACCCGATTCCCACCCGTCAATGAGTGAAATGAATTTAGCCGCAATCAATAAGACGCGCTGACGTCACATCCGGGCAGCGGCTTCCGTTTCCGGCTCGCCCTACTTCCGGTCTGGGAGTAGCCCGTATGGACGAAGGGAAAATAGTTTTCTTTTATTACTGTTGCTATTAAATGGATGCTGATTTGAGTTGTCTAGCGTTTTTGAATTGCAAAAGACTAAAGATATGCTGGAAGAAACATTTTCAGAAATAAAGCTTGCCCTTTGTACATTTTTATATCGATTTTAAGGGATTTCTCAGGGTCCTAAGTCCTCCTGAGCCTATACAGGGTGTTACAAAAGTAAAAATAAACATTTCAGTCTTTTATGGGGTTTTCAACAATAAAAGACTAAAATGTTTAAAAAAGATTTTTTCCTGATTTCAAACTTGATCGTCTGAAGCATCCCCTAAAGCTTAATTAAAAATTTACAAAAATACAAATAAACTTTTAAGGGGATGGTTAAGACCATCAAACTGAACAACTTTGAACTATTAGACCAACATCGAAATAGCATGAGGCTAGAGAAGTGTGTCAGAGTCGTAGCGTGTGGCGATCTGTGGTCTCTGCCTACCCCCTTGGGACAATGGCGTGAGCTTATGTATGTATGTATGTATGTATCGAAATCGCGAAAAATAATCGTTTGTCCCATACATTTAGCTCGAATAGATCTGTAGTTTGGTATGGAACATAGCAAACGAATCACATCATGGCGATTATGGCAAATCTCCCCATTTTGGGGGAGGCCTATGTTCAGCAGTGGACGTTTATCGGCTGATATGATGATTATGATGATGGAACATCCGATTTTTTTAGCGATTTCGATATTGGTCCCATAGTGAAAGTTGTTCAGTTTGATGGTCTTAACACCTTGTATAACAACGAAATCTCGACAAAAGTTATAAACTAACAGTACAATATTAGATCAAACACTATTCTCTGCGTCTTTAATGCAATCTCAAACCGTAGATTTCCCCGACTAATAGTCCAACCAACTGACCGTGGTCAACTTGCTGCTTGTATTTTTTTAAATCGTTTAAAAAACTAGTTAAAACCAGTAAGTAACCAAACGGTGGATGTTAACAAAGTGTAGTAGGAGCTAATTGAATTATGACAATTAGAGGAACGTCGGAAACGGTGCTGGAAATAGATGTTATGTCTTCACTTGTTAATGAAGAAGGCAATCGAACATGTTGTGACCAGTTGTGACCTGTTTCTAATTAGATTGGTTTTTTAACTGATGTGTGAAACTCTATACAGGATGTACCGTACCTAAACTTTAAGGGGTGCTTCAGAACATGAAACAGAACTTTACTATGCAAGGCCTTCTTATGCTGACACTTTTTTAAGGGGATGATCAGACCATCAAACTGAACAACGTTGTCTATGGGACTAACATCGAAATCATACATATACAGGGTGTCCCAGAAATGGTGAATCAAACTGCTATGGGAGGCAGCTTGTAGACAGTTCCATTAGCTAGGTATATACCTAGCTAATGGAACTGTCTACAGGGACACCCTAGTAATACTTAAGGGGGTGCTTCAGACCATCAAACTGAACTACTTTTACTACGGAGCCAACATCGAAATCCCGAAAAAAAATCCGCTCTTTCATACAAAACTTTAGTACCGTCTCGACTCAAATAGTAGAGCTATTTCCCGCGATAATTGTGCGCTTCGGGTTAAAAGCATCAAATTTCTACCATGGATAGGGTGTTCCTCGGTGATCATTTTCAGATGTGGAGGGAAGTCTGATTCGTCCCCTGTGCGCGGGGGGAGGGGGGTGAAGTACGTATCTGGATCATTGTTTTCATTATTCTTTTACGGATCAGTTAATGCTACTAGGGCTTGTGTGGTATCGTTTTCGAGTAAAACAGATACAAGGAATTTATTTTTACTGCATAATAGGCATGTTTCCGTACAGTAAAATAATTTTTTTCACGAAAAAGTAAAAACGATTGCCTTGATTTTTTTTTAAAACATCTATATCTTTGGAAATCTTGATAAATATAAGAAAACAAAATTGACCAAATAAAGGTTATTTAGTCTAGTTGTCTACAGGGACACCCTAGTAATACTTAAGGGGGTGCTTCAGACCATCAAACTGAACTACTTTTACTACGGAGCCAACATCGAAATCCCGAAAAAAAATCCGCTCTTTCATACAAAACTTTAGTACCGTCTCGACTCAAATAATGTATGGGACGGCAATTTTTTATTATTTTTTCTCGACGTTGGATCGATAGTGAAAGTTGTTCAGATTGATGGTCTGAAGCACCCCACCCCCATAAGTATTACTAGGGTGTTTTGTTACATCCTGTATAACAACTTTAAATTAAAAAAGAACTCCACCTATTCTTAATTTTATTGTATCAAATCTTAAATAAGTTCAACAAAATAACAATGTATCTTGCACAAAACATTTTTCCGGCGCACGTCACAAAAAGGACAACATACTTTCACTACAAAAGTTTTTTGTCGCAAATAGTATCACACATAAATTCGTGTTACATACTAAACCGACAAAGAGAATGTCGGCAGGATGACGAAATATCTTTGTTGAAAAAAGTGTGGAAAAAAGGGGCTAAGAATGGTTTGGGCACGAATTTATAGGGTTCCGCAGATACGACGAAGCTATAAAAACGTAACTGATATTGACGTAAGCATGGACAAATTGCTTTATTACTCTACTAGCGGCCCGTCCCGGCTTCGCACGGGTGGACGTCTAATCTTTTCTAGCAATAAATATAGCCTATGTTACTCAGGGTGAATGCAGCTTTCTAATGGTGAAAGAATTTTTTAAATCGGCCCAGTACTTTTTGAGCCTATTCATTACAAACATACAAACATACAAAAATAGGTACAAATCTTTCCTCTTTATAATATTAGAGTAGATACAATTTCTATGGTCTAAGTAAATCATGACCATCAACTTCATGTACTTACCTACTTTTAATGCCCGATCGTTCTGTTGTTGAAAAAATCGCTATACCTATTGCTAATGAACGTGCAGCTAGTTTTTTTGAAATTATGTTATTTGCAAAATTAAGATTCTTCGATTTTTTTTACTTTACCACATTAACTTGGAGTACATATAAATATTACAATACAATACATTATGATGGACAATGGCGAACTTAACTCCAGATGTATGAGAATATTACCTGTTTAAAACATCTCTGATACACTGAATACTGAATACTGATATACTGAATTTGAAATTGTAGTTTGTAAATTTTGTTTTAATTAAAAGATGTGTGTTGTAGAGTTTCTGGCTGCATTTTCTCTACAACGGAACGCACCTTCCGACGCGGTGCGTGGTAGAGTCAAAAAAATGACGTCGAAAAGCTATATAACCCAGTAAAATTAAGCTGAAATATACCAATCAGGAGAAGTAATTTCCGGAGTTCTAAAACTTTTTTTAAACGTTCCTTTGGTACGTAATATTGAAGAAAAAAAAAGTCCTGGTGAGGGGGGGGTGAGCTCGAGGAAGGGGGGGGCTCTAAAGGTGACCTTTTTCAGTTTTTCGCTTATTTCTTGAAATCTAAAAGTCGTATCGAAATACTTTGTATGGACAAATTATACCTAACAAAATTTCCTACAAAACAAGTGGTATGCATTTTTGTCATAGGACTTAACCTTTGAGGGCTACGGGGTCGAGAATATAACGGCATTTCAAAAATTATGAAATTTGTATGGCGACCCTCATGAAAGTTGAAGATAAAAACAAAATGATTTCACATTCTTAATCAGCAACCCCGAAAACCCCCAGATACAAATTTTCTGTCGGTTCGGAGAACCCTTAAGAGCTGCATTGGCTGTTGAAATTTCCATGGCAGCCATCTTGGATATCGTAATTTTGGATTTTTTTCACCGCCAACCAAATCTGACCAGGGTCCTCTATGACAATTGTTCAAGGTCCATAACCCTATCTGTCATAGTTTCCGCGGGCCGTTGACTTCATCCGTCAGGAGTCGACCTTCTGAGGAAGTCGAAATATTATTTTTATCGCCAGGGCATCTTTATGATGATCACTAAAATTATTTTACTATACGTTGAATGGGGGAAACCCGGTGAACAATTATACGGGTATTTATCTAATATCTATGTGGGGGGGGGGGGGGGGGGGGGGGGGGGTCAACCAGATACCTCCAATTTATCTCCGGGTTCCCCTTACGGTACAAGGATGACATTTGGGGATCATCAAATGGATGCCTTGGTGATACAGGGAAAACTTTGACTTCCTCGGAAGGTCGACTCCTGATGGATGAGGTCAACGGCCCGCGGAAACTATGACAGATAGGGTTATGGACCTCGAACAAATGTCATAGAGGACCCTGGTCAAATTTGGTTGGCGGTGAAAAAAATCCAAAATTGCGATATCCAAGATGGCTACCATGGAAATTTCAAACGCCAATGCAGCTTTTAAGGGTTCACCGAACCGACTGAAAATTTGTATCTGGGAGTTTTTGGGGCTGCTGATTAAGAATATGAAATCATTTTCTTTTTATCTTCAACTTTCATGAGGGTCGCCATACAAATTTCATAATTTTTGAAATGCCGTTACATTCTCGACCCCGTAGCCCTCAAAGGTTAAGTCCTATGACAAAAATGCATACCACTTGTTTTGTAGGAAATTTTGTTAGGTATAATTTGTCCATACAAAGTATTTCGATACGACTTTTAGATTTCAAGAAATAAGCAAAATACTGAAAAAAGTCACCTTTAGAGCCCCCCCCCTTCCTCGAGCTCACCCCCCCCTCACCAGGACTTTTTTTTTTTCTTCAATATTGCGTACCAAAGGAACGTTTAAAAAAAGTTTCAAAACTCCGGAAATTATTTCTTCTGATTTATCTAATTTTACTGGGTTAATACGTGATATTATTATTTTGAATAAAAATATTTAAGTTGAGAATATTTCGTCAATTCGTTAAAATAGGTAGGAGGGTAAAATAAGTCAATTGGCTGTAGAATTTTGTAACTAAACACTTAGTACCTAAATAATAATAACCCATTTCTTACCGTGGGTGTCGTAAAAGGCGACTAAGGGATCTGCCGGAGGATGGGCCGCAGCATCCTCTGAGTACACACATTCAATCCAACTGAGTTCGCCAACACGCCTGCTAAGCGTTGCGATTATGACGAATTCCTCTATTTTGGGGGAGATCTATGTCCAGCAGTGGACGTCTAACGGCTGATATGATGATGATGATGAAATAATAATAATACCTAATTCACAGGGAGGCAACCCAGGCGAAACACCTACGGTTTAGTTGTAGTTTTCACTAAATGATTAGTTTTTTCCTAGGTTAGCGCTTTCTGCCAATTTGCCACGGAACTCTAAAATAGTTCTTATAGAAAAAAGTCAAAAGAAGATTATATTAAAACCTCTTTTGTCACAATAGAGGGTGCATTTAACACATCGATTGGCGCCATTAGCTGTCGTTCCCGTATCAGAGATCTGATCGGAATGGGATCAAGGTTGGGGGATAGTAGAAAAAGTATTAATAGTGGTTAAAATTTTTTAATAAACGAGGCCGGTCGATTGTTGGTGTAGTACAGTTTCGGTGTTGGAAATGATCGGCAAAGTTAAGGGATGTCAGGAGCGGCCAGGTCTTTGGATGGGTGACCGTTTTATTGGTCTTTCATCTTGAGGGTCGCAGTGCTTCCGAAGCCACGCTAAACAGTTAATACTGAATAGGTTAGATGGTAGTGTAGGTAGGCACTCTATTTATCAGATAGTAAGTTAAATTAGTGCTACGTATCGTATCGACGTACTTACTGTATCGTACGCGATACTAATATCATAAGGCTGCCGCATGCTAGAGCGTACAGATTTTTTTTAAATTTAAATATGCCTGTCTTGTATACATACTGTGTTGTGTTGGCAGAAAGACGATAGAAGAAAGATAAGTGTAGGGTAATTATAAGGAAGAATAAAAGCGCACGAAATCTACGTTTTCTTAGGCAGTAAATATTAAATAATCTGTGGTTGAACACTAACTTCCTTTAGGAATCTGGCCCTGTACCCGGACTTTCGAATTTCGATATATCGCGACCCTTTCCGTCCGAACTACATTGTAAGACGGTGTCCTATTGCCATCGCACGCGCGATGGTGCGATGCGATGTGATCGTACTGATGGGTAATTCTCCGAAATTTTTCAAATTTTCAAATTTTTCTATGGAAAAATTTCAACGATTTGTAAAATTTCGGAGAATTACCCATCAGTACGATCACATCGCATCGCACCATCGCGCGCGCGATGGCAATAGGACACCGCCTAATAGAGTTGAAATTGGAACGAAAACTTTCACGCAATTGCGAAGTTCGAATGTCCTGCACTGGGACCGCGTGGTCATAGAAAATGTAGAGTATGGCCACAGCCCGGACACTGCATACAAAAAATTTTAATTAACAAGATGACGTCAGCACATACGAAACCAAAGAAATTGAACCTTAAGTCTTCTCCTTAAGTAACGAGGAACCAGTGCGAGGTAACCAGAGGGCGATAGAGAGGGTGAGGTAAAAAGTTGGTGGGAGGAAGGGAGTGTCCGTACTGTATCTAGTAATAGATACTCTTTCTTATACTGTAGTATGGCATAGTAATAGACACTAGAATCTTTCGTATACTATGGTATGGTCCAGTGCCTCTCACAGTGAAATTTATGATGATCATAAGAAACCGTCCACAACAGTCATCTACAACAACAAATACAAACTTTTTGTCAGTAATACGACACCGCACAGTGGGCGGATCAGATTTGTCCGTAATCCCATCAGGCGCAGCGAGCATTAAATCCATGCCACCTTCTGTTGTGCTCACTGTGCTACGTGGATGGATTGTGGAATCCTGTATGGGTATTATATTATTATCTTCTTCTGATATTATTATTATTCTTTGTTATTCCCCAAAAATGCTGACGGTTTTTTAAGGGGATAGTCGGAGCGCGCTCCATACAAACGAAGTCTGATTATATTTTCAATAATAGCAAATTAAAGTCAATGTTTTTTTTTTTTCAGAAAAAATTTAGAAACGAGTCTCTATGCTTGTAATGAAGATTTTCATTAAAATGTAAAGTTTCAAAGTTACAGTGCCTCAAAGATTTCCATACAATTCTTTAAATTAATCCTAGCATTGAAACTGTATATTTTAACGAAAATCTGACTCATATAGATTCTATATTTTTAGTCTAGTCTCTATATTTTTTCTGAAAAAAAAAATTATTGACTTCAATTGGTTAATATTGAAACTACGACCAAACTTCGTTTGTAGGCAGCACGCACTAGCGCTTTAGCAATAAACTTCTTTATCTATGAATCGAAATCATGAATTTAAAAAAAACTAAAAAGTTAAAAAATAATATTGCAGCCGATGACTTTTTCGTTCGCATCATAAGAACATTAATTTGTTTTATCGAACTCGGTGTCAAGCCGCTATGATTCGTGACAGGGCTTGCATTAGTTTTTTGGCTCGGCTTGACACCGACTTCTATAAAACAAATTAATGTTCTTATGATACGAACGAAAAAGTCATCGGCTGCAATATTATTTTTTAACTTTTTTAGTTTTTTTGAAGGCGGTTTTAATTTTTTGTTAAAATTTTGTTTATTTCACAATTTTCAGTGGTGAATTCCTTAGTTCGATTTAGCGGTAGTGCTTCAAATTAACAAACGCACTAGTCGGCACTACGATTTTCGAAGGTTCCCCTCGATTTCTCTAGGATCCATCATCAGATCCTGGTTTCCTTATCATGGGACCACCCTTGGGATATTTCCTTTCCAAAAAAAAAAGAATCATCGAAATCGGTTCATAAACGACGAAGTTATCCGCGTTGAAGTCGGTTAAAAAGAATCATCTGTTGCTATTGATATCCTATATCAAAACTGAAAATCTAGTCGACACAAATGTATGGAACAGCAGATAGTTTTCTTCTCGATTTCCATGTACCTTCGATTCCTTTAAAGTACGAGTGAATAGGCTTCATCTGGGTAAGCTCGCTATATCTACGACCCCATCTTCGTCCTGAGGACTGGATTGAGGATAAGAGCAAACCCATACGTCATAAAAAATAAAATAAAATGTTGGTCCTGTAAAGAAAGTTGTTCAGTTTGTCATCCCCTTAAAAAATTCTACCTTATACAGAGTATTAAGGTATACTACTACCTACAGATGCATTACTGTAATGGGTGAATTTACTCATGCATGATACTGAACCAACATTCTTAAAGGAACTGAAGGGACATTCGAAATTAAAAGAAAATCCTTTTCATACAAGAACTGATTGCATTATTAGTATGAAAAGCCCAAGATTTTTTTGCCAATTTCCTATAGGTTTCGTAGGGAAAGCTGTTGAATATATTAGAACATTACTATAACATTATTATTTATTTACAATCATCCCTTAAAGTACTGCAACTTTTTGCCCTAACAATTTGTATATCATCATCATCAGTCTATAAACGTCCCACTGCAGGGCACAGGCCTACCCTCAAGGAGGGTGTATGGGCATTAGTCCACCACGCGTGCCCGATGCGGGTTGGTAGACTTCACATACATATCAGAATTTCTTCTTCAGTGTATGCAGGTTTCCTCACGATGTTTTCCTTCACCGTTTGAGAGCAGTCGGTTTTACGTACATAAGTTAGAAAAACTCATTCGTACATGGCATGTTGTCCGTGCGGATTTGAACACGGACCCCCATAATTGGGAGCCCATACCTCTCCGCAACGCGCCACCGACGCTCTCACAACAATTTGTATACACGTCTCGAAATTGAAGCATATAAGTAGGTACCTAGGTTTCTTCACGATTATGTTTTCCTTCACCAAAGGTTCACTAAGTTCCTAAGAACAAATTGCTACAAGTCGAGTCTGGGAATCGAACCATTACCTCCTCTACGGTACGGATAGCAAGGATATACCTTATTAGTTTGTGGGAGAATGTTTTGTCGACAATATCAACCTCAACCAAAGCACGAAAGGGCATGAAAAGATTCAACAAAACCTACAAAAACGCGTCAACAATGTGACTAAAAGACGCTTATTTTGTTCACTTCACCGTCCGTCTTATTCCTGAAGGTCTCTGCCAGCCTCCGGATAGAACACGCTACAATAAGAACTGTCACGTTGATGTGTCAACTCGGTAGTGCGAGTAAGCCGGTTAGTGTGACTGCCCCTTTAGTTTACGCACTGTGTTTCATAAACGTCGCGTTTCTTTAATGTTAAGTTCGAAGCTTGATTTTGATTTACATTAACACCTCTAGAATTTTCTCAAACATGGGCTGGAGAGTGATTTTTGAAAGTCACACGTTCAAATCAGTAGTAGAAAATTTCAAAAATGACTATGGTGCTTATGACATCTTCTACTCCTGACTGCTACCTACTTTTAAAAATCACACTCCTGTTCCGATTTAAAGAATAATTCTGTTGCTTTATTTGTACAGACAAAAACATACTTACTTTATCACTATGACATAACCTAATGATTAAACATTTATCCTTCCTGAAAACCAAAATATGCCAAAAGCTATTAATTTGTGATTTTTAATTATTATTTATATTAGGATATTGTATACACCTGTTTAAGGTAGGGTTACGGCAAAGCACCAATTGATTGTAGCCGAACATCTGCTTTCTATTCACATTAATATGTAATTATGATTCACCTGTAATTCATGCAATAAATTATTTGATTTGATTTGATTTGATTTGATTTGATTTGATTTGATTTATCCTTGCTACAAAGACACGCTATTTCCATAAGCTAAGGCAACCTGGTCAGTGGTATGGTTAGACTTTTACCTACCTACTAACTTCAATAGAATTTGATGTTATCAGTTACCTACCACTTTGTTTAGTGTTGTTAATTACGTTAAACCTATTTATACCCTTCCCCACTGGTCTAGATAATTGTGCATTATTAGAAATATGATTTGCTAAAAACAAAACGTCTAATAAAACCGTAGCGTTTCTGCGACGCAGTGCGTAACCCACCACAGATTACTGACTAGCCCCCATTGTGTCGGTAAGTGATAATCGCCTAACGTCCCGAATGTTGCTCTTTTAGCTTTTTTTACTGCCGGAGCGTGTGTAGCGTCCATATTGAGATTAGTGCGCGAGCTTTTTAAAGATGGCGGTCAAGCGGAATGTCTTTGTTGCTCCTTTACACTTTTGTACTAATTTTGTTGTTATTACAGTGTTAAAGAATCTAGATAGAGATTTTCCGCTTCCTCAGTCACACAATTTTTCAGAGAAATCGGTTGCATTTTGAAATGCTTTAGGTATCTTAACTAAACATCTCAAACCACCTAACTACCTTCTTTAACATCCGTCCACCCTGAAACATGTTCGCTGTTCTAAATTGGTAGCCTCTGCTAATAACTGCCTCCGTGGCCTAATGGTTAAGAGAATTGGGCTCTTGAGACGGAGATCGTGGGTTCAATTCCCACGGGGGACACCTTGTGATATGTCACTTTGTGCGTTTTTTCCTCAGTTGCTTAGGACCTTGCAGGCTGAATGTCACCTGATGTCTGAAAAGAAAAATGATTTCGTGCTTCGGATGGCACGTTAAGCCGTTGGTCCCGGCTACTATCTCTGGTGGTAGTAGTCGTTACATAAAAACCACGTCAGAGGCCGTAAGGCGATCGGAAAAACTCTGACACCCACACGATTAGAAAAAGAATAGGGTAGCTACTAGCAAGGGACAGTATAAGTTGGACTCTATGTTCATGAACACAGAGCTCAACTATGGGTGGGTTGATCTGTCGCTGTGTGTACTGTGTACATAGTGTAGGTACCATCCACCCATCACAGCACTTGATCAGTCCGACTTCGGACATGGCCTCCTCTTCCATGACGCTCTGTCCCTCGCCCTCTGCATCCAGTTGGGACCCGAGTGTCTCCTAACATCATTGCCCCATCTTGCTGGTGGGCGGCTTCTACCCGCGTAGTTTCTCTGGGTCCACACTCAAGCTTAGGTACATAGGTATTTAATTACAACTTAATAGATATACAATACAGTGTAAAAAAAATCTGTTGGAGCGTTAAAGGGTTGCTTCGAACCATAAACCTGAACAACTTTCTCTATGGGACCAATATCAAAATCGCGAAAAAAAAAACAGCGTCCCATACATTTCGGGCAAGTTATGTTTGAAGCTTTGTATCTAAGGAACAGCTGACTTTTTTTCGCGATTTCAATGTTAGCTCTATAGTGAAAGTTGTTCAGTTTGATGCGATCATCCTCTAAAAAGCCGTCTGCATATTAAGAAAGACAAAATATTTTTTTGTCTTTTTACACTAGTACCACAAATATACAGTAGTTCCATCCAAAATATGAGAACAGTGGTCCCCAGCAGAGCACAAGTGTCCGACCCACATGCAAGCCGCGATAACGTCCAAACAAAGCTTTCTTCATACTCAAGTGGGTCATTTATCTCTATCGGAGACCAGACGAGCTCCAAGACTCAATAAACCATTTAATATGGCACCATGTGGTGTTTTATAAACACGAATAAATCCGTATTATCGGTTGAAGTGTCTTTCAGTCCTATACAACGTGTTAATGAATTAACGCAAAATTAGAAAGTAGTTTGTTTAGAATCGAAAGCAGAATCCAACTATCATGGTTTCAACATAGGTAATTTTTTCCAAAATATTAAATAATTTGTTTGCAAAATCTTAAATTTTCTGAACCCGATGTCAACCCACCGCACCGGCACACTCACCCTACTTACTACCAAAACAAGATTATAAAAAATGTATCCATGAGTATGTTAGCGCTTTCTTTCAGTGCTGAAATGATAACAAATCATTTTTGCCTCAAAACTTAAAATGCGAATAACTTTAAATTTTAACTATAGAAATAATTAAATTATTGTTTCAATCTAATTATTTTGTTATAAATCAGTTGGGGTGTATGAGGTTTTGCGCTAATTCATTAACACGTTGTATATTTTACATACGTAATAGGCATTGACTTAGAAACTAATTGGACGTCGTGTCCAAGTCGGGTCTCATACAACATTCTCGAAAAAAGTGTCCTAGAATAACTTACGTAAACGTACGGGGCGAGGTAACATGAAATCTGCAACTTTGGATTTTATTCCCCATAACTTTAGATTCTAATTTTGAATGTTAAAATCATGAAAGTAGTCTCGTGTGAACCCCAAACGTTCTAAATTCAAAATTATTGTTTCGCAATTATAGGCTGTCTCGTTTAGTAATAAGAATAAGGTATTAAATTGAGTGTAAATGCACATGATCCTTTCGTCTTATACCTAGGCAGAGGGGAAATGCTACCGCAAGGCCAGTCCTTATAATGAGTAGTCAAAGCCCAGCCATCGTAAACATAGCAATGACACTGGGAAGCTGTGCAATCTGAACAACTTTTGGAATACATAGTGAATAACTTTAAATACTTATTTATATTAGCTAGGTAGGTAGTTACTTTATACAACCTGTATTTAGATTACCAACATACTCAATAAATTGACATTACAAAAGCAAAAAGCACTCGAATCGTAAAGATAAGGGTATGTTTACAAAACGTTCCACTCTATTATCTTACTGTACGCGGAGCATTATCGTCGATCATGACGCAGTGTGCGCTCGGCCTTATCAACCTGATACCACTGCAACTTTATGGAACACTTGGTTTTATGAAAATAGACTTTATAGGGTTTAAATACGATGGTTTGAAAGGTAAGGTTAATTTGGTGTGGAAATATTTAGAACAAGGCAGGATTGTAACGTAAATTCTTAGTTGTAAGTCTATTTTGTTTTGATATTCTTTCTTCTTTCTTATCGTGTGGGCAGAGCCCTGGTGTCAGAGTTTTTTCAGATCGCCTTACGGCCTCTGACGTGGTTTATATGTAGCGAACTACCACCAGAGATAGTAGCCGGGACTAACAGCTTAACGTGCCATCCGAAGCACGGAATCATTTTTATTTTCAGACAATCAGGTGATTCAGCCTGCAATGTTCTAACCGAATGGGGAAAAACGCACAAAGTGACATATATCACTAGGTGTCCCCCGTGGGAATCGAACCCATGACCTCCGTGTCGAGAGCCAAAGCTCTTAACCATTAGACTAGACCACGGAGGCAGTAAAACTACTGTAGTAAACTACAGTTTTTGTATTGAATTTCGTACAGCGCTCCTAGTGGTTACGTTCAGAACTAATTCTGTCATACTAAATTGGCGCCGCAACTACAGCAGTAACGTTCAGTGAAAACTCAGTGAAATTTCCTCCAAAGATGAATAAAAAGTGGAGGAAAGCGTTTCTCTGAGAGATTTCATCAGGAAATTCAGGAATGAGGTGATACAGACATGCAAACTCCGATGCAAACTGAAGTGACAATGGGCTCATCATTTGAGCCGAATAACTGACAACCAGTGCAAATCAAGCGCAGCGTGGGTAGGCTCCCCACACGATGGACCGACGACCTAGTAAAGGCGGCGGGAACCCGTTGAATAAGGGCAGCGCAGGACCGGTCTTTATGGAAATCCTCGGGGGAGGCCTATGTCCAGCAGTGGACGTCCATCGACTTTTCTTTTTTTTTTGTCCTGGACATCGTCACACAAATTATCTAGTCACATTTAAAGTACCAGAATCTAGCCTGGACTTGTATTATGATGACTAGACAACGATATAGGATACATATATAGATACAAACATCCATGACTCGGGTACAAATATTCATATTCATCATACAAATATTTGTCCCTTACGGGATTCGAACCCGCGACCCTCGGCACAGCGGGCAGGTCCACTACCGACTGTGCTATCGGGCCGTCATCGACTGAGATGATGATGAACTGATAACCGATAGACTGGAGGAAAATGGTAAAATTGTTTCTATTTTCACCGTCTAACGGCATTTTGTGAAACTTTTTGGCACCGTGTTTTTTTAGACTAATCAGACCCCGCTGAACACGATTCTGGTCACGGTGCCGCCCCGTATCCTGCTTCCTTAATCCATTACCCCCCGAAATGTGTCCCTACCCGCGTTTTTTTGTTTGTTTTAATACATAGTCTAAAAAAACAAGGTCTTCTATTCCCAGAGTGACACAAGCCTACGTCACAAAAAAATGGCCGCTAAACATGGTAAAAGGGTATGATGACGTAGGCTTGTGTCAGTCACGTGGTCAATTACGTGATCGGAAGAGAATACCAGGCCAGTATATTATTGTAGGTACCATGGTTTTAATACAAAAACTATCAGAGAAAAAGAAAACTGTCGATGACTAAAGTAATCTTCATTAAATTCTCTTTGTTATGATATAATCATAGAGTAAGAAGAGATGGCATATCGGCTTGTTTCTATAGAAAATGTTGTCGCCAACAAAGGGGGTGAAAAACGGGTGAGGGGAGGGTTAACATTTAAATACGGTACCTCCCGCTAGATGTGTATGATATGACGTCAGGCCCAGTTGAGTATCTGTGCACAGTTCGATACAACATCTCGACCCCAGGGGAGCGCGTTATTTTCTCTATGGATATAATACTTTTTTGATAAGACTAATAATAAGTTATGAAATATGTGTATACAGGGTGTGCGGGTAAACAGTTGCATTACTTTAAGGTGTGATTGTACCCATGATACTGAACAACTTTCCCAAAGAAACTTATAGGAAAAACGTAAACAAAATTTTGTACTTTCCATACTAAATGCAATCAACTGATCGAACTTTTGTATGAAAAGTCGAAATATTTTTTTGCGAATTTCCTGTTTCAAAAAAAAAAATACAAAAATATTTATTTCAATGAGCACTTTACATAGGTAGGTACAATTTAGTTCATATAAAAACAAAGAATAGGTATTGCACATTGACATGACAGTATTTAACAAAAAAAGATTTACAATTATCCCCCACACTAGGCTAAGCCTGGCAAAATGTGACGGGAAAAATATTAATGAGGTATCATTTAGTAAATACAGTGAGCGGTACAGTTATCAACAATACAAGGGCCTATAACAAATTCATAAAAGGATTGAGTAAATCAAATAAAGGTAAGTAAAAGAATGGTGAAGTAGAAGTAAGTTAGCACTATAGGTTATACTTAAATTAATCGTGGCTTTATAATTTGATTTGGGTATTTAACAAATAATGGCTTATATTAGTGTGTGTGTGTGTGTGTGTGTGGGTGTGTGTGTGTGTATGTGTTTGTGTTGTTTTAGGGTTTACTGCAACACTCTTATGAACTCCTCTGTATCTTTGTACGACCATGAAGTAAGAGCTGTTCTGATTTTTAATTTTGCTTCTCGAACGCTGGTCTCTTTAAAGCAACACATTTTTACAAGTTTGTTGTATATGAATGGGCCAAGAAAGTATTCAAATCGCTGTGCGAAGGTTGTTTGAGTACGCGCCGAGGCTGTTTTAAAGACCCGATTCTCCAGCATTTTCGGGTAGTCGGGTGAGTTAAGTACAGTCCTGTGCATTCTCAGAGCCAGTTTCAGTATAAAGCTGCGTCTAACGCTCCATAAGCCAGTTTCCTCAAATCTTTTTCTTAGGGAAAGTTGTTCAGTATCATGGGTACAATCACCCCTTATAGTAATGCAACTGTTTATCCTAACACCATGTATATGGACTGACAGATAGTATAGTGTGTGACGCTCCGGCGCTGTACCGACGATGTGAGACATAGTCTAAAAAAACAAGGTCTTCTATTCCCAGAGTGACACAAGCCTACGTCACAAAAAAATGGCCGCTAAACATGGTAAAAGGGTATGATGACGTAGGCTTGTGTCAGTCACGTGGTCAGTCACGTGATCGGAAGAGAATACCAGGCGCAGTATATTAAGACAGGTAGCGGGGAGCAACTGGATGAGGATGGGACGAGGATAGAGTTTTGTGGCGCTCTTGGTAGAGTAGTAATTATAGTACTCTGTGGTAGAGGTCTATGCTCAACACTGGTCAATGATAAGCTGATGAGTTCAAAATAATATGTTTTGCATAACTACTAAGCTCGGTATCAATAGACAGGTAGGTAAGTACTTCAAACATCAGATAGCCAAATGGAAACGAATCACATAAACAAATAAAATATAAAGCGCATATGTTCGTCAAGTAGGTAGCTTAGATACGACTAATGGATAGCTTTTACAGTTTATTTGCACAGAATGACCGACGAATTATCATATCTGATAAATTTTGATATGGGACACGCGTTGTTGAGTTCATACATAACTATCGTTATCTAAATTATAATACACTACTTCTCTAGTACATGTACCTACTTACCTACGAAGTACTAATTATCGATGTTCTTGTTCTATTAAAATATCCAGAGTTTTGTAATGGCACACCCAATTTAAAATAAGAATATACGCTGGTAATTTTTTTTTTGTGTGATCTGGATCAAAAATTATTTATTAGTGGACTTATTCGTAAGACATTTTTACAATAAAGGGAACTATATACTATTACCTATTCTGTGATAAAGGATCAGTATTTCATCAAGTGAAATGAAATAAGTTAGCCAAATCATTTTCAAGGTCATGCACAAAGATTATTTTTTGGGGAGCGCAGAGAAGATCAAATTTTTGATCATGCAAATATTTTAATTTAAACTGTAAAGTTAATATACCTTTCCATATAATAACTCTATGATTTAAACTGATAGTGACAGGTGGTCAGATACGCTTTTGTCTGTGGAGTATTTGCAAATTATCTCTTCAAAGTTCATGCATAAAAGTATATTTGCCATAGCGCCAAAAATCTATAACAATATACCGAAAACTATACGGAATTGCAACACCTTAAATGCGTTTAAGAGAGCTTTATTTAGGTTGTTGGGTCATTGTCATATAGTGGCAAAAATTGTTCAATTCACATAAATTCCTAAATAATGCTTTAATTTTATCTCTTTTTACAAAAAGAATCAATAACTATATTCTACTTTATACCCATGCAAATCTTTATTAGGAATTAATTCGATAAATTACGTTTTTGCTGTTTTTTATACTCAAATGTCCGTTTCGGTGGTCTGTTCAAAACGGATGTATGCAAGTTCACAATAAAAAAATAAATGAATACTGCACTAAATTTGTGCCCTGTTCAGCTTAATTAGTTCTCTCAATCCTCAAAAATCATGTTCTATTGGTATGACTTCTAAAAGTGGCACAGTTTTTTATTTAACAACGATTGTCACATGTTACACGAGTAGCGTGTCTTTTCGGTGGTTCATATTTCTATCGAAACTTTGCAACATTTTTATGTCTAAACGTGCCCAAAAACAAATAGTTCCTTTCTAGGGAAACTTATGAATGCCCAATGATGCATCCCTAATCCACATTTCACCACAGAAGAGCAAAATCTTTTCTGTTTACCCAAAAATACTTTTGTGTCAAACCTCATTGCGTCTTTCCGGTTACTCCGTTAAAGGACATCTCGCACATAATACCCAAAAATGTATAACCGTCCTTCTATTTTTATTATGGACTATGGAACACTAGAAACTGACTGCAGGCATTAGTTTATTTTATAATGATTTATTAGTTTTTATCATTTTTATATAAAAAAAACATTGTGCCTGCAACACCTCCTACCTCCTCCTACTAAACAACATTGACAGCCACGTTGGGGTGGCTGCTTTTTTATAATTTATTAATAATAAATGATTAAATAAATCGTTAAATAAAAATAAATGATACTATCTGAGTCGTTTTTATAAAACCTCATAATTTATTACACATTTGACTTCAGTCAAAACTTCTATACATTTTAAGGTATTTTTTCAAGGGAGAGCGGCGGTTGTCCTTTGTAATTATTATTGAATAAATTAAATGTTGGCTATAGCGCAGTATATACTAGTGTTTTATTTACAAAAACATCATATTTGGACAGCCAGACCACTAAACTTTCAAGATAGCTGAATTTGAATGTAAAATTTCCGTTCGGTGGTCATCTTTTTGGTGGTCATTTGTAACTACCGATCATCAAATCAACGTCAGGATCAAGTTCATTCTAACTTTTCTCCACTAATATGAACTGGGGCCGCTTAGGTGGTGTATGGTCCACTCGCTGGCATCCTTATTCATGGGAGAAAGCCTGATAAACAATTGAAATATAGAAAAATAAAGAAGAAGCAGTGACAAAAGATACTAAAAGGTCAAAATGCATAGGTTAAAGGAAATCCACCATCTTTTCCGGCTCCTTCTATTGGTTCACACACACATATCTCAACCGGTGAAGTCCAGAATCGTAAAATGCAGGTTGCATTGCTGGAGATGAAATTCTGATTGAAGTCGACCAATCCATATTGGACACGCACGGTGAATAGAACTGTCGAACAATCCCATACACCCTTCATGAGGATAGGCTCTATACCCTGCAGTGAAACGTATAAAGGCAAAAACGAAAATGATGGATGATAAACACCATCTTCTCCTAATTCATCTGTTTCGAGAGACAATTTAAGAGTTTCTCATGGGATTTAGAAGACTATTATTATTGATGGAGTTCAAATCAAAATTAAGTAAACATATAATAGAAGAGAAGGATTAATAAAGCAGATGGAAACGAACAAGAAAAAGAAACTGAAAGCACAGAAGGCACTCAAATAGTCAAAAGAAGAACGACAACCGAAAAGATGTCTTTTTGGTGGTCCATATTTTATTATATTTTTATGGTAGAAATTATTAACAATTCCCCATATCTGCCGAAATATAATAAAAACATCACGGCAAATAAATTTAAAAAGTGATTAATGTGACTTAAATTTTGCTTTGTTTTATTAATATTAATAAATGCAATTCAGGTCTTTTTGGTGGTCAACTGCACCTTTTCGGTGGTCAGAAAAAAACATTTTTTGTTAATTATTTGCTAACGGACAAGAAACGACCTCTATTTTTATTTTATTTAGGTTATATTCACTATTTTACTTCGGTTAATAAAGAAAAAGTGGTAAAAATTCACACTTTTTCAAATTGCTTCCTCTGCACCCCTTATATGACAATGACCCTGTTAGTAAACAAAGCCTACTATTCTTTAAATGAATTTTTATCTGATGAAGTTTTGTAACATAGTTATTGTTATTGTCATGTCCGAATTACTTGTATGTCTAATAGATATACTGTAGGTATGGTTCAATGTATAATTCATTAATTAGGATATTGTAATTATTATTGTAATGACAACTTTAATTTGTTTGAATGTTTTGATAAATGTTTTTTTTTTGTAGTGTTGTTTAATTTAGTTTTTTTTATGTTTATTTAAACTGGACATTAATTTTGTAATAATTGTTTATTTATGATTGTTTGATAATATTGTGTTGTTAATTGAATGATTTAGAATGTATAACACCTAATTAATTAAGATCGTGTTTGTATTGTTATGCCCTGACGGGGTGCTTCATTGTAAAAAAGTTTAACATCCTGTATAATGTAGCAATGCAATAAAAATATCTGAAATATCTGAAATCTTCTTTCAACTGTCATGAGGCCCATTGCGGGTTTCCGTCAAAAACCCCGACTGCGTTTATGCTTATGTTTTAAAGACATAACAGTGAATAGTGTCGTTGTTTCGCTCTGACTTAAGCAGCGGCTTCTCGATAATAGAAATAGCGAGAAAAAAAATTTTTAACCGTTGTGGCGTTGACAATTGAATATATATTATGAATTTAAATATTTATATAGGTAAATAAACATGTTAAATAAGCTTTTATTAATAAATTTTAGTAATAAGTCTCATAGAACGAAAGAAATCTTGATTTTAGAAAACCATGGCATTCCACGATTCCCATACTGTCGCAAAGCCCGAAGAGGGCATGACAGTATAGGGAAATGTTGCCATTTTTATGTGACAGTTGAGAGGATAAGAGCCTACTGTTACCATATGAATAGATAGGTAATAATATTATTATCTAGCTGTTACTTCCTTTAGATAGATAGATACAAAATTCCATCAAATCCAAACATCATCTTTCCATTCCATTCATTCATTTTCTTGTTCTGACATAATAAGTTTATGAACGCAACACAACTTCGATCTTTTCTTTCATATGTGCTTATAATAACACTATCCAGGAGTGCGTTTTTGAATCTGCTGAGTTCAGCAGTTGAAAATGTCAAAATTACTATGGAGATACGCATCTTTCTACTGCTGATTTGACTTTCAAAAATCGCACTCCTGAAGTATGATTTTTGAAAGTCAAAGGGTATAATGTTTTTAACAATTCTTAACACTTATTCATGCAATAAGTTCCTATTAGAACAGGTCAATACTTATAATATTTTAGGTAAGTAGTGTTAGCGGAAATGTGGTTTTTGGCAGACCCCCCCTGCGTGCTCTATGGGTCACCCCTTTGCCTACACCCGGAAGCTGTCTATACTGAGAGCTGTCACCTTTCTCCCGGCGCTCGGCACGAGTCGCATACGTCGATCCGATAGTTTTATATAATAATTAAGGAAAAGTCTATTAAAATGTATATTTGCCAGTATCCAGAGAGTTTCAGTTTTATAGTAGGTACTCAAAATTAAAACAATCCCAAGTATTTCCGGTTGCAAAAAGTGACGCAATTTTTTGCCACGTTTATCTTGCCACTTTGGATGTAGACGAACAAAAAAACTTTTAAAAAAATTGTCGTCACATCGTCGCGTGTCCAAAAGATTTATGACATTGCGCAGTGGTTGGGTTAGAGAAAAAAATTTACAGCTCTGACGGAACTGAGGGGCAATTGAATGCCATGTGGTTGCCGTGACTGAGTATTTTTTTCTTTTGTTTTTGTCGGATAGGGGTTGTCTGTCACAGATTTGGCAGAATGGATGCAGAATTAGATTCTGAATTCAGAACAGTGTTTGTGCTCTCCGACCCAAGGTCGAGAAAACACAAAGTATGGGTTTTGACAGTCTCATAAATAGGTCATTCTGTCTCGATGTCATCTCCTCAGCCGATAGACGTCCACCTGACATAGGTCTCCCCCTAAGGATCGCCACAACGACCGGTCCTGCGCTGCCCTCAGCCAACGGGTTCCCGCCGCCTTTACCAGGTCGTCGATCGACCCACCATGTGGGGCCTTCCCAAGCTGCGCTTTCTCGATATGACGACTGTCTAATCCATACATATTTCTTGATCTTGACGGTCCATGATTTATCGGTTGTAGAAGGTTGTGCGAAAGCACTCTTATGTACCTAGTGGCATCATAGGACCTATCGCGATAATTAAAAACTGACAGATTTAGTTGAGATTCAGTCTTGAGTGTGGTCTACAACCAAGACTGGATCTCAACTAAATCTGCACCAACGTCGATGTTTTTCACTACCGCGTTATGTCCCATGCTGAGAGCGTTTAAAAAATCATTATGGGCCACAATATGTGTTCCACTATCGATTCAACTGTGCGTAATTTTGTATCGCGCTAAACTTGACTTATTTTACGGAGTTACCTCGTTTTGCTGTCAAATGATGTCATGCGGTTCAATGACGAGTTTTATTTCGCGTGTTCGACCCCAGTTGTTAGCGTGATATATTTTGGATTATCTGAGATCCGTGATCCGTCTAGACAATTCTAAAGGCTCCTAACCTCTTTGTCCAATCTCTGAAAATAAAACTCTCCTAAAATTACCTCCTTCAACTTACCTGTTTCTCCCACGTAGAAACTCCCCTACACGACTCTTAAGTCCGACTCATTAAGAAACAAAATGCCTTGAATCTTGTGACTTTGTCTAAATTGTAACAAAAAAAATAATTAGACAGTCGGGACGGACAACATTCCGGCGCGGCGACGGACTTATCGCGGAAATAAATTTACCGGCGCGCTCGTGTCCTTGTGTGATCCCCTTTAATGGTGATAATTTTGAGACCCCAGGCACTTGTTAGGTTGCTTTGTCTTTTGTTGATTTTGCCATAGGTATGGCATACCTACATATTTAAACAAGCTGTAACTTTAGATGCAGCGGGGAGCGACTGGATGAGGAGGGCTGAGGATTAAATTATGCTGAGCGACTTGAAAATTTTGCATTCATAATGACAGTGATATTGACGGGGATAGGCTGATGATGATGATGACATAAACAACAATCTGAAAAAATTACAAGCGTATTTGGCTGACTTGTCTAATTTTTTATTAGTAAGTAATTTTTACTTTTGAATCCGTACCTTTAGAAACGTGGTTTTTTAGAATATTCCTTAAACTTAACTTTTTTAAAATAATTATGACCTGACCTTACAACTTTTAGTTTTTGCAATTCTTCCTTATTTTAAAAATACTTACTAAATAAATAAATAAATATCTTGGACAATGTCACACAAATTATCTAGACACATTTAAAGTACCAGAATCTAGCCAAAAAAAAAAAGCTAATGAAATCATTATTTAGTCACCTCGTACGACGAGACGTGACTTATTTTGAAGTGATTTATTTTACCTATTACTAGCACACCTAGATATGTTATCGCTTTTAAAAAAAGTTGCTTAGATAGATTCTTATTTTCGTTCCACGAGAAAGTTTTTGCACAAAAATCTATCATAATCATAAAAAATTTAAATAAATGATGATCTATCAAATAAACGCACCGTCATACCACATGCTCGCAGATTGATAAAAAGCGAAGTATTGTATGAAAACATAAATTGATATTAATGATCGTTGATCTAGTTATAGTTAAAAACTATAGTCATCGCTTGTTTGTGTTTGTTTTCTATCTATTTATTGTACGGGAAAACGAAAGCTACTTCATTTATAAGGGAAGATGTTACTCCAGGTTTGTATGTTAAGATTTGTATGGAAATCTTAGAGCCACTGTTACATTGAAACTGTACATTTTAACGAACATCTTACAAACCACAGGCATAGAGATAGGCTTCTATTTCATGTTTATTTTATACAATGTCATCAACTTTAATTAGTTTATACCTGAAATATAATAAAACTTCGCTTGTATTGGAGCGCGCTAGTGGGGCATATCCTCTTAAATTATAGATGTGAGAATAGTGAGGGTTTCAAACGGCGAAGAAAAACATCATGAGGAAACCTGCATACACTGAAGAAGAAAGTCTGATGCGTATGTGAAGTCTATATACCAATCCGCATTGGGCGCGTTTGGTGGACTAATGCCCATACACCCTCCTTGAGGATAGGCCTGTGCCCTGCAGTGGGACGTTTATAGGCTGATTATGATGATGATGATGACGGTTTCAGGTTGTAATGACGTGACAGATGGTGGTAGGATAGAGGTGGCTATGGCTAGCCTTTCAGTCTCAAAAACACTTGCGTAACACAATATTCGAGACTTTCGTATTTTATAATAATAGCTTTATCTCAAGGAGATATTTACTTGACTTCTCTTTCGAATTGATCTGCATTAACATAAAATATAACGCGAAAGAAAGAAACATAATTAATCAAACTAACAATATCATTAATTATCAGAGAAAGTCAGAACTTCTCATTAACATAGTGCTCTAGTGAAAGAATAAATTAACATTATAGAGAAAGGAAAACTTTTGTTTTCTTTTATCCTTGTTTTAGTTGGCACGGGATTGTAATTAGCAATTTCTTTTGTTTCACCTCTTTTGCTCTTTAGAATGTTTAATAGAGCAGGAAGGACGAGGGAGGAGTAAAATATACAGGGTGAATTTAAATTTTACTAGCATCCTTTTAAACTAAGAGTCTACGCATCAAACTGAACAACTTTTACTATATGGTAGCAAACCCAACGGAGCAAAAAAAAATCAGCTGTTGCATACATGAGTCGAGTAGGCACTGCAGTTTAGTATGGAACAGCAAACTTTTTTTATACGTAAACGTATGCTTTACACATATGGGACGAATATCGAAATCGCAAAAAACTGCTGTTCTATACAAAATACCAAACTTGACCCAAATGACGGATGAAAATTTGTTTGCTCTTAGTAAAAGTTGTTCAGTTTGATGACTAGACTCTTAGTTTAAAAGGCCAATGCCAATAATATCAATTTCACAATGCAGGGAAAAAATACAAGAGTTACAAAATAAGGCGGTCTTATAGGTAAGAAGCGATTCATGTTGCCGGCAAGTTTTGTGGTCCATAATTCTTATTTTTTATGGAATTTTTGATTTTTTTTTTCAAACCTATCGTTTGGGTTATAAAATGATAGGGCTTCGTGCGCTGATTCCAAAAAAATACTATCTACATCAATATATTTCAGCCCAATTGTTTTGAAAAAACAAGATTGAACATTGTTTTTCAGCCTTCGTCTCGCTTTACAGGGTGTAACAAAATACCCTAGTAATATTTTAAAAGGTGTGATTTAGACCATCATACTGAACAAAATTTACTATGGAGAAAACCTCGAAAGAAATCCAAAAAATCTGTTGTCCCGTACATTTCTAAATCGAGTTACCCTTACCTACTGCAGCTTTGTATCATACCATATTGACTATCAATCTGAACAACTTGCTCTATGGGACTATCAAAGAAATCACAAAATCTGCTATCCCATACCATACTACACTAGATACTCTTTCATACACAGGACAGCAGATTTTTTTCACGATGTTATGTTGGTGCCATAAAGAAAGTTGTTTAGTTTGATGATCTGGGCCTCTACCCGCACATTCGAACTTCGCAATTGCGTGAACGTTTTCGTTCCAATGACAACTATATTACAATGAAGTGCGGACCGAAACAGTGGCGATATATTGAACATTGAAAGTCCGGGTACAGGGCCTGATCATCCCATTAAAAACCCGTCAGCATTAATATGCTGACGGGTTTTTCGGGACCTAGATCCTTTTATACAGGGTCCTTCTATTAAGAATAAAAGGATCTAGGTAGGTGCTTAACATAGATAAACGATAATACCTTTTATTAGGGTGGTCTGAGACTACAAACTATCCTTATAACTGTGCAGTTGTATGTAGCTAGCTCACACTTACAAAATGATGTTGAAAAATCAAAATTAAACAATACATTATCTTTCCAATAATCTTTTGTTCACATACAAAACACTATTAAAATCGTATTTTAACACCCTCCTTTTAACCCTTCAAATTTTGCATACACCTTTTATTTAGTAACTTAAAAACGCCAAATGTACAACACAAAGTAATGAAACGAAGGCATATTTGGTGAATTAAAATTTAATATTATAATAATGCAATAAATGAATTGAATAATTAATATTCATACGTATAGAAAATATTTTTCTTTTAGTTGTCAGTCAAATGTTGGGAGTGTTAGTTACCCTAATATAGATGGCATGTGTAATCTTGATAGTTTTAGAGAGCTGTGTTTACGATGGATTTTCACTCATTGATTCATGAATCAGAATAATTTTATAAAAAACAGTAAATGATACAATATTTACTAAAGGTATACGTCTATTCTGTATGTAATATGTGTTTTTGTAATTAACAGAGTATGGGCACAACCCGGACACTGCATATAAAAAAATTAAATTGACAAGATGACGTCAGCACATGCAATACCAAAGAAATTAAACCTTAAGTCTTGTTCTTGGGTAACTGCCAGGTAACTGGAGGGCGATAGGTGACAGTTGGTGGGAGGCAGAGAATGTCCATACTATGTGTAGTAATAGATACTCTTTCTTATACTGTGGTATGGGACTGTTCTTCTTCTATTCGTATTCAATTTTGAAACAAATTATTACTGTAAACAATTTTTATATGCAGTTGTTTGTAGCTACAATTACATAATTTAAACAGGAAAAATTACATGCGGGTTGCTAGCCTTTAAGCCACAAAAACGCTGCAAGAGATAACTTACTCCTTAGGCGTTTCTAAAACCTATACATACACCTATACAGTGACAAAAATATGGAAGCGCTCACTTGCCTCCACCGATCCGCCCTGAACCTGCGTGGTGGAGTATGACCCACTCCCTCTTACCCTTATTCGTAGAGACCTGTGCCCTGCAGTTGGACGAATATAGACTGATTGATTGATTTCAAGCCAGGATCCATACGATAATTTTTCAAATATCAAATCGACTAGATCGCGCCACGTGCACTAGTGCGGCATATGGGTGAAGGCGCAATGCAGTGGCCGACTACGACTGTGTCGCGGGCTTACAACGGATCATTGCACGCATTGTGTGCGATGAGCTTAAATAGCGACGGAAATCTTTTAATTATATTCCATTCCGATATAATGTGACTTTATATGTAAATGAAAACCGAGATAAAACGGTTTTTCTTCACAAAACGCACTAACACAAAATATTAAAACACTAGGTATCAAGAATTTTGCGTGTTTAGCGCGTCCTTGCTAGTGCTGTCTCTGATTACCCCCTCGGGGTATATAGCTGTGAGCATATGCATGCATGTATACTCATACATAAATAAGGTCACGCCTATTACCAACTGGGGTAGACAGAGACAGCAGATTACCATATCATCCTATGATACTGATACAAAAATGTAGGTATATGTAAATGTAAATTTTGCTCATTACCTCGATAACCAACATAATATTTTAAAAGTATTGTTGGCAACATATAAAGAATACAAAATGTTTGTCTAGGGCAACACCGCCACTCCCTGTCTCTCTTTTAGTCATGGTGTGTGCGACACGTAAAAGATTTCAACCTATAATATAATCAAGTGCAAATTAAATACCACTTAAATAAATATTGTACAGTGAGTGACTAAAACTCTATTCACATTACGACGTGCGGGCGCGGACGGGCACGGACGGGCGCGGAGGGTGCAATGTAAAATAATATATATTTCAATACCGATAAAGTCGACTAAGAGAACACCCATACGGGCTCCACGGGCGGAGGACGGAGCCACACGGAGCTTTCTCTGTGAACTCTATCGGTATTGAAATAGGTATTATTTTACACTGCA
The DNA here is from genome assembly GCA_922987775.1 of Agonopterix subpropinquella. NCBI lineage: Eukaryota > Metazoa > Arthropoda > Insecta > Lepidoptera > Depressariidae > Agonopterix > Agonopterix subpropinquella. The sequence continues at coordinate 1,229,040 of OV277714.1, forward strand.
CCCTCCGTCCTCCGTCCGCGCCCGCCCGTCGTAATATTAATAGAGCTTAAAGTGTGCTAATAAACAGTGATTGCGTTAATTCGGTTTTTCTCTTCATCCAGCAAAACCAGCTAACCTAAAATACCTACTATAATACCAACGCATATTTGTGAAGGGTCCTGCACGGGTCTGTCAACGGACTATCCACGCGCCAGATCAGTGTGGGCTCACCCAGCCCTCCACTAGTATGTTTGTTTTAATGTTGGTTTTCAGACAGTTTTATGTGCAATATGAATAATTTAATATCTTTTTCATACGTAGTTTGACGGCAGCAGCAGCAGTAGAATTTATGGTAGCATGAAAATCTGACGGCAAGTTGACCACTTCATTGAGATGTCTTCTTATCTTATTCATGAGAGAAGATCTCAGGCTTGTATCCTGTGAGACGTAAAATAGACTAATCATTATGTACTTACAAAGTTTTCAAAACCTAACGTATCGCTTTAAAATCAAAACAACAGACCCCTCACTAATAAAAAATAATCACTTAAAGTCATCACTATGACCGCATAATCAACCATAAAAATCACGTCCCCACGTATAATTATTGACACAAATAATTTCCCTGATTTCTGATTGTCTTCTGATTAAACGCCACACGTTAAATACATACAAAAAGTGTGTATTTCTGTTATTTTTACGTCGAATCATTATCGATATGGGAAAGTCTGTTCCCCTTGTTGTTTGGATTTCACACCCACGATTTTTTGATTAAAACTTGCGTTAATGCATTGGGGTGTGCCGCAAGGGTGCATCCTAGGTCGCTTCGTATTCATTGCGCATATTTTTAATTTTTGTGAGTATTTTTTTTTCTAATAACTTTTAGATTTTATCGGTATTAGTTTCCTCAATTATTATTGTAGCAGACATTTGTCATAACAAATAATTGACCAAAAATTCCAAATTTTTTACATGTTAATTATCTTATCCTTCTATATATTATTATGGATACGATATTTTTAATACGTCATGCACTTAATAATTAATATTTCTATGGTAGTACGATGATTTTTGTATCCGACAAGTAGGAATAATGACGTTTAAAAAAATGGTTTTCAATCACTCAACCGTTGGCCGAAGGGCAGCCAAAAATAGATTTTGTAGTGTTTCCAATAATATCTATCCTTATGTTCAGATCCTGAAACATTTTAGAAATGTGCAAAATAAATTGTAACATTACATTAACATTAACAAACATACCTACAGTTAATTCCCATAGGAGCAATAGACTGGCACGTGCCCCCGAGTGCCAATTTATGTTTAACAGCTGATCAAGTGATCAGGAACAACCGACAGATATTATTTTTTCATTACTATGATCCGTACTACTTGATACAGCCCCCCCAGCGAACTATAAACAAGAGCCCCCCATATAGTTGCATACATTATTCAATTTGCGGACATGGATTAGATTAGAAGAAGGGTTAAGGAATTTTTGCCTTGGTTTCTCTTCAGAAGAATCTGGCCTTGTACCCGGACTTTCGATGTTCGATATATCGCCACTGTTTCGGTCCGCACTTCATTGTAATAGAGTTGAGATTGGAACGAAAACGTTCTCGCAATTGCGAAGTTCGAATGTCCGGGTAGAGGTCCTGTATTGGATATCATCGTACAATTAATAAACATAATTTTAATGTGGGTAAGGTATTATTGCTTATTACTCAAAACATCCATTGTACTAGAAAATCAGAAACTGCTATGGTTATAATATAAGGTAAAGGGACGACCCTACCACACACAAAACAAAGCCTCCGAGGCTTAAATTGTCATCTGGGTATAGAATAAAAGTCGTGGACTACTGGAGATTGTAGTTTTAATATTAATTTAAGCTGAAAATATTATTCTACTGGGCATGGTTTCTCACGATATGAAGTTTGCATTAATCTGTTACCTGCGACATCCAAAGATCTTTATTATCTAGTAATAAAATAATAGTTAAAACTAAGTGAAGTGTTACGTTGTAGAGTTTCTAGCCTCATCTTCTCTACAGCAGCAGCAAATTCCAAAGCTTCAAAAAATGATTTGACATTTAATTAGCGTGGTTTAAGTTCCTATATTGAACAAATTATGTTGTCTTTAACTTTGACCTCACTAAATCTTAGCCGTCCAACTAAGCATCTTAAACTTATTGGTTTCTGTCCCAGTTTGTAAGGATCTTCATCAGAGATCGTGTACAGATCTTTTTCTGATAGGTATCTATCCTACAAGATTGCTACTGCTACTCGCTAATCTTTGGTGGTGGTCTACTGAGTGGTCTGTTGCAAACAAGGTTCGTATTAACACTGCGATCATTGCTGGTCTATTGTTTTCGCCCCATGCTCGCCCATATTTTTAGACATACCTACTTCAGAACTAGGTGTTTTCTTTTCATTCTCGGTATGCAGGTTTCCTCACTATGTTCTCTTTTAACGCCGAACTAGTGATAGTGACCAATACAACCGTACTTAAATTCCGTAGAGTGGTACAGACCAGGGGGTCAATCGCGCTAATTTTGAACGATACTACCAAAACAAAACCACAACCAAAAACGTTACATTATGCACAATTCTTATCGCGAAAATTGTACCTCTCGTTTTGTACCTCTTGTATTTTTTTCTCTGTATTTTACTGTTTATGTTTTGGTGTAAAATAAAGTATATTTGATTGATTGATTGATTGAAAATTATATTAACGGTAACGATTTAGCTTTATTTCGGAAGATACGTTGGCGTAACGTTTGATGTCCGTTCGATAGAATTTTCTGTATTGTGCGATTTAACCGTTCAGAAAAAAATAACGCGATAGCATTTTTACATCAGCTAAACCAAATCTAAACCAAAACCAAAAACGTTCCGTCCGAACGGTAAAACCGTATAAAATAGCGCAATTGAGGCCCAGGAATCGAATCGGCGCCTCGTGATTGACCTTCTAACTCTCTTTCGTATGGGCTATCAACACTCTTATATCCTTGGAGGTATGTCGCCGGACTCTAGTCCAACTGATGTCTAATGTCTGAGGCAATAAAATTCTCCAACTCACAGACAAATTACGAACGATATTTCTCTGCAGGACCCCTTGAAACTAGAGAAACAATACTATCACATTTGGCGACACGAGCCTGCCACGCGGCGCGCACGCGTCAAAATGGCGTCTGCCGTCATTCATTATAATGTTTTGTGTTGATTAGATTAATGTGCGGTCTTTTGCTTCCCAAAAGTGAAATTCTGAGGAAGTTCATAGAAATTATTTACGGTTTTTTTCGTTTCAATATGTTGCGGAGTTAATGTTTCCGTTTTGTGAATGGTGGACTAATTTTTGGTTTTGATTTGAAATGGTTTTAATAGGTTTTTGTGACATAATATTATTATCATCAACCAGCCAAAGACGATGAATTGAAAGTCCAACCATTAGCGACTAGGTATATAATATCACTATGAGAAAGGTTTACTCACGTGCCCGATATGTACGAGGATCTTCTCCTAGAAGATTGGCTATGTTTGCCACATGAGAGCTAATCAACGCCAACAAAGGAGTTGAAGCAGTCGTTGTGGCCAATATCGGTCAGGAGTACACCATCATTATACTATTACGTTTCATAGATACACTCAGGAAATTTTTACTTTAACCAAAGTTCCGATTAACTTAGACAATTTTCTTCTTACATATGGGTTTGCTCTTGACCTCAATCCATTCCTCAAGACAAAGACATAAGATAGACACTAATTCGAAATTCGTTCCGGAGAAATTAACATTAGAATCGATATTATAGAACACGTTGACTGACAGACCGACTGACAGACAACTTACAGTTTAAACCACTGAAGATAAAAACATAAAATTTAGGATACATATTCTAAAGAGGATGTAGAGGTGCACTAAGAAAGGATTTTCGAAAATCATTCCCTAAGTATTGATTTTCTAAAAATCTTTTTTGCACGGTTGCAACGAGGTGTTGTTGTTTTCAGAAATCTACGCGGGCGAAGTCGCAGGCAAAAGCAAGTCATAAATAAATTAATAAAAAGACGATGCCGTATAAAATCAACATGTCTTAAATTTCATAGAAGCTTAAGTTCAGTTTAACCTCGTAAAATCGGCAAGGGAAACAGGAAAATGAGTTAAAACCCAGAGGATAATAAAACTGACATCAATCTCAGCCCTCCATTAGAACCGGAACCGGAAGTATTCTCCGATCGATTTATCATCTGATAAAAAAATGGCGCACGAAAAAATCCGCCATTTTTACCGCAACGGAAATTCTCGCCAATTTTAATACAATGTGGTGACGTGGTTAGCGACTGATGCTACATTTTTATAGGCGGCTATATTTTAATGGTTTATTTTTATAATTTTATTATGCAGAAGTTAACTATTCCTATAAGAATCTAATCATAGAATCTAACTTCCTCTAATTGGAATATTTTTTGAGTCACTATAATTTCCTCTTTGATTTTTGGTTAGAAAATCTTCGTACTTTTATTTAAGTTTGCAACTCCAGAAAAACTTCGCTGCAGGATGTAGGACTTATATAGGCTGATGATGATGAATCGGTTGTTAGGAAGCTGACATCGCGTCGGTGACGAAAAATCACCATATTCTACGGTCAATTCAGGATCAATATTATCATTATAGCGTCTTCATGGTCAAGTAGATTCAGTAGAAAATTATGTTATTATTATTAGGATGGATGCACGATGACAGTCTCCCCGAGGCACTGCTGCCGGATCTAAGTATGATCATAACATGAAACTCAATAACATTTTCTAAGTGACAGTGCCATTCTGGGTAAGCTCGCTACATCTTCGACCCCATCTTTGTCCTGTGGACTAGCTTGAGGTCAAGAGCAAACCCATCGATAATAAAAATAAAAAAGAATAAAAAAACGAACAAAAATCAGCTGTCTCATAGTAGGATTGCAATTTTGTATGAAAAAACAGTTTTTTTTCACGATTTCTATATTGGTTTCATACAAAAAGTTTGATGGTCTGATCATCATCCTATAAAAAACCATTTGTAACCATGAAAAAAAAATTATCTATCTATCTCAAGTAGTAACAGACTGATAAACGCACTTTCCACTGTGTCATGATTATAAGTTAGGTAAAGTTTTTCAATCAGCACTTTAGTGGTTTAGCAACAAACCACGGAGGGTCAGTATCGGTAATAACTGCTAATGACAACAGTAAACAAGCTGGAGTCATAGTAAAGTTAATGCACAGTCGCACATGTTGGGGCGACATGTTAGATAGGATCAAGAATTATGCTCGCGCTATACAGTAGGTAGCCAACAAAGTTTTAGAAAGCACTAGCTAAGCCCGCGACTTCGTTAGCGTGGATTTCGGAAAACGCGCGTTACAGCCCTTTTGGGCCAGATTTTTGAAAAAAAAAAAACAAGTGCGTCCCTATAAGTAGTACTGCTCTACAAAGCATCAGAAATCAGAAAGTTTATTCATCGAAATGGTATAGCACAGCATATATGTATTCCAAACATGCTTCTATGTTTTAATTGTTTAGGCTGTGCATTGTCTGCTGACGGTATTTGCCTAAATCACAAAAAAAAACTGCAACCCTACTAGACCCAGATGGAGACAGTGAGACAGCTGATTTTTTTTTACGATTTCGATGTTGGCCCCATATAGAAAGTTGTTCAGTTTAATAATCTGAACGTTCTCTTAAAAAAACCTAAGCTTATTAAGTTTAACCCTGTACACAGAATGTAACAAAACACCCTAGTAATACTTAAGGGGGTGCTTCAGACCATACATCTGAACAACTTTCAATATGGAGCCACAACGTCGAGAAAAAATTAAAAAAAAATCTGCCGTCACATACATTTGAGTCGAGACGGTACTGCAGTTTTGTATGAAAGAGCGGATTTTTTTTTCGCGATTTCGATGTTGGCTCCATAGTGAAATTTGTTCAGTTTGATGGTCTGAAGCATCCCCTTAAGTATTACTCGGGTGCTTTGTTACACCCTGTAGATATTAGATACTTCTTCTTCTTATTGTGTGGGCAGAGCCCTGGTGTCAGAGTTTTTTCAGACCGCCTCACGGCCTCTGACGTGGTTTTTGTGTAACGAGATAGTAGCCGGGACCAACGGCTTAACGTGCCATCCGAAGTACTGAATCATTTTTCTAATCAGGTAATTCAGCCTGCAATGTCCTAACCAACTGGGGAAAAATGCACAAAGTGACATATTACTAGGTGTCCCCCGTGTCGAATCGATCCCACGACCTCCGTGTCGAGGAGCCAATACTTTTATCCATTAGACCACGGAGGCAGTATTAGATACTATAGAATTAGATACTTATAATAATTAATTCATAAATTCATTAGTTTTAATCGTCTTATTTTTAAAAGTGAAAGTGTCTGTTTATGTTTGTTACCATTTCACGACTGAACCACTGAGCCGATCCTGATGATGGCAGTGAGATATCTTCCATCCTAACGGCAACAAAACGTAGAAGCTGAAATAACGAAGTACCTATGTTACTGACTCCATCTTACATAAGCCCAGCCAATAAGCTCGATAGATCATCAGTATTAAAGCAAACATTCATGCATATTTCATAGTTTGCGTCGACGCGGAAAATTGCAATTGCGGTGCACCGCGGATGCAACCACTATCCTACCCAACTATTCCCCTCAAACAAACCTTAATACCATTACATAAATACGAAAATTCCTTGGTTAGAGGGACTTTGGGGAAAGGAACGGGAGATAAGTCCGATACGTCTCGTGAAATGTATTTTTATCGTTATGATAAGTGTGAATTTGGCTTGGCTTGAGGGACTTCGGGAAAGGGTAGGGAGAAAAAATATGTGAGTATGCAATACTGTGCATTAGGGAAATTGGTTGTAAGTAAATATTTGTGTAGGGATGCGGGGTCGGAGTTAGGGATTGTTCTCTTATTTAGTTTATTTTAGAGAAATCTAGATTGTAATTTATAATGTAATCTTTTTAGGGAATTATTTTGTAATGTATTGTAATCTTGTTTCCCCATACAAACCTTGGACCCCCGTTTCACCACCTTGGGGGGTGAATTTTGAGAAACCCTTTCTCAGTGCACCCATAAGGAACCTACGTGCCAAAGGAATCTCTAGACACAGCGGTGTGGGCTGTGCGTTGATATGTCAGTCAGTCATTCAGTCAGTCAGTTTCTTCTTTTATATATTTTTTATCTTATTTTTTCTTTTTCCCATATACTTTCGTCCATTCTGTCTGTCTGTCTGTATGCCCCACCACAATAACTCACTCATTTTTGCACCTTTTGAATTGAAATTTGGCATGAAGACAGATAACAGTAACCCAAAAACGAAAATGCTGTAAATAATGAAGAAACAATTTTTTTTTCGACCGGGGACCGTGGTTGCTAGGTTTGGGTGGAAAAATGTGCATGACATGCCATTTATTTATTTATTTATTAGGCGCATAAAACAGATTACAGTTATAAAAACACCAAATATAGACAGATTAAAAGGTAAAGCAAGCCATAATCTTAAGCATAATTATGTGCACATCAAAAAAATTATTATTATGTGCAATAAAAAAGAACAAGAGAATAATTGTTCCATGCATCGAGCGCGATTTTTTTTTACAAGGTAAAAAAAAAACATTTTGAGAAATTACTTACATTACATTAACATCAACGACCTAATATTTGTATTAGAATTTATTTAGGTAATACCTTCATATTGAAATCGTTCAAGTTTGGATGGTCTGAAGTACCCCTTTAAATATGTAACTAACCCTGTAAGTATATTGATTGAGCCATAGTAGTCGCGGGCATATAGCTACAATCATCATCTCAGTCGATGGACGTCCACTGCTGGACATAGGCCTCCCCCAAGGATCGCCACAACGACCGGTCCTGCGCTGCATAGCTACAATACCAAACTAAATTAATACCATCTAATCTTCTTACAAAATACCAAAAATACCTGACACCCAAATCCGGCCCCTTGTTAGGGTGGTCGCACATCAAACACGGCCGGATTATAAATGCACCGCCACACATTCGAGATTAGACGGATTAGCGCACTGTGCGGGCACCCTTACTTATTGTAATAACCGTCTTGTTGTCAGCGAGCCTTTACATTTATTAAATTAATACTTTTCTATTGTGGAGTTTAATGACATTATCAGGATTGGTTTTGGTATTCGTTAAGCATAACCAGGTTCAAAGAAGAACCGGAGTAGGCGACATAGTCTAAAGAATTGCTAAACTAAAGTGGCAAAAGGCGGGGCACACTCGCAGAAACGGTGGCTGATGGGGCCAAAGAGTGCTCGAGTGGCAAACACGTACCGTGAAACCTAAAACTGCAGCTTGGGTAGGCCCCCCACAAGGTGGACCGACGACCTGGTGGAGGCGGCGGAAACTCGTTGGATGGGAGCAGCGCAGGACCGGTCGTTATTGCGATCCTTGCGGGGAGGCCTATGTCCAGCAGTGGACCTCTATCGGCTGAGATGATAATACAGCTTAGTTAGAGGCTCTGTGAGGAGACTTTAATATAGTCTGACTGCAAGTCTGGCACCATCCTCACTGGGCTCGCGTTGTGGAGTATGCCTCGCACCATCTCATCTAATATCGTCTCATACATCTCCTACGTGAGATCAGTTTGGAACTTCAAACTTCAAAGACTGCGACTTGCGACTTTCGACACTGGTAATATAAAGGTGGTGAACAGTATTTGAGTAATATGTTCTCGTCCTAAACAGCAGTGTGTTCTGCCAGTGAATTCATGAGATCATATTATTATAATATGTCTTACGTTCCGAAATCACGGGCAATTAAGTCCCGGACCTTTGGAAGGCGTGCATGGAGCCAAAGCCAACATGTAGAGGCCCGTTCAAAAGACAAGTTAATTTAAATGTTAGGGATACACAAATGGCGGATACTATCTCCGAGCGCACAACATGATACACACGGGGATGGTCCCCGCCATGTGTAAAGACTATTGGAGTACGGCGCTATGGCCGCGATGGAAAAATAAGGTCTTGGGCTATGGAGGTGAAAGTTGGATGGATGGATACTGGGCTATGGGAGGAGACTAACGGACGCATGCCATCTAGTCTCAAAATTGTAAATAGGGCAGGCGGTGACTCGCCGACTCGTCGAGTGGGCCCCATAAAACGGCCACACGCACAAAGTGCGACAATAATGGGGCAACATCCCATTGAGCGGCTGAAGGTTGTCGAGAGGTGCGGCTCCGGTTTCACCATCGCGGGGTTTACCCCCGTGAGCGGGTTTCCCCGTTATTACGCCATTACGTGCAATACACTTCCAACCTGGAGCATAGTGACTTGTAAAGGTAAGGGAGAATCGAGTAGGTATTGCAGTTAATTATGGGACAGCTGCTTTTTTTAGTTCTAACAGGTTTCTAAAGGCTCCCATTCCCATGGTAAAAGTTGTTCAGTTTGATGTGTATACTCAAATGTTATTAGTGCCTACCTACTATTATGTAAGTAATGTTTGAGATCAAAGTAGAAATACATTTTATTATAATAGTACTGTTTATTAATTGTTGACATTCAAATGTTTTATTTTGGTTTATAATGTAAGCCACATAATATTGTACGTCCGTGCTGCGGACCAAACTGTTGATTCTGTCTTATTTTAACATCTTTTGTACACAGTTTGAACAATAAATATTCTTATTCTTATTCTTAGTTTAAAAGGATGCTGATGATATCAATTCCACCCTGTATAACACTCTAAAAAAGTGTAAACAAACGACTGTTGCTGTAAGTAGTAAGAAAACTAAAGACAATGCATTGAAATAATCAAACCTTTTTAAAGAAATTTGAAAGTACAGTTAACAGCAATTAGTAACGGTGTCCACACACAATCACCGGTAGTAATTGTTGTCCGAGTGTACAACATGTAAACACTCTTAGCTTTATGTTTTAAACACGTATTTATGTCTTTAAAGTGTGTGAAAGTTTGGAAAGAACAATCCTTTCTTCGAAAATCGAATGCGACTGAAATAGCGGTGCTTGCTCCATTAGAAAAAGAACAACTTACGTAATAATTAAAAAAATATTTAGTATAACGTGTAAAATATTAATTGTGTTACACATTAAACGGGGTACTTCACTTCAGACCATCAAATTAAACAACTTCATTATAGGACCAACATTGAAATCGTGAAAATGAAAATTAGCTGTTCTATAGAAAACATCCTAACCCCCAAGGTTGTCTGGAAGAAATCGCTTCTTAGCGATAAGATCACCTTATTTTGTCTCTTGTATTTTTTCTCTATATTTTACTGTTAGTCAAATTGCCTTAAAAGGTTGGTTGGCTTAAATGTTGGTTTGTTTCATCATATTCGCCCTTTCCTTTGAATTTCTGTAATTCTAGTTTATAAATTGTTCTGTGAAAGTTGTTTTTGATTTGAAGAACCCCCAAAAATTTAATGTACGTTTACACCCATTTAAGCACATTTAAGTGTAGGTAGGTACATCCTGTATAGGGACAAAAACACAAAATTGTTTACTACAGAGTTTTCGTAAATTTTTCAGCAGAAATTTCATTTTAAAAACCACAATTTAAAAGTTATTTGCCATTCTAAAATAATTACGATATACCATACAGTCAACCTTCTTAGTCTTTATCTACCCCTAATGCAACTAAAAGTACCAATTACACCCCACTACTGGGCTTTTAGTAAAACTCAAATTTCCCTCTATTAAATTCAATCTAGCTTTATTAACAAAGCTGAGTTCAGTAAAACATAATATTGAGTTAAATTACAAGTCACGGCAGTGCATTAGGCCCTGCACTAAATGGGGCCAACTCCAAGACGCCGGTTACACTGGCGGACAATTTCAACTGAACACTAAAAAAAATGTGTAGTAACCTCAATCGACGGAATGAATGAGACTAAAGAAGTATGTCAGAGTCGTAGCGTGTGGCGGTTCGTTGTTTCTGCACTTTCTGCCTACCCCCATGGAACAATGGTGTGGGCTTATATGTGTCTAGGTATGGTATGGTACATTGACCAAGAAGTTCCGCTTACGTATGGTAGGGTCCGCCATATTGGACTGATGTGATGAGATGACATTCAAAATAACAACTCATACGACAGTTTGTACTTTATACGATTTCATAGAATACATCATAATAAAATACATCTTCATACACAATAGCCACACCCTGTACCTTTTCAACATAATTATGTTTTGATTCATTGTTATAAAGCGCATACTATTAGCTACAAATTATATTCGCATTCTTCTGAAATGAAACAAAGAAAACTGCATTATAAATGCTTTGAATTAATCAATAAAATAAATACCTCATTCACTTTATTTCACACTGAAAACAATAGGTAATTAAAAAAATTCCTACTTACTTCTTATAATAATTATTCTTACCATAGACCGAGTACCTACTACTATAATAATACTGTGTAAATTCTTACCGTTAAAAAATATACGGTCGAATTGAGAAACTTCCTTTTTTTGAAGTCGGTTAAAAATAGAAAATATTTTTTATTCATTCAATTTATTATTTATCTATGAACCCTTAAATATATGTAATAGGTATGTATGTATGTATATTTGTATTCTGTTGTATTAACTTCTTTAAAAAAATTATCGATTTTTTTTTTAAACACCAACCCGTTCTTTGTTATATTTCCTCTACCCTAAGGTTGTTTTTTTTTTTTAATTTTTTTCATTCATTCATTATTTTTATTAAATCAAATTATAAAAGAAACAAACTTCGTAAAAAGAAAACAATTTGGTTTGTTAGGTATAATCATAGAGAATTCACACGCTCTCCCGGTATAATATACCTAAGTAAGTTATACCTTATTGTACATAAAAATGTGAAAAAGTTAAAAATTAAAGGCGGTTACAAGAAACTAGTTTTTATCAAAAAAAATTCTTCTCGCTCTATCGTAAAAACGGTAATACATACAAGCGTCAAACTTGGTGTGAATATAGAAAAAATCTATAGTATCACAACAAATAATAAGAACCGGCCAAGGGTGAGTCGGTCTCGCGCTAAACGTCCCTGAGAAAACAAAACCTCTTTTCTAATTTAATATATCATGTGGTGGTGTGGTCACCGTCAGTGCGCCAGTAGCCCGACTCGCACTTGACCGGTTTTTATTTGACTCTACCACCGCGTCGGAAGGTGTTCCGTGCTAGAGAAGATGCGGCCAGAAAACAGGAACTCTCCGCATTCACTTTATATTGCCAGCAAGTGTATGCAGGAAGGGACGCACCTTCGTCAATTTCCTTAAAAGCCTCCGAGCGGAGCCGACGTCGACCACTAGTATTATACAGGGTGATGCTTTGATGAGCCGTCGGTGTACAGGATGTGACTTATTGGAAACTATAGGTTACAAGGTGGCCAAGTGATTAATAACTTTCTGTAGTCCTATACCTTTGTACATACATACATAAACTAATACATACAAGGCGTTCTTAATAAGCTTTATTAAGGGGATGATCAGAACATCCAGAACAACTTTAGCATAGTGAAAGTTGTTTAGTTTGTCGAGTAGAATTGAAGTTACCGCACCGACTAAAATTGTATCCTACAATCTCCATTGTGGCTCCATTTGTAGTTCTGATGATTTTACCCATCTGGTTTCGGTATCTCTGACTACCCACTCGGGGAATATAGTCGTGAGCATATGCTATGCTATGCTATGCTATGAGTTTCGGTATTAAGTGAAACGTGGATGTTCTGAGGTTTCAGAATATCTCTGACTACCCCCTCGTGTTATATAGTCGTGAGCATATGCATGCTAGCATAAATAGCAAAAGTGCTTGTCGTTCTATACGGTACCTAGTAAATATTTGGACACTTCAAGGGTTGTTGGAAGAATGACTGTTTTATAAAAAACACAAGCTTGAGCCACCAAACGATGTGGACCTTCATTGTAGACCGGGGAGCAGGCAACAGAGACGCGACCACTCAATAACAGACTTGCAACGCTACTCCTTCATAAGAATTTCTTTCAACCGTTTAAACCCTGAAGTTTGCAAAATCATCTTAACCAACCTTTTACCCGACTTCTTCGTCTTCTCGTGTGGAATCGTCACGTCTTCTTCAAATCGTCAGTTTCCAGTATCTTGCCACCTCTGTCGCACTGGCTGATGCGCTCATTAGGTCCTCCTCTCCACATTGTGGTCCACCTGTACAGACTGTTAGGTGCGGGGTAGTTTGTTGTAATCCGCATTGACATAAAGTGTTGCTGTTTTGGGGGATAATTCCCCATTTTAAGAGATTATCCTTGGTCCTACCCACTCCAACCCGCAGACGGTTCAAGGCTCTCCACACAGGCCATTCCTCCTTCCCTCCGGGTGGTAGTGTTTCAGCTGGTTTGACGAAATTGGGAAGATGTGTTGTTTGTTCCCTCCAATGTCGCATTCGAAACTCTTCCGCTGTTTTTCCGTCCAAGGTCCTGTTTGTGGCGAAGCTTTTGCGAGACTTAAGTCGAGGTTTGACTGGGGCATGGTTGTGCATCGGATGGCGGGCATCGTTTTCCTGTTTCCAGCGTTCCTTAGCTGCAGCAGCTTCCCTGCGAATTCGAGGAGGTGCTATTACCCGACTGTAAAGCACGATAGAACGTAATGTTCTAACCTACGGCCCTACGGTTTTAACTAATAAAGTACAGTGTAGTTCATTAAGGCTCCGCCACGTGTCGCATCCGTCACGCAGCGGATTCCCACGCGACGCGACACGTCGCACGACACGCCTCCCAGGTCACGATCCGACACGGTCGCGTCGTCGCGATGCGCTGGGGTCATCAATAGGGAAGGGTGCTCTAGCTACCATTGCGTACAGTTTTTTATTGTGTATTGGAACGCGAAGGACCTTGTAGACCTGACGAAAACGGCATCAGAATGGTTGGAAGACCTAGGCATAATGGCACATGTTCCGAAAAGCCATACAAATAATTATGTACACACGGCGACACATCAAGCTATACAAAGCCAACATAAGCCCGGCCGCGCGTAGGTCGAGTAACGAATAACGTCGCGCGGCCAGCTTATGTTGGCTTTGTATAGCTTGATCTGTCGCCGTGTGTACAGTACCTAATTTCTTAGTAATTTTAGAGCAAGATTCTATAATTTGTGCGACAAGTCACTTCAAGGTAACGCTCATATTTGGTTGAAGGTCTCAGAAACACGAAGAGTTTTTTTTTGCGAGATTATTGCAACATAATTTTTCCATTTGCTTTCCTCGATTCGAGTCATCTGGATCACAGAAGTACAGTATAAAAAGGAGTACTAATTACATACAGTACCACATTTGGGCTCACATTAACTCAGTTGTTGGCCTTGGCAGTAGTCAACAGTAAGCATTGGTGCAGTACTCTTCCCCTCTCACCCACTATGTAGCGTATGCTTACCTCTCTTCTTGTAAGTGCGAGTTCGATTTTATGAAGTGTCCCTATGCTCTATCATTTTAATAAACGTAACAAGTCGTCCAAAACCAACATAATTGCTAATTTTTGTATTATGTGTATGAACCAAATCGACAATACCGAAGTTTTTGAGTCGACTTGTCACGTTGATAAACATAAATAGGGCCCGGAAATGACAGAGGTGCGAATTTCAATCCGTACTTACACAAATTAGACAGCAGGGTCCCGTGTAGGTACAGATTGAACCCTCTGCATACACGATACAAATCGAGGTTGGTTCGCAATTCCAACTAATTTCTGTTATAGTAGAGCAACCGTCCCCACAACTGATACAATAACGCAAGGGTTGGTACACAATATGGTCTATAATTGAGTTCTCACGAGCAAACGATCCACTCCTCCACTCTCCACTGTTCCACTCTGTACCGCATCGCGTCAGTCATGGGCTAGATCATGGGTCAATTGAATGAATTGTAATTTATTGCAAAGGTATAAACATTTTGCATAAAAAGTTTATTGAACGGAAGTGACGTCACAACGTTGTCGTCCTTTAGTGAAGTACCTACCTACATATACAAAACAAAGGTCCAACTAAATATAATGAAGGTTATTTAAGAGGACGATCAGTCCATCAAACTGAACAACTTTCTCTATGGGACCAACGTATAATCGTTGTTCCATATAAAACCACAGATTAGTAATAAGTAGGCATACCCATAGAAATATAAATTTACTACGTAAAACTACACCTTGGCTGGCACTTCATACGAAAGAGAAAACTGTCAAAAAGAGTGAAAAGCATTCGCGACACTGAGTAAGTGCGAGCGAAACAGGAATATACCATTGCCAGTGGTTCAAATTGGTGGGGGCAGTGGGCAAAGGGGCCAGCCAGTCTTTCCTATACTGTGCCTATGAGAAGAAATGGGATAGGTAGTCTATTCTAAGCCACTACACGGCGTCTAATAAGTTGTGAGATTATAGGTGGATTCATAAATAAAAATATTATGCAAAGAACAATGGCAGATTTGGACCCAGCCATTTTTACGAAAACTAAAAGCCATTCAGGACGGCGCGGCGGTCATAATTATTAAACACAGAAAAAATTAAGGCATTTTTAAAAAAAACTTCCACATCTCCAGAAGTCCGGATTCAAAAGTAGAAATTACTAGTAAAATAGACAAATCGTCAAAAAAGCAGTAGCAAAACGCAACCACGACAGCTATTTTCATCTAATGTTATCGCTGAGGTATTTTTGGTCATTACGGAACGTATTTGGCTTGGTTGAACTGATAGTATGTGTGATTTCGTTTTCTTCCATTATCATAATATGGTACGGTTATCATTAAAATAAACACAATGAATGCGTAGAAGATTGAGTGCACTATCTAATGAGAAAGATTATGAGTTTCACACACTCGATACAAAAGGTATCATAAGGAGAAATACCTTTCCCCCAACTTCTACAGATTACAACCAATTTACATTTTTGTTAGTTTTGATTCACTCTACACGTATTACTAAGTTTCATTCATGTATGGGACCTCTAAGTTTGGGTCTCACATTACATGGCCTTCCGCCAAACTTCTTTCCTATTGTCACATTAGAAACGCTGACGATGACGCATGACGACACGATATCAAACTCGTGCTTTATACGCATTTGTACAATTTATGACTGCATTCGATTCAACTTAGATTCGCTGATAAACATTAATTGTGGCATTATTGGCTTCATCTTTCAGCATTTTCCTTTAAAAAAACAGAATGAAATCACTTTATAATTTATTTTAATTGTACAAAAATTTATAATAAATAAATACTTAGTTATAATCGACAACTTACAACAGCTTCTTAAAATGGTGTTCCTCTGTTTTTGCAAAGTTTTTGTCCACACCGAAAATGAATAACTTACAATCAGAACTATGGCTTCGGAAATAAATTACCAATACTACTAAATATTGTATTGCCTACTGGCAAGTTATCCATCGATGCAGCTCTTCGATTGTTTTTACTCTCATCATTTTTTTCACCATCATCTTCCAAAACATTATCAGTACTGACCTTAAGTTTACTTATCCCTATTTTCTCAAAATCATTAGAATTCAAATTCAAAGTTCCAACTCGTTCTATTAAAATAACATTTCCTACTACAATCACTGGTTTTGAACCATCTTTGTCTCCCAAACTAATTAATTCATCTTGCAATTGTTTAAGATTTACTGATCTCGATTTGAATGTAACGTCACCTTCGGTTTCTTTTTCATCATTACCACCGCTTCTTCGTGAATTTTCTACGGGTTTTGATGGACCGAATGGACCGTCGCTGGATGTAGAGTGTTGCACATATTTGTTACCATTGTCATTATTGGGCTCATTTCTCGGCGGTTCTTCAGTAAATGATACATTAAGTTTAGATGTGGCTGAATCAACAAGAAATCTTCTAGATTGTACTTTAGAATTTGACGTAGATCCTTCGTTGTTTGGTCCACTACCGTTTTCAATTAGGTTTGAAGGCAATTGTATGTTAAATCCAAGGGAATTATTGTTCAAGCCCTTCTGAGGGGGTTCCTGTGTCGAAGACGCATTTGCTATGAACAAGTCAGTTCCATTTTGATTTGAATCCAAAGTATTATTCGTTAAAGATGAATTTACGTTGGGTCCAACTGATGAATTGTTTATAGATTCCTTCTGTGGTGGTTCTCTTGTCCAAGATACAAAAGGTGTTTCTGTTCTCGGAACAACGTTACCTTTAGACCTTTCATTCAACACATTCACATTAGGCACGACTAGCGATTCTGCTCTTCTTGAAATATTTATATTTAATATTTCTGGTCCCAAATTGGTACTATTTTCTGATACTGTTAAATTATTTTCCGTCAATTCTGGGCTCAAAATCAAATCAGTTATATTTTCAGCTTGTGATGATCTTGGTTCTAGATTAGTATTGTTGGCAGGTCCGTCAGCCATAGATGCATTTTGGTTGGATGTTTCTGGTCCCAAATCAGTTTTGTTTTCAGATAATTTTAATCCTAATAACTCATTTTGTTGGGTCGTGTTTGGTGCCAAATTCGTTTGGTTTTCAGCTCCATTAACACCAGAGTTCTTTAAGTTTCCTTGAAGCACTGATAATATGGGTTGCTTGAAGTCAAGTTGCGTAAACACATTGGGAAGATTGTTAATGAAAAATAAACAAAGTAATAGGGTTATTAACGAATACATTTTTGTGTTTTCGTATCGAAAGCCTATTTGCAACTGCATACATTTGCGCGGTTTCTTAATAAAGTGAAACTAACTAATTAGACCATTCACTTTTTAGTCACAGTGATACGTCATTCATTAGAAATGGTAAGGTCTTTATTGATTTATCTTTGAAGGGTTCTGTACCTGTTCTGTAGTTTAATTGTAAAGATTGTATGTTTTTACAGTCCAGCCCTTTGCCCCTTTTCACATTGTGCGTAGGTATTTAGAATTACATTTTGGTAGGCAATGTTTGGCTCATTTGTTATCAAATTGGAACAGTCAGACAGCCAGTCTGGCTGGAACTGTGGAGTGCGATCACACTTTTAATACTGCCTGCCTGACCTCGCCGTCACTGTCCGAGGCCAGTAGAATAGCATCTCAGTTACCGTTGCACGTGTCCCTGCACTTTAGCATTTTCGAATTCTTTCCGAGGTTTTTATTCCGAGCCACGTGCGAGCCAGGTGCCAAGTTAATTCGCGTAGTACAAACATAGAGATTAGTTTCTAGATTGTTTCTGAAAAATTTAATTGACTTTAACTGGTTAGTATTGAAAATATCACCAGACTTCGTTTGTATAGAGCGCGCTCTTTTTAGCACCCCATATTTTGTAAACCTCGATACTTCTAGCAAAGTTTCTGACTACCCCGATAAGGCTTAGGGTTGTAGGTTTATGTAGATTATATTCTTGCTCCACTCCGATAGGTAGATAATGTTTATCATTATCAATCTTTGGATAGGCCCAAAGCAACTTTAAGTTGAAGCACGCAAAACTAGGGCACTTCAATACAAATTAGGGTACTTGATCTGTCATCTCAGTCCATTTTCGAAATAAAACTGTCAATTGTTATGCCTCATTTTTCTGGTTTGAAATGTTCGCGTAAGGCCGGCCTGTCCATTCTAGTTTACTAATGTCATTGTTATCAATCCATGGTCATCGTGATTTTATGACAAAACCATATACATTGTCATGAAGGCTCGCTCTTTATCTAGTCACAATATAGGAACGGTGGGACTTCCTAAAATAATTTTACAATGTTGACATTTCATTAGACGAAATGCGTTTCATTTTGTAAATAAACCCAGAATTTTCTTTGCTTCTAAACATTCATAGGCTACTTTATTATAATCCAAACAGTGGATTTGATTGAAGAATGAATTAGTAAATCTACAATCTACCCCAATAAGCTACAAGCGTGAGTATAAATATTTACATACATAAACTCTTTTAGAAGTTGTAAAAAAAATTGCTACAAGTACCAACTATTTTTCTAAACATGCAGTTGTAACAAGTTTTTTTAGCATAAGGAATAGTGACAGGTTTGCATAAGAAATATTATCCCTTAGTTGCCTATGACTCTCTTGCGAAAAAATGGTCTGGCACAGGTAAACTAAAATCACAGCTACCTTTGATTACATTAAAAAAGAAAGATAGGTAACTAGCCTTTAGCGCATTGACCGCATAAATTAGGCCCGTGTCGCCTAATTTACTTAGAGCGGCATTGCAGTGATTGAAGTACTTTTTTGATTTTAAGCGAAATATAAAAGGTACCACAATGACTTCGCGTGCCTAAAACTCAATTTACAAATCATTCCAAAAGAAAAAAATAATCACACGGCATCACTTTTCCCTCGTAAGTACGCACGGCGACACATCAAGCTATACAAAACCAACAAAAGCTGCCCGCGCGACGTTATACGTTACTCGACCAACGCGCGGCCAGCTTATGATGGTTTTGTATAGCTTGATGTGTCGCCGTGTGTACATGAAAAGCAGGTCCATTTCTCGAGTGTGTAATGCAAGAACGTCACCTATCTTCCGCTATTTTACTTTAATCAAAGACAGCTACACAAAGATCAACACAAAAATCCGTACATCAGCATCACAAATTCCAGATGTCAACAGCATACATCCTTCTACTCCTATTCCTGACCTCAGCGAACGCAAAGAATGATGCAGTACCTGAAGATTCAACTGGAGAAACATCCCAACCCCCAAAACCTCATGGCCTGGGTTCAGCATTCGCTGGAATCCGGGACGCAATGGGTAATGGAGGCAACTTGATGACCATTATGAGTCTAGCGAGTGGGAACTGGATGACGAAGTGTTGGGCCTTCATTAAGATGATTACTGGTGCTGAGTGGTTTAAGAAAATTGAATGGTCTAAAGTTTGGGAATGGATTAAGAGTATGAAGAAGCATCATGCATAAGTATCTGAACTTTTGGGTGGAAATCTTCGATCCCTGTTATAAAACTAGCAGACAATCGACACTCCAAAAATAGGAACCGAAAGTGTACAGAGTAATAGAAATAATAACAAATTATTTATTTATTTATCATTTTAAGAAATAGCAATGGGATAACAGCTAGTTGTCAGAAAAAAATCTTAAAGTTTTTAAACACACTTTTATTTATTTTTTTGTACTTATACCATAAAGATATTATATCCGCTTTATGACTTATACTTAGAATATTAATCATAATTTAATTACTAAAATAAAAATTATATTATAAATATAAATAAAATATCTGCCGTCGTTTTAATCATTTACGAACAGTATTTTAAATGAAGCTAAGAATAGGAATTTAAAAATTTTATGACGAGTAATAATAGGTATAACAGTTTTTTTTTTCGAACATATAAAAAAAATGTTCTTTGTGATATCGTTTCAGAATAGATTATTTTTAAATCACTCATTTTGGCAATACATTTTGAATTGCCAAAATGAGTGATGAAATTGTTACCTACATTTAGGCAACAAAACATTTTTTATTTTCCAACAAAGACCGAAGAAAGATTCAAGATATGGTTTAAAATTTTATCATCTGTCAAATCTGACGTTTGGAAAGCAGCCATGTGGCTTCGGCCAATGGCGGCTGCCGCTTTGAATCTCAAACGTTTTCTTTTTCGATTTCGCGGCTATTGTTTTATTCGGCCAGTATCATTCCCGCTATAATGTTTTTTTTTTATTTAGACGCCATCCGACCAGAGACCAAAAGTCATTCAAAGGTCTTGTTCTAAAAAGTCCCCGTGCGTCAAACTTTTCTACTACTAAACTGATTTAAGAAATAGGTACAAAGGTACATTTTGAAAAACACGGGTAATTTTGTAAAAAAAAACTAAAAAATCACTATCATCCTAACTATAGAATTATCAAAACTATTGTGACATCAAAAATTAGCCATTAAAACGAAATAACTCTATATTTGTGTACAAAAAAGTACAATAAGTGCCTAAAAGCATTTTCTGCGACTCACCCTCCCGGAGGAAATGTGGGGTAATTTAAAATTTACAGACTCACCCCTGTGATGTCGCCGACTATATTTTGACGTACGATTTTTGGGGGCGGCTTCTAAAAGCTTTTACACTCTTAAAATGCGGGATTGAAGAAAAAATATTTCGAATGAGATGTGCTTTTTACTTGTGGTCGATTCCCACTACGACCGACTGCTTGATTACTAAAGAGGTCAGGCAGGTACGCAGGACATTTACCCCTGGTATCCTGCAATTCCAGACACAGTAGAAAATACATTGTTCTTCGTGTAGATCTGCACCACAATTTCGATATTGGTGTTGGTGCCATAGAGATAATAGTTCAGTTTCATGGTCTGATCATCCTCTTAAATAAAATAGTTTCAGCCAATTTCGTTGCACCTTAATCCTACTAATATTATAAACGCGAAAGTTTGTAAGTATGGATGGATGTTTGTACCGCTTTCACGCAAAAACTGCTGAAAGGATTTTGATTAAATTTGGCATACAGATAGACCATGGCCTGGATTAACACATAGGGTACTGTTTATCCGGGTAACGCAGTCGAAGTCGCGGGCAACAGCTAGTACCTTATACAGGGTGAAATTGATATCATTAAGCATCCTTACTTAGTCCTACCCATCAAACTGAACAACTTTGACTATGGGAGCAAACCGATCGGAGCAACACCAAAAAAACAGCTGTTGCATACATTTGAGTCGATAGGCATTGCAGTTTAGTATAGAACAGCTAACTTTGTTTTTGCTCCGATCGATCGGTTTGCTACCATAGTAAAAGTTCAGTTTGATGGGAAGACTCTTAGTTTAAACGGATGCTAATGATATCTATTTAACCCTATAAAACGTGTGCTATACCTACACAAAAATCTCAAAAATAAATTGCTGTTCTATATAAAATACCAAACTTGACCCAAATGACGGGACAGCAGATTTTTCAACGGAACATTAAAATAGTAACAGGAGCTAAATCATCCTAGTTTGCGATCAAAGCTAGTGTTATGTTGCAGTGCACGATGATGCATAAGATGAAACTCACCCTGGATCCCAGCTGCCGAGCGTGCGGAGAGGATGAGGAAACCATGGAGCATATCCTGTGTGACTGTGATGTCTTGGCGGCAAAGCGCATGTGCCTCCTCGGTGATGGATATCCAAAACCGGGAGACTTAAGGCTTCTTCCCCTCAATGGTATTGCCTCCTTCATTGACCATGTATTTGAAGGGTGAAGTAAGCAAAAAGTATTGGGGCTAACACAAAAGATTCCACTGGGTCGAAGTGTTGCTGGCTTGCCAGCCCCCACAATAAGATAGTGTTATGTTTATAAATAACACAAGAATGCAAGCTATTTCCTTTCAAGTTCAATGCCACGACCTCTATCTCGAAGCCATTAGGCTCATAATGGCACTCCGCTGATAGATCCACTTTACATAAATCAATCGTTATACTGCATTAATACTAAAATTATTATTTTATCTAAAAACATGCGTCGAAATATTTACAAGTCATAAACGATAAACAAAAAAGTTTAAAAATAAACTTTTTGGTGCGCACGCGACTTTTTCGCCGACCAATCGAGAAGCTTGCCGCCTACTTCAAAGAAAATGGGCGTGGTCTTATAAAATTGCCTTAGATTTATTATGAGATGGGTAGTTTGATATGTCTGTCTGTCTGTCATGGTCCGAACAATGGAGTGTCAAAATATTTTTTAGTTTTTGTTTGAGACGCTCGGCAGAGAATGCCAAGGTCTTTTTTTGTTCTGTTTTATTCTAATTAAACGATAGAGATCGTGAATAGATTGTGTTTTGTTTTTCAGCACATACACAAGTGAAGAATAGTGTTAATGTATAAAATATTGTTTAGAACACTTTTTTACTGTCCATTATAAGTAAGTATTAGGTCCTCACAAAAAACGATGTCTCCTAAATAACTTTACGTACTTTTTCCTGATATTATTTTATTAAATAAGTAGATTTTAATATTATAGATAGATAAATTATACAATTTAATGTGTTTCAAATGTGTCTGCAAATGAATTTAGGTATGTTATTTGATTTGAATAAAAGTTCAGTAGTTTTTACGTGATGCTCGAACAAACAAACAGACAAACAAAAAATCCAATTAAAAAAGGGATTTTAACACTGTAAGAAGAATGTAAGAAAAGAAGTGCAAACACAATCGAGTTCAAAATCAAAATGATAGCACAACATTTTTTCATATCGTCTACTCTACTCTAAAAAAAAAATAGATCACTTGAGCTGAGCTACTACTGTTTACATTTTAAAACAAAAACTTGACACTATTTTACAGTCACCTTTTCCAAGACCAATCAAACAAAATTCCCAACCTCTATTCCTTATCCAATAAGACTCATAACGGTCTAATCTATTTCCCATACAAATTAACTTTTTTTTTTCAAATTAGATCTCATTTTACAACTACAAAATTAGTGGTTAGAGCTCTATCATTACCGGGCTTTTAGTTTTATGGGTTTTGAATTGGCTTGATTATAAGTAGTTTTACTTGATTATGGGAGTAGAGAATGACTTGTAGGAAGTGCTAAGCTAATTGTATAACAAGTCCTCGATGTGAGCTCTTGTACCTGGGAAGTAAGGACCAAAATTGCTTAATTTGAGGGTCTTTGTAAATTGAGAATGCTAGTAAATTATTAGCCGGGAGGTTTATAGAGCAATAGAATAGATATCATGCTTGTTAGTAATGTTGCTACTTTTTACATTCACTTATGTGTACCTATGTAAACACATGCATATACGGGGTGTAAGGAAAAGTATCATTAACCTTTAAACCACATACTCTACCATCATACCAGAGTAGAGAGTGAATAGGCATCTTTCTAGGTAAGCATGCTACATCTTCGGCCTCATCATCACTCAACATCAGGTGAGATTGGGGTCAAATGTTTACCTATCACACATAAAAAAAAATAAAAAAATCAAACTACTAAACTTCAATGCCTACTCGACTCAAACGTATGGAACAGCAGATTTTTTTTGGTTGGAATGGAATATTTATATCATCATTTCAGCCGATGGACGTCCACTACTGGACATAGGCCTCCCCAAGGATCGCCACAGCGACCGGTCCTGCGCTGCCCTCATCTAACGGGTTCCCACCGCCATCACCAGGAGTGCGATTTTTGAAACTCACACATCACACTCACTCTCTGCAGTTGAAAATGTCAAAATCACTATGGAGATTATGCATCTTTTGACTGCTGATTTGACTTTCAAAAATCATACTTCAGGAGTGCGATTTTTGAATGTCAAATCAGCAGTAGAAAGAAGCATATCTCCATAGTAATTTTGACATTTTTAACTGCTGAGTTCAACGAATGAGATTCAAAAATCGCACTCCAGATCTGTTTGTTCCAATAGGTACTAAAAGTTGTTGAGTTTGATGGGTATTGGGTAGTGTATGTGTTTTAAGGGTTAATCCTGCCTCCGTGACTGCCTCCGTGGTCTAACGGTTAAGAGCTTTGGCTCTCGACACGGAGGTCGTGGGTTCGATTCCTACGGGGGACACCTAGTGATATGTCACTTTGTGCGTTTTTCCCCAGTTGGTTAGGACATTGCAGGCTGAATCACCTGATTGTCTGAAAAGAAAAATGATTCCGTGCTTCGGATGACACGTTAAGCCGTTGGTTCGGGCTACTATCTCTGGTGGTAGTAGTCGTTACATAAAAACCACGTCAGAGGCCGAAAGGCAGTCTGAAAAAACTCTGACACCAGGGCTCTGCCCACACGATAAGAAGAAGAGGGTTAATAATACTTTTTTCTTACACTCTGTATCTGTATAGGGTCCTTCTAAATATACTGCGACGGTTCTTTAAGGGGACGATCAGATCATGAAACTAAACAACTTTCTCTATGGCACCAAAATCGAAATCGCGAATAAAAAATCTGCTGTTCCATACATAACTGCAAACCTACTCGAGCCAAATGTATTATGGGACAGCTGGTTTTTTTTTTCGCGATTTCAATGTTGGTGTCATAGAAAACGTTGTTCAGTTTGACGGTCTGTTCATCCCCTTATAATATAAGTGTCAGCATATTAAGAAGGACCATAGGGTCCTATATGGGACAGCTGATTCTTTTTTCGCGATTTCGATGTAAGGTCCGGCCAAGAAAGTTGTTCAGTTTCTTGATCGAAAGCAGCATTTAGAGAAATATGACCACACCCTTTTTGTAACACCCTGTAGACTTGTAGAGTCTAGAGTCGGCTTTTCTAATCTCAAAATTGAAATCCAAACCACTTGTGAAACACAGGCTACCTATTGAATCAAGCCGCATCTAAAACAGGGAGCTAAAAATACGGAGCTCTGTTTGAGAACCACTTCACTACTAGAGTGGTTATCTTCTAGACACGGGAATTTAAAAAAAAACTTGGCGCCGGCGCCGGCTTTGATCTCCGTGAGAGCGAGATAGTGATAGCAGGTGGGGTTATTTTTGTATTGGATTGCAGGATGGAATACTTGCTGTTTGTATTGGTGTGAGACATGTATACAAAACTTGCATTCTATTCTAAACTTAATACCTTAGCAGACACTATCTTATCTTATCTTGGAGGCTGGCAAGCCAGCAACACTTCGATCCAGTGGGGAGAGCATAAGAAGGAAAACATCATGAAGGAACCTAAATTCGCTGAAGAAGAGAACGCTGTGTTCTGAAAGAGGATGTAGTGACAAAAATAGAGAAAGGTATGTTGAGATGCTTTGGTCATGTGGAGAGAATGGATGAGAGCAGATTGACGAGGGCAATCTATAAGGCAAGCGTAAGTGGAAATGTTGAAAGGGAATGGCCTAGACGTAAATATACAGACCAAATTGGCGAAGTGCTTAAGAAGGGCCTGGTCAGATCTACCCGAAACCGACGAGCATGCATGAAAGGACTAATGAATGTGGAGGAAGCTAGAGAGGTATGTCAGGATCGTAGCAGGTGGCGTTCCGTTGTCTCTGCCTACCCCAGTGGGAGACAGGCGTGAGAATATGTATGTATGTAAGAAATTCCGATGCGTATGTGAAGTTTACCAATCCGCATTGTGCAGGCGCGATGGATTGATGCCCATACATCCTCCTTGAGAGTAGGCCTGTGCCCTTCAGTAGAACGTATAGGCAAAGGATGATGCCGTGTTGTAACACCACTGGCTTTTCGTTGAAGGAAAACATCGTGAGGAAACCTGCATGCTTCAATTTCGAGGCATGCAGGTTGTAACAAAACACCCTAGTAATACTTAATGGGGTGCTTCAGACCATTAAACCGAACTACTTTCACTATGGAGACAACATCGAGAAAAAATAAAAAGAATCAGCAGTAACCGACTCGACTAACATGTATGGGACAGCAGATTTTTTTTCGATGTTGGCTCCATAGTGAAAGTTGTTCAGTTTGATGGTCTGAAGCACCCCCTTAAGTATTACTAGGGTGTTATGTTACACCCTGTATATTGTGTTTATCCATTATCAGTAGTGACGGGATCACTCCCCGTCACTACTACTAGGAGAACCTAGTAGTACACCTACAAACACCACCACACCTACAGTAGTAAAACTTGGAACATCCACGTTTCACTAGAAAGTGAAACGTGGATGTTCCAAGTTTTCTGAATATCTTAGACTACCTTTACGGCAAATATAGTCGTGCGTGAGCATACAGGGTCCTGTTTAATATGCTGACACTTTTTTAAGGGGATGATCAGCCCAACAACATTCTCTATGGGACCAACATCGAAATCGCGAAAAAAAAAATCTGCTGTCCCATACATTTGACACGAGTACCCTTAAAAAAGTGTCAGCATATTAAGAAGCACCCTGTATGCATGCAAAACTCTATTTCAATCTCAGATCACAATCACCACCAAAAAGCTGATATCTCTAAAACAAACGTAATAAATAGAAGTTTAAACTGTAGTGTTTGACACTCGACTCGGTAGGAAGCAATAACATTCAAATGGCATTAATATCCGGCGAGAATGGAGCCCGGGATGCCACTTCAAACTGCCGACTGTTTGAACCGCGAAGCCATATTGACGAACTCGCAATATTGGTTGACGGTATAATTTTATTATGGTAGATTGAAGGAAGAAACAGAAAAAATTATCAGGGTACATTACGGTGGTTAGGTTAAGAATACAGAGTGTAAGGAAAAGATCATTAACCTTTAGACCACATACTGTACCAATCAAACTGAACAACTCTTAAAAGGACCTTTTCACCCCTCCGAGCGGAAAGCGTCAACTTTCGTCCCGCTGCGCTAAACAAAGTTGCCGCTTTGCGCCTCCGTCGATAAGAAAAATAGTATACTAATAAATAAAAAAGCCTTAGATCACATGTTTGGTGAGCTCGGCTTCGTCTGAGACCTTTCTTACGTTCGGGAAACTTTTGGTACTTTTTTTTTCTTGCCCACCACACATTCCCACCGCTGTAACTCCTGTAAGCCAGGATCAAAAGCGGCGACCATTCACAACACGAGACAATGAAGTCCAGCGAGCCCGGGGGATGACTCTTATCTGTCTTGGAACCCGCAATGAATTAATCAAAGAAGATAGGAGGAGTAGGAAAAAGAAATATCCGACTTCCCTCCATTGCAAACGGGAGACAGCAATAAGAAGCATGGCTATTAGAGAGCCAATTCCAGAGATAATTTATGGCAGTGTTAAAGACCCTGTCGCAAAAGCTTGCTTTTTGCCAGTCGATGTACACGTGCAGCCTGTGGGTCAGCAATACGCAGAGAGCCTACAATGCTCTGCGTATCCAGTATAATAATGGGTTCAGGATGCTGATGGGGCTTCCGAGGTTTTGCAGCGCGTCAGGGATGTTCGCGGCGGCAAGTGTGACTTCCTTTCACGCCATAATACGCAGTAGAGTCGCCTCCTTGATGCGTCGCGTCCAAAGTAGCGCCAACAGTCTCCTGAACACCATTTCAAACCGGCCACACTGTCCCGTCTGGAGGCACTGGACGAAACTACACCTCTCCGCTGCCCCCTCTATCAGAAAATAGGCTATGTAGGTATAGGACTACAAGTTGATAATACTGTACTAATATAGTTTTTAAGTTTATGTATACTAACAATCTATGGACTGTGTCTGAAATAAAATTATTTTGAATTTTGAATTTTGAATTTGAAAAAGCACCAACAATAAAAAATATTACGATTGGAACCTAACATTGTACTGAAATTATGACCTATTTTGCTTCCAGTAAATAAGTATGGCAGAAGCATCTGAATACACGGAAGTTATCCCTAGTTGCAACAAGATCCATGTAGTAAGGGACACCAGAAAGCGATTTTATTGAGTCAAGCATGGTCTGGCGCTCGGCGTACCAGAGCTCACACTCCCAAAGAATATGATGAGCGGTTTGTTCGAACTCGTTACCGTAAACCGAACATTCACATAAAGGTGACGCAACCAATTTAAAATAAAATAGCTTTCCCTTATACATATAATAGTTACCATGTCCAGTCAGAAATTGGGCTACGCAATGATCTACCTCTAGCCATACTTTGTCAAGACGTTCGCGAACAGATGGAAAAATTGGTATAGATGTCGACCCTTTGTAGACCTATGCCACCGTAGTTCCCATTCTGATTAAAGTTCGTCAAAGATGTTGCAATCAAAGTTAAACTTTTGGTACTTACCTACTATGAGATAAGTGAAATTTAAAACTCTAACCAAGGATGAACAATACAGTATAATGCTATAGATGTATACCTACCTTGTATACATATACATATTTATATAGGTATGTGTTGTAGGCGCCGACGGTGCAACGCCTCGTGCTTTTAATCCTCTTAATGGAATAGGGGTGGAACAAAGGAACCGTGGAGACTTGTTGGTGCTACAGTAAACTAACGATCATTATGCCCCTCGTGACTCGTTGGAAATCCTGCTATTCAATTGTATACCAATTTTCTATTATACAGGGTGTAAGTGACAGCCTAGCAAATACTGAAACGGTGAACTCAGACTATCAAACTTCAACTTCAACTTCAACTTTCGGCAACAAGGCTTTTCGGCAGCAAACTAAAATACCATATTTGTAGCTTTTAGGCTTTTAAATGGGCAAAATAAAATGTGTTTTTTTTTTAATCTTTATTGAAAATTAAAAAGAGCTTTGTCGCAATGAGACTATGCCAGGCCAGGCCAGTCTATAGCTGCAACCATAACTTTGTTTTATAACAGTACTGGTTCTATAGACGAATAGTTTAAAAAATGTTAACACAGACCCAAAGCTCAGGGTACCTAATTAATATACCTACTACGTACTACTAGCTATACAAGGTGTAAGTGACAGCCTAGCAAATACTGAAACGGTGAGCTCAGACCATCAAACTGATGCTATTTGCTAGGCTGTCACTTACACCCTGTATACCTACAGCCGTAGGTACTACAAGCTCTATATTACTTTTTTGTAAACTGAATATAACAAAAGTCATCTCCACCCCACCTCTGTTCCGCTCAAGTGGATCCTCCCTTGTTTTTGTTGGAGGAGCTTAGAGATCCGCTCTCGAAGGTTCCCATCCTGAGTCTACGTAATATTTACCTTTCAATCCGCAAAAAAAAGAAAAATAAGTTACGCAACAGCCATAAGAAAAATACGCAATTTTATGTTGCCTCCAAAAAGATGAGAGAAATTTTATTGTGTTTTCTTTTTTCCGAGAAGTTTGACCTTTTAACTTAGGTATCCTATTTACCAATTTCGATGACATGAATGATTGATTAAGAAATAGGAGGAGCATGAAAAACAGGTAATCAAATAAGCTGCCAAAAATTGTTTACTTCTTTTCAAATTATTACGTCCCCCAATCATCTTATTCAAGAGCTACGTCTTGTCGGTGGAGTTGGTATTCGCCAATCCTGTTACCTTTCTGCAAGTGCCTCAAATTCCTGACATTGTCGTCCAAACAGAATTTGGCTTCAGTACCAGAAGAGGAGAGGAGAGAGGATCGTCGGTCGGTGGCGCGTTCTAAGATATATGGACACTCCAATCTTGAGTTTTTCTTACTTATGTACGTAATACCATGTAATACTGAAAATACCGACTGCTCTCGAATGGTTAAAAAAAGCATCGTGAACAAAATTCTGATGCAGACCTACGTGAAGTCTACCTTTCTTCGTTCACCGTTTCCTGTACTCTAAGGTCGTCTGGAAGAAATCGCTTCTTAGCGATAAGACCGCCTTATTTTGTGCCTCTTGTATTTTTATCTCTGTATTTTACTGTTTATGGTTTGGTGTAAAATTAAGTATAGGTATTTGGTTGATTGAAGTCCTACCAATATGATACGCATTAGGCACGCGTAGTGGACTTATGCCCATCCACTCCCCCTGAGGATAGGCCTGTGCCCTGTGGTACATCATACAGGCTGTTGACGATGACATGAAGAGCGCAACGTTTCCAGCGATTGATGTAGCCATTACAGAAACCCAATTCCGTCTCAGAAATGAAATTATCGAATATCTTGCAGGATTCTACTACCATTCAAAGGTTTCCTCTCATCAAATAGTTACGCTCAACTTTCCTCCATCAACCTGCACCAGTCCAACATTGTAGAATATGATCCACTCCCTATTTTAAGTACAACCAATCATTACACCCATCTCATCTCCTCGATTCAAACCCAAAAACCTAATTACCGCCCTCATTACAACGCGCGTGATGCGACGACAGTTGCGTATCGGAGGCAATGGCGCGTGCGCACGATAGGTGCCATATGCCATGCGCGAGTTCATTACAATAAGTTTCAGAGATGAGGTATTCAGAAATAACTCTTAATGCCGTAGGGTTGAGGTTGAGAATGGGTCAGTTTGCAGGATTTCGTAGGTGGTACAAACTGTAGTGAGTAGAACTGATTAGGTTAATGATGTGTGTGTTTTTGGGGGGGCTTTGATGATGTTTAGTGATTACGATGATTGACTAGTTTCTGCCCGTGACTTTATTCGCATGGATCCCGTCTTATCCTGTCTATATCAGAGCTTCTACTGGAACTAGAGCGTCGGTGACGCGTTGCGGAGAGGTATGGACAGTAAATCATGAGGGTCCGGGTTCGAATCCCTACTGGCGACATGCCATGTACCAATGAGTTTTTCTAACTTATGTCCTACATAACTAGCGACCCGCCCCGGCTTCACACGGGTGCAATGCTGATATAAACCTTCCTCTTGAATCACTATCTATTAAAAAAAACGCATCAAAATCCGTTGCGTAGTTTTAAAGGTCTAAGCATACATAGGGACAGACAGAGGGAAGCATACTTTGTTTTATACTATGTATTGATGATAGTTATACCACAGTATAAGAAAGAGTATCTATTACTACACGTTACTACACGTAGATACAGTACGGACACTTCCCTTCCTCCCACCAACTTTTTACCTCACCCCCTCTATCGCCCTCTGGCTACCGTGCACTGGTTCCTCGTTACCTACGAAGAAGACTTAAGGTTCAATTTCGTTGGTTTTGTATGTGCTGACGTCATCTTGTCAATTTCAAATTTCAGTACGCAGTGTCCGGGCTGTGGTTATACCGACTGCTCTCAAGCGGTGAAGGAAAACATCTCGAGGAAGCATACGCAGAAGCAGAAATTCTGATGCGCATGTGTAGTTCACCAATCCGCAACGGGACTGCCAGGTGGACTAACGTCCATTCTCTGAGAGTACGCCTGTGCCCTGCAGTGGCTAATGATGATTTTAAGATTTTTAAGACACTCCAAAATTGCAACCATAGTTCACATTTACCTATAAAAAGATAACAAGACAATATGACAATGCATTTCAAAACGAGGATTTTTTTTTCATTCCAACAAAGATACCAAAATAAATTACAAAAGATTTTGAAATGAATAAGGACCAGGAGTGCGATTTTTGAATCTCATTCGGTGAGTTCAGCAGTTGAAAATGTCAAAATTACTATGGAGATACGCATCTTTCTACTGCTGATTTGACTTTCAAAAATCGCACTCCTGAAGTATGATTTTTGGAATTCAAATCAGCAGTAGAAAGATGCATATTTCCACAGTAATTTTGACATTTTAAACTGCTGAACTCAGCGAATGAGATTCAAAAATCGTACTCCAGTCTCCACTTCCCCAACACATTATTCCAACAAGAAACCAAACATTCTTCACCCAAAAAATCTTCATTCTTTATCAACCATTATTAATTCCAGCTTCGTATTTATATTGACACCATCACGCTCGAGTGCCGGGGGGTGGGCAGTGGCCCGTGTACACTCGGATGTTAGTCGCGCAATCTGATCGACGAGTTGGAAACTGACTGACTGATTGATTTGACTGGTTTTGCTTATTGATTTCTTGGCTACTAATTATTTTGCATTTTCTTTTTTATCATGTGGGCAGAGCCCTGGTATCAGAGTTTTTTCATACCGCCTTACGACCTCTGACGTGCTTTTTATGTAACGAATATACTACCACCAGAGATAGTAGCCGGGACCAACGGCTTAGCGTGCCAACCGAATCACGGAATCATCCTCTTTTTCAGACAATTAGGTGATTCAGCCTGCAATGTCCTAACCAACTGGGGAAAAACGCACAAAGTGACATATCACTCAAAGTCAAAGTCAAAAATAATTTATTCAATATAGGAGCTTGAAGCACACTTATTAAACGTCAAATCTTTTTGGTGTCTAGTTGTCCTCAGTGGGAATCGAACCCACGACCTCCGTGTCAAGAGCCCAATGCTCTTAACCATTAGACCACGGAGAGATGGTTGCTACAATGAACGCTTAAAATGTGGCTTGGTAATGTTGTAGGTAGGTAATGGCCTCGATTCGGACTGTGACACGACTTAACTTAACTAAATTTATTCCTGTCACTTTCTAAAATAAGATTAAGAAAAGAGACAGAAAACCAACAACTGACTTTAGTGCTGTCAAAGTGACGTTACACGCCCTAAAACGCTTTAAATAAGATGGCATCTTATTTTGGTCGTTTAACGTCACTTTGACAGCACTATAGTCAGCTGTTGGTTTTCTGTCTCTTTTCTTAATCTTATTTTAGAAAGTGACAGGAATAAATTTAGTTAAGTTAAGTCGTGGCACAGTCCGAATCGGTACCAATATTGAACTAAAATCATAAAGAATAGTCAGTGAAGAATACATTGTCAATCTGTCATTAAAAATCGTCATTTTCTTCCCTAAAATATTATACAAAATCCACCCCCGATTATAAAAGCGCGCCCATTGTTTCTCTATCGTTTTCAATCTCGAAGCACGTCGCTCGAGCGAGTACCAACAATGAGAGAATACACCGTGTAAATACTGCGGTGATGATGATGACATGGGGCAGGTTATTACTGTGATTGTGACGAATAATACTTGTCTATTGGTATGTTATAATAGCTGGAAAATTTTTAATATTTTTACGAAGCGAAGTTATTTAGTAAAGGCAGCAAAAAATATATACAGGGTGAAATTGATATCATTAGCATCCTTTTAAACTAAGAGTCATCCCATCAAACTGAACAACGTTTACTATGGGAGCAAACCGAACGGAGCAACAAAAAAATCAACTGTCCCATACTAAACTGTAATCGACTCAAATGTATGCAACAGCTGTTTTTATTTTTTTGCTCCGATCTGTTTGCTCCCATAGTAAAAGTTGTTCAGTTGGATGGGTATAGACTCTTAGTTTAAAAGAATGCCAATTATATATCAATTTCACCCTGTATAAGGTCTAACAAAATTAGCTGAAACTATTTTAATGGGATGATCAGACCATCAAACTTGACAACTTTGTCAACATTAACATCGAAATCGTGAAAAAATATTATAATGCAATGTTATGTTATGGCGATCCTTGGGGGAGGCCTATGTCCAGCAGTGGACGTCCATCGGCTGAGATGATGTAAATATTCCGGGCGGGACACATTGCTCGCAGAACTGATGCCGACGGCCGATGGGGCCGAAAAGTTCTCGTCCTACCGGAAAGCGCAGCGTTGGTAGGCCTACAAGGTGGACCGTCGACCTGGAGTAGGTACTATTTTTGAAACTCACACGTTGAACTCGGCACTTGAAAATGTCATAATTACTAGATATGGAGATACCGAGATATGCATCTTTCTACTGCTGATTTGACTTTCAAATATCGCACTCCTGGAGCATGATTTTTGAAAGTCAAATAAGCAGTAGAAAGATGCATAATAATCTTCATAGTGATTTTGACATTTCAACTGCAGAGTTCAATGTGTGAGTTTCAAAAATCGCACTCCTGGTGAAGGCGGCGGGTACCCGTTGGATGAGGGCAGCGCAGGACCGGTCGTTATGGCGATCCTTGGGGAGGCCTATGTCCGGCAGTGGACGTCCATCGGCTGAGATGATGATGATGTAAATATTTCATAGAAAACATCAAATCGACCCAAAATTTTGGAATAACATATTTTTATCGCGATTTAAATGTTGGTGACCAACCAACCAATGCTGAAAGTGAAGCACCCCTATAACAGAACCACGCCGGACCAGCATCACAATCGGGTATATTATATACTCGACCAAAATGTACGAAACAGCTAACTGGTTTTTTTCGCGATTTCAAAATTAGTCTCATTGTAAAAGTTGTTCAGTTTGATGGTCTGAAGATCCTGTTAGTGTTCGATATGTAACGCATTTAATTTAACACCCTGTATACATACATAATATACCTACCTAATGTCTTATCTAGGTATGTATAATAAATAAATAAAATAAATAAATATCTTGGACAATGTCACACAAAAAATAAGTAAGTAACTAAAATTATTAGCTTTCACTCACCCATCACTTTGTTTTAACCTGTCATACGATAATAACAAAATTACATTACCATAATTAACATCGGTCACTGGCCGTCATTAGTAGAGTACAAAACTGTCATTTGTCACTACACGCGTCATCCCTGTCAGCCTGTCATCAATATTCATTAACGTGACATGTTTGATCTGTCATAATTCAATGACAGTGGATGTCATTAAGGTTTCGATATTTATTAAGGTGAAACGTCACAATGTCGTGCTCCTTATTAACATTATCAATCATCATCAGCCCTTTTTAGACGGCCCGGTAGCACAGTCGGTAGTGAACCTGCCTGCTGTGCCGAGGGTCGCGGGTTCGAATCCCGTAAGGGACAAATATTTGTATGATGAATATGAATATTTGTACCCGAGTCATGGATGTTTGTATTTATATATGTATTCTATATCGTTGTCTAGTCATCATAATACAAGTCCAGGCTAGATTCTGGTACTTTAAATGTGACTAGATAATTTGTGTGACATTGTCCAAGATATTTATTATTATTATTATTTATTATTTCTCAATTTCCGTCATTATCAGTTATGTTCTACACAAGACTATCCAAATGCCTGCTCCTGTGCTGCCCTCATCCAACGGGTGCATGCTCCTTTACCAACCTGCGTAACAATGACAGAGAGAGGTGAGAGCGACACAGGTCACTTCTAAACGTCAAAGAGTGAGATACTATGGAGATAACCGCTAATTTGACGTTTAGAAGTGACCTGTGTCGCTCTCACCTCTGTCCTGTTACGCAGGCAGGTCGTTGGTCACCTTGCTGTCAGCCTACCCACGCTGCGCTTTCCGGTACGCGGTCACCACTCGAGAACTCTTCGGTCCCATCAGCCATCGGTTCTGCGAGCAATATGGCCCGCCCATTGCCACTTTAGTTTAGCAATGCTTTGGGCTATGTCAGTTACTCTGGTTCTTCTGCGGATCTATTCATTTCTGATTCGATCTCGCAGGAAAACTCTGAGCATAGCCCTCTCCATTGCCCTTTTACGAGACCTTGAGTGAGCGACCACGTCCCAGTTCCATATGTCATCATCACTCATCTCTGGCAGTAAACACTGGTATTTACATACAAAATAATGCATTGAAGGTTTTCTTCACCAAATAGACAGTAATGTTAAAAATTTTAATTATAGTTGAAATTATAGTCCCAGTATCCTGTCACCCCGTAAGCACGCCATACCTGATTTACCTATGACTGCCACAATAGCTTCGCAAATGTATGTAATCCTTGCTATCACGGTATAGCAACCAGGATCAGGGCCGGATTAAGCCATGCAGAGGCCCCTAGGCAATGCAAGTCCCGGGGCCCCTATCTCCATGAGCGCAGCAATGATTTTTTTCCTATGGTTGCAGTAAAATAACGACCAATCAAACAACATAATAAAAACACTAAAATGTGGAGCGATCGAAGCGAGCTTGAGCTTTTAATATTATAAAGCTGGTTGCGCAATGCGATTTAAATTTTGGACCGAGCGAAGCGATCTCGTAATTTTAGTTACCTACTAATGAGATCATTGCAACACTGTCTCAAACCAAGAGCGAGCAAAGCGAGCTAGAGTTTTTACTACAATATTATAAAATGCGCAATGCTATCCTTACCTTGGAGCGAGCGAAGTGAACTCGAGATTTTACTGCAATTCAGCTCGCTTCGCTGATTATGAATAAAAATAAGAGACAACTGAAATACAGTTGTCTCTTATTTTTCAGAATTCCTTTTAAGTCTGCGGTGGGCTTAAATCTTTGAGTTTTCACTTATTTTTCACCCGAGCCGCGGGGCCCCATGGCGGCGCTGGGCCTATAGGCAGTTGCACTTTGCTTCTATGGTTAATCCGGCACTGACCAGGATATCGAATGAC
Source organism: Agonopterix subpropinquella (assembly GCA_922987775.1). Taxonomy (NCBI): domain Eukaryota; kingdom Metazoa; phylum Arthropoda; class Insecta; order Lepidoptera; family Depressariidae; genus Agonopterix; species Agonopterix subpropinquella. The sequence continues at coordinate 1,265,616 of OV277714.1, forward strand.
AAAACAAAGTCTATGCCAGGATAACGGCGCAATTAGCTGATTGCTTGGTAACTTTGTATTTAACCCCTTCGTAACCCTTTCGCCGGAGGTGATGTTTTTTGTTTATTACAAAAATAAGCTGCTGATTCAAAATGTGTAATTAATTAGTTTTGGATTTGTTTGTTTATATAAGGGAGTTTCTTTGTTAATTATGGGATAAGTTTGTGTTAATGAACAAATAAATTATAATAAGTTTGATTCAAAAGTGAGTGTGAATGTAAGTGTGGATGTGTGTAGCTGAGCTCTGCCGTGACGACGTCGCCCGCTACTCACGTGGCAAAATCCGGGTGAGATCTATCCAATTCATAATTCCTTCTTTTAATTATTACTTATCCTTCAGTATTTACTCCTGACACCAGGGCTCTGCCCATGCGATGGGAGGGAGAAGCTTTTACTCAACATACGAGCAGGTATTAGAAAGTCTATATTATGCTCAAACTCACCTAGGTTCATAATTAACGCCCGGTTCATTAATTTCCCCATCACTCTATGTATAGGTAGGTATATACCCAAGCCATGTGCTCGATGTGTTTCATACTTTTTACTTAAATAAATACATAGCCTATTTACCTCCCAACCCTTAGTCAATTTATATCTTAAGAACCCGCATGAATCACCCACGCCATAATCGATAGGAGCAATTTCCTATTCAATAAATACCATCTTGTGTATACTACCTTTAAATCTAAGAAATAGAACATACCTACATACATAGGAAATATCTCCAACAACGGCAACATAGAAAGTTACTGACGGCAACAAATCTGTTTTTATACCTGGCATCCAGACAAAATTCAACCTTCCTTAGCAACACACGTAACTTTCCTAAATTATAACGGCAACCCGGTCTTCCCGCTAGAGAATAAGTACACTTAAATTGTTTTATTATACTGGCCATATTCTAAAAAACATCCCACGATTTCCGGCTGCCAACACGTGCGCCTCAGCACGACAGGAAAAAAAAAGGCGAATGAAAAGATAAGGCAAATCTTAACAGAGCGCCCTTACAAACAAAAGACAGTTACATAGCATTTGCGCTAATAACAATTACCCGGCACGATAATAAAAACTACAACTTTAAAAAAACAGAACAAAAGTAGAAGCAAACTAAAGTTGAAATAATCAAAGAACAATAGCAAACATCAGGGACAACAACACTAACATGGAGATGAGAAGACAAAAGATGACAAGCTAAAATTCGCCCATATAGCAGTACGAAATTATATAGCAAGGATAGAAGCTCTAGGAAAACCGTGTCAACACAATCAAGAGAGAAACAAGTCCCAGAAGCAAACTTTCGACACAGTATAAGAAAGAGTATCTATTACTACGAACTTTCGATTAGTAATTAGTAATAAAATAGAAAGCTACATAAGGAAAACAGTTCATGAATAGGCCCGGCGGGGAAGACCTAACCATCGCCATTATATATTCCGTGCCATCACGGCCTCTCGCAATGGCGAGTTCAAAGTATAGCTGTCTTCTTCCACCTATTTAAAGAAAAAAAATTACGATACGACAAACTAAACAATATTTTTAAAGAACACACAATCACCATTCCTTAACGCAAAGAAGAAACACGACAAATTGATGAACGCAAAGATAGGCTGAAAAATGTAGTGCTACAAGAACGAATGTCACCTACAAATTTATACGAAAACACGAGACGAAAACTTTGAGAAGCCAAAGAAAATATTGTTTCAATATCCTATTGTATTGAAACCAGAAAATGCAAGATCCTGGAAACAGACACTGAAACTGAAGATTAATACGAGAGTGTGCAACAGAATCCAGCAAAATACCGCCAGGACAGGTGCTGCACGCTACCATCGGATGGAAGATTAAACGAATATTAGCAGTCACTACTCCTGCCCCTTATAGTTTATTACACACCAAGTATAGTATCTATCTTCCACATACTGGCTTTACGATGACCTGTTTCGGGCTGGTTGCAACCTCCTATCTCTCCTCATCCTGACTGCGAAAGCCCTACACTCCTGTCCTATCTACGTGGCTCACTGGTGCCTCGGGCAGAAGATAGATGTCTATATCGAGGACGCAAGTGCAGCATCAGCTCGGAGGAGCAGCTCGTGTGAACATAATGATTGCAATGTAAACGATTAAAACGCGAATAGAGGTAAAGTTCCAAACCTAACTATAAGCTTGATTGCATGCATCGCAATATTATGAGCTTGCGAGTATCTCTAGCGAGCAGCTGTGGCGCTGGCCTCCTCATATTGCTGTCGTCTTTGCGTCCTTGCAGCAGAATTGCTGGCTGGTGAGCCAGCTGAACGGAACGGAACGGAACGGAACGGATTTGTTTGTTTATATAAGGAAGCTATAAAATCTGCTATCTTCTTTTATCGAGTCGATATAGGTCGACCAGAATCTCATGATATGACAAAAAGTTAAAAAAAAATATAGATTTTCACATGGTAAGTAATATCAAAATGTCGTCTGTCTAGTCAAAGTAGGCCCTGTACAAACTGAGCCAGAAAAACGTGCGTTTGTCTATTGCATAACTGAATCGCTACACCAGCAATTGATAGGCGTTTGTATCGATTCAAACGCATAATTGTATTGATGCACACACATGTCTGTATTCATGCACACGCGCATGTGCAATGTGGCAAAGGCTGTCGACAAATAACTGATCAAATACTACGACAGTTTTGCATCGTGGCTGTACCGCGTTTGCATTTACGCAGCACTTCTGCGCTGCAAAAAATCGCCGTGTGTAAATGGCCCTGATCTAATTACCCCAGTGTTGCTTACTCTAAAATTTGATTTCCCTATTTTTCATGAGATTCTGGTCGACCTATAGCATGTCATTCTAAATTTTGCTGTATTATTATTAGTCTTTAACTGCCTCCGTGGTCTAATGGTTAAGAGCATTGGCTCTCGATACGGAGGTCGTGGGTTCGATTCCCACGGGGGACACCTAGTGATATGTCACTTTGTGCGTTTTTCCCCAGTTGGTTAGGACATTGCAGGCTGAATCACCTGATTGTCTGAAAAGAAAAATGATTCCGTGCTTCGGATGGCACGTTAAGCCGTTGGTCCCGGCTACTATCTCTGATGGTAGTAGTCGTTACATAAAAACCACGTCAGAGGCCGAAAGGCGGTCTGAAAAAACTCTGACACCAGGGCTCTGCCCACACGATAAGAAGAATTAGTCTTTGTCTTTTATTTTCTTTTTTTTTTTGTGTCTTTTTTTTACCTAATCAGACTGTTTTTGAGGAAAATTATCATCAAACGTGCCCGTTTGGTGGGTTAGAATGGACCACCGCAATTCTTCCCATGCATGAACACGTAGGCTGTGAATGAGTCAGTTATTTATTTAAGACTCATCCCTAGTGCAAGGCTCTCTTTCTCACAAGCAAACTTTTGCAATTAGCCATCCCGCTTCAATTGCGTGGCTCCGGAGAATTTTCCGTTTTCTTTGAAAACCTGTATGATTTTTTATGAATTTTCAAAAAATAAGAAAACCACATCATTCTATATTGTATTGTGAAGAATATTATAAATTTTCATATTCTTCTGGTTACAACTGGAAAAAAGGGGTGAATTTGGATTCGTTTTTCTTCAGTTTTATTAATTAAAATAGATTTCGAGAAAAACCACATCATTTCTCATATCCGGTAGATTGTTCAGTTTTGTCCTCTGCTTAAAAAGTGCCACAGTTTTACTCAAAATCGGGCAGATGCCCCTTAAGTAATATTAAAGATGTTAACTACAAAAACTCCTTTTTACATTTAAGTCAGCCTCCCAACATCCTCATCATCAAATATCCCCTGTAATGTTAGGTTCACATGTAAAATGTTTCGGTATAATGTCTCCAGCAGAAAATCTGTTGAGTACTTACTGCGCGTTAAGTGCGTAGCGTGCCGTCTCACTACGACGAATTTATTCTCATCTATTCTAATTTAAAAATGATGGATCCATCGTGGTGTCGATGATTCTCTGCTAATCAGGGGGACACTTGGAGAAAAGCACACCCCCGTTGTCAGATCATTCGCCGTAATCTAGTGAGATACCACAAGGAGAAGTTACTGACAAACGTTCAGTGTGCACCGACCACCTCCTACTGCTGTTCTGGACCGGACTTATCCAAAGAAATCAGAAGCAGCTGATGGGCACACGTGGATGTTACTTGATATAGCACCCCTTTATTATTACAGATAGGTATCTACTACTTTAACTTTCTGAAAGCAAGTTGCTCACTAACTTGCACCAAGCCGCACTGAGCCCCCGTGTTGTATGGCCCGCTACCTCTCACCTTTTACTTAATCACTTATTGATTTTTGGCCACAGCTTTGCCTGGGTTGGATAAGTTTTTTCTGGATAAAAAATAGTCCATGTGATTTCTCAAAATACTGGCCTTTTATCATTGCCTGGTTGGGAAGCTTAGACTCAAACACAGTAGAACAAACGAAAAGAGTAAAACCGTTTTGATCTGGCAGGACCATTTCTTCAGTTTTGTTTTGTAATCAAAATTAACATTCGCCCTAACAATACCGTACGTAACCTAACCAAGGGGAAGCCATCATCGTCAATCAGAAACTTACATAAATATGCTTTTACCTCCTCCCTCCAGCCCTCAGCGAGAGGGTGCGAAGGGTGCAAATGTATAATGGTAATGTCTACTGAACTTCCAGTCTCTTGCATCAACCTAAACTGACTCTTAAGTCTGAAGTATAAGGGTTGAATCAGATGACGTTGTATTGTGAAAGGGATGGTAATGTATGAAAGGCAGGACATGTGGTCGCATGAAATTTTTAGATGTTAGTACTTAGGTGTGGTCCTGGGATTAGAATAACGAGGTTTGTTTGGACGGACGGTAGGTATAGCAATGAAAACTTATGTAGGTATATACCTATATACCTATATGCGTCATTAATTATCCTCTACAATAATTATTTTACCTGGACGTGTTGTCCATAATCCACATTTTAAAGAAGTTAGTTATATAGTTATATTTTATTGTTATATCTGAAATAAATGGTCTAGTAGTTTTAAAGAATTAGCATATCTTTGATCGCCTTATTTTCTTGCCTCTTGTATTTTTTTCTCTGTATTTTACTGTTTATGTTTTTTGGTGTAAAATAAATAATATTTGATTGATTGATTGATCTTTTGTAAATAAAAAATATTTGATTTTGAATAGGTTCGTAAATATCAACAAAACTATCATTATAACATGAAATAGGAGCTCTATTTAGTTTGGTTAAAAAAAACTAAAATTTTTCCTGAGGAAAGAAGTTTGGTGGACGCGGCCATGTAATTTGAGACCCAGACTTAGAGGTCCCATACATGAATGAAACTTAGTAATACGTATAGAGTGAATTAAAACTAACAAAAAAATTAATTGGTTGTAACCTGTAGAAGTTGGGGGAAAACTATTTCTCCTTATGATACCTTTTGTATCAAGTGTGTGAAACTCATAATCTTTCTTATTAGATAGTTCACTCAATCACCTACGCATTCATTGTGTTTATTTTAATGAAAATTCACGAATCTATCGAAGCAAGCTCGAAATTTTTAGCACATCTTAGCTGTGGTCTAGAACTCTTTAGGATTATATGTCGACACAGTAATTAAAACAGAAACGTAGAACGAGCGAAGCGAGCTCGACTTTTCTCTGCTCTACGAATTGGTTATAGACAGAGCTCAATCAATCTATTTTTTTCCCGAATTTGCCGCCCCTAGTAAAGTGCCGCCCTGGGCATTTCGATGTTGATCTGAAAATCGAAATCGCAAAACAAATCAGCTGTTCCATGAATGCCCATGATACAAAACTACAAACTGGACCCAAATGTAGAATGTAGAATTACAATTATGGAAGTAGCGAGGCATTTCCAATACGAGCATTCTCGAATTGCTCTAAGGGAAGTTCTCAAATTAAAATATGTACTTAACAAGTATTGAGTGAAATAAATTATTTTTATTTTATACGAGCTTTTACCCGCGACTTCGTCCGCATAAATTATATACCAGATTTTAAGTCAGATCATAAGCTATCAATCAAAAAATTTTTATCAAAATCGGTTCAGTAGTTTTTGCGTGATGCTCGATCAAATAAACAAACACACAAACAAACAAACAAACAGACAGACAAAAAATCCAAAAATTGGTGATTTGCAGGGACACCTAAACACCATATCGTAATCTTTTTTTTGTAAACATCTTCAATGTACAGACACACTTCTGTTACAGTTTTATAATAGTTTAGATTCTAAATATATTGGACAGCTGATATTCTTCTTGCGATTTCGATGTAAATAATGTAAGTTCCACAAATCCACACGTGCCTTTCAGTGTAGGTTTTCTTATCAACAACAAAATACGAATCAAGAACGAAACATCTTCCAAAGCGGTGATGGAGTCAAAAATGTCGTCAGAAATTCGTGTGATACTATTTTAAATAAAACATGTTGAGTTTGTGTTTGATAACATTCTAGACAATTGACTCTTTGCTAAAAATTCGTGAATAAAAGAAGACACCTTTATTCAAAAGCCATTGACCCCCCAATCAAGGGGCACACCTCACCACACCTACATAGCTTTTTAACCACGTTATTGTTAAAGTTAATCTCGATATAATTGTGATTGTCCATAGCGATGACGTCATAGCCAGGTGGCATCACTTTGGACACACAGATCGTAAGGATGGTGAACTCATCCGGCAAATCATGAAATAGACGACGTGACTGCTTTATGTATAGAAAAATAAATGAATTATGAATTTAAATTATAGGATACCTACCTAGTTTAAGAGTCGCGCTCGCTCTAGTCCTATACGAGAAGAATTCCAGGATAAAAAGTATCACGTTACAGTGTTTACGGTGGACCATAGGTTTTCGAACAGAGAATATTCGGGTAGTTTGGGTTTCCGAAACAAGTAGACAAAAATGCCAAAAAATTTCAAAAATGCCAAAAAGTTCGGAGACCCCATTATAGCCCCATTACTAGGACGATTTAACATTATGGTATAATACACGGCACCGACATGTATTTATAAGGTCTACCAAAATTAGATGAAACTATTTTAAGGATAGATCATCAAACTGAACAACTTTCTCTATAGGATCAATCGCAAAATAAAAATCTGCTTTACCATATATTTGGGTCGAGTAGGTTTATAAATGAACAGCTGATTTTTTTAGGCGATTTTGATGTTGGTCCCATAGAGAAAGTTATTCAGCTGGATGGTCTGATCATCCCCTTAAAATAGTTTCACCTAATTTTGTTAGACCATAAGTGCGATTTTTGAAAATCATACGAATGAATTGGCAGTAGAAAGATGCATAATCTCCATAGTAATTTTGACATTTTCTACTGCCAAGTCGCTCGTATGATTTTCAAAAATCGCACTTCTTATATTGGAATACGATGGTAAAATCATGAGTGATAGCCAAGGAAAAGAAAATAAGCTGTAAGCATCACTTTAAGGGTGCCTGTCCATTGACGCGGAGCGAGCTGACGGAGCGGAGTAACGAGGAAATATTAACCAATCAGGAGCAGGAGGAGATTTTATGCAATCCTGATTGGTTAATAAAACTCAGTTTTCCCGCCGTCAGCCAACGCGAGCTGGCTGGACATGGCGAATGGACAGGCAGCCTAAGGCTACGACGCAACAAACTTGCTCACAACGAGACATACAATTACATAACGATGTCACAATTACAATTGCATAGCTTGTTATGTTAGTATTGCTTACTCGCAACGTGAAATTCAACCCAGTGTGTTGACTCTACATTATACAAAAGCTCTCTGGTCTTCGCGGTAGTATGTCCCACACATTAGGGGCTGAATCATACGGCACATCATTCTACAGGGTGTTCTGTGTATTGTCTCTGCGAACGACATGTGATGTGTTGGAGAGAGGTACAATATTTTATTGTCGAGGAGAGAGGAGTGTTTGCACTGATGACTGTGTTTCCTTCTCATGTAAATAATGTAGCCCGATTTGTTTCTTTATGAATATGTAGTATAATTTTGCATCTACAGGGTTGAAATTGATATCATTAGCATCCTTTTATACTAAGAGGTCTACCCGTCAAACGAACAACTTTTACTATGGGAGCAAACGGATCGGAGCAACAAAAAAAATCTGCTGTTACATACCTACAGATGTATTTTTCCTCCGATGATGGATGACGATATCAATTACACCCTGTATAGGATGTTATAAAATTGTTAACATTGGCCTCGATTCGGAGTGTACCACGACTTAACTAAACTAAATTTATTCCTGTCACTTTCTAAAATAAGATTAAGAAAAGAGACAGAAAACCAACAGCTGACTTTAGTGCTGTCAAAGTGACGTTAAATGCGCAAAATAAGATGCCATCATAATGTACGCCATCTTATTTAAAGCGTTTTTGGGCGTTTAACGTCACTTTGACAGCACTAAAGTCAGCTGTTGGTTTTCTGTCTCTTTTCTTAATCTTATTTTAGAAAGTGACAGGAATAAATTTAGTTTAGTTAAGTCGTGATACACTCCGAATCGAGGCCATTGACGATATTTGCAAAAATATTAATTGGTGGCGTTTAGGACATGACATGCACCATTTTAAGAATGTTTGTCAGTTTGTTTATGCACGCATCACCTGGAAACTACTGAACCGAGTTGGGTGGGATTCAAAAAAGTATAGGGCTTGGTTTGGATAACGATAACATTTAGGCTTTTTTTCATCGCAATCGGTTCATTCAATCAAAAACGATGAGTATTTAAGAGAATTTTATTCCGAGAGCGCAAATGCGCGCTGCATTCAAACGAAGTCTGGTGATATTTTCAATATATTTTTTTTTATTTTAACACTTTTTTGTACACACGGAAATATAAATGAAAACAGCATCATAGACAATTACAAAGGGCGAGCTTATCTCTAAAGAGATTTCTTCCAGCAAACCCGTGAAAGAGAGGTTAAAGAGAGAGATTATCCAATTAAAGTCAATGAAATTTTTCAGAAACTGATCCGTTCATTTTAAAATCTCTGATATAGAAAATATTGTTATTGAGACAATTATCTCGAAATGATTTTCGATTTAGCCATCCAAAAAAATGTTTTTACCGAATTTCGTCCCGCAACCTTGTGTGTCTAAACAAAGAATAAATGTTCAAAGATATTTTAAAACAATTTAACTTCACCGCACCCTGTACGCCAATAGGGTTGTACATCCATCTAGTTAATTACACAGGGGTGTCCGTCTGTCCGTCCGCGTGCACGCGCGGTCCATTATATATCATTTGACTTCGTGTCTCGATACAATCATCCGTGATCATTTGCTTCTATTATTGCTAGCAATAAAGTATTGTTTTATAATTGTTTATTGTATTCTAGTCGTACTTAGGTAGGCATGTTTTTTTTCATCATGATAAACAGACTAATGGATTTTGATGATCCTTTAACTAAGTCAACTATACCTACAGTCGGGGTGTAAGTGATAGCCTAGCAAATACTGAAACGGTGAACTGAGACCATCAAACTGAACCACTTTCACTATGGAGCCTGCCTACCTCAGGAAACGCGAAAAAAAATCATGCTGTACCTACCTACCCGACTAAAATGTATGGGACAGCAGATTTTTTTTCACGTTTCCTGAGGTAGGCTCCATACCTAGTGATCTGTTAGTCTGAGTTCACCGTTTCAGTATTTGCTAGGCTTACACCCTGTATACTGTATAGTATATAGGTACCTAGATTGCCTAAAATCATACTCCAGGAGTGCGATTTTTGAAAGTCAAATCAGCAGTAGAAAGATGCATATCTCCACAGTAATTTTGACATTTTCAACTGCTGAACTCAGCGAATGAGATTCAAAAACCGCACTCCTATTCTGTGATAGAAAACAAATGTGACTGTTTTTAAGGGAACAAGGCGACTAAGGGATAATATTTCTGTGACGTGTTTCAAAGGACGACAGACTATGGCCTCGATTCGGAGTGTACCACGACTAAACTAAACTAAATGTATTCCTGTCACTTTCTAAAATAAGATTAAGAAAAGAGACAGAAAACCAACAGCTGACTTTAGTGCTGTCAAAGTGACGTTAAACGCCCAAAAACTACTTAAATAAGATGGCGTACATTATGATGGCAACTTATTTTGCGCATTTAACGTCACTTTGACAGCACTAAAGTCAGCTGTTGGTTTTCTGTCTCTTTTCTTAATCTTATTTTAGAAAGTGACAGGAATACATTTAGTTTAGTTTAGTCGTGGTACACTCCGAATCGAGGCCATTAGGTGTACTTTACACGCCATTTCATCCTTGAAACCGCTTAGATTAAAGTCAAACCTGAAACCTAATACAGGGTGTAACAAAACACCCTAGTATACTTAAGGGGGTGAGTCAGACTATCAAACTCTTATCAAACTGAACAACATTCACCATGGAGCCAACTTAGAAATCGCGGAAAAGAAATCTGCTCTTCCATATTAAAACTGCAGCCCCGACTCGACTAAAATGCAGCTGATCACTGCAGGGAGACTCACCGCAGAGAGAATCACTGTAGAGAGAATTCGATGCAGCGAGAAATCACTGCAAAGGTAACAACTCTATTTTTTCACGATTATGAAACGATACGATTATTATTATTAGCCAACTTCAAAATCGCGACATAAAAATCAGCTGTTTCATACAAAACTGCAGTACCGGCTCGACTCAAATATACCTATGGGACAGCAGATTTTTTTTATTTTTTCACGGTGTTGGCTCCATAGTGAAAGTTGTTCAGTTTGATGGTCTGAAGCACCCCTTTAAGTATCACTAGGTTGTTTTGTTACACAATGTAAGTAAGCTAAAAGTGAACCTTGAAAGTTTTTTGGTTTCTGTCCACCCCAAAAGGGAATTAAAAACGTAAGTTTCTGTATGTACGTATGTATCATCTTAACTTTCCCTATAATTAATCCATTATGCCATTTTTCTTTTAGACCCAACAAAACCAAATCCCCAAGACCTCTCATCCAATCTAATTCCTTTAGCACCGCAGTTCTTTACCCTGGTCTTCCATATCTACCCCATAGATCTTCATACCATATGTGTCATAGATACAGATCTACACATTTCATAGTAATTAGATGATACAGTAATAAAATCATGCTAGCCGCGTCATGGGGTGGGCTATCGTATGATCTGTAAGGGTAATTATTGGGTTTTGTGCGCCTGCGTATGTTTCTTGGAATGAGAGGAAGATTTTTAGGGTTCCGTACTCAAAGGGGGAAAACGGGATCCTATTACTACGCCTACGTTGTCCGTCCGTCCGTCCGTCCGTCTGTCCGTCCGTCCGCCTGTCCTACCTATTTAGGGCTGTAACTTTTGAACCGTAGTAGCTAGATAGTTGAAATTTTCTCAATCATAAATCACAAATCATAAAAATTTCAAAAAGTTAAAAATTAAGGGGTAAGTGGGGGGAAGAAACTAGTTTTTATCTACGTTTTTTCTTCACGCTCTATCGTAAAAACGGCAATACATACAAGCGTCAAACTTAGTGTGACTATAGAGAAAACTCTACAAAATAACAACAAATACTAAAAACCGGCCAAGTGTGAGTCGGTCTCGCGCTAAAGATACCGGACAAAAAAGTTTTTTTTCTAAGTTAATAATGTTGTGTTCTGTGGTGATGTGGTACGGAACCCTCGGTGCGCGAGTAGCCCGACTCGCACTGTACCAGTTTTTTTTTAATCTAAATGTCAAGCAGACTCCGCAATAATTTACGCGAAACAAAACAAAAAGGTAGGTTAATGTTTTTAAAATTATGATCACCCGGTATTTTGATTTTAATATTTATTCTATGGTATCATCATCATCATCATCATTCTATACTCATCAGTCTATTCTATACACGTCCCACTGCAGGCCACGGGCCTACCCTTAGGGATGTATGGGCGTTAGTCCACCACGCGTGCACCATGCGGATTGGTAGACTTCACATACGCATCCGAATTTCTTTATCAGCGTATACAGGTTTCCTCACGATGTTATCCTTCACCGTTTGAACAGTCGGTATCATGTACAGTCAGCAGCTATAAGTTGTATACACTTTTGTTCTACGTAGTAGTACTAAAGTGTATTTAACTTATTGCTGCTGACTGTACACTCTGTACAGTCCGTGAGCTCTTAGAATTAATGATTAAACGAACTTAGTTACCTGTATGTGAAGTTCTATCATAATTATATGAGATGTTTCGTCCGAAGAGATTATAGTAAATCTAATGCTAATCTCGAGGACGGAACATGAATATAATAGGATTCAACTGTCATGTCGGTAAAATCGTTTATATTCATATAATTTACTTCTCGAGAGTTTAATTGTTACTGATTTCAAGTAGATTGTGACTGGCATCTTATACGTTTTACCCGATATATTCCGTCACAGAATAGTTAATAGTATATAGTTCTACATAATTCTGTGCCGACAGCCGAATCCTACTCTAAGTGCTCACGTAAGTTAGAAAAACTCATTGGTACAGTCGCCATCAGATATATCGTAGCATACAAGTCCAAATATTTCTGAGCAGTGCTAATTTTCATTAAATTCTTTACAGTACCTAAATGTTACCAATTATATCTAAACGTGTATTTTGTCATAAATATGTGAACAGCGAATTTTCAATAATTTCTTTACAATGTTATTTAAAATTAAAATGTATAACAACGGAGTAAGGTTTTTTTCTGAAACTGTTCAGATGGTTATGACTGTCGATATATTTAATGTTCTAGGCGTTTCTGTATTTTTGATTGGTTATGAGTAAAGAAATTATTGAAAATTAGAACTGCTTAGAAATATTTGACCACCTTATTTGCTACGATATATCTGCTGGTGACTGTACATTGCATGTCATTCGTGCGGATTCGAACCTGATTAAATTTCGTAATGTGAGCATTGCAACCAGAAGATTGGTAATTGTAGCAAAGTTTCTGGTCACCCCGAAAGGAATTACGGTCGTCAGCTTATGTATGTAAAACCATTTAGAAAATAGTTAAAATGCCACACGCGTCGTTAATTTTAACGAGGCGCGTATCATAATCAGCTACAAAGCTCCGAGCACGCGTTATAAACGTTCCGATAAGATTACACTTATCTTTACTCACAGCACGTGCTGTTAACTTATACACCGTGTCCGGGATACACGGTGTATAAGATACCAGATGTATTTTGCCACCAAAGCTAGTCAATTATAGATACATAAATAAGTAGATAAACTCACGACAATTAGTCTCTATCGGGGTGGTCAAAAACATTGCTGTATTGCATTAAAACCATTATCCCTTAGTCGCCTCTTACGACACTCATGGGAAGAAACAGGGTGGTCCATTATAAACTGGAACCAAACGTTTGCAAGACGCTCTCAACATGGTCTGAACCACCCTTGAGAATTTTGAAACTGATTAAAAATCACCCGGTATTATACTGATGGTTGTTCAGGGGATGATCAGACCATCAAACTGAACAACTTTCTCTATGGGACCTAATTCCGAAATCACTACAGAAAAAATCAGGTGTTCCATACATAACTGCAATCTTACTTGACCCATAATGAAACGTGTAAACGTGTTGTGGATTGTTTCCTATGTACCAATTTGCGCAATAAATTTTTTTTTTTCCCATAATGTATGAGACAGTTGTTTTTTTAGGCTTCCGTACCCAAAGGGTGAAAACGGGACCCTATTACTAAGCTTACGTTGTCCGTCCGTCCGTCCGTCCGTCCGTCTGTCTGTCTGTCCGTCCGTCCGTCCGTCCGTTTGTCCGTCTGTCCTACCTATTTAGGGCTTTAACTTTTGAACCGTAATAGCTATATAGTTGAAATTTACTCAGTTTATGCGTTATTGCGGCGGATTTGTTAACAAATAATAACATTGTCAAAAAGTTAAAAATTAAGGGGGTTCTCAACAATAAACTAGTTTTTATCAACGTTTTTTCTTCACGCTCTATCGTAAAAACGGTAATACATACAAGCGTCAAACTTAGTGTGATTATAGAGCATACTCTACAGTCTACAGAATAACAACAAAAAACCTGCCAAGTGTGAGTCAGTCTCGCGCTCATGCTCCCGGACAAAAAAAGTTTTTTTTCTAAATTAATAATGTTGTGTTCTGTAGTGGTGTGGTACGGAACCCTCGGTGCGCGAGTAGCCCGACTCGCACTTTTATTTAGCGATTTCGACGCTAGTTAGTCCCATGGAGAAAAATGTTCGTCCAACGACAGTTTTTTAAGACGATGACCAGACCATCAAGTCGGCAATTTTGCATGGAACAGCTGTTTTTTTATCGCGATTTAGATGTTGGTGCCATGGAGAAAGTTGTTCAGTTTGGCGGTCTGATCATCCCCTTAAAAAGTGTCAGCATATTAAGAAGGAACCTATATGGTCCGATCATCCCCTTATACAGGTTGTAACAAAACTACTTAAGGGGGTGCTGCAGACCATCAAAATGAACAACTTTCACTATGGAGCCAACATCGAAATCGAGAAAAAAAAATCTGCTCTTTCATACTAAACTGCAGTACGTCTCGACTCAAATGTATGGGACAGCAGATTTTTTTTATTTTTTCTCGACGTTGGCTCCATTGTTCAGATTGACGGTCTGAAGCACCCCCTCAAGTATTACTAGGGTGTTTTGTTACACCCTGTAGAAACAGTCAGCATATTTTGGATCTACATATTATATGACATCTAAAATTCTATAAAACAATTTTATTCAGAGTTCAGTCTAAAGGTTACCAATACCAACTACAGCTGGGTCACTATAAATAAATATTCACTGTAGTATACCTATACTATATGAATATATGTAGACTATAGCTAAAATACAAGCGGCGATGGATGGCGGCGTGCACCCTGAAAGCTTTTAGGCGCTCACCTAAGGACGGTTTCAAACGATAGGGAGGCAGGAATGTTTTTATCTTTCATGGGGCCTTGAAAACGCTATTATAAGATAGCGGTGGAAATTTTAAACTTTTCTGACAAAAAGTTTAAGGCAAAACTCCTCTGTACATTGTAATAGTCAAAGGTCTTGAAAATGTAACGTAAGAGTAAATAGTTGCATAGTTTGTATGGGGTGATTGTACCCATGATAATGATACTGAACAACTATCCCTAAGAACGCTACAGGAAATTAAAAAAAGAAATTATTTGCGATACTAAGTGCAATCAGCTGATCCAATGTTTGTAGGAAAAGTATAATTTGTTTTTGCGTATTTCTCTTTGTTCTTTGGGAAAGTTGGTCAGTATCATGGGTACAATCACCCCTTAATTAGAGTAGTGCAAGTGGTTACCCAAACACCCTGTATAGGTACCTCAATGAATGTCATTTAAGTGTGTTGTTCTGCAGACACTACAGAAATAGATTTGATGGCCTCAGATTTTTTTATATCCTATAATTAAAGTGTTGGTACTAAAAACTAATGATGTATGCAGCCTACCTCCGAATCACTTTTTTTTTTAGAATACCTTTAGGTAGGCATATATACCTAAATATAATATTGTTGACTTAATTCGAATCTGAATCATTCATAGTATAGTTTGACGTCTGTCCGTTTAGCGTTTGTCTATCTGTCCATCGCAGTATGTACAGAGGTATCAAGTATAATTGAATTGAATTAACACCGTACCAAATCTCAACAGTTTTAAATGGAAATATTAAAATAAAATTGTGCATACTATAGTTAGCATGTTGGTTCTAACGTCAGATAAAGTCATCCATGTTGAGCAAGGCCGCGCGTCACGCCGCGCCGACACCGTCTGCGATCGTGCACTGCGAGTGCCATGGAGACGACGTTCATTAAATAAAACATCTCCTTAGCCTTACCCCAATGAAATTTTTGGGGTGGTTGGGGATCTACCTCCTAACGGTCCACCCCAGGCAACGGCATCACAAGCTACCAAGTTTGTGGTGTCGGCTGAACGATCCCTCACAGCGGTGTGGTAGGCTCCGCAAGGAGCCGCCTGGCTCGCGACCACCCTTCTGCCGGAGTCTGGCGCCAAGCAGCTTGCTGCGTTCCGTCAGTGTGCAGGAGTGCCAGTACTGGGTAAGCTCGCTACATCTTCGACCCCATCTTTATCCTGTGCACTAGATTGAGGTCAAGAGCAAACCAATAGACAACAAAAAAAAAATGACTGAATGATTTCACATCATGACTTATGAAACGTAGATCCTGATGATAAAATAAGTCCTTCGATTCAAGGTCGCATAGCGAGCTATCCTATGTAATGTAGTGTAACCCACCCATAGGGAAAGGGCCTCCCCGAGTGAAGAAGCCTGAATTCGTTTGGCGCATCCTGGGCGCATCCATCCGCATCGATGGATACTGCCATCGCTGCCTGGCTTATCTATCTATCGATCTTTACACTACATGAATGATTGTCATGCGATATAGCTCATGCTGATACGAAAGAAGAAGAAGCGAGCTATGAAAAGAGCTATACCCGGAGTTTCTTTGAGACTACAACGGAACTTGTTGCAATAGCTCAGAAAATTTGCAAACATTACATAAAATGGCAATGGGATGATAGAAGAACTAATACCTAATAGACAGGGCGTCAGAGTTCTGGAATATACTACGAACCTCCTAAATGTGGACGTATTCTAACTGTGTCAACCTTCACCCAAATCCGCTCAACCGCTTTTATGCGTGATTGAGTCACATCACGGCCATCTTAAACATCGTCACAAACTATAACATTTTATAATATTAGTAGGATTATTTGTAGCACACATCGACTCCATACCTCCCGTAACCTTCCATTAGCGTTGGATTGACGTAGCATTTTTAGAGCGTCGATACGTTTCGTGGTGCGACTGCCGACTGCGACCAAACGGTAGCGAGTGGTCACGAGTTCACCACCGTTTTACTAGCTGTTTAAATGGACTTGTACGTATGGAAATATATACTTTTATAAAGTTAATCTATAAGTACTTACTTATTTGCCGTGTGCTGGTTTCGAATAGCACCAATGAGACAGGGGTCGTAAGAGGCAGCTAATTTCTTGCTTGATGTCCTCATCACGTGGCTGCCGTTTATAGTATCCACTGCATCCAACTGAGATGTTGCAATTATTAGACATCGTCTTTTCTAGAAGTTGGTATTTTAAAAAGTTGACATTTTTAGAAGTTGGCGTTATCCAAGCGGTTGCCATTTGTGAAGCTGTTATTATAGATAGCTGTTATACTGCAACGCTCTGATCTTATTGGTTTCTCGTTCCATCAGATTCAGTAGGTAAAGACGAGAGAGTGCACATGTGTTTCGATATAATATCTATCCTGCGTACTTGACTACTTACTTTTCTAATAAAGCGGTCGATGTAGTCGAAATAGCGGTGATAGCCCATACGGAAGAGAGCTAGCAACTCAATCACGAGGCGACGGTTCGATTACTGGTCTGTACCACTAAGTGCTACGAAATTTACTTACTGCTGTATTTGTCATTATCACTAGCCCGGCGGTGAAGGAAAACATTGCAAGGAAACCTGCATAGCCGAGAATGAAAAGAAAATACTTACCATAAGTTCGTTGGTAGTAAAATATGTGTGAGCTTGAGGCGAACCACCTCACCTCACCTCACCAGAAAGACCAGCAATAGTCGCAATTGTTACATAACGAACCTGCTTGCAATCATAGCCCAGCCAACAATGCGAGGCTGGATCAGCGGCTAAGAAGGCGGCTTCGCTCAAGCATGACAGGTACAGAGTTGGAGTCCATTTACATCTTTGTTCCATTAGCGGTGGAAACGTCTGGTGCTTGGGGATGTGAGGCCACGGCTTTTGTGCGAGAAGAAGCCTCCCGCTTGTTGAGAGCGGGAACGATCCCAGCTCGGGTTCGTTTCTGGTCCAAAGGATTTCTCGAGCCATTCAACGCAATGCTGATGTGATGCTGTGTGATGGGTTCCTTTGGGCCAGGTGCGTTCCAAGGTGCTTCTTATTTTGTTATTGACGAAGCTTGTGGTGGATTTTAGTTTGGTAAGTTGACGAAGCTTTTCGTTTCTTGATTCCTCTATGGTAGATATCGGGACACAAGTAAAACGCAGGGAAGCTCAATGCGCACTGACATATATATTGACAGCGGGGCGCAGCCCGCAAAACCCATACCTATAACTAGACATACATAACACTCTACCCTAAGGTTGTCTGGAAGAAATCACTTTTTAGCGATAAGACCGCCTTATTGGTACCTACTTGTAATTCTATGTCTTTATTCAAATGTATGTTTTGTTTTGGTGTGCAATAAAGTATAATTGAATTGAATTGAATCGAAGCTTGTTACGGATCTCTAACTGTTTTTCTAGGGTTTTGACAAAGCATGCCAACAATACTAAGTAATAAACTAATAATAAAGTCCTCTCCATTCTAAAGCCGCGCAGAAAATGTTTCCCGTTTTGGGTTTGAGTTGGCAAGTCACTGTCTGCCATTTTGCCGTGTTTTAAAATTGGTTAGGCAGGCGCCATAGTCCCTTCTATAACCCAATTACCTAGTCCACTAGCACCCCAACCCAAGAGACCAGATTTCCAGATTATCCCCACTCCTTACAATACACCTAGGAATGTCCTACACTGGCCGGGGGCTGTTTTGGATGCACTTCTATAGTGTAGGTATACCTACTGGGCTGGGATAGTTGCCGGTTGGTGTCACATTACCATTTAGATCAAATTGTCTGATGGGCCTCTACGTGTTGGCTTCGGTATGTCCCGAGATAAGAAAAAGACCTCATCATCTCAGCCAATGGACGTTCACTGCTGGACATAGGCATCCCCCAAGAATCGCCACAACGACCGGACATACGCTGTCCTCATCCAACGGGTTCTGGTCCTTCACCAGGTCATCGATCCATCGTGTGGGGTGCCTACCTAGGCTGCGCTTTCCGGTACCCACTCGAGAACTTTTCGGCCTCATCGGCCATCGGTTCTGCGAGCAATGTGCCCCGCCCACTAACTACCACTTTATTTTAGCAATTCTTTTGGCTATGTCAGCTACTCTCTTCTGCGGATCTCTTCATTTCTGATTCAATCTGGCAGGGAAACTCCGAGCATAGCCTACTCCATATTGCCTTTGGGTGACTTTCAGCCTTTTTATGAGGCCTTGAGGGTGCGACTAAGTCTCCATCACTGGCAGAAAAGGAAAACACCTACAAATAATAATTATCTCCAAAAGCTAAACAGTACCTACTATGAGTTGTACCTACGCACAATTTTTGGCACCATGTCCCATAAACTTTTTCAGTTGAAATTATGATTAGGTGTACTTACCTATTTTATTTTATTCAGCCAATATTCGTCCATCGACCTCTCAGTGGGACCCTCCACTCGACTAAAGAATATGATTGCACACAATTAAATGGTGCACATCATTACATAACCGATTGAACCCTCAATTTTGATAAATCGGAAGCCATTTTCCATCCAACCGCCTCCGACCATTATTCGGCACTTTTCTTTAACTTTTCCATTTGAAATCGTTTCAATGTTGTTAAGTCATGTGTGCTTAATGCTGTAATGCTTCGGATTTTGCGTTTTGGTTATGATTTTATTTGGAACGAGCTTTTTCCAGCGACTTTGTCCGCACCCGGGCCGGGACTTCCCGTCGTCGTAGCGAGATAAAATATTATACTTACCAGTTTTTAAGTTTGATCATCAAAATCAGTGCAGTCTTTTTGGGTTATGCTCGAAAAAAAACAAATAGAAAAAATAAAAAAATCTGTGATTTGGAGTCGGGGACCTAAATCTTCTTATCGTGTGGGCAGAGCCCTTGGTGTCAGAGTTTTTTCAGACCACCTTCCGGCCACTGACGTGGTTTTAATCTAACGACTCTACCACCAGAGAATGTGCCATCCGAAGCACGGAATCCTCTTTCTTTTCAGACAATCAAGTGATTCAGCCTGCAATGTCCTAAGTAACTGGGGGAAAATGCACAAAGTGACATTACCATTAGGTGTCCCCCGTGGGAACCGAACCCGCTACCTCCGTGTCAAGAGCCCAATGCTCTTAACCGTTAGACCACGGAGCAGGGACCGAAATACCATACCTATCGTATTTTTTTAAATATCTACAATGTACAGTACAGCTATACATTTCTGTTCCAATTTTATACTTACAGGGTAAATTTTTTGTTATACCTACGCATACCTAGGTATCTCTTTAATCATTCTTAAATCTTAACCATGAATTTTCTCATCAAACTGAAACACTTTCACTATAGAGTCCACTTCTCTACTTAGATGTAGATATAGGTAGGTTACCTACCGTAGTAGGTAAGATGGTAGAGCATAATAGCGATAATGTGAGAGCCGCATTATGTTCCCGACGAGTATATTGCTTCCGCAGAGCGCTAGTATACAGGGTGTAAACTGAAATGCGTTACATATTTTAGGGAGCGCTTCAGACCATCAAACTGAAAAACTTTCACTATGGAGCAAAGATCGAAATCGCGAAAATAAACCAGCTTCGGTGGAACAGCTCATTTTTTTTACGTTTTTGGTTCTACAGGGTGTTAGGGTATACAGTTGCATTACTTTAAGGGGTGATTGCACCCATGGTACTGAACAACTTTCCCTAAGAAAACTACAGGAAATTCGCAAAAAAAATTTGATAGTAATACTTAAGGGGATGGATTTAGCAGACCATCAAACTGAACCACTTTCACTATGGAGCCAAAATAAAAAAAAAAATTAAAAAATTGGTGTCCAATACATTTTATTTGAGTCAGTAAATCATTACTGCAGTCTTGTATGGGACAGTTTGATGGGCTGAAGCACCCCCTTAAGTATTACTTACTAGGGTATTTTGTTAAACCCTGTAAACTAAATGCAATCCGCTGATCGGACATTTTCTATGAAAAGATGACTTTTTTGCGAATTTCCCTTTTTTTCCTTTAGGAAAGTTGTTCAATATCATGAGTACAATCAACCATTAAAGTAGGTAATGTGGAAGAATAACTCTAAACAAAAGCAACATAATTTTTGGCACCCTTTGAAAAATGTCATTTTGTATGAGTTTTGGCGGCAAGATGTAGTTTTTATTTTAAGGAACAAATTTCGAACACTGTGTGCTTTTTTTTGGGTCACTTTTTGAGCTTGATTTACATTTCTATACACATTCTTATTCGTAGAGGTAATGCAACTGTCTACTCTAACACCCTGTAAGCACAAAAAAATAATCGACACTCACAAAACACACCCCATATAACCCACACACAAAACCACGATCCCATAATTCTAACTGCACTTAAGGAGAAGACGTAAATTTGTCTGATCAAAGAGTCTCCTTCGACTAAACGCCTCTCCGCACTCAAAGTCCCGCTAATCACACCATTTGCACACTTATCACGTCGCCGTAAGAGTTATTACAAGGCACATGAAATGTACTACTATTGTCCCGAAGTTTCAGTGGTTTAATGAACCTGAAATATTTGTGAATGAAATGCTTTGGTATTAATGTAGATCGTAAAGTGGTAGAGTTAAGTGGAGTGAGACATTTTTAACTGACTTCTTGTTTAGAAAGGTATTAAATTAACCTTTGAACTGCCGGAACGTAGATCTAAGCAACAATTGATTTTCTACTGTCTGGAATTGGGGTAGTCGAAGGGTTCAAGTTTTAAATAAAATTTTACATTGAGCATAAATTTGTATCGGACGGGACTCGAACCCAAAATCTACAAATCCGGGGTTTACTTTCACCCAACTCAGCATGGCACAGGCAATGGAAAGGGCTATACTCGGAGTTTCCCTGCGAGATCGAATCAGAAATGAAGAAATCCGCAGAAGAACCAGAGTAGCTGACATAGCCCAATGAATTGCTAAACTAAAGTGGCAGTGGGCGGGGCATATTGCTCGCAGAACCGATGGCCAATAGGGCCGAATAGTTCTCGAGTGGCGACCGCGTACCGGAAAGCGCAGCGTGGGTAGGCCCCTCACACGGTGGACCGACGACCTGGTGAAGGCGGCGGGAACCCGTTGGATGAGGGTAGCGCAGAACCGGTCGTTATGGCGATCCTTGGGGGAGGCCTATGTCCAGCAGTGGACGTCCATTGGCTGAGATGGCGAACTCAGCTACCGATACACTGTCTGACTGATTTCTCAACGTTTGAATGGCTTTAGGACGGCATTGACTAGTACACTAAGGGTCAGCGCACACCCAGCGTAAATCTGCTCGCGCATGCTCGAGCATGTTCTTTGCAGTCGCGCACACCTAGCGACAAAATCCGCCGGCGGCAGAGGCGAAATCCGCCGGCGGCAGCGGCGGATGCTCGAGCATGCGCGAGCATGCTCGCGCGTGTTCGAACAGTCTCGCGGATGCTCCCGTGTTGCTACAGTTGACAGTGAATTTTGCAGTTGTGTTTACAATATTTTAAAGTAAAGACGTGCGAAGAGTAATTTTAAAGTATGGTGGACTGGGATTTGGTAATTATTGGGTTACTAGCAGAGGAAGAGGAGCAAGAGCAGGAAAAGTGCTGTGTTACGGTTTCAAGTTCTAGGGACAGTTATTTTATGGCTAGGAACTATAAAATGGAATATGAACAATTTGAAAACCTACTAAATCTGCTTCGACCTTTCAGATTTTCTTTGTATTTTCAAAAAGAGTTCGATTATTATACAACGTGTTAATAAATTAGCGCAAAACCTCATACACCCCAACTGATTTATAACAAAAGAATTAGATTGAAACAATAATTTCATTATTTTGATACTTAAAATTTAAAGTTATTAGCATTTTAAGTTCGGAGGCAAAAATTATTTGTTATCATTTCAGCACTGAAAGAAAGCGCTAACGTACTCATGGATACATTTTTATAATCTTGTTTTGGTAGTAAGTAGGGTGAGTGTGCCCGTGGGTGGCGTTGACATCGGGTTTAGTAAATTAAAAATTTTATGAAAAAAAAAATTAAAATTTTGAAAAAAATTACCTATGTTGAAACCATGATAATTCGATTCTGCTATCGATTCTAAACAAACTACTTTCTAGTTTTGCGTTAATTCATTAACACGTTGTATAATATTATCTGTAGTAAATTGCCCTTTTCGGACTAAAGTAGTTAAAAAATATGCTAGATTTAGTACGAAACCGGCCGAGGTGGCAACACTTACGACGGATCGCAAGCATCGACACGGGCGTATGCTCGAACATGCTCGAGCATGCGCGAGCATCCGCGCGCATGCTCGCGACTGCTCCCGTCGCCGCGAGGAGCATACGCGAGCATACTCGAACAGACGCTGAAGGGATTTAATCACTTGCAAGCTATTTTCAACTTTATTTCAATGGGAATAGAGTTCATTATCAATTGAATCAATGAAATCTGCTCGCGCATGCTCGAACAGTTTTACGCTGGGTGTGCGCTGACCCTTAAACGTATTTACCAACAGTAAATTACAGACAGTTCCCCAGATATAGTCGTGAGACTCGTGAGCATGTGATTGATACCTTCTTTACTGTATAGATGCATAGGCATATGCTCACGACTATATTCCCCGAGGGCATAGTCAGAGTAAGGAGTAAAATTCAGAACATCCACGTTTCACTAGTTGTATCGATACTCTGTCCAGTGTGACGGGGAGTGAGCCCGGCGATGGATAGTGGGTACAATAAATGCCACGAAAATGAAGCACGCAGGTTTCCTCTCGATGTTTTTCTTCACCGAAAACCACTGGCTTGGTTTGTTACAAATCGTACAATTACGTAATTTCCAAAAAACTATTTTTTTTATTTACTTTTTTCCCCGTCACACTGGACGGGACAGAGTTTTGGTTCTACTAGTGAAACATCCATGTTCTGAGGTTTCAGAATATCTCTGACTACCCCCTCGGGGAATAAAGTTGTGAGCATATATGCTTGATTTTTTTAAGTACAGTAATCATTGGGTAGGTAGGTACGAATCGGCGTGGACGGGGATTGAACCATCGCCTCCAGCACAGCAGACATGGTTATTCTCCACTATACAAACATGACTTGTGTACATTTTTCCGTACAAAAAAAACGAAATAATAATTGTTACACAAATATTTATTCGGCACTTACACAATAATACACAATCAAGTTACACGCGAAGTTAAATAAAACGCTAAACTCAAGAAATCACAGATAACATAAACATTAAAAACACCCACGCAACTTCTAACCGAACTACGTTACAAGATATATTTATAAAGAAAAATATACATTTTTAAGTGAAAGTAAATAAAAAATGATATTATATATTAAAAAATCACAGGTTTTTAGTAATAATCGAAAAATTTTCATTATCACATTACTAAGTTACGAGAATTGGAAATTATAATGGGTTTTTTGGGAAATAGAGAGCAATTCATCAGGGATTACCTAATTACAGACACCGCTAATGAAATAAATGAATATGAATATGAAGTGATTTTTTTGCGGCGATATCGCCACAGTTTCTCAGTGAATCGCTGTCGCTATCTCTTTCACCCGCCTGCAATCGTCGTACTCTCATGTGACGCACGACGTTAGTTTGTCGTGTTAGTTCTACGTCTGTTCGTGTCTAGTAGGTACATAAAGGTATTATACTACGTAAGAGAGACGGTGACAGCTGAGAGAGCGAGATGTACCTAGCGGCATGCCTGTATAATAGAAAGAGATACGTGACGCGAGGCAATAGAACCGTTTTTGGGGATTTGGAGTCCTGGTAAAAATTCGGTTTCTGTGAACAATCGTGAACCTAAAGTGAAATCGTAGATAATTTTGTGAAATATACTAACACTGTTTCATTAAATTATTCACCATTTCACGTTAGATTGAGAATTATACACAGAAATCGAATTTTTACCCTGCCGAGGACTCCAAAAAACGTCCAAAAACGGTTACATTTGACAACTCATGTCACTTACTCTATTCCGTAAGGTATAATATCTTTATGAGTAGGTACCTAATATGCAGTAAATAATAGTTCGATAATTACTAGAATGGCGAATCGACCAACAGTCGCTTCAATAAGGTTTTGGCACACGTCATCTCTTTTATAGTGTTATCTGGTATCAATGGTATGACCTCCTGATTACAAATATGTGAGATGACAACCGCTCAAACTGTGGGGGTAGAAACTGTGACGACATAAAGTTGGCCATACAAATTAAAAAAAAATGTCATTTTGTGTCAAAAAAATTTTAATTTCAAATATACAGGGTGTAACAAAACACCCTAGTAATACTTAAGGAGGTGCTTCAGACCATCAAACTGAATAACTTTTACTATGGAGCCAACATCGAAATCGCTAAAAAAAATCAGCTCTTTCATACAAAACTGCAGTACCGTCTCGACTCAAACGTATGGGACGGCAGATGTTTTTTATTTTTTCTCGACTCCATAATGAAAGTTGCTCAGATCGATGGTCAGAAGCACCCCCTTAAGTATTACTAGGGTGTTTTGTTACACCCTGTATAGCACAGTATAAAATTTTCACTACTTGGTTAAGCAAATTATTCGATTAAGTCAAAAAATTCCACAATTCAGAGTTGACTTTGAACTGCTGTAGAATGACAACGAATGAATTGATTTTTTAACATTTTTCGCATATGCTCTCAATTTCCCTTTAAACCCTAATGCCAATCAGTGATCGGCGGTTAAGTTTAATTTACAAGTTAAATTTATTTTACAAAAAGCATCTACCGATCCATGCCTATGTTCCATTTATCACAGTTTCCTAAGTTTATAATACTTAAGTTAGTGTTTTCCTCTCTTTATTTTTGGGGAAGATGACGTGCAAAGCAAGATTTCTGCTTTGATTTTGAAATTACATAAAAGATAAATAGCAGAATGACAACATTTTGTCACTATAATCAGTAGAAAAATAACGTAAAGACGACGACGTTCCAAAAGGACAAAGCTAGAAAGGAGTCGGGGATTGCAGACGGTTGTGTGCGGGTGCTTTTTAACGTGCCAGGAGACCGTTTTCTATTATCTCAAAAGTGTTACTCTACATAAAACAAATCCAATTACAATACCCCCAAAACCTACTCTACATTTGCAGAAATACAGTTTACTATACACAAAGCAAAAGGACATTAATTTATTTAAAAAATGAATCAAAAGTTGATGCCATCTTCCCCAATAATTAATCTATGGGAGTCCCGCAAGGCACGCGCATAGCACTCCTTTTTATAATTAAGACATTCTTTTACACAAAAATAAATTCTACATTAAAACAACCAATACATTATCAGGCTAAAATGACAAACGGAAAGACAGAATATTACCTCCCTCCCTCTTTCCTCCTTATTATTATCACCTTTTGAGATTTAAGTTTTAGAATTATAAATCCTCCGGAAACATCGAGTGTACAGGGTGATAGGGTAAACAGTTGCATTAATTTAAGGGGTGATTGTACCCATGTTGTTGATTGTAACACATGGGAATGCTTAAAAAAAAATTTACTGAAGTGCAATTTTTGAAAATCATACGAGCGACTTGGCAGTAGAAAATGTCAAAATTACTATGGAGATTATGCATCTTACTACTGCCAAGTCGCTCGTATGATTTTCAAAAATCGCACTTCAGATCGAAAGTTTGGTATGAAATGCCGATTATTTTTTGCGAATTTTCGACAGGTTTTATAGGGAAAATTGTTCAGTATCATGGGTACAGTCACCAGCAGATATATCGTAGCAAATAAGGTGGTCAAATATTTCTAAGCAGTTCTAATTTTCAATAATTTCTAATTACTCATAACCAATCAAAAATATAGGAACGCCTAGAACATCAAATATATCGACGCAGTCAGGGTGGTCATAAACATCTGAACAGTTTCGGAAAAAAACCTTACTCCGTTGTTTTACATTTAAATTTTAAATAACATTGTAAAGAAATTATTAAATATTTGCTGTTCAGATATTTATGACAAAATACACGTTAAGATATAATTGATAACATTTACTGTAAATAATTTAATGAAAATTAGCACTGCTCAGAAATATTTGGACACCTTGTATGCTACGTTATATCTGATGGCGACTGTACAATCACCCCTTAAAGTAATGTAACTTTTTACCCTAACATTATGTAGTTTTTTTTTATATCTTTTTTTTAATAATCTTCAAGTCACGGTGAAATGCACCTTATTCCTTGCTTATTAGGTACTCAAAAATACAGCCCAATTAGTTTCTGCCCCATTCAGTAAGCATTTTAAAACATTTGACCATTTTGCACATATCAAAATGGCTTTCAAGTAATCATGCCGTTTTTAAAGGATTTATATTCCAAGGTAAATGTATATTGTAAGATTTTAATTACAACAACTGTCTTTCGTAGTTTATGTTACACAAAGTGACAGACAAAAAATTTACAGCTTGGCCATAAAGAGTGGAAAAAAATCGAGGGCGCCACTTTCTTTGAATTAAAATATTTAGTTCCTGGAGTCGCGTAGGGAGTAATTTGCGGACGGTCGTGTATCGAACGCATTTTGGGTAGCCTCGAGGCTTGTTGTATCAGAGATATCGCAACTGCAAAGTAACGATATCGCAACTGCACGGCAAGGAACAGCGCAATTCGACCGCGCCGCGACGTCGTTTTACTGAGCATATCGCCGCGATTCCGCCGCGACACTGACTGATTTCAGAAGAAATATCGCGGCAATAACGTTGCGATATCCCGGCGATATCGTTCCGTCAACACCTACGTTCAATAATAGCTTGTGAGGTATATAGCGTAGTGTATTTCGGTCATAAAAAAATTCCTTTACTTTTGCCGAAATAGTGCTAGACACCAACAAAAGACTAAATTTTTCGGAACCAAAATTAGTAACCTTTATCACCGTTTTCTACTCTTTATGCCCAAGTTTTAGTTAATTGTTTATGTTTAAACACTCACTAAAACATCATAGACAATTATTTTACATGAAAGCAACAGAATTATTTAGTTTTGTATGTATTTTACATTAAATTTAATACTGTAAATAGCTAGCAAAATAAGTTTAAAACTACACATTATAATTTTTAAAAATAACAACCATTAAAAAAAGCAAAGGCAATTGTAACTTTTGAATAGTAAAGGATCTGGTAGGATAATTTATAAACTCTCATATTTAATCGAAATTAAGCTTCTACGCAATGTTAGAATTATTAGCAGAGCCATAGTTTCTGCATACCCCATGGAATAATACACTTTTTATCCCATGTTTTAGAGATTTTATTCCTTTCGTTTTAAATTTAATTCTTAAAAAACTCAACAGATGGCATTTTCATCGTTCAATAGAGAAGGGTACCAAATTATGTCAAAACTGTGCCTGCCTTTTTTTTAAGTTCAAATCATGTCACGACTACAACTGCCTTTTTTTAAAGGCCAAAACATGTCAAGACTGTGTCTGACTTTTTTAAGGCCAAGGGATCGAGCCCATACAACCATGTCAGACGTAAACAGTTTCAAATCTTCGATTAGAATAATTCGTAAATAAAGAATATTACATTAAAAGTCCGATTGGCATATTTTTATCACCTTTTCCCAATATTATTTTAAAGAAACACATTTTGATATTTCAGTCTTTTTTCGCGAAGACCGTGGCGCCCTGACGCCATCTATCGATCCCCTAGAAAACCACAGGAAAAACGATCATTGCGTAAAAAATTTTACGTATATTTCAGAAGTAAAGGTGGGCATACATAAAGTGTAAATATGAAAGAGTGCATAAATCTCTGTTGGATCCTGTACTAAAAGGAAAATGGTAATCTACTGTGAAAAGTCTACGGTCATAGAAAAATAGATAGGTATTAAAAATGTGTACAATATTTAGCCTCATTGATTTGGCTCTCACATCCGAGAAACATTTAATTTTATACTATTTTTGTTTTCCTATTCTTTTGGTCGAATCGCATTTCATCGAATGTACAAATTCACCGTATTATCATTTCATAGAAAAACGTTTTAGAATATTTATCTTGCAGTGTGTCGTATAAGGTGACTGATGGATAACCAGTGTTTTATGTGATAATCAGTGGGCCATAGTTAAAACATCAACTAGATTTTTTGAATATATCATATTCCCGTTTATCATACTTGTGCTAAATTAATTACGAGAAGTTAGCTTACATTCGAAACGACAAACCGGGCTGCCTGTCAGTCAGTCACTGTTTTACATGTATAAATCTAGGCACTTCATACATTCGATGAAAAGATATTCGTCCGATCTGGTACGATTTAAAAGGTTACATATAAATGATGTTAATTATTCATTATATTTCTTAGTCGTATCCTACATGTTTCTGAGAAAGAGTATACATTATAGCTGTCTATTGACTGTCTATTTTATTAAATACATCAATTTTTTTTTGAGGTGAAAATACCCTTAAGGCGGTAATATTAGTGGCACTAGAACCAATCTGAATTTCCATGGATTTCTTCCAACCATGCTCAAGAATATATTCATCGAGATAGTTAAGTGATATTCAAATATAATATTCCATATTCAGAATATTCGCATTTCACTGGCAGAACCCAAAATTCTCCAGTGCGAAGGGTAACGAGTTAACGAACTGGTCGCCATTTTAAATGACCTAAATTAATGAAAATCCATAGGCCTGGCAACACTGATATTAGCACCCAAAAAACTAATATTTTTTCTTCTATTGTAAACCAGAGACAATTTTAAAATATTCCATAAAGTTTCCAAATTCTATAGATATAATATAATCCGCGCTAAAACAGAAACTACATAAAAATGGCGGCAATTGCTAGAGTATTTTTTTTCTGACTGTACCAAAGCCACAGATTACCCCCAATAGATACCGCATGATGAAAACTTTGTAAACGCCCGAAGTCACCATTTTTGGCGGTAGGTGCGGGTAACGGGGCACGAAACGATGCAATGGGATTGGCCAACTCAAGGTCGCACTACTTCTAGCTCGCTCACTCGCGTTGCTTGTATCAGTGCAAAACCATAGATGTGTGGCGAGCGTCGGCGGCCCTGTATGCGGTATCTATTGGGGGTAATCTGTGACCAAAGCACACGGGCGCGCCCTCAGAGGAATGATCTCCTTTATTCTAAAGCATAGAGACATTAGAGACCGCATCAATTTACGATTGTAGTTAGTCTCTTTTATCTTATGACGTTCTTTTAATAGTAGAAGGAGATGGAACTATAAATGTTTGTTTATGCGGCTGTCCACTTCTTTTAAATGCTGAAAGTTGCGTTGCGTTGCTGGAAGTGTGCGTGAAAAGTGACCATAAACATAGGGGCAAATTTCACTTGGTCATCTTTTGTCCATACTAATTGACATCACACACTCAAACACAAACCTCAAAAAAGTGGACATTCTTGCAATGGTATGGCTCACTCTATGCCTTTAGGTATAATCTCTTCGGGCGCGCCATATCTGAAGATAGTAAGGGGCAAGAAGTGGCCAATCTTTATGTCGTACCATTAAATATTGTGAGACCATAGTATAGTAAGTAAAACAGGTTTCGAAAAGTAGAAAATGTTCTCACTATGATCATGCTGATTATCAATGATAATTTATTTGTGCTCTGTCTCGCACTGTGCGAGTATAGACAGAGATACTTTATGAGCGAGATAGCACGAATGCGACCGCCATTTATATACCGTTTCTTTATTTGCTGCGAATTATATTTGAGTCAATCCAAATGAAAAAGGACGTTAAGGCAAGACTTAGGTGCTGTTTATACAGAAGAGACGTGTGGCGGTGGCGGGTAGTCAAAGTAACACCAATATAAACCTTATAGTACGTAGCATAGCGTCGTTTTTGTCGTAAAGGTAATTCTCCAACCGACGCTATGCTACGCACTATTAAGGTTTATACTGGAGTCGATTCGAACTGTGCCACGACTTAACTAAATTTATTCCTGTCACTTTCTAAAATAAGATTAAGAAAAGAGACAGAAAACGAACAACTGACTTTAGTGCTGTCAAAGTAACGTTACACGCCCAAAAGATGAATAAGGTGGCGTACATTATGATGGCATCTTATTTTGGGCGTGTAACGTCACTTTGACAGCACTAAAGTCAGTTGTTGGTTTTCCGTCTCTTTTCTTAATCTTATTTTAGAAAGTGACAGGAATAAATTTAGTTAAGTCGTGGCACAGTCCGAATCGACACCACTGTCTTACTTTTTCTATCCGCCACCACCACACGTCTCTTCTGTATAAACTGTGCCTTAGGGCATTTTTCGGAATCACTACAGGGTGTAACAAAACACCCTAGTAATACTTAAGGGGGTGCTTCAGACCATCAAACTGAACAACTTTCACTATGGAGCCAACAACGAAATCGCGAAAAAAAATCCGCTGTTTCATACAAAACTGAAGTACCGTCTCGACTCAATGTATGGGATGGCAGATATTTTTTATTTTTTCTCGACGTTGACTCTATAGTGAAAGTTGTTCAGATTGATGGTATGTAGCACGCCCTTAAGTATTACTAGCGTGTTTTGTTACACCCTGTACATCAGATTAAGCTTATGTATTTGCAAAAACAATACAGTAGTAAATCAAGCCCGCCTAAAATTCCTTTTTAATTTCGATAGAAACATTTTTGAAAATCTAACCCCTTTTTTGACTTCCCATACAAAATAGTATCAAGACTAGTTGCCCGAAACATCCGAAGGTAAAGTATCAACTCCAGCAATTTTCATTTCAAGAAATCGTTCCTAAAGTGACTTTCGACTAGTTTACTTATGCCCCAATCAATATAGGCATTGCCTTGTCCTCGGGGGTTAAGTTAAACTGGTTAATAGTTTACGATCGAGATTCCTTACGAATAAACGTCCTTATCATTATTACTTTTAAGGTCGATTATCGATAGTAAAGCTAAACCTATTCTTTGCGCGAATTATATCAAGTGTACAGTAGTACCAGGTTAATAAGTCTTACCCGATGTACACACGGCAACACATCAAGTTACTCGACCTACGCGCGGTCAGCTGTTGGTTTATGTATAGCTTTTTGTTGCCGTGTGTACCTGCGCAGTTGAAAAATTTTTATTGCGCGCGAAATTATATTCACCAATCAGGATGTGTAATATGCCACCTTCAATCCGTTTACGCTATTGGCTAATTTGTTTTCGCACCCTTTTCGCTACTCTATCCGACTTTGCACCCTTTGATTACTAAATGACTTCGGGTTTTGCCGAGCGGAATTATTTTCCTGGTCGTACTGTACATAATGTTGAGTTTTTACCTAGATTTTTTTGATTTTCTGGAATACTTGAGAGTTATTTCTTAGCAGCCTTCTTGGTTTGACTCCTTCCCTGTTTGATCACTTGAACTAGCTTGATCTTCTGCGCGTCTGCGCTGTCCAGGTATTCTTCAAGCATCTGTTGATAGAAATACATTACTTAGGGCTTAGTAAATGACCAATAGCTACTGCGACCTGAATAGATCTATTGTAGCTGTCACCCTAGACCTAAAGGTCTTTTCCTAGGCCCACGGACTTCATGAACCGTATTATGCTTTTGGAGGGGAGGTCCCTAATGTCAGTAGGTGTTATCACGTATCCACCTAGATGGCGACTCCTGTTGTGAATGATCACTTCGCATTCGCAGAGTAGGTGTATGGGCGTTTCCACTGCTTCACAGCAGAATCTGCAGGTGGGTGAATCTACAAGCCCCATTCTGTGTAGATGCTTGTTTAATGCTTGTTTAATGCTTGAAACCCTCATACGTTAGAGGAGGTTTTTGCCCTGCAGTGGGATGACATTATAGGCTAATGAAATAAATGGTTACTTAAATAACGCATTATTTTTTTCAAAAATACGGACATTCTTGCATGTTCTACCACAGAAAGTTTTCTTATTTTGCTGACGGATTGAGGGGATGTTCAGACCGTCAAACATCACAATGGGATTAGCAACAAAAACGCAAAAAAAATCTGCTGTCCCATACAAATCTGCAAACCTACTCGACCCAAATGCTATTGGACAGCTGATTTTTTTTCGCGATTTCGATGTTTGTCTCTGAAAGAAAGTTGTTCAATTTGTAAGTCTAATCATCTCTTTAAAAAACCGTCAGTATTTTAAGAAAGACCCTGTATACAGGGTGTAGGTGACAGTCTAGCAAATACTGGAACGGTGAACTCAGACCAATAATCTGAAAAACCTTCACTATGAAGCCTACCTCAGGAGGCGCGAAAAAAAATCTGCTGTCCCATACAAAACTGCTGTTTCTAACCCAACAAAAATTTATGGGACAGCTGATTTTTTTCGCGTTTCCTGAGGTAAACTCCATACTGAAAGTTGTTCAGTTTGATGGTCTAAATTCACAGTTTTAGTATTTGCTACGCTGTCACTTACACCCTATATGATTAATACATAATCATCGTTAATTACATTTATGTGAACGTCCCCCTGCAAGCACAGACATCCTACAAAATAGGGAGAGGAGAACACCTAACACCACCAACAAAGTAACTTCACATTAAACGTCCAAGGTACTATTAATGAATGAAATAGTCCACTCTTAACAGAATAATGTTGATGATGAACCGTAGAACAGATGTGGCCCAAACTAGAGGAGCAGTTTGTGAAATGTCATCAAATATTCAGCACTCCAAATTGGTTTTATGGCCCTACTTTATTTAGTTGAAGTCCTCGTAAAATACGCGAAGTTGGATGTAATATAAAAAGGTTGTTGTAACGTTTATTTTATCATTTTAAGTGCTGATATGAAATATATTTGGAGCTTTCATCTGAATTGAAGATTGATATCATTTAGGTGAACAGAATTTGAAGCAGATATTCACTGTAGTTTTCTGAGGGTAGCGTACAAGTCAAACCATCATCGTCGTCAGCCTATATTATATTCCTACTGCAGGGTAAGCCTACTCTCAGAGAGGCGTTATTCCACCACGCGTAGCGCGTGCCCAATGGGGGTGGGTTGGTCAACTTCACATACGCTTTGGAATAACTTCTTCAGCGTATGCAACCTGCTATGTTTTTCTTCACCGTTTGAGAGTAGTCAGGTTTAACGTACACACGGCGACAGATCAACCTACCCATAGTTCAACCTAATTCAATGATCAACCTAACTCTATGTTCATGGACATAAGGTCGACTAAGGACATAAGGACTATGGGTAGGTTGATCTGTCGCCGTGTGTACATAAGTAAGAAAAACTCATTGGTACAAGGCATGTCGTCCGTGCGGATTTTAGCTCGGACCTCAAGATTGAGTTTCCATTCCTCCCGCAAGGGCCAGCGACGCTCTCGAATATTGTACGTATTCCTCGCACACATTTCTAATTCGCATTGTACGTAAAAAGCTTCGCTATGCGCTATGGTATCCCTTTTCCACCAGAACTATTGGTGGATAAGATAAGGTCGTACCTGCATGCTCAACTCCGTTGTTGTGTGGTCGCCGATGTTAATCCTCATTTACAGAAGTGGTGTAGAATTTGAAAATGCCTACGCTCATAGTTAAAACTATGATGATGTAGAGGTCGTACCTGCATGCTTAGTTCTGATGATATAGCGGCGGCAGCGCTAGTAAGGAAGATAGCAGGGCGTGCCGATGACTCTTGGAGACCAGCCAACTAGCTGGTGGTGGTGAAAGTGGCAGGTGTGGTAGGGATGTGATGACAGTGTTAGGTATGAGAGGATAAGATAAGGTCGTACCTACATGCTTAGTTCTGATGATATAGCGGCGGCAGCGCTCGGTCTTTCAGCCAGCGCCAGTAGGGAAGGTAGCAGGGCGTGCCTGTGACTGTTAGAGACCAGTCAGTTGGCTGGCAACGTACAGAGGGTCTTGAGGATTAGGAATGACAAGATAAGGGCGTACCTGCATGTTTAGTTCCGATGATGTAGCTGCGGTAGCGCTTGGTCTTTTAACCAATACTAGACGGGAAGGTAGTAGGGCCTGCCTGTGACTTTTTGAGACCAACCAGTTGGCTGGCAACGTGCAGAGGGCCTTGAAGAATAGGAATGGGAAGATAAGGGCGTACCTGCATGCTTAGTTCTGATGATATAGCGGCGGCAGCGCTTGGTCTCTCAGCCAGCGCTAGCAGGGAAGGTAGCAGGGCGTGCCTGTGGCTGTTGGAGACCAGCCAGTTGGCTGGCAACGTGCAGAGGGTCTTGATAACGCTCCAGCCGTCGCAGATTGTTTCCTAAGGGAAGAGATGGGGATAAGAGTATATCTTATACATCTTGATTTTCAATTTACATTAATTTTTCTGGTTTTTCAACACGTGTTTATGCAAATTTTTTATCTATCTATCTATTTATGAAAATGGTATATGAAACAGAAAAAGCTACAACTACCAAGTACCTCAATGTTTAAGCGCACAGTTTTAGTAAAGCTTACTTTTAGTATTTTGAAGGTTTCAGGAAAATGGTTACTGACCGCCCCGAAATAAGAATATTATGGTCTAGAGTCGTTATGGTGAGCATCAAGATGGTGGGATCAAATCTCCAATTCAAAATTTAGCATATCGGTAACAGAGCGATGATAGCCCATATGGAAGAGAGCTAGCGCCTCAATCACGAGGCCGCGGTTCGATTCCTGGCCTGTACCACTAAGTTCTTCGGAATTTATGTACGGTTGTATTTATCATTTACTAGCTCGGCGGTGAAGGAAAACATCGTGAGGAAACCTGCATTCCCGAGAATGAAAAGAAAATACCATAAGTTCGGAGGTATGCGTAAATATGGGTGAGCTTGGGGCGAACACAAAAGGACCAGCGCTGGTCTCCGTGTTACAACGACCGTTGCTTGCAATAGCCCAACCACAAATAATATCAGTAGTTTATGTACACACGGCAAAACATCAAGCTACGCAAAACCAAAATAAGCTGCCCGCGCGTAGGTAGAGTAATGTATAACATCGCGCGACCAGCTTATATTGGTTTTGCGTAGCTTGATGTGTCGCCTTGTGTAGGTTATATGACCAGAAAACTGACCACAACGGAAAGTCGTGGCTATTTCTTGTTGTAAAGGTAACTTTTAAACTGCTAAACGCTTAGACCAAAGTAAAATGAATGGACAGGCCTTACGCAAACATTTCAAACCAGAAAAAATGAGGCAAAACAATTGACAGTTTTACTTCCAATTTGTACCGAGATGACAGACCAAGTACCCTAGTTTGTATTGAGGTGCCCTTGCCCTAGTTTTGCGTGCTTCAACTTAAAGCGCTTTGGGCCTATCCATTCATTTTACTTTGATCTAAGGCTAAACGTGACCATTGCTACAACTACATTCTTAAACAGAAAATTGGTAGTTGTTTCAACCCCGAAACGGATTACGGTCACTCGTGAGTTTATGTATGAACCAATCACAATAAAACTAACTTCCAAGTTTCTTCAATTATTACCAACCATTCCTTATCCTTGTTATAAGTCTTTCATCACCAAACACACATGTAACCAACCCCTAAACAATTAACTTCCTACAAAGAACACGTCTAACAAGGCACTAAAAAGTTACTATAAATTATTCACTCTAACGACTATGGTCACTACAAACTTTTACACCCTATTCCAACATCCATAAGGTTGAAGTTTAATAGATTAAAGCTAGAAGGTAAATTCTTTGAGTTTTATGGACTCTATGGCAATGATAATACGGGTGAAAGTAATTCTACAATATTAGTAGGAGTGTCTGCGCATCTGTGACCGCGCACCTGTGTCCGTGAGAATTTTGGACTATGAGAATGACGTCTTAGGGAAAAACTTCTGAAATAGCATTGTTGTCTCCCGTTTACTATGGCCTTCCAAGTAAGATATTTATTACCCGACTGCGCCAGAAGGAGGGTTATGTTTTTCGAGCGTATGTATATTTGTATGTCTATGTTTTAGCACGCCCTACAGCATAAACGGTTTAATGAATTTTAACGTACGAGCTGTCGTTAGATTCGTAAAAATCATAAGAGTGACATAGGCCATATTATTTAAATATGGCTTCTGCGAATTAAAAAAGAGAGGAGAAATATATATTTTTTTAATTATTTTTGATAATCTTCCTATCTTCGTTGATTTTCTAACAAATAAAAAAGAAACAAAAAGTTAAAAACCGGCCAAGTGCGAGTCGGGCTGCTTGCGCACCGAGAATTCCGTACTACAAAACAATACATAAATTTTCAAAAAAAAATGTTTTTTGGGACCCTTCTTGGCGCGAGACCGAATCTCTGGCAAGTTTTTATTATTTGTTGTTTTATTGTAGAGTTTAAACTATAATCACACTAAGTTTGACGCTTTTAAGTATTACCATTATTGACGATAGAGCGCGAAGAAAAAACGTTGAAAAAAAAAAGTTTCTTGTATGGGTTTCTTAATTTGTTCGTTTTGTTTTTTTTTATTATTTGTTATATTTTATCAAATCCAATACATACATACATATTCTCTGAAATCCAATAAGAACAGTGATAATTTCAGGTTTCATTTTCATTTACGGTTCAGAAGTTAGGACGAACGGACGGATAGACAACGTAGGCTTAGTTATAGGGTCCGTTTTCACCTTTTGGGTACAGAATCCTAAAAATTAAGGGGAGTTCCCCATACAAGCAACATGTTTTGTTTGTGCTTTATTGTAAAAAAACGGTAATACATACAAGCGACAATCGCGGTGTGATTATAGTGCATACTCTAAATCTAAACTAAAACACTGATATTTGACTATTAAACTTAGTCGTATTATGTATGTTTACAGTCAGAGAGGCAGCGCGGTACTGAGGCAAGAGGAGGTACTTTTATTCGTAAAGTACCTCATTTGGGTCTGCGATTTTTGGACCGCTGATTGTGTATCTTGTTCTGTAGGTATAATATATCTATGCTAAAACAACAAATAATAAAAGGCCAAGTGGGTGTAGGTTATTGGTGTCATTTCGCCGTTTTTTTTCAAAGCCAACGCAGACAATGTCGCGGGCAAAAGCTAGTCTATCATAAAAACTAATATAAATGCAAATGAGTATCGACAAACAATCAACAACGCCTACACGTGTTATTTACAGGTGTCGTGTCGTCCATCCAGGTGGCTACACTACTACCCGCATGGGAAAGTGAAACGGTCAAGTGTTGCGGAAGTGACAAGTTTATCAAGTGTTTACATTGTTATTTGTTTGTTTATTTACTTATTTAAAGTTACAGTTACGATAGTGAAATGGTACACTTCTTCTTCTTCTTATCGTGTGAGCAGAGCCCTGATGTCAGAGTTTTTTCAGATCGCCTTACGGCCTCTGACGTGGTTTCTATGTAACGACTACTACCACCAAAGATAGTAGCCGGGACCAACGGTTTAACGTGCCATCCGAAGCACGGAATCATTTTTCTTTTCAGACAATCAGGTGATTCAGCCTGCAATGTCCTAACCAACTAGGGAAAAATGCACAAAGTGACATATCACTAGGTGTCCCCCGTGGGAATCGAACCCACGACCTCCGTGTCGAGAGCCAAAGCTCTTAACCATTAGACCACGGTGGCAGTTAAATGATACACCGATACCAACATAATTATACAGGGTGTAAAATTAAATGCGTTACATATTGAACGGGTTGTTTCAGACCGTCAAACTGAACAACTTTCACAATCGGAACAACTTTGAAATCGCGATAAAAAATCGGTTGTTTCATACCATTTTGGTCGAGTAAATATAGAGTAACTTTTACTATGGAACAGTTGATTTTTTTTTTTTGCGATTTCTATTTTGGTCCCATAGAGAAAGTTGTTCAGTTTGATGGTCTGATCATCGTCTTAAAAAAGTCTCAGCATTTTAAGAAGGACCCTGTATTTTAATTTATAAAAAAATATAGTGGTCCGTTCGAAGAAGGAACCATATAGCGTAATTAGCCTTTTTATAATTAAAATATGGTTTCAGCAGCGCGACTTTAAGTTACAGTTTTCCGTAGACCGTGGACCCTGTATCTATTTCAAAAACAACGTACCTGTAACGTGGGATTGTTGACGACGACAAAACCGACTAGAACAATGAGATCCAGCACCAGGGTCTCCGACAACGTCTGGTCGAGCCGCTGGCTGCTCAGCCCTGCGGAGAAACATTCGTTTTAAGGGGCTATGTAAAAAATATAGGATTCTTCAAAGCTCCATATATCATGAAGTACTAACAGTAGGAGTATGATTTGCGGATATGTGTAAATACATACAATTGAAGTTTTGATTAGAGCCAAAACACGATTAAGACAAATTTTCTCGATAGAAAAACAAGCCAAAGTAGCCTCCGTTTTTGTCTATAAACGCTTGTAACTGCTAAACGGTGAATAATAGAAACATCAGACTTGATTAAAAAAAAAGAGATTGCTATTATCTAAGTTTAGATTAGAGCAGAATTGAACTAACATAAATAGTACAATCACAATTAAATAATGTTTGTTTTTTCGCTTGATTCGTTCCAGGCGCGCGCGCCGCCCCATCTCTTTCTCTCGCATCTGGCAGTAATATAAGCTATCACACGTCCGTTTCGCTAAAATTATTTTTCGACATAGGCTCTTAAAGGACCGATATACTGGCCATCGTACGGTGGGTTGCCCAGGTATCCAGGCCCGAATCTATGAATTTTCAGACTCTTGGGCGAAAACTTGACATGCAAGGCGATCGTACGCTCTGGAAACTCAATCTTGGTTCAATCCAGGTTGGAGGGGAATGAGGCGGGGGAGCGTCTGCAACTCTGAAGCTTCAAGGTTGCTGAGTAGACAGAAATGATAGAGCATAATTTATAGTCATGATGGCACAAGCACTAAACCTTAAATACCTATATATCGATGGTCTAGAAGACAAACGTGCTAAGTGCAAAATTTTGATATTTTCACATTTTAATGCCAAATGTATTAAATGAGCATGCTCTACCGTTTCCACTTACCCAAATGCCGCAATTCCGTCTCTTTCAGTCTAATCAGTATGTGCACATTTATAGCAAGTGACATCAAGTTGAAGCCAAGAAAGGTAACGAATGTTATTTACTACCTTGATTAACAACAAATAATGCTAAATAGATTTAGAACATTTGACTTGTTTGACAAATACACTAAGTACTTTTGTTACTTATGGCATTTGAAACTTTCGGTTCTCAATTTTATTAAATAATGATAGTTAATACTTACAGTTAGTGTGTGATTTGTTTAATAATAAAGAAAATAATAATATTTAGTCTCTTTTTTAATACAATAGCAGTAAATTCCTGTAAAATACTAAACCTAATAATATACACAAAAGTGTAAAATGCACAATTAAATATATTGTTCGTGTACAAAAGTAGTAAGTGATGGTTTTTTTCATGATTTTGATATTTTTACAGTATATTTTGAAAATTTACATTTTATGTTTATGTAAAAATTAATAAAGATAAATACCTAACCTAAGTATAGGCATACTATACACGATTCCTAAGCACAGTTTTGAGTTATATCATATTGAACTTTTAAAATAATAAAAACGCCTCTCCTGAACGATTGCAAAATCTGTAATTAGCATGTTTGTCTTCTAGCCCATCGATATGACAGTGTGAAGCTAGCTCGATTATCAAATTAAACAAGTTTTTACCGCCCCTTTAGCCAGCCGCCTGGAGCGTGGGACACGGTTTGCGTGCATCTACAGCGACCGCCTGTAGAAGCTTTCGCTCTGTCGGGACATTATGTGCTTTCACTATGAGCATAGTTCTATGCTCAATGTAGACGACAGAGACTGATGACGTAATCTAAATCGCCTATGAGAACACTCACGTAGACTAGTACTCCTTGGCGCTTCCTTGTCGTTGGGCGCGTGTTGCGACAGAAGCCTTGAGACCGCCGCTCTGAACTCCAGCGGCCATCCACCTTCACCGAACGCCTCCTGAAGACAAAATATAGCTTAAAAAACTGCCAGTTGATTTGTTACATTCATTTCTCCTAGCAATGATAATCAATGAATCTTTTTGGTGACGGTCAAGGCCCTGTTTAATAAACGTGACAATGACAATTTGACAATGACAATTCAGAGTACATTGCTGAGAATGCTAGGACACATGAAGCACTGCAAGTTTAGCGTCATTAGTAACCAGCAATTTACTCTGAATTGTCATTGTCAAATTGTCATTGTCGCGTTTATTAAACATATTATATTATATTATATTTATTTTTTTCCCTTTATTTTTATATTAGAGTTTACTTTTGTAGGGAACTACTAAAGATGTCCAGCACCCACAAGTTATAGCAAAGATGCCAACAGATGGCAATACCGTCGCTCACGGAAATATGCTCCATACAAAGACATCGTTCATCGTAAATACGTAACTCGTAACCTACTACACATAAGGTTCACAATCGAATGCGAGACATAAATCGCGCAAGAGAAATAATCACAGAGATTCGATATACAAGGTCCAACTAAGAAATGTTGGACCACGGCCGGTCCCCAGGCATCACACCTAGCCTGGCGGAAGTACTTCCCTTTTCAATGGAGGAAAATTCCCAAGTAGCACCTCCATACTTTATTAGACAATTTCGTAAAGAGAACCTGTTCATGTGGGTCTACACAAACAGGTGGGGGCCTCAGGTGTGAATGAGGTGTTGTTCCTCAGACTATGCCAATCTTGTACCTATCCTGCCCTTCCTGCCTGGACACCTGCACGCGGACAAAGCCTATGGACGGTGCCGATATTGCTATCCGTGTGGCAAAATAGAATGACAGCCATCGACACAACACATTGAATGTTTAAGGGCGTGTCAAGGGTGATGGGGGCTAGATTAGACTGCTAAAACTCTACATTAGACCAAAAGCTTCGTGTATCTACATTAATCACTCACCTAACATCCAAACAACAAATTAAGTTAAACTTCTTACAAGTTTCGGCCGGCCCCTTCTCAAAACTAAACCGAAACAGAATCAAAGTGAATCACATCACTGCCTGACCTGTCTGACCATCCCAGGTCAAGTAACTCGATCAGAACCTTGCGTGTTACATTGTAATTCTGTACGGGATTGCGTTTGGATGCTCCCTTCTAACTTTTATTATTGAGTAAATCTCAGTCGCGGTGAGTGGCTTGGATGAATAATAAATATCTTTATAGGACGTTCTTTAAATCGGGCACTAGCCCGCCAGACATTACGTAACTAACTATAAATAGTGTAAACCAGGATTAACAGCCTCTACCAATCGCAATTATACTAGACACACTTTATGTCAATGCGGACTACAACAGTCCACTATCAACAAAGCAACTAACAGTCTGCATAGGTACCACAATGTGGAGAGGAGGACCTACTGAGCGCATCAGCCAGCGCGAGAGAGGTGGCAAGATATGGGAAACAGTCTAAAAAAACAAGGTCTTCTATTCCCAGAGTGACACAAGCCTACGTCACAAAAAAATGGCCGCTAAACATGGTAAAAGGGTAT
Source organism: Agonopterix subpropinquella (assembly GCA_922987775.1). Taxonomy (NCBI): domain Eukaryota; kingdom Metazoa; phylum Arthropoda; class Insecta; order Lepidoptera; family Depressariidae; genus Agonopterix; species Agonopterix subpropinquella. Next base: position 1,307,903 of record OV277714.1, read on the forward strand.
GATGACGTAGGCTTGTGTCAGTCACGTGGTCAGTCACGTGATCGGAAGAGAATACCAGGCGCAGTATATTATTGTACCATGTATGGGAAACGGACGATTTCAAAATTGGCTCCATAGTTAGGGTTGTTTAGTTTGATGCTCTGAAGTGAGTGTTACTGTGTTACACTCTGTATAAATATTATGCGTACTATATTCCCCGAGGGGGTAGTCAGAGATATTCCAAAACCACAAAAAAATGGTATAAGTAATTAATAATAATATCTAATGTTGATAAGGCAAACTCGTTTTGATATGGCTATAAATTATATTTACATTCGATAAGTTCTGTTAAATATACTTACTACTATGTTAATTTAAGATTTTGGTATGTTTAACTTACACTCAGTTGCAGAAACGCTCATTAGAGTTAATCCTCCATTAAATCTCGTGCTAGCTTTTACTACGTCACCAAGACAAAAAGAGACAGCAAGAGATTAATGTAGGATTAACTTTAAGAGGGGGTCATACCTATTTTGTCTGTTTTCGAACCGATTTTTGAGAACCAAATTATTACATTTAATATATATAGTTCACATAACAGTGTAGATACGTTCTTTCTGCAGGGCATCTAACCGTTGAAAACACGATTCTATTAAATTTTCTCGATAGAAAAGAGGAGCAAAGTAAGCTCGATTTCAGATTTATAACCAGTTTTACAAGAATCACACTACACCATTTCTTCTGAATATACCATCATTTGAAAGGTAAATAATTATAGCAGGGCTTCTAACCGATGGATTTTTCCCCAAACACCCAAGAGAAAAGATATTGATGAAAAATGCGTTTTTTTGCGATCTTGCTTTCAATTGAAGCGGGATGGCTAATTGCGAAAGTTTGCTTGTTAGAAAGAGAGGCTTGTTCTACTAATACCCAGCCTTAATGAGCGTTTCTGCAACTGAGTGTTAAGATAATATTTTCTATACCTACATATATTTTTTTCTCTATTTTTCTTTTCAATGCTGACAAAATGGCTCACAGCATCATTCATGGCCACTCTTATGATTGAGTTTGTCCTTTTTGTCACATTTTAGCATTAAGTTCATTTTTTTTTATTAAGTCTCGTTATTGAAATGTGACAATAAAGTTTTTCATTTTCATCTGAAGACTCCACACGAAAAGAAAAATACTAGACAATAGACTCCAACGAGAGATATGTGTTTGTACCGTAACTTGATACTAATTTAATCAAAAAAGATAGCAGGAGGAAAAATAGATTTATCCAAACATTACATTTCGCCTAGCAATAAATCATTGAAGTACGTACTCTAAACCGGTATTTTTTAAGGTTCCATAAATAACTCAAAGACGTAACGGTATATGGGTGAAATTAACCTTAGGTAAAATGTAAGATAAGGCTGAATATTCGACGATTTATCATTGCTGATGAAGAGTAATTAATTAGACGAAACGTGTTTTGGAATCACACAGAGAATCCCGAAACCGATCAATGGCACCACTGCGGGACCATGTCTTCTTACCGAAAGACATCTCATCGAAACCCATTTGTTCCACGCCACGTAATCGAAGTGCCATTTATGCGGTGGGCTGTTTGTTCGAAAATTCATTTCCTCGATGAGCTAGTTCCTTGAAAGCCGATAGGTTGAAGTTCCATTTAAGCGGTGAGCCATTTGTTCGAATTGCCATTTTATCGATAGACCAACTATGCGACAGTCTGGCGACAGTACATAACACTTATAGGCCATTGTTTCGAACCCTACCTGTTTGATGATCAATATAGATTGACAAATACAATCTATAGGTAATTTCTACAGGGTTAAGAGAGAGCCTAGCAAATTCTGAAACGGTGAACTTAGACCATCAAACTGAACAACATTCACTATGGAGCCTACCTCAGGAAATGCCGAAAAAATATCAGCTGTCCCATACATTTTAGTCGGGTAGGCACAGCAGTTTTGTATGGGACAGCAGATTTTTTTTTGCGTGCCCTGAGATAGACTCCATAGTGAAAGTTGTTCATACCTATTGATGATCTGAGTTCACCGTTTCAGTAATTGCTTGCCTGTAAATCTACAGGGTGTTATGATAAACAGTTGCATTATTTTAAGGGGTGATTGTACCCATGATACTGGACAACTTTCCCAAAGAAACCTATAGGAAGTACGCAAAAAAAAAAACGACTTTTCATACAAAAGTTCAATCAGCTGATTGCATTTAGTATGGGAAGTCCAAATGTTTTTTTTTTAATTTCCTATAGGTTTCGTAAGGATAGTTGTTTAGTATCATGGGTACAATCACCCCTTAAAGTAATGCAACTGTTTACCCTAACACCCTAATATTTTAGAGAGGTATAGTCCTAAGCAAGAGATGCGTCCAGGCGTGTCCATCTTCACCGGTAACGCAATCAGTGCATCGCGTGACTTGTACTCATAATTCAGTTGTTCTGATTCAGTGGTTCGAATCCGAGACCCTACTTAACTTTTAACGTAGTCTCTTTGAGGTCAGAAAGGTTTAGGGGATCGTTTGGGATTCGTTTAATAGTCGAACGTTTGATAAGATTCATTGTGATATTTGATATTTTTACAGAAAATTGTATACAGGATACATTTTTACTCAGTAGTGCGGAAACTTTAGTTATACATACTGAAAAAATTTCACTATGGAGCCAACTTCAAAATCGCGAAACATATCATCTGTTTCTTACATTATCTAGTCTAGTCAGATAGATACTGCAGTTTTGTTTGGAACCAGAATTTGTTTTCCGCGATTTCGATGTTCTCTATGGAATCAACAATTCGCAAAAAAAATATCAACTGTCTCATTCATTTGAGTTCAGTAGGATTGCAAATTTTTATGGAATAGAATATGTGGTGCCATAGAATAGAAAAGAAACTATATTTGCATATATTTACTATAATATATTTGTATGGTTACATAGTGGGTCATAGAGTAAAGTTTTTCAGTTTGATGGTCTGATCATCTCCCTAAAAACCGTCAGCATATTAAGAAGGTCCCTATCTCTATAACACATCTTACTAAAGAAAACTAAATAAAAAATTCACGAGCACATCAAAAACACCCTGCCAAATAATAGTATAATAAAATCACACAGCCGCAACTGCGGACCGTATCGGATTCAATCCCCACGGGTTCGACTCCCGGGAGGCGCAAAACTTTGATGTCTGTATACACCGTTACGATGTTAGGGTGACCATACGAGCCTATTTTAATGGGACATCCAACATCATAAGCCACAATGCCAATGCCCCATGATTTAAAAAGACAATAAGTCTTCTATAAAGTAGGTATATGATAAAAAAAAATCGCAAATAGTAAAGAAGTAAATAGTGTTGATACAGTATTTTTTGTAATGTCAGTGTGTTTTGTAAGTATCAATAAATAAATAATTTTCCTTTGAAAAACCGGGTAAAAATATCGAACTATCACCTTGCTTTTTAAAAACTTGACATTGAGCGCAATAGTCTCATCTTAATTTTTACTATTCGTGAGGTTTTTTTTTTCATTAAAATTAATATAAAAGTCAACACCGATTTAGTAACGTGCTTAAAAAAGAACCAGATCCGAGTGCCCTAAACCGACGAGCGTGCATGTAGCCGATGAATGAGACGGCGAGAGAGGTATGTCAGGATCGTAGCAGGTTGCGTTGTTTCTTCCACAGGCATGAGAATATGCAATAATGTATTTCCGTAGATGTCCCGTTTTAAAACTGAGACCTGGTCACACGAGTATAATAGCACGAGTGATGTCGGACCCGCGGGGGCCGCTGATGTTTGCTTGTGGCCCTTAATAGATTATAAACACAATTATAAGTTTATTAGCTCGCTGCAGATGCGTTCCGGGGGACGCAGAAACTTATGAATTATGATTGATCATTATTTATTGTTTTATCTTTACACTTTGGGTCCTGACATAATCTTATAAGTATTAGTAAAGACGATTTCGACCACTTTCGTCACCTTTGAGGTTTTGTCAAAAGTAACTATGAGGTGATCAAGGGATAAGCTTTTTATTGCAGTGATTTAAACAGGGCTGCCAATTCCGGGGAATTTCCCCGATTTTCGGGGAATGAGGGGTGCGTGCGGGGAGAGCGCGGGGAATGATTCAAATCGGGGAATTTCGGGGAATCGACTATTTGTAATAAAATGTCGAAAAAAGGATGTCTAAATAAGAGGAATTGTTAAAATTCGAACCGAATCTGACTTTATCGGACTATCCTTAGATCGAAAGTGTGGGAGAAATATAAATAATGAATAAAATTCATTGTATTGTAAATATTAAAGTAGATTTTTGATAAAAATTAGAAGACAAAGAAGTTGATAAGCTAATTTTGTGAAACATTAAACTACATTTTCCATGAAAAAATGCTTTATTTCTTGAATATTAGTTTCGGGGAATTTTCGGGGAATGCATGATTGGAAATCGGGGAAATTCGGGGAATTGAGCCTACTTAAGCGGGGAATCAAGAAATTTACATTGGCAGCACTGGTTTTAAATGCAAGAGACATATTTAATTATTTCATTTAGAAATAGACCCATCTAGACTCGTTGGATGAGGGCAGCGCAGGACCGGTCGTTATGGCGATCCTTGGGGGAGGCCTATGTCCTTCAGCGGACGTCTATCGGCTGAGATGATCCAGAAAATCTTAAATATGCTACGCTGAGAAAATTATAAATTAAAAAACTCACAAAGCTAAAAAACAAATTAACGGGTATTTACAAGAGGTAAGCAAGTTCGATACTGAGAGTGCAAGCGAGACAGGATACGCCATTGCCTACTTATTCCGCCAAGCTTCCTACCGAGCGGGGGTGAGGTTAAAATTGGAAGTGTCCGTACTGTATGTATAGTACTAGCTGTTAACTAAACAACGTAACTAACTAAACACTAAATTGAATGCTAATAATATTTTTTTGTTCTTTTTTTATTTATATTGGGGCTTTTGAACCTGAAGTTATGTCATTTATGTAAGTCTCATTTTACTATTTAGAAATATCGCGTGAAAATCTATTTGCACGTAAACGAACGAGATACATACAGCAGCGGCCGTAGCATGGCAGCGTAATATTATTACGCGATATTTCTAAATAGTAAAATGAGACTGACATAACCTCAGGTTCAAAAGCCCCAATATAAATAAATAAAGAACAAAAAAAATCTTTTAAATGTACAAAAAGCTGATTCTGAAGCTGGTTCAGTAACAATTCAACTGCCTCCGTGGTCTAATGGTTAAGAGCATTGGGCTCTCGACACGGAGGTCGTGGGTTCGATTCCCACGGGGGACACTTAGTGATATGTCACTTTGTGCGTTTTTCCCCAGTTGGTTAGGACATTGCAGGCTTAATCACCAGATTGTCTGAAAAGAAAAATGATTCCATGCTTTGGATGGCACGTTAAGCCGTTGGTCCCGGCTACTATCTCTGGTGGTAGTAGTCGTTACATAAAAACCACGTCAGAGGCCGTAAGGCGGTCTGAAAAACTCTGACACCAGGGCTCTGCCCACACGATAAGAAGAAGTAACAATTCGTTGGACATTTATATGTCGCGCGACCCCATGTTTTGTTCTCTATTCTGAACAACCAGTACGACATAAGCATACCTAGCCATCCATCGACCACTACCGCTCGTGCGTCCCTAATAGTCTATCCCTAAGGAGAGGGTAATCGATACGGGAACGCCGAGCCGCACGTTAATGGATTGGGCCGTAATGAGCGCTTTTGATTTGGCAATCGGGATCTGCAGTTTTCTTTGTTCGATAACGTTTAAGAATGGGTGGAATAGGTACGTTTGAAGGTCTTAAAGGATGCCGCCATCGATTGTATAGAAAAGAACAGGATGCAGTACAAACATATTATTCTTGCTTTACGTTTGGGTTAGCATGATTGACCACTATGCCGAATTTCAAGTAGCTAGCTTATATGGCTGCTGAGAAAAATGGATGTGATAGACGGACAGACGGACACAAGAGTGATCTTTTAAGGGATCCGTTTTTCCTTTTTGAGGTTCGAAACCCTGAAAACACGTCAGAGGCCGTAAGGCGGTCTGAAAAAACTCTGACACCAGGAGTGCAATTCTCTAAGCGTCACATGGCTGTTAAAACATTGACAAGCTCACAAATTTAACATCCCTCTTACGTCCTCCAGAAGCCGTAGCGTGCTACACGTGATACGGCTACATCACGTCTTTTATCTCGTTCGTTCGCGCGCAAATAGAAAGAGAGCGAAGGTGTGATAGCGCTGTATCCTACGCTGTATCACAATGGCATGCGCTACCTATGCCGTCGAAGTTTTTTATAAGTTATGACAAATTACATAATCTTAACGAATACCGAATTGTCAGCTCGCCGATGTTTCAACGACGAATTTTAGGTTGTGACGATGTTTCCGCTTAGAGAATTGCATTGCTGGCTTGCCCACACTACAGGGTGAAATTGATATCATTAGCATCCTTTTAAACTAAGAGTCTACCCATAAAACTGAACAACTTTCACTATGGGAGTAAACAAATCGGAGCAATAAAAAATCAGCTGTTGCATACATTTGTGTCGCGTAGGCGTTGCAGTTTAGTATGGAACAGCTGACTTTTTTGTTGCTCCGATCGGTTTGCTCCCATAGTGAAAGTTGTTCAGTTTGATGGGTAGACTCTTAGTTTAAAAAGATGCTAATGATATCAATTTCACCCTGTAAGATCATCATAATCAACTTTTGTCCACCAACTGCAGGGTGTAATCCCTATTCCCCATTATGCCATTCTTTCCTGTCATGTGCCAGTCTCATCCAAGTCTTTCCAGCTGCCTTTGCACTATCATCATCCCACCTGGATTCAGCATGGGTAGCATGACAACCCGCGATAGCCGTGATACGGCTTTATCACGTCTTTTATCTCGTTCTTTTGCGCGCGAACGAACGAGATAAAAGACGTGATAGAGCCGTATCACCGCTATCGCGGGTTGGCATGCTACCCATGCTGGACGACGGTACTCCTCTCTTGCCTGATCTCGGCCACTAGATAAGGTTCAACCCTTATGCTTAGAATGACCCGATCTATGGCTCTATTATAATGATTCATCTAACCCCATAACCCAGAACAGATACCGCAATTCGCACAGATTATAAATCATTATCGGATACAATGAGACGTGCCGGTCGCGTGGCGCGTCGCAATGACCGCAGACGTCAGTTTGACGTCGATGACAGCTCGTTTTGACATCTATTGACAACCGTGACAATAGGACCTTGGGAATTGGCTTGATAGGTTTAGTTCTAAAGAAATTGAGAGATTGTGACCAATACCAAAATAATGATGATTTTGATCCAATAAAAACAGGGTGAAATTGATATGATACCTTTTAAACTAAGAGTCTACAACTTTTACTATGGGAGCAAACCTAACGGAGCAAAAAAAAATCTGCTATTGCATACGTTTGAGTCGAGTAGGTATTCCAGTTCAGCGGTAGTAATTATAGTAGTCCCGCTATAGTAAGCCCGCTCTGGAAATACGACCCAAAAAAGCAGCGGGGAGCAACTGGATGAGGAAGGCCGAGGACAGAGTTTTGTGGCGCGCCTTGGGAGAGGCCTATGTTCAGCAGTGGACGATGATAGGCTGATGATAATGATGATGAATTATAGTAATCTGTGAGTTTAGTAAAGCGATTTATAAAGTGATGAAAAAGCACAAAAAAAAAGTAATACAAATATTTACAAGGGTTCCATTCAGCGTTAGTTAGATGGAGTGCAATATACGACATCCGTTTAAATAGGTGAGTGCTTTTCAAAGCCGGCACAAAGCTTGACACATTCGCTACTCAGCTCAAAACATGAAATGCGTCGCGTGTACTAACGCGGAATGCGATAAAATACGGACTCGCCAGGTGGGTCGTGCGCACCGCGGGATTAGTGAATTTTCTAACCCGTGTAACACGTTTAAAACCCTGGTCATACTTTAATATCCAAACTAAATTCGTCAGCACACCCTGTACATCCAACTACAAGAGACACGTGCCCCCGCAATCCTCCAGCGGATAGACATCGCCCTGTATTTGTTTACATTTTTAAACAACTCCTGTTAGTATTGCTCGCAATTTGTTTGTACAGTATCGCGGAGATAGTTTGTTTGGAAACCTTGTTTGTTTAGAGATAATGAAATTATTCCGGCGAAGAAAATTGTCTGTTTGTTGTAGACAGTTGGATCGGGAAAACAATAAATTATGGTCACGATTATATTCCCAGAGGTACTCCATAAGCACGCTGTTTATAAGAAACGAGCTTTTACCCGCGACTTCGTCCGCATAAATTATATACCAGATTTTAAGTCAGATGATAAGCTATCAAACAAAAAAAGTTTCATCAAAATCGATTCAGTAGTTTTTGCGTGATACTCGAACAAACAAACACCCAAACAAACAAACGAACAAACAAACAAACAAACAGACAGACAAAAAATCCAAAAATTGGTGATTTGGAATCAGGGACATCTAAAAACCATATCGTAATTTTTTTTTGTAAATATCTTCAATGTACAGACAAATTTATGTTACAGTTTTATAATAGTTTAGATAGTATGGCAGGTAAGGTAGTAGGTACCTACTACATGTAGTATGGAAACTCCCTCCGACCAGATTCGACCTCACCCCCTCATGGTTGTCGGGAGGTAGTCAACGATAAGGTGTATAGTGATACTACCTCCCTGGTCTAATGGTTAAGAGCATTGGGCTCTCGGTGACATTTTTCAGTTTTTCGCTTATTTCTCTAAATCTGTAAGTCTCGAAATGTTTTGTATGGACCAATTAAACCTGACAAAACTTCCTACAAAACAAGTAGTACCTATGCATTTTTTTCATAGGACTTAACCACGTCAGAGGCCCTAAGGCGGTCTGAAAAAACTCTGACACCAGGGCTCAGCCCACACGATAAGAAGAAGAAGAAGATAGGACTTAACCTTTGGAGGGCTACAGGGCCGAGAAAGTAACAGCATTTCAAAAATTATGAAATTTGTATGGAGACCCTCATAAAAGTTGAAAACAAAATGATTTCATATTCTTAATCAGCGACCCCTAAAACCCCCAGATTAAAAATAGATACTATAAAGTTCCAAAACACCGCAAATTATTTTCCAGAATGGCATTTTTTAGCTTAATTTTACTGGGTTAAAAGTGCTGAAAGTTGTTTAAAAAATGTTAACTGCCAGCACGAAAGTTGGCAGACTTTGTAGGACAAGACAAGGCAGATTAGAGTCATCCCCCGCTCGCTTGTTGGACTCATTATCTAGTGTTATGATTATGATTATGACTGATCGCTACTGTTTGTTGATCCGAATTTTCAAGAGTTCCAGTGGTGGGAATGGGTGGACATATGCCCAAAAAACCAGGGAACGAAACCGGTATCGATAATACCGGTACTTTTTGGTTAAAACCTCTATTTTTTTACAGGTATTTTTAGAGGTAACCTTAATATCATTCTACTAACGGTCCGCGTACACAGAGATAGTTATGTTTAAACAAAAAATTGTTTGTTGTTTGTTTTTCGTTATAGTAAGTATTCAATTTTAAGTAAATACCTCGTTAGTCGTTACTTAATACAAATTAAATCAATTATAATAACAAACTTAAACTCAAACGTGAACATAAACTTAAAACATTATATGCTTTTGGGTTCAATAAAATGTAAATAATCATCTCTTTTATCATATCGACCTGTCCAATGCTATAGCAACACTGAAAAATAGTGCGCGCGTCGCTCGAAGGGTGCTCCAAAATTTGCCTCAACCCGCTACAACAACGACGTTGTTCAATAAATTTTGTACTTTTGATTAGTATAAATCAAAGTTAATTTTTCAGTGTTATTAAAAAACACGAGCGCTTTGTGCTGCTCCGTCTACACTGACCCTTACCTGCCCTCACTCGCTTTCCATTGAATTGAAGGTCATATTTAGGTTACCGGTATTAAAATCGGTTGTTACCTGGATAAAGGTAACATTTAAATAAAGGTAACCGCAAATTTTCGGTCGCTGCAAAAAACAATTCGAATACTATAAAGAAAGTTGGTCAGAAAATTTTCAAATACATTTTGTTAAACAAATTGAAATCGCCCATGTTATATCTACTCGTATGAATATAGAATATAATCGGTGTAATTAAATAAAGTGGTATGACACGTGCGTTGGTAATTCTGTCATTCTAACTGTGAGTATAGTTTTATCCTCTGTTGTTATTGAGATGCCAACTATATACCCTTCTATTAATACCGCTGAAGGACATGGTTTAATGGATTTTGAGTTCTATTTGGAACTATTAAGTTTAGATAAACTGATCAAATTGGTAACGTGTTTAAAAAGGGCCAGGTCAGATCTACCCGAAACCGACGAGCATGCATGAAAGGACTAATAAATGTGGAGGAAGCTAGAGAGGTATGTCAGGATCGGAGCAGGTGGCGTTCCGATGCCTCTGCCTACCCCAGTGGGAGACATGTGTGAGAAGTTGAGAATATTATGTATGTATTAAGTTTAGATGCATACTGACTGAAATTCCAAGACTGATCTTAGCGCATTTAATATCTATAACATCATCACTTATTAATCTTATTATTTGACGGCCCGGTAGCACAGTCGGTAGTGAATCTGCCTGCCGTGCCGAGGGTCGCGGGTTCGAATCCCGTAAGGGGCAAATGTTTGTATGATGAATATGAATATTTGTACCCGAGTTATGGATGTTTGTATCTATATATGTATGGTATGTCGTTGTCTAGTCATCATAATACAAGTCCAGGCTAGATTCTGGTACTTTAAATGTGACTAGATAATTTGTGTGACATTGTCCAAGATATTTATTTATTTACCCCAAAATTAAGTTAGTCATTCAATATCCTCGTCCTTATCAGTTTTTTTTTTCTTTTTATAAAGTATAATTGAATTGAAATGGCGTTTTGCCAGTGTCAAGTAGTTCGACGAGTGGGAGTAGCGATCCCAATCTCAAAAATTGTTTTTCGATCAAAATCACATTTGAGAAAAGAGATGCGTATCCTCGTAGAACGCTCAAACGTGAAATGCGCTAATACCGCGCGAAGACACCAGTCGTGACTCCATCAACTTTATAAGTATTTTTTTAAATTAATGATGGGTTTGCTCTTGACCCCAATCCAGTCCTCAGGACGAAGATGGGGTCGAAAATGTAGCGAGCTTACCCAGAATATGCCTATTCACTCGTACTTTAAAAGAATTCAGGTTGTAAGTACTCGGAAATACTGACGCAGGCAGGGCATTCCACTCCCTGGCTGTGCGCATTATAAAAGATTCAGAAAGGCGCTTGATGCGGATATGTGGGATGTCAACCAAGAAGGGGTGATATCCCGCGGTGCGTCTGGAAGTCCGATAGTAGAAAGGGGAAGGTGGGATGAGCTCATGTAGATCTTGGGCACACTCACCGAATTACAATCTGTAGAAGACCAATAAGCAGGCCACTTCTGTGGCGGTGGGCTAGGCTATGAAGCTTGGTCTCCACCAGCTTACTGTCACGAATGAGCCTCCTGGCTCTGCGTTCAACCGAGTCGAGTGCGGCACAACAGGGCAAAGTCCTCCACAGACATTTCGTCAAAGGAGCACACTCCAGTGGATTTCCATCATACGCAGACGCAAAGTTGTATTATTAATTATAATAGATTTATCAGGAATATTTATAATTTGAACAGATTCCCGGCACTTATCAAAAAGACGCAAATTCTCTCCCCGCAAACAAACAGAAAATAAAGTACACTCGACGCCAAAAAAAGCCGCGCTCCATCAATAGTACCAACTATTCAGAAACAGAACGACCGCCATGTTGCAAGCCTGTCCGTTAGGGATGCGCAAACAGATCGCCGCAGTAATATGTTTGCAGAGTTGTGTAAACATTGCTAGGGATGGGAAAGGAAAATTGTTACAGGGAAAAACGTGGCTGTAGATGACAGGAGAAAGAAAAGACTGCAAGAGGTTGGGTACGGTAAACATACCACTTTGGTAATAAGTTGAATTAACTTTATAGATTCTTTTTCTAGATATTGGGCTTACGTTTTTAGGAAACATTACACAAAAATAACGACCTCGACGGCCCGGTAGCACAGTCAGTAGTGAACCTGCCTGCTGTACCGAGGGTCGCGGGTTCGAATCCCGTAAGGGACAAATATTTGTATGATGAATATAAATATTTGTACCCGAGTCATGGATGTTTGTATTTATATATGTATTCTACATCGTTGTCTAGTGATCATAATACAAGTCCAGGCTAGATTCTGGTACTTTAAATGTGACTAGATAATTTGTGTGACATTGTCCAAGATATTTATTTATTTTATTTATTTAAATGGGCGTAGCTACAAACAATTTTATTGCGTACTGTTTGACGTTTTCCGTCAAAGATGGAAATCTTCCCCCATTCTGTTTTATTTTGTGACGTAGAAAGAGAAGGTACTAGAAGGAAGCACGTGTCTTGTCATATTCACTCAATAAGAGATGCACATAGCAAATTCGCTCTAGTTAAAAAAGGAGATCGCTACCTTATTGCTGTCCTTATCGGCGTAACCACTTTTTTGTACTGACTCCAAGGTTGTCACTTCATATAAATTGTATAGGATTTTATGACTATCGCTATCTCATACCCGGTTACACTGACATTCCGTCTACCAGCGTAAGCGAAAAATTCTTCTTCTATGTTTTGTGACAACCGCCGCTCGACTGACTTCACTTGGAGGTTATTTTTAAATATAAAATTAAAATATTGAGTTTTAATACTTTTTGAGTTTTTTTTTTGTGTAAAATAAAGAATATTTGATTGATTAATTGAATACTGAGTAGGTAGTGCAGTTATTATGTTTTCATAAAAGGATCAGCAATGATTGTGGAGATTCAAAGAGCCGTACCTAATTATTTTTTTCCATGTATGTAGAAAGGAACCGAAAAAAAAATACGTAGACAAAAATGTTTTATGTGTGAAGTTTCGTAGCAACAGACACGCCGAAGCAACTTATGCAGTGTTTTCTTAGGGGAAAGGCTACCCACTACTTGACACTTAATTCCACCATGAAACCAATTTTGTCTCGACACATTTTCATCGATATTGATAACGATGAAAATGTGTAGCGGCATTACAACCCAACGTCGACAAAATTGGCTTCTTGCTTGTTCCCGAAGCGATTTAAAATTGAATTGACTAGATAACTTCGCTTCGTTAGGAGAATTATGTAAGAAATTAATTTGATCGACTGTATTTCTTAGAAAAATTATTTTCTTTACGTCATAATCCAAATATTATAAAGTGGGTAATTATAATTACACAGTGTAACTTAGGTAACCACTTTTTTACCACCGTGCCCACCATGCCGTTAGTTCGCGACTCCTGCCCACTCCAGCCTGCGTAACATGACAGGTGAGAGCGACATAGGTCACTTTATTCCGAGAGATAAGTGTACTTTTTGCAACCATCAGCAGCAAGGATTATTCAGTATTTATGGGGTGTAGAGCATCTCTGTGATGGGGATGGACCAGGTCTGCCTGCATAACTCCAGTCGGTTTAGGAGTTACTGATGATTAAAGGTCTGTAATAAAATAACGATCAGCTGCAAGGCTGATCGTATGTAATTGTTGTAGTGTGCACTGTAGCTATGTGAACAGTACAAAAACTGACATGGTTTATCAGTCGGTTTAGGTGTTAAAGCTTCTAAAGTGTCACATACATTTGTTTACCATTTTTCTAGTTCTGATCTATACCTCTAGATGGCGTTGCACGTTACTTAAAACGCGCTAACGAGATGTTCTTAGGAATAAGTAACCTGCTTGTATCGATTTGTAAAATATACTCTCTTACTACGGAATGCTAGTTGTTTTAATATTAAAACCCTAGTCTTCTCAGTGGTGTTTTATTGGACGAATGAACATGGTCCTTCGAACCGAATAAATTCGGCAAGAAGTTGACTGTACATTCGGTATACCTAGTGCGCTGAGCCAAGATAGTGGATTGCTATCTAGCGCGGAACCTGCGGTGAGGGGTTCCTTCGACAAAGATCAACCAACGGGTGAAGGTGCGGGGAGAGCACCCCCTCGGTGGTCTTGGTGACCAGTTGTCCATAGCACAGGCAGTTGTTCGAGCGGGGGGAGCACCCCTTCGGACACCTAGGAGTCTACGTGAGGGTCAACTTCGGTACTGAAGGAGCAACATCAACGGTGAATTAAAGTGACAGGAGCTGTCAGTGCCACACGGTGACAGTTGACAGGAGCTGTCAGTGCCATATGGTGACAGTTGACAGGGGCTGTCAGTTCAAGCGACAGTTGACAGGAGCTGTCAATACAGCGGCAGTTGACAGTAGCTGTCAATACAGTGCCAGCTGTCAGTGACAAAATTGACAGTTGACAGAAGCTGCCAGTGACGTTTACTTTGTTGTGACATTTGTGCGAAGAAAAAACTGTGAGTACATTTTCAACCTTATTATCAAGAGAACAATAACTTAGTAGTTTCAAACTAGTGTTTTAAACTTTGCAAGTGTTGTAGCATGAACTTAGAATAATTTCTCAAATTGTGTTCCGACGGGGAACCTATGCCCGATTTTGTCGCAAGTGTTTTTATTTCAAACACTTAGAAAATTCACGTGTATTTAAAGCTGGACTTAGAATAATTTTAATATATTTTGATGGACTTGTAAAAATTTTCAAATTATTTTAACTTGCCTTGTACTCTATCCTTTGGTAATATTTTGTCTCCTTTCTGGACTTAGTATACTTACTTACAATATTTAACATTTGTTAAGTTTATTAATTTATTTCTACATTATCGACATGTCGGACAATTATATAAAAATACAAGAGGACCTACTGTCCAAGGTCGAAAGAGGTATGTCAAACTTTAAAAAGTCTCCAAAGGATCGGGTAACAATGGCTTATATTGAAACCAGGTTAGAAACCTTGGAGCAACAGTGGAACACGTTTGTAAGCACGCACAGTAAAATTGTGTTTGAATCAAGGAAAGAGGAGTTGCTTAAAACAGAATACTCCATTAATAATGTCTACGACGATATGGAGGAGGAGTACATAAACTACAAAGCATGTTTGAAGGATTCTTTGGCTAAATTTAAGTCGACGGCTACTAAAACCGATGATCGCGAACCTAGGAAAGTTTTTGTCAAATTGCCTGATATAGCTTTGCCCAAGTTTTCCGGCAACTATTCAGAATGGACCAACTACAAGGATCTTTTTAAATCATTAATTCATAGGAATGAATCATTGGATGATGTCCAGAAGCTTCATTATTTAAAGGGGTCACTTACAGGCGATGCGGAGGCCTTGGTAAAAACTATTACCATTACCGCCGATAATTACAAAGTCTGTTGGGACAGGTTGGTCTCGAGATACAATAATAAAAGGTCGATGGCTAACTCGATCATCAGACGGCTTATGAACCAAAAATCTGTAACGCAAGAATCGGCCGCTGCCATTCGCCAACTGCTGGATACAACTAACGAGTGTCTACAGTCGCTGCGGAATATGGAGGTTAGCACTGCGTCTTGGGATCTGATAATTATTTATGTGGTTACCCAAAGACTCGATCCCGAGTCCAGATCTAAATGGGAAGCAAGGGTCAGCGAATCGAGTGGAGAGCTGCCTACGTACAAGCAACTTGAAAGTTTTCTCGAGATGAGATTCAGGTCTCTTGAATACAGAATGTCAGAAAGGGTACAGTCAAATGTAATTCACACAAAGGTTTCACATGCAGTTGCAACAGACCCAAGTACATGTGTATTTTGTTCTGGAATGCATAAGATCAATAACTGTAAGTCATTTTTAATGGAAGGCGTTGAAGCAAGGCGACAGTTTGTACAAAGCCGCCGTCTTTGTTTTAATTGCATGAGTCCAAAGCACTCGGTGTACGCGTGTACGGTGTCAACTACTTGTCGCCAATGTAAAAAAAGACACCACACCTTACTACATCCGAAAACACCACAATTAGAGTTAGAGTCAAGTAAATCCGAGCAGCTACTCGAGACAAGCAAGGTTGTGGGCGTTGTTACTGAGGAACCAACGGCGCTGAAAGCAATCACAGAGACCGGTGAAGCTGAGAATCCCGAAGTGATAACCACCTGCTTTTCCACGTCTCGGAGTACTGTTTTATTAGCTACTGCTTTAGTCAATGTGAGAGCGCTAACTAAAGATAGTTCGGCTAGCGTCTTGAGGTCCTTGTTAGATCAAGGATCTAAGGCGTCGTTTGTAACGGAATCTGCGGCTCAAATGTTGGGCCTCAGAAGAATAAAGGAAACTGTTAAAATTTCCGGTTTAGGCGGTTCAGGATCATTGGAATCCAGGTCGTCGGTGAATTTACAAATAACTTCTCGTAGTGATCCAACATTTTCTTTGCACGTGAAGGCTCACGTCCTAGACAAACTCACCACATTGTTGCCTAGCAAAAGGGTGTCCATCAATACAACACAAATGCAGGCACTGCCATCCTTAGAGTTAGCAGATCCTTCCTTCAACCATCCAGGTAAGGTAGATCTTCTATTGGGTGCTGAGGTGTACAGCAAAATTATGATGGAGGGTTTGGTCCAAGGAACTAATGGTTCTTTCATGGCCCAGAAAACTAAATTCGGCTGGGTCTTATCTGGCGTAGTGGAGGACCCGACTCCTGAGCAACAGACGAGCAGGCATCTGAATTGTCACACTGTTACCATCAATCATGTCCATGATAACGGGGACGCCTTGCTGAAGAAGTTCTGGGAGTTGGAATCGGAGCCTGTTCTTGGCCAAAAGATATTGACCGAGGAAGAGAGAGCATGTGAAGACTTCTTTACCACGACTACCAAACGAGACGAATCTGGAAGATACGTCGTCAAACTTCCATTCAAAAATATGGAGCCTGCTTCAAAGCACGGTAAGTCCAAGGACATTACTCACAAGCGTTTTCTCATGCTCGAAAGGCGTTTAGCCAGCAATCCTACACTTAAGGCTGAATACTCGAAGGTGATCGACGAATACCTTGCCATGGGGCATATGGAGAGCTGTACAGACAAGGATAAGCGAGATGTGGTGTACTTACCTCATCACGCCGTTGTGCGCGAGGATAAAACCACAACCAAAGTGCGAGTTGTGTTCGACGCCTCCTGCAAGGGAACGAATGGCGCTTCGCTAAACAGTGACTTAATGGTTGGTCCCACACTTCAACCCGATTTGAGACATCTAGTGATGAGGTGGCGCTGCTTTCCCATCTCGCTATGCGCGGATATAGTCAAAATGTATCGGCAGGTTAGAGTAGCGGATGAAGATGCAGACTTTCAACGCATTCTTTGGCGCGAGAGTCCAAGTGATGAATTACGTCACTTTCGATTATTGCGGGTAACTTTCGGAATGTCCTCAGCACCATACCTGGCTGTTCGTGCCCTTCAACAGCTAGCATACGATGAGGGATCAGAGTTCCCATTTGCAGCAGATAGAGTCCTCAGTGACTTTTACATGGACGACTTAATGACTGGCTGTTATTCTGTGACCGAAGGAATCCAGGTGCACGAGCAAATGACCGAGCTACTGACACGAGGAGGATTTCCACTTCAAAAGTGGTCAAGCAACAGCTCGGACCTACTCAAGGCTATTGGTTGTAAGGAAAGTGAGCAGAATTTGGAGTTGAAGACCGACGAGATAATGAAAATTCTAGGTTTATCATGGAATAGACAAACCGACGAATTCCATTTCAAGGTTAACATATCTTCATTATCTGATGGTCCTGTGACTAAAAGAATGGTCATATCGGACATAGCAAGGTTGTTTGACCCTTTAGGGTGGTTAGCGCCAGCTATTACCACCGCTAAAGTTTTTATCCAAAGACTCTGGCTTTCAGGCATTGGTTGGGATGATCAACTTCCTCCAGCTTTACTGCGGGACTGGTTAACATATCGAGAGAATTTAATCGAGCTCGAAGCGTTTGCAATTCCTCGTTGGATAAGTTCAAGTAGGAACGACCTAAGCCTCGAGCTCCATGGATTTTCGGACGCATCCAACGTAGCTTATGCCGCCGTTGTGTATGTTAGAGTCGTCGACAAGGATAGTAATGTCCATGTCAATCTGGTGGCATCCAAAACTAGCGTAGCACCCGTAAAACAAGTGTCGATTCCACGTCTGGAATTGTGCGGTGCAGCCCTATTGACCAAACTTCTGAATGAAGTTTCTGGCGTCTTGAAGGTACCTCAGTCAAATATTCATGCATGGTCAGACTCGACTATAGTCTTGGCGTGGCTCAGTAGCCACCCTAGCCGGTGGAAAACCTTTGTCGCGAACAGAGTTTCGGAGATCCTTACCACAATGGACGCACAGCAGTGGTCCCATGTGGCGAGTGGAGACAATCCTGCTGACTGTGCATCCAGAGGTCTTCAACCTGCTGAATGTGTTCAGAGTATTCTCTGGAGATATGGACCAGACTGGTTACATCGCCAATGCATAAACTATGGAAAGGGAAATCATAAAGATACTGACCTGGAAGAAAAGAAGACGAAAGTATGCCACGTAGCGGCTACTGATGAGTGCGATGATAGCGAAGACTTACTGTACCGATTTTCGTCTCTCAAACGACTTACCCGTGTTATTGCGGTCTGCCGACGAGTCCTGCACTGGAATAAACCTGAAAAGGAAAAATTTAAAGGATTAGGCTGCGGTGTAACAGTACAGGAAATAAACGAATCTTTACTTACCTGCACAAAGATTTGCCAGAAGAACAATTTTTCAGAAGAAATCCTTAATTTGCGATCGTCTGGAAAGGTGCAGAAGAAGAGCAAGCTGGCTTCGCTCAATCCATTTCTTGATGAGAATCAGATTTTAAGAGTAGGAGGAAGATTACAGAATGCTTCAATCAACGAAGATACGAAGCACCCCATAATAATTCCCCATAAATCTCATTTTACGAATCTTTTGATTGATGAGGCCCACAAACGAACCTTACATGGAGGAGCTCAGTTGATGCTCAACTACTTACGGTCTCAGTATTGGGTCATTGGGGCCAAGAGTGTCGTGCGTCGATTCGTGCGTGGGTGTGTCACGTGTGTGCGCCACTCTCGTCAAGCTAATCAGCAGATGATGGGACAACTACCTGCAGCAAGAGTAACTGCACACCGCTCTTTTCATAGATGCGGAGTGGACTATGCTGGTCCAATCAGCATCAGATCTACGAGGGGCCGTGGCTATCGCGCCACAAAGGGGTACATTTGCGTGTTCGTCTGTATGGCGACTAGAGCTGTGCATCTCGAAGTGGTCAGTGACATGACTTCTGAGGCTTTTTTAGCAGCTTTCAAACGTCTTTCTGCCAGGAGGGGTCATGTTGCCGAAATGTGGAGTGACAATGGTACCACCTTTGTAGGAGCGGCCCGACAGTTACAGGAGCTATTCGATGTGGAAAGTTCGAGTGTGGCAGTCCAAATCTCTGACTGGTTGACTTCAAATGGAACAGCTTGGCATTTCATCCCTCCCCATGCTCCAAATTTTGGAGGATTGTGGGAAGCGGCTGTAAAGTCGACCAAGAACCATCTGGTGAGGGTGATAGGTACAAGTACGCTGACATTCGAGGAAATGACGACGACACTCTGTCAAATTGAAGCTTGTCTCAATTCGAGACCTATTTGTCAAATGCCTAGCGATCCATCGGATCCGTGCCCATTGACACCGGGACACTTTCTTGTAGGCGAACCACTCGTGCTCGTGCCCGAACTTAATTATGAAGCTTCTAAGATTGGAACGCTGAAGCGTTGGCATCTAACGCAACGAATGGTCCAAGACTTTTGGCGTGGATGGTCAGAAGAGTATCTAACCCAACTACAGTTTAGACACAAATGGACAGATACAATTCCAGAACCAGGCGTGGGGGATATGGTCTTAATCAAAGAGGATGGTTTACCCCCTGCTCGGTGGGTGTACGGCAGGGTGACTGAGAAGTATCCGGGTACGGACGGGTTGACCAGGGTGGTTAGTCTGAAATGTAAGGGGCAAACCACTATTAAGCGACCCATTTCAAAACTAATAATTTTACCCAAGTCAGATTAATTGACAGTCCGATGGCGATCTCGGTTTTAGTATCGGTCGATTCTTATATTATATTCATATCTTCTTATGTTCCAATGTTGTGTTACATTTTTGTATAACATCTTTGATAAGTTACTTTAACTTCAACTTTACTTAAGCATTTTTGTAAGCCAATTTTAAGCCTACCAATGTATACTTCTTATTTTACTTCTTATTTTATCCTACTTATGTTAAGGTTTGTTAAACTTAAGTCTTTTATACAAGTTTGTTTGTTTTTTTTTCATGTTACTATTATTTCGCAATTTTTCATTGTTTTAATGGACTACGTCCAGGGCGGGCGGTATGTTAAAGCTTCTAAAGTGTCACATACATTTGTTTACCATTTTTCTTGTTCTGATCTATACCTCTAGATGGCGTTGCACGTTACTTAAAACGCGCTAACGAGATGTTCTTAGGAATAAGTAACCTGCTTGTATCGATTTGTAAAATATACTCTCTTACTACGGAATGCTAGTGCTACGAATGAACATTAGGAGATACAGCCGCTCAAAGGTCGGAACTTTGACTGGCTGTATCTACTAAACAGACTGACAGAACTTGACAGTTTTTGTACTGTTATAACATTTTACATTAGGAATTTTTACAGACCTTTAGTCATCAGTAACTCCTAAACCGACTGGAGTTATGCAGGCAGACCTGGTCCATCCCCATCACAGAGATGCTCTACACCCCATAAACACTGAATCCGCCTTGCTGCTGATGGTTGCCAAAAGTACATTTATCTCTTATACTACTTCTAAACGTCAATTTTGAGTGAGATACTATGGAGATAACCGCCAATTTGACGTTTAGAAGTGACCTGTCTCGCTCTCACCTCGTGTAATGTTATGCAGGCAGGGCTTTGGCTTCGTCTCACGGATAATGGTGAAAAGGAGTGGAGTGGGCCATACTCCACCACACGGGCCCAGTGCGGATTGGTGGAGTCAAGTTTTCAACTTGCTGTCAGAGTGTTTTCAAGCCGCCCCTATTTGCCCCAACAGCTTAACGTGCTTTCCATGCACAAAGGCGACTGAATCAGTCATCTAAAGACATGGCTGTATAATTGATTCAAACAAAATGTTCAAGTACGATTACTGCATGATCAAAAATATACAGGGTGCGTAATACGCTGACGGTTTTAAAGAAGATGTTCAGATCACCAAACAAAACATCTTTCTCTAAGGAACCAACATCGAAATACTAGTAGCAAAAAAAAACTGCTGTTCTACAGGGTGTAACAAAACACCCTAGTAATACTTAAGGGGGTGCTTCAGACCATCAATCTGAACAACTTTCAATATGGAGCCAATATCGAGAAAAAATAAAAAAAAATCTGCTGACCCATACATTTGAGTCGAGACGGTACTGCAGTTTTGTATGAAAGAGCGGTTTTTATTCGCGATTTCGATGTTGGCTCCATAGTGAAAGTTGTTCAGTTTGATGGTCTGAAGAACGCCCTTAAGTATTACTAGGGTGTTTTGTTACAATAGGTATACACAGTTGGGTAGAATAGGATTGCAGTTTGTAGTCCCATAGAGAAAGTTGTTTAGTTGATGGTTCGATCATCCCCTTTAAAAACCGTCAGCATTATTAAGAAAGGACCCTATAGTTTGCAGTTACAGTAAAGTTTCTGATCATCCCGAAAGAGATTATGGCCTTGTATATGTATTACATCTTGACTATTATAAAACTGTAAATTTTTGAAAAAAGATTTTAGTTTGTTTGTTTGTTTGTTTGGGTATTTGTTTGTTCGAGTATCACGCAAAAACTACTGAACCGATTTTGATGAAACTTTTTTTGTTTGGTAGCGTAACATCTGACTTAAAATCTGGTATATAATTTATGCGGACGAAGTCGCGGGTAAAAGCTCGTAATTATTAATTAGAAAAGCTTGCCTCAATCGTCAATAAACTTTTTAACCAATAATAAAAACAGCGGTCGATTCTCGTGAACAAAACAAAAACAAACTAAGATATTCAGCTCGCATCTAGTTAGGTTGTTTGATTTGGCTCCTTAATTAACCGGAGTATCATTGCGGCGTTTGTTTGTGAGGGGTAAACAGCGGTGCGCGGTAGCAGCGTGTGCTAGTGTGATGTACGAAGATTGCGGGTTTTGTTTACGAGTTCTTATTATTATTTAGATTTAGAGGATGGATGGTGGATGTTTTGAGGTTTCTGAATCTCTGACTACCCCTTCGGGGAATTTTGTTATGAGCATACAGGGTGTAACAAACCACCCTAGTAATACTTAAAGGGGTGCTTCAGACCACGAAACTGAACAACTTTCACTATGGAGCCAACTTCGAAATCTCGAAAAAAAGAACAGCTGTCTCATACAAAACTGCAGTACCGACTCGACTAAAATGTATGGGGATAGCTGATTTTTTTTATCGCGATTTCGAAGTTAGTGAAAGTTGTTCAGTTATTGATGGTCTGAAGCACCCCCTTAAGTATTACTAGGGTGTTTTGTTACATTTTTTTCTGTATTTACTTAAAAACTGGTACTTATACAGGGATACCACTTTTTATGTAAATACAAAAAAATAATCAAAATCTGTCCAATAGAGCTTAGGCTATAATGTTTTGTACAATACAAGCCGCATCCATTCCCCTAACTACGCATACAACCCTCTATTCTCCTGAGATTGCATGTAATTGTGTATGTTTGTCCTTCCGTCTGTCCGTCTAGGCACCGCGAAGCTTTTGTCTTTCATTGTTTGTTTAGCTACCGGTTTTCATTTGTAAAGATTATTGTTATGGTGAATTTGTGCTTTAAAAGATTATTGTAAATGGTTCCATTTCGATTATGTTAGTTACCGATATCGAAAAATAAAATGAAGAACAATACATTTTAGCAAAACTTTTAATTACAATAATGTACAGGGTCCTTCATAATATGCTGACACTTTTTAAGGGGAAGATCAGATCATCAAACAGAACAACTTTCTCTATGGGACCAACACCGATATCGCGAAAAAAATCAGCTGTCCCATACATTTAGCTCAAGTAGGTTTGCAGTTTTCCGCTCGGCTGGGCAGCGTTCGGGAAGCTACGTAGTATCTTCACGTCCCAAATACCGCAGTGTCTTAAAACGAAAGTCTTCGATCAGTGTGTGTTGCCAGTGATGGATGACATATGGAACAGAGACGTAGTCGTTCACTCAAGGCCTCATAAAAAGGCTGAAAGTCACCCAAAGGGCAATGGAGAGGGTTATGCTCGGAGTTTCCCTGCGAGATCGAATCAGAAATGAAGAGATCCGCAGAAGAACCAGAGTAACTGACATAGACCAAAGAATTGCTAAACTTAAGTGGCAGTGGGCGGGGCACATTGCTCGCAGAACCGATGGCCGGTGGGGCTGAAAAGTTCTCAAGTGGCGACCGCGTACCGGAAAGCGCAGCGTGGGTAGGCTCCTCACACGGTGGACCGACGACCTGGTGAAGGCGGCAGGAAAACGTTGGATGAGGGCAGCGCAGGACCGGTCGCTATGGCGATCCTTGGGGGAGGCCTATGTCCAGCAGTGGACGTCCATCGGCTGAGATGATGATGATGATGATGAGGTTTGCAGTTTTGTACGGGACAGCAGATTTTCTTTTCGCGATTTCGATGTTGGTGCCATGGAGAAAGTTGTTCAATTTGACGCTCTGATCATCGCCTTAAAAAGTACCAGCATATTAAGAAGGACCCTGTATATTTCTTAGAACTGCCAGTCGTGCCTTCTGAATTACTGAGGTGACGTAACCGACCTAATCCAAATTTAGCAGTCACCCATCCGAACATGACCTGACTAGGCGTTGCTTAATTTCTACGCCGCGCCGATTGAAGCCTCAACCCTGCCAAAATAAACCTACTGCAAACGCTAAAAGTGCGACGTAAAATACACCTAACACCATCCATCGCCACAGCGCGGAGCCACAGTATAAGAAAGAGGTATTGAGTATCTTATACTAAATACGGTACGGACACTCCCTGCCCCCCACCATTTTCAACGTCACCGTCACCTCGTCTATGTAAAATGTAGGACTGTGGCGTATTTCTGTCTGCTTAGCACATGCTTACTTCTTCCTCTACATTTTTCCCATTTGCATCAAATGAAAGCTAAGTGTCCAAGGATGTCCGTTATTATTTTTTTGGTACCTATTATTCTGTATTTTTGTGTGGCAATAAAGTGCATTTTTTTTTTTATTCAAGGTACGGAACTAACCTGCCAAATATGGTGATCCACCTCTGCCACAGAGCACAGTAGATGAATTGCATAGCCCGTGTGACACAAAACATCACACCTCCTCAACGACTTTCATAGTCTTCGGGTGCAAACACCAATAGCGCGATGTAACACACACCTAGCACCATCTATCGCATTAGCGCGGAACTAACCTGCACAATATGGTGATCCATCTCGGCCACAGCACGCAGTAGATGAGCAGTCCTTGCAGCTCTTACGAAGCCTCCACAAAGCTCGATCTCCGCGTCCTGAGCGAATAGCATGCAGAACTCCGCTCGGGAGCCGCACACGCTAGTGCCGAGGGCGTAGCGAAGGGATTGCGTGGCTGATGCTCGTTCTGAACCCTGCCGGATATTACTTGATGTTAAATGGAAACTTTTAGTTGGCATTGACAGTGTTGTTTTATAAAAATGTTGATACCCTACTATCCTGTAATTAGTCCGTAAGTTTTCCTAAAATGAATAAAATAAAATTATAGACGCAGCATAAAGAAAGAAGTAACCTCTATTGAAGTCCACTGATTTCGTGACGCTTGGCAGAGAGATAGCCAGATCTTACTGGTGCATTTTAATTTCGTCAAAACAATCAAATTGATTGCTCCTTTTGCAGTACAGTACCCGTCAAACAACTTGAAAAACGGGCGGAGGTGAACGCAATGCGCAAATTTTATTCTGCACAGTCAAGGTCTTGCTCATAATTTGCCGGCCATTATAACGTACTAAAATATCCTGATATTTCGAGTATAGCTGCCTCCCGCTTGCAATGGATGGAGAGTTTAATATAGGTGTGCATTTCCTATTTCTCTTTTTCTTAATTACATTGTAGCAGATTCTAATACATTTAAAAGCAATTCCCTGGGTCCACTGGACTGCTATATCAAGTTTCGTAAAATATTCCTCTGTTGATTATGGTAGTACAGGAGTTACAGCTAAAGGCCTGATGACCCACCGCTGCTGAAATAAGATCAACACCATATCTTCAATTCTTCATGCTTGGATCTGGGAAGGGTTATATTTTGATGTCAATGTGTTTCATCCAGTCTTCCGCTGCCGGGATTAACCTATGGAGTTCTTCAATTCCACCGGAGCGTAGATTGAACTCTTCACCACATGGGCGAGGGTTGAGTCGGTGCCCCACAGTCGCACATCTGTGACTCCCTTATACTTGTCAATAAGCTGACAGAACAATACTCACAACATCAGCATCGCAGGGATGGCACAGGTCAGCGCAGACGGTCAGCAGAGTTTGAACACTCTCTCGAGCTTCTCCCGCGTTCTCGGCCCGAGTGACACACCCGCAGAGGCAGAGGTAACTGTAACAAGAGGTCACTATTTGAGATGAATGAATGAATGGTCAT
Source organism: Agonopterix subpropinquella (assembly GCA_922987775.1). NCBI lineage: Eukaryota > Metazoa > Arthropoda > Insecta > Lepidoptera > Depressariidae > Agonopterix > Agonopterix subpropinquella. The sequence goes on from OV277714.1 coordinate 1,333,543, forward strand.
AGCTGATTTCGAATACAGCAACCACTTTATATGAAAGGCAGTCAGGATATTATTGAGCGCATGTGTGCGTTAAACATAGTATTTAACACTGTCTATCTCTCGCGAAACGAAACAGCACTTCAACGCTGGCGATGTCTGTCCACTCTTTCAGGTTACAGTTGTACAGAGCTGACTGCCAACCTCAAGTAATAGACAGGAACCCGAAGAAGAAGAAGAAACATAGATGCACTATCTCGTCCTTATCCTCAGAACGTGGGGTAGGATGCAGTAGCTATAACCGGCAGACACACGTAGCATGACACGGGTAACAGAAATGTTGACGATGCTTTAAGGAATTAGACACCTCTTACAGCATCCGTCCTTTTCGAAAAAGTACACCAGACGGCATGGAGCGACACGCTCAAAGATATTGATGCTATTAGGCTTATATTGAACGCTTTTACGAGGTAAATGTGATTATTATCTTGTCTTATTTAGACCTGGAGTGAGATTTTTGAATCTCATTCACTGAGTTCAGCAGTTAAAAATGTCAAAATTACTATGGAGATACGCATCTTTCTACTGCTGATTTGACTTTCAAAAATCGCACTCCTGAATTATGATTTTTGAAAGTCAAATCAGCAGTAGAAAGATGCATATCTCCACAGTAATTTTGACATTTTCAACTGCTGAACTCAGCGAATGAGATTCAAAAATCGCACTCCAGGCACTATAATAGTAAATTTGTGAGATTTCACAGTTGCAGAGTTTCGGTGCTACTAGTGAAACGTGGGAGTTTCCAGAATATCTCTGACTACCCCCTCGGGAAATATAGTCGGTGAGCATAATATGAAAATTTGTGCCGGCTTGCCGTGTATTTCTGACGCTCGCTTGAAGTTTGTCCACTCTCGGTCAGAGAGATCCGCTTTAAATCCTAATCTATTTCAGCGCGGCCGAGTCCTTTCCCTCTCACATGAATTTGTTTACATTATGAGTGTTTACAAAACAAGCTCGGAGCAGAGCGTGAATGATAAAATTTACACGTCGCGCGCAATTAGATCAAAAGATTATCTCCTGCGCAATCCTTTTCCTTGTTGCCTTTGTTTTAAGGGGATGTTGTACAACAGGGGTGGCCAAACCTAACAAGTATAGTCTACATTGGCCTCGATTCGGACTGTGCCACGACTTAACTTAACTAAATTTATTCCTGTCACTTTCTAAAATAAGATTAAGAAAAGAGACAGAAAACCAACAGCTGACTTTAGTGCTGTCAAAGTGACGTTAAACGCCCAAAAACGCTTTAAATAAGATGGCATCTTATTTTGGTCGTGTAACGTCACTTTGACAGCACTAAAGTCAGCTGTTGGTTTTCTGTCTCTTTTCTTAATCTTATTTTAGAAAGTGACAGGAATAAATTTAGTTAAGTTAAGTCGTGGTACACTCCGAATCGCGGCCATTGAAACTGTAGATATACCAGGTGGTTTACCTTCAAGAACTGTGTTTTAGATCGAGCGACTAGGTCTATAAAACGAAGCTCCTTAAATAAAAATATATCTTCGAATACAGAGTGTAACAAACACCCTAGTAATACTTAAGGGGCTTTTGCTTCAGACCATCAAACTGAACAACTTTCACTATGGGAGCCAACATCGAAATCGCGAAAAAAAATCTGCTCTTTCATACAAAATTGCATTACCGTCTCGACTCGAACGTATGGGACGGCAATTTTTTTTAATTTTTTCTCGACGTTGGCTCCATAGTGAAAGTTGTTCAGATTGATGGTCAGAAGCACCCACTTAACTATTACAAGGGTGTTTTGTTACACCCTGTAAATATAGTAATACGTCGGGAAGTAATCAGTGACATTTTCATTATACATTCTAATCATTTTAAGCAATCATTCTATTTGTGAACCAAAAATTTGCGTAGAACTGACTGCAAAATACCCCTTAACCCGGTCTAGTGAATCTTTATGAAAACTAAACAATGGATGTTGACGCTCTGTTGTTGCGGTCCGACCGGCGATGGACCAGGATGGAGTTAATCTTTTAACAACAGCTTTGCACGGGTTAAAATTAAAAAGTTTACGGTGCGAAAAGCTATAATGGACTTTAAAATTAAAACGATTTAGGCCGGATTCGACCAAACTTTGATTTAATAGAAGAGATATACGGAACAATTTTACTCTTGTTATTTACTCCGAAATAACTCCATTTGTGCTAGCTCTACCACACTAAACCCATAATAAAAGAACGAATGTATAATCCACCTAAAGAAACAGGTCGTTGTATCCGTACTAATTGCAATGTGAAGTTATACAGTTTTAATTTTTTAGGTTTCTTTTTATTACATTTTTTTTAATTATGTGATACTGAAAGTCTCGGGATCCGTCGAAATCGGCGGTGTAAAATTTACTCTCAACTTACAGGAGACCTTTGCCCTGCAGTGGGATTCTACAGGCTATCTTTTACTAAAAGAGGATTGGCAGATTTGGACCCAGTCATTTTTTACGAAAACTAAAAGCCATTCAGGACGGGGCGGTCATAATTATTATGAACAGAAAAAATTTAGGCATTTTTTTTTTAATTTCCACTACTCCAGAAGTCCGGATTCAAAAGTAGAAAATTACTAATAAAATAGACAAATCGTCCAAAAAGCAGTAGCAAAACGCAACCTTTACAGCTATTTTCATCTAATATTATCACTGAGGTATTTTTGGTCGTTACGGAACGTATTTGGCTTGGTTGAACTGATAGTGTGTGTGATTTCGTTTTCTGCCATTATCATAATATTGTACGGTTATCGTGAATTTTAATTAAAATAAACACAATGAATGCGTAAAAGATTGAGTGAACTATCTAATACAAAAGATTATGAGTTTCACACACTTGATACAAAAAGTATCATAAGGAGAAATACCTTACCTCCAACTTCTACAGATTACAACTAATTTACAATTTTGTTAGTTTTTTTTCACTCTACACGTATTACTAAGTTTCATTCATGTATGGGACCTCTATGTCTGGGTCTCAAATTATATGGCCTTCCGCCAAACTTCTTTCCGTTTGTTAAAAAATCCATATCCAATTTAGGTGAAGAACACAATCAAAAAGATTGATCCCAAAAAATCTTCGCCAACATTTAAATCTTTTAAAGTACACTCGAGCACAAAAAAATAATTGATAAATTACAAAAAACGCAACGCAAGCATCTTGCTTCCCTCGCTCCAATTATATCTTGTTCAAATATTTGAGCCGACTGTACCGGGGTATAATCGAATCGCGGGGGGAAACTGTTAGTTCGAGCTGATTTAGAGTTGCTTGCTTTAATCTCAACAAGGTGAATATGGTCGAAGAGGTAGGATAGCTATTTCTATTATAATATCTTAATACTTTGATTAAATTAAAATATAAAGATTGGTGACTAGCCTACAGCGCAAGGACCTACGCATGGACCGCATAAATTGAGCCCCCATCGCCTAATTTACTTAGAGTGACATTGCTTGATTGTGATACTTTTTTGATTTTAGGCGGGATAAAAGAACCACAATGTCAATGTCAAAACTCGTTGTACAAATCGTTCAAAAAGAAAAAAAACAAATCACACGGCATTACTTTTCACTCGTAAGTATAGCTTGGCAAAAAAGTCATGATCGTGGTGACAGGTGGAACTAAAATTTTAGTATGGTGGTGTTGCCAGGTTATGCATGATTTTGACGTTCTTGCGTGGAGGCAGAGCCCTCATTTTTTATCAGGAATTTTTTGCCAAACTGTAAGTACATGAAAAGCAGGTCCATTTTTCGAGTGCGTAATGCAAGAACGTCACCTATCTTCTGCTACTTTAATTTAATCAACGTCTTCATATCTTCGGTTCTACTCATGGAAATTTCAGCAAGCATTTCCAAAAACCTAGGGTTCTATTATAGTCAAAACAAGGAACCCTTATACTTCCGTCCATTCTGTCTGTCTGTATGCTTCGCTACAATTACTCCCTCATTTTTGAACCAATTTGATCAAAATTTGGTATGAAGACATAAATAGTACCTAGCCCAAAAACTGAAATTTTCGACACCCATACAACAAAACGGGGATTGAAAAAAAAAGTTTTTTACTCAATCGACTGAGGTGTCGTTGGACAGCTCTTGTAACTGTAATAAAACACCCATACAAACTAAGTCGTTACAACGCAATGCTTGTAACTCAAGATACATTAAGAGGGCTATCGCAGTTCAGTGGCGCCCTCATCACATTAAAAAAGATTTCTCAATAAAGAAAGCCTAAATTAAAAAAGTAATCAACACGAACACTACAAAAGTCTTCAAGCTATTTTCATAGAATACTTTTATAGGTTTTTTAAAGGTCTAAACATACAAATTTTGAAAAAAGAAAAAAAACGGCCGCTTTTGTTTTTATTCGCAATTAATAATAATAATAATAATAATAATCGCGGCCATAGCGCCGTACTCCATCGCGGCCATAGCGCCGTACTCCAATAGTCTTTACACAAATGGCGGGGACCATCCCCGTGGGTATCATGTTGTACGCTCGGAGATGGTATCCGCCATTTGTGTATCCCTTACATTTAGATTAACTTGTCTTTTGAACGGGCCTCTACATGTTGGCTTCGGCCCCATGCACGCCTTCCAAAGGTCCGGGACTTATTGCCCGTGATTACGGAACGTAAGACATATAATAATAATAATAATAATAAAATTTATTCAAAAAGAAGTACAATGGTTTTCACTTTACACGTTATGCAACAGAAATCTTTATAAAGTTGTACATAATAACCTTTTGATGGACCTCTAACTCCCTATGTCTAGGTAACTTAAGACCTGTGCATCAGGAGTCAGCGTTCCTCTAACATTTTTTGAGAACCGGTTAAAAGTAAAAGGATGATTACATTTAAAACTATTTATATGGTCTGTATGTGTGCTTGTGTGTGTGTGGGTGTGTGTGTGTGTGTGTGTGCGTGTGTGTGTGTGTGTGTGTGTGTGTGTGTGTGTGTGTGTGTGGGGGGGGGGGGGTGAGTGATTGAGTGGGTGATGATTTTATGTATATTTGAAGGTAAGTATTACTAGAGGGTTAATATTGAAGATGATGTTGATGATGATGATGATAATTAAGTTTGCATTATCATAGTACACAACGAAGTAGTTCCTCAGTTTCATTATAAGATTTGTTTTGTAGCCAGTCCTGCAATTTATTTTTAACTTCGTAGTGATTTAATTTGTAGATTCTTAATTCTTTATTAATTTTGTTATATAGCCTTGTACTTAGGGCACAGAACTGTCTGTAAGGAAATTGTGTTCGACATCTGATAGGAGCACATACAGGGACTCCTGGGCGCTTCTGCACAATCCTATCATCTAAAGGTAAGTTAGCATGCTTACGCAGTACAGCACGATGGACGTAGAGCTGCCTTACAGTGAGCATGCCACAATCGGAGTATAATTTGGATGTTGGATAATCGCGAGGTTTAAAAAGCATAACTTTGAGTACAGCTCTCTGTGCTCTCTCTAGTTCTAAGAGTAAAGTTTTATATGTTCCCCCCCAAGCCGGAATACAGAAGCTGAGGATAGACTGGCAAAGTCCACGGTACACTAACGTCAGCGTTTCAGAGTTTGCGGAGAACCGCAGGTTTTTGAACACGTAAATAAGTCTTCTGACGCGTCCAATTTGGACCTTTATGTGAGCTCGCCATTCGAGCCTCTCATCCAGATAAACTCCAAGATATTTTATACTGGGTACGGTATCTAGAGATACACAATTACAGTTGAGAGAAGAAATCTGACAAGTGTGTGCCTTAATTTCCGATGATTCAGCTGGCTTCTCATTGTTAGAGATGGAAAAGCGAATTACCTTTGTTTTTTCAACATTTAGTGTTAACAGGTTTAAGGAAAGCCATTCCATCACCATCCTTAGGGAATTTTCAGCGTTTTCTCTGGCATTTCTCCAATCAGTACCGTATACCAGTAACGCAGTGTCGTCTGCGTACGTAAAAATATTGCACGAAGTGAGGGATAGCTTACATAGCTCATTTATATATATAAGGAATAAAGTGGGCCCCAGGATACTCCCCTGAGGAACGCCATAGCTTATAACCTCATCCTTGCTAATACTAGAATCAATTTTCACGTATTGTGTTCGATCGGACAAATAATCCCTGAACAGATCCAAGGCAATGCCTCTAACACCAATTTTGTTTAATTTATTCACGAGTATGGGGACAGAGACAGTGTCAAATGCCTTCGATAGGTCGAGAAAAATTCCATAACATTTAAAACGGTCATCCAATTTGTTTACCACTTCATTTGTAAAATCCAACACAGCATCCTCAGTTGACTTGCCTCTCCTAAAACCGTACTGGTTGTCTGCTAATATTTTGTATTTATTTAAGTAACTAAGAAGGGCATTATTAATGACACGTTCCAAAATCTTGGATAGTGCGGTTAGTACCGAGATAGGCCTATAATTGGATACACTGTCTCTGTCACCACTCTTAAAAATCGGATGAACAAGAGCTTTTTTTAGTGCTTTTGGAAAGATGCCATTACTTATCGACAGATTACATATATGAGCTATCGGTGGAACCAAGGCCTTACGTGATCTTTTGATTACGGTGGCAGGAATGTCGTCCCATCCAGTAGCGCAGTCACTTCGTAGTCCGCCGACAATTCTATCTACGTGGTCTAGGTCAACGGGAAGAATTACCATGGAGTTACTTTGGGTAGTGTCTGCAACATATTTCTGATGTAGTAACGAATTTAATGGGTGAGTTATTTTTGTTGCTAGTTTTTCTCCAATGTTTACAAAAAAATTATTCACCATATTTAGGGATGATGTTTCACTCGTAGAAATACTTAAGAGTTCCTTAGGGGATTGGGGTTTTTGCTTAGTATTCGTTACTTCCTTAATAATATTCCAAGTTGCCTTAGGGTTATTTTTGGCCTTAGCAAATTGATCCCTTTCATAAGCGTGTTTAACTTTTCGCAGTAAAATATTGCAAAAGTTTCGGTATCGCTTGTATGTGAGTTTTAAAGTAGGATTTTCAGGGTCTTTCTTTAGATCAAAATGCATCCTGTCGCGATTTTTTATGCAACGCAGTAACCCTGGGGTGATCCAAGGTTTGATAATACGGTTTTTTCTAGTGACTTTGACAGTTGTTGTATGTTTTACAATAACTGATCTAACTATAGCTATAAGATTTGTTGCAGCCAAGTCAGGGTCCGTCTGCTCCATTATTGAACTGAAATCTGTACTGTCCAGAACCTCTCTAACTGCTGGAAAATCTATTTTAGTTTTAAATTTTGCGTTTATTGCTTTATCAACAGATTGTTTTAGACAAAGATAGAGTACAACCGGCAGATGATCAGTAACTGCTGCCTCCAAAACCAAACAGGTTGCTTTAAGATTAGTTTTTAGCAGCACGTGATCTAAGCAGCTGTTCATCCTTGTGGGGTATGAGTTAGCTGGGAGTAATCCTAGAGAAGCAGTGAACGTAAGATAATTTTCCGTGTTTCGGTCTTTATTATTTGAATTCCTTATATCTACATTTAGATCTCCGGTTAACACTATATTTTTAAAGGCTTTTAGTGATGTAACTACTCCTTCTAAGCTGTTGTAGAAATTGTCTAAATTTTCATAAGATGGGGAGCGGTAAATAGATATAATAGCAACGTTATTAATACAGCAAACTAGGCAGTTTCCGTCTATAAATGTTGGTTCAAAGACAGTACAAGCGGAAGAAAGATCATTTCTTATGTATACAACTACACCGTCGTTTTGCACTGGGTTGTTTGTAGTATAATGTGATGAGTAGCCATCAAGAGTAGGTAGCGGACCAGATCGCTGCAGCCAGCATTCGCTAAAAACTATCAGATCGAATTCTACCTTTGTCACCGTTAGGGTAGCAATAAATTGATGAAAGTTACATTTAATGCTTCTTATATTGATGTGTATTATTTTCAGGGGAGAATTTTTATATATAAGAAATTCTAAACATTTTTCCGGTGGGCATACGTACGATTCAGCTACATTATAGTTGTCGATTTCCGACGCAATGTTATTTATGTTAGCCATTTATATTCGATCAAAACTAAGTATCGTTTGGGACGCATAGGTAGTAGTGGTGGAGCAAGTGTGAGGTGAGCAAAGAAAAAAAAAAAGAAAAGAACAATCTGCAAACATTTAAAGAGATTTGGTATACTGGTTTTTGCATGTTTGGTACGTAAGTATATTGTGTGAGGAGTGTGTATGTTGGGTAGTTGTTGCTGTGTTATTAACATTTCATACATCTTAAAACATATATTGAATTTTATGGGAAGTAAGTTCTGCTTACCATAGGAAAAAATTGTTACATTTATAATAACAAAATCATAATTATACATTTTAAAGTTAGAAGCTAAAATAAAAAATAAAGGATACAATAAAAGTGTTGACGCTGATAGGGTCAATGATTTAAGTCATTGCTTCTGTACTAGTAAATCAGTTAAGGTCTGTTCTGATTTGACATGTATAAATTTAGCATTAGAGTCCTTGCGCAGAAGGATTTTGCCATTCGATGACCAACAAAAATTAAACTCATGTTTCTTGGCGAATTCCCTTGCGTGGTAGAAGAGTTTCTTAGTTGCAGCGGGAAGGTGTTCATCAATATAGATTGGTTTCCGCTCTCCAGGCATCCCAAGAGTTTCAGTGTTTAGCTTTTCTCCAATAGGGCGGGAGTTGTTGAATTTCCGGGCAGATGACAGGAGATGATTTCGCATGTGGACTGAAGTAAATTCAGCTACAATAGCTCTCGAGTTGCCCTGCTTACCCGGGAGTCTATATATGTCTCGCAAATCTGACGTAGTAACGCTGAAGTCAATCGCTTTACCAACTTCTGAGATCACAGATGCCAGATCATTGTAGTCCTCTTTCTCCTTAATCGGAACGTTTCTTATTTCAACAGAGGCGGGTCTAGGTTTTAGAAGTAGCTCTTGAACTTGAGCTTCCAAGTTTGAGATAGATTCTCTGTTAGATTTTTGCTCCACCTCCAGGCTAGTTATTTTGTTTCTCATGTCTTCGTAGTTTTGGCTAATAAAATCCATTGCACTTTCAATATCCGAGTTTGTTTTTTGTATTTGCCGGCATTGCGTTTTCAAATCAGTGATGTCTGACACAAGCTTAGATAGTACAGAATCTTGATTTTCATTCCAGCTAGTCAGCATTTGCTTCAATTCATTTTTGAAATTAAGAAAGTCGCTGGAGGATACGTTACTTTTTTTCGAACCTTTTTTCGGAGATTCATTAAATCGAGGACGTTTGTATCTCGGATTTCCTTTCTCATAGGAATCATCCATTAATTCAGTATCGGATTGGGATCGGGGAGTCTCTTGACTTGGTGAACCCTTTGGAGATGTTCGTCCCGTTTTTGGCATGTTTTCAGTTTGTTTAAAGCAATGTCGTTTCGGACTTTAGTTCAGGTGAGGATTTCTTTCAATCGTTGATTGTGATTCGGACTGTAGTTCGGGTGAGGATTGCTTTCAATACCAAGCAGATTGCGATTCGGACCGTAGTTCAGGTGGAGATTGCTTTCAATCGAGTAGACTGTGGTTCGGACCGTAGTTTTGTTCTGCAGTTGGCACTACTGCACATCTATCAAAGTCAGTCGGCAGAATTTTCTTAGTGATTTGGATGGTAGATAAATAGGTATTAAATAAATATTTACCCACTTTCTTTGATGTGATCCAGAAAAAATCCGGATTGGAAAAGATGAAATTCTGTAAATTCACAAGCCACAGTTCTCTCTTCAATGTAGCATGCACCCCGGGTCCTGTACTTCATATAAAATCACCACAAAAGCAAAACCGTAAGTAATCACTGTAAGAATTTATAAAAATGCGGCACTTCTATGGAAACAATGTTTATCGGACAGCTGTCAGAACGGAACCAACCAACCAACCAATTGTCTAAAAGTGGAATGTTTAGAACCTATAACAGTATTGTATAACAATGGCTTGAAGGCTTTAGTAGTGTTCGTGTTGATAACTTTTTTAATTTAGGCTTTCTTTATTGAGAAATCTTTTTTAATGTCATGAGGGCGCCACTGGACTGCGATAGCCCTCTTAACTCAAAGTCAAAAATATGGATGCCAATGACTTAAATTTTAGCCTGTAGGAGGTATACGGATAAGTTATTAGTCAGTGCTGAAACTTTAACCATGCATTCAACTACAACTATCACTATAGTCCGAGATCCGATCGTAAAATTATGCACCTATTTCTTAGGCGAACGAAATGTGATTCTAGTGTATGCTTACACAGGGATTAATTCAACGCCACCAAGTTGCCTAGAAAAATCTTGCCGCAAGTATCTTTTCCACTATGATTTGTGGTATAACTTTTTCCACCTGTCTGTTAGGGACGTAAATGAGGTGCCATCGGAAGGAGAATGATTTAAAGTTCTGGAAAAACTAGGGTTGCCACCTCTCAATCTGCCGCAACTATAGGGTTGCCAGGTTCAAAGAAGTCATTTTTGAACCTGGCAACCCTAGAGTTGCGGCATACTGAGAGGTGGCAACCCTAGTTTTTCCTGTTCTTTAGACTGGTGTCCTTCCGATGGCACCTCATTTACTTCCCTAGCAGACAGGTGGAAAAAGTTATACCACAAATCATAATGGAAAAGATACTTGCGGCAAGATTTTTCTAGGCAACTTGGTGGCGTTGAATTAACCTCTGTGTAAGCATAAACTAGAATCACATTTCGTTCGCCTAAGAAATAGGTGCATAATTTTACGGTCGGATCTCCCACTACTATGGAGCCAAAATTGAAATCGCAAAACATAAATCAGCAGAAGTGCGATTGTTGAAAATCATACGAGCGACTTGGCAGTAGAAAATGTCAAAATTAGTATGGAGATTATGCATCTTTCTACTGCCAATTCGCTCGTATGATTTTCAAAAATCGCTCTTCTGTTCCATGTAGGGTCCTTCTTAATATGCTGACACTTTTTTAAGGGGATGATCAGACCGTCAAATTGAACAACTTCCTCTATGGGACCAACATCGAAATCGCGAAAAAAAAATCATCACTTCCATACAAAACTGCAAACCTACTCGGAGCCAAACGTATGGGATAACTGTTTTTTTTTTCGCGATTTCGATGTTGATTCCATAGAGAAAGTTGTTCAGTTTCATAGTCTGGTCATCTCCTTAAAAAAGTGTCAGCATATTAAGAAGGACCCTGTATATTTAAGTAGATTTGGTTAGGATTTCTGTATGATCTCTTTGATTAGCGGGTTAAGCGCCTATGAAAAAAGGAGGTTGCCGACCAAAGCCCTAAGTTAAGCTATTAAAGAAATATCAAACTGGCCGTATATAACTGCTATCACTAAAACAAAAGGCACTATAAATAACCTTTTTCACTGGACGTTTAAAAACAAAAACATGGCGCCATGGAACGTCAAGAATTCAAAATTGGAATTTGTTTTACCGTTCTCGGATTGGTCAGTCAGGCATAACGTCTCTTTCAACTAAGATACATTTACATCTCGTTTGTACGATTTTGTATTTTATTCCTTTAACAATAGAAGTGTTATCAAGTGTGTATGTAAGTATGTCAGGTAGTAAAGTCAGTGATAATGGCGGACCTCCTTAGTGGTGACGGGTTAAGATAAGGTAATCTTAAATATTTCTTACCTTTGAGTCCGTGGGGTTTGAAAAGGTCATTTTAGTAGTCATTTTGTATTGGACTCGAAGGAGAGTATCTGAATGATTATAATTAAAAATTTTACTCCCAATACCCAGAGCGTCGGTGGCTGGTTGCTGAGAGGCATGGACACTAAATCATGAGGATCTGGGTTCGAATCCACACGGACTACTACATGCCATGTACCCAGGGTTCGAATTGGATAATAGGGGATCGGACAGTCCGGGACAATTAGTCAAATAAGCAACTTTTTAGTGAACGTCAAAACAAGCGCGATGTATGAAAAATTGTACTAAATACCCACAAGTGACGTCATCAACATTTCATTATTTTTAATAGTTCATCATGTTATTAAAAATTAAAAATGTGAGTATAGCGTTATTTCCAAATGTTTATTTTACTAAGAAGATAAAGCTAAAATATATTTTATGCAGTCCGCTCCCCTATTATCCAAGCTGAATCTTAGTTTTGAGTAAAATTTCTAACTAAAAGTTATAAATGGCTATTTTTGTTTTAATACAATCGTATCCAGACCAAGCAGCTCGCAGTCTTCAGCATTTTCGTTTCGTATCACAAAGAATAACAAATAATTGAGAAAAACAACAGAAAACAGTGAGAAAAATTATTTCGTGATTGTGTATTTTTTTTTTCGCGAATCGTGTCCGGATTATGATCGAATACACATGACGTGATATTGCTAGAGCAAGCTTCTAGTCTTTTCAAAAATTGTATAATTATCAACGTATAATTATCAAGATAATTATCAACGTATAATTATCAAGATACTTAAATAAATAAATATAAATAAATATCGCTCACAGGCACATACATTGTAATGATCCCAAGGTAAGGCCTTAGGCTTTTTGTTATGGGAATCATACAACAACGGCACAAACATATAACATCCATGACCGAACCGGGATTCGAACCCAGGACCCTGGTTTGGCAGTCCGGCGTGGCAACCATTACACCAACCGGGTCGTCAAAATTTTCAAAATTTTATTTAAATTTTGTTTAAATTATCAACGTATAATTATCAAGATAGTTATCATTATAATTATCGACGATAATTATCACATCGAACCCTGCATGTACAAATTTTTCTAACTTATGTACGTAATACCGACTGCTCTCAAAAACATCGTGAGGAAACCTGCACTGAAGAAGAAATTCTGATGCATATGTGAAGTCTACCAATCCGCATTATGCACGCTTGGTGTGACGTAGGTACCTACATACAGCCTCCGTATTTTTGCCGAAATCCGAGTCGAGCTATAATTTAAATATCTGTACCGACTTTCAACTTCCTATGTCTTATGGTCTTTGAGAATAATGTGACAGACGGACGGACGGACGGACGGACAGACACCGAACTGATTCCATAAGTGTTCCTTTTTGCCAATTTTGGTACGGAACACTAAATAAAAGCGGTCAAGTGCGAGTCGGGCTACTCGCGCACCGAGGGTTCCGTACCACACCACTACAGAACACAACATTATTAACTTAGAAAAAAAACTTTTTTTGTCCGGGACCTTTAGCGCGAGACCGACTCACACTTGGCCGGTTTTTATTATTTGTTGTTATTCTGTAGAGTATGCTCTATAATCACACTAAGTTTGACGCTTGTATGTGTTACCGTTTTTACGATAGAGCGTGAAGAAAAAACGTTGGTAAAAACTAGTTTCTTGTTGAGAACCCCCCTTAATTTTTAACTATTTGACATTTTTATTATTTGTTAACAAATTTCAACTATCTAGCTATTACGGTTCAAAAGTTACAGCCCTAAATAGGTAGGACAGACGGACAGACGGACAGAAGGACGGACGGACGGACGGACGGACGGACAACGTAGGCTTAGTAATAGGGTCCCGTTTTCACCCTTTGGGTATGGAACCCTAAAAAACACACGTGTGTTCAAAACATAACTAGAAATAGAGTCATGAAAGTTTTATAAAATCTATTTTCGAACAAAATATTAACGCCACAAAAATAGATGCATTAACTTCGTATTTTCATTCTTTAACTACAGGTTGATTTATTTTGGAGCTCGCCATGTTAACCATAATATAATAGGAACCTACTTTTAATATGATAGGATTTCCTTAGCGATGAAAAATTGTTACTTTACTTGGGTGAACAAAGTTTCATATCATTCTTCTTCTTCTTATCGTGTGGGCAGAGCCCTGGTGTCAGAGTTTTTTCAGACCGCCTTACGGCCTCAAATCATTTACATTACCTAAAATACAATGCAAATATAACTACATATTAATAAGCTATTATATTCCGGACATTTCCCAAACCAACTCAATTAAACTTCACAGGTTTCAAAATTTAAGTTACAAAAGACCAAAAATAAAAAACATCAAAGACCAGTTAAATTCCTAACCATCATCCTGTACATTAACGTATGTTGGCGCCAATGATTCACGGCCTGCTCCGGCCAATCACTGCGAGTTCTAAATTCAAACGCGCTAATGGAAGACGAGCTTACGATCGGCGCCTGCGCATCTATTCTCGTAGGGTTGCCAGGTTATTATTTTAAATACAATTTTACGGAATATTTTAACGAAGAGACGACGACAATTAAGCATCAGGCTTAGATTGAACTATCCAATTTTTTTTGTGGATAGTCTAAAGTCACTAAGGGATACGGTGATTGTAATTTATAAGCGACATCACATCACATCACATCATTATAATATGAGTATGTGATGTAATGTCGCCTACAAATGATTAGATAATAGATACACAAAGCTCTAGAGTAGAGTAGAGTTTCTGGTCGCATTTTCTCTACAACAGTACACCTTCCGACACGGTGGTAATGTCAAAAAAATTACATCAAAAAGCTATCATGTGATAATATTTTGAATAAAAAAATTTGTACATGTAAATTCGGCGCTCTCCCTTGAAAAAATACCTTAAAATGTATAGAAGTTTTGACTGAAGTCAAATGTGTAATAAATTATAAGGTTTTATAAAAACGACTCAGATAATATCATTTATTTTTATTTAACGAGTTATTTAATAATTTATTATTAATAAATTATAAAAAAGCAGCAACCCCAAAATGGCTGTCAATGGCCTCGATTCGGACTGTGACACGACTTAACTAAACTAAATGTATTCCTGTCACTTTCTAAAATAAGATTAAGAAAAGAGACAGAAAACCAACAGCTGACTTTAGTGCTGTCAAAGTGACGTTAAATGCGCAAAAACGACTTAAATAAGATGGCGTACATTATGATGGCATCTTATTTTGCGCATTTAACGTCACTTTGACAGCACTAAAGTCAGCTGTTGGTTTTCTGTCTCTTTTCTTAATCTTATTTTAGAAAGTGACAGGAATACATTTAGTTTAGTTTAGTCGTGGTACACTCCGAATCGAGGCCAATGTTGTTTAGTAGGAGTTGGTAGGATGTGTTGCAAGCACAATGTTTTTTTATATAAAAATGATAAAAACTAATAAATCATTATAAAATAAACTAATGCCTGCAGTTAGTTTCTAGTGTTCCATAGTCCATAATAAAAATAGAAGGACGGTTATACATTTTTTGGTATTATGTGCCAGATGTCCTTGGACATGTGCATCTATTTGTTTAAAATAGTGTTCGAAGACATTTACGTATTATTCAGATTAATAAACTGACAACACCAAACCACTTAACAAAAAAAATGTGCTTACAGCGCATTTAAAATATTTCCCTTCTTAATTTCAGTTAGATAAATGCACTGAATGCGCTCTCTCGAACGAGGTGAAATATTGGGAACCATTAACCACTTTTCGTCTCCTTTGATATCTTGTTAGGCTTCAAAGACTTTGAAACGTCCCATTTAAGAAAATATTTAACCTTATATAGATTAAGTGGTTGAACAAGCGACATTATTATTTGTATCTCTCTTTGTACGTTTTTCGATGCATGTATTGTACCCATTGTCCATTATAATTTATAAGTGGCGACGGGCTCACTACCCGTCAAACTGGACAGTTTCGGCACGGAGTGAAACGTTGATATTCAGAGTTTTCAGAATATCTCTGATAGTCGTAAGAATATGCAATGCTATCTCTATATTTGGAAACGCTCTCTTTTTCAGGGTAACTGGAAGATGTCTGATGTCGCCCTTTGTGCTTTTCGACTCTGTGGTGTCTTGTTGAATAAAATAAAATGAAACAAATATCAATTATTACAGAAAAGCCAAACAGAATCGTTCCGGGACGTGGCTGTATAACTTTATGGCTGTTCACATGTCCAAAGGGTTCGATTGCCTATGTGCTAAATTATACGAGTCTCCTACCTCGAGAACCTACAGGACTTTCCTAAAACAATAAAAGATCCTGATAGCTTAGAACTGGCAGTACTTATTCTAACAAACGGCATCCTAGACGCCTACCACAAAAGCTGCCCTCTGAAAGAACCCAAGCAACGAAGGAATACTCCCTGGTGGAATCGTAAGTTAGAAAAACTTAGAATCGAATCTCGTCGGCTCTTTAATAAAGCCAAATCCTATAGGTGTAGTTGGGACACCTACAGGTCTGTTCTAACAACTTACAAACGAGAAATCAAAATAGCCAAGAGGAAAAACTGGCGGAAGTTCTGTGAGGAGATCAATCAAACTCCTCAAGGAGCTAGACTGCACAGGATCCTCGCAAAAGCTCCAAAAAACCAATTAGGTCTTCTCAGAAAGCCTGATGGTAATTTCACTTGCTCCGAGAAGGAGACCCTGGAACTGCTCACAGCAGTCCATTTTCCTGGCTCCGTCAGTGAAACCAACCCAAGCACTGTCACAAGTACAAAGGGTAACGAAGACGCTCATGCACCACATAGGCCTCACTCAGAGGACTGGCGAAGAGCGTCAAAAATCTTCAGACCTAATCAGGTCAAATGGGCGCTAAAAACCTTCAAGCCCTTTAAATCAGCTGGAGATGATGGAATATTCCCAGGCCTATTACAACAAGGCGCGGAAATCCTAACTCCAATTCTAATAAAAATATTTAGAACTAGCTTTGCATGTAACGTTATACCTGGGCCATGGACTAAAGTCACAATAAAGTTCATACCAAAGACAGGCAAAAAGGACTATGCCCAACCAAAGTCCTATAGACCTATTAGTCTCACCTCTTTCATGCTGAAAGCCATGGAAAAGGTACTAGATCTAAACATACGGGAAAGTGCTTTATTGACACACCCGTTGCATAAAGATCAGCACGCCTACCAAAAGGGCAAATCAACAGAAACCGCCTTGATAGATCTAGTCGACAAGATCGAAAAATCTATCGAGGATAGGCAAATTGCCCTTTGTGCATTCCTGGACATTGAAGGAGCGTTCGATAATACCCCGACAAGAACCATAATTAGTGGACTAACTGCCAAAGAGGTAGATCGGACCACTATAGGTTGGATAGAATCGATGCTCCGCAACAGGTCTGCAAAACTAACACTGAACGGTCACATCCATACAGTCAGAACAACTAGAGGCTGTCCACAGGGAGGAGTACTTTCCCCCCTCCTGTGGTCAGTCGCGGTTGACCAACTCTTGCATCTACTGGCCGAGGAAAGACTACCCACACAAGGGTATGCCGACGACCTTGTAGTAATCATCAGAGGGCCGTGTCTAGACACAGTGTCCTCTCTTGTGCAAAGAGCTCTTCACATCATACAAAGATGGTGTGACGAAAACAGTTTGTCTGTAAACGCAGACAAAACAGTCATAGTACCATTTACGAACAAACGGGACCTCAAAAAGTTAAAAGTTCCCCGTCTCAATGGCAAAACTATACCCTACTCCAAAACAGTTAAGTACTTAGGCGTAACTTTTGACCAACGCCTCAACTGGAACACGCATATTGAAACCGTCATTCAGAGGGCCAAGACCTCGCTCGGCATCAGCTATCGTGTGGCAGGGACTAGGTGGGGAATAACCCCTAAAATAGCCCTCTGGCTTTTTACCGCCATAGTTAGGCCAATCGTATGCTACGCTGCAGCTATCTGGTACAAAAAGACCCTCCAAAAACCACAATAGACAAACTCAATAGCCTTCAAAGGACTGCGTGCCTAATCATAACAGGCGCTATGTCCACCAGCCCCGGGCTAGCTCTGAATGCATTACTCAACCTCCAACCGCTGCACATTTTTGCGCAAAGGGAAGCGAAGGCTTGCATACTCAGAGTTAACCCAAACAAGAACCGTAACTGGCAGTCGAGGTGTTTGATTAGCCTGCAGGAGGATGCCACGTGCCTCCCAGTGCTAAAGATGACCACAGACACCATGACGCCAGTATACAACTTCACCAAGAACTATACTGTTACATTTCCTTCGAGGGATGACTGGCTTGAGGGCCAAACATCCATCAAAGACAACTGCCTAACCTGGTTCACAGACGGATCCAAGAAAGGCAATGACGTTGGCAGCGGAATATACGGCGAAAACCCAAGACAACAGACCCAAAATCTTGGAAATTACGCCTCCATATTCCAGGCGGAGGTCTACGCCATCACAGCCTGCGCTGAAATTAACTTAAGCAAGCGCTACGTCAACCAATATATCACAATCAACTCTGATAGCCAAGCAGCCTTGCTAGCCATAGACTCTCCGATCATAAGGTCTAAGCTAGTACAGGACTGCGTATCACAACTGAATGCCTTAGGCAATAACAATCAACTTGTGCTACAATGGGTGCCAGGACACTCAGACATCGAAGGGAACGAGAGGGCGGACGAGTTGGCTAGAAGAGGCACTGAAAACCACTTCATAGGCCCCGAACCCTTTCTCGGAATCCCCAATAGTCTAACGCGAGATTCTTTGAATAAGGCCAGCTTTGGTGAAGCAATAAAGCTTTGGTGTAACACCCCAGGCATGGGCCACTCAAAAGCACTTATCAAAGGCTACAATCGCAAACTTGCGAACGGTCTCCTTGCCCTCAGCAAGGACCAAATTTGTACAATAGCAAGGTCACTCACAGGCCACTGCAAATTAAATAAGCACATGCACACACTGAATTTAAGTGACACGACCGGCTGCAGATTTTGCAAGGAGGAGATGGAAACTCCTCTGCACCTCCTATGTGATTGTGGTCCCCTGATGTACAAACGCAGCACTCATCTGGGTAGGCAGGTGCTGACACCAGATGAGATACAAACTATCCCGATCAAGAATCTACTGCGATTTCTGGCCGCAGTGGGGATTGGTAAGGAACTATAAAAAGGGCGATCACAAAGGACCAGCGATGGTCTACGTGGCACAGGCTTAGCAAGCCTGTCAAGGCCCAAAACCACAGATAATAATAATAATAGGCTTCAAAGACTTTGAAACGTCCCATTTAAGAAAATATTTAACCTTATATAGATTAAGTGGTTGAACAAGCGACATTATTATTTGTATCTCTCTTTGTACGTTTTTCGATGCATGTATTGTACCCATTGTCCATTATAATTTATAAGTGGCGACGGGCTCACTACCCGTCACACTGGACAGTTTCGGTACGGAGTGAAACGTTGATATTCAGAGTTTTCAGAATATCTCTGATAGTCGTAAGAATATGCAATGCTATCTCTATATTTGGAAACGCTCTCTTTTTCAGGGTTACTGGAAGATGTCTGATGTCGCCCTTTGTGCTTTTCGACTCTGTGGTGTCTGTTGTTGAATAAAATAAAATGAAACAAATATCAATTTTTTTTTTTTTTTTTTTTTTTTTTTATGTGTGATAGGTAAGCATTTGACCCCAATCTCACCTGATGTTGAGTGATGATGAGGCCGAAGATGTAGCATGCTTACCTAGAAAGATGCCTATTCACTCTCGCCTTGAAGAGGCCCAGGTTGTATTGCTCAGGGAACAGATCCGCAGGCAGGGCATTCCACTCCTTAGCCGTGCGCATTATAAAAGAAGAAGCAAACTTCTTCGTGCGAATTGCTGGTAGGTCAACGACATAGGGGTGGAAACCCAGTCTGCGTCTCGTCCCCCGCAGATGAAAGGGAGACGGTGGTATCAGATCGTGTAATTCAGTCGCACACTCTCCGAAATGTATCCTATACAAAACAGACAGACAGGCTACCTTGCGACGATGCTCAAGACTTTGTAGCTTCGCCACCGAGGTTGGATCACCTATGAGCTTCCTGGCACGCCTGTCGATTGAGTCCAGCGCGGCCAGCTGGTATTGGGCAGACCCGTCCCAAAGATGGCAGCAGTACTCCATACACGATCGGACTTGTGCTTGATAAAGTTGTAGAAGCTGTCCCGGAGTAAAGTACCGTCTGACCTTCGAGAGGACGCCCAGTTTTTTCGCTGCGGTTTTCGCCATGGACTCAATGTACCGTCCGAAATTCAGATCGGACGATATGTTAATGCCAAGGAGCTCCAAGCGATCAGCTATCGGTATGGAATTATTACAGAAAAGCCAAACAGATTCGTTCCGGGACGTGGCTGTATAACTTTATGGCTGTTCACATGTCCAAAGGGTTCGATTGCCTATGTGCTAAATAATACGAGTCTCAGAACCTACTTAGGTGTTACAAAAATACAAAATAAACATTTAAAGGTGTGGTTTAGATTAGACCATCAAATTGAACAACTTTCACTATGGGGCCAATATTGAAATCGCGAAGAAAAAATCTGATGTTCCATACTAAACTAAAAATCTACTCGAGCTAAATGTATGGGACAGCAGATTTTTTTTCTGTTATTTCGACGTTGGTCCCATAGTGAAAGTTGTTCAGTTTGATGGTCTAAAGCTAAACAACCCCCTTAAAAGTTTTAAATGTTTATTTTTCTTTTGTAACACCCTGTATACAAAAGGATTTTTTAATTTATTCGGCATAATTTTGTACAATTAGTACTTATTTTTGTAATTTGACATAATACAAAAATAGATAGTAATATTGATGCGATGCGAATTTGTTAAAAATTTTCTTTTTCCATTTTGTTATTCATAATCATGACATAGGATAATATTAAGCCCATAAATGTACAAATATTCCAACAGGTGCCCAAACCATTAAAAAACCCATCAAACCATTTTAAACCCTAATAAAACTCATTCAAATGTACCAAAAAGGCGTGATTCATTGAACCATATTCCCTACATTGAGACATCAAATTTATTTCAATTTAAATATACGCAAATATAAATGTAAATGTAGTTTAAACTAATTCTTCGCCCCTTAGTACCCTTATAGATTTCCAGTTCATGTCTATTTATTTTATCGAAATAGTCACCAGAACAATTTAATCATGTGTGTTTGCGCTGATATTAATTATACTGACGATCATACAACATTGCATTTTAACAAAAACGTTTATTTTAATATCAATTACTTGGCTGAATTTATAGATAGGAGCACTTTAATAGTAAATGAAGTTTATTTAACATTACGTTGGGCGACTCGTTTACTTACATAATACGTATTTGAAAACGTAAAAATAAGAACATAAGAATTTCATAAATAATATTTGATTGATTGTAATGATCTTTTCTAATATGTTTCAAAGCAAATAAATTATATTCTATTCTACTGGTTGATTGAAATCTTACACTCTTTATTAGTGAAATATTTTAAACAAAAAGGGATGAAACAGTATTACCTACTGGAGACCATATTGTCCAAAAAACTTGCTTAATTTTCTTAAATATTTTAGTTATCTACACTAATATTATAAAGAGGAAAGATTTGTACCTATTTTTGTATGTTTGTATGTTTGTAATGAATAGGCTCAAAAAGTACTGGGCCGATTTAAAAAATTCTTTCACCATTAGAAAGCTGCATTCACCCTGAGTAACATAGGCTATATTTATTGCTATAAAAGATTAGACGTCCACCCGTGCGAAGCCGGGATGGGCCGCTAGTTTAATTATATTTTAGTTAGTTATATGTTAGTTATATAGTTATATTTTATTGTTATTTCTGATAAAATATCAATACATTGGATTGAAACAATAAATACTTACTATTGGTATTCTATTGCACAATCGTTAATTTAAAATCTTGCACAACGAAAAGTAGTTTTAAACTACAGTGTTAAAATCAACATAAACAAATATTATCCCATTAAATCAGTGCGTTAAATAAAATGGACATGAGCTGCTATACTATACTTACATATAAATGATTGGCAAGCATTCGTATTATAGAAACCTAATGTTTCCACCAATAGCTCTTATACCTAAGTCGTAAAGATGAAAATAGCCTGATTCACGTGACTTCACGTGTACAAATCGGAAGGGTTTGAAAGGGGTAAGTTCTAGAGGAATATAGACTCTATTGTCAAAGGTTTAAAGTAATCTAGGTAGTGTATGATTTGTCACATGCGAACAGAATTAAGATTGTATCGTTAGGCATAATGTAAATTCAAACAATTTCAATAATAAAGATATTTATTATTTGTTACTTGATTAATTTTAATCTTAGACAATTTATATAGGGACGAGTTACGCGTGTCATTCTACTAAGAAACATCTGCCACTTTTTGCGGGGGGCGATGTACCATGGAATCCGACACTTTGGATTTTATTTCCCATAAGTTTAGATTCTAATTTTGAATGTTAAAAATCATGAAAAGTAGTCTCGTGTGAACCCCAAACGTTCTAAGTTCAAAATTAATGTTTCGCTATTACAGGCTGTCTCGTTTAGTGATAAGGTATAAAATTGGGTGTAAATGCACAAGATCAATTGTTCTTATACCGTGGCAGAGGGGAAATGCTACCGCAAGGCGAGTCCCTATATAAATTGTATAAGATTTTAATATTGTTGTACACATACATACAAGATCATAATACCTTTTGGAGTGGTCAGAATTGCTGTAACTAATAAACTTTACTCAAAAATTCATTACTATTATGTTCTTTGAAAGCATTTTGGAAAAGACATATTTGGATTATTTGGGTAGAGTATTTAATCGTTTGAAGCATTTTTTATTTAATTTTACAAACTGTCCAGTTAATCTTGTAAAAAATAAGATATTCAAAACACAATTTTAACTTTATTTGATTCTTTTTCAACCTCTTTTCGATCGGGTCTAATTTTCAAGAATTAAAATTTTTCTTAAAAATTCTATCGATTCCGCCCCGAAAGAACTCCAATAAACACGTACAATATTTCCATACGAAAAGAGGCGGGGAGAGCCGGGTAATCCGGGTAAGTAATTCTCTCTCGGTAAGTAATGCGCTGATAAATGAAATTAAATCGCACAAACAAGTGCTGCCATTCGCCCGCGGCTCCCCTTTCCGATGCCTCTTAGATGTGATAGTGATGTGAATACATATCGATTATTTTTAGCTGAATGTTATAACGTTGTGCGGTCTTTTAATATTAAATTATATCATGTACATTTACTAGGCGGTTTACCCAACGAATAGCGAACCGCCGATTTGTATATAACAGGGGGGAAATGCATAATAAATTAGTACACACTGAGACTCAAAAGCTTTCATTTCTCTGCCCCAACCACCACTGCAACCTTCCACTCTCCGTACACGAGAGATCTCCAAATTGGAGATCGCTGCCTGCGCCCTTCTAAGATCTTTCCAGTAGGCCTCGCATGCCACCCCCCGAGAAAACGATAAAAATCGAGATGCTCCATCTTTATTTACGTATGTCAGAAAGAGCGCGCATAAAGTTTTTCTCGTTTAAACGCTTTGTCGTGGGTGGCATTCTAGCCGTGCAGCACACTTTCTTGCAAAATCTAATGTTTAACATGAATTGTATGAATAATATTCACAAGAAAACAAGAATAAATAAGTTTGAATATTGGTTTAGTTTTAAACATAACGGTGAATTACCTACGAGAAATGTTTGTAGTTTAATGTTTTGTTTGATTTCTTCTTCTCACCTTCAATTATTAATAGTATAAAAATGGGTTTCCAAAGTTTACTTAGGTATTTGGTTGATTAGAAAACGTTTAAAAAAATTGAGAGGAAGCCTGTAAACGTTGAATGTAGGCTGCGGATAACGATGAAACAAATAAAAAACTAAAACTATCGACACCAAAAACGCCCAACCCTAAAGCAAACATCGCAAAAAAGAGCATCGCAACTCGACATGTGCACGGCAATCTGTCGCTGAAACGCCACTACATGTCTCCCATCCTTCTCCCACATACTACTAACTACGCCTCGTTCATGTTCCACAAAACAAGCCATTTACGTACTTACAACATGAGAATAAAATGCCTGAAAGGGGAATTCTTAGAACAGGCAGTGTTTCAACCTCTCTATCGAACTCCCTAACCTATTGTCCCCATTGTCCCCTACTTACTCTTGTCGCGAGTACTTAACGAATACCGATTAAGCCCGTTGCGATGTATTGGATTGTTTTCGATTGTCTGAATCGATTAAGTCGAAAAAAGTGTCTGGTTTCTGTTTTGTATTCTACGATGTAATTAGACGATCAAATATTGTTTTTTGAAGAGGCGAGAGATTTGTGACAGAAACTCAGAATCGTAGCATGTGGCGATCTCTGCCTACCCGATTGGACACAGGTGTGAGCATATGAATGTATGTAGAGAGAAAAAAAAAACTCACTTTGTGCCTCATTCTTGAAACATAAAATGCAAATAAAAGTATATTCTGACTGCCCTAGGGTCTGTACTGTGCCCTATGCGTAAGGTCCTGGGCTGCAATCGCGGTAAATATTCGCTGATTGAACTGTTATTGGCCTACGTACGAACCATAACTTTTGACACATTTGGTATTGCGCTAATCGCGGTACTGCTCTTGACAGCCGTTAGAGCCGTTTTGACAAATCGCTCAGACGTTATTGGCTGTCAGTTACATAGAGTATAGTGCGATGCGGAATTCAGCACATGTGATTAGAACTGAAATAGGATAAGAATAGAACTTCCATGTTTTAACTTTTGGCGGGGGCGTGCGTGTGGAGAGCTCGCCTCCCGTCCGTTGTCCGATGGGCTGTAGACTCGCTTGTCGGCTAGCTTGGAGGGAGAATGAAATGATACTGCCGGTGTGATCTTGTGTGCTAATTCGTATAATGGAAACTGTAGATGTTGACAGTAATTACATTATAAAAGATCTACCGGTACAAAATATAAAGTCGTCGTTCTTGTCACGACAAGTGCCAGAGAGAGAATGAATGAATGAATGTTTACAGTACTCTATGGAATGAATGAATGAACGAGGTACTCGTTCATAGTGTTGCCACAAACTTAGCGCAATCGGGCTCCTGAAACCTTATGATTACTACACGCTAAATACAAGAGTTATATCAATATTTCTGACCACCCCAAAACAGGATTGATTGAACTTATGACAGTTTAAAAGAAAAAAACGTTACAACAATTTCTCAGAATTTTTGTCTCGACAGAAGAGTACCATCCAGGAGTGCGATTTTTGAATCTCATTCGCTGAGTTCAGCAGTTAAAAATGTCAAAATTACTGTGGAGATATGCATCTTTCTACTGCTGATTTGACTTTCAAAATTCATACTTCAGGAGTGCTATTTTTGAAAGTCAAATCAGCAGTAGAAAGACGCGTATCTCCATAGTAATTTTGACATTTTCAACTGCTGAACTCAGCGAATGAGATTCAAAAATCGCACTCCAGTCCTCAAACCCAATCTTAATACACTATCAGCCTATATACGTCCCACTGCAAGGCACAGGCCTACCATCAACGAGGGTGGTAGAGGCGTTAGACCACCACGCGTACCAATACATTATCACGTTCCAAAATCCAAGCAAATTCATCTAAGCGTTCAAACAATCCTCTGACTTGACAGATCAAACAAATCCACTATTCCGCATCACCAAAGACGCCAAGCCCCATATTTCACCCCCCATTCACTGCAGCTGTTCCACTCCCACGACAATCTGGTTTGAGGGCGTGATGTACACCTGGATGATCTCACGGCACTTTATGGAGATTTGTCTGGACCCTTTAGATGTTTGGCGATAGATGTTTATGGGAAAAATAAATTTACTTGCCTTGGGATATCGAGAAAAGTATCTGCTAATTATGTAAAATGTAGAGAACATTTTTAGAATATAGTTTCATGATCATAAGACTGAGGGTGAGAGAATTAATTAATTATTTCTTAAAATAGATTTGAATTCGCAACGCAGGCTTCGACTAACCAGAGTCACAAACATTATGTTTAATGTCCCTAAAGGCAATGGACAAAATTATAATCCGCATGCAAGCTTCGTCAAAACTCAACCACCTAAACAAAATGCCCTGCCCATGCAGCACGACCCTGGCTCAAAAGTCTTCTGGATTCTTTTAGTAATTGTTAAGTGTGCCCACACATAACTGCCAAGTCGCATAGCATCGCAAATATCTGCGATGCGCTGCGTGCAATAATCATACATATGTCATCGTAATAAGTCATCGAGCGCTGGCAGATATTTGCAATGCGATGCGACGTCGCAGTTATATGTGGGAGCCCTATGTCAGTCTAGCTAGATTCTAGAACGTAATGATCTTATTTCTGGTATACACTATCCGAATACCTACGTATATAACAAGTGTTAGGATAAACAGTTGCATTTCTTTAAGGGGTGATTGTACCCATCATCATCATCATCATCATTTTCAGCCTGTATCCACTCACTGCAGGGCATAAGCCTCCTCCCTATTTTGTCATTCTTCTCGGTCCCGTGCCAGTCGCATCCAGGTCTTGCCAATACTTTTCCAGATGTCGTCAACCCACCTAGCTGCCGGACGACCCACTCCTCTTTTGCCTAATCTCGGCCACCACTCTGTCAAGGCTTTGCTCCACCTGCCATCATTTCGCCTAGCTACGTGTCCTGCCCACCGCCACTTTAAGCGAGCTATTCGATCCCCGACGTCCTGAACCTTAGTTTGACGTCGGATCTCGACGTTTGTGACGTGTACCCATGATACCCATGATACCCATATATTATACATATGTTTTCAGTATCATACTGAAAAACTTTCCCTAGAAAATGAAACTTCCCTAGAAGTCGAAATATTTTTCTTCGTATTTCATACTATACCTAAAATAATAAATTCATGATTAATCCTCGAGAAGAGTGGACGATTAATGTGAATCTCAAATACAGCACAACTAGAACTAAATAATAAATAAAATCTACGCTATAATCACAGCTCGGAACACAATCGGCCCCCGACATCTCCATCGAGACGAGACGCCCCGCGGTGCCCCCCGCCGCGTTGTTGTGCCCACTACATTACGCAGAATGCCCACAAATGCCCACTCTTCTCATTATTGACCCTGGACTTTGATGTTTTAATTTAAACTTGTTTAGAATTCATTGAGTGTTCTATAAACAGTCTTAATTAAGACAAATATGCTTATGAATATTTAAAAAAACTTCTGAGGGTTTTTCTAATCGAGCTTTGGCCCAGCACATATTCTCATCACTGTAACTCGTGTAAGCCAGGATCAACAGCGGCGACCAATCACAACACTAGACCATGAAGTCCAGCGAGCCCGGGGAATGACTCTAATCGCTCTTGGAACCCGTTAAGAGCCTTCCGAGCCTATTGTGCTGCCCCCAATCGTATTTTTTTATTTCTAAACAATTATACAACATTGCCAAAAAACAAGAATGCCACATTGTAGTCCTGATTGGCTTTAAATTTATCGAAACATTACGGAATATTATGTTTTATACTTGTAACTATTATCGTTAAAACCGCCAAAAGTGGCCACTTTTGGCGGTTTTAAGGATAATAACTACAAACATTACAAAAACAAATCTGTAGTGACCCGATAAATTGAAAATCAGCAAGGACTTCAATGTGACATTCTTGTTTTTTGGAAATGTTGTTTAATTGTTTAGAAATAAATAAAATACGATTGGGGGCAGCACAATAGGCTCGGTGCAGCCTTAATCAAAGAAGATAGGAGTTGGAAAAAATAAGTTTCAGATTTCCCTTTGTTGCAAACGGGAGACAGCTCAGACAGCAATAGAAAATCATGGCTATTAAAGGCTTATTAGTACCTAAGCCAACTTCTGGAGTGCGATTTTTTAAAGTCACGCGTTCAATCAGCAGTAGAAAATGTCAAAATTCCTATGGAGCCTCATTCGTGATCGTGAATTTCAAAAATCGCACTCCAGAGATAATTAATGGCAAAGATCGAGAGATCCTAACGCAACAGCACCTATTTTATAGCAACATAAAAAAAGAGGAACCTAAACCTTATGTACTGAATCTAGGACCCGTTTGCTTCTAGTACGGCAAAAACGACAGAACCCAAAAAAAAACCTACTATAACACATTCATCCACAAATAAGATTAGACAAACGTAAACAATTAACAATAATTACTTGACACGTGCCAAATTCACCACACCAAAGCAAAACCAACCTTACCTCCTACAAAATAACAACAAAAACCAAACAACTCTTGAAACAAATTGACCCATTTTTGGTCACGTGTTTGAAAATTTGACAGAATTATGATGACATTAGGGATTTGGTAGGAATCGAACCGCATACCCGAGAGGATTGTCAGCACGCGACTTGAACCGCATGTGGGATCATTTTGCACGCTCCTTGCCATAAAATTGATCAATGACATAAACATTACCATTCTCATAATAAAACCGGTGAATGAGCATCTCTGTCTTTTATTTAGTTTTTAAAACTATAACCCCTATTTCTAATTTTTCGAGAAATCTTACGGCGGTCGCAGAGGGGTCAATTTAATACAAAACTTTGATGCACAATACAATACAATACAAATCATTTATTTTCTCCACAAGCAGTTTTTACAGGAACTTACAATAAACAGGTATACAGATAGAATTGTGGGAGACTGGTGTCTGAAATAGGTAAACCAAGGGTAAACCTGAATATTTTCGAATCACCAGGCGCCCACCCACAGCGAGCGTAACAGTTTAGTATTAATGTAACAAAAGAAAGAAAAGAAAACAAGGGAATATAGGTAAAATAGAGTTAATCATCTCAATACTTTTAAAAACTATAAACTATAAAACAAACAAAACAAAATAATAAAAGTGATTGTGTGTGTGTGTGTGTGTGTGTGTGTGTGTGTGTGTGTGTGTGTGTGTGTGTGTGTGTGTGTGTGTGTGTGTGTGGTGTGTGTGTGTGTGTGTGTTAGTGTGAGGCGTGCAATGTGAATGGTGATGTTTGAGTGACTAGCGTAGGTGGAGAACTCCAAGTAGCCCTACGACAGAACTGGGGAGTCTTGGGATCGGAGAGTTATATTAGCCACTACTTGGAGCTCCGACCGCATACATTGATAGGAGTGCTAAGTAGGAATTGTCAGGAGACCTTCGGTAGCATCGTAGTCGAGTCCCAGTAACCATTGGGTGACGTAATTTTTGCAAGATAATTTGGTAAGGCCGTATATTTGTAGTTTATTGTTAATTTTATTATAGAGAATACGCGTATAGGTAACTTTGTATAGGTAAGATATAAAGCATTGAAATTTTTCATACAATATTTTCAAA
Source organism: Agonopterix subpropinquella (assembly GCA_922987775.1). NCBI lineage: Eukaryota > Metazoa > Arthropoda > Insecta > Lepidoptera > Depressariidae > Agonopterix > Agonopterix subpropinquella. The sequence goes on from OV277714.1 coordinate 1,362,611, forward strand.
GCTTTATATCTTCGTAATTATATTATAAATTGCAAATGTTATTAGACACGCGACATCTAGATTTTCTAAACTATTTTTCCATATATAAAATATTACTTTTATTAATTCCGTCTACGCGTATTGTGCATCAAACGTTTGTATGGACAGAAACCACCTTAAACCATTAAGGATCAGATAGTGAAGCTAAACTTTCCCTATAAGGAACCGGGGTCGAAAAACGAGAAAATTTGTTGGACCTCGCATAGAAATCGATCGGCTAATCCGCACTTTTGTATGGAAGGTCCGAACTTTTTTCTCGATTTTCGTCCCATGTTTCTTAGGGAAACTTGTTTCGTATCCTTAATTTTTTTCTAGTATATAAAAAATACTGGCTGTCGGTGGAGATATTGCTGACTGACTGGCTAATCTTTCCACCACAGCATAGTGATTGTCATATTTAGCTTATTCTGTCATGAAAGAAGAGTGTAGGGAGTCTGAAATTCAGCAACTACCCCTATACGGTAACTAAACAAATAAAAATAAAATATCACCTCAGTGGTGCAGTTGGCCGCGTGGCTCGGATGCGGTTTCCATGTATCCTCTGGGGAGCGGGTTCGATTACCGGCTCACTAGTGTCCCTGTAGACGTCTTGTCTGTCTGTCACAGGACTTTGTAAGGTCATATGGCAAGTTTTTTGTTTGAAATGTGTAGCTACCTAAACCGTTAGCTTTGCCCTTTGGTATATTTGATAGCTAGGTTAAAACCTAAGAGCAAGGATCTCCTTTATTCTAAAGCATAGAGACTGCATCATATTTACGATTGTAGTTAGTCTCTTTTGTCTTATGACGTACTATCAGCATAGTTCACGCTGGACCCCACTAAGATCTAATTTTGCTTGTAGCGCCCGTCCGCTACCTCGCGTATGACATCCAATAGCGTCACGGTAGCACCATAAAGTTTTTTTGCTTCGTCCCTTTTTACGTTGGTTGTATTTTAACTATAATAGAAATAAACTTAAACAATATTTTCTGTGCTAAGAACTCAATATTTAGTTGTTAGGGTCCCGTACCCAAAGGGTCTGCAACAAAAAGTAAAAATTCATGGGGCTGGATTAATTTTTTTTTATTGCTATATCGTAAAAACGGTAACACAAATAAACGTTAAACTTGGTGTAATTATAGTACATACTGTAACGTAAAACTAATAATCAAAACTAGCCGTAGTGTTGAGTCCGGCTCAAAGGCAGGCAGGATTCTAGTCAAATCGCAATATTTTCGGTAAAGTGTATACGGAACCCTCCTCGGTGCGAGTGTCCGACTCGCACTTGTTATAATTTCTGTCATGTCTTCAAAGCTCGATGTGTCGGGAACTGACTATCCTAGTAAAGCAAGTATCCGAGTAGGCCCCACTTGGAGCAGGTAGTGAGCAGGATCGGTTGTGAACTGTAATTGTCTAACCAACTTTCGCTACACCATCTGTTTTACAGATGTTTTTTTAGTTGCTTATTGGTCAACAAGATAAAGGGCGGGACTAGCCGTGATAGTAGAGGCGTTTAGGCACAAGTGAGTAAAATTTTGATAAAAGCAAACCACTTGGCATGGGTGTTCCTTAGGTCAATAGAAGCCGATTAAGATCGGTAGGCCGCGGGAGTCCCCCCTCTGGTCCGGTAGGGGGGGGGTTCAAAGATGCGCTCCGACCGGCCACATTCCACTACTAATAACAGAATTAGTTTCGATAGTAGGTCAAGTTTGGTATCGTTTTCGGATAAATTGAGGGTGTACAATTCGTTTCTGATATAAAAAATGGTAGTATGTAGAATGGTTTTTGAGATATTTAAAAAAAAATCGAAATCGCAAGTAAAAATTTATTCTTCAAGTCATCATAACTATTAATGGGGCTTCATTTTCGGAACACAAAAAATACGCCATAATAGCCCGGTTAATACAGATTATGAAAAATATAACTTATTACCATATCTTCATACAATAAATTGTAGAAAAAAAATTTGAATGTCATGCGCCGTTTAATTTTTTGTCACTCGCTATGTTATGACGAGCACCCGACGTTCCTACTGTGAACGTAAATTAAGCTAAAAATTGGTTAGAATAGTGGGTTTGGATCGGTTGAGCAAAATAAGCCTTGATTTTTACACCCTAGGGATTCAATTTGGGGAAATACCTTCTCCGTAAGCCTGCAAAATCGTAACATACTCGGTAATTTTACAGCCTGCCAGTTTAGCTAATAGGACAAGTTTGATATCCTTTTTGAGTAATTTTTGGATAAAGAATTAATTTTTTATATCAAAAGTCTTTTATAGAATCTATCTTTTTAGAACCATTGGTGAAGCAGTTTGAGTTATTTTTATAATATAAAAATTCTAGATTTTTGTCTTTTGAGTCTTTGTAATTTTTACAAAAGCCGAAATTGTACATAGCTATAAAAAAATACTTGATGAATGCTTGTTTAACACAGATTTAATAAAAATATAAAATTTTAGAACCATTTCTATCGAGATAAGTATTGCAGAAAAATAAATGTTAACACCGCGCAAGTTAGTATTTTCACCCCTTTCATTTCAACCGACGCCGACGATCCACACTTCAACTGGACATTATATTATGAATTTAAAATCTGCTTAAATTTATCATAATATAAGCAGATTGTTTTCTTTTTCTTAGTTAAACTTCTTCAAGACATACAAACTTGTGTTAAATAGTTTGTTTTTGTATTTCCAATTTATTCGAGCTAGTAAATATTATGGTATCTAAGTTTATTACTATGAAATTATGAAAGCTACATACATACATACATAAGCTCACGCTATTCCCAAGGGGGTAGGCAGAGAGCACGGACCGCCACACGCTACGACTCTGACATACTTCTTTAGCCTCATTGACATCATACATATTTTCATGCACCTCTGTCGATTGAGGGTGCTACGCACTTGTCCTTTTCGGAAAAGATCATTGATTTGATCGTGGTATGTTTTCCTCGGACGGCCTCTCCCAACACTTCCGCTCACCTGTGCTCGATAAATTTCATTCGTAAGCCTTTTTTCATTCATTCTGAATGAATTATGAAAGCTAGTTAGATTAAAATCTGAATTCAGATTGTAAAATAAAAATATTGTAAGCATTTCAAAAAAACACATACAAACATTCATCATTAACCAAACCTAAACTCGATAAATGGTAACATCTAATATAAACCCATGCCACACCCCGGACACTGCCTACAAAAAACTGAAGACATCCGAACTGAGAATAGTAAAATATTCGGCCGTAGCGTAGGTACCAATGTACCCCTAACTTAAGGATAAAAACGAGTGTAATAAAGAAAAATAGCTTCATCCGAGTCTACTATTATTATGATTTTAAATAGATTTTACATTCATACAATTATAATCATTCATTACAAGTTGAGGTATGGATGGTGATTAAATGTGGTGAAAAATAATAACTTGCGCGGTGTTAACATACATTTTATTGCAATATCTTGATAAAAATAGATTTTTAATATATCTGTGTACAAGCATTCCTCAAGTATTTTTATAGCTATAGATACCTATGTACAATTTCGGCTTCTTTAACAATTACGAAGAAAGGAAAAAACTAGAAATTTATATATTATTTTAAAAATAACTCCAAAACTGCTTCACCGATCACTACTTTTGACATCAAAAATACATTCTTTAGCCTAAAATTACTCAAAAAGGATATCAAACTTGACCTATTAGCACAGAATAGGTAATAGTATTATAGTTCTAAACTGGCAGGCTGTAAAATAACCGAGTACGTTACGATTTTGCAGGCTTACAGAGAAGGTATGTCCCGAAATTGAACCCCTAGGGAGTAAAAATCAAGGCTCATTTTGCTTAGCCGATCCTAATCCACTATTCTAAATAATTTTTATCTGAATTTATGTTCTCAGTAGCAACATTGTGTGCTCGTCATAACATAGCGAGTGACTCAAATGCAAGCGGCGCGCGACCTTCAAAAAAAATTTTCTACAATTTTTTGTATGAAGAGATGCTAATAAGTTATATTTTTCATAATCTGTATTAAACAGGCTATTATGGCATATTTTTTGTGTTCCAAAAATGAAGCCCCTTTAACAATTACGATGGCTTGAAGAATAAATTTTTACTCGCGATTTCGATTTTTTTTAAATATCTCAAAAACCATTCTACATACTACCATTTTTTATATCAGAAACGAATTGTACACCCTCAATTTATCCGAAAACGATACCAAACTTGACCTACTATCGAAACTAATTCTGTTATTAGTAGTGGAATGTGGCCGGTCGGAGCGCATCTTTGAACCCCCCCCTACCGGACCAGAGGGGGGACTCCCGCGGCCTACCGATCTTAATCGGCTTCTATTGACCTAAGGAACACCCATGCCAAGTGGTTTGCTTTTATCAAAAATTGCAAACTTGAGCTGTTTTTCGATCTAAACAACCCAACTATGATGGTCACTTGCAAAGGAAAAATGTTCGAAAAGGGTCCAGCGTGAAGTATGTTGATAGTACCTTTAATAGTAGAAGGAGACGGAACTATAGATCTTTGTTTATGCGACTGTTCACTTTTCACTTTTGTGCTAGTGTGTGTGAAAACTGACCGTAAACATTAGCGCAGTTGTCACTTTGCTCTAATTGGTCTCTTTTGTCCATACTAATTGACACCAAAAACTCAACACAACTTGAAATGGTATGGCTCCCTCTATGCCTTTAGAATAAAGGAGATCCTTGCTATTAGGTTAAAACTGAAAAAAAGGAAAAATATCATTCACTGCCATACATTATTTACTACGACCCCCTAAACAATATCGGGAGGAGCAGAGTCCAATGGACCGCTAACAATGACGCGAAGAGTGTTTTGATTTAATTTCACACTGCGCGAGCGCATATGGCGCGAAGTGCAATGATATTAGTTAATATCATTACGTAAGTTGAGCAGGAAATCAAGTGGAAGCTGTTTTATTAGGTCCTTTTTATTACCTTATGCTGTAGCAATTGAATGAATGAGGAAAGGAAAAATCGGTAAATGGCAATATTAAAATTCGAGAAAAAACCGGGTGGAAATTGGACGTTTTGCAATAAACTTTTTTTCAAAAACATGCTTGGTAAATGGGGATACGAAATTTTGCATTTAATTTATTATGTCTACAGGGTGAAGTTGATATCATTAGCATCCTTTTAAACTAAGAGTTTACCCATCAAACTAAACAACTTTTACTATGGGAGCAAACCGATCGGAGTAACAAAAAAATCTGCTGCTCCATACTAAACTGCAATGCATACATGACACAAATGTATGAAACAGCTGATTTTTTTTTTGCTTCGATCGGTTTGCTTGGTTTTCAAACTGAACAACTTTCACTATGGCAGCAAACTGATAGGAGCTACAAAAAAATCTACTACTCCATACTAAACTGCAATGCCACAAACATGACACAAATTTATGAAACAGCTGATTTTTTTTTTCTCCGATCGGTTTGCTCTCATAGTGAAACTTGTTCAGTTTGATGGGTAGACTCTTAGTTTAAAAGGATGCTAATGATATCAATTTCACCCTGTATTACTAGCTTTTGCCCGCGACTCCGTCTGCGTGGACATATAATAATATGTGTACCTGTGTTATTCTGGGCTATGAACAAGGGCGGATCCAGGGGGGGGGCCCAGGGGGCCATGGCCCCCCCCACGGACCTCTGCGGATTGCATTGAATTTCGAGGCTGAGTAATGACGGCACTTTACTAGGGCATAGATTGATTGAGCTCTGTCCATAACCAATTCGTAGAGCGGAGAAAATTAGAGCTCGCTTCGCTCGCTCTATGTTACTGTTTTAATTATTGTACCTGTGTAGGTACAATAATTAAAACAAGGCTGTGGTCAGAAATCTTTAGGATTATACACATAATAATATAATCCTAAAGATTTAACAGCAAACCGGGGAACACGCCCCGGGCGGCAGGTTTAGGGGGCGCCAAAATCAAGATGGAAAAAAAATATTGCATCGACTTGAGAATTTTGCAAAAAAATCTCGTGCTCGCTTCGCTCGCTCCTGATTTCAGACATCTCATTATATTGCAGTGACGAAATCTCGAGCTTGCTTCGCTCGCTCTTGGTTTAAGATCGTATTGCAGTCATCCCATTATATTGCAGTGAAATCTCGAGCTCGCTTCGCTCGCTCTTGGTTTAAGATCTCATTGCAGTTATCTCATTATATTTCAGTGAAATATCGAACTCGCTTCGCTCGCTCTTGGTTTTTTTTGTTGTATTGAAATTACTTATCGCAGAATTCGATCATATTGCGAATTTCTGACTCGACCTAATCATATAGAAGTAAAATCTCGAGCTCGCTTCGCTCGCTCTTGCTTTTAGATCTGATTGCAGTCATCTCATTATATTTCAGTGAAATATCGAGCTCGCTTCGCTCGTTCTTGGTTTTTTTGTTGTATTGAAATTAACTATCGCAGAATTCGATCATATTGCGAATTTCTAACTCGACCAAATCATATTGCAGTAAAATCTCGTTTTTTGAGTGAAATATCGAGCTCGCTTCGCTCGCTCCTGGTTTTTTTGTTGCATTGAGATTACTTATCGCAGAATTCGATCATATTGCGAATTTCTGACTCGACCTAATCATATAGAAGTAAAATCTCGAGCTCGCTTCGCTCGCTCTTGGTTTTAGATCTCATTGCAGTCATCTCATTATATTGCAGTGACGAAATCTGAGCTTGTTTCGCTAGCTCTTGGTTTTAGATCTCATTGCAGTCATCTCATTATATTGCAGTGACGAAATCTGAGCTTGTTTCGCTCGCTCTTGGTTTAAGATCGTATTGCAGTCATCCCATTATATTGCGGTGAAATCTCGAGCTCGCTTCGCTCGCTCTTGCTTTTAGGTCTTATTGCAGTCATCTCATTATATTTCAGTGATATATCGAGCTCGCTTCGCTCGCTCTTGGTTTTTTTGTTGTATTGAAATTACCTATCGCAGAATTCGATCATATTGCAAATTTCTGACTCGACCTAATCATATTGCAGTAAAATCTCGAGCTCGCTTCGCTTGCTCTTGGTTTTAGATCTCATTGCAGTCATCTCATTATATTGCAGTGACGAAATCTGAGCTTGTTTCGCTTGCTCTTGGTTTAAGATCGTATTGCAGTCATCCCATTATATTGCAGTGAAATCTCGAGCTCGCTTCGCTCGCTCTTGCTTTTAGATGTTATTGCAGTCATCTCATTTTATTTCAGTGAAATATCGAGCTCGCTTCGGTTGCTCTTGGTTTTTTGTTGTATTGAAATTACCTATCGCAGAATTCGATCATATTGCGAATTTCTGACTCGACCTAATGATATTGCAGTAAAATCTCGAGCTCGCTTCGCTCGCTCTTTGTTTTAGATCTCATTGCAGTCATCTTATTATATTACAGTGACGAAATCTGAGCTTGCTTCGCTCGCTCTCGGTTTAAGATCGTATTGCAGTCGTCTCATTATATTGCAGTGAAATCTCGAGCTCGCTTCGCTCGCTCTTGGTATTTTTGTTGTATTGAAATTACCTATTGCAGAATTCGATCATATTGCAAATTTCTGACTCGACCTAATCATATTGCAGTAAAATCTCGAGCTCGCTTCGCTCGCTCTATGTTAAACGTTTTGTTGCAACCACTCAACATGGACCTGGCCTCCCTAAGAAAAAATTATTACTACACTCTTGTAGAGGAGGCCCGGGCCCAGCGCCAATCTCATGTTTCTGCCCCGCCTCGGAAAAATCGTAGATCCGGGGCTGATTGTTTTAGTTTTCTATGTATGTATACAAGACGTCTCGGGTCTGTGTCTCTAACTTAATTTTTTTATATCTTAATACGTGGCCTGAGTCAGCCGAGGGCCCCCCCCCACTATGAAATCCTGGATCCGCCCTTGGCTATGAACTATCTACATCTACAGGGTGAAATTGATATCATTACATTAGCATCCTTTTAAACTAAGAGTCTAGGCATCAAACTGAACAACTTTCACTATGGGAGCAAACCGATCGGAGCAAAAAAATATCAGCTGTTGCATACATTTTGTGTCGTGTAGGCATTGCAGTTTAGTATGGAGCAGCAGATTTTTTGTCGCTCCGATTGGTTTGCTCCCATAGTAAAAGTTGACATCCATCCATCCATACGCACTTTCTCGTTTATAATATTAGTAGGATAACCTTTTTTAATAAAAATTCGGCATTCGTAAAATTGCCTTACTTAAAACATTGTACCTCGTCGGGAAGATATGTGGTCTATTCTGAGCCTAAATAAGCATAAATTCATGCATGTACAGACAGTAATCAAGTTAAACTTCAATGTAAGTTCACTAACGAAATTGTCTGAGAAACAATATTTATTCAATAATGCATCCCTTTTATCGAAGGGGTGACCCGACTAGGGGGGTCGCATTCAATTTGTGTTTTGCCAATGATGCTTGCTCGATTTAATGGCAGGTGACGTTTCTGCTCTCCCCCTAAAACTACTGGATTGAATATATGAGTGATAAGTGTGCTCTGTAATTCGAGTATGGGTGTGTGTTTGTTTTGAATAAATTACTGTCAGTTTTTTTGTTTGTTGTCTTTTTTTTGGAGGGATATTAAAATGTAGTTTGGAGGTTATTGTAGAGTAATATTTTTAGAAACGCAGTCAGTGTAATTTAGTAGCAATATAAGTTGAATTGTAAGTTTGTAGTTCTAGCAAAGTTGCAGACTACCCCGAAAGGGATTATGGTTACTCGAATGATTATGAAACGTAATGCATTCGAGAAAATTTAAGTACATTCTACACATCACATAACATGATTTTCTTGATTTTTTTTCAATTGTTTTAGTACATCTCCTCCTTTTTTTTTGCATTTATAATTTCAGCGTCAACACTAATCATCAAAATAAAATAAAAATTCAATAATAATTCATATCAGAATCACAAAGAGAACAAAAAAAAGTTTTTTTTATTTTCGATGGAAAAAACATAGAAAACAAATCGTAATTGAAATATTCTAGAAAAAATATAACTCCGCCGATGAAACCAGATGTGTGTCTGGCGGTAATAAAAAATAAATATTGACTCTGAATATCAAATAATCATTGAGACCCCGCCATTTTTATTAATAAATTAAAAATGTCCTCGTAAAATTACTGGACTAGAAAGTTGGGGCTCCAGTATCAGCGTACTACTTCTTAGTTGTAATAACGTTAGTTTATTTTTATTTTACAACATTTGGGGAGTTTAAAATTATAAACAAGTAATTTAAATTTATAAGCATTAGGCCACTGCAGCAATGACCACTGTCAAAGCTTTGTCAATAGGCCCCTGAATTGACTTTACAAATGAAATCGGTTAAAAAATCATTTACGGATATTATCCGAGACCAACTGCTCATGGAGGCGGAGTTGAAATACCAATAAACCGGACACACATCCAGACGATCCCATACCTCGTTTCGAATACCGAAGGAAACTAATTTATTCAGAGCTACGCTCTATTCGGTTGTGTGATCGGCAATCGTATCATTTTTTTTTATGCAAGTGCCTTGTCTCCTTCATACTTTAAGACTCTATCTTTATTGTGACGACCCGGTTGGTGTAATGGTTACCACGCCGGACTGCTAAACCTAGGTCCTGGGATCGAATCCCGGTTCGGTCATGGATGCTATATATTCGTGCCGTTGTTGTATGGTTTCCATATTAAAAAGCCTATATTGCTTAACTTGGGATCATTACAATGTATATGCCTGTGAGCGTTATTTATTTTATTTATTTTGTAGTTACCTTATGCTGCATTGTATCAAACTAAATGTATTCTGGAGAGCATCTGTATAAATTCATCTCCCACTCAAGACCTTAGGGAGAAGAGAGTGGCGTGGCACAGAGAGGGTTCACCGCCGTGCCAGAAAAGCTGAGCTTCGCCATTTTGTCTCACATAGGTTCTCCTACGAGATTATTAGATTGTAAGAAAAACTGTACCTACTGTTAATTGAGACTTAATTTATTTAAAAAACGCTCCGCTTATAAACCCGCTACCACTCACACCCGACACGAGGGGTGTTCACGCCACAGGGTACGTTTTCATTTTGGAATTAAGAACTCGGCTTTTTAATTTCAGCAATTGGTGGGCGTGGCGTCGCGATCGGTCGGACGACATGCTGTCTAATTACAAAGAGGCTCATTGGCTTTTCAACATTAAACGATGAATAGGCAAATGTTGACTGCGAGAGTTTTCGTTTAATTATGTTGAATATTATTACTGGGTTTTAGGACTTATGTAATCTTGTTAGGCACTTTATGTAAATGTTTCTGTGAACCTATGCCATGCTTTATAATATAACCTAGTTTGTAACACACTAACTTTACCTTGAAGGAAAACATAGTAAAGAGACCGACACGCTTTAATTTCGTGGCATGTATTGTATCTACACTAATATTATAAAGAGGAAAGATTTGTACCTATTTTTGTATGTTTGTAATGAATAGGCTCAAAAAGTACTGGGCCGATTTAAAAAATTCTTTCACCACTAGAAAGCTGCATTCACCCTGAGTAACATAGGCTATATTTATTGCTAGAAAAGATTAGACGTCCACCCGTGCGAAGCCGGGACGGGCCGCTAGTTTGTTATAAAAACCGTGTGGCTGATGGCCCACGCCATTTCTTTCTGGTTGTCTTATGAGCCGACTAAGGGATAAGGTTTCTTCTGATGCAGTGTTTCTGTGTGCGAAAGGGTAGCCACATATCATTGATCCTTGACACGTCATTCCATCTTGAAACCTCCCAGAGGCTAAAAGTGAACCTTGCACATGAAGCCACAATCTAAGTGTTGACTTTCGCAGTAACGTAGGGAACCCATTAAATACATACGCAAACTCAAAGGTCTGAAACTTTGCTAAAATGGCCAACAATCTTTTGAAGCGTGCAGTTGCAGCACACTTCAAAAGATTGTTGGCCATTTTAGCAAAACTCTGACCTTTGAATTTATGCAATGTCTATGTATTTAAAGTGACGACAGGCTTACTGCCTGTCACACTAGATACGACTGGACAGTTGACGAGGCGAGGGCTGAAGAATTTCAAGGTTTAAGGACACCTTTCTAGGTTCGTGTTATTCAAAGATGCAATAATAAAGTAAAATAAAGTTAGTGATCAATTTGCTGTCTTTGCAAGCTACGTAGATCCTAGAAGATATCTAATTTGTGTTACTATTATAGCTATCTGTTCCAAACAGGAGAGGAAAAATGATCGGACATTTGATACACGACAATTTCTTTAAAACTATATTGGAATAGGGTAAGCGAGGCAAAGGAAGACCTAGACAGAATTATCTAGCACAGGTAAAAGGAAAGGTCGTTTCAAGAACTCAAGGAACTAGCAGAAAAGAGACTGGATTGGTGAATACTCCACCGGCAAGAGCGTAGCTTGATGTTATGATGTTAGAGAGGCGAGAGACGTGTCAGAATCGTAGCAAGTAGCGATCAATTATCTCTCTCTACCCCAGGCACCAAATCTAGCAACTCAAAATCTAATCGAAACGTAAGTACTATCGGAACCCAATCAGCAACCATATTCCAGAAGTGCTTAATGACATTATCGAGGGCACTCGGCGAGTGGTTAATTCGATTCCATCGAGATTCTTTGTCCATAGCGTCGAGTACACTCGATATCTTGAATTGAGGACCTTTTTAGGTCTTTGATTGTTGGAATTATAGCTTGAAATATTTAAAGTGTCGGAAATGGAGCCTGGCAAAGGATGTTAACTCCTTCAGTTTCAGTGGTTAGCGTCACTACACTAAGGCCCAATTCGACCAAACGCGAGTAAATTTTATACTTAGATTAAGTCGCCGGTTACTCAAGAGTAAACTGATTTTGCGTTTTACCAACCTTAGAACCTTTCTATGAATAAGTTGAGAGTAAATTTTACAAGGCCTATTTTGACGATGTAAAGCTTATACCGAGACTAATGAAATGTCAATGTCACATAATAAAAAAAAAACAACCTAACAAATTAAAACTGTATAACCTCACACTGCAATAAGTACGGATACAACTACCTCTTTCTTTAGGTGGATTATACATTCGTTCTTTTAGTATGGGTTTAGTTAGTGGTAGAAGATAAATGAAGTTATTTTGGAGTAAACACTAGGAGTAAAATTGTTCCTTGTATAGTTACTCTTCTATAAATCAAAGTTTGGTCGAATCCGGCCTAAGGCGGTGTCCTATTGCCATCGCACGCGCGATGGTGCGATGCGATCTCATCGCGCGATGAAACCGATCGCGCGACCAAAAAACGTGTGTCCTAATTTGGTGCGATGCGATCGATCACCCTCCCTTGCTTCATGTACCTGCACTCAGCGGGACCCCGTGTCCTAGAACGAAGCGAGTATGTATGGGATTTAGTTCCGAATTTGTTCTATCGAATTCAATTAGAAATTAAAAAAAACCGTCAAAATGGAAGAATTAGATCCAGAGCCACCAACGGTCTAGGGCCTAAACGTATAGGAAAGCTGGATTCAGTCTAGCTCGAAAATAGACGCCAAAGTACATCATTTAGCCTCGGTCTTATGACTCAAAGCGGTCACTGATTTTTTTTTACAGCGGTAAGACAATCGCGAAAAAATGGGGTCTGGGCCTAAATATATAGGAAACGAACTGGATGCATTTTAAGAAAGAGCCCTCTTAGGAGAAAACCACAGCAGATTTAGTTATTAATCGGTCACCGTTCAAAATCAGACTGGGGTTGAAAATTAAAAAAAATAGGTCTTGGGCCTAAACATATAGGAAATGTGAAACCAACTTGGATCGAAAGAACACACTTTACCCATCACAAAAAACCCGGTCTTACATGGCGGATCGGTCACCTTTCCAGAATCAGACCACTTTTATAATTTCAAATATTATTGATTTTAAACATGTTACAGCCATGTTGTGCTATTTCGAATCAAATTAAAGATTGAAAAATTCAGTCTCGGGCGGGACTTGAACCCGCACCCTTTCAAACCGGGGAAGTGCGTTATCCAATTTCGCTACCGAGCCAGAGAACGAACTTTTATAATATAACAAAAATGACAGATATCTCGACAATGGTAAGTGATAGAAAAAAAATTGTAATGAACAAAATTGTTGGAAATTTAATGGTCTTCACGTTTGTAATAACTTTGTTTACAATCCTATGCATAGGAGACAAGATATTTGTAAAAACTGAATAATTAAAATAGTAACAGACAGATATATCGACAACGGTTGATGATAGGAAAAGTTTTTGAAAAATAAAATTGTAGATAATGTTATGTTCTACAAGTTTTGTAACAACTTTGTTCACGATTTGATGCATACGAAACGAGATATTTGCAAAAAATTATTAATTAAAATAGTAATAGACAGATATCTCGACAACGGTTCATGATAGAAAATGTTTGTCTGAAAAACAATTGTAGACAATGTTATGTTTTACAAGTTTTGTAATAACTTTGTTCACGATTTGATACATACGAAAAGAGATATTTGCAAAAACGAATTAATTAAAATAGTAATAGAAGTATAGATATAGATAATAGACGTATCGTATAGATATCTCGAAAATTATTGATAATAGGAATAGTATGTGTAGCATAAAATTGTAGATAATGTTATGTACTACAAGTTTTGTTATAACTTTGTTCACGATTTCTTCCATACGAAACGAGATATTTGCAAAAAATAATTAATTAAAATAGTAATAGACAGATATCTCGACAACGGTTCATGATAGAAAAAGTTTGTCTGAAAAACAATTGTAGACAATATTATGTTTTACATGTTTTGTTGTTTTTGTTTGTTTTTGTTTTTTGTTTTTGTTTGTTTTGTTTTTTCACGATTTGAAGCATACGAAAACAGATATTTGCAAAAACGAATAAATTAAAATAGTAATAGACAGATATCTCGAAAATTGTTGATGATAGAAAAAGTTTTTTAAAAATACAATTACAGACAATGTTATGTTCTACAAGTTTTGTTATAACTTTGTTCACGATTTGATGCATACGAAAAGAGATATTTGCAAAAACGAATTAATTAAAATAGTAATAGACAGATATCTCGACAACGGTTGATGATAGAAAAAGTTTCTTGAAGATACAATTATAGACAATGTTATGTTCTACATGTTTTGTTTTAACTTTGTTCACGATTTAATGCATACGAAAAGAGATATTTGCAAAAACGAATTAATTAAAATAGTAATAGACAGATATCTCGACAACGGTTGATGATAGAAAAAGTTTCTTGGAGATACAATTATAGACAATGTTATGTTCTACATGTTTTGTTTTAACTTTGTTCACGATTTGATGCATACGAAAAGAGTAATTTGCAAAAACGAATTAATTAAAATAGTAATAGACAGATATCTCGAAAATTGTTGATGATAGGAAAAGTTTGTGTAGCATACAATTGTAGATAATCTTAAGTTCTACACAACGAATTAATTGAAATAGTAATAGACAGATATCTCGACAACGGTTGATGATAGAAAAAGTTTCTTGAAGATACAATTATAGACAATGTTATGTTCTACATGTTTTGTTTTAACTTTGTTCACGATTTGATGCATACGAAAAGAGATATTTGCAAAAACGATTTAATTAAAATAGTAATAGACAGATATCTCGACAACGGTTGATGATAGAAAAATTTTCTTGAAGATACAATTATAGACAATGTTATGTTCTACATGTTTTGTTTTAACTTTGTTCATGATTTGATGCATATGAAAAGAGATATTTGCAAAAACGAATTAATTAAATAGTAATAGACAGATATCTCGAAAATTTTTGATGATAGGAATAGTTTGTGTAGCATACAATTGTAGATAATGTTATGTACTACAAGTTTTGTTATAACTTTGTTCACGATTTCATCCATACGAAACGAGATATTTGCAAAAAATAATTAATTAAAATAGTAATAGACAGATATCTCGACAACGGTTCATGATAGAAAAAGTTTTTGAAAAATAAAATTGTAGATAATGTTATGTTCTACAAGTTTTGTAACAACTTTGTTCACGATTTGATGCATACGAAACGAGATAATTGCAAAAAATTATTAATTAAAATAGTAATAGACCGATATCTCAACAACGGTTGATGTTAGAAAAAGTTTCTTACAAATACAATTGTAGACAATGTTATGTTCTACAAGTTTTGTAATAACTTTATTCACGATTTGATGCATACGAAACGAGATATTTGCAAAAAATTATTAATTAAAATAGTAATAGACAGATATCTCGACAACAGTTGATGATAGAAAAAGTTTGTCCATGATACAATTGTAGACAATGTTCTACTTATGTTCTTACTTGTACAACAGTGGTTGATTATTTTAATAAAACAACTTGAGTTTAATTATTAAGGCCAAAGGTTTTATTTCTCACCTTTATCAAACTTCGATAAAACAAAATATTAATTTTCTTATAGATTCGAACGTAAAAGCCAAACTGAAATATTATTTTTAACTTTTTTACTTTGAAGTCGGTTTTTATTTTTTTTTGTTATTGAAACTCGAATTCTAGTCGTAAAGACCAAAAAAAATCTTTGCCTATGCCATTCTCCCATTTTGACGGAACACATTTTATTTCTAATTGGATTCGATAGAACAAATTCTAATCAAATTAAAGATTGAAAAATTCAGTCTCGAGCTGGACTTGAACCCGCACCCTTCCAAACCGGGGAAGTGCGTTATCCAATGGCTGTAATATGTTTGAAATCAATAATATTTGAAATTAGAACAAATTCTATAGAACAAGTGCTAGGACACGGGGTCCCGCTGAGTGTAGGTACACCCTTGCCTCGTCGCGCTCCTCGGTCGCGCGATCGAAATTAGGACAGTCAATACTGATTCCTATGTTTGATCGCACGATCGCACGATCGTGCGTCGAAAATAGAACAATTCGATCGCATCGCATGATCGCGCGATCGAAATTAGGACAGTCAGTACTGATTCCTATGTTTGATCGCACGATCGCACGATCATTTTCATCGGACGGACGCATGATCGCGCGTGCGATGGCAATAGGACAGCGCCTAAGTGTGCATGTAAAAAAAACGTGACACACAGGGTGTAACAAAACACCCTAATAATACTTAAACGGGAGCTTCAGACCATCAAACTGAACAACTTTCACTATGGAGAAACTTCACATTCATATTCACGAAATAGCGAAAAAAAATCTGCTGTCCCATACATTTGAGTAGAGTCGGTACCTACTGCAGTTTTGTATGAAACAGCTGCTTTTCTTTTCGCGATTTCGGAGTTGGCTCGATAGTGAAAGTTGTTCAGTTTGATGGTCTGAAGCACCCCTTTAAGAATAACTAGGTTGTTTTGTTACACCCTGTATATTAAAGAAAGTGTGTATGTGTGTGAGTGAGAGTGTCTTTTTTAACACATACACACTCTCTTTAATATATGACACGTTTTTTTTTGCCAAGAACGATGGAACGAAACAGATTAAAAGAGTTTAGAAACAATAACATCATCATCGTCATTATCTTGCTATCCTCATCTCGTTACTTGGCGTCAGAGCAATACCTATGACGTCTTCCTCCATTCATCTCTTTTAGCCTTCATTTCAGCATCTACTCCTTTTTAGGGTTCCGTACCCAAAGGGTGAAACCGGGACCCTATTACTAAGCCTACGTTGTCCGTCCGTCCGTCCGTCCGTCCGTCCGTCTGTCCGTCTGTCCGTCTGTCCGTCTGTCCGTCCGTCCGTCCGTCTGTCCGTCCGTCCGTCCGTCTGTCCCACCTATTTAGGGCTGTAACTTTTGAACCGTACTAGCTGGATAGTTGAAATTTTCTCAGATGATACGTTATTGTGGCGGATTTGTTAACAAATAATAAAAATCAAGAAGTAAAAAATTAAGGGGGTTCTCAACATGAAACTAGTTTTTATCAACGTTTTTTCTTCACGCTCTATCGTAAAAACGGTAATACATACAAGCGTCAAACTTAGTGTGATTATAGAGCAAACTCTACTGAATAACAACAAATACTAATAACCGGCCAAGTGTGAGTCGGTCTTGCGCTAAAGGACAGCATAGCATATGCCTACGACTATATTCCCCGAGGGGGTAGTCAGAGATATTCTGAAACCTCAGAACATCCACATAAAAAGGTCGCGCTAAAGGACCCCGACCAAAAAAGTGTTTTTTTTCTAAGTTAATAATGTTGTGTTCTGTGGTGGTTTGGTACGGAACCCCTCGGTGCGCGAGTAGCCCGACTCGAACTTGACCGGTTTTATTTACACATGTTATCTTTCACACAATCCATCTTTTCTTCGGTCGTCCTCTCTTCAACGTCTCGCATCAAAACATTTTTTGTCAAAACTGAAATCAAATGAACATGTATAGCTGACTGCACTTAGTGAATAGACTCGCTCGCACGTACAGTAAACACGACATGTGCGAGCGCGCGACAATGCCGACCCATTGTGTCCATATGGGACCTGGATAACGTTCCGAGGACCCCTTGGAGCAGAGTAATGAACGTAACTTAGAGATTACACCGATAAGAACAGCATTGCCAGTGTCTGAACGTAAACTATCGGAAATTTGTTAGCAGGAGTGCGATTTTTGAATCTCTTTCGCAGAGTTCAGCAGTTGAAAATGTCAAAATTACTGTGGAGATATGCATCTTTCTACTTCTGATTTGACTTTCAAAAATCATACTTCAGGAGTGCTATTTTTGAAAGTCAAATCGGATACTATATACAATGTTCTTGGTCAAATCAGCCTGCGATGAAAGATGCGTATCTCCATAGTAATCTTGACATTTTCAACTGCTGAACTCACCGAATGAGATTCAAAATCGCACTCCAGGTTCGGGGGTTTACTTTGAATTTAATTCAATTAATTAAGATATTAGCATAGCATAGCACAGACACAGATATTCTGAAAAGTCATAATTATACGTTTCACTAGTAGTACCGAAACTCTATCCAGTGTGACAGTAATGAGCCCGTTTCCACTTATAATGGACAATGGGTACAATACATGCCTCGAAATAAAAGCATGCAGGTTTCCTCACGATGCTTTCCTTCACCGAAAATCCAGTATCGTAAATAAATTATGAAACTAATTGGTACGAGTCTGCTTGGACGAAGCTGAACCAATTTTTTCAACATTTTATGATTCAATAATAAATATAAATTATAGAACGTTTACAGAAACGGAGAGGCGTACATAGACATGCAATAATTGCTTCAATCGTCAATGGTTTGCTGTCGATTTTTGCGGAGTTTTATTGTGTAGCTCTGAAGCGAATCATCAGGTCTTCATCAAATAAAAATGAGACCAACTCGGGGCTCTTCAGAACAGAAAATGAATAAGGTATCCAAATCAGTCAAGAAATGCAGAAGTTATCGCATATTTAAACATTAAAAAACATATGTTTTTTAAATCCATTAGAAAAGCGTGCACACCATACTAAAAAAAGACGAATAACTTTATGTTTTACACAAGAACATTGTTTATAGGATTCTAGTTTTACATCTTTTCATCAAACATACTGACAGACTCACAAAACGTTAATCCAACGCCTCTGCCACCACACTACTCTACACAGAGCGAAGCTTGTCAATGTGACACGGATAGCCTGTAGATTACAAGCGATTATAGATTCAATACGATTGATTACTATAAGGGTAATGCTATGATAGTTTTAATCAATTTGTAGTTGCGGGTTTAATCTTTATTTAGACGTCAAATAAGATTCCATTCCCATCGATAATTTTACGTTCTAGTCATAAAAAAATAAACACATATATAGGTACCTAATACTTGGACCGTGTGGTATCTGATAATCTGATTTCGAATAGCACCAACCCAGAACGGTGTCATAAGAGGCGTGCTATTGTGTAACTAGGTACCTGATACGGTCGGTCAGTGCCTATCAAATCAACTTGGTGTTTTTCAACAGTTTAGTAAATTTATTTCCGACAATGGATAATGATAATCGGAGAAACATAAAATTACTAAAAATTCTTAGTGCTCCGATTGGTTTGCTCCCATAGTAAAAGTTGTTCAGTTTGATGGGTAGACTCTTAGTTTAAAAGGATGCTAATGATATCAATTTCACCCTGTAGGTCAATCAGTCAATCAAATATAGTTGATCGGAGAAAGAGTAAAGCTCTCAAAGATCTTGAGACGGCCTTATCAGAAACTTACACAAAAGTCCTACTAATGATATCGAATGTAGTGATTCTCATGGGTAGCCACAGTCCATGCATCAATAGTTGGCGATACCTTGAAGAGCTTTATTCGGTACCTATATTATGTCAAGTTATTTTTGTTCTTTATTTTATATTTTTTATGGATAGAAGACATCATTTCAAGAAACTAATTTCATTTTTTATATAATCAATCGGATTTATCAATAAAATTTTAATATTTTTAACTGTAATTTATAAAACGCAAAAGTGGTCGCAAAAAATAATTCGAACTCCATGGATCCTTTGCTTAATTTGAAAAAAAAAAACCACCAGCTTTCTAACTCAACTGGAAACAGAAACAGCAACATCAAAATGCCATATTCTGACATATTGAATATATTTTTTTCTTGATGGCCAACTGGTCATTTTAAGTTGATTTTAGTCTACCAAGGTTGGACCGAAAAACGACGTTATTTTAATAAAAAATCTGTAATCCAAATTCATTTCCAAATGTCTGACATAGAAAATACTGTTACTGAGACAATTATCTCGAAATGACTTTAGATTCAGACCTCCAAAAAAAACTTGACATACCGAAGTGTCTCTAACGACACCCGTCTTGGTTGGTGCTATTATAACCTGGACGCCAAACGATGATAATGTCAATGACAGAATAACTAATTCGTGCTTCAAAAGTCAACTTCAATAAACAAGTGACAATAGGTTAAAAAGCTGTCAACTAAAACAAAAGACGACTGACTGTGGGACAGACGGCCCATTTTATTGAAACGGAGGCTTGACGCCTACTGTTTAGGACTTAGGGGGTTAACATTTTGTGATGCTTTTTTTAATTAATCCTGATTGTGAAAGGGTGTTATTGTTGTAAGGTGCTTATACAGGTGTTTGGTTTTAGTTGAATATTTTATTTGCGCTTTAGTCAACGTGATGCATATATTATAATGCTCACGAGTCATTATACAGGGTGTAAGTAAACAGTTTCATTACTTTAAGGGGTGATTGTACCCATGATACTGAACAACTTTCCCTAAGAAACCTATAGAAAATTCGAAAACCTTGGACGCTTAGCTCTTATTTCATACAAATGGGAAAAATTTACAGCGTTACCTGCCTACATTTACCGCCACACTTCCTACCAAGCGGGGGGTGAGGTTAAAATTTGTGAGGGCAGGGTGTGTCCGTACTATATGTAGTAGTTTCTTATACTGTGGTGTTAATGTGAGACAAAAGACAATGCGGGATTTTGTATGGAAGGTGGAGTCTATTTTCTGCCTAATTTTTTGGCGCGGCCAGCAACCAAACTTGAATATTTTAGGTTAGAATAAAGTAACAAACAAAACTTGTTATTACATATCTCTAAACTCAGTCCGAACAGAGATATACCTAAAAGCTTGAAGTTGAAAGGACAACCGCCGCTCTCCCTTGAAAAAATACCTTAAAATGTATAGAAGTTTTGACTGAAGTCAAATGTGTAATAAATTATGAGGTTTTATAAATACGACTCAGATAGTATCATTTATTTTTATTTAACGAGTTATTTAATCATTTATTATTAATAAATTATAAAAAAGCAGCAACCCCAAAATGGCTGTCAATGTTGTTTAGTAAGAGTTGGTAGGATGTGTTGCAAGCACAATGTTTTTTTTTAATAAAAAAATGATAAAAACTAATAAATCATTATAAAATAAACTAATGCCTGCAGTTAGTTTCTAGTGTTCCATAGTCCATAATAAAAATAGAAGGACGGTTATACATTTTTTGGTATTATGTGCCAGATGTCCTTTATAAATTACGTTTACTCTCGCTCACGTTTACGCTTTTATCTCTTTTCGGACTAAGTTTAGAGATATACTTGTCATTCATATCACATTTTGTTTGTTACTTTATTCTGAAATAATATTCAAGTTTGATTGATGGCCGCGCTAAAAATATAGGTGATAAGAAAAAATTCAAAATTTTTAGGCATTAGCTTTTAGTGTGCAAACAATTCATTAATTCTTAAATGTGGTTAGGATATACATACATCTAAAATTATTTTCTTCAAACACGCCTCCACTAGAAAGGGTTCAAAAAGCCCGACACACCACCGACTAACATTTTTTACCACCCCCTCCCCCGTATGACAAGCGAGGGGGGAAGTGCATTAGACAAATTAGATTTCGTGCCCGTAACTAAATAAGACCATCATAATATTGTTACCGTTCTAGAAGCTTCGTTTTTTTTAGATAAAACGTCACTTGCGTTTATTTTGATAAGATTTTGATACTACCTATGTATTTTTATGTACAAAGCCTAAAAATTAAAATTAAAATGAACTTAAAACGAATGAACGAACGAACGCAATGAACGTCATGCGACTTTCATCTACACTAATATTATAAAGAGGAAAGATTTGTACCTATTTTTGTATGTTTGTATGTTTGTAATGAATAGGCTCAAAAAGTACTGGGCCGATTTAAAAAATTCTTTCACCATTATTTATTTATTTATTTATTTATTTTATAACAAAAATTACACTTTGCTTACAACTAATTCATGCCATTAAACCATTTTGGTTTGTCTTGGCAAGACCACGCTCATTACTTAATAATAATGTCAGTTGCGTTATAATATCGGTTCAGAGTTTATCATTATAATAATAGTTCCTCTGATATACCTACCCAACTTTTCTATAAGGTGATCAAATGTATTAAGGTTTATTCTGATTTTAGATAATACTGTTTTAATTTAGTTTTACAATTTTTACTATTCATTGATTGTTTTAAATCTAGCGGTATTGTGTTTAGTAATTTAGGGATTATGTGAGCTACTGTGCGTCTACCATAGAAATTATTTTTACGTGGTACAATTAGTTTTTTATTTGCAACCTGTCTTGTATTAAGATTGTGGCTTATAGGAATCTGAATATCTGTGTTATTGTACTGTTCTACCATTAATAGAAAATCTGTACGTTTTTGGACGGGCATTACATTACAAAACCTAAATAATCCTTCGTAGTTTTCACAATTTTGTTGTTTTATGTAGTTGGGAACAATAATTTTGAGTAGTCGTATTTGTAGGTTATGAATTCGGTCTAAATAAGTATTAAAGGTACGTCCATAGCTTGTTAGGCCGTACGAGATTATAGAATCGGCAAGAGCTGTGTACATTTGAAGTAACATCTTGAATGGGATTTTGTGCTTGATTATATAGAATTTAGCTAGCACAGCACGCAGTTTATCACACACGGAGTCCACGTGAATACCCCAATTGAATCTTTCATCTACTACGAGACCCAGGTATGTATAATGCGGCACCTGTTCTATAGGACCACACGAACAGTTAACTTGGTTTGCGTGCAGACAATCATGACTATGGGCTATGATTTTAAAAGGTGTGAATTTCTGAATGTGACTCGAGTGAACATGAATAACTTTGGTTTTGTCTGTATTAAGAACTAGACCACAGTCATGAGCCCACTGGGACATTCGTGTAAAGTCGCCTTGCAAGGTTTGCGCTGCCTGTTGCTCGTTGTGGTGTGCTGCTACCAAACAAGTGTCGTCCGCGTACTGGTAAAGTGAGCATGATTTAATTATATTTTCTAGATCATTTACGTAGGCTAGATAGTGTAAGGGTCCTAAAACTGAGCCTTGGGCTGTACCCTCCGTGACGTTTACAAATTCACTACAAGCCGAACCAATTTTAACTTGAAACCTTCTATCTGTCAGATACTCTTTACACCATTTCAATAAGGGCCCACGTATGCCAGAGTTATTAAGTTTGTCCAGTAAAAGATCATGCCTAAGTGTATCGAATGCCTTACTAAAGTCTATAAACATCAGTATTATATGTTTTCTTTCGTCCAAATACGTATTAATTTCGTCTGTAAATTTTGACAACAGCAAAGATGTAGATTTTTTAGGTTGAAAACCATACTGACTTTCTGATATTATCTTATGCTTTTGATAAAAAAGATGAATTTGATTGCAAATATATTTTTCAATAATTTTGTCTATTACTGGTAGTATTGTAATTGGTCTATAATTTTCGTATTCACTATGGCTGCCCTTTTTGTATATTGGTCTTACTAATCCCGTTTTTAATTCTATGGGATATTTGGCTTGTACTATACTGGTGTTTATTAATTCAGCTATGGCTTCTACTATTTTATCACAAATTACTTTAATATCTATGCTTCTTATGTTATCAAACCCAGCAGATTTGTTTATATTTAAATTTTTTATAATTCTTTTTACTGTACATGAATTTGCTTTCTTAAACAACATTGATTTGTCTTGCTCAGTAATAAAATCAGTTTTATCCAACAACAGCCTATCACACTTCGGCATCATCCTTTTTACGCTCATATCAAAAGTACTTGCAAAGTTATCGGCTATAGCAGTAACTCCGAAGGTGTCTACACTGAATGCTTTTTTAATAACTTCATCTACCGACTTTGTTATTTTTCCAGATAGTTTGTTAATTATTTCCCATAATTTTCTCAGGTTCGATTTATTGTCTTCTATTTCTTTTTTAAAGTAGTTATTTCTAGTTCTTTCTATCAATTTGTTAGTTTTATTTCTTACTGTATTATACTCTAATTTTAATATGCTATTATTTGGGTCATTTTTCCATAACGTAAATAATCTATCTCTCCTTTCACATTGATTTATTATTTTGTAGCTAACCCACTTTTCTTTATTTCTTTTACTTACAGTTATTTTCTTTTGTGCTTTACATTTTTCATAGCAATCGGCAATATTTTTTTGTATATTTGTGTATATTTCGAGTGGACATTTAAGATTCTTTGCATAGTTCCAGTTAACCGAGTCTAACATTTTGTGGAGTTTTTTATTATCGTACGTTGCAAGGTATTTTGGAGGCACCGAGACAATTAGAAAGCTGCATTCACCCTGAGTAACATAGGCTATATTTATTGCTAGAAAAGATTAGACGTCCACCCGTGCGAAGCCGGGATGGGCCGCTAGTGTTTAATAAAAACATAACCCTCCTTCTGGCGCAGGTCGGGTAGAAATGTACCTAATCAACATTTGTTCTCTTTGAACAAACTCCTTACAATAAATAATAAGTTTTCAAATATTGATATTCTAAAATACAGAGTCTTTCTTAATATAGAGAACCTTTCTCCGTGGTCTAATGGTCAAGAACATTTGGCTCTTGACACGGAGGTCGTGGGTTCGATTCCCACAGGCGACACCTAGTGATATGCCACTTTGTGCGTTTATCCCCAGTTGGTTTGGACATTGCAGGCTGAATCACCGGATTGTCTGAAAAGAAAGATGATTCCGTGCTTCGGATGGCACGTTAAGCCGTTGGTCCCGGCTACTATCCCTGGTGGTAGTAGTCATTAGATAAAACCACGTCAGAGGCCGTAAGGCGGTCTGAAAAAACTCTGACACCAGGGCTCTGCCCACACGATAAGAAGAAGAAATATACAGATGTTTTTTCAAAAAAATAACAACAACTTTATCTACAGAAACAATATCGAAATCGCGAAAAAAAAACCACTGTTTTTCCGAAATTGAACAGCTTATTTTATTTTTTTCGCGATTTCGATGTTTGTGCCAGAGAAAAAATTGTTCAGTTTGATGGTCTGGTCATCCCCTTAAAAAAACATTAGTATATAAAAAACATCGTGAGGAAACCTGCATACGCTGAAGAATTTATAATTCCCTCCCGCCCCTTTCCCAACTACCTAATCTAAGAAGAGATTTTTGAAGTCTGAGAAAGGTCATGGACATCATAGGCTACTTTATATCCAGGATATACAACGATGGCACGCCATGATAGTATCTGTGCACACAATATGGAACTGAACGCGAATAAACGTCGAGTCACTTGATACCTATCACAAATATTGACGCAGTTGGCCTCGAGTCTTCTGTGCCCACTTGTAACTCTATACTGTGCCACCCCTTCGTATAGCTGTTAGATAAATATATAGCTGCAATAATATAACATGCGAAATTTTCTTTTAAAACTTGTAGTCACTGTTTGTTATGACCGTTTTAAACATACCACCAAAACAAATGAGGAATTTTCTAACAGCTACTTTAATAAGTAAAAAACTTAGTGTTGGAAACATTTTCCGCAATCCTTTCTCTCTCTCTCTCTCACACATAGCGATGATATTTTCTCTTCTCTGCAATGAGGCGATTGCATAAAAGAAAATTGTTCAGTACTACTGAATAGACAAAATGGTAGAATAGGCGTTATAATCGTAAAAATGTACCAGTCCGATTAGTGTTTAGTTTTATCTCTCTGTGCTGACTGTACATGCTTTATACAGTATAATCATATTTAAATCTATGGTATAATAATGTATAATGCATGTACAGTCAGCAATAGCTGCTAAGACTTCGGTCGCTGTCTGATCCAATAAACAGCTATGCTGACGCCCGATGAGGCGATAATCTATTTCACCTTTTTAGCATTAACTTTATTTTAAGCAATCTATGTGTGGGTATGTTTGTTTATGTGTCGTCACCAACCTGTACATCTACCATGAGTTGCTATCGAAAAATAACATTATATTACCAGAGTCGATAGCGTACAAACGAGCTTCGCATGGTATTCGATTAAACTGGCACCATGAGTCACATAAACATTTTCTATACTCGCTTGTGTTAGCTCGATTGTTTATGTTTTGTCTAGCGAGTTTCCGAGTCGTCAAGTTGGTATACACGTAGTGGTGTCTAACTTCACAACTAATGAAGCTGCCTCTTTCTAAATATATTCAAAAGACAGAGTAAGATAGCTACTCCCAATTTTTTTTTGCATCCCAGCCTAATATCGTAGAAGCACTTAAAACTTTGAAATAACCCTGTCAATTAAAAGCGTCATAGAGCACCTTCATAGAGTTTGCGCATAGTGATTTTTTAATTTATATTGGTTACCTATTAGATTCTAAGTTATATTTTGTCAATGTAAGACGTGCTTTGTGCTGTGTTGTGTTTGTTAATAGGTTACATTTTAATCCGTAAATTGATATCGGTTTTAAAGAGTTTCAACGCATTTAACGCAAATAAAATAAAATGACAATTCATCCATACAAAACTGCAAACCTACTCGAGCAAAATGTATGGGACAGCTGTTTTTTTTTGCTATTTTGATTTTGGTGTCATAGTGAAAGTTATTCAGTTTGATGGTCTGATCATCACCTTAAAAAAGTGTCAGCATATTAAGAAGGACCCTGCATACAGTGTTATAAAGTAAATAAATGTAAGTATAGTTAGTAGAAGTGGAAGTGATGGTTTAGTAAGTAAATGTGAGCACTGCTACAGCTAAAATTTATTTCGTTGTAAATATTATAACTAAATTGTACTTTAAACAATTTGTCAAATTGAGAGGTGCTGTTTGACTTTGAACGATTATAAGCCAGTTTTTTTGTAGAAATATTTCGTTTCAAGTGGTTAGGTGGAGTAGTGGAGGAATGCAGTTAAGAGTGATCTTTCCTTAGAGTTGTTGTTTTTTTAAATAGAAATGGCGACTTTAGCTTGCCCACTGACGGACCACGTGGAAATCCGACATTATTTTAACGAAGAATACTCTAAATGAATAAACAAATTGTAAATAGAAATCTTTCCACTACGCATTCACGCTTAAATATGCTAGTGAATGACTTCACCACTATCGTGACGGTATTTCTCGAGAACGTATGTCAAATTCATAACTCATGGTACCGAATTTCTATAGTAACTGCCGCAAAACGTTAATCGCTAGCCATTCGCTAGCGATAAGATTTCGATACGTTTTTTACGTGTTGACTCATACTACCGATTTTAGTTCTTTCAGTGACAGCTAGGAGGCGCTGTTCAATTTGCCATAGAAATCTGATTTGCCCTCGCTAGCGAGTTCACTCACTGTAAACTCATGGTAAAGGTACTGATGAGTGTGTGCGCTCTATTCCGCAGCATGCCCAGCAGCTCCACGTCGCCCCCTCTGTTCGACATGTAGAGTCTTGTAGAGCAGAGCACCGAGTCCAGAGCTATCGAGAGTGTGTGACTAACCTGATGAGTGTGTGTGCTCTATTCCGCAGCATGCCCAGCAGCTCCACGTCGCCCCCTCTGTTCGACATGTAGAGTCTTGTAGAGCAGAGCACCGAGTCCAGAGCTATCGAGAGTGTGTCACTAACCTGATGAGTGTGTGTGCTCTATTCCGCAGCATGCTCAGCAGCTCCACGTCGCCCCCTCTGTTCGACATGTAGAGTCTTGTAGAGCAGAGCACCGAGTCCAGAGCTATCGAGAGTATGTCACTAACCTGATGAGTGTGTGCGCTCTATTCCGCAGCATGCTCAGCAGCTCCACGTCGCCCCCTCTGTTCGACATGTAGAGTCTTGTAGAGCAGAGCACCGAGTCCAGAGCTATCGAGAGTGTGTCACTAACCTGATGAGTGTGTGTGCTCTATTCCGCAGCATGCCCAGGAGCTCCACGTCGCCCCCTCTGTTCGACATGTAGAGTCTTGTAGAGCATAGCACCGAGTCCAGAGCTATCGAGAGTGTGTCACTAACCTGATGAGTGTGTGTGCTCTATTCCGCAGCATGCCCAGCAGCTCCACGTCGCCCCCTCTGTTTGACATGTAGAGTCTGGTAGAGCAGAGCACCGAGTCCAGAGCTATCGAGAGTGTGTCACTAACCTGATGAGTGTGTGTGCTCTATTCCGCAGCATGCCCAGCAGCTCCACGTCGCCCCCTCTGTTCGACATGTAGAGTCTTGTAGAGCAGAGCACCGAGTCCAGAGCTATCGAGAGTGTGTCACTAACCTGATGAGTGTGTGTGCTCTATTCCGCAGCATGCCCAGCAGCTCCACGTCGCCCCCTCTGTTCGACATGTAGAGCCTTGTAGAGCAGAGCACCGAGTCCAGAGCTATCGAGAGGCAGTCGCTGAGCTGTCGAGAGAGATCAGTCTCCTTCTGGTCAGATTGGAGGTCCTTTTCCTGTTGAAGAAAAGGGAATTTAATCATTTTTGTACTAAGTATACAGAAATACATACATATTCTCACGCCTGTCTTTCACTGGGGTAGGCAGAGGCAACAGAACGCCACCTGCTACGATCCTGACACACCTCTCTAGCTTCCTCCACATTCATAAGTCCTTTCATGCATGCTCGTCGGTTTCGGGTAGGCCAGACCTGGCCCTTGTTAAGCACGAGAGGTATAAGATAGTCCAACTTAATATGCTGACGGTATTTTTTTTTAAATTTATCAAAACAATATAATTTATCTATGGTCATAATCTATGTATAGTCTGTGGATTTAAGAAAATAAAATTTGTAGTCTGCTCTGAATAACCAACTTGTTTTATTAGGTTATGGGCCCAGCACGCTTCCGCGCTCTCACACACGAGCGACACTTTACGGTCGCCGGGTAGCGCGGCGCCCTGCGACCAACCGCGACAGCAAATTGTCGCTCGTCTGTAAGAGCCCTAAGAGGATGATCAGACCATCATACTGAACAAAGACCGTTGTCTTTGTCATACTCTATGAGACCAACGTCGAAATCGCGAAAAAAATCTGCTGTCCCATACATTCCGGTAGAGTATCATTAAAATTACAGTTTTTTATGGAACAGCTGATTTCCACCTTGATAGAGAAAGTTGTGCAGTTTGACTGTCTTATCATCCCTTTAAGAAACGTATATGGTTGTGTTGTTATTGTGTTTTCTCAAACATGCTTGGAAATGTGAGCATTATTTTGACAACCTTCTTCGAGATAAATCGAAATTGCTGTACTGGCCAAATACATGCGCGCAGCGGCCGGCAATGTTGTATGAAAATCCGGATCATTCGCGAATTGGGCCTTTTACGCATCGGTAGTCATTTCGCGAATTAGCCATTTCGCGAATGATCCGAAAATCCATATCTGTCATGTTTAGCGGCCAAATAAATTACATAGTAAACTCATATCTGTCGTGTAATTTACAAATGGAACGATCTTTTATTCCGAAACATGGCGACCAAGGAGGTAATTCATCAAAGGTTTTATTTAAATTTCGAACTGGCTTGCAAATAGAAAGCTGTTTATAGAAAAAAAAATTGTTGTTCGTTGTTCGTCATTGATTTTGAAAAGAGTTTTAATTACCGCGAATTATTTGAGAAAATTTAGTGTTTTAATTTCCGCGCATTATTTGAGAAAAGTACTATACAAGCCTTGGCCACAACTAGGCATTGAAGGACTTACGTATGTGTGACACATTTACACGTTCGTCCATCAATGCCTCTGTTGCTGGCCGCTGCTGTAATGTACTCTAAGTATATAGGTGTGTTGTTGTATATTGGCGTAATTTTTGTCACTTCAAACAAATACTGTATCTTTTTCAAGCACCAAACAAAGAGTTTTGCAACTTTTAAATTATCATCATAAAATTATTTTCTAACTGAAAAATGTCTCTAAACGCGACATGAACCATTAGCTTAAGATCCCAGAGGTAATAACTAATGCTGGTCCCAGACCAGTGACGAGCCTCGTTTACACGTGGCCAGTGCATTTGCCTGATAGATATCAGGATTGCTATCGTGTAACTACCCAATGAACGTTTTCCCAGTGGTTTTCTATATAAGGTCTAACAAAATAAGCCGAAACTATTTTAAGGGCATGATGCTCACACCATCAAACTGAACAACTTTCTCTATGAGACCACTAGCGAAAAGGCGAAAAAAAAATTATGTCCCAGCCTAAACTGCAAACTTAACTCGACTCAAATGGGACAGCACTTTTTTTTCGCGATTTCGATATTGCTCCCATAGAGAAAGTTGTTCAGTTTGATGGTCTGAAGCACCCCTTTAAGTAAGTTTCCCATTAAATTTTACACGCTGTATATCTAAGCTTTAAGCAAAAAGTACCTATAAAATAAAATAAACTTATTTGAAAATCAAAGCATCAAGATTCGTCTAAGGTTTTTAAAAATCGTTTTATTTTGTGCTTTACTTGACATTCACACATTTGCGTGAAAATAATCGATTTGTAGTCAAAACAAAAACTCTTTTATCGCGTACGAGGCAAGGTCAAAACAACTGCGCAAAATAAACCCTATAATTACACAGATTAAAATTCAAATTCGCTCAATTAACGACCTGACAATTTCTTTTGACACCATAACTTTTAATTCAATTGACACAAACGCGCTCAAGAAATAATTTCATTAATTGAATTCAATACCCCAACCAGTATTATAACAATAAATAAAGCAGCTATTAACAAAAGCCGTTCAAAGTTTAAAAAACTAATATGGCACGCCATGACGACAATAATTAGGACCGCAATAAACTACTGCAATTTACTCCAATAGGGATGTCTTAAAAAGCAACCTCAAAACAAACTAAAAATATTCCGCTCGGGTGCATTTTTGGTAGGTACCTATAGAGAATTTGACTGGCCATCCAGAGGGGCAATGCGGCCAGTATCTTAAGGACCTTTGAGCCGGAGTCGCGCAGGGCTGGATCTTTAGTTTAGTAACTAATAGTCTGACGAAGCTGCATGCGAATTGAATCTTGTGTGCTGCCTTTGTCGACGAATCGTTTTTATTTTATTTCATTAAAAGATTTTAATTTTTCTGCAACCTTCCGAAGAGGTGGTAGGGTTAAAAAATTACGTCAAATGACACCTAATGACAACAATTACGTCCTATGTGATAATACTTTGAATAAAAAACGTTGATTTAATTTACCTAAATCTTGTAAATAATAAAATAATGGCAGTGATTAAACCGTTACCTGAAAAGTGTTGTTTCGAAAATTCGAAATCAAAACCTTCTTTTTAAAATGTTAGAAACTGAAATTCTAGTTTTTATAATTATGACTGTTGTTTTTGTTTAAATCTTAACAAACGTGTACATTCTAAGACATTTCTATTGGTATGCAGTAGATTTAAAAAACAAAACGTTTCCAAAATAAGGAATTCAAGATGGCGTCAAAGATAAAGGGTAATTAACATAAAATTGGACAGGTCTCGCGTCTTATCTTCAAAATCTAAAGACAAACATACTGATTGCAATAACTATTATAATTTATTCTTAAATTATGTTACACGTATTCGGACAATTAATATTTTTCTCACAATATACGAAAAACTAAAAGATTAAAAATGTACTTGTACAATTAATACAAATATTTTTAAGAAGCTTAACTGTACATTGTCTCGTGTATTATTAATATTTCAAACTAAGATATTTCTCGAAAGTAATTTGTAAATTTTGCACAGGTTCCCAGCCTGAATAAGACAAAAAAATAGGCTGAATACATTGTAATTAGGTCTTAGACATTGTCAAGCAGCACACAGGTTATCTAGTCCCATTTAGAGTACCAGAATCTAGCCTGGACTTGTATTATGTTGACTGTAGACAAAGAAATAGAATACATATACAGGATGTAACAAAACGCGGCGCTGACACAAACGAACAAAAAATCTTCCATCCCAAACAATGGAATAGAATAGGTACTGCAGTTTTGTATGAAACAGCAGATTTTCGCGATGTTCTTGGCTGCATAGTGGAAGTTATTCAGTTTGATGGTCTAACTAAACCACCCCTTTAATATAAGTACGTGTGTGTATTGTTACACCCCGTATGTATTCTGTAACGTTGTCTAGTCATCATAATACAAGTCCAGGCTAGATTCTGGTACTTTAAATGTGACTAGATAATTTGTGTGACATTGTCCAAGACTTATTTCTTTATTATGTATGATTAGAATACAAATAATTCCCAAAATTCAAACCGGTATAATTTCTACATTTCAATAAGACCTTTTTTAATTGCAAACAATAACCAAAACAGTTTGGTTTCGCGTCCATTTTATTATCTCGGATTAAAACTTCACAGATTCATTTTTATTGGGCACAATGAGGCTCCCAAGAAATCTTTTTAAAACAAGATTTTTTTAAATATCATCAATGGGTTTGGTTAATGAAAGAGACTGTAAAGGTTGTACAGTTCCAAGTAGCTAATTACTTTTGGCGCCAAAAACAATAAAATTAAACAATTATCAACACTCGGTTACTGTAAAATTTAAATTCTTTGTTTCAATAACAATTTTTAAGTGTAAAAATTTGTGTTGAATAAAAACAATTAACATTAACAACGGTTCGCTCGCTGTATTCAATGTTATGAACAATTAGGTAATTTAGAAAACTAATGAAATGGACATACTAAATTATTGTATCAATACGTCACACTGCACTTGGTGAAGACTTAGTGGTCATCATCATCATCATCTCAGCCGATGGACGTCCGCTGCTGGACATAGGCCTCCCCCAAGGATCGCCACAACAAACGCCCTCATCCAACGGGTTCCCGCCGCCTTCACCAGGTCGTCGGTCCACCTTGTGGGGGCCTACCCACGCTGTACCTTCCAGTACGCAGTCGCCACTCGAGAACCCTTCGGCCCCATCGGCCATCGGTTCTGCGAGTCATGTGCCCCGCCCATTGCCACTTTTGTTTAACAATTCTTCGGGCTATGTGTTCTGCTGTGAATCTCTTCATTTCCAAATCGAACCCGCAGGGAAACTCCGAGTATCGCCCTTTTCATTGCCCTTTGCCTGATTTTCAGCCTTTTTAAGAGGCACTGAGTGAGCGATCACGTCTCGGTTCCTTATGTTACTGGTTAAAAACTTTCGTCTTGAGACACTGCGGTATTTGGGACGAGAAGTGGTCAAGATGCTGTCAGAATTCTTCAAGCAGGCTCAATAGGACACTTAATAATAGTTAGACCACCATTTAATGGCACTATTCGGGACCAACTGCTTAAAATACCTTCTAAGACTGGGTTTCCACCCTTATGTCGTTGACTTACCAGCAATTCGCACGAAGAAGTTTGCTTCTTCTTTTATAATGCGCACGGCTAAGGAGTGGAATGCCCTGCCTGCGGACCTGTTCCCTGAGCAATACAACCTGGGCCTCTTCAAGGCGAGAGTGAATAGGCATCTTTCTAGGTAAGCATGCTACATCTTCGGCCTCATCATCACTCAACATCAGGTGAGATTGGGGTCAAATGCTTACCTATCACACATAAAAAAAAAAAAAAACCACAATAGACTCGAGATGAATGCACCAATTCAAAGAGTGAGTGCTAAACCCAATCTTAACTTTTTTTTATATGTATGAGCACATTTCTTTTACAGTTTTATAGGCAATAGTGCAGAATTTATAATTAAACTTAGGTACTTCTGGATTTCTCGATTTCTCGACACTTTTTTCTCGTCTCTAATGAGGCCAGATTTCCCGGGAATTCTCGCTTCGAGAAGCCTCGACCAGAAACCCTACACCTGACCGAGCAGCGTTTAAACTCTCTACTCTACTACACCAGCTAGTGGCCTCGATTCGGAGTGTACCACGACTAAACTAAACTAATTGTATTCCTGTCACTTTCTAAAATAAGATTAAGAAAAGAGACAGAAAACCAACAGCTGACTTTAGTGCTGTCAAAGTGACGTTAAATGCGCAAAATAAGATGCCATCATAATGTACGCCATCTTATTTAAGTCGTTTTTCGGCGTTTAACGTCACTTTGACAGCACTAAAGTCAGCTGTTGGTTTTCTGTCTGTTTTCTTAATCTTATTTTAGAAAGTGACAGGAATACATTTAGTTTAGTTTAGTCGTGGTACACTCCGAATCGAGGCCAGTGTCTTTTAAAATATTTATAGTATTTGTACATAGTACCTAGTACATACTGTCCATTACAAGTGGCGACGGGCTCACTCCCCGTCACACTGGACAGAGTTTCGGTACTACTAGTGAAACGTGGATGTTCTGAAGTTTCAGAATATCTCTGACTACCCCCTCGGGGAATATAGTCGTGAGCATATGCTATGCTATGCTACCTAGTACATTGACGTATTTGTCAACAGAACTAGTTACAATTACTATAGAGATGAGTCGATGTGCAGCGGCCCCGGCCTGCCTCCCGCGAAAATCATGATTTTAAAATATTATCCACATGCTACTTATCTCCAATACATACAACTCAGTGTCCAAACAAAATAAGACTCCTTTGATAAGTTAAAAAAATCCAAATCCATTAACAAAACAGAATGTACTTCTTAATTAAAATAATGCATTGAATTAAAAACAATTTTCACAATGACACCGAATTCACTACGTCCAACAGCCCGTTATTTTTGCGCAAAAAACCAATTTTGAGAAAAAATTATTGTCAACACGGTCACCTAAAGAATCCTAATTTAGGAGATTGAAGTACTAAGCGGTCTGTAAGATGTAACCGTATGGGAAGATAAGCATCCGAATTGAGTAAAAAAATGTATTTTTTATTTTTTCCCGAAGCAGAATTTGTATAAAAAGCCCGTTGACTCCTAATTAGCGGTTTCGTTATAGCCCTCAATAAGATATAAAAAAATAAACGTGTGCGAAACGGTTTTGGGTTTTATTATATACGGTAGCTAATAATAAAAGAAGCTCGCAGTATTATGGTATTATGAGATTGAATTCTATGCATCTATAAATATGTTTTACATAACATTACTCTCTATAACTCTTCATTGAAGATCTAACTTCGGAACCGTTCGGCTTGTAATTTGTTATTCAAGAATTTCTGAATTTTTTGTTTTTCGAAAATCTCAATAATTTGTATTAATTTCTAATAGGTACTATGGCTAAGGTACGCGAATTCGGTAACTAGAAAATAGATCTCTTCCAGCGTCAGCAGAAGAAGTCGCAAAAAGTGCCTTTGAACATATTTCCATATTGGACAACCATTTTGTGTTTAGACGTATCGGTCGAAAAAGGAAACATGTAAATGCAGGGTCCAACATAATATGCTGACGATTTTTTAAGAGGATTATCAGACCACGAAACTGAATAACTTTCTCTTGTTCCCGGAGAGAAAGTTGTTCAGTTTGATGGTCTGTACATCTCCTTAAAAAACCATCAGCATATTAAGAAGGACCCTATACCTTATTTGTCTTGAAATATAAAATGAATAAATATGAATAAATATATCGGAACAAAAATATTTCGCTATAAAATCATCAGAATCAGGTGCCAATTTAACTTCTGCGGATTTTAGTATGGAAAAAAAAACAAATTAGAGGGAGCCACGAGGGGGCTGAATGTACCTACGTATTGCATATTTTGTGGCACTGGACCACAAGTAGCCGGGAAAGCTCCATCAAGTGGTCGAGTGAACTAGACTACGTGAACGCGCGACATGCATTAGCGCCGCTTTTAGGGCGCTACCGTACCGGGGCGTCGCGTGTAGGGTTCACACCTTTATAGTTTATGTTATAATTACAAGTTGAATAGGCATACATACATACATCTCACGTCTGTCTCCCACTGGGGTAGGCAGAGACAAAGGGACGCCACCTGCTAAGATCCTGAAAAACCTCTCTAGCTTCTTCACATTCATTAGTCCTTTCATGCATGCTCGTCGGTTTCGGGTATATCTGCCTGGTTCTTTTTAAGCACGTCGCCAATTTGGTCAGGATATGTAAGTCTAGGTCGTCCCTTTCCAACATTTTTTTTTACGCAATTGAATAGTCTGTTTAATGAAAATATTCCTTGTTTATCAGAAAGCCTAATATCCAAATTGTCTAAGAAGCATAATACCTAAACGACCTTTGACAAGGTCTAAAAAAGCGTAGGTCCTAAAGAGATTTCTATCTAAGGCTTCGTTTCCACCAGAGTTCCCTACGCGACCTCGCACAGGACGCGTAGCGAGAGATGTGCTTTTCAAGAACCAATAGAATCGCTTCATTTACCTTGCCTCGCTCAGCAAAGCTCTGGTGGAAACGGCTTAGCTTAGCGAGGTTTTAGTACGTACAAAACAAGCCAGAGATGTGTGCGAGGAATGTGTTGCGAGGTTTGCGACAGATGTGTGCGAGGAATGCGTTGCGAGGAATGTGTTGCGAGGTTTGCGACAGATGTGTGCGAGGAATGCGTTGCGAGGAATGTGTTGCGAGGTTTGCGACAGATGTGTGCGAGGAATGCGTTGCGAGGAATGTGTTGCGAGGTTTGCGACATACTATACCAGTCCATAGACGCCCCCGCCGACACATTTCACAGCTTCGCAACGCATCCTCGCACGGCTCGCACATTAACACTTTAACTGCTGACGACCTACGTCGTAGGTCAGCGACATGTAGGCCGCAGTGCGCACGACTCAAACCTTGAGTCAGAATTGTATAGCATTCCACAGTGTTAGCATCACGCGAGACGCGAGTCTCATTGTTTTGAGCTTAGCAGCGAAAGTGTTAATGCGCATTTTCACAGCTCCGCTACACATCCTCGTACGACACATTTTCCTCGCACAGCTTTGGTGGAAGCCCCCAAACATTTTCACAGCACAGCTAGACATCCTCGCACGACACATTTCCCTCGCACATCTCTGGTGGAAAAGCACCCTAACTCTAAAAGTCAAAGAATCTAAAGTTGAACGTTACTCAAAAATCTAAAGTAAGTTAGTCAAAAATTATTTGCTTTTGTGAAAATCCCATCTTGATTGGTTCAATGTGCACAAATAAACAGACAAACATTTCAATAACGAATTTCAACTGATATTTTCAATGAACAAAGACGCCAAGTTTAAAATTTTATTATAAGTAGAAGTACGTTACTCGACCTACGCGCGGCCAAAACATATTTCGCAGACTATTCGATTAATTTTGTCTATGCAGGCAGGAGGCAGCCCTATAAAACGGTAGCGTCCCATACCGAAGCGTATGAACGCTCGGAACTGTGACGTTTTATACATACTTGTGTACATTGTATACCTATACAAGGTGTAATAGAACACTCTAGTTTAAAAGAGTGTTTTAGTTTATTTATACCATTAAACTGAAAAACATTCAATATGGAACCAAAATACAGCGGTTCTAATACACTGGAGTCGAGTCGGTTAATACTATAGTATTGTATGAAAAAAAAAATTTTTGTTTTTCTTTCCCAGTCCACAAAACATAGGCAAGTCAGGTCATGAAACAGCACATATTTTTGTCCCGATAACGAAGTTGGCTCCATAGTGAAAGTTGTTCAGTTTGATAGCCTTAACCACCCCTTTAAATAAACCACTAGTTTTTAATTTATTACTTACATAACTTATTTAAATTCATCGTCTGAATACACCCTGTATTCAGACCGTGAATCTAAACAACTTTCCCTGTGGAACAAGGGTCGAAAAACGAGAATTTTTTTGGTCCTAGAAAATCGACCGGCCGATTAGCATCTGATAACCATTTTCAATAAAGACAATAACGTTTTTTCATTTTATTTTCATTTTCATTTCATTTCAATGGTAAACCTTTGCGTCGAACAAGTTTGCAGTTTTGTATGTAACAGTTTTTTTTTCGCGGTTTCGATGATGAATAAGTTAGAGAGTTGTTCAGTTTGATGGCCCGAAGCACCCCTTTAAATATGATAACACGTTTCAGTTAGGTCATCATCATCATTATCACCATCAGCCTCTCATCGTCCACTGCTGAATGACATCATCGTTTCTGTTAGGTACATCCTGTGTTTCAAATCAGCTTCCGCTATTTATAATATAAAATTTTACTGCTATTTGAAAGAAAGGGAAAAAAGTATCGATACTTATAAATGTCATAAAAATCTTATACGAAAATCCCCTACAAAAACTTTTACCCCTTTCTGTAGAAAGAAACAAAAAGTAGTAAACCCAATCCAGTCCAACTAATAAGATTGACAAACTTTGTGAAATGTTGACGATTTCTGATTGAAGGACACATCAAAACAAACTGGCTGGAAAAATGTTTTTTACCCCTTTCTCCTTCGCTGATAGAAAAAGTTTGAGAAGGGTGAAGTTTGGTTTATTGGCAGAATTAGTATGAAATGTGTGTGACATTTATGGTTTGTCCGAATTGGCTGTAAAAGAAAATTAGAACATGCCAAAAAAAAACTCTACAGGGTGAAATTGATATAAACATAGAGTAAATAAATTATAAACAACAGAGGGTCAATGCCCATACTAAGAAAGTTGCCACCTTCTTAGTTGAAAACTCACGCAAGTACAGCGACGGTGCTGAGTAACGGTACTACAGCAATGTTTAGTTACGTTAAAATACGTGTAAAACACATCTGTTATTAAAATTTTTAAGAAAATTAATCTATGATGTAATTTATTTCCGTGGAACAAAACTCAAATAATAGTGATCTAACAACGTTTAATTAAGATTCATCTCTCGTTCAGGCCAGTAGCGACATCTGTTTGCGCCAAGACTATACTACATCTAAAATGTATGGAACTGTCCAGACATACATTGTAATGATCCCAAGTAAGCAACATATCATTGATATCATTAACACCCTTTTAGGTCCGCTACACACAGACGGAATTGCGATCCGGAATCCTGATTCAGGATTCAGTGTTGTCAACTATGGTTACACAAAATACTAGAGTGCTGTTTAAAAAATGCCTAAATTAAAAATGTATGAAACGCCAAATGAATGACAATAACTGCATTTTTACATACATACGTACATACATAAGCTCACGCCATTGTCCCAAGAGGGTAGGCAGAGACCACGGAGCGCCACACGCTACGACTCTGACACACCTCTTTAGCCTCATTGACATTCATACATCTTTTCATGCACTTCCATCGATTGAGGGTGCTACGCACTTGTCCTTTTCGGAAAAGATCATTGATTTGATCGTGGTATGTTTTCCTCGGACGGCCTCTCCCAACACTTCCGCTCAACTGTGCTCGATAAATTTCATTCGTAAGTCTTCTTTCATTCATTCTCTTTACGTGACCGAACCATCTAAGCATACCCCTGTCAATCCTTGTTACTATATCATCCTTCAACTGACACCAATTTGCATTTTTAGATAAATATTAAAACGAAATAAACAATTTCTATACATGATAATTACTATCATGTGATGAATTCGTGACGTTACGAATGTTACGATGATGATTTGTAAATTGTATTACAATATTAATTAATGCAACTATATCAAAAGACTATCGATAGTTTTAACGTTAGACATAATATGCATACAAAATGGCATGAACCATTATCACACAAGCGGTTTTTGAGCGTAGGCAATTTCGCAACTATACCGCAACGACGTCACAAGTTCACCGTCTCGATACGATTTCGTTCCATCAACGCCTACGCTCAGAAATCACTTAAAAATATGCCACCTAAGACATCAAAAAATCACTAGATCTAGTGAAAAAGTCTCTAAAAGCGGCAACACTCCATACTTTAAATTCCGAATCAGGTTTATTCCGGATGTATATGGTGGGCCTTAAACTAATAGTTTACCCAACAAACTGAACAACTTTTACTATGGGAGGGGTGTATGGTCGTTAGTCCACCACACGTGCAAAATGCGGATTGGTAGACTTGACATGTAACATCAGAATTTCATCGGCAGCGTAAATGTATCACACAGATAGAAAATTCTTGTTTTAGAAATTGAAATGAATATAAAATTTAGCTAGTTGCGCCACCTATCTCTCTTCGTGCGTAACTATAGTCGCGCCATCTATACCACTATTGAATATCAACGTAACTACAAAGATAATGTAAAAAACACAGCGAACACATGTAACTCGTCTTTGTCGTTACATTCGCTAGATGGCGTTAAATATATAATTTAAGCTTTTTCTCGCGTCCGCACCGGTTACGAGATAAAATAATATACCAGTTTTAAAGCCTAATCTTTTCATGAAGATTTAAACACAAAAAGTTTCATAAAAATCGGTTCAGTAGTTTTTGAGTGATGCTCAGACAAAGAAACGAAGACAAAAAATCTTTGATTTGGTTTGGAGTCAGGAGTGCGATTTTTGAATCTCACTTGCTGAGTTCAGCAGTTGAAAATGTCAAAATTACTATGGAGATACGCA
This sequence comes from Agonopterix subpropinquella, assembly GCA_922987775.1. Lineage (NCBI taxonomy): Eukaryota > Metazoa > Arthropoda > Insecta > Lepidoptera > Depressariidae > Agonopterix > Agonopterix subpropinquella. The sequence goes on from OV277714.1 coordinate 1,402,628, forward strand.
TCTTTCTACTGCTGATTTGACTTTCAAAAATAGCACTCCTGAAGTATTATTTTTTAAAGTCAAATCAATAGTAGAAAGATGCGTATCTCCATAGTAATTTTGACATTTTCAACTGCTGAACTCAGCGAATGAGATTCAAAAATCGCACTCCAGGAACATCTGAACACCATAATTATAGTCACATAAAAAGGAGGTGTTTTAGATCATCAAACTTTCACCACCAACATTGAAAAAGTGAAAAAATATCTGCTGCTCCATTACATTTGGGTCGATATTGACGATTTCTAAGGAGCACCAGTTTTTTTTAGAATTTCAATATTGGTCCCACAGTGACTGTACGAGCCACGTACAATGCAAGCTTGACATTTTATAATTTACTTAATTAACAAAATAATCAGTTCGCGTTCAGCAAGCAAGTACGTTGCGCGTGCTCACTTATATCAATACCTAATCAAAGACATTTTGTGAAGTTCGACCTAAGTTTATAAAATACATTTCTACATCAATACCTATCGCCTATCATTTCATCTACGGCCAGCAGACAAGCAGTAGCGGGCCGTACATTGGTCCTTCGAGCCGGATTTCAGTGTGTTTCAAGTTTTGGAAACGTGGTAACGAATCGGTTCGATTGGCCTCCCACCAGCGGGTCTCACCAGTCGAATTGAGAGTCGTGTATTCCACGTGGAAGAAACTGGATACATTGGACGGAACTAGCAGCCTTCGAGCATTTTATCAAGAATAGATCAGCAAGGATCTTTAATATTCTATCAAGCAATCATCATAAGCAAGCCACCTGTGTCAGCAAGCAGTACTCAGAGTGACTACTTATAACAATATCAAGCAATAACTTTGCAGACTATCAAAATCATCATGGCGCTCATGGAAAACCTCTTAGAAACTCAGCAACAAATTTCTACGGCTATAGAGCAGCAGTACACCAATTTTAAGAAAGACAGCCCTGAGAGAAAAACTCCTGACTATCTGAGTAGAAGGTTATCTGTACTAGATCAATACTGGAAAGAATTCGAGCAAAATCATGAGCAATTACTATCATTCGACGTGAAAACGAACTTTTATTTCACGAACAATCACTTCGATATCATTCAAGAAAAATATCTCAACATACGGGATGCAATTCAAAATTACAAACAGCCACCAAAGAAAGCGGCGGAATTAAAGCAGCCCGATTTTTATCATGATTCAGAGACTGGCAAGCAGCCTGAAAGCAATCAAAACCCAGGTGCTACCAAGCAGCCAGAACCCAAGGTAAACCCAACAAAGCAAGCCCAAGGTACCAGTAGCAAGACGGATGAGATGCTCAGGAAACAAAATAGCAACTTCCGAGCCTTCAGGCGTACGGCATCTCATATTTCCCTGGAATTTGTAAATGAAAAGTGGGAATTGGAAGATATATTACGCACCGTTCAGAACCGCTGGTCCGTCATCGATTCCTTACATTGGGAGCTGGATAGTGAACTGAGCGGCACTAATCTAGAATATGAAGATATGTTTAATGAATATGAAGGTTTTTATAACACTATCAAGAAAGACATAAATAAGAAGATGTGGTCCGTCGCGCACCGAGAGCATGCGACACCCCGAATGGAAATACCAAATTTCAATGGAAGTTATAACCAATGGACTTCCTTCAAAGATCTTTTCACGGAGGCGATTCATAACAACAGTTCGTTATCCGATGCTCAAAAGATGCAATTCCTAAAGGGTAAAGTGCACGGGGAGGCTGAAAGGTTAATACAACACCTGCAAATTAGCTCAGATAATTATATTGTTTGTTGGGACATATTGAATCATCGCTACAACAACAAAAAGCTTATTTTTACATCCCATATAAACATTTTAACGAACATCCCTGTCGCACAACATCAATCATTAACTCATATCAAGCGCCTACACGACACAACAAAGGAGTGTTTAAACGCTATTAAAAACCTGGGGGTCGATATCAAGACTTGGGACCCTTTACTTGTTCATATTTTATCTCAGAAATTGGACACCGATTCATACAACGATTACGTGGAGTCTGTGAAGCAGCCGAGAGAGCTACCTATTTTAAATGAATTTTTGAACTATTTGGAGACAAAATTCACTTCTCTTGAGTCATCGCGCAGGAAGCACGAAAATACTGCACAGAAACCAACTCCTAATCAAGCATCGTATCAAAAACCAAATCAGTTCAAATCATCATCGTTCTCATCAAATGCCCAATTCCTCCAGAAGAACAAGAATAGTGGAGCGGTGAAAAATAATAATATCATCATGCGCTATATGTGCCCTATTTGCGAAAGTAATGACCACAAAATTTATTTTTGCAAGAAATTCATTGACATGCTACCCTTTGACAAGAGCAAGATTGTGGCTAAATTGAATTTATGTCAAAACTGCCTCTTTGATCATCATGGAAAATCATGCATATCAGATAAACGATGTCGAGAATGCGGTGAAAATCATAATACATTATTGCACGAAGCATTTGCGAAACCGAACAATAATTCGACACCACCGGACGCTCGCCAGCAAGGCGCGGGCGCGGGTGGGGGTGCGGGCGCGGGGAAGCCAGCAAGTAATCCACCGCCGCTCGAGCAGAATCAGCAAGTACAAAGTACACACGTGTCACTCCAAAATGACCCTGCACAGATTTTATTAGCAACAGCAATGATCAAAATTAAAAACGCAGATGGATCCTATCAAGTACTGCGTGCCCTTCTAGATCAGGGTTCTCAAGTCTCCTTGATCACAGAGAACGCGGCACAATTATTGCAGCTACCCCGACAGAGGTGTAGGGGGGTCGTGTCTGGAATTGGCGCCAACAAAAGTAATTGTAAAGACATGATTACAATACAATGCATGTCTACAATTATCGATTACAGCTTTGAAACTGACGTCCTTATCATGAAAACACTAATAAATAATTTACCGAGCAGTACATTTCAAAAACCAAGCTGGGACTGTCTAAGCCACATCAAGCTGGCAGATCCAGAATTTTATACAAGTCGCCCTGTAGACCTATTATTAGGGGCCGACGTATATTCAAACATATTATTAGATGGGATATGTCGATCAACTTCCGACATGCCTACGGCTCAACAAACCCAACTCGGCTGGATATTGAGTGGCAATGCAACAACATTTCATTGCAACGTCGTTTTAAACAATATTGACGAGCCACAAAAATTACGGGAGATTGAAGATACCTCCGAGTCATCAGATTCATCAAGCAAAGACCAGCAATGCACCAGCGTCTATCAATCAACAACTACTAAGCAGGAAGATGGTAGTAATCAAGTCAGACTACCACTACAACCAGAGTTTGACCAAAAATTGAGTTTATCAAAAACGAGAACAGTTTCGCAATTTTATCAAATGGAAAATAAATTAACAAAAAACCCAGATATTGCACTAAACTACAAACCGTTCATTGATGAGTATTTATTTCTGGGACATATGATACCTGCAAGCGACGACGGTAATAAGAAACCAAGTTGCAATTTACCGAACCGTTGTGTGCATCGTGAGGACTCTAGAACTACAAAATTACCAGTCATTTTTAACTCATCGGATAAATCATCTACCGGTGCTAGTTTGAATGACATAATGTGCCGAGGTCCTTATTTGCAACGCCTTATCATCAAGTGGAGGCAATACAAGATAGCATACACAACGAATGTCGAAAGCTTTTTACGGCAAATAGCACTTCATCCTTCAGATCAAATCTTACAGAAAATCCTTTGGAGAAACAATCCTTCAGACATTTTACAAGAATATAAGCTATCGACGGTCACCAAAGGTACCAAAACGGTCCAGTCCGGTGCAGTTATAACTCAAGGGCAGCTCGCGCAAGACGAAAGAAAGAATTATCAAGACAGCTCGGCGCCTGGTATCCTTACGAAGTCCTTCTATATGGGTGATCTCGTCCACGGATCACACACTGTACAAGAGATCAGCAAACTACAGCAAGATATGATTAAGAACAACCCAGCAGATTGCGCCTCGCGAAGTATAACACCCTCTCAACTTCAAGAGCATTCCCTGTGGTGGAGAGGACCTACCTGGCTACCAGAATATCACGCACAGAAAAAGAACGACCAACTCATTTACACAAAAAATGAGGAAGCAAAGCAAGTAAATGTCGTCGTCATCAATCAAGTTAAGAATGACGTCATTCACAATTTATTACACATCAAATTGAACAAGAAAGTGGAAGGAAAAAGCTATCACACGATCAGGAAGAGCGAGAAACCAAAATCAAGCAAAAATGGTTCGCAAATAATTGGATTTATAACATTGGCAATGGCGTTAACCTTGTTTCTGAATCTAATTATTCCGTCTACCTCAGCATTTAATATCAAATCTTTCAAGAAAAATCAATCTCTATATTTCGATCACATATCAAACATCAAATTGATTAGAGATAATTGGAAAGCTATCATATACTACAATATGGAGCCATACTGGGAAGGTACGGAAGCATTAAACAAGTATCTGACTCACTTAAATAACGTATGCGACACTATCAAAGGGAAATCCCACTGTGAAGAGCTCCTGTTACAATTACGACATAGTAGTAAGGAGCTGGAGTACTACAATCACCTGTTACTTGGTCATCAAAACACGGGCACGCGACGAAGACGACGCGGCCTTATCAACGGTGTCGGGTATCTGGCGAACGACTTCTTCGGAGTACTCGACGAGCATTTCGCGGAAAAATATCAAAGGGACATAACACTCGTAAGAGAAAATCATAAACATTTAGCCCTTCTATTTAAGAATCAAACGTCGATCATCGAGGCCGAGAACAATATGATTAAAAGGATTGAAGAAATTATGTCAAAACAGCACAAATACATAAATCAACGTTTGAATGGATTCGACCAATCAAGTAACACAATAAAGGCCGAAATCCAGATTTCTGAAAGAATAAATGACTTCACATCCTCCGCTGTTATCGCAAATAACGTCCTTATGAACTTAAAAAGCATACAGGACTCTCTTGTGGACACTATCACAGACATATATCACGGAAGATTCAATGTTCATTTGTTAAACCCGCAACAATTGCGAAATGAACTAAATATGATATCGGGACACTTAAACAAAGATGTAACTCTGCCTATAGATAACATACAAGCAGATCTTCACAACATTTATCGAATATTAAACGTCAAAGCAAGACTGACGGACAGATATTTGATCTTCGAACTGCAAATACCCCTCGTTAGCAGAGACACCTATGACGTCTACAGGATAATCCCAATTCCACAAAAAAAGGGAAACAAAACTGTCAGCATAACTCCGATCGCTACATACACGGCGATTAATTTGGGTAAAGATACATTTATTCCCATGACCGAGATGAACTTACACACCTGTTTGCATTATGAACCGCCTACATATCTATGTCATATCAAGGAACCGATATATCAAAGAAAGTCGGATGACGATTTATGTACAAGGAACAAGGAAACAAATGAATGCGAAATACAAACAGCTGTCTGTAAAAATACATGGATAGAATTGAATAAAATTAATACCTATTTTTATTTCTGCTGCATCGAGTGTACAGTACGAATACTTTGCCGAGATCAGATTACAGTGCAACAGCTGAGCGACTCCGGCATTATTAACCTCGAACAAGAATGTTTAATAAAAGGTGACGATTTTACAATTTTCTCGCACAAGGAATTTAACAATGAATTAAAAACAAAACCGGAAGTCTACTCTCCAGAAATGTCAATTATAAACCACATAGTCAACATAACAATCCCTTCAGTTGAAACAAATGGAAATGACTCATCAGAGCTTCGGAGTAGTATCAGCCTTCTAGAAAAACAAATAAAAGAAATCAGTCTGCAAAATACAGAAGAAGACAGCATCTCATATCACGATCTCCATCACTACAGCGCAATATATTTTATCATCGGGATAAGCGCACTGATTGCAGCGATCTTCTACTGGCGATGGAGGCGCGCGCGCTGCGCGGCCTCACCAGCTACAGAGGCGGCGCCGCCGGCGGCAGCGGGGCAGCATGGCGCTAGTCACCCCATAGACGGCGCTCACGGCGGCGATTGTAATAGCAGCGAGACTCTCGAGCGTCTTAATTCTATTAGTAAACAAATAGAACTAAACGAACTAGGAAAGACGAGAGCGCGTTATCAAAATCGAAGTACATCGCCCGTACTTCGTTCGGTGTTTCCGATTGGAGAACACAGAGTCTAGCCGGAAACCCATAAGTAGATTTAAGACATTTAATTTGTATAATTTCTAATGAATTATTTAGATTTTATTAACATAGAATTTTACTTTATCATAACTTTGTAAGAGAATATTGTTTTCACTTTGTTTTCATCATGTTATCATTCAGCACTTTACTAACCCTCATCTCTCCCGCCCGGGAAGATGTACGAGCCACGTACAATGCAAGCTTGACATTTTATAATTTACTTAATTAACAAAATAATCAGTTCGCGTTCAGCAAGCAAGTACGTTGCGCGTGCTCACTTATATCAATACCTAATCAAAGACATTTTGTGAAGTTCGACCTAAGTTTATAAAATACATTTCTACATCAATACCTATCGCCTATCATTTCATCTACGGCCAGCAGACAAGCAGTAGCGGGCCGTACAGTGACAGTTGTTTAATTTGATAGTCTAAAGTTAAAGGTTAAAGTATGGAACACATTTACGTTTACATCCTGTATAATAAATAGTATGCGTTAAAATGAGTGTGACTATGATTGTGAAAGTGAGTGTGAGTGTGACTGATTGTGAAAGTGAGTGTGACTGCTTGTGAATGTGACTGTTGTTATTATTGTGAAAGAGAGTGTGATTGTGAGTGTGACCGATTGTGAATAAGCCTGTGGTTATGATTGTCACAGATTTATTTTATTATTCTTAGGAAGATTTACAGTTTTGATTACATACTAAACACAACCTTAAATAACTGTAAGCTAATTACAAATCTCCACCTATAAATCATGAAATTATAGTATTAGTTATAGTTATTGTGAAAGTGAGTTTTACTACATGTTAATGTGACTGTTATTATGATTGTGACAAATTGTGAAAGTTGTTGTGAGTGTGATTGTGAGTTTGACCGATTGTGAGTTTGATCCATTGTGAATGTGACTGTGGTTATGATTCTGAAAGTGATTGTGAGTGTGACTCATTGCTAAAGTGAGTGTGGCTGCCTGTGAATGTGAATGTGGTTATGATTGTGAAAGTGAGTGTATTCGATTGTAAAGGACATCTGGCACATAATACTAAAAATGTATAACCGTACTTCTAATTTTATTATGGAAGATGGAACACTAGAAACTAACTGCAGGCATTAGTTTATTTTATAATGATTTATTAGTTTTTATCATTTTTATATAAAAAAAATCATTATGCTTGCATCACCTCCTACTAAACAACATTGACAGCCATTTTGGGGTTGCTTTTTTTATAATTTATTAATAATAAATGACTAAATAACTCGTTAAAGAAAAATAAATGATACTATCTGAGTCGTTTTTATAAAACCCCATAATTTATTACACATTTGACTTCAGTCAAAACTTCTATACATTTTAAGGTATTTTTTCAAGGGGGAGCGGCGGTTGTCCTTTGACTGTGGTTATGATTGTGAAAGTGAGTGTGACTGCCTGTGAATGTGACTCTTATTATGATTGTGATTGTGAGTGTGACAGATTGTGAATATGACTGTTAGTATGATTGTGACGTTTTGTGGGAGTGAGGGGGATTAATTATGAATGTGATTGTGAGTGTGGTTGTATGTGTGTATTGTATACTCACCAGCTGAGCGCTCAGCAGCTTGACCATGTGCACGGCGGTGTTGGTGGAGAGGAAGTGCGCGGCGCCGCACGAGTGCGCGCCCACCACGCGACCCACCACCGACACGCACGTCGTGAGCGACCTGCGGCGATCATCATCATCATCATCCTGACGATGCTACCGGAACCGGACGCATACAGGGTCCAATTTAATATGCTAACGGTTTTTAAGAGAATGATCAGACCATAAAAAAATCTGCTGTCTCATGCAAAACTGCTGTTCCTACCCGACTCAAATGTATGGACCAGCTGATTTTTTTCGCGTTTCCTGAGGTAGACTCCATAGTGAAAGTTGTTCATTTCACAAAGTTAATCTAAGTTAACCGTTGTTCACAGTTTGCGGAGGGCTGTCCCTTACACCCTGTATTGGCTATGTGCGAAGTGGGTGTTGGGAACTGTCAAGTCGATCGCAGCGCACGCTGTGGCAGAAATTTGAACTACTGACGGCAAAGCTGTGTCAGATTTGCTTGAATCTATGCAATTCCGCGCACTCACTCAATACTCAAATATCCAAACCAGCAAATACTAATACTTAATATTTGGCAGGGATGTTTTTATTGCCATCTAGGTGTTCACAAAAAAAAAGATTTTTCGCAATTCAACCCCAAAGGTGTGAAAACAGTGGTGAAAGTTTTTATGAGAATTTTGTAAAAATTATTGGGAATCCCAGCTAGTTAGGTATTATAACATTTTTAGTTATTAATATTTAGTTTTGACTTTATTTTAAACTAGCGGCCCGTCCCGGCTTCGCACGGGTGGACGTCTAATCTTTTCTAGCAATAAATATAGCTTATGTTACTCAGGGTGAATGCAGCTTTCTAATGGTGAAAGAATTTTTTAAATCGGCCCAGTACTTTTTGAGCCTATTCATTACAAACATACAAACATACAAAAATAGGTACAAATCTTTCCTCTTTATAATATTAGAGTAGATTAAAATAACAAACTTTATCCTAACATTTTATGTACAAATAATCCACGGGGCCATATTGCGCTAGATGGCGCGAGTGTCGTGCACACAGCCAATAGGACAGATTAATTTTTCTCTCTATTTTGATGTTGGTGCTATAGAAAAGTTATTCAGTTTGACAGTCTGATCATCCCCTTAAAAAAGTGTCAACATATTAAGAAGGAACCTGTAAAAGCAAAACCTACAGAGTTTTGATCTTGTTTATGCGTCTTTGAAGTATACTGTTCTATTACTTTCTGTTCTGCGATGTTTGTGTATACATTGAAATAAACATTTTTTTTTTTTCAAGACGGTCCCCGATTGGTTGACAAATTCCCATAGTCGCTTTTTTCTTCAAAATCGATTATCAAAGTTTGAGACTACCAATGAGCGTGCTTGATTCCCCCCCAGAAGGTGGATTATGCCCAACCAAACATATATTTTTAACAATTATCTACTGAAAGAAAATTTATTCCATCATCATAACTTCCATACATTTATACTAATTTACACATCATTATGAGAATGACAAACACAATGACAAGATAAATAACTAATGTCTAAGATATTTACATACACACACCACTATCCCACAGGGGTAGGCAGAGACTACGGCTCGCCGCACACTACGACTCTGACACACTTCTCTCGCCTCATCCACTTTCATGCATCTCTTCATGCACTTCCGTCGGTTGAGGGTGCCACGCACTTGTCCTTTTCGTAGAAGACCATTTATTTGGTCGTGGTAAGTTCTCCTCGGACGCCCTCTCTCGACTGTTCCGCTCACATTGGATCGATAAATCTCCCTTGTGAGTCTACTCTCATCTAAGATACAATCAGTTTAAAATAACAATGTGCATGACCTCGCTCGCAAATGTGACGTAACTCAATCACACGAACTTCACTCGAGTCATTCAAATGATTGTTGCCTTTACACAGAGTCCAAGTTCCTTTTTCAACCGAGTGAAGTTATCCAACGGCCCTTCAAGGTCATGCACATTGTTATTTTAAACTGATAGTATTTATTTATCATTATCTAACATATTTTTACTTATTTTCAAAGGCAAAATAATTTGATTTGATACAACATCATCATCACTTACTTGGTGGAGAACTGCGAGGTCAAGTCGTCCCTCTCGGCCGCGATAGCCAACAATTGACCGAGCACTTTTAGTCCAACCACTTTCTGAGGCAGCGAATTGTCTTTTGCCGACTGCAATATTAAACACCTTTGTCATTACTAGACACATTGTGGGAAAACAATCACTTTCAGAGTTATTTCAAGTCAAAGATTTACTATCAGTTTAAAAGAACAATGTGCATGACCCCGCTTGCAAATGTGACGTCACTCAATCACACGAACTTCACTCGAGTCATTCAAATGATTATTTCCTTTACATAGAGTCTATATTCCTATACAACCGAGTGAAGTTATCGAACGGCCCTTCAAGGTCATGCACATTGTTATTTTAAACTGATAGTATTTAATATTTACATACACATACATAAACTCACGACCGTAATCTCTTCCAGGGTGGCCAGAAACATTGCTACACCTACCAACTTTCTGTTTAAGAATGTAATTTTATTGTAGCAATGCTCACATTTAGCAATTTAAGTTTCAGGATGAAATGGCGTGTCAAGTGGTGAGAGGTGGTTAGCCTTATGCCCACATAAACACTGCCACAGAATAGGTAATAGTATATAGTTCTACATACAGAACGGCCACTCCCCGCCCCCCTTTGACTTCAGATACCTCACCTCCCCTCACACTCTCTGTGGTAACTTGAGGGAAGCCGAGCAAGGGAATGCAGTCAGGCGCGCGCACCCGTTGGATTTGACTTCATAAAATATATTTTATTTTTTTCCACACAATAAAAATAAACGTTGGAAAATAACGCTAAATTCACATTTTCTGTGATTCTTTAGCTTAAAAACTATTTTTAATAACAGAATAAACTATAAAAAGTAACGAAATGTATAATGTAGTTCATACAATGCGTGTTAAGTCAACCCTACACATATGTCATGCACAATTTTTGCAAAGTGCGCATGTGCAAACGTCATCATGTCAAATCTAAAACGTTGTTTGAAGTGCCGGACCTGTGACACTGCATAAGAAACCTTTAATCCCTTAGTCGCTTCATTCGACATCCACGGGAAGAATTGGGGTGGTCCATTCTTAGCCGGAACCATACACAAAATGTGGTTCCGAGTTAAAAACATAAAAATCACAAAAATTTATTATAATATCTTTATAACTGGCGATGTTATGGAGATGAAGGCAGGCGGCGGGAACCCGTTGGATGAGGGCAGCGCAGGACCGGTCGTTATAGTGATCCTTGGGGGAGGTATATGATGATGATGGGACAAAACAAAATTACCGATAATTTTTTTGGAAACTCTATCGATATAATTAGGTTTAAGACTACACACCTACACCTACCTTTGTGAAAATTTAAGATGGTTGGCAGGACCATATGCCACTAATATTTAAGTCTATGCATGTGCTGTTTCAAAACAAATTAAAGATTGAAAATTTGATAATCGCACAAAGCATGATGAAACCTATAACACCTGAGATTGAAAAAAAATACATAAGTTTAGAGGTATGTGTAACAAAATACAAATGAGCACAATAGAAGATGGCACCACAAGAAGAAAACTTACTTTCTAGATAAGAAAATCCATACCTTATCAAATTTGTCAACCATCCGATGCAATTCGTTCAAAAGCCTCTCCAAATAGTTAATATCGATGAGAACCCTAGACTTCCTATCACTTTTACAGCTCGCTTTACTCATATCACTCAACGAGCTACAAACCGAACTCGTTTTACTAAGCTTAGGTTTATCATTCCCATTCCTATTATCCGTTTCTTTCTTATTCCTCTTATTTCTTTTCCTATTATTAGTTTCTTCTTGTATTATTATTTCTGTTTCTGCTTTATTATTATTTAAAGTGTTATTGATTTCTTTTTCTTCGGATTTTTTTGATCTTTTTTTCTTTTTATCTATTATATCGTTTCCGTTGACTATTGTTTTGTTTTTGTTCTCTTGTTCCGTATTGTTGGTGTCGTGTTTGTTTGTGTTTTCGTCGAGTAGGGGTGCTAGTAAGTTTGTTAGTTGGTTGATCACTTTATACATTTTGTTTGTGGCGGAATGGAGTGGGTCGAATGGAGGTTGTTGTTCGTATAGCGACGCGTCGTTCCCTCTGTAATGAAAGAGACACAATTATACTGGAAACGGTGAAGGAAAACATCGTGAGGACACCTGCATACGCTCAAGAAGAAATAAAGAGGGTAGTAAAGACTAGGGGCGGCAAATTTGGGAAAAATATAAGTAGATTGATTAAGCTCTGTCTATAAGCAATTCGTAGAGCAGAGAAAAGTAGAGCTCCGCTCGTTCATATTTTCTGTTTTAATTACTGTGCCTACACATAATCCTAATGGTCCGAGATCCGACCGTAAAATTATGCACCTATTCCTTAGGTGAACGAAATGTAATTCTAGTGTATGTTTATACAGGGGTTAATACAACGCCACCTAGTTGCCTAAAAAAATCTTGCCGCAAGTGCCTTTTCCATTATAATTTTTGGTATAACTTTTTCCACGTGTTTGTTAGGGAAGTGAATGAGGTGCCATCAGAAGGAGACTGGTCTAAAGTACTTTAAAAACTAGGGTTGCCACCTCTCAATCTGCCGCCACTATAGGGTTGCCAGGTCCAAATATGTCATTTTTAAATCTGGCACCCCTAGTCTTGCGGCAGATTGAGAGGTGGCAACCCTAGTTTTTAAAGTACTTTAGACCAGTCTCTTTCTGATGGCACCTCATTCACTTCCCTAACAAACACGTGGAAAAAGTTATACCAAAAATTATAATGGAAAAGGCACTTGCGGCAAGATTTTTTTAGGCAACTAGGTGGCGTTGTATTAACCCCTGTATAAACATACACTAGAATTACATTTCGTTCGCCTAAGGAATAGGTGCATAATTTTACGGTCGGATCTCCGTCTATAAAGAGTTCTGATCACAGCTAAGACGTGGTGCTAAAAAATTCAAAGCTTGCTGTGCTCGCTTTTACTTCGGTTAATTTGCACATGTTTTGTACCAAAGTAAAAAGCTCTGGCTCTAACGGATTCGTATCAAGGAGAAGATTCGAGCTCGCTTTGCTTGCCTAAGTTTCTGTTTTTGCATGGATAAACCAAAAGATGTCTGACCACAACCCGAATCGATGTGCAAAACAATTTCGAGCTCGCTTAGGTAAGATAATGGGGCGGCAAAATAGGTCTTAATACAGGTAAAGAAACCTAAATAATGTATGTTTGGAGGCAAAATATGTACATCAATGAAACTTTGTTTTATAACTTTATCTTGGCATTAGAAATGAGGATCTGCAGAGTCCACCTAAAATTTATGGGTCCTACCCCCCTTCCAGGGGGTATGGATGGGTAGAGGGTAATTTTGGCAAATGCACATTTTACAACCTGGGCGAGCGACGTATCATTTTCTTTGTATTTTTATGCGCTGAATCGAATGAGACCATCCCTATGCTTGTAGGACCTTGTTCGGGCGCACTACCGTAGCTTTTCCGGAAGAGATTCGGCGTATTTTTGGGCGCTCATAACTTCGGACTGGATAGTACTCATGAGCTCAAATTTTCAGGACCGCATGTGCTCTTCACCCTTATAAAATTTACCAAATGGATGGGTGGACTCTGCAGATCCTCATTTCTAGTGCCAAGATAAAGTTATAAAACAAAGTTTCATTGATGTACATATTTTGCCTCCAAAATACCCTATTTTTCCAGTATTATCTGTGCCTCGGGCGGCAGCAACCCATGCTATGACTGCTTATATACTCTGTAAATAGCCACTAAACAAACCAAAAAATAGTGAACTTACGTAGATAGTAACTTCTGTTTTATTTTCCTAGCTTTCTTCTTGATCGCCTTCTGCTTCTCTCGCTCTTTTCTCTCCTGCTCTATTCTTTCTGCTTCTTCTTGCAATTCTTTCTCTTCTTTCGCGTTCTGATCTTGACTTTCTGATGTCGTCTGTAATTAAATGAGAAAGTTATTATACAAATAAATCTATATGTTCTGGAATATATCGAGTAATGAAATGAGTAGTCAGAATTATTCTATAAATAGTATTATTAAAATATTCATATTTAATTCGCACTGCCCAAACCATTTTTTAATGTGACAGGTTGTGAGAGTTACGTGACGTCACTTCACTTCACTTCAAACCCATCCGTAATAAAAAAAAAGTCACGCGACGTTGCCGTTTGGAGCGAGAGGCAGACTTCATACAAGCGCATCGCTTACAACGCGCCAAAGTGTAGGTAGTTATCTCGGGTCCAACGGCAGAGTGACGGAGGTCTGCTTCTGGTCCCTTTGGATGAGTCCGGAGGGAATAGCAGTAGGTATGGGCCGATGCACCCTGTGCGTTTGTCAGTGACTTCTCTTTATGTGATCTCACTGGCTTATGGCATTAAATATGAGTAATTCTACTTGTTAAGTGTATGAAGAAGGTGATAAATAAATGAATACTTGATATTGTGTTAGATTCACTGCCTGCCTCGGCCCGGTAGCCTTACCACTGATGGCTTGACGTTTCATTTTTATTATCTGTTTGTTTCTTATTCCTCTTATTTCTTTTTCCTATTATTAGCTTCTTCTTGTATTATTATTTATATTTCTGCTCTATTATTATTTAAACTGTTATTGATTTTTTCTTCTGATTTTTTAGATCCTGGTTGTCTCTTATACGTGACCTGAGGGCATCAGTCTCCTGTTCCATATAATATTGTGTTAGACTTACTGCCTGCCTCGGGCCGGTAGCCTTCTCCCTGATGGCTTGTAGATGCGACTCCAGTCTCTGCTGGCTGGCGTCCTGCTTGTCTCTTATACGAGACCTTAGGGCATCAGCTTCTAATTCTGCAGCGGCCGCGAGAGCTGATAGCCGGGACTTTACGCCTTCCGCCTGTGAAATAAGGTTTAGATTTCATTGAAATATCTTGCTCAGTCCGCAAGTGCTATTGTGGCATACTTAAAAAGATAGTTGGTAGTTGTAGCCACTCTAAAAGAGTTTACGGTCGTGAGTTTATGTATGGATAGATGGAAAGCCCAATTTACCCAATACGATAAAGATCGACATTAATTTAATTACCTACCAATAACCTTCGATGCCTGACTGACTGTCAGCCAATGCAATAACTACTGAATATACACAAACTTGACAGAAACACAAAATTTGCTATATTTTACAAGGCATGTCCACGGTATGAATGGATTTTTCGAATTCAACCCCTATGGTGCTATTGGTGCTGTTTACGAGACAGAAGCTTAGACAATTTATATAGGGACGAGTTATGCGTGTCATTCTACTAAGAAACATTTCTGCCACTTTTTGAGGAGGGGCGAGGTAACATGAAATCCGCAACTTTGGATTTTATTCCCCATAAGTTTAGATTCTAATTTTGAATGTTAAAAATCATGAAAAGTGGTCTCGTGTGAACCCCAAACGTTCTAAGTTCAAAATTATTGTTTCGCTATATAGGCTGTCTCGTTTAGTGATAAGGTATAAAATTGGGTGTAAATGCACAAGATCAATTGTTCTTATACCGTGGTAGAGGGGAAATACTACCGCAAGGCGAGTAATAATAATAAAATAATAAATATCTTGGACAATGTCACACAAATTATCTAGTCACATTTAAAGTCACAATTTTTTTATTTTTTTTTTATTTTTTTAGTCCCTATATAAATTGTCTAAGTACAGAAGAGACGTGTGGCGGTGGCGGATAGTCAAAGTAACACCATTAGGGTCAGCGCACACCTAGCGTAAAACTGTTCGAGCATGCGCGAGCAGATTTCATTGATTCAATTGATAATGAACTCTATTCCCATTGAAATAAAGTCGAAAATAGCTTGCAAGTGATTAAATCCCTTCAGCGTCTGCTCGAGTATGCTCGCGTATGCTCCTCGCGGCGACGCGAGCAGTCGCGAGCATGCTCGCGATCCGTCGTAAGTGTTGCCACCTCTGCCGGTTTCGGACTAAATCTAGCATATTTTTTAACTACTTTAGCACGTAAAGGGCAATTTAGTACAGAAAATATATAATAATCTAACTCTTTTTGAAAATACAATGAAAATCTCAAAGGTCGAAGCAGATTTAGTAGGTTTTCAAATTGTTCATATTCCATTTTATAGTAGTCATAAAATAACTGTCCCTTGAACTTTAAACCGTAGCACAGGGTGTGGTATTCCCCAAATGTACATCTTTCTTGCCAGGTTGCTTCAGCCCATATTCTTCTTTCAATTTTGTGTCGTCCTCTTTTCATTTTATTGATGTGCTCTTCTTGCTCCTCTTCCTCTGCTAGTAACCCAATAATTACCAAATCCCAGTCCACCATACTTTAAAATTACTCTTCGCACGTCTTTACTTTAAAATATTGTAAACACAACTGCAAAATTCACTGTCAACTGTAGCAACACGGGAGCATCCGCGAGACTGTTCGAACACGCGCGAGCATGCTCGCGCATGCTCGAGCATCCGCCGCTGCCGCCGGCGGATTTCGCCTCTGCCGCCGGCGGATTTTGCCGCTAGGTGTGCGCGACTGCAAAGAACATGCTCGAGCATGCGCGAGCAGATTTACGCTGGGTGTGCGCTGACCCTTATAAACCTTATAGTACGTAGCATAGCTTCGTTTTTGTCATAAAGGAAAATCGCGCCTGCGCCACCAGGCGACGTCTCCTGGAGGCGCGGGCGTAATTCTCCAAACGATGCGGACGCCATGCTACGTACTATTAAGGTTTATATTGTGCTACTTTGGCTATCCGCAACCGCCACACGTCTCTTCCGTATAAACCGTGCCTCAGAGGGCGCATCTGAGAGTTTACGATTTCGGAAATCGGGCAAAAGCTAAGTGACAAATAAAAAACTAGATACACAATCTTTGCTTCAAACAAAGTAAACTGCCTCCGTGGTCTAATGGTTAAGAGCATTGGCTCTCGACACGGAGGTCGTGGGTTCGATTCCCACGGGGGACACCTAGTGATATGTCACTTTGTGCGTTTTTCCCCAGTTGGTTAGGACATTGCAGGCTGAATCACCTGATTGTCTGAAAAGAAAAATGATTCCGTGCTTCGGATGGCACGTTAAGCCGTTGGTCCCGGCTACTATCTCTGGTGGTAGTAGTCGTTACATAAAAAACCACGTCAGAGGCCGAAAGGCGGTCTGAAAAAACTCTGACACCAGGGCTCTGCCCACACGATAAGAAGAAGAAGAAGAAGAAGAAGTACAGATCCATAAGTGAATATCTGAGTGCACTATGATCTTCGTATCGCACCATACTTACTGATAGCAAACATATCAATTCGATCAACAATTTGCTTAAGTTTTTATATGAAATTCTATCTAATTAGGTAATTAGTGATCGGAGGCTATAGCATTTATTTAATTTCTTAAGTCAATACCTAATTAACAGATGTGCAAATAAATTAAATTGTACATTCAGTAATCGATTTAGGCAACAGATGTTTAATTAACGTAGATAATTAGGTTCAAAAAAGAACAAAAATGTGAGTTAACAAAACTGACGTTTACGACTTATTTTATGTTTTCTACTCTAAGACATAAAGGTTAAAATCATTTGGCAAAGAAAGCATTGATGTCAAGTAGGCGTAGCAACGGAAGAATAATTTCAGCCACGTCGACACAGCCCGGCTAGCTCAGTCGGTAGAGCATGAGACTCTTAATCTCAGGGTCGTGGGTTCGAGCCCCACGTTGGGCGAAATATATTTTTGTTTTTATTCTTAATGCAGATTAATAAAGATATTTTGCAGATTGCACCTGTACAAAAACTTTTAAGGATTTTTCTAGTATTTGCGCACCAACCAACGGGATAAAAGACCTGATATAGCCATGCTACGGCTTCTGTATAGGCAATGGGTACGACACTAGCCCGGATTCGGACCGTCGCGAATTATTTGTAATTAAATGTTACGTAAACGTTTATTTACCCGACTACATCGGCGCAATAAGATAAAGTAAAAACATAAAGAAATCAGCAACATTGTCGATATTAAAATACCTAGTAGTAGTTCAGTAAATCTGTTAGGAAAATGATACCCTACCTTACAAAAGGTCGGGTATCCGGGATTTTTGGATATGTTATACAGGTAGAGGTCCTTAATAAAAATACAAGTTTTCGACCTTGGGGGTCCTGCCGCGGGCTCTGGCGTGACCATAAAACAACGAAAATTTTGAGACTTTTTCAGTAAAACTTAAACGTTGGGTTTTAGAGCAAACTTGTTTACTAAAGCTTTAAAGAAGACCAAATCCGCTTCAATTTGATAGTTGAATCATCTTTATATACTGAATAGTTCCCAAGATACAACACCCCAAAGTATGGAGAGGTGTGAGTAATCCCTTAAAATTTCGTTTTTTTTTTTTAATTTAATTTGTTATTAACTTTAGGTTTCACTGTGAAGGTGTTCAGAAGAAGTATAAATAATGCGCTACAATATGTTTTTTGAACCATAAGATGCGACACTTGTAAATTTTCAGCAAATGTCAATTGGTAAACAAATACTTAGATATCGAACAGAATTTTTTTTTTACAAAATAAAATGTAGCCTATGGTAATCAGGAATAGTGTAGCTTTCTATCAGTGAAAGAATTTTACGAATCGGTTTGGTACTTCCAGAGATTACCTACATACAAAAAACCCTCTTGAGCCAAGCTTTTCTACACCCACAGGCATAGGGCAGTTAGGACTTAGCCCTAACTGCCCTTATTTTGAAGTCCTGTATCTCGGTAACTATACAGAATAAAAAGATGATTCAAAAACCAAACTGTAGCGCATTTAGTGCTCTTAATTCCTCTAAAACATAATTTGACTCTAAAACCTAAGCCACAGGTCCGGCACTTCAAACAACGTTTTAGATTTGACATGATGACGTTCGCACATGCGCACTTTGCGAAAATTGTGCATGACATATGTGTAGGGTTGACTTCACACGCATCGTATGAACTACATTATACATTTCGTTACTTTTTATAGTTCATTCTGTTATTAAAAATAGTTTTTAAGCTAAAGAATCACAGAAAATGTGAATTTAGCGTTATTTTCCAACGTTTATTTTTACAGTGAGGAGGAAAATAAAATATATTTTATGTAGTCAAATTCAACGGGTGCGCGCGCCTGACTGCATTCCCTTGCTCGGCTTCCCTCAAGTTACCACAGAGAGTGTGAGAGGAGGTGAGGTATCTGAAGTCAGTGGGGGGCGGGGAGTGGCCGTTCTGTATATAGAACTATATACTATTACCTATTCTGTGCCTAAGCTTTAGATTTTAAATAATGAAAACTGAAAAATCTTCGCAATTTTCGTTCTTTTATGGACATGGCAGAGCCCGCGGCAGCATCTCAAGGTCGAAAACTTGGATTTTTAATAAAGACCTATACCCGTATAACATATAAAAAAATCGTGGATACCGGACCTTTTGCAAGGTAAAATGTTTACATTTACTAGGCTATAGCAGGATCCCCGTTCTTTGTTACCAAATTCACTTTCAAACTTTCACCCCCGCTTTCACACATCTGGGGTTGAATTGCGAAAAGACCTTTTTAAGTGAGATGCTAATAGAAACATATATGCCAAATTTTAAGTTGGTAGTCTTCGTAGTTTTAGAGCTATAGTGTTGAGCGAGAATGTTGATTTGCATACATTCAAGCAAATTTGATACAGCTTTTGGGGGAGAAAGCTTTAGCAAATTTCTGCCACATCCTCCGCTACGATTGACTTGACAGTTCCCGTCACCCGCTTCGCAAATAGCCAATTACCCGAATAAGTCGAAAATCACAATAGTAAATTGGAGATTGACCTTTATTCGTATGACTATAACGTCCACTATTCATCAACATTCGTTGCCGATCCAACCGAAGTATTTGTGATTTATTTAAAACTATTTGAACAGCTTTTATCAGAAGCCTAATTAGATGACAATCTGTGCTCATACCGACACAGCCCGGCTAGCTCAGTCGGTAGAGCATGAGACTCTTAATCTCAGGGTCGTGGGTTCGAGCCCCACGTTGGGCGAAATACATTTTTGTTTCTATGTTCATTCGAATCCAACATTCTGGCGAGACGCCAAATAACTGTTAATAGTATTTTACATCCGTTAACTGTTTAGTGTTCAGCTAAGAATAGCAGAGCCACAATAAGTGATTATAAAAGAGTTCCGTGACTGACTGACTGACTGAATACACACAGCCTAAACCGCTGAAGTTATAAAAATATACAGGGTGTAAGGTAAGTGACAGCCTAGGTGCTAAGCTGTCACTTACACTCTGTATATTTTTTAGATTTCACCATTTCAGTATATGCTAGGCCCTAGCAAATACTGAAATGGTGAAATCAGACCAGATGAGGTGCCATCGGAAGGAGACTGATCTAAAGTATTAGAAAAACTAGGGTTGCCACCTCTCAATCTGCCGCAAGTGTAGGGTTGCCAGGTTCAAAGAAGTCATTTTTGAACCTGGCAACCCTAGAGTTGCGGCAGACTGAGAAGTGGCAACCCTAGTTATTCCAGTATTTTAGATCAGTCTCCTTCTGATGGCGCCTAATTCACTTCCCTAACAGACACGTGGAAAAAGTTATACCAAAAATTTTAATGGAAAAGGTACCTGCGGCAAGATTTTTCTAGGCAACTTGGCGGCGTTGAATTAACCCCTGTGTAAACATACACTAGAATCACATTTCGTTCGCTTATGAAATAGACCGTGCATAATTTTACGGTCGGATCTCGGACTATAAATGGGCAATCTACGCGGACGAAGTCGCGGGTCAACAGCTCGTTGAGTGATAAAATCTCATTAGTAAGGCTCAATTCCCAATGGCGCAGAGTCGAAGCTTCGCGACGCGGCGTGAAGCGTCACGTTTTTCAATTTTATCTATTTCTCTATTAATACGGTAAGAATTTGTGTTGCGAAAATTTGAAAACGCTCAGCGACGCGCGTCTGCGCGCGAATGCGCGCGTCTTCGCCTGCAAGGGTCGCTCGGGTTCGCGCGTCACCGCGCGCAGAAATGCTAACATTCACGGTTCAATGGGGCGAATTATTTCGCGTCGCCTCGCTTCGAATCTGCGCCATAAGAATGCTTATTCGTAATTTTATGCAATCTAAACTATTATAAAACTGTAACAGAAATGTGTCTGTACATTGAAGATATTTACAAAAATAAATTACGACATGGTTTTTACCTGTCCCTGATTCCAAATCACAAAATTTTTGGAGTTTTTGTCCGTCTGTTTGTTTGTATGTTTGTTTGTTTGGGTGTGTGTTTGTTCGAGTATCACGCAAAAACGACTGAACCGATTTTGATGAAACTTTTTTTGTTTGGTAGCTTATCATCTGACTTAAAATCTGGTATATAATTTATGCGGACGAAGTCGCGGGTAAAAGTTCGTTTAAAATAGCATTATGTTTTAACTAAAAAATGTTCACCTTGTCTTAATGACCTTAGTAATTTTGCTGATTCTGTCGCATCAGCAACAGCCGCGGGGTGCATCCGGTAAGATTCCTAAGCATCATATTTGACTACCGGAGTTTTTTCACTCTACCTTCATCATCAGATCATCACTATCGTAAATTTGGCCTATGTGATATTTTTGGCACAGCCGGTAGAATTTTAAAAGCGACATATTTCTCAACGAAGTGTTGGCCATTCGGCGGCAGTGGCAGGGTAAAGATAACAAACAACAATAACAAACAATATAAAGAGTGGGGAGGCTTCGTGTATGCGAGATACTCAAGACAAAGGAGGGTGGCATAAAAAAATGGACGCTTATACCCAGCAGTGGGTTATATATTGGATAGCATTACCTAAGAACTAAGAAAATACATGTTAAAATGTGTAATGACAGGTAAAATTATTGTATTGCAACGTTCACTGTATAATGGTGTCGATTCGAACTGTGCCACGACTTAACTAAATTTATTTCTGTCACTTTTTAAAATAAGATTAAGAAAAGAGACAGAAAACCAACAACTGACTTTAGTGCTGTCAAAGTGACGTTACACGCCCAAAATAAGATGCCATCATAATGTCCGCCATCTTATTTAAGGCGTTTTTGTGACAGAAATAAATTTAGTTAAGTCGTGGCACAGTTCGAATCGACACCAATGTATACACTACACTAAAATTATAGTTAAAATAGCTTGAGCGTGATTGTAGCTCCCACAGACAAACCGAGCTTGTCATAGTGTTCAATGTAACTTATGTAATAAATAATAATAATAATATTGGTGGATACGGGCTGTGGATGATGTGATGATATTTTCCAGAGGTGAGATTTTTGAAAGTCACACGTCAATCATGATTGAATGATGCAGAATTTTGACATTTTCTACTGCTCATTCCAACTTTAAAAAATTTCACTTCTGCTGTATTTTTCTCGGCCTACCTTCTCCCTGGCGGCGTCGTCCCTCTCCTGTTTCTTCAACTCCTTCAGCTCCTCGACCCTGGCGTCCCTCTCTTTCCTCTTCTCCAGCAGGGTCTCCACGTGCAGTTTGCGCGCCGCCTCTATGGCTTGTCGACGAGCGCCTACTGCGGCTTCGCGAGCCGCTTTTTGTTCCTGCAACATTCATTTATTTATTATTATTTTGTAAGATATGACCCAATTTTCTGGGAGTGTTGCCCGAGGCGACTAAGCGAATTGGTTTTACAATTTATTTTTCTTTATTTATACTATGAATAGTGCAAGTACGTTAGTAATATTTATACAGGGGTTCATACAACGTCGCCGGGTTGCCTAGCAAAATCTTGCCACGAGACCATGATGATTTTTGACACCATTTTTTCCACCTATCTTTTTGGGAAGTAAATGAGGTGCCATCGGAAGACGACCGATCTAAAAAACTGGTAAAACTAGGTTTGCCACCTCTCAGTCTGCCTCTAGGGTTCCAGGTTCAAAAAAGTAATTTTTAACCCTAGAATTGCGGCAGACTGAAAGGTGTCAATCCGGTGACGTTGTATGCACCTCTGTGTAAACTTTCACTTGAATCACATTGTACGGAACAAATTCCATACATTTAGTCTACATTGATGAGTAATGATATTCATAATGAGGCGCTTAAATAATACACTCGTGACCTAGTAAAGTCAGTCGTTTTACAACATTCAACTAAGCGGCTCAGGCAACCGAACTAACTTACTTTGACAATAAACTACGTCAACTAGTTACGGTGTCTTTAACTACATCTTCTGCATCATCCCTACAACTCAACTACGAGGCCTACGTGAACCACGGAAAGCCCCTACATCTTTTGGTCCTTCGAGCATCAGGAGACTTGGAAAACTTCTCAGTCTTCAAGAACCAAGACCTGCGGAAACTCTGCAGTTCGTCGAACCTCATCTGAGTGGATTCGAACTACTTGATTAGTGTTGTGGATCTCTTTACGGAAGCGAATCGGTGTAGTTGGCCTCCCACCAGCGGGTCTCACCAACAGCATTGAGAAGTCGTACTTTTCGTGGAGAGCTTACACGCACTGAGTGCCAAACTGGCTCATCCACATTGAAGATTTACTGAAAGCCTACCTATCTGAAGAAAACTACATTCAGGGACGGGAAGCGGATCTTCGAACAACAGTGAGGGAAACTACCAACTTCACATCGAAGTAACTAAGCAAACTAACCGATTGGTGATCTTCAAAACTGACGAGGAGGCCCAGCGGTAAACTACAACTCTGTAAGCACAGAAACTACATTCTTAACTACTAACTACTACTTAACAAGCTACAACTATGGCTGTTAATTTCGAAGAACTTATCCTTAAACAAGAAAGGTGCTTCGAAAATATTAAGACTATCTGCACTAACTACAAAAAGGATGCTGCAGCTAGAAAAACTTTGGAGTACCTGGACAAACGTATCAGGGCTCTAGACGCACACTGGCAGGAATTTCAAACTACAAATGAAATTTTGAACACTTGGGAAGACAAAGAAAACTATTACTTTGCTCAAGACGTGTTTAACAGGACACGAACTCTCTATGAAGAAACAATAAAAAACATACAAACTTTGCAGAGCGATCAGAAGCCCTCTCCCAGGCCGGGATCGTCAGATCCTCCTCGAATCAAAACACCGTTCCAATTAGAAACACCTACGGAAGTACAGGCAAACGAGGAACAGGATTCAAAAACTATGTCCTTATTACGTCATCAGCACTTTAACTTCAACGCTTTAGAAAGAGCGATTTCTAAAATTAACTTAAAAACAATGCATGAAAAATGGGAATTAGAGGATCATTTAAACATTTTAAAATCAAAATGGGAAGTCATCGACAAAAATCACTGGGAACTTAGCTACCTACTACAAGGATCCGAAGCCAAATACGACGAACAATTTAACAAATGGGAGAACACGTACGACAAGATCAAAAAAGAAATAAACAAGAGAATTTGGGAGAACATTCACTTTCAAAAAACTACACCCCGGCTTGACATTCCAGACTTCAACGGGAATTACAACTCATGGGTATCCTTTAAGGATCTATTCCTTGAAACGATTCATCTAAATCCAACGCTGTCTAAAACTCAAAAAATGCAGCATCTCAAGTCAAAACTGAAGGGTGAAGCTGAGAAACTTGTTCAGCATTTAAGTGTCAACGCTGAGAACTATGAATCATGCTGGCATATCATCGAGCATCGTTACGACAACAAGAGGCTACTTTTTTCGTCCTACGTCAACACGCTCCTTAACCAACCAGTCATCCAACAAGCAAACTCATTCAACATCAAGAAATTGCACGACACCACGCAAGAGTGTCTGAACGCACTCGCAAACATAAGCATCGATATCACGGTGTGGGGTCCGCTCATTGTCCACATCCTACTACAAAAACTAGATGCGGCAACCTACAGCGATTACATCCATGATCTGCAGAACCCGAGAGAATTGCCAGACCTGGATGAATTTGTATCTTTTCTGGAGTCAAAATTCATGGCACTAGAAACAGTACACAATCACTACAACAATCAGAAGCCAAAAACGGTACAAAAACCACAGAAAAATCATTGGGAGCAAAAGTCATTGAACTATAATAACAAGTTTAACTACAACAAAATGTATCATTCTACACTTCGTTGCTGCCCACTCTGCAAAACAGAACACATACTGATGCAATGCAATGAATTTTTAAAAATGAATATCGCTGCAAGAATTGAAACTATTGCGAAGCTACAACTCTGTCAAAACTGTCTCTACAAGCACAATGGCGGAAAATGTATGTCAACTAAAACATGCAGAACTTGCAACAAAAATCATCACACTTTGTTGCATCAAGATATTAAATTGGAGGATAATAACCCACATTCAAATCATTTAAACAAAAATGATAACGAGATTCTTCTAACCACAGTACAAGTCTTGGTTAAAAAGAATGATGGCAACTTTGTCACACTGAGAGCATTACTTGATCAAGGGTCGCAAGTAACCCTGATAACAGAAAATGCAGCCCAACGGCTAAACTTGCCGAGGCAGAAGCTAAACGCATCCATCACTGGGGTGGGATCTACAATGGGAACTACGAATGGATTTATTAGACTTCAATGTAAATCCATTCACACAAACTACACATTTCAATCAGATGCTCTAGTGATGAGAAAACTTATCAACAACCTTCCAAACAACACGTTGAAAACAAACAACTGGAGTCATCTGGACAACTTAAAACTAGCTGATCCCGAATTCAATATACCGGGACCCATCGACCTTCTTTTGGGAGCAGACATCTACTCGGAGATAATCCTAGATGGAGTCCTAAAACAAGATAATAAATCACCCGTAGCCCAACAAACTAAGTTGGGGTGGATTTTATGCGGCGCAACTAAAACGTATAAATGTCTAGTCACTTTAAATGACCTGGATAATCAGAAACCATTGTGGGAAACAGGAGAATTATTAAACGAAAAAGAATCAGCTACTACAACTACGAAGAGGTCAGAAAGCGGCACAGAAGTCGTGAAAATGCCCCTCAAAAATGGCAACTCAGAACCTCGAGCTATCGCTCAATCTTTACAACGTGAAAAGAAAATACCTAAACAGCATGACCTCGCTGAAAAATACCACGGCATCATACAAGAGTACACCGACTTAAGTCACATGAATCCTGTAACGCCGTCAACTTCAACTATGCAACTACAAACATATCTTCCGCACTTATCAATTTCACAAGACATAACAGAAAAACAGAAGAGTCAAGAGCAGACCTTCATCTTTAAACAAGAAGAGTCCCGAAAAACACTCGGCCTCGCTTGCTACAACAAACAAGATACTTTTTTCTCCAACTGGGCTATAACTACAAAGCCAGAAAAACAGTACACGAAGAGAAAATTACTATCGGAAATCAGCAAGATTTACGACCCACTAGGATGGTTAGAACCCTTTACTATATCATCCGAACTTCTCGTCCAAACACTATGGAGTGAGAAGTACAACCAGATCAGATGGGAAGAAGTTTTACGACGAAAAACTTCAATACCTACTCATCGTACTACTGAAATAATAACAAAAATGCTATCTTCAAATTGGGGATACGTTAGAATGAACGAAAACCCCTCAGATAGCGCAACAAGAGCGCTTTCATCAATTCAACCTGTCAAGCTTAAGATGTCATGGGCAGGACCACAGGGGTTGAAAAACGAAACCCTGAAAAATGGTAAAACTTATAGTACAGAGGAAGGCGCATTACGAAATTGTTTTGCTATCGAACCCGGTAACAATAAAAAAGCAAGCGAAAATGACCTACTGAATAACTTACTACAAAAACACAGTAGTTTGCATCGTTTAACTCGGGTCATTGGCTGGATATTACATTTCAAGTCAGCAGTTACACACAAGAAACAATGTGCTGACAGCAGCGAGAACATCGAACTGACGACGCGCGAAGTAAACGAAGCTAACAATTTAATTTTAAAATATGTACAAAACCAATATTTTGAAACGGAAATAGAAAGGCTTCAGAAAAATAAGTCATTGCCCTCTAACAGCAAGATTTTGAAATTAGCACCATTTGTGGACACTGAAGGCATACTAGTCGGCGGGCGTTTACAACAATCTTTCTTACCTAAGGAAACGAAGCATCCTGCGATCATACCTTACGATAGCCGCCTCACACGTCTTATCATCGAGCAAGCACACCACCAAACACTACATGGATGTGCACGCTTGACATTAGCCCAAACGAGGCAGAGATTTTGGATTATTAGAGGAAACAGAATCGTCAAAAAGATAGTACGGCAATGTATCAGATGTCACCGTTATAAAACGCATAAAAACGAACAGCTAATGGGCAATCTACCGAGCGCCAGAATAACGCCAAATAGGCCATTTTCTCGAGTCGGAATAGATTTTACTGGTTGTGTGGAAATCAAAATTAACAAAGGACAAGGCGTGAAGACCTGCAAAGGCTATATTGCCATCTTCATTTGCATGTCAACAAAAGCAGTTCACATCGAACTAGTTTCAGATCTAAGCACGGAAACCTTCATAGCAGCACTGAAACGAATGTGCGCTCGACGTGGTACACCAAGCCACATATATTCAGATAACGGAACTAACTTTGTGGGAGCAGAAAAACTACTAAAAGCAGAGTTTTTGCACTTTAAAACTCTATTATCACCAGAATTCTTCAGAGAAATTACTGAACTACAGATTAAATGGCACTTCAACGCCCCACTCTGGCCAACAGCAGGAGGGCTGTGGGAAGCAGCCGTTAAAAGTATGAAACATCACTTGAAGAGAGTCCTCGGAGAACAGAAACTCACCTTCGAACAATTTTCTACTTTATTAGCCCAAATAGAGGCTTGTCTAAACAGTCGACCTTTATGTCCGATATCTGAAGATTTAGATGACATAGAGTATTTAACTCCAGGACACTTTCTCTGTGGCAGTCCTATGATGTCACTACCCCAGGAAGACCTGGAAAGCTACAAGAAAATAGATATCCGTAACAAATGGAAAATGGATAGAACAGGAATGCACCGACAGTGGAGTCAAGTTACATAAAACAAACGTATGGCTGTACAGGTGTTGCGGCGCGTGCCCGGCGCGCGTCGTCTGCGAGGATCAAGTTACTTTGATAACAATAAACAAAACAGAACTAATTGCCCTAGGTCAAGGGTGTGTACTACAGAGAAGAGATTCTGCGATTTACTCTTTTAACACATTTGGAAGCAGAGTAGAAAAAGCAACACAGTTACAAATTCCTAGAATAGAGTCATCTGCCAACATACTAAACCTCGCTACCCAGAATATGGATCTCAACGTGATCGGTCTCAATCTAACCGAAGATCATCTGAAATTAGATAAACAAATTGCTAAACAAAAGGCAAATGAAAGACTTCCAGAGCAGTTATCAATACATGACATATACCACTACTCCATAACCACGGTATTAGTCATAGCAGTCATCATCATCGCCACTTGCTGGCGTCTTAGGAAGAGGATCCATCCAACTGCTGCTGGCCGCCCACGGGTGAGACGAGAACTAGAAGAAATTGAACTGCAAGAAATGGCAGTCAAGCAACCGGTTGCATCGAGTCCGGCAGCCAGGTCGTCACGGCCAACAGGAAGATTCGATTTTGATAATTAGATTAATTTAATGATATTTATAGATATCCATGTTACTTAACTAGCTTACTTTTTACTTTACTATTTTAATGAAATTTATAAGATATTAATGTTACTTAACTAGCTTACCTACTTTCTTAATTAACTTACCTTATGTTTAATACTTTATTTACTTACCTAACTGTTTACTATAAGTAACTTACATTACTTACCTACTGTTTACATTTACTTACTATAATTTTATTACTTACTTTACTTCAATCTAAACTAACCAATGTAATGTATTGTATTTCATATCAACAGTTGGGTTGCCTGATCTTTTGCTTTCCCTCGGGAGCATGTACGGAACAAATTCCATACATTTAGTCTACATTGATGAGTAATGATATTCATAATGAGGCGCTTAAATAATACACTCGTGACCTAGTAAAGTCAGTCGTTTTACAACATTCAACTAAGCGGCTCAGGCAACCGAACTAACATACTTTTGACAATAAACTACGTCAACTAGTTACGGTGTCTTTAACTACATCTTCTGCAACATCCCTACAACTCAACTACGAGGCCTACGTGAACCACGGAAAGCCCCTACACACATTTCGTTCGCCAAACAAATAGGTGCATAATTTTACGGTCGGATCTTGAACCACAATGACATCATTGTATTATACGATAGATAACATTGAATGTGTAGGTATATTTCGGTATCACAGCTGCTCATCTTCTGACAGCGACAGTACATACCAATTTGTTGAGTCTATCTCTTACCTGCCTCCAGCTGCTTTATCAAGGCTATCTCTAGCTCTTTCTTACCAATTTGTTGAGTCTATCTCTCCTCATCTGCCGCAGGCGGGTGGTGTGAGAGCGGCACTGGTCCAGGAAGTCGTGCCTCCTGTTCTCAGCCTCCAGCTGCTTTATGAAGGCTATCTCCCGCAGTTTCTCTTCTTCGTCGTGCGCCTTGCGAACTATGTCCTGTGGGAAATGTTGTGCGATTAGACTAATTATTTGCGAGTAACGAAAGGACTTGTCGACTCATCGACATATGTATCCTGCCCATCCTAACTTACGGAGCTCAAACGTGGTCACTTACTGAGGCCCAAAAGTCCAAGCTTAAGGTCTGCCGGAGAGCGATGGAGCGCAGCATTCTGGGTGTTAAACGAACCGACCGGGTCAGAAACACCACGTTGCGCTCCAAAACTCAAATCGCCGACGTCGGAGAGAAAAGCGCCAAACTTAAATGGGAGTGGGCCGGTCATGTCTGTCGGATGCATCCTGAGAGATGGGCAAAAACCATCATGCCCTGGATCCCTGAAAACGGTCGTCGGCGTCCAGGTCGACCCAGGAAGAGGTGGTGGGATGACCTGGATAAATTTGACGACCAGTGGCCAGAGGTTGCCCAAAACAGGAACGAGTGGAAGAGCAAGGGAGAGGCCTTTGCCCAGCAGTGGGATGAAGTAGGCTAATAAATAAATAACGAAAGAACAGTGCTCGTATCGTACAGTTCACCTGTTGATTGTTAATAATTGACCAACATTTTTTTTCGCTTACTCTGGTAGACAGAATGTCAGTGTAATCATTTTCTTTACGATATCGATTTTGACAGATTTACCTTCAGATGTTGATCCCTGTTCTCCGCTGCCTTCTGCAATCGACGTTCCATTCTCAATCTTTTTTCTTCTATCAACTGGTTTTTGGCAACCTGATAAACAAAAATAATTTAATTTTAACGTTTTTAACCACATAAAAGTCTGTGGAGGCAACACGTCCGCGGGTCAGTGGAACGAATCTAGTAAATATCTATATTTTTAAGGTGTCAGAGTAAATGCCCCGGGCGGCACTTTAGTAGGGGCAGCAAATTCGAGAAAAATATAGCTTGATTGAGCTCTGTCTAGAGCCAATTCGTCGAGCAGAGAAAAGTCGAGCTCGCTTCGCTCGTTCTACGTTTCTGTTTTCATTACTGTACCTACACGTAATCCTAAAGAATTCTGAACACAGCTAAGACGCGGTGCTAAAAATTTCGAGCTTGCTACGGTCGATCCATATCTTTTACTTAGGTTAAGTACTTTTTTGCATATGTTTTGTACGTAAAAACCACCAGCCTAATCGTATTGAGAAAAGCTCGTTCTAAGTTTCTAAATAAACCAAAAAATGTCTGACAACACCCCGAATAGCTAAAAAATTTCGAGGTTGCTTCGCTCGCTCCATTATTTTTTGGGTAGATTTTCTTATGAAGTTTAGGGGGCGGCAAAATCGGTCTGTGCCCCTAGTGACAGAAATCCACGCTACGCCACTGCAGCCCATAACACCAAGATGCGTTAAAATGATTATCAAACTTGAAAGACTTACTTTGACCTCTTCCACTCTGCCAAGCAGCTGGTGTATCTTCTTAGCTCTCTCCGTGCGATATTCTAACCTCTGCCGCTCCGCTCTCGCTTGCTTAGCTTGAAGCCTGCAATTATTTACATCTTCTATTACCATTTGTCTTTTTGGTCACACTCGTTCTAGAATTAAATTAGCCATAATCTAATGATTCTCTTCTCTGTGGTGCTATCCGTCTGGCCCAACACCAGTGCTCCGTCACTCACGTCTGACAGCGCTGCGATAAAGTACCTACGTCACGCATATCTATCTATATAGGCTATCACACGCTATCGCGATTGCGTACTTCCAGCACGGGTAGCATGCCATCCCGCGATAGCCGTGATACGGCTATATCACGTCTTTTATCTCGTTCGTTCGCGCACAAACGAAAGAGATAAAAGACGTGATATAGCTGTATCACAGCTATCGCGGGTTGGCATGCTACCCATGCTGTACTGGACGGTTTTGTTTTGGGAAAATATGCCTGCTAATAATTATTGTGATGTTTGGTAGACAATCTAACAAAATGTGTCATTTTTCACATTGCCTACGGATGAAAAAAGGTACTTACTTATGTAAATTTTAATTTTGTTTTATCCAAAAGCAAAGTTTTGTGTTGAAAATAATATGTGCAAAAATATTTAGAATACTTACTGGTATAACAACGCTATTGTTTTTATCGTTTGTACAAGATACAAACAAAATAATAAATAAAGATACAAATAAACGGAATAATTTTATCAATGTTGGTAACTAGTTGTTGGTTTAAATTTTTTTCGCAAAAAAAGAATTCCTTTCAGGAGAAGTAATTCCCGTAGTCTTCGAACTTGGTTTAAACGTTATTTTGGAAAATAAGATTGAAGAAAATAAATTCCTGGTGATGGAGGGTATTTTCTGACAATAAACAACCCTAGCGTTTCGGTAGTTACGTCAGAGGCGCGTGACGGGCAATGTGATATGGACTCTAGGTTAATTGACATAAGTCGCGTTTAAGTTCGTCGTTCTTCGCGGTGACAGATCGTAAGACTCGGTTGTCTGTAAAAGCGCGCGAAATCAGTGTTTTCTAAGAGAGTGCAGTATCTGTTACGGTAGTAACTATTAAATAATCTGTGCCAACACTGGGTTGGAAAAATATAGAATGAATGAAATAGATTTATTGTCACAGCACAAAAAGTTTTACAACATAATTTCATCTAAATATAAATTAAATATAAGCTTCAAAACTATGACAAAGGGACTGGGCTTCAGCGTTTGCTAGTAGTGTGACAAAGCACAATTTTTGAGCGTAGCGTATAGAATGGCATGCCATCGACTCGCCTCTAAATCTTTCCAAATAAAGAAGTGAATTGTTACCTTCTGAGAGCATCTTGAAAACTGCCACGACGTTTGATGCCCTGCGACAATTTAGCGTGAAGCTGCTGAGCACGTCCTGCAATGAAAAAACATATTATTAATGCATTTGCATGCATGCACATGCTCACATGGGTAGGCCCCTCACACGGTGGACCGACGACCTGGTGAAGGCGGCGGGAAAACGTTGGATGAGGGCAGCGCAGGACCGGTCGTTATGGCGATCCTTGGGGGAGGCCTATGTCCAGCAGTGGACGTCCATCGGCTGAGATGATGATGATGATGACATGCTCACGACTATATTCCCCGAGGGAGTAGTCAGAGATATTCTGAAACTCGGAGCATCCCCGTTTCACTTTCACTTTAAACCGCCTAATCTTACTGATCGCGCAACAGAAATCAAATAGCCCAGTCATTTTACGGTTTGAGCCGGGACTAATTACTAATTGCATTTTTTTTCCGCTATAATATTGAAGAGCCAATTTGAGCTTAGGAATGTACCAAAATTAAAAAAAAATTACGTCAGCAACAGTTCCAATTTTAAAATACAGATATTATCTCGTTCTAAAAAACCTGATGATAAATTTTTTTTGCACATATTTAAGGCTTTACCATCATACATACTTCAAACATGGTGTAAATATTTTTGTCTACTTGGAAGGTTTTGAAAAATACATTCGTATTTTGTAATAAATACCTCATTTTTTTAATTTTAATGCCTATTTTATTGATCAAAAATAATGTATATTGTTAGGGCAAACACATTATGAATAAAAAAAAAAAAAAAAATTCTAATTCAAATGAGTGCATTGGTATTAATATTATTAATTTAAAAGCCTTCTGGGACACACAATTTTGATTTCTATGTTGCGTAGCAATTTTTTTAATATGGTTTAGGATAGTATTTTTGTCACTAAATAGTGCCAGTTACAGTTTAAAAGTCCAATTAATAATTACTCCCTACCCCGCCTAACAAAACTCCGTAAAATGACTGGCCTATAAAATTCGGGTCTATTTGGCGAGGGGAAGCGTGAGGTAGCCAACGCGCGAATGCCATTAGCCGATAAGTTGCCTTTTATGTCATCAAGCATAAGCATATGGTCACGACTTTTTGCCCCGAGAGGGTAGTCAGACATTTTGATAAGAGTTGAACCCCATAGGGCAGCACGGAATCGAATTTTTTCACGCTCCATCCTTTTCTGTCGCTTAGGAACGTCACTTGCTAGAGCGAGAAAGAGAGCGGGAACACGACAGCACCGGCAGTGCTGCGACCTTTCTCGTTTTAGCCATTGACGTTCCTGAGCGACAGAAAAGAATAGAGTGTGTAAAATGCAATATCTTGCTGCCAATTAGGCTCAACCCTAACTCAGAACATCTACGTCACGTTTACGTCATTAAACCTGCGCCAGGTCTACCCAATATCAAACTGTACAAAAACATGTTTTTTTTTTTTTTTTTATGTTCGATAGGTAAACATTTGACCCCAATCTCACCTGATGTTCAGTGATGATGAGGCCGAAGATGTAGCATGCTTACCTAGAAAGATGCCTATTCACTCTTGCCTTGAAGAGGCCCAGGTTGTATTGCTCAGGGAACAGGTCCGCAGGCAGTGCGTTCCACTCCTTAGCCGTGCGCATTATAAAAGAAGAAGCAAACTTCTTCGTGCGAATTGCTGGTTGGTCAACGACATAAGGGTGGAAACCCAGCCTGCGTCTCGTCCCCCGCAGATGAAAGGGAGACGGAGGTATTAAATCGTGTAATTCCGTCGCACACTCTCCGAAATGTATCCTATAAAAAACAGATAGACAGGCTACCTTGCGACGATGCTCAAGACTTTGTAGCTTCGCCACAGAGGTTGGATCACCTATGAGCTTCCTGGCACGCCTGTCGATTGAGTCCAACGCGGCCAGCTGGTATTGGGCAGACCCGTCCCAAAGATGGCAGCAGTACTCCATACACGATCGGACTTGTGCTTGATAAAGTTGTAGAAGCTGTCCCGGAGTGAAGTACCGTCTGACCTTCGAAAGGACGCCCAGTTTTTTCGCTGCGGTTTTCGCCATGGACTCAATATACCGCCCGAAATTCAAATCGGACGATAAAAATGTATAGTCATTCCTTAGAGAGTGACATAGCTAGATTAGATGTAAATCTGTTACGTCTGTTAAACAAATGTCGCCACTTTTTAACCAAATTCAAGCAAAATTCGTTCTTAACGTAAAGAAATAGCTGAGTCTTCCAGCTGGAGGTCTGGTGACATTATGGTTCAAGACGGTATCTGTGTACTATTGGCATTTCACTTATTCTAATGGGCGGTTGTCATAAGTGTGAATGGATGTCAAGTAGCGTTTCTATGTCTTGCTTTATATTATTTATCTACCCCTATATTTTATCTTTGACTTGCGCAAAAATCCCTTTATCCCCAGCTCTCTTAGTTCGTTGCGCAACCTGTACAACAGTGTATTTTGCACCTAACGATGGCTGCAGATAATCAAACATGAGCCCTATCTCCTAGTACACAAGAGCTCACCGGGGTCCCTCGCGACGAGAGCTTCCAGCACGACGAGCGTGTCGACCCTCTCCGCCCAGGACATGCCGGCCAGCGCGGTCTCGTACTGGTCCTCGAGGCTCGCCGCCAGGGCGCCGAGGTTCTCGGGAGATTGGCACGAGTTAGGCAGGTTGGTGTCTTCGCAGAGGATTTCTGCGTCTGTCTGCAATCAGTTTTTGGAAGAAAATTAATCTACTGATTGTTTTTTGACTGGATTAACAGGGCTATCGCGGTCCAGTGACGCCCTCATCACATTAAAAAAGATTTCTCAATAAAGAAAGCCTAAATTAAAAAAGTGCTCAACAGATAAACTACAAAAGCCTTCAAGCTATTTTCATAGAATACTTTTATAGGTTGACGAAAAAAAACGGCCGCTTTTGTTTTTATTCGAAATTGTCTAAAATTGGAATGTATAGAAACTATTAAAGTATTGTATAACAATGGCTTGAAGGCTTTTGTAGTTTATCTGTTGAGCACTTTTTTAATTTGGGCTTTCTTTATTGAGAAATCTTTTTTAATGTGTTGAGGGCTGGACTGCGATAGCCCTCTTAACCCATAGACTGCCACAGTTGACAATACTTCATTTTATAAAAGATAACAAAATATGAAAACCATGTGATTTAAGGCTTAGGTATATAAAAATTATCCGATTTTTCTATCCATTATTTCATAATAGTTCGACTAAGATGTTATTCCTTTGCCTGCTTATCTTTTCTATTGAATTTTACAGTTTATATTTCTAATTTCATTGTGGCTAAGCTATTATAGCATTCATCCAATCTTTTTCAGAAAATTCAAAAGTTAATTTAAATTAATATCATCATCATCATTCATCTAAATAGATGTTTCAAACAGCGTCTGTTTGCTTAAGACGATTAATATATAAATATGGTAAATGGAAAAAATCCATATCTATTAATTTTCAATTTTTCAATAACAACATGTGGTTAAAAAAATTAAATGTTGCCCATTCTTAGCACGTTGAGCGCCGGCACAGGTCCGGCACTTCAAACAACGTTTTAGATTTGACATGATGACGTTCGCACATGCGCACTTTGCGAAAATTGTGCATGACATATGTGTAGGGTTGACTTAACACGCATCGTATGAACTACATTATACATTTTGTTACTTTTTATATTTCATTCTGTTATTAAAATAGTTTTTAAGCTAAAGAATCGCAGAAAATGTGAATTTAGCGTTATTTTCCAATGTTAATTTTTACTGTGAGGAGAAAAATAAAATATATTTTATGTAGTCAAATCCAAAGGGTGCGCGCGCCTGACTGCCTTCCCTTGCTCGGCTTCCCTCAAGTTACCACAGAGAGTGTGAGGGGAGGTGAGGTATCTGAAGTCAGAGGGGGGCGAGGAGTGGCCGTTCTGTATGTAGAACTATATACTATTACCTATTCTGTGGCGCCGGCGGGTCACAATAACAATAGATTTTCCATTGTTTGTCGGTCATTTGGCAGTCAAAGCCTTAAAAAGAATTTAGACTGAATCAAAAATGCACTCACCTCCGTATCATCAGTTTCCGTGTCCAATTCTATATCAGAAACTTGTTGCAACTCCATGATCTGTCTATTCAAGAGATCTTCTTCCTCGCAAAGCTTCCTCTGATCAACGTCCGACTGGAAATCCAACGCCCAACTTATTTTCTTCTCATTCTCCTCTATTTGAGACGTCATTTCAGCTATTTCCGACATTTCTGAAGGATCCGCCGTTTTTAGGATCTCATTGTGATTGGGTATGTGATCGTCGTCTTCTAAGTACTTGAACGTGGATTTAAATTCAGCTTTCCACTTGTCGAAGTCAAAGGCTTCTTCTGTACTCTCTTGGGATCTCGCCAAGCCAGTTGTGAGGCTTTCTAATGATGAATGAAGACGATTTTTCGTCAAATCTCCATCGTATTTATGCAGGTCC
The DNA here is from genome assembly GCA_922987775.1 of Agonopterix subpropinquella. Lineage (NCBI taxonomy): Eukaryota > Metazoa > Arthropoda > Insecta > Lepidoptera > Depressariidae > Agonopterix > Agonopterix subpropinquella. Next base: position 1,439,240 of record OV277714.1, read on the forward strand.
TTTGCTTTTTCGGACTTTTTATTAGCTTTGTTCCTAGCTGAATGGGTTTTTAGACCAGTAACGTCTGATTTTTGACGAATAAAAGCTGGATCTTTAACTTTGGAGACAGATTTTGGTTTGACAGTAACTTTGACAGTCACAGCCTTTTCAGGTTTGCGAATTTTTTCAGGTTGCTCCGACTTTGCTCTGTCTAGTTTTGAAGTAGAATTTATTATGGGATTGGTTTCCTGTTTTGGGGATTCAATCATGTTTAGTGTAGGTAGGCTGGTTGTTGCGGATGGTTGGTGGAATCTATTAGCCCAGAGAGATTTGTACTGCTTCTTAGATTCGCGGCTTAATCTTCTAGACTTTACAGTGAGCCAGCCATCATTATCGTTCTTATTATCTACGTTAAGAACTTCTATAGAGTTTGCGACGTCCTGAATCATGAGCAGATCTTCTGGAGCTAACGTTTTGAGACTCTCGCTCGATTCTATCCTCGACATATCGATTTGAGTGACAATAGTATCTGAGCTGCTGTATTCATCACAGTCTTTTATGTGTTCGAGATTAGGCACCTTTTCCTTCTTGTCTCCTTTCTCGTTTAGTTTAAGAGATGTGGGTCTTGGTGGACGCTTTTTAAGGTCGATTTTATTTTGGCCGGTTTTAACGTCTCCAGCTGCCATTTGGACGTTTCGGATTAAAGGTTTTTTTGTAACTACTTTACTAGTATTAGGCGTGGCATCAAAAAGACTAGTTCGCCCAGTTGTTAAGTTGAAAGGGTAACTACATTTACTAGTTTGATTCCTTTTCGGGAATTGACGGGTTTTAGGAGCAGCGTTTGGTATTTCTACAACTGTTTTGCTTCTAATTATGGGTGTAGTTGATCGTACAGGTGTTTTTATTTCTGGTTTAGCTGTGATTGGTTTAGGTTTGGCGGCAGCTTGGGAATATGCTGGCCTGGTGTTGGGTTTTACTTCAGCAGTTTTGACTTCGACTTTTTTCTGATCTTGATCTTTTTTTGAATCTTCTTTGTCGATTGGGTCTTTCTGTTCTGTTTCTTTGCCAGGACCATTTACCTGCTCTTTTTCTGTTGTGTCTGAAGCTTTATCAGTATGTTCTTTTTCATTGATAGCATCTTTAACGACATTATCTGGTACTACACTTTTATCAACCTCAGGCACGATAACTTTCTCTTTAAGTTTTTCATTTTCATTAGCAGGTTTTTCATCAGTGGAATTAGGTGAACTTGACACGTCAGCGAAATTATCTTCAGATTTTGTCGGAGATTCCGTAGGACAATCATCCGTGTCTACCACTTTATCACTTGGACTGTCCTTTTTAACTTCAGCTTCGGTTTTTTCAAGTTCGAGATCTTGGTTCAGCATGTTTTCATTTTTAGCTTTATTCTCAATGAGTTGTTTATTTAAAAATTCATTCTCCATCGCATCTAGTTGAGCTATTGTTGTTTTAGCTTGGCTAGACAGCTCAACATTTGCTTCCATAGCGTCTTCGTTAACTTTAGCATGTTTCGGCGATTTTATAACAACAGGTTTAGGGCAAACATTTGGGATTTCCTTAGCTCTGCCCAGTTCAACCACGGATTTAGCTTCAAGTTTATCTTCTTTCACATCTGTTGATTTAGCTTCAAGCTTACCTTCCTTTACATCTTTTGGCAAATCTTTGAACACATCATTCTCTTCAGAATTATCTCTAATTTCTTTCTCCTTAATATCGGACAGTCTTGTCTCCTTAGCGACTTTCGGTTCAGGTTTAGTAGTGACTTTAGAAGCAATTTTATTGCTAAAAAACTCAATATTCGCTTTAGGACTAGTAGAATGCCCTGAGATCCTCGGACTGATCTTACCGCTGCCTGGACTAGCTTTGCCAGTTACAGGACTGTTTTTGCCACTTGGAGTGTTATGTCCTGAGAGACAGGGGCTATTTTTGCCTGATACTGAAGGGGAACTTTTAACGGAATAAGCGCGCCTCGACTCTGGCCGTACAAAATCAGTCTTTCTAATCTCCCATGCTAAGCTCTGAGGGCGTTGAGGGGGGGGAGTGTTGTCGTACTCCCATTTAAGGCGGAACCACTCTCCTAGAGCTTTAAAATCGCGTGTATAGTTCTCTAGGACTAGGATTACTTCTTGGCACTCGTTTAGATTCTCGTGAGCTTCGACCGTGTTGTAGATTTCGCCGATCTGTTGGAGAATAAGATTTTTTCATTGATTAGAAGATGATTAAAGAAATCTGATTTGACAAAAGATATAGTTTGTATTTCATGAAATAACCTCAGGATTAACACTTTCGCGGACAGTGAACGAGACACAATATATCGTCCGCGAATATGTTAAAAGCATAAAGAAACCTCAGGATTAAATAAAGAACAAAAGAAAAATAAAAAATTTCTTTTCATCAGCACTAGTCCAGGCCCTAGTTGGTCATAGGCATAGATATATTATAAAAAAGAACGTCATAGGCCTCTCCCAATACATATTGGGTTTAGTAAGAAACGGCATAAGCTTGTTTTAATTTGGTTTGACTTTGATTGGTAATGTTATTTTATGAATTCTGTAGAGGCAGAATATAGGTCATAAATAGCTTACTGTATTATAAATTCATAAATTATGTCATCACTTCTGCACCTACTTATTATTCATGAAAAATAAAAACCTAGCTAGTGTATGACAGTTTAGGGCATCAAAGCACTATTTTTATCTATATATGTATATTTTTACCATCTTGTTTTAATTTTTTCTGTTTCGGGTTTATTTATAAAGTAATATTTACTCACCGCACGCTGTAGATCACCAAACAGTAGAGCCCAGTACCTCGCGCGCAGCTCAGATCTCTTGTCGCGGCCCGCGGAGGCGGAGCGCAGTCGCGCCGCCGACCGAGGTGTCGGTCTACGCGCCGGCGCTGGTGGGGGCACGCAGCGCGGCGGCTTGCGGGGCACACGCACACCTGTAGGGGGTAAGCAAAGTGCAACCATAGCGTAAATACATTAAAGTGGGTGCGCTTAGTGGCCGCGTTGGGTCTATGCCCGCGTGGCGTGCGGGGTACGGGGGGGACGGGCGTACCCTAACTCAATTGAATGTTACGGTACGCGCGCAGGCAGCGTGGGCCGGGACGCAATCCTCCCGACCCCCGCACGCCCCGCACGATTGGCTTGCCGCGACCGCTGAGCTTCACCACTATTAGTAGTTCTTTACACTATGGTGCAACCATGACCCACACTCCTCCAAAATATAGCACTGAGATCAATATCTGGTGCGACGTGGTTCACGAGGAATAATTGCATACATAAATACCTGGAAATCTCAACTATCACAGTATAAGACAGTAATCCATTGTCATACAATGGTACCAAACACGGCGTACGCCTCGTAGCACGCACACACTGAAAATATCTCCGCGTAGCCCCGTCTGGCGAACGCGTGGCACGCGGAGATATTGTCAGTGTGTGTGTGCTACGAGGCTTACGTACTGGCTACGTTTGGTACCACTGTATGAAGATAGATTAACTGTCTTATACTGTGCAACTATCAAGGAGGTCAAAAAGTTTTGTATAAGATACAAGAAAAGGCTTAAGGGATACACTAATAGATTGGCCAGAAATCTGTGCAATCATAATCTGAGCTAATTGAGATAGTGAAAGAATCGGCTTGAGACTTGATGAAAAATCACCCATAGTAGAAACTCACGAGGAACAGAAAAACAATCTGCTTAAGGTGCAGTTTATACAGAAGAGACGTGGCTCGGGCGTGGCGCGGCGGGCGGGGTTCGGCAATATAAACCTTATAATACGTAGCATAGCATCGTTTAGAGAATTACGCCCGCGCCTCCACACATCTCTTCTGTAAAACAGCAGCTATGGCCATCGTTGGCCGATTGCAGATAAAATTAGTGAAACTAAAAAAATTACCCACACAATACTTTGTTTTAAATTTTTAAAGACGATGGGATCAACATGTACATGTTCTGTAACAAGCAAGATGAAAAACTAGTGAAGTAGTCTCCCATCCACGGAAACCATACTGCTTTGGTGGTCATAAGTGGGCATGAAAATCTAATAATGAGTCAACAAAAGATAAGTATAATATTCTTATTTGTACACAATATAAGTATAAAAATAGTGATATGGACAAAGTACAAAAGTTCCTAAATTAAAGTAGAATAAAAAAAAAATTATATATACAGGGTGTAAAAAGACTACTCCCGAAAACTGAAACTATGGATTCAGACTATGATACCTAACACTTTGGCACTGAAATTTATTTTTTTTATTTTCACAAATTTAATTTTTTTCGGGCCTTTATTTCTACAATTATGGACATTAAAGCCTACCAGTGACATAATGCAATACAATTTTAATTGTTAAACACAAGCATTTCGAAAATAGCAAAAATCCGCAATGTAAAACGCACTCATCAAACTCGTCGCCAAGCTACGGTCGCGCGCCACACAGCTGTAAGGTCACTGCCCGCTCACCCGAGCGAGCGGGCAGTGACCTAACAGCTGAGTGGCGCGCGACCGTGACTACCGCGCGCACCTTGGCGCGCTTCTTCTCTGCTACAGTTTGTACCTACATAACCGCAAACGGTCGTGTGACGTAGTGTGACGACAGCAGCGTGTTGTACGCTTTACATTGCGTGGCAAGAAAATGGAAAGATCACGAATAATTTTTTTAAATTTAAAAGGTTAGCGCCATTAATTTTTATATAGGTTCAGTGATATGTTCTTAAAGTTTTCGGGAGATGTGTTTTTACACGGTGTATATATAGGGTGATTTTTAATAGGTCTGTATGGCTTAAAGGGGAAAAAGTACAGCCCATTAGAAGTCTAAAAATGTTTGGAACCCCTGGTCGAAAATCACTGGTTTCGGAAATAAACACTTTAACTTTTTTCGAAAATAACCAAAATTTAAGGAAAAAACATAAAAATAAAAATAAATACCTATTGCATGCATTTTTTTTTACGTTTTCTGTTTACTGGATAAATTATTCATAAACTAAAAACAAAAAATCTCATCAGTTACTTCAAATTTTAAAGTTATGAGAGCTGAATGAACCAGTGATTTTCGACCAGGGGTTCCATACAGTTTTAGACTTCTAATGGGCTGTACTCTTTCCCCTTTAAGCCATACAGACCTATTAAAAATCACCCTGTATATTGTTAAAGTCAATAAGGATGGTAATTTGTCTCAGACGGGAAGTGAAATACAGACTTCTGACATAATGGCTCAGTAGCCTTATTTGACGAAAGTACAGCGTCAGTTCCCCTGTTTTGTAGGTTACAGGTTTAAGTCCTTTTCCAGAAATTTTTCAATCTTTAATTTGATTTAAAATAGTACAACATGGCTATAACATGTTAATCAAAGATTTTTTTTTGGTCTATACAAAAAAAATCTTTGATGTTAATCCTACTCATATTATAAACGCAAAAGTTTGTAAGTATGAATGTTTGTTCCGCTTTCACGCAAAAACTGCTGAACGGATTTTGATGAAAGGCATACAGATAGACCATGGCCTGGATTAACACATAGGGTACTTTTTATCCGGGTAACGCAGACGAAGTCGCGGGCAACAGCTAGTAATCAAAAATATTTCAATTTAACCCCTTCAATCGGAGGGTTTCGCGAGGGTGTCATGGCGAATTTCGCAAAAATAAAAAAAAAATGGTCAAGTTGAAGTTTTGAACAATTTTTTCTCAACATTTTATTTCTGAACGAATGTAAGGTTATGATGCCAAATTGAAGAGCCATTCATGGTCTCTTTTCTTCTCATGCACATCTCTCTCTCTCTCTTCCTGGCTTTTAATCCCATATGGTGGTGGGGTCAGCCTTCCGTGTCTTTTCTCTCCACCTTGCCCTATTTCTGACGTCGTCTTCGGAGACATTGCACTCGGTCATATCACAACGAACTGTGTTCATCCATCTAGTTTTCGGACGTCCTCTTGGTCTCTGTCCTGGAATCGACAGTTGCAGTGCCATATTTCCTACATATTCGGGTGGCTTTCTTTTCCCGTATCCAAACCACCTAAGCCTATGCTCCTGAAGCTTATCTGCAATGTCACGAACACCCAGGCTACCTCGCACATACTCGTTGCGGATTCTATCGCGCCTCGTGACACCGCTTTTCGTTGTGGCCCAAGTCTCACTACCGTACATGAGGACTGGTCTTATTATGGACTTATAGACCAGGCCCTTCATTCGGACCGGCATTTTCCTGTCACAGGTTACACCAGTGACTTCCCGCCACTTCAACCACGCGGCTGCTATTCGGTGCTGAATATTGTGCTCAATGTTGCCAGATTTGTGCATCATGCCTCCCAGGTATCTGTACTGTTCGCATTTGTCGACTTGTTGACCGTCGATACAGATAGGGTCGTCGTCTGCCTCTGGCTCGTTGCAAACCATGTATTGAGTTTTTGCAACGCTCAACACCAAACCGCCTTTCTTCAACTGGTGTTTCCAGCACAGGAGTGCCTCTTGAAGCGATATCTTGTCTTCTGCACAGATAGCTACATCGTCCGCGTAGATAAATGTCCACAATGCTCTGGTCTGCGCGTCTTCTGTGAGCGCATCCAATACCAGGCTAAACAAAAAGGGGCTTAGGACTGAGCCTTGATGTACGCCCTCTGTGACTGCTATTGGATTTGTGGCGCCCACTACTGTCCTTATAATAGATCTTGCATTCTTGTACATGTCAGCTACGATGTTCACATATCTCTCGGGGACGCACTTTTTCCGAAGGCTCCACCAGATCGATTCTCTTGGAACGCGATCGAATGCCTTTTCCATGTCCAAGAAAGCAATATACAGGGGACAGTTTTTAGAGCGATACTCCTCGGCAACTGTGTTTAGTGCGAACATTGGATCTGTCGTGGATAGTCCTGGCACGAAACCGTACTGATTCTTTGAGAGTGAGCATTCCATTCTCAACCGGTTGTCAATCACTCTTTCGTACAGTTTCATGGTATGGCACATCAGTTTTATACCGCGGTAGTTATTGCACTCGTACTTGCTGCCTTTTCCTTTATATAGTGGGACTATGGTACTCAGTCTCCAGTCATCCGGCATTTCTGAGGTTTCCATGAGTCGGTTAAAGAAATTGGTCAACAGTATAATGCCTTTGCTACCTAGACATTTCCACATTTCTACGGGGATACCATCTGGACCTACCGCTTTCTTATTTGACATCTTTTGCAGCGCTTTCTTCACTTCCATGTGGTTTATCGGAGCAATCAAACCCAAATTTTGGCTCACTTCAGGAAGATGTACCGTAGTTGTTGTGGTATTTAACAGACTATCGTAATATGTTTGCCAAGCTGCTCTGATATCTCGTTCTTCATGCAATAGGTCACCGTTTGGGCCTTTGATAACCCTACATCTAGCTGGATCTTTGGTGCTCTGACTGCGGGACTTAGCCAACTTGTAGATTTGTTTCTGGCCTTCTTTAGTTTCCAACTTGCTGTAAAGAATTCTGAGGGAATGGGCCTGTTCTGTGGCTATAACCTTTTTGGCGTTTTTCTTTGCTCTCTTATACGTTTCCCGATCTTCGTTCGTTTTGGTGCACTGCCAGGTTTTGAAAGACGCTTTCTTTTCACATAGAGCCTCTTGAACTGACTCGGTCCACCACCATGTAAATATATAAAAGAAGAAACTGACTGACTGAATGACTGACTGACTGACATATCAACGCACAGCCCAAACCGCTAGGTCTAGACATTCCAAATTTGGCACGTAGGTTCCTTATGAGGTCGAGGGGTACACTAAGAAAGGATTTTTCAAAATTCACCCCCTAAGGGGGTGAAACGGGGACCAAAGTTTGTATGGGGAAACAAGATTAGTTAGACTATTTCATTCGAAACTTCACAGGAGTACTCTTATTGATAAATGAGTAAACATGTGTTTCAGGTTTTTGAGAATTCAACCCCTGAAAGGGGGAAATGGGTTGACAAAGTCTGAAAATCGAGATGGGTATGGTTTGTATGGTTTATCGGGTCGCTGATTAAGAAAACAACAATGATTTTAAAATCCAACATGGCGGACGTGAAATACCATCATCCCCTGTTGGGGTGCGATGGAGTTAAAAGAAGAAACTGACTGAGTGACTGATATATCAACGCACAGCCCAAACCGTAGAGAGTTCAAATTGGGCACTTAGGTTCCTTATGAGGTCGAGGGGTGTACAAAAAAAGGATTTTTCAAAATTCACTCCCTACGGGGGTGAAACGAAGGCCAAAGTTTGTATAGGCAAACGAGATTAGTTAGACTACTTTATTCGAAACTTCACAGGAGTACTCCTATTGATAAATGAGTAAACACGTGTTTCAGGTTTTTTCAGAATTCAACCCCTGAAAGAGGAAAATAGGGTGACAAAGTCTGAAAATCGAGATGGGTATGGTTTGTATGGTTTATCGGGTCGCTGATTACGAAAACAACAATGATTTTAAAATCCGACATGGCGGACGTGAAATACCATCATCCCGTGTTGGGGTGCGATGGGGGTAAAATGTCCGAATATCATTATGTGTCGTTTTTATGGTTTTTTGGGACGTTAATTGGGGATGAGTAGCTGATGATACTTCTCTTATTTTCAAAACAAGTAGAAAGGCGCAAGATGTTGATGATATTAATGACAATGTAAATGACACTCTTCGACAAGTTCTGAATTGGTTCAGTGTTAATAATCTTGCTTTAAATGCAAAGAAAACTAAATGTATTAAATTCACTCTACCAAACGTTATAAATAATGAAAATAATATAACTTTAGATAATGATGTATTGCATTTCACAAGTAATACTGTATTTTTAGGGATAAAGATTGACTCGAGGCTGCAATGGGGTCCATATATAGAAACCCTAGCGGGTAGGCTGAGCTCGGCAGCTTATGCAGTTCGAAAAATTAGACAGCTAACTGATATAGCTACTGCAAGACTTGTATACTTCAGCTACTTCCACAGTATCATGTCTTATGGTATTTTGCTGTGGGGCCGTGCTACAGACGTCGAGGCTATCTTTATCCTTCAAAAGCGGGCAATTCGAGCCATTTATAATCTGCGTTGTCGAGACTCACTACGAGATCTTTTTAAAGATATCAGTATTTTGACTTTCTACAGTCAATATATTTACGAAAATATTTTATATGTTCGAAAAAATTTGTCTCTCTTTCCCAAAAACAGTGACGTTCATAATTACAATACAAGAAATAAAAATAAATTAGTATTCCCACATTTTCGACTCAGTAAAGTCAACACATCTTTCATGGGGCACTGTATACGCTTTTATAATAAGATACCAGAGGATATTCTAAACTTACCAGACAAAAAGTTTAAGTCTCATGTTAAACAAGTCCTCTGTAAAAAAGGTTACTATAAACTCGATGATTATTTGAATGACCAAAATGTCTGGTCTTGACAATTTTACACTATGTAATGCAATATTGTATTTTAATTGTACTTTGTACATTTTGTTTTGTTTAAAAGATGTGTGTTGTAGAGTTTCTGGCCGCATCTTCTCTCAACGGAACACCTTCCGACGCGGTGGTAGAGTCAAAAAATGACGTCAAAAAGCTATCTATATGATATTATTTTGAATAAAAAAATTTTGAATTTTGAATTTAGAATTTTGTGTGAGTAGGGGGTGACGTACGGGGTGACGTAGGGGGTGCGAAAGTGGTACGTAGAGGGGGTGCGTAGGGGGTGAGTAGGGAGTAGATAGGGGGTGTGTAGGGATGCATAAGGTACGTAGGGGGTGCAATGGGGGTGCGTAGGGGGTGCTTAGGGTGTGCGTAGGGTGTACGTAGGGGTACGTAAGGGGAGCGTAGGGGGTGCGTTGGGGGTGCGTAAGAGGGTGAGTAGTGGGCGCGTAAGTGGTGAGTAGTGGGTGCATAGAGGGAGTGAGTAAGGGTGTGTATGGCTGAGTAGGGGGTGAGTAGTGGGTGTGTAGGGGATGAGTATGGGTGCGTAGGAGTGTCCAGGGTGTACGTAGGGGTGAGTAGGGTTGCGTAGGGGATGAGTACGTGGTGCGTAGGGGTGAGGGGTTTTTCTTGCAAAGTGGGATTCAGAAACTTTTGAGTAAAAAGCGGGATTCTTTCGTCGAAAGCGGGACATCATAATCTGAAGGTTTATACTACTTATGCTTTTATCTGAATTTACAAACTAAGTTTGCAATGATGTTGATGATAGATAGCCAACGTATTTTAATGATTATATTTCTCTGAAGATTGAACTACTTTTAGAGTTTCATTTTTTTCCTTAATATAGTTGAAGAACTCTGCACAGGATAGCTCCAGATTGAATTGGGAAAAGCTGGGACTTAGCATGTCCTGCCAAAATCAGGACATCTGGCAACGCTGAGTTAGAGGCAGCTAAAGACCAATATTGTGACCTTTATGTTGTAAATATCTCAAATGTACAAAGCACAAACTGTAATGTTGTGCCGTGTAGATAGAAATTCTTACTATCTAAAATATCTATAGTGTTAGATCATTGTATAAATTTAAATTAACGAACATATTTGATAGAAAACTTAATAATTCTAGTTCTAACTCACAAATTCTTACAGAACAAAGAACAGCTTATAAAACGAAGCTAACTCAATAAATTTCACATCAAGTTCTAATAAAACTCAATCATTAGTCAATAGGCACTCCTTAACCGTTGTTTGTTTGGGCAACAGTCATTACACCCACGGAAAATAGATCCGAATCACGGAAGTCACGAAAATTATATATTCAAGTTTGATCGATGATTTCAATGGGTTACCTGGAGTATCCACGGCGACATGAAAAGCCACCAGGTTCCTTGCCTCCCTGCCTTCTTCCTGCACCAATTGTCTCACCTCTTCCATCACTATTCAACCGAAAATATTAAATATTTCAAAACAAAAACGAACAACTGAACACATCTCTTGTTCATACGTCTCGCTGTAGCTGAGTTTGTATTTGATACGTGCGATAGATATTTACGAATGTGGAATAGAATATGTTATAGAAAAATAGTTCAATAAAAGCAAACTTTTGGTGGTTTTTAGAGAAAAATCAAAATTGGTTGGGTATTTTCATAACAATTCGCGATTTGACACAAATTTGACAGTTGTTAATTTAAGTTGCCAGTGATGAAAATCAAAAACTTTTTAATTAAAGTTCTCAGTTCACGTTACAAGTCTGTTTTAAAAATGTTACACTGTCATGATGTCATGACATGAGCTCATGACATTCATAATTTAAAAAAAATATTAGAATGGCAGAACCACCAGAAAGTTAGTCTCGTTTCGCGCGCTCTTAGGCCGAGATCAGAGACGTATAAAACTTAGTTCGAACTCCCGTATGTAAAAATCCATACATTTTTGACCCTACTTAGTTCGAACTATGAAAATCGTCTCTGAATCTCGGCCTTAGTTTCTGTTTCAATCACCGCATTATAATGTCGCGACTTTAGAGCTCGCTTTACTTGCTCCATAATTTTACTTAAGTGCACAAGGTGGCAAATCAAGCTATACAAAACCAAAATAAGCTGGCCGCGCGTAGGACGAGTACCTAACGTATAACTTAGATTTTGGTGGTAAGGGCTTGGTCAATGACCAATAGCTACTGCGACCTGAATAGATCCACCAGCCACCAGCTTATATTGGTTTTGTTTCTAGTTCGATGTGCCGTGTGTTCCTACACATATTTTGTGCTGAAGGAACTCCAGATTTGACAGATTCGTATTGTAGAGACAATTTGAGCTTTCTTCGCTCACATTAAGTTTATTTTTTTACAGCATGGAGACCAATTAGAGAACCATAAAAGTTTTGACCACAATCGAGTAGGTAGTTGTGCTAAAAATGTCCAGCTTTGCTTCGCACGCTCTGTCATTTACAGTACAAAATGTATGGATTTTGACAAACGGGAGTTCGAACTAATACTTAAAAAACGTCTCTGAATCTCGGCCTAGTCGGCCTTAAAATAGAGTAGGAATGGGCGATATATATCGTATATAGTTATTGAAACGTATATCACATGAATATCTAAAAATCTGATATCGATGCGTACAGAAACTATACAACGTGTTAATGAATTAACGCAAAACTAGAAAGTAGTTTGTTTAGAATCGAGAGCAGAATCGAATTATCACGGTTTCAACATAGGTAATTTTTTTCAAAATATTAAAAAAATTTTTTGCAAAATTTACTATGTACTGAACCCGATGACAACCCACCGCACGGGCACACTCACACTACTTGCTACCAAAACAAGATTATAAAAATGTATCCATGAGTACGTTAGCGCTTTCTTTCAGTGCTGAAATGATAACAAATCATTTTTGCCTCAAAACTTAAAATGCAAATAACTTAAAATTTTAACTATCAAAATAATGAAATTATTATTGCAATCTAATTATTTTGTTATAAATCAGTTGGGGTGTATGAGGTTTTGCGTTAAGTCATTAACACGTTATATATTATTTGGTGAAACACTAAATTGGCGCACAAATTCGATTCGCCTCGATATCAAGATATCCGTGATTTACAGATATAGGATATCAAACCGTATCGCATCGCTATACGGGCTAGCGGCTATCTACCGAACCGAACTGCATACTGTGTTATCTTAGAACAAATTATAGACCGTTGATTTTCTATATACAACACCCGCCATCTAGTAATAATAGTGTAGTACTATGTAGTCAATAGCGGAGATTTCGTCCATAGAACCATCACCAATGTAGCTCCACCTAGTGGTAATAGTACTAATAATGCGATGTTTTTCAATGCTAACTTACCCATCTTTATCCAATAATACTTAAAAAACTATGCCGAACTGAACCGAGGAAAACCGAGTGAAAGGGTGTTACCCACAGCGTGCGAGAGAGTGAAACAGCAATAGTTATATTGGATTCATACGATATTAAATCTTAACGAAAAGGTATACTAATACCAACTAATACAGCGTTACTGGATATCGACCGATATCCAATATATAGTTTCAGAATCCGATATTCAATATCAATATATGGTTTCGATTTGATATTGTGAAAATTCGATATTACCCATCCCTAAAATAGAGTACTTTTTTTTTTCTTTGTAGAATCAAAAACTAACAAGAAGCCAAAAATATTATGTCACGCCAATGAATGGTGCATGAATAGGATTCATACTGATGGAGTCTTTACATTTTCTTTCATGGCAACATCACCTTCTTTTCGTTGTCAAGCAAGATGGCGGATCAGGTACGTGCCGAATTTCCTCAGAAAATAATTGAAATTTTCTTCTTTTCTCCTCTATTTCGTTCTAAAAATTACAACAAAACTAGTGAAAATGTGTGACATAAAAGTTATAGTGATAAAACAAGTGTTTGAAGTGAAAATGGATGTGTATTTTGCATACACGTGGGGATCGATTTCTACTTTACATTTTGTTACAAAAACCTCTTCAAATATTGGTTTTAGTCAAAATTTCAACGCAGTGACCTAAAGCATTACATCTGCCGAAAGATTCTTTTGACAATTTTGCATTGAAATTGTAGAAATCGTTCTCGAACATGTGTACTAAAGATAGGTTAGTTTTCAAGATTTCTACTCAAAAAAACCATCCTGGATATCTTCGTCAAGACTAGCATTGTGTTTAACTCCATATTTTCACTATAAATAAATAACTAAATCACATTTCAAATATTTGAGGTTATGTTTACTTCGAAAACCCGGCAGCTTCTATTCTATTCTCTTAGGTATCTTCTTTTACCGGTAAACTAACGTTAATTACAAATTGCAGACGGAACGATCATTCCAAAAGCAACCGACGGTATTCTTGAACCGTAAAAAGGGCATTGGTGTGAAGCGGAGCAGGAAACCATTGAGGTACCATAAAGACGTGGGCCTAGGTTTCAAAACTCCCCGAGAGGTAAACTGCATGAAGTGTGCTAATGTGTGATTTTTTTCCCCGTAGACAGAGAAAGCGTTTCAGAAACAGCCGACGGTCTTCCTGGCCCGCAAGGGGGGACTGAAGCGGGCGGAGATGCGGCATCATAAGAACGTTGGTCTAGGCTTCAAGACCCCGAGAGAGGTTTGATCTTTTACAGTTGATCTGGGCGCTGGAGGTGGTGGCTTCTACGGACGTTAACATTTGGTTTCAAAATTAGGAATAGACAACTTGACAAAATTTTTAATATTATTTGTTGTTCAGAATTACCTTTTAGAATTGTTGTTTATTCCTTGTTTTGTCTGGTGGCGGCAATCTCAGGAAAAAATCATTTTGTATGTACACAACCAGAGAACTTTTCAAAAGCAATTATTTGAGTAGAATTTTTTATTTTCTCAGAATACATTTATATGATTATCTACCTACACTATTATAAAACTAACAAGAGAGTGTGTGTACATTGAAGATGTTTACAATTAAAAGGTTACAATAGTGTTTAGTTTGATGTCCCAGAGTCCCAAGTCACTGTCTTGTCTCTTCGAGCGTAACACTGCATCTACCAAACCAATTTCGATGAAACTTGTGTTTAACTCTTTCGCGGACACTGACCGGCTATAGTAGTGATAACAATAAAAGTGCTTGTTGTGCTTCTTATTGTGCTTATTGTGTCTCGTTCAGTGTCTGCGAATGTGTTAACAGCTGAAGACCTTAGCACTTACGCTGCTAAGCTCAAAATAATGATACTCGCTGTTGATTGTTGCTGACCTACGACATAGGTCGTCAACATTTTTTATTGCAATGTTGACTGTAACCATTCAAGCTAATTTTGTTATATTCATGGGTGTAGAATGAATTTAATCGGGCTGGACTTCCATATGCCTTAAAAGTAGGGATGCAACGATTCGGTCATTACGATTACGATTACGATATTAATCGTTATTTATTACGATAGCCGATGCATTACGATTATTTAAACAAATTTTGTTGAGATTATCCTCAGAATGAGTTCTCATGGTGTTTCTTTGCATTACAATGAAAGTTAAATCATAAAATTTTTTTGTTTTTAAATTCCAAGATTTTGTAACTTTTTCTACTAATTTCAGATCGAAGTCAAAGGTTCACTTGGTCAGGATTCTGATTTTTGGATGCGTAGAGGCTAATTTTCTTTGAAAAACACAATTTAGAACATGATTCTCTATAATCTCGTTAATCAAGCGATATCTCGTCCGATTTAAGTGGCTCTGGCTAATAAAATATAGAAACAGTAGTAGAACCATTGACACGAAAAGAAGAAAAAAACGAAAATCAAATCAAAGACCTCAGTAGAATTAAAAAAAAAGAGTGTCAAATCTGACCAAAAAAAAGTCAGATTTTGCTCAAAATGAGCTAAAATGGCAGCGAAAGAACCGATTTTTTAAAAGTTGTTTTTCGGCTCTGGAATCGAGTATTCAGGTGTGGTATTTGTCAACAAGAGCAATCTGATTGACGTTTTTAATTCATTTTAATAATCGTACGATTCTTACTACGGTGCATTGCATCGTTATTAATCGTGATTATTACGATTACAGATGCAAAACGATGCACCGCTTCATAATCGTTGCATCCCTACTTAAAAGTTTGTTACAATTACAAGGCAAATTTTTACTATACCTATTGGTTTTGAGAAGTTCTCTGATTGTATCATCAATTCATCACTTTCATTCAATAATCATTGATTCATCAATTCATCACAAAAGCTTCAAGGTAAGAAATGCATGATTATTGATAACAGCATGTTATATGAATTGTAAGATTTGTAAGTTATTATTTATGCCATTTCATTTTTATTACGTAAGATATATTAGTAACTTAAGATACAAATAAAAGGTTATTGCTGAGTTGTTGTGTGTCTTCTCAAAATATAAAACTGGACAGTGTGCTAATACCAAAGCTGTTAACACAATTATTTTATACCTAATAAATAATAAATTGTGGACCTATAAGCATAGAATAAATATTCATTATTCTTATGCTACTTGTTAGGTCGTCAGCAGAAAATGTGTTAGAGGGTACCGAGCCTTAGTGCTGCCCTCAATCGTATTTTTTTTATTTCTCAACAACAATACATTTCCAAAAATAAACTATTTTTTTCACGTTTCCTGAGGTAGGCTACATAATCGTATTCTTTATCACTTTTGATGAAACATAGAATGATATTATTAGAGATCAGATAATCGGATGCATATTTACCTAAACTTCACTTTTATGGATATGCCTTTCTCAATAAAGTTAATTTAAAAAATCAGGTCACCCGCACTGTTTTGTCATACTGGTCCTCGTAGGTAGTCAACAGTAGTTAGAACAACTTCGACAACATGAACATCTCGGTCAACTTGGACAACTCTGACAAAATAAACAACTCGGTCAACTCGGAAAACATAACAGCTTTGTCTACTCGGACAACTCTGTCACCTCACACAACATTGCATAAGTTGACCAAATTATCGGGGTTGTTCATGCTGTCCGAGTTGTTTATGTTGTCCAAGTTGTTCAAATGTCCAAGTTCTACAATATTTTAACAATCCCAGGACTTGTGAACGATCCTGGGTTTGTTTTATCAAATAAATGAATTAAGACATGTCCACATTATTCTTGTGAAAAATGAAGTTTAGGTAAATATGCATCAGAATATCCGATCTCTAGATATTATGGTGCATTCAATAATCAAGGAATTATTGAATCTCTGGCTTTAGAGACAACATTTTAATGAAGTCTCTTGTCTTTAATAAATTATTACATTGCTTTCTACCCAAAACTTTCTATAAGTCTCAGGTGAAGGCATGAACCACTAATTATCATTAATATTATATTTACCATTAACTGCTGCTTAAAAATATAGTTATATTATGGATATGAACAAAATAATTGTGTTGGTGGAGGAATAAAATTATGTAATTTAATTCTAAGAGGTATATTTTAAACTATTATTGGTAAAGTCTGCCAAGATTTTGTGTAGATTGGAAGCAGGTGGCGTAACTTCTCTTTTGCTTTTACCCGGGCGCCAGTCAGCCGCAAAGGTGTGTTCAAAGTGTAGTTCCTTTCCTTCTCTATAAAGATAGAATGGGATAGATAGATACTATTTGAACACAGCTTTGCGACAAAATCAGGCCCCCGCCTATTCAATTTCATATTGTCAAATCTAAGATCATAATTATGTTGTTTTCTCAATTTGAATCTTGGCTGACTTTACCTTCACCGGTGTTCTTCATTACACGTAAAGTTTTAAAAGGTACTTTTGAAATGATGATATCCACACGACGGTCTTCTGACATACTAAATGATGAAGATCGTGTTCTAACCCAAACTCTGATCAATGGTACCTTTAAAATTATAATT
The DNA here is from genome assembly GCA_922987775.1 of Agonopterix subpropinquella. Classification (NCBI taxonomy): domain Eukaryota; kingdom Metazoa; phylum Arthropoda; class Insecta; order Lepidoptera; family Depressariidae; genus Agonopterix; species Agonopterix subpropinquella. Next base: position 1,456,500 of record OV277714.1, read on the forward strand.
TATTATTAAAATGATGCAAAATATTTGACCAGCCTGCATGGCAGGAACTTGCCCGCGAACAAACAAGATAAAAGGCGCGATAAAGCCTTATCATGTTATAGCCTTAGGTTTTTTAAAATAGTCTTCATTTTCACTAATAAATTAAAGCTAGGGTTGAACCTCATCTGGTAGCACGGAATCGCATTTTTTAAAGCTCCATCCTTTTCTGTCATTCGAGAATATCTTTTGCTAGAGTGAGAAACATAGCGGGAATGCGATAGTACCGGCAGTGCTTACGATCTTTCCAGCTCTAGCAAATCGTTCCTGAGCGACAGAAAAGGATAGAGTGTGAAAAAATTCGATTCCGTGCTGCCATATGTGCCTCAACCCTTATTTTTCACACTCACATATCAAGAGTGGTCCGACCCGGTGGTGGACGTACCCTGGTCAAATATTAACCATAATAAAAAATAACAATTTCCTAACAATACTTAATAAGTAAATTACATACTAAACCACACAAATTCGACCCAAAATTACACCCTATCCTAAAACCATTGCAGGCGATCGAAGGCACCTACATCGACAAGAAGTGCCCGTTCACCGGCAACGTTAACATCCGAGGACGTATCCTGACCGGAGTCGTCCAGAAGATGAAGATGCAGCGCACCATCGTCATCCGCAGGGACTACCTCCACTACCTGCCCAAGTACAACAGATTCGAGAAGCGTCACAGGAACATGTCTGTACATCTTTCACCTTGCTTCAGGTTTGTACACTTTTTTAAAGTAAATAATCTTGGTTATCAAACAATTGCTGGCCTATTAGGTTCCAGCTTAGGGTCTGCGCACATCTGGCAGAGAACTGCTCGAGCATTTTCCAGTGCCCAATGACATATCGACCTTATCCAATTGAAATAGAGTTTTAAATCGGCAGTGTTTTTAAAATATCTTAGGTCAAACAAGTTGCGGGCTTAGAGCCATAAGTTCCGGCTTAGGGTCTGCGCACATCTGGCGGAGAACTGCTCGAGCATTTTCCAGTGCCCAATGAAATATCGTCCTTATCCAATTGAAATCGAGTTGTGAATAAGTATCAAGTTGTAATTTTATGGATGGCGGCGTTTGACTTAGGCTATTTACAACTCTATTTGATTTAGATAAGGATGACATTTCATTGAGCACTTGGAAATGCTCGAACATATCTCTGCTAGATATGTGCTGACCCTTAGGGTGAAGCCAAACAATTTTGTGAGTTCTGAGTCGCGTAATTTGAGTCCGTTTCATATAAAGGCTGAGGTCATAGACAATGCATTCCCGGATTTTATATGAAACGGACTCAAAACTCATAAAAAACGCTCATTTGACTTCACCTTTAGACACCCTGTTTATTCACAAAGCCACTATAGGTCAAGGTTTTTTATAGAGTGTTAGGGCAAAAAGCTAGGCCTGATAGTCTGATAGGCCGTCAAACTAAACAACTTTCTGTATGAAACAGAAATAACGAAAATAAAATCTGCATTCACATTCATTATTTGGGTAGAGAGGGGTTTGCAGTTTTTATGGAACAACAGATTTTTGTTAGTCCTATAAGGACAGTTGTTCAGTTTGATGATCTAATCATACCCCTGAAAACCGTCAGCATATTAAGAAGGACCCTTAGTATAACAGATAAGTGTACTTTTTACAACCATCAACAGCAAGGCTGATTCAGTGTTTATGGGGTGTAGAGCATCTCTGTGATGAGGATGGACCAGGTCTGCCTACATAACTCTAGTCAGGTTAGGAGTTACTGATAATTAAAGATCTGTAAAAAATTAACGATCAGCTGCACGGCTGATCGTATGATATTGTTGTAGTATGCACTGTAGCTATGTGAACAGTACAAAAACTGTCAAGTTTTGTGAGTCGGTTTAGGAGATACAGCCAGTCAAAGTTCCGACCTTTGAACGGCTGTATTTCCTAAACCGACTGATGAACCATGTCAGTTTTTGTACTGTTCACATAGCTACAGTGCACACTACAACAATAACATACAATCAGCCTTGCAGCTGATCGTAAATTTTTTACAGACCTTTAATCATCAGTAACTCCTAAACCGACTGGAGTTATGCAGGCAGACCTGGTCCATCCCCATCAGAGAGAAGCTCGACACCCCATAAACACTGAATCAGCCTTGCTGCTGATGGTTGCAAAAAGTACACTTATCTCTCGGAATACCTGTATAGTCCATTCCCTCACAATAGATACTCTTTCTTATACTGTGCTGCAGGTCAACTTTTTGTGGGACAGCATGGGCTAAAAAAAACTAAGATGACATATAGGTCCGGCGCACACCAGGCGAAGCGTAGAGCTTTTTTCACTGCCAAACCATTATCGACATTACTTGCATAGAAATAACATCGGAAATCAATTACCTACCTTTCGCCTCAAGTCGCTTCGATGCTCTCGGGGTCTAGTAGTTGTGTTAATTGATTTTCTATGCTTTGGCTGTGAAAAATGTCCTGAGCTGGGCGTTCACTGGTCTGTAAGGGTCAGCGCACACCCAGCGTAGAACTGCTCGCGCATGCTCGAGCATGTTCTTTGCAGTCGCGCACACCTAGCGGCGAAATCCGCCGGCGGCAGCGGCGGATGCTCGAGCATGCGCGAGCAGCTCGCGCGTGTTCGAACAGTCTCGCGGATGCTCCCGTGTTGCTACAGTTGACAGTGAATTTTGCAGTTGTGTTTACAATATTTTAAAGTAAAGACGTGCGATAAGAGCAACTTTAAAGTATGGTGGACTGGGATTTGGTAATTATTGGGTTACTAGCAAGGAAGAGGAGCAAGAAGAGCACATCAATAAGATGAAAAGAGACAAGAAAGATGTACTTATATTTGAGAAATACTACGCCCTGTGCTGTGTTACGGTTTAAAGTTCTAGGGACAGTTATTTTATGTACTATAAAATCGAATATGAACAATTTGAAAACCTACTAAATCTGCTTCGACCTTTTAGATTTTCTTTGTATTTTCAAAAAGAGTTAGATTATTATATATTATCTGTAGTAAATTGCCCTTTTCGGGCTAAAGTAGTTAAAAATATGCTAGATTTAGTCTGAAACCGGCCGAGGTGGCAACACTTACGACGAATCGCAAGCATCGACACGGGCGTATGCTCGAACATGCTCGAGCATGCGCGAGCATGCTCGCGACTGCTCGCGTCGCCGCGAGGAGCATACGCGAGCATACTCGAACAGACGCTACAGGGATTTAATCCCTTGCAAGCTATTTTCAACTTTATTTCTATGGGAATAGAGTTCATTATCAATTGAATCAATGAAATCTGCTCGCGCATGCTCGAACAGTTTTACGCTGGGTGTGCGCTGACCCTAAGGTTACGTCTTTCATGTTGAAACCTACCTATTAGGAAGGTTACCTTACTCAGCGATAACCTAGGTTTTATATGATGATACTCACACGACGGTCTTCCGAACACAACTTGACGAAAATCGTGTTCTAACCCAACATCTGATCAAAAACCTTCACCAAACATGCTACTACTGTAAAAGACCTTTTAAAAAACTAAATGTTTTTTTTTTCAGGGACGTAGAGTTGGGAGACATTGTCACCATCGGTGAATGCAGACCGCTCTCAAAGACTGTTCGTTTCAACGTTTTGAAGGTTTCAAAGGGCAAGGGCTCCAAGAAATCTTTCAGGAAGTTCTAATGTAATAAAGTTATTATAAGTACCTATTTATTGTTTTATTTATTTTAAGAATGGAACAACTAATTAGCGCTCAGCGACACTTTGCGGTCGCAGAGGGTTGCGCTCATAGACTACGGTTATAATAAAGTACTCTGCTGTACGGTCGCCATGGGTCGCGCGACCCTCTGCGACCGCAAAGTGTCACTCATCTGTAAGAGTGCTTAGGGTCAGCGCACATCTGGCGGGAAAATGCTCGAGCAGATTGAGGACTCTATGCTTATTGAAATAAAGTTGAAAACTTGAAAATAGCGTGCAAGAGTTGACGTGAACACGTCACATGAATATTTTTTCTAGCACGCTATTTTCGACCGATCTTTATCAATGAAAATTGTTCGAGCATTTTTCCGCTAGATGTGCGCTGACTCTTAAGTCTTAGGGTTAGCGCACACCGAGCGAACTTCGAGCAGTTTTCATTAATCAATTAATAATGAACTCGATGTCAATTGGAATAGAGCTTAAAATAACGTGCAAGAAATCCGTGACGTATTTGCATTATTTCCTGCACGCTATTTTCAAATCTACTTCAATAGCGATTGAGTTCATTATTAATTTTATTGATTAATGAAAATGCTCGAGCAGTTCTCCGCTAGGTGTGCACTGACCCTTAGATTCTCGCGTTATTAGGGATCCGTTTCAAATCAAGCTATTTTCATCAAACTGTACAAAAACATGTATAGTCATTCCTTACAGTCGCACACAGATTGCCATAAGAGTGACAGAGCTAGATTAGACGTTGATCTGTTACGTCTGTTAAACAAATGTCACCACTTTTTAAGCAAATTCAAGCAAAATTCGTTCTTAACGTAAGGAAATAGCTGAGTCTTCCAGCTGGAGGTCTGGTGACAAAATGCTTCAAGACGGTTCCGTTTACTATTGACATTTATTCTAATGGGCGGTTGTCATAAGTGTGAACGGATGTCAAGTAGCGTTTCTATGTCTTGCTACTCGTACTTTGTTTTCAACTCTTTATATTTGAATAAGGAGTTTTTGACAGCTAGTAAAACATTTCAACATACCGCGATAGATGGCGTTGACCGGAGTTGCATGCGAAGACGGAAATATGTAGTCTAAAAAGTCAAAAAGTAGATAAAAATGCACGCATCCGTTGAAGTATCTATTCATATTTTGTTGATTGTGATAAAAACACGTATTTAATATCTGAAACTACTCGAGCATTTTTCCGCTAGGTGTGCGCTGACCCTTGGACGGACGGAGGGACGACATCGAGATTAAGCGCTATATCACGGTGGCATAGAAATATTAATTAACCTACTCGTAGAATGACTAAGAATTTACTGCATGGGTAGCATACCAACCCGCGATAACGTGATAAAGTCGTATCACGGCTGGCATGCTGGATGGGCATACTACGGGACGGCTGGAAGTTTAAGGCTGAGATTCAGAGACGATTTTTTAAGTCATAGTTCGAACTAAGTAGGGTCAAAATGTATGGATTTTGACATACGGAAGTTCCAACTAAGACTTAAAAATCGTCTCTGAATCTCAGCCTAAGTCTTTGCTTTTGTTAGGGGCGAAAGAAAAATTCTTCGTCTATGGGCGAAAGCGTAGACAGAGAAAGCTATAGACCAAGTGATAGCTTCCATCGCATTCACACAAGAAAAAGAACAACTTATGCCCACGTCCTGAAAAAAAACGAGACAACACGATTAGATCTTTTGTTTCGCGTCGCGTGCCGGTTTTTTCAAGGTCAGCATACTAGTGTTCTAAACAAATTTGACAGGTACTTCATTGCTCTTCTGTTTTTCATAATAAAATTAAAGTTTAATACTAATAGTGATTGCGGTTAAGAAGCTATAACCATTGGGAATTGTAAAAGACGAATTCCTATAAAGAATTTACACGAAATAATGGTTCGGTGTAGCGTATTAGGGTGTAAAAGTGACAGTGAAATGAAGCTTCCCAATTTGTCTTTCCACTCGTAAGTACGATACATTTGATCAAGTATTAGCTTTAGTTATGATTATATAATTTAACTGCAATACGTAATAACATGGAAAATTTAACTTTGCGCCTCAAATAAGCATAAAGCGTCGATTATTTACCTTTACATAACCTAAAAATAATTCGGCTTAGTGTTGCCATCTTTTGGTACTAAATTTCCCCAAAACTCACAAGTAGTAGAGCTATTTCCCGCGATAATTGTGCGCTTCGGGTTAAAAGCATCAAATTTCTACCATGGATAGGGTGTTCCTCGGTGATCATTTTCAGATGTGGAGGGAAGTCTGATTCGTCCCCTGTGCGCGGGGGGAGGGGGGTGAAGTACGTATCTGGGTCATTGTTTTCATTATTCTTTTACGGATCAGTTAATGCTACTAGGGCTTGTGTGGTATCGTTTTCGAGTAAAACAGATACGAGGAATTCATTTTTACTGCATAATAGGCATATTTCCATACAATAAAATAATGTTTTACACGAAAAAGTAAAAACCATTGCCTTGATTTTTTTTTTAAAACATCTATATCTTTGGAAATCTTGATAAATATAAGTAAACAAAATTAAGCAAATAAAGGTTATTTAGTCTAGTTTATAAAAACATATACTTGTTGGACACTTATCATACAACAACTACAAGAAAAAAATTCATTTACGCGTCGAGGTAAAGCAGCATAATTCGTTTACTGCGGATTACGAGTGATGGTTTGGAGGTAAACATAATATGTAACTTTATAATTTCGATAGCAAACGATTATTTGTTGAAAATTAAATAGAAAAATAAATTAAGCATAGTTTTAATGGATATAATAAGAAGCGGCAACAATTTTAAAAGGATATAATTCGGAGCGCGCTCCATACAAACGATGTCTGGTTATATTTCCAATATTATCCAATTAAATTCAATGAAATTTTACAGAAACAGTCTACAGACTAATATATATGCTCGTATTGTCTCAGATTTTCGTAAAAATGTATAGTTTCGAACTTACAGTGTCTCAAAGATTTCCATATAAATCTTAAATTAACCCTAGCATTGAAAGAAAATCGGGCACAATACAAGCATAGAGATTAGTTGATAATAAATTAATAATATAAATAAAAAATTGTTTTTGAAAAATTTCGTTAACTTTAATTGTTTAGTATTGAATATACAACGTGTTAATGAATAAGCGCAAAACCTCATACACCCCAACTGATTTATAACAAAATAATTAGAATGCAACAATAATTTCATTATTTTGATAGTTAAAATTTAAAGTTATTCGCATTTTAAATTTTGAGGCAAAAATGATTTGTTATTATTTCAGCATTGAAAGAAAGCGCTAACGTACTCATGGATACATTTTTATAATCTTGTTTTGGTAGTAAGTAGGGTGAGTGTGCCCGTGCGGTGGATTGACATCGGGTTCAGTAAATTTTAAATTTTGCAAAAAAAATAATTAATATTTTGAAAAAAATTACCTATGTTGAAACCATGATAATTCGATTCTGCTCTTGATTCTAAACAAACTACTTTCTAGTTTTGCGTTAATTCATTAACACGTTTTATAACCAGACTTAGTTTTTATGGAGCGCGCTCCCTCTCCTATATCTATCCTCTTAGGAGGATATAATTCGGAGCGCGCGAGGAGCTTAGGCTCCTCAAAAAAAAACATTTAATATTTGTTAAGAATATAGGAAAATCGGCAATTATTGCCGGCTTAAAATCATAGCGCTGAGAATTTGGAGTGCAGCTGCGGTGTAAATGCACCGTCCAGTACCTACCAACATCTTTTGTAAAGCAGCACGACATTATTAGCACTGCAGATATAGTTTCTGCCTCGGGAAGAGTAGTCTACTCTAAATTGAGTGCGATTCGACTGTATCTTTCGTCCAGTCCATCCCTAAAGAAATGAAATGAATACCTAACTATTTAGCGGAAGCTTTAACTATAACCAAAAGCAACTTAGAGAGAGCTAATTTACTGAAAAAAGCCACGCAAAGCCAGCAAGTGGCTTTTTGACTGAGGTGCGAATCATTATTCTAATCCCCTTTTCACGCAACATCTATAAAAATGTAAGAATATACGAGTGTCAGCCTCCTCGCTCGGGTGATCATGAGTCAAAATGACACAAATCTGAGGCAGAGGCAGAACAAACAACTTTATTCCGATTTGTCGCGTCAAAATTGCCATGAGAGAGCAGATAGATGCCACACTTTTCCTTGTACCTCCTACGGATGCAATGCCCAAAAAAAGTGTATAAGAAAGAAAGAGAGAAATTTTATTTCTTCGAGTATATGAAAATAGAACCGAATTATTCTCATTCTTGTCACAACAATCAGTTCTTCCAGTGTAGAGGCAACAGAAAAAGAAATCGACGCAACGAATGGGAGTAAAATTCTTTGTTCTGCCGCTGCCTCAGATTTGAGTCAATTGGCCCCATGTTCGCCCGAGGAGGCTGACACTAGTAACTTTTTACACTTGGAAGATTCAATGCCAAAAGGACGTAGAAGAGTGATCATATCATATGCAACCGTAGACACTGATGTATCGTACGAGTAACCTACTAGTGGTGGGGTTTTTCAGTAAATTAGCTCTCTCTGAGTTATGGATTTGCTTTCGGTTTTGGTTCAAGCTTCGATAAATAACAAGGGAGGGTATTCACGAATTGGTGGTGTCAATGAATTTGACACAATGCAGGTATCGGCCAATACACTGGCCTGCAAAACTAAGTATCGGTTTAACCGGTATGATACGGTATGTGGTTCTTTTCAGGCAAGGGGAAAAGAACGGCTTTGGACACTTGGAAATCTTTACACTAAGCCTGAAGTAAATAGGGCCTTTGAAGAACTCAAACGAAATAAGTGAGGACTCAATTCCTAATAGAAAGATTTGTATTGTTGATGTATGACCGCATTAGCTTTGACTGTCTGTGAAACTGCCGGCTTAGGATGGACTACCCAATTTCTTCACGTGGGTGTCGCACGAGGCGACTAAGTGATAAAGTTTTTGGCAGTGTTTTGTGGGCGAGAGATTAGCCCCCTGTCATCACCTGACACGTCATTTCATCGTGAAACCTTCAACGTGAAATGTTCAATATGGTCAAAGTGAGCCTTGCTACAACGCACTGCACGCTTAACATTGTTGTTGGTCGTTGTAGCAAAGTTTCCACCCCGTAAGGGATTATGGTCGTGAATTTATGTATGTATGTATTTCAAGAGCGAGCATAGATATTAGTTTGTAGACTGTTTCTGTAAAATTTCATTGATTTTACTTGGATAATATTAGAAATATAACCAGACTTCGTTTGTATGGAGCGCGCTCCGAATTATATCCCTTTAAAATTGTTGCCGCTTCTTATTATATCCAATTAAGACTATGCCTAATTTATTTTTCTATTTAATTTCCAACAAATAATCGTTTGCTATCGAAATTATAAAGTTACATATTATGTTTACCTCCAAACCATCACTCGTAATCCGCAGTAAACGAATTATGCTGCTTTACCTCGACGCGTAAATGAATTTTTTTCTTGTAGTTGTTGTATGATAAGTGTCCAACAAGTATATGTTTTTATAAACTAGACTAAATAACCTTTATTTGCTTAATTTTTTTTACTTATATTTATCAAGATTTCCAAAGATATAGATGTTTTAAAAAAAAATCAAGGCAATGGTTTTTACTTTTTCGTGTAAAACATTATTTTATTGTATGGAAATATGCCTATTATGCAGTAAAAATGATTTCCTCGTATCTGTTTTACTCGAAAACGATACCACACAAGCCCTAGTAGCATTAACTGATCCGTAAAAGAATAATGAAAACAATGACCCAGATACGTACTTCACCCCCCTCCCCCCGCGCACAGGGGACGAATCAGACTTCCCTCCACATCTGAAAATGATCACCGAGGAACACCCTATCCATGGTAGAAATTTGATGCTTTTAACCCGAAGCGCACAATTATAGCCAAAATGTATGAAGAGAATCCTCTACTAAAGTAATTTTTTAAAATAAAGTTATTGAATACTATTTACGTACTGTTCTTACAGTTTACTCTATTTGTTACAGATTTCCCGTAAACGATGATTTACGAATGCGTCGGATTGAGTCTACGGGACGACCAAATTGGACTCCAAATAAGTCTTCATGAATTTGTAGTAAACATTGTGCGGCAAACGTTATATTTAAAAAGAGGAAAGTGACTGTTCTACTTCCTAATGCTGTTCCAATGCTGGTAATTATTGTTTTATTTATGTACTCACCTATTCAACTTGTAGTAATTAATAATGGTTTAATGACCGCCCTTTGTATCCTTCTCATTCCTGTTTTAAATTGTATTTGTATTTTCTTAGTTTGCAAATAAAGAATATTTATCTTATCTTATCTTTAAACTAAAGCAACTATTATTATTGATTATTTGTGGTTGGGCTATTGCAAGCAAGGGTCGTTGTAACACGGAGACCAGCGCTGGTCCTTTTGTGTTCGCCCCAAGCTCACCCGTATTTACGCATACCTCCGAACTTTTGGTATTTTCTTTTCGTTCTCGGGAATGCAGGTTTCCTCACGATGTTTTCCTTCACCGCCGAGCTAGTAAATGATAAATACAACCGTACATAAATTCCGAAGAACTTAGTGGTACAGGCCAGGAATCGAACCGCGGCCTCAGTATTGAGGCGCTAGCTCTCTTCCGTATGGGCTATCATCGCTCTAAAAAGCAACTAAAAGAGTACCTAGTTTTAAAATCCCTTTTAAATGACTACTACCTACTACCATCTACTACTAATTCGTAAACTTTGCTTTTCAGGAAACAGAAATGCTTATTCCTTCCTTCCTTCTACAAGTTCGGTAGTTGAAGAACCTATGGACATAACAGTAATCTAACACAATCTAGTTCAGATGCTGATTTTGTAAGTATACTTATAATTATCTTTAAAAAATACTATTTGCCATATCTTCTATTCTATTCTATTCTGCTGTTACCCTAATGTTGTTTTTATTATTTTAGATCAAAGGACCAGATTCCCCAATGACTGCAGATGTAGATAAATTATTGCCTGGAACTAGTTTTAAAATTGGCGAATGGTACATAAACACATATGTTGGCACGCAGGTTTGCACGATGCACTGAGGAGGTAAAGCGTACACTTTTCAGAGCTTTTTGCCAGTCGATGTACACGTGCAGCCTGTGGGTCAGCTATACGCAGAGAGCCTACAATGCTCTGCGTATCCAGTATAATAATGGGTTCAGGATGCTGTTGGGGCTTCCGAGGTTTTGCAGCGCGTCAGGGATGTTCGCGGCGGCAAGTGTGACTTCCTTTCACGCCATAATACGCAGTAGAGTCGCCTCCCTGATGCGTCGCGTCCAAAGTAGCGCCAACAGTCTCCTGAACACCATTTCAAACCGGCCACACTGTCCCTTCTGGAGGCACTGGACGAAACTACACCTCTCCGCTGCCCCCTCTATCAGAAAATAGGCTATGTAGGTATAGGACTACAAGTTGATAATACTGTACTAATATAGTTTTTAAGTTTATGTATACTAACAATCTATGGACTTTGTATGAAATAAAATTATGTTGATTTTTATTTTTTTTTTTGAATAAACAGTAAGTTCAGATTTAACTCTGAGATCACTATTGCTATACCCATCAGAGTATTTTCCTATTAAAAAGCAGCTCGGTACGCCTGTATGCCTTGTAGGACATGCATATGAATACATATTATATACATCACATGCTAAGAAATATAAAATAAATATTACGTTACTTTTGTACTTTTTGTTTGATTATTTTGTTCTCAACAAAAACCTCTTTTATTTTGTCTAGTCGGACAAAACAACATATTTTTGACAATCCTGGACGAATCACTAAGTTAGTATTAAAATCTCTAGAAGCCTATCTTCGCCTGCTATCTTGAACTCTGAAAAATTATGATGATTTCAAATGTACATCAAGGTCTTTATTGATAATTCATAAATTTTATATTTGCAGTAATTTTTAACAAATTTCACCCGCCACTTTGGCCGCACAAAATATATACCGACCAGATTTTAAATCACATCAAAAGCTATCAAATAAAGGTTCATCAAAATCGGTTCAGTAGTTTTTGCGTGATGCTAGTACAAACAAACAAATAATTTTTTTTTTGTAAGTATCTTCAATCCATAGACACAGTTCTGTTAGTGTTTTATAATAGTTAAGATGTTATATATCACTTTCATCACGTTAGCTCAAACTCTTGAATAAACACGTAAAAGAACGCACGTTTTGTGCGATCTTTTGGTGGTGTGTCCCCCCCCCCTCTCCTTGTCCTCATCCTATTACTCGGGAGTTGGTAAAATATTTTAATAACTCATCTTTGGTAGCTGTATGTCTACGCTTATCAATTAACCATTATCATCCTTTAGTTTATACAGTCATCTCATCTATCTTCTAGTAAGATAATCGTATAAGCGTGTGGTAAGACTGAAAATGAGTATTAAATATCTAAATTGGTGAAGATGTACTTTGAATCCTTAAATCGCTTAAAATCGGGTAATTATGTTAATATGGTAACACTGCTCCTTGATATCGCTCTATCTCATGTGGCCACGGCAACCAGGGGTCTATAGTATTCTCTGTCTACGGGCGAAAGTGATTTTTTTTGTCTATGGTGATGTGTCAAAAGCAGTGCTGCCACCTTAGCGCTTTTGGCGCATTTTTGGCATGTTTAGCGCTATCTGTATTCCGAATTTAGCTCCTAGCGGAGAATCTAGCGCTTTTTTAACTTTTAATAAAACAAAATTATTTGTGTTTGAATATGCTATGCTTTGTGTTTTTTTATTTAAATATAATAATAATTGACAGCATATTGTAGTGAAAACCTGTTCATAGAATGTGCAGTGTTCGGGAGATTCAAATAAGAACGCTTATCTGAAATCATTAATTTTACAAGGGACCTACGAATTTTTTAAGGTGGCAGCCCTGGCGAAAAGAAAAAAAAACTGACTACCATAGATAAGCTACTATTCTGACGTGACAACTGCAGTGTTGCCAGAAGGTTACTTTTGTAACCTTTTAGGTGATTTCTTGCCCTGTTAGGTTACTTTTTGGTTACACGATTCAAAAGGTTACTTTTAGGTGATTTTTCGGAATTTGTATTATCAATGTTAAAATTATTATTTTTCCATGAAACTGAAATCTTTTTCATATTTTTTTGCAATGTTTTTTCATGCAAAACGTTCGTAACGTAGCGAGTGCAACTCCTAAAAACACGTTTTTCTCTCTCGCACTAATTTATACCAAATCTGACACCAAATCATAAATGACTGACTCTGAGCATCTACTTACTCGCTCCATCAATCAATCGGATACAAATGAAAACTTAAAATGAAAAACTCTACAAAAAAAATTATATTTCTGTAAGTTAATACAACCAACATCTGTCTATCAACTTTTCATAGGTACCTATCTTATTACTGGGAATAATATGAAAGGTTACTTTTCACACCAAAAGGTTACTTTTTCATGTATTTCCGGTTACTTTTGGCAAGATCCGGCTGGCAACACTGGACAACTGACAATTCTGACAAAACAAATATGTCCGACATTTGCTTTGTGTAAACGTAATCCAAGTACAATTCCAACGATATGATATCTTTCTTTTCAAAACTATCCTTGAACTCTCCTAAACCAGCTGTGGAACTCGCTAAACCAGCTTATATGGACAAAAGTGCGACGCTACAGGAGCTCGGATATCGGGACGAGAATGATTTGAAAGAAACAATATACGGTTTGTTTACGGAAAAATACTGTGCGATGGACTTTGAGTTATTTTAATGTGTTTCTAAACTGTGTTGTGGTGTTTTTAGACTTTTTGAGGACGATCCGGGACCCAGAAAAGCCGAATACGCTCGAGGATTTGAAGGTTATTTATGAAGAAGGGATCTTTGTGAAGGAGCCAACTGCAGACAAAGTACCAGTATTGAGGGTTGAATATAATCCGACAGTGCCCCATTGCTCGCTGGCGACCCTTATTGGCCTGTGTATAAGGATCAAAATACAACGTTCTTTGCATCACCCTGTGAAGCTCGATATTTATATTAAAAAGGGAGCTCATACCACTGAGGATGAAAGTAAGTTTTTCTATGTCCTTTCTTGCTCATATTTAAGTAGAGTGATGGAGATAGCATGATTATGTCGGCCCCTAAGTGAGTTATCAAGTTTCAGCCCACAGAACATTAAAAGAGAAAGAAAGAAAGAAAGAAAGAAAAATTCTTTATTTGGATCTCCGACACACATACAATCTTACATTATGGTTACATTTTAGAAAAATTTTCAAAACAGCAATTAATAAAGAGATTGTTTGTGTGCCGCAGTGGCAAAAAGGTCCCAACTCAGCAAAATGCTCGGCTCGGAAGCCGAACTCTGAATTTATGTCGGGGCCTAGCTTATGAGGTGAATCTAACATAATATTTATGTGCAACAAATCCAATAAACACTTGTTATTATTTTGTAACTATTTAGCATCAAGTGTGTGTGTATGTGTGTGGGTGTGTGTAAGTGTGTGTGTGTGGGGGTGTGTGTGTGTGTGAGGGGTTAGAAGTGCAAAGTAGGCGTGAAACGCGTCGCCACAGGTTATGCAATGATTTGCATATCACCATAAAGTGTGCGGCGTGGTGCGAGCGAGAGGGCATGAGTAGTTGCAGCAGCGTGATTTGTTATTTTGCATTTCTAACCACTCTAATAATGTTCTGTGTTTCAGCTCATGTAAATGTCACTGTGGTGATGTGGTCTAATGGTTAAGAGCATTATTGGGCTCTTGACACGGAGGTTGTGGGTTTGATTCTCACGGGGGACACTTAGTGGAATGTAACTTTGTGCGTTTTTCCCCAGTTGGTTGAATAATGCAGGCTGAATCTCCTGATTGTGAGAAATAAAGATGATTTCATGCTTCGGATGGATTTTTTATCTAAAAAAAATGAATTGAATTGAATATTGAATATATATTGAATATATATATTGAATATATAATATTTTCTATCCTTTACAATAACCGATCTTACTTTTATTATATCGTGAAAACCAAATTGCCACTGTTTTCACAAATTCTGAGTCCTAAATTTTGTTGCATTCATTTAGGAATTTCTTTATTCATGGCATCCATTTTTCCATCCTATTTACTAAATAAACATATAACGCTCACAAGCACATACATTGTAATGATCCCAAGTAAGCCTTAACCTTTTTTAATGGGAACCATACAACAACGGCACGAACATATAACATCCATGACCGAACCGGGATTCGAACCCAGGACCCTGGTTTTTGGCAACCGGGTTGTCTAGTTTACTCATGCTTTGTCAAACTGTTTTCTTATATAATAACCTTTTTTAATGATACAATTTTTTTCCTCATCGAGAAGTACTTGTAGCGATAGATTTTAAATGCTCTTATCTAGGCCTTGAGAGTAGTTATTATAGTAATGTACTCGGCATGCATTAGTAAACAGTAAAAGTTATTTTTAGCAATATTACGACAATAACAAACCTCTTTAGTTCATAATCTTTGAGCTCATTATGAAATGGATAGATTATATTTGCAAGTAAATTAAAGGTTGTGACGAACAATATAAATAAAGACACCCTTGGGAAGAAATGGGCTGGTACATTTTAAGCCAGAACCTCCACAGCTTTTACATCGTATTTACGTCAAAGTCATTCATAAGTTACGTCTAAATTGGTTGCTAAATTATGAATCTGGGCTTTCTATTAGTTACCAAAGAGAATTAATTCGGTAACTCTAGAGATTACTCCTCCGTATATGACTTTCAATCAGTCTGGGTTGAGATATACCACAAAGTACATAATTATCATGTACAATATGAAAACAAAAGATATATCATAGTAAAGATAACATATTTTAACATATACAATGTGTTAAGTAGTTTGTTTAGAATCGAGAGCAGAATCGAATTGTCATGGTTTCAACATAGGTAATTTTTTTCAAAATATTAAATAACTAGCTGTTGCCCGCGACTTCGTCTGTGTTACCCGGATAAAAAGCACCCTATGTGTTAATCCAGGCCATGGTCTATCTGCGTGCCAAATTTCATCAAAATCTGTTCAGCAGTTTTTGCGTGAAAGCGGAACAAACATCCATCCATCCATCCATACTTACAAACTTTCGCGTTTATAATATTAGTAGGATTTATTTGTAAAATTTTAAATTACTGAACGCAATGTCAACCCACCGCACGGGCACCCTACTTACTACCAAAACAAGATTATTAAAATGTATCCATGACTACGTTAGTGCTTTCATTCATTGCTGAAATGATAACAAATCATTTAAAATGTTAACTATCAAAATAATGAAATTATTGTTTCAATCTAATTATTTTGTTATAAATCAGTTGGGGTGTATGAGGTTTTGCGCTAATTCATTAACACATATAGGGTCCTTCTTAATATGCTGACACTTTTTTACCCAGGAACTCTATTGGTCATAAAGGTCACAATTTATTGAAAATATCTTGCGGAATATGATAATACAAAATTTATATAAAAAATCGAACGGAAAAAAAAAACAATAATTTCTTTACTTTTGCTGCATAACACTTACCGTTCTGTGAAACCCGTATGGGATCGATGAATGGAATAGTAGTACACTATGCGTACGCACACTGGTAACAAAACTACTACACTTGTTTTCATTCATTGCACTGACACTGAGCACGATTTCAAGTTCCTACACACTTCTTCGGGCGTTTCGTTTGTCTGACTAATTAATTAAAATGTGTTATATCGATAATTTAGTTTGTAATGTTTAAACATTTCTTGCACTCTTGAAATTCAACCGATGTAAGTGTGTCATAATAAATGTCACAATGTCACGTTTCACTGACGACGTGGGGGTATCCCCACAGCATCTTTTGGTCGTAGGGTGCTGAGGAAAGTCCAACATTTCTCTCTTAACTAAACAGTTATTTTGAACCAACTACACGTGCTTTCACTAATTTGTTCAAATGAATAACTGACTGACCGAGAAACGGACTCAAGGTCTCATCATACCGTCGGGAGTTTGCATACTATCAAGATATCGATCGATACAACGCTTTAGCGTGGTAAAAATAAGAAGCAAAATTGCGCGTCCGCAGGTTCTTTATGTTCGAATTCGCAAAACGGCTTTGTGCGGGCCGACAAAGGAGATAAAAAGATGTGTTGTTTATTTTATGAATGGGATAGTAATATTCTCACAGTAGAAAAATGTAAACATGAACTCAGTGAGTAGGCGATAAAGATCACATTGGCATGAAAAAAAAAAGGCAGTTTGACTAACAAAAACAAAACATTTTTCTTACCGACTTCGTGGAAATGTTACATTAACAATAATTTTAACCCCTTTCATAAAAGAAATGCCGATTGCAAAGAAAGCCGCCTATTTTTTTGTCGGCATGCTTTGTAAATTTTGCAATAAGGTGCATGCGCCCAGGCAAATTTGTTCTTATTTACATTACGTTAAAGCATTGTATTGATTGATATCCTGATAAGCACGTTAAAATAACTCTCCATTCTGGGGAATAATGAGCCCGATCTGTTTAGTCTAATTTTTCCAACTCTGCAAATGGTCGTGTCGTGTAAACAAACATTAGTAACAATTTGTGCAAATTTCTGTATTGGCGTTCGCGGTGTCCGTTGTTACCGATACAGAATACCAACTAGCGGTTTTCTTATTGTGAATACACATGGTAGTGAGTGTGTGACGAACCATAAACGAGAACCACTGTGACCACAGTTTTGAAGTGCCTCCCAGTTAATGATTCTCGAAACAGCGCCACCAGGACTAATACAACCTTCAGGCCTCCAGCTGCTGATGTTGGCGAGGAAGTAATGTCCTTTGGACCTCTTTCGTCAGCATCCACGGCCAAAGATGGTGCAGGTATGCTCGATCATTGAAACTTGACAGTGTGGCGTTTATTATGAGACGAGGGATACATTCGCATAATTTCTTATTTCACAAGAGTGCAAGAATTATTTTAACATTATAAACTAATTTATCCAAACATCACATATCACATTACATTTATTAGCTGGTGATCATGCATACAAAAGTCTGAACAAGTGTGGTGGGAACTTTAAAGTCGAACTCAGTGCAGTGTGAAAACATGTAGTGGTTTTGTTGCGAGTGTGCGTACGCGCATCGTACCCGTAGTATTTCATTCATCGATCCCCGTACGGGTTTCACAAAGTGGTAAGTGTTATGCATTATAAGTAAAAGACATTATTAAAATTTTAGGAGTAATTTTGTTTTTGAAAATAATTTTAAAACTGTAAATTCGGTGTGATATTTTTAATGAAATGTGATCCTTATCACCTATAGAGTTGCTGTGTAAAAAAGTGTCAGCATATTAAGAAGGACCCTGTATAGAAAGTTATTCAATAGTCTGCTCCAATCCACGTATGTATTGAGGTGAAATGGTAAACAAAGCAGTTTATCTAAAGGTTATTGACTTTGCTGGCCTCTTTATCTAAATGATGACTGGACTATAATATGTTTATACAATTATTTAACTTTTTGTTTATGTAACTGGATGAGTGACTGTTTTATTTAATAACAAAGCAAATAAATAGTTTATTTTTAAATATTTGGAAATGGATTTATATTAACTATGCTGTATTATAATAATTAAATAACGCATGTTTGCTCTAGTTTCAAAATATCTTTGACTACCCCCTCGGGGAATATAGTCGTGAGCTAGATATAAATCGATTTGCCCCCATTGACAAGTATCAAGATTTTTTTGAGGTTTTGGGTTCCAAGCCGACAAGTGCCCAAATAAAGTAACTGACATTGAAGTTGATTTATCTCATGATAACTAATATTTAGGTCAAATGTATAGCTGTGATAATATTATGCTTAGTTGTTTACTCAACTGAGCAAATTATTGGATTACTCACTCATGATGTTATACCATAGTGTAAAGAACTAATAGTGGTGAAGCTCAGCGGTCGCGGCAGGCCAATCGTGCGGGGCGTGCGGGGGCCGGGAGGAGTGCGTCCCGGCCCACGCTGCCTGCGCGTACCATAACAGCGACTTGAGTTAGGGTACGCCCGTCCCCCGCACGCCGCGCGGGCATAGACCTGCCGCGACCGCTGAGCTTCACCACTTATTTTATTTACACTATGGTTATACTATATCACGATATAAGTACCTAGGTGTTTTTCCGTTTATAACATATTCAATAACATAAACACATACACATAGTTTTACATTAAACATATGTAGTTTTAAATACTGAGGCTGGTTTTAGAGTCACGCTTAAGGTCAGCGCGGGCGGTAAGCGCGCGGTTCGCACTATGAAATTGTCTGTCGCGGGTCAGTTTTCACTGTGAAACGATGATATAGTATAAGAGATAAGTGTACTTTTTGCAACCATCAGCAGCAAGGCTTTTTGCCATACTACAAGTCGCGGCAAGCGCGGCTTTCTGTTGGGGTTAAATGGACATCAAAGGAAAGACCAAGTTAAGGATATCAATAATAATCGTTTATTATCCTTTTACTTATATATCTTGGAAGGTGTGTTTAGCTAATATTATGTGAGACGTGCGGTACCACGCCGGACTAAGTGAATACGCAGACTGTGGGAATGCAGGGATTTTAGTTAAGTGGTTGCATAGGGCTCTGTTCCATAAAAACAATATTTACGAGTTAGATAGAGAAGGACTACAGTGTTGAAGTAAGGTAGATTTATTTTTGTTATAATCCAACACTTTCGCTCTCTGAAAAGCGCGGGAACAGGTTATTTTGTATGCAGTGAAGGCGCGTCGCGCGCGTGTAGAGAAATCATGCTAGACCTGCAGGTCTGCCTGCATTACTCCAGTCGGTTTAGGAGTTACTGATGGTTAAAGGTCTGTGAAAAATTAACGATCAGCTGTGAGGCTGATCGTATGTTATTGTTGTAGTATGCACTGTAGTTATGTGAACAGTACAAAAACTGTCAAGTTCTGTCAGTCGGTTTAGGAGATACAGCCAGTCAAAGTTCCGACATTTGCAGCTGCATGGAGTTATGCAGGCAGACCTGGTCCATCCACATCACAGAGAAGCTCTACACCCCATAAACACTGAATCAGCCTTGCTGCTGATGGTTGCAAAAATTACACTTATCTCTCGGAATAATACAAGGCAACACCTAGCTCGTGGGCCGCGTCGCTTATCATCCGCGCCGGTGCAAGCGTGACGCTGAAACCAGCCAAAGAGGCGCTCGTTGGCGTTTACTAAGCTTCGGTATTGGAAACAATCACCAAAGTTAAGCAACTTCAAACCTGGACAGTTTTTGGATGGGTGACCATGTAACTGGTATTTCATCTTGAGCCTGAATACTTCAAAAGGCACTTTAATCATTTGTCCCGAATATACAACGTGTTAATGAATTAGCGCAAAACCTCATACACCCCAACTGATTTATAACAAAATAATTAGATTGAAACAATAATTTCGTTATTTTGATCGTTAAAATTTAAAGTTATTCGCATTTTAATTTTTGAGGAAAAAATGATTTGTTATCATTTCAGCACTGAAAGAAAGCGCTAACGTACCTACTCATGGACACATTTTTATAATCTTGTTTTGGTAGTAAGTAGGGTGAGTGTACCCGTGCGGTAGGTTGACATCGGGTTCAGAAAATTTTAAATTTTGCAAAAAAATTATTTAATATTTTGAAAAAAATTACCTATGTTGAAACCATGATAATTCGATTCTGCTCTCGATTATAAACAAACTACTTTCTAGTTTTGCGTTAATTCATTAACACGTTGTATTGTTAAGACAGGATTCTCCTCCATATTCCTTAATTTTTTATTTCACTTATATTTCTTTTTTTTTAATTTCAGTCAACAAACAAATCAACGACAAAGAGCGCATTGCAGCCGCAATGGAAAACCCCAATTTGAAGAACCTGGTCGAAAACTGCATTGCTGACGAAGAATAAACCTTAACCAACTACAAATAAGAACTCTTGTGACGAACTCAAAAATGGCACCAGACGCTGCCTTCTCAAATATATCGGACAAGAACGAATTCACAAAATTCGCAAAGTTCCTAGCTTACAAAGGGGTTCAAGTCATTGTTGAATCAAGGAAAGGTGTTAAAATCGACTCTAATAGTAAGTCATTAACATCTGATTCAGATTGGTTCAACTTACAAATACCAGATTCACCGGAAGTCAACCAAGCAACCAAAACTGCATTACCTTCCGACCGTATCCTCGACACAATAAGATCGAAATTACACGTAGAAATTTCAGTTCAAACCGAAGATGGAGACGAAATGGTACTTGAATTGTGGACTTTGGAACTTGATGAGTCACAATTTGATACTTCATTGAAAGCTATGAACACAGTTTATTTCAGAATGGGCATTTTATTGAAGTCCTTAATAACTATAACAAGAATTACTCCCGCATATCATTTGTCTAGAAAACAGAGAACCGAATCATTCACTATTTTCTATAGAGTATACAATGGAGAACCAAAAGTTAACACCCTTGGAGAATCAGTGAAGAAAATTCAAGCAGGATTACTCAAAACGCCTTTGGGAGGACTCTGTTTTACTGTTTCCTACCGTACAAATTTCTCAATATCACCAAACCGATCAGAAAAAAGCAAAATGTTGTTACTAAAAAGCGATCACTTCGAATTGAGCCCTAAACACATAATATTCGAATCAAAAAAGAAGAAAGAAAACAAAGAGAAGGAATTCAAAGTTATTAAAACTGTTGATTTGAACAAACCTTTACGTTTAGCCGCGTTCGTTGACGAAAACATAGTTAGGCAGGCTTTCGAAGAATTCTTCAGAAAAATTCCTACTCCAAAATGTAGAATGAAGAAAATTCAAGAAAAACCAACTTTATCAAAGAGCACGCAAGATTTAGACACTTCACTTATATCGAGAAGTCCAACATCACTAGAAATGCCACCAAAAAAATTCTCCGGATTCAGAAATGAGAATGAACCACCACTGAAACTTTTACACTTCCCATTTGCCGATGCTCATCCTATCAGAGAATTGGCTGAATTCTACAAGGATTTCTTCAATGCCCCTCATTTGAAGTTAACGGATGATTTGAAACGATCTCGTTCTAAAAGCACGGAGTCTTTGAACGAAGACATAGAGTTAGCGAGTGAGGATCTGTCGAAAGATTTAGAATTGTATGAGAGTTCTGTGCAAGAGTTTGATGATTTGTTAGCGGATATGTGCAGGTCGGCTGAATGGAGCGGGAATTAGGGATTAATTGGGGTTTTTATAGAATTAAAGGATAGTTTAATGTACTCGACACGACAATGACAGACAATTTACCTGGAAGAAATCTTTAACTTTCGGAATGGTCCCATAATGACTTTCGAGGTGGTCCTGTAATCACTTTCTGGGTGGTACTGTAGTCACTTTCTTTCCCTAAACACTTTTGAGGTGGTTCTGTAATCATTTTCGGGGTGTTACCATAATCTGTTTTGGGTTGGTCCCGTAATCTTTTTCTGGGTGGTACCGTATTCATTTTCTGGGTGGTCCAGTAATCACTTTCTGGGTGGTCCCATAATCACTTTCGGGTTGGTCCCTACCGTATTCATTTTCTGGGTGGTCCAGTAATCACTTTCTGGGTGGTCCCATAATCACTTTCGGGTTGGTCCCGTATTTACTTTCGGGATGTTCAGTAAATTAGTTACAGCTATCTTATACCATTATATTTGTAGCAAGGTTCTTTGTTAGCATATTTTAGCTTCAGAATAAGAAATTCAGGCATGTCTCTAATATTTACAGTTCCTACTATTCAGTTGAGGTTTTTTAAAGT
This sequence comes from Agonopterix subpropinquella, assembly GCA_922987775.1. Classification (NCBI taxonomy): domain Eukaryota; kingdom Metazoa; phylum Arthropoda; class Insecta; order Lepidoptera; family Depressariidae; genus Agonopterix; species Agonopterix subpropinquella. Next base: position 1,478,982 of record OV277714.1, read on the forward strand.
TACAATAAACTATTCTTTAATTCTGGAGTAAAAAGAAATTTCGTTTTATTTCGGAAGTATTCGATTTATTGAAAATATTACATACACGCACATGTCTACACAAAAGGATCCTAAAATCTTGAAAGTGTGTAGCAATGTGTGCGTTCACGACCTTTTTATGCGGTTGTTTTTTCATCTCGCTCTATGGTAGAACATCTTTCACCGAGGCTCTGAACGGCGTTTAGTGTGAAAAGTTGCGCTCGGGGTGCACTCTGGGTGAACTTAGGGTGTAGGTTCTGAACGCAGCCCTGAACTACAAATATGATCTGAAACCATTAAATTAAAATTGGTTTAATATTCAGATCTGATCTGATAAGACCTTTCGATCTTCATCTTGAAATCAAATAGGAATATTTTCAAATAAAACGCAATTAGAGTTACCATTTCACGATACCAGGTCGCGCCACTGCAACTTATAAGGGAGTCCCTGCACTGCATGCTATGTATTTATTATTTCACGAGTCGATATATAGCCTGCGGGGAGTCAATGTATGCTGCGTATCGACCGAGTTATCGACCAATGAAAATGAGCCTAAAAAAATTCCGAAAAGACATGACAGTGGCGCCCCCTGGCAATCTTTGGTATTCAAGGTGACGGGAAAAGACTGAAAAAGCTGGGAATTTGGATGACTGCTAGTTAATATTATGCTTTTATTGCATAAATGTGTAGTGTAATATAGATAACAATTTTATGTAAATATCACAAAAATGTTAATGTAGTTCCATGGGTTATTTTACCCTATTAATTGTAATTACTGTCTTTAATAACAATACCCTCGTTTTGGCTTCACTGCAGTCGGTTAATAGTTTTAGCCGGATATAAGATTGAAAAAAGATAATATTGACTATAACTCAAATATGCACTTAGACAAACTAAAATAATAGACACCTAACTATACATACATAAACTCAAAACCGTAATCTATTTCGGGGTGGCCCCGCTATCACTTTCTGGGTGGTACCGCCGTCATCACTTTCGGGATGGTCTCGCTATCACTTTCTGGGTGGTACCGTCATCACTTTCTGGGTGGTACCCCCGTCATCACTTTCGGGAAGGTCCCGTTATCATTTTCTGGGTGGTACCGTTATCACATTTGGGGATGGTTCCGTAATCACTTTCGGGGTGACACCTAACGTAAGGTGACGAAACTCAAAAAAAAAACCAATGTCAAAAAAAAATCTGGGCGAATATTTGTGGATCATAACTATCAATAAACTCACGCCTATTTCCCATAGGTGTAGGCAGAGACAATGGATCTCGTCTTAGGGCCATCCTGACCGGCCGTCTTAGGTACGTGTTTTGCTTCCTCTAGATCTATAGAATCTCGTCGATTTCGGCCACATATAACCTGTCATTTTCTAATGTCTACACGTTGGTCTAAGGACATCCTCCTAGGTCTGCCTCTACCAATATTTTATTTTAACGTTTGCCTTATTATAACATGTTTAGATTGGGTGTCTTTTATCTTAATTTTTCCATGATATTTATATTTTCATGATGATTTCAATCAAGATAGCTTTCTGTCCCTGTTTTTTGTATAATAATTTTGGTTTCTTAGTAGTGATTTATTTTATTATTATTACACTTCAGCATGATTGTGTAAATGATTTAATTGTAGATCAATGAATAAATATATTTGTTGTATTATTTATAGAATTGTAATGATTTTCCTGTAATTCCTATTCAATGTACACAAATTTTAATTTTAGTGATTTATCTCTTTCTCAAACAGAAAGAAATTATTAAAGTAAAGAGCATACAAAACGGTCACATTATTTGTGCACCTGCGGCCTTACTATGGCAGTATGATATAGTGATATCGCATCTTGGCTCTCTTTCTATTTGCTCGCGAAAAAACGAGATAAAAGGCTTGTCTTGATATAGCTTTCATACTACAGCCGCCGGCGTCCGTCGATGACGTTGCGTTATATCGACGCTCAGCGGGACTAGTACGCCAACCCGCGATAGCGTGATATAGCATAGCGCTATCACGCTTCCGCTCTCTTTCTATTTGCGCGCAAAAGAACGAGATAAAAGACTTGACAGATGGATGTGTTAAATGTCGCTATTGTGGTTAGGTGAAACTGTGTACCAAATTATCGAGTCGCGTATCGGTAACGAAGAGATGATAACCGTACTGACGCGATTATTAAGTCAGTACTAACGCGAAGGGGGTAGCGGGAGGCATCGCATTCCAGCGAGGTGCAGAGATAATGTAACCGGGTTGTAGATTAATATTGTCTAGCTTGATTTGATATGTGATAGATTGGCAATCGAAACATCGAAAGAGAATAACTGCCGTAGTATGATGCGCCGTGCGCGCAATAAGGCTATACCACGCCTTTTATCTCGGTCGTTCGTGCGCAAATATAAAGAGAGCTAAGGCGCGATAGGGCTACATCACGCTGCCATACTTCGGTCGCAGTATGTGCGTCAGATGAGACGAGATCATGTTTTGAGACGTCAACCAATCTACAGGGTTAAATTGATATCATTAGCATCCTTTTAAACTAAAATTCTACCCAACAAACTGAACAACTTTTAGTATGGGACCAAACCGATCGGGAGTGCGATTTTTGAATGTCATTCGCTGAGTTTACCAGTTGAAAATGTCAAAATTACTGTGGAGATAGGCATCTTTCTACTGCTGATTTGACTTTCAAAAATCATACTTCAGGATTGCGATTGATGCGATGAACTCAGCGAATGAGATTCAAAAATCGCACTCCGGGGCAAAAAAAAAATCTGCTGTTGCTTTTACATTTGAGTCGCGAACTCGCGCGTCGATATTGCAGTTTAATATGGAACAGCTGATTTTTTATTTGCTCCAATCGGTTTGCTTCCATAGTAAAAGTTGTTCAGTTTGATGGGTAGACTCTTAGTTTAAAAGGATGCTTATGATATCAATTTCACCCTGTATATGCTTCATGGATTGTACAGATTAAATCTATGGTATGCAATATTATATTATAACATACAGAATGGACCCTCCCTGGCCCTCACTAACTTGACATCCCGCACTTCAGGGGCGAGTTTTAGAGGAGCCAAGCTAGAAGCCCATATAGCTGGTTAGCGGTATTATACAGGGTGTCAGGGTAAACAGTTGCATTACTTTAGGGGGTGATTTTACCCATGATACTGAACAACTATCCCTAAGACACCAATAGGAAATTCGCAGAATTTTTTTTGGACTTTCCTTACTTTTTTTTTTGAAATGACATTTACAGCTCTGCTCTGGGAGCAATTACTGCTTTTTACTGCGGACTATTGGGACCACGAAGGGTCTATCGGGCCAAAATGAATGAACTTAACCAACCGACCTAGAGGGGCACCCAGAGGGGTACGGACCTCGGCATAGGACGTTGCTGGGGCTACGCGGCGGATTGGGTAGCGGGGATCGTGAGATGTAGCGGGAACGGTGAGAACTTTCCTTACTAAATGTAAACAACTGACCGAATGTTTGTATGAAAAGTCTAAAAAAAAAACGAATTTCCTATAGGTTTCTTAGGGAAAGTTGTTCAGTATCATGGGTACAATCAACCCTTAAATTACTGCAACTGTTTACCGTAACACCCTATTCCTTGGTATGGTATCCATGAGTGGCAAGGGGGTGTCCGGCCGGGTGGGTGTCCAGTGTCCTTGGTTCCAAGAGTTCCAACAATGTCGACGACAGCCCACACTTTAGTTCTGTTACTTCCACTGTAGTAAATTCACTGTTACTTTCAGCTGACAACATGTAAACTATGTATTGTGCGATATAATTTGGATATAATATAGGTACGTATGCCATAGGTGTATATGTTGAATGGAGCTCCTGATGCCTTAAAAAACTGAAATAATTTGCTCATAGGCCTTTTTTGTAGCTATTAAAGTTTAAAATAACTGATGTAAATAAAATGTCTTTATTGAGTATTTTTGTTTCATTTTGTAGTTCGGCTCTAAAGACTTTAGGGTCAATTTCCACACTGATATCATTGTTCCCACTGGAAGAGCAGTGGCTGGCAGCTCGCGACATGTATATTGAACTTTACCTATCTACGGTTGAGGCTCGCCGGCCGCTGCTCTTTCAATGTGAATAGGCCCTTAAAATCTAAATAGAAAAATCGCAGACCCACGGACTCTGTAATGTGGGGGATTTATGATCACATCACCCTGTGGGGACTACGCTGTCACTTTATACAAATCGGCTCGCACTGATATGAGGTAGGTAAGCAAAGCACGTGGCATACGCGTAGATACGCGATAGAGTGAAAAAGGACTACAACTACAACATTGCCTACTGGAGTGCGACTTTGGAAAGTTATACGCTAAATTAGCAGTAGAAAATGGAGATTATCATCATCATTCGATCATCATTTTGAACGTGTAACTTTCAAAAATTGCACTCCATCTCCAGGCATTCATGCTGCAGGCAGGGCTGTCTGTAGTTTTCCACGAGGGGGTGAGGTAAAAATTGATGGAGGCAGGAAGTGTTCGTACCTACTGTGTAGCGTAGGTATAGTAGGTAAGGTACCATACTCATAAGTACAAAATAAGCAGGTACAGTAAGTAGGTACCCGGCAAACATAAAAAAACGGGCGGGTGTGAGGGGTATGGGCATTAGCGGTTTCACGTATGAATTTTATTGCGCAGCCATAGATTTACTCATTAAGTTTGCCGGCAACTATACGATTGAAATTGGTTAGGTATAGCAAAACGAAAAATCTAAAGAATCGTGAAAGACACCGGCTTTTTGGACTTGCCACCATTCCGTCGTCGGTCTGTGCTGACCCTAAATTGGCCTGAAGCTCTATTCATATTTGACGGGACGGGACGGGCACGGGACGGGACGGAGCCAGCGAGGGCAATGAAAAATGAACCTTATTTACATAGTAGGAGAGTATTAAATCCTTTGACGGCCAACGGCCTCCGTGCTCCGTCCGTTGCCGTCCCGTCTCCGTCCGTCGCCGTCCCGTCTCCGTCCGTCGCCGTCCCGTCTCCGTCCGTCCACCGCCCGTGCTCCGTCCGTTGCCGTCCCGTCTCCGTCCGTCGCCGTCCCGTCTCCGTCCGTCCTCCGCCCGCGCGGTGCTGCCAATAGTTGATCTCGAAAAATCGAGGAAAATTTTATGGAGAAAAGAATTTGATATGGTGAAGGTGACAGTTCAAAATGGCTCGATAGATGGCGCTGAAGCGAGTTACATAACAGTACCCGTTTGTAGTAGTACTTAAGTAACTTCTTTGTTTTTCAACCGATTGCCTCCAAAATCGATATCTGAGAGGCCGCGTGGACCCCGAACACGAATACAATGTTAGATTTGAGAAAACTGGCCGCCATCTTGAACTTTTTTGTTTCTTAACCGATTGCTTCCAAAATCGATATCCGGGGGTCCGCGTGGACTCCGAACACGAATCCGATGTCAGATTTGAGAAAAGTGGCCGCCATCTTGAACTTTTTTGTTACTCAACCGATTGCTTCCAAAATCGATATCTGGGGGCCCGCATGGACTCCGAACACGAATCCGATGTCAGAGTTGAGAACAGTGGCCGCCATCTTGAACTTTTTTGTTTCTCAACCGATTGCTTCCAAAATCGATATCTGGGGCTCCACCTGGACTCCGAACACGAATCCGATGTCAGATTTGAGAAAAACGGCCGCCATCTTGAACTTTTTTGTTTCTCAACCGATTGCTTCCAAAATCGATATCCGGGGGTCCGCGTGGACTCCGAACACGAATCCGATGTCAGATTTGAGAAAAGTGGCCGCCATCTTGAACTTTTTTGTTACTCAACCGATTGCTTCCAAAATCGATATCTGGGGGCCCGCATGGACTCCGAACACGAATCCGATGTCAGATTTGAGAAAAGTGGCCGCCATCTTGAACTTTTTTGTTTCTCAACCGATTGCTTCCAAAATCGATATCTGGGGGTCCGCGTGGACTCCGAACACGAACCCGATGTCAGATTTGAGAAAAGTGGCCGCCATTTTGACCTTTTTTGTTTCTCAACCGATTGCTTCCAAAATCGATATCTGGGGGTCCGCGTGGACTCCGAACACGAATCCGATGTCAGATTTGAGAAAAGTGGCCGCCATCTTGAACTTTTTTGTTTCTCAACCAATTGCTTCCAAAATCGATATCCGGGGGTCCGCGTGGTCTCTGAACACGAATCCGATGTCAGATTTGAGAAAAGTGGCCGCCATCTTGAACTTTTTTGTTTCTCAACCGATTGCTTCCAAAATCGATATCTGGGGGTCCGCGTGGACTCCGAACACGAACCCGATGTCAGATTTGAGAAAAGTGGCCGCCATCTTGAACTTTTTTGTTTCTCAACCGATTGCTTCCAAAATCGATATCTGGGGGTCCGCGTGGACTCCGAACACGAATCCGATGTCAGATCTGAGAAAAGTGGCCGCCATCTTGAACTTTTTTGTTTCTTAACCGATTGCTTCCAAAATCGATATCTGGGGATCTGCGTGGACTATAAACACGAATCCGATGTCAGATTTGAGAAAAGTGGCCGCCATTTTGAACTTTTTTGTTTCTCAACCGATTGCTTCCAAAATCGATATCTGGGGGTCCGCGTGGACTCCGAACACGAATCCGATGTCAGATTTGAGAAAAGTGGCCGCCATCTTGAACTTTTTTGTTTCTCAACCGATTGCTTCCAAAATCGATATCTGGGGGTCCGCGTGGACTCCGAACACGAATCCGATGTCAGATTTGAGAAAAGTGGCCGCCATTTTGAACTTTTTTGTTTCTTAACCGATTGCTTCCAAAATCGATATCTGGGGATCTGCGTGGACTCCAAACACGAATCCGATGTCAGATTTGAGAAAAGTGGCCGCCATTTTGAACTTTTTTGTTTCTCAACCGATTGCTTCCTAAATCGATATCTGGGGGTCCGCGTGGACTCCGAACACGAATCCGATGTCAGATTTGAGAAAAGTGGCCGCCATCTTGAACTTTTTTGTTTCTCAACTGATTGCTTCCAAAATCGATATCTGGGGGTCCGCGTGGACTCCGAACACGAATCCGATGTCAGATTTGAGAAAAGTGGCCGCCATCTTGAACTTTTTTGTTTCTTAACCGATTGCTTCCAAAATCGATATCCGGGGGTCCGCGTGGTCTCTGAACACGAATCCGATGTCAGATTTGAGAAAAGTGGCCGCCATCTTGAACTTTTTTGTTTCTCAACCGATTGCTTCCAAAATCGATATCTGGGGGTCCGCGTGGACTCCGAACACGAATCCGATGTCAGATCTGAGAAAAGTGGCCGCCATCTTGAACTTATTTGTTTCTCAACCGATTGCTTCCAAAATCGATATCCGGGGGTCCGCGTGGTCTCTGAACACGAATCCGATGTCAGATTTGAGAAAAGTGGCCGCCATCTTGAACTTTTTTGTTTCTCAACCGATTGCTTCCAAAATCGATATCTGGGGGTCCGCGTGGACTCCGAACACGAATCCGATGTCAGATTTGAGAAAAGTGGCCGCCATCTTGAACTTTTTTGTTTCTCAACCGATTGCTTCCAAAATCGATATCCGGGGGTCCGCGTGGTCTCTGAACACGAATCCGATGTCAGATTTGAGAAAAGTGGCCGCCATCTTGAACTTTTTTGTTTCTCAACCGATTGCTTCCAAAATCGATATCTGGGGGTCCGCGTGGACTCCGAACACGAACCCGATGTCAGATTTGAGAAAAGTGGCCGCCATCTTGAACTTTTTTGTTTCTCAACCGATTGCTTCCAAAATCGATATCTGGGGGTCCGCGTGGACTCCGAACACGAATCCGATGTCAGATTTGAGAAAAGTGGCCGCCATCTTGAACTTTTTTGTTTCTCAACCGATTGCTTCCAAAATCGATATCCGGGGGTCCGCGTGGTCTCTGAACACGAATCCGATGTCAGATTTGAGAAAAGTGGCCGCCATCTTGAACTTTTTTGTTTCTCAACCGATTGCTTCCAAAATCGATATCTGGGGGTCCGCGTGGACTCCGAACACGAACCCGATGTCAGATTTGAGAAAAGTGGCCGCCATCTTGAACTTTTTTGTTTCTCAACCGATTGCTTCCAAAATCGATATCTGGGGGTCCGCGTGGACTCCGAACACGAATCCGATGTCAGATCTGAGAAAAGTGGCCGCCATCTTGAACTTTTTTGTTTCTCAACCGATTGCTTCCAAAATCGATATCTGGGGGTCCGCGTGGACTCCGAACACGAACCCGATGTCAGATTTGAGAAAAGTGGCCGCCATCTTGAACTTTTTTGTTACTCAACCGATTGCTTCCAAAATCGATATCTGGGGGCCCGCATGGACTCCGAACACGAATCCGATGTCAGATTTGAGAAAAGTGGCCGCCATCTTGAACTTTTTTGTTTCTTAACCGATTGCTTCCAAAATCGATATCCGGGGGTCCGCGTGGACTCCGAACACGAATCCGATGTCAGATTTGAGAAAAACGGCCGCCATCTTGAACTTTTTTGTTTCTCAACCGATTGCTTCCAAAATCGATATCCGGGGGTCCGCGTGGACTCCGAACACGAATCCGATGTCAGATTTGAGAAAAGTGGCCGCCATCTTGAACTTTTTTGTTACTCAACCGATTGCTTCCAAAATCGATATCTGGGGGCCCGCATGGACTCCGAACACGAATCCGATGTCAGATTTGAGAAAAGTGGCCGCCATCTTGAACTTTTTTGTTTCTCAACCGATTGCTTCCAAAATCGATATCTGGGGCTCCACCTGGACTCCGAACACGAAACCGATGTCAGAGTTGAGAACAGTGGCCGCCATCTTGAACTTTTTTGTTTCTCAACCGATTGCTTCCAAAATCGATATCTGGGGATCTGCGTGGACTCCAAACACGAATCCGATGTCAGATTTGAGAAAAGTGGCCGCCATTTTGACCTTTTTTGTTTCTCAACCGATTGCTTCCAAAATCGATATCTGGGGGTCCGCGTGGACTCCGAACAGGAATCCGATGTCAGATTTGAGAAAAGTGGCCGCCATCTTGAACTTTTTTGTTTCTCAACCGATTGCTTCCAAAATCGATATCTGGGGGTCCGCGTGGACTCCGAACACGAATCCGATGTCAGATTTGAGAAAAGTGGCCGCCATCTTGAACTTTTTTGTTTCTTAACCGATTGCTTCCAAAATCGATATCCGGGGGTCCGCGTGGTCTCTGAACACGAATCCGATGTCAGATTTGAGAAAAGTGGCCGCCATCTTGAACTTTTTTGTTTCTCAACCGATTGCTTCCAAAATCGATATCTGGGGGTCCACGTGGACTCCGAACACGGATCCGATGTCAGAGTTGAAAAAAGTGGCCGCCATCTTGAACTTTTTTGTTTCTCAACCGATTGCTTCCAAAATCGATAACAGACTAACTGATAACTCCTCAAATCTGACATCAGATTCGTGTTCGGATTCCACGCGGACCCTCAGATATCGATTTTGGAAGCAATCGGTAGAGAAACAAAAAGTTCAAGATGGCGGCCACTTTTCTCAAATCTAACATCAGATTTGTGTTCGGAGTTCACGCGGACCCCCAGATATCGAATTTGGAAGCAATCGATTGAGAAACAAACTAGTTCAAGATGGCGGCCACTTTTCTCAAATCTGACATTGGATTCGTGTTTTGAGTCCTCGCGTACCCTCAGATATCGATTTTGGAAGCAATCGGTTGAGAAACAAAAAAGTTCAAGACGGCGGCCACTTTCCTCAAATCTGAGATCGGATTCGTGTTTGGAGTCCACGCGGATCATCAGATATCGATTTTGGAAGCAATCGGTTGAGAAACAAAAAAGTTCAAGATGGCGGTCATTTTTCTCAAATCTGACATCGGATTCGTGTTTGGAGTCCACGCGGACCCCCAGATATCGATTTAGGAAGCAATCGGTTGAGAAACAAAAAAGTTCATGATGGCGGCCACTTTTCTCAAATCTGACATCGGATTCGTATTCGGAGTCCACGCAGACCCCCAGATATCGATTTTGGAAGCAATCGGTTGAGAAACAAAAAAGTTCAAGATGGCGGCTACTTTTCTCAAATCTGACATCGGATTCGTGTTTGGAGTTCACGCAGACCCCCAGATATCGATTTTGGAAGCAATCGGTTGAGAAACCAAAAAGTTCAAGATGGCGGCCACTTTTCTCAAATTTGACATCGGATTCGTGTTCGAAGTCCACGCGGACCCCCAGATATCGATTTTGGAAGCAATCGGTTGAGAAACAAAGAAGTTCAAGATGGCGGCCACTTTTCTCAAATCTGACATCGGATTCGTGTTTGGAGTCCACACGGACCCCTGGATATCGATTTTGGAAGCAATCGGTTGAGAAACAAAAAAGTTCAAGATGGCGGCCACTTTTCTCAAATCTGACATCGGATTCGTGTTTAGAGTCCACGCAGACCATCAGATATCGATTTTGGAAGCAATCGGTTGAGAAACAAAAAAGTTCAAGATGGCGGCCACTTTTCTCAAATTTGACATCGGATTCGTGTTTGGAGTCCACGCGGACCCCCAGATATCGATTTAGGAAGCAATCGGTTGAGAAACAAAAAAGTTCAAGATGGCGGCCACTTTTCTCAAATCTGACATCGGATTCGTGTTTGGAGTCCACACGGACCCCTAGATATCGATTTTGGAAGCAATCGGTTGAGAAACAAAAAAGTTCAAGATGGCGGCCACTTTTCTCAAATCTGACATCGGATTCGTGTTTAGAGTCCACGCAGACCATCAGATATCGATTTTGGAAGCAATCGGTTGAGAAACAAAAAAGTTCAAGATGGCGGCCACTTTTCTCAAATTTGACATCGGATTCGTGTTTGGAGTCCACGCGGACCCCCAGATATCGATTTAGGAAGCAATCGGTTGAGAAACAAAAAAGTTCATGATGGCGGCCACTTTTCTCAAATCTGACATCGGATTCGTATTCGGAGTCCACGCAGACCCCCAGATATCGATTTTGGAAGCAATCGGTTGAGAAACAAAAAAGTTCAAGATGGCGGCTACTTTTCTCAAATCTGACATCGGATTCGTGTTTGGAGTTCACGCAGACCCCCAGATATCGATTTTGGAAGCAATCGGTTGAGAAACCAAAAAGTTCAAGATGGCGGCCACTTTTCTCAAATTTGACATCGGATTCGTGTTCGGAGTCCACGCGGACCCCCAGATATCGATTTTGGAAGCAATCGGTTGAGAAACAAAAAAGTTCAAGATGGCGGCCACTTTTCTCAAATCTGACATCGGATTCGTGTTTGGAGTCCACACGGACCCCTAGATATCGATTTTGGAAGCAATCGGTTGAGAAACAAAAAAGTTCAAGATGGCGGCCACTTTTCTCAAATCTGACATCGGATTCGTGTTTAGAGTCCACGCAGACCATCAGATATCGATTTTGGAAGCAATCGGTTGAGAAACAAAAAAGTTCAAGATGGCGGCCACTTTTCTCAAATTTGACATTGGATTCGTGTTTGAAGTCCACGCGGACCATCAGATATCGATTTTGGAAGCAATCGGTTGAGAAACAAAAAATTTCAAGATGGCGGCCACTTTTCTCAAATCTGACATCAGATTCCTGTTTAGAGTCCACGCGGACCCTCAGATATCGATTTTGGAAGCAATCGGTTGAGAAACAAAAAAGTTCAAGATGGCGGTCACTTCTCAAATCTGACATCGGATTCGTGTTCGGAGTCCACGCGGACCATCAGATATCGATTTTGGAAGCAATCGGTTGAGAAACAAAAAAGTTCAAGATGGCGGTCACTTTTCTCAAATCTGACATCGGATTCGTGTTCGGAGTCCACGCGGTCGCGGACCCTCAGTTATCGATTTTGGAATCAATCGGTTGAAAAACAAAATCTTTATTTTTTTTTTAACTTAGATCATAGTGAACGTTGTTCAGTTTGATTATCTGAAGCACCCCTGTATTAGCGCATTTAAATGTACACTCTGTACCTATACCACCTGTGTCTCTATAATATAAGTTAGTTCTTGCGCGATTTGTGTCTTGTTCTTCTTCCCAGGAGTGCGATTTTTGAAACTCATAGAAACTCTTTGAAATCAGCAGTTGAAAAATTTAATATTAGGTCTTCTTCTTATCGTGTGGGCAGGCCCTGGTGTCAGAGTTTTTTCAGACCGCCTTACGGCCTCTGACGTGGTTTTTATGTAACGACTACTACCACCAGAGATAGTAGCCGGGACCAACGGCTTAGCGTGCCATCCGAAGCACGGAATCATTTTTCTTTTCGGACAATCAGGCGATTCAGCCTGCAATGTCCTAACCAACTAGGGAAAAACGCACAAAGTGACATATCACTAGGTGTCGCCCGTGGGATCCGAACCGACGACCTCCGTATCGAGAGCCAATGCTCTTAACCACTAGACCACGGAGGCAGTTAGGTACCTACTATGGAGACGTGCATCTTTCTACTGCTGATTTAACATTAAAAAATCATACTCCAGGAGAGTGATTTTCGAAAGTCAAATCAGCAGTAGAAATATCTCCATACATTTTCAACTGCTGCCGCACTCTTCCGCATTTTTCAAGCCTGTTTGCCGGGTACTGACTGTCCTACCGTGCGGGGTATGAAATTACCGTTAAAATTCGATAATTAAAGTACGTCTGGCAACACTGGGTGTCGGTTTCGCGTCGTGCCCGCCCGTCCTCCGCCCGCGCCCGTCCGTCGCCGTCCCGTCTCCGTCCGTTGCCGTCCCGTCTCCGTCCGTCCTCCGTCCGCGCCCGTGCTCCGTCCGTTGCCGTCCCGTCTCCGTCCGTTGCCGTCCCGTCTCCGTCCGTCCTCCGTCCGTCTCCGCGCCGTTGTAGTATGATTAAAGCTTGAATAAATTATAGCTTGGTTTTAGATTGAAGCGCATTCGCAAAAAGAAACAGCGCTATGCGCTCGCTATCATTCTTTCTCTCTCACACAAGTTGCATGGCGCTGTTTTGGTGCAAAAAAAAATGATTTTGGCTTCGTCAAAGTGTCAAACAACTGCCGTATTTTTCTTCCAAAAAACCTGAAAAAACCGTATTAAAATGCTGTGATTATAAATGAAATGTGTTTTCAAACCTTTCCTTTACAAGTAAAGTTTATAATTAAGTGAACTCCAAGTGTTAGTAAGTAATACAAAAACATAACCTCAACGATGTTTTCAATTTGTCGTCAAACGCACCCTGCGACGGGCATTGAACATTCCGTGAGCTGTTGTTTCTTCAACAACGACGAGGTGTGCCTGGTCACCGCTGGCGCCAATATCATCAAAGTATTCAGGCTTCTGCCTGAGGGGCACACGAAAGAAATAAACGCCGGTAAGACGTGTTTGTTTTTGATGTAAATTGTACACGTTACAGTCCATAAGTAGGATCTTTACACACAAATTTCGCCTTATTCGCGTCTATCTATACATCTCCTCTAATATCCCTAACATACCCGTTTTTGACTACGATTACGTAGTTTACGCAAAACACTGGTGTAGCAGTTTCCGTACTCTACTTGAGCTGTAGGCCTGGGTCGAGTACAGAATAGTGTCTGCTACAAAGTTATATAATATGATAGACAAAGTGCCTCCGTACTTCTCCCAGGCTCTAAGGCTCCAGGTTCCGCATGGAGACACTCTGATAATCACATAATTTCTAGCATGGGTCATGAGCAAATCAAGAATACCATAAAACTTGTAACCATGAGTCAACCGTTAGTTAATCTAAATATTATCTGCTTCGCTAGTTTGCATCAAGGCCAGTGTCCACGCACGTGGTATAGCCAACGGTCGATAGACTGCTCCTGCGGTGTCCCTGTTGCTATTAAGAGCAACTCTTTCTTGACACCTGCAGATGCGAGGGCTGCACGTTGCCCCCACGGTGACCTCCTCCATCCCCTTAGTCGCGCCCCTATCGCCATCGAATGTCCATCAACCGTTATTATGTCCCAGCCTACGAATAAGAATGTATAGAAATGTAAATTAAGCTCCAAAAGTGCTATACCAGAGGTTTCCCATTAAATAAGACTCTGGAGGTAAGACAGAGCATCTATGTTCAGCACGCACTCTTATTCTGTGTACCTGCTTTTGTAATAAAATCAGATGCTGTAGTCATAATAGTTGTCTAAAAGAATTCATTTCATTAATTTGTCAATCACAGATCTCACTGTAATAAAAATAACAAATCTCTTCCAGGCGGCCAACCAATCCCCCCAAAGATGAAGTTAGAATGCCTGGCGTCCTACACCCTGTGGGGCAATGTGATGTCCATGGCGTCCGTGCGGAGCCCAAGCTCCGGGCGAGACCTGCTGCTGGTGTCGTTCAAGGAGGCCAAGATGTCCGTGCTACAGTACGATCCACAGACCAATAACTTGATTACACTTAGTATGCATTATTTTGAAGAGGATGATATGAAGGTAAGTACATTTAATATTAAATTATTAAATGAAATGAAAAAATTAGACGAAAAGCTCCACAGGATCATTTTCTCGGAGGAGTTTTATGAAACTGGGTAGAATAAATGGATAAAGGACATCAGCACATAATACCTTTTTTTTTTTTTTTTTTTTTATTATACACACCAGTAATGTAATAGGAGGTACAGTTCAATTAACACAATGAAAACATTACATAAAATTATGATTAGGATGCTGACTCTCAATATAGGTAGTCCTGAGATTGACGAGTCAGGTTTTTCCATGTACATATTATACAATTCAGATAGGGCCTGGTTTATAATAATAGTTTATACAAATACAAATTCTGTAGTGCAACTGTCTTGGTGTGTAGAAAAATGAACAAAAGGGAAAAAACTTACTTAAAACAAATATTTATTAGATGGGGACAATTTATATAATATGTGTGTGTGTGTGTGCGTGTGTGTGTATGTGTGTGTGTGTGTAGTGGGGGGGGGGGGGGTGCGTGTTTGTTTGTGTTGTATAAAAGGTGTTACATTACGCCCGTGCAAGTAGGTTTTCACTTTCATTACGTTCTTGGTTTAGAAGCAAGCTTAATAACCTAACTTTGCACTCGTGTCTATTCAAACTGTAAATGTTATAGACATCGTTAATTTTGTTGTATAGATAGGAACTTAGTGAGCAATAGTGTTGGCTAGCCCATGCGGTTCTACAATGATGGTATGGACATACGCGCACTCTTCGTCGTCGTGTCAAACACTAGAAACTAACTGCAGGCATTAGTTTATTTTATAATGCTTTATTAGTTTTTATCATTTGTACATTAAAAAAACATTGTGCTTGGATCACCTCATATCAAACAATATTGGCAGCCATTTTGGGGTTGCTGCTTTTTTATAATTTAATATATATTTTTTACAATATAGTAATGGTAATAAATTACTAAATAACTTAATAAACAAAAATAAATTATAAAATCTGAGTAATTTTTATAAAACCTCATAATTTATTACAAATTTTAATACAGTCAAAACTTCTATACAGTTTCTGGTATTTTGTAAAGGGAATGTGGCGGTTGTCATGGGCATATTGTACAAGATCCTAGCATCACCAGGCTCTGATGCTGCTAGAAAAGTATTCACTTATTTTTGTATTCTGTTTTTATTAAGTAAATAACTAAGTTGTAAATAAAATGTTCCTTTAGTTAGAGTAGGTAAAATCTAGATATTAGGTAATATGGGACTGACATAACATTTTGGTATAAAAGTGCAGTAAAAAAGTTTTGTGTTTAAAGGCAGAAAAGGACAGGTTCTTGGGAATTGACTTAAAAACTGGTATATGAATGGTAGATGACGGAAACCGGTGGTGCGGACGAAGTCGTGATGTAATAAACCTGCAATATTTACAATAACCTTTTGTTCACCACAGGGTGGTTGGACCACCCATCCGCACATACCCTGGATCCGCGTGGACCCTGAGTGTAGGTGTGCGGTCATGTTGCTGTACGGCAAGAAGCTGGCCGTGCTGCCGTTCAGGAAGGACATCACGTCGGAGGAAGGAGACCCCCTTGAGGCTAAACCACTGGCCGATTTGAAGAAAAATGTGAGTCATTTTAATCTTATATTTGAAACTTAACATAAGCATAAGTTCACAACTATGTTCACTGAGGGTTAGTCAGAGATATTTAAATAATGTTCTATTCAGAATATCCAAATTTTTACCTGTGCCTAGCCTACTCCTCATCTTGTTCCTGTAGTAGTATAAAGAAGAGACGATTAGTGACACCCCTAGTCGATCAGCAAACAACACACATACATTTTGAGGATTGAAATCACTTTGGAAACACTTTTAAACATTTGCTGGCAGGGTGCTGGTCATGTTGTTGTAAAAATCTACTTACTATTCAAATATCGTGAATTTCTAAACTAATAAATAAATTCCTCTTCATCCCCAGCAACCACCACAACCGATGACCCGCGCGCCGACCCTAGCTTCCTACGTCATCGTTCTCAAGGACCTCGACGAGAAGATAGACAATATTCTAGATCTACAGTTCCTTCACGGTTACTATGAGCCCACGTTGTTGCTGTTGTATGAACCTGTCAGAACATTTGCCGGGTGAGTTGAATGCAATTGATTATATTGTTATGTGGTTTAAGAGGATAGCGTCCAAGTGCACTGCATACAAACGCAGCTAGATCCTATTTTCAATACGAAAAAATTACAGATGAAATTATTTAAACAATCTAGATACTAATCTCTGTGTCTGTGGTTTGTCACATTTCTGAAAAGATATTTTCAGTGTTAGGGTTAGGATTAATCTAAGATTTGTATGGAAATCTTTGAGCCAGTGGCTCTGGTTAGTTTTTATTAAAGTTTATAAAATCTGCCTTTTCATACATTTTTGGTGTAATAAACTTACAGTTACAGCTTTCATGTCATAATAATAAATGCTTAGACGGCCAAGTTCCAACAGAATATGGCATTAGTTTTTGTTGGTGGGCTCTTTCACATTTAGACCAAAAATTTATGAAATGTGGATGATGTCCTTTTCCTCGCTTGTCAGAATCTAGCTTTTTTATTGGTTCATTTTACATACCCTTCCGTTAAGCTTTAGTGGATTCCAGGCCTACTCATCATCATATCGTTCCACCCCATTTTGCCATCCTTCTCGATCGCATCCCGATCTTTCCGACACTTGTCCAGCATTTCTAGTATGATTTCTCTACATGCGCGCGACGCGCCTTCGTTGCATAGAAAATAAATAAATAAATAAATAAATATCTTGGACAATGTCACACAAATTATCTAGTCACATTTAAAGTACCAGAATCTAGCCTGGACTTGTATAATGATGACTAGACAACAATATAGAATACATATATAAATACAAACATCCATGACTCGGGTAAAAATATTCATATTCATCATATAAATATTTGTCCCTTACGGGATTCGAACCCGCGACCCTCGGCACAGCAGGCAGGTTCACTACCGACTGTGCTACCGGGCTGTCTAAAATAACCAGTTCCCGCGATTTTCGAAGATCGAAAGCCGCGCTTGCCGCGACATGTAAGTATGGGAAAAAGCCGAGACGCACGACTGTAGAGAAACCATGCTGGACGTGCTAATGTTGTCACATATAGCTGCCAGACGACCCAATCTTTTGCCTAATCTGATAGGTGGCTGGCCTAATACCGTTAACAATAATCATCATCACCATGTGGTTGTATTGCAGGCGCACGGCGGTGCGTAACGACACGTGCGCGATGGCCGGCGTGAGTCTCAACATGAGTGCTCGAGTTCACCCCGTCATATGGGCCATGGCCGGCCTACCGTTCGACTGCTTCCAGGCCGTGCCCATTCAGAAACCTATGGGTAAGTCACTTCTAAGATTCGTAAAAATACAGGCGCAAAGCTCGTGCCATCATAGGAGCCCTGAAGCTCTCAGCACCATGATGCACAAGTGACAAGATGAAGCTTTATTATTATTCATTATTTGGTTGTAAGGGCTTAGCTTAGACAATTTATATAGGGACTCGCCTTGCGGTAGCATTTCCCCTCTGCCACGGTATAAGAACAATTGATCTTGTGCATTTACACCCAATTTTATACCATATCACTAAACGAGACAGCCTATAATAGCGAAACAATAATTTTGAACTTAGAACGTTTGGGGTTCACACGAGACTATTTTTCATGATTTTTTAACATTCAAGATTAGAATCTAAACTTATGGGGAATAAAATCCAAAGCTGCGGATTTCATGTTACCTCGCTCCCCGCAAAAAGTGGCAGAAATATTTCTTAGTAGAATGACACGCGTAACTCGTCCCTATATAAATTGTCTAAGGGGCTTGGTCAATGACCAATAGCTACTGTGACCTGAATAGATCTATTGTAGCTGTCACCCTAGACCTAAAGGTCATTTCTTAGGCCCACGGACTTCATGAACCGTGTTATGCTGCTTTTGGAGGGGAGGTCCCTAATGTCAGTAGGTGTTATTATGTACCTGGGGAGGGTAAGATGAAGCTTACCCTGGAGCCCAGCTGAAACCATGAAACCATGGAACATATCCTTTGTGACTGCGATGTCTTGGCGGCTACAAGCATGTTTAGTATCTCCCTCCTGGGAAATGTTTATCCAAAACCGGGAGATTACAGGTTTCTTCCCTTGAAAAGAACTGCCTCCCATCAATTACCACGTTTTTGAAGGGTGAAGAAATAAATAATTATGTAGGGGACAACACAAAAGGTCCCGTTGAGTCGAAAAATTGCTGGCTTGCCAGCCCCCAAAACAAGATAAGATACCAATACAGGGTCCAACTACAGGGTACAATATGCTGACGGTTTTTAAAGGGACGAAAAGACCATCAAACTGAACAACTTTATCGAAATCGCGAAATAATCAGCTGTCCCATACAATTGGCTCGAGTAGGTTTGCAGTTTTGTATACTGTGCTTAATTGTTGTTGCAGGTGGTTGTCTTATAATGGCAGTTAATTCACTGATCTACTTGAACCAGTCAGTCCCGCCTTACGGAGTTTCACTGAACAGTGTTGCGACGCATACAACTAACTTTCCACTCAGTTAGTATTGTTTTACATTTTATATTAACAGTAAGATTCTGAATAAGGATTGTAGAAAATAAAGGTGATTAGTTATGTCAACGAAAAAGAAAATAGACCCAAGTAATCACCCTGGGGAACTAAATTTCTTTGTTACGCAAAGTGATATTTTAATAAAGTTTTCTTTTCATTGTTTCTTGATTTTCTTGTTAAATTATGTTATCCATTAATCAGTGATAAAATAAAGTGTTTTGTGCACAAAAGAACGCCCTAGTTGATGAAATAATGTATGGTGAAGATAGTCAAAAGCTTTAACAGAATTTCCAAATACATTTATTTATTTGATCTATGACTATTCTTTCATTTATTTATGAAGATTCGGAAAACTTCTGATGGAGACTTATGTAATTTAATTTTATATTGGTTTTTTTTGGTCACAGTCCTCGAAAAAAATAGTTTTCATGCGGTTTCTAGTAGATAAAAGCAAGACAGTGTTTCTTTATTTATTTTATTTTTTTATTTTATTTTATTTCTTTAGGATCGCCGACAAGGTGAACACAATATTAATCACAAACACATAGACAGACAAAAGGCGTGTGCCACCTCAATTAAAGGCAACCACGGCATGCAATAGGCATAAGCAGGTTTGAGGTTGGTTACAACAAACGAACGAAAAAAAGAAAAAAAGGAAGAAAAACCATGTTTATAAAAAAGAAAAATGTATGAGATAGCAGTGCCAACATTATTCCAGATTAGAATGGGTAATAAAACAGTATTCTCCTCCCTTCCTCCTCTTCCCAAATTTAGTCTTATAGAACTACAATTATATAATTATAAAGTAGTATTATTATTAAATAGGTTGGTACAACAATATCAAAAAGAGATTTATGAGCCATTTTCCAATGCACGATACGCAATGCGTTTAAATTTATGGATGTTACTAGAGAAAATATCGATATCTGACTCCCTATACAGTGCATTAAGTCCTTTAACAAGCTTGTTTAAGGGGGAGAAAAAGCCTAGATTTGTTCGTGACAATGTTTCACAAAAAGGTACATAACGAGACCTCCTCGGCATCCTTCCCGGAGCATAGATGCGCAGTCTAGTCTTATGAAATAGAATTATAAGAAAGTCTTTTTGATATGAATTTTTTGGGGAAATTGTGTTTTTTTTTTTAAAGATTCCTCTAGGAAAATGATATTTAAAAGTTTGTTTCCTTCTCTAGGAATCCAGGAAGGTGTCTGCATGACACTGGAGGGTTGTGTAGTAGCGGCACTAGGGGAAGGCCGATTGGCTCTGTCTCTCGGAGGGGGCCAGTTGTACGTGCTGACGCTACTGTGCGACTCTGTGCGCTGTGTGAGAAGCTTCCACCTCGACCGCGCCGCCGCCTCCGTGCTCACTGCTTGCGTATGTATACTGTGTTATGTTACATAACGAACCACCTATCCTTATCGGATATAATTAAGGCTACAATATCGTGTGTTGTACTGGTGCTGTGTCTTACAGGATATATTTTTACCCGACTATATTCCCCGAAGGGGTAGTCAGAGATGTACTGAAACCTCAGAACATCCACGTTTCACTAGTAGTACCGAAACTCTGTCCAGTGTGACGGGGAGTGAGCCCGTCGCCAATAATAATGCACAGTTGGTACAATACATGCCTCGAAATTGAAGCATGAAGGTTTCCTCCCATACAACCCGAATTCCTTTATAGTACGAGTGAATAGGCTTCTTCTGGGTAAGCTCGCTACATCTACGATCCCTTCTTCGTCCTGAGGACTGGATTGAGGTCAAGAGCAAACCCATAGTTAATAAAAAAAAAAAAATGTTTTCCTTCACCGAAAAGTCAGTGGTGTTACAAATCGTAAATAAATTCCGAAAAACTCATTGGTACAAATCAGCCTTGAAGGGGATCGAACCATCACCTCCTGCACGGCAGGCAAGGTTACTCGCCACTAGACCACCATGGCTTCTATTTTTAGTCTGTGTGAAAACATCAACCATGCATTCCAATTTCAAACTGAACAACTTTCACTATGGAGCAAACCGAGAAATTCCGAAAGAACTGTTTCATACAACACTGCATTACCTATTCGACTCGAATGTATAAAACAGCAGATTTTTGTACGAGATTTTGAAGTGAAAAGGTTAACGTTTCCGCACGGACTCAAATTCCTATTCGTGAGTGAAATTGATATCATTCTTCTTCTTCTTTGTCGTAACCTCATGGCTGAGGGACGTGACCATTGTGGGCCGCTTGCGCCACCACAGCTCTCCAGGCCGCTCGATCTTGGGCCAGGTGTATGCTGGCTTGTAGTGTTGTCTCGGTTATTTCTTCTATTGATTGATTTTTGATATCATTAGCATCCTTTTAAACTAAGAGTCTACCCATCAAACTGAACAACTTTTAATATGGGAGCAAACAGATCGGAGCAAAAAAAATCGGATGTTCCATACTAAACTACAGTGTTGTGCCGTGCCGACTCGACTCAAATGTATGCAACAGCAGTTTTTTTTGTGCTCCGATCGGTTTGCTCCCATAGTAAAAGTTGTCCAGTTTGATGGGTAGACTTTAGGGTAGACTTTAGTTCAAATGGATGCTAATGATATAAATTTCACCCTGCATATTTATGATTTATGAAAAAATATACCGCACCAACATTTAACATTATATTCGTACTTAGTCCTTGATATAACAAAACAACTCAACTTCGGCGCTGACATCGAGTCTAAGGCTCAAACTGCGGCCAAAAAGCTGGGATCTTAAACAAGGTGAAGCGGTACTTCACTCCTGGACAGCTCTTAGTATTGTATAAAGCTCAGGTCCGATCATGTATGGAGTACTGCTGCCACCTGTGGGATGGCTCAGCCAAGTATCAACTTGCCGCACTCGACTCGGTTGAACGCAGAGCCAGGAGGCTCATTGGCGATAGTAAGCTGGTGGAGGCCAAGCTTCATAGCCTAGCCCACCGCCGCAGAGTGGCCTGCTTGTCGGTCTTCTACAGATTGTACTTCGGTGAGTGTGCCCTAGAGCTGCATGAGCTCATCCCACCTTCCCCTTTCTACTATCGGACTTCCAGACGCACCGCGGGATATCACCCCTTCTTGGTTGACATCCCACATATCCGCACCAAGCGCCTTTCTGAATCTTTTATAATGCGCACAGCCAAGGAGTGGAATGCCTTACCTGCGTCAGTATTTCCGAGTACTTACAACCCGAATTCATTTAAAGTACGAGTGAATAGGGATCTACTGGGTAAGCTCGCTACATCTACGACCCCATCTTCGTCCTGAGGACTGGATTGAGGTCAAGAGCAAACCCACAGTTAATAAAAAAAAAAATAATACAAGGACTAAGTACTTCATATAATTAGGATAGAACTTCATTTCAGGTAAGTTCGTTTATTCCTTTTATTATTATCGCAGATGTGTGTAATAGAGGAAGATTTTCTCTTCCTGGGCTCTCGGCTCGGTAACTCTCTGCTGCTGAGAGTGACAGAGAGGGAGAATAGGATGCTGTTCTCCGTCGAGAAGCCTTTGGAAGCCACCGTCGACTTGACTGTCTCCGATGCGGGTTAGTAGTCTAAACTAAACTATTAAACAAAAAAATTATAAAACTGTAAAAGAAGTGTCTGTACATTGAAGATATTTACAAGAAAAAGATTACGATATGGTTTTTAGGTGTCTCTGACTACAAATCACCATTTTTTGGATTTTTGTTTGTTTGTTTGTCCGAGCATCACGCAAAAACTAATGAACCGATTTTGATGCAACTTTTTTTTGTTTGAAAGCTCATGTTTCAACATAAAATCTGGTATATAATTTGTGCGGACGGAAGTCGCGGGTAAAAAGCTCGTACCGATATTATAAATGTTTAAGTTTGTTACGATGTTTGGATGGCAACTCAATCACGCATAAATGGCTGAACGGTTTTGGATGAAAGGCACACAGATATAATATGTTCTGGATTAACACATTTCCCCAGTAACTTTTTTGAAAAATCTGAAGTTGAATTTGATGTCTGAGAAAAGATAGTACTTATGGAGGTGCTACTTGGGAATGTTCCTCCATTGAAAAGGGAAGTACTTCCGCCAGGCTAGGTGTGATGCCTGGGGACCGGCCGTGGTCCAACAGTTCTTAGTTGGACCTTGTATATATATCGAATCTCTGTGATTATTTCTCTTGCGCGATTTATGTCTTGCATTCGATTGTGAACCTTATTTGTAGTAGGTTACGAGTTACGTATTTACGATGAACGTTGTCTTTGTATGGAGCATATTTCCGCGAGCGACGGTATCGCCATCTGTTGGCATCTTTTGCTATAACTTGTGGGTGCTGACCATCTGTAGTAGTTCCCCACATACTTTAAAAAGTATGCCACTATTGCTTTTATTTTGAATTGGATCCACTGGCAAAATTATTCAGGATTGCGTAACAAGTATTTCCATGAAAAATTTTTACAAATTAGTCACTTCATCTGATAGTTGGTCAAACTTGGATTTTCCCTGAACAAAAACGTGTTATCTATCTATCCCCTTAAAAAATCGTCAGCATATTGATAAGGTCCCTATATTTGTACATTCCAGAACGCGAGCGCCAGGAGCAACAACACAAACAGCAGCAAGAAGCCCAACAGAAAGAGGCTGCCGACCCCCTATCAAAGAGACGTCGCCTAGATACCCTGAGCGACTGTATAGCCACAGACGTGACCGAGCTGAGCGCCCAGGACGAGCTGCAGGTCTACGGCTCAGATATACGCACCTCCACTCAACTGACTAGCTACGTGTTCGAGGTTTGTTCTGATACATAAACATCAATTAATCAAACAATCTATTTATTCCAGACATGACAGGGGTGAGAGCGACACAGGTCACTTCTAAACGTCAAATTTGAGTGAGATACTATGGAGATAACCGCCAATTTGACGTTTAGAAGTGACCTGTGTCGCTCTCACCTCTGTCATGTTACGCAGGCTGTTTGGGAAATACGAGTGACACTAGAAAGGAAAGTAAAATAAAATAAAAATTAAACTGCCTTCAAAAAAACTAAAAATTAAAATAAAAAAATTGCAGCCGATGGCTTTTTCGTTCGCATCATAAGAACATTAAATTGTTTTATCGAAGTCGCTGTCAAGTCAGTACGATTCCCGACAAAGCTTGCATTAGTTTTTTGGCTTGGCTTGACACCGAATTCGATTAAACAATTTAATGTTCTTATGATGCGAACGAAAAAGCCATCGGCTGAAAATTTTTTTTTTTTTAATTTTTAATTTTTTTTGAAGGCGGTTTAATTTTTTTGTTAAAATTTTGTTTATTTCACAATTTTCAGTGGTGAATTCTTTAGTTCGACTAAGATTATGACTAAGATATTAGTTATATACGCAAAGGGTACAACGATATGAAGCGAATTTTTCAATCGCCGATGATTTGCTGTCAACTTTTGAGGAGTTCTATTGTGTAGCTCCGGTATCTATCATCAGATCCTGGTTTCCTTATCATGGTACCACCCTTGGGACATCTCCTTTCCAACAAAAAAAGAATTATCAAAATCGGGTCATAAACGACGAAGTTATCCGCGAACACATAGAAAAAAAAATATATACGGTCGAACTGAGTAACCTCCTCCTTTTTTGAAGTCGGTTAAAAATGAAAATAAACGGTGTAGCGTAGGCTACTGCTGCCTGGGACAGAGACTGAATTCGCCGCCCCTCTTATGCATTTCGTATTCGAGGCAATAAGTAAACAGAAAATTACAACAAGTGAAACAGCGGCCTAGCTTTTTCGGTACAAAATAAGGTGTTTCAAAACAAAACTAACACAGCGAGCTAGAAATTTTCGATACTCGGCTACTCGATCAGAGCTCTTTTGAATTAAGTATGTAGTAATCAAAACTGAAACTTAAGGTGCTTTCAGTCCATACAAACGTTTGACGCACAATACGCATAGACGGAATTAATAAAAGTAATCTAAACTATTATAAAACTGTAACATAAATTTGTCTGTACATTGAAGATATTTACAAAAAAAAAATTACGATATGGTTTTTAGATGTCCCTGATTCCAAATCACCAATTTTTGGATTTTTTGTCTGTCTGTTTGTTTGTTTGTTTGTTCGTTTGTTTGTTTGGGTGTTTGTTTGTTCGAGTATCACGCAAAAACTACTGAACCGATTTTGATGAAACTTTTTTTGTTTGATAGCTTATCATCTGACTTAAAATCTGGTATATAATTTATGCGGACGAAGTCGCGGGTAAAAGCTCGTATTTTATATAAGGAGAATAGTTTACAAAATCTAGATGTCGCGTATCAAATAACATAATTCAATTTATAATATAATTACGAAGAAGCTTTGTATGAAAAATTTCAAAGCTTTATATCTTCGTAATTATATTATAAATTACAAATATTATATTATTATTATTTGATACGCGACATCTAGATTTTTTAAACTATTTTTCCATATATACAAAATTAAATATATTAGTACAGTATAGTTTTGTATAAAATTGACCCCTCTGCAACCGTCTTAAAGCGACCGTAGCAAGCTCGACTTTTCACCGTGATTTTCAAAAAATTCGATTAATGCATGCTTTTTCCCCTTTTGTAAAGTGTCGACCAGGCATTTGTTACATCCCAAGCATACCACACCCCGAACACTGCCTACAAAAAACAGAAATTGACAAAATGACGTCAGCACATGCGAAACGGAATCTAGGGCTGCAACAACTTTAGCTGCGTGCGGTACATGACTTTTTCGTGAAAATAAAACGCATTGACACCCGCGTATATTCAAAAATAGTTTTTACCCTTCGTCCCATTTCGAAAAACACCCTCCCCCCGACTACACCCTCGGGGAATATAGTCGTGACGAGCATATGCTATGCTTATGCCATTTCGAAAACAAATTGTAGCTTGTCAATTGGGTATTTGACTACATTCAATATATTTTATTTTTATCTAATCAATAAAAAAAGGGTTAGAAAATAACGCTAAACTCCCATTTTCAGTGAGTTTTTAGCTTGAATACTATTTTTAATAACAAGATAAACTATAAAAAGTAATGAAAATGTTGATGACGTCACAACTCAATATTTAGTACAAATCTTCATACAAAGCGCATGTTTTGACGTCCGATAAAGAGTAGCTGATTTGACTAGTTGTCAAGTAGCCAATTGTGGTGACAATTTATGCTACTGGTAACCACCGAAGTAACCAGAGGTAAAAAGTTGGTGGGAGGCAGGGAGTACTGTATGTAGTACAGATACTCTTTCTTATTCTGTGCCTCAAGATAAAGCATTAAAATGACAGTCCTAAATTGATCCCAAATAATGTTTCGTGTATTATCTGTTGTCCGTAGGTATGTGACTCTCTGCTGAACATATGCCCTATCGGGGACGTGTCTATGGGCGAGCCGCAACTAGTGTCGGAGCGCGGAGGGGAGCCCGCCATAGAGCTGGTCGCGTGTAGTGGACGAGGGAAGAACGGCGCGCTGACTGTGCTGCAGAGGACATTACATATACAACTCATTACTGCTTTCAACTTACCCGGTGAGTGCTTCCAAAAGACAAATTGAGTCAAAAAGACGCCACGCATAGCCAAGCATCCAAGGTCGTTGAGCTTTTGCATTAAATGTGGTAACTTTTTAATATCTTGCTTGACTTATTTTCTGATTTAGCCATGGTGGTCCAGTGAGTGCGATTTTTAAAACTCATTCGTTGAACTCTGCAGTTGTAAATGTCAAAATTACTATGGAGATACGCATCTTTCTACTGTTGATTTGACATTCAAAAAACATACTCTAGGGGTTCGATTTTCGAAAGTCAAATCAGCAATAGAAGGATGCGTATCTCCATAAATTTTCAACTGCTGTGTTCAACGTATGAGATTCATAAATCGCACGACTGGCCGACTCGTACCAATGAGTTTATCGGAATTTATGTACGATTTGTAACACCACTGGGTTTTTGGTGAAAGAAAACATCGCTAGAAAACCTGCATGCTTTAATTTCGAGGCATGTATTGTACCTACTGTCCATTACAAGTGGCGACGGGTTCACTCCCCGTCAAACTGGACAGAGTCTCGGTACTACTAGTGAAACGTGGATATTCTGAAGTTTCAGAATATCTCTGACTACCCCCTCGGGGAATATAGTCGTAAGCATATGCTTATGCTATGCTTATGCTTATGCTTGACTTATAGTTAAACCGACTTCAAAAAGGAGGAGATTCTCAATTCGTCTGGAGGTTTTTTAATTCTGCAGAAAAACAATGGCTTTTCGGTAGCATACAGGTTTCCTCACGATGTGTCCCTTACACATCGTGAGGAAACCTGTATGCTTCAATTTCGAGGCTGATTGTACACACTGTCCATTACAAGTGGCCACGGGCTCACTCCCCGTCACACTGGACAGAGTTACAGTACTACTAGTGAAACGTGGTTGCTCTGAGGTTTCAGGATATCTCTGATGGGTAGTCATGCATATGCATGCATGCAGAAAAACATGATATGTATACGTCAACGGATGCATCAAGACTCCGTCTTTTTTTAGCCTTATCACCATCTTCCGTGTCATGTCATGCCACGTCCACGCCTTCGAAAAAATACTAGATTGAGCCTCATGCTTCTACCGTATAAAACAAAAAGGGCCAACTTTCTTAGGTTGGTGTGCGTGAGGCGTCATACAAATTATGTCTGTGTGCGTGTTTATGAATAGGCCAGGCTTAGAGGCCAGTACTGGTTGCAATATTTTTCTACCCGTTCGTAGCTTCGATTGTCTATCTTGACAAATAACTTATCCAAGGTCCACGCCATCGAGGCATGTTCCACTAAGATGTTTGATCTACAATATTGTCCGCACTCTGCAGGCTGCCTGGACATGTGGACAGTGATAGGGGAGCCGGCGGAAGTCACCAGAGAGGCTCACAAGGACATGGAGGGCAGTCACGCTTACATGATACTCACACAGGAGGAGTCTAGTATGGTGAGGATTAAGCTTTTTAACAAAAACCGGCCAAGTGCTTGTCGGGGTCGTGCTAAGGTGCCCGGATAAATTTGTTTTTGTGGGCGACATTTTTCATAGAATACTTTTATAGGTTTTTTTAAAGGTCTAAACATACAAATTTTGAAAAAAGAAAAAAAAAACGGCCGCTTTTGTTTTTATTCGAAATTGTCTAAAAGTGGAATGTTTAGAACCTATAAAAGTATTGTATAACAATGGCTTGAAGGCTTTTGTAGTTTGTCAAGTGAGCACTTTTTTAATTTAGGCTTTCTTCATTGAGAAATCTTTATTATTGTGACGAGGGTGCCACTGGACTCCGATAGCCCTCTTAACAGTGATAATGTTTTTTTTTGTCGCTTCGGTATAAGTTAAGTAAATACTCATTTATTTCAGACTAAAAGAAAATCCATAAATTAGTACGGTGATTAGTAACAATGTTTACTTAAAATTATGTTAGTGTATGTTAATTACTAATTAGGTATCGACTAGTATCGGTAGGTACTTATTATATTTTATTTGGCTGTCCCAATCACCAAGCAATCATAGGCCCGATTTTCAGTGAAAGTGTGACATCGCCCTGGTATCGTTGGTTTTGGGGACTACGTGACTGATTAGGATGTCAAAAGACGCATCTGCGCCTCGATGAGGGCTACAAAAAGCAAATTTTTTTTTTGAAACACCGTTTAAATCTTTTTGAAAATCAATAAAAATTTAAAAATGCTGTCGTCTTTCGATCGGTTTCGGTCAGAAAAAAAATCATATCTCAAAAAAATAATGAGATATCAATTTTTTTTTTAAATAAAACCGGTAGAGGTATGACTGGGCTGTATTTAAAAAATTATTGGAGGTGCGTAACACCGATGCGTTATTCAGAATTTGTACCTTTGTAACACGGAAAAAAAAAATTATTCAGTTCATTTGGCAGATTCATCACTACATAGTATAAAAAAAAGTAGCTTACCCTCTGTCTGTCCCTATGTATGCTTAGATCTTTAAAACTACGTAATGGACTTTGATGCGTTTTTTTTAATATATAGAGTGATTCAAGAGGAAGGTTTATATCAGCATTGCACCCGTGCGAAGCCGGGGCGGTTCGCTAGTTTTAATAAAAATTGCTCATTATTAGATATATTAAGTCTATATACAGTATATCACTGTGATCTAAAACTTTTTCATTAAGTCTAATTCTCAACCGGGAATACTATTACAGGTGCTCCAAACAGGTCAAGAAATCAACGAGGTGGATAACTCTGGGTTCATGACGGGCGCTCCGACAATATTCGCCGGCAACCTGGGCAACAACAAGTTCATGGTTCAAGTGACCATGTCCACCATCAGACTGCTTAAGAGTGAGTACATAACATAGATACCAATAAGATCGAATGAGGCAACAAATCAACGAGGTAGACAACTCCGGGTTCATGACGGGCGCTCCGACGATATTCGTCGGCAACCTGGGCAACAACAAGTTCATGGTTCAAGTGACCATGTCCACCATCAGACTGCATAAGAGTGAGTACATAACAAAGATATAAATAAGATCGAATGAGGCAACAAATCAACGAGGTAGACAACTCCGGGTTCATGACGGGTGCTCCGACTATATTCGTCGGCAACCTGGGCAACAACAAATTCATGGTTCAAGTGACCATGTCCACCATCAGACTGCTTAAGAGTGAGTACATAACATAGATACCAATAAGATCGAATGAGGCAACAAATCAACGAGGTAGACAACTCTGGGTTCATGACGGGAGCTCCGACGATATTCGGCGTCAACCTGGGCAACAACAAGTTCATGGTTCAAGTGACCATGTCCACCATCAGACTGCTTAAGAGTGAATATTTAGATACCTATACATACATACATAAGCTCACGCCATTGTCCCAAGGGGGTAGGCAGAAACCACGGACCGCCACACGCTACGACTCTGACACCTCTTTAGCCTCATTGACATTCATACATCTTTTCATGCACTTCCGTCGATTGAGGGTGCTACGCACTTGTCCTTTTCGGAAAAGATCATTGATTTGATCGTGGTATATTTTCCTCGGACGGCCTCTCCCAACACTTCCGCTCACCTGCGGTGTGTGACTTTTTCTAGTAATCGTTCTTTGTGGGACTAACATCGAAATAGTAAGAAAGAGTCATTTGTTCCTAGGCTGTTCCATACAAAACGGCAAACCTACTCGAAGCAAATGTATACAACAGTAGAGTTTTTTTTCGCGATTTCGATGTTGGATCCATAGTGAAAGTTGTTCAGACTCAAGTTTTAGTATGTAACGCATATAAGTTTACACTCTATATAGTGTTGTATGTTTACGGTGAGGGAGAACTGATCGTAGCTGGATCATACTACCGCGTTATTCGAAATGTCGTACCAATAAAAAGCGGTCAAGTGCGAGTCGGGCTACTCGCGCACCGAGGGTTCCGTACCATACCACCACAGAACACAACATTATTACCTTGGAAAAAAAACCTTTTTTTGTGTGGGACCTTTAGCGCGAGACCGACTCACACTTGGCCGGTTTTTAGTATTTGTTGTTATTCTGTATAGAGTTTGCTCTATATTCACTCTAAGTTTGACGCTTGTATGTATTACCGTTTTTACGATAGAGCGTGAAGAAAAACGTTGATAAAAACTAGTTTCTTGTTGAGAAACCCCCTTAATTTTTAACTTTTTGACATTTTTATTATTTGTTAACGAATCCGTCGTAATAACGCATAATCTGAGAAAATTTCAACTATGTAGCTATTACGGTTCAAATGTTACAGCCCTAAATAGGTAGGACAGACGGATGGATGGACGGACGGACGGACAGACGGACAGACGGACAGACTGACAGACGGACGGACAACGTAGGTTTAGCAATAGGGTCCCGTTTTCACCCTTTGGGTATGGAACCCTAAAAATGACATGCGGCAGATTCACAGGTTTGCTGCGGTTGGACGTGTGTAAAGCTACGTCTCCATGGAAATGAAGCTTCACACTCGTAATGTTCCTTTCGCAGACGGTACGCAGATCCAGTCGATCCAGCTGGAGTGGAACGCGTCGTACGCGTGTACTGCCGACCCCTACATCTGCGTCGTGTCCTCCTGCGGACGCGCTCTAGTACTTGCTCTGAGGGAGTTCAGGGCCAAGGATGCTATGGTGAGCTAGTGTGAATACTTACAACACATACATAGGCGAGAGAGGCTTAAGGCTGCCTGTCCATTGAAGCTCGCGAGCTGTGCGAGCTGTGTAGCTTTGTTTTTTTTATCCAATCAGGAGCTCGGGCGCGGCGTGGCCGATCTCGCCTCGATTGGTTAAAAAAACACAGCTACACAGCTCGCACAGCTTCAATGGACAGGCACCCTAAGGATTGAAATAGTTGTGTATGAAAGTGTATTAAAATCGTTGTATGTGAAACGCATTGATAATTTCATTACACTTGAAATTAAATTTGTTTTATTATGGACTTTCGGCTGCGGATCGGATTATTTCGGGGAAACGGCCGCTAAAAAGGCCATGTTCCTACGTATTCCAGACAACCTAACACAACATCATCACACTATATTGTCATCAGACGGGTAGGCTGGCCCCAACACGTCAGCCCGTGCCGCACCGACCCTCGCTAATAAGAGCGACGCCCTACAGGGACCTCAGCGGCCTGTTCACCTCCACCCTAGTCGACTCTGTACAGGTAATTATAAACTACATTATATTATAAATGATCCCATACATTCGCACTAAGCGCCTTTCTGAATCTTTTCTAATGCGCACAGCCAAGGAGTGGAATGCCCTGCCTGCGTCAGTATTTCAGAACGCTTACAACCCGAATTCCTTTAAGGTACGAGTGAATAGGCTTCTTCTGGGTAAGCTCGCTACATCTTCGACCCCATCTTTGTCCTGAGGACTGGATTGAGGTCAAGATCAAACCCATCTGTAATAATAAAAAAAATACTCGTTGTCAAACAAAGAACCCCTCCAAAAATAAATCCCCTCCTCAATTACTTTCTAATTTGTGCACTGATTGAATACTTATTTGTAAATACGTTTATAGCCAATGACATTAGTAAACAAGAATGGACAGGCCTTACGCGAACATTTCAAACCAGAAAAATGAGGCAAAACAATTGACAGTTTTACTTCGAAAATGTACTGAGATGACAGACCAAGTACCCTAATATGTATTAAAGTGCCCTAGTTTTGCGTGCTTCAACTTAAAGCGCTTTGGGCCTATCCATTCATTTTACTTTGATCTAAGTTTATAGCCACCTTGAAGTGGAATAAGGTTGTAAGTTTCAAATTAACTTTTTGCTAAAGTATAATATCCTAATATCCTGTCGCGGAAGTTCTGAGTTTTTAGTATATTTCTGACTACCCCCTCGGGGAATATAGTCGCGAGTATTTGCTTATAATAATGTTAACTAATCAACCGTAACAGGTGAAAGGCGAATTCACAGGCAAGATGAAAGGCAAGAACGTAAAAGCGGAGGGATTCAAACCTGACACCGTCTACGAGCTTAACGACGAAGACGAACTGCTGTACGGGGGTGACCAGACACCTGCTTCTATGGCTAGCGTGAGTAAATAACAATAACCAATTCTGTAATGTATTTCTGTTAGTATTTTTTGCTTATCCTTGGGTTTCTCAAAAGCCTTAATAAAAGTCTATAATATGAGTAGTCAATTTCAATTTCTTTATAGCGATAAATAACATTTTTTTTGTAGTTTTTTTAAGCTTATTGTCATTAGGAGGTGAGACCGATAAGATAGAATCGTTCACTTTTAAACATAGGCCTCTTCCAAGGCACGCCACTTAACTTTTTCAACGAAGAAATATTTTCAATAGACTTAAAAAAATTAGGAGGTTTTTAATGTGTATTACACAAGTGTTACACGATCTTCGTCACAAAATTTGTTATACGTTACCTATTTGGATGATTCTTTTTTGGTTCTGAAAGATTTACCACCGAGTTGATCCCATTTTAGTTTGGTGAAGACCTGATTAAGCGCCTCGGAGATCGACAATGGAAGTATTGGATGAGTTATCGTAATGAATATATTTTCAACTTCAAGCCTCTGTATCTCCGTTCGAACTGAGTTTAGAGATATCTTGCTATGACCAATTTTATTCGTTAATTTATTTTGAACTAAAATATTCAAGTTTGGTTGATGGCCGCTCAAAAAAAATGCGCCTTCTTCCATACAAAAATCTAGTCTTTTTAATCTCAAATCAACAGATAATGTTAGCAGAACAATCGAAGAACCCCGGCGTACCTCGCCGCATATCACGCTGGTGGAAAAAATACTTAGTAGAAGTGAAACCGACATACTGGCTGTTTGTTGTGCGCAACAACGGCAACCTGGAGATATACTCGCTGCCGGAGATGAGGCTCTGCTTCCTCGTGCGAGACGTGTGTGCCGGCAATAGGGTGAGTTATATCTTGTGCCTAGTGGAAGTGAAGCTGAATAGTGGCTGTGAGATGTGCGCAACAACGGCAACCTGGAGATATTCAACAGCACATAGGTAAATTTTTCCCGATTTCAATTTTGCTTCAGTCAGGATTTATAATTTATTATTTAACTTACACTCTAATGATAGATAAGCACGTTCATAGAAACAAGATGTCACACTAAACAACACAAAATGACACATTGCAGTCTGTCAACCTTGATGTCTGTGTTAACATCAATGCGGTACGAGAATCGTATTCTAGTATAACATGCAGTCTACTGATCGCCTTTTCTTGCACTCATCATAATCATATCAGGCAATAGACGCCCACTGCTGGACATAGGCCTCACCCAAAATGGGGGGGTGGGGGAGGGGGGGTGTTGGCGATCGCAGATTGAATGTGTGTACTCAGAGGATGCTGCTGCCAATCCTCCGGTAGATCCCATAGTCTCCTTTTACGACACCCACGGGAGGAAATGGGATGGTGCTATTCTTAGCCGACACCACACAGACGTATCTGGTACATTATTGTCGCTGGCATTTATATTGACATGTCCATCCTGTCATCCACAGATCCTAGCTGACAGTTTAGAGTCAGTTACAGCCGAAACAAACGCCAACGAAGACGAGGAAATGATGTCAAACACCCACAACCCCGAGGTGGACAAACTGAAGGAGATACTCGTGGTGGGACTCGGGCACAAAGGCTCCAGGGTCTTGCTGCTGATGCGCTTCGATGACGACCAGCTGATGATATATCAGGTACATATCAGCTAAAATGTTTGGGTAGTGATTATGATTTTGAGATTATAGGTGACTCCGGACTGAAACGGTATAGGGTTTGTAAAGACACCTCCGGATGATCAATATTGTTATATCTGGGGTGGACTTGTTGGCAGTAATTAATTAATACTCCAATATTGATATGGAATCAATTACCGAAAACGTAAGTTAAAATCACTGAATGACACATTTCTAGAGATTCCAAAGAGTATTGTATGTCTATAAAAATTTTCTTTTATTATTTTCTTTTTATTTCTTTCACTGAACTGACTCGACATTTACCACCGTTTCACAAGTGAAATTCCCATGGAGAAGAAACATCAAGTAACTTAACATTAGGTAAAGTCCGTTCAGAAAAATAAACCTGTTTTGGGGGCGCTTTAATCGACTATAACCTTTAGTGACAGTGTTTCAAGTTCAAAAATTCATTTATTTATTTTTATTTTATTTTATATTTATTAGGATCAACAACAGCATATTGAACTTAGCTAAATTACAAGAGTCTTATACATAAGTAGCCAATAAAAGTTGACCGCGATGTATTACACAGTAAGTGAGTTAAATTAACATGAGCATGCATTATCATTTCATTGCTACCCCAGAGGGGGGCAGTCAGAGATACAATGAGACACTTATAATAAATAAAGTCGGTAAACAGCACTGATAAATTATATAACTAAGGCAATATACGATCTGGAAAGGAGTAAATACATAAATATGTAAATATAGAGGGAACGATATAACTACATAAATTGTACATACATAAAATAATATAATAGATATTCTAAGGAAGAGAGAAGAAGATATTGAGAAAAAAAAACATATTACGAACCTGGAGTGCAATTCTCGAATCGCACACGCTGAACTCAGCACCCGAAAATGTATGGAAATACGCATACCTCCACAGCCGACCCGACTCTCAAAAATCGCACTCCTGGAGTATAACCTTCGAATGACGAATCAGCAGTAGAAAGATGCATACACGCACAGTAACATTGACACTTACAACTACCGAGCCCAACCCATGAGATTCAAAAATCGCACAACTGTCACTTAACTTTAGCTTTAGGGGAGTAGTATTTATAAAAAAAAAAAAAAAAAAAAAAAAATTGTCCATGAATTTAAGCAATACCTGATAATTAAAGGTTAGAAATTGTGTTGTCGAAGCACTCACACTATTACTATACCTATTATCTCATCAGTGTGAATTAGGAAATGTTATATGGTATGACATGTGTTTGAACGAAAAATGGTAAGACATCCTTCGATTACGTCAGGCAAGTACATAAGCGGGTAGAACACTAAACATCACAAAGCAACTCATGCACCCTGTTCCTAAAATTACTTTTAGAGCCAGTAAAAATGTCAGCGCTACTGAACGATGTATTGTAGGTTCTAATAATTCGTGAAAGAACACTATTTTTTCCATAGTTAGTCGATTGAAATGGAGAATGCAACAATGTGGTATGTCTTGTGCGTTTTTTAGCTGTATTAAATGAGATACTAGCAAGAAGCTCGGGACAGTCGATGCGATTCCGCAAAATATCATACAATAGACACATATCCAGCTGCGAACGTCTCTCTTCCAATGTTAGTATGTTATACAGTCGACAGTTCTCCCTGTAGTCCACACATGAGCGCCATAATTTGAAGTTTAAATGTGAGATAAATTTTTTTTGTATGCGTTCTATGTTGTTGGTATGTACTGCATAACAGGGAGACCATACCTGACAGGCGTATTCTAATAGGCTGCGTACATATGCAAAGTACACTACTTTTAGGCATAATAAGCTACTGAAGGGCTTACATGTTCGCAAAACGAACCCCAAGCTACGAAAGGATTTGCTGGTCATAGCATCAATGTGCATACGCATTGACATTTCTGAGTCGAACAATATACCTAAGTCACGCACAACATCGACCCTCTCTATTGCAACGCCTCCGAAATTGTAGGGATATACTATTGGGTTTCTCTTACGCGTGAACGAAATACATTGACACTTAGTTATGCTTACGGTGATATTATTTAAGGAATAGTAATGAAATAGTGAATCGAGATCTTGTTGCAGTAAGATGCTGTCAGATAGAGATTTGATATGAAAATAAACTTTTTTATCATCTGCGTAGAGAATATGACGGGAATGTTTGATATGGTTACCGATATCAAAAATATAGGCGTTGTAAAAGAGAGGGCCGAGATGCGATCCTTGCGGTACTCCAGAGGGTATTGTTATGAAGTCTGACTTATAACCGCCGAGAACAACAGCCTGAGATCTTCTATTCAAGTAGGATTCGACCCATCTGAGTAGATTCATTCTAATGATTTTCCTCAATATGGCGAGGTTTTTTATTTTCCTGGTGAGGCTTTACATACATAATGTTAGTTAGTATGAGGGACTGACGTCACACAACCTGCAGGAGATTTTATTAGTAAATAACAAAACATTACCTAATATTAAACTATTGATAAATCAAGGCTCCCGATGACACTGTGATGTATAAGTATAACTACGGCATACCTACCTATAGATTTATGGTGTGGTCACCTCAATACAATAATAAAATTTAGTAGGTAGTGTGGAAATGTCGTATTCTCTCATACCCTCTGTTCTTGGATATCGAGAAATGTGGTCTAAAATAAACCAGTCTTGTTCGGATGCTTGAGCGTTTCATTTGCGGAATTCCATACATTACATACACTAGGTGTCGCTTATGTCGTGAAAAAAATCTGCTGTCCCATACATTGGGATCTAGTAGGGTTACAGTTTTGTATGGAACAGCAGATTTTGGTGTTTGTCCCATAGAAAAGGTTGTTTAGTTTGATGGTCTGATCATCCTCTTAAAAAAGTGTCAGCATATTAAGAAGGACCCAGTATATTCCAAATGTTATGTTTCTATCGTCAGCGGTTTAGGCTGTGTTGTCAGTCAGTCAGTCAGTCAGTCAGTCAGTCAGTCACAGTCACGGAACTCTTTAATAAGTATTGATAAACAGGCCTTTATATCTCATACCTCTACCGGCAGGCGTACAAGTACCCTCGAGGTAACCTGAAAATGCGTTTCTCGCGCGTGTCAGTGTCGTGGCCGTTCGGGTACCGCGCGGGCTCGGTGGGTGGCGCTGATGATAACTACGAGGTCGCCATGCTACGGGACGGCGTCAGACAGATGAGGTACTTCGGTGAGTTCACGGTTTATTCACGTTTCTTGAAACAGCTGGAATTATTACTTGTTTAAATGTTGTGTATTGTATTGCGTATTGTTTTATTTCTTACTACCCCCTCAGGGAATACAGTACAACACGGGCGACTTAACTTGACACCTGGCTCGAACGAAAATCCAATAACAATTGACAAATAACAGCAAAAGAATAACTCGAAAATGCTAAAGCGCAGGGACACGTGCCACGGTAACTGAGATGCTATGCTACTGGCCTCGCACGGCGACGGCGAAGTCCCGCCGGGGGTAGCAGGATGGGTGTCGAATTTCGAGCCAGGTGTCAAGTTAATTCGCCCGGGTTGTATATGCTATGCTAAATATTGTGTACCTCAAAAAAAGGCGAGCGATGTCTGTGCCAGCCTTCATAGTAAAATGTACCCTTGGCAATGCGAACGGAACCATATTACTAATCCTATGATATCCATCCCCATAAAACAAACGATGTGTGTTTTTAACGTGTTTTTGTTTTTACTCTATCGTAAAATCGGTAATGCATACAAGCGTCAAACTTGGGTAATTAAATTAGATTATAGTGCAAACTCTATAAAAAAAAATAGTATATTGCGTGGCGATTCGGAACCTTTGGTAAGCGAGTCCGACTCGCACTTGGTCCGTTTTTCAAATCTAATTTAATGTGTAAACTTATTCGTCTTCCCTTAAGCACATGCGTTTTTTTTTGGACTTTGTAGCAATGCCAGTGCTCCGTCACTCACGTCTGACAGCTGCGATAAAGTACCTACGTCACACCTACCTTGCAAGATGTTAATAACATAGGGCTATCACACGCTATCGCGATTGCGTACTTCCAGCACGGGTAGCATGCCATCCCGCGATAGCCGTGATACGGCTATATCACGTCTTTTATCTCCTTCGTTCGCGCACAAACGAAAGAGATAAAAGACGTGATATAGCTGTATCACAGCTATCGCGGGTTGGCATGCTACCCATGCTGTACTGGACGGTTTTCTTTTGGGAAAATATGCCTGCTAATAATTATTGTGATGTTTGGTAGACAATCTAACAAAATATGTCATTTTTCACATTGCCTACGGATGAAAAAAGGTACTTACTTACGTAAATTTTAATTTAGTTTTATCCAAAAGCAAACTTTTGTGTTGAAAATAATATGTGCAAAAATACTTAGAATACCGGTATAACAACGCTATTGTTTTTATCGTTTGTACAAGATACAAACAAAATAATAAATAAAGATACAAATAAACGGAATAATTTTATCAATGTTGGTAACTAGTTGTTGGTTTAAATTTTTTTCAAAAAAAAAAAATTCCTTTCAGGAGAAGTAATTCCCGTAGTCTTCGAACTTGGTTTAAACGTTATTTTGGAAAATAAGATTGAAGAAAATAAATTCCTGGTGATGGAGGGTATTTTCTGACAATAAACAACCCTAGCGTTTCGGTAGTTACGTCAGAGGCGCGTGACGGACAATGTGATATCGACTCTAGGTTAATTGACATAAGACGCGTTTAAGTTCGTCGTTCGTCGCGGTGACAGATCGTAAGACTCGGTTGTCTGTAAAAGCGCGCGAAATCAGTGTTTTCTAAGAGAGTATAGTTCTGTTAGTAGTATCTGTTACGGTAGTAACTATTAAATAATCTGTGGCAATGCCTAGAACGAACGAATTTAGTCATAGTCATAGTCATTAAGGCTGCCTGTCTATTGAAGCTGTGCGAGATGTGTAGCTGTGTTTTTTTAACCAATCAGGAGCTCGGGCGAGGCGCGGCCGATCTCGCCCGAGCTCCTGATTGGTTAAAAAAACACAGCTACACAGCTCGCACAGCTTCAATGGACAGGCACCCTTAAAGGAGGCAGTGAGTTAAAATCTCACATTAGAGGGGGTAACAAATGTGTGTAAGAGATTTTAGTAAAATACTATGAGCACGGATCTCCTTTATTCTTAAGCATAGAGACCGCATCAATTTACTATTGTAGTTAGTCTCTTTTGTCTTATGGACGTACCTTTAATAGTAGAAGGAGACGGAACTATAGAATTTTTTAATGCGGCTGTCCACTTTTCACTTGTCACTTTTGTGCTAGTGTGTGTGAAAAGGGATCGTAAACATTAGGGCAGTTGTCACTTTGGTCTCTTTTTTTGTCCATAC
The DNA here is from genome assembly GCA_922987775.1 of Agonopterix subpropinquella. NCBI lineage: Eukaryota > Metazoa > Arthropoda > Insecta > Lepidoptera > Depressariidae > Agonopterix > Agonopterix subpropinquella. Next base: position 1,518,513 of record OV277714.1, read on the forward strand.
TACTTTGCACCACATACTCAAACACAAACGTCAAAAAAACATTCTTGCAATCACTGACATAAACTCATGCAATGGTATGGTACCCTCTATGCCTTTAGAATAAAGGAGATCTTTGCTCTTAGGTAAAATATTACAAATAACATTTAACCAAAACGCTTTTGAGACATGATTATGCAAAAATAAAACCGGTCAAGTGCGAGTCGGGCTACTGCGCACAGAGGGTTCCGTACCACACCACCACAGAACACAACATTATTAACATAGAAAAAAAATGTTTTTTGTCCAGGACCTTTAGCGCAAGACCGACTCACACTTGGCCGGTTTTTAGTATTTGTTATTCTGTAGAGTTTGCTCTATAATCACACTAAGTTTGACGCTTGTATGTATTACCGTTTTTACTATAGAGCGTGAAGAAAAAACGTTGATAAAAACTAGTTTCTTGTTGAAAACCCCCCTTAATTTTTAACTTTCTGCCATTTTTATTATTTGTTAACAAATCCGCCGCAATAACGCATAATCTGAGAAAATTTCAACTATCTAGCTATTACGGTTCAAAAGTTACAGCCCTAAATAGGTAGGACAGACGGTCGGACGGACGGACGGACGGACAGACGGACAGACGGACAGACGGACGGATGGACGGACGGACGGACAACGTAGGCTTAGTAATAGGGTCCCGTTTTCACCCTTTGGGTACGGAACCCTAAAAAACAAGTATTTGTAATCCATTTTTAAACTATTCGAATTCATTGACTACGGAAGCCTATCATGGAAGTTTTTTTCTTACAATAATGTAATTTGTGGCAGGCAACGTGGGAGGGTACAACGGCGTGTTCATCTGTGGGCACACGCCATACTTCCTGCTGCTGACGTCGCGCGGGGAGCTGCGCGTGCACCCGCTGTCCTGCGACGAGGGACCCGTCGCCTCCTTCGCCTCCTTCAACAACACCAACTGTCCGCAGGGCTTCCTCTACTTCAACTCTAAGGTACCTACATAATTATCATGTTTTCACACCACCCGCTCGAAAATGGAACATTATATGTCATGTAACTCGAACGTAAAGCAAGTCATTATAGCCCTGGGACTAGCCGGGCAATAATATTGTACTGAATTTCATTATAACCCGCTGGTCAATAATGAGATTTGAATATGGAATCGCATCCACAGATTATTTAATATTTACTACGACCATTACTTAAAATTCGTATGAAAACTTATCATGGAGACCTGCACCAAAATAGTAGATTATGTACCAAGGGGATAAAGCAGTGTCTTTCATCACGGGCGCGATATTGAATCCCGAGCGTAACGAGGGATTCTAGGGTTAACTCCCGAGCGCAGCGAGGGAGTTTAGAGTTAACTCCCGAGCGAAGCGAGGGAGTTAAGACTAGAATCCTGAGTGAAGCGAGGGGTTCAAGCTCGCCCAAGATGAAAACACGTTTATCCCCGAGGACCATACTCTACTTTTCACACCCTCCGCGAGAAAATAAAAAGCAATACTGTTAGAAACCCAGGGGAGCGTGTAAATTCTCTATGGTTAGAAACCAATTCTTTTATTAGAGTTTATAACAAAGTATTAGTGTTCAATAGTTTATATTAAAAGTGAAAGTAGATATTTGAAACATTAGACCAGGAGTGCGATTTTTGAATCTCATTTGCTGAGTTCAGCAGTTGTAAATGTCAAAGCAACTATGGAGATATGCATCTCCATACATTTTCAACTGCTGAACTCAGCAGTTGAAAATGTTAATATTACTACGGAGACGTGCATCTTTCTACTGCTGATTTGACATTAAAAAGTCATACTCCAGGAGTGCGATTTTTGAAAGTCAAATCAGCAGTAGAAAGATGCGTATTTCCATAGTAATTTTGACATTTTCAACTGCTGAACTCAGCGAATGAGATTCAAAAATCGCACTCCAGTTGTGGAAAGACAATGTAATATTTTTTTATTACTTTGTTCGTAGCAATAGGAAGGCAATAATAGGTACAGAGCAAGTACAGAGATATGCAGTATTCGCGCCATAAAGATGATACCTTTATGATTCGCGCCTTTTTTTCTTTTTTTGTGTTCAATACTCGTGGTGGCCAGTTCAAATTTCGAATTAAGTTCTTTTTGGTGCCTGTCTCCATAATTAGTTTTCATCACAGGTTTTCATACGAATTTTAAGTAAGGATCGTAGTAACTATTAAATAATCTGTGGATGCGGTTCCATATTCAAATCTCATTATTGACCAGCGGGTTATAATGAAATTCAGTACAATATTATTGCCCGGCTAGGCCCAGGGCTATAATGACTTGCTTTAGGTTCGAGTTACATGGCATATAATGTTCCATTTTCGAGCGGGTGGTGTGAAAAGAACTTAATTCGAAATTCGAACTGGCCACCACGAGTATTGAACACAAAAAAAGAAAAAAAGGCGCGAATACTGCAAATCTCTGTACCTATTGCTACGAACAAAGTAAACAAAATATTACATTTTTAACCGACTTCAAAAAAGGAGGAGTTTTCTCAATTGGACCGTATATATTTTTTCTTTCCACAACTGGAGTGCGATTTTTGAATCTCATTGGCTGAGTTCAGCAGTTGAAAATGTCAAAATTACTATGGAGATACGCATCTTTCTGCTGCTGATTTGACTTTCAAAAATGGCACTCCTGAAGTATGATTTTTGAAAGTCAAATCAGCAGTAGAAAGTTGCATATCTCCATAGTAATTTTGACATTTTCAACTGCTGAACTCAGCGAATGAGTTTCAAAAATCGCTCTCCTGGTCTAATGTTTCAAATATCTACTTTCACTTTGAATTTAATAAAATAGTGTTTTCTATATACTATACTATTGACCTCTAATACTTTGTTATAAACTAGAGTTTATGAGTTTATTAGAATAAAAGAATTGGTTTCTAACCATAGAGAATTTACACGCTCCCCTGGGTTTCTAACAGTATTGCTTTTTATTTTCTCGCGGAGGGTGTGAAAAGTAGAGTATGGTCCTCGGGGATAAACGTGTTTTCATCTTGGGCGAGCTTGAACCCCGCGCTTCACTCAGGATTCTAGTCTTAACTCCCTCGCTTCGCTCGGGAGTTAACTCAAACTCCCTCGCTGCGCTCGGGAGTTAACCCTAGGATCCCTCGTTATGCTCGGGATTCAATATCGCGCCCGTGATGAAAGACACTGCTTTATCCCCTTGGTACATAATCTACTATTAGGTAACTTGTCCCACTTCCGATAATAAAAAGTCATCCCACGTCGATGTTAAAATAAGTTTTTTGATATACGTCGTTTTTCATAGTATAATATATATAAAAGCTCAATCATTTTCCTATGGCTAAATTAGTAAGTAATCTGAGCGAAACACGATCGACATCGTTACGTCATTGGGTTTATATTATGAGTACAGTTTGTACCTTGAAGAAATAATCAGAAATTATGATTAAAAATATGTGTGCTGTTCCATACAAAATTGCAAACCTACTCGAACCTAAATGTATGGGACAGCAGATTTTTTTCTTTGTTAGTTCCGTAGAGAAAGTAATTTAGTTTGACGGTTTGATCATCCCAATAAAAAGCCGTTTTTAGGTTTTAAAAATTTTCAGAATAACAATGAGTAGAAATTACTTTACATTTCGCCAAACACTATGAATTAAAAATTAATATTATTATTTAATCTTTATTACCCAATTCCTCTATTCTTATGTTATATGGAAGGAATAGCTTTTCAGCGACAGTTCCGCATTATTCTAAACCTTCTGAATTTCCTGATAGACTGTATAATTGATTGATTGATTTCCGCCTCCAGTCGGAGCTCCGCATCAGCGCGCTAGCCACGCACCTGTCGTACGACGCGCCGTGGCCGGTGCGCAAAGTTCCGCTCCGCGCGACGCCACACTTCGTCACCTACCACCTCGAGTCCAAGACTTACTGCCTCGTCTCGTCGCTAGCCAAACCCACCACCGAGTACTACAAGTTCAATGGGGAGGACAAGGAGAAGTCCTGCGAGAATAAGGGAGACAGGTTAGTCACTACGTATAGTCACAGCCCAGACACTGCATACAAAAATTACCCTCGTCGTCGTCGTCGTCGTCGTCATCGTCGTCGTCGTCATCATCAGCCCGTATCCACCTACTGCACGACATAAAGCCTCCTCCCCATTTCGTCATCTTTGTCGGCCCTGCGCCAATTGTATCCTGGTTTTTACGACGCTTCTCTTGATGTAGTTAAAATTAAAATTTCTAGCTGCCATACCACCCGCTCTTTTTCCTAATCTTGGCCACGACTCTATTAAGTCTTTACTCCACCTCCCAACATATGGTCAAATCAATTAAAATAAAAATGAAAATTGTTTTTATTTTCACCACCACAAACTATTTGGTATATATACATAATTTTAATAATCTATTTCACATAGAATAGTGTGGGTGGAGACTGGTGCCAGAGTTAGATTTCTTATATATCATATAAGAAACCTGTCAGTCAAGTCACCAGGACCACCCCCATCGGATGGCTTATTCTAAATTATAAATTTATAGTTCTATTTATAGTCCTTTCAGCACAATGTAACTGAAGTAGCAGGAAAATTTAAAACTAATACAAGTTTCTTGTTTAGAAAAATATAAAAGAAAAAAGGAAATAAAAACATGCTTAGCGTAGTTGGATGAGACGGACTATGAAAGTATATTATTACACGGAAAAATTTGTTATTATATACCTACCTATTAACAATATTGGCTTGGTATCTATACCTATAATAAAATCGTAAAGGCAAAAAAGTCTGTACATTGAATATATTTGGAAAAAAACCAACCAGGGCGACTTAAAATCAGTAACTGAACACGGTAGAAAGGTTTTTAACTTTTTTGTTTGTTTGTTTGTTTGTTTGTTTGTTTGTTTGTTTGTTTGAACGCGCATCACGCAAAAACCACTGAACAGATTTTGACGAAACTTTGTATAGTGACAGTTTATATCCCGGAATAACATAATATATAAAAAACATCTCGAAAAATGGCCGAGAAATAGAAAACCAGCAACAAAAACCTCTGGTACAGTATTGGGTACAGTGCAAAGCCAGTATGCCTCAGAGATCCACTATAACCAGCAAGCTTGATCTTTGTCGCTTTATATTTTTCATAGCTGTTAGAGCTCAACGTATTTTTGACAATTTGGGCTTTCATCATTTGTGTTGAAAATATAGGTCAAAACCATAGATTAAAAACTTTTCACTTCCTATATCTATGGTCGAATCCTTAGAATAAGAACTTTTTCAAGTCGAAAACCTCTCAAGGAAGTTGTATATCCCTACAAAGCAATGTTCAGGCTTGCGCAACTATCTAACAAAAATTTTTTATATGATACGTGCACTTACGCTATTAAATTCCGTTGAACGTTAGCACACGTTTCAAAGATTCTAAATATCGGTCACGACCAGTTTTTTGTATCGAAGACCCGACTCTTATAATAACGTAACATTCTCTTTGGTAATGTTGACAACTACGTTGACAAGTTGTTATTGGTTGATGGAAATTTTCTTTGATCGAAATAAAATTACAATAAATCAGCAATAAATAATCACGTTTAGATGGTTTGCTTTAATAACTGAAGGTATGTAAACCATGAAGTATAACTAAATGATTTCAGGATTACAAAAGGTACCTGTACGTATGTAAAAATTATATAGGTACCTACTTTCAAACATCATTTTTTTCAAAATTTTCTGAAAGTGTTGCTATGGAAAGGCATTCTTGAGTTTTCAAATGAAAACGGTGCACAAATTATTACCATACAATGCTTCTAGCGGAAATCAGACGACAAAGCAAGATCGCACTCACTGTAGCATCTTCAGGGATCGCTGCCACATTGCTTCCTGGCGGTAAAACGGCCCGTACCACCTTCAAGATTCTCCCATAGATTTAGACAGCACGGAAACGCCTGTGTGTGGTGTGTCACGTAACAGTGACAAAGCCCGAGTGCCATTTGGGATGAGAGTGCTATCTTCTAATCGTGTGGGCAGAGCCCTGGTGTCAGAGTGCTATGCCGCACAAGAAAGCTGTATAGAAACTGTAAACATATTGCTCCAGTACATCCGAAGGGATAATCGTGCGATGAGTGGTATCGCGGATGGATTTTCGCCAGACGTTGCCAGTGGTGGATTAGTGGGCACTGTAGTAGATAGATAGATAGATAAACAATTTATTTGCAAAAGTAACACACATAATATTACAGTTCACAACAATTTTACAAACAAGAATACAACGAGACATAGAATAGAAATTAGAACAACATGTAATTTATTGTATGCTACAGCAGCAAACAGGTCCCAGCTCAACATAGACCTTGCCCGAGAGCAGGGTGTTGGTTTTCAGATGAAACGTTGGTTTTTAGATGAGGTGAACGCCTGCCTCAAGCGCTGTGTGCTATGGCCGGGAGTACAGAAATTGCACCTTACGCAAAATATGCGGGTCCATCTTGGTGGCAAATCTCACGCTCAAGAGTTTGCGGAGGTGCTGCTCAAGATCGAGGGACAATTACCAAATACCATCAGATCGGTACAACTAACTAAATACACTGTTTGTTAATTTTGTAAAATCTAAATATAATTATAAAAGAAATCTTATCTTCTTACGTTCCTCAATTATTCGTTAAGGGGTTCACACACGGCAGCTATAATGTAAAGACAGTGTAAAGATGTATATTATAGCACGATACATCCCATTACATCTTTCCATAGAAATCGTCAGGAGACCACACACGACAGCTATAATGTATATTTTATTTCTATGGAAAGATGTAGTGGGATGTATCGTGCTATAATATACATCTTTACATTATAGCTGCCGTGTGTGAACCCCTTTAGATAACATGAAATATAATTGATAAATATTATATAGGCCACAAAAAGAAACCCATAAATAAGTCCCAAGTCCACGCGTACGAAGTCGCGGGCAACAGCTAGTTAGTTATAAAATTAAAACCGCTTTATAAGTCTTAATTTTGAAAAACTCGGATATCGCAAAAATAGCTCCAGTTCAATGGAGAGGACAAGGAGAAGTCCTGCGAAAATAAGGGAGACAGGTCCGTCACTACGTACAGTCACAGCCCGGACACTGCATACAAAAATTTGAAATTGACAAGATGACGTCAGCACATGCGAAACCAAAGAATTTGAACCTTAAGTCTTCTTCGTAGGTAACGAGGAACCAGTGCGCGGTAACCAGAAGGCGATAGAAGGGGTGAGGTAAAAAGTTAGTGAGAGGAAGGGAGTGTCCGTACTGTATCTAGTAATAGATACTCTTTCTTATACTGTGGTACAGTTTACAGTCAGAGCTACGTATTACCGAATTAGCACACCCCGGACACTGCTTACAAGAAACAGAAATTGACAAGATGACGTCAGCACATGCGAAACGGAGTCTAAAGCTACAATAACTTTAGCTGCGTGCGGTACAATGACTTTTTCGTAAATTAAACGCTTTGATACCCGTCTATTCGAAAAGAGTTTTTATCTAGGACGATGTTTTTATCCTTCCTCCTGAGGTTTCGAAAACATAAATTCTAGCGTGTCAATTGTGGTGTCAATTTATGCTACTGGTAACTGCCGAGGTAATCAGAGGGCAATAGTAGGGGTGAGGTAAGAAGTTGGTGGAAGGCAGGGAGAACCCGTACTGTATGCAGTAATAGATAGGCACTCTTTCTTATACTGTGCCGAAACGTTATTCAATGTGACGGGGAGTGAGCTCATCGCTACTTGTAATAAACAGTAGGTACTATAATACAGGGTGTACAATAAAATGGGACAGCTACTTAAAGGGGTGCTTCAGACCATCAAACTGAACAACTTACTCTATGGGACCAATATCGAAATCGCGAAAAAAAATTCCGCTCTCCCATACAAAACTGCAAACATAACTCGACTGAAATGTATGGGACAGCAGATTTTTTTTTCGCGATTTCGATATTGGTCCCATAGAGAAAGTTGTTCAGTTTGATGGTCTGAAGCACCTCTTTAAGTAGCTGTCCTATTTTAATTTACACCCTGTATATGCCTCGAAGTTGAAGCACGCTCTATATTTGCGTTCACTGAAGCATGCAGGTTTTCTCACGATGTTTTACTCCACCTAAAAGCCAGTGGTATTATAAATCGTACATAGTCGATAGAGTCGGTCTGGACGGGGATCGAACCATCGCCTCCTGCACGGCAGGCAAGGTTACTCGCCACTAGATCACCACGGCATTTACAGAGTTAGATAACACTAGAGTTTACCTGCGACTTCGTCCGCACAAATTATATACCAGATTTTAAGCCTGATCATAAAAGCTTTCAAACAATAAAGTTTCATCAAAATCGGTTCTGTAGTTTTCGCGTGACGCACGATCAAACATACATACTTATTTTTTTAATTTACAGTTTTATAATAGTAAGATTATTGTTCCAGGTTCCCATACCCGATGCAGGAGCACTTCTCGGTGACCCTGTTTTCGCCTGTCTCCTGGGAGATCATACCCAACACTCGCATCGAGCTGGACGAGTGGGAACACGTCACATGTTTGGAGAACGTGTCGCTCTCGTACGAGGGCACCAGGTAATCACTAAATAGCTCATCATCATCATCTCGGCAAATAGACGTCCACTGCTGGACATAGGCCTCCCCCGCAGATCGCCACAACGACCGGTCCGGCGCTGCCCTCATCCAACAGGTTCCCGCCGCCTTCACCAGGTCGTCGGTCCACCTTGTCTGGTCCTACCCACGCTGCGCTTTCCGGTACACGGTCGCTACTCGAAAACTAGCAGGTCCCATCGGCCATTGAAGGAACAATGTGCCCCGTCCAATGCCGTTTTATAATTTAGCAATTCTTTGGGCTATGTCGGCTACTCTGGTTCTTCTGCGGATCTCTAGTGAAGTTGTCGGTCCATCTTGTGGAGGCTTACTGTCTAGCCACGGTGCGCTTTCCGGTAACCGGCCTCGAGACAGCTAGTAGGCCCCATCGGCCATCTATTATTCTGCGTATTCTTCATTTCTCTGATAAAAAAATCCCCCGTCATCAAATAATTCAAAAATAAGATAAATGCAGTATCGGATGGTACTTGAAATTGCAATCTGCCGATCCTAGGCTTGTCATCATAATTCATAATCGTTTATTGCTCACACAGAGTACATGATAGGTGGTAACAATAGGTGAATAAGTTACATCTGTGAACCTTATAAGTTAAAGGCATTGCAATTTGAGAGTACAGTCCAATTCACAAATATAGATATATAATTATATAGCAAGCAGTACAAATTTAACAGTTTATAATTAACTAGTTGCGAATTAATAATAAAATAAGTTTACAATTAATAATAAGTTAACAAGTCAATAAAAATTATAGCAATATATTAATTAATTACACAATTTTACAATGTCAATATATAATTAGTAGGTTAGTATAAGTCCATGTTAAATCAGTCATCATCTAATCTAGTCACCGCTAGATATAAAATTTTGATCTTTGATCGAATCTAAACGTTTCTTTTCAGGTCCGGTCTGAGAGGCTATATCGCATTAGGAACAAATTACAATTACAGTGAAGATATTACATCGCGAGGGAGGGTATGTGTTTTTGTATTTAATTTTAACTCTGTATAAACGTATTGTAATCCTAATACTATGATTCGTTTCCTAAGTCATGTGCCTTTTTTATAATCTGAAAATATTTGTTTTTATTTACTTTCACACACCTACTTAGCTACAGCCTACTTTTATTCACGTGGATTAAGTACTTATAACAATAAATGTTTTTTCACACCACCCGCTCGAAAATGGAACATTATATGTCATGTAACTCGAACCTAAAGCAAGTCATTATAGCCCTGGGACTAGCCGGGCAATAATATTGTACTGAATTTCATTATAACCCGCTGGTCAATAATGAGATTTGAATATGGAACCGCATCCACAGATTATTTAATAGTTACTACAATCCTTACTTAAAATTCGTATGAAAACCTGTGATGAAAACTAATTATGGAGACAGGCACCAAAAAGAACTTAATTCGAAATTTGAACTGGCCACCACGAGTATTGAACACAAAAAAAGAAAATAAAAAAAGGCGCGGATCATAAAGGTATCATCTTTATGGCGCGAATACTGCATATCTCTGTACTTGCTCTGTACCTATTATTGCCTTCCTATTGCTACGAACAAAGTAATAAAAAAATATTACATTGTCTTTCCACAACTGGAGTGCGATTTTTGAATTTCATTCGCTGAGTTCAGCAGTTGAAAATGTCAAAATTACTATGGAAATACGCATCTTTCTACTGCTGATTTGACTTTCAAAAATCGCACTCCTGGAGTATGACTTTTTAATGTCAAATCAGCAGTAGAAAGATGCACGTCTCCGTAGTAATATTAACATTTTCAACTGCTGAGTTCAAAGAAAGTTTCAAAAATCGCACTCCAGGAGTGCGATTTTTGAATCTCATTCGATGAGTTCAGCAGTTGAAAATGTATGGAGATGCATATCTCCATAGTTACTTTGACATTTACAACTGCTGAACTCAGCAAATGAGATTCAAAAATCGCACTCCTGGTCTAATGTTTCAAATGTCTACTTTCACTTTTAATTTAATAAAATAGTTTTTCTAAATACTATACTATTGAACACTAATACTTTGTTATAAACTCTAATAAAAGAATTGGTTTCTAACCATAGAGAATTTACACGCTCCCCTGGGTTTCTAATAGTATTGCTTTTTATTTTCTCGCGGAGGGTGTGAAAAGTAGAGTATGGTCCTCGGGGATAAACGTGTTTTCATCTTGGGCGAGCTTGAACCCCTCGCTTCACTCAGGATTCTAGTCTTAACTCCCTCGCTCCCTCGTTACGCTCGGGATTCAATATCGCGCCCGTGATGAAAGACACTGCTTTATCCCCTTGGTACATAATCTACTATTGTATGTTTCCAGATAATAATCTACGACATAATAGACGTAGTCCCGGAGCCGGGGCAGCCTCTAACTAAGAACAGGTTCAAGGAGCTCTACGCGAAGGAACAGAAGGGACCCGTCACTGCCCTGACACAGGTGTTAGGGTACCTCATATCCGCAGTCGGACAAAAAGTAAGGAAAGTCTGCCGCCGTGGTCTGGCGAGTGAATACGGCGGAGTGAAATGAAATGTCTTTATTTATTTAAAAAAAAAACGTTATTAGTACCGATTCGGACTGTGCCACGACTTAACTAAATTTATTCCTGTCACTTTCTAAAATAAGATTAAGAAAAGAGACAGAAAACCAACAACTGACTTTAGTGCTGTCAAAGTGACGTTACACGCCCAAAATAAGATGCCATCATAATGTACGCCATCTATTTAAGGCGTTTTTGGGCGTGTAACGTCACTTTGACAGCACTAAGCTGTCCCTCAACTGTCAGCTGTTGGTTTTCTGTCTCTTTTCTTAATCTTATTTTAGAAAGTGACAGGAATAAATTTAGTCAAGTTAAGTCGTGGCACAGTCCGAATCGGTACCAATGTCTACAAAAAACAAGCAGTCAGCACATGCTTCGTCGATCAAATATACATAATTCGCATAAGCCAGTAACATGATTCGTCAAAACCTTAAATAAATAGTTAGAGATAATTGCAACATGCTTCAACTTAACAAACTAAAATCCACCACAAACTTCTAGAATAACAAAACAAAAACCAACTTAATAGACCATGTTACGGAACGCTCAAAGGAACCTATCACCAAGAACATTGTATATAGTATTCTATAAGTGGACCAAACTCTCTAATTTCGTGGAGAATGCAAAATAAACTCTAACGTTACGTAAAAATTATTAATTTCCTTCAATGTTTTTGTCAGCTGACAACCAAGCAAATGTATCGCTTCGGAATACCGGCGTGTCTCTTTCTAACGTGTTGCCAACACCCTAGTTAGAAAGGGACACACTGGTGTTTTGGGAATCTTACTGGTCTCGTTGCCAGCACTGTAGTGCACAATCTAGTTACTATACAACATTTTTGCCTATCACATTAGCAGCATTCCCGCGTTGAATGGCTAGATAGAGATTGCCCGATCTCGAGCGGGATTGAAATCGCGAAAAAATATCAGCTGTTTCGTAAATTTTGGTCAAAAGATTTTGCGCGATTTTGAAGTTGGGAAGTAAAAGTTGTACAGTTTGAGGGTTTGAAGCTCCCCTTTAAGTATGTAACAAATATAAGTATACTACTAGATACTGAAAAATAATTTTAGGCTCCTGTAGAAACTTGATGCAACATAAAGACAATGACGTTATTTTGATCTTAGGTTAATATTGACGCTGATTTGAATATTCTGTTTTTATAATATTGTTAACGTTTTCTTCGAAATGCGTTGTCAAAGAATATCGTCACCTTTTCCAGATCTACATCTGGCAGCTAAAAGACAACGACCTGGTGGGCGTAGCGTTCATAGACACGCAGATCTACGTGCATCGCATGCTAGCCGTCAAACATCTCGTGCTAGTCTGCGACGTGTACAAGTCCATCTCGCTGCTGCGCTACCAGGCCCAGCACAGGACTCTGTCGCTCGTGTCGCGAGACCTGCGCAGTGCACAGGTGAGAGTCTACGTGCATCGCATGCTAGCCGTCACACATCTCGTGCTAGTTTGCGACGTGTATAAGTCGACAAGCTGATGATTATGTTCTGTTTAACAGATCTACGAGATGGAGTTCATGGTGGACAACGCAAACCTGGGCTTCATGGTGAGCGAGGCGGAGGGAAACTTCGCGCTGTTCATGTACCAGCCTCAAGCCAGGGAGAGCTACGGAGGTAACCGGCCATATTTTTTGGTTGCACTTGAGTCACAGACTTGAGGCCGCGCGTACATGTGCGCACGTTCCGAGTGGGAGAGTTAATAACTTTATTTTAAAAACTTTGCAGGTCAGCGGCTGATCCGCAAGTGTGACTACCACCTGGGGCAGCAGGTGAACTCCATGTTCAGGATCAACGCGCGCAGCATACCCAACAACAACCATCGCAGGCACGTCACCATGTTCAGTAAGTATCTATTTCTTACTCAATTGCAAATTGGTGAAACATTTTTATAATATACCAATAGTCGGAAATGGAGCGACCATACCAATGACTACAAAGTGCCCTGAAAGGTCGATCGAACTAATGAATTAATTGAAGCCACTAAGGCCATCTAAAAGGGGTATGTTAAACTGCCGTGAAGTTGCTACCCGTTGTGTCTCTTCAACTAATATTTTATTTTACCCCTCTGTTGACAAAATTTAATATGCTATTCTGTATGTAGAACTATATAAAAGCCCGGACACTGCATACAAAAATTGCATTTGACAAGATGGCGTCAGCACATGCGATACCAAAGAAATTGAACCTTATGTCTTCTTCTTAAGTAACGAGTAACCAGTGCGAGGTATTCAGAGGGCGATAGAGGGGGTGAGGTAAAAAGTTGGAGGGGAGGAAGGAAATGTCTGTACTATATCTAGTAATAGATACTCTTTCTTATACTGTGACTATATACAATTACCTATTTTGTGTCGATGGTAGTAGTAACCATAGAAATCTAGAGAGATGCCAACCATCGCGCTGAGTACGAAACCTAGTGTCGCATTACCTACCACCAGTACCACGCGATAGAAAGTATTTTGTTAGCTTGAATGTGTTTACTATCCATTGCGGTATCAGAACTCAACGTTCGAATTATCTTTAGTACTACGCAAGTATTGTAAACTATTTACACATAATATCTCGAGTGGCTTTCAGCCTCATAATATATTGAACCATTACTGTCGCGAGCAATGTGTTCCGTTTTTGCGCATATTGCTGCGACACTGGCCCCGCCCCCTTTTCAAATCTCCCTTTAGTTTTTGTGATCTGTGGTAGTAATGTAGTAATATGTTTGCAGCGACGCTGGACGGTGGACTGGGCTACGTGCTGCCTGTGACGGAGAAGATGTACCGCCGGCTGCTGATGCTGCAGAACGTGATGAACAACTACTGCTGCCACATAGCGGGGCTCAACCCGAGGGCTTTCCGGTACTTATTGCCACCATTACACTATGCTTTATCATGTTAACCACAGACAAGAGAACAAGCAGAAATGGTTGGGGATTGTGCAATAGCGCGTAACTACCATTTGCAAAAACCGCTTAAAGGATGACTCAGGCTACACCGTGCCGGGTTCGAGCTGAGCGTCGGTCGTAGCACAGTCAACTAATCTAATCTAAACTATTATAAAACTGTAACAGAAGTCATCATCATCATGTCGTATGGCATTTTTGTCTTCCTGCTTGGATCCGGGGAAGTCTAAATTTCGAGATCAAGATTCTTCAGCCAGTCTTCCGCTGCCGGGGTTAGCCTATGGAGTTCCAGAACAGTTATGTCGGAGTTATGTAACAGAAGTGTGTCTGTACATTGAAGATATTTACAACAAAAAAATTACGAAATGTATTTTACCTGTCCCTGATTCCAAAATACCAATTTTTGGATTTTTTATCTGTCTGTTTGTTTGTTCGTTTGTTTGTTTGGGTGTTTGTTTGTTCAAGTATCACGCAAAAACTACTGAACCGATTTTGATGAAACTTTTTTTGTTTGATAGCTTATGATCGATCTGACTTAAAATCTGGTATATAATTTATGCGGACGAAGTCGCGGGTAAACGCTCGTATTACATATATTTTGTATGGACACACTCACGCTATAACGACCTACAACCGGGCCGGGCCGGGTCGGTTGCCTGCGGCCGACGCTCGGCTCGGACTTGGCTCGGACCCGGCACGGTCGGTGTAGCGTCGTCCTTTAATCGTCCTTTAATCGGGTGACATGCGATTTCTATAAAGGCGGAGCCGGGTTTCTCTTCTGTGATAGAAAGGTAGAAACTTGCAAATACGCGAACACAAAAAAAAAATACAAGTAAATAATTACTTGGTTTTTTGGTGGTAAAATTATCCTCAGGGATTGTTGATAACAACAATCCCTGAGGATAATTTTACCTTATGGCATAGTGGTGTATTTCTATCGATTGCAGAAAGTCAAAAATATTAACTAGTCTTAAATATTAACTAGTGACGCTATCAACATTAAATTACTTTTTATAGTTTATCCCGTTAAAATAATATTAAAGCTAAAGAATTACCTACTGGAAAATTTGTTTTAACGAGAAGATAAAACAAAAAATACATATGTTATGCAATTAGCTGCCCTAATGTCATCAAAAGGTGTATTTATTTCGATAATTTCAAACTCTACCCGTAACGATCTCGTAACCTTAGGGTCCGTATTTAAAAAAAGGTAATTTACATAGAGGAAGGAAGCATAGAGATAGGTGCGACAAACAAAATTCATGCGCTATGTGCGGCAGCCGGGGGTGTGTGCAAGTTGATTGGAGAGAGAGAGATAAGAAGATAGTAAAAACTATACGCGCGAGAAAGACAAAAAATATACATAGCTTCGTGCATACTATTGTCTTCTCTTTTTCGCGTATAGGTTTGTCCCTCACGATAATTTATGGGAGTTGGCAATATGTATTTTCTTCTCTTTTTCGCTTATATGTTTCTTTCACTATAATTTATATGACTGGCAATATCTATTGTCTTCTCTTTTTCGCGTGTAGGTTTGTCCTTATTAATATTTATATATTTTCGAGGGCGGGAAAAAATATTGTATAGAATAATATTAAAAATTCTTTTTAATAATTAATTCATCTTGCTTACCTAGTTATTCCTCTTTTATTCCTTTACATTTTCTTACATTTCTTGAATTGTTTGTGCCGTATCTCAGTACACATCACGGCTTTATTTATTCAGATAATTATTTTTTCAATGTAACTGCTGCACGTGACCGCAGTGGGAGAGCAACTAAATGCCAGAGTACTATATCGCCGCAGTTGAATGGGACAACGTCATGAAGCGCGATGTTCACTCTATACTTCTTTCCTCTATGGCTATTTATAGTAATAAATCATATGACCCGCAGCACATAGAAGGCTAATAATATAATTAACATGACATGTTCTTGCTCTTAGCACATACAAGGCGCCGCGGCGCACGCTCGGCACGGGCCCGGCGCGCGGCATATTGGACGGCGACCTCGTCACCCTGTATACATCCATG
Source organism: Agonopterix subpropinquella (assembly GCA_922987775.1). Lineage (NCBI taxonomy): Eukaryota > Metazoa > Arthropoda > Insecta > Lepidoptera > Depressariidae > Agonopterix > Agonopterix subpropinquella. The sequence continues at coordinate 1,534,611 of OV277714.1, forward strand.
CCCAACGCCGAGCGACAAGACGTACGTATACCTACCTTACCTTTACCTATCCGCCACTAATCTACAGGGTGAAATTGATATCATTGGCCTCGATTCGGAGTGTACCACGACTTAACTAAACTAAATGTATTCCTGTCACTTTCTAAAACAAGATTAAGAAAAGAGACAGAAAACCAACAGCTGACTTTAGTGCTGTCAAAGTGACGTTAAATGCGCAAAATAAGATGCCATCATAATGTACGCCATCTTATTTAAGTCGTTTTTGGGCGTTTAACGTCACTTTGACAGCACTAAAGTCAGCTGTTGGTTTTCTGTCTCTTTTCTTAATCTTATTTTAGAAAGTGACAGGAATACATTTAGTTTAGTTTAGTCGTGGTACACTCCGAATCGAGGCCAATAGCATCCTTTTAAACCCTTTCCCTAACTTATTTGAGACGTGCCCCCTTTCGACCATAACAAAAAATCCGCGCCCCCCATCCTCCAGTCCAGATTCTCAGGTCAGAATACAAAATTATTCAATAACAAAATAAGTATTATTATTGCTCATTCAAGTTTTACAAAAATCATACAAAAGGTATTTGGTAAGTAGTACCTACTTATTGGAATCTGATGGATGAGCTTGCATGGATTTGACGAGGTTTACTAATCTCGGCTTAATCATAGAAATGGCACTACCAATGTCAAGTTTATTTCTATACTTACTAGGTTTTTATTGCAAATATGTACTTGAGAAGGAAGTGCTCTTTCTGCTATTTGGGGTATGTCAATTGAGATTTGGTTGAATTGTTTATCTCTAATAAGGTTCTTAACATTCGCCCACTGAGGAATCAATATTATGTTCTTGACAGGTGTCAATCTCAGATAATTTCTGTGCCTTTTAATCGAAAATTACTTTTATTTATTGGTTGTATAGTCTGAAATGCAGTCTCAGCGGTCGCAGGTTTCTCCCCCCCCTGGGGGGAACGCCCCCCAAAAGGATGCTAATGATATGAATTTCACCCTGTGTACTGTACATACAGAGTACAGAGTCCCAAAAGTCGAATGTTAAACCGAAAACTGGAGGTATACAAGTTTATGACTGTTCTGGGAAAAATACAAAAATAATTCTATGTTTGATAGTTTTCGAGAATTTGTTTTTTTTTAACATTGGGAAAATCGCCACCCTGCACTGAACTTATAGATGTAGTTACAAATTTGTAATTTTTTTTTAAAATATACTTGTTAAACAATCCTGAATAATCTTCTCAGCGGACTCGATTCAAAAATAAAGGATTAGTGCCATACTTTTTAAAGAAAACACTATCTTCTGTCAGATTTCTGAGGTAAATTGTTTTCTTTGGCTACTTTGAGACTACACCCTGTATTCAAAATGTACGGCACTAACCTGGCAAGTTATTTCAAAAGTTGACCCATTTGATCAAGTTTTCAAAATGGTATCACACTTGACACTTCTAGTTATTAAATAGCTGTAATAATTTTTTTTTTCGTTCAACAACCCGATTTCAAAATAATAACCTAAACGTATCGTTTCAGATCGCAAAGAAAATCGGCTCGAAAGTGGAAGAGATAATGACGGATTTATTCGAGATAGACAGACTGACTGCTCACTTCTAGATATACTTAGTTTAAACTCGGTTAGCTTTACTTTACTTATGTAAATAAATAAGATTACACAAACTTATGTCTGAAGTTTTATTTTTGAAATTATAGTCTAAGGATAATATGGTTCATTATGTTAGTTTGCTGCCTGTAGTCATACCATGTAGTTCTATTAGTACTAAGTACAGGCACAGTATAAGAAAGAGTATCTATTACTAGATACAGTACGGACACTCCCTTACCTCACCCCCTCTACCGCCCTCTACACGTCTAGCATGATTTGTCTACACGCGCGCGTCGCGCCTTCGCTGCATACAAAATAACCTGTTCCCGCGCTTTTCGGAGAGTAAAAGCCGCGCTTGCCGCGATTTGTAGTATAGAAAAAAGCAAAGTCGCGCCCTAGTAGAGAAATCATGCTAGAGGGTCTGGTTACCTCGCACTGGTTACTCGTTACCTATTTACCTAAGAAGAAGACTTCAGGTTCAATTTCTTTGGTTTCGCATGTGCTGACGTCATTTTGTCAATTTCAAATTTTTGTATGCAGTGTCCGCGCTGTGGTCCTGCCGTGTAGTTCTATTAGTACTAAGTACAGGGTTCGAAATTATTAAGAGGAAAGACTAGTGCCGTTTTGTCCATACAAACGTATTCCCCTGTTTCCTCCCTGAATAATGAAATGACACTAGAGTATACAGGGTGTAACAAAACACCCTAGTAATACTTCAGGGGGTGCTTCAGACCATCAAACTGAACAACTTTCACTGTGGAGCCAACATCGAAATCGCGAAAAAAAATCCGCTCTTTCATACAAAACTGCAGTACCACCGTCACGACTCAAATGTATGGGACGGCAGATTTTTTTATTTTTTCTCGATGTTGGCTCCACAGTGAAAGTTGTTCAGATTGATGGTCTGAAGCACCCCATTAAGTATTACTAGGGTGTTTTGTTACACTCTGTATAACAGAATCGCATTTTTTCACGCTCTTATCCTTTTCTGTCGCTCAGGAACGTCATTTGCTAGAGCGAGAAAGAGAAAGTTCCTGAGTGACAGAAAAGGATGGTGCGTATGCAGACGAAGTCGCGGGCAAAAGCTAGTATTAAACACGTTTATTATCGGTGGTACTTTTGACTTATTTTAAACGGTCAATTAAAAGTGCATTAAATTCAGTTCAGCCACTGAAAGCCTAATGATTGCATCACGCGACCGCAGCTAAGACAAATATAAACTTTCACTCCGCAATGCAAGTCGCGCAAAACGAACAAATACTAAAATCATTAGTTTTAATAACCTAGTCTGCTCCTATTTGGAGCTAGTTTCATACTTACGTCTTAGGACTTAAGAGTAAAACTTTGTAATGGCATGGTAATAGTATAGAATCCGGTAGGATAAAACTATTCTCAGTAGATTCTCAGAATATCCTAAATTTTTTTGCGAGTGCAAAAAATTTATGTAGGTAATTAATGATGTATGTAATTTTGTAGCAAAATTTTGTATAATGATATTTAACTACTTCTGACTTTTCTACACTATTATTAAACAGTACCTATCAGAAGTGTGTCTGTACATTGAAGATATTTAGAATAACAATGGCGTTTAAATGTCCCTGACTCCAAATCACATATTTTTTTGGTTGTTTTGTTTTTTGTCACGCAAAAACTACTGGACAGAATTTGATGAAACTTTTTGTGTTAAAAGCTTTTAGTAAATTTAAAGCTAACGTTTATAACGTTTTTTTAACGACCGTAATTCTTTTCGGGGTGGTTAGAAACATTGCTACAACTACCAACTTTCTGTTTAGGAATGTGGGTACCTAGTTGTAAAAATGCGAACATTTAGAAATTTACCTAAGTTTTGAGATGAAATGATGTGTCAAGTGGTGAGAGTTGGCTAGCCTTTCGCCCACATAAACACAGCATGAGAAACCTTTAATCCCTTATTCGCCTCGTACGACACCCACGGGAAGCATTTGGGTGGTCCATTCTAAGCCGGAACCACACGGCAAGATTTTGAATAAGCTTAAAAAATGGTATATTTACATTACATAATTATTATCTAATAATAAAGGAACGGACAAATAAAAATACAAATAAAATGAGAAAAAACATAACATTAAAAATAGACGATAATAGTGTATCTGAACCAGTCACAGTCGCAAATACTTTTAATAACTTTTTTCTATCTGTAGGTGCCCATAAAGATTCGGACTCAATACCTCTAGGTCGGCCAGTGATTTCGCAAACGCATAATACAATTTATTTAAATCCAGTAACTCCACTAGAAGTATGCCGAATAATTAAAACACTTAAAAATAAAACTAGTTTCGGTTTTGATGAGTTTCCACCGGCACTTGTAAAATTTTGTTCTGCTGAGCTTGTGATGCCTTTAACATATCTGATAAATCAGTCTTTTCTTGAAGCCACTTTCCCTACTCTTCTAAAAACGTCAATCATAAAACCAATACCAAAAATAAGATCTACGAATAACGTTAACCAATTTCGTCCAATTGCATTATTGTCTACATTCTCAAAAATATTCGAAATGGCAATGTCTAGAAGATTAAACAGTTTTTGCGAAAAATATAACATCTATAATAATAGTCAACATGGTTTCAGAAAAGAAAGATCTACAGTGACAGCATTGTTCGAATACACAAATGAAATTCTAAATATTATTAATGATCACAAATACGCAATTGGAATAATGTTAGATATGAGTAAAGCTTACGATAAAGTCTCACACGGAATACTTTTAAACAAACTATTCGGTATAGGAGTGCGAGGACAAGCTCATAAATGGTTTGAATCCTATTTAGAAAATCGTGTACAGTATGTGGAAATAGAACACTTGGTTGATAATACTTTGAATAAGGTCAAATCTCAAAAACTATTTACAGAAAATTCAATACCGCAGGGCAGTGTACTAGGCTGTATCTTATTTTTAATTTATATTAACGATTTGCCAAAAACTATCATTAACAAAAGCATCTTATACGCAGACGATATTACAGTAGTTTTCCCATGTAACAATAATGACGAATTAACAAACTTATTAAATACTACACTTTAACCCATCGTAAACTGGCTAACAGAAAATAATCTACAACTAAACTTAACTAAAACTAAACTAATGCAATTTAGGCCCCGTCAAAAAGCACCGTTAAATATACACTTCACGTATAATAGCACAAAAGTTGAATCAGTAGATTGCTGCACACTACTGGGTGTAGAATTCGATAGTTATATTTCTTGGAAACAACACGTAGAGAAAGTCGCCGGTAAGCTGTCCAGGTTCACTTATGCATTATACAACCTAAAAAAGTCTACGGATTTAAAAACCACAATTAGTGCTTACTATGGATATGCCCATGCATGGTTGAGATATGGATTAATATTGTGGGGAAATAGTGTAGAAGCTCATCAACTATTCATATTACAGAAAAAATGTATCCGAATTATAGTAAATATAAATTAAATGGAGAGTTGCAGGCCTCACTTCAAAGATCAAAATATACTTACTCTAACTTCTATGTATATTCTAGAAATCTGTAACTTTGTTAAAAAACATCAGAACCTGTACCCACTAGTAAAAGATTTTCTATCCAGACCTCACAACTTACGGCATAAAGACAGATTGGCTCTACCTACTACTAAGTTGCATTTAGTTAGCTCAGGTGTATACTACATGTCCATTAAAATTTTTAACAAACTCCCTGTACGCATAAGAAATATAGAAAAGGCATCATTGTTCCACAAGGCTTTAAAATACTTTTTAATAAATAAATGTTTCTACAACCTTCAGGAATATTTTGAATACAAAGAATAGGATAATTTTAGATGCAGAAAAATGTTTGTAATTGTATTTGTTAGGTATTTGATTAATAAGAATTTTTTTGGTTTTAGATTTAATGTGCTGTTTTTTATTAGTTTTAAGATATTGCTGCGCCCTTCCAGGGTTTATGTGTGTACTGTACCATATTTTAAGATCTTATGTAACCACATAACGCAATAAATGGTATGATTATGATTATGATTATGATTATCTAGCTACAATGACAGGACAGTGCAGACGAAGTCGCGGGAAAAATCTAGTCTAAACTATTATAAAACTGTAAATTAAAAAAATACTTTTTTTTCTTCGTGTGTTTGAACGAGCATCACGCGAAAACTACTGAACCGATTTTGATGAAACTTTTTTGTTTGATAGCTTATGATTTGACTTAAAATTTGGTATATGTATAATTTGTGCGGACGAAGTCGCGGGTTAACGCTAGTTCCTTATAAAGTTCTCTTTCTGTGTCGCGTGAGCCTTTGTTAGATAACGAATGTGTAAGCGTACATATCTTACGATGGGATCTTACACTCCTAAAGGCAACCTAGAATCAAGATAGCTTCGCGTAACATAAAAGACTATTTTACCGGAAGATAGTTTTTATCAGATAATAGATAATAGCCCCTTTTGTGCTAATACTAGCCGTAGAGTAGAACAATGCACTACGTATTGTTCTACGGCGATTACATACTTACGTATTACTTGGTTATATCTTGAAGAGATCATTGTTAGCTTAAAAAGCAGGAAATAGAGACTTTAAAAATTAATTTGGTGTACTTTTTTGATCTAATGGGTACTTTAGATGCTAGACTAAATAAATCCTACACTAAACATATTTTTCAGAGTTATTTTTTAGACATTTTAAGAGGGATTCGAAATGCATAGTAGCGCTTTTGCTTCGGAGACGGCTGTCGACTAGGGTTGCCAGATGGTAGGGATTCATCTGGATTGTCCCGACATTTCACATGATATCCAGAATCCCGACAAAATACAAAATGTCCCGACAAAAGCTTTTAAAATTCTAGCGCGATTTAAATCACTTCAGTCAAGCAGAGTTAATAATTAGACTGAACTAAGATGTAGCATGTTTGAAATTTTGAATTCTAAAACTTTTCTGAGTACTTCTTAAGGCGGTTGCAGAGGGGTCAATTTTATACAAAATTTTGACGCACAATGCGCGTAGACGGTATTAATATAATTAACTTTGTATATATGGAAAAATAGTTTAGAAAATCTAGATGTCGCGTATCAAATAACATTTGCAATTTATAATATAATTACGAAAATATAAAGCTTTGAATTTTTTCATACAAAATTTTCAAAGCTTTATATCTTAGAAATTATATTATAAATTGCAAATGTTATTTGATACGCGACATCTAGATTTTTTAAACTTTTTTTCCATATATAAAATATTACTTTTATTAATTCCGTCTACGCGTATTGTGCGTCAAACGTTTGTATGGACTGAAACCACCTTAAGGATAAAAATTGGTGGATTCAGTGAAATTTAATGCCAAGTTAGTGCATGTGGCAACGTAAACAATAAATAATGTGCATAAACATAAATACATAAGCATAAAGATATTATACCTTACGGAATAGAGTAAGTGACATGAGTTGTCAAATGTAACCGTTTTTGGACGTTTTTTGGAGTTCTCGGCAGGGTAAAAATTCGATTTCTGTGTATAATTCTCTATCTAACGTGAAATAGTGAATAATTTAATGAAACAGTGTTAGTATATTTCACAAAATTATCTACGATTTCACTTTAGGTTCACGATTATTCACAGAAACCGAATTTTTACCAGGACTCCAAATCCCCAAAAACGGTTCTATTGCCTCGCGTCACGTATCTCTTTCTATTATACAGGCAAGCCGCTAGGTACATCTCGCTCTCTCAGCTGTCACTGTCTCTCTTACGTAGTATAATACCTTTATGTACATAAGTTACCTATGTCATGCTCATGCATGATTCTCTTAATTTACCAAAAAAGTTTAATAATAAATAATTGATTTAGGTAGCTTAATATTTATTTGTTCCGAAATTAATCCCAAAATCCCAACTTTTTGATATTTTACCCAGATATTTTAATATTCCCATCTGGCAACCCTACTGTCGACACTTGTCTTCCCGCTCATGCGCTACAAGCTACAACTACTCATGCCCTCTCGCTCGCACCACGTCGCGCACCTTATGGTGCTATGAAAATCATTGCATAATCTGTGGCGACGCGTTCCAAGTCTACTTTGCACTTCTAACCCCTCTTATAATGTTCTGTGGGTTCTCAATTAGTTTTTTATAAATGTAGGTATATTTAGACGATCCATCACACACCACACTCCCAAGTCGTGTAATCCAGTAAACCTGCCAAGTAGAGGAGTCAATTTTGTCCGCAATCATCTTCAGCACTCCGTTAGAGTTCCCACAAACAGAGCTCAGAAAGCTATAGCGGAAAATGTACAAAAAAACTCATTCTATAGTTCAATAAAACTTACGTTACATAAGAAACATTCGCACTGCAAAATAAACTAATTAAGGTACCTATATGGTCAAGTCAACGCGGTCAGCGGTCGCGGACGCGGTCAGCAGCGATTTTATCAAAATAATATCACATAGATAGTTTTTTGACTCTACCTCCACGTCGAAAGGTGTTCCTTTGCAAAGAAGATCCGTATCGACGCGACGGTCCGAATACACATCTTAAACAAAACTAAATATTATACACGGTAGGTACCTACCTAAGCATAAGCTTATGCTCACGACTATTTTCCCCGAGGTAGTCAGAGATATTCTGAAACTTGAGAACATTCACGTTTCACTAGTAGTACCGAAACTCTGTTCAGTGTCCTTGTCCAGAGTAAGTATGTACACTTAATACACAGTACAACTACTTACTAAATAAACAGAACATTAAATTACTTACTTAATGTAGGCACAGATATTAGAATACGTAGGTAACATTGTCAAGACTAGGCATTTTGGTCATTCATTATAATAAGCCTTTTTACAGAGGTCTTGCTTAGCATGGGACTTAAACTTTTTATCAGACTGTTTAGAATATCCTACCTGTGCCTATACCTTGTCTCCACCAATCGGTACAAGAGGAAGGAAGGAACAATCCGCTTCCTCTCAAACTTATTTATGGGAGGACCTGTGTCATGTGATGTAAACAATCTGTCTCAAGAAGAATGACCGCAGGCCGCATTTGTTTGACCGCACAGTGCAGACTAACGAACCGCAATGAGTTGCCATTTATTTTTAGTTGCTTTTTTGTAGCTTTTGTTTTGGTCGTTTTTCGTTCACATCCAGTTCATTTTGGCCCGTATTAGGTGTAGTGAATTAGATAGTACATTCACTACAACATCAATACTGTTATGAAAGTGCATTTCACAGAGTAGAATGTTATTAGTGGCTATGCCATATAAACTTAATATATACAACGTGTTAATGAATTAGCGCAAAACCTCATACACCCCAACTGATTTATAACAAAATAATTAGATTGCAACAATAATTTCATTATTTTTATAATTAAAATTTAAAGTTATTCGCATTTTAAGTTTTGAGGCAAAAATGATTTGTTATCATTTCAGCACTGAAATAAAGCGCTAACGTACTCATGGATACATTTTTATAATCTTGGTTTGGTAGTAAGTAGGGTGAGTGTGCCCGTGCGGTGGGTTGTCATCAGATTCAGTAAATTTTATTTTTTGCAAAAAAATTATTTAATATTTTGAAAAAAATTACCTATGTTGAAACCATGATAATTCGATTCTGCTCTCGATTCTAAACAAACTACTTTCTAGTTTTGCGTTAATTCATTAACACCTTCTTAATATGCTGACACTTTTTTAAGGGGATGATCAGACCATCAAACTGAACATCTTTCTCTACGGGACCAACATCGAAATCGCGAAAAAAAAATCATATGTCCCATACATTTGGCTCGAGTAGGTTTGCAGTTTTGTATGGGACAGTTGATATTTTTTTCGCGTTTCCAATGTTGGTCCCATAGAGAAAGTTGTTCAGTTTGACGGTCTGATCATCCTATTAAAAAAGTGTCAGCATATTAAAAAGGACCTATGGAGGTGCTACTTGGGAATGTTCCTCCATTGAAAAGGGAAGTACTTCCGCCAGGCTAGGTGTGATGCCTGGGGACCGGCCGTGGTCCAACAGTTCTTAGTGGGACCTTGTATACAACGTGTTAATGAATTAACGCAAAACTAGAAAGTAGTTTGTTTAGAATCGAGAGCAGAATCGAATTATCATGGTTTCAACATAGGTAATTTTTTTCAAAATATTAAATAATTTTTTCGCAAAATTTAAAATTTACTGAACCCGATGATAACCCACCACACGGGCACAGTCACCTTACTTACTACCAAAACAAGATTATAAAAATGTATCCATGAGTACGTTAGCGCTTTCTTTCAGTGCTGAAATGATAACAAATCATTTTTGCCTCAAAACTTAAAATGCGAATAACTTTAAATTTTAATTATAAAAATAATGAAATTATTGTTGCAATCTAATTAATTTCTTATAAATCAGTTGGGGTATATGAGGTTTTGCGTTAATTCATTAACACGTTGTATATATCGAATCTCTGTGATTATTTCTCTTGCGCGATTTATGTCTTGCATTCGATTGTGAACCTTATTTGTAGTAGGTTACGAGTCACGTATTTACGATGAACGTTGTCTTCGTATGGAGCATATTTCCGCGAGCGACGGTATCGCCATCTGTTGGCATCTTTGCTATAACTTGTGGGTGCTGATCTGCAGCGAGTCCCCACAGACCCTTTCCCGAAGAACAATTTGCAAGTGTAGGTATTGTTCAGGAAATCATAATTGGGAGATGCCAAAGACTTCAAACCTTGTTCCAAATTTTGATTGCTCATGTGCCGATTTTGTCTAAGTACCTATACAGTATACAGGGTGTAACAAAACACCCTAGTAATACTTAAGGGGGTGCTTCAGACCATCGGTAAATCCCACCATTCCCACCTATCCCCCCCCCCCCCCTGGATATAGGCCTCGGTATAGGCCTCCACTTTTTGTTAAGTTTGCACTACAATTTTTATAAAACAAGTTTACAGCCACTTTGAAACAAACATGCTACGACAACTTTGACGCAACAAAAATAAAAACAAACTTGCAGCAAGCTAACATGCTATCTGGGATTGTTACGACGACACATTCTTTGATGTTTCTCGGATATTATGACTAGCACATTTAGACACATAATTGTTATTACAACACTAACTCCCTATGTAACGTGTTTATAGCCGAATTGGTCGATGATTATAACAAACCTATTTTCATCTCGGTATCCTACCTACCTAAAATAGTTTATAGACTCAAAGATTTGATTATTTTGGTAGGTAACCACGGACCCAAGTGCTCCCGGGGGAAGTCCCTGATCCTCGTCTCCGACTTGCCTTCACTGGCCGGTCGGAGTGGATCCCAAGACGATCAGATCCCTCATGCCCCATTCGCACGAGGGCAGGGCAGTGAAGGCAGGGCAGTGCGGCAGGGCAGTTGGGAAAGCGGATGGCGTTCACACGAGGGCAGTTAGACGGGGCAGCTCAGTCCACAAGCTAATATAATTTGAGTTCCGTTTTGATAACTTTCGCAGTAATATTAGGTATTCCTATTTAGTTTTCCTTTAAATCTGAGTGTCCTACAAGAGTTTATTTTTATATTCAACTATTGCACTTTTTTATAAAATATAATTTTCCTTTTAAACCTTTATCACTTTTATGTTAAGCTGTAACGCATTCTCAATTCGAAGACATGCATTTGTAATTAAAAAAACTAAGTAGAATGACCAAAAATTATAAAATATCATGTTGCACTGCCATGCCCTCGCGTTCACACGGGGGCGTGAAATAGGTGGAGGGAGAAGCGAACTGCCCTCAAAAAATAGACCGGCTGTCTATTCACTGCCCTGCGCTGTTTACTGCCATAGCAGTACTGTCCTGCCTCGGCGCGGCTGTTCACACGAGGGCAGGGAAGTACTGCCCTCACTGCCCTGCCCTCGTGTGAACACGGCATCACCCCTGTGCTTGCCTTCATTAGCCGGCCTTAGGTTGGAATGTTATATGCTTGGAGAGCTATAGGTATGCTCGAAGAATTGATGTGTTGCGTAAGTGACGCTTGGCTTGATTAGCCGTTGGAGACTGAAATGATGGTCGTTTAAAGTCCAGAAGCACTTCTCCACTCTAAGCCGCTCAGGAAATGTTGCCGCCCTTTCCGGGGGCTCATTGATTTTGAGTTGGTGAGTCACCAGGCAGAAAGAGAGCGACGGTATGATAGCGCTGTATCACAGTGGCATGCTACACATGCAGGGCTCTGCCCACACGATAAGAAGAAGGAGAAGGGCAGCGCAGGACCGATCGTTGTGGCGATCCTTGGGGGAGTTCAAGTATCAACTTGCCGCACTCGACTCGGTTGAACGCAGAGCCAGAGGCTCATTGGCGACAGTAAGCTGGTGGAGACCAAGCTTCATAGCCTAGCCCACCGCCGCAGAGTGGCCTGCTTGTCGGTCTTCTACAGATTGTACTTCGGTGAGTGTGCCCTACCTTCCCCTTTCTATTATCGGACTTCCAGACGCACCGCGGGTATCACCCCTTCTTGGTTGAGATATCCGCACCAAGCGCCTTTCTGAATCTTTTATAATGTGCACAGCCAAGGAGTGGAATGCCTTACCTGCGTCAATATTTCCGAGTACTTACAACCCGAATTCCTTTAAAGTACGAGTGAACAGGGTACATCTTCTGGGTAAGCTCGCTACATCTACGACCCCACCTTCGTCCTGAGGACTGGATTGAGGTCAATAGCAAACCCATAGTTAACAAAAAAAAAAGTCCTATGTCCAGTAGTGGAGGTCAGATGCCTACTGTCTATCTAGGTAATTATTCGATACAGCTCGATAACCACCAAACACCATAGATGTTAAAATACGTAACATATCCCTTTTGACTCTCGGTTCCCGTGTTGGCATCAAAGTGTTGCAGTTATTTGTTAACAGATTAGATCCCTATCGTGTCGGCCTTACGGAAATGTGCTGATGGCTGTGAGGTAACAACGGTGGGTAACTGTGTTACCTACGATGTTACAATACTTCCGTGTTACGGTGTTGGGGAAATGGACAAAGGAAAGAAAAATAGGTCGAGAAAATGCTGGCTGAAATGTTCAGTTTGAAAGATCATGTTTTTTTTATTTAGTGGCTGTCACCAGAGCGGTTCCAAGGGGAGACAGGACATGATAGTCCTATAAATAGGACTATGGACTTAGGTAAACCTAATATAGTATTATACAGGGTGTGAGGAAAAGTATCATTAACCTTTAATCCACATACTCTACCCATCAAACTGAACAACTTTTTTGTTCTGCCAGGTTTGCTCCCATAGTTAAAGTTTGTTCAGTTCGATGGATATAGTATGTGGTTTAAAGGTTAATGATACTTTTCCTTACACCCTGCATAAGTAGGTACATAAATAAACTCACTACCATAACAGGTATAGATAACTGTATTTCTCCATTTTGCTTTTGCGGTAAAAACTCTATGCCGTAAATTAAAACTTTTCTATTATTATAATTTTATGGTGGAAGATTAAAAAAACAACTGAAAAATCTTATTACGGCAAAAGCAAATTAAAATGACCGTTTCTATCGATCCTCAACCACACTCTAGTTCCGATTCTGACCCGGTTCGGTTAGGTTCAATTAGAACCGCGCAAAATGAATAAAAAGAAAATTCCCGATCTATTCCCCGAGTCCTGCATATCAAGTAATTTTTGCACTTACAACTAAAAACATAAGAGCTCTTTCAGGTGATATCTTACTGTAAAACAAGAGACTAACGAACAAAACGATAAAAAAATATTTGCTGAAATTACATTGCTTGTCTGAGAACGCAGAAACGACAAATAACGTAAAGAGAAAATGCAGTGTATGTTAAAGATCGAAAAAGAAGTTTGGCGGAAGGCCATGTAATTTGAGACCCAGACTTAGATAAGAGGTCCCATACACGAATGAAACTTAGTAATAGATACGTGTAGAGTGAAACAAAACTAACAAAAATGTAAATTGGTAGTAATCTGTAGAAGTTGTTTCTCTTTATGATACTTTTTGTATCAAGTGTGTAAAACTCTCATTCTTATTAGATAGTCCACTCAATCTTCTACGCATTCAGTGTTCATTTTAATGAAAATTCACGATAACCGTACCATATTATGATAATGGAAGAAAGCGAAATCACACACAATATCAGTTCAACCAAGCCAAATACGTTCCGTAACGTCCAAAAATACCTCAGTGATAATATTGGATGAAAATAGCTGTCGTGGTTGCGTTTTGCTACTGCTTTTTGGACGATTTGTCAATTTTACTAGTAATTTCTACTTTTCAATCCGAACTTCTGTAGATGTGGAAGTTTTTTAAATAACGCCTTAATTATTTCTGTTTATAATTATTATGACCCCGTCCTGAATGGCTTTTAGTTTTCATAAAAAATGGCTGGGTCCAAATCTGCCATTCTTCTTTTGATCAAATTACAGACTTTAGAAAAAGTGTTTGGTCTCTGCTATTGTAATACTAAAAGTCTGTGGATCAAATCACATAGACAAGATGACATAACTGGACCAGCGTCACTAGATCCACAATACTATAGCGTTATAGCGAAACAAGGTGTCAAATGAAAGTGGGAGAAATATGGGGCGAAAATAAAAACAAAATGCTTAGGTTTTCGATAGCCAGTCACTTGGTATAAAATGTTGAGAGAATAATATTATGAAATCATTCTCGTTTGTGCATCGTAGGAGTGACATCAAAATGTGTTCAGTAATAGTTTATGTGAGTTGTTTTTAGTTAAAGTTTCATTAGTTTTAGTGGTTTTGTGCATGTACCTAAGGATTTTTCGGGAAAAGTGATTTTTTAGGCATTTCTAGTTTCAATCATTATTTTTGTTAATATTAATTACGTTTTTTCGGGCAAAACCGAATCAAACCGCAATCGACCGAATCAATCAGCAAACCGATTGAAGCAAAAAAAATCAACTGTTGCATTTGAGTCGAGTAGGCACTGCAGTTTAGTATGGGACAGCTGATTTTTTAGTTGCTCCGATCGGTTTGCTCCCATAGTAAAAGTTGTTCAGTTTGATGGGTAGACTCTTAGTTTAAAAGGATGCTAATGATACCAATTTCACCCTGTATAAACATTTAACTAACATAAATTTCAGCAGCTTAGGTAACAGTCGAATACCTAATATTTTATGTAAATGGGTATATACTTCTTATAACCCAGTAAAATTAGATAAATCAGAAGAAATAATTTCCGGAGTTTTGGAACTTTTTTTAAACGTTCCTTTGGTACGTAATATTGAAGAAAAAAAAAGTCCTGGTGAGGGGGGGGGGGGGGTGAGCTCGAGGAAGGGGGGGGGGGGTGAGCTCGAGGAAGGGGGGGGCTCTAAAGGTGATTTTTTTCAGTTTTTCGCTTATTTCTCGAAATCTGAAAGTCGTATCGAAATATTTTGTATAGAAAAATTAAACCTAACAAAATTTCCTACAAAACAAGTAGTATGCATTTTTGTCATAGGACTTAACCTTTGAGGGCTAAGGGGCCGAGAAAGTAACGGAATTTCAAAAATTAAGAAAATTGTATGGCGACCCTCATGAAAGTTAAAGATAAAAACAAAATGATTTCATATTCTTAATCAGCAGCCCCGAAAACCCCCAGATACAAATTTTCAGTCGGTTCAGGGAACCCTTAAAGGCTGCATTGGCGTTTGAAATTTCCATTGGAGCCATCTTGGATATCGCAATTTTGGATTTTTTTCACCGGCAACCAAATCTGACCAGGGTCCTCTATGACAATTGTTCAAGGTCCATAACCCTATCTGTCATAGTTTCCGCGGGCCGTTGACCTCATCCATCAGGAGTCGACCTTCCGAGGAAGTCAAAGTTTTCTCTGTATCACCAAGGCATCCATATGATGATCCCCAAATGTCATCCTTGTACCGTAAGGGGAACCCGGAGATCAGTTGGAGGTATCTGGTGGACCCCCACCCCCCCCCCCCCCCCCCCCCACATAGATATTAGATAAATACCCGTATAATTGTTCACCGGGTTTCCCCCATTCAACGCATAGTAAAATTATTTTAGGGATCATCATAAGGATGCCCTGGCGATAAAAATAATATTTCGACTTCCTCAGAAGGTCGACTCCTGATGGATGAGGTCAACAGCCCGCGGAAACTATGACAGATAGGGTTATGGACCTTGAACAATTGTCATAGAGGACCCTGGTCAGATTTGGTTGCCGGTGAAAAAAATCCAAAATTGCGATATCCAAGATGGCTCCAATGAAAATTTCAAACGCCAATGCAGCCTTTAAGGGTTCCCCGAACCGACTGAAAATTTGTATCTGGGGGTTTTCGGGGCTGCTGATTAAGAATATGAAATCATTTTGTTTTTATCTTCAACTTTCATGAGGGTCGCCATACAAATTTCATAATTTTTGAAATTCCGTTACTTTCTCGGCCCCGTAGCCCTCAAAGGTTAAGTCCTATGACAAAAATGCATACCACTTGTTTTGTAGGAAATTTTGTTAGGTTTTATTTGTCCATACAAAATATTTCGATACGACTTTCAGATTTCAAGAAATAAGCGAAAAACTGAAAAAAGTCACCTTTGGAGCCCCCCCCTTCCTCGAGCTCACCCCCCCCTCACCAGGACTTTTTTTTTCTTCAATATTACGTACCAAAGGAACGTTTAAAAAAAGTTTCAGAACTCCGGAAATTACTTCTCCTGATTCGTATATTTCAGCTTAATTTTACTGTGTTATTATGCTGACGGCTTATTTAACGGGATGAACAGTAGGCCTACCATGAGTTTACACTGTAGTATACTATAGTAAAACTACTGTAGTAAACTACAGTTTTTGTATTGAATTTTGTACAGCGCTCCTAGTGGTTACGTTGAGAACCAATTCTGTCATACAAAATTGACGGCGCAACTACAGCAGTAACGTACAGTGAAAACTCATGGTAGGCCTACAGACCATCAAACTGAACAACTTGTCTCATGTATGTTCTATTTTGGTGTGCAATAATTGAATTGAATTGAACTTTCTTTGGGACCAACATCGAAATCTACTTAGGTGTAAAAGAGTTTTCTACGTGCCTCCACAATACGAAAAAAAAAAAAAATTTTTTTTTTTACTAAATTACACTGAATTACATTACCTACACGGAATACAAGCACAGAAAAATAGTTATAAAAACACCCCGAAATGAGGTCATAACTCTTTCAAACATTATTGATTTTTAAACATGATACAGCCATGTTGTACTATTTCGAATCAAATTAAAGATTGAAAAATTAAGTCTCGGCGGGATTCGAACCCGCCCTCTTCCAATCCGGGGAAGTGCGTTATCCAATTTTTTTAACGTAACTCTGTCTCTTTTGTGCATTTTCAATTCAAACAGAACCATTAAAACCCATAACCACTAAAACAGCCATTTTTAAAAACAGCAGCTGTTCAGAACGTCTTCGGGGTGTAAAATTTAAAATGCTCGCCATAAATTGCACTGGCATTGCCATATTGGCCATAAATGTTAAATATTCGCCATAAATAAAGGCGAGTGGCCATCAGCGGCCATATGTCAACAGTATCTCAATGGTTTAAAACAGTTTACAATGTGCACCCAGTTTAGTGAAAACATAGGAAATAATTTTGCGCTCAATTTTATATACTACTAGCTTTTGCCCGCGACTTCGTCCGCGTGGAATTTGGAAAACCCCAAGTATCCTATGTTACTTTTAATACCTCCATGAATATGTTGTACAAAGTTTCATGATGATCGGGTTAGTAGTTTTCGCGTGAAAGCCTAACAAACAAACTTACATTCACATTTATAATATTAGGGATATAAGGGAGGATACCTACATACACATCATCATCACAGCCTATTATACGTCCCACTGCAGGGCACTGGCTATCGAATTTCTATAATCAGGGAGTATGGGCTGTCGAATTTCTTCTTAAGCTTATGCAGGTTTCCTCACGACGTTTTCCTTCACCATTTGAGAGCAGTCGGAATTACGTAGTCAAGTTAGAAAAAATCATTGGGACATGGCATGTCATCCGTGCGGATTCGAACCTGGACCTCAAGATAGAGTGTCTGTAGATCTCCGCAACGCGCCACCGTTGCTCTACATACATAAACTCACGACCATAATCCATTTTGAGATGGTCAGAAGCTTTGCTACAACTACCAAAAACCTTTTTAAGCATGCAGTTGTAGCAAGGCTCACTTTTGATAAAATAAAGGTTTGTTATCTGTGTGGCAAAATACTGGGTAAAAATATAAAATGGCATGCCATCGACCCGATAGAAGAAGAACATCATTGATTAATATTGTATTAATGTTATTTTTTATATAAATTCATCTCCTAAGAACTAGGCAGCTATTGCACTTCGTTAATCAAAGCATTTTCTCGCGCTACTTTTAAAACGCTGCGTCTTAAATCGCAATACAATCCCGTGTACTATCACCTACTGTCACTATGGAATGTGACACAGTGAGTTAGTGCGACAGTGTGCAGCCCACAGAAGTTCACAGAGCGTTCACAGAGTTTATTACGGCGATTACGGTCGGTATTGCATGCCCTGTGTTTACAATTTCCTTTTTACGACTTCTTCTTCTTATCGTGTGGGCAGAACCCTGGTGTCATAGTTTTTTCAGACCGCCTTACGGCCTCTGACGTGGTTTTTATGTAACGACTACTACCATCAGAGATAATAGCCGGGACAGGCTTAACGTGCCATCCGAAGTACGGAATCATCTTTCTTTTCAGACAATCAGGTGATTCAGCCTGCAATGTCTTAACCAACTGTCCCCCGTGGGAATCGAACCCACTACCTCCATGTCGAGAGCCCAATGCTCTCAACCATTAGACCACAGAGGTAGTACTGATAAGTACGTTCATAAACTCAGAACGAGGTTTTCGAGGTAGTTAGAATCTTTACTATACAGGTATCAATAACCCTCGTTCTCGTGTGGTAGCAAGGGGGCCTATCGCGCTAAATAAATGTCCACTGGATCGTCACTGAACCACTACCGAAACAACACCACCACGACACTGAACTACCACCTAAAATTTTTGAGATACTTGTAATTTTTCTTGTAGCGCTAATTCCGAATTATTAAAAAGGGCGTTAGGTACCTACATCTACTTATAGGTACCACTTGCGTCTTTTAGTTACCTCCAGGTAAAGTTTGATATGATTTTTATTTATATAGAAAAAAACCCGGAGCTAATTGAACCCAAAGTTAATTTATACCAGATTGAGCGATGGTTTGCTTTTGTTTTGCGAGTTAAAATAATATTAACCAATAAAGTGTTTGTTTCAAATGTGTTAGTTTTTCCGTATTTTTTCCCCCGCTTGTATTAAAATAGTGCCTGTCAATATAACACCAAAGGCACAATAAAGGCTGGTGCACACTAGACAGCTATTGTGTTACGTTCGATCTATCCGTCATCCATTCACCGCTCACTTGTTTTATTGTGAACGTGACTTTATAACATTCCGCCATTTTTGTTTTTCTTTCTTTTTTCCGCGCGAATTGATGGGTTTTGTGATAGGCATCTATTCGGGGCAAAACCGCAGCGCATGAGTTTGGTTGCTTTGTTAAAAAAATTGGTTATTATTGCGCATTGAAAACTATGAAAACATCGTGAGGAAACCTGCCTACGCTGAATAAGAAATTCTGATGCCTATGTGAACTCTACCAATCCGTATTGTGCACGCGTAGTGGACTAACGCCCATACATATACACCATGTATCCTCCGGCCTTGTAGGAAGGTCTGTGTCCTGCAGTTAGGACGTAAGTACAGGGTCCTTCTTAATATGCTGACACTTTTTTAAGGGGATGATTAGACCATCAAACTGAACAACTTTCTCTATGGGACCAACATCGAAATCGCGAAAAAAGCTGTCCCATACATTTGGCTCGAGTAGGTTTGCAGTTTTGTATGGACGAGCAGTTTTTTTTTCGCGATTTCGATGTTGGCGCCATAGAGAAAGTTGTTCTGTTGGACGGTCTGATCATCCTCTTAAAAAAATGTCAGCATATTAAGAAGGACCCTATACAGGGTGTAACAAAACACCCTAGTAATACTTAAGGGGGTGCTTCAGACCATCAAACTGAAGAACTTTCACTATGGAGCCAACATCGAGAAAAATAAAAAAAAATCTGCTGCCCCATACATTTTAGTCGAGTCAGTACTGCAGTTTTGTATGGGACAGTAGATTTTTTTATTTTTTCTCGATGTTGTCTCCATAATGAAAGTTGTTCAGTTTGATGGTCTGAAGCACCCCCTTAAGTATTAGTAGGGTGTTTTGTTACACCCTGTATTCAGGGTGTAAGGGACAGCCCTCCGCAAACTAAAACGGTGAACTCAGACCATCAAACTGAACAACTTTTTCCATGGAGCCTTCCTCAGGAAACGCGAAAAAAATCTGCTGTCCCACACATTTTGAATCTTGTACATGAAAGAGTAGATTTTTTTCCGCGTTTCCTGAGGTAGGGTCCATAGTGAAAGTTGTTCAGTTTGATGGTCTGAGTTCACCGCTTAAGTCTGCGGAGGGCTGTCTCTTAGTCGTAGGATGATGATTTTAAAACTAGTCAAGATCCTTTTATCCGAGCTTAAAGGATTATATTTTGGTTTAAAAAAATACATTTGATATTTTTTAGGCTTACAGAATTAGGTTTGAAATTTTTAGTTTGCTATTATAAATATCTCGTATTAAATCAAAGAGCAAAAATATTACGATTTTTCAATAAATTCATTGAACATTTTAGGCTATGTAAAAAATCATGATTTACCAGGCAATAAGCTTCCTACAGAGTTTCAGAATAGAGTCAAATATATCGTGCAGTTTGCACTTGGGATTTAAAAATACAAATTACACTTTCTGACCACCCTGAAAAGGGATTCGGGTCGCGCGTGACTTTGTGCACTTTTCACACAAACTCTGAAATCAACATGGCAGATTTGTACTAAGTTGAAAAAGAAACTATTTGTGAATTTCAAGAGCGTTACGTACATATGCGGTAAACGTATCGATTTGATTGTCTGTCTGTATGCCACATCAAAATCCGTTTAGCAGTTTTTGCGTGAAAGCGGAACAAACATCCATACTTACAAACTTTCGCGTCTATAATATTAGTAGGATACAGAATCAAAATACAAAAAGGTCCAGAGTTGTATGACTGCTATT
The DNA here is from genome assembly GCA_922987775.1 of Agonopterix subpropinquella. Taxonomy (NCBI): domain Eukaryota; kingdom Metazoa; phylum Arthropoda; class Insecta; order Lepidoptera; family Depressariidae; genus Agonopterix; species Agonopterix subpropinquella. The sequence goes on from OV277714.1 coordinate 1,555,332, forward strand.
AATTATTATTGTCTTAGGCCCTAGTAATGTCGAAGTTTGACCCCTGGTCCATCGAGATACGACACGCTTGAATGGGGTCATTTCAAATTCTAATGCGTATTGCAGGCACGTAACAAGGCCATGCATGGACCCTCGAAATTCAAGTCTGTGAATTTATAAAGTCATGGTGATTCTGCTCATTCATATACATAGGTAGGTAGAAGAACTTACAGCGAATGCCAATCTACAGAAATAGCAAGAAACGCAGGAAGATTTTAATAAATACAAGCTTTTACCCGCGACTTCGTCCGCATAAATTATATACCAGATTTTAAGTCAGATGATAAGCTATCAAACAAAAAAAGTTTCATCAAAATCGGTTCAGTAGTTTTTGCGTGATACTCGAACAAACAAACACCCAAACAAACAAACAAACAAACAAACAAACAAACAAACGAACAAACAAACAAACAAACAAACAAACAGACAGACAAAAAATCCAAAAATTGGTGATTTGGAATCAGGGACATCTAAAAATCATATCGTAATCTTTTTTTTGTAAATATCTTCCGTGTACAGACACACTTCTGTTACAGTTTTATAATAGTTTAGATGTGGGATACACGGATGCACTTCATTTATTCAATGTAAACTATTATAAAACTGTAACAGAAATGTGTCTGTACATTGAAGATATTTAAAAAAAAAAATTACGACATAGCTTTTACCTGTCCCTGATTCCAAATCACCAATTTTTGATTTTTTGTCTGTCTGTTTGTTTATTTGTTTGTTTGTTAGTTTGTTTGTTTGGGTGTTTGGGTGTTTGTTTGTTCGAGTATCACGCAAAAACTACTGAACCGATTTTGATGAAACTTTTTTTGTTTGATAGCTTATCATCTGACTTAAAATCTGGTATATAATTTATGCGGACGAAGTCGCGGGTAAAAGCTCATTCTTTATATTATTCTGAACCGGGATCTAAAATATGAAAGGAACCACAGAAAGGGCCTCGCAAAATCAAATGCCTTCTAACATCCCTGTTCATCTTAATAGTTGTTGTCGGAGTTTAAACTAACAGATCGACAGAAACTCTCGTATATTCAGTTAGATACGCATCTATAGACGTTTACTGTTAGAGGGCTATCACAGTCCAGTGGCGCCCTCATCACATTAAAAAATATTTCTCAATAAAGAAAGCCTAAATTAAAAAAGTGTTCAACATCAAAACTACAAAAGCCTTCAAGCTATTTTCATAGAATAATTTTATAGGTTTTTTAAAGGTCTAAACATACAAATTTTGAAAAAAGAAAAAAACAGCCGCTTTTGTTTTTATTCGAAATTGTCTAAAAGTGGAATGTTTAGAACCTATAAAAGTATTCTATGAAAATGGCTTAAAGGCTTTTGTAGTTTTAATGTCGAGCACTTTTTTAATTTATTCTTTCTTTATTGAGAAATCTTTTTTAATGTGATGAGGGCGCCACTGGACTGTGATAGCCCTCTTAAGGCACCAACATAAAGTGCTTTCATTTATTTTTTCTATTTGTTTTTTTATTTGTGGTTTAAGACATATTATTCAACCTTTTCGCAAAAACTGCTGGACCGATTTTGATTAAGATTCTTTGGTTTACCTAAAAGCTTTATGATTAGACTTAAAACGGGTTTATATTTTATCTTGCTTTATGATCACAGGGGTCGAAGAACGATCGATGTCACAGACAAAAGCTAGTTTAGTAATATAAGTAGAGGTAGACCTCACACAGAATTTTTTAACGATAAATTTCAATAAATATTTGCATGCTATTGTATTTTAGCTGACTAGATCATACTATCCTAGACCCTTAGATAAATATGTACCTATTCATGGCAAATTAAATTATTTCATTTCAGAAGTCGAAGAATTCGTTGAAATGAACTTTAAAAGCTGGTATTAAATTAAACTATTTCTTTTAACCCACAGTTTGCGAGCGCGTTGCTCATCACATCATCAGCAGCCAATCAACAACAACAACAGCAACAGTATCAGACCTTCCCTCAGTGGACCCCCTACCAGATGCACATGCAGTCTTACGATCAACCCCAGCAGTGGGACCAACAGGTCAGTGTTATTAGCTTAAGCTGTAGAAAGTCTTCTTATCGTGTGGGCAGCAAGCCCTGCTCCTGTAACATGACAGGGGTGAGAGTGACACAAGCCACTTCTAAACGTCAAATTTAAGTGAGATGACGGTTATCTCCATAGTATCTTACTTAAATATGACGTTTAGAAGTGACTTGTGTATGTGATTCGGCATATATTGCTTGTTTTGATACCTATACTTTTTAAAATAAAGATAACAAATCAGGCAATGTTTGCGGAAATCGGGCCTGCCCAACTGAAAGTGTTATAATCGCTGCTTAAAGAAACACTGTAATAATACCTACGAGTAAATGACAGAAATGTTCTCCTATTTTTCTGCTCATATCTCACAATCTAATTTCAACCAAAATTGGATACATTTTAACAAAAATGTGCGTCAATTTGTTGACAACACAAAGTGAAAGGATTGTAATTTTCTACGAGGAAGTGATGGGCACTTAGTGGCTTTGTCGTGTTGCGGTTTTGATGCTGCTAATGACAGATGTAGACTGGAGTAGGTACCCATACATTGATTCGCGTACTTTTGCTGATAACAAAAAGATGTAAAAATTTCGTGAAGTTCAAGTATTGCATAAAAAAGTACGAAAGTATTTCATATAAATGTTGTTTCCACTTTATTTCCTACCACTAGGTATATTTCAGCAAGGTGCAGCACGGCTAGCATGCCCCAGCGCGACATAGCGACAAAACAAGAAAAACGTTACGCGCGGCTCTTCGCACACGTAAAATAACAAAGATGGACGCACAACTAGATTTTTAAATTATTAATAAAAATTGGTTGTTTGTAAAGTCAGTTTACGTACGTTACTAGTTTTACGTGATAACGTCGTCGTTCAAATAGCAGAACTATTCGAATTGCTAGCTCTGACATCACGCGAGAAAGAGAGATCCGCGCTCTCGCTTGCACGCTCAGGCTCAGGCGGAACGTGACACTTTTTCGTGCGTGCAGCCGGTGTTCATCGATTTATAAGACGTTATCACGTCAAAATCCATTACCCTATTTGATATCGATCGATTCCCCAACGTTCGTCAAAAGATTTGTCATAGCACTATTCTGACGATTGATTTACAAAAAGAGACTAGAGTTAAGACGAACGAACGCAACGTTCGCTCGATAACGTCACGATCGCACCAGTGAATAACCTCCTTAATGAGCGTGACATTTTGTCCCAATCTACGGTCAGCATGAAAATCATTAATACAATTATTAGTTAGTATTTATTATTAGGTACAACTATACACTAAATGTTTTTCGAAAAATAAAAAATGGATCATAGTAGGAGGTTGGGATTATTTTATACATCGTCGCATTCGATGGAACCTCTGTGAGAAGCAATCGAGTGGCTTTCTTTAATATGGAATTATTGAAATCAGTTAAATTATGTGGTGTCCGTATCCATCTAGTACAAAGCTTCCCGACGCGACGCCTAAATATTGAATAAATTAATTATACTTTATTTTACACTAAAAATATACTACAGAGAGTAACAGACAGGTAATACAGAAGGTACAAAAAAAATTGGAAATATTCATGTAGGATCTTTTATAACTGACTCATAGCAATGATAAAGTTTGTCTGAATCCGCTGGTAGGTCACTCTTTGATCAGCCTCTCTCATGCGCTGCACAGCATTGATGTTTTCCTCAGTTGTCAACTTTGAACGACGTCTCCCACGCAGATCATAACTGAGATTGCTGCGATCATGCTTAAACTCATTTAACTAGTTCCAAACAAGTGGCTAGGGATGAGATTTATCATGATTTATACTAATCGAAGTCTACCATTAACTTTTATCTACAACGAAAATCGTAATAAGTTGTAGAGAATACATTTTTCCTTGCTAAATTCATCGTACCTCGCGACACGCAGTTTTCAAATTGGTATCAATTCGTTAAAACAATAAAAATTCAGCAATAATATTTTCAGCTATAAGTTAGGTATAGGATGCTTCTTAATATGCTGACACTTTTTTAAGGGGATGATCAGACCGCCAAACTGAACGAAATTCTATATGGCACCAACATCAAAATCGTGAAAAAAAATATCAGCTCTTCCATACCACAGTATAAGAAAGAGTATTTATTGTACATACAAAACTGCAAACTTACTCGAGCCAAATGTATGGGACAGCAGATTGTCCCATAGAGAAAATTGTTCGGTTTGTTGGTCTGAGCATCCCCTTGTCAGCATATTAAGAAGGACCCTGTAGAAATTTAAATAAATTTGGCATTGGTATTGTTACTATGGTTCGTTATAAAAACTTCCAATGTGCCCCATGTATTATCTACAACATGGAACGAAAGCACAGTACAAACATAAAAGTGTATACATCTTATTTGTTGCTGACGGTACTTTATCGGCGACTCTTCAAGAACACGCCATTTCAACAACCACTGTAATCTGTTTTGTACAAATACAATATGTCTCTTTAATTTGCTAAAACAAATAGAGAATGTCTGGGAGTAATGAGAATACGACTATGTTTGTTCATGCCTCGCTTGATTGTACAAAGAATTTTAAATTGGTTACGTATTAGGTATGCCTCTGGCAGATGTCAGTGTGTTCTCTAACATGTAAGACAGTTGGCATACAACCAGTGTTGCCAAGTTAGGCGATTTATCGCCTTTTAGGCTTCATCAGGGGGTCTACCGGCGACCTAAAAATACGATTGGCGACCGGTCGCCATTTAGGCTATATCCTATATCCCAAATTAAAATAGGCGATTTTGGGCTATATTCAGAAAAACTGACTTTTTCGGGTCATCTTAGGCTTTTTTTAGAAAAATCTGAAATATTATACTTATTGTAATATCTTTTTATCTATCTTGTAAGTAAAATTATAAGATTTTTTATCGCAGACTGCATAAACTGTACACTAAAACACACTATGTACCACACTATGTAACGTACGTGTACCTATGTTATGCGGTACAGCTATTTTTAAATTGTGAGTAGAGATTGAAGTTGTAAAAAAAATATTTTTTTCCGTCACGAGCAACCAATATAGCATTTATTTTGGCCAATTTGCTGTATTTTTAGGCGACTTTAGGCTATATTACACGGGGAAAAAAATTGGCGACTTTAGGCTACTCTACTTGGTCCGAGATTTTTGGCGATTCAGACTGGCTGGGACTTGGCAACACTGCATACAACTTCTACACCGTACAGACTTAGACTTTTGTAATCGGCCGATAGTTTAGTCAGTGAAATTCTAAGAGCAAGGATCTCCTTTATTCTAAAGCATAGAGACCGCATCAATTTATGATTGTAGTTAGTCTCTTTTGTCTTATGACGCACCTTTAATAGTAGAAGGAGACGGAACTATAGATCTTTGTTTATGCGGCTGTCCACTTTTCACTTGTCACTTTTTGTGCTAGTGTGTGTGAAAAGTGACCGTAAGCATCAGGGCAGTTGTCAATTTGGTCTAGTTGGTCTCTTTTGTCCATACTACTTGACACCACACACTCAAACTAGGGTTGCCAACCCATACAGGGTGAAATTGATATCATTAGCATCCTTTTAAACTAAGAGTCTACCCATCGATCTGAACAACTTTTACTATGGGAGCAAATCGATCGGAGCAACTAAAAAATCAGCTGTTGTATACATTTGAGTCGAGTAGGCATTGCAGTTTAGTATGGGACAGCAGATTTTTTAGATGCTCCGATCGGTTTGCTCCCATAGTAAAAGTTGTTCAGTTTGATGGGTAGACTCTTAGTTTAAAAGGTTGCTAATGATATCAATTTCACCCTGTATAATATAGTATCCTACTATATTGGGGCCCTACTACTATAATTCTGAGAAAAATATATAGTATGCAAAACTACTATATTTTGATGAGCAAATAATTGAGAATTTAAATATATTGGTACTTAGATCCAATAACAATGCCCAATAGCTTAGCAATATTTTAACATGTTTTTCTCTGTTCATCACAATTGTTACATTTGATCTAGACTGGACCATGTAGATACTCCCTAAACAAATCTTTACTAAATCTACCTGCTGAAAAATCTGATAAACCAGTTCTGTTTATCAGATTTTTATAAAATTATATTATTCCGTACCTATCGACTCTTGCATGCATGCATGATACATTTTTTTCTATAACAAATACGAAATGGAGAGATAGTAGTAAGAGTATTCAAACCAAAAAGTAGCAAATAAAAATTCCGACAATTTTAAATTAACTATATATTTTCTTAATTTTCCCGGATCTACTATATTTTTTTGGGCATTAGGCTCGAACTATTATATTTGGTCTAAAAAAAGTTGGCAGCCCTAACTCAAACACAAACGTGAAAAAAGTGGACATTCTTGCAATGGTATGGCTCCCCTCCCTCTATGCCTTTAGAATAAAGGAGATCCTTCCTCTTAGGTGAAATTATACTGGGATATTTTAGATGGAGCTTCAGACCAAAGGCGTGGTGGTCCAGCGCGAGTAACCTTACCTGCCGAGCAGGAGGCGATGGTTCAATCCCCGCCCAGGCCGACTCGTACCAATGAGTTTTTCGGAATTTATGTACACCTATAATTTGTAACACCACTGGCGGTGAAGGAAAACATCGTGAGGAAACCTGCGTGCTTCATGAGGCATGTATTATACCCACGGTCCGTTATAAGTGGCGACTGGCTCACTCCCCGTCATACTGGACAGAGTTTCAGTACTACTAGTGAAACGTGGATGTTCTGAGGTCAGAATATCTCTGACTACCCCCTTTGGGAATATAGTCGTGAGTATATGCATGCATGCAGCTTCAGACTATTAAACTGAAACTTTGGAGCTAACATCGAAAACGCAAAAATAATATTTGCTGATCTTAAAGTAGGATTTTGGGTCGCATTTTTTTTATGGAACACAAACAATTTTCACGATTTCAATGTTGGCACTATAGTCAATTGAAAGTTATTCAGTTTGATGGTCTGAATCTGATGCATACCTACTCCTGAAGCACGTAATACATTTAAGTTTAAATCCTGTCTATACAATTTATTATCGGAAACAAAATGAAAAAATATTAAACATTGATTACTAAATAATGAATTAAGTATACAATTGGCAACATGCCTCGTCCAAGAGGATGTACAGTCAAATATCCACGACAAGCTTCGTCACAAGAAAGTATACCTACATAAAAATCCACAACACATTTCGTCAGCAAAATAACAAAAATACACACACAGACAACAATGTCTATAAATCAACGACAATGTCTTATCTACAATGTCTAACTATTTACAAGTTGTCAGCCTGTCGTTGTACCTATGTGATTAGAATTTAACGATTAGCAAATAGTTGGCAGTTCCTGCGAATTTGAATGTCACACCACACGTCCTAAACTAAATTCATATTCGAAAGAAACAGTATGGAGTTTATGCAGTATCCGATTATGATTTTGAAAGAGTGCGAATCAAAAATAGCACTTTTGTAATATATTTTAAGTTTTTCGTTCACTCTCAGATCCCAGAGAAGACCAAAGTTCTTTCTAAAGCTTAGAACCTACCTATAAACTGCCGAACGCGTAGTGTATGTACTATAAATTCACTTCTTTTTGATGTTCCACACATAAAGAATTATTTCCGTTTGTGCATTAAAAATTCAAATGGAAACCCTACCTACCCTTTACGAGTTACAACCAAATTCATGTCAAACGTTGAAAAAAGAGCCTGCCTGTGGTTCCGTAACTTTGCGTACATGTGTTTTTGCTATTTTTTGTTATTAGGCGCTTTTCTCTCATTATTTAACTTTTAACGGTTTGACCACTAACATGGCTTAAACTGGTTTGAAGGGTCTAAAAAACTGTCGAGAATAACTGGATAGGGAATTTTTAAATGGCATTTAGGTACTAGTAGGTAATTTTCAGCATTAGGAACACCTATTTAGGTACTGTATTTAGAATCGCAGTAGGTAGGCTACCGTAAAAGGTGACTAAGTTGTAAGTGCATTGCAATATATTTGAAGAACATCAATGCTGGGCATATGCTTCCCTTATTAACTTATTATACACTAAGCCCCACTTACGTCAATCTCGGTTAGCAGTGAACTCCCGGTTTTTTTATACAAAAAATCATAGGTTACCAACCCCTGGACTTTATTGCTAAGTAACCCAGGTTGACAAAAGTGGGGCCTAGTAAGAGATTGTAAAATGACACTAAAGCTAAAATTCAGAAGCCATTGATTATCTCTTGATATAAATAAACAGACAAAGTTTGAAATGCATTCGACCGAACTAAACACCAAAACAGCTCGAAAACGAACTCCAGTTGAAAAGTTAACAAACTGTAAACATTGCACACAAACTATCTCTCTAGATAATACCTAAATCAAGTCTAGACTCTTAATTGAATTGACATGTGGTCTAGTTAGTGAAGTATTTCTAGCTTAGGTATTAAGTTAGAATTTGAACAAAGGCACATAAAGGACTTTGTCCACCGCGAATGAAGCTACTTGAATGTAGCTTAGCCAGACAGAGCACAGTTATAAAGAGTGTCTATTAGTATCAAAAAGTCATTGAGAGATACAGTTTGGACACTCCCTGCCTCCCACCAACTTTTTACCTCACCCCCTCTATAATTGCCCTCTGATTATCTCGACAGTTACCAGTAGTCTTGCCAGTACCATAAATTGACACCAAAATTGACACGTTATGTTTAAAAAAAAAGATAATCTCAGGACGAAGGATAAAAACTCTTTTTGATTAGAAGGGTGTCAAAGCGTTTTATTTAAGAAAATTCATTCTACTGCACGCAGCTAAAGTTATTGCAGCCCTAGACCACAGTATAAACAGAGAGTAAATAAATAAATAACGCTCACAGGCACATACATTGTAATGATCCCAAGAATGCACTATTTATAGGCTGTTTATTATGGAAACCATACAACAACGGCACAAACATATAAACATCCATGACCGAACCGGGATTCGAACCCAGGACCCTGGTTTGGCAATCCGGCGTGGTAACCATTACACCAACCGGGTCGTCAGCATTAACTAACTATATATAACAATCAAAATGTCGCTTTTATTAGAGTATCTATTTCTAGATACTAGACTCCGTTTCGCATATGCTGACGCCATCTTGTCAATTTCTGTTTTTAGTAAGCAGTGTCCGGGGTGTGGCCACAGTATGAAAGAGTATTGTATCTACATACTTACGAGTATCTTATCTTTTTTTTATTTATAATTAAATGGACTCTTGCTTGTGCGTTAGCACTGCATTTCCGCTAGTGTCAAGTATTTTATGGGAGAATCTATCCCAATCTCAGGGATTGTTTTTGGACAAAAACAAGAAGAGACGACAGGGAATGGAATATTATATTCCTTTCTCCGACATCTCACTCGGTCACAAAGCCCAACCTTGGTACAATGCGGATTGTGCTCGCGCTGAGGCTAAAAAAGAAGCCGCCTACCAAGCATGGGTCCAAGCTCGCGACCGCAAAGTTAGAGCTCGTAGGGTTCGCGCGAAGAAGAGGGCCTTTAATTCTGCCGCCAAGTCCTGCAAACGGGTGATCCGGAGGGCTCGATTCGACCATGTCAGCCGCATTGGAGCCAAACTGGCATCCTACCCTTCTGGTAGTAAACAGTTCTGGTCCCTTTCAAAATCGGTCGAATCCAACTTCTGCCGTCCCACTTTGCCTCCCATGCAGAAGCCTGATGGGTCGCTGGCTCACTCCGCAACTGAGAAAGCTAATTTATTTGCTTCTCTGTTTGCGAGCAATTCACGTCTGGACGCTGGTGCCAAACAGCCGCCAACCATCCCTCGTTGTGATTCTTCGATGCCGGAGGTCACAATACATACAAAAGAGGTCCGCAGAGCATTGCGTAGTCTGGATGTGAATAAGGCCAGTGGTCCTGATGGTATACCTGCAAGAGTGTTGAGATATTGTGCGCCTGAGTTGTCTCCTGTTCTAACACGCCTGTATCGCCTCTCTCTCAGAACAAGAACGGTGCCTAAATCCTGGAAGCTTGCGAATGCGCAACCGGTACCCAAGAAGGGCAGTCGTGCCGACCCCTGCAACTACCGCCCTATCGCCATTACTTCCATTCTCTGTAAAGTCATGGAAAGAGTACTTAACAGTAAGTTGCTGTCATACCTAGAAGACAATGATCTACTCAGTGATCGCCAATATGGCTTCCGCCGGGGGCGATCGACTGGGGATCTTCTTGTGTATGTGACGCACTGCTGGGGCGAGGCCATCGAGAAGCACGGTGAAGCACTGGCTGTATCACTTGACATCTCGAAGGCCTTTGACAGGGTATGGCACGCTAGTTTGCTGAGCAAGCTTCCCGCTTATGGCATCCCCGCTGATCTTTGCAGCTGGATATCTGATTTCTTGAGAGAACGGTCGATTAGAGTTGTCATTGACAGCTGCTCTTCTGACCTTATGGCAATTGATGCTGGAGTTCCTCAAGGGTCTGTTCTCTCCGCGACACTTTTCCTGCTGCACATCAATGACCTCCTTGTGTCGGGTATTGTTGGGTATGCAGATGACAGTACTGTCATGGAGAGATATGTATCTGGCGCAGGGGCCAGCGGGGATAAAATACGCTCGCAGAGGGAGGCCATGGTTGAGCGGACAAACTTGACTTTAAGTGTTGTCTCCCAGTGGGGTGACAATAATTTAGTCAACTTCAACGCCACCAAAACACAGGCTTGTCTGTTCACCGCAAAAAGGAGTCCGTTTAATCTGACTCCTACTTTCCGGGGTACATCTGTCCCTGTTTCCGACAGTCTTGGGCTTCTGGGTATAAGCTTGACCACAAAACTCAACTTCGGCGCTGACATCGAGTCTAAGGCTCAAACTGCGGCCAAAAAGCTGGGCATCCTAAACAAGGTGAAGCGGTACTTCACTCCTGGACAGCTCTTAGTATTGTATAAAGCTCAGGTCCGATCATGTATGGAGTACTGCTGCCACCTGTGGGATGGCTCAGCCAAGTATCAACTTGCCGCACTCGACTCGGTTGAACGCAGAGCCAGGAGGCTCATTGGCGATAGTAAGCTGGTGGAGGCCAAGCTCCATAGCCTAGCCCACCGCCGCAGAGTGGCCTGCTTGTCGGTCTTCTACAGATTGTACTTCGGTGAGTGTGCCCTAGAGCTGCATGAGCTCATCCCACCTTCCCCTTTCTACTATCGGACTTCCAGACGCACCGCGGGATATCACCCCTTCTTGGTTGACATCCCACATATCCGCACCAAGCGCCTTTCTGAATCTTTTATAATGCGCACAGCCAAGGAGTGGAATGCCTTACCTGCGTCAGTATTTCCGAGTACTTACAACCCGAATTCCTTTAAAGTACGAGTGAATAGGCATCTTCTGGGTAAGCTCGCTACATCTACGACCCCATCTTCGTCCTGAGGACTGGATTGAGGTCAAGAGCAAACCCATAGTTAATAAAAAAAAAAAAAATTGAGGATTGCGGAGCCTCGTGGCAGGCAAAAACGCGACGCGCGAAACCACGCGAGACGTGTGCTCGGGTCAGTCCCTGCAACGTGACTCCAGTATCTTATCTTATTATAGGGGCTGGCAAGCCAGCAACACTTCGACCCAACTTCGACTGCATACAGTTCACGGGAAGAAACCTGTAATTTACCGTTTTGGATAACCATCTCCAAGGAAGCACGTGGATCTTTCAAAAATGACTTCTTTGAACCTGGCAACCCTAGAGTTGCGGCAGACTGAGAGGTTGCAACCCTCATTTACCGAAACAGATAGGTAGACATTTTTTTATGATAAAGTTATATTGCGGCAAGATTTTGCTAAGCAACCCGGTGGCGTTGTATGAACTGAACCCCTGTGTACATACATAGGTACTTATATGTGTATACAATAGCTTCGCTCGCGGTGGGTGTCTCACTTTAAAGTGTCAGTCGTGTGAAGTTGGCGATAAGTTTTGTTAGAAAAATCACAATTTTCGTATAATATTTTTACGGGTATGTTGACGATGCCAATTTACGTGGAACTAACTGGACGATTTGAAGCATGATACATTTTGGGGATAGGGAATTTTATGACTCTTCAATCTGTACTGGACGTTTCTGGACGTTATGGAATACTAGAATCTAGGACTCTAGTCTTTTTAGGAAACTAGACATTTTCAGCCAAAAATGTAATATTGATCACTGAAAAAAATGTTTTATTAAACATAAGCAAACCGTTTGGAAGTTACAAAAGTTTCGTTTTTTTAGCATTGCATTACGGTTTGGTTAAATATTTAACAAAAACATTTTTTCAACCAGTATCGATTTTTTTGCCTAAATATTAGAATAATAAAAAAATTCAGTTCTACGATACTTTAAAATTAAATATGTTTAAATTCTAAAGAGAGGTTTAAAAAATCAAATGAAAGGCAACCCTATTGTCAGAGAAGGGGCCGTCCATAAGCTACGGATTAAACATAAAACGTAATTTTAATAAAATGACACCGTTATTTATGGATACAACGCACAGACTGCTCTTAATTTGAAATTCCGCGTTTAAATTAAGTATACATAATAACATTAATAAAACCAGATAATTAATTAACTTTTAAATGCTATGGTGAACCTTTCTTAAAGTAGAAACGTTTAAAATGTATCCAAAAAGGCTGATATTTGTGACGTCATACTAAGTGATAAATAAAATCATTCGCTAAATTTTCAGGGGTGGTTCAGGTATGAAAATGAACAACTTTAGTGTGTGAGTAAACCTGAAATCGCAAAAAAATAACAGTTGCTCTATGCCCTATGCTAATCTTAAACTGCGTATCGACTGTATAAAATAGTAGTTTTTTGTTATTTCTGGTTTGATACCATCGTAAAAGATAGTTGTTCAGTTTGATCACCTGAACCGCTTTAGCAAATTATTTTATTATAACCCAGTAGTTATTTTATGCGCAATTCTAGGTATTTTCTAACCTCTAAATATAACACTGTTTTTCAAAACTTAGTACCACACTTAAGTTAGACGGCAATTTGAATAAGTGTTTTTTTATATATATATATATATATCGTTTTTTTTCAGGCATTCCTTAAAAGATGATAAGTTTTAATATAAAACAAATAAAAAATATCGTACTTACTCTTTTTGTTTCAAAAATACATCTTGTGCACTTTAAAGATTATTGCAATTTTAAAAGTGTGGTACTAGATTTCGAAGGCCAGTGTATTTTAGTAAATACATACATAGTATAAATACAGTATATACACAGAACAGGCCTTGTCCCCGGACATTCGATGTTCGATATATCGCCACTGTTTCGGTCCGCACTTCTTTGTAATAGAGTTCATATTGGAATGAAAACGTTCACGAAATTGCGAAGTTCGAATGTGCGAGTAGAGGCCCAGATTCGCTTTCTTTTCTGTGGTATTTATAATATAAAACAAATCGCTATTTCTTTTAGTCTGTTTGTGCGTTTAGTTAAATTTATACCTTTTATAGATTTTCATGTCGTTTTCACATTTTTAAAGGATCTCTTCCGAAGGTTTAAAAAGGATTCACAACTCCAACACGGTACCCTAACCTCTGAAATCTTAATGTTTTGTAAACGGAAAATATAAAAGATCGTAAAACCAGCTTACGTCGCGGCTCCACAGTTTTTTTGTTTTATTATAATCTCCGGGATCCAGGTGCTGCCTTCAAATTGTGAATTGTGAACTTTTTGGAGACGAGAGGATTTGTTAAATGTTTGTAGTATTTTTTGACCCTGGAGGTCGAATGACAGGTTAAACAGATATAAATATTAAGTAGGTAGTACTTAGGTCAAACATTTAACACTAAAAAGTTTGCTTATGTCATGTGTGTGTCGTGTTAGGATTAATACCCTAACATATATTAAAACGCTTCTGAAATTATTCAGAACTTCAAATAATTGGCCGCTGGTTTTAATTCTGCCGTTTATAAAATATTCATATTAATTTATTGCCTTAAATTGTAGTACCTACCTACTGTATTTACATGGATAGGTGGTAAAAGATTTTCTAAAAATACAAGTACTTACAATTTTACCACTGTGCTGTTGCAGTACAGACCTAGATACTGTTGTATTGTATCCTTTGTACTGTAGCAGACATAAGAACAAAACAAAACGGCAAATTTTACAATAAGATTATAAGTAAAATATGTAGACACAAAAATGTATGGGACCGATATTTTTTTTAAAAGACATTGCCCACGTGACATAGTGTATTCGTTTCGGGTCGTTTCGCAGCTGGCGAATGTGTATGATTAAAGAACAAATACAAATCGTATGATAGCTGAAATTATACACAGGATAGGAAGAATATCGTGCTTCCCAATGAAATGGAAATTATCCTTTTCTGCAGTGGGATTTCTTATAAAATTCTAATAGAATTTACCAGTTTTTTATGGGAAACGGGCAGGGCCGGATTAAGCCATATAGAGGCCCCTAGGCAATGCTAGCCTCGGGGCCCCCTTGGGATGGAATTGTCTCTGCGGCCCCAAGGGCTAGATACAGTTGAAGTTGTTATAGATACAGGCTAGGTGGTTGCAATTAAATCTCTGCGCTTTTGTAACGACAAGCTGTTTTTTTTCGCGATTTCGATATTGGTCCCTTTATCCCATGATGGTCTGATCATCTCCTTAAAATAGTTACAGCTAATTTTGATAGACCTTATAATTATATTATGTTGATTGTATAGCTCATGGCAAAATAGAGCTGATTTATGTGTGAGAAAAAAGTATGAGCGAGCAGAAATTGATTTATATTAAATAGGATATTATAATTCGGTTCCAGCGAGAGCTCAGTTTTAGAGCGGCAAATAAAACAACAAAAATGAGCTCGAAATTTTACAATAAGTATACATTTTTAATACCATTTTTATTGACTGTCACAGACTTTTAAATAATTCTTTTAAATTTTGGGGTAGGCCTAAATCTTCGAGATTTTACTTATTTTTTTCTCGGGCTGCGGGGCCCCTGAGCGTCGCTGGGCCCATAAGCAGCTGCCTACTTTGCCTCTATGGTTAATCCGGCACTGGAAACGGGATTTGGCAATGTCTTTTCCGACGTCTCCATTGTGAAAGTGGTTCAGTTTAATAGTCTACACTACTTTAACCTTCTTAAATATTACTATGATGTTTTGATACACCTTGTACATTGTTTGTCATTGCAAATGCAAAGTGAGGAAATTCGATAAAAAACCAACAAAAAAATATAAAAACGCAGCCTCACGGTTAACCTTACAATACTGTGTCACGTTACTAAACTAGTTATTCAATAACGGTTACACAACAAAACAAAAATAAAACGTTAGGTAGCGAAAGTAAATAAAAACAGAATAGATACCGTAGAGTTTTATTTTTTTATTGCTGGCTGTTAATAAATAGGCGAGGAAGTGGTTTTAAATAGATTTTTTATTTTCTATCGCATTTGTAACTCGATACGAGAATGGAATAAAAAAATATGCATAATCAAGAGAAGAAAATAAAAGGACTACGATCGTGAGTTTATGTAGATACCTATGTTATGTATGTAATAAAATAAACTTTCTCAAATACCTACGTTATGCCAAAGCCGTTATTCTACCGGGAGTAGGTAGAGACTTTAAGATGTTTGATGGCAGTTAAAATTATTATACAGAGTGAAATTTCTATCATTGGCATCCTTTTAAACCAAGAGTCTACCCATCAAACTGAACAACTTTTACTATGGGAACAAACCGAACGTAGCAAAAAAAAGGCTATTCCATACTAAACTGTAATGACTACTCGACTCAAATGTATGCAATAGCCTGATTTTTTTTTGCACCAATCTCCTTCCCCTGTTGTTAACCCTGTTCTCCTTGTGCCAAAAATTATGTTGACTTTGTTTAGAGTTATTCTTCTATAGTTATTCTTATTCGTAGGTGTCAGCCGTCAGATTTTAGGTTAAGGGCTCCCCCACACATAACTGCGATGACTTATGTATGATTTTCAATCGTAGCGCTAGCAGATATTTGCGATGCGATGCAAATTCGCAGTTATGTGTGGGAGCCCTAACTCTGTTAACACACTATTAAAAACCCTTATCTTCTAATATCATTAGACGACACCCACGACAATAAATGACTTTATTCTAAGGGAACGCGATTGAAAATCTAACCAATTTTTTTCTTTACAGCATCAAGCGAGCGGTTACTCGGACAGCTACAACTTCGGCCAAGGCGACGTCGGCTCCGCAGATTCAGGCCACGAACAATCCCACGACTTCGGCGGCCAAGATCTCCAGTCGCACTCCTATCCAGTCCACCAGCACATCCATGAAGAAACACCCGAACCAGTCAAGCATTACAAAGAAGTCGTAGTCCCTGTTCCCAAGAACGTAGAATTCAAAATCAATCAGCCAATTCTAATTCCAGTACCTCATCCAGTCCCAATCCAAATCCCTGTACCCAAAGCTGTAGTTATCCCAATTATCAAAGAAGTGTCAATTCCTGTAGAAAAATCTGTACCGTACCCTGTAGAGAAAGTAGTGCATGTACCTAGAATCAAGGAGGTACCTTTTGAGGTTGTGAAACACGTTATCGTGACAGTTGAGAAGCCGGTACCTTTCAAAGTGCCAGTTCATGAAACTATAATTCACACGAAAAAGGGATCTCATAAGATATAATTTTTATCTTAAATATCTTGATAAGTCCACCGAGCCTAAACCTGCGTCCACATATCATATCTTACAATTTTGTAAATGATAATGGCGCATTTTCCAAGATTCATATAAATATGGCATAAATCCATAGTGCTCATTATACTAAAACTTTTAAGGGGGCTGTTTAGACCATCAAACTGATCAAGTTTCATTATAAGACCAACATCGAAATCGCGAAAATAAAATCAGCTGTCCCATACATTCCGCTCGAGTGAATTTGTAGTTTAGTATGGAACATTTTTTTTTCGATTTCGTTATTGGCCCCTTAGTCAAAGTTGTTCAGTATGATGGTCTAAACAACCCCCTTAAATGTTAATTTTTGTAACACCTTGTAGAGGCAAAAATCAGTATTCAGCTTGGCCGTAAAGAGTAGAAAAATGGAGAGCGTCAATTTGTTAGCAAGGAAATTGCATCCAACATTTTGTAAACCTGCGTCCACATGTTGTATCTTATAAAAGATTCCATTGGGTTGAAGTGTTCCTGTCTTGCTATCCCCCATAATAAGATAAGAATAATAATAAATACAATACTCATATACCTAGACGCAAAAAAACAGTATACAATCTTGGCTTTAAAGAGTAGAAAAAAGTTGAGGGCGCCACTCTTAGGTAGTTTGCAAGAATTCCAAAACCCGATTATACGTGGCAATTACATCCAATATTTTGTGCTAAATTAATTCGTGGTGTCACTGTTTTTTTACTCTTTTAAACCAAGCTTTACCTATTGTTGTATTATTGTCGTAAGAACTTGTATTGGATAAATTGGCGTTACGCTGGAAAACTCTATCTCGAGTTACTGAATTCGGAAATTATGTTTTGTGTTTCATCAATTAATTTTCTACCGTAATCGCTGCTCCATTGAACTCTGCAGTACCTAAAAGTTGTTTGTTGTTAAAGTTGTTTGTTGTTTATTGTTGTGTGAATATGTGCGTGTACCTGTTGTGTTGTTAATATTATTTTATTTAACTTTTAAGTACCTATTAAACTACTTCTTTTTCTATTTCTGTGTTTTCTTTTTAACGTGCGAATGGATGCTAAGTTAGAAAAACTCATTGAATACATTGCATATCATCCGTAAATCCTTTCACACCAAAGACATTTAGATTGTCATTGTTTCACACTAAAGGTATAAGGTAAAACTTTGGGTAAAACATTAATCTTGTCAATAAATTAAGAATCATGTATGTGTTTTATCCCTTTGTCTTCCACCTACAAGATCATTGCTTTCAAATACGTAAAAAAATGAAATGAAATACTCAGCCACTTCACTTCACAAGGTCACTAGTTCATTTCACATTTCTGTTAAACAAGAGTTGAAGGTTAAATAAAAGAAATAATGCAAATACCTACTTTTCTTACAAAATGAAAATACTTTAAATACTGATCCCACAAGACAATTAAGAAGCAATTAGTTACTTTATTAAGACGAGAACAAAGGAAAAAATTGCGTAGGTATAATGTTTTTGTTGTTTTTTGGACCAATGAGTATTTCTTCTTCTTTATTTACAGGTCTAAGCTTTTCCATCAAAATGAGTTTAGAAGTTTAGCCGTAAATTAAAATGTAAACAGACAGACAGACAGTCGTGAAAACACAACAAAGTCACGTTAGATTCTTATTCGTAGCACGTCAGCAATAATGATAATAATATGGATTTTGAAAAACCTTTTGATTTTGACTAATTTATTACCTATTAAGGAAATTAACTTATTAGGAATTTCCTACAGATGGAGTTTACAGGATGGAGGACAGATTCTCCTTCCCCAACGCCTTAACAAGAATTAAGATTGTTGTCGTAAATGCCTCAGTACTCTGTGACGTCATCGTAACATCGTCATTGTTTCCCGACGATTCAAAATGGCCACAATCATTGCCTATTGTTCTACTATTAAATCTTTTGCGCACTATTATCTTCTTAAAATGGTAACTAATGTTTCTATACAAACCCCAGGACGATGAGACCTACTGATTTCAAACTAGTCTCGAATCAGATTCGAAAATAACAACATCCTTGCGAGAATCAGGAAGGGGTGTTACTTTTTTTTCAACTATAAAGATTCGTTCCAAAATGAAGCTCAATTTGTCGTTGTTAAAGTTGATAATTCGACTGTTAATTTTATTAATATTATTCGTTATTTTATTTATGATCTCAACGTTTCTGTTTAGTGCACGTTTTTGGCCGGATATTTATACTTATGTGAATGCAAATATAACGATAAAACGAATACCGACGATATCGGAATTGAATATAACGATTATAAATGTAGCTGTGGATAATATTGAATACACAACTGAAATATATTCAACGACCGATGGATACACGGATGTTACCGACACTTTCGACGATTCTACCGGTGACTTCGATGATTTTTTTAACGATAGAAAGAGAAGAGAAGTGGAAATAGAAGAAATGAACAAAGATTACAGCGAATTACCTCAAAATGTTATTGTACATTATGTGTTTTCATACGAAGAGCCAACTGTATTGTTGAGGGATTTGGTGGATGAAAGAAAATTAACAAAGAGTGATTCGAAGGATTTTGAAATGATTGGGAAGGGAGAGGAGTTTCAAAAAATGGTAAGTGTAATGTCAATTTTACTATAACATGTTTCTGATCTAGATAAATATAAACACCCTTTACAATTCAATTCAATATTTATTTACATTCATGTTACACACGGCGACACATCAAGCTACGCAAAACCAAAATAAGGTGGCCGCGCGTAGGTAGAGTAATGTATAACGTCGCGCACCCAGCTTATATTGGTTTTGCGTATATTGAAAGTATTTTTATTTTAAAAATACAAAATATACGGGACTTAAAACTAAACTGACATAGGATGTGGTGCAGGTTCGATCCTTGTGGGAGGGTACCCAAAACGCTGACCGCATTTTCTCGCTGAATGGCTTTGCTGATCCGTATAGCGAGAAAAGCGCCAGCCCTTGGGTCCCCGTCGAGTTTATCAGGCGCTTTGATAGGTCTTTAAAAAGCGCGTGCGCATTAGGTCCCCACGGCCCGAGAGTTTCAAAACCAAAATCCATCATAACCTATCATTTTTCACAGTTTCAGACTATTTGTAGGTACAAAAATAATTTAAGTTGGCACTTTTTAATATGGCAAAAGTCAAACATAATTTTTACAAACGCTAATTATTTTTGAATAGTATCAGTATCGCCAAACTAAATTTTATAATATTATAATTTTTAATGTGATGTGCGTATTTTTCTAGATTTTTCTAGATACCGTATAAAGTATTGTATCAATCGACGTGGTATTTAGTCTCTCCTATATTTTTATTAGGTAGGTATGTAGGTAACGTACATTGCGAAACCGATTGATGGAAAAACAATTTAATCTTAACTTTTCATTGTCCGTTCCACGGTTTACGAAACATATCAATGACAAGTTCAATTATGGGTTGTTATAACACGTATACAATTTGTTAACAAATGGTTTACAACACCAATATCTTAATGGTAGTCTTCACTAGAACCATATGCTCTCAATCATTCGAAATTTTTCATTACAAGTACAGACTTGGACATTCGAACTTCGCAATTGCGTTCCAATGTCAACTTTATACTGAAGTTCGGGCTAAAACGGTCTCGATATATCGAAAAACGAAATATCGCCACTGTTTCGGTCCATTGTAATAGAGTTGACATTGGAACGAAAACGTTCACGCAATTGCGAAGTTCGAATGGGCGGGTAGAGGCCTTGGTTTTGAAAATTTTCGAATGGTTAATTCGAAAATTTTCAAAACGAAGTTCGAATGTGCGGGTAGAGGCCTTGGTTTTGAAAATTTTCGAATGGTTAATTCGAAAATTTTCAAAACCAAGGCCTCTACCCGCACATTCGAACTTCGCAATTGCATACCAGCAAATGGTTGACTGAGGACAAAACTTTGTTCAATATAATTTTAATAGATTCTGAGAATGAAAAGTTGGTTTGTTTTTTATACTTTATAGTATAAAGTATTTATTATTATTATATCAGCGGTCACTGTCCCATTATTGGGCAAAAGCCTCCCTCCGTTTTCTCCACGCGTCCCGGTTTTGCGCTTCGTTAGGCCAGTTCTTCAAGAAGCCATCGATTTCGTCCCGCCACCTTCTTCTAGGTCTGCTTCGATGCTGATTTTGTAACTGGGACCAGTTGCTAGTGGTTTTGGCCCATTGGTCATCTGGCCCAGTATAAAGTTATGAAAATGTTAAAACTAAACAGGCCTAAAATTGATGGATTAAACGGAATGAGGCGATAGCTGGGCTCATTTTCAAACAAAAAGGTCAAGTATGTTGGGGTCTCATTCAAAAAATATTTGTTTTTAACCATTGCTCATTTATAAAAATCTTGCTCTCAACACTCTTGATGAGGACGTCCCTTAACAAATTTTTTTTATTACAATATCGGCGTTGGTTAAAATAATTGTTCTCTGTTGCATCAGCGGAATGTTTTGTGACATTCACTTGTTCAATTAGTGACCTACAAAAATGAGTGGCACAAAAAACGTTGGCGCGTTTGATCTAGGTAAAATACACATTGATTAAAAACAGGATGCACATTCAAAGCTGTGCTTTGACTGTGTATTCTGTAAAATTTCATTAGCATTCCGAAATTAGATGCCCAAAAAAGTCAGATACCTACAGCTGTACCAGAAGTGCGATTTTTGAAAAGCATACGAGCGAATTGGCAGTAGAAAGATGCATAATCTCCATAATAATTCTGACATTTTCTACTGCCAAGTCGCTCGTATGATTTTTAAAAATCGCACTTCAGAACGAAAGTATACTCAGCAGTCTCGTATTTGTATGCGCTGCAGGCAGATTTAATGTATATTAAGGGGCTATGTAAAAAAAATAGGATTCTTCAAAGCTCCATATATCATGAAGTACTAACAGTAGGAGTATGATTTGCGGATATGTGTAAATTGAACATAAAATTGAAGTTTTGATTAGAGCCAAAACACGATTAAGACCAATTTTCTCGATAGAAAAACAAGCCAAAGTAGCCTCCGTTTTTGTCTATAAACGCTTGTAACTGCTAAACTGTGAATAATAGAAACATGAGACTTGATTTAAAAAAAAGAGATTGCTATTATCTAAGTTTTGATTAGAGCAGAATTGAACATACATAAATAGTACAATCACAATTAAATAAAGTTTGTTTTTTCGCTTGATTCGTTCCAGGCGCGCTCCGCCCCATCTCTTTCTCTCGCATCTGGCAGTAATATAAGCTATCACACGCCCGTTTCGCTTAAATTATTTTTCGACATAGGCCCTTAAGGGGTTTCCCTGACCGAACGACCTTGACTCTTTCAGAGCCACCTCACCTCTACTAAACTACGTCATTTTAGTAGGTATACCTATTTTTGACTGGCTTGTCCTTCATTATGTCACAGTGGAGCCTTCTAATCCAAGGAAATCACATTCTAAAATCATAAGAATTCGCTCCAAATTTAACAATTATCTAATTAACTCATTAAATATTGGTCTAAAAAAATTTTGCTAAATAGCAATTTTAGATCTTTATATTGTCTACACAAAGGTGTGTGTCTCAAGTAGAGTAGTGTGACTTCAACTTAAAAGGTAGATGCACATAATACTGATTTTTTCCAATATTTAGCCTTTCCTTTGAACACAGGTTTCATATGTATTTTATAGAAAAATAAGAAATATGATCTATAGCAAATAAAGCCGAGATGTTGAAGAATATTGCTACACTTTTCAATTATTTGTATGTCTTTCAAATAACGAGAAGATAGCTTCTAAAAAAACCAGTAAAATATGGCCCGAGCTAGCGTTTACTTATGGGGAGCCTCTTAACACTTTTAATAAGCGTCAGTTGGTGCGTTGCGGAGAGCAATGGAAACTCAATCTTGAGGTCCAGGTTGGAATCCGCACAGACGGATGACATGCCATGTACCAATGAGTCTTTCTAACATGAGTTAGAAAGACACATTGGTTCATTTTAAATTTTCAGGGGTGGTTCAGACCACCAAACTGAACAACTTTTACTATGCCAATGGGAGCAAACCTGAAATTGGATTGGATGTGTGAAAATCACCCGATATAATTTTACACAGAGCTACTGTACCTTTTAGGTAGGTACTTATAAGAGCATCGTCCGTGGCGCGTTGCGGAGAAGTATGGGCATTCAGTCATGTGGATCCGGGTTCGAATTCGGACGGACGACGATGTTTTCCTTCACCGTTTGAGAGCAATGGGTATTACCTACTCATTGGTACATGGCATCTCATCCGACCGTGCGGATTCGAACCTGTACCTCAAGATTGAGTTTCCGTAGCTCTTCGCAACGCGCCACCGGCGCTCATACATACCTACATACCTACTTAATATAAGAAACTTATAAATATACCTTAAATCTGTCTGGAGCGCATATAAATACGTCCTGTAAGTATTTCTTCGTTCTGTACGGTATCTGACTAAAGTTTTTCGGCATCTGATTCTGGAATCCTAATAAAATGGTACAGGATACACAGTCAACAGATTTTTCTTTTTGCTATTTCGATATTGGTCCCATAGTGAAAGTTGTTCAGTACACCCCCTTAAATTTGTGTAACACCCCGTATAACTTATCATATCAAAGAAGGGCCCTCTATATTGTTACTGAAGCTATAACCACGTTACACTACTATACAACGTGTTAATGAATTAACGCAAAACTTCATACACCCCAACTGATTTATAACAAAATAATTAGATTGAAACAATAATTTCATTATTTAGATAGTTAAAATTAAAAGTTATTCGCATTTTAAGTTTGAGGCAAAAATGATTTGTTATCATTTCAGCAATGAATGAAAGCGCTAACGTACTCATGGATACATTTTAATAATCTTGTTTTGGTAGTAAGTCGGGTGAGTGTGCCTGTGCGGAGGGTTGACGTTTGGTTCAGTAAATTTTAAATTTTAGACACAAATTAATTAGTATTTTGAAAAAAATTTACCTATGTTGAAACCATGATAATTCGATTCTGCTCTCGATTCTAAACAAACTACTTTCTAGTTTTGCGTTAATTCATTAACACGTTGTATACACAGTTCCACCGTCTTTAGATCAGGGCCTCAATCGCCCTAAGTTTGAACGATACTACCAAAACAAAACCACAACCAAAAACTTTACGTTATGCACAATTCGACGGCCCAGTAGCACAGTCGGTAGTGAACCTGCCTGCTGTGCCGAGGGTCACGGGTTCGAATCCCGTAAGGGACAAATATTTGTATGATGAATATGAATATTTGTACCCGAGTCATGGGTGTTTGTTGTATCTATACATGTATTCTATATCGTTGTCTAGTCATCATAATACAAGTCCAGGCTAGATTCTGGTACTTTAAATGTGACTCGATAATTTGTGTGACATTGTCCAAGATATTTATTATTTATTTATTATTAATTCGTATCGCGCAAATTATATTAACGGTAACGATTTAGCTTTATTTCGGAAGATACATTGGCGTAACGTTTGATGTCCGTTCGATCGAATTTTCTGTATTGTGCGATTTAACCGTTCAGAAAAAAATTTCGCGATAGCTATTTACTTCAGCTAAACCAAATCGAAACCAAAACTAAACCAAAACTAAACCAAAACCAAACCAAAACGGTTTTGGTTTGGTTTTGGTTTAGTTTTGGTTATAATTGCGCAATTGAGACCCAGATCACATACGATTTTGACGACGTTTTAGTAACGTACCGCAGAACGTACCGAAAATATTGTGAACCGATCTACGTCAGAGTTCGTGACTCACTTCGTTTAAGCTTTACCTAAAGCTTTCATCTCCAAATTGGCTATAATCTGCGTTAATTATGTACGGCCATCTATCAAAGTCAGTTCTACCACGCGAACCCAAGGTGAGTTGGGTATTGCCAAACAAACATTGTACGGCTGTTAGAGTAGCGAGATAAAACGCTCGCTTTTATGAGAAGAGGAGGTAACAGCGCGGGCAAAAGATTTAAGGCTACTCCTCCCATCTGCAAGGCTCTCTTTCTTACAAGCAAACTTTTGCAATTAGCCATCCCGCTTCAATTGCGCGGCTCCGGTCAGAATTTTCCGTTTTCTTTGAAAACCTGTATGATTTTATATGAATTTTCAAAAAATAAGAAAACATCATTTTATATTGTATTGTGAAGAATATTGTAAATTTTCATATTCTTCTGATCAACAATGTAAGAGTAAAACGGTTACAACTGGAAAAAAAGAGGTGACATTGGAGTCGTTTTTCTTCAGTTTTATTAATTAAAATAGATTTCGAGAAAAATCACGTCACTTCTCATATCCTGTAGATTGTTCAGTTTTGTTTATTGCTTAAAAAGTGCCATAGTTAATGTATAAAATGGTTACAAAGTTACTCAAAACCGGGCGGCCCCTTAAGGCAATTTGCCCGTGCGTGAGAACGCTTTTCCTTGAACGCTCTCGCCGTACAAGTCGGGCGACTTAACTTGACTCCAGGCCCTGTACCCGGACTTTCGATGTTCGATATATCGCTACTGTTTCGGTCCGCACTTCATTGTAATACAGTTGACATTGGAACAAAAACGGTCACGCAATTGCGAAGTTCGAATGTGCGGGTAGAGGCCCTGGCTCTGAATTCGACACCCCTCCTGCTACTCCCCGCGGGACCCCGCCGTCGCCGTGCGAGGCCAGTAGCGATGTTGCACGTGTTTCTCTGCGCTTTAGCATTTTCGAGTTATTATCTTGTAATTATTATTGTATTTTCGTTCGACCCAGGTGTCAAGTTAAGTCACCCGTGTAGTATGTTTGTTTGCTGAACGAGGCCTTTTTAGAAGAGGAGGTAACAATCATGCGAGGTAATCAGCAATAATTGCCCAGGGTTTACCAGACGTAGCAGGTCATATTGATTTTGATGTAATAGAATTGCAGAGGTTAGTAGTAGGTCGTGTAATAGATACACTCAGGGCCGGATTTAGGGGAGGGCAACCAGGGCAGCCGCCCCGGGCCTCCACAAAACAGGGGCCCCCACAATATAGACTTCCGAAAAAATATCAAATTCAGACTAGTACTTAAACACTAGTGTCGTGATTCTTTACTAAATTAAGTGATATTTTGTTACTAAACCTTTATTTTGTAATAGAATATTGTAATTTGAATGTAATAGAATATTAAACCTATTGCTAGTACAAAATAAAGGTTTAGTAACAAAATATCACTTAATTTAGTAAAGAATCACGACACTAGTAAACAACTTTTCCGATATTTTTTTTTATTGTATTGCATGATTATATTAAATATGAACAGAAATCATCGATCTAAAAAATTATGATTAGGTTCGCGGTAGCGCATTCGTTCGATGACACGAAAAAAATTAATTTGGATAATTCTTGTTTTAGATTATATTTATGTTTGTTAAATAATATGTACTTGGTTTCACAATTAGTTATTTATTGGAAAACTCGACTGAAAATTTACCATATTATTTGGAAAATAATTGGGGGCCAGAGGGCCTCCACTCCTTTGCTGCCCCAGGCCTCCACACCTCTAAATCCGGCCCTGGATACACTGTACCTATGTATTCCTGTCTCCCATTTGCAATGGCTTGAATTGGGATACTGCGATTCTTCCTACTTAAATTAGTTGAGGTTTTTGAGAGAGATTAGAGTCATTCCCAGGGCTTCATTGTCTACATCTTTCAAATGCTGTTGGTAAACATACATAAACTTAAGACGATAACCCACAAGACCTTTTAAGTATGCAAGCAAGTTTCAGTTTGAGAGTATAGACGTTTAACGTAACAACACTTGCAAAGCGGTAATATGTGACTAAGGTGGAAAACCTCCATGGAAAAATGGCATAGACTTTTAAACCGGACACCATATCACGTGAACATGACCAATTTTCTAATCAAATGACGTCACAAAATCCAAACATCGCTCATTTAATGGCCGCATAATTCCCACAGCAGTTAAGCCACGAGCTGCATCTCAAAGTATCGTAGATAAGACATGGTAACAATTACACGGTTGAGAGTACCGACAGATCTCATCACATTTGTACTCTGACTCACAGAGTTGATCGTCGGGTCTCAACGTGCCCAAAAATGAATTTAAAACATTTAATTTTGTTTTCCACGGTCTTACTTCAAGTGGTATATGTGAAAAGTGATTGTGATGATTACTTGACGTGTCTGAGTGATTTTTTTAGTGGATTTTTTGTTAATGATCACAATGGAACTTTAGTCGAAAATAATAATGATACGCGGTTTAATTCTACAGATTTGATTGAAGATTTAGAACGGAATTCGTCAGTAAACTTATTTGAAATTGAAGATTTTGGTAAAAGTATAGAAAAGGTTTTGTTGGATGTAACGAGTTTAATTAGAGAAGAAATTGAAGAGAATCTCAAAATTATTTCCGAATCTAATGTATTTAGAACTGTGGATAATAAAACAGATATTTACGTCAAAACATATGATTTGGATAAAAAAGATATAGCAAATATTACTGAAATAAATGCGAAACCTGACTTTGACATAACTGACATAATAAATAATGGAGATGGCTATAAAAATGTATTAAACATTGCTCCAATTGCATTGACTACATATAGTGATATTAATGAATTAACCAAAGCACCAACTACCTCAAATGATAACGATTATACTCCTACTAGTAGTCGTACGAAAACAACCAACACTGATAATTATATGAAGTTAAATACATCGAATAAAATTGAAGAAATAGATAACAGTGTACCTACAACATCAACCACAGTTTCAACTGCTACTAAAACAACAGATAATGTTGAAATTAAAACATACTTCTTTATCCCTGAAGATGCAATAGAAATCAAAGAAAATATTGAATTAACAAACGCAGTACCAGTATTTAATACTGATTTAACAACTGTTTTACCTATTTCAACTATAGCATCAAATGATTTCACCACTGAACTACCAAGTTCTGTACAAAATACAAAGAAAGTTCTCGACGAGGAGTATTTAGAAAATCAAGATGACAAAATTGATGTAGCTACAATCAAACCAAAAGAATCAACACGTCTAAATTCAAATCCAAAACTACCAAACGTTATTTATAACATAACAAAAGTACAAGAGTTCAATGATATTATAAACGTAAAAGAAAACGAAATATCGAATGAAAGTTTCGAATTAGATTATGAAATAGATGACAATGCAACTGATTATCCAGTCATAGACTACATAGATTTATACAAAGACACTACAAATGAAAATGTAGTTTACATTCCAACAGAAATACCGACTAATATAATTAGTGGTATTAACGATGACCTGAATAATGTAATAGAATATTCAAAAGAGAATCGCTTGAGAAATGGCGGACACAATACGGATGATGTAAGTGAGAATCTTGTATTGTTTCTATTATCTTCTTTTTGTAGGTCAATTTATAATGATGTTGTGTGAATAATTAAATTTTGTCGACAATCACAAAAGCAGTAATCGTTATCTACACTAATATTATAAAGAGGAAAGATTTGTACCTATTTTTGTATGTTTGTATGTTTGTAATGAATAGGCTCAAAAAGTACTGAGCCGATTTAAAAAATTCTTTCACCATTAGAAAGCTGCATTCACCCTGAGTAACATAGGCTATATTTATTGCTAGAAAAGATTAGACGTCCACCCGTGCGAAGCCGGGACGGGCCGCTAGTATAATTATAAGGTGGTTCTCGGATTAGAATAACATTTTATTGCGTGTGATTCCTGCGGGGCATGGAATGTCTTCTTCTTCTTATCGTGTGGGCAGAGCCCTGGTGTCAGAGTTTTTTCAGATAGGCCTTACGACCTCTGACGTGGTTTTTATGTAACGACTACCATCACCAGGGATACTAGCCGGGCCCAATGGCTTGACGTGTCATCTTTCTTTTCAGTCAATCAGGTGATTCAACCTGCAATGTCCTAACCATCTGGGGAAAAACGCACTAATGGTTAAGAGTATTGGCAGTGTCTTAACAAATGTTTACTATTAGGGTAATAAAATAAAGTTTAAATCATACTTCGATATTTGCTTGTGAAAAATAAATAGCGGTTCTTTCGTTAGTTTTGGATATTGTTAACAAAATAAATAATGAGTTTACAACGTTAGTTTGAAAATATAGCATTGGACATTCCAAAGTGACATATCACTAGGTGTCCCCCGTGGGAATCGAACCCACGACCTCTGCGTATTGTAAAGCAATAAAAATACCAGGAAATAATAATTTTAACATTGAACCAAGAAATTAAACTGTCGTTAGGTATATCAAAGCGCCGGCACCGCCCGCCGCTGCCGTCGTACTTCGTTTAAATATGGATACGGTGTTTTGAACCGAACGAATGAAATAATAATGGATTTCTACGCACTTCTGACACACTGATTGTTAATTTGGCGATCTAGGCTATTTTTAGAGATGTTAATGTGTTAAGACGTCAAAAAATTGGGTTAGTGCCATCTGTCCCCATTCCCAGCTGCCCCCGTCCCAACTGGCCCTGATTTTATTGCCCTACTATAAATGTAATTAAATACCATATCAAAAATAAAATCCCAACTGCACCAGACTTCAGATGTTTTAATGATAAACTGGTACACTGGAGAAGAAAAAGGATCAGCTTTAGTATCCTGCCGCATGAATTTGGGGGGTTGCCGCATGAAAATATCGTTAAAATATATTTATAACTAGCGGCCCGTACCGGCTTCGCGCGGGTGGACGTCTAATCTTTTCTAGCAATAAATATAGCCTATGTTACTCAGGGTGAATGCAGCTTTCTAATGGTGAAAGAATTTTTTAAATCGGCCCAGTACTTTTTGAGCCTATTCATTACAAATATACAAAAATAGGTACAAATCTTTCCTCTTTATAATATTAGTGTAGATGTAGATAGATAAAATTAATCGAGTGTTGATATCATCAGGGTCAGTTGGGACGGGGGCAGCTGGGAATGGGAACAGATGGCACTAACCCCAAAAATTTGAGGTTAGGCGAATAAGCGTGTGAGAATGCCTATCACACAAGATCAGCTCAATGAAGGATTAATAATAACCAGCCTATCATTGTCCACCGCTGAACAGAGGCCTCTCCCAAGGCACGCCACAAAACTATATCCTCGGCTTTCCTCATCCAGTCGCTCCCAGCTACCTTTTTTAAGTCTTTGTTGCGTCCCAGACTACGCCTGCCAGTTCTTGGGTTCCACTCTAGAACTAACTTCCTATTAGTTGTCAGTTCTTCGGCAGATATCACTAGCCCATTGCCACTTCAGCGTGCTAATTTTCTAAGCTATGTCAACCAGGATTAGTAAAGGCAGGATAACATTCTGTCAGAATATTTTGTAAGCGTCTGGCCTGGCTTAACGAATAGATGAACTGCCATGCGCTATCTCATTAGATTTAGATGGTACGAGAGAGTGAGAATTTTCTGCATCTTAATAATATCTTGCTCTTTTGTTGTCAAACAGTCACTGTAGTGGCTTCTTCTTCTTATCGTGTGGGCAGAACCCTGGTGTCAGAGTTTTCTCAGACCGCCTTACGGTCTCTGACGTGGTTTTTATGTAACGACTACTACCACCAGAGATAGTAGCCGGGACCAACGGCTTAGCCTGCCATCCGAACCACAGAATCATTTTTCTTTTCGGACAATCAGGTGATTCAGCCTGCAATGTCCTAACCAACTGGGGAAAAACGCACAAAGTGACATATCACTAGGTGTCCCCATGGGAATCGAACCCACGACCTCCGCATCGAGAGCCAATGCTCTTAACCACTAGACCACGGAGGCAGTTATGGCAGTTAGACCATGTAGTGGCTAATGTCGGTAAAGTCGGCTGTCTGTTACAGTAAGGATCGTCATTTTTTACAGCAGTGTGTCGCGCGGGCAGCATAGTAGAGAGTACGAATCAATCATTTCTGTAGCAAAAATCCGCGAGGAAAAAGTGCGAAAAAACAATTTTCTATTCAACACAGTGACGCGTAGATTTGTATAATTCCTGCTTTTGAGTATTCGAGCGATTTTTTTTAATGCGGCTGGCGATTTTCGTTCGTATTGTTGCGTTTTGTATGAATGCCAACGCGCGTTTGTTTGTGTGTTGGCTATTCGTATGAAATATTGGTGTAAAAAATGTTTTTAGTGTTGTTTTTGATGGGGGGAAATGTGTTTAAATGCTGCAAAACAATGTGAGTGTTTATACTGGGTCCTTCTTAATAATGCTGACTTTTTGAGATGATCAGACCGTGAAACTAAATAATTCTCTCAATATGAGACTGACATCGAAAACGCGAAATAAATCAGTTGTCCCATTTTGTTGGTGGTTTTTTCGCTATTTAGATGTTTGTCCCATGAAGACAGTTGTTGAATTTGATGGTCTGATCATCTCCTTAAAAACCGTCACCATGTTAAGAAAGACTCTACATGAAAGATTTTTGTTCTGAAAATATTGCTACAACTTAAAATGTTTGTAGTTTGTAACGAAGTTTCTAAACACCTCAAAAGAGAACACAGTCATAAGTTTATGTACTTGAGTATGTATGGAGGTAAACTAGCAAACTATCACGTGTTGCGAACGCATCAATCACTCCACACAAAAGATCTGTAAGAGTTCTTGTGTTCAACTTGAGTTTCCTTGTTGTATTATATTGTACATTGTTGGTTTGATACGGTATCTTATTTTATGGTTTAGTAGCAAACTATTGCAGTTTGTTTCCCCTTTCTTCTTCTAAGTTGCATGAATGTTTCTAACCACCAACTCTAGCTTCTGGTCGTACTTTTATACAACGTGTTAATGAATTAGCGCAAAACCTCATACACCCCAACTGATTTATAAAAAAATAATTAGATTGCAACAATTTCATTATTTTGATATAGTTTTGATAGTTAAAATTTAAAGTTATTCGCATTTTAAGTTTTGTGGCAAGAATGATTTGTTATCATTTCAGCACTGAAAGAAAGCGCTAACGTACTCATGGATACCTTTTTATAATCTTGTTTTGGTAGTAAGTAGGGTGAGTGTGCCCGTGCGGTGGGTTGTCGGGTTCTGTAAATTTTAAATTTTGCAAAAAAAAAAATTTAATATTTTGAAAAAAAATTCCTATGTTGAAACCATGATAATTCGATTCTCCTCTCGATTCTAAACAAACTTCTTTCTAGTTTTGCGTTAATTCATTAACACGTTGTATAAGGTCTCACTTAGCTGAAACTATTTTAAGTAGATGATTAGACCATCAAACTGAACAACTTTCTCTATTTGGGTATATTTAAGAGGGCTATTCGAGCTCAGTGGCGCCCTCGTCACAATAATAAAGATTTCTCAATAAAGAAAGTCTACATTTAAAAAAGTGCCCACTAGGCTTCAAGCTATTTTGATAGAATACTTTTATAGGTTTTTTAAAGGTCTAAACATACAAATTTTGAAAAAAGAAAAAAGCGGCTGCTTTTGTTTTTATTCGAAATTATCTAAAAATGGAATGTTTAGAACCTATAAAAGTGTTGTATGAAGGCTTTTGTGTAGTTTATTTAGTGGGCCCTTTTTTAATTTAGGCTTTCTTTATTGAGAAATCTTTATTATTGCGACGAGGGCGCCACTGAGTTCGAATAGCCCTCTTTTTAACTTCATGTAGAGAATCCACATTAAGTCGTGTTAAGAAATAATATTTCTTTTATCAGTGTTTTTGTAACAAAAAGACCACAAAAATATTAATAAGGATCACATTGCATTGAAAATAAATTCCCATGCCGCAATGAGCAAGTACCATAAAAAAAAACATTTAATTTGTTAGCATGTAATGCAAAAGACTATTATATTTGCGTGTTTTTTTCTTTTATGCCATTGTGATCCTTATTTTATTACAAAGGTAACCGTGAAGTAAAGATATATCGTGTGAAAAATCATCAGCAAGACCATGTAGTTATTAGATAAATTATTCAAAAGGTATTTATAACAAATTAATGGCTAATCTAGGAGAACTTTAATGCACTATGTATCTTAATATTTAATCAAAAGAAAATAATACTTAATCTAGGTACTATTTACAATCCCAGATAGAACAAAAAAATTTAATTAGGTACATGAAAAATAAAAACCGTCTAAACGATTGTGTACCTACTTATTATAGTTTTTGTAATTCTAGTTCAAGAAAAATGATTCAACTACCACAATTATATAAAAAAATCGTATATTTAACAAATTCCTGGTTCCTCTTAAATTTGTAAAGCTGACCAGTTTTTTGTGTTATTCAGTAAAGCCATTCAATTTACAATTTTTTTTTTCAAATTCGTGTTGCCGTATCAATTACTCTATTGTAGCATCTATGTCAGAAGTAATGGTTTCCTCACGACCTCTCAAGGTTGGGTAATTAGATAAAAAAGATTCCCTTTTTTTAGGTCTCTACTCATCTGGCTATTTGTGCTAAGAATGAACAAAAATCCATTTTTTTAACCCCGTTTCTATTGAATAATAGGTAAAAAAAAAGAAATAGGTAGACGTTTTTACTGATTTTATCTTTGATCGATATTTATATTAATTTAACTTAACTCTGAATTTTATGAAAATGTTTGGATTCATGGCTGTATAATACCTTGGTACCTATACTACCTATATACCTACCTACCTATATTTAAAAAAAAAACAACTATCTAACTATCGCAGTCAATAGAAATGGCAGCCAGGCAAAGGAATCCATATCATTCATCCTAACTTTTATTTTTTTAAAGCTTTTATAAAATCTGAAAATTTTTTAAAAGTTTTAAATCACATAATCTCCAAATGGTTTTCAAATGATGGTGGTACCTTTCATAAAATAAAATAGAATGTCGTCCATTGCGGATATCACGTAGATACTTTTAATAACGCATTCGATATCGATTTTAGATATAACGAGCTTTTACCCGCGACTTCGTCCGCATAAATTATATACCAGATTTTAAGTCAGATGATAAGCTATCAAACAAAAAAAGTTTCA
Organism: Agonopterix subpropinquella; assembly: GCA_922987775.1. Taxonomy (NCBI): domain Eukaryota; kingdom Metazoa; phylum Arthropoda; class Insecta; order Lepidoptera; family Depressariidae; genus Agonopterix; species Agonopterix subpropinquella. The sequence continues at coordinate 1,589,009 of OV277714.1, forward strand.
TCAAAATCGGTTCAGTAGTTTTTGCGTGATACTCGAACAAACAAACACCCAAACGAACAAACAAACAAACAAACAAACAAACAGACAGACAAAAAGTCAAAAAATTTGTGATTTGGAATCAGGGAAGCCAAAAAACCATATCGTAATCTTTTTTTTGTAAATAATTATCTTCAATGTACAGACACACTTCTGTTACAGTTTTATAATAGTTTAGATTATCGTGATCGTTTTTGAAGAAGTTCGTAGGAATAGATTGCCATTTGAACGAAAACATTTTATCGTATGTATATAAAAAATCCAAAGTCCCAGTAGACAACCAGCTATTATTTTAATTTCTATACGGTTGTTTCAAGGTAGGTAAGTACGTAGTTTTGTTTCATTATTTACACTGTATTTCAATAAATGACATGGCAGCTACAAAAACATGTATCGTCTAAAAATACATACCAATTTTTGCATTATAGCCACATTAAGAGCATAGACCAGTAGCCTAGTCATTTTACGGTTTGAGCCGGGACTAATTAATAATTAATATTTTTTTCGGTATTTAAGAGCCAATTTGAGCTTAGAAATGTACCAAAATTAAAAAAAAAATCACTTCAGCAACAGTTCCAAATTTAAAATTTAGCTTATTATCTCGTTATAAAAAACCTGATGGTATTTTTTTTAACCGACTTCAAAAAAGGAGAAGGTTTCTCAGTTCGACCGTATATATACAGGGTGAAATTGAAATCAATCGACAAAATTTAAGAGAGTGTTATACTCGAGATATGGCTGGTTTTAAAAATAGATTTAGACCAAATTAAATAACGTCCGAGATTTTAAAATATCGTAATTATTAATTGTGGCTGATTTAATTTGTGACTGACCGTACAGATGCGCGGCCGATACGCGGCGAGCGAGAGTGAGCGGTACGAAACAATAGCGCCATCTGTTGAGTTTTGGCGAATTTAAGCATTTAAAGCACGATATTTTTATGGTATAAGAATCAATGGTACGTATACCATTGTCCGTTAAGTACTAAAAGGAAATGTCCTTGCCTTATTTTAACAGATGTTCAAAGTGACCACCTCCATTTCGTATGCACAAATTGAGCCCGACACGGCGCTGGTTGTGATTTACAGCTTCAAATGCACTGACATTTTTTTCTCTCAGTTCACTCACTGTGGTCGATTCAGTTTCATACACACATCTTTTAATTTTCCCCCCACAAATAAGGGATGATACTTGAGAAGCAGGGTGCATCTTGCGATAGCGTCTTTGCGTTTCACGAAGCCTCCGTGTTTCTCACTAATAAATTATCACCATATCCAAAAAACTGCAGATTTGTGTACGACTTTTTTTTACAAATTCAGGTTGAACCTAATACGACACTGCACTGAAATCCAAGTTCCGATACGTAAGCGGGCACTGATTGATTACAGAGCGCGGTAACCTCTTAATCAGATCGCGACCAAACGGAAACTGTTTTTGTTTTGTTTGCCTGAGGCGCGTGCGACCTTGCCGAGCGGTGGGGATGCGCTCGCTAGAGTTGTGCGGGGGTGCTCCGCCTGCGAGGGGATGAACGTTGACCGGGCCGCCGGCCGGTGGAAATGTACAGTTCGAATGAGAAAATGTTTATTTAAGGAATTATTTAATTTTAATTTAAAAAACATTTTTTTTATTTAAAGTGTGTATGACACAGAGCGTTTATTATGAACCCCTTCTGAATGTTTTGGCATGCTTAGAATGTCTTTTATTTTCATAATTTAGATTTCAAGAAAACCCTGCAATATAAGATCTAAATCAGGAGTACAACTCGCCACCAAAATTTGTCGAATGTCTTCGATTTCACCCTGTATATATATATATTTTTTTTTATGTGTGTTCGCGGATAACTTCGTCGTTTATGAACCGATTTTGATGATTCTTTTTTTGTTGGAAAGGAGATATCCTGAGGGTAGTACCATGATAAGGAAACCAGGATCCGATGATGGCATCCCAGAGAAATCGAGGGGAATCTTCGAAAACCGTAGTGCCGACTAGTGTGTTTATTAATTTAAAGCACTCCTATTAAATCGAACTAATGAATTCACCACTGAAAATTGTGAAATAAACAAAATTTTAACAAAAAATTAAAACCGCCTTCAAAAAAACTAAAAAGTTAAAAAATAATATTGCAGCCTATGACTTTTTCGTTCGCATCATAAGAACATTAATTTGTCTTATAGAAGTCGGTGTCAAGCCAAGTCAAAAAATGCAAGCCCTGTCACGAATCGTACCGGCTTGACAGCGACTTCAATAAAACAAATTAATGTTCTTATGATGGGAATTATTTTTTAACATTTTAGTTTTTTTGAAGGCGGTTTTAATTTTTTGTTAAAATTTTGTTTATTTTTGCAAATATTAAAGGTTTTAGCATTATACATGTATACTTCAAACATGGTGTAAATATTTTTGTCTACTCAGAAGGTTTTGAAAAATACATTCGAATTTTCTAATAAAAACCTCATTTTTTTAAATTGCAATGCCTATTACATTACTCAAAAAAAAAAAAAAAATGTTGTTAAATCTAATTCAAATGTATTCGTATTTATATTATTAACTAGCGGCCCGTCCCGGCTTCGCACGGGTGGACGTCTAATCTTTTCTAGCAATAAATATAGCCTATGTTACTCAGGGTGAATGCAGCTTTCTAATGGTGAAAGAATTTTTTAAATCGGCCCAGTACTTTTTGAGCCTATTCATTACAAACATACAAAAATAGGTACAAATCTTTCCTCTTTATAATATTAGTGTAGATTTAAAAGGCTTCTGGGACTCACAATTTTGATTTCTATGTTGCGTAGTGATTTTTTTAAATACGTTTCAGATAGTATTTTTGTCACTAAATGGTGCCGGTTAGAGTTTAAAAGTACAATTAGTAATTACTTCCCACCTCTCATAACAAAACTCCGTAAAATGACTGGTCTACAGTACGGTTTAGTCCATACAAACGTATTCCCCTGTTTTCTCCCTGGATAAAATATTTTTAAAATGTAGGTAAACTTGAGCAAATATTTTTTTACCAATACAATCTGTCACCTCTGCCATGTCCTTATATTTTGCTTTTTTGCATTGATTAAGTAATTACTGTATGAACTAGGGACCTTCGAAAATGACCAATTTTACCGCCCGTTTTCAGACACCCAGTAAACAAATTTAACGAATATTAAACAATAAAGCAAAACATACAGACAGACATAGCCAAAGTCTTTTTCATATAATTTTTGAAAGAATTATTAAAATCAGTTTAGTTTTGGAGGAGGAAACAGGGGAATACGAAATGCTGATTTCTTTGGTTTTTTGTATATAAAATCGGTCCGAGTTGCAGTTGTCTCTTTCGCACCTTAGTCGGCAGGGGTGTATGGGTGGGGCGGATCGGAGAAATACGTATTCAGACGAAAAAGTGAACTATTCTCCAAATTAGAATTTGAGTCCGCCTATCCTCTGAAGTCTATGGAATAAATTTTACCATTTTGTGTTGATATCAAAAAGGTTGAATTTCCATCAATTAAAATGTTATTATCATTAAAACGTTATAAAATACAATGGATTGTTTAATTATATTTTGTATTCATCTTTAGTATTGTCTTTCCGACCGTTTGCTCTCAATGATAATAAATACTTGATATTTAAATAGACGGTTTAATAGAATGGTTCTATTACAATTTGTACTTAAATTTTTAATGAAAGACACCCCAACATTGTTTGTCGTTGCCCTAACGACAAGCTTTGAAAAGACCAACACAATATTTTTACAGGGTGGAAGGCAAAGTATCGTTAACCTTTAAACCACATACTCTAACCCAACAAACTGAACAACTTTTACTATGGGAGCAAACCGATCGGAACAAAAAAAACAGATGTCCCATACTAAACTGCAATACCTACTCGACTCAAATGTATGCAACAGCTGTTTTTTTGTTGCAGGGTGCACCCTATACGCTGTACAGGGTGTAACAAAACACCCTAGTAATACTTAAGGGGGTGCTTCAGATCATCAATCTGAACAACTTTCACTATGGAGCCAACGTCGAGAAAAAATAAAAAAAAATCTGCCATCCCATACGTTTGAGTTGAGATGGACTGCAGTTTTGTATGAAAGAACGGATTTTTTTTCGCGATTTCGATGTTGGCTCCATAGTGAAAGTTGTTCAGTTTGATGGTCTGCAGAGGGGCGTCCGCCCGGTTTTGAGTAACTTTGTAACCATTTTATACATTAACTATGGCACTTTTTAAGCAGAAAACAAAACTGAACAATCTACGGGATATGAGAAGTGATGTGGTTTTTCTCGAAATCTATTTTAATTAATAAAACTGAAGAAAAATGACTTCAAAGTCACCTCTTTTTTCCAGTCGTAACCGTTTTACTGTTACATTGTTGATCAGAAGAATATGAAAATTTACAATATTCTTCACAATCTAAACTATTATAAAACTGTAACAGAAGTGTGTCTGTACATTGAAGATATTTACAAAAAAAATAATACGACATGGTTTTTTCCTGTCCCTGATTCCAAATCACCAATTTTTGGATTTTTTGCCTGTCTGTTTGTTTGTTTGTTTGTATGTTTGTTTATTTGTTTGTTTGTTTGTTTGGGTGTTTTGTTTGTTCGAGTATCACGCAAAAACTACTGAACCGATTTAGATGAAACTTTTTTTGTTTGATAGCATATCATCTGACTTAAAATCTGGTATATAATTTATGCGGACGAAGTCGCGGGTAAAAGCTCGTTTATAAATAAAATAAAAAAAGTTAATCACTGCACCCATATATCACTTGAAACTGCTCCTGCTAATAATTAAAACTTACCTACCTAATGATAGCCCCAACTAAAAAATTAACAAAGAAAAGCGAATGTAAAGTTTTCTAGTTGAAGCACTAGTTCGTAAACTGTGAAACTTCACGGGGAAACAGAACAGAAGTTTATGAAAACAAATTCTAAGAAGAACAGAATAACAAGAAAAAACCGACCAAGTGCGAGTCGGACTCGTGCACGGAGGGCTCCGTCCAAACATAGAAAATTACAAAAAAAAATATTTTACTCAGGGATCCTGCACTGGTAGAATGCCAACCCGCGATAGCCGTGATACGGCTTTATCACGTCTCTTATCTCGTTTGTTCGCGCGCAAAAGAACGAGATAAAAGATGTGATAAAGCCGTATCACGGCTATCGCGGGTTGGCATGCTACCTGCACTGGAGTGCGATTTTTGAATCTCATTCGCTGAGTTCAGCAGTTGAAAATGTCAAAATTACTGTGGAGATATGCATCTTTCTACTGCTGATTTGACTTTCAAAAACCATACTTCAGGAGTGCGATTTTTGAAAGTCTAATCAGCAGAAGAAAGATGCGTATCCCCAAAGTAATTTTGACATTTTCAATTGCTGAATTCAGAGAATGAGATTCAAAAATCGCTCTCTTGAGCGCAAGCCGGTCGCACACTTTGGTGGTTTTTATTATTAGTTGTTTTACTTTTGAGTACGTACATGCAGGCTGATGATGGTAAAATAAAACCGGCCAGGAGACGAACTGACAGCGTATAGTAATAGGGTCCCGCTGGCTCCTTTATGGGTACCTACGGAACCCTATAAAAGAAATATGAACTAAAAAGCACAGAAGTGCGATTTTTGAACATCATACTAGCGAATTGGCAGTAGAAAGATGCATAATCTCCATAGTAATTTTGACATTTTCTACTGCCAAGTCGCTCGTATGATTTTCAAAAATCGCACTTCTGACCCTAAATTTTTGTCATCCCATTATCACGTAGCAATATTTTTCCCGCTAAAATAAAATTAATATCACCCACCGCCCCGTAATTCAAAGGACGTGGCCCTATTAAAATTAAAAATTCAAATATTTTTCGGTCGGCCATTTTGAATTGCTGTTTATAACCGTTAATGTCTCGTAATGGAGGTTATTATTGTGGCCATAAAGTTCAGGCTTTGTTGAGATTCTATTTTTATCCTGGTTAGATCTATACCATCTACCTACTTATACAGGGTGAAATTGATATCATTAGCATCCTTTTAAACTAAGAGTCTACCCATCAAACTGAACATCTTTCACTATGGGAGCAAACAAATCGGAGCAAAAAAATAATCAGCTGTTCCATACTAAACTGCAAATACTGCAATGCTTACTCGACTCAAATGTATGCAACAGCTGATTTTTTTTTGCTCCGATCGGTTTGCTCCCATAGTGAAAGTTGCTCAGTTTGATGGGTAGACTCTTAGTTTAAAAGGATGCCAATGATATCAATTTCACCCTGTAGTAATAACCGGTAACACCTGGATGAACATAAGACAGGCTGGCACATAATGGCATGCAGATTTTCATCATCCGTGAAGCCGTGGTGGTCCAGTGGCGAGTAAACTTGCCTGCCGTGCAGCAGGCGATGGTTCGATCCCCGTCCAGGCCGACTCGTACCAATGAGTTTTTCGGAAAACCACGGGCGTTTCGGTGAAGGAAAACATCGTGAGGAAACCTGCATGCTTCAATTTCGAGGCATGTATTGTACCTACTGTCATTACAAGTGGCGCGAGTGAAATGTGGATGTTCTATGGTTTCAGAATATCTCTGACTACCCCCTCGGGGAATATAGTCGTGAGCATTATGCTATGCTTTTCATCATCATCGTCCTATATACGTCCTACTGCAGGGCACAGTCCTACCCTCAGGAAGCGTATGGGCGTTAGTTCACCATGCGTGCACAATGCAGATTGTTAGACTTAATTTCTTCAGTGTATGCAGGTTTCTTCATGATGTTTACCATAACCGTTTGAGAGCAGTCGGTACGTACGTACGTATGTAAAGAGTTATCATCATCATCATCGGCCTATAAAGGGGGTAACAAAACACCCTAGTAATACTTAAGGGGGTGCTTCAGACCATCAATCTGAACAACTTTCACTATGGAGCCAAAGTCGAGAAAAAATAAAAAAGAATTGCCGTCCCATACATTTGAGTCGAGACGGTACTGCAGTTTTGTATGAAAGAGCTGTTTTTTTTTCGCGATTTCGGTGTTGGCTCCATATTGAAAGTTGTTCAGTTAGATGGTCTGAAGCACCCCCTTAAGTATTACTAGGGTGTTTTGTTACACCCTGTATACGTCCCACTGCAAGGTACAGGCCTCAGGGAAGATGTAAGGGCTTCCACCACGCGTGCACATCTTCAGAGTATGCAGGTTTCCTCGCGATGTTTTCCCCGTTTGAAAGCAGTCAGTATTACGTTACATAAGATAGAAAGCGTTTTCAGCGTATGCAAGTTTCCTCGCGATGTTTTCCTTCTCCGTTTGAAAGCAGTCGGTATTACGTAGGTACGTTAGAAAAAGTCATGGCTCTTAATGTACTACTGATGATAAAGTAAAGAATAATTGTTTGTTTGCAGATTTCTTCAAGAAACGAGACAAATGCCATGGTACCGTGGATAGCGACGATTTTTATCAAAAACGGTTCATCCAGTCAATTCGAATACACCTGCGATGGAGCTATACTTTCTGAGAGAGTTGTTTTGACTGGTAAGTTGTTATTTATGTACTCCAAGACTGTTTAGTAAAGTCCTGCTCTCTGGACTTCATAAGGTAAGAGCATATTAGGCCGGGCTGCATAGGGGAGGGGCACCGCAGCGCAAAAATCTGTCCAAATCGCAAAAACAAAAGCGTATGCTATATTCTGTTATCAAATGCGTATGCTATATGCTGACGGCCCGGTAGCACAGTCGGTAGTGAACCTGCCTGCTGTGCCGAGGGTCGCGGGTTCGAATCCCGTAAGGGACAAATATTTGTATGATGAATATGAATATTTGTACCCGAGTCATGGATGTTTGTATTTATATATGTATTCTATATCGTTATCTAGTCATCATAATACAAGTCCAGGCTAGATTCTGGTACTTTAAATGTGACTAGATAATTTGTGTGACATTGTCCAAGATATTTATTTATTTATTTTTATTTTGTTAGGACTTTGTCTGTCTAAACATTTATTATTATGGCACCAAAGCTATAGGTTGTCCTTGGTTTTATTTGGGTTCGAAAATCTGCCTTTTCAATCGCATTTTCGATGAAATTAGCTAAGGCCATATTCTGTTAGAACTAGTCCATCTCAGCATTTTTTAGTATAGCGTATAGCACCAAAGTAGTGTAGGAAATGAAGGTAGTGGACCCCCGCAGTAATTCATCAGTCGGAAAAAACTTCATAGCATGATAAAGTATCAATAAATTAAAAGTATTGTATAAATTTCCAAAAAATAATAATAATAGAAGTTAGGTATTTTTAACAAAACTCTTATTTAATTGATATCTTTTTTAGGAAAAGTTCTCAGTTTAAACATTCTTCACCGGACATATTCACGTAACGTTTAAAAACAACATATGAAATTTCCAAAAAAATATCCTAGCAGAAATACCAAAATTTTAGGAAAATATGTATTTTTGGTGTCACTTGGACCGGAAAAGTTCTCTCTCGAATTTTTTTACGGGAATGCCATTTTATTGAAGTTTTATAACCACAAAATGAAATTCCAAAACATAAACCATGTAACAATACTATTTTTTAAAATTGTCTTTCTACTCGCAGTGGAAAATTTCTCTATCTGTTTTATTTATTGATTTAAGTACACAGTTAATTTTCTTTTTAAGTAGAAAAATGTCCAAAAAATATATCAAGCGTATAAAAAACTAAAAACATTTTACATCGACAGATTTGAATCTAGCAATCGGGAGCTGTGAGTAGCGGGGAAGCGGGGTGTAGAAGCGGGGCGCGGGAGCGGTACTGGATGCAAACCGGCCGCCGCCGCCCGCGTGACACATCATTCACGTATCAATCATTGATACTAATATAGTCCGAGATCCGACCGTAAAATTATGCACCTATTCCTTAGGCGAACGAAATGTCATTCACGTATCAATCATTGATACTAATATAGTCCGAGATCCGACCGTAAAATTATGCACCTATTCCTTAGGCGAACGAAATGTAATTCTAGTGTATGTTTATACAGGGGTTGATTCAACGCCGCCAAGTTACCTAAAAAAATCTTGCCGCAAGTGCCTTTTCCATTATAATTTTTGGTATAACTTTTTCCACGTGTTTGTTAGGGAAGTGAATGAGGTGCCATCGGAAGGAGACTGGTCTAAAATACTTTAAAAACTAGGGTTGCCACCTCTCAATCTGCCGCGACTATAGGGTTGCCAGGTCCAAATATGTCATTTTTTAATCTGGCAACCCTAGTCTTGCGGCAGATTGAGAGGTGGCAACCCTAGTTTTTAAAGTACTTTAGACCAGTCTCCTTCCGATGGCACCTCATTCACTTTCCTAACAAACACGTGGAAAAAGTTATACCAAAAATTATAATGGAAAAGGCACTTGCGGCAAGATTTTTTTAGGCAACTTGGCGGCGTTGAATTAACCCCTGTATAAACATACACTAGAATTACATTTCGTTCCCCTAAGGAATAGGTGCATAATTTTACGGTCGGATCTCCGCCTAATAGTTGTTTTCACAATATATCGACGGGTTCCGGGCTATTTGTTTTAAGCGACATTTTTGGAACTTTATAGGAGAGCGATTCAAAGTTTCAGTTTCATGTTTCAAAAAAAACATAACTTATAAATTATCAGGCTTTTACTAAAAAAAAAGAAGCTAATACTGATTTCTGTATTTAAGTCCGCTTAATTTAGTTAGGATATTTTTTTTTATAGCTTTTATTATCACTTATCAAAATGTTTAATACAAAATGCCCTCTACGGTCTTTTATTTAGAAACAGGCTAAATGATTCAAGCGCCCTAGATTGTAAATTATAACCCAGTAAAATTAAGCTGAAATATACCATTCAGGAGAAGTAATTTCCGGAGTTTTGAAACTTTTTTTTAAACGTTCCTTTGGTACGTAATATTGAAAAAAAAAATAGTCCTGGTGACGGGGGGGTGAGCTCGAGGAAGGGGGGAGCTCTAAAGGTGACTTTTTTCAGTTTTTCGCTTATATCTCGAAATCTGCAAGTTGTATCGAAATGTTTTGTATGGACAAATTAAACCTGACAAAAACAGAAAACTTGTATCTGGGGGTTTTCGGGGCTGCTGATTAAGAATATGAAATCATTTTGTTTTTATCTTCAACTTTCATGAGGGTCGCCATACAAATTTCATAATTTTTGAAATGCTGTTACTTTCTCGGCCCCGTAGCCCTCAAAGGTTAAGTCCTATGACAAAAATGCATACTATTTGTTTTATAGGAAATTTTGTCAGGTTTAATTTGTCCATACAAAATATTTCGATACGACTTTCAGATTTCGAGAAATAAGCGAAAAACTGAAAAAAGTCAACTTTAGTGCCCCCCCTTCCTCGAGCTCACCCCCCCCCCCCCCCCTCACCAGTTAGTTTCAAGAAAAATTATTTAAGTGGACACAGGTATTTTTTTTCAGTGTCAGGCTAAATGTATTAACTACCGTTCTAGTAGAAATATAGAATCAGGCTAATTACTTTAAGTGTCTGAAGTATTAAAAAGTAGCTAGCTCCAGAACAAAATGATTCATGTCGTAGATCGAACTTGGAAGTGAGTTGTTTGAAATGACCATAAATTCCTTTGTTAAGTAAAGATTGGCGGTTATGCCCACAATTATAGTATGCTGTGTTTTGAAATCTGTCAGAATGAAATATTTTGAATGGAGTAAAAAATAAACTGAACGGCGCCCAAGAAACTCGAGTTTTTATTTTTCGCTTAAAACATTTACGCTGCATCTGATTTTAACACAGATTACAGATAGGCGTTTAAAACATTTTGATCTTCAATTCATATTGTCTATGTATGTCGGTTAAACCATTTTTCCTTATCAGATTTTATCAAAACATGTCGCATGAGACTAACTGAATCTGTGAATTGTGGAAGTTTAGGTTTCTTTACAACTTTTTTTTTCTTATAGCCCAGAATTATTTGTTTTAATTATTTGTGACATCATCACGCATATTTTGTGCAGGAACGCACCGCAATCCTCGCTAGTTTGCGGTCGCTCGTTTGAATTAGTATGAGTTTCTACACTGATATGGCCACGTACTAAATGTTGTGGGTCATCATCATCATCTCAGCCGATGGACGTCCACTGCTCGACATAGGCCTCCCCCAAGGTTCGCCATAACGACCGGTCCTGCGCTGCCTTCATCCAACGTTTTCCCGCCGCCTTCACCAGGTCGTCGGTCCACCGTGTGAGGGGCCTACCCACACTGCGCTTTCCGGTACGCGATCGCCACTCGAGAACTTTTCGGCCCCACCGGCCATCGGTTCTGCGAGCAATGTGCTCCGCCCACTGCCACTTAAGTTTAGCAATTCTGTGGGTCTTTTACCACTTTATTTGTTTTATAGCCCAGAATTATTAGTTTTTAATTATGCGTGACTTTATCATGCATATTTTTTGCAGGAACGCACCGCAATTCTCGATAGTTTGCGGTCGCTCGTTTGAACTATTATGAAGCTGAAGCTAGCGGCCAGAGTACGCAGCGGCCGAGACAAAACCAGGGCCGTAACGAGCGTTCAGTGCCCCGTCCCTAAAACATTTATGAATTCATAAAAAATTTTGTTACCGGCAATGGAGGATGCCAATTAATTCCTTAGAGAAGAGAAAACATTCTGACCCAATGGGCAGCAAGAAACAGTAAGCCCAAAATAAATAAAAATAGGAATATTAAAAAAAACGAAAAACAAAACAAAAAAAAATGCTCCAAATAAATTGTTCGGTAGGTACCTATCAGTTTTGATCCAACTCTGGATCTCAGGAGATCTAGGTGCCTCTGAGGGAAATGAGGAAATTTTTTGGAAACGGTTAAGCCCGTAGGCTGGGCCCAATGTCATAAAAAATTTTGAGATTTTTCGGTGAAAAACAATTCTTTGGTGTCAGTTCCAACCCAAGTCCGGGTCTCAAGAGGTTCCAGTGCCGCTATGGGACCTAGAAATTTTTTTCCGAAAGGGTTAAGCACGTAGACTGGGCCCAATTTCATAAAAACCCAGAATTTTGAGATTTTTCGCTCGAAAAAAATTCCGAATTTTTATAACATTGGGCCCAGTCTTCTTAACCCTCTCCAAAAAAATTCCTCAAATCCCTAGAAGCACTTGAACCTCTTGAGACCCGGATTTAGATCGAAGCTGACACCAAAGATTTTTTTTTGAGCGAAAGTTTTCACCTGATCACACCACATCACCACAAAAATTGTAGACGGACTAATAGCAGATGCAGTTTTGATATTTTCTAAGTGTTGAAAATTCAGATTACACAGGAATGTTGGGCTAACATCAAGAGGTATGTAGGTATCAGGGTTGTGATCTTGCAGTGCATAAGAGTACAAATTAGGAATGTCTTGCGCAACATCCTCGTTTTCGATTTGTTCAGTTTGAAATGGGAATCAGCGGTTTTCACAACTTAAAAATAGAAGCATTGCTAGAGCATTGTAAAAAATATTTTCCCTTTTTGAATGAAACCGTTTTATTTTCTTCTTTACTTCATATCTGTCATCTGCAGCTGATCGTTTCAGTTGTCTCATCCATAATCCTCTCCTTAACACATTCGCGGACACTGAACAAGACACAATAGAACTTTTATTGTTATCACCGCTATAGCCGGTCAGTGTCCGAGTTAAACAATAAATAAGCACAAATATGGATATAGTATATGGATATGGATATATATATGGATTAAATAAGTAGACGGAAACTTATAATAGTATTACAGTACGATAGCCCCGAGACTTTTTTAAATTTTTTGTACGGCTACGGTTCATAACTTCATAGTCTTACCGTGGGATATTCGTTTCATATTTTGTTATACATAAAATCGTGGCGATATTCGCCGTTTAACTTCGACCAAATATTCCAAGCTTCGACATAATTTCTGAAGATGATATAAATTAAGGGCGAATGTGACATAATAGTCCTTTTTGAGAAACAAGTAGTTGATATTCGCCATTACACCAATTGAATATCACCCTGTTCCCTTAGTCTTATAGGTATTCCGAATACACAAATCGAGAGAAAAACCGTTTTAAATAAACCAAAAAATGTTTTTCCGAAAAATGGCTTATTCGCCTTTTCTACAAACCACCGACGAAGTAATCTTTAACGAGCTTTGTCGAGTATTTTTTAACTTTAAAATTAAATATCTCCGTAACTTTACACCGTTGGACAGTTTCTTTGCATTATAATGTAAGGTAATAATAGCCCTAAAATACCCACAACATTTGGTACCAGACCGTATCAACGTAGAAACTCATACTAATACAAACGAGCGACCGCAAACTGCCGAGGATCGCGGTGCGTTCCTGCACAAAATATGCGTGATGATGTCACAAATAATTAAAACAAATAATTATGGGCTATAAAAAAAAAAGTAGTAAAGAAACCTAAACTTCCACAATTCACAGATTCAGTTAGTCTCATGCGACATGTTTTGATAAAATCTGATAAGGAAAAATGGTTTAACCGACATACATAGACAATATGAATTGAAGATCAAAATGTTTTAAACGCCTATCTGTAATCTGTGTTAAAATCAGATGCAGCGTAAATGTTTTAAGTGACATTGAGTATTGATTGCCGATGCAGGCTAAATGTTTTAAGCGACATTCCTATATATTTTTGAGATCAGGCAAAACGCTTTAATGAGTATCACCTATAAAATGTAGAGGCAGGAAAAATAATTCAAACGACTTATGCTGTTAAATCTATGACCGGAAAAAAGCTTAAATACAAATTTGTAAAAAAAAAAATATGGTATGAAGTCCATTTTGTCTGAAATTGATCAAAAATTATGTCGCATCAAACAAAGCGAATTCGAACTACCCATAAATTGCCATTGTTTCAAGTGCCACAAAAGTGCTCAGATCGCCACGAAACCGAGCTCAAACGACGCAGAAAAATCCGCTGATTCCGAATATGTATATAACTCAATATCGGCCAGGATGTCGCTTAAAACAAATAGCCCAGACCCCGTCGATATTATTATTGTTATGCGTTTGTATGACACTACGGTCTTACGGCGTTATGGAACTTTGTATTCTGTGCAATTTAATTTTAACTTTTTGTCATTTTTATAATTTTTTATCAAATCCGCCGTAATAACGCATATTCTGTGAAAATGACAACTATCTAGCTATACCGGTTCAAAAGTTACAGCCCTAAATAGGTAGGACGGACGGACAACGAAGGCTTAGTATTAGTAATAGGGGCCCGTTTCACCCTTTGGGCAGGCCTGGCTCACTCGGCACTTTAGGTATAAAAATGTACCTTCGCGGCCGGGCCCCGACTGCGAGGCCTAATTCAGTCGAGTGCCACTCGCTCATTGTATCGCACCGACCTTAATACTTGTTTTTCGTTTCTAAAATTAAATTAGTATCCTACAGATCGTCGGATGTATAAAATAATATAATAATATTCATAATCGAAAGATTGTAAAAAAATACTCCATCGTAATCGGTTCTTTGGCCCGAATTTTATCTATTTTTGACTTAGATGAATCAAAACCGTTGGCTGCGGTTAACGACCCCCGGCCCCGATCGTAGATTTCTTCCTCGGTCGAGCTTAACATTCGTTTGTTCGGAATCGGAACGCACTACTAACATCCCTTGCACCAGAGTCCATGTGTTCGTTAGATAGTGAACCTTCTGTTGTAAACTCTTATATATTCCGTGCTTTGGGTACGGAACCCTAAAAATGCAATAAACGTAATGTAAAGAATCACACACCAGTACGTGACCCTCCGGTGCGGGTCACGCGATCAAGGTCGTACAATTAGCACGATCACGCTAATCTGCACCCAACTGTTAAAGCAAGACGGTACATTATTGCGTAAACGCGGGAAATATTTATCTTTGCTTCCAAAATTTCTGTGTTCTGGATGATATTTCTTTTGGATATTTTGGATTTGTGGGTATATGTGACTCCCTAAAATAATTTTAAAAAGAAATAATGCTGAGAAGTTTTCCATACTGAGTTATTACTAGTTTAAAATAAATGTATATTGTTAAGTATTATTTTTTGGAATTTTTTACTCGTAACGCTAAATTAGATTCTAAGGTCTTATAAGAAAAAAAAAATTACTGAGCAATTTTCCGATGAAAATGAGGGTCAGAAAAAGGAATTATCGTAGAAAAGCAATACTAATGTTTGAAAAAAAGTTTTGGATTGTTATCAAGTATCACATACTGGTATAAGTAACTCATTTGGTAAAATAAATTTGGACTGAAAACTTACTCGGTTCATTATATAAACAGATTTGTATGTTTAGGTATAGATACCTAAAATGGGTGGTTATTTTTTTTGGAAAATGTTTTTGTAAGTTTTAACTCGTACTATTTTATAATCCTGCAAAGTTTCATCGACTGAGGAATTAATGCATGGGTCCCCATACAAAGAATCGGTTCATTTCCTACACTAAAGCTGTAGGGCCATTTTCCTTGGTGTTATACGTAGGTATATTAAGGTTTGAAAAATCTTATTTTCATACATTTTTTATGAAATAAAACTTACAGCTACAGCTTTCGTGCCGTAATAATAAATGTTTAGAGGGACAAGTTCTAACAGAATATAGCATTAGTTTTTGTTGGCCGCCACTTTCACTTTATGAAACGCCGATGATGCCCTCTATATGAAATAAGTAATAACGCATACTGAGCTTACATACTTAGTCTAACACCTGTATAACAACATCTTCGAAGAACCACACGAATAACGAGAAAAATATATCCTAACGCAAAACCTGAAAATAATTTGTGTAGATTCGGTCAAATAGAGTAAGCATAAACTTGTTAAATTCTTATAATTTGTTGACGTGAAATTTCTAATAGTAGAGCGTCGCTTGCAAAAATCACTCGCTTGAAATTATGTTATGACAAGATCGCTTATTACTTTGGAAGTATTCAGTATGCATAAAGTACAGACAAATTGCTGTTACCGTTTTATAATAGTGTACCTACTTAGATTAAACTTTTCTTTTGTCACAAAGCATTCCCTTTGAATGATCTTCCTTCTAAAGGCGTAAGGCGGTGAATAATGTTACTCCCACCTTCTGTATCTACTTGAGATATTCTTAAGGCCGAGGTTTTTGCAAAAAAGTTACTGTAAACCATCCAGAATCGGTTTTGTGAATACAGGTGATTTTTAAAGCACTTTACAATTTTTGGGGGTGGTTCAGACCATCAAACAGAACAACTTTTATTATGGGAGCAAAGCCAAAACTGCAAATAAAATTCGGCTGTTTCATACATTTGAGTCGAGTCGATTGGTACTGATTCGGACTGTGCCACGACTTAACTAAATTTATTCCTTTCACTTTCTAAAATAAGATTAAGAAAAGAGACAGAAAACCAACAGTTGACTTTAGTGCTGTCAAAGTGACGTTACACGCCCAAAATAAGATGTCATCATAATGTACGCCATCTTATTTAAAGCGTTTTTGGGCGTGTAACGTCACTTTGACAGCACTAAAGTCAGCTGATGGTTTTCTGTCTCTTTTCTTAATTTTATTTTAGAAAGTTACAGGAATAAATTTAGTTAAGTCGTGGCACAGTCTGAATCGAGGCCATTGCCATAATGGAAGTAAGATCAAGTAATGGATGGTATGGATCAAGTAATCCGAAATAAAATGTTTTTTTTTTTTTTTTTCTTTTTTTTTTTTTTTTGCTGTTTAGTATGGACTAGCTGATTTCCTCTTCGGAAATTAGACGTTGGTCCCATAGAGAAAGTAGTTCAGTTCAATGCTCTGATTCTGACCATCCCCTTAAAAAACCGTCCGCATATTAAGAGAAGGAACCTACCATTTGTAATCTGCTATTTATTAGCTTTCATTTAATTTACCTACACACAGCTCCAAATTCAGAACGTACATCCGCGTTGGAGCTAGCGTAGCGACAGTCATACAATTTATATGAAAATAGCCGACGTAATAGCCGTAGTAAAAAAATAAAGTTACAGCCACAGAATATTATAAGAGGGGCTAGAAATGCAGAGACGCGCTTTTGCTTCGGAGACGGCTGTCTCCACTTGTCTTCCCGCTCACGCTGCTACAATTACTCATGCTCTCGCACCACGCCGCATGCCTTATGGTGTTATGCAAATCATTGCATAACCTGTGGCGACACGTTTCACGCCTACTTTGCACTTCTAACCCCTCCTATAATGTTCTAAAGTGCGATTTTTGAAAATCATGCGAGCGACTTGGCATTAGAAAGATGCATAATCTCCATAGTAATTTTGACATTTTCTACAGCCAAGTCGCTCGTATGATTTTCAAAAATCGCACTTCTGTGAGTGGCTACGGCCATGTTACGTAGATAAGGACGGACGGTAAGGTAGCGATCTCGTTGTAACTAGAGCTACATTCTCTTATTGAGTAAATAGGACAACACGTTCTGACATAGACCAAAAATTTTTCTCCATAGACTCTATGGCATAGAGATAGGAAGTATATCTAAGTTTTTCTCAACGCGTTCTGACCTCTATTTCTTTTCTCTCTACGTATATTTGACTTTAGTTAGCCTACCTCAGCGCTTTAACAAAAGTGTTATAAAAGCTTCAAGATAAGAAAATCGAGCAGAGAGACTACTGACCCAATCAAATTAGCCGAGCTCTACCGTCTTGTTCGAAAAAAACTGAAGATGTTGTAATCCAAATAGAATTGATGCTTTTTTCTCTTTTAAAAGTGGAAGTGGAAAAGAGGGCTGTGTTTTTGTTTAGGGTTTATGTTTTTTCATTAGTTATAAAGAGTGTTACTCTAAGTGGGGTCACACACGATGACGCATTGACGGAGCGGCAGACATCAGTCCGTCATTTTGTGAAGCAAGGAGTTGTATGAAACCGCACGTAGAAAGCACACACGGTGCGTCAATCCGTCACCGTGTGTGCTTCTACATGCGGTTCCGAACTTGGTGTGATTATAGTGAAGCCTATAAGGTAAAACAACAAATAACAAAAAATTATCAAGTGTTTGTCGGGCTCGCGCTAAGGATTCTGGAAAAAAAAAACATTTTTTTTTTGCATTATTGTATTGTATTTTTGTTGGTAGTACGGAACCCTCCGTCCGCGAGTCCAACTTGCAATTTTTCTTGATATAACGGTTTTTTCTAAATTTAACGACTTAAAAATGAGGATATGAAAGATCGTCTCGGAATTTCATAACAAAGCTCGGTTCGGAAATTCAGTAAAAAACATGAAAGTTAAATTCCTCACTGCATAATGTCATCTAATCTTATAATCTGGTTCGTTCCAGCGGCGCACTGCGTGGGCGTGGACGCCACGTTGGACCCGGACCCGGAGAATTTCATTATAATACTCGGCAAGAGGTCACTTATTGCCTCCACGCAAAATGAGAGGGTCCATAAGGTTAGTTTGCTTTTAAAACAGAAACGGAGGAGGTTCTCAATTCGACGCGTATACAACGTGTTAATGAATTAACGCAAAACTAGAAAGTAGTTTGTTTTGAATCGAGAGCAGAATCGAATTATCATAGTTTCAACATAGGTAATTTTTTTCAAAATATTAAATATTTTTTTGCAAAATTTAAAAATTTCTGAACCCGATGTCAACCCACCGCTCGGGCACACTCATCCTACTTACTACCAAAACAAGATTATAAAAATGTATCCATGAGTACGTTAGCGCTTTCATTCATTGCTGAAATGATAAGAAATCATTTTTGCCTCAAAAATTAAAATGCGAATAACTTTAAATTTTATCCATCAAAATAATGAAATTATTGTTTCAATCTAATTATTTTGTTATAAATCAGTTGGGGTGTATGAGGTTTTGCGCTAATTTTTTTAACACATTGTATACAGGATGTATCTAAACACCCTAGTAATACTTAAGAGGGTGCTTCAGACCATCAAACTGAACAACTTTCAAAATATTTATCTCTTATCTTACTCTTTGGAAGAGACACCTTTTAAAACCATTTTGAGGCCTAGAGCCGAGCCTAGCTGGCAAATAAGTACACACGGCGACACATCAATTTTTTTTTTTAAATAATTTTATTCATCATAAAAACAATACATGGGTAATATCGGTGTTCTAGCACTTAAACCTACGAGGGGTTTACATTGTGCCTAGCCTGACATAGATTATAGGTACAATTATAGTTACTAGCTAAGTGCTTTAAAAAAAACAACATACTTAAATATTAACCAGTGCGATATGCTCGGCCCCGTCTTAATAGCATCAGTTGTAAACAATATGTAGGTAGGCAGTCTCGAGTAAAGATAATAAGGTAAGTAGGTATGTAATCCTGCTATGTATCGGAGACGGGCCGGGCAGACGACACCAGCCTTCACAAGAAAAAAATAACCTGTTGTGCAGTGCGACTGGGTAGAACAGTATACGGGTGTTATTTTTCATCATGCGACAGTTTGTCATTATTTTTATATATTTTTCTAATTTTATGTAAAAATTGAGTGTGTCCAAAAGTTGTTCTTGTATCTGTAGGTAATGTATTTAGAAGGTTCGGTATGATATAGTTGGCTGTGCGGGCACCAAAGTAGTTGTGTCGTTTAGGTAGGGTATATTTTTGTGCAGTCATAGATCTTGTGTGATTTCGAACATGTTGTATTTTTGTAAGTGTGAGTGTACTGTGCGTATTGTTATTGTTGTATTGCTTTAATATATTAAGTTCGAATTGCTTGTGTACTGGTAATACGTTATAGTGCTGAAACAGTTTGGAATAGTAAATACCAAACCTAATTAAGCTGGCCGCGCGTAGGACAAGTACCGTATAATGTCTCGCGTCCAGTTTATATTGGTTTTGTATAGCTTGATGTGTCGCCGTGCATACCTATGTTACAGTCAAAACCAAGCGAACCTAAAAAAATCAGACAAAAGTGATTTTGACCGGTTATGAGTTTTTAGACCCGAGATCTAAGTCAGTCGGTAAGGTTAGTGAGGAGCGAAGCGACGAGCATGTTAGGTTTCATGCGACCACAGCGCACGAGCCGAGCGAGCGTAGCGAGCGTGCCGAGGCAGCAGCCGTCGAGTGCCAGAACCGAATTGCTACTGTAAACAGTAAATTAAACAACAACAATAATAATTAAACAGTAAATTATATTTTCGAGTAGACTAGGTAAACCTAGTCTACTCGAAAATATAATTTTGTCTAAGGGCATCAGTCAAAACCACTTTTGCCTGATTTTTGCAGTCAAAAGTGGTTTTGACCGGTTATAAGTTTTGACTGTAACACCTACATCGAATTCTCCGTGTATTTTTCGGCCTAAATTAACCGTTGAACTCCAACTGACGTGATACTATTGAACCACCCATTTTGTTTAACTAGTGTCATCTTAAGGCTGCCCGTCCATTGACGCGAGCTAGCTGGCGGAGCGGAGAAACGGAGGTTTACCTATTTTGTCTGTTTTCGAACCGGTTTTTGATACCCAAATTATTACATTTAATATAATATAGTTCAAATAACAGTGTAGATAAGTTCTTTCTGCAGTGAATCTAACCGTTGAAAACACGATTCTATTAAATTTTTGATAGAAAAAAGGACCCAAGAATGTTCTATTTCAAATTTATAACCAATTTTACAAGAATCACCATACACAATTTCTTCTGAATTATACCATCATTTGAAAGGTAATTAAATATAGCGGTGATTCTACCTAATGGATTTTACCCCAAAAACCCAAGAGAAAAAATATTGCTGAAAAAAACATTTTTTTTTTTGCGATTTTGTTTTCAATTGAAGCGTGATGGCTAATTGCAAAAGTTTGCTTGTTAGAAAGAGACGATTGCAGTAGGGGTACCTAGCCTTAACCAATCAGGATCGCATAAAATCTCAGCCGAGATTCGGCCGAGCTACTGATTGGTTAATATTTCCTCGTTACTCCGCTCTGCCAGCTCGCTCCGCGTCAATGGACAGGCACCTTAAAGCCGGGTTGCGAGAGGTTAATGAAAATAAAATGTATGTAATTCTGCAGGTTAAACAACTAAAACTACACGGCAACTTCTCATCGGAAACTGGAGGCAACGACCTAGCAGTATTGATACTTGAGGATGCAACAGTATACAGTGATGATATACAGCCTGCGTGTCTGGAAATTGATGGTACTGATGACTCAGTTGGGGATGCTGTTGTAAGTATCACAAATCGTCACAGTTTTGCTTTCATTTGGGTCATGAAGATAATTTAAAGTGTGTGTGTGGGGGTGTGTGTGTGTGTGTTAATTTTGATTGCTTTTTAGGGTTCCGCACCCAAATTTTGTAACTCACTCTATTCATAAGCCTATTCTGTTAGTCCGTCCGTCTGTCCTACCTATAAAAGGATGTATCTTTTGAACTATAATAGCTAGACGTTTGAAATTTCCACAGAATATGCGTTATTATGGTGGATTTGCTAACAAATAAAACGTAAAAAATTAAGGGGGTGTCCCTATACAAGAAACAAGTTTCCTTGACCTCTTTCGTTTCAAAGATCATTTCCTTGACCTCTGATTTCCTTTCAATTTTATTTTTTATTTTGTTTTTCTCCTCTACTGTTGCTGCCGTTGTTGACGTTGTTGTTGTAATAGATACTCTTTCTTATACTGTGCTTCCGTGTTGTATGTAGTTGTTACTTAATATGTATGTATATAGTTAAAAAGATATGTATTTATGTATGTATATATTATAGAATATAGATCAGTTTAACTTTTTTTTTTATTTTTTTTTTTTAGAATATTTATGCACTCATTGTCATTCTGGATTTCTTTCTTCTAAGCTACACCGCCTACCTATTTTCGTTTCTTGATTCCTCTACCCTAAGGTTGTCTGGAAGAAATCGCTTTTTAGCGATAAGACCGCCTTATTTAGGTTTTGTTTTGGTGTGCAATAAAGTATAATTGAATTGAATTGAATTGAAGTTTTTTGCAACGGTTTTTGTTTTTGCTCTATCGTAAAAAAACGGTAACACATACTATGCGTCAATCTTGGTGTGTTTATAGTGCATACTCTAAGGAAAAACAATGTCGGGTTTGGGCTAAGGATCCCGGAGAAAACAATTTTTTGGGGAATATTGTATGGTAGTACGGAACCCTCCATGCGTAAGTCCGACTCGCACTTGGCCGGTTCTTTCATTGTCATTATGATTATTAATATCATCATAATATCATCACTATGACTAATAACATCCACGTTTTTTTATATTTTGCAGACAACTGGATGGGCAATTGATGGAAATCTGACATTAATACATTTCCTGAAAGAAAAGAGCGAGGCGTGTGTGTCAAAATCTGTTGGAAATACTTTTTGCGCTACATACGGGAACGGTAAGTTATCAACGCGACGTATCGCATCGCAACGTAATGTATCACAACGTAACGTAACATAAAGTAATGCAACGCACCGTGACGTAACACAGCGTAACATAACACAACGTAAAGCGCACCGCGACGTAACATAACGTAACGTACACAGCGTAACGTTACAAATGAACTACCACTACCAGTATTAGTGAGCCTTTGCCTTGCAGTGGGATCCTACAGATTTATATTATAACCTAAGAGCAAGGATCTCCTTTATTCTAAAGCATAGAGACCGCATCAATTTACGATTCAAGTTAGTCTCTTTTGTCTTATGAGTCTTATGACTAGTGATCGGTAACTATTGTGCAACTCGCGCGCGGCAAACTCTAGGGGTGACAATTGTAACACATATTATTGGTTAAGAATTACAATGTTATCATATCGTTTTCTTTTAGTTTTTTTCGAATACGGCCCCAAATTAGATTTATTTTCACGTTTCTTATTGTTTACATTTTTCATGTTTGTGAAAGACAAAGGGAACTAACCCATACAGCCATGTGCGGTCAAGACCACGTCAAGCTTAAGATTTGAAAAGCGATATTGTTTTTTTTTTACGAACGGCATAAGAACGATACGAAGATAAAGGTGTCGAACTTGACGCGTTCTCGACTGTATCTATGTATCATATTATTGGTAATTTCATAATATAATTGAAATGGCACACTGATTAGTACATGACTTGTAAGAATAATAAAAATTCAAGGTCACAAAAAACTCGCTTATTACCAACCCTGAAAATGCCGCGAATCGCACAATAATTACCGATCTATACTTATGACATACCTTAATTGTAGAAGGAGACGGAACTATTGATCTTTGTTTATGCGGCTGTCCACTTTTCACGTGTCATTTTTGTGCTAGTGTGTGTGAAAAGTGACCGTAAACATTAGGGCAGTTGTCAATTTGGTCTAATTGGTCTCTTTTGGCCATACTACTTGACACCACACACTCAAACACAAACGTCAAAAAAGTGGACATTCTTGCAATGGTATGGCTCCCTCTATGCCTTTAGAATAAAGGAGATCCTTGCTTTTAGTTTATAACTAACTAATACAGAGTGTAAGTGACAGCCTAGCAAATACTGAAACGGTGAACAACTTTCACTATGAAGCCTATCGAAAAAAATACAGCTGTCCCATACAAAACTGTTGTACCTACCCGACTAAAATGTATGGGACAGCTGATTTTTTTCATGTTTCCTGAGGTAAGCTCCATAATGAAAGTTGTTCTGTTTGATGGTCTGAGTTCACCGTTTCAGTATTTGCTAGGCTGTCACTTACAATTATCTTAATATTTCAGATGTAGCAACATGCCCAAGTTACGGAGGTCTCTACGCGAACAAACAGACAGACAAAATGTGTCTCAAAGGAATAAGAGCCGGTAATCCGGCCAATAGAGGATTCTGTATAGACCGAAACGTTAATTATACGTCTTTGAGGAATTATGCCGATTGGATTAACGACATTTTGAGTGTTAATAAAGATTAATTTGGAAAAAAAAATGTCTTTAACTTTTCCCTGTTACTATGGGTAGGTAAGTATAATGTAATAGAGTGTTGGGGAATATACAGGGTGTACGCTTAAATGCGTTACATACTTCAGGGGGTGTTTCAGAACATCAAACTAAAAACACGAAATTGCGAAAAAAAAAGTATTCATACTTTCACATCTATTAAGGATACCTATTCTATATATAGTTTACATATCTAAATAAACTATTTTAAAACTGTAACAGAAGTGTGTCTGTACATTGAAGATATTTACAAAAAAAAGATTACAATATGGTTTTTAGATGTCCCTGATTCCAAATCACCAATTTTTGGATTTTTTGTCTGTCTGTTTGTTTGTTTGTTTGGGTGTTTGTTTGTTCGAGCATCACGCAAAAACTACTGAACCGATTTTGATGAAACTTTTTTTGTTTGATAGCTTATGATCTGACTTAAAATCTGGTATATAATTTATGCGGACGAAGTCGCGGGTAAATGCTCGTTTGTATAATAAAATTGTAAATGTGGATGTACATTCAAGATATTTGCAAAAATAGCAATGGAATGCATTGAGATCTTTTTTTTCAGAATTTTTGTCTGTTTGCTTGTGTACGCATCGCTTAAAAACTACTAACCGATTTGGATGAGTTTATAATACCATAGGAATTAGTTTGGATTATTAGTTTTATTTATTTCTCTATCTAAGTATATTTAGTTAGCTTTATTTCATCGCAATCGGCTCATTCAAGCAAAATTTATAATTATCTATTTAAAGTCATAAGTGCACTTACGAAGTCGCGGGCGCCGCCCGTTAGTTTATAATAATTATTATGTATCTTTTGGTGGAAATACCGAAATACAATAAAACAAACAAACAGAATTACTGGCAATAGGAAGGCACGTCGTATACAAGATAGAATCAACCAGTAAATGTAAATCTTATATATTTACATATACAACGTGTTAATGAATTAGCGCAAAACCTCATAAACCCCAACTGATTTATAACAAAATAATTAGATTGAAATAATAATTTTATTATTTTGATAATTAAAATTTAAAATTATTCGCATTTTAAGTTTTGAGGCAAAAATGATTTGTTATCATTTCAACACTGAAAGAAAGCGCTAACATACTCATGGATACATTTTTTATAATCTTGTTTTGGTAGTAAGTAGGGTGAGTGTGCCCGTGCGGTGGGTTGACATCGGGTTCAGAAAATTTTTAATTTACAAAAAAATTATTTAATATTTTGAAAAAAATTACCTATGTTGAAACCATGATAATTCGACTCTGCTCTCGATTCTAAACAAACTACTTTCTAGTTTTGCGTTAATTCATTAACACGTTGTATAGGATGATGCGTAATTTTCATTTATATGTAAATATCAAGGGCAAAACGCAGTTGCATCGGCGAGGCGCCAACTGCTCTGTGAGTTGCATAATATATTACTTAATAACGTGCTACCATCGGTTTAAACTCGACTCATTCTCGACTGTATCTCGATTCATTCTCGACCGACGAAGTTTTGATATGGGGCTGAAATTAGCAAGCTAAAGTCAAGAAGTCGAAAACCTACTATGATTCTTGACTGCAGTAAGGATTAGTAGGGAACTATAAAAGGGGCGTTCAAAAACGACCAGCCATGGTCGCATAGACACAAGTGAAAGCCTTTCAAGCCGAAATAATAATAAAGTCAAGAATCCAAAATTTCATCGTTTATTCAATGTAGAGAGTACTATCATACCACTGCATTTGAGGGGAATTTCACCAAACCTGTCAGAATAAAAATAGAATCGGCTGTCCCATACGTTTGAATCTATTAGGTATTGCAGTTTAGTATGGGACAGCTGACTTTTTTTGTTCTGACAGGTTTGCTCCCATAGTAAAAGTTGTTCAGTTTGATGGGTAGAGTACCTATGTGGTTAAAAGGTTAATGATACTTTTCCTAACACCCTGTATACAACAATGATTTAAATTGGTCAAGATGTGTCTGCTGAAGAATTAAACCGATGGGGAGACCTAATTCTAGATTAAAGACCACGAAGGCAGATGTAGTGGACGCTCTCCAACGCTGGACTGACGATCTGGGGCAGGTAGCGTTGAGCGACTGGATGAGGAAGGCTGAGGATAGAGTTTTGTGGCGTACCTTGAGAAAGGGGGCTATGTTCAGCAGTGGAACAAACAAAATTGGTTGCTACTCAATTTATTCAAACTCGGACTCAAAATATTTTTTTTTTTTTTTTTTTATGTGTGATAGGTAAGCATTTGACCCCAATCTCACCTGATGTTGAGTGATGATGAGGCCGAAGATGTAGCATGCTTACCTAGAAAGATGCCTATTCACTCTCGCCTTGAAGAGGCCCAGGTTGTATTGCTCAGGGAACAGGTCCGCAGGCAGGGCATTCCACTCCTTAGCCGTGCGCATTATAAAAGTAGAAGCAAACTTCTTCGTGCGAATTGCTGGTAGGTCAACGACATAAGGGTGGAAACCCAGTCTGCGTCTCGTCCCCCGCAGATGAAAGGGAGACGGTGGTATCAGATCGTGTAATTCAGTCGCACACTCTCCGAAATGTATCCTATAAAAAACAGACAGACAGGCTACCTTGCGACGATGCTCAAGACTTTGTAGCTTCGCCACCGCGGTTGGATCACCTATGAGCTTCCTTATTATTCAATATAGGAACTTTAAGCCCACATATTAAACGTCCACTCTACCGCGTCGAAGAAGTAATAGAGAAGATGTGGTCAGAAATTCCATACAAAAGGTCTACATTCTCAAGCTAAGGTAATGTCACACATACATTCTGTTTAATAAATAATTGATACTTTATAGCATAGCATAGCATATGCTCACGAGTATATTCCCCGAGGGGGTAGTCAGAGATATTCTGAAACCTCAGAACATCCACGTTTCACTAGTACCGTAACTCTGTCCAGTGTGACGGGGAGTGAGCCCGTCGCCACTTGTAATGGACAGTGGGTACAATACATGCCTCGAAATTGAAGCATGCAGGTTTCCTCACGATGTTTTCCTTCACCGAAAAGCCAGTGGTGTTACAAATCGTACATAAATTCCGAAAAACTCATTGGTACGAGTCTGCCTGGACGGGGATTGAACCATCGCCTCCTGCACGGCAGGCAAGGTTACTCGCCACTGGACCACCACGGCTTGATACTTTATAGTATACTATATATAAGCTAGTGACACTCAGTCCCATGCATTTTGATCATTTAAATAATCATCCAGTTTTAATTAATAAGCTTTTTTACAAGAGTATTATCGAATTTAACTCGATTCATTCTCGACCGGTATAAATAAGCGAAAACCTAAAAACAGAATGGAAAATAATTAAAAAAACATTTTGATAATGTAACCTTTTGGTAAGCACTTTGCGGATATTTTTTATGAAAAGACAGAAATTACAAATTCGTTTTTCGAGTTACATAATAATCAATAAAATTCAAATAGTCAACTAAGTGGAGTGAAAGGGGTATTTTTTTGCCCATTGTGTGCGACTGACCAATGAAAATTACCATCTAAGAATAAACTACAAAGGACAAAGCCGCGGGTAAGTCCTAGTCATACAAAACAAACGAGCGCAGTTGTTTGTTACGGCAATACCCATAGTTACGTAATAGATCAATAATTATAGTGATTATTCTAGATCTTGACGTTCTTGAATATATTGATGGCTCCTTACATAGTAATTGAAACTCTTCTTTGTTCTGTCGTAGGCAGTGCTGCCAACATAGTAGCATAGAGGTAGGAAGTACTATGTATAGTAGACACATATATTTTTTAGATGTTTGCGAAAAAATAATTGGTTGTCTCATACATTTTCGTCAAGAGCAAGACTATAGTCACAGCCCGGACACAGTGTCCGGGCTGTGACTGCTATCTATACTAAAATTTTAAATTGACAAGATGACGTCAGCACACACAAAACCAACGAAATTGAACCTTAAGAGGGCTATCACAGTCCAGTGGCGCCCTCATTACATTAAAAAAGATTTCTCAATAAAGAAAGCCTAAATTAAAAAAGTGCTCAACATCAAAACTACAAAAGCCTTCAAGGTATTTTCATTTCATAGAATACTTTTATAGGTTTTTTATAGGTCTAAACATACAAATTTTGAAGAAAGAAAAAAAACTAAGGTCATATATAAAATACTTTGTATTTTCATGTTTTTATCTCGAACAAACCTCAGATTTCAGCATAGCTGGTGACAAAACTTGTTGTGAGTAGTATACTTAATGAGATATAAACAATAAAGTTTTCGACAAGCGAGCATAAAATGAAAATGTGCTAAAATTTTCACTTATCCAGCTTCCACACATTTTCACAGACATTAATCAAACAGTACCGAAACCTGCCCCTCTAGTATGATGTCTCTACTGTCTAAACCCGCGCAACGCAGCTTCGCTACCTACAGGGTGAAATTGATATCATTGGCATCCTTTTATAAACTAAGAGTCTTCCCATCAAACTGAACAACTTTTACTATGCGAGCAAACAGATCGGAGCATAAAAAATATCAGCTGTTGCATACATTTGAGTAGAGTAGGCATTGCAGTTTAGTATGGGACAGCAGATTTTTTATTTGCTCCGATCGGTTTGCTCCCATAGTGAACGTTGTTCAGTTTGATGGGTAGACTCTTAGTTTAAAAGGATGCTAATGATATCAATTTCACCCTGTATAAAAGATTGTTTATTTCTAAAACGAGTTACAGAAACCTGGGGTTATATTTCATTTAAGGAATGTACCAGATCAAACTGAACAACTTTCACTATTTAACCAACATCAAAATAGCGAAAAAAAAACAGTTGTACACTTTAATAGTTTGAAGCACGCACCCCTTTGAATATGACAACACCGTTTTGTAACACCCTGCTCGCGTGTATCCAGTATGAACATACATTATGCTCAGTCTCAAGAAGATAGGCAGAAGAGACTACAGCTCGCCACTCGCGGCGATTCTGTTCAACTTCAGTTGAAACAAGTAGTATGTATTATCGCTACTGCTTGCTTGCTGAAACGACCACAAACTGTCAAGAGTTCAAAACTATCTCGAGACACAAAATTGGTACTACAAAGTTACTAGAGTTCATTGCAAACTAGACATCCTACAACTCTACTTTTAATACCTACGACCTAGATATCAAAATCGCTTGGCTGGCGAGACTTAGAGAGTGGAACGAACCATAAACAGCACATAACGTCTAGACATCTTCAGACGTGTTTAAATGGTTTGTTTCAAATTGTTAACACCCTGTATACGACAGGTTGGCAATATTAGATGAACGGAGAGTTACTTGGAAATGAACATTTTTGTTTAAAGACTGTCTAGGAAATGAACATAAATATACATGTTTTGATCTGACAACTTTGTCAATATGAGTGCTGTCGCATGCCTGTTATTAGTACATGGGTTAGAATATTGTCCTCATCATTTATCTGTATACTGTTTTACTTGTGTACCGTTGGCATGTCTAATAAATAAATAATAATAAATAATATTAATTTTTACTCGTTATCTTCGTCAGCGTATAAGCTTGGCAATCCAAAGGAGGCTTTGGAGGAGGTTTATACAGGGTGAAATTGATATCATTGGCATCCTTTTAAACTAAGAGTCTACCCATCAAACTGAACAACTTTTACTATGGGAGCAAACCAATTGGAGCAACTAAAAAATTTGCTGTCCCATACTAAACTGCAATGCCTACTCGACTCAAATCTATGCAACGGCTGATTTTTTAGTTGCTCCGATTGGTTTGCTCCCATAGTAAAAGTTATTCAGTTTGATGGGTAGACTCTTAGTTTAAAAGGATGCCAATGATATCAATTTCACCCTGTATAAAGCGAGTGTGAATGGGACAGTCCAAAGGGGTTGCCCTAGATGTACGTATGCGGACCAAATTGGCAGCGTACTTAAGAAGGGTCTGCCCCCTTACCTGCACTTTCGATCTTCACTATATCGCCACTGTTTCGGTCCGTACTTCATTGTAATAGAGTTTAAATTGGAACGAAAACATTCACGCAAAAGTTCGAATCGAATGTGCGGGTAGACCCTCAGATCAAATGTACCCGAAACCGACGAGCGTGTATGAAACGACTTATGACTGTGGAAGAGGCGAAAGAGGTGTGTCAGGATCGTAGCCGATGGTGATCTATTGTCTCTGCCTACCCCAATGGGACACAGGCGTGAGTATATGTATGTAATGTTAATTAAAATGAAAGCCTCATGTCATGCCTGAGGCTGTCTCAACGAATACCAAAGACTCATTCTTCCTACACTGAGTAAATTCTTCTGTAATGGCATCTTCATGTAGAAGAGACGAGTAAATAAATGTACGGTAAATAATGAGGAAAATATGTCTGTCGGAAAATAATTCACGTTCCCTAAGTAGCTTCCTGTGCGCAGATATATTACAACTGGAAGAGACGAGCTAGCGCAGTTGGTAGAGGCGTGTTTTCAAATATTGCGCCCCCGGGCAAATATATTTGGACGCCCCCCATAAATACAGCCAGGTGGGCCCGCAGCCAAGATTTGTGAAAGCAAAGGTTCTACGGTTCTATGGTTCTATATTCTAAGGGTCCTTCTTAATACCCGTGACGACCCGGTTGGTGTAAAGGTTACCAAGCCGGACTGCCAAACCAGGGTCCTGAGTTCGAATCCCGGTTCGGTCATGGATGTTATATGTTCGTGCCGTTGTTGTATGGTTACCATATTAAAAAGTCTACAGTGCTTAGCTTGGGATCATTACAATGTATGTGCCTGTGTGCGTTATTTATTTATTTATTTTATTTATTTATAATATGCTGACTCTTTTTAAAGGGGATGATCAGATCATCAAACTGAACAACTTTCCCTATGGGACCAACATCGAAATCTCGAAAAAAAAAACAGCTATCCTATAATATATTTAGCTCGAGTAGGTTTGCAGTTTTGTATGGTAGAGCTGATTTTTTTTTCGCGATTTCAATGTTGGTGCCAATAGGGAAAGTTGATCAGTTTGACGGTCTGATCAGCCCCTTAAAAAGTATCAGCATATTAAAAAGGACCCTGTATAACTAGTCTATTGTTGTCAAAATAGACTATGAGAAAGATAACAAGAACGACGTAATAAATGACATAAAAATGTATGTAATATTGATACATAATAACCAGCTTGACTGGCAAATATACAGGGTGAAATTGATATCATTAGCATCCTTTTAAACTAAAAGTCAACCCTTCAAACTGAACCACTTTTACTATGGGAGCAAAAAAAAATCTGCTGTTGCATACATTTTAGTCGAGTAGGCATTGCAGTTTAGTATGGAACAGCAGATTTTTTTTTTGCTCCGATCGGTTTGCTCCCATAGCAAAAGTTGTTAAGTTTGATGGGTAGACTCTTAGTTTAAAAGGATGCTAATGATATCAATTTCAACCTGTATATCTGCAAAATGTATTGTACGAGTAGGTT
This sequence comes from Agonopterix subpropinquella, assembly GCA_922987775.1. Classification (NCBI taxonomy): domain Eukaryota; kingdom Metazoa; phylum Arthropoda; class Insecta; order Lepidoptera; family Depressariidae; genus Agonopterix; species Agonopterix subpropinquella. The sequence goes on from OV277714.1 coordinate 1,620,300, forward strand.
ATATTATCGTAGGTATTGACATAAAGAGTTCAACTAAACAGGTTTAGGTCACCACCTGTTTTAACACATGAACACGTTTTAGAATTTTAGGAATGTCAAATAGACCATAAACTATTGATCAATAAACGTTTGAAGCTGGCAGTTCCCAGTTGGTCTGCTCAACTAATAGAAAGTGTAGATAAAGCCGAGGATGTAACACGCTCATACAGAAAAAGCCTATTAACTTCTTTTAAAAATATTCTGTTTGTATTTGCTAAGACAGACACAGGGAGAGAGTTACTTACCGGTTCTCATTATAAAAGAGGATGCGAACCTTCTTGTGCGGAGTTTTGGTATATCGACTACGTATAGATGCAGTCTCGCACTACGTCTTGTAGAAAGGGGATGGTGGAATCAGGTCATGTAACTCCTGAGCACATTCGCCGACGTGTATCCGGTAAAACACCGACAGACAAGTGACTAATCGTCGGTGCTCCAGACTATGTAACTAAGACTCGATAGATAGATAAACAATTTATTTGCAAAAGTAACACACACATAATATTACAGTTCACAACAATTTTACAAACTAGAATACAACGAGACTTAGAATAGAACAACATGTAATTTATTGTATGCTACAGCAGCAAATAGGTCCCAGCTCAACAGACCTTGCCCGAGAGCAGGGTGTTGGTTTTCAGATGAAACCTTTTTAGTAGTAGTCAGACGCAGCAACCAAAGAAGTGAGTGATAATAAATAATTAAATAAAATGTAAGTTTAAATGAAATACAGTTATGGAAGATAGTGTAAAAAAAGTGTAAATAAAATAAAAATAAATAAATAACGCTCACAAGCACATACATTGTAATGATCCCAAGTAAGCCTCAGGCTTTTTGTTATGGGAATCACACAACAACGGCTCAAACATATAACATCCATGACCGAACCGGGATTCGAACCCAGGACCCTGGTTTGGCAGTCCGGCGTGGTAACCATTACACCAACCGGTGGTGTAAAAATGAATCTGAAAAATATTATAATAAAAGTATGTATAGCCTAAAATTGGGTACCTAGTGAGACAAACTATGACACAAAAGGTGCGTTAGCGTAGCTATCAGGCAAGCCAATAATTTGTTTTTTCAGGATAAATTCCCTCAATTTTCTCCTGAACGTGAAACCTGACTTGAGTGATCGCAGTGTTGGGGGAATATTGTTACAGCACTTGGTTGCCTGATAGCGAAAGCTGCCCTCGACGAGTACATCATCGTCGATGAGTCTCTTGGCTCGACGCTCAACTGAGTCCAGTACGTCCAGTTGGTATTTCACAGAGCCGTCCCAGAGGTGACTGCAATACTCCACTCGATTAATTAAACTAATTTTGTATCAAACCACCGAAGTGCGGATCAAATCAGGTATTTTAATGACGGCATTCAATTTCATGCGTCACGTCATTTTGAACAAAGTGTACCCGATTATGGTTTAATTAAGCAATAATTTAACAGCCCGTTATAAATATTAATTACTATTTGTTTAACGTTATTTAATTAGTTTTATCACTGTTTCGGGTTAAATTTTATCCAACTTAGTACATATTTATTATACTTACAAGGTGCAACATTACATACCTTACATATTATACGTATCAAAGGGGGCGCTCCAGAACATAAAATTGAATAACTATCATTAGTGGACCAATCTAGAAACTTTTCACCCTGTATACGTCCCACTGGTATAGACCTACCCATAGGGTATATGGGCGTTAGTCCCCCATGCGTGCCCAATGAAGATTACCAATCACAGTTAATATTAATTATCGATTTCTTATTATTGTAAGAGGCGACTCAATAATAATGCTTCTTGGAGTCGCGTTGTCGGTCTACCTATTGGGTGGTCACGTCGCATGTCGGTCGTCGATTCCCCTCCCCGGCCTACAACGAAGCTACAGTGGTGGCTCAGGAAAGTGTTATTTTCTAAAAACGACCCTTGAAGTCACCAGAATTCATTTATAACCGTTCAACGTCATGCACTTTTGCTAGATAAATCTAAAAGCAAGATGGACGCCATAATTTTTATGCATCGTATGCAGTGTCACACCCCCTGGTACACCTTAGAACGAATGATTTTTTGTGGTATATTATTATCTTGTGGTACAGAAACAGAAACCTTGGTGCGCGAGTAGATCGAGTTGCACTAGGCCGATTTTTTAAGGTTCCGTACCCAAAGGGTGAAAACGGGACCCTATTACTAAGCCTACGTTGTTCGTCCGTCCGTCCATCCGTCCGTCCGTCCGTCCGTCCGTCCATCCGTCCATCCGTCCATCCGTCCATCCGTCCGTCCGTCCGTCCGTTCGTCCGTTCGTCCGTTCGTCCGTCCGTCTGTCCGTCTGTCCGTCTGTCCGTCTGTCCTACCTATTTAGGGCTGTAACTTTTGAACCGTTAGGCGGTGTCCTATTGCCATCGCACGCGCGATGGTGCGATGCGATGTGATCGTACTGATGGGTAATTCTCCGAAATTTTACAAATCGTTTTTCCATAGAAATTTTTCCATAGAAAAATTTGAAAATTTGAAAAATTTCGGAGAATTACCCATCAGTACGATCACATCGCATCGCACCATCGCGCGTGCGATGGCAATAGGACACCGCCTAACAGCTAGATAGTTGAAATTTTCTCAGATTATGCGTTATTACGGCGGATTTGTTAACAATTATAATAAAAATGTCAAAAAGTTAAAGATTTAAGGGGGTTCTCAACAAGAAACAATTTTTTATCAACGTTTTTTTCTTCACGCTCTATCGTAAAAATGGTAATACATACAAGCGTCAAACTTAGTGATTATAGAGCAAACTCTACAGAATAATAACAAATACTAAAAACCGGCCAAGTGTGAGTCGGTCTTGCGCTAAAGGTCCAGGACAAAAAAAGTTTATTTTTCTAAGTTAATAATGTTGTGTTCTGTGGTGGTGTGGTACGGAACCCTCGGTGCGCGAGTAGCCCCACTCGCACTTGACCGGTTTTTCACTATGATTACGTATTTGAGCATACCAGTTCTAGAAACGATAACATCATCAATCAAACAAAAGGTCTACGTGACACAGACACTTCCAGTTTAGCTTAATTTTTTTATTTATATTCAATAGGCGTATTAATATGCGTTGAAGATCCTAATATAAAATATGGCGGACGCGCGTCTGTCTGAATATTAATCGAGTTAAAGCAAGTAGGTACTACGTACTGTTAGCATCTGAGTTCGCTTCGCTTGTTCCGTGGTTTGTAGACAATGGGTTTTGTTGTTGTAGACGTGCGATTGAAAAAACGCATAAAAGATTCTTGTTACGTTTAGTCGCAACTGTTAAATTAAATTTTTTTAAAGAGAAAATATATTTGTGGTTTGTGATTTCTCAGCGGTTTTTAGGGATATTTCGGTCATGTTGCAATTTTAATTCCTATGTTTAATACGATTTTATTACTGAATGTTACTACTCTCTGACTTATTCGGATTATTAAGAATATTTAAAAAATAGCCCAATCTAATATGGTGATGCGCTTACCAATGAACATCATTTCATTTTTATTTATAACGAGCTTTTACCCGCGACTTCGTCCGCATAAATTATATACCAGATTTTAAGTCAGATGATAAGCTATCAAACAAAAAAAGTTTCATCAAAATTGGTTCAGTAGTTTTTGCGTGATACTCGAACAAACAAACACCCAAACAAACAAACAAACAAACAAACAAACAAACAAACAAACAAACAGACAGACAAAAAATCCAAAAATTGGTGATTTGGAATCAGGGATATCTAAAAACCATATCGTATTTTTTTTTTGTAAATATCTTCAATGTACAGACAAATTTCTGTTACAGTTTTATAATAGTTTAGATATAGAAGATAGAATATCATTTGAAAAAAAGTGTTTTCACAATAAATAAATGAACTTCAAATGTTCGTATTCTAAGTTTTATTCATTGAAAAGCATAGATTAAAATTGAATGAGATACTAAATTGTGTAGACCTTATTGACGTTTTTAAAAATATAAAAAGATCTTGGTTTTCTACCTAAATTCAATTTATATTAATATTTGTCACAGTTCTATTTTTTTGAAATAATTCTGGCTGCTGATACAAGTTTTATATCAGAAAAAATTACAATGTTTTTACCGTGCTCTGTGAACAATCATCTTTCCAAAGGTAGTGATATGTCATTCACTATGTGACTACCAAAACAATAATCGCAAATAAAAATCTCAAGTCTACACCATCTAAAGCGAATCGTGAAACAATCGAACGCTTATTACTACCTGATCGATTTTAAAAACTATTTATCTCGATTTTCCTCGTCACACGTTAGTCCTTTGCCATTATCACGCATGACCGCTCGCGTGGGAAGCAAACGTCACGATATAATGAGGTGAATGAACAAAAGATGTGGTGGAGATTCCTTACATTTTGCGTCCTCGTTTGTGTTGTCCTATTCATCGTTTTGAGCTGTATCCATGGAAGGCCTGTCATACATCTATTTTTCCACCGCTGCTGTGAAGAAGACATAGAAAACGATCAAGTAATTTACGAGAATTTCGGAAACAATTTCTTGAGAGAGCGTCTTGTTGGCGGCGATATTGTGGTCGTAGATAACGAAAGTTTTGTATCGAGCGATGAGGTGAATGAAGTGATAGCTTTGATGAGAAAGAAAATCAATGTTCACGATCCGAAAACGAGAGTGGAACTCGAAGATAGTGGAGAAATGACTACGCAACGGACTGGGACAAAAATATCCCCGTTAATTCGTCTTGTAAATGGGTTACAAGACAAAGAAGAAGTGTCAAATGAAATGATAGAACAATTATTAAATAGCAGTGAGAATACAACTGAAGGCTATGATAGTAATTATAAAATGAATGAACAAAAAAGTGATTTAGAGTCTAGTGAAATGACTAGTGAAAATCCAGTGAATGAACAATAGTTTCAGTGAATGAAAGTCCTTGAAATCTGTGGTGAAAACGTTTTATGTAATGAACTTAAAAATAAATTAAGACTGAAAATGAGTACAAGAGATAAAATACATTAAGGTAAACAATTTTGACTGATCAAAGTTTATTTGCCAAAGGTAAATTGTTGTAATTTTGTTTTCATTAAAAATATGTAAATTATTATATTGCTTTTTAATTATTTTATGAAGTGTTTGTTATCTAAGAGTGACGTAGCTGACGAAGGCTTGTACCTTCTTGCTAGAAGTAAGACGGAATCTGTGTTAAGAGGATAGGCGGGTACCGTTTTGTCCATACAGACGTATTCCCCTGTTTCCTCCCTGGATAATAACACTAGAGCAAACAATTGTTACCATACCATCTATGTTACCTCTTCTATATCCCTACGTTTTGCTTTGTTGCATTAATTAATTAATGTAAGAACTAGGGACTTTCGAAAATGTCTAAATTTACCGCCCGTTTTGGACATGAAACAAAAAAAACTGACGAATATAAACAAAAAAAGCAAAACATACAGACATAGCCAAAGTCTTTCTCATATTATTATTATATTCAGTGTATGCAGGTTTCCTCACGACGTTTTCCTTCACCGTTTGAGAGCAGTCGGTTTTACGTACATAAGTTAGAAAAATTCATTGGTACATGACATGTTGTCCGTGCGGATTTGAACCCGGACCCCCATGATTGGGTGTCCATACCTCTCCGCAACGCGCCACCGACGCTCCCATCCCTTCGACTAAAAACACTTGACTCAGTAAAATCGATTTCTGGTTTCCCTTATAATAATAACAAATAACGCTCACAGGCACATTCATTGTAATTACCCCCAAGTACTAAGCTTTTTATTACGGAAATAATACAACAATGGCATAATAATATTATTATTATAACATTAATCATTACATAAACATTTATTTACAAGACGAATGCATTTACAGATTGCGTAGATCAGCACTGTTCTCTAGTTTTCTGCATCACAGACTATTCATAACATTCATGCATATAACATCCATGACCGAACCGGGATTCTAACCCAGGACCCTGGTTTGCAAAACAGTCGTGGAAACCATTACCCATTTAGGGGACGACCTTACGTCCTATTGCGGTTATAGTTCAGAGTCTAGTATTAACTCAGAAGGATTCAAGGTTCATGAAATAATAAGAAGTTTAGTCACTTTACCGATATTTACTTTCTTTAGTTACACAGAATTAATACAGACAGTACTATACAGTCAGCGGGAGCCGTTCGGGGACCGACTGCCGCTCCAAAAGAGAAATGGAATAAATGCAACGCAGTGCATTTTTAATGTACTTACAATGTGAGTCGCCACACCATACCCCTTTTACCAAAAAAAATTTTTTTTTTACAATTCCAAATTCAAATTCCAAACACAAAATCAAATCATTACTTTACAATTCATAAAACATTCAACAAGTTCGTTATCTCTATTACAACACTGGGTCATGATGCGACGTTAGCAAAAATGAGTTGGCTACCTACTTAGTTAGAACAAAAGGTATCACATGGCACAGAATGGAATGTAATCATGTTTCATGACTACTTTTATATTTATGCACTTGATAAAATTGTATATTATGTTATGTTACAATAAATTGCTTTTATAAAAGGTACAATCAGTTTTTTATTTTGATGATCAAATTGACTGGCGAAAACAATCCTGTAAATATCAGTAAGCTTCGTACAAACTATATATTCTAAAGAATAAAAAATTATAATCTATTTACGTAAAATTATATTCTATCACTGCACAGAACACGAACACTAGGTATAAACTATTTTAGTGGGTGGTAACGCCTGATCATGCGTTGCTGTACTCGCTGCGACCCGCAGCTGCTTACGAATCCACCCTTTTATCATAGAGTTAAAACGTCTGTAGTTACCGCATGCTACTATCATCAATAGTAACACTAGCACGATAATTAGTGCAATGCCGAATAAATTCAGCTTGTCCTCGACTTGCCCTGAGCTGGATACTGCTTGGGCTACTGCTATGTTGTCCTTGCTTTGACTTAAACCCATTTTGTTTTTTTTTAAATTACGTATTCACTGGTGCTCTTGATGAATTTCAACTAAAACTCTAATTAAAATTACTGCATAAGTAACTTACCAAAACAAAAGTTGCTGCGTCTGCCGAATCGTTGTAGTCTTTCGACATCGATCGATTTATGTCTACTTTTAACCTACTGTAATTCGAAAGAATATACACCACGTTACTTTCGTATTAAAGTAAAAATGAACTTAATTAATTTACTTACGTGCGTTATTAATAAGTAGTAGGTACTTACGACCTTATTATATCTAATAACTTACTAAAATTAGTTTCCCTTGGCATCATGCTGGTAAGATATTTTACCTAACGAGTTAGATACCTTCCAAACATGCATCGTGGCCTACGGGCTTATAGAAAACGTACTGGTTTCCTAACTTCGCGACCACTGCTGGTCTTGAATGTTAAATTTTTGTCAAAAGTAACCCGTTGTTTTTTACTTTGCACAATCGTTTCCGGCGCTACTGCCGGGTCATTCTCGGATGGGATATCCGTAGGTAATATATAAGCTGGTTTCAGCCTATCGATTGAAATATTCGACTTTCTATCCTGCAACTGAATGCGGAAATATTTTTCTGTTCGCTTTAAAATTCGAAAAGGACCGTCATAAGGAGGCTGGAGAGGCTTCCTTACGGCGTCATTACGTAAAAATACATGAGTACAACTTTTAAGGTCTGGATGCACAAAAACGGTACGTGAATCTCTACTAGAAATCGGTTTAGGCTTTAGACTTGCAATTTTCTCCCTTAGTTGCGTTACAAAATGATATGAGTCTTCACTTACGATTTCGTTTGAACAATCATAAAAATCACCGGGCAATCTCAAAGTATGTCCGTACGTCATCTCAGCAGCACTGACGCCAGTATCCGTCCTAGCTGCAGCAAGCAGCCCTAACAACACGGTAGGTAACTCGTCAACCCAACTGCTGGAATCCAATCTAGCCTTAAGTGCGACTTTGAGCGAACGGTGCCATCTTTCTATAGCTCCGTTACTTTGCGGATGATACGGTGTCGTTCTAAGTTTCTTTACGCCTAAATACTTTAATAATTCTGAAAAAATATTACTTTCAAATTGTCTGCCCTGGTCAGTAGTTATATTATCAGGACATCCAAATCGAGTGATCCAACCGTTATAAATTGTCTTAGCTACGGTTTCTGCGGTAATGTCACGAATTGGAAAAGCTTCTGGCCACCCTGTCTGCCTATCTATGATAGTTAACAAATACCTATAATCGTCTGCTGTGACAGGAAGCGGGCCGACCAAATCAGCATTTAAGTGGGAAAACCTCCCCACTGCTGGAAATGAGCCCACTTGTGACATTGTGTGTCGCTGAACCTTACTACGTTGACAGTTAATACAATTTTTGGCCCAATTACCTACATCTTTATTCATATTATACCAGAAAAATCTGTCCTTTACTAATTTACGAGATGTACGTATTTCAGGGTGACTCAGATTGTGTATCGAGTCAAAAGCTACACGCCTAAAGGTTTCCGGTAGGTAAGGTCTACATTTGTTAGTTGACACTTCGCAAAACAACGGTGTATCATTACCAGGTATTGTTATTTGTTTAAATTGCAATCGTGCATGAGTTTGTTGCAACAACTCGGCTAGTTGTTTATCGTGGGCTTGAGCTTGTGCTAACTCTGCGTAATTGATAACCGTGGGACACGTTATGGTCTCCACGCGTGATAATGTGTCTGCTAAAATGTTACTTTGCCCACTTATGTGTCTAAAATCTGTTGTAAATTCACTGATGTAAAGTAGTTGTCTAGTACGTCTTGGAGTTTCTTTGTCACTAAATTAAATTAAATTAAATTAAAAATTAAAAATTATTTATTTGTCTCTTATTTATACACAGGTACATAAAAAATATAGCATGGTTTTAAAAATATCAATGGAGACAAAAAGGTAAAGGACTCAGTTTAACAGTCGGGGTTGCCGTCTGCCACAGGCGTGATGAGTTTAGGGACTCATAAAAAATAGCTTTTTTGATTACATTTTTTCCATTCAAAATATAATAATTTTGATTTGAATGAAATATATATTATAGTTGGGGATATTTCCTAGGCAGGAAGGTTATTCAGTACACGATTGGAACAATTTGGCTAGATAGAAAAACATCCCGAAGTTACCCCTCTTTCTTACTTTTAATATCATTTTATATCTAGAAGAAACTGTATTTACGCAAATAAAATATACTATTTTCTTGGCCATAACATAAGCTTGGCAGCTAGGTACTTTTCGTTTACTTTACTTTATATACTTCGACACAATTCCAAAATATCTGCGAATTTTCGAGCGTTTCGCCATTTTGCCGACGCAATACGCCATTTTAGAAGCGCGTCAGCGCTTGTGGAGGTAAGACCTATGTCAAACTTTTCTTCAAATGTCACGTTGCATTTTACAATATTTTCGGCTTTTTTCTGAATTAATATCTACATAAATATTTCTAATATTGCTCAAATTGTAAATAATAGCTGTTATTATTGTAGATATAACTAATTTGTAAATATTTTTTTGAATTGTTAATTATGTAGGCGAAATGACAGTTCCATCATAGTGCCACAGTTCACGAATATAGCTTTCAGTAGGACAGCACCAAAATGACTGCTGGTGCTACGAATTGCTAAACTGATGTAGGTTAAGTTGTTTCTGTAGCGCATATTGAAGAAACCTAGAGGTAAGCGGTTCCCAAAGTGTATCTTAGGGTTTCGTGGAAAACAGTAGGGTTCCTTGAATCCAAGAGCGGATACTTAAATTTTCTGAAAAGGGATCGTCTTGCGAGTTTAGAGTACCTATTTTCTCATTTTATACTTTTATTTCCCACTGTACAATGAAGGTACATTACAATTTAAAAAAAAACAGTAATAATAAAAAAAATTGCTTTAATATTTACAATTTAGAATATTTTATTTAAAATATACCTACAGATTTTGTAATGAAAAATTTTTTTTTTACAAAAAATGAAAACCGACTTCAAAACTCAAAAAGTAAAAAATTATCGTATTCGTATCGGCGCGGTCGCAGCCTGAAATTTTGGAGGGGGTCACTAATATTTCGAGTAAATTATAGGTACTTTATTGCACACAATTACACAATTTTATTGCAAACATTATAATTATAAAACAAATGGAAATCTTCTATTTTTTCAGTAGCCCAGTCATTTTACGGTTTGAGCCGGGATTAATTACTAATTGCATTTTTTTTTTCGCTATAATATTGAAGAGCCAATTTGAGCTCAGGTATGTACCAAAATTAAAAAAAAAATACGTTAGCAACAGTTCCAATTTTAAAATATAGATATTATCTCGTTCTAAAAAACCTGATGATAAATTTTTTTTTGCACATATTTAAGGCTTTACCATCATACATACTTCAAACATGGTGTAAATATTTTTGTCTACTTGGAAGGTTTTCTTCTTCTTATCGTGTGGGCAGAGCCCTGGTGTCAGAGTTTTTTCAGACCGCCTTACGGCCTCTGACGTGGTTTTTATGTAACGACTACTACCACCAGAGATAGTAGCCGGGACCAACGGCTTAACGTGCCATCCGAAGCACGGAATCATTTTTATTTTCAGACAATCAGGTGATTCAGCCTGCAATGTCCTAACCAACTGGGGAAAAACGCACAAAGTGACATATCACTAGGTGTCCCCCGTGGGAATCGAACCCACGACCTCCGTGTCGAGAGCCATAGCTCTTAACCATTAGACCACGGAGGCAGTTGGAAGGTTTTGAAAAATACATTCGTATTTTCTAATAAATACCTCATTTTTTAATATTTAATACCTATTTTATTCATCAAAAATAATGTATATTGTTAAATCTAATTCAAATGAGTGCATTGGTATTAATATTATTAATTTAAAAGCCATCTGGGACACACAATTTTGATTTCAATGTTGTGTGACCCCCCCCCCCCCCCCCCCCTCCACTCCCCCTAGCTGATCTGATGATGGAGCTGGAAGGTTGCAAGTGAAACTCTTGGGTGGCTAATAGTATACTCATCTAATTTCAGCTCGTTAAAATCATCTCGATGAGTCCTATTCTTTGCAGTTTTGTAATAAGTACCTAGGTATTTAATGATGGAGCTGAATAATTTTTACAAAAACTGCTCACTGATATTTTCAATTTGTGTTTCTCAACCGATTGCTTCCAAAATTGATATCTGAGGGTCCGTGTGGACTCCAAACACGAATCCGATGTCAGATTGAAGAAAAGTGGCCGCCAAGTTGAACTTTTTTGTTTCTGAACCGAATGCGTCCAAAATCGATATCTGAAGGTTCGCTGGGACCACGAATACGAATCCGATGTATGTCAGATTTAAGAAAAGTGGCCGCCATCTTGAACTTTTTAGCCACCCAGATATCGGTTGAAAAACAAATAGTTCAAGATGGCGGCCACTTTACTTCAATCTGACATCGGATTCGTGTTCAGAGTCTTCGCGGATCCTCAGATATCGATTTTGGAAGCAATCGGTTGAGAAAAAAAAAGTTCAAGATGTCGCACACTTCACTTCACTCATATCTAATAATCATTGGTTGGGATGTTTAGAGTCCACGCGTACCTTCATTATATTTATCGAATTTAGGAGCAAACGGTACGCCCCCAAAATTCAGTAAAATGCTGCAAATGGTGTTAAAATCATGAAATTCGGAGCGATTGATCTTTGGTCCATATAAATCCATTTGTCCCGTGGCGCCAAAAAAAAAACAGAGGAGTTATGACGACATCTTTTCCTTGCATGGAAAAATTTTTTTTTGTTCTGAAACGTATCAAATGAAAGGGATTTTTGATTTTTTTGTTGTTTTTGAAGTGAACAAAAACATCGCAAGCGAGCGCGAGGCCGAAGGCCGAGTTACGCGTAGGAGCGAAGCTCCGAAGCGCCCCTCCCCCCCCCCCGAAGCCTGATGGACCTGGTCTCCGGGGTCAGTCGTCTGCTTGCCAAGCGATGCCGCAGGCCGAGCGGGGTTTCGATGTTTTTGTTTTTGAAGTGAAAACTTCTTAAGCGACGGCGTTGTGCACTTTTTGGGCTTAGTTTTCACTTCTGCCGGCACTCCCGGGGAGCAACCCGTTTTTTTTGTTTGATTCTAAGCCTTCCCTGGCATGTGCACAACAACTCTCCAACATTTCATCGCAATCGGTCCAGCCGTTCTCAAGTGATGTCGCGATGTCGTGACCAAGGGCAATAGGGATTCATTTGTATACATTACCTATTCTGTGGTACAGATATCATTACAGGATTCCCTAATGCGACAGAGTAGTTATGCATGTTACACACATCTAAGACTAGACACATAACATAACACATGAGATACATAACAGTTTTCGCGAATTCACTCCTGGAGCATGCAAATATATTTATTCTGTCCGCCACCTCGTTAAACGTGCGCAACGCGCGCGAGAGTGGGGCCTTAGCACCAATCTGCTGGTTAAGGCCCGCACAGTCCCACGCGTCGCAGCAGCTCCGAGTTGTACGTCGACCTCCTCACATACTCGGCTAGCCGCCGCGCCCCCAGCTTGTTGTATCCCATCATGCCCGAATAGTGTGGGATACATTAACGGAGAGAAGGGATACACCACGTACACACGGCGACACATCAAGTTACCCAAAACCAAAATAAGCTGGCCGCGCGACGTTATACATTACTATGCCGACGCGCGGCCAGCTTATTTTAGTTTTGGGTAGCTTGATGAAAATGAGAATGGAACTCACTACGTTATAAGAGTCGGGACTTCCATACTAAAAACTGGTCGTGATCGATAGAATCCCATGTATGAAACGTGTGCAAGCGTTCAAAGGAATTTAATGGCGGCGGTGCACGTTTCTAGCAATCACAAACGTTGACAGGCTTCTCTGTATGTGGCGCACAATACACCATTAACAGTTCGCTATTTGAGCCAATACTGCCTCGTCCAGCTATCAAGTGGTCTTTACATTTCAGGAAGCGGAAATTGTTGTTTGACAGCTCCAAGAAGCTTATATACCTACAGAGATGGAAATTGCATTACAATAATTTTTTTGAAGCCAGAATCTATGACCTTTATGACGTCACCGATATTTCCCATCTCATTTCTTCTTTGCATGGAGGTCAAATGAAGGTCTTTCAATGACAACTCCATGTAAAGAGGAAATGAGATGGGAAACATCAGTGACATCAGGGTCATAGATTCTGGCTTCAAAAAAATGATTGTAATGCAATCTTCATCTCTGTAGGTACATAAGCTTCTTGGACTCAAGAAGCTAGGGAAAATTTCAAGCTTCTTGCTTGGACTGCTCTGTTGTTTGACAGCTCAAAATGTTAACGGATCAAAACGTTATCTACCTATCCGTTTCCGTATAAGTAAAAGACTCATCGTCAATAAAGTCTTCTTTGAGATCTCCTTTCCATAAATATTTGACAACCAACAAAATGTCGATTGACACTAATTGTAGCATTGTTAAAATCTAAATTACGTGACAATCCGAATATTTTGGATATATGTTGTCGATTCCAAACCCATATTTTAATTCGTTCTTCAATTCGAGGGGATTCGAGTCTACCGACACGGGACGAACATCAAATGTTTGACAGGTAGGAATAGGTACCGAACAAAGAGATTTAATATAATACTACTTACGAAACTCATGAACATTTTGTATGGGAAAAATATATATTTAATTTTTTCGTCCATTTTCCAATGTTTTTCTGCTTTTCGGGCCGGAGACAAATACAACAAACCAAAAATCATAAAAATCGGTCCAGCCGTTCTCGAGTTATAAGTGTTCGGACAAACCCGACTTTCTTTTATACAGGGTGTACAATAAAATGAGACAGCTACTCAAAGGGGTGCTTCAGACCATCAAACTGAACAACTTTCTCTATGGGACCAATATCGAAATCGCGAAAAAAAAATCCGCTCTCCCATACAAAACTGCAATCATAACTCGACCGCCATTGTCCTAAGGGGGTAGGCAGAGACCACGGACCGCCACACGCTACGACTCTGACGCTTGTCCTTTTCGGAAAAGATCGTTGTTTTGATCGTGGTATGTTTTCCTCGGACGGCCTCTCCCAAGACTTCCGCTTACCTGTGCCATAGATGAATTAAAGTAGGCAAGATTGCTCACGTCAAACAAAGAACAAAGCTCTCGTAAAACTTATTATTGTCGCCGGTACCTCGTAGTTCGACTTATTATATTAGATGGCGTTACTATACTAGCTGAAGTCGCGCCTATAAGTGGAATACCTAGTACCATCTATCGAAAAATTTGATGAAACTCAACTTCGATGCAGGTGTGCGTAGACCTAAGATGACATAGGAGTGTGTGTGTCTTTTAGCTTCTCGAGTTGAAAGAAAGATTACATTCGCAATTTTATAAAGTAGGTAGGTAAAAGGTACCTTATGAGTACACCTTGGCTTAGTGGTTAAAGTGTCTGCTTGATAATTCTTAATACAGCAGGGGTTTGTTTTTATGAATCACCACGACTTACCATGTTTTATCTACATACAAAAATGTACTCTGCTGCTGTTTACCGTTGAGGGTACTCCTCAACGGTAAACAGCATTGGCTTGATATTTTTCTGTTCACGTTCAGTTTTGATAGCAAAACAAATATTTAATCAGGATCTGGTGCAGAAGCAAGGAATGACTCCGTACGAGGGTACTCCTCAACGGTAAACAGCATTGACTCGCAATTTTCTTGTACACGTTCAATTTTGATAGCAAAACACATATTGAACCAGGATCTGATGCTGAAGCCAGTAATGTCTCCGTACGAGGGTACTCCTCAACGGTAAACAGCATTGGCTTGCACTTTTTTTTTCACGTTCAGTTTTGATAGCAAAACACATATTGAACCAGGATCTGGTGCTGAAGCCAGTATTTCCGAGTACTTACAACCCGAATTCCTTTAAAGTACGAGTGAATAGGCATCTTCTGGGTAAGCTCGCTACATCTACGACCCCATCTTCGTCCTGAGGACTGGATTGAGGTCAAGAGCAAACCCATAGTTAATAAAAAAAAAAAAAAAAAAAAAAAAAAAATGTCTCCGTACGAGGGTACTCCTCAACGGTAAACAGCATTGGCTTGCACTTTTTTTGTTCACGTTCAGTTTTGATAGCAAAACACATATTGAACCAGGATCTGGTGCTGAAGCCAGGGATGTCTCCGTACGAGGGTACTCCTCAACGGTAAACAGCATTGGCTTGATTTTTATCTCTTTCTGTTTAGTTTTGAAAGCAAAACACATATTTAACCAGGATCTGGTACTGAAGCCAGGAATGTCTCCGTACGAGGGCACTCCACAACGGTAAACAGCGTTGGCTTGATTTTTTTTTGTTCGCGTTCAGTTTTGATAGCAAAACACATATTCAACCAGGATCTGGTGCTGAAGCCAGGGATGTCTTCGTACGAGGGTACTCCTCAACGGTAAACAGCATTGGCTTGATTTTTATCTCTTCCTGTTTAGTTTTGAAAGCAAAACACATATTTAACCAGGATCTGGTGCTGAAGCCAGGAATGTCTCCGTACGAGGGTACTCCTCAACGGTGAACAGGATTGTCTTGAAATTTTTTTGTTCACGTTCAGTTTTGATAACAAAACACATATTGAACCAGGATCTGGTGCTGAAGCCAGTAATGTCTCCGTACGAGGGTACTCCTCAACGGTAAACAGCATTGGCTTGCATTTTTTTTGTTCACGTTCAGTTTTGATAGCAAAACACATATTGAACCAGGATCTGATGCTGAAGCCAGGGATGTCTTCGTACGAGGGTACTCCTCAACGGTAAACAGCATTGGCTTGATTTTTTTTTGTTCGTGTTCAGTTTTGATAGCAAAACACATATTCAACCAGGATCTGGTACTGAAGCCAGGGATGTCTTCGTACGAGGGTACTCCTCAACGGTAAACAGCATTGGCTTGATTTTTATCTCTTCCTGTTTAGTTTTGAAAGCAAAACACATATTTAACCAGGATCTGGTGCTGAAGCCAGGAATGTCTCCGTACGAGGGTACTCCTCAACGGTGAACAGGATTGTCTTGAAATTTTTTTGTTCACGTTCAGTTTTGATAGCAAAACACATATTGAACCAGGATCTGGTGCTGAAGCCAGGGATGTCTTCGTACGAGGTTACTCCTCAACGGTAAACAGCATTTGCTTGTTTTTTTTTTTGTTCGCGTTCAGTTTTGATAGCAAAGCACATATTCAACCAGGATCTGGTACTGAAGCCAGGGATGTCTTCGTACGAGGGTACTCCTCAACGGTAAACAGCATTGGCTTGATTTTTATCTCTTCCTGTTTAGTTTTGAAAGCAAAACACATATTTAACCAGGATCTGGTGCTGAAGCCAGGAATGTCTCCGTACGAGGGTACTCCTCAACGGTGAACAGGATTGTCTTGAAATTTTTTTGTTCACGTTCAGTTTTGATAACAAAACACATATTGAACCAGGATCTGATGCTGAAGCCAGTAATGTCTCCGTACGAGGGTACTCCTCAACGGTAAACAGCATTGGATTGCACTTTTTCTGTTCACGTTCAGTTTTGATAGCAAAACACATATTGAACCAGGATCTGGTGCTGAAGCCATGGATGTCTTCGTACGAGGGTACTCCTCAACGGTAAACAGCATTGGCTTGATTTTTATTTCTTCCTGTTTAGTTTTGAAAGCAAAACACATATATTTAACCAGGATCTGGTACTGAAGTCAGGAATGTCTCCGTACGAGGGTACTCCTCAACGGTAAACAGCATTGGCTTGATTTTTTTTTGTTCTCTTTCAGTTTTGATAGCAAAACACATATTCAACCAGGATCTTGTGCTGAAGCCAGGGATGTTTTCGTACGAGGGTACTCCTCAACGGTAAACAGCATTGGCTTGATTTTTATCTCTTCCTGTTTAGTTTTGAAAGCAAAACACATATATTTAACCAGGATCTGGTACTGAAGTCAGGAATGTCTCCGTACGAGGGTACTCCTCAACGGTAAACAGCATTGGCTTGATTTTTTTTTTGTTCGCTTTCAGTTTTGATAGCAAAACACATATTCAACCAGGATCTTGTGCTGAAGCCAGGGATGTTTTCGTACGAGGGTACTCCTCAACGGTAAACAGCATTGGCTTGATTTTTATCTCTTCCTGTTTAGTTTTGAAAGCAAAACACATATATTTAACCAGGATCTGGTACTGAAGTCAGGAATGTCTCCGTACGAGGGTACTCCTCAACGGTAAACAGCATTGACTTGATTTTTTTTTTTTCGCGTTCAGTTTTGATAGCAAAACACATATTCAACCAGGATCTGGTGCTGAAGCCAGGGATGTCTTCGTACGAGAGTACTCCTCAACGGTGAACAGGATTGCCTTGAAATTTTTTGTTCACGTTCAGTTTTGATAGCAAAACACATATTGAGCCAGGATCTGGTGCTTAAGCCAGGGATATCTTCGTACGGGGGTACTCATTAGTACGAGGGTAAACAGCATTGGCTTGATTTTTATCTCTTCCTGTTTAGTTTTGACAGCAAAACACACATTTAACCAGGATCTGGTGCTGAAACCAGGAATGGTCCGTACGGAGGCACTCCTCAACTGTAAACGGTATATGCAAGTCAATGCTGTTTACCGTTGAGGAGTACCCTTGTACGAAAACATTCCTGGCTTCGGCATCAGATCTTGGTTAAATTTGTATTTTGCTATCAAAACTGAACGCAAATAAACAAAATTCAAGCCAACGCTGTTTACCGTTGAGGAGTACCCTCGTACGAAGCCATCTCTGGCTTCGGCATCAGCTCTTGGTTAAATATGTGTTTTGCTATCAAAACTGAACGCGAACAAACAAAATTCAAGCCAACGCTGTTTACCGTTGAGGAGTACCCTCGTACGGAGACATGTCTGGCTTCGGCATCAGATCCTGGTTAAATATGTGTTTTGCTATCAAAACTTAACGCGAACAAACAAAATTCAAGCCAACGCTGTTTACCGTTGAGGAGTACCCTCGTACGAAGACATCTCTGGCTTCGGCATCAGATCCTGGTTAAATATGTGTTTTGCTATCAAAACTGAACGCGAACAAACAAAATTCAAGCCAACGCTGTTTACCGTTGAGGAGTACCCTCGTACGAAGACATCTCTGGCTTCAGCATGAGATCCTGGTTAAATATGTGTTTTGCTATCAAAACTTAACGCGAACAAACAAAATTCAAGCCAACGCTGTTTACCGTTGAGGAGTACCCTCGTACGAAGACATCTGTGGCTTCAGCATCAGATCCTGGTTAAATATGTGTTTTGCTATCAAAACTTAACGCGAACAAACAAAATTCAAGCCAATGCTATTTACCGTTGAGGAGTACCCTCGTACGAAGACATCTCTGGCTTCAGCATCAGATCCTGGTTAAATATGTGTTTTGCTATTAAAACTGAACGCGAACAAACAAAATTCAAGCCAATGCTATTTACCGTTGAGGAGTACCCTCGTACGAAGACATCTCTGGCTTCGGCATCAGATCCTGGTTAAATATGTGTTTTGCTATTAAAACTGAACGCGAACAAACAAAATTCAAGCCAATGCTATTTACCGTTGAGGAGTACCCTCGTACGAAGACATCTCTGGCTTCGGCATCAGATCCTGGTTAAATATGTGTTTTGCTATTAAAACTGAACGCGAACAAACAAAATTCAAGCCAATGCTATTTACCGTTGAGGAGTACCCTCGTACGAAGACATCTCTGGCTTCAGCATCAGATCCTGGTTAAATATGTGTTTTGCTATTAAAACTGAACGCGAACAAACAAAATTCAAGCCAATGCTATTTACCGTTGAGGAGTACCCTCGTACGAAGACATCTCTGGCTTCGGCATCAGATCCTGGTTAAATATGTGTTTTGCTATTAAAACTGAACGCGAACAAACAAAATTCAAGCCAATGCTATTTACCGTTGAGGAGTACCCTCGTACGAAGACATCTCTGGCTTCGGCATCAGATCCTGGTTAAATATGTGTTTTGCTATTAAAACTGAACGCGAACAAACAAAATACAAGCCAATGCTATTTACTGTTGAGGAGTACCCTCGTACGGAGACATTCTTGGCTTCAGCACCAGTTCCCGATTAAATAATGTATTTTTCTTTCAAAACTGAACAAGAATAAAAAAAAATCAAGCCCACGCTCTTTACCGTTGAGGAGTACCATCGTACGGAGACATTCCTGTCTTCAGCACCAGATCCTGGTTAAATATGTTTTGCTATCAAAACTGAACGTGTAGGGAACAGGGCGGGTGGGGCGTTAGTCCACCACGCGTTAAAATATTTTATTCATTGATATTTTCTTTTTTAAATGTGTGAGTATATACGCAAGCTTAACAATTTCAAATTTAGTTTTTTTTTCAATAGCCTGGAGTATGATTTTTGAATCTCATTCGGTGAGTTCAGCAGTTGAAAATGTCAAAATTACTATGGAGATAAGTATCTTTCTACTGCTGATTTGACTTTCAAAAATCGCACTCCTGGAGTATGATTTTTTAATGTCAAATCAGCAGTAGAAAGATGCACGTCTCCATAGTAATTTTGACATTTTCAACTGCTGAACTCAGCAAATGAGATTCAAAAATCGCTCTCCTAGCAATCTTGTTTAGTATGAATTTTGAAATGTGCGCCATCTACCGGAATTCTCTATAACTGCATGCTACTCCCGCTTAGTATTATATCGTATTGTAGATCAATGAAAAAAATGTAAAAAAACCTGCTTATGAAATTGTTATTTTCAATGTGATGTTATGAAAATAATATATTTTGTTGCTCAAAATAAATAAATATGATGAACCAGAACAGTAAAATGCGATATTACGTCGATTTCAGACAAATTTTACTTCTAGCGGACCAAGTAATGCCATCTAGTGACATTTTAAAAATTATTGTGAGTTATACAAGGAAATAGCGTTCTATGCTTTTCCATCTTCTTTGCCTGTGCTCGATAAATTTCATTCGTAAGTCTTCTTTTATTCATTATCTCTACGTGACCGAACCATCTAAGCATACCCCTCTCAATCCTTGTTACTATATCATCCTTCAACTTACACCAATCCCTTTTCACAAATTTGGGCGGGTTTACCTTTTTTCTGAACGTCCAACTCGCCCTGTGTTGAAGGCAACATGTCCCCTATCTATTCGAAAGAGTGGCAACTCGCCGCAAGGCAAGATTTTTTGCTGGCGAATTGTCACCTAACCCCAACTATCAACCATCTTTTGAAGCGTGTAGTTGTAGCGAGGCTCACTTATAGCATATAATTGAAGATTTCAAACAACTTATTCAATTGCCAATGATTTGTTTCAACTGTTGAGGAGTTCCATTTACCTGTTTCCAAAGCCCTTCGTCAGATCTTCATCAAAGAATTACTTATGCCAATAGCCTATAATAATACCTATAAATAACTTTAGCTTTGTTATTGGTGTTGTTCAACTGGTATCAATTATATGACATGTAGGTATACTGTGGCATCTTGAAGAATTATTGAACACTCTAATATTAAAATTCAAAATTCGAACGAATTGCTCGCGATCTCCCCTCAGACCCCGCACCTCACCCCCTTTATCGGAGCTTAGCCCTGCCTTCACGTTGCCTTATAAATAAATAATGTATTCTTAATAACTATAAACAAACATTCAATATTGACAATTTACAACACACAGTAAACAAAATAAAAATTTAAATTAGAAATAAAAGATGAAAAAATATATACAATTACTTATTAAACAAAAACAGGTAACTAGGTAGGTCCTAAGGAGGGATACCAGCCGCTATTATTTGCTGCTTCATTAGTCATTCTTTACATTTTGTACGGAATGTTGAGAGCGTAAATCTCAGCGCGTCTCGAACAGGTGGAGGCAGATCATTCCAGATTTTAGAAGCGGCATATTTGAAGCAACCCATTGTACCGACAAGAGAGTAAACAGGAAGCACGAAAAGATACCCTCTATCCCTCAGGTTTCGTCGCCGAATTCTGCGAGTCAGCTTTTGGAAGAGATAGAGAGGAGATTGTGTGTTACACAGTGAGTGCAAGAAGCATGCATATTTTAGACTTCTCGTGTGGTTCATATTAAGTACTCTCCTGTCGATTAAGTACGGGGTGATGTGGTCCCTCCTAGGTATGTTGTAGCAGAAGCGCATACATGCATTTTGCACCCGCTGTATGCACTTCTCAGTCTTTTTAAAAATACATGGACCGTACACTATATCGCAGTATTGAAGATGAGAGAGCACAAGACTACTACATAGTTGAAAACGTATTTCCGGTTTTACAAATGGGCGAAGCCTGTACAGCGTTTTTAAACTTCCGAAACACTTTCCTACTTTTTGTTGGACGTGCCGCTCAAATTTGAGGTTCTCGTCCATCACGAGGCCAAGGTTTCGTACACAATCCTCGCGAGGTATGACTGCACCGCCAATACTCACAGTGAAATCCAACTCCTGTATCAATCTCACTTGGTGTTGGGTTCCAAAAGTGATGTACACACTTTTTTTTGGGTTCAGTAACAGCCCATGCATTTTTGACCACTCTGCGACAGCACTGAGGTCGTCATTTAGATGACACACGGCAGAATGTACCTCCTCGGGCGTGGGAAGCGTGTGTATGTAAATCTGTGTGTCGTCGGCATAGAGGTGGTACTGCGAGTTGGATATCACACCGACAATACTCGCAGTGTATAAGGCAAAAAGGGTTGGTCCCAAAATTGAGCCCTGAATTACGCCTCTCGAAACCGGTAGTGGTTTAGAAGTCAGAGAAACTCCTTTGCCGTCAACATATTGCACCAGTTGACTTCGATCCTCGAAATACGACCTAAACCAATCACAAGCAGTTTCTGAAAATCCGTAATACTCTAATTTGTTAATAAGCAAAGGTATATTCACACAATCAAAAGCACGGCTGAAATCAAGCATAACAAGAAGAGTTGCCTTTCCAACGTCAGCAGCAGTAAGAATATCGTCCGTTATATGTAGTAAAGCAGTTGTAGTACTGTGCCTCCGCCGAAAACCCGACTGCAATGATGGCAAGATATTCTTTTCTTCCAAATAAGTTGTTATTTGCAATTGTGCAGCCTTTTCAACGATCTTTGATAAAGCAGGCAATATGTTTATTGGTCTAAGGTCTCCGACATCCTCTACTTTATTTTTTTTCGGAATAGGAGTTACTTTGGCACATTTCCAAATATTTGCAAATACTCCGCCTACTAGAGATTTATTAACAATCGCTGATAATGCAGGCATAGAGTAGGGTAATGTTAATTTTATCATGTGCATAGATATATCATCGACACCTATTGAATTTGAGGCAGAAGTTGTAACAATGCGATTAATTATGGACTCTGTAACTTGAGTAAAATTAAAAACGGAATTAGAGTGTTTGGTTGATCGCAAACGATTCCGTTCATTTTGATCAACCGGTATGAAGGGGACACTGTTTAAAAAATGGTCGTTAAGCGCGTCAGGATCCCTTAAACTATCAGGTATCGAACGACCTGCATCGGGTTTTACTATTTTGTTAATGTGACGCCACATAATACTTGGATTGTTTGTATTAGTATTAACAAATTTTGTGAAGTATGCTTGCTTTTCGCGGAATAAAGCCCGATTATAATAATTACGTAAATCTCGATAGTGTTGAAGTGCAGAGTCGGACTTTAGAATCTTCGCTTTACGACAAGCCTTATCCCGAACCGCTCTTATGTCTTTTAGAGTATCAGTCATCCAAGGGGAAGGGGGGTGTCTGAAAATGCGGGTACGAACTGGAGCAAATGTGTCTACTAGGTCCAAAATGAGAAGATTGAACATATTTACCATATCATTGATATCAGTATACATCAGCACGAATTCCCATGGCGTAAATTGGGCGGCCTCTTTGATGGCATTTGCATAGTCGGCTATTGGTCTGTACGTGACTGAACGCGGCTTCGGTTTCGGTATGGTTAATGGGTACTTCGAGACCACGAGACCATGGTCACTCAAATCATCATTATGTAAAACTTTTAGTAATGTTGCTTTAAGGTTGGCTCTTGTGAAGATAACATCAAGAAGGGTTTGCGATGTGGGTGTTACTCGAGTTGGTATGTTAACAGTCAGATGAAGATTGTAAGATTCGGTCAGGGCGGATAGGCAACGGGGTAAATTCACATGCCCATCATTGCTGAGACAGTCTAGATTAAGATCCCCCAAAAGAAACAAGAATTCATACTGCGGAGCGAACACCGACAGAGACTCATTGAGGCAGTCGATAGCAATGCCGGGTGCTACGGTCTCCGGCCGGTACGCCAAGCCCATAACTATGCTAAATCGACTTACCTTATCGGAGATCCAGAGCTGCTCTAACACGCCAGTCGGATGGTCGAGTTGGCGCACGCGCATTGTAGACCTTACATACGCACCAACTCCTCCTCCTCGACTGCCGCGAGGATTGTGTACCAACCTATAGCCTGGTATCGCATACGACTTTGGATCAGTGTTCACCTTGAGCCAAGTCTCAGTGAGGCAAAGTATATCCAGATTTTCGGCGGTAATAGACTCCACAAGTTCG
The DNA here is from genome assembly GCA_922987775.1 of Agonopterix subpropinquella. Lineage (NCBI taxonomy): Eukaryota > Metazoa > Arthropoda > Insecta > Lepidoptera > Depressariidae > Agonopterix > Agonopterix subpropinquella. The sequence goes on from OV277714.1 coordinate 1,643,880, forward strand.
TCCCAGCCCGTGTTCAAAGAATGGACATTTAAGAGACCAATTGTAAGGTTCTGACATTTGTTAGATTTTGTAATCTTATTCTTACATGAAGTCATTATGAAGTTATTACAAATATAATTTTAAAGATTAATAATGAAGAAAAAATAATATATAATTTATATAGTCTTAACTTCACATTCTATGAACTAGACGTAGAACTACTCAATGTCTTCAAAAAGTCTTTATTTCGGACCAGTATGACTTCGGATCCATCGGTCTCTCGTATCAAAATTCTTCCATTCCGCACCCAAACATGCTTGTATCCAATTTCTTTTGCTCTGGTCCTGGTAGCCGCGTGGAGGTCCTTGTTCTCGAGAGTCAGATGTTCTACAACGTATATAGGCTGAGGCCTATCGCACGCAATGCCCAGGTGACTGGCGCTTAACTTACTCTTGCTGTTCTCTTTGTTAAACTTTGAACTACCTATTTTCGAAAACGCAAAAGTGATAGGCTTATGGTCTGTGAACACAATACACTGTCGACCTTCTATCATGTGTCGAAAATACTTAACAGCCATGTAGATTGCTAATAATTCGCGATCGTACGTGCTGTACCTCTCTTGCGTTTCCGACAATTTCTTTGAAAAGTAACGTAAAGGATTCCAATTACCATCGACATATTGTTGCAAAACAGCTCCATCACATTTATTGGAAGCGTCCGTCATAAGAGCTAGAGGCGTATCAGATTTCGGATATGACAATGTAACCGCTTTTTGTAAGCCAGCTTTACATTGCAAAAATGCTTCATTACTTTTCTCTGTCCATTCGATTTTCGTTTTATCGCGTTTCTTTGAACCATGCAAAAATTTGTTTAACTCTGCTTGGTACTCTACAGCATGTGGTAAATGACATCTATAAAAGTTTACCATTCCCAAAAATCGTCGTAACTTTTCTACCGTTTCCGGTCTGGGAAAGTCACAAATCGAATCAATTTTGTCTTTTGAAGGACGAATTCCTTCAGTACAGACGTGAAAACCGAGAAATTGCAATTCTGTTTGACCGAAACAACATTTTGATAAATTTATAGTTAAACCGAACTCATTAAAACGTTCGAAAACTTTGCGTAGGTGTTCCTTATGTTCGTCAACGCTGTTGCTAGCTATTATGACGTCATCAATATACGTGAACAAAAAATCGAATCCTTGAAGGACTGAGTTATTCATAAAACGCTGAAAAGTTTGGGCAGCGTTTCTCAATCCGAAAGTCATCCTTGGGAACTCATATAGCCCAAAAGGAGTTATTATCGCTGTTTTTTCGATATCATCTGGGTTCACGAAAATATTATGATACGCTCTGTTGATGTCTAATCGTAAGAAAACCTGTTTTCCTTCTAATAAATAAGCAAAATCATGTAAACGTGGTATGGGGTACCTATCGGGCTTCGTTATTGCGTTAAGCGCGCGATAGTCGCCACAAGGCCTTATCTGCCCATCCTTTTTAGGAACCACGTGTAGTGGGCTTGCCCAAGCACTTTTCGACGGTCTACAAATACCCATCTCTTGCATTAATATAAATTCATCTCTTACCTTTTTATAGCGGTCGGGCGGCAAAGGTCTGGCACGTGCGTGCACCGGCGGGCCAGAAGTCTCGATGTGATGCAATACAGTATGCTTTGACTGCTCCTTAAATGACACAGGCTTAGTGATATCAGGACATTTAGAGAGAATATCGTAATACGGGTGATCATTTTCAATAGTTTTAACTGATTGTTCCTTATTTTTGACAATTGAAGCTAAAACATTGAGATTCGTACTTTGATCTATCAACCTTCGTGTATACAAATCAACCATTAATCTGTAATGCTTAGTGATACCAGGACATTTAGAGAGAATATCGTAATACGGGTGATCATTTTCAATAGTTTTAACTGATTGTTCCTTATTTTTGACAATTGAAGCTAAAACATTGAGATTCGTACTTTGATCTATCAACCTTCGTGTATACAAATCAACCATTAATCTGTAAAGCGTTAAAAAATCGGCTGCTTTATATCGGCAATGACAAAAGTCCAACGTAGTGCTCTACGCAACCCTAAGTCTAAGGTTAAATTTTTCACACCAAAAGTCTTTATTTTCGTTCCGTTAGCTGCGTACAGTACATAGTCCAAAGGTTCACTTACGTAATTTTTATCGGGACTTTTCACGAAAGGTAACACAGAAATATTAGCTCCAGTGTCCACCAGGAAACGTAAACCGTTTAGCTTATCTAATACACAAAGACGGTTATTACTGATTCCACTGCAGCTCCCCGTCGAAGACGACTGCAGGTCATCTAGTTTTCCGCTGCCTTCCATGCGCAAGGCTTGATGCATTTGCGGGCTCGTTCCTTGAAGCGAAAATGATAGAAACACATCCAATCTGGACTTTCAGGAGTGCGTGGTGGTTTGCGTTCGCCTCGTGAACGTGAACGTGAACGAGAGTTGTATCGTCGCTGATTCCGAAACGGTGTTCTTGACCTTGACCTCGACCTTTCTCTATCCATGTTATTGAGTCGTACGTTCAATTTTGCGATCTCTGCCAGGATAATATCGTCTTTTGCTGAATTAGAAGATCCTACCTCACCAACGTGCAAAGGTCTGGACGTTTCTATGACCTTATCGGCTATGGTGGCTAAGGTCGACATGTCCTTGGAGTCTGATACGGCTAGGTCTGCCCTTACTGACGTCGGAAGATGGTTTTGCCATAAAATCACGAGCGTTTCATCTGTTATTTTTCCTCTGGCTAAATCTCTCATTTTTCTTAGGAGCTGGGTGGGTTTTTGTTCCCCCAGGTCCATTTCACCTATTAATTTCTGTAATTGTCTGTTTTCAGACTCTTCATAAATGGCAAGCAATCTCGTTTTAAGAGTTTCATATTTATTTGCCGCAGGTGGCTTTGTTAAAATATCGGTAACTTGTTGTATTACCTGTTTCCCGAGTTTGGCAATGACCATGCGGTATTTTGCCTCGTCCGATATCCGCTGTGGCTGTAGCACTGCCTCGACCTGGATGAACCAAATTCTTGGCTGGTCTGTCCAAAATTCCGGGATCCTCGCCGAAACTGCAATGGTTGCCACATCGTGTGGTGGTGACGGCGGCGGCGGTGTATTTTCTTCTTCTGCCATTTTTCACTGTTTTGTTCACTAATGTTCTGACTAATGTTCACAAAATTTTACGAAGTCACTTTTTAGTTCAATTTTCAAAGTCGTGTGGTCACCAATTTAGGGGACGACCTTACGTCCTATTGCGGTTATAGTTCAGAGTCTAGTATTAACTCAGAAGGATTCAAGGTTCATGAAATAATAAGAAGTTTAGTCACTTTACCGATATTTACTTTCTTTAGTTACACAGAATTAATACAGACAGTACAACACAGTCACAGCGGGAGCCGTTCGGGGACCGACTGCCGCTCCAAAAGAGAAATGGAATAAATGCAACGCAGTGCATTTTTAATGTACTTACAATGTGAGTCGCCACACCCTCAACATCGTCCATCGTCGATCTTTTGGTCATGGATGTTGTTGCAACTAGTAATAACTTCCAAGAAATGAGATGTAAGATGCGTGCGTGCGTTCAGATGTTTTGCCATTATTTATTACTGGAAGCAAATTAGGTCACAGTACACCATTATAATAAGATTAGATTTCTCTGTTTTTCTCTGTTAGCTCATATCCTTAACCTTCTCTACTCCATCCTCTTCAATCCCATTACCCCTAATTACCTCAAGGAACGCTTTGTTTTCTCTTCCTCCACCACAGGCCGTCATCTGCGTTCCTCTGAAAACCTCTCCCTCCATATGCCCATCCACTCCACTAACTTCTACACCCATTCCTTCTCCGTTCATGCCGTTCGGCTTTGGAACTTGTTGCCAGAGGCAATCCGACGTGCACCTTCCTTGAATGTTTTTAAGTCGAAAGTTAAGTCGCATTTCCTTGATCACTGACCCTCTCCGATTTTTTCTCCGAATGTAAGTAGGTACTTAAATCTTTTCCTATGTCTATAGTTCATGTTTTCCTATCGTGTTTAGTTGAGTAGTACGCGTATTTATATATGATGTGTGTATGTATATATATATATATATATATATTATAGGAATATATATTATAGGAATATATATTATAGGAATATATATTATATATACTTATCTATGTATTGCATTTAGATGTATTTATAATAGGTTTATTCTTGTTTTTTATTTACTGATATTTCTGGTCATTTATCTGAAAACACCGCCTACCTTTCTTCGTACACCGTTTCCTCTACCCTAAGGTTGTCTGGAAGAAATCGCTTCTTAGCGATAAGACCGCCTTATTTTGTGCCTCTTGTATTTTTTTCTCTGTATTTTACTCTTTATATTTTGGTGTAAAATAAAGTATATTTGATTGATTGATTGATTGTTTTTGTGTTAAACCTTAGACAATTTAATAGGGACTCGCCTTGCGGTAGCATTTCCCCTCTGCCACGGTATTAGATCAATTAATCTTGCGCATTTACACCCAATTTTATACCTTATCACTAAACGAGACAGCCTATAATAGCAAAACAATAATTTTGAACTTAGAACGAACGAGACTACTTTTCATGATTTTTAACATTCAAAATTAGAATCTAAACTTATGGGGAATAAAATCCAATGTCGCGGATTTCATGTTACCTCGCCCGCCGCAAAAAGTGGCAGAAATGTTTCTTAGTAGAATGACACGCGTATCTAGTCCCTATTAAATTGTCTAAGTGTTAAACCGGTGTTTTTGCGCTTTAAGGTCCTCAACTCTGTCACAAATGATCCCTGGAGTTGGCTTGCTAATAGCCATACTTTGAAAATGGAGGGAAGATTTTTCATAATCAGGAGTGCAATTATTCACTAAGCGTCACATCGCTGTCAAAAACATCGACTAGCTCACAAATGTAACACCCTTCTTGCATCCTTCAGATCGTCGTAGTTTTTATATGAGATTGACACATGACATAACCATAGTGAATACCGAATTGTCAGCTCGCCGATGTTAAGGTTGTGACCACAGAGAAATTACGCGCGGTTGTGACGATGTTTGCGCTTAGTCTCATGGTCAGATCATCATCATCTCAGCCGATGGACGTCCTCTGCTGGACATAGGCCTCCCCCAAGGATCGCCACAACGACCGGTCCTGCGCTGCCCTCATCCAACGTGTCCCCGCCGCCTTCACCAGGTCGTCGATCCACCGTGTGCCTACCCACGCTGCGCTTTCCTACAGGAAAACTGCGAGTTCCGCGTACACGCGGTCGCCACTCGAGAACTTTTTGGCCCCATCGGCCATCGGTTCTGCGAGCAATGTGCCCCGCTTTGGGCTATGTCAGTTACTCTGGTTCTTCCGCGGATCTCTTTATTTCTGATTCGATCTCGCAGGGAAACTCCGAGCATAGCCCTCTCCATTGCCCTTTGGGTGACTTTTAGCCTTTTTATGAGGCCTTGGTCCGATCATCCTCTTAAAAACCACCAGCATATTAATTTGAACCCTGAATATTCTAGTAAAAACACAATCAACAAGCTTAAAGTAAAACCAAAGTGCAATGTCAACATTTTTGCACAGAGAAAAGTAAAATCCGAGTAACATTTTGGTTGCTAATTGTTATTGTTTAGTCTCATTGTTCTCAGCTAAAATGTAAATGTTACAGTGCAGTAACGGGCTATTTACAAAGTGATTTTACACGCTGTTGCATCGTGGTTGAACAAGATGCTAATTTTAGCGGGTGGGGGTTTAGTTCATTTAACATTTTAAATACATTTTGGTGTATTTCTGGTACACAGCAACTGCAAAATCAATGAAATGTGGAGAAATTAAAATCTTTAAAATCCTATTTAATAGCATAAGTATATAAGCATATGCTCACGACTATAGTCCCCGAGGGGGTAGTCAGAGATATTCTGAAACTTCGGAACATCCATGTTTCACTAGTAGTACCGAAACTCTGTCCAGTGTGACGGGGAGTGAGCCCGTCGCCACTTATAATGGACAGTAGGTACAATACATGCCTCGAAATTGAAGCATGCAGGTTTCCTCACGATGTTTTCCTTCACCGAAAAGCCAGTGGTGTTGCAAATCGTACACAAATTCCGAAAAACTCATTGGTTCGAGTCGGCCTGGACGAGGATCGAACCATCGCCTCTGGACCACCACGGTTGTACCCTATTTAATAAACGTGACAAATTGTAATTTACAATGACAATTCAGGGTACATTGAAATTTCACGAATATAAACAAAAAAAAGCAAAACATACAGACATAGCCAAAGTCTTTCTCATATTATTATTGAAAGAATTATTAAAATCGGTTTAGTTTTGGATGAGGAAATAGGGGAATACGAAAAGCTGATTTTGTCCATTTTATGTGGATAAAATCGTTTCGAGCTGCAGTTGTCTCTTTCGCACTCAAGTCGGTGGGGTGTATGGGTGGGGCTGATTAGACAAATACGTATACAGTCGGAAAAGTGACCTAGAGTGCGATTTTTGATCATTCGCTGAGTTCAGCAGTTGAAAATGTCAATCAATGTCAAAATGTCATCTTTCTACTGCTGATTTGACTTTCAAAAATCGCACTCCTGACCCCCTAGCATGATTTCTCTACTTGCGCGCGACTCGGCTTTATTCCATACTAAAAGTCGCGGCAAGCGCGGCTTTCGCTCTCCGAAAAGCGCGGGAACAGGTTATTTTGTATGCAGCGAAGGCGCGTCGCGCGCGTGTAGAGAAATCATACTAGACATGCTGAAGTATGATTTTTGAAAGTCATATCAGCAGTAGAAAGATGCATATCTCCACAGTAATTTTGACATTTTCAACTGTTGAACTCAGCGAATGAGATTCGAAAATCGCACTCCTGAAGTATGATTTTTGAAAGTCAAATCAGCACTAGAAAGATGCATATCTACGATAAAGACGACCCGGTTGGTGTAATGGTTGCCACGCCGGACTGCCAAACCAGGGTCCTGGGTTCGAATCCCGGTTCGGTCATGGATGTTATATGTTTGTGCCGTTGTTGTATGATTCCCATAACAAAAAGCCTAAAGGCTTACCTTGGGATCATTACAATGTATGTGCCTGATAGCATTATAAAAAAAAAATTATATCTCCACAGTAATTTTGACATTTTCAACTGCTGAACTCAGCGAATGAGATTCGAAAATCGCACTCCTGAAGTATGATTTTTGAAAATCAAATCAGCAGTAGAAAGATGCATATCTCCACCGTAATTTTGACATTTTCAACTGCTGAACTCAGCGAATGAGATTCGAAAATCGCACTCCTGAAGTATGATTTTTGAAAATCAAATCAGCAGTAGAAAGATGCATATCTCCACCGTAATTTTGACATTTTCAACTGCTGAACTCAGCGAATGAGATTCGAAAATCGCACTCCTGAAGTATGATTTTTGAAAGTCAAATCAGCAGTAGAAAGATGCATATCTCCACAGTAATTTTGACATTTTCAACTGCTGAACTCAGCGAATGAGATTCAAAAATCGCACTCCTGCTCTCCTTTCCATTTCAGACCGCCTATCCTCTTAAGACTCAGGAATCTTTATAATTATTTGCTGAACGTGGGTGAAACCCGTGCAACGACTGTTAATGGGATATCTAAGACGAGACATGATCAAACATGAATTAATTACCTACTGTGTACATTACATACGAGTACCTATTTATTATATTACAAGTATGTATATCTGAGGAAAATTTGCGAGACGAGACTAAAAACCGGCTTTGGAGGCTTCTTTTGCTACCTTATACAGGGTCCTTCTAAATATGCTGGCAGATTTTAAGAAGATAAGGGGACTTAGGACTAGGGTTGCCAACCGTAGTGCACGGGTAAGCGGGAAATTTGCAATAAAAATGCGGGACTCGGCAAAAAAAAGCGGGGACTCAGATGTCAAAGTATAGGAAGGCGAGAAATACAATTAGAAATTATTTATTACTTTAACATTTTAAGAAGTTTTAATTAATATAACGAGTAGGTATTTTACTTTGGCTTACAAATCAACATACTTAAAAAGGCAAACTCCATGGCATGTCATCGACTCAACATGGACTAGACCAGGGTTTCCCAACCTTTTTTGCGTCACGCCTCCCCTGGTATAGTATGGAATATTTTGCACACCCCCCCCACTATTAAAATAACGATAAGCGCAGCTGGAAAGGTGCTATCTGAGACCTGCTGAGCCTGAACAGGTCAGTAACAACAAACGAATGGGTAAATTAGTAACTGAATGAATGAGTTAATTATTAAAATGAATTAATGAGTGGAATTTACGTGGTTAACTGGAGTTTTCTGTCCAAAATGTAAACGCATTGTGCCCCCCCTACGATATCACTACGCCCCCCCAGGGGGGCGCGCCCCACTGGTTGGGAAGTCCTGGACTAGACGTAGCATTGATTTTTTCCCAAGGGAGGCCACGACCAGGTTAGGTCATTGCAATATAATGTTAAACCTGGAGCGAGCGTAGTAAATACAGATACAAAAGTGATCTTAAATAAGACTGTGAATTCTGACAACATTGACTTTTCATGAAAGTGGACACAAGGAACGAAATACAAGAAAATAATATTGTGTTTATTATTGTAGATTTAAGTGAATAATTTTATACCAGGGCTGGGCAAGAAGCATTCTGGGGTGGCCGGGCTACATTCCATAAAACGGGACAATCTTCTTCTTATCGTGTGGGCAGAGCCCTGGTGTCAGAGTTTTTTCAGACCGCCTTTCGGCCTCTGACGTGGTTTTGGACAACGGGACAATTGGCGTACCGCATACGTCTTTCGCGGGACGTATCCTTTAAGGCTCTAGAAACGGGACGTCCCGTCTCTCGCGGGACGGTTGGCAACCCTACTTAGGACCATCAAACTGAACAACTTTCTCTAAAAGGGTTATTACATTATTCAATCGAAAGCACGTAATTTGAAGTGCATCGACCGGTTAGTTTGATAAAAACTTGAAACATAAATACGCTCTTGCAGCAATGTACTTCAAATTGCGTGCTTTCGGTTGCATTATGTAATAACCCTTTAAGGGAATAACATTGAAATAGCGAAAAAAATCTGTTATCTCATAAAGGGTGGAGTAAGTTTTGCAGTTTTGTATGGAACAGCAGGTTTAATTTTAGATTTCGATTTTGGTCGCATATACAACGTGTTAATGAATTAACGCAAAACTAGAAAGTAGTTTGTTTAGAATCGAGAGCAGAATCGAATTATCATGGTTTCAACATAGGTAATTTTTTTCAAAATATTAAATAATTTTCTTGCATACATACATACATATACTCACGCCTGTGTCCCATTGGGGTAGGCAGAGACAATAGATCGCCATCGGCTACGATCCTGACACACCTCTTTCGCCTCTTCCACACTCATAAGTCGTTTCATACACGCTCGTCGGTTTCGGGTACATTTGATCTGACCCTTCTTAAGTACGCTACCAATTTGGTCCGCATACGTACGTCTAGGGCGACCCCTTTCGACTGTCCCATTCACACTTGCTTTATATATCTCATTCGTCATTCTGCTATCACTCATTCTTTCCACATGACCAAACCATCTCAGCATTCCCTTTTCAATCCTTGTTACTATATCCTCTTTCAATCCACATCTTTCTCTTATTACACTGTTTCGTATTCTGTCATTTAGAGTCACACCACACATACTGCGTAAAGAACGCATTTCGACAGCATTTATTCTGGATTCATTCCTCTTCTGCCATACCCAACATTCGCTGCCATACATCAAAGTTGGAGCTAGCACACCGTCATGAACTGCCAAACGTGCCTTTTTGGACACGTTATGACTTTTCATGAATGTATGCATCGCTCCATTAATCCTATTTCCCGCTTTCACTCGTCTCTCTATGTCTCCATCACACTTACCATCTCTCGTAAACATACATCCCAAATATACAAATTCTCCAACCTGTTCCACTTTTTCATCTCCTATCATAATTTTACATTCAGTCATTATTTCATCCCTTTCGAGTACCATAACTTTCGTCTTATTTACATTCACTTTCATTCCTTTCTTCTTAAATGCCTCATTCATGCATGTTACCATCTCCTGTAAATCGTCTGCCGATGATGCCAGTAGCACTTGATCATCAGCATATAACAAACATTTGACAAACAACCCATTCATCCTTAAACCACACTCTCTTTCTTTCAAATCACTCAAACAGCTGTCCATGAATAAGTTGAACAACCACGGTGACGCTACACATCCCTGTCTGACACCCCTGGAGATGTCGAACCAGTCTGTGTATGCCCCGTTTATCCTAATGCAGGCACTAGAACCCTCATACAAAGATTTCAGTGCCTGCACCAAGTTGCTATCCACCCCATACATGGTCAACGTAGACCATAATTCGTTCCTCATCACCCGATCATAAGCCTTCTCCAAATCTACGAAAGCGCAAAAAACTTTTTGGTTTTTAGCCAAAAACTTTTCAGATATGCCCCGTAGAGAGAAGACTTGGTCCGTACACCCCATTCCCTTTCGGAATCCGGCTTGCACATCCCAGATTTTTTCCTCCGTTTTACGCAACACTCTTTCTATCAAAACTTTTGCGTACAGTTTGCCGACAACACTGAGGAGGCTGATGCCTCGGTAGTTCTTGCATTCCTGCTTTGACCCTTTGCCCTTGTACAGTGGAACGATGACCGCTTTGCACCAGTCATCTGGTACTTGTCCACATCTCAGGCATTTATTAAACAGTAGGTACAATATGCTTGCTACCACTCCCCCTCCGCTCCTCAGCATCTCAACCGACACCCTATCATATCCTGCAGTCTTACCAACTTTCATACTTTTCAATGCTTTCATAATCTCGTCCATACTTATTATATCATCACACTCACTTTGAATATTGTTGACTCTCCCTTCTGCTTCTGCGGCGTGTGTTATCGTAGTATAGTATAGTAGTATAGTAGTTTGTTTAGAATCGAGAGCAGAATCGAATTATCATGGTTTCAACATAGGTAATTTTTTTCAAAATATTAAATAATTTTCTTGCAAAATTTAAAATTTACTGAACCCTGTGGCGGTGTCCTATTGCCATCGCACGCGCGATGGTGCGATGCGATGTGATCGTACTGATGGGTAATTCTCCGAAATTTTTCAAATTTTCAAATTTTTCTATGGAAAAATTTCAACGATTTGTAAAATTTCGGAGAATTACCCATCAGTACGATCACATCGCATCGCACCATCGCGCGTGCGATGGCAATAGGACACCGCCTTAGACAACCCACCGCACGGGCACATTCACCCTACTTACTCCCAAAACAAGATTATAAAAATGTATCCATGAGTACGCTTTCAGTGCTGAAATGATAACAAATCATTTTTGTTTAAATTTTAAGTATCAAAATAATTAAATTATTGTTGCAATCTAATTTTTTTGTTATAAATCAGTTGGGGTGTATGAGGTTTTGCGTTAATTCATTAACACGTTGTAGTAAGTTCTTTCAAGATCTCATCAGCATAATAAGAAGGACCCTATATGTATACATGTCTTACGTAAAGTGTTAGTCACATTAGGTACCTAACCTACCTACTCATATAATATGTAACTAATTGATTAAATATAATTTGTTTACTTGCCAAGAATGACTAGATCTTCTGGTTCTTGTTTACTGCATTCCTAGGTTTTATCATAGTCGTGGTATTTTGTTTGCAATTTCAATGTAGTTTTATAATAATAATAGTGAAACTTATTTTAACTACGTATGGTTGAACCTGTACTGGCAGCACGGAATCACATTTTTTCACATTCCATCCTTTTCTATCGCTCAGGAACGACACTTGCTAGAGCAAGAAAGATAGCGGGAACGCGACAGGACCGGCAGTGCTGCCACCTTTCTTGTTCTAGCAAATGAGGTTCCTGAGCGACAGAAAAGGATAGAGCGTGAAAAAATGCGATTCCGTGCTGCCAGATGAGGCTCAACCAACTATTAGATAATCTGTTGTACACAGGAGCATAACAGTCGGTGGTGCGTTGGGGAGATGTAAAACTCATTCGTATACAGGATCCTTCTTAATATGCTGACACTTTTTTAAGGGAATGATCACACCATCAAACTGAACAACTTTCTCTACGGTACCAACATCGAAATCGCGAAAAATAATCAGCTGTCCCATACATTTGGCTCGAGCAGGTTTGCAATTTTGTATGGAAGAGCTGATTTTTTTTTCGCGATTTCGATGTTGATGTCGTAGAGAAAGTTCTTCAGTTTGATGGTCTGACCATCTCCTTAAAAAAGTATCAGCATATTAAGAATGACCCATGGCAAAATGGGCATGGCATGGAATGGAATGGCATGTCGTCCGTGCGGATTCGAACCAGGCGCTGTACCCGGACTTTCGATGTTCGATATATCGCCACTGTTTCGGTCTGCACTTCATTGTAATAGAGTTGACATTGGAACGAAAACGGTCACGCAATTGCGAAGTTCGAATGTGCGGGTAGAGGCCCTGGACCCTTAGGATTGAGATTCGATAACTCTCTGCAACCAACTCGATACGGCCAATTATAAATATCCTATTTAAATTAAAATTCAATTTTAAATTCGCAAACTAAATTAAAAAACAATAAACATCCAAATGGTACTAAAACAAGCAAAATTAAAACCATAAAACAAGTGAAATAGAGAGAAATTGATTAGAATTCGCAAAGTTCACTCGGTTAGGTAATTAAATAACAAAACATTAACAATAGGGGGCGAGGGGGGTAGGGTGCCATTCCGGCAAATCTCCGAGGATATTGAAGATTTATATCTTGAGGGACCAGCCCATTAGTTCAGAATGGCAGATTTACTCGAACGGATCTCCTTTGATGATTGCGACGCGGTATCTTGTTTAATTCAATTATATATTCGTTGTATATGTTGTCCTACTTAATATGCTGACATTTTTTTAAGGGGATGACCAGACTGTCAAACTGAACAACTTTCTTGGGACTCCTCTATGGGACCAACATCGAAATCGCGAAAAAAAATCATCACTTCCATACAAAACTGCAAACCTACTCGGAGCCAAACGTATGAAATCGTATGAACGTATGTAAACGTAGACATTTCTAAATTTGTGAGAAAAAACATAGACAAATTCCCAAATAAAATTGGGCTTAACAAGTCATCATCATTCTCTTGCCCATTTCCCATTATTTGGGGTCGGCGCAAAAGCAAGTATTCACTTAGAAATAAATCGGACTTAATTATTACAAATTGTAGATTAGAAAAATCGACTAAATCCATATATACAGGGTGTACATTAAAATGGGACAGCTACTTAAAGGGGTGCTTCAGACCATCAAACTGAACAACTTTCTCTATGGGACCAATACCGAAATCGCGAAAAAAAAATCTGCTGTCCCATACATTTCAGTCGAGTTATGTTTGCAGTTTTGTATGGGAGAGCGGATTTTTTTTTCGCGATTTCGATATTGGTCCCATAGAGAAAGTTGTTCAGTTTGATGGTCTGAAGCACCCCTTTGAGTAGCTGTCCCATTTTATTGTACACCCTGTATAATAGGACCTAAAATCTACAACAAACTTCCCAACGATATAAAACAGTGCAAAGAAAATTGTACCTTTGAACGTAAATTAAAGACATGGCTTATAAATTGTGCTTTTTATGACATAGATGAATTTTATAACTTTGTACCTAATGCTATTGGAATGTAACCAGACTGTAATAAATAATATAATTATACTTAAGTAGTTAAGGAGTACACTTGACATGTAAATTATTTTACAAAATAAATGACTATGACTATGGGACAACTGTTTTTTTTTCGCGATTTCGATGTTGGTCCCATAGAGAAAGTTTATCAGTATCATGGTCTGATCATCCCCTTAAAAAAGTGTCAGTATATTAAGAAGGACCCTGTATATTCTTGTATACAGGGTGTAACAAAACACCCTAGTAATATTTAAGGGGGTGCTTCAGACAATCAAACTGAACAACTTTCACTATGGGGACAACATAGAGAAAAAAAAAATCTGCGGTCCCTTACAAAACTGCAGTACCGACTCGACTAAAATGTCACACCCTGTACCCTTTGTTACACCCTGTATAGGGTCCTACTTAATATGCTGACACTTCTTTAAGGGGATGATCAGACCGTCAAACTGAACAACTTTCTATATGGCACCAACGCGAACGTCGGGAACACGAAAAAAAAATCTGCTGTTCCATACAAAACATCAAACCTGTTTGAGCCATAGGATTTGTTCAGTTTGATGGTCTGATCACCCCCTTAAATAAAAAAGTGTCCGCATAATAGTATTATTAAGAAGGACCCTGAATAATATTTATAGACTTACAGACACTAAGTTACACGGTCTGGAGCACCGACGATTGGTCGCTTGTCTGTCGGTGTTCTATCGGCTACACTTCGGCGAATGTGCCCAGGAGTTACATGACCTGATTCCACCATCCCCCTTCCATCATCGTACGACAAGACGTAGTGCGAGACTGCATCCATACGTTGTCGATATTCCAACAATCCGCACAAATAGGTTCGCATCCTCTTTTATAATGAGAACCGGTAAGGTTTGGAACTCTCTCCCTGCGTCTATTTTCCCTAGCAAATACAATCAGGATATTTTTAAAAGAAGAGTAAATAGGCTTTTTCTGGGCGAGCGCGCTACATCCTCGGCTTCATCTACACTTTCCATCAGGTGAGCTGAAGCCAAGCGCAAACCCATTATGAATAAAAAAAAAAAAAAAAAAAAAACTTAATGTTTTTTTTTTTTTTGTTAACTTGTTGTTATCTACAAATATGCTATACACGGTTCTTTTTATGCTCTACTATTTGAGGGGATGATCAGAACATCAAACTGAACAACTTTCTATAAGGACCAAAATCGAAATCGCGAAGAAAAATTTAGCTGTTCCGTAAATTTGGTTCTAGTAGTCTTGCAGTTTTCTATGGATCAGCTGGATTTTTGTCCCGAAATAACGTAGCAGTTACACGGGTAAAAAAGATTACTTGAAATAAGAATTTTACGGTTTCTTCGATATACAGGGTGAAATTGATATCATTAGCATCCTTTTAAACTAAGACTAGCTTGCACCAAAAAGTATTTAGGCTTAAACATGTTTAAATATGATGCTGTCACTGTCATATGTATGAGCAGTGTGAAGGACAGAACTATCACTAAATACGTTTAAGCCTAAATACTTGCTGGTGCAAGCCGGGCTAAGAGTCTACTCATCAAACTGAACAACTTTTACTATGGGAGCAAACCGATCGGAGCAACTAAAAAATCTGCTGTCCCATACTAAACTGCAATGCCTACTCGACTCAAATGTATGCAATAGCTAATCTTTTTTTTGCTCCTTTCAGTTTGCTCCAATAGTAAAAGTTGTTCAGTTTGATGGGTAGACTCTTAGTTTAAAAGGATGCTAACGATATCAATTTCACCCTGTATTAAATGAAAACGCCATATTCTTGGTTCAATGCAATTTGCTTTCACACAAAACAATTGTCTTTACTGAAAGCAATTTGCATTGAACCAAGAATAAAGCGCACTCATATACAGGGTGTACAATAAAATGGGACAGCTACTTAAAGGGGTGCTTCAGACCATCAAACTGAACAACTTTCTCTATGGGACCAAAATCGAAATCGCGAAAAAAAAATCTGCTGTCCCATACATTTCAGTCGAGTTATGTTTGCAGTTTTGTATGGGAGAGCGGATTTTTTTTTCACAATTTCGATATTGGTCCCATAGAGAAAGTTGTTCAGTTTGATGGTCTGAAGCACCCCTTTAAGTAGCTGTCCCATTTTATTGTACACCCTGTATATAGAAGGAAACGTAAAATTCTTATTTCAAAGTAATCTTTTTACTCGTGTAGAAAATTCATATTTATTTTTGAAATTCACAGTATTGAGGGTGGAACATGGCAGCAAAATCGTATTATATTAAATTTTTGAAACCCCAATTATGTGAAAAGTGGTTCTTGCATTGTCTTAATAAAGTTCCTGATTACCCTAGAAGTTAAAAAGATCTTGCTTTTGAATTGCATTACCGAACCAAATACCACCTCCAAACAATACTACAATCCATTGCCCTCTCCACTTTCGATCTTGATAAGCAAAATTACGATTGTGCCTTAAACACCCCCCCCCCCCCCCCCCCCCTTAATTTAACTGTATACCCTCCATTAAATTTATCGTTGATAGAACTGTAAATTTTGGTTGAGCATTGTGTCTTTCGGAGTAAAACAAGATTGTCTTTTTATTATTTTCACTGGGGGTGGAAGGTTTAATGATTTCCTATAACATTATTTGTAGCACTATTGGTTTTTTCCTTGAAGGAAAATGTCGTGAAAAAACCTATAGCGCTTCAATATCGAAGCATGTATTTGTGTCTAATATTAATAAAGCGAAGGAAAACATCGTAAGGAAACCTGCATACGCTGAAGAGAAAATTCTGATGTGTATGTGAACTCTACCAATCCGCATTGGGCACGCGTGGTGGACTAATGCCTATACACCCTCCCTGAGGGTAGGCCTGTGCCCTGCAGTGGGACGTTTATAGGCTGATGATGATTCATAAAGTGGTGACGGACGGACTTAGGTTTTTTGAAGTAGTAACTACTATTTAATCTGTGGTACTTATACCACTCTTTTAATCATTCATTCATCATTAAAAGAGTTGCCGGTCCAGAATGGATGAGAGTGGCAAGAGATAGAGAAATGTGGAAGACTTTAGAGGAGGCCTTTGTCGAAGGACAAGCTGTTTCTATAAAATGAAGTGCACCGATCGTCGATGATTATCGTAAATCAACAGAAAAACAAATTATATTTATGCATATATTAGAATATAAGGAAACAATGTAAAACAGCAATAAAGGCTTATTTTATTTATTTACTTATACCACAGATTAAATAGTCTAATAGTCTAATAGTGATTTAATAGTCTTCCTTAGAAGAAGTGATATAGTTAGAATTTAAAAAATACTTTAATAAATTGGTATACGTAACTACTAGGCTCTTTACTGTGGAAACTATGCAACAACCCCACAAATATGTAAACATCCATGACCGAACCAGGATTTGAACACAGGACCAAGGTTTCGCAGTCCGGCGCGGGCTTGGTCACCATTACACCAACTTATAGTACTTCTGTGTACCAACCGAGTCGTCGTCAAAAAACATACAAGTACTATTTCAAAAAGAGATTTCGGGTTCATTTTTTTGAAAATTTGTCCAAATGGTAATGAAAAATAAATTATAAGAATTAGCCGATAGTAAAATTCTCTTGCGTGTGTCATTCTGGGGGTTTACTCGGACCTTTGATTTTCAGTAGGTATATCGTGAATGTTTACGTTCAAATGCAAACTGTATGTCAATGAATTCCTGAGAAAAAAGGTCACCTACCTATTGAGAATCGAAAATCAAAGTTCAGGGCCAGAAGAATCCATCCTTTTCTTCGGTCGGTTAAAATAAACAAACCAATAACTTATCTCGTTCGGCACGTATAGATTGATTAAAATTGCAAATTCACATCTCTTTTGGTCGGCTTCATTTGTATTCAGGAGTGTACTTCCGTCTAGTTTAAACCTCCCTAGGCACACTAGATGTAGGTAAGATCTATAGGCATATAAAGACAACTGAACATTCACATTTTGACATGGATCTGACAGTACCTATACCAATCCGTTTTTATTGCTTTTTGGTTAAGGGGGCATCGCCGCATCGAGTCTATTATGCTGCCGCCCTCAGGCAACTCAGGGATCCCAGTTCCCACATATACTGCGACGCCGACGTCGCTAAGAATCGAGCACATCGCAGATATTTGACGGCCCGGTAGCACAATCGGTAGTGAACCTGCCTGCTGTGCCGAGGGTCGCGGGTTCGAATCCCGTAAGGGACAAATATTTGTATGATGAATATGAATATTTGTACCCGAGTCATGGATGTTTGTATTTATACAGGGTGTACATTAAAATGGGACAGCTACTTAAAGGGGTGCTTCAGACCATCAAACTGAACAACTTTCTCTATGGGACCAATATCGAAATCGCGAAAAAAAAAACTGCTGTCTCATACATTTCAGTCGAGTTATGTTTGCAGTTTTGTATGGGAGAGCGGATTTTTTTTTCGCGATTTCGATATTGGTCCCATAGAGAAAGTCGTTCAGTTTGATGGTCTGAAGCACCCCTTTGAGTAGCTGTCCCATTTTATTGTACACCCTGTATATGTATTCTATATCGTTGTCTAGTCATCATAATACAAGTCCAGGCTAGATTCTGGTACTTTAAATGTGACTAGATAATTTGTGTGACATTGTCCAAGATATTTATTTATTTATTTATTTATTTGCGATGCGATGCGATGTCGCTATTATAGGAGCGCTCAATCGTATTTTTTTAAATTTCTGGACAATTAAACAACATTTCCTAAAAACAAAGAATGTCACATTCTAGTCATTGCTGATTTTCAATTTATCGGGTGACTCGGATTTGTTTTTATAGGTAAACATAAAACATAATAATCCGTAATGTTTCCACAAATTGAAAGCCATCAGGACTGCAATGTGACATTCTTGTTTTTGGGAAATGTCGTTTAATTGTTAAGAAATAAAACAAATACGATCGAGGGCAGCACAATAGGCTCGGTACCCTCTTAAGAGGGCTATCACAGTCCAGTGCCGCCCTCAGCACATTAAAAAAGATTTCTCAATAAAGAAAGCCTAAAAAAAAAAAAGAAAACAATGACAAACAAACAAACAAACAACAATGACAATGACAATGACAATGACAATGACAATGACAAAAAAACAATGACAAACAATGACAATGACAATGACAATTTGTGTGACAATGTCACACAAATTGTCTAGCCACATTTAAAGTGCCAGAATCAAGCCTGGACTTGTATTATGATGACTAGACAACGATATACAATTCATATATAGATACAAACATCCATGACTCGGGTACAAATATTCATATTCATCATACAAATATTTGTCCCTTACGGGATTCGAACCCGCGACCTTCAGCACAGCAGGCAGGTTCGCCTAAATTAAAAAAGTGCTCAACATCTAAACTTCAAAATCCTTCAAGCCATAGTTATACAATACTTTTATAGGTTCTAACCTACGTTCTAACCATTCCACTTTTAGAATAAAAACAAAAGCGGCCGTTTTTTTTTCTTTTTTCAAAAGTATTCTATGAAAATTGCTTGAAGGCTTTTGTAGTTTAGATGTTGAGCACTTTTTTAATTTAGGCTTTCTTTATTGAGAAATCTTTTTTAATGTGATGAGGGCGCCACTGGACTGCGATAGCCCTCTTAAGGAAAATATTACCTGTGGATTACCACTGGACATATTTTGGTAACTCGTCTGAATATCATATCGATGGTTGAAAGGAAGTCGAAAGTGACTTACAGGATCAAGCTGCATTTTCTGCGTCGATTAAATCGTTTTCGAAAGTTTCACAAATGTCTATATTAAACCAATTTACCTTTCAAATTAAAGATTGAAAAAGTCGGGCGGCGAGCGGGATTTGAACTCACGACCTGCCTTTCCGGGGCATGCTCCTCTCCAACAGAGCTGTCGGCGCCCCGCAGGCCACGACGAAATTCGATCTTTAATTTGATTAAGCTAACATGGCATACATGTAAAATCAATAAATTCGAATTTACCTTTCACCCATGAATATTATCCAATTCTAGAGAAATTTAGTCTATTATCATAATCATCAGCCTATAAACGTCCCACTGCAGGGCACAGGCCTACCGTCGTGGAGGGTGTATGGGCATTAGTCCACCACGCGAGCCCAATGCGGTTTGGTAGACTTCACATACACATCAGAATTTCTTCTTCAGTGTATGCAGGTTTCCTCACTATGTTTTCCTTCACCGTTTGAGAGCATAGCAGTCGGTATTACGTACATAAGTTAAAAAACTCATTGGTATACCTACATGGCATGTTGTCCGTTCGGATTTGAACCCGGACCCCCATAATTGGGTGTCCATACCTATCCGCAACACGCCACCGAAGCTCTATTCTATTATCATGGTGTCTAAATAAAGATTACTATGCCTCTAAGTATAAACATTACCTTCTTTTTTTTTGAGTTTCCCCTCGGTCGAGTAAAAACAGAAACGATAACAATGCAGTTCGCAATCGAACGGAACCGAAAGAGCGTGAACAATCATAATATATCACGTAGTACGATTCATTTGTATAATTGTCAATACGTCGGAAATGTTGCAAATAGTTCCGAGCGCAGGGATGGGTCAGTTTGTGAAAAAAATTATCGATATCTGGGTGGTTGGTGCCTCTCAATTTTTTAGAGGTTGTCAGCTTCGCATATCCTTTTCTATCCGTTTCTAGACGAAAGACTTCTTCTACTCTTCTTTACGAGCATGCCACGCACAAGGCGACACGCACTATGCCCACTAGTTATTTAAAGTCTCAATTGTGCTACTGGTACCACATTCATCGTCATCATCATTTCAGCCTTTTTAAACGTCCACTGCTGGACATAGGCCTCCCCCAAAAGGGAGCCATAATCGCCACGGTTGGCAGGCGGGTTAGCAATCACATTTGGTTGCGAGTTCATACTCGGATAAAGATTATATAAGACAAAACTCTGATTCTCCAGCCACATCCGAGCTCACGCCAGGAACCAATGAGGGTCGCTGACCGCTGTCGACTGTCCACGGCCACATCGTGGAGTACGCGAGTATCAGTCAGTATTCTATTCTAATTTAAATGGAATGGCTCCTTAGTTTTGTCATATGATTCTGCCAATGCTGAGTTGAGATAAACACGCTCTTGTGCTTGTTTGTCTCCTATCAGAGGGACACGTCACTCTACCTGAGAAACGCCCAACGTGCACTGGGTCATAAACACTTCCGATCCCTCCGGACTTATTATGTTATCGATAAAACACCGCCCACCACTAGCCCGCTTAGGCAACAATCTAGCAACAATGCATTCATTAATAATAGATTTTCGCTAATTAATTACTGCTTTCAACTGTCTGAAAATACTGTACTTAATTATTTGTAGTACTTATACCTATCTATCCCTCGGTACTGCAGCTAATTCGCAAAACCTATAATAGGATTTCAATAAGTCAATAACTTAACAGCTGTGTGATTCTGTCTTGGAATGGACCACCTCTTTTCTTCCCGTGGGTGTCGTACGAGGCAATTAAGGGATGTGTGTGCTAATGCAGTGTTTTTGTGGGCGAAACGCTAGCCTTCTCTCACCAGACACACAGATCGACTAGTAATCCATCATAAATAATGGAGAGATGGTTAGAGAGATTGGTTAGTACTCTTATAAGCGGTTCCAGTGCGATATAGTGAAGGCAAGTTAATATTTGAGATGGTTTAAAAGTACTTCTCAAATAGCTTTACCATTAAGTTAATGGTAAAGCTACACTGAAAAAAAAAATGTGATTACTTCAACCAACATCATGACTCCATATGAGCTTGTCAACATCATGACTTCTCCGACTAAGAGAACTTTGTTAAACGAATTCGGCTTGTTGTTACAACTAACCATCTTTTGTTTTTAGTAAACAATCATAACGTCATTTCAATTATTTTGGTGCTAATTAAGAGTCTTAGTAGGCTCGCATTTTTTTTCAGTGTATTTGAGTAACTTTTAAACCATCTCAAAACTTTTAAAATACCCTTGAATTTGTGACATGAATAGCAATTACGTTTTCAACGCATTTGCTACTCGTACTCTGTCGTACTAACATAATTTGTAGGCGCTATAAATTTTTCTTGCTTCGATTTGTATGATCCAGTAAAAGTCGTTCAGTTTGATGGGTATAAGGATGCTAATGATATCAATTTCACCCTGTATAAATTAGTGGTCAATTCGTATTCAAAGTCAGTACTTTGTTCTATTATTTAACTAACATGCTAAAACACAAATATCGTATTAACGAAATATGTGTAAAATTAAATAGCAAACTGCGCATTTCATTCTAAAAACAAAGTCACACGAAATGACTCTTTTTTCTCTGCAGTAAGTTTTAAAATCGATTGATTCACGTGTCTTCATGTAGAGACGTGAATTGTTGTTCACAACATGGAGTGAACACCACATTAATTTGCGGTTCTATACAAAATTAGTGACCGCTACATGAAATCGGTTGCTGAATAACATAGATTCGTTGTAATTTTGTTTTTGAACAAAATCAGGGCAATATTCTCTTCTGGGTATTCAAAAACATAATTTTATCACATGAACGGCTGTAACTCCTAATCCAACTGGAGTTATGTAGGCAGATCTGGTCGATCCCCATCATAGAGATGCTTTACACCCTATGAACACTGAATCAGCCTTGCAGCTTATTGTTACCAAAATTCAATGTTACATTACTTATGCAATTAAAATGTTATAGTTTTTGCAGTAACTTTTAATTAAATAAATATGCAGGGGGTCTTATAAATTAGGTAAAAAAGTTGTAGTTATAATATAATTAATATGAAAATATTTTGTATTATTTAAGAGATATGTGTTATAGATTTTCTTACCGTATATCATCTCTAACAATACAACGGAACACCTGCGGTGGTAGAGCCAAAAAAAATCGTTAAAATGTGATATTAATTTGAATTCACATTTTAGAATTATTTGAATTCGTAATCGATGTAGGTGGATAAGTTCATTCAGTTAGGTAAGACCTTACTCCATGGGTAAGACCAACTTCGAGAAAGAAATCATCCGTCGAATCCAACTCGGCTGGGCAGCGTTCGGGAAGCTATGTAGTATCTTCACGTCCCGAATACCGCAGTGTCTTAAAACGAAAGTCTTCGATCAGTGTGTGTTGCCAGTGATGAGTGACATATGGAACAGAGACGTGGTCGTTCACTCAAGGCCTCATAAAAAGGCTGAAAGTCACCCAAAGGGCAATGGAGAGGGCTATATATGCTCGGAGCTTCCCTGCGAGATCGAATCAGAAATGAAGAGATCCGCAGAAGAACCAGAGTAACTGAAATAGCCCAAAGACTCGCAGAAAAAAGCCTACTACCTCTTCTTTTAAAAATTATCCTGATTGTATTTGCTTGGAAACACAGACGCAGGGGGAGAGAATTCCAGACCTTACCGGTTCTCATTATTAAAGAGGATGCGTACCTTTTTGTGCGGATTGTTGGAATATCGACTGTGTATGGATGCAGTCAATAATAATTTAAATAGTGTAATTAAAACAAGGCAAATTTGCCGAATAATAATATTTTAATCCAACTTTGTCGTGCATTAGTGCCCGTAATTTCACCGGGGACACAGAATCCCTAATTACTGGATACGACCGGTTAGTCTACCCTAAGATCGATAAACGATAATATCGAAATCGTTTTTCTGTCTATTCTAAACATTGTGTCTATGTGCTTCATCATCATCATGATAATTATTTTTTTATAATAATTGCTAATTAATTGGAAACAAAAAATTAGGGGGATTAAGGATTAAAATTTTTTAATTTAAGATAATTAAATATCGCGCAAACAAGTGCGCTAAACTTGTGCTTCGTTGACAAATCAAATCAAATCGAAATTGTTTATTCAAAATAATATCACATATATACCTTTCTGATGTAATTTTTTGACTCTACCACCGCTGTTCTGTTGTAGAGAAGATGCGGCTTGAAACTCTACAACACTCATCTATTCTATTGGAAGTTTAAAATTGTGGCTTCATCGTATTCTTGATAATTTTGGCAATTTATCTAGTTTAAATGGCATAAGTGCTTGACATTGTACGGTAATGATATGGCGATCTCAAGGCCTTGGTTTTACACAAAAGCACACAAGAAACCGCCATAAAGGCGGAGTCACGTGGCCATTTAAGGGGCGTCCGCCCGGTTTTGAGTAACTTTGTAACCATTTTATACATTAACTATGGCACTTTTTAAGCAGAAAACAAAACTGAACAATCTACAGGATGTGAGAAGTGATGTGGTTTTTCAAGAAAACTATTTTAATTAATAAAACTGAAGAAAAACGATTCCAAAGTCACCTCTCTTTTTCCGTTGTAACCGTTTTACTCTTACATTGTTGATCAGAAGAATATGAAAATTTACAATATTCTTCACAATACGATGTAAAATGATGTGGTTTTCTTATTTTTTGAAAATTCATGTAAAATCATACAGGTTTTCAAAGAAAACGGAAAATTCTGACCGGAGCCGCGCAATTGAAGCGGGATGGCTAATTACAAAAGTTTGCTTGTAAGAAAGAGAGCCTTGCAGATGGGAGGAGTAGCCTTAATTCACGAGACGAACGAAACACGTCTGCTCGTGAACCCTCTAGTCACGCGACTGTACAACACACATCTGCACTGGTAGCATGCACACCCGCGATAGCCGTGATACGGCTTTATCACGTCTTTTATCTCGTTCGTTCGCGCGCAAAAGAACGAGATAAAAGACGTGATAAAGCCGTATCACGGCTATCACGGGTGTGCATGCTACCAGTGTTGATGATGAACTGAATGTGATAAATGAACTGTTAGATATTAAGGAGTTTTCTGACAATTATTAAGCTTATGGCAGACTTTTGACATTATTGTTATTGACTCTACTCGTAAGCTTTTCAAAACAACATTTCAATCATTATTTCATTTCATTTTTTTATTTTTTTTAATCTTTTTTTTATTCAAATTTTTCTTTTCATCTTTTCATTTCATTTTTATTTCTTTTCAATCTCTAAAACTAAAAGGGAAAAGTCCATTTGGGTTTGGTCTGTGTTTATCTTTTACGCGAATAGAAATAACTTGACTATCAAACGTTATGAAACGATTATATCGAATAGTGTTTTTCTCAGTTGACACTCATCGGTTAATCGCATCGCTAAATAAGTCCCCAGTAATTATCGGTACATTAATTAAATACCCGGTCAAAACGGATTGCATTGATAAACTTGTTTAAGCACTGTATTACTGGAAAAGACAGAGTTTAAATGAGTATGACCAAGAAATACAGAAGATACAAATCAAGGCGGTACGGATTTGTTCATGAAACAACCTTGGAAGCTATTTGTACTTTAAGAGCCTGCCGAGCCTATAGTGCTGCCCTCAATCGTATTTTTTTTATTT
Organism: Agonopterix subpropinquella; assembly: GCA_922987775.1. Classification (NCBI taxonomy): domain Eukaryota; kingdom Metazoa; phylum Arthropoda; class Insecta; order Lepidoptera; family Depressariidae; genus Agonopterix; species Agonopterix subpropinquella. The sequence continues at coordinate 1,668,990 of OV277714.1, forward strand.
CTAACCAATTAAACAACATTCCAAAAACAAGAATGTCACATTGTAGGTAGTCCTGATTGGCTTTCAATTTATCGAAACATTACGGATTTTTAAGTTTTATGCTTGTAGCTATTATCGTTAGATTTAAAATCGCCAAAAGTGGCCACTTTTGGCGGTTTTAAAGATAATAACTACAAAGATTATCAAAACAAATCCGTGAGGGGATGGGGATGAATTTATCGGGAAATTAAAATCAGCAATGAATAACAATGTGACATTCCTGTTCTTTGGAAAAAAAAATACGTTTCGGGGCAGCACAATAGGCTCGGTGCAGCCTTAATAGCACAGCTCCGATGCGACCTAGCATTGAATGTGATGCATTTTAATGTATAATTTTTAAGTTATTACTGGCCACTCAACAACAAAAAATCCAAATTTTCTCCATACCTCCTTCGCCTTGACAAAACCTACAGGAACAATTTCAAAATTTTAAAATCGAAATAATTCCTAAGTTCCACTAGATTAGAGATAATATACAGGGTGTTACAAAAATACAAATAAACATTTAAGAAGGTGGTTAAGACCATCAAACTGAACAACTTTCACTATGGGACCAATATCGAAATCGCGAAAAAAATATATCATCATCATCATACCAGCCGATAGACGTCCACTGCTGGACCGGCCTCCCCCAAAATGAGGAGATGTGCAATAATCGCCATGATACGATGCGTTTGCGATGTTCACTAAACTACAGATTTACTCGAGCTAAATGTATGGGACAAAAGATTTTTTTTTTTAATCCATTTTTTTTAAGGGACTTTTATACGGAAATTTTTACGAACTAGTTTTTCCAGAGATACCTAGTTCTCTTCTCTCATCTCTGGAAAAACTCGTTTTCAGCGAACAGAGCTCCATCGCCCCGGTATCGCCCTCACTATAAGTTCATCATCATCATCATCAGTCTATAAACAATCGATCGAACATCGATTCTGGTACTTTAAATGTGACTAGATAATTTGTGTGACATTGTCCAAGATATTTATTTATAAACGTCCCACTGCAGGGCACAGGCTTACCCTCAAGGACATGAGTATGGGCATTAGTCCACCACGCATGCCCAATGCGGGTTGGTAGACTTCACATACACATCAGAATTTCTTCTTCAGTGTATGCAGGTTTCCTCACGATTTTTTCCTTCACAGTTTGAGAGCAGTCGGTTTTACGTACATAAGTTAGAAAATCTCATTGGTACATGGCATGTTCGTGCGGATTCGAACCCGGACCCCCATAATTGGGAGTTCATACCTCTCCGCAACGCGCCATCAACGCTCACTAAGTTACTTATATTTAAACCCCAAATTAAAACCCAAGGAACACGTAAGCTATATAGCAGCTGTACAGTAGGAAATAATCAAGAATAAAGAATAAAGGAAATTTCCTTTATGCAGCTACTGTGCCGCTGCTGTACAGGGTCCTTCTTAATATGCTGACACTTTTTTAAGGGGATGATCAGACCATGATACTTATCAACTTTCTCTATGGGACCAACATCGAAATCGAGAAAAAAAAATCAGCTGTCCCATACATTTGGCTCGATTAGGTTTGCAGTTTTGTATGGGACAGCTGATTTTTTTTCGCGATTTCGACGTTGGTCCCATAGAGAAAGTTGCTCAGTTTGACGGTCTGATCATCCTCTTAAAAAAGTGTCAGCATATTAAGTTGGACCCTATATAGCTTGCGTGTTCCTTGAGAATTATAATAAAAATCCCATAAAGAAAGGTATCATTGTCTCTTCCATTCAACCAGAGTCAGTGTAACTCAGCGAATCAAAATGCCTGTGAAAGCGTGAAGCGTAAAATGGAATTTTTAAAATGCAAAGAATGAAATGAAAACCGGGAATTTTGTCTGCGCACTGTCGGCGCGTTCTCTTTCCTTTTATTTTTGGCGGGATTGTGCGGGGATAGGTGAACGTGTGATTCAAAAGTTTTGCTCGATATAGTTTTTTTAGAGAAGTAATTGGAGTGGAAGTTGTGAAAAGATTTTCTTAAGTTTGCTGTGTGAAGTTTGCACGGACTCTAACAACAATATAGGGTCCTTCTTAATATGCTGACACTTTTTTAAGGGGATGATCAGACCGTCAAACTGAACAACTTTCTCTATGGTACCAACATTGAAATCGCGAAAAAAAAGTCAACTCTTCCATAAAAAACTGCAAACCTACTCGAGCCAAATGTATGGGACAGCGGATTTTTTTTTCGCGATTTCGATGTTGGTCCAATAGAGAAAGTTGTTCAATTTGATGGTCTGATCATCCAAAAAAAAGTGTCAGCATATTAAGAAGGACCCTGTATACAGGGTGTACAATAAAATGGGACAGCTACTTTAAAGAGGTGCTTCAGACCATCAAACTGAACAACTTTCTCTATGGGACCAATATCGAAATCACGAAAAAAAAATCTGCTGTCCCATACATTTCAGTCGAGTTATGTTTGCAGTTTTGTATGGGAGAGCTAATTTTTTTTTCGCGATTTCGATATTGGTCCCATAGAGAAAGTTGTTTAGTTTGATGGTCTGAAGCATCCCTTTGAGTAGCTGTCCCATTTTATTGTACACCCTGTATAAAGTACATTAACCTTTAAACCATTATACTCTCCCATCACGTCCATCCCATCCATTCCGCGTACCGGAACGCGCAGAGTGGGTAGGCCCCTCACACGGTGGACGACGACCTGGTGAAGGCGGCGGGAACCCGTTCGATGAGGGCAGCGCAGGACCGGTCGTTATGGCGATCCTTGGGGGAGGCCTATGTCCAGCAGTGGACGTCCATCGGCTGAGATGATGATGATGATGATGATGATGACTCTCCCATCAAAATAAACAATTTTAGTACGGGAGAAAACCTGTTAGAACAAAAAAAAAAGTCAGCTGTCTCATACATTTGAGTCGGGTAGGTATTGCAGTTTAGTATGGAACAGTTGATTTTTTTTTGCTCTGACAGGTTTGTTCCCATAGTCAACGTTGTTCAGTTTGATGGGTAGAGTATGTAGTTTAAAGGTTAATTATACTTTGCAACACCTTACACCCTGTATACCTATGTGTTTACTTCTAAAGTGCTCATCTATAATTGATATTTAAGGAGGTGTTTCAGCCAACATCTAAATCTTGAATAAAGAAATCTGTTATTTCATAATAACGTTTCCTATGGAATAGGTACCTTTTTTTTCGCGATTTGGATTGTATGTGGAACCAACCTCGTCCCGCTGGACTGATGATCAAAAGGACGGAAGGAAGGAAGCGTACATCGACTGGATGAGCAAGGCCAAGGATAGTTATATGGCGCGCCTTGGGATATGCCTATGTTCAGCAGTGAACGATGAAAGGCTGATGATGATTTCCGAACCTAAACTGCGCTAGGTGGTTGTAGCAAAGTTCCTGCCCACCTATTCGTGAGTCATAGTCGTGATTCTAAATTCCGTCGACATCCTAGAATCAATCAACCGCAGATTGAAACCGTAATATCAAATTATTAAACTCTAATAACAAAGTTTGAACACAGACCAGTCTTAGACAATATAATAGGGACTCGCCTTGCGGTAGCATTTCCCCTCTGCCACGGTATTAGATCAATTAATCTTGCGCATTTACACCCAATTTTATACTTTATCACTAAACGAGACAGCCTATAATAGCGAAACAATAATTTTGAACTTAGAACGTTTGGGGTTCACACGAGACTACTTTTCATGATTTTTAACATTCAAAATTAGAATCTAAACTTATGGGGAATAAAATCCAAAGTTGCGGATTTCATGTTACCTCGCCCCCCGCAAAAAGTGGCAGAAATGTTTCTTAGTAGAATGACACGCGTAACTCGTCCCTATTAAATTGTCTAAGAGACCAGTACTAACTTAAGAACAAACTATCTTGATGACTTTGTAATAGTTGGTAATGGATGCTTCTATATTTAACGATTCTGGGAGTATAGCGACCATAATTTCACTGGACATTATAATTTGTTTTAGTTAGCATAAATGTGGTTGTTGACTGGCTTAGGATGTGATCCGATGGAGTGGGCAGAAGAATCAGGTATTTTCATAAAAAAATATTATACCTATAGTTATAGGCTGGTCGCTGCGCTGGTTCGGCTCTATCGACCAGCCATCGACTTCCGATTTTCGGATATCAAAGTGACCCAGCCACATTAATTAAAAGGAAATATTAAAACCATTATTGGTACTCTTAGGCGGTGTCCTATTGCCATCGCACGCGCGATGGTGCGATGCGATGTGATCGTACTGATGGGTAATTCTCCGAAATTTTTCAAATTTTTCTATGGAAAAATGTCAACGATTTGTAAAATTTCGGAGAATTATCCATCAGTACGATCACATCGCATCGCACCATCGCGCGTGCGATGGCAATAGGACACCGCCATATACAGGGTGTAACAAAACACCCTAGTAATACTTAAGGGGTTGCTTCAGACCATCAAACTGAACAACTTTTACTATGGAGCCAACGTCGAGAAAAAATAAAAAAATCTGCTGTACCATACATTTTAGTCTAGTCGGTACGAAGTTTTGTATGGGACAGCTGATTTTTTTATTATTTCTCGATGTTGGCTCCATAGTGAAAGTTGTTCAGTTTGATGGTCTGAAGCACCCCCTTAAGTATTACTAGGGTGTTTTGTTACACCATGTAGTTATAGGCTGGCCGCTGCGCTGGTTCGGCTCTATCGACCAGCCATCGACTTCCGATTTTCGGATATCAAAGTGGCCCAGCCCATCTCATTAATTAAAAGGAAATATTAAAACCATTATTGGTACTCTTATACAGGGTGAAATTGATATCATTGGCATCCTTTTAAACTAAGAGTCTACCCATCAAACTGAACAACTTTTACTATGGGAGCAAACCGATCAGAGCAACTAAAAAATCTGCTGTTGCATACATTTGAGTCGAGTAGGCATTGCAGTTTAGTATGGGACAGCAGATTTTTTAGTTGCTCCGATCGGTTTGCTCCCATAGTAAAAGTTGTTCAGTTTGATGGGTAGACTCTTAGTTTAAAAGGATGCTAATGATATCAATTTCACCCTGTATATTCTTGCGTCTGGTCGTCGCATATTAAATCACCCACTGAATAGTTTCGGGATAGTACATAGTGAAACATGAATTAAATAGGACCGATGGATCGACATCAAATCTGCTGAAAGCCGTTTCATTGTGGACCGATTTATGAATCATTTGTAGAGTGAGTTTGAGTTACGGTTGTCGCATTTGATACTTTATGCCCAACTAGCGGCCCGTCCCGGCTTCGCACGGGTGGACGTCTAATCTTTTCTAGCAATAAATATAGCCTATGTTACTCAGGGTGAATGCAGCTTTCTAATGGTGAAAGAATTTTTTAAATCGGCCCAGTACTTTTTGAGCCTATTCATTACAAACATACAAACATACAAAAATAGGTACAAATCTTTCCTCTTTATAATATTAGTGTAGATAAAAATATTAATTACCTACAGGCTATAGCAGAATGTTATTCAGTTACAGCCACAGTAAATTTAAAAGAAGTTTTTAGTGAAAAAATAATTGTTTACTGTACCCGGCTAACAACTTGACCAATTTTCTGCGCATACAGGGTCCTTCTTAATATGCTGACACTTTTTTAAGGGGATGATCAGACCATAAAACTGAACAACTTTCTCTATGGGACCAAAGTTGAAATCGCGAAAAAAAAATCAGCTGTCCCATACATTTGGCTCAAGTAGATTTGCAGTTTTGTATGGGGCAGCAGATTTTTTTTTCGCGATTTCGATGTTGGTCCCATACAGAAAGTTGTTCAGTTTGATGGTCTGATCATACCCTTAAAAAGTGTCAGCATATTAAGAAGGTCTATATTTTTGCCAAGATATTTGCCGGCCATTATAGTACTGTTGTGTAATCTGTGCTCTACAAGAATTGATAAATTTTTGAGTAATTTTCTATAAATACTGGCAGAAATGAATGAGATTTACGTCAGTAAGAGAGAAAAGAACAAGGGACGGAAGGCCAAGGCGTGTCCGTAACGTACGGACCGAATTGGTGACATTCAAAAGGTTAGTTGGTGCGTTGCGGAAATGTATGGACACTCAAACATCGCGTTCGAATCTGCCCGCACGACATACCATGTAACAATGCAATGGGTTATTCTATATACGTAATACGGACTCTCAAACGGTGAAGAAAAACATCGAAGAAATGCTGCATACGTTGAAGAAGAAATTCTGATGCGTATTTCAAGTCTATAAATCATTGGAAACGCGTGGTGGACATCGCTTTCATGAGGGTATAATTATAGGCTGATGTCCCAGTACCTAGTCTTCTGCTATTGAGTCGATGGAAAGTCATTCTAAATTTTTCCAGCCCGGTATTTCGCCACACGGATAGCACTGCCAGCTGCGTCCATAAGCTCCGTTCGCGTGCAGGTGTCAGGGCAGGAAAGGCAGGATATGGGGTGGGCCATAGTCTGTGGGGAAACACCGCATTCACACTATAGTTCCCTAGTGGGACCGACAGAGGTTTTGATGAAGTTGAATCCAGCGACATTAATAAGAAAGAAACCAATAAAACAGATGAAACTACTATTATGTTGGGAATGTTTCCAGAATGCTGATATTATTTGAATGTTGCGAGATCTCTATCATTACTCTTATTAAGTGCATTTGATTAATGGAGATTGTTAGCGTTGTGGACATTTAGTCACTGTGTATGTAAGAGTATAGGCACACCTTGGACACTTAGGTGCTGTTTATACAGGGGTAACAAAACACCCTAGTAATACTTAAGGGGGTGCTTCAGGTCATCAAACTGAACAACTTTCACTATGGGGCCAACATCGAGAAAAAATAAAAAAAATCTGTCGTCCCATACATTTTAGTCGAGTCGGTACTGCAGTTTTGTATTGGACAGCTGATTTTTTTTATTTTTTCTCTATGTTTGCCCCATAGTGAAAGTTGTTCAGTTTGATGGTCCGAAGCACCCCCTTAAGGGTGTTTTGTTACACCCTGTACAGAAAAAGACGTGTGGCGGTGGCGGATAGTAAATGTAACACCAATACAAACCTTATATTACGTAGCATAGCGTCGTTTTTGTCGTAAAGAAAAATCGCGGGCGTAATTGTCCAAACGACTCTATGCTACGTACCATAAGGTTTATATTGCCGCACCCCGCCCGCGCCACGCCCGCGCCACGTCACTTCTATATAAACCGATAGAAGTCATTTTACACTAATAATGGGAAAAATTTACAAGAAGGGGTAAGCATGTGGGATACTGAGTGAGTGCGAGCGAGACAGGAATACGCTACTGCCTACATTATATTTTGGATTTCTTCAATTCCTACTCAGCGGGGGTGAGGTTGAAATTGGAGGCAGGAAGTGTACGTATTACTCTTAGATTGGATAGGCCCAAAGCGCTTTAAGTTGAAGCACGCAAAACTAGGGCACTTCAATACAAATTAGGGTACTTGGTCTGTCATCTCAGTACATTTTCGAAGTAAAACTGTCAATTGTTTTGCCTCATTTGTCTGGTTTGAAATGTTCGCGTAAGGCCTGTCCATTGGTAGTACTAGATACTCTTCTTATACTGTGGTATGGTAATGGAGTATTTCTTTCTCACTCGTACTTACTCAGCATCGCACGTGCTTCTTTCTGTTAGTGCGAGTCCATTTGTATGAAGTGACAGTAATGTGTCAATGGCTACACAACAGACAATAATTTGTTTTGCAATTTCTATATTGGCTGAAACTTCGATAGTTTGATGGACTAGCACCTCGTAAAATATATAGCCCATTTAATTTTACACCCTGTATATTTAGCAACAATTTGCACCCGTTGCCAATTAACAATTATGATTATTCCAATTACCTCCAAAATCAAAACGGAAAATGTAAATAATTGACCCGGAAATCTCCACAAAATGTTAATAATATCCCATTTTAATCAGGATGTTTTTCGGACCGTTTCTATGGACGATTTAACATTTCGACCCAATTTCATGGCTGACGGGACCAGATGGGCAATTGGCGTAAAGAAAATTAAAGCAAGATTTTTTACAATTTCTTTATATTTGAAATTTTGGATGGAATATAATCACATAAATTGTTCATTCAAGAAGCGAGCTTACCGAATGAATATTATAGTATTAAGGAGACATTGGCCTCGACTCGGACTTAACTTAACTAAATTTATTTCTGTCACTTTCTAAATTAAGATTAAGAAAAGAGACAGAAAACCAACAGCTGACTTTAGTGCTGTCAAAGTGACAATACACGCCCAAAATAAGATGCCACCATAATATACGCCATCTTATTTAAGGCGTTTTTGGGCGTGTAACGTCACTTTGACAGCAGTAAAGTCAGCTGTTGGTTTTCTGTCTCTTTTCTTAATCTTAATTTAGCTTTCTAAACAGGATAGGCTTTGACAGGAATAAATTTAGTTAAGTTAAGTCGTGGCACAGTCCGAATAGAGGCCATTGGTCCCTGTTCTTACGGTCAAGAGCATTGGGCTCTTGACGCGGAGGTCGTGGGTTCGATTCCCACGGGGGTCACCTAGTGATATGTCACTGTGCGTTTTTCCCCCGTTGGTTAGGACATTGCAGGGTGAATCACCTGATTGTCTGAAAAGAAAGATGATTCCGTGCTTCGGATGGCACGTTAAGCCATTGGTCGGGGCTTCTATCTCTGGTGGTAGTAGTCGTTATATAAAAACCACGTCAGAGGCCGTAAGGCGGTCGAAAAAACTCTGACACCAGGGCTCTGCCCACACGATACGAAGAAGGAGACATTTCTTTATCATAGTATCTCACCCTAAATAGATAATTAATCTCCACGTCATTTAGTTAAATGACGCAGCAGACGACACGCGGTGACGCTTAGTTAAATAACTCTGCCCATCAAATTCTGTCCTAAAATCAAATAAAAGAGATCGAATCAGAAATGAAGATTCTCAGAACAACCTAAAAAGCGTTAAAAGAATTGCTAAACTAAAGTGCTGGTAATGGGCGGGGCACATTGCCCGCAGAACCGATGGCCAATGGGACCGAAGAGTTCTCGAGTGGCGGCTGTGTACCGGAAACCCTTAAAGGTGGACCGACTTCTTGATGAAGGCGGCAGGAACCCGCTGTGGATGAGGGCAGCGCAGGACCGGTTGTTGTGTCGATCCTTGGGGGAGGCCTATGTCCAGCAGTGGGTGGACGTCTATCAGCTGAGATGATGATGATGATGAATCAAATAAAAAAGTACATCTCTTTAGGTCCCTCTGGTTCGAATCATATTAAAGATTGAAAAATTTAGTCTCGGTTGGATTCGAACCCGCACTCTTCCAAACCGGGGAAGTGCGTTATCCAATTTCGCCACAGAGCCAACTGCTTACAGACCGAAATTTTCAATCTGTTGCGTCTTAAGGGGACATGAGCGACATCTACTGGCAGTTACTTACTTCAAACTTACCAACCCGCAAGTTCTGCTGGTTCGGTTGAGGAAACAAGCATTTTCAAAGTTCTAACAGTCGAATAACAATATTGTTGATTGAACAATAAAATATCAAATTACCCGAGACCCTTATTAAATCTGAGTTAAATTTTATCCCGTTTTAACCCAACACACCCTGTTCTATAAAACCTAAGCGTCCACTGAAAGTTATGCAAAAAAATTCAGAGAAAAACAAATCCGTAAACGCCCAAAATGACAGAGCGAATTTGTTTCTTATGGTTTACCCGTGCAGTATATCATTATGTGCGTATTACATCTGGCAGCACGGAATCACATTTTCTTCACGCTCCATCCTTTTCTGTCGCTCGGGAACGTCATTTCCTAGAGCGAGAAAGATAGCGGGAATGCGACAGAAGAGGATAGAACGTCAAAAAATTCGATTCCGTGCTGCCAGATGAGGCTCAGCTCAACCTTCCAAACAAAGTGTTTATCAATCTATTCATAAAAATCCATATAAAATAGACAAATTTTTTTATAGTGACACTCACCAGTTGAAATGACACTGTGCTCTACAATTTAAATAGAAAAAAAGCGTTCTGAAATATACCAATCGGTGCTTATACAATGTTCTTCATGATAAGACTCGAAATGTACACGTTATCTGTAGAGAGAGAAAGAAAATGTTTTCCGGGTTACGGGTAAGACGGGTGTTGTAAGATACGACTAATCTCATCAGACGTTCTCATGCTACGAATAATCACTACGCGCACCGTAGCACTAACCATAATCGCTATGCGCATCGTAGCGCTACGTACAACCGCTACGCGCACTGGACTACGAGCTTAACGCTATAACATAACGACCCTGTCAGACCGTCAATCAGCCCCCGATCTACAAAACACGCATTTAAAAACATGTCTCAACACCCTCGGACCTCAATTAAGGATTACATCAATATTCCCCTTTGGTGCTTTGACTGTGGTTTGGGTTTCAGGAGGTTGGCGATCTGGTTGGCGATGATGAAGATGAACGTAAAACAGAAATCAACGATTCGTGATGCAAAATGAACTCTATTATGAAGTAGAAACTCTATAATGATCAAATGTATATGCCAGTATCTCAACTATTATAAAACTGTAACAGAAGTATGTCTGTACATTGAAGATATTTACAAAAAAAAGATTACGATATGATTTTTAGATGTACCTGATTCCAAATCACCAATTTTTGGATTTTTTGTCTGTCTGTTTGTTTGTTTGTTTGTTCGTTTGTTTGGGTGTTTGTTTGTTCGAGTATCACGCAAAAACTACTGAACCGACTTTGATGAAACTTTTTTTGTTTGATAGCTTATCATCTGACTTAAAATCTGGTATATAATTTATGCGGACGAAGTAGCTCGTAAGTTAATAATACAAATAATTTGGTTTGAATGTCATTCTCATTGCATTGTTAAAAGACATGCACACGTGGCAAAATGTGTATTCGTTTTACAACTACCTAACGAATGACTATGATCAAAGAACACATATACACTTATAAAATTATACAAAATAGGAGGAATATCATACTTCCCAAGGAAATGGAAATTATCCTTTTCTATTGTAGCATTTCTTATAAAATAAAAATTCAACCAGTTTTGAGGTGAAACGGGGTTGGGCCTTTTATGTCGGTCATTGTCAAAAGATAATTTATCATTTTCTAAAACTCTTACCATAAATCTGAATTGAGGGAATAAGTTGGAGGTTACAAATGAAGATGTGTTAAAAGGGTTAAAGAAAAGATATAAGATAAAAGATAAAGTACGAGCGGACGATAATAGTACTTAAAGTAATTTCTTTATAACTAGTTTAAAAGGACAGAGTTGAAGACAAACTAGACAAAGTTTTCTAAAACAGATTTACACATGGTATAGAAGAAAAGATTACTGTCTTGTCCAGAAGAAATAGCACTTGTAGATCGGCAGGAGCAAGCTTATAAAAGGATTCGAGAAGAGCTTCGCCCTTAAATAAGATGATGAATGGAAAAAAGCTTGGACAATTTAGAATTCGGAAGCTACCGTCACAGCCCGGACACTGCATACTGCTAGACAGCCCGGTAGCACAGTCGGTAGTGAACCTGCCTGCTGTGCCGAGGGTCGCGGGTTCGAATCCCGTAAGGGACAAATATTTATATGATGAATATGAATATTTGTACCCGAGTCATGGATGTTTGTATTTATATATGTAATCTATATCGTTGTCTAGTCATCATAATACAAGTCCAGGCTAGATTCTGGTACTTTAAATGTGACTAGATAATTTGTGTGACATTGTCCAAGATATTTATTTATTTATATTTATTTATTACTGCATACAAAAATTTTAAATTGACAAGATGACGTCAGCACATGCGAAACCAAAGAAATGTTAGGACGAAACACCTTGAAGGCATCTTTTATTTTTCATGTTTCGACTAGATTTATACAATTTATCGAAACCAAAATCATACCTCAGTATTCTTGGATAGTTTATCTAGTGAAATCATCAATTAAATACACGATTGGAATTACTTCACTCGATAGAAAATCGTCACAAAGATGACGTATTTTCTTGTATTTTTAAAAATTTGTCTCGTGTTAAAAGAACTTAAAATAGTTTCAGATTTTTTGTAATTATACTCATATTCACCATTAGTTTATCTAGTGAAATCATAAAAAAATCTATAAAAAGTACTTTTATACGGCACGCGCACGCACTTTTCGGAGGGCTGGGCAATCGCGTTTCTCATAGAAAATATTCGTCTGAACCTATGGCCCCTTAAATCTTCTTGTTAGGTAACGAGTAACCAGTGCGAGGTAACCAGAGGGCGATAGAGGGGGTGAGGAAAAAGTTGGTGGGAGGAAGGAAGTGTCCGTACTGTATCTAGTAATAGATACTCATTGGTACCGATTCGGACTGTGCCACGATTTAACTTAACTAAATTTATTCCTGTCACTTTCTAAAATAAGATTAAGAAAAGAGACAGAAAACCAACAACTGACTTTAGTGCTGTCAAAGTGACGTTACACGCCCAAAATAAGATGCCATCATAATGTACGCCATCTTATTTAAGGCGTTTTTGGGCGTATAACGTCACTTTGACAGCCCTAAAGTCATCTGTTGGTTTTCTGTCTCTTTTCTTAATCTTTTTTTAGAAAGTGACAGGAATAAATTTAGTTAAGTCGTGGCACAGTCCGAATCGGTACCATTCTTATACTGTGCTACCGTAGTCACTGAATAAAACTCACACCACTTGTAACTTGAACCGCAAGCGCTATCGAAACCTTGGTTCGCCCGATTAATATTCATAGAGTAATTAATTTGGTCGGTTCACGGCTGAAGGTTGTTTACGAGGTGTAGGTGGCGCTGAACCTGAGGTTATGCTGTTTTGATGTTACACAAAGCCTTTATCTTCACTGATTTGATTATAGCATCTGTGGCGCGTTGTGGAGTGATATGGGCACTCAATCATAAGCGTTTGGGTTCCACACGGACGAGATGCCATGTACCAATAAGTGTTTCTATAAGTTCTGTACGTAATACTTACGACTGACTGCGACTGTGACTGCTCCATAAAAGTATTATACCAGGAATAGAGGAACTGACAGCTGAGAGAGCGAGATGTACCTAGCGGCATCACTGTATAATAGAAAGAGATACGTGACGCGAGGCAATAGAACCGTTTTTGGAGCTCTGTGAATAATTTGTGAATCTAAAGTGAAATCGTTTATTATTTTGTGAAAATTGAATACACTAACACTACTTCATTAAATTATCTACGATTTCATGTTAGATTCACAATTATACACAGAACTCGAAGTTTTAGCGTGCCGATAAGTGCCGACAAATTCACAAAAAACGATTTCATTTGACAACTCATGTCAGTTCCTCTATACCGTAAGGTATAGTAACTTTATGGACTGCTCTCAAACGGCGAAGAAAACATCGTGGTTTTGTTCATTTAACATTTTGTATTTGGTGTATTTCTGGTACAATCAACAGCAAAATCAATGAAATACGGAGAAATTCAAAATGAAATTTTCCAACAAATGGTACGCATACGCAGAAGAAGAAATTCTCGCGCCACCTACGCTTTTTCTCCTTTTTGCTTTTAGACAGAAAAAAAAAACAATCATCTTTTCCAATCTAGAAATCCCGGGAAAAAATACCATTTTAAACCGGTACGGGAACCGGGATTCCTGCGGTATCCCGGTGCAATATCCGGGGAAGGCGTGTGTCGATAGGAAATGGATCGCGGCAGGATGTCCTTAATTACACAGGATGATTGGTTTCCAACAGGACGTAGGTGATTGTAGATTTATGTGCTTTTAAGAGGCTTTTAACAGCGTAGATAACTTGCGCTTTAAATAAATTTCTTTCTATTTAAAATTCAAACTTTTTTCTTGGAAATCGTAGAAAATATTATAACACGGCCATGGGCAGTAACTGGCAGTGATAAGAAGAAAAGTTTGTGTCTCGTTCTTCTTTTTATCGTGTGGGCAGAGCCCTGGTCAGAGTTTTTTTCAGACCGCCTTACGGCCTCTGACGTGGTTTCTACTACCACCAGAGATAGTAGACGGGACCAACGGCTTAACGTGCCATCTGAAGCACGGAATCATCTTTCTTTTCAGACAATCAGGTGATTCAGCCTGCAATGTCCTAACCAACTGGGGGAAAAACGCACAAAGTGACATATCACTAGGTGTTCCCCGCGGGAATCGAACCCACGACCTCTGTGTCAAGAGCCTAAAACCATAGACCATCGTATTGTGTCTCTTTTACTGCCCACGAACGTGCTAAGAAGTTATTTGGTCATACAGAAAGTATGGATGAGAGCAGATTGCGAAGCCTTAGTGAAAATGTTGGAAGGGGACGGCCTAGACGTACGCACGGCGACACATCAAGTAAAAGCAAAACCAAAATAAGCTGGCCGCACGTAGGTCGCGTAACGTATAACTTCGCGCGGCCAGCTTATGTTGATTTTGTATAGCTTGATGGTTCGCCGTGTGTACATAATACTGACCAAATTGGTGATCAGATGTACCCGAAATCGACGAGCATGCATGAAGAGATTAGTGAATGTGGAGGAAGTGAAAACTAGCCTATGTTCCCCGAGTGGGTAGTCAGGGGTATTTTAAATATTGTGTTGGGGTAAACAGTTGCATTACTTTAAGGGGTGATTGTACCCATGATACTGACTGAACAACTTTCCATAAGAAACCTATAGCAAATTCACAATTTTTTTTCAACTTTTCATACAAACGTTCGTTCAGCTGATTGAATTTAGTATGGAAAGACGAAAAAAAATTTTGCGAATTTCCAATAGGTTTCTTTGGGAAAGTTGTTCTGTATCATGGGTACAATCACCCCGTAAACTAGTGCAACTGTTTACCCTAACACCCTGTATACAGGGTGTTAGGGTAGAGAGTTGCATTTCTTTAATTGTTAATTATACCTTCTCATGTTTCTGAACAACTTTCCCAAATGAACATAAGGGATTTGTACAAAAGCAATTATAACTTTTCATACAAAAGTTCAACAAAAGGTCGATATATTTTTTTTTGCGATTTTGATGTTTAGTCTAGTAGTAAAATCTACTAGAGTAATAAAATTGCTTCGACTGCAATACCTGGTCGATAATGAAATGAAAAGCCACAGGGCTCCCACACATAACTGCAATGTCGCATCGCATCGCATCGCAAATATCTGCCAGCGCTCGATGACTTATTACGATGACATTATGTATGATTATTGCACGCAACGCATCGCAGATATTTGCGATGCGATGCGACGTCGCAGTTATCTGTGGGCACCGTAATCTGTTATACCTAGTATACCTACATTTTTCTGAAAGTTTAAGTCTCAATCTTAAGTTTTAGTTTAATCTTTATTTCAGCGCAAGGGGGTTAGATTTCTCTGATATTCACCGAACACGGTTTTCATTTATTTATTCAAATAACAATCGGATTGCATTTATTTATTAAAATAACAATTTATTCAAATAACAATTGGAATGGACCCCAAAGCGTGTGTTGACGTAATTTAACATTGTTAATATTGGTATTCTGTTATTGAATGTTTAAACAAATAATAAAATATTGTTTATTAACCGCAAACCTAAAATAAACCATAATTTACAATACTAATATTACATCGGACCGATAATTCGATAACTCAAATATGCAAATGTCATAAATTCATAATCCATCCCATTAGATCCGCACTGTGGTCAAAACAATAAAACTGGTGGCCAAAATATATCGATAAATTACCGGATTTCCTAGCGGCACGAACTATCGTTGAGTAGGGTCGCCAGGTGGACTTAATTTCGAGGACACTTGTGTCTTCAACGTATAATGATATACGGAGACCGTTTAGCCTGGTGAAGAAAAATTATTATATTTATTACAAAAAACTATTTCTCTGTTTGTCAAGCCAGATCAGAGGCTTTTTGAGGAAGCTTAATATTGTACTCTTTGACAAGTGTTGAAAAGCTTCTTCTCACGCATGATTGTAGGTATATGTCCTGCAGTGGCACTGAGGCAGGCTGATTATTTATTTTATTTTATTGTATCCAATTAATTAGGGATGTAAAAAGGTTTCAATTGTTTTAGTCTGCAACAGGTCAATTAGACGCGAATTAATTTAAAATACAAAATTCTAAATAATTTATTCAGTATTGAAGATTGAAGCACACTTATACAACAATAAGAATAATTAAGCTTGCAGACAGATCTGTGTTGATAAATACAGCACAGTAAATAATTACAAAGGGCGTGTTTATGTCAGAAGAGATTTCTTCAAATAAAACCCGTAACAGTGACACCATATTTTGAAGCATCTGAAATAATATGAAATACGTTCGACGAACAGATTAATAAAGAATAATATTTTATCATTGCAAAAATAATTCAGTCAAGCAAATCAGCAAAGCTTTGACATTATTCGCAGTAAAAACATATTTTTCGTACCCGAAAAGCTTACAGCTTTTAACAAAGCAAATATAAAAACACTGACTCTCATAATATCACGTCACAGATAAAATAATAATGGCCACCCTACCAATAACAAATAGCTAGAACGAAATTCACAAACAAATGTGTAACGGTCCACCGCGTTCGACGTAATACAGATTAATCACTACATTTTGTTCGAGTGTAGCCGAAAATTGGACCATTGTGCAACTGATTTTTTAAAAGCTAGTGGCAGAATCGTAAGTGAACTGTATAAAAGCGTATTTATTATATTGGGTGATGATAATATTTTTTTTCCTGTTATTCATCCGGGGAAGCAAAGTAGGTAGCTATGTAGAATGTATACGACGGGACGACCCGGTTGGTGTGATGGTTGCCAAGCCGGACTGCCAAACCAGGGTCCTGGGTTCGAATCCCGGTTCGGTCATGGATGTTATATGTTTGTGCCGTTGTTGTATGATTCCCATAACAAAAAGCCTAAGGCTTGATCACAAGATCATTACAATGTATGTGCCTGTGAGCGTTATTTATTTATACATAAGCTTTCTTGTACGTCATCATCCGTTTAATACAGGGTGTAAATGACAGCTGAATTTTTTCCCCTTTCCTGAGGTAGGCTCCATAGTGAATTTTGTTCAGTTTGATGGTCTGAGTTCACCGTTTCAGTATTTACTAGGCTGTCACTTACACCCTGTATACGTCCCACTGCAGGCCACAGACCTACCCTCAAGGATGATGTATGGGCAATGTGTATGGGCGTCGGTCCACCACGCGTGCCCAATGGGATTGGTAGACTTCATATAGGACATATGGTATGTCATAGTGCGTATATGAACCCTGTCCCTCATGATCGAGTGCCCATACCTCTTCGTAACGCGCAACTGACGCTCTCTGAAGATCATGAAGAGATCATGTGAAATACCACCGGGCAATTCAAGGTAAAGTGTTAAGACCGTATTCTCAGCCGATGGACGTCCACTGCTGGTCATAGACCTCAAGGATCGCCACAACGATCGGTCCTGCGCTGCCCTCATCCAACGGTTTCCCGCCGCCTTTATCAGGTCGTCAATCCACCTTGGACTACCCATGCTGCGCTTTCCGGTACGTGGTCGCCACTCGAGAACTTTTCGGCCCCAATGCATCGGTTCTGACTTCTGCGAGCAATGTGCCCCGCCCACTGCCACTTTAATATAGCAATAGGGTATTTAACAGGTTTTTAATAACTGTTCTGCGTTAATTACTGATGTTTACTCTATAGAATTAATTTTACGTTCCATTATTTATAGTGCAAGAAAAAAAGAAAAGAAAAAAATATTATTTAAATACCCCGCGAAAATGCTTTTCCTGACAAATATACGTGGCAACAAACAGGTGACGTCACCTGCTTGTAAACTTTGTACTACACTCACACTCTACACGCAACTGTTTACAAGTAGTTGACATCATCAACCATTCGGCCAATCACAGTCGTTTACGATCACGTGACTAAAGAGAACAAGAAAAATATTTTCTCTATCGATTTTCTCTTAAAATATCCAGTATTTTTTTTAACTGACTAAAAAGTTTGGTTTCGAAAATTCATATTCAATACGGATGCCATATATCTGCCTCCGTCGTCTAATGATTAAGAGCATCGACTCTCGACACGGAGGTCGTGGGTTCGATTCCCACGGGGGACACCTAGTGATATGTCACGTTGTGCGTTTTTCCCCAGTTGGGTAGGACATTTCAGGTCGAATCACCTGATTGTCTGAAAAAGAAAAATGATTCCGTGCTTCGGATGGCACGTTAAGCCGTTGATCCCGGCTATTACCTCTGGTGGTAGTAGTCGTTACATAAAAACCACGTCTGAGGCCGTAAGGCGGTCTGAAAAAACTCTGACACCAGGGCTCTGCCCACACGATAAGAATAAGAATAGATCCTATATTTTACATGCTGTCAAATGCCCTAATCTTTGGGCTGTCAGCTACTCTATACTGCTATTCCCAGATCGATGAGAGTATATTTTCAGAGCCTGTGTTGTATCAGATCGTAATTCTGTTGCTAAATGGCCAGTGATAGGTTAATGAGTCTTGTTAATGGTTCCGTACAACACGGCTCAATAGTACGGTCGAGTAGTGATTAATCTACAGAGTGAAATTGATATCATTGGAATCCTTTTAAACTAAGAGTCTACTTATCAAACTGAACAACTTTTACTACGGGAGCAAAACGATCGAGCAAAAAAAAAATCTGCTGTTGCATATACATTTGAGTCGGGTAGGCATTTGCAGTTTAGTTTGGGACAGCAGATTTTTAGTTGCTCCGATTAGTTTGCTCCCATAGTAAAAGTTGTTCAGTTTGATGGGTAGATTCTTAGTTTAAAAGGATGCTAATAAAATCAATTCCACCCTGTAGGTGGTCTTGATGTACCCAAAACCGACGAATATGAATTAAAAGACTAAGAAAGTCGAGGAAGTGCTCGCTCACCCCAAAAACCGAAAAAAGTTACGCCAGGATGAGTGGGTGTGTGTTCGCTTATGGGTAAGTTATTTACAGCACCTCCGTGCTTCGGAAAGAACGTTAAGGCTAGATATCCCTAGTGCAAGCGAATCTTTCTTACAAACAAACGTTTGCCATCCGGCTTCAATTGAAAGCAGGATCGCAAAAAAACGTATTTTTCATCTATATCTTTTCTCTTGGATGTTTGGGGTAAAAACCATCGGTATGTAGAACTATATACTATGTAGGTATTACCTATTCTGTGCCATCGGGTAGAATCGCTTCTATAATTAATAACCTTTCAAATGATGGTATATTCAGAAGAAATGGTGTATGGTGATTCTTGTAAAACTGATAACAAATCTAAAATCGAACTTGCTTTGGTCGTCTTTTCTATCGAGATTTAATAGAATCGTGTTTTCAACGGTTAGATTCACTGCAGAAAGAACGTATTCGTAGATCTACACTGTTATTTGAACTATACAGGGTGAAATTGATATCATAAGCATCCTTTTAAACTAAGAGTCTACCCATCAAACTGAAAAACATTCACTATGGGAGCAAACCGATCGGAGGAACAAAAAAATCAGCTGTTGCAATGCCTACGCGACACAAATGTATGCAACAGCAGATTTTTTTTTGCTCCGATTCTTTTGCTCCCATAGTAAAAGTTGTTCAGTTTGATGGGTAGACTCTTAGTTTAAAAGGATGCTAATGATTTATCAATTTCACCCTGTACTTAATTATTTGGTTATCAAAAACAGGTTCGAAAACAAACAAAAAACTCGATACTGTATAAGCTGAAATAGGTATGTTTATTTGTGTACCGCGCAGTGCAGATAAATTCGGAGTTCCATAGAGAATGTTTCCGAGTATATTACATTCCTGCGTCAAGCCTACTTCACGACCGGCTTAGTGTCTGATACTAGCTTTGTTTACTTTCTTATTTTATTTAGATAAATGCTTTTTGGGCGGAGGTGAGCAGCTAGACCACCAGAATGTTGGTTGAAAGAGCGCCGTTGCGTTGCCGCGATGCGAAGAGTAATGGAAACTCAATATTGAGGCTAAGGTTCAAATCTGCACGGACGACTTGCCATGTACCATTGAGCTTGTTAAGTGCATGAGAGCTGCACGAGCTCATCCCACCTTCCCCTTTCTACTATCGGACTTCCAGACGCACCGCTGGATATCACCCCTTCTTGGTTGACATCCCACATATCTTTTATAAGACACAGAATCTTTTATAATGCGCACAGCCAAGGAGTGGAAAGCCTTACCTGCGTCAGTATTTCCGAGTACTTACAACCCAAATTCCTTTAAAGTACGAGTGAATAGGCATCTTCTGGGTAAGCTCGCTACATCAACGACCCCATCTTAGTCCTGAGGACTGGATTGTTCTGAAACTTGTACTGACTACTAGTGAAACGTGGATGTTCTGAAGTTTCAGAATATCTCTGACTACCCCCTCGGGGAATATAGTCATGAGCATATGCTTATGCTAAAATAATAAAGATGGAGGCACATCTCGATTTTTATCGTTATCTCGAGGATGGCATGCTAGAGGGGCAGGACCATGTGGAATATCTCAATAAAAGGAAAGCCAATGCCCAGCAGTGGGTTGACGTAAACTGATTTGATTGCATTGCATGATTAATAATTATTATGTAAAGGTATCACTTCGTCTGTATTTTTTTCTAAAGTAAGTATGTTTCGCATTTGCGAAACCATTTGCGGTCCATTTGGACAGAATACCCTTGGTGCATCTTGGTGTGAGTAAAGTATTTTTCACCCATCGCCCTATAAATTACCAATTAGATACCTTCTCTAGTAAAGTGTTCGGCGATCCAAAGCCGACTTGAAGAAGGAAGGAACCCAACTTATTACATTCCGGCGTCGAGTCCACTTCACGGAGTCTCCGGCTTAGTGGTTATTGCTCTTTGCTTTGCTTTGCTTTATTTGTTTCGGATGCCTTTCAAATTTCGGCTTTCCTGCTACGAAGAAACATTTTGGAAAATCCATGATGATACTACTAGGTGATTTTGTACACTTTTCAACTTTTACTTATGACAGCAAACCTGAGATCGCAGAAAAAATAATTGTCCCAGACTACTTGCAATGCCTTGTACTCGACTCATAGCTGATATTTTTTTACGTTTTCTGTTTTGTTTCCATAGTAAAAGTTGTTCAGTTTGATGGTCTGAAACACTCCTCAAAAATTCCAAAAATCACATAGTACCTACATCTACCTTCATGCTTTAATTTCAAGGATATTTGTATTGCAGGAATTTATTTGTATTGAAAAACATTGGCCTCGATTCTGACTGTGCCACGACTTAACTTAACTAAATTTATTCCTGTCACTTTCTAAAATAAGATTAAGAAAAGAGACAGAAAACCAACAGCTGACTTTAGTGCTGTCAAAGTGACGTTACACGCCCAAAAACGCTTTAAATAAGATGGCGTACATTATGATGGCATCTTATTTTGGGCGTGTAACGTCACTTTGACAGCACTAAAGTCAGCTGTTGGTTTTCTGTCTCTTTTCTTAATCTTATTTGAGAAAGTGACAGGAATAAATTTAGTTAAGTTTAGTCGTGGCACAGTCCGAATCGGTACCATTATCTAGTTATATCGGTGTCTATGTGGCTTATAAAATGTATAGTTTAAAAGTTTAGTGGTAATTAGGGTAACTATGAAACTGGTCAGGACCGGTCGTTATGGCAATCTATTGGGAGAGGCCACAGATCACAAAAACTAAAGGGAGAGGCCTATCTCCAGCAGTGGACGTCCATCGGCTGAGATGATGATGATGTACTATGAGATTATATACATTTTAAGGGAAATCTTATAAACCAAGCCAAACTAAACCCGGATATTAGTTTCTAGATCGTGTTTAAAATACAACAATTGAATTCATTTGGTTAATATTCAAAAAAGAATCACTATGTTTGTACGGACCGCGGTCGCAAAAGAGAAAACAAAAAAATATTTCAAGAATGTTATTCCCAGCCACAAACAAGCTTGCGGCATTAAATAAATAAAAAATTGCAGCTTAAAGTCAGCCTCACGACTTTATTAGATTCTTGTGTCTATTCTGCTAGCTTGAATATTTTCTACGAGCGTTTGTTTTCAAGGAATTTTGCAAGAAAAATAACTTACAATGTTTCGAAACAGCGAATAAAATGACAAACAAGTAAGTATATTGAGAAAAACAAGCTCTATAGTCTACTTATGAATTTTGTTCGAGCAAATTCATATTCACTGACCAACGCGACAATGACAATTTGACATTGACAATTCAGAGTAGGTACATTGCTTTACTTAACTTGCAGTGCTTCATGTGTCCCAGCATTCTTAGCAATGTACTCTGAATTGTCATTGTCAAATTGTCATTGTCGCGTTTATTAAACAGGGCCCTGGTCAGATCTACCCGAACCCGACGAGTATCCATAATACTTTCCATAAAACGACTTCTTCTTATCGTGTGGGCAGTGCCCTGGTGTCAGAGTTTTTTCAGACCGCCTTACGGCCTCTGACGTGGTTTTTATGTAACGACTACTACCACCAGAGATAGTAGCCGGGACCAACGGCTTAACGTGCCATCCGAAGCACGGAATCATTTTTTTTTTCGGACAATCAGGTGATTCAGCCTGCAATGTCCTAACCAACTGGGGAAAAACGCACAAAGTGACATATCACTTGGTGTCCCCCGTGGGAATCGAACCCACGACCTCCGTATCGAGAGCCAATGCTCTTAACCATTAGACCACGGAGGCAGTTAAACGGAGGAAGTTTAAAAAAAAAAAAAAGGAGGCAGATAAAACGACTAATGAATGTGGAGGAAGCTAGAGAGGTTTATCAGGACCGTCGTACGTGGTATTCCGTCGTCTCTGCCTACCCCAGTGAGAGACAGGGGCGTGAGAATATACACAGTGTAACATAAAATGGGACAGTTACTTAAAGGGGTGCTTCAGACCATCAAACTGAACAACTTTCTCTATTCAACCCTTATTGAAATCGCAAAAAAAAATCGGCTGTCCCATACAAAACTGCAAACATAACTCGACTGAAATGTATGGGACAGCCGATTTTTTTTTCGCGATTTCAATAATGGTCCCATAGAGAAAGTTGTTCAGTTTGATGGTCTGAAGCACCCCTTTAAGTGACTGTCCCATTTTAAATTACACCCTGTATGTATGAGTGTAAATATAATTTGGGCTTGGACATTTTCTGTCGCATGCATTCGGGAAGAGGGCAAAACACCACAGACTGGGTTCCCCAGAATGGTCGACGGCGTCGAGGTAGACCCAGAAAAAGATGGAGAGACTAAATGGATGCATTCTTTGGAGAGTCTTGACTTTCTACAGTCAATATAGTTACGAAAATATTTTATATGTTCGGAAAAATTTGTCTCTCTTTCCCAAAAACAGTGACGTTCATAATAACCATACAAGAAATAAAAATAAATTAGTATTCCCACATTTTCGACTCAGTAAAGTCAACACATCTTTCATGGGGCACTGTATACGCTTTTATAATAAGATACCAGAGGATATTCTAAACTTACCAGACAAAAAGTTTAAGTCCCATGTTAAACAAGTCCTCTGCAAAAAAAACTCGATGACTATTTGACTGACCAAAATGTCTGGTCTTGACAATTTTACACTATGTAATGCAATATCGTATTTTAATTGTACTTTGTACATTTGGTTTTGTTTAAAAGATGTGTGTTGTAGAGTTTCTGGCCGCATCTTCTCTCAACGGAACACCTTCCGACGCGGTGGTAGAGTCAAAAAATGACGTCAAAAAGCTATCTATATGATACTGCAGCTGTGCCGAGAGTCGCGGGTTCGAATCCCGTAAGAGGCTAATATTTGTATGATGAATATTTGTACCAGAGTCATGGATAATAATGTTTGTATCTATTATTATGTATTCCATTATCGTTTTCTAGTCATCATAATACAAGTCCAGGCTAGATTCTGGTACCTTCTTTAAATGTGACTAGATAATTTGTGCGACGAACTCCAAAATTAATTATTTATTTATAACAGGTAACATAATAATAATTCTGATGATGATGATGTCTACATACATATTATGCTATAATTAAGAATAGGTGTTTTCACCTATTGCCGAAAACTTGCATCTGTAGTTGTACTGAAATATTCGTTCCACATATACACGGTGAAATTGATATCATTAGCATCCTTTTAAACTAAGAGTCTACCCATCAAACTGAACTAAAAAAATCTGCTGTTACATACAGTTGAGTCGAATCGACATTGCAGTTTAGTATGGAACAGATGATTTTTATCTTGGTCCGATTGGTTTGCTCTCTAAGTAAAAGTTGATGTGTAATGCCAATGATATCAATTTCCTCTTGTATTATTTAGAAATTAGAAAAAAAAAAAAAAAAAATCCATAAAATGTTGGCAACCTATATCCGTAATTGTAAGTACTGAAATATCTGTTCCACATTAAATAATCTGCAAATTAAACCATTTATTTATCTCACGTCATTTTTAGTTAGAGTTATTTTATGGAATTTATGTGGAATGAACTGTATTCGGATAAGGGTAAGTGACCTTGACCTCTGACCTTGTGACGGAAGGAGAAAGGTCAAAGTTGCCAAGGTCAACTTGCCTAAGAGCGGGACTAGTGTGTTAGGAATGCGGGACATTTATTTCAAAGTATAGTGCCCCATTCTTGTATTGTCAGTGCCGAAATGCCCATTGTTATAATATTTCATTAGAATAGAAGTGTTAAATAGAATGCCTCATCATCTACTTTATCGTCCTGCCTCCATCCCATTATTTGGGGTCGTGTTTGATGTCCATATATTTGGATTTAATCGAAACTTAGGGCCCCCGAAAATCAGGGATTCGGGTTGATCTATAAATACAATGAAAACGAAAAGTAGGTTCCTTTCCTATTGTTTTTTTTTTATTTATCTGTCGTTATCTTTTCTTGCTGACATAATTAGAAATGCCAAGTTAAAGTACATACTTAGCCGAAATCGATGAGAATGTATGACAAGATATAATATTGACGTAGCGAGATATTATGTCAGAAACGCCCAAAGTAGAGATCCTTTGTCGTAAGGAGTGAAAATGTGTAAGTAGTTTTTTTTTAATCACTGATAGTGAAATGTGGATGTTTGCCCTCCGGGAATATAGTCATGACCATAATTCGAATGCTATAATTTGAAATCATTATTAGGACAAAGGACTCCCCAAAGGATCGCAACAAGAACCGGTTCAACGCTGCCCCTATCCACGGGTTCTTGCCGCCTTCACCAGGTCGTCAGTCCACCATGGGGAGGCCTACCCACGCTTTCTGGTACGCGTTCGCCACTCGAGAATTATTTCGCTCCATCGGCCATATAATTTCAAATACATGATATAAATCCTTGACGTGAAATCTTGAATTTTTCAGGACTGGTTTTAGGAAGACCCCTAAACGTCCCGCACAAATTGAGACACCTGACAACCCTAGGTTAACAATATAATTTACCGTGTTCCCCTTTTATTTAAACGTAGCTTATAATTTTGAAAGCTTTTGCGGTGAACATTCATAATTTAAGAAGACTTCTGTTAGAATTGTTAGAAATTTTGCGGTGTTTTTGTTCTATTCTTTGTTACCTACTTGAATGGTTTAAAAATAGTGACCGCAGGCAACCGCAGGGTAATCATTTTAGTAACCGACTTCCAAAAAGAAGATGAAAATTATAGTGAATCAATCTTGTTCCTAATGTTAAAGGACGGCTGCGGGTGTCGTCCAAAGTAACCTCAGCACCAGGTTCCATAGGATGACGGGCGTCTTCCGGTGAGGGTACGGGAACCGGAGAGCAGGTCTACAGACTTCAAGGCCTTCAAGCTCCGAGTCCCCGTCGCTCAGCTGAAGACGATCCCGCTCCCCGAAGTGTGGCCTACCGGAGTCGTGTTTAGTTATAATTTTAATATGTATTTTTAACCGACTTCAAAAAAGGAGGAGGTTACTCAATTCGACCGTAAATGTACACACGGCGACAGATCAACCTACCCATAGTTGAACTCTATATTCATGGACATAAGGTCGAACTATGGGTAGGTTGATCTGTCGCCGTGTGTACATATATATATACATATATATTTTTTATGTTTGTTCGCGGATAACTTCGTCGTTTATGAACCGATTTTGATTATTATTTTTTGTTGGAAAGTAGATATCCCAAGGGGGGTATCATGATAAGAATACCAGGATTTGATGCTGAATCCCGGAGCTACACTATTGTGTAGAGTACTGTGTACTGTTGAGTATTGTGTTGTGTACTTTGTTGTGTTGTGTGTTGTGTATTGTGTTGTGTGTTGTGTTGAGTTCTATTGAACTCCTCAAAAGCAGAGAGCAAATCATCAGCGATTGAAAAATTCGCTTCATATTAATGTACCCTTTGCGTGTATAAAGGAGCGGCAGGAGCGAATTGCAGGCGTTTGGATGTGCCGCGCGCGATCGGAGCGCGATGGATCGTCAGGTGTGGACCCGGCTATTGGGAAGCCGACCGCACGCCGCAACTGCACGCCCAAAGAGTAATATAAGTATATTAGAAAAGAGAACCCACTCGTGGCAACATTATGCATCCACCTTATGTCAAATTGAAGGCTAGCTAACGCCATCTGTGTTTCTCTGAAAATAATTCTACCTATACTATACATACCTACTTATATGTATATACTTATATACTCATACCGTTGTTTGAATGCAAGTTTTCGTTCAATCCCGCACCGATTGAGTGAAATTCCAGTATCCTTACTATTCCTGTAATCTGTACATTGGTAAGAGAACAACTGAAACTCCAGAAAATCACTAAATCGGCACAAAATTGAACAAAAACTAAAAACAACACGCACATTATGCAAGGTACGTCGCCATTTTGTAAATTTGTCAATTTGACATTGACATAGACAATATAATCTTTTTTTTTTCATAGTAAAAGATATATTTAACAGATGGCAGCACTTTCTATGCAAACTGAATCGGAAAAACCACCAAAAGGCAAATGTCCTCCGCCTGTGCACGCCGCAGCTACAGACAGTATTGCCAACTTAGGGTATTTTTTGGGGTAATAATTTTCAGTAGGGTTTTAAGATTTAGGATGATTCTTTATATCTACTATGCCGTAACTTGAGCTCTAATAAAGGGTGAATAGATTTTTTTTTCGTAAAAACGAATAAGTAGAAAAAATTTCCGTAAAAAGTAAAAACATGTTTTTTTATTTTTTTCCCAAAATTATCATCTCGTATTTATTATATCTAGTAATATTTAAACACTGTTTTACCAAATACCAAACGCCAGTATGATTTATTGTTGGAATTTCACGGAAAATGTGGTTGAAAATAGAAATTTCATTAAATTAAAGAAATATCGTGGAATTTGTATGAATTATCGTGTTATACCCGACTTTTATGTTCTATCGCATGCCATTCAAAAATATCGTGAATCTAAGATAATTATCGCATGCTGGCAGCACTCGGCGACACTACTGGTCTGCGGTCGAGCGTCAGTGAAGCTCGACCGCACCGCAGTGAAGTCGAGCAGCGTGTCGCCGGCTGCGCAGGGTATTTCATTGAATTACATACAAACCAGTAGTGTCGTCGCGACATGCGGTTGCGGCGTGCGGCGTGCGGTCGCCTTTCAACCGCCACCTTAACTATCTTAGTCGAACTAAAGAATTCACCACTGAAAATTGTGAAATAAACTAAATTTTAACAAAAAACTAAAACCGCCTTCAAAAAAACTAAAAAGTTAAAAAAAAAATTGCAGCCGATGACTTTTTCGTTCGCATCATAAGAACATTAAATTGTTTGATCGAAGTTGGTGCCAAAAAAAAATCATCGGCTGCTATATTATTTTTTAACTTTTTAGTTATTTTTTAAGGCGGTTTTTAGATTACGGTATTTAGCTATTGTAATGTGTCTGTTACAGTATTGTTCCGTTACCTGAAATAAATCGAACCTGGCATCATTTGCGGCCTACTGACGCTTCTTTCGCTCCCTTCTTTGCCCATTATTATACCTACTCTAGAGCATTTGGTATCGCTTATTCCTCAAGATATGAGTATGGTAGGCAACTTTTCTCCTTTTAATGGTTTGCAAAAGCTCCCGTACTTTCTAACTCGTCGGAGAACCTCAACATTGGTGACTTGTTGAACCCAACAAATTTACAGCACTCTTCGGTAAAATTACATGAATGTTTCGTTGAAAACGCACTTGAATGGGACTGCGTTATAAAGTTCAGTGTCTCCTCATAGAAGAAGGAAGAATAGATGTAGTGCGACAAACAAAATTCATGCGGTATGTGCGGCAGCCGGTGAGGCAAGAGGGGGGGGGGGGGGGGGAGGGGGGGCGTGTGCAAGAAGATTGCAGAGAGAGAGAAAGAGATAAGAAGATAGTAAAAACTATATGCGTGAGAAAGACAAAAAATATATATAGCTTCGTGCATACTATTGTCTTCTTTTTTCACAAAAAAATATTGTTTAATATTAATATTAAAAATTCTTTTTAATAATTAATTCATCTTGCTTACCTATGAAAAGTTATTCCTTTACATTTGCTTACATTTCTTGAATTGTTTGTGCAGTATCTCAGTACACACCACGGCATTTTTTATGCAGATTAAATTGTTTTCAATGTAACTGCTACACGTGACCGCAGTGAGAGAACGACTAAATGCCAGAGTACTATATCGCCGCAGTTAAAAGGGACAACGACGTGAAGCGCGATGTTAACTCTATACTTCCTTCCTCTATGTGCCTCCTCTACATTAGCAGCTCAATGGAAATCAATTTAATAAGCAATCCACAACATTTGAGTGGGTGGACAGTTAGGCAAGAGCTAATGTAAAACCCATTCGATATGCCCCTTAGCGAAAGCTCAGGAATAATCCGAAAACACTCTGTATCGCTGAAAGAAAGGCAAAAGTGGTTAAATGCTGCTTTTAGCTGTACCAGCCTGGGGATTTACAGTGAAATATTACCGTCCTATTATTGTACCGTGGAGGTGGGAGTTTAGGGAACATTTTTATATGGATACGGGATGCTGGGAACATTTTTTGTGATTACTTAATTATTGTTTTGGGGGAGAGCTATTTCAAACCTTACCCCGGTAATACACAAACAATGAGCGTTTTCCTTTTGGTTTTCTAGTGGATCGATAGATGGCGTTACGGTCTGTGCGAATAAAGGTCAAACTTGAAAAAGGGGTTTCTTTAAAATAATAAAGAGGGAGAAGATGATCAAAAAGATGCCAACTCATCTTTTGATTTAATATTTCATTATTTACGAATCATTTTAATCGAAAATAGGAAACTGTTTACGTCTGACATTGTTGTATGGGCTCGATCCCTTGACCTTTAAAAAAAAGTCAGGCACAGTCTTGACATGATTTTGACAGGATCTCGCCTAGGTAGGTGAAAGGTAGTACGTCTCTATGGAGCTATAATCATGTCATCTGTCGAGTTTTTTAGGAACTAAAATTAAAAAAGAAAAGAAAAACGCTCTTTGTTATCGATCATACACGTTCCACTGTAGTCTGACTATTTAAACTGCAATAATTTACTGATCTATTGTGCTCGTCCATGGATATTTTTGTACGTCTATGTACCCTATTTATAGGTATACTGAATAGGATGTGTGTTTATGTACTTATACGAAATGAATTCAGCTGATCGAACGTTCTTTGTATTGTTGAATTTCCCTTAGGTTCCTAAAGGGGGCCGCCAGATTTAGGCCCAGAGGAGTGTACCTCAAATTAGATTTAGTAAGAATTTATAAAATATTCATTCATAATTTCTCGCACTATTTAATAATCACAAAAACTCCGTAACTGTTATATTATCGAAGATAATATATTTTATTTTTATCTACTCAATAAAAAAAGGGTTAGAAAATAACGCTTAACTCCCATTTTCATTGAGTTTTTAGCTTGAATACTATTTTTAATAACAAGATAAACTATAAAAAGTAATGAAAATGTTGATGACGTCACAACTCAATATTTAGTACAAATCTTCATACAAAGCGCATGTTTTGACGTCCGATAAAGAGTAGCTGATTTGACTAGTTGTCAAGTAGCCAATTTTACCCAACTGTGCCAGAAGGAGAGTTATTATAGGAGTATGATTTCTTTCTTTCTCTAAATATAAAAAGCCTCCCAACCGATCCCGGGATCATTATGAAAATGTAAACTACTCAATATTTATTATATTACGGATTCCAAAAACAGGTAAAACTACAAATAAAATATAAGTAATTTCGCATAATAGAATTGCTAACCACGAACTTTCTATAAGTAAACCTTTTCCTTTGCCATTTTACTTATTGGCATTACATAGCTAGGTACTATTATTTCCATAGTTTCATATGTGTACACAAGTGGCCTAAGTTTCTTTGGGAACCTAGCATTGTCTTTTCGTCAGTACACCTATCATGAGTACATATTAAAGTAATGCAACCGTTTACACTTACGCATACATTACCTAAAAGTGAATTTAAAATCCATTAGATTTCTTACATCTCGGCCTCGAGAGATCCATTTAGCTCTTAGAGAGAGGCTATTGAGTCGCAGGCTATAACCAAGCCTCCTGAAGCTAGACTCTTCAGCGTAATGCTCTGCTTTCTTTTATGTATTCAATGAAAGTTCGATCCACGTCATTATCAAGGTATAAGCACAACCCGGTCACTGTTAACAAAAAACAGAAATTGACAAGATGACGTCAGCACATGCAAAACCTCAGAGTCTTTTCAGACCGCCTTACGTACGGCCTCTGACGTGGTTTTTATGTAACGACTACTACCACCAGAGATAGTAGCCGGGACCAACGGCTTGGCGCTGTATAATTTAAATGTTGTTGTATTAGAAATTAAGTAATTTGCTGTTTGATAACCAATAAAGATAAATTAAAAAAATTAACGTACCATCTGAAGCACGGAATCATCTTTCTTTTCAGACAATCAGGTGATTCCTGCAATGTCCTATAACTGGGGAAAACGCACAAAGTGACATATCAGTAGGTGTCCCCCGTGGGAATCGAACCCACGACCTCCGTGTCGAGAGCCCAATGCTCTTAATCATTAGACCATGGAGGCAGTTGCACAGCTAAAAATTGCTAAATGTGAGCATAATGCATAGTGCTCCAACTAGCTCTTAACACGTTCGCGGACACTGAACGAGACACAATAGAACTTTTATCGTTATCACTGCTATAGCCGGTCAGTGTCCGCGAAAGTTGGTACTCCTAGCGTTGTTTTTGATCACCTCGCAAAAGATTACTGTCGTGAGTGTATCCGTATGATTATTTGTGCAAGCAAGGGTCGTTGTAACACTGAGACCAGCGCTGATCCTTTGTGTTTCCCCCAAGTTCAGACATATTTTACACATACCTCCGAACTGTATTTTATTTTCATTCTCGGGAATGCAGGTTTCTCACGATGTTTTCCTTCACCGCCGAGCTAGTAAATGATAAATTCAACCGTACATAAATTCCGAAGAACTTAGTGGTTCAGGCCAGGAATCGAACCGCAGTCTCATGATTGAGACGCTAGCTCTCTTCCGTATGGGCTAATATCGCTCGAAATGTATGTATGTAGTTGAGTGTATGTATGTTTTAATATGAATACGCACAGAATTGCACAGAGAAGTTGTGCGCAAAAACTACTAAGTAAATCGATTTTGATAAAACTTTTGGTATTTAAAAGCTTTATGATTAAAATCTAGTGTAGATATATAAAAAACTGTAACAGAAGTGTGTCTGTGATATTTACAAAAAAGTACATAATATGCCTCTGCGCACGAAGTCGCGGTTCAAATTCTAGTAAGTACTTACAAAGTTTATAAAATAATAGTATACTTAATGAAACTTAGTGAAGTCCCAACTTTGTAATTTTTACAAGAGAAAATACTACATTACAAGAGAAAATGCAGCTTATTTTGAACGCTGAAAATAATTTTCTTTCTCATTTTCAGTTGATATAAGTAATAACTTCAAAAACATCAAAGGCTTCGTTAGTCAAAGAGACAACTAGTTAATTTTAACTCTAATAATAACTGTAAAGGATTCTAGTAAGCCGCGGGCTGTTTATTTATACCTACTTACATACATAAACTCACGACTATAACGCGTTTCAGAGCGGCCAGAAACAACTACAACTATCTATCATTTGAAAAGAGTTAAAAAAAACCGGCCAAGAGCGTGTTGGACTCGCCCAAGATAGGGTTCCGTAGTCATTAGGTACGCACGGCGACGGATCAACCTACCCATAGTTCGACCTTATGTCCATGAACATAGAGATGTGGATATGCCCATCCACTCCACTAACTTCTACACCCATTCCTTCTCCGTTCATGCCGTTCGGCTTTGGAACTTGTTGCCAGAGGCAATCAGACGTGCACCTTCCTTGAATGTTTTTAAGTCGAAAGTTAAGTCGCATTTCCTTGATCACTGACCCTCTCCGATTTTTTCTCCGAATGTAAGTAGGTACTTAAATCTTTTCCTATGTCTATGGTTCATGTTTCCCTATCGTGTTTAGTTGAGTAGTACGCGTATTTATACAACGTGTTAATGAATTAACGCAAAACCTCATACACCCCAACTGATTTATAACAAAATAATTAGATTGCAACAATAATTTAATTATTTTGATAGTGAAAATTTAAAGTTATTCGCATTTTAAGTTTTGAGGCAAAAATGATTTGTTATCATTTCAGCACTGAAAGAAAGCGCTAACGTACTCGTGGATACATTTTTATAATCTTGTTTTGGTAGTAAGTAGGGTGAATGTGCCCGTGCGGTGGGTTGTCATCGGGTTCAGTAAATTATAAATTTTGCAAAAAAATTATTTAATATTTTGAAAAAAAAAATACCTTTGTTGAAACCATGATAATTTGATTCTGCTCTCGATTCTAAACAAACTACTTTCTAGTTTTGCGTTAATTCATTAACACGTTGTATATGATGTGTGTATGTATATATATATATATATATTATAGGAATATATATTATATATACTTATCTATGTATTGCATTTAGATGTATTTATAATAGGTTTATTCTTGTTTTTTATTTACTGATATTTCTGGTCATTTATCTGAAAACACCGCCTACCTTTCTTCATACACCGTTTCCTCTACCCTAAGGTTGTCTGGAAGAAATCGCTTCTTAGCGATAAGACCGCCTTATTTTGTGCCTCTTGTATTCTTTTCTCTGTATTTTACTGTTTATGTTTTGGTGTAAAATAAAGTATATTTGATTGATTGATTGATAGAGTTCAACTATGGGTAGGTTGATCTGTCGCCGTGTGTACATGAAAACTTAACATAATATAGCTTAAATAACTTATGAAATTTTCAAAAGCAAACAATAGTGCGATTCACAAAAATGAATCCGATAAGGGTTATGTAAGATAGGTTTTGAATTACCTGTAGGTTTCTTAGGGAAAGTTGTTCAGAATCATGGGTACAATCACCCCTTAAAAGTAATGCAACTGTTTACCCTCACACCCTGAGAACGTAGCACTATCACAGAAACTAAAATTATTACCTGACCACTCTACCGAGAAGCGTGACAATCACGTGACGTCACGCGGGAACGAGACGGCGCGACAGTCACGTCACAAGCGCAAGCGAGACTCAACGACTGTTTAGTCACTACGCGTCAGTACCGCTCGAAGTCACGTGCAATAAACACGCGTCAAAATGTCGTTCCTACGCGAAGAGATAAACAACGAGCTATTAATACACGAACTGGAAAAACGACCGCCATTATACAATAGAGATTTGAAGCAATACAACGATTATACGTTAAGAAAACAGCTCTGGGAGGAAGTGACGCAGAATTTGTTTCCCAGTTGGCCACAGATGACTGCTGACCAGAAGGATAAGGCGAGTAAGTTAAAAAGAAACTTATAATATAACTAACTAACTAAAGTATAGATACTCAATACAGTTTTTGAGAGTTACGCAGTTATTATTGATACAAATAGATTACTCTTTCTACTGTGCTATAGGTACTCGGTCTCCTATACGAGAGAACGCCACTTTACCCGATCTTGCGCGATCTCTCGCAGCACTACTACGTCATTTCAGCGATACGGAATGCCCACTCTATCACATTGTGATAGAGATGTGATTCGAATGACTGTGTTGTGGCTGTTGATGATTGATTGTAGGGTTGGGTGTTATCGAAGTAATTTATCGATTGTGTTGTTAATGTTTGTTGTTATTGTGATTGAACTATTGGCCATCGATGATTGTTTGTAGGGTTGTGTTCTTGTTATGGATGTGATTTATCGATTATTAATTGTTGATGGTTGATTGAAGACCGGTAATTAGTTTTTTTTGTTATTGCGTCATCTAAATATCTTTACACATTTATTTATTTGATTTGGATGATTTTTCTAGGTTCATTAAATAGTTCGTTGTTATTCAGTAAATAGGTAGGTATTGGATTATGTTCTCCATCTAAAACTCTATTATTGTATACTTTTTAAAATTAACTTTTACTTCATATCGATACGATATCAGGATGAATTTATGATAACATGATGAATTTGTTTATTTATTATAGCATGATAAATTTTTTCATTCAACCTTTTTTTGTGATCTGTGTAGCTGGCGAATAGTATT
The DNA here is from genome assembly GCA_922987775.1 of Agonopterix subpropinquella. NCBI lineage: Eukaryota > Metazoa > Arthropoda > Insecta > Lepidoptera > Depressariidae > Agonopterix > Agonopterix subpropinquella. The sequence goes on from OV277714.1 coordinate 1,703,571, forward strand.
CATTTCAATAATATTGAATTACCTTTGTAAGTTGAGTTCACATTTATATTGATAGGTTGCTAAAATATATGTAATTTGATACCTACCTATAAAAAAAAACAATAGATTTTCCATTATTTGTCTCTCATTTAATAATCAAAGGAACATTGTTAGGTACTTACATAATAAATACAAAAATAATTACATCTTTATTTAGTCGATAAAACACAAAACATCGATAAAACCGTCACAAAATAAACGTATGATCGGCACCACGGATCGTCGCAAAATGGCCGCCAGTGGCGGGTCCGGTCACGCGGCGTCGGCAATCTTCGGGCGTACTCGGCCATCCTCGTTACGGGTATGCAATCGCTTCGGAGTGTTGCCACTTTAGCCACTTCTTAGCTAGATCTAGCTACATATTTTAGCCACTTATTCTAGCCACTTTTTTGTTTATTTATTTAATAATAACAATTTAGTAAGCTAAAGTTTATCGGGTTCTTAACGGGTTCTTAGAGCGCTTTTTATTGTTTTTGAGTTCCGATATAACTAGAAACTGTAAATATTCCAATTTGTCATTGCCTTACCCAAAACGTAAAAGTCGGAAAACCATTTTCTACAATGAAAACCTATATAAAACATCATCATATTAATGGATCGGGCAACAATAACTCACTCAAAATACAATCATTTTATTCTATAAAATGATAAAAGAGCATAATTATGGATGAACAAACAAAGCATACAAAATATATAAAAATTGATTTAAAATAATGTATTCTATAAAATTATGCTCTTTTATAATTTTATAGAATACATTATTTTAAATCAATATTTATATATTTTTTATACTTTGTTCATCCACTTTTAGCCACTTTAGCGATAGTGAAATTTCCAGTATCTAGCCACTTTTTGGATACGGTTTAGCTACTTGTTCAGGAGGTGAGGTGGCAACACTGCGCTTCGCATACGAATACGATAGCATTGTTTACATTATAAAAATGTGTTCTATCTACGCGATGTCACGTGAATTAAGTTATTATCAACTGTAAGACGTTCACATAAGAGTTTTTGTTGAATAATCAATTACTTATGATTAAGGGTGAGTTAGTTTAACTCAGCCAAAAGATCACTTTGCTTACATTGGTAGTAAAACGGCTTTAGGTCGTGCGTTTATGTAATTTTCACGTTAGTCTATTTAATCTGACTATAAATAAATAAGTATAAGTACTTAGGTACTTACAAATAAACCACATTTGAAAATAATTTTTTCTTTACAAAAAACAAAACCGGCATTAAAAAATCTAAAAAAGTAAAGAATAATATTACAGCCGAACGAAAAACGTTCGCAAAAGAACATAATTTTTTTTTTATTGTAGTCGGTGTCAAGCCAAGCCAAAAACTAATTAAGGCAACGTGAAGGCAGGGCTAAGCTCCGATAAAGGGGGTGAGGTGCGGGGTCTGAGGGGAGATCGCGAGCAATTCGTTCGAATTTTGAATTTAAATATTAGAGTGTTCAATAATTCTTCAAGATGCCACAGTATACCAACATGTCATATAATTGATACCAGTTGAACAACACCAATAACAAAGTTAAAGTTATTTATAGGTATTATTGTAGGCTATTGGCATAAGTAATTCTTTGATGAAGATCTGATGAATGGCTTTGGAAACAGGTAAATGGAACTCCTCAACAGTTGAAAACAAATCATTGGCAATTGAATAAGTTGTTTGAAATCATCAATTATATGCTATAAGTGAGCCTTGCTAAAACTACACGCTTCAAAAGATGGTTAATAGTTGGGGTTAGGTGACAATTCGCCAGCAAAAAATAGCGAGTTGTCACTCTTTCGAATAGGTAGGGGACATGTCGCATTCAAGTTCAACACAGGGCGAGTTGGACGTTCAGAAAAAAAGGTAGTGGTAGACCCGCCCGGATTTGTGAAAAGGGCAAATTATGAAGGGGTAGGGGTAGGTAGGTTTGTAAGTATGTATGTAGATATGTATTGTCACGGCCGCTGTCAAACGTCAAACGTAAAGAAGGCATTTGAAAATTCGGCCGGCCCATTAACAATCGCCGTGGTCCTACGGTCTAAGGCTCGGATTTCCATGCCGGGGGGTGACGGATCGAATCCGATCAAAACCAAAAAATATATATTTCTAGATTTTAATGTTTGTAGAAATGTTCTAGAAGGAAGAGAGAGTGAGAAGGAATATTTGGAAAGAGACAAAAAAAAGGGATTAGGGCGTGTCTAGGAAACTTCCAGAAAGAAAGTGGGCGTGGCTTTCCAGAAGGAAGGTGGGATTAGAGGTATCTGGAAGAAAACAAAGAAATAACGAAATGAACGTCGGATCGGGAATTCCCGAAGGTTCTGCGGGGTATAAAAGGCGGCGAATTTGGACTGGCGGGCAGTTCTTAGTTCAACAGTGAACAGTGCGAAACAAAAAGAAGAAAAATAAAAGTGGAAAAGTACAAGTGAAAAGAAAAGTGCTAAGTGGAACAGTGAGTAGACGAGTGTCAGTGTAGTGCGTGACGTCATAGTGTCAGTGTAGTACGTGACGTCATACAGTCAGTGTAGTGCGTGACGTCATAGTTTCGTGCGTCGTGACGTCATAGCCGTGACGCGTGTCGTGACGTCACAGTAGTGACGTAGTGGACTGTGAATAGTGACAGTAAGTAGTGCACGGGGAATCCCTGCGAGGACGACCCGGTGAAGTGAACCGTGTAGGGGAACCTCTGCGAGGTGGACCGTTTGTAAGTGTATCCCAAATAAACTCTGTAAAATTGGACTTAGCGTTTCACTCCAATCCCGGAACCCGTCGCTCGTAACAGTATGTATGCAGTTGTGGGTATGTAGCTAGCTAGGTTTATATGTATGTATGTACGTATGTATGCATGCAGTTATGGGCATGTACCTTGGTATGTACCTACTATATAGGTAGGTATGTATGTATGTATGCAAGTAGGTAGCAGTGTGGGCAATAATTGATAATTTTTTTAATCAATTAATTAATTTGATTAGTTTTAATCAGAAGATTAAATTAATTTTGATTGAATTAATCACGATAAAAAAATTTATCGTTAATCTGATTAGTTTTGTAAATTAATTTTATTCGTTTATTTAAGTAGTTAACAATTAAAAAGTTTACCATTAGTCTTAGCGGTACACCAAAAAAACGCTGCAAATTGTATTAAAAGCATGAAAATCGGAACGATTGATTTTTAGGCCATATGAATGAGTTTGACCCGTAGCACTAACAAAAAACAAAAGACAGAGAGGAGTTATGACGTTATCTTAATTTTATATGATGAAAAAAAAATGTTCTGAAACCTATTGTGTGGGGTATCAAATGAAAGGGATTTTTGAGCTGGTTCTAAAAATATATCACATCGTAACATTTCATTCACTGATTTGAAATTAAAATAAAAATAATTTTTAAAACATGCCAAGTTTGGGCTCCTCCAGATACGATACCGATGAATCATTTTTTATAAAGTATATCCCACCAAAAAATTATGTAAAAAACTAGCCAAAACATAAAGGGACAGGTCGTATTCCAGTTAACATCTTTATTCATCTACAACTCTCTGATTTAAAAAAATGTAAGACCCTATTACACCTTTATTCGACCGAAAAATAAATAAAATTTGAATTTTTCGGAAGGTATAATACCTGACTTCATCTTTATTCGTCTGAAACATCCAAATTTATAAAAATGTAATCCTTGGTTATCTAAAACTACTAAGTAGTATAATTTATATATTTTCCGTGTTAGACATAACCGTCATAGAAGACGGGCGCCGGTGCACGCGGTAAGAATGATTGACTAAATTAAACATTCTGGCAACGTCGCATTATCAAAGAAAGCGCATCGGGTGGACTATTGCCAGTTGCATGCATGTTTGCTTAGTTTTCATTTTTTGAAACTTAGAGAATTGAAAGAAATAAAATACAAAACACCATATAAACCAATATTTTAGATTTAAATTCTTACGTATTTGCTTATTAAGTATGATCAATTTTAAGCCAACTGACAAATTTTGAGCGAACATAGTACTAATGGGCTAATACTAACAAATGCATGCTTAAAAAATTGAAGAATAAAGGTGTATCCTATTATTACACGGACACTAAGGAAGAAATATTTGACTGTAAACCTCAAGTATCCTGATGTTACCTACCAAGACTGTAAAAAATTTCGAACGAATAAAGGTGCATCTTTTGTTATATAAAAAAAACAATAAACTTTCATCAGAACAAAAGTGCATTTCTAGATTTTAACAAATACTCACTCATTATACCTCTACGATAGTTATATCATAAAGAAAGTATTTTTTTTCTCTTCCCAACGATAGAAAAAGTATTAAAATATCTACAGTAGTTTTAATGCTATGCCGATTATTCGGTTTTTTTGCTCTCCTGTAAAGTTGACTTTTCAAAGTTACACCTTTATTCGTTCGGGGGTGCGATAATTGCTAGTAAGTGTGTGAAAAGTATTGTTTTAGTACTGGGCCTAGAGAAATTCACAAAACAATATTTTTAGGTGCTAGCCGTACAAATTGAAAAAAGAAAATTATATTTTAGTGATACTAAATTAACAAAAAAAAAACTAGGATAGGTCACTCTGTTGTCGGACCTGGGTAAATTTTGTATGGGCCGGCCCGTGACCCTTCTTTTTTCTCGCTAAAATTAGGGAATCAAGAAAACACCTAAACACTTTAGATCTGACAGGAAAATTTTTGAAACCATAACGCTAAAAATTGTATTTTTATTTAATAAAATCACCTCATTCAATATTTCTTTTTATGGCTATGCGTATGCGGTCGAACGTTTCAAACCATTGACGGAGAATATTTTTTTAAACGTATATGTGCCTATGTACATTTTTTTAATGTCAATCATTAGATGACGGCCGCCGCGCAAGCATTGTTCGACCGCAGCAAACCTGTGTTTTGGCTCGCGAGCCGTTTTTAGTGCACAATTTTATTGTAGCGCGACAGCCGCGCGCGGCAGCCGATCCTTCAACGAGTGTTCATTTTATGCGCGGCAACCATAAACGTTTTCTGCACTGATGACATTCCATGCATCTTTACTTAATGATTTGTTGTGATAATTACTACATTTACTGTTCCATAGAAATTGTTTAGTGCTATAGTGTAATCTAATTAAAGTACGACACATATATGTATATCCATGTTTTTTCCGCGCGCATCAACTAAAATACGTCCCAACTGCGCGAACACAACGCACTGACACTCCTTTGCCGCGCCGTCAAAAACCCAGATGAACTGGTTTGTTGCGCGGCACGTTCGAGCGCGCCAATGTTCGAGTTGGCTCGCACCTCGGCACAGTACCCATAGTGCGCGGCTGCCGCGCGAGCCAATGCTCGATGGTTTGCCGCGCGAAGTCGGTACGCACCTGTAAATCAACAATCTTGATGTTTTTGCCATTTGTGGCACCGCCCAAAATTGTTCGCTTTTTTAACCGACGAAAACAAAACAAAAAACGGTGGAGGTTTTCAAGTCGACGCGTATACAGGGCGTAACAAAACACCCTAGTAATACTTAAGGGGGTGCTTCAGACCATCAAACTGAACAACTTTCACTATGGAGCCAACATCAAGAAAAAAAAAATCTGCTGTCCCATACATTTTAGTCGAGTCGGTACTGCACTTTTGTATGGGATAACAGATTTTTTTAATTTTTTCTCGATGTTGCCTCCATAGTGAAAGTTGTTCAGTTTGATGGTCTGAAGCACCTCTTTAAGTAGCTGTCCTATTTTATTGTACACCCTGTATAAATATTTTTTTTATGTATGTACGCATAACTTTTTACAGAGTAGTCCGATTTTGATATTTTTTTTGTTTAGTAGGTCATACTCCAGAGGTGGTTCCATTTTAATTTGGTGAAGATCTGGTAAAGGGTTTCGGAGATAGACAATAGAGCTCCTCAAAGATCTATCATCGATGATTGAAATAAATGATTCGTGTTCATGTTTTCTTTTAGGTCATACTTCAAAAGTGGTCCCATTTTAATTTGATGAAGATTTGGTAAAGGGCTTCGGAGATAGACAATAGACTCCTCAAAGATCTATACCATATCATCGACGATTGAAATAAAAGATTCGTGTTCATGTTCCCTTTACATGTCCAACGGATATGTTAACCCAATATAACACCAACGCTGAAAATATTTAAATAATATTTTTTTTAACAAAGTATGAATACCGACTTCAAAACTCAAAAAGTAAAAAATGATAAATATTACAGCCGATGAATTTTACGTTAGCATCTATTAAGAATATCATTTTGTTTTATTGTAGTCGGTGTCAAGCCTAGCCAAAAAATTACTGCAAGCTCAGTCTCGAATCGTACAGGCTTGACAGCGACTTCGATAAAACAAAATGATATTCTTATAGATGCTAACGTAAAATTCATCGGCTGCAATATTTATTATTTTTAGGTACTTTTTGAAATTTGAAGTCGGTTTTCATTTTTTGTAAAAAGTTTTATTCAGTACAAAGTCTGTTGGTATATTTTAAATAAAATAGTCTAAATTGTAAATATTAAAGCAATTTTTATTACAGTATTTTTTTTTATTGTAGTGTACTTTCTTTGTACAGTGGGAAATAAAAGTATAAAATGAGCAAATACCTAAGCTAAACTCGCAAGACGATCCCTTTTCAGAAAATGTAAGTATCCGCTCTTGGATTCAAGGAACCCTACTGTTTTCCACGAAACCCTAAGATACACTTTGGGAACCGCTTACCTCTTAGGATGCCTCGCTATGCGCTACAAAAACAACTTTACCTACATCAGTTTAGCAATTCGTAGCACCAGATGTCATTTTGGTGTTGTCCTACTGAAAGCTATATTCGTGAACTGTGGCACTATGATGGAACTGTCATTTTGCCTACATAATTTACAATTCAAAAAAATATTTACAAATTAGTTATATCTGCAATAATCACAGCTATTATTTACAATTTGAGCAATATTAGAAATATTTATATAGATATTAATACAGAAAAAAGCCGGAAATGTTGTAAAATAAGACGTGAAATTTAAAGAAAAGTTTGACATAGGTCTTACCTCTACAAGCGCTGACGCGCATCTAAAATGGCGTATCGCATCGGCAAAATGGCGAGACGCTCGAAATTTCATAGATATTTTGGAATTGTGTTGAAGTATATAAAGTAAAGTAAACTAAATATACCTAGCTGCCAAGCTTATGTTATGGCCAAGATAATAGTATATTTTATTTGCGTAAATACAGTTTCTTCTAGATATAAAATGATATTAAAAGTAAGAAAGAGGGGTAACTTCGGGATGTTTTTCTATCTAGCCAAATTGATCCAATCGTGTACTGAATAACCTTCCTGCCTAGGAAATATCCCCAACTATAATATATATTTCATTCAAATCAAAATTATTACATTTTGAATGGAAAAAATGTAATCAAAAAAGCGATTTTTTAAGAGTCCCTAAACTCATCACGCCTAGCCCTATGTCGTGTCGTGATTCGTGATCGTGTATCGTACCGGCTTGACAGCGACTTCGATAAAACAAATTTATAGATGGGAACGAAAAAGTCATCGGCTGCATATAATTTTTAGGTTTTTCAAATGTATTTTATTTATAAGTATTTAGACCTGTTTATTTATTATACTTATATTTACATACTTATTTAGTTAAACCGAGTTACTCGATTCGTCCGGGTGTCCTAAAAGTATATCTAGTAAGTAAGTGTGCTTATCATCTGAATGAATTTCTAGAAATAAGCGACTGACATTCTAAAGTACCTAATCTCTATTATAGTACATTACTGCAGAGGCCAGCAACAGAGGCATTGATGGACGAACGTGTAAATGTGGGCCGAGGCGAAGCCGAGGCACACATACGTAAGTCCATCAATGCCTAGTTGTGGCCAAGGCTTGTATAGTACTTTTCTCAAATAATGCGCGGAAATTAAAACAGTAAATTTTCACAAATAATTCGCGGAAATTAAAACTCTTTTCAAAATCAATGACGAACAACGAAGAACAATTTGTTTTTTTTTTCAATAAATAGCTTTCTATTTGCAAGCCAGTTCGAAATTTAAATAAAACCTTTGATGAGTTACCTCCTTGGTCGCCATGTTTCGGAGAAAAAGATCGTTCCATTTTTAAATTACACGACAGATATGAGTTTACTATGTAATTTATTTGGCCGCAAAACACGACAGATATGGATTTTCATACAACATTGCCGGCCGCTGCGCGCATGTAGTTGGCCAGTACAGCAATTTCAATTTATCTCGAAGAAGGTTGTCAAAATAATGCTCACATTTCCAAGCATGTTTGAGAAAATTCATATTATTAAAGTATGACCTGGAATAATTGTAAATTATATATTGATATTGTAAAGCACCTAACCGACATTGAAATTATTGTGAAGTTGTTTATTGTTTGTAATTTTATTGAATTATTTTGTTTGTTTTGTGTTTTTTTAAACTGTGATGTCATTTCTGACATATTTAATGTATCCAATGTATCTATTAATTATTATTATTGTTACTAGTAATGATTGTGTAATTCCATGTTTTTTGTCTTAATATTCTACACAGCTATTGTTGTCTCGAAATAAATGAATTGAATTGAATTGTCCCTGTGATCCCTATGAGTAGTAGACCAGAATATCTTTTTTCGAGACTAAGATTGTACTTTTCTTTTTCCACAGTCCGAGACACCCAAAAACGCTGGAAAAACTTAAGAGCTTGCTTCACAAGAGAGCTTCGACTGCGAAAATTTGGACCTTTCACACCGAAACGTCGCCAATATGTTTATTTCAACAAACTACTATTCTTAACCTCTTCTATCGATTTACAAGAAGATAAAGGCGAAGATATCGATAACGACGACGATAAAGAAGAAGAAGAAGAACTTCTGGTAGTCCTAGAAGACAGCGTTGATGATCCTTTGAATGAACCTGAACATGAACCTGAGAAAAAAAAACGAAAGAAACACAATACATTCGTAGAAACAAATGAAAAACGAGAGAACCCGATCGTTCAAAATGATATCGATTCGGATAAGAATTTCGCATTGTCTATAGTGCCAATGATGAGGACGTTATCGATAGATCAAAAGCTTGATGCTAGAATAGCTATTTTGAAGGTATTGAGGAAATTCATTGTTGGGGAAGGGGAGGGTTCTAAAATTGGTGGTCTTAAGACAGAAATTGAGTTTGACGACAGTGAATAGACTATAGATTTTTTTTTTTAATAAATTTTCTTTTAAGTTAGAAGTTATTTTTTTTGTATTGGCACAACAAATAGGCTAACCCTTTTTTAAGAAAAAAAATTGATCGTCTCGGTTTGGAACACCTGTACAGGGTGTTAGGGTAAACAGTTGCATTATTTTAAGGGGTGATTGTACCCATGATACTAAACAAAGAAAAATTACTAGAAAAAATTTGGACTTCCCTTACTAAATACAATCCAGCTGATTGTATTTGTATGAAATGTCGATTTTTTTTTGCGATTTTCCTATTATGTTTCTTCGGGAAAGTTTTTCAGTATCATGGGTACAATCATGGTACAATCACTCCTTAAAGTAATTTTAACTGTTTACCCTAACACCCTGTATACAGGGTGAAATTGATATCATTAGCATCCTTTTAAACTAAGAGTCTACCCATCAAACTGAACAACTTTCACTATGGGAGCAAACCGATCGAAGCAACAAAAAAATCAGATGTTCCATACTAAACTGCAATGCCTACGCGACACAAATGTATGCAACAGCAGATTTTGTATTTGCTCCGATTGGTTTGCTCCCATAGAAAAAGTTGTTCAGTTTGATGGGTAGACTCTTAGTTTAAAAGGATGCTAATGATATCAATGTATATTATGTAGAGGTCAGGAGGTGATATCAATTTGGTTAACAAGAATCCGCATGAGTCGGCACTTGGCACTCTTTTCCTTCTTATATTATTTAATATTTACTCTTTGCGACGAACTCTCGCGCCGGACGGTCGCGTCTTCGGTCCGTCACTCACATACAGAATTGCAATCCGGAATTCCGAATCAGGATTGTGATTTTGTATAGGATTTGACAGCTGCGCAATTCCGAACGCAATTGTGGAGGGGGAAAATCCATACAAAATCACAATCCTGATTCGGAATTCCGGTGTGTGGCGGACGTTCAGCGCCTCGCTCGAGTACCATATCATGGTCGCTGCGCGTGCCTTGTTATTGTGGATGTGCTTCTGCGCACTCGGGGCGGCCGCCAGCCACTCCCGCGCACGCCACGAAGTACCCTCGCACCACAAACCTGAATTCTATAAAGGTATGTTGAACCTCATCTGGCTTTTCACGCTCGGGAATGTCATTTACTAGAGCCATGTAGTAGGCAGGTGTCTAACATAAATAATGAGCGATATTGGATAAACTCTTGACCTTTGGGCTTCCCATTTTATGTTTCTTCCGACAGGCCGCCTTATCTTGCCTGAATGTTGGTTGTTTATGTTTTTTGTGTAAAGACCTGAAGGTCAGGACAATCATTTCGACCGGCAGTTCTTAAAAATATTTTCATTAAGGGGGGAGTTATGACGTCATCAATTTTTGTTTGGGATTTTAAAGAAAAATTTCTGAAACCTATATCGTGTGGGGTATCAAATGAAAGAGCTTCATGAGCCGGATCTAAAAATACTACTCCTTTACCAATCAGCTACTTGTTTTTAAAAATCCAAAAAGTATTTTCAAGACACCAAGTTTAGGCTCTTATTCCTTTGAGGAAAATACTGATGTTTGTAAAGCATACGCCCAATGTCTCGCAATATCCTCATAATGTATAAACATTAACATTTTTGAAATTGTTTACACCAAAAGCATACGCCAAAATGTGTCGTAATACTCGTAATATCTTCATATCTAACTTTAATAAAGAAATTTCAAAAATATTTATGTTTACTATTTTTTTCAATAGTCCAACACTTGTCCAACACTATAAAGACTACCCAACACCAACGCCAACACTATAAAAGAGACATAAATCGTAAAACATAAATATTTTTGAAATTGTATTATTGACGTTAGATAATGAGGATAGTAAGACACATTTGGCTTGCGCTTTACAAAAATTTACTGTGCCAGTATCTACCTAGAGGAGCCCAAACTCGGTATGTTTTGAAAATACTTTTTGGATTTTTAAAACAAGTGGCTGAATGGTGTGGTTAGGTGGAACCGGCTCATAAAACCCTTTCATTTTATACCGCTTACGATAGTTTAAAGAACAAAAACTTTTTTAATCCCATACAAAAAATTTATGACGTCAAACTTAAAAGTTAGCACATACTCAGCCGGCGTACCTGTTTGTACGACCGAAAGCTTTCGATTTGTAGGGATATTTAATCATGTGCTCCCGTCCACCTAATAAAATTTTATTACTTGCTTCATTAATGATACATTCATTTTAATATTAAACACTAATGAACTTGTACTAGAAACTCATTAAGTATTCTTTTATTTTCTTTGTTTCTAGTATGCATCGGTACAAATCATCGGATGTCGGTGCCTTCAAACCGCCACACACACTATCAGAACCTACGAGACCATTTCACTAACTGCACCCATGTTGATGGTAACCTCGAGCTGACATGGCTGCAAAACGAAACCATGGACCTGTCCTTTCTAAAGCACATCCGGGAAGTGACTGGCTACGTGCTTATTTCGCACGTCAACGTCCGCCAGATCGTCTTGCCTCAGCTGCAGATCATCCGCGGACGAAAACTCTTCAAGCTAAACGAGAGAGAAGAAAAATTCGCTCTGATGGTCATCTTGTCCTCGGCGTTCAGTCTCGAACTGCCGGCACTCCGTGACATCCTACGCGGCAGTGTCGGCATTTACAACAATTACAATCTTTGCTACGTGAAGACTATAAATTGGGATGAGATAATAACTGGTATGAACGCTTCTTACTTGAATGTGTACAACTTTACGGCTCCAAAGGGCGAATGCCCGCGATGCCACTCCAGCTGTGAAGCCGGCTGCTGGGGAGAAGGCCCTGAAAATTGCCAGAAATTCTCAAAAACCAACTGCAGCCCTCGATGTGCTCAGGGTAGATGTTTCGGGCCGAATGCCAGCGACTGCTGCAGCACCTTCTGCGCTGGAGGCTGCACAGGTCCAAAACCGAGTCAGTGCCTGGCTTGTAGAAAATTCAATGATGAAGGAACGTGCTCCCAAGAATGCCCGCCGATGCAAATTTATAACCCCGACACATATTCTTGGGAGCCTAATCCGAACGGGAAATATGCCTACGGTGGCACATGTGTGCGTAAATGCCCCGAGCATCTATTAAAAGATAACGGAGCGTGTGTAAGGAGCTGCTCTCCCAGCAAGATAGCAGTAAAGGGAGAATGTACACCTTGCAATGGCATTTGCCCTAAGACTTGCCGAGCAGAGAAACTGATCCATTCTGGAAACATAGAAAGCTTCAGAAATTGTACGATTATAGAGGGATCGATCGAGATATTTGATATGACGTTCACAGGGTTCCAGCAAGTAAACGCAGACTATTCTTACGGCGAACGATACCCGAAGATGGATCCGGAGGCTTTGGAAGTGTTCAGCTCGGTGCGTGAGGTGACCGGCTACCTGAACGTACAAGCCCACCATCCGAACTTTACCAGTCTCTCTTACTTCCGCAACTTGGAAGTGATAGGGGGACGGCAAGTGGTTGGGAACTTATTCGGTTCTCTCTACATTGCCAAGACCTCGCTGCAATTGTTGGGCTTGAAATCATTGAAGACAGTGAACTATGGTGCTATTGTGATTATGGACAATAAATTCCTTTGCTTTGCCGAAAAGATAGCGTGGAACAAACTTATGAAGTCGAAGGACCATAAACCGATAATGAAGAAAAACGGTGATCAGAGAGATTGTGGTGAGTTTTCTTAGTAGTTTATTTTATTTATGAGGGTACTCAGTCTTAGTTTAGATGCAAATGTTTCTAACTCAGAGCAAGGATCTCCTTTATTCTAAAGCATATAGACCGCATCAATTTAAGATTGTAGTTAGTCTCTTTTGTCTTATGACGTACCTTTAATTGTAGAAGGAGACGGGACTATAGATCTTTATTTATGCTTCAGCAACGGTTGCTGATGTCTTCAAACTTCATTCCAATCAAAGAGTACTTATTCCGATTTTGAAGCGAATAATGAACCTATTGTTCTTAACCAATATCCACAGAAAAACTGTATAGGGAGTGCGATCCACAATGCTCAGCCGATGGATGCTGGGGTCTGGGACCCAATCAGTGTCTCTCCTGCCAGAACTACAAATTTGGCGAAACTTGTGTTATGAACTGCAGTGTACATCCTGGGTGGGTATTCGTATATTTTAGAAATACCTTAGCGTTCTTCAAATTTATTTTGCGATATAATCCTTCTTATAAATATTTATGAGAAATCTCTGTTCGTTACAGTTTGTACGAGGCTGAATCGAATACTTGCAATCAATGCCATACGGAGTGCCTAGACGGATGCTCGGGACCAGGCCGAGATGACTGCGTGCGGTGCAAACACTTCCTCGACGGACCATACTGTGTTGCCCAGTGCCCTGACTCTAAATACGCCACGGAGAACGGCACATGTCAAGCTTGCCACCACAACTGTTCCTACGGGTGCCAAGGAGGATGCAATATGGTATTTGACTGGTTTTTAAAAACTAAATATCTCTGACTACCCCCTCGGGGAATATAGTCGTGAGCATATGCTTATACTTTTAGAAACTGCTCTACGTTAATCACTGATGCCTGAGGACTCTACATGGTGTAACAAAACACCCTAGTAATACTTAAGGGGGTGCTTCAGACCATCAAACTGAACAACTTTCACTATGGAGCCAACGTCGAGAAAAAAAAAAATCTGCCGTTCCATACATTTGAGTCGAGACGGTACTGCAGTTTTGTATGAAAGAGCGGTTTTTTTTTCTCAATTTCGATTTTGGCTCCATAGTGAAAGTTGTTCAGTTTGATGGTCTGCAGCACCCCCTTAAGTATTACTAGGGTGTTTTGTTACATCCTGTATAAAAAAATATTTATTTTACATTCCATTACAATACATACAGGGTGTAACAAAACACCCTAGTAATACTTAAGGAGGTGCTTCAGACCATCAAACTGAACAACTTTCACTATGGAGCCAACATCGAAATCGCGAAAAAAAAATCAGCTCTTTCATACAAAACTGCAATACCGTCTCGACTCAAATGTATAGGACAGGACAGCAGATTTTTTTTATTTTTTCTAGACGTTATCTCCATAGTGAAAGTTGTTCAGATTGATGGTCTGAAGCACCCCTTAAATATTACTAGGGTGTTTTGTTACACCCTGATAGTGCATGAAAAAACGAAAACAAAAAATATTAATTTCAATATCGAGCGAAAACGCTTTTCCTGACAATATGGCGCAATCAATCAATCAATCAATCAAATCAATGTGTCATGGTGACGTCACCTGCGTTTATTACATTGGTTGTTTGTAAGGTTGTTTGTGTCCTGAAAATGTATACTAGGTTTGCGAAATTAAACGTATTTTCTGTATTATCCTCTCGCAGTATATGATGGACTTTATTATTATCTTCTATGCTCATGGCCCCGATTCGGACTGTGCCACGACTTAACTTAACTAAATTTATTCCTCTCACTTTCTAAAATAAGATTAAGAAAAGAGACAGAAAACCAACAGCTGACTTTAGTGCTGTCGAAGTGACATTACACGCCCAAAAATGCCTTTAAATAAGATGGCGTACATTATGATGGCATCTTATTTTGGGCGTGTAACGTCTCTTTGACAGCACTAAAGTCAGCTGTTGGTTTTCTGTCTCTTTTCTTAATCTTATTTTAGAAAGTGACAGGAATAAATTTAGTTAAGTCGTGGCACAGTCCGAATCGGGGCCAATGCTTCAACTGCCCAAAATCATCAAGTTATACTTGTTTAAATACAGTTTGATTATACATAACAGATAGTTAGAGTGAGACTAATCTGCATATAAAATTCAAAATAATTGTAATGCACAGTCTCATAAACAACTGTGTGGCGGTCCGTGGCCTCTGCCTACCCCCATGGGACAATAGCGTGAGCTTATGCATATGCATGCATGCATGCACTATGGAATTATTATCTTGAAATCGGGTTGTTCTGCGAGAAAAAAAAATTATTACTTCTCATTGAAAAGTAGAAGCATCAAGTGTGATACAATTTTGAAAACTTGAAATTGGCCAACCTTTGAAAAAAAAATCCAGGTTAGCGCCATACATTTTTTATAGAGGGCGTAGTCTCAAAGTTGACATAGAAAATAGTGTTTTCTATAAAAACTATGGCACTAATACTTTTATTGTTGAATTGGGTCCCCTGCAAACATTATCAATGCGTAACAAGTATTTTCATGAAATGCAGTAGCTACATCTAAAAGTTGAGCGCAGGGTGACGATTTTTCCAATGTTACAATAATGGACAAAATCTCGAAAGTACTAAACTTTAAATTTTTTTTGAATTTTTCCCTTTAACAGTTATAAACTCACTTATCTCTAGTTTTCGACTTTACGTTGTGTTTGGGACACCCTGTATAATGTGCTTGACTGAATAAGTGAATTTGTCCTATTTTAATTAATTTTTCATCACTCATACTCTGAAAGTGGGTCATTGTTTATCTAAGAAGCGGGTTGAAAGTGATACATTTGGGCGGAAAAATAATTTAAAAAAAAATCTACGTTTACTGTGACGTTTACTACGAATTACTGAGCAAAGGCAGAAACCTATACAGCCACACTTCGATAACATTATACTAAAATTCTTAATTTTTATAATTATTATGAACAAAAATGTTTGAATGTACTAATTACTAATTAATAATTAGTAACATTTCGAGACTTTTGTATAAATTATATCCATTTTGTTTTTTGCGTGATGAAAAAATGTACATAGATATAAAAGCGAGTCATAAAAACAGGCTGGTTTAAAAAAAAAACATTAAGTTGCAGGAAAAAGAAAAAAAGGGAGGGAAAGCGACTGGAAAGCGACATGTTGTTTTTTTTTTCGGATCCGTTTCAAAACGTGTAAAAATCACTAGGGAAATATATGTCTCATTCTAGTATCCACAATCTTCGTATTGATTTTTTTCTATTTCGTTTAGCACCCGAGTGATTTTCAAACGTTTTGAAACGTAGACTAAAATGAATTCTTCAAGCGGATAGCGATTCAGAAATTGATTTTGCATTATCTGGTTTTTGGTTAATTTCCTCGTAATCGTGATGAAAAGCAGAGTGTTTAACTCGGGTGAAAGTACCCATTTCACACTCGAACTATGGGCGCCCCTCACGTTCGTTCGGGGCGCCAAACATCTCGTGTGAAATGGGTGACTTTCATCCCTTGGTTAACAATCTACTATTGACAACTATAATCTTTCAGGGATACTTGGACAATAAAGATCCTGATAAATCCTGTGGCAGACGCAAGATAGAATATACTGAGCTGATCACCAATGGCTTACCCACAAAACCTGGGGACTGGCCGTGGCATGTGGCTATTTACAGACTAGATAAAGCCACTATTAAGTACATTTGTGGCGGGACACTTTTGTCTAAGAGTTTCGTTGTTACAGGTACGTTTTCCTATTGTCATTTTTAAACAAAAGAATAATGTTTGTTTACTAGTTGATTCATCACTTTTAAGAACCCTAGTTAACGAGACGGTTTTCCGCCGGGGATACGCACTGTTTTAAGCCGTGCCTACGTCAGGAGTGCGATTTTTGAATATCACCGGTGATATTGACATTCGCCTACGAATTGAGATTTTCATTTCGAGTGGTTACGTTTTTCTGTATTTTTGAGATCGTTCGGATGTGCAATAAACGTTTCGTTTCACACAGAAAACGTTTCAATTGAACGAACGAACGAATGAATGGTTTCATAGTAACATTTGAAATTGGACTTTACCACCAAAATTATGGGATAACGGAACGTAGAAAAAAGTAAAATCTGTTGACGTCTGACAACATTACAAACGTCAAACATTCGAGTGGTAGAATTGGATACGAGTGGTTCGGAGCACTCGTTGCAAGTGATAGAATGTGGAATTCAAAAATGGCAAATCATCGATTTTACGTCATTTTCTACTGCTCGTTTTGATCGTGTGATATTCAAAAATCGCACTCCTGGTCGTCAGTTATGTACAGGTTGTTGTATGTTATTCACCATAGAGATCTAGAGAGATGCCAACCAACGCGCTGAGTACGAAACCACGGAGTATATAAGACGAAACCTAGAGTCGCATTACCACCTGTACCACGCGATATAAAGTATGTTGTTAGCTTGAATGTGCTCATTTTCCATTGCGGTATCAGAACTAAACGTTCGAATAATCTCTAGTACTAACCCAGCATTGTAAACAATTTACACATAATATCTCTATTGGCTTTCAGCCTCATAATAATATATTAAATCCTTACCGTCGCGAGCGATGTGTTACCGAATGAGGCCGCACCTCAGCCGGTCAGACACCGGGTAGAAACCATCTTGTTACCAAGGTTAGGGCACTGACATGCAAGTGTTTTCTAAACCAGGTGATATTTCTTTTAGAACCATACCCTACTACGCAGAATACGCTGAAGAAGAAATTCTGGTGATGGGCACGCGTGGTAGACTAACGCCTATATCCTCATCTTGAGGGTAAGCCTGATCCCCTGTTTCGTGGACGATAGAGGGATCATGATAATCTTTATTTTGCAGCTGCACATTGCGCATCCATCAGAGGTGTTCCGGTTCTGCCAGAGATTTTGAGTGTGGTTCTGGGGAAATACAATCTTATTGGTGGAGATTTAGCTACGCAGGAAAGAGAGGTAAAAAAGCCTATGCCTAAAAATGGTGCCTTTTTCATTTTTTAGCGCGGCCTCCAATTAAACTTGAATATTATAGTTCAGAATAAAGTTAAAAACAACACTTGTTATTACAAATATCTCGGAACTCAGTCCGAACAGAGATATAAAGGCTTGAAGTGCACGTAATGGTAATATTTTCAACTTCAAGCCTTTATATCTCCGTCCGGACTGAGTTTAGGGATATACATGTTAATAAGTTTTGTTTGTTACTTTATTCTGAAATAAAATATTTAAGTTTGGTTGCTGGCCGCGCCAAAAACAACGGCGAAAAATAAGGCGCCAACCTTACATACAAAACCCGCATTGTCTTTTTCATATTCTTTGCTTTGATTTAATCTTTGTTTATATCCTGCTACTTTTTTACTGTTTTTTTTATTAACCTATTTCGTCCCATTGTTGGGCAAAGATCTCCCCCAAGCTTTTCCAGCCTTCACTATCCCGTGCCATCAGTTGCCATTGTACTTCGTCGGCATCCATCTTTCCTGGTCTGCCCGGCTCCGATTTCCATCGTCGGGCTCCCATTGGGTCGCGATCGTTGCCCACCGCTCTGTATTCATACGACAAACATTACATTTTTTTAACGACCTGTTTTAAGGGGCGTCCGCCCGGTTTTTGAGTAACTTTGTAACCATTTTATACATTAACTATGGCACTTTTTAAGCAGAAAACAAAACTGAACAATCTACAGGATATGAGAAGTGATGTGGTTTTTCTTGAAATCTATTTTTAATTAATAAAACTGAAGAAAAATGACTTCAAAGTCACCTTTTTTTTCCAGTTGTAACCGTTTTACTCTTACATTGTAGATCAGAAGAATATGAAAATTTACAATATTCTTCACAATACAATATAAAATGATGTGGTTTTCTTATTTTTTGAAAATTCATATAATCATACAGGTTTTCAAAGAAAACTGAAAATTCTGACCGGAGCCGCGCAATTGAAGCGGGATGGCTAATTGCAAAAGTTTGCTTGTAAGAAAGAGAGCCTTGCAGATGGGAGGAGTAGCCTTAATGAAAAATTTAAAAATAGGTTAAAAAATAAGAGATACCTACGTATTTTTCCGATTTAATTTTTGAATGATATTTTTATTTTTAATTTACTTTTGAATTTTCTGAAAAACGTAGTACTTACATAGGACTTATGGCTATTAATACCTTGGACGCAATATAATTAAAAATACAAACTGTCAAATACAATAGAAAAAAGCCTAGAAAAGCCAAGCAGGCAAAGGAATAAAATCTCATTCAACCTCTATTTTATTTTTCAGTATTTTGTAACTCGAGAAATAATGGATAGAAAAATCTGATAATTTTAATATTTAAGCTTTGAATCACATAATCTCCAAATGGTTTTCTAATTTTGGTACCTATGTACATACTTGTCAATTGTAGGCATTTCTATTGTTTTGGTTTGTCGAATCCTCCTTAATCGATTAGAATTTTACTTTGGTTTTGAATTATGAAATCATTGGTATGCTTTTTCAGATTTTCGAAATAATACTCCACGAAGGATTCTCATATGCAAAATATCTTGATAATGACATAGCTCTTCTCAAACTGAAGTCAGAGGCTATATTCAATGACTATGTTCAACCTGCCTGTTTATGGAGTTCTAGTACTCAAGAGAAGTTACTATCTGAAACCATTCTTGGTACTGTAAGTTTTTTTATTTTATTTATTTAACCTTTACAAAAAAAATTATAATCTAGGATAAACAATTTCTCTCCAAAACTCCTTAAAGAGTTTAGCGGGAGATCCACAGTTGCTGCGTGACGCAACTAATTCAAAAGTACAGTTACAGGTCTGATTTTAATTTTTAACTACAAAACAATTTTTTTTTCTTCATTCTACAATTCTTTTTTCAAGTAATTTCTTTTTTATTTAACCGACTTCAAAAAAAGGTTGATGATGATGATATAATTATTGTAATTAGAGGCGTAGACATCACGCTAACCTGCTGATCACATTCTTAAATTATTGATGACGATTAAGTTATAAAAAATTTTCCAGGTGGTAGGCTGGGGTTTTGACCACACAGACGAATTATCGGCACAGCTAAAGCAAGCCACCATACCCAAGATATCAGAACTTACTTGTATTAAGAGTAACCCTGTCTTCTTTGGAAAGATTTTAAACGATGGAAAATTTTGCGCTGGATTTAATAACGGTAGGTAATCAGATGTAGAGATTTTTGACAGAAAACATTAATAATTATACCCATCTTGATCAAAACAGACGTAATCAGCATCTACAGGGTGAAACTGATATCAGTAGCATCCTTTTAAACTAAGAGTCTACCCATCAAACAACCGATCGGAGCAACAAAATAATCAGCTGTTGCATACATTTGAGTCGAGTAGGCATTGCAGTTTAGTATGGAACAGCTGATAATTTTTTTGCTCCGATCGGTTTGCTCCCATAGGTAGTGAAAGTTGTTCAGTTTGATGGGTAGACTCTTAGTTTAAAAGGATGCTAATGATATCAATTTTACCCTGTATCTATGCTATTTCATGGTCTCTTTATGCTTATCTTACGCTAACCTATCAAATGTTCTAATATGCTCGTGGAGACAGTATAGTATACACTTCTATTTTTTTAAGTACTAAAATTATTATGGTGTGTATTCAGGTAATGAAGCTAAACATCTAGGAACATGATGGGTCGAAACAGGAGAATACTTTTCGACCTATAGTAGGAAATCGGTCGGAAGGTCCAAAAATGTTTCTCCATTTTCGGTCCATCTTTTTTTTCAACAAAATGTGCAGCAAAGTGAGATATTTTACCAGTCTTCCTTTTTAGACAGACGCGTTTCTTCTTTCCAGGAACCTCAGCCTGCAACGGGGATAGTGGTGGTGGATATCATGTCTTCGTTCCTGATACTTCAGGAGATACCGCCAGTAATTCTCCTGGAGCGTGGTACGTCAGAGGTGTTGCGTCACTGAGTGTCGCGAGGCGTGGTGTCGCGATATGCGACACCAGCCAATATGTGCTGTTTACTGATTTAGCCAAGTTCAGGTGGTGGCTGTTGAAGTATGTTAAATAAGTTTATAATAAATAAGATAATTTTAACAACTTTTTTGTCTTTTCCTAAACAGTACTTACCATAAGGACCACTTTCTAGTTCAATCAATTCCCAAAATATAATGTTTTAGTCTAGGCTAGAGAAACCGTACACAAATGAAACTTAGCAATGTAGATTAAAAGAAGACATAAAAGTAAAGGATGACTTGAAGGTTTTGTAAAGAAGACTAGATCCAGATTTTTTTCAATAAATATAGTTTGAATTCAAGTGAACCAAAGTGCTATGCGTGTGTAAGTGTGTACACACGCATAGCACTTTGGTTCACTTGAATTCAAACTATATTTATTGAAAAAAATCTGGATCTAGTCTTCTTTACAAAACCTTAGAGCTAGGCTATGCTCGGAGTTTCCCTATGAGATTGAATCCGAAATGAAGAGAATTATTCTCAGTTGCCCAAACAGAAAGCTATAGTGACTAAAACATTAATTGTATTAATTGGTTTACATTTAAGATAGAATTAAACTTCTTTTCTTTTTTTTTTTGTACCCGGTTTCAGCCTTGGATCTACGATTTTTCGTAGTAAATTAATATTTCTATGTTTTTCCGAGGCGGGGCAAAAATATGACATTGGCGCCCCTCCCTTCCAAGGCTATATTTTATTTTTTTTTAATTTTTTTAGGCAATTTTTTTTTTTCAGGGAGATCAGGTCCAGGTTAAGGTTTGCAATAATTTCTAAAAGAAGATTGGAAAATTTGGACCCAGCCATATTTTACGAAAACTCAATGCTCTTCAGTACAGGCGGTCATAATTATTATAAACAGAAAAAATTAAGGCTTTTTTAAAAAAAAACTTCCGCATCTCCAGAAGTCCGGATTCAAAAGTAGGAATTCCTAGTAAAATAGAAAAATCATCCAAAAAGCAGTAGCAAAACGCAACCACGACAGCTAACTAAATACCTCAGTGAACTGATAATATTCGATCAAAAATCGAATATTATCACTGAGGTATTTTTTGGTCATTACGGAATGTATTTTTCTTGTAGGCCAGTCATTTTACGGAGCGGGGTAGGGAGTAATTATTAATTGGACTTTTAAACTGTAACCGGCACCATTTAGTGACAAAAATACTACGCCAAACCGAATAAAAAAAAATTTGCTACGCAACATAGAAATCAAAATTGTGTGTAACAGAAGGCTTTTAAATTAATAATATTAATACCAATGCACTCATTTGAATTAGATTTAACAATATACATTATTTTTGATCAATAAAATAGGCACTAAAATTTGAAAATTAGTATTTATTAGAAAATACGTATGTATTTTTCAAAACCATCTAAGTAGAAAAAATTCCGGGTCGGTCGATGAATCGCTGTACCACAGTGTGGACACCTGTCGACCGTGCGCAGGTTCTTCCCATGCGACCGGACGGGTGGCAGGTTGCGGATAGCCCCCCCGCCGTGAACGGGCACTGCGTACGGTACCCGCCCATGGACGGGGAGTCCCTCGGGACCCCGGACAAGGGAAGAACTCCCATCGAAAATTCCCAACCGATGGGAGTCTCCTTACTCCCTCATCCTTCCTCCTATCCTCCAAATTTCCCCTTCCACTTACCCTTATCCTATCACTTTCCCCCTCCTGGAGGAGAAAACCTCGACTCTAAAAACCCCAATCCAAAGGTGTCAACCGAACCGTGCCCATGGATGCGTGGCTGAGGGGGTGCTCAGTCTCGAACGGTGTCTCCCCGATACCGGGCAGATTCGGGGATGCCTCTTTGCCTTGTCCTGGCAAGCGGGGCTCTGCTGGGATGGACTGATATAATTCCCTTGCTACTCGTGGGAATAATAATGGAAGAAAAACTTAAAACAATTTTAAAGTTAATGCCATCTCTGGGCGTAACAGGGAACACCGTTGGAGGGAGCGGCTCAACAAGCACCCCTACCAAAAACACGGAGGAGCCGATGATGGAGGAAGGTTCAGCAGCCTCCCCTTCGTCAGACGGCTCCAGGATGTTGGAAGAAAGCCTTCTAACATCACCTGCATCCTCGACCACGGGCGCAGCTGAGGAGACGGAAACCAGGACGGCCGAAGTAACCTTCGTACCGCCTAGGAGTCCGAACCAAAGAGGTGCTCGTAGGAAAAGGATGTGTGGCTCTGCTCGAAGGCGCTACAAAACGCTCGTTTCGGAGGGCGTCGACCCGACTGTAGCATTCGAACAGTGCCACAAGACACTCGAGGAGCTGGGTATGGCCCAGCAGCAGTACGACCGTAGGCCATATAAAAGGACCCGGTCAGAAGAAGTGTCTCCTAAAGAAGGTGTCCACAAGGCACCGAGAGTGGACGGGAATCCGCATCGCGTCACCTCCCCAAAGCCATCCACC
Source organism: Agonopterix subpropinquella (assembly GCA_922987775.1). Lineage (NCBI taxonomy): Eukaryota > Metazoa > Arthropoda > Insecta > Lepidoptera > Depressariidae > Agonopterix > Agonopterix subpropinquella. The sequence continues at coordinate 1,726,870 of OV277714.1, forward strand.
TCTGCCGAGCCAGGAACGGCAAGGAGGAATTTGGGGGGACAACCGCGAGCGGGCCCATCCACTTTCAAGGAGGCAGTAGGCTCGTACCGAGTTGGTATCCGTGATAGGACACCGATGACGGACGAGCAACTAGAATTGGTCCGGTGCTCTATTCTCAGTGTGATAAGCAATACTCAGATTAGAGGAACCGGACCAAGATTCCTAGGCCATTCGCTACGGCCGGGGTGGCTGCTGATCACCTGCAAGGACCTGGAGTCACGTAAGTGGCTCGAAGACCGTGTAGGAAGCCTGAAACCCTGGCCGGAAGCGGAACTGTCGATAATGACAGAGGCACAAATGCCTAAACCAACCGTAGGCATCACTTTTGCACCCAAGACCGAAGCCAAGTCGGCTGAAGAGGTAGTGCGAATGCTAGGGGTGCAAAACAAGGACCTGAACACCCATATGTGGAAGGTTCTCCACTGCAAGGCCGAAGAGACAGGGTTCACCATAACCCTATCTATCGACGACCTTTCAGCGGGGGTCCTTCGCGCTATGGAGTGTAAGGCTAGCTTAGGTATCAAACAGATTTTGTTCAGGCTGAAAGGTGGTGAAAAACCCCTTAAACAGGCTGAAACGGAGGGACCCTCAAACCCTACCCCAAATCAGCCTCCTCAAACACCGACCCAAGGGGGGGCGGGCAACGTAAACCCCCCAGTTAGAGGGGGCTTTCCCCTGTCCAGGGGGACCTGGCGGGGTAGGCCACAGAGAGGTTCCCGAGGCAGTAACTTCAGCAGAGGGACGCAAAGGGGACCGACCCAACCGAAAGGCCGTGGACGGCCCGGAGGTGAGGGACGAGCCAAACCGCCCCCTGCACACTAATGCCCCAAAAAGGCAAACCACAACGAGGGCAATAAAGGTCATCCAAATCAATCTCCATCACGCCACAGCTGCGACGCACGTGCTTACACACAACTTCCGCCGGGATGACCTAGAAATGGCCCTCGTACAAGAACCGTGGCTGGAAAACAACACAGTCTTGGGTCTACACAACGCAGGTAATGTTCTGTATAACATTAATGGCACTAAGCCAAGAGCCTGCATTATTTTCAACAAACTAATTGAATTTCTACCAGTTCCAGAATTTTGCACGGACGACCTGGTAGCTGCGTTCGTCAACCTCCGTGGATGGAAGGGAATGAGGACTATAGTCTGCTCAGCCTACCTCCACGGTAAGGAGACGGACCCAACAACAGAACTCGACAAACTGCGGGAGTACGCGCGCCTACAACATGCCGAGCTTCTGGTCGGTTGCGACGCCAATGCCCACCATACCAACTGGGGGAGCACCGACATCAACCCAAGGGGTGAGTTACTCCATGACTTTACTCTAACCAACCGTCTCTTTATTTGTAACATAGGATGTAAACCAACCTTTGTAACAGCTAACAGACAGGAGGTTTTAGATGTTACTTTCGCAACAGAGGAAATCTACAAATGCGTAAGTAATTGGCATGTCAGCGAGGAAGAATCCATGTCTGATCACAGACACATACGTTTTGATTTAATAACCGCTCCGATATACCAAACTAACACCTTTAGGAACCCGAAGGCGACATCCTGGGAACTATTTAGAACCCTACTAAAGGAGAACCTACAGGACTTTCCTAAAACAATAAAAGATCCTGATAGCTTAGAACTGGCAGTACTTATTCTAACAAACGGCATCCTAGACGCCTACCACAAAAGCTGCCCTCTGAAAGAACCCAAGCAACGAAGGAATACTCCCTGGTGGAATCGTAAGTTAGAAAAACTTAGAATCGAATCTCGTCGGCTCTTTAATAAAGCCAAATCCTATAGGTGTAGTTGGGACACCTACAGGTCTGTTCTAACAACTTACAAACGAGAAATCAAAATAGCCAAGAGGAAAAACTGGCGGAAGTTCTGTGAGGAGATCAATCAAACTCCTCAAGGAGCTAGACTGCACAGGATCCTCGCAAAAGCTCCAAAAAACCAATTAGGTCTTCTCAGAAAGCCTGATGGTAATTTCACTTGCTCCGAGAAGGAGACCCTGGAACTGCTCACAGCAGTCCATTTTCCTGGCTCCGTCAGTGAAACCAACCCAAGCACTGTCACAAGTACAAAGGGTAACGAAGACGCTCATGCACCACATAGGCCTCACTCAGAGGACTGGCGAAGAGCGTCAAAAATCTTCAGACCTAATCAGGTCAAATGGGCGCTAAAAACCTTCAAGCCCTTTAAATCAGCTGGAGATGATGGAATATTCCCAGGCCTATTACAACAAGGCGCGGAAATCCTAACTCCAATTCTAATAAAAATATTTAGAACTAGCTTTGCATGTAACGTTATACCTGAGCCATGGACTAAAGTCACAATAAAGTTCATACCAAAGACAGGCAAAAAGGACTATGCCCAACCAAAGTCCTATAGACCTATTAGTCTCACCTCTTTCATGCTGAAAGCCATGGAAAAGGTACTAGATCTAAACATACGGGAAAGTGCTTTATTGACACACCCGTTGCATAAAGATCAGCACGCCTACCAAAAGGGCAAATCAACAGAAACCGCCTTGATAGATCTAGTCGACAAGATCGAAAAATCTATTGAGGATAGGCAAATTGCCCTTTGTGCATTCCTGGACATTGAAGGAGCGTTCGATAATACCCCGACAAGAACCATAATTAGTGGACTAACTGCCAAAGAGGTAGATCGGACCACTATAGGTTGGATAGAATCGATGCTCCGCAACAGGTCTGCAAAACTAACACTGAACGGTCACATCCATACAGTCAGAACAACTAGAGGCTGTCCACAGGGAGGAGTACTTTCCCCCCTCCTGTGGTCAGTCGCGGTTGACCAACTCTTGCATCTACTGGCCGAGGAAAGACTACCCACACAAGGGTACGCCGACGACCTTGTAGTAATCATCAGAGGGCCGTGTCTAGACACAGTGTCCTCTCTTGTGCAAAGAGCTCTTCACATCATACAAAGATGGTGTGACGAAAACAGTTTGTCTGTAAACGCAGACAAAACAGTCATAGTACCATTTACGAACAAACGGGACCTCAAAAAGTTAAAAGTTCCCCGTCTCAATGGCAAAACTATACCCTACTCCAAAACAGTTAAGTACTTAGGCGTAACTTTTGACCAACGCCTCAACTGGAACACGCATATTGAAACCGTCATTCAGAGGGCCAAGACCTCGCTCGGCATCAGCTATCGTGTGGCAGGGACTAGGTGGGGAATAACCCCTAAAATAGCCCTCTGGCTTTTTACCGCCATAGTTAGGCCAATCGTATGCTACGCTGCAGCTATCTGGTACAAAAAGACCCTCCAAAAAACCACAATAGACAAACTCAATAGCCTTCAAAGGACTGCGTGCCTAATCATAACAGGCGCTATGTCCACCAGCCCCGGGCTAGCTCTGAATGCATTACTCAACCTCCAACCGCTGCACATTTTTGCGCAAAGGGAAGCGAAGGCTTGCATACTCAGAGTTAACCCAAACAAGAACCGTAACTGGCAGTCGAGGTGTTTGATTAGCCTGCAGGAGGATGCCACGTGCCTCCCAGTGCTAAAGATGACCACAGACACCATGACGCCAGTATACAACTTCACCAAGAACTATACTGTTACATTTCCTTCGAGGGATGACTGGCTTGAGGGCCAAACATCCATCAAAGACAACTGCCTAACCTGGTTCACAGACGGATCCAAGAAAGGCAATGACGTTGGCAGCGGAATATACGGCGAAAACCCAAGACTACAACAGACCCAAAATCTTGGAAATTACGCCTCCATATTCCAGGCGGAGGTCTACGCCATCACAGCCTGCGCTGAAATTAACTTAAGCAAGCGCTACGTCAACCAATATATCACAATCAACTCTGATAGCCAAGCAGCCTTGCTAGCCATAGACTCTCCGATCATAAGGTCTAAGCTAGTACAGGACTGCGTATCACAACTGAATGCCTTAGGCAATAACAATCAACTTGTGCTACAATGGGTGCCAGGACACTCAGACATCGAAGGGAACGAGAGGGCGGACGAGTTGGCTAGAAGAGGCACTGAAAACCACTTCATAGGCCCCGAACCCTTTCTCGGAATCCCCAATAGTCTAACGCGAGATTCTTTGAATAAGGCCAGCTTTGGTGAGGCAATAAAGCTTTGGTGTAACACCCCAGGCATGGGCCACTCAAAAGCACTTATCAAAGGCTACAATCGCAAACTTGCGAACGGTCTCCTTGCCCTCAGCAAGGACCAAATTTGTACAATAGCAAGGTCACTCACAGGCCACTGCAAATTAAATAAGCACATGCACACACTGAATTTAAGTGACACGACCGGCTGCAGATTTTGCAAGGAGGAGATGGAAACTCCTCTGCACCTCCTATGTGATTGTGGTCCCCTGATGTACAAACGCAGCACTCATCTGGGTAGGCAGGTGCTGACACCAGATGAGATACAAACTATCCCGATCAAGAATCTACTGCGATTTCTGGCCGCAGTGGGGATTGGTAAGGAACTATAAAAAGGGCGATCACAAAGGACCAGCGATGGTCTACGTGGCACAGGCTTAGCAAGCCTGTCAAGGCCCAAAACCACAAATAATAATAATAATAATAAAGTAGACAAAAATATTTACACCAAGTATGTATGATGCTAAAGCCTAAATATGTGCAAAAAAAATTATCATCTGGTTTTTTAGAACGGGATAATATCTATATTTTAAAATTGGAACTGTTGCTGACGTATTTTTTTTTAATTTTGGTACATTCTTAAGCTCAAATTGGCACTTCAATATTATAGCGAAAAAAAAATGCAATTAGTAATTAGTCCCGGCTCAAACCGTAAAATGACTGGGCTATTGGTTGAACTGATAGTTCATGTTTTCGTTTTTATACTATCGTGAATTTTCATTAAAATAAACACAATGAATGCGTAGAAGAATGAGTAAAAGCAAAAAGGATTATATAGTCCAGTCATTTTACGGTTTGAGCCGGGACTAATTACTAATTGCATTTTTTTTCGCTATATTATTGAAGAGCCAATTTGAGCTTAGGATTGTACCAAAATTAAAAAAAAAATACATCAGCAACAGTTCCAATTTTAAAATATAGATATTATCTCGTTCTAAAAACCTGATAATAATTTTTTATTTACACATATTGAAGGCTTTACCATTATACAGGGTGAAATTGAAATCAATCGACAAAATTTAAGAGAGTGTTATACTCGAGATATGGCTGGTTTTAAAAATAGATTTAGACCAAATTAAATAACGTCCGAGGTTTTAAAATATCGTAATTATTAATTGTGGCTGATTTAATTTGTGACTGACTGTACCTACAGATGCGCGGCCGATACGCGGCGAGCGAGAGTGAGCGGTACGAAACAATAGCGCCATCTGTTGAGTTTTGGCGAATTTAAGCATTTAAAGCACGATATTTTTATGGTATAAAAATCAATGGTAGGTATACCATTGTCCGTTAAGTACTAAAAGAAAATGTCCTTACCTAATTTTAACAGATGTTCAAAGTGACCACCTCCATTTCGTATGCACAAATTGAGCCCGACACGGCGCTGGTTGTGATTTACAGCTTCAAATGCACTGACATTTTTTTCTCTCAGTTCACTCACTGTGGTCGATTCAGTTTCATACACACATCTTTTAATTTCCCCCCACAAATAAGGGATGATACTTGAGAAGCAGGGTGCATCTTGCGATAGCGTCTTTGCGTTTCACGAAGCCTCCGTGTTTCTCACTAATAAATTATCACCATATCCAAAAAAACTGCAGATTTGTGTACGATTTTTTTTTACAAATTCAGGTTGAACCTAATACGACACTGCACTGAAATCCAAGTTCCGATACGTAAGCGGGCACTGATTGATTACAGAGCGCGGTAACCTCTTAATCAGATCGCGACCAAACGGAAACTGTTTTTGTTTTGTTTGCCTGAGGCGCGTGCGACCTTGCCGAGCGGTGGGGATGCGCTCGCTAGAGTTGTGCGGGGGTGCTCCGCCTGCGAGGGGATGGACGTTGACCGGGCCGCCCCGGCCGGTGGAAATGTACAGTTCGAATGAGAAAATGTTTATTTAAGGATTTATATTATAGGGTCCGTGTGGTGTCGGCTAAGAATAGCACCATCCCATCTCCTCCCGTGGGTGTCGTAAAAGGCGACTAATGGATCTACCGGAGGATGGGCAGCAGCATCCTCTGAGTACACACATTCAATCCAATCGCCACATGCGATCGCCAACCCGCCTGCCAAGCGTAGCGATTATAGCAAATCCCCCCATTTTTTGGGGAGGCCTATGTCCAGCAGTGGACGTCTATTGGCTGATATGATGATGATGATGATGAGGGGGAGGGGGGGGAGCCCCTAAATTTTTAGGGCGAGATTTAAAAATGTCTCGTAATGTACCTACTCCTATCTAACGTCAATAAAGCAATATCAAAAATATTTATGTTAACAATTTTTTTTTTTTTTTCGATATTTTTTCATGTTAGACAATTCAAAAATAATATAAACATTTTTTTTTGAAATTGTTTTATTGACGTTGGATATGAGTATATTACGAGACATTTGGCGTATGATTAACAAAAGTTTACTCAGCAGTTTTTTCAGTTTCATATTTGCAAACGGAACTCTACTGAGGGCCCCGGTCTAACGGAATATCAGTGTAACCGGGTATTAATTAGATAGCGAAGGTCATAAAATCCTATACATTTTGTATGAAGTGACATGTCGGAGTCAGTACAAAAAAGTGGTTACGCCGATAAGGACAGCAATAAGCTAGCGATCTAATTTTTTAACTAGAATTTGCTATGTGCATCTCTTATTGAGTGAATATGACAAGACACGTGCTTTCTTCTAGTACCTTCTCTTTCTACGCGTGATACTGAATGCGTAAAAAGTTGAGCATCGTTCGCACCTGGTCCAATCACGTTTCAGTGGAGATTTATTTAACACAATTTGGACCCAGTGGTGATAACATAAAGGTCAGGGGGTGATATCAATTTGGGTAACAAGAAATTGTGTGAGTCGGCACTTGGCAATCTTTTGGTACTTATCTTATTATTTACTATTAGGCCGCGTTCAGACAACCCGCACCCGCCCTGCACCCGCCACGAACTCAAACCACGCTCTCCCCGCACTCATCCCGCGTTCTAAAATGCATTGCTTGCAATTTGAGTCTTATGACACGATAATAAATCTCGTATTGTATTTTTACGAGCAGTCGCGGGGCGGGTGCGGGGCGGGTGCGGGGTGGGTGCGAATGATAAATGAAATGATAAATGAATGATAAATGATAAATGAACTTTGTTGTGTATGGATCCTCTAAAATACAATACGCGATTTACTATCGTGTCATAAGACTCAAATTGCAAGCAATCCAATTTAGGATGAGGGCTGAGCGTGGGGCGGGTGCGGGCCAGGTGCGGGGCGGGTGCGGGTCGTCTGAACGCGGCCTTACTCTTTGCGATGAACTCTCGCGCCGGACGGTCGTATCTTCAGTTCTTTGAGTCGCATCATGGTTGCTGCGCGCGGCTTCTTATTGTGGCTGTGCTTCTGGGCAATCGGGGTGGCAGCCAGCAATATCGACGCACACCAGGTCGTACGCTCACACCAGGAACCTAAATTCGATAAAGGTAAGTAAAGGTCGACACAGACAGCCGCTAAGTATAATATTTTGTACCGATTCTGTGAGAAAGTGTTGAAAAAAGAACTAATATTTACCACTGGAATCTACCCTAATGCATCTGTCAGGGTCAAGTCGGCGCTAGTGAGCTGATCAAACATTGAAAATGATCCCACAGCGTCCCACAGGAACCCATTGCTGGGATAAAAAGTGATGATGTCTTCCTCGCCGACACGGCTACGGCGACTGCTGCTGGTATGTTGGGCTTCGCTGATGTGCCCGGATGTGGCTTATGTAGCCAATTTTAGCGGTGAAAGCACGCCCGCACATGGCACACTTGAGCGTGCCATTCTCATAGTTATATTGTATAGCCGCAGGTGGTCGGGCTTTGAGTTGGTCCCGCTTGGTATCGAGATCCTCTCTTCTTTTTTCCTCAAAAGTGGAAACATTTGCCTGGACAAGATGCCTCCACTCCGGGCGCTTAGCTGCGCTTTCCTCCCAGATCTCCGGGTCTATAGCGCAACACTTCATGTGCCTCTTCAGCACGTCCTTGTAGCGAAGAAACTGACCCCCTCTTTTGCGCTTGCCGTCTCTGAGCTCCGAGTAGAAGACGCGCTTCGCCAGCCTCTTGTCGGACATGCGGAAGACGTGGCCGCACCAGCGTAGTTGCCGTCTCATAAGATAGGCTTCGATTCCACTCACATTGGCACGGCGCAGCACCTCTGTGTTACGAATGCGGTCCGTCCACTTTATGTTTAAGATGTTGCGAAGGCATTTGAGGTGGAACCTATCCAGCGTCCGAATATGCCTGCGATATAGGCACCACGTCTCAGCGGAGTATAGAAGATTGGGCAGTACTACGGCCATGTAAACAGCGATCTTAGTTGACCTTCGAATGTCGTGTGAACGGAACAGCCTCAAATGCAGCTTCCCAAAGGCTGCAGAAGCGGCCCCAATCCTGCTATTGATCTCAGCGTCTAGGTCCCCCTTAGCCGTCAGGGTACTTCCCAGGTATCTGAACTTATCTACCTGCTTCAGAGTGTCCTCACCTAGGCATATGTTCAGTGCAGAACCGGCCGTTTGCAGTGTGTCCAGGGACATAACCTCTGTTTTCTTGACACTGATTTTCAGCCCGTACCTGCAGCATGCCTCATCTAGTTGACTCATCAGCTGTTGCAGCCTCTCAGGGGAATTAGCTACAAAGCAAAGATCATCGGCGTACACTATCTCTGTGATGATGCCAAGAGAGACCTTGGTATAGGCCTTGAGTCTGGCCAAGTTAAACAACTTTCCGTCAGTCCGAAAACGTATATGGATGCCTTCAAGTGTGTGCTGTAAGGTTTCCCGAACCACCACAGCGAAGTACAGGGCGAACAGAGTAGGTGCCAAAACACATCCTTGTTTAACTCCACAGGTTACGGAGAAGAACTGTGTCTGCTCGCCATTTGCTGTCACACAACAAGTCATATCATCGTGGAGAAGTCGGATTAGTCTTATGAACTTTTCTGGACACCCACACTTTTCCAGGACTAGCCACAGGGCTTCGCGAGGAACACAGTCGAATGCCTTCTCTAGATCCACGAAGCAGAGGTGGAGCGGTTGGTTCTGCTCTTTACTCTTCTCTTGCAGTTGCCGCAGACTGAAGATCGCTTCACAGGTTCCTCTTTCAGGTCTGAAACCAAATTGGCTCTCCGGTAACAGGGCTTCGGAGACGGGTGTAAGTCTATTCAGCAGAACCTTGGCGAAGATTTTTCCAGGGATACAAAGCAGCGAGATGCCCCGGTAGGAGTTGCAGTCGGAACGGTCTCCCTTGTTTTTATACAAGGAACAGATGCGAGATACCTTAAAGTTGTCAGGTACACGTTCCTCGTTCCACATACGCAAAAACAATTTCCATAGGACGCTATGCAGCTTCTCTCCTCCATGCTTCAACAGTTCTCCCGAAATCTCGTCAATACCGACTGCTTTGTTGTTTGGTTGTTGGCTTATTGCAGTAACAACCTCTTCAAGCGTAGGTGGCTCGCATAAGATGTTTGCTTCAGGAAGTTTAGGGAGTGCTCCGATGTGTTGTAAATCAGCTGATCTATCTACATTCAGCAGCTGATTGAAGTGCTCTGCCCAACGATTTAGCGTGTCTTCTTTTGAAGTCAGTCGTTGAGCGCCGTCTTGGGATTTAAGTGGCACACTAACTCTGGGCACGCTACCAATTAGTTTTCTCACTTCGGCGTAAAATAAACCCAGACGGTTTGTCTGTGAAAGCCAGTTGATGTGATCGGCTTTTTCTTTCCACCACAGATCCTTCACCTCCCGTGTAAGAGTCCTTAGCGCTGCACTGCTACTCTTTATCTCCTCCAATGCGTCTCGGGAGTGTTTGCCTTGACGCTGGCGTTGCAACAGGGCTCGGTGCTTTGTGATCGCTTCGGTCAATGACTGATCGTTTTCATCAAACCAGTCTTCGTTAGTCCGGGTCTTTTTCCCTAACGTTTGTTTAGCCGACTCAAGAACTTGCGAACAGAAAAGACTCCATATCACTTCAAAGTCACCTTCAGTGTCCAGCGTCGAGGTTACGCTATTTAACGCTTGACAGTATTTCTCTTGGGTTTCCAAGCTAGCCAGTTTTCCCACATCAAGACTAGCGGGTTTTACTTTGTTAGATCTTATTGGAGGGCGAAGTCGCAGGTTCATCTTGGTGACCACCAGCTTATGGTCTGTCCAACAGTCGGCTCCTCGCATAACGCGTGTGACGAGCACTTGAGAAATGTCTGCCTGTCTGACAATGGCAAAATCAATCAGATGCCAATGCTTTGATCTCGGGTGCATCCAGGTGACCTTGTGTTTGATAGGTAATCGGAAGTGGGTATTGGTTATAGCCAGACCAAATTGTGCACAGAGGCTAAGTAACATTTGGCCGTTACTGTTCATGTTACCAATACCATGTCGACCTATAACACGAGGCCATGCCTCATAGTCACGCCCTATTCTTGCATTAAAGTCGCCCAGCAGAAGAATTTTCTCCGTCGGATGAATCCTGGCCAGGGCATCTGAGAGCTCTTCGTAGAAGCGATCCTTCACATCATCGTCATTGGTCATCGTTGGCGCATATACACTAATAAGATTCATAAATTTATCGTTTTCCATGTGGAGGCGCAAAGTTATAACACGATCAGATATATATATTGGGCATTCTGCCAGCTTCTTCACCAGAACGTTTTTAACAGCGAAACCAACCCCAGAGCGCCTTGGCTCGGAGGCTGGCGTCCCCTTCCAGTAAAAGGTATATTCGCCGCCGTGTTCCACCAACTCTCCTTCATCGGCCAGGTGGGTCTCGCTGAGCGCGGCTATGTCCACGTTATATCGACGAAGTTCGCGGGCCACGATTGCGGTTTTCCTTTCGGGACACAAGTTGTTGTCGCGATCGAGTAGTGTGCGTACATTCCATGCAGCAAAAGTCATTTTGGATGTTTTCATGTTTTTATTCTTTTTGTTTCTTCGACCACGATCGGAGGGATGCTTAGGCAGCCGTGGTTACTACCTCCCTGCAGGTTTGAGGTAAGCAATTTTTAGGACACCTTTTCTAGTCCTGTCCCCTTGTGGGGCAAGCAGTGCTTCCCTAAATAGAGCTGCTTGGTCACCCAGAGTGCTGCCGAGCTCACGCTGTAACCTCAAGTCAGCGCAAAAGCGACCACTCTCTCTGAGCCGCCTACGTGCAAACTTCAGACAAAGCCCGGTGTGCATCACAACCGAACCTCTCTACCTCGGTTCATCGCCGCAGGGCTTTTCCTTAATCAGAGTCCTTTATCCAGAAGCAGTCCGATGCGCAGATCATATTTCAGTGCACAAGTGGGCGCGCGACCACAGGTGCACTCTCTCGTCCTCCCTCTTCTGAATCTGATGGAACGGGTACCGCTACGACCAGAGATGAGTTCAGATGCAGTGTCTGGCCGACAGCCGCTAAAGACCTCTGCTGTCGCCCTAAGCCTTCCACCTTGCCTTTGCTATCCGCCGACTCCGCCAAAGACCGTCGCTTATCAGCCGTGGTTTGCCTTCGTCGCCGGAAAGTCTTCATGCACTCGCGGGAGGTGTCCGCGCCTAGACCTGTCCGCCGAAGCGTGCAGGTCCCCCCTCGACCAGGTTTTGCCCACGAGTCGACGTGGTTTACCGTGGTGTGGCCGCTGCGTGCACAACAGCTGCTTGGAGCCACTGGTGAGAGATTTGTAGGACGTCTGTGGACCAGTGTGGTCCCCACACCCTCTCTAAAGATGAAGGCCGACTGTCGGAACCTGAAAGGTACTACCACTAGACGCCCCACTACACCACAAAAAATAAAAAGTATCCTATGTGTCAATCCAGAACATAATTTCATCCAAATCCGTTCAGCCGTCTATACGAAAAACTTTAAACTCATTTATTTCAGGACATCAACGCGAGCGAAGCCGCGGGTAAAAGCGAGTGTATAGAACACTAACGAACTTGTATTAGAAACTAATAATCTTTTGAATCACGAATTATTTTCTTTGCTCCCAGTATGCATCGGTACAAATAATCCGAAATTGGTGCCCTCGTACCGCGACAACTACAATCAAAACCTACGAGACCACTACACCAACTGCACCCATGTCGAAGGTAACCTCGAGCTGACATGGCTGCGAAACGAAACCATGGACCTGTCTTTTCTAAAGCACATCCGAGAAGTGACTGGCTACGTGCTCATTTCGGCACTCAACGTCCGCCAGATTGTTTTGCCTCAGCTGCAGATCATCCGCGGACGGACGCTCAGACAAGGAAAAAACGCTCTGATGGTTGGCTTATCCTCAGCGATCACTCTTGAACTGCCCGCACTCCGTGACATCCTACGCGGCAGTGTCATCATTTACAGCTACTACGATCTTTGCCACGTGAAGACTATAAATTGGGATGAGATAATAACTGGTGTGAACGCTTCTTACGAGTATGCGTACCAATATCCGGCTTTAGAGCGCGACTGCCCGCGATGCCACCCCAGCTGTGAGGCCGGCTGTTGGGGAGAAGGCCCTGAAAACTGCCAGAAATTCTCAAAAACCAACTGCAGCCCTCAGTGTGCTCAGGGTAGATGTTTCGGGCCGAATGCCAGCGACTGCTGCAGCACCTTCTGCGCTGGAGGCTGCACGGGTCCACTACCGAGTCAGTGCCTGGCTTGTAAAAACTTCAATAATGAAGGAACGTGCTCCCAGGAATGCCCGCCGATGCAAATTTATAACCCCGTCACATATTCTTGGGAACCTAATCCGAACGGGAAATATGCCTATGGTGATAGATGTGTGCGTAATTGCCCCGAGCATTTATTAAAAGACAACGGAGCGTGTGTAAGGAGCTGCCCTCCCACCAAGATAGCAGTAAAGGGAGAATGTATACCTTGCAACGGCATTTGCCCTAAGACTTGCCGAGCAGAAAAACTGATCCATTCTGGAAACATAGAAAGCTTCAGAAATTGTACGATTATAGATGGATCAATCGAAATATTTAATATGACGTTCGACGACCCGAAGATGGATCCGGAGGCTTTGGAAGTGTTCAGCTCGGTTCGTGAGGTGACCGGCTACCTGTACGTGAAAGCCCACCATCCAAACTTTACCAGTCTCTCTTACTTCCGCAACCTGGAAGTGATAGGGGGACAGCAAGTGGTAGAAGACTTGTTCGCTTCTCTCCTCATAGCTAAGACCTCGCTGCAATCGTTGGGCTTAAAATCATTGAAGAAAGTCAACTATGGTGCTATTGCGATTATGGATAACAGATTCCTTTGCTTTACCGAAAAGATAGCGTGGAACAAAGTTATGAAATCGAAGGATCATAAACCGATAGTGAAGAAAAACGGTGATCAGAGACATTGTGGTGAGTATGTTAAAGTATTTTATTTAGATAAGATAAAGATAAGATAAATATTCTTTAGATTATGAGGATCCTAAATAATCTTTCTTGATTTTGATGTAAATGTTGCCAATTTATTTTGTGAGCAAGTGTCTATTTTTGTATTACACACACGACTAATATCAGTAATGGTTTTGCGAACAACGCAACAAATTGATTGCTATTATCTCAAGGTGAGAAAATATAGTGAAGATTGTTCACCATGTCATACGTTGTTGATGTCTTCCAGCCTCTGAGATGTTGATGCTAATAGTGAACCTGTTGTTCTTAACCAACATTTAAATCGACAGGACAAACTCATTTGGTGTGCGATCCACAATGCTCAGCCGATGGATGCTGGGGTCCGGGACCCAATCAGTGTCTCTCCTGCCAGAACTACAAATTCGGCGAAACTTGTATTCAGAACTGCAGCGTACATCCTCAGTGGGTATTCGTATATATTTTAGACATATTATCTTGACGTTTTTCAAATTTATTCTGCGATGTCAAATATTCCAGAATTTATTTATTATATTTGACGGACGAGGTGATATTCTCTCGCTGATCCATCCATTATCTCTCTCTGACAGGTTCGATATGCAAAGATCATCCTCGGTACTAACCGAGTCCTAGGCTTGGTTCGGTTATAGATAAGAGATAAGTGTACTTTTTGCAACCATCAGCAGCAAGGCTGATTCAGTGTTTATGGGGTGTAGAGCATCTCTGTGATGGGGATGGACCAGGTCTGCCTGCATAACTCCAGTCGGTTTAGGAGATACTGATGATTAAAGGTCTGTAAAAAATTAACGATCAGCTGCACGGTTGATCGTACGATATTGTTGTAGTATGCACTGTTATTATGTGAAAAGTACAAAAACTGTCAAATTCTGTCAGTCGGTTTAGGAGATACAGCCAGTTAAAGTTCCGACCTTTGAACGGCTGTATCTCCTAAACCGACTGATGAACCATGTCAGTTTTTGTACTGTTCACATAGCTACAGTGCATACTACAACGATAACGTACGATCAGCTGCAAAGCTGATAAATTTTTTACAGACCTTTAATCATCAATAACTCCTAAACCGACTGGAGTTATGCAGGCAGACCTGGTCCATCCCCATCACAGAGAAGCTCTACACCCCATAAACACTGAATCAGCCTTGCTACTGATGGTTGCAAAAAGTACACTTACCTCTCGGAATATTAGTACTGCCGGCCACTCTCGACTCTGCCCACGCGATATATGACATAATTACGACACGGCGTTCCCTACACTTATCAAAAAGTTGATATTTCTAACAACAATAGGGCCCTCTATCGCTTTCTACGATATATTTATAAGAAATCCCTTTTCATTACAGTTTGTACGAGGTTGAATCGAATACTTGCAATCAATGCCATACGGAGTGCCTAGACGGATGCTCGGGACCAGGCCGAGATGACTGCGTGCGGTGCAAACACTTCCTCGACGGATCATACTGTGTTGCCAAGTGCCCTGATTATAAATACACCACGGAGAACGGCACATGCCAAGCTTGCCACCACAACTGTCCCTACGGGTGCACCGGCCCCGCTAACACCGTCGGCCACGGAGGATGCAATTCTGAAAAGCAAGACAACTCGATCGTTCAATATGATCCTGATTTGAATAAGAATTTTGCGCTGTCTCTGGTGTCAATGTTAAGGAAGTTATCGATGAATAAGAAGATTGATGCTTAAATAGAAGAAGCCATTCGTTGATGGGAATGGGGAGAGTTTAAACAGTTTTTGTTATGACAAGTGGATTTTGACGACAGTGGATTCTTGTAACCTTTTATCTTTTAATATATTTTTTTTATTGGCTTAGAATTGTTTAATAGTATCACATACAGAATGGTCGCTCCCTGTATTTTGACACCGTTTGTATTTTGATTCAATATAGGCATGATTAACATAAAACTTAAATTTTAATTTTAGATTTAAGTTTTGCAGGGTCCATCCATGTGTACTGTAATCACTAATAACATCATTTAAACCCATGGTTTGTAATAAAAGATTTCTATTTGTATTTTTGTCCCTCCTTTGAAACTCCTAAACTGACTGGAGTTATGCAGGCAGACCGTGGTTCATACCCATCACAGAGATGCTCTACATCCCATAAACACTGAATCAGCCTTGCTGCTGATGGTTGCAAAAAGTACACTTATCTCTTATACTATAAGCGGGATGGTGGTTTACCTGCACCATCTTGTTCCTGCAGTTCATGTGTGAGATAGTTCTAAACCGGTTGATCAACTGCATAAATTCAGTGCATTGAGCGCGTACTAACAAAACAATATGTATGATTGTGGGGACTTGACACAGATGTCAACACCCGCAAGTTATCGCAAAGAAGCCAACAGATGGCGACACCGTCGCACTCGCAAATGCGCACGTAAGACAACTTGCGACTCACATTGGTCACCCGTTAGCCGCTACACATAAGGTTCACAATCGTATACAAGACATGAATCGCGCAAGAGAAATAATCATATAGATTCTATATAGGGTGTTTGGTGCATCGTTGGCCAAATTGAAATGGTGGATAGGAGGGGTCGACGGCTATCTCGCCACGTCCCCAAAAAAAATTCCCGCATCATAAATTTTTTTAGGTGATTTTTTTAGGGGTTTTCTCAAAAAAGACCGAAAGTCAGCATTTAAGCTTGAATAAAAAAAAAAGTTGTAAGTACAAACCCCAACATTTTTTTTTATTTGAGTGTCCAATGTTTTACGAATCTACTAAAATATAAATTACATGAATAGGACTACTAGTTTTTTTTTATTGACCTTAACTTTTTTTGAAAGAGGAAATATAAAATTTTAGACTCAACTTTGAATTACAATTTAAAAAAAAACTAAAAGCGATCGAGTTCTTCAGATTTTTTAAAAACTTCTCTATTCTATCTTCTTTCTAACGATATGCCATATGCCATGAAATCCGTCCTCTAACTTAGTTTATTTAATAATTTTGCGTGTCGGGGCGCGTTTTGGCCGATATTCGATATGCAGGATAAAAACTTAAAACACACGCATAGTAGGTCGGAATTGCATCTCCCTTCTGCGCAGTGAACTCTGATTGCCATCTCTTCCTTTCATAAGGTTCTAACGGACCTAGGACTTGGAATCACATATTTATTATAAAAAAAAATTAAATTATTAATCTTGCATTGCTATTAGGGAGCACATTTCGAGCAAGATTTGTAATATTTTTTTTTTTAAATACAAATGTGATTATTAAGATTTTATTTTTTATTTCATGTCCTAGGTCCATTAGAACCCAATGTAAGGAAGAGATGGCCATCAGAGATGACTGCGCAGAAGGAAGATGCAATTCCGACCTACTACGCGTGTGTTTTAAGTTTTTATCCTGCATATCGAATATCGGCCAAAACGCGCCCCGACACGCAAAATTATTAAATAAACTAAGTTAGAGGACGGATTTCATGGCATATGGCATATCGTTAGAAAGAAGATAGAATAGAGAAGTTTTTAAAAAATCTGAAGAACTCGATCGCTTTTAGTTTTTTTTTAAATTGTAATTCAAAGTTGAGTCTAAAATTTTATTTTTCCTCTTTCAAAAAAAGTTAAGGTCAATAAAAAAAAACTAGTAGTCCTATTCATGTAATTTATATTTTAGTAGATTCGTAAAACATTGGACACTCAAATAAAAAAAAATGTTGGGGTTTGTACTTACAACTTTTTTTTTTATTCAAGCTTAAATGCTGACTTTCGGTATTTTTTGAGAAAACCCCAAAATCACCTAAAAAAATTTATGATGCGGGAATTTTTTTTGGGGACGTGGCGAGATAGCCTTCGACCCCTCCTATCCACCATTTCAATTTGGCCAACGATGCACCAAACACCCTGTATATACAAGGTCCAACTATGAACTGTTGGACCACGGCCGGTCCCCAGGCATCACACCTAGCTTGGCGGAAGGTCTTCCCTTTTCAATGGAGGAACATTCCCAGTAGCACCTCCATACGATACCTATGTAGGTACACACCGGCGACACATCAAGGTACGCAAAACAAATATAAGCTGGCCGCGCGACGTTATACAAGGTCCTTCTTAATTTGCTGACACTTTTTTAAGGCGATGACCAGACTATGAAACTGAACAACTTTCTCTATGGAATCAACATCGAAATCGCGAAAAAAAAAACAGTTGGCTCCGAGTAGGTTTGCAGTTTTGTATGGAAGTGATAATTTTTTTTCGCGATTTCGATGTTGGTCTCATAGAGGAAGTTGTTCAGTTTGACGGTCTGATCATCCCCTTAAAAAAGTGTCAGCATATTAAGAAGGACCCTATACAGGGTGTAACATAACACCCTAGTAATACTTAAGGGGGTGCTTCAGACCATCAAATTGAACAACTTTCACTTTGGAGCCAACATCGAAATCGCGAAAAAAAATCAGCTCTTTCATACAAAACTGCAGTACCGTCTCGACTCAAATTTATGGGACGGCAGATTTTTTTTATTTTTTAACATCCATTGTGAAAGTTGTTCAGATTGATGGTCTGAAGCACCCCCTTAAGTATTACTAGGGTGTTTTGTTACATCCTGTATACATCACACTATTACGCGCGGTCAGCTTATTTTGGTTTTGCGTAGCTTGTCGCTGTGTGTACAAAAACCATCTCTCTATCAATAGCAGTAACAGTTCAACAAAATTACACATAAATTCGACTTGTCCACTACACCCACTTCTCTCAGAAAAGAACTGAGAAAGAACCATAATAATCCGGGCTCATTGGCCGTTAAAAACTTGAACTTTTAAAATAAAAACGGTATGATTTATCTTGTTACAGTTTTTACTTCCGAGCGAGCGTGATTATTTATTCAATGAGATGGTAATTTTTACGTTTTATACAATGTCAAACTAACGGTTGAGATTTAAACAGTATTGTCATGTCCATTGTGGTGTCGGCTAAGAATAGCACCACCCCATTTCCTCCCGTGGGTGTCTACAAAGGCGACTAAGGGATCTACCAGAGGATGGGCAGCAGCATCATCTTCCTTTTTTTTATCTTCGACAATGTCACACAAATTATCTAGTCACATTTAAAGTACCAGAATCTGCCTGGACTTGAATTATATTTATGATGACTAGACAACGATATAGAATACATATATAGATACAAACATACATGACTCGGGTACAAATATTCATATTCATCATACAAATATTTGTCCCTTACGGGATTCGAACCCGCGACCCGAGGGTGTGCCGAGGCACAGCAGGCAGGTTGACTTCACATTCAATCCAACTGAGATCGCCGACCCGCCTGCCAAGCCTGGCGATTATGACAAATCCCCCCCATTTTGGGGATACCTATGTCCATCAGGTCTTTTCTAAATTAGAATTGAACGTCTTTCCTTTTATTGGGGTACACCACAGTCGGTCTAAAAAAGCTATCAGGCAAAGTGAGTGCGGTAGAACAGTACTGTTGTTTTCCCAAAGTTAAACACTTAATAGTTGGGGAGTGTTTTCATTAAAAACTAGATTACAATTAAAAACTGGGATGAAATATAAATCTTAACTGCTTCGGTTGTTAGTTATGAAAATGTTTATTGATAGTTAGATTTCTTCCTATAAACAAGTACCTAAAGTTAATAATACATCATCATCATCGTCCACTGCTGAACATAGGCCTCTCCCAAGGCGCGCCACAAAACTCTGTCCTCGGCCTTCCTCATCCAGTCGCTCCCCGCTACTTTTTTCAGGTCGTCTGTCCAGCGGGCAGCAGGGCGTCCTACACTACACCTACCAGTACGCGGTCTTCACTCTGACACCCCACCGGTAGTCAGTTCTTTGGCAGATATGACCAGCCCATTGCCACTTCAGCTTGCAAATTTTCTGAGCTATGTCAACCACTTTCCTTTTCTGACTTTAGTTCTCTGACGTACCACTTCATTACTATTCTTATACTTACATACATGCGCATGGAACCCCCATATTGGCCCCGATTCGGACAGTGCCACGACTTAACTTAACTAAATTTTTTCCTGTCACTTTTTAAAATAAGATTAAGAAAAGAGACAGAAAACCAACAGTTGACTTTAGTGCTGTTAAAGTAACGTTACACGCCCAAAATAAGATGCCATCATAATGTACGCCATCTTATTTAAGGCGTTTTTGGGCGTGTAACGTCACTTTGACAGCACTAAAGTCAGCTGTTGGTTTTCTGTCTCTTTTCTTAATCTTATTTTAGAAAGTGACAGGAATAAATTTAGTTAAGTCGTGGCACAGTCCGAATCGGGGCCATTATTATACTCAAGTATTAGTCCCATAAAGGGTAAGCAGAGATTTTAGTTCGCCACCCTACTACGAGGGAAATTATCGAAGTGAGTTATTATTTACATATAAGATACATTAAGAATCGATAAGGATTGTATAGTTTTGTATGGAACAGCAGATTTTTTTCGTGATTTCGACCTATTAAGGTCTACAGGGTGTAAGAAAAAGTATCATTAACCTTTAAATAATACAGGGTCAGCAGTTCAGTTTGACGGTCTGATCAAACCCTTATAAATGTGTCACAGCATAATTATTAAAAATGATCATATACAGGCTGTAACAAAACATCCTTGTAATACTTAATGGGGTGCTTCAGACCATCAAACTGAACAACTTTCACTATGGAGCCAAGTTTGAAATTGCGAAAAAAAAATCAGCTGTCCCATACAAACTTGTTGTACCGACTCGACTAAAATGTATGGGACAGCTGATTTTTTTTTCGCAATTTCAAACTTGGCTCCATAGTGAAAGTTATTCAGTTTGATGGTCAGAAGCACCCCTTAAGTATTACTAGGGTGTTTTGTTACACCCTGTATAAAAATAAACCGTTTGATATGAGATTGTTGTATAAGAATTATGACATTTGAAATATTTCCCTAGATAAAGTCCAGGTAACTTGGCAATAAGACAAAAACTCGTAACCACGTAAACCAAGTAAAGAACTAAAAGGCCCACTACCTATACATCAAACAACCCAACAAACATCTCTCCAACTAATAAATCATACAAAATAATATCCCTACCGAAAAACTTCACCACAATTTATTAACGTAATAACCGCACCGGATGTAAGTCAAGTGATTCACCGGAAATACGCGTTTAAATCACGCTCATAGCGGAAGCGGAAGTGGTTCGCTAATAAATATGGCCGCTGCTCAGCCGGCAGCGTTCTCGGTAAATATCTGGTTATCTGGGTCTTTGGTTTGTTTCTATTGGGGCCGAAGAGGGTGTGTTTGATGAGGCTATTCAGTTGAGTCAATTTGTGGCCGGAAAAGGTTCAGGTTGTTTACAATAAAATGGAGCTAAGAATGGTGATAGCAAGTTATTGTTAATGTAATGTAATATACAGGGTGATATCGATATCATTAGCATTCTTTTAAACTAAGAGTCTACCCATCGAACTGAACAACCTTTTACTATGGGGGCAAACCGATCGGAGCAAAAAAATAATCAGCTGTTGCATACATTTGAGTCGCGAACTCGCGCGTCGACATTGTAGTTTAGTATGAAACAGCAGATTTTTTATTTGCTCCGATCGGTTTGCTCAGATAGTAATTAAAAGTTGTTCAGTTTGATGGGTAGACTCTTAGTTTAAAAGGATGCCAATGATATCAATTTCACCCTGTATACATCATGGAGTCATTGTGATAAAAACCAGAATTTATTAAGTTTTTTTTCTTTTGTTTTTGTGATAATAATGATCTCCATTTTCAGTGATATTCTAATGATAGCGTTTTAGAATACCATATATATCAGCGCTCAAACTATTTTCATCGTGTGCTGTGTAGACACAATACAGTAGGACTAGCACGTTGCACGTGATACGGCTATATCACGTCTTTTATCGCGTTCGTTCGCGCGCAAATAGAAAGAGATCGGAAGCGTGATATCACGCTGACATACTAGCCATGCAGGAAATGCAAACATTATGGTTTCTTAACAATGTGTTATTTCATTCACCGAACAAAATGAGTTTAATCAAATTAATTTGTTTATGATACTATACCCATCCATTGTGTCCGAGTAACATAATAATTTTAATCTTAAAATGGAACAAAATATAAGAAATAGAATTAGCACTATCCTCATATTAAATTATTATAAAATCATTCAATGTAATAATTTTTCCATTTATCTTGTATGACAATTTAAGTTTAAATGTTCTCATGCTCAATCTCATTTATCATGCCAAAATGATTCTTAAAAAAATCCAAATAGCAAGTTCAAATGGATCAGTAACGACTCATGACTGAACTGAATCATTTGATCTTAAATTAATTTCAGCACTCTTCAAGTGGAACACGCCAGAAATCAGAAGAAGTGAAACACGTTCTAGTTCTCCAGTAATGCGAGTAAAGCCTGGAATTTAGATTAGGATACATATTTAGTGCTTCTACTAAAGTTTGAGGGATTTAACGAGCATGTTTCGTATCTTATAGCTCCGAGTTAGATATGCCAGCAATATGAGATATTTTCATATGAAAATCTTGGTGGTTAGTTATAATAGCCCGGCTCTTGGTGGTTCCGGCTTAGAATAGACCATCCCAATTCTTCCCGTGGGTATCGTACGAGGTGACTAGGGATTAAAGGTGTGTGCAGGGTTTATGTGGGCGAAAGCCACCTCTCATAACTTGACACGTCATTCCATCCTGAAACTTTAACTGCTTTCTTAAGGCTATTCTACCGTTGGCGCGCTCCATACAAACGTAGTATGGTGATATTTTCAATACTATCTAATTAAAGTCAATGAAATTTTTCAAAAACAATCAAGTAATTAATCTCTATGTCGGTATGAAGTCAGATTTTCGTTAAAATATACAGTTTCATTGCTAGGATTAATTTAAGATTTGTATGGAAATATTTGAGGCACTGTAACTTTAAAACTATAAATTTTATAAAAACTTTGACTTCATACCGACATAGAAATTAGTTACTAGATTGTTTTTGAAAAATTTCATTGACTTTAATTGGATAGTATTGAAAATATCACCATACTACGTTTGTATGGAGCGCGCCAACGGTAGAATACCCTTAAACAGAAAGTTGGAAGTTGTAGCAATGTTTCTAACCACCCCGAAAGTCGTGAGTGCATGTATGCAGTTCGTTATAGCATGTAAGATTCTTCTCTTACTTAATGAAATTATACATTTTAACGAAAATCTGACAAAGACTGACAGAAAGATTAGTTTCTAGATCGCGATCGTGTCTAAAAATGTACTGTACTGGAATTTTCTAACTCACAGACTGCTTTACAATTTTCTCATGACCTGTTTTCAGATAGTCTTTTTGTCACTAAATGGTACCGGTTACAGTTTATAAGTACCATTCATAATTACTCTTTAATTTGTTGATATCCCAAACATAAAAAAAAATTTGGGAAGAGGAGGAAGGGAGGAGAATACTGTTTTTTTACCCATTCTAATCTGGAATAATGTTGGCGCTGCTATCTCATACATTTTTCTTTTTTATAAACATGGTTTTTCTTCCTTTTTTCTTTTTTCGTTTGTTGGAACCAACCTCAAACCTGCTTATGCCTATTGCATGCCGTGGTTGCCTTTAATTGAGGTGGCACACGCCTTTTGTCTGTCTATGTATTTGTGATTAATATTG
Source organism: Agonopterix subpropinquella (assembly GCA_922987775.1). Taxonomy (NCBI): domain Eukaryota; kingdom Metazoa; phylum Arthropoda; class Insecta; order Lepidoptera; family Depressariidae; genus Agonopterix; species Agonopterix subpropinquella. Next base: position 1,750,049 of record OV277714.1, read on the forward strand.
TGTTCACCTTGTCGGCGATCCTAAAGAAATAAAATAAAAAAATAAAATAAAATAAAATTATCAAACTTCTTTTTATATGGAGCACGCTAATGGCTAATCCTCTTAAACATACATAAACATAAACTCAAGACCGGAATCCTTTTCGGGGTGGTAAGAATCATAACTACAGCTAGGTACCAAATTTCTGTTTATAAATGTAGTTGTAGCAATACTCACATTTATAAAAAGTAAACTTAAAAATATAGTTGGTAATTGTAGTAAAGCTTCTGACAGCCCCAAAAAGGACTGGTTGGTCGTGAGTTTAAATATAATGTAGGTATGACCTATAAAACCATCCAAACTGTAATAAGTATCACTCCAAACAATATTGTCTTCGAAACAGCCGCACAACAATAAAATCAAATTTTATTGCGATACCATAACTTTAAAAATAAACATGAGAATCGCCACAACACCATTGATTTATGGTTATTACCCTCCTTGAGAGAAACAGGCTCTTCCAATTTTTCAAAATGAAATACGCGGGAAATAAAAATAGGAATAAAATGGAAATATTGTTTGGTCTTATAGGCTTCATCTGTTGATGCATCGTAGTGTGGTTATTGGATGAGTTGCTATACGTACTAATACATATGCGTACTCATCATCATCGTCATCTCAGCTAATGGACGTCCACTGCTGGACATAGGCCTCCCCCAACTTTGACTACTTATATAGGGACTAGTTACGCGTGTCATTCTACTAACAAACATTTAGTTCTGCCACTTTTTGCGGGGGCGAGGTAACATGAAATCCGCAACTTTGGATTTTATTCCCCATAACTATATTCTAATTTTGAATGTTAAAAATCATGAAAAGTAGTCTCGCTCGTGTGAACCCCAATCGTTCTAAGTTCAAAATTATTGTTTCGCAATTATAGGCTGTCTCGTTTAGTGATAAGATATAGAATTTAATGCACATGATACATTTGTCTTATATACCGTAGCAGAGGGGAAATGCTACCGCAAGGCCGGTCCTTATATAAATACTCAAGGTCCCCCAAGGATCGCCATAACGGCCGGTCCTGCGCTTCCCTCATCCAACGGGTTCCCACCGCCTTCACCAGACCCTCTAGCATGATTTCTCTACCTGGGCGCGACTCGGCTTTTTGCCATACTACAAGTCGCGGCAAGCGCGGCTTTCGCTCTCCGAAAAGCGCGGGAACAGGTTATTTTGTATGCAGCGAAGGCGCGTCGCGCGCGTGTAGAGAAATCATACTAGACCTGCAGGTCGTCGGTCCACCGTGTGCGGGGCCTACCTACGCTGCGCTTGCCAGTACGCGGTCGCCACTCGAGAGTTTTTAATTTTTATGCGTTGCTATTTACTATGCGTACTGTATGCTGACGACTGTAAGACACCAACACAACACCTCTAGGAGCAAGGGCAGGGCTGGAATCCTTACTGTCAGTTGCACTGACTGTCGGCAGCTTAGCTGAGCCCATGCATGTCCTCATCATCATAATATTCAACAGCCTATACGGGGTGAAATTGATGTAATTATCATTAGCATCCTTTTAAACTCAGAGCCTACCCATCAAACTGAACAGCTTTTACTATGGGAGAAAACCGATCGGAGCACCAAAAAAATCGGCTGTTGCATACATTTGAGTCGAGTAGGCGTTGCAGTTTAGTATGGAACAGCAGACTTTTTTTTTGCTCCGATAGGTTTGCTCCCATAGTGAAAGTTGTTCGGTTTGATGGGTAGGCTCTTAGTTTAAAAGGATGCTAATGATATCAATTTCACCCTGTATACGATCAGTTGATTGCATTTAGTATGGGAAGTGCAACATTGTTTTTAAAATTTCCTATAGGTTTCTTAGGGAAAATTGATCAGCATCGTGGGTACAATCACCTCTTAAAGTAATGCAGCTGTTTACCTTACCCTGAACGAATATAAGCCTAGGTTAGTTACGGTGCCTACACATAACTGCGATGTCGCATCGCATCGCAAATATCTGCGATGCGCTGCGTGCAACAATCATACATTATGTCATCGTAATAAGTCATCGAGCGCTGGCAGATATTTGCGATCTACTTTGCGATGCGATGCGACGTCGCAGTTATGTGTGGCTGCCCTTAGAAATAAAGTGGGTCGGATTAAAGGATTAAAGATGGACTAATAAAGGATCTCCATTCAAAGTTCCTCTCAATTGTACCCTAGCAACCCATTATATCTTAATCTTTTAAAAAATGTAATTGTATTAAATTGGTTATTATTCAACATAGAATTCAAATTCGTTTGTACGGAGCGCGCTCGTGGGAGTATCCGCTTAAAATTTCATTATTAAAAGCTCCTTCACAAAATGTATCTAGAATTTCTCGCTGCTTGTTAAATCCTTCCCACACCTTCAGAAATCTCCTTATCTCTAAGCATTTGCATTATTATTCATACTTTCTGAATCGTGAACATATTGGAGGTAAAAGTGTAGAGGTCGCCGGACCAAATGCATACTTAAAGCTGCCGTGTCTTTAGTGATGGGACTTTATAGTTGTGTATATCGATAAAGAAGATAACTGGCTTTTGTGCAGGAAACTGGCCGCCTGCCAATATTTGAAATACGACCTCTCACTCTAATATAAAGGTATTATCTCTTATTATTATTATTTACGATTATTATCTCTGTTCTCCCCATTAGGGAATTGGGAGAGCAGAGCGTTACACTAAGTTGCAGAAACGCTCATTAGAGTTAATCCTCCCTTAAATCTCTTGCTAGCTTTTACTACGTCAACAAGACAGAATGTGACAGTAAGATATTTAATTGAGTATTAACTTTAGTGAGCGTTTCTGCAACTGAGCATTAGAAATACAAAGAAGTAAGTACTGTAATGAGGTCGCATAAACGACCTGAAGCAATAATGGCTGGTTTTGATTTGAAATTTGATGGTTAAATTTAGAAGTTTTCTATTTCTTTTTATTCGCGAGATAAATAACCCTTTGTTTATATAACTTTCTGAGTTTCGCTTCCCAACAGTGCGTACCCTGAATACACTTTTGACAAAAAATTGTGTATCAAGAAGGTTATTCATCATTATCATCTCAGCCGATGGACATTCACTGCTGGATATACGCCTCCCCCGTGGATCGTCACAAAGACCGGTCCCGTAGGTAGGCTATTATGAGACGAAAAAAGACTTCTGAAACATTGGATTACAAAAGAATTCAAACTGAACAAAAAAAATCTCGTACAAGCAATCAGAATTACGTTATCACTACAATGCTGTCTTCAAAGATTGCAATGTCCACAAGACTCGTTCCTAACGTATCTATTATTAACTGCACTTACGTGCAATAAATGCAATTGGCCAACTACAAATACCTATTGTACTGTGTGTACTCAACAGAATATTTCAAACAAAACTATCAATCTTCAGCCATACTGAGCTCATGCCAGGAACCTATGAGAGCTACTGTCGATGTCTACGTCAAGGGAGACATCATTACTCAAGCACAGATTCCATATCAATCATATCATCCATATCAATGTTAACCTATCTCTGATTACCCCCTCGGAGAAAATAGTCATGAGCATATCTTTGTGCCTATGCAAGCACAGAACATAATTATACAAGCTACTGGGATTGCTATAAATTATGACAAGTAAATTTTATCGATATAACCGAGTACATCACTATGCCCACTGGAGCGCGTAATCAGGTGACTGCCGTCCCGTGCCCGAATAACGAACGCCACCGAATCGTACCCTTCCAACGTTCAGGTGGTATAGCGTATTTGTAAGCGGGTATTTATCTTCATATTTTACGAGTCTTCTTAAACTTTTAGTGTTTTTAAAACTCCTAAAATACCTAGTAAGTAAGTGGCATGACCAATTTCATGGCCTATCGAAGCGCAAATGGAAAAATGGAGGGAGGTACATTGCCGCCGGCGCCGTTCCGATCATTCGTTATTACAATGCCAATAATTAATATACATTCACCATAATTATTTTCCTTCATATTTGAGAGCTGTCGTAATTAGGAACATAAGTTAAAAATGTTATTGTTACCTACACACATAGCATTTGAACCCAGAGCCTCATGAAATAGTATAAGAGATAAGTGTACTTTTTGCAACCATCAGCAGCAAGGCTGATCCAATGTTTATGGGGTGTAGAGCATCTCTGTGATGGGTATGGACCAGGTCTGCCTGCATAACTCCAGTCGGTTTAGGAGTTACTGATGATTAAAGGTCTGTAAAAAATTTACGATCAGCTGCATGGCTGATCGTATGATAATGTTGTAGTATGCACTATAGCTATGTGAACAGTACAAAAACTGTCAAGTTCTGTCATTTGGTTTAGGAGATATAGCCAGTCAAAGTTCCGACCTTTGAACGGCTGTATCTCCTAAACCGACTGATGAACCATGTCAGTTTTTGTATGGTTCACATAGCTACAGTGCATACTACAACAATAACATACATAACGTAAATTTTTTACAGACCTTTAATCATCAGTTACTCCTGAACCGACTGGAGTTACGCAGGCAGACCTGGTCCATCCTCATCACAGAGAAGCTCTACACCCCATAAACACAGAATCAGCCTTGCTGCTGATGGTTGCAAAAAGTACACTTATCTCTCGGAATAAAAGAAAAGTCCACGCTTGTACTCAACGTGCTCCCAGCGATCTCGTTCTCGCTTCTTTATATCGTCACTAAATCTAACGCTGTAACCGGCACTCCACCCCAATCCTTTTTACCCCTGTACCTTTCTCGTTTCTTTTTCGGACGCCCGCATCGTGTGCCGCTCCAACGCTTCGTACAGATGGTTCGTTTTGTGCCGATCACAGGATTCACAGTCAAACGTGAACACTATTTTAAGTATAAACCGAACGTTTGCTCGATGATTTATGTTGTGACCAGGGACAGTTTTTTCCACCAGTGTCACATTAGTTAGACACTAAAGGTCCGCTACACACATTACGGAATTGCGATCCGGAATCCTGAATCAGGATTATGATTTCGTATGATTATCCCCCTCCACAATTCCTTTCGGAATTGCGGTCCGAATTGTGTACGTGTGGTGCCAGCTAAGAATAACACCACCCCATTTCCGCCCGGGGGTGTCGTAAAAGGCGACTAAGGGATCTACAGGAGGATGGGCAGCAGCATCCTCTGAGTACACACATTCAATCCAACTGCGATCGCCAACCCGCCTGCCAAGCGTGGCAATTATGGCAAATCCCCCCATTTTGGGGGAGGCCTATGTCCAGCAGTGGACGTCTATCGGCTGATATACAAAATGATGATGATGATGATGATATACAAAATAACAATCCTGATTTGGAATTAGGGATCACAATTCCGTACGTTTTCAGTGTAACTACTTTAGTCCGAACCCTGTCCAGTGTGACAAGAAAGGAGTAAATGGACTTTCGTCATCACAAGGATCGCCACAACGACCGGTACTGCGCTGCCCTCATCTAACGGGTTCCTGCCGCCTAAATTAGGTCGTAGGTTTTTTTTAATTCATAATGAGTTTGTGCTTGGCTTCAGCTCACCTGATGGAAAGTGTAGATGAAGCCGAGGATGTAGCGCGCTCGCCCAGAAAAAGCCTATCAACTCTTCTTTTAAAAATATCCTGATTGTATTTGCTTGGGAAAACAGACGCTGGGAGAGAGTTCCAAACCTTTTCTCATTATAAAAGAGGATGCGAACCTTTTTGTGCGGATTTTTGGAATATCGACAACGTATAGTCGCATAACGTATAAAGCAGTGTCGTATTACGTCTTGTCGTATACGTTGGTGACGACCTCCTTGTGGGCAGCGCAGGACCGGTCGTTATGGCGATCCTTGGGGGAGGCCTATGTCCAGCAGTGGACGTCCATCGGCTGAGATAATGATGATGAAAGTCCATTTACTCATTTTTCTGTCACACTGGACAGAGTTCGGACTAAAGTAGTTACAATGAAACCAGGGCAAAAATACAGACGGAGAATCATGTATATTTAAGTAGGTTACATCTAGTTTTAGATTTACGTCTGAATAATAGATTTTTCGACTAGACGGCTGATTGATTCATATTAATATTTATAAGTGAGCTTGTACATTTGTCTTTTTGTTACTAATGTCTTATACTTGACATTTTAGCATAGCTCGAATAAATGATTTTTATCTGTCTCGGCTTCGTAGCTACTTGTGAAATTTTGTTGGCACTTTAGTCTTTCATAATGCCACCCTTTGGGGGATTAATAGGGGATTGGACAATTAGTCAAATTAGCAACTTTTAATCGAATGTCAAAACGCGCACGATGTATGAAAAATTGTACTAAAAACCCACAAGTGACGTTATCAACATTTTTCATTACTTTTTATAGTTATGTTATTAAAAATAGTATTCTAGATAAATAAAAAAACTAAAAATTTGAGTATAGTGTTATTTTCAAATGTTTTCTTACCTAAGAAGATAAAACTAAAATATATTTTATCCAGTCCGGTCCCCTATTACTAAACCAAATCTTTTTTCATCTTTTTCCACTTTAGTACACGGACCTGAAAAAAAGACGGATGTAATGTCACACTAAAAAGAGGTGAAGCATGCAAGGTCCTACAATTTCGTTTGTTCTACAAGGGACCTACACTCACACAGACGCACCAGTTCTAGATGCAGGTCCGACAACCCGCCGCCATTGGGTACCGCGCGACAGGGCGACAGCACGCACACTCGTATAAAAGACAAGATTCCGACCGTTTTTTTTTCAGGTCCGTGCTTTAGTAATGTTCATTTACCACCATTCCGAAGTTGTAGATTGGTTAGTCATTTGAACAAAACTATGAACAAGCTCTCACTATCAATGTCGTCGAGTCTAAGCCAGTTTATGAACTATCACTTACACACATTTGTAATAATGCCTTAGTATTTCAGCCTATACCTATAAATGCCGGTTGCCATGGCAACGTACAGTCATTTTCACAGATATCTGGCTGCGTGTATATTCAAGAGCGTTTGAACGCCCAATTTATCTGGCTAAACATTTTCATTTTGTTATAAAGCCCCTGGACCTTTATAACAGGGCCACAACATTATATGCCTTTTTTTAGAGACAAGATGAAAATTTTCGGCTAGATAAATTGGGCGTTCAAACGCTCTTAAATATACTCCCATCTGCGTCCGTAGCATAGTGCCCGCAATGGTAGATTATAAACTTGTGTTGACAGGCCTCATCGGGTAAGAGTGGATCATACTAGAGACTAGACAATACCTTTGCAAGCTTCCTGGTCATACTACATACCTACTAAGTGCGTCCAATAAGGATGATAGAATAACATTATAAGAGGGATTAGAAGTGAAAAGTAGGCGTGGAAAGTGTCGCCACAGGCTATGCAATAATTTGCATAACACCATAAAGCGCGCCGTGGTACGAGCGAGAGGGCATGAGTAATTGTAGCAGCGTGAGCGGGAAGACAAATGGCGACAGCCGTCTCCGAAGCAAAAGCGCTACTTTGCATTTCTAACCTCTCTTATTAATGTTATGTTATGTGGGTAGAAGAATGGAATAGAACCTTAGGCTGAGATTCAGAGACGATTTTTTAAGTCATAGTTCGAACTAAGTAGGGTCAAAATGTATGGATTTTGACATACGGGAGTTCGAACTAATACTTAAAAATCGTCTCTGAATCTCAGCCTTAGAGTATGTGTAAGCAAACTATAAATCGCGCGCATCTGTCACGGCTTTTGACACTCTTTTTAACCGACTTCAAAAAAGGAGTAGGTTTCTCAATTCGACCGTATTATATACAAATATTTTTTTATGTTTGTTCGCGGATTACTTCGTCGTTTATGAACCGATTTTAATGATTCTTTTTTTGTTGGAAAGGAGATATCCCGAGTGTGGTACCATGATTAGGAAACCAGGATCTGATGATGGCATCCCAGAGAAATCGAGGGGAACCTTCGAAAATTTTAGTGCCGACTAGTGCGTTTGTTAATTTAAAGCACTACTATTATTTTTGAACTTTTTTTTTTTTTTTTTTTTATTAACTATGGGTTTGCTCTTGACCTCAATCCAGTCCTCAGGACGAAGATGGGGTCGTAGATGTAGCGAGCTTACCCAGAAGATGCCTATTCACTCGTACTTTAAAGGAATCCGGGTTGTAAGTACTCGGAAATACTGACGCAGGTAAGGCATTCCACTCCTTGGCTGTGCGCATTATAAAAGATTCAGAAAGGCGCTTGATTTTGAAGGCGGTTTTAATTTTTTGTTAAAGTTTTGTTTATGTTGTACCTACCTAATTTTTCTTTTAAACCAGGATTATTTGAAGATATAGATGGTTGAATATTGTTCTTGAATATTCTCGCTGAAAAAATCAGGACGGGTCAATTTCTCGTTCAATTAGTACTAAAATAAAACGTATTTTGGTACTAATTGAACGAGAAATTTACACTTTTTGTTGTTTATATCTGTGCTCACGGTTCATAGTCGATTAGGCACGTTCTATAGCTTGCTTGCACATAGGCCAAAGTTTAGTGCGACATGACTCGGCATGTTAGAACGATATGTGATGCTGACTGTACCTGAAGCACTTACTCAGCAAATCATCGGTTGTGCTAATAGCTAAGTACACACAGTTCGGTTTGTCTCGTTTGCTTTGAGTCAATGTGTCATACCGTTGGAATTGAAACTCAGATATTGACATCTATATTTCAATCTACACTTGGTATAACTCTACATGCGAAGGTTTTGTTCGAGTAAAACTTGCAGTGAATGAATAGATACATACAGGGTCCAACTTAATTATGCTGACGGTTGTTTATGAGGATGATCAGACCATCAAACTGAACAACTTTCTGGTGGAACAACATCGAATCGCGAAATAAAAATCTGCAGGTCCCATTTTAAATCAGTTAAAGTAATGCTAAAGTTAATCATTTTAACGGGTTCTTACCGTGTTTTTTTATTGATAGCTTATTTTAGAAATGTATAGTTTTGAGGTTTCAGGCCGCATCATCTCAATGAACAGCGACAAAAAGTTCTAACGCTATTTTGACTTTGAAGTTACATACTAATCTGAAATTAATCCTAGCATTGAAACTTTATTTTAACGAAAACTGACGACATGTAAACATATAGGATATAGGTAGAGACTAGTTTCTAGATTGTTTCTGAAAAATTCATTAACTTTAATGCTTTAACTTGCATGCTTGCTTGCGGATTTATTTATTGTATTGACGATGCTTGTTGCAGAATGTTCCCGTATTTGTGAGTCGGACGACGCTACTTCTGGCAGAAAAATTTAGATTTTTAGTGTAGCATGCATGACGAAACGTGTTGTGGATTGTTTCCTATGTACCAATTTGCGCAATAAATAAACTTTAATTGGTTAGTATTGAAAATATAACCAAACTTTATTTGTATGGAGCGCGCAGGAAAAACTATCCTCTTATAAGTGGGTACCGAGCCTATTATGCTGCCCTCAATCATATTTTTTTTTATTTCTAAACAGTCAGGTAAAAAACATTTCCAAATACAAGAATGTCACATTGTAGTCCTGATTCGTTTTAAAGAAGTTTGGCGAATTTGGACCCAGCCATTTTCACGAAAACTAAAAGCCCGGTGGTTCAGGACGGTGGTCATAATTATTATAAACAGAAAAAATTAAGGTATTTTTTTTAAAAAACTTCCACATCTTCAGAAGTCCGGACTCAAAAGTTGAAATTACTAGTAAAATAGACAAATCATCCAAAAAAACAGTAGCAAAACGCAACCACGACAGCTATTTTCATCAAATATTATCACTGAGGTATTTTATGGTCGTTACGGAATGTATTTGGCTTCTTTGAACTGATAGTTCGTGATTTCGTTTTCTTTCATTATCATAATATTATAAGATTATCGTGAATTTTCACTAAAATAAACACAACGAATCCGTAGAAGATTGAATGGACTATCTAATAAGAAAGATTATGACTTTCATACACTTGCTACAAAAGGTATCATGAGGAGAAATACCTTTCCCCCAACTTTTACAGGTTACAACCAATTTACTTTTTTGTTAGTTTTGTTTCGTTCTACATGTATTACTAAGTTTCATTCATGTACGGGACCTCTAAGTCTGGGTCTCAAATTACATGGCCGTCCGCCAAACTTCTTTATTGAAACATTACGGATTATTATGTTTTATGCTTGTAGTTACTATCGTTAAAACCACCAAAATCCAACCAGCCTGTGTGTTTTATCAGCCCAATCCCTAATGGCCATTCTTATGCTGCATGCCGGGATTCCCACACTTGGTTCTGGGCCAACCATCTTTCGTTCTGACCCAGCCCTCGCCAGCTCATCAGCATCCCAATAAATGTATCAGCAATGTGACAACTCGTATCTCAAAGTTCATACTGAACAACAGCAGGGGCAAGGCTCGTGCCATCGTCGGAGCCCTCACTGGGCACTACGCCACAGGCACGATGATGCACAAGATGAAACTCACCCTGGATCCCAGCTGCCGAGCGTGCGGACAGGATGAGGAGACCATGGAACTTATCCTTTGTGACTGTGATGTCTTGGCGGCTAAACGCATGTGCCTCCTCGGGGATGGATACCCAAAACCGGGAGATCTTAGGTTTCTTCCTCTCAATGGTATTGCCTCCTGCCTTATGTATTTGAAGGGTGAAGAAATTAAAAAGTATTGGGGCTAACACAAAAGATCCCACTGGGTCGAAGTGTTACTGGCTTGCCAGCCCCCATTACAAGATAAGATAAGATAAGATAGACCGCAGTAATAAGCAGTCGATCCTCCATGAGTACCTAATGCTGATACATATTATTTAAAAAAAATTACAATCATTTCGAAAAAACAACTTGTTTCAACAAAAATAAAAATAAGGTGGACTAAAACAAAAGAGCCGGTATTATTATTGTATCATTTTGTAAGAAAACAATATTTTACGCTGCAAAGTATCCGATTCTACTAAAATATTGTTGCCGAAATGGTTATTTTATTGAGGAATAAAATTTTAAGAGTTTACTCTTACAATATTGTGGATGGTTATCTTTATTGATTCCTACAAATTTGTACAAGAATTGGTGTTCTATTTTTTGGTAGTAAGTGCCTACTTGTATATCGTTAGTTCCTAGGTACCTACTTGACTTTTATTTGACAGTATTTCAGCAGTTTTAATACAAAAAGCGAAAACATTTTACCCCACTAAAACCTAAAAATAATATGTTTTTTGAAGATTTATTTATAGTAGGTTGGCAAAAGGACGTTTTTGGAACATTCTATTCAAACAAAATAAATTATTTTGAGTTGATTTTGAACTGCTGTGGATTATAAACGTCGAAATTGATTTTTGTAAATAAAATATGTATAAAATGACTTAGGATATCCCCTATATAGCGTCAAAAAATAATCAAGTCGAAATTTTACAAGTTACTTTTAGCATTTTTAACATAGATTTTAACTTATATACTTACCTAGTGTTCTGAACTTGCTTGCTTGATAAAATCTCCAACCCTATCACCTTTCAACTTAGGACACCCTATATCAAAACAACCCCCACTGGGCCGGTTTAATAAAATACTCGACGGTTAATCAGCACAGTGAATGAAGCAGTAGCTATATTGCGTACCTACTAAATGTTTGAATTGAACGCGCGAGTTATGATATCACGTAGGATTCGAGTGCAGGGTAAACAGTTGCATTATTTCATTTTCTGAAAAACTTTGCGAAACATCCAGGAAATTCGCAAAAACCTGCTAAGTATCCCATACATTTAGCTCGACTAGATTTGTAGCTTAGTATGGAACATCATAGTAATTTAAAAAGGATCGAAAAACGCGTATTTCTTTGCTCTAATTGTTGTTGTGCAGTAACGCCATGTAACGCCCTCGCTCAAAATTTCAACTTTTCTTTTACAGGTCGTACTGTAGCTATCTCCATCACGTAGGCTCAGTGTCGATACTGATTGAACTATGTGTTGGGATGGTAGTCAGGTTGTTATTTACAGGGTGCTTATTAACCTCACAATATAGAGGCGTTGATTTATGTTTATGAAAATACAAGCTTCGGTATTTTCATTGCGTTTTTCGACCTAGTTTAGGAAAAATCTTTATTATTTTATATTTTTTTTCACGGATGGGTTTGCTCTTGACCTCAATCCAGTCCTCAGGACGAAGATGGTGTTCAAAATGTAGCGAGCTTACCCAGAAGAAGCCTATTCACTCGTACTTTAAAGGAATTTGGGTTGTAAGCGTTCGGAAATACTGACGCTGGCAGGGCATTCCAATCCTTGGCTGTGCGCATTATAAAAGATTCAGAAAGGCGCTTGGTGCGGATATGTGGGATGTCAACGAAGAAGATGTGATATCCCGCGGTGCGTCTGGAAGTCCGATAGTAGAAAGGGGAAGGTGGGATGAGCTCATGCAGCTCTTGGGCACACTCACCGAAGTACAATCTGTAGAAGACCGACAAGCAGGCTACTCTGCGGCGGTGGGCTAGGCTATGAAGCTTGGTCTCCACCAGCTTACTGTCGCCAATGAGCTTGGCTCTGCGTTCAACCGAGACTCTTGCCTAATCTCGGCCACCACTCGGTCAAGGTTTTGCTCCATCTACCGCCTGTTATTCTAGTCACGTCCCACCTACCACCACTTATTACCTCGACGTCCTGAACCTTACATCATCATCAACATCTCAGTCAATAGACGTTCATTGCTGGACATATGCCTCCCCCGCAGATCGCCACAACGACCGGTCCTGCACTGCCCTCATTCAACGGGTTCGGCTGTGAGGGGCCTACCCACGCTGCTCTTTCCGGTACGCGGTCGCCACTCTAGAACTCTTCGGGCTCACCGGCCATTGGTTTTTATTTATTTATTAGTTCAGTGAGCAATTTTCCCCGCCCATTAACTGAAACTTATAATTATGTAGTTGCTCAAAATGAGAAATTATCTCAAAATGCGTGGTCCGAAATGCTCTTAGCCGGTTTTTAGGGTTCTGAAGTCAAAAAGCAACCCTTATAGTTTCGCCATGTCCGTCCGTCTGTCTGTCCGTCTGTCCGCGGCTTAGCTCTGAGACGCTTACTACTAGAAAGCTGTAATTTGGCGTATGTATACATATTCGTCACGCCGACAAAGTGGTAAAATAAAATCAAGAAATTTTTTTTTTTTTATGGTACCTCCCCTACACGTGAAGTGGGGATGAATTTTCTTTTCTCATCTATCCCATGTTGTGGAGTATCGTTAGATAGGTCTTTTAAAAATATTGTGGGTTTGTGAAGACCATTTTTCGATTTAGGGATCCGTTAGCGAAATATTAAGCTTTAAAGCGAAAATATTGGTTAGAGTCAAGTGTCCCCCCCCCCCCCCTCTCCCAGCTAAAACGGTTGTAGTTGGAGATGTGAAAAAATTCACAGCAATAGCTTATATAACGAATTTAAAAGGAAAACTATCACCGCTAAGTAGTGTAAGTTTACGAGTAATAATCGACCAAATAATAAAATGTACTTTTTTGATTTTATTAGCCGTTAAACCGTAATATAAAACAAAAAGCCTTTTAAGTCTATTCTAAGTCCATATTGTAAAAATTGCATCTACGGAACCCTACCCTGCGCGTGGTCCGACACGCACTTGGCCAGTTATTTGTAATGCTTTCGTTCTCATCAAGTGTCATCCTGAGTCCCCAAAGAAATAATTTAGTGCAAAAATAATAACATCTAGACAAGCTAAGTCTTCTCAAGACAAAATCGATACCCCCAGAATAACTCAAAATAATGACTAAATATAGCCCTTATTACTATAGTAATAAAACTAATTACTTATCTCAGAAATAATATCTCCAGCTAGATAGGAAAGAATGACAGTCATAAAAATTGAGATTGAGGACTTGAGGCATAGATAGTATTAGATACTAGGTATTAGGCTGAGCTAAATTTTCGGTTTCAGTTGTATGTTTTGAATTTCAAAATGTCCACCAGAATCAGATGGCAAATAAGGAAGTACAATTTTAGATTGAGCAACACTGGGGTAATTCGATTGAGCGACACATCTGCCTCTTCAACATCCACGTGTCTCTTCATACAAATTTAAAGCATTAGATTAGATGCTTCTATAAAATCTTTGCAAAGTTTTGTCCGCATTCACGTTTATTGTCAGTGAGATGGAAATCCTACCTAGGACAAAAAGTACTAACAGATATTTTCTGAAAAATCTGTTATTTTGGGAGCGTTGATTGTGTACCTAGTTTTTTCAGTGATCCGCTTCGCTCTAAAGTTAATTTTCAACAACAAAAAAACCGTTTTATTTTAAGAGTGGTCAATAGGATGAACTACGATCAACACCATACTGGAGAAGATTGATTGCCCGGGGAAGAACCATATGCACATGGGGTCCAGACCCGCTTTATTTAATGTACTTTTATTTAATGTATTGAAAAGCATTGAGTATTGAGTACTTAAAATAAAATAAAACTGCTACTGATTTTGTGTACTAATACAGTTTTAAGAAATACTAACATAAATATGGATGTATTGTATCTGAAATAAATGATTTGAATTGAATTGAATAGATTTTCAGCACGACGAGCGACGTCTATGACTTAAGTAATTGCTCCAAGTACAAAACTCGTATGAAGAAAGACGTATCGACCCAACGCAACGTTCGACTAATGTAATGAAATCTGCAAAGTTTTCTCTTTGTACGACTTTGTTAGCGTGTTTGCGTTTTATTAATTGCGAAAGGCTGTTTTATTTGATGGCTGGTTGGCATAGACTAAATGTAAGCCGCAGGTACGTATACTGCTTGTATATACCACAGGTGACCCCCGTATGATAAAAATAGAGATTTAGTCAAATGATTTGTTTAAGGCGGCTACTCCCAGTTTTACGATAAAATTGGGTAGCTTTGTAACCATTTTATTCATTAACTATGGCACTTTTTAAGCTGAAAAAAGAACTGAACAGTCTAGACAATATGAGAAGTGATGTGGTTTTTCTAGAAATCGATTTTAATGAATAAAACCGAAGAAAAGTGAATCTAAAGTCACCCCTTTTTTGTCCAGTTGTAACCATTTTACTCTTACATTTTTGATCGGAAGTAAATGAAAATTTACAATATTCTTCAAAATACAATATAGAATGATGTGGTTTTCTTACTTTTTCGAAATTGATAAAAATTTATATCAAATTTCAAAAATTACTGCTAAATTCCTGTCGTATTCATACCGGCACCCCCGCTCTCGTCCATATAGTCAGAGCGGGGCGAGGCCTCTTGCTAAACAGACCTGTACTTCGTCGAGACAAAATTATAATTCGAAATTTTAATTATTTTGTTTGAAATATAGAAAAAGAATACACAGAGCGGTCCGAGGGACTTTCGTTTGCAAAATATGAGGGTTTCACTTCTGTTATCTTTTGCTTCGTAAATATAAGAATCTTTGTAGGTACCCATTTTTAATCAATTTTTTACAACACTTTTTATTAAAAAACATAATAGAATAATCTGTGGGTATACGCATATGCTCACGACTATATTCCCCGAGCGGGTAGTCACAGATATTCTGAAACTTCAGAACATCCACGTTTCACTAGTAGTACCGAAACTCTGTCCAGTGTGACGGGGAGTGAGCCCGTCGCCACTTGTAATGGACAGTAGGATACATGCCTCGAAATTGAAGCATGCAGGTTTCCTCACGATGTTTTCCTTCACCGAAAAGCCAGTGGTGTTACAAATAGTACATAAATTCCGAAAAACTCATTGGTACGAGTTGGCCTGGACGGGGATCGAACCATCGCCTCCTGCACGACAAGCAAGGTTACTCGCCACTGGACCACCAATCTATAGGACCTATGATATATTATACCCGGATATATTATAGTACCTATAGTATAGGTACTATAATATATCCGGGTCACAACATTTATAGTCTAGTAAAAATACGGTTTTAAGATTGCATTAAAGACACTGTAGTAGGTACTTTTATTTCATTATAGACTTTTGTCGAGATTTCGTGGTAAATAAAGGGACACTGAGAAATACCTTAAAATTGATATAAATGTCGAAAGGACATTCACATTTCTGAAGATGTTACTTCCTGCAGACCCGAAACGACCGTTAATTTAAGGTAGATTTTGTACAAATAAACAGTAAATAATTTAGTTTTGAGGTATTTTTACTAGACTATAAATGTTGTGACCCGGATATATTATAGTACCTATACTATAGGTACTATAATATATCCGGGTATAATATATCATAGGTCCTATAGATTGGTGGTCCAGTGGCGAGTAACCTTGCCTGTCGTGCAGGAGGCGATGGTTCGAACCCCGTCCAGGTCGACTCGTACCAATGAGTTTTTCGGAATCTATGTACGATTTCTAATACTACTGGCTTTTCGGTGAAGGAAACCATCGTGAGGAAACCTGTATGCTTCCATTTCGAGGCATGTATTGTACCTACTGTCCATTAAAAGTGGCGACGGGCTCACTTCCCGCCACACTGGACAGAGTTTCGGTACTACTAGTGAAACGTGGATGTCCTGTAGTTTCAGAATATCTCTGACTACCCCCTCGGGGAATAAAGTCGTGAGCATATGCATGCATGATATTTTATCTCGAGACAGAAGCATTATAAGTATCGATTTATTTTTTATGCGAGTTTTTTTCCACCTATCCTACGACGCCTCACTCGACGTAAAAAAAACTTTTTTCCATCCCCTCTTTCGTTGTATGGGAGGGGCCAACAAAAATTTTCTGTTTTTGGGTTACTTACTGTTATCTATCTTCATTCCAAATTTCGATTAAATAGGTGCAAGTGAGTCATTGAGGCGGGGCATACAGACAGACAGATAGAATGCACGAAAGTATAAGGGTTCCTTGTTTGACTACGGATCGGAGGATGGGTCTGAGCAGTGGTGTCTCGTCAGAAGACCGTTCACAGGCTGCTGAACTCTGCTACACCGGCTGGCTGGTTTTGGAGGCTAGCGGGATCCGAAGCACTGTGCTCCGCTGGCCGACCGCAGGAAGTAGGGGGCCAAATTAGCGGGAAAGCCACCCGTGAAAGGCTGCCCCGCCACCTAGCGAAAAATCCCGGGTTGCTCCACCATGATGGTTGGCGACCGGATGGGAGAAGTTGGTGGGCAATCCCGGGGGGGTTCGGGCGTCCCCGCGGTCTCCAACCCAGCTATCTTAATGTGTGGCAGACTTCAGTATACTATCTGGCTCGATTGATGCGACTTCTCGCTCAACTACCGTCCTCCTGCCTATTCGCTCTTCGAAAAAAACAATGAAAGGTTCTAAAAGGAAGAAAGTTAAACAGCGGTTGCACGTTCTCCCTTTAAAAGTGCACCTCTGCAATATCCGCGGATTGCACTCAAATCTCGTAGCAGTCCACCACCACCTAGAGACTGAAAAACCACAACTGCTGTTTCTCACCGAGACGCAGATCAGATGTCCGGCAGACGCGGCGTACCTCAGCTACCCTGGGTACTCTCTGGAGCATAGGTTCGTTCCGCACGTCGGACTCTATGTGTACGCTCGCGATGAAATCTGCATCAAGCGTCTCAAAAACCTTGAAGACCCTTCTTACTCAGTATTATGGATACTGGTGGAAACAGGTGTCGAACAAATTGTTTACGCCTGTGTCTACCGTTCGCACAGTGGAGATCAGGAGACAACTAGGTTGTTCGACTATCTTGGAGAGGCGGCTGAGGAGGCTCAGCTAAGGTATCCTGTGGCGCAACTGACCCTTCTGGTTGACTTTAATGCTCACCATCAAGAATGGCTGTTCCCCTACCAGAAGACCGATCACGCTGGACGAGAGGCGCGCAAACTTGCACTATCGCTAGATCTCAGCCAGCTGGTCAATTGTGCCACACGGATACCTGACGTTGACTTTCACACGGCCAACTGTTTGGACCTTCTGCTGACAACTGATCCAGACAGATATTCTGTGTCGGTATGTGCCCCTTTAGGTACCTCCGACCACTGTCTGGTGAAAACTGTATCCGTATACTCCCCACCTGATCAGGGCCATTGTGGTAAGAGACGGGTGTGGCGATACAGGTCAGCAGATTGGGACGAGATGCGACACTTCTTTGCTTCCTATCCTTGGCGGCAAACCTGCTTTTCTTCAGGGGAATCGTCGAGCGCTGCGACTGCGGTTGCCGAAGTGATACGTCAGGGCATGGAATATTTTATTCCGTACTCTGACGTGTCAACCGGCGCCAAAGCTCGCCCATGGTTCAACGCTGACTGTTCTCGTGCTGAGGTGCAGAAACAGTCAGTGTATATGTCCTGGGCTGATGCTCGAAAGCAGAAAGCTCCGAACACAGAAAAACTGAAGAAAGCTTAGAACAAAGCCGCCAAATCTTGCAAAAAGGTGTTGCGAAAAGCCCGGTTCGACCATATAGGTCGTATAGGGGCCAAGCTTGCCTCCTATCCAGCTGGCAGCAAAGCGTATTGGTCGGCTGCCAAAGCGGTGGAAGCAAACTTCGGCCGTCCCTCCCTGCCACCGCTAATAAAACCTGACGGATCGCTAGCTCACTCGGCGGAGGAGAAAGCAAATTTATTTGCTAATCTTTTTGCCGGGAATTCGCATCTGGAGAACTCAGATAAAACACCACCTACCATTCCTCGTACTGAATGCTCAATGGCATCAGTTCACATTCGCCAAAAAGAGGTTCTTAAAATCCTGCGTTCTCTAGACGTGAACAAGGCTAGCGGACCCGACGGAATCCCAGCGATTGTCCTACGCACCTGTGCTCCAGAGTTGTCTCCTGTTTTAACACGCCTGTATCGCCTCTCACTTAAGACTGCGGTAGTCCCAAGGTCATGGAAGCTTGCCAACGTGCAACCCGTGCCCAAAAAAGGCAGTCGTGCCGACCCTGTCAACTATAGACCAATATCAGTCACTTCCATACTCTGCAAGACTATGGAACGTGTACTTAACAACCGGCTCCTGGCATACCCGGAACATAACGACCTCCTCAATGACCGTCAGTATGGGTTCCGCCCAGGACGGTCCACGGGGGATCTTCTTGTGTATGCCACTCATCTGTGGAGCGAGGCTGTCGAGAGATACGGGGAGGCACTTGCCGTGTCTCTTGACATATCCAAAGCCTTTGACAGGGTCTGGCATGCAAGCCTTATAAGCAAGCTTCCATCATATGGAATTACGATTGAGCTATGCAACTGGATAGCTGACTTCTTGAGAGAACGATCCATTCGAGTAGTCATTGATGGATACTCATCGGATCTAATGGCTATTAATGCCGGTGTTCCTCAAGGGTCAGTTCTGTCAGCCACTTTATTTCTGCTGCATATAAACGTCATGCTTGTGCCCGGAACCTTTAGGTATGCAGACGACAGCACTGTTGCTGACAGATATCTGTCCGGTGCAGGGGTCAAATTGGACGTTACTCAGTCTTGTCGAGAGGCCATGATGCAGCGAATAAACTTGGCCCTTGAATCTGTGTCCGACTGGGGTGATACTAATCGGGTCAGTTTCAACGCAAGCAAAACACAGGCGTGCCTTTTCTCCACAAAACGGAGTCCCTTCGCTTTGACTCCGACTTTCCGAAATGTGTCCATACCGATAGCTGATCACCTGGAGCTCCTTGGCATTAACATATCGTCCGATCTGAATTTCGGACGGTACATTGAGTCCATGGCGAAAACCGCAGCGAAAAAACTGGGCGTCCTCTCGAAGGTCAGACGGTACTTTACTCCGGGACAGCTTCTACAACTTTATCAAGCACAAGTCCGATCGTGTATGGAGTACTGCTGCCATCTCTGGGACGGGTCTGCCCAATACCAGCTGACCGCGCTGGACTCAATCGACAGGCGTGCCAGGAAGCTCATAGGTGATCCAACCTCGGTGGCGAAGCTACAAAGTCTTGAGCATCGTCGCAAGGTAGCCTGTCTGTCTGTTTTTTATAGGATACATTTAGGAGAGTGTGCGACTGAATTACACGATCTAATACCACCGTCTCCCTTTCATCTGCAGGGGACGAGACGCAGACTGGGTTTCCACCCTTATGTCGTTGACCTACCAGCAATTCGCACGAAGAAGTTTGCTTCTTCTTTTATAATGCGCACGGCTAAGGAGTGGAATGCCCTGCCTGCGGACCTGTTCCCTGAGCAATACAACCTGGGCCTCTTCAAGGCGAGAGTGAATAGGCATCTTTCTAGGTAAGCATGCTACATCTTCGGCCTCATCATCACTCAACATCAGGTGAGATTGGGGTCAAATGTTTACCTATCAAACATAAAAAAAAGGACTCTAAAAACATGTCGTAGTGGGTTTTACGTTGAAAAATAATATTTACATTTCTCAAAGTTTTCGATGTAACTGGTCAAAAATATTTACTCCCTGTTTGAAGCCTATAATAATATGTAACTTTGCAAAACAGTGTTTTCCAAAAGCATTTATAGATCACAAAAAAATCTAATTTGGCGCTGTTGCCGACGTAATTATATTTTTTATTATACCGCGATACTCTGCTGCAAATTTGAAGGTACTCTTAGTTCTTTCTGATCCAAAAATTACCTGCTTGTTGACAGTTACTACAGGAGGACTGGGTTAGTTGGTATGAAAATTTGGAATTTGTGAAATAAAATCAATATTTTTTAGCAATTTTTTTTAAAGATTTTGCATACTAGTACGTAGTTCTTCCTATCTCTTTGACACTAGTACCTACTGTAGCCCGGGGACTTTTAAATTACCAAAAGATTATACCGATTGCCGTTTTGTTATTGTTGTAAGGAACGACATTACTAATCACAAGCACAATCGAACGAAAAAAAAAAAAAGTTCTAGTTAACTTCGTATAGTACTTGTAGCCCCGGGACTTTTTAACAAAAAAGTTACCGATTTGAAATTATTGTTAAGTGGCAATGGCACATATATTTGGCCCAAATTATTGTGAAGAACAGTTACCCAATTGTAATCAGTCTCAAAGTTACAAGATAGAAGTCTATAATAAAATAAAAGTATCTACTACAGTGTCTTTAATGCAATCTTAAAACTGTATTTTTACTAGACTATAAATGTTGTGACCCGGGTTTTTTTATGCTTTTATGAATAAGTTAATTTCAAAATTAATGTTTAGTGTGGTGCAATACTTAAAATGATTAAAGTATAATGCATGCATGCATATGCTCACGACTATATTCCCTGAGGGAGTAGTCAGAGGTATAAAACTAAAGGTAAGTGTTAAAGTAGGATGTAATAATAAACACAACTTTCAAGTTTAAAACTCTGAAAGAATAATTATTGATGTACACACGGCGACACAGCAAGCTACCCAAAACCAAAATAAGCTGGCCGCGCGTAGGCATAGTAATGTATAACGTCGCGCAGCCAGCTTATTTTGGTTTTGGGTAGGTAGCTTGATGTGTCGCCGTGCGTACATATAAGTTTATGGTAAATTTCTAGCCGAGCACTGCTAATGTTGGCCACTCGACGCCCACGGAGTAATAGATAAGTAACTACTCTTTCTGTGACCACGGCTCGTGGCGTGTCTAAGGTGCCGGCACATGTCCACGTCTATGGTGTATCTACGTATCGTGAGCGCGATGCGGGTGGTGCGGGGAGAGGTAATAAGCTCCGCCCATTCACGCAAGGTCATTGGCGCCTGTATTAGCCTTAAGTTGAAATAACAACTCGATTTTATCGTTTCCCTAAACAGATCCCAAGACTGGTTAAGTTCTTCTTCTTATCGTGTGGGCAGAGCCCTGGTGTCAGAGTTTTTTCAGACCGCCTCACGGCCTCTGACTTGGTTTTTATGTAACGACTACTACCACCAGAGATAGTAGCCGGGACCAACGGCTTAGCGTGCCATCCGAAGCACGGAATCATTTTGCTTTTCGGACAATCAGGTGATTCAGCCTGCAATGTCCTAACCAACTGGGAAAAAACGCACAAAGTGACATATCACTAGGTGTCCCCCGTGGGAATCGAACCCACGACCTCCGTATCGAGAGCCAATGCTCTTAACCACGGAGGCAGTTAAGTGAAATGAAAGAAATAACGTCATGTCAGTCAGTACTCGGAGTCAGGGAAAAAGCTTGGTGTGGGATGTGACCTGCGTGGACACCCTAGCTCCGTCTCACGTCCAGGCCACTTCTGGGCGCGCTGGTGCTGCTGCTGCGGGTACTGAGGTCGAGAAGTGTCGAAAGTACCGCGATCTGGCCGGCAGCTACATATTCACGCCAATCGGTTTTGAGACGCTGGGTCCTTGGGGCCCAGGGGCCAAAGCATTCCTTGCAGACCTATCGGGGCGTCTCAATGAGACCTCTGGTGACCGCAGAGCTGGGAGCTTCCTGGCACAAAGAATCAGCCTCACCATCCAGAGGGGGAATGCTGTTAGCCTGTTGGGCACCATGTCTTGCAGCGACGCTCTGGAGTGAGTGTATTATTTGTAATTTTTAGGTTTAGTGTGTTCATTGGTTTAGATTGTTGTAAGTCTGTAATTGAATCATACTAATGTTATAAACGCGAAAGTTTGTAAGTATAGATGGATGGATGGATGGATGTCTGTTCCACTTTCACGCAAAAACTGCTAAACGGATTTTGATGAAATTTGGCATACAGATAGACCATAGCCTGGATTAACACATAGGGTACTTTTTATCGGGGTAACGCAGACGAAGTCGCGGGCAACAGCTAGTTTTGGAATAATTACGTTGTTGAATTCAGTCAGTAAATAACTTTTCTATGGTAATTCAAAGGTTTATTTCGTAAGACATTTATGTATGTCTTACCAGTGGTCTTACCAAATTATTTGAAGTATACTTATATTCAATATTTGATAATAATTATATGATATAAATTATGTTGACTTTGACTTTGAATAAACCTTTGAAAACCATTAAAAAAATTCTAAGAACTGCCCAACATGGTATAGGCAGAAAAATTTCGGCATTTTACTGAACCAGTTTTCAGATTTGATTAAATCACTAGATTTGTTTAGATTAGAGATATGATAAAATTGTATTGCGTCGTTGCGCTTGCCAATCCCTCCATGTGTATTTGCACTACTTTTCAGGAGAGCAAAAAAACTGATTAAATAATAATTCGCCATACTTAGCGATAGTCAAACTACTACATCAGATGAACAAAAAATCTATTTTCGTTTCGGCAAAAACATCAATGTAATATTAATCATTCTTTGGGTGTAATAATTTTTTTTCTAGTTTTCTTGCACATGTAAGTTTTGGTTTATGCACATGCCGTATGATTTGTGCACATGCCGTTTGGTGTGTTTGTGGTAACAAAGCAAAAAAATTATCGAAATGTAAAGGAATTTAAGTCCATTTACGATGAAGTAGTAACCGGTAGGTAGAGTAGGTACATGTCGAACCAAGACTGATTTTCTGTCACAACCTCACGAAATCACGTGGATGACCCTCACAAACCAGACGCAGTGCATGTACAAAATCCGACAAGTGAAATTATCAACAAAAATAAATCCGTCATGTGCTCCCAAACTACACATGTCAGGAATTTTTTAAATCAATCTGACACATGAACGATTATCCAATTCCTGTTCCAGCTGGATAAGATCTCCTCGAAACTATTGTTATGAAGCTGGTCAATTTTATAGTCATCATCATCATCATCAGCACCTCAGCCGATGGACGCCCATTGCTGGACCTATAGGCCTTCCACAAGGATCACCATAACGACCGGACCTACCCTGCCCTCATCCAACGGGTTCCCGCTGTCTTCACCAGGTCGTCGGTCCACCTTGTGGGGCTCACTGCCTACCCACGCTGCGCTTTCAGGTACGCTGTCACCACTCGGGAACTTTTCGGCCCCATCGGCCATCGGTTCTGCGAGAAATACAACCCACTGCCACGTTTGTTTAGTAATTCTTTGGGCTATGTCAGTTACTCTGGTTCTTCTGCGGATCTCTTCATTTCTGATTCGCATCTCGCAGGGAAACTCCGAGCATAGCCCTCTCCATTGCCCTTTGTATGACTTTCAGCCTTTTTATGAGGCCTTGAGTGAGCGACCACGTCTCAGTTCCATATGTCATCACATTTTATAGTCATTACCATTCATCAATCGGCTTGTCAAATCATTTGCACAACCATTTATGTACAATGTTAAACTATGGCCTTAAAAGAAAATTAACTATGTTATTTAGTGTCATTTATCATTCTTCTCTTTAGATCATTAATCTTCGACAAAAAAAATACTTGAGTCAAATACCACTCCTTAGTTTTTGTTATTTTTTGTGGTACAGTCAACAGTAAAAATGTATGGTGTTTTTTGGCAGTTCTTAGCGATAGTTAATTAAATCAGACAATCGAATAAGTACAATAATACACATAACCAAAATATGCAACATGCCTAGTACAGTTACCGAAACGATATGAAACTTACACAAGAAGACAGCCCTACAGAAGTGTGATTTTTGAAAGTCATAATTATACGTTGAAATTAGAAGTGGAAAATGACATTTGAAACAAAATGAAGTTGATGTTTCATTCAGATATGACTTTTGAATCTCATGATTCTATACATCACTTCAGGACCGTAATGCCTGTACTGATTGATTAGGTACTGTATCGACAACCAGTCGCCAATTGAAGGTTATGATGGATGATATTTGACAATGCTACATTTTCAGAATCGTAAACACTTTGACAGGTTAATTGGTATTTCGATACAGAGTTATAGATTAGTGTAGACAGTTACATTACTTTAAAGGGGGAAAAACAAAGACATAGCCCGAAGAACTGCTAAACTAAAATTATGTTCACAAAAAGAGGCCTAAGGGTTCCTAAGACAGTTTCCCTGTATCTCCTATGGTTTTGGATTTCCCCATACTGTCCTTGTTCAAAAATGTACTATGTATTGTTTGGTGGTATGGATCCACAGGATGTTCGCACGGAAGTGCGACATCATCAAAGAGCGAATCACGGAAGTGCGACAAAGATAATCAGATTACCCCCAATAGATACCGCATGATGACGATTTTGTACGCGCTCGAAGTCACCATTTTTGGCAGCAGGTGCGGGCAGCGGGGCACGAAACGATGCAACGTGATTGGCTATTTCAAGGTCGCACTACTTCGAGCTCGCTCGCTCGCGTTGCTTATATCGGTGCAAAATCATAGATGTGTGGCGCGCATCGGAGGCCTTGTAGGTATGCGGTATTTATTGGGGGTAATCTGTGCCTATGGTTTTGGATTTCCCCATACTGTCCTTGTTAAAAAACATACTATGTATTGTTTGGTGGTATGGAACCAAGGGGCAATGGGCGGGGCAAATTGCTCGCAGAACCGATGGCTCTTGGGGCCGAAGAGTTCTCGAGTGGCGACCGCGTTCCGGAAAGCGCATCAGCGTCGGTTCACAAGGTGGACGCACGACCTGGTGAAGGCGGCGGGAACCCGTTGGATGAGGGCAGCACAGGACCGGTCGTTGTGGCGATCCTTGGGGGAGGCTTATGTCCAGCAGTCGATGTCTGCTGGCTAAGATGTTGAAAGGGTGATTGTACACAAAACCAAAATAAGCTGGCCGCACGTTGGTAGAGTAATGTATAACGTCGCGCGGCCAGCTTATACAGGATGAAATTGATATCATTAGCTTCCTTTAAAACTAAGAGTCTACCCAACAAACTGAACAACTTCCACTATGGGAGCAAACCAATCGGAGCAAAAACAAAATCAGCTGTTGCATACATTTGAGTCGAGTAGGCAGGCATTGAAGTGTAGTACGAAACAGCTGATTCTTCTGAAAACTGACAAAATACAGATACAGAGAATAGTTTCTAGATCGTGTTTAACCTCTCGTATGCCGGTAATTATAGACATAATAGAAATCAATTGTTTTCGTAGCGCGGATCCGGGTTCCGGCATACAAAGATTAAGTAGCCCAGTCATTTTACGGAGTTTTGTTAGGTGGGGTGGGGAGTAATTATGAATTGGACTTTTAAACTGTAACCGGCACCATTTAGCACCATTTAGTGACAAAAAGACTATCAGAAAACATATTTAAAACGCTGTTGCTAACGTAATATTTTTTTTAATTTTGGTACATTTCTAGGCTCAAATTGGCTGTTAAATACTAAACCGAAAAAAAAAATCTATTTTTAATTAGTCCCGGCTGTAACCGTGAAATGACTCTATAAGGTCGTAACTTCGTTTGTATGCATTTAAGTTTGCACTGTGTGTAATTATAATTATGAAAATGTTATATCGATATCGTTAGGTACTTGTTAACATCTGAAACAAGCAACTAACCTAATCTCCTTTTATTACATTGTTACATTCAACTAGGTATATACCATTAACCCTAATATGTCTAAATTTTCACATCCTATCTATTCTGAACCTTACGCACAATACTTTGAGTACTATTTTCCTATACATAAAACTAGTACAAAGCCTTCTATTAGCAACTATAGGGACAATTGTTACAAACGTGTCTTCCTTTATCTCCCTCTTGAAATTAGAACACAATCTCTTTTCAAAAAACAAAAGTTGGACACCGAATTTTAAGCTCTAAAGCCTTAAGAACAAGACTTAAGACGACTGTAAAGCTAATTTTGCTGGAGGCATTGTTTCTCAAAGTCTACAAAGTTTGATAAGTTTTTTCGTACTGTAAAAACGACTTTGTGCCTTTGCATTAGAGTAGAACAGAAGTGTAAATATATGTTTGTTTTCTGTCACAAAGAAACTTGGGGGGAGTAATGAAAGTTTCACTTTTACCGTAAAGTTCGGTCTATTTACAAAGGCATATGTAACAAGCAATTTTAGTTCTTATAGTGATTTCAATTACGATCTCGGTAAGGGGAATTCTTACGTTAAAAGAGACGTAACGAGACGTTGATAGCATCTGTAAGCTAATGACTAGTAGGTACATAAATGCGTATGTAGCTATAAATATGTACTAATAGTTTTCCATAAATTCACGACTACGATCCATTTTGGGACGGATATAAACTTTTTTGTAACTCACAAACTGCTTTTCAGACGTTCAATGAATTTGATTTTTCATATAAACGTATCGATTTCATCCCCGATAGTTTTTGCTGTGCGCTCCATACAAACGAAGTTTAGTTATATTTTCAATACTAACCAATAAAAGTTAATGATTTTTTTCAGAAACAATCTAGAAACAAATTAATCTGTATGCTTGTTTGTCGTTTCATTTTCGATAAAATTTGCAGTTAATTTGCTAGGATTCATTTAATATTTGTATGGAAATCTTTGAGGCACCATAACTTTAAAACTAAGTATTTTAGCGCACTTACAGACGAGCGACATTTTGCAGTCGCAGAGGGTCGCGCGACTGTCGCGCTTACACATCCTCCGCATTGTTCCAAAGGAGATTGGCAGATGTGCGTGTTATTTCCGTCTCAGTCTTAGAGGGACTGTACATAAATGGAACTTAGCAATACGTGTAGAGTGAAATAAAACTAACAAAAAAGTTAATCGGTTGTAACCTGTAGAAGTTGGAGGAAGGGTGTTATTCCTTATCATAATCTTTCTCATTAGATAGTCCACGTAATCTTCTATACATTCATGGTTTCTATTTAAACGAAATTCACGATAACTGTATAATACCTATTATGATAATTGCAGGAAATGAGTGACAATATCAGTTGTACTAAACCAAAGACGTTCCTTACGAACATAAAATACCCAGGTGTTCATATTTGATGAAAATAGCTGTAAAAGTTGCGTTTTGCTACTGCTTTTGGAAGACTTGTCCAATTTACTAGTAATTTTCAATTTTATAATCCACACTTTTAGAGGTGTCGAATTTAAAAAAAAAATCCTTAAATTTTTCTGTTTAAAATAATTGTAACCACCGATCAGTACGCCTTTAAATTTTAGTAAAAATGAACGGGTCTAAATTCGCCATTGTTCTTTCATGGCCCTATCTTCACCCGTTCGTCATACACGGTGGCCTACTTTTGATTGTTTCGAAGACCGAAAATCCACCAAGCACGCAAAGATTCGAAGTAAATCGGTTACGAAACAAAAAAAGAGCATTAAAAGGAAAATAATTTGAAACCGAAACGTCCTCGTCGTAAAAAAACATAAACCGTAATGTATTTCCATAAAGCAAACAAAATTTCCATGACGCACGCAATGTATGGATTCCCATGCAAATAAAAAATGTCGATAGAAATTCAAATTTGATGCAAATGTCCGCTTCGTTTGTCTACACGTGCACCGTTGATTTATTGTCGAGGTTATTGGATGATATTTTAAACCGGTGTTGTAAGAAAAAAAACGTGCCCAGCGTGGTGGACTAACGCCCATCTATGTGCGAAGTTGGTGATGGGAACTGTGAAGTCGGTTGCAGCACACGCTGTGGCAGTTAACAGCAGTTTTTTTACGCGATTTCGATGTTGGCTCCATAGTGAACTTTGTTCAGTTTAATGGTCTGAAGCAGCCCTTTAAGTATTACTAGGGTGTTTTGTTACACCCTGTATAAGTAACTAATGTAAGCGCTCTCACAGACGAGCGTCACTTTACGGTCGCCGGGTGTCGCGGAGGGTCGCGGAGGGTCGCGACTGTAAAATGTATGAGCGCAGCGCTCTGCAACCCACCGCGACAGCAAAGTGTCGCTCGTCTGTAAGAGCACTAATGCATACAGATAAAGAATGTATTTTCAATCAGCCTCTATTTCAAAAACCTAAACCCTGTATTTCAATTTTCAATCACCGTTTCCCTTTTCAAAAAACCTGTTTTCCCTTTCCAATACCTCCAATTAATAATCTTAAAAATTTATTAACCAGTAATTAGCTTTAGTTAAATAGTAAAACATTATACAAAGACCCCAGATATAATTCTTATGTCGAGGTTAAAAGGACGATAATGCAACAATCCGCGGGACGTTGAAATTGGACCGAACTATAATTGAATAATCCTAGCGTACATCCGCTAAGGCGCGCAATAAATCTTTGGACGAGGAATACCGACCGCGGATTAGCGTTGCCGCTAAACCGGGATTAAGTTGGACCTCTGTTACACCGACGCGTAATATCAATCAAATTGATTTTCTGGCCGCATCTTCTCTACAACGGAACACCTTTCTACGCGTTCAACACCATCATTTCAGCCTTTTTTATACGTCTACTGCTGGACATAGGCACAGTATAAGACAGTCAGATCTATCTTCATACAATGGCGCGGCGTACGCCTAGTAGCACATACACACTGACATATCTCCGCGTAGCTCCGTCTGGCGCATTCTTGTCATTCTGACATATTTTCAGTGTGTGTGTGTGCTACGAGGCGTACGTACTGGCGAGCACACATATAAGCCGCGTTTGGTACCATCGTATGAAGATAGATTACTGTCTTATACTGTGACATAGGCCTCCCCCAAAAGGGAGGTTTTGATATAATCGCCACGCTTGGCAGGCGTGTTGGCGATCGTATTTGGGTGACGCTGCTGCCCGTCCTCTGGTTAATCCCATTAGTCACCTTTTAAGATACCCACTGAATGGGCTGGGTGGTGCAATATTCTTGGCCGGCACCACACGGCGCCACCCACGCGGTGGTAGAGTGAAAAAAAAAGTCTTCAGAGAGCTATTACTACGTGATATTATTTGAAATAAAAAATGTAGAGTTTCTGTTTTAAATCAAAAAAAATTTTTGCCATTCTAAGCCCCACTTTTGTGAAACTGGGTTAGCAATAAACTCCAGGATAAGTTGGTAACTCATGATTTTTTGAATAGAAAATAATGCATCTTTCTACTGCTGATTTGAACGTTTTGACTTTCAAAAATCGCACTCCTGTTCGTTCGATTCATTCGATTCTTCTATTATTACGCAACGGTGTAACAAGCAGCCGCGTGGCTTTAAGAGCGTTTTACGCGACCTGAGTTATTGAAGCTTTAACAGGTGATGTAATGTAGCGGAACGAGATGTATTTTGTCTCTCAGCGGGATTTGTTACGATACGGTGTAATGGGGGGGTTCTGTAGACATTCTAGATTTTAAGATAGCGTGTTTCTTTTTAAAATGTTGGTTGTTGGTTAGGAAGATTGCGGGTCTTATTTGCTGTTTTGTAGTGTTATCTTATTCTTTTCGTGTGGAGTCGTCATGTCTTCGTCAGATCGTTTATTTCCAGTATCTTGCTACCTCTGTCGCACTAGCTGTTTTGTATTGTAATTATTCAACTGTTTATTGCACAACATGAAATGAATGATCTTCTTCTTATCGTGTGGGCAGAGCCCTGGTGTCTGAGTTTTTACAGACCGCCTTACGGCCTCTGACCTGGATTTTATGTAACGACTACCAGAGATAGTAGCCGGGACCAACGGCTTAACGCGCCATCCGAAGCACGGAATCATTTTTCTTTTCAGAAAATCAGGTGATTCAGCCTGCAATATCCTTACCAACCAACTGGGGATCAACGCACAGTGACATATCACTAGGTGTGAATCGAACCTACAATCTCCGTGTCGAGAGCCCAATACTCTTAGCCATTAGACCACGGAGGCAGTTGAAATTACTGATAACATGTACAAAGAGCGAGCTTATATCTAAAGAGATTTCTTCCAGCAGATCAAGCAGTGTTCTGGTGAATCATTGTGAAAGTTTTTTGAATGCTTAATTAATATAAATGTAACTGCATTTTCTTTTCGGAATTAGAGAGTGGTTTGTTTTAGAGTATTTTTTTGAGAGCTGTCCAGCATCATCTTCCATTCTTGTTCATAATATTTTAATATTGCCGTCAAATCCACTCAAAATTTGCGCCTGTACAAAAAGACAATGCGGGTTTTGTACCTTACCTTACATTGGCGCATTATTTTTAGCCGTTGTTTTTGGCGCGGCCAGCAACCAAACTTGAACATTTTATTTCAGAATAAAGTAACAAACAAAACTTATTAACATGTATTAACCCAGTAAAATTAAGCTGAAATATACCAATCAGGAGAAGTAATTTCCGGAGTTCTAAAACTTTTTTAAACGTTCCTTTGGTACGTAATATTGAAGAAAAAAAAAAGTCCTGGTGAGGGGGGGGGGGGGGGGGGGGGTGAGCTCGAGGAAGGGGGGGACTCTAAAGGTGACTTTTTTCAGTTTTTCGCTTATTTCTTGAAATCTAAAAGTCGTATCGAAATACTTTGTATGGACAAATTATACCTAACAAAATTTTCTACAAAACAAGTAGTATGCATATTTGTCATAGAACTTAACCTTTGAGGGCTACGGGGTCGAGAATGTAACGACATTTCAAAAATTATGAAATTTGTATGGCGACCCTCATGAAAGTTGAAGATAAAAACAAAATGATTTCATATTCTTAATCAGCAACCCCGAAAATCCCCAGATACAAATTTTCTGTCGGTTCGGAGAACCCTTAAGAGCTGCATTGGCTTTTGAAATTTCCATGGCAGCCATCTTGGATATCGCAATTTTGGATTTTTTTCACCGCCAACCAAATCTGACCAAGGTCCTCTATGACAATTGTTCAAGGTCCATATACCTATCTGTCATAGTTTCCGCGGGCCGTTGACCTCATCCGTCAGGAGTCGACCTTCTGAGGAAGTCGAAATATTTTTTTTATCGCCAGGGCATCTTTATGATGATCCCTAAAATCATTTTACTATACGTTGAATGGGGGAAACCCGGTGAACAATTATACGGGTATTTATCTAATATCTATGGGGGGGGGGGGGATGGGGGGGTCAACCAGATACCTCCAATTTATCTCCGGGTTCCCCTTACGGCAAAAGGATGACATTTGGGGATCATCATATGGATGCCTTGTTGATACAGGGAAAACTTTGACTTCCTCGGAAGGTCGACTCCTGATGGATGAGGTCAACGGCCCGCGGAAACTATGACAGATAGGGTTATGGACCTAGAACAAATGTCATAGAGGACCCTGGTCAGATTTGGTTGGCGGTAAAAAAAATCCAAAATTGCGATATCCAAGATGGCTACCATGGAAATTTCAAACGCCAATGCAGCTTTTAAGGGTTCCCCGAACCCACTGAAAATTTGTATCTGGGAGTTTAAGGGGCTGGTGATTAAGAATATGAAATCATTTTGTTTTTATCTTCAACTTTCATGAGGGTCGCCATACAAATTTCATAATTTTTGAAATGCCGTTACATTCTCGACCCCGTAGCCCTCAAAGGTTAAGTCCTATGACAAAAATGCATACCACTTGTTTTGTAGGAAATTTTGTTAGGTATAATTCGTTCATACAAAGTATTTCGATACGACTTTCAGATTTCAAGAAATAAGCGAAAAACTGAAAAAAGTCACCTTTAGAGCCCCCCCCTTCCTCGAGCTCACCCCCCCCCTCACCAGGACTTTTTTTTTTCTTCAATATTGCGTACCAAAGGAACGTTTAAAAAAAGTTTCAAAACTCCGGAAATTATTTCTTCTGATTTATCTAATTTTACTGGGTTATATATCCCTAAACTCAGTCCGGACGGAGATCTTGAAGTTGAAAATATTACCATTACGAGCACTGCAAGCCTTTATATCTCAGTTTGGACTGAGTTCCGAGATATTTGTAATAACAAGTTTTGTTTTTAACTTTATTCTGATATTCAAGTTTGATTGATGGCCGCGCTAAAAAAAGATAAGAGTCGCAATTTTTAGGCATATAGGCTTTTGGAGATGGGCTGGGTTGGGACACTTGGCTGGAAGGGAAGATGGCCGTTGGACCAAAGCAGTATAGGAATGGTGGCCAAGGAAGTTATTGGGCTGACCACAGAGGCGTTGGTCAGGCGGGTCGGACATGGATCAGATTGGCACAGGACCGTGAAGAGTGGCGCAATAAAAAGGAGGCATATGTCTGGCTGTGGGTCGATGTGGGCTGATTATTTTTATTGATTGAAAAAAAAATGCGTAAACAATATCCCTTTCACACAGTCCAGCGAAGTTATAAAGGAGGAACAAGGACAGATAGCGTTAAATATGCTTCGTAACATTGAAGATAATTATATAGCTGAGGAAGAAGCAACAGAAATTTTATACTACTTACATACTCATATACCTACGAGTGCTCTATAAGTCTTTTTCACCTTTCTGTCGCACTCTTTGTTTGGAGTAAATGATAAGTGGGTAGCGGATAAAAATATAAAATATAATTACGTCATGACCTTAGAGAAGTTCTGAATTCTCTAAAGCAGTGTCCGCGGACCCCTGGGGAAAAAGATTATCAGGAAATATCAGATCAGAAGAAGCACTGAAACATTTACTGCTTTTCTCAAACACACACCTGTGTGAAAAGGCATTCTCTGCTCTTGTATTTACTAAAAACAAATACAGAAATAGATTACAAGTGGAATCCGATTTGAGATTACAACTTAGTATTCACTTAAACCTAAATTATAAAGCCGTAAGACGGTCTGAAAAACTCTGATACCAGGGCCACAGTATAAGAAAGAATATCTATTACTAGATACAGTACGGACACTCCCTTCCTCTCACCAACTTTTTACCTCACCCCCTCTATCGCCCTCTGGTTACTTCGCACAGGTTACTCGTTACCTAAGAAGAAAACATAAGGTTCAATTTCTTTGGTTTCGCATGTGCTGACGTCATCTTGTCGAATTCAATTTTTTGTATGCAGTGTCCGGGCTGTGCTAGGGCTTTGCCCACACGATAAGCACCTATACCTAATTTAGTTGAAAAAATAGCAGCACCAACCTTATTTTAGTCCTAAAATAAATGGTTCGAAATTTTTTGATGTTTTTTTTTCTTATAGGGGTGGGGAGCCTAGACTTTGTGTGTCGCTGTAACAAAAACAATTTGTAAAAGAAGTTGCCTATAGAGGAGAGTATTTGGTACAAGTGAGAAAATAGTTTTTATTTGCCATCTTTATGGCTTCACAGTTTCTACCGGAACAGTCTTAGCGCTTGTCATCTCATATATTTCTAATCAGGAGGTCATACTGAATCCATTGACACCAGATGACACCATTTATCCGAGATGACTTGAACGGAATCGTATGAAAACCCCAAGGGGCACTGTAATCATACTGTAACGCTATCCTCTGTAGACTTAAACAAAACTTTACCAGCTATTCGCCTAAAGCCCTCTACGTCTGATAAATTGTATTCACGCTGGAAGCTTTATAATAAAAGCGTAGAATAGGAATCAGACTATTTTTAGTTCATAACTTATTTAAAAGTTAAGCTGAACTAGTTTGAAAGAAGGATTTGTTAACTAAGTTGAGATCAATGGCCGAGTTTAAGCTTTGTAAGTACTACTAGTATAAGAGATAAACGTTCTTTTGGTAACCATCAGCTGCAAGGCTGATTCAGTATTCATAGGGTGTAGAGCATCTCTGTGATGGGGATGGATTAGGTCCGCCTGCATAACTCCAGTCGGTTTAGGAGTTACAGCCGTTCAAAGGACACCAGACCTTTGGTTGTTAAAAATGAATATGCAGGTATTATTGTTATATCCGAACAGTGCAATAACTGATATGGTCTGTCAGTCCAAAGGTCCGACCTTTGAACGGCTGTAACTCCTAAGCCGACTGGAGTTATCCATACAGACCTGGAGCCCGATTGCGCTGTTTTATAACATCGAGTTCTATTTTTATCCAATTTCAGTTCTAATCACATTGCAATCCAATTACTATTCAACTGTGCTGAATTCCGCATCGCGCTAAACTCTATGTAACTGACAGCTTTTAACGTCTGAGCGATCTGTCAAAACGGCTCTAACAGCTTTCATGAGCTGTACCGCGATTAGCGCAATACCAATTGTGTGAAAAGTTATGGTTCGTACGTAATCCAATCACGGTTCAATCACCGAATATTTACCGCGATTGCAGCGCTGGTCTATTCCCATCACAGAGATGGTCTTCACCCTATGAATACTGAATCAGCCTTGCAGCTGATGATTACAAAAAGTACGTCTATCTCTTATACTATACTGATTACCACAGAATTTAAATTAATTTGTAGAAGTGCCTTGTGTTATGATTATGAGCGAATTCGAACTACTTAGCCTAGTAAATGTAAACATTTTACCTTGTAAAAGGTCCGGTATCCACGATTTTTTTATATGTTATACGGGTATAGGTCCTTATTAAAAATCCAAGTTTTCGACCTTGAGGTGCTGCCGCGGGCTCTGCCATGTCCATAAAAGAACGAAAATTTCGAAGATTTTTCAGTTTTCATTATTTAAAATCTAAAGCTTAGGTTTTAGAGTCAAATTATGTTTTAGAGGAATTAAGAACACTAAATGCGCTACAGTTTGGTTTTTGAATCATCTTTTTATACTGTATAGTTACCGAGCTACAGCACTTCAAAATAAGGGCAGTTAGGGCTAATTCCTAACTGCCCTATGCCTGTGGGTGCAGAAAAGCTGGGCTCAAGAGGGTTTTTTGTATGTAGGTAATCTCTGGAAGTACCAAACCGATTCGTAAAATTCTTTCACTGATAGAAAGCTACACTATCCCTGATTACCATAGGCTACATTATATTTTGTAAAAAAAAAAAATTCTGTTCGATATCTAAGTATTTGTTTACCAATAGACATTTGCTGAAAATTTACAAGTGTCGCATCTGATGGTTCAAAAAACATATTGTAGCGCATTATTTATACTTCTTCTGAACACCTTCACAGTGAAACCTAAAGTTAATAACATATTTAATTAAAAAAAATTTAAGGTATTAGTCATATACCTCTCCATACTTTGAGGTGTTGTATCTTGGGAACTATTCAGTATATAAAGATGATTTGACTATCAAATTGTAGCGGATTTGGTCTTCTTTAAAGCTTTAGTAAACAAGTTTGCTCTAAAACCCAACGTTTAAGTTTTACTGAAAAAGTCTCAAAATTTTCGTTGTTTTATGGTCACACTAGAGCCCGCGGCAGGACCCCAAGGTCGAAAACATGTATTTTTATCAAGGACCTCTACCTGTATAACATATCCAAAAATCCCGGATACCCGACCTTTTGTAAGGTAGGGTATCATTTTTCAAACAGATTTACTGAACTAACTGGTATTATAACCCTTAACATAAACAAAAAACAAAAGAAAAACAAAACTTATACCTTTTTTTTATGAGTGCACACATTTTAAAATAGTCGATTTGCGAAATAGACGTTCTGCTATACCAGACCATCTGAGAGTTTGACTGCTCCTTAGACGTTTCGCGCTTTTGGACGTTTTGCTGCTTAGACCTTCTGATCGTGAGGCTGAGGTAGCAAATGCGGATATAAAACTCGCAATTCTCAAGGTGTTATACTTAAAGAGAGTAGCAAAAATGTGTGGTCATATTTAATTGGTTTAGAGTCTAAACCAATTAAATATACGTACGCTTTTCTGCTACTCCCTGTATCAAAACTTTAGACCGTCAAACTGAACAACTTTATATTGGAAAATTGCTTGTGCTATTTGCATGTTCAGGAGTTAAACGGAATTGGTGAAAAAAGAACAGGTGTTCCATACATTTGATTTCAGTAGGTTAGGTAGGTAAACTACAGTTTTGCATGCAATTTCAGTTCAGCTAGCTAAGTTAGCTACCAATCCAAAGTTCAGTTTGACATAATGACCACACTTTTATGTACTTGTATATAGCCAAGTACATAACATTGAAATAGAGTAGTAAATACATTGTGGCGTTAAGGCTATTCTACCGTTGGCGCGCTCCATACAAACGTAGTATGGTGATATTTTCAATACTATCTAATTAAAGTCAATGAAATTTTTCAAAAACAATCAAGTAACTAATCTCTATGTCGGTATGAAGTCAGATTTTCGTTAAAATATACAGTTTCAATGCTAGGATTAATTTAAGATTTGTATGGCACTGTAACTTTAAAACTATAAATTTTATCGAAAATCTGACTTCATACCGACATAGAAATTAGTTACTAGATTGTTTTTGAAAAATTTCATTGACTTTAATTGGATAGTATTGAAAATATCACCATACTACGCTTGTATGGAGCGCGCCAACGGTAGAATAGCCTTAATTCCTACTTAATTCATAGGGGTAGTTGGGGCAAACTTTCTGTCCACTCCGACAGGGAATTAGCGTAGACAGTTGCACTAATTAAATGGGTGATTGTCCCTACTCATGATACTGAATAACTATGCCAAAGGAATAGACAGGGTCCTTCTTAATATGCTGACACTTTTTAAGGGGATGATCAGACCGTCAAACTGAACAACTTTCTCTATGGGACCAACATCGAAATCGCGAAAACAAAATCGGCTGTCCCGTACATTTCGCTCAAGGAGGTTTGCAGTTTTGTATGGAACAGCAGATTTTTTTTCGCGATTTCCATGTTGGACAGTGAAAGTTGTTCAGTTTGACGGTCTGATCATCCCCTTGAAAAAGTGGCAGCATATTATTATTCCGGGCACTATACAGGGTGTAACGAAACACCCTAGTAATACTAAAGGGGGTGCTTCGGACCATCAAACTGAACAACTTTCACTATGGAGCCAACATCGAAATCGTGAAAAAAAAAATACCGTTTATACAAAAC
Source organism: Agonopterix subpropinquella (assembly GCA_922987775.1). Lineage (NCBI taxonomy): Eukaryota > Metazoa > Arthropoda > Insecta > Lepidoptera > Depressariidae > Agonopterix > Agonopterix subpropinquella. The sequence continues at coordinate 1,787,464 of OV277714.1, forward strand.
TGCAGTACCGTCTCGATTCAAATGTATGGGACGGCAGATTTTTTTATTTTTTCTCGACGTTGGCTCCATAGTGAAAGTTGTTCAGATTGATGGCCTGAAGCACCCCCTTAAGTATTACAAGGGTGTTTTGTTACACCCTGTATAAGAGAAGTTTCGCAAAAAAAAAAACGACTTTTCATACAAACGTTCGATCAGCTGATTGCATTTTGCACGGAAAGTTAAAAAATCTTATAGTTTTTTTAGGGAAATTTACCATGATTACAATCATCAACCTTTAAAGTAATGTTAGGTACTGTTTTCCCTAACACCCTGCTCTTTCTTTCTTATCGAGTGGGCAGAGCCCTGGTGTCAGAGTTTTTTCAGACCGCCTTACGGCCTCTGACGTGGTTTTTATGTAACGACTACTACCACCAGAGATAGTAAGCCGGGACCAACGGCTTAACGTGCCATCCGAAGCACGGAATCATTTTTCTTTTCGGACAATCAGGTGATTCAGCCTACAATGTCCTAACCAACTGGGGAAAAACGCACAAAGTGACATATCACTAGGTGTCCCCCGTGGGAATCGAACCCACGACCTCCGTGTCGAGAGCCAAAGCTCTTAACCATTAGACCACGGAGGTAGCACCCTGTTAATAGCTAAGATTTCCTACAAAATAGACCGGTAAAAGTACCAGTTGGGATATTAACCAATATTAAGTAACCGAACACAGTTCCAGTTCAATACCCACGTTAACAGGGTTGCCGCTCGCTGCCTTTTCCCAATTTATTTCCGGATGTCCGGATATAACAGAAACGAAAAATATTTTACAATCTTTGAAGTAGGTACGTATTTTTAAATTGTGTTTGATTTATGTTGATGGAAAGAGATTATTTACGAATAAAGAATAAATACTATATTTAAAGGACCGGTCGTAATGGCGATCCTTGGGGGAGGCCTATGTCCAGCAGTGGACGTCCATCGGCTGAGATGATGATGATGATGATGACTATATTTAATCGATATTAATGATAGTGTTTGTTCTTTACTTAATTTTAATACAATAAGTTTCACTACTTCTCGCTTATCAGACAGAAATATTGATATATTTTTTGCATGAAAAATTTGAAAAACGAACTGTTATATAAGCTATCAGGAACTTATTCAAAAGTAGTGAAACAGGCTCAAAATATTATTTGAAATTTAGCTCGGATAAATCGGTTGTTAATTGTTAAGAGGGCTATCGGAGTCCAGTGGCGCCCTCATCATATTAATAAAGATTTCTCAATAAAGAAAGCCTAAATTAAAAAAGTGTTCAATTGACAAACTGCAAAAGCCTTCAATCCATTGTTATACAATACTTTTATAGGTTCTAAACATTCTACTTTTAGACAGTTTGGAATAAAAATTAAAGCGGCCGTTTTTTCTTTTTTTTAAATGTGTATGTCTTGACCTTTAAAAAACCTATAAAAGTATTCTATGAAAATAGCTTGAACGCTTTTGTAGTTTGTCATTTGAGCACTTTTTTAATTTAGGCTTTCTTTATTGAGAAATCTTTATTAATGTGATGAGGGCGCTACTGGACTCCGATAGCCCTCTTAAGCCAGGTCATATATCTAATAAAAAAATAATAAAAAATATTCATTTCTCATTCTTATTACATTTGAATTAATACCTGCATTGTTTTTATACCACTTTAAACAAACTTCAAACATACAAAATAGACTAGCAAGTTGACCACTAACTTGCCTACACCAATACGCACCGGGCCCACGTGGTGGAGTATGGGCCACTCCCTAACACTTTTATTCATGAAAGGAAGCATTTGCAGTGAGATTCTACAGAATATAACTAACATTGTGTGAACTAATGTTATCTATGCTGTAGATCGTCCTAGGAATAATACAATTAAATATAATAAAAAATTGTTTTTTGAAGTTCCGTACTGAAAATTACCATGTCATTGTAGTCTCTCTCCTTTGAGTCCATGGCATGTCATTAAGTCGTTGAGCTGTCGGCTTTGTGGTTATACTTAAGAAAGCAATCTCCACCGAGAAAAGTATTAAGTTTAAAAAAAACAAAGCCTTATCCTATTTCGTTAAATCCGTGCTTGATTTATCTGCGTCGGGTTTGCACGAGCGCTAAACCGCAGCATTGTTACTTTTAATTTACGAACGAGACGGTTTTACTGCGTCTCAACTAAATCCGGAAAACCGGATGCTTGAACAAAAGTTAATGGAAGTTATGTAACGCCGGAAAAATTATAGTAGAATTTTTATAATTAACAGTACTATTAAAGTTTCTTATTTCTTACATGAGATGATTTATTTTTATTTTAAATTAATATATTATGGTATAAATTAATAAATAATCTTAAAAATAGTAATTATGTAATTTTTTGTGTGGCAATTTCAACAGGAAAGCCGTGGTGGTCCCACTGGACAAAAAAAAAAAAAAAAGGTAAGGTCAGAAAAGGTTACTCGCCACTGCGAGTAACCTTTTCTGCCGTGCAGGAGGCGATGGTTCGATCCCCGCCCAGGCCGACTCGTACCAATGAGTTTTTCAGAATTCATCTACGATTTATAACACCACTGGCTTTTCGGTAAGGGAAAACATCTTGAGGAAGCCTACATGCTTCAATTTCGAGGCATGTATTGTACCCACTGTCCATTACAAGTGGCGACGGGCTTACTCCCCGTTACACTGAACAGTTTCGGTACTACTAGTGAAACGTGGATGTTCTGAAGTTTCAGAATATCTCTGACTACCCCCTCGAGGAATAAAGTCGTGAGCATATGTTTATGCTTATGCTAATTTGAACAGGTCCCCAGAAAAAAAATTATCGACGTCGAAGCAGATCTCGAAAAATGTGACGCGGTATTTGACGGCTTCCTATCGAAGTGGAAGACAGGAACACTTGTTATGTGGAGAAGGGAGGGAGGTCGTTGTCCAACAGTGGATGGATTGATTGCTGTAACTAATAGGTAATTTAAACAGCGCCTTCTAGAAAAGAAGAGAAGGAAAGTTTAAAGTTCTCCTTTGTCTATAATAATATTAAATTTATTCACTCAGTTTCAGAATTTCGGAAAGAGGGGTGAGCGATAGCGGAGCGGTTTATGTTAAACTCGAGTTGTAATTTTAATTTGAAAATATTAAGATGTAACAATCACAGAACATTATAAGACAGTGCCACACGGGTATGCAATGATTTGCATAACACCATAATTCGCGCGGCGGCGTGCGAGCAAGAGGGCATAAGCAGTTGTAGCAGCGTGAGCGGGAAGATAAATGGCGACAATCGTCTTCGAGTTCGAGTCGAGCTACTTTGCATTTCTAACCCCTCTTATAATGTTCTGACTTCTGAGGTAACATTAAAATAAATAAATAAATATCTTGGACAATGTCACACAAATTATCTAGTCACATTTAAAGTACCAGAATCTAGAACAATCAATTGCTTTGATGCATTTTCTAAGATTGCAATTAGTCTTTAATTAGTAATTAAGCTCATGCTTTCGCTACAGCTCTACAGGTTTGTAATTTCTACAAAAAACTGAACACCTTTTAAATAAAAACCAAACAAGAATTGCTATTCCATTTAGAAGTAAATAATGCAACTCAGATCCGGTTTTTGTGAAGCATCGACAACCCTAAAAGCCGGAATCTAAAAGCGTTTATTTACAAAAACGCATAAATTTTCCACTATCGTTCGGCAACCGATCGAATAGTCCGATTCCCAAGTTTATCCGCCACGCGCCGTGCAAAGGTTATCGAAGGTATAACTCTTCGGACCTTTTTAGTTATTCCCGAATTTCCCGACGATTGGGGAGACGAAAATCGTCGATCTCATTCCGCGTTCAGATTTTTCCCGATTTAAAGAATTTTTTACTTTTAAGCTTAGTGCAGGCGATAGACAATCCACCGGGAGCTTTACAAAAAAATTGGATCCTATAAAATACAAATTAAAAAAAAACAGAAACAGAAAAACCTTTTGCACGGTTTGTAGCACGTTAAGCCGTTGGTCCCGGCTACTATCTCTAGTGGTAGTAGTCGTTACATAAAAAACCACGTCAGAGGCCGTAAGGCAGTCTGAAAAAACTCTGACACCAGGGCTCTGCCCACACGATAAGAAGAAGATCAACACCATCATATAAACAACCAACGACCGACTGCAGGGCACAGATCTCCTCTCTCGAATAAGGGTGAGGGAGTGCGCCATACTCCACCACACGGGTGCAGCACTTTCAAACCACCTTAATAGGCCTCTGAACTGGTAGCTTCCGTTTATAATTTTATGGCCGCCCCAAGTAATGGGAAATGGGCAAGAGAATGATGATGATGATGTAACCTTATGTCAAATTTCAAGTTTTTAAGTCAACTTGAAACTAGAAATGGTCTAGGTTATTGATTTAAATTTGGACGATTATCTCGAGAATTAGTAGGGCTTCTTTTATTGAAGATAGTTTCTGGCCGCATCTTCTCTACAGCGACAACACGTTCCGACTCGGCTCTAAGTGGGCTTCAAGATCCTAAATTGAATTATAGGTATTATTTTTTGTTTGAGTTTGAGTTTTTGAGATTCTGGGGAAATTGGTTCTACGGAAACAAAACTACAAGCGTGCAGGTTGCATATACTTGAAGTTATAAAAAAAAAAAAAATCATTTATTTCAGACTTTCACCCATATAAATTAGAGGTAGTAGGTACATAGTTAAAATTAATAGAATTACATTAACAATATTATAAATTATCCAATACAACTATAAGACTTAGGCCGAGATTCAGAGACGATTTTTAAGTCTTAGTTCGAACTCCCGTATGTCAAAATCCATACATTTTGACCCTACTTAGTTCGAACTATGACTTAAAAAATCGTCTCTGAATCTCAGCCTTAGAGTTTAAGGGGGACGAAAATTGCTTGAGATATTAATTTGTTCCTCCAATAAAGTATGCGGGAGTTTTACGTTTTTTTCCGTTGACTAATTGTCTTTCGTCTGCACTAAGCTTAACAATTATGTGACGTTTTGAAATAAATTCGCGTTTCGGATTAAATAAATACAACTATTTTTATTTTGCCCATAAATTCTTTGGCGACAAAAAGCCGTGGTAAAATATGGTTTGTAAAGAATACCGGAAATGTTTTTTGATGGTGCTTTTTGAAGGACGCGAACTGAAAGCAGAGGTTTGTGGAAAAAACTGGTGATAAATCGGTTTCGATTAGATATAATTGTGCTTTAATCATCATCATCATCATGGCTTACCCTTATAAAGGGCCTATGGGTTTTAGTCCACCACGCGTGCCCAATGCGAATTGGTTGACCTCACCTACGCATCAGTATTTCCAAAAAAACCTTTCTTAGTGCACTCCTCTATCTTTTGTAAAACATGATTTCCAAAGAAGTTTGGCAGAAGGCCATGTAATGTGAGACCCAGATTTAGAGGTCCCATACATGAATGAAACTTAGTAATACATGTAGAGTGAATCAAAACTAACATAAATGCGATAAGACCGCCTTATTTTGTGCCTCTTGTATTTTTTTCTCTGTATTTTACTCTTTATATTTTGGTGTAAAATAAAGAATATTTGTATTGTATTGTATTGTATAAATGTAAATTGGTTGTAATCTGTAGAAGTTGGGGGAAAGGTATTTCTCCTTATGATACCTTTTGTGTCAAGTGTGTGAAACTCCTAATCTTTCTTATTAGATAGTGCACTCAATCTTCAACGCATTCATTGTGTTTATTTTAATGAAAATTCACGATAACCGTACCTTATTATGATAATGGAAGAAAACGAAATCACACACACTATCAGTTCAACCAAGTTCCGTAACGACCAAAAATACCTCAGTGATAACAAATTCGATTTTTTCTTTTTATTTATTTATTTCATATAAAGAAAAATACAATAACAATATTGCTTCGTGTCATTAAACATTACAATGTTTATATTGACACTGCACACTCGTCTCAGATGAAAATAGCTGTCGTGGTTGCGTTTTGCTACTGATTTTTTGACGATTTGTCTATTTTACTAGTAATTTCTACTTTTGAACCCGGACTTCTGGAGATGTGGAAGTTTTTAAAAAAAATGCCTTAATTTTTTCTGTTTTTAATAATTATGACCGCCGTCCTGAATGGCTTTTAGTTTTCGTAAAAATGGCTGGGTCCAAATCTGCCATTGTTCTTTCATGTTTCTATCTTCATGGTCCAAGAGCCCGTGACGATCAGACCTTCGTTATTTTATAAAAGCCCAAAGTCTCTCAGCTACTCCCGAGTCATGGTTGCTTTGTCATGTACCATATTAAAATTCTCTAGCCAAGGGTTAGGAGTAGGGTTGCCAACCCTACTATATAATATAGTATCCTACTATATTAGTGACCCTACTACTATAATTCTGAGGAAAATATATAGTAGGCAAAACTACTATATTTTGATGAGCAAATAATTTATAGAGCATTTAAATACATTGATACGTTGGCCCTATAAAAATGCCCACTAACTTAAAATTATTTTTTAACAATTTCTCTCTCTTCATCACATTTGTGCCATTTGATCTAGACTGGACCATTTAAAACTGTAGAATACTTCCTATACATTTTTTTAATAAATCTACTGCTGAAAAATGCTAGCAAGTTTTCCTAAAGACTGATTTATATCAAAGTTTTAATAATTATCTTATTTCTCTATCGACTCCAGCGACTTCTGCGTTTACAGGATGAATTATTATTATGACAAATACGAAATGGGGAGATGATTCAAGAATAAAGACTTTGGTATTTAGAGGTAAAAGTAGCAAAAAAAAATTCTTTTTGAAAATATTCAATTGACAAGTTCCAAAAATACTATATATTTTCTTATTTTTCCCCAATCTACTATATTTTTTAGGGCTCTCGGCTCAAACTACTATATTTGGGCGAAAAAAAGTTGGTAACCCTAGTTAGGAGTATCAAAACTGTCGGGCTACTGAGGAAACATCTTCTTATAGTGACCCAAGTAACATGTATATAATTTAGCTGTTATACTCTATTTTGTACTCTGTTCGAGCAGCTGATTTATTTAGTATGGGAAGTCCAAAATTTCTTTTACGAATATCCTGTTTCTTAGGGAAAGTTGTTCAGTATTATGGGTACATTCACCCCTTAAAGTAATGCAACTGTTTACCCTAACACCCTGTAGAAGAATTCATGTTTATTTATTGGCTGTGCGTTCTGTCCGTCAGTCAGCCACTGTTTTATACTGGATGATTTTTTTTACCGTACCGACACTTTCAGGGGTGGCTCAGCCCATCAAACTAAACAACTTTTACTATGGGAGCAAACCTGAAATAGCAAAAGAAATAATCAGCTGTTCCATACTAAACTGCAATGCCTATTCGACTCAAATGTATGAGACAGTTGATTTTTTCCGCTTTCAGGTTTGCTCCCATAGTAAAGTAAGTTGTTCAGTTTGATGGGCTGAGCCACCCCTGAAAGTGTCGGAACGTTAAAAAATAATCACCAGTATAATTCGGACTGTGCCACGACTTAACTTAACTAAATTTATTCCTGTCACTTTCTGAATTAAGATTATAAAAAGAGACAGAAAACCAACAGCTGACTTTAGTGCTGTCAAAGTGACGTTACACGCCAAAAAACACCTTAAATAAGATGGCGTACATTATGACGGCATCTTATTTTGGGCGTGTAACGTCACTTTGACAGCACTAAAGTCAGCTGTTGGTTTTCCGTCTCTTTTCTTAATCTTATTTTAGAAAGTGACAGGAATACATTTAGTTTAGTTAAGTCGTGGCACAGTCCGAATAGGAATCGTCGTGGTTTATCAGTAAAGAGAAAAGCAAACAGCTGCAAGTGTAAATAAAGAATTTGTTCCGTCACAAAACTCGATGGTTCATTCATTTTGTGTTACAATAAGATGCAATCCTGTGCAACTTTACAAGAGATTTCCAACATTTTCTCTTCAGATTTTCTTCTTAGAACTTTATTCTGCAGCTAGTTACGGGCCATTCTTGGAAATCTTACTCAATAATGTTTGTTTTCGTTCGTAAGTTCCATAAATCAAAACATTTTTATTCTTGTGTTATTTTAGTATTCAGGCATAAGAATTCTTATTGTCCCTATTGGTTAAAGATAAAGCGATCTATGATTCTTTCGATTGACGTTAAAGAAGTCAGTAGTTCTTTCGACCAAGCGTTAAGCGATCAATGGTTCTTTCGATCGGCGTTAATAAAGTCAATCGACCAAGCGTTAATCGACCAGCGGAAGTTCGATGTCCCGTATAGTTGGGTTGTTTAGATCGAAAAACAGCTCAAGTTTGCAATTTTTGATAAAAGCAAACCACTTGGCATGGGTGTTCCTTAGGTCAATAGAAGCCGATTAAGATCGGTAGGCCGCGGGAGTCCCCCCTCTGGTCCGGTAGGGGGGGGGTTCAAAGATGCGCTCCGACCGGCCACATTCCACTACTAATAACAGAATTAGTTTCGATAGTAGGTCAAGTTTGGTATCGTTTTCGGATAAATTGAGGGTGTACAATTCGTTTCTGATATAAAAAATGGTAGTATGTAGAATGGTTTTTGAGATATTTAAAAAAAAAACGAAATCGCGAGTAAAAATTTATTCTTCAAGCTATCGTAATTGTTAAAGGGGCTTCATTTTTGGAACACAAAAAATATGCCATAATAGCCTGTTTAATACAGATTATGAAAAATATAACTTATTAGCATCTCTTCATACAAAAAATAGTAGAGTTTTTTTTTTGAAGGTCGCGCGCCGCTTGCATTTGAGTCACTCGCTATGTTATGACGAGCACACGATGTTGCTACTGAGAACATAAATTCAGATAAAAATTATTTAGAATAGTGGATTAGGATCGGCTAAGCAAAATGAGCCTTGATTTTTACTCCCTAGGGGTTCAATTTCGGGACCTACCTTCTCCGTAAGCCTGCAAAATCGTAACGTACTCGGTTATTTTACAGCCTGCCAGTTTAGAACTATAATACTATTACCTATTCTGTGCTAATAGGTCAAGTTTGATATCCTTTTTGAGTAATTTTAGGCTAAAGAATGTATTTTTGATGTCAAAAGTAGTGATCGGTGAAGCAGTTTTGGAGTTATTTTTAAAATAATATATAAATTTCTAGTTTTTTCCTTTCTTCGTAATTGTTAAAGAAGCCGAAATTGTACATAGGTATCTATAGCTATAAAAATACTTGAGGAATGCTTGTACACAGATATATTAAAAATCTATTTTTATCAAGATATTGCAATAAAATGTATGTTAACACCGCGCAAGTTATTATTTTTCACCACATTTAATCACCATCCATACCTCAACTTGTAATGAATGATTATAATTGTATGAATGTAAAATCTATTTAAAATCATAATAATAGTAGACTCGGATGAAGTTATTTTTCTTTATTACACTCGTTTTTATCCTTAAGTTAGGGGTACATTGGTACCTACGCTACGGCCGAATATTTTACTATTCTCAGTTCGGATGTCTTCAGTTTTTTGTAGGCAGTGTCCGGGGTGTGGCATGGGTTTATATTAGATGTTACCATTTATCGAGTTTAGGTTTGGTTAATGATGAATGTTTGTATGTGTTTTTTTTAAATGCTTACAATATTTTTATTTTACAATCTGAATTCAGATTTTAATCTAACTAGCTTTCATAATTCATTCAGAATGAATGAAAAAAGGCTTACGAATGAAATTTATCGAGCACAGGTGAGCGGAAGTGTTGGGAGAGGCCGTCCGAGGAAAACATACCACGATCAAATCAATGATCATTTCCGAAAAGGACAAGTGCGTAGCACCCTCAATCGACGGAAGTGCATGAAAATATGTATGATGTCAATGAGGCTAAAGAAGTATGTCAGAGTCGTAGCGTGTGGCGGTCCGTGCTCTCTGCCTACCCCCTTGGGAATAGCGTGAGCTTATGTATGTATGTATGTAGCTTTCATAATTTCATAGTAATAAACTTAGATACCATAATATTTACTAGCTCGAATAAATCGGAAATACAAAAACAAACTATTTAACACAAGTTTGTATGTCTTGAAGAAGTTTAACTAAGAGAAAGAAAACAATCTGCTTATATTATTATAAATTTAAGCAGATTTTAAATTCATAATATAATGTCCAGTTGAAGTGTGGATCGTCGGCGTCGGTTGAAATGAAAGGGGTGAAAATACTAACTTGCGCGGTGTAAACATTTATTTTTCTGCAATACTTATCTCGATAGAAATGGTTCTAAAAAGTTATATTTTTATTAAATCTGTGTTAAACAAGCATTCATCAAGTATTTTTTTATAGCTATGTACAATTTCGGATTTTGTAAAAATTACAAAGACTCAAAAGTCAAAAATCTAGAATTTTTATATTATAAAAATAACTCAAACTGCTTCACCAATGGTTCTAAAAAGATAGATTCTATAAAAGACTTTTGATATAAAAAATGAATTCTTTATCCAAAAATTACTCAAAAAGGATATCAAACTTGTCCTATTAGCTAAACTGGCAGGCTGTAAAATTACCGAGTATGTTACGATTTTGCAGGCTTACGGAGAAGGTATTTCCCCAAATTGAATCCCTAGGGTGTAAAAATCAAGGCTTATTTTGCTCAACCGATCCAAACCCACTATTCTAACCAATTTTTAGCTTAATTTACGTTCACAGTAGGAACGTCGGGTGCTCGTCATAACATAGCGAGTGACAAAAAATTAAACGGCGCATGACATTCAAATTTTTTTTCTACAATTTATTGTATGAAGAGATGGTAATAAGTTATATTTTTCATAATCTGTATTAACCGGGCTATTATGGCGTATTTTTGTGTTCCGAAAATGAAGCCCCATTAATAGTTATGATGACTTGAAGAATAAATTTTTACTTGCGATTTCGATTTTTTTTTAAATATCTCAAAAACCATTCTACATACTACCATTTTTTATATCAGAAACGAATTGTACACCCTCAATTTATCCGAAAACGATACCAAACTTGACCTACTATCGAAACTAATTCTGTTATTAGTAGTGGAATGTGGCCGGTCGGAGCGCATCTTTGAACCCCCCCCTACCGGACCAGAGGGGGGACTCCCGCGGCCTACCGATCTTAATCGGCTTCTATTGACCTAAGGAACACCCATGCCAAGTGGTTTGCTTTTATCAAAATTTTACTCATTTGTGCCTAAACGCCTCTACTAGTACGGCAATCTGTTTTGAAAAGTTCTCGACTGGCGACCGCGTACCGGAAAGCGCAGCGTGGGTAGGCCTCCGACACGGTGGACAGACGACCTGGTGAAGGCGGCGGGAACCCGTTGGATGAGGGTAGCGCAGGACCCGTCGTTATGACGATCCTTGGTTATGTCCAGCAGTGGACGTCCATCGGCTGAGATGATGATGATGATCTTGGAAATCTTACTCAATAATGTTTGTTTTCGTTCGTAAGTTCCATATAAAACAAAACATTTTTATTCTAGTGTTATTTTAGTATTCTATGTCCAGCAGTGGACGTCCATCGGCTGAGATGATGATGATGATGATGAAATGATTTAAGGGGATGCTTCAGACCATCTTTTGTTTTACAGCTAACATTGAAATCGCTTTTCGTTTCATTAAGGTTGCCATCGGTGATTGCCGAACCCCGACAAGAACCTGTAATAAATAAATAAAATTTATCTTTTGCAAGGCTCTTAGGCAAACTTTTAACAGGCGTTACCTTAAGTAATGAAGTAAGCAATGAAAACTAACATGTTTGATGTTAATCTAACAATGTTATGCGGCTCGGATGGATAACATCACCCCTTTCGCCTGTTTGGGGGTTTAATACATACATACATACATAAGCTCACGCCATTGTACCAAGGGGGTAGGCAGAGACCACGGACCGCCACACGCTACGACTCTGACATACCTCTTTAGCCTCATTAACATTCATACATATTTTTGGGGGTTTAATGTTCTTCTGATATGTTAAATTTAACCATGTTTGAGATCTTGACGTCATTGCCGTGTCAAAACTACCTACTCACTTACAACTCGGGCGAATTAACTTGCCACCTGGCTCGCACGTGGCTCGGAATAAAAAAACTTGGAAAACTTGGAAAGAATAACTCGAAAATGCTAAAGTGCAGGGACACGTGCAACGGTAACTGAGATGCTATGCTACTGACCTCGCATAGCGACGGCGGGGTCCCGCGGTGGGTAGCAGGAGAGGTGTCGAATTCTGAGCCACGTGCGAGCCAGGTGCCAAGTTAATTCGCCCGGGTTGTAACGCTATAACCTCTGTTCGAAGTCGGTTATAAATAAGGACTTATTTTGCGTATTTATGTCTCTAATACAATTAATTAATTCATCATAAGATAAGATAAGATAAGATAAATATTTTTTTTTTTTTTTTACATTTTTTTTCATCATCATCATCGTATTTAAGAGTTTTGTCGGTGGAGTATTCGCCAATCCTGTCTATTCTCAGCTAGTTTCTTGAGTTCTTCTTCTTCTTATCGTGTGGGCAGAGCCCTGGTGTCAGAGTTTTTTCAGACCGCCTTACGGCCTCTGACGTGGTTTTTATGTAACGAATACTACCACCAGAGATAGTAGCCGGGACCAACGGCTTAACGTGCCATCCGAAGCACGGAATCATTTTTCTTTTCAGACAATCAGGTGATTCAGCCTGCAATGTCCTAACCAACTGGGGAAAAATGCACAAAGTGACATATCACTAGGTGTCCCCCGTGGGAATCGAACCCACGACCTCCGTGTCGAGAGTCAATGCTCCTAACCATTAGACCACGGAGGCAGTTCTTGATACGTCACGAAATCAACCTTTTCCTTCACTTGGGCTAGATAACTCTGTCTAGGTCTTCTTCAGCCTCTCTTCCCCTCTATCTTCTCTTCCAGTATGGTTTTAAAGAAATTGTCGTTTCGTGACAAGTGTCCGATCATTTTTTCCCTCCAGTTTCTTTCACTTATGAATAATTAATCAGACATCATGAAGAAATTACCACAAAACTTAGGCAAACCACAGACCGAGAATTTAATGAACAAGAACGAATGATAGAACGAGTAAACGGTACGTTTCCTAGTATGTTTTAATTAATAGTTGGACCGAGACACAGTCCTGTGCGGGCTAAAACGTAGTTCCGTTGGAATCATGTGTTTTGTAGATTTATGTACGTTTAGAGTTTCCATTTTAGCACATACATATTATTGTACTTACCTATAATCCCCGCAAGTTGATATTGCGATGGAACCTTGTGACAATAACAGCTGCGTGACGTCATCAAGCACGGGCTAACCTTGCGAACGGTACTGATGGTGCACAGTCGACTACGTCAAAATTACGTCACCAAGATGGCCGCCAATCGCAATATCAACTTGCGGGGATTATACCTACTATTGTAGTATACTTAGCTGCTAAGTGTATTACAATAGTAGGTAAGTACTATTTATTGGTAGTCTTAAGAACGTGCAAATTGGATGGTCTGGTCTACGTTCAAAAGTCTATTATGATTTGAAAAACTGAATATCTTATTAATTTTTACTCCTAAACCAACTGGAGTTATGCAGGCAGACCTAGTCCATCCCCATTACAGAGATGCTCATCGCCCTATTAAGAGGCTCCCCATGGTAAATGCTAGCTCGGGCCATATTTTACTGGTTTTTAGAAGCTATCTTCTCGTTATTTGAAAGACACACAAATAATTGTAAAGTGTAGCAATATTCTTCAACATCTCGGCTTTATTTGCTAAAGATCATATTTCTTATTTTTCTATATAGTCCGATCACCGGAGGGGTTTGACCCTAACAGTAAATCGTCTCTCGCTGAAACTTTATAGTGTGATAAAGTGAAGTATAAAGATAACGGTTGACAAGTATCTAGGTTTTTTTTATTTGGAAGTTAGGTATTTATACCTAAACATAACAATCACTTATAGCTCTCGGCGGAAAAAGTTTCTCTCCAAAATTCCTTTGGTATATGTTAGTATATACTAATTACCATAGAGGTGATCGGTATCTAGGAATTTATCGATTTCACGAAGGGATAAACATAAAAATACCGTTTTTAATCCATAACTACTGCAGGAATAATAGTCTCACAATTGTTGTCTTTTTGTGTGTATTAATTTCATTACATGTATCGTCTTGCACAAGAAGCTAGAATATTTTCGTTTCAATTATAGTTTTATGATTTTTGGGCAATAACTTACTTCGGAAACGTATTCTCTTCCTCTTTATCCATTTACAAGTTACAATACACTTTAATGCAACAGGATTACTAAGAATCTATTAAAATTTCGCCCTCATTAGTATATTAACATTTTTTCAATAATATTCTTCCCGCGCTAGGCCCCGATCTACGAGCGCGGGGTGCGGAAGGGTTGAGGGGAGTGGGCGGCGGCGGGCACCGCATCATCGCACGTGCTCAATCAGTGCTACCCGCCCGCGCCGCGCCGCTGATTTATAATAGTACCTACTGTAGCCCCGGGACTATTTAATTACAAAAAAGATTACCGATTGCCGTTTTGATATTGTTGTAGGGTATGAAATTACTAATATAAAAACCCTATTCCTGCGAAATTACTAATATAAAAAAAACTTTTTGTATAATGTCATGTTCCTTGCCTTAGTTCAATACTGTAATAGTAAGACTGTCTAAAGTTGTCATACAAAGCTATGGGACTAGATGAAAACGTCTATTTTGATAGGTCTTATAGCTTTGTATGGCAACTTTAGACAGTCTTACTATTACGTATGGGTAGGTGTTGATATTGAACTAATAATTACTATAATTTACAGTGCATAATCACTTAATCACTGAGATAGAGACTCTTTACTAAAAAGTGCCATATTTAACCTCAAATTTTACGTAATTATTTTTGAAAATCCACTTTTTTGTCTGTAAGTTCTTAACATTTTTAGCCATTCTATTCTTTAGTCACTAGTCTAAAAATAGTTTCTGCGAAAGATTTGTGTACCTGCATCTGTAGTTTAGCTTTTATTGATTATTCTCTGTTCTTCTGTTTTTTGATCATAACTTCGGACATAAGTGTAAGAAATAGCTGAAAATCAGAATTTACATGTTTCAATTTATGCTCTATTTTAAAAGACGATAAAAAATTTTGGTGTAAAAAAAAACAGAATAATCGGTCAGGGTTGCCTCTTGTCTCTCATTTTATTCAAAATTATTCGATTTTTTTTCTTTTTTTCAGTTTCTTTTAGTTCACTATACTATTACGTATATTCATTCAGCCTCTGGACCGAATTCATATTTTAGCTTCATTTTTACGTAAATAATTTTCGAAAACCAACTTTTTTATTTATAGTTTTTAATTTTTTCCATCAATTTTATCGTGTTGCTGGGTACACAAAAATAGGCTCAGAGTCAAAATTTCTCTCACAGACCGTCACAGTTTTGGTTCTATAAGGGTTTTTATTTTCCACTTTTCAAATTCTAATTGTTTTATTCTCGCTGTACAACTTTGTAGGTTATCTACAGGGTCAAGGGTGTGACAAAACACCCTAGTAATACTTAAGGGGGTGCTTCAGACCATCAAACTGAACAACTTTCACTACGGGGCCAACATCGAGAAAAAATTAAAAAATATGCTGTCCCATACAAAACTGCAGTACCGACTCGACTAAAATGTATGGGATAGCAGATTTTTTAATTTTTTATCGATGTCGGCCCCATAGTGAAAGTTGTTCAGTTTGATGGTCTGAAGCACCCCCTTAAGTATTACTAGGGTGTTTTGTTACACCCTGTATACAGCGTGTTAATGAATTAACGCAAAACTAGAAAGTAGTTTGTTTAGAATCGAGAGCAGAATCGAATTATCATGGTTTCAACATAGGTAATTTTTTTCAAAATATTAATTTTTTTTTTTGCAAAATTTAAAATTTACTGAACCCGATGACAACCCACCGCACGGGCACACTCACCCTACTTACTACCAAAACAAGATTATAAAAATGTATCCATGAGTACGTTAGCGCTTTCTTTCAGTGCTGAAATGATAACAAATCATTTTTGCCTCAAAACTTAAAATGCGAATAACTTTAAATTTTACCTATCAAAATAATGAAATTATTGTTGCAATCTAATTATTTTGTTATAAATCAGTTGGGGTGTATGAGGTTTTGCGTTAATTCATTAACACGTTGTATGACCATAGATCCTTTAAATTTCAGAACGGTTGAGCATACTGAAAAAATATTCTGAATTATTCTTGTATTCACTTTTATTATCATTTTAACGATCTAGTCTGTCTTGGCATCAACCATAGCTTCATATCTCTTAGTTTAACAACTCACAAATTTTACTGAGCATCGAGAGTGCATAAGTTTATCCTACCACTATCCATCATCTACATTCATCATCAGATAAGCTCTTGGCCACCCTAATATTACATTGTCATTAGGTTTATCTTTGTGTACCACATTGCAGTCAATTCTGATAACGGGAACTGGTTTTTAATCTTGCATGTAGCTAACATGGAACACGATTTGTACAAAACTCTTCAAGCGAAGCACAAAAATAAATGCGGTCAAAGTATATAATAAATTGCCATACGAAATGAAGACTCTTCCGAATGAGAAGTTTCTCAAGGACCTAAAAACCTTTTTAGTATCAAAATTTCCCTAATGACCTAAACGAGCATTAAGATGATTTTAGAGTAAACAAATTGTGGCCTGCAAGGAGACAGTTTTCAAATTTCGCTTTAATGTGTTTGACTAACAAATTCAATGTATATTATAAAATAACATTTTTCTATTTTTATAATGTACCAAATGAAATCCATTTAATTATTATTCTTTCTTTTTTCGTGTGTTTTAATGTAAAAATGTAAATGGACATTGTATTAATTATTTTGTACTTGGTAAATTCCTATAATGTAAAGTATGTATTATCAATATCACTATTGTAAAATTGCCACACCCAAAATGGGTAAAATTACATTGAGACTGTATTATCACTGACATCTACCTATTGTAAACATTTATTTTGTCGCAATAAATATAAATGAAATGAACTAACATAATATAAACTTACTAATAACTAACAAGACGTTAAATGAAAGCTTGTAAAAAAATGCACATGAACTGGAGATGGATTACGGGATATGTTAATATTCCGTGTGCATGTGCATTTTTATGTACATGTGTAACTTGACTTGCTCACTTCAATTCGGCCGCAATTTCACTTGCGCCGGCACGCCGGCCTCAGTGGTCGGTGCACTGGCGCAATAGCGCTAATAATAATCTACGAATAAGAATGTATAGAAATGTAAATCAAGCTCAAAAAGTAGCACCAAAAAAACTGTACCGTGTTCTAAATTTGTTCTTTAAAAACTGTACCTTGCCACTAAAACTCATACAAAATGGGTAGATAGAGACTACCACTTGCCACACGCTACGATTCTTACCTACTTCCAGGATTTTTTTGCCGCGCCAGCGCACCACCGTCACCACGATGTCTATTGCGCCGGTGCGCCGACCACTGAGGCCGGCGCGCCGGCGCAAGTGAAATTGTGGCAAAGTTGAACTGAGCAAGTCAAGTTCCACCAAATACGTTAATATCCCGTAATCCATCTCCAGTTCATGTGCATTTTTTTACAAGCTTTCATTTAACGTCTTGTTAGTTATTAGTACCTAAGTTTATATTATTATATTAGTTCATTTCATTTATATTTATTGCGATAATATACATGTTTACAATAGGTAGATGTCATTGATAATTCAGTCTCAACGTAATTTTACCCATTTTGGGTGTGGTAATTTTACAATATTGATATTGATAATACATACTTTACATAATAGGAATTTCCCAACTAACAAGTTAACCTTATAAAATTGAATCTATAAGGTCTAAACTCTATTAGTAGTTTTAAAAGAGCATTTATTATGCCAATGTACCTTATAAAGGCACATTATAAGAAGATTTAGCTAATATTACCTTTATTCTTATAATTTGGCTGGTTAAACGCTAATAAATCCGATTAATATGGCTACAATAATGGTTCAAAATTTTGTCTTCTTTTAGAAGCTAATTACATTGCTTTTTAGCCGTATAATATTCAATGCCATATAAAGGCTTTTCATAAGGCCAATTATTCTTTTAAAAGTAGTGCACAAGGTCACTACGATGCTTTTGAACTTACAGAAGCATTTTATAAGATATCTATCAAGCAAACTAATAACAGCAAATTATATGGTCTTTACAAGAATGAAAGCAATCCATAAATTCACTTATATCTAAATATATAAAAGAAGAAACTGACTGAATGACTGACTGACTGACATATCAACGCACAGCCCAAACCGCTGGGTCTAGAGATTCCAAATAGTAGTTTTTACGCGATACTCGAACAAACACAGATATCTAGTTTTTATAATAGTGTAGAAAACTAGATTTTGCCTGCTACTTCGTCAGCACCGGTTCCCGTTATTGTAGCAAGATAAAAAATATACCTTGTTTTAAGTCAAATTTTATGCTTTAAGATACAATAAATTTCATCAAAATCGGTTCAGTAGTTTTTACGTGACAGTCATACAAATACTAATTAAAATAGTGAAAATGCCTGTTTTCGTTATAGCATCACCTAAAAACTACTTGATCGATTTTGATAATATTTGTTGTGTTTTAAAAACCAGTTCCCTTTATAAGAATTCACTGCAATGTGGTACACATAGATAAACCTAATGACAATGTAATATTAGGGTGGCCAAGAGCTGATCTGATGATGAATGGAGATGATGGATAGTGGTAGGATAAACTTATGCACTCTCGATGCTCAGTAAAATTTGTGAGTTGTTAAACTAAGAGATATAAAGCTATGGTTGACGCCAAGACAGACAAGATCGTTAAAATGATAATAAAAGTGAATAAAAGTACAAGAATAATTTAGAATATTTTTTCAGTATGCTCAACCGTTCTGAAATTTAAAGGATCTATGGTCATATAGATAACCTACAAAGTTGTACAGCGAGAATAAAACAATTAGAATTTGAAAAGTGGAAAATAAAAACCCTTATAGAACCAAAACTGTGACGGTCTGTGAGAGAAATTTTGACTCTGAGCCTATTTTTGTGTACCCAGCAACACGATAAAATTGATGGAAAAATTTAAAAACTATAAATAAAAAAGTTGGTTTTCGAAAATTATTTACGTAAAAATGAAGCTAAAATATGAATTCGGTCGAGAGGCTGAATGAATATACGTAATAGTATAGTGAACTAAAAGAAACTGAAAAAAAGAAAAAAAATCGAATAATTTTGAATAAAATGAGAGACAAGAGGCAACCCTGACCGATTATTCTGTTTTTTTTTACACCAAAATTTTTTATCGTCTTTTAAAATAGAGCATAAATTGAAACATGTAAATTCTGATTTTCAGCTATTTCTTACACTTATGTCCGAAGTTATGATCAAAAAACAGAAGAACAGAGAATAATCAATAAAAGCTAAACTACAGATGCAGGTACACAAATCTTTCGCAGAAACTATTTTTAGACTAGTGACTAAAGAATAGAATGGCTAAAAATGTTAAGAACTTACAGACAAAAAAGTGGATTTTCAAAAATAATTACGTAAAATTTGAGGTTAAATATGGCACTTTTTAGTAAAGAGTCTCTATCTCAGTGATTAAGTGATTATGCACTGTAAATTATAGTAATTATTAGTTCAATATCAACACCTACCCATACGTAACAGTAAGACTGTCTAAAGTTGCCATACAAAGCTATAGTGTGAGATCCGACCGTAAAATTATGCACCTATTTCTTAGGCGAACGAAATGTGATTCTAGTTTATGCTTACACAGAGATTAATTCAACGCCACCAAGTTGCCTATAAAAATCTTGCCGCAAGTATCTTTTCCATTATGATTTGTGGTATAACTTTTTCCACCTGTCTGTTAGGGAAGTAAATGAGGTGCCATCGGAAGGAGACTAATTTAAAGTACTGGAAAAACTAGGGTTGCCACCTCTCAATCTGCCGCAACTATAGGGTTGCCAGGTTCAAAGAAGTCATTTTTGAACCTGAAAACCCTAGAGTTGCGGCGGACTGAGAGGTGGCAACCCTAGTTTTTCCAGTTCTTTAGACTGGTGTTCTTCCGATGGCACCTCATTTCCTTCCCTAGCAGACAGGTGGAAAAAGTTATACCACAAATCATAATGGAAAAGATACTTGCGGCAAGATTTTTCTAGACAACTTGGTGGCGTTGAATTAACCTCTGTGTAAGCATAAACTAGAATCACATTTCGTTCGCCTAAGAAATAGGTGCATAATTTTACGGTCGGATCTCACACTACTTTAAGACCTATCAAAATATGGATCAAAATAGACGTTTTCATCTAGTCCCATAGCTTTGTATGACAACTTTAGACAGTGTTACTATTACAGTATTGAACTAAGGCAAAGAACATGACAGTATACAAAAAGTTTTTTTTATTTTAGTAATTTCGCAGGAATAGGGTTTTTATATTAGTAATTTCGTACCCTACAACAATATCAAAACGGCAATCGGTAATCTTTTTTGTAATTAAACAGTCCCGGGGCTACAGTAGGTACTATTATAAATCAGCGGCGCGGCGCGGGCGGGTAGCACTGATTGAGCACGTGCGATGATGCGGTGCCCGCCGCCGCCCACTCCCCTCAACCCTTCCGCACCCCGCGCTCGTAGATCGGGGCCTAGCGCGGGAAGAATATTATTGAAAAAATGTTAATATACTAATGAGGGCGAAATTTTAATAGATTCTTAGTAATCCTGTTGTATTAAAGTGTATTGTAACTTGTAAATGGATAAAGAGGAAGAGAATACTTTTCCGAAGTAAGTTATTGCCCAAAAATCATAAAACTATAATTGAAACGAAAATATTCTAGCTTCTTGTGCAAGACGATACATGTAATGAAATTAATACACACAAAAAGACAACAATTGTGAGACTATTATTCCTGAAGTAGTTATGGATTAAAAACGGTATTTTTATGTTTCTCCCTTCGTGAAATCGATAAATTCCTAGATACCGATCACCTCTATGGTAATTAGTATATACTAACATATACCAAAGGAATTTTGGAGAGAAACTTTTTCCGCCGAGAGCTATAAGTGATTTTTATGTTTAGGTATAAATACCTAACTTCCAAATTTAAAAAAAACCTAGATACTTGTCAACCGTTATTTTTAAACTTCACTTTATCACACTGCAAAATTTCAGCAAGAGATGATTTATTGTTAGGGTGTCCATACAAGAAATCTCCTCGATGATTGAACTAATAAAGTACACATGAAACCTGTGTTCAAAGAAAAGCCTAAATATTGGAAAAAATCTGTATTATTTGCATCTACTTTTTAAGTTGAAGTCACATTTACTTCAGACACACACCTTGTATACAATATTAAGATCTAAAATTGCTATTAGATCTTTTTTTTTAAGACCAATATATAATGAGTTAATTAGATAATTGTTAAATTTGGGGCGAATTCTTATGATTTAAGGATTTGATTTCCTTGGATTAGAAGGCTCCACTGTGACATAATGCAGGACAAGCTAGTCAAAAATAGGTGTACCTACGAAAATGACGTAGTTTAGTAGAGGTGAGGTGGCTCTGAAAGAGTCAAGGTAGGTCGGTCAGGGAAACCCCTTAATACTGAATCAGCCTTGCAGCTAATGATAACAAAAAGTACGTCTATCTCTTATACTATTAATATGAGAGATCTACCAGCGGCGAATGGGCGGTAGTGTTCTTAGCCAACAAGCTGAAAACTTATTATTCAATGCCAATTTTGTCTAAAGTGTCTTCAGTGTTTGTTCTAATCTGTTCTCTTCTGCATAAGAACCCTTATCCCTTTGTCTATTCTAAGCCGAAACCTATAAGTTTGACATGTATAAAGAGATCTGCTCGCCAGTATTAGCTTGCTGATTGTCCAGGGTGCGTCAGACATTTCAGGGGTTCAGGTCTGAGGGGAGGCTCTCTTGTGCATCCAAATTAATTTAAAAAAGATCATCATCCGCGTTTCATGCATTTATGGTACAAATGTGAATGTGCCGTAATTTTTGTTACATCAAAAATATGTGAAAAGGCAGATTTTGCAAACCCAAATAATACCAAGGATAATCGGCCTACAGCTTTGGTGCCAAAACAATAAATATTTAGACGAACAAGTCCTAACAGAATATCGTATTTTTTTGCGGCCGGCACTTTCACGTTTTGGGCCAAAACGGGTTGATGTTTTTTTCTAATTTTTGCACTTGCACCTTCTAAACATTCTAAGCACTGCAAAGTCTTAAATAACACGGGACGGGCGTTTCCGGCTGGCGTTTAGAGGCATAAATTCGTACCACTTCCTGTAGCTTGCTATTTCTATAGTGTACCTACTGAATGAAAAATAAATGACGAAAAAGCTAACTCTGCCTTTATGTATCCATGAAGTTCCATTATTAATACTTACTCGTATGTGGAGTGAAAGGATAACCGCCGCTCTCCCTTGAAAAAATACCTTAAAATGTATAGAAGTTTTGACTGAAGTCAAATGTGTCATAAATTATGAGGTTTTATAAAAACGACTCAGATAGTATCATTTATTTTTATTTAACGAGTTATTTAATCATTTATTATTAATCTTGACTATTATAAAACAGTAAATTTGAAAAAAGAATGTAGTTTGTTTGTTTGTTTGTTTGTGTATCACCACAGAATAGGTAATAGTATATATGGTATCACGCAAAAACTACTGAACCGATTTTGATGAAACTTTTTTTAACCGACTTCAAAAAAGGAGGAGGTTTCTCAATTCGACCGTATATATTTTTTTTTTTTTTTTTATGTGTGTTCGCGGATAACTTCGTCGTTTATGAACCGATTTCGATGATTCTTTTTTTGTTGGAAAGGAGATATCCCAAGTGAGGTCCCATGATAAGGAAACCAGGATCTGATGATGGATCCCAGAGATATCGAGGGGAACCTTCGAAAATCGTAGTGCCGTCTAGTGCGTTTGTTAATTTAAAGCACTACTATTAAATCGAACTAATGAATTTGCCACTGAAAATTGTGAAATAAACAAAATTTTAACAAAAAAATTAAAACCGCCTTCAAAAAACTAAAAAGTTAAAAAATAATATTGCAGCCGATGACTTTCCCGTTCGCATCATAAGAACATTAATTTGTTTTATAGAAGTCGGTGTCAAGCCAAGCCAAAAAATGCAAGCCCTGTCGCGAATCGTACCGGCTTGACAGCGACTTCAATAAAACAAATTAATGTTCTTATGATGCGAACGGGAAAGTCATCGGCTGCAATATTATTTTTTAACTTTTTAGTTTTTTGAAGGCGGTTTTAATTTTTTTGTTAAAATTTTGTTTATTGTTTGGTAGCGTAACATCTGACTTAAAATCTGGTATATAATTTATGCGGACGAAGTCGCGGGTAAAAGCTCGTAAATTATAAAAAAACAGCAACCCCAACATGGCTGTCAATGTTGTTTAGTAGGATGTGTTGCAAGTACAATGTTTTTTTTATATAAAAATGATAAAAACTAATAAATCATTACAAAATAAACTAATGCCTGCAGTTAGTTTCTAGTGTTCCATAGTCCATAATAAAAATAGAAGGACGGTTATACATTTTTGGGTATTATGTGCCAGATGTGAGGGATGCTTCAGATCAAAGTGAACGGTTTTGGGCTTTGCGTTGTCTGCCAGTCAGTCACAAGACTGATTTAAACACATTGGCGTAGCATGGGTTTCCGCCGCCCGGGGCACAGACTGATTTTGCCGCCCCCTTATCTTTATAAGACGACATACACAAAAAATAAAGGAGCGAGCGTAGCGAGCTCGAAATTTTTTAACACAGCTATTCGGGTTGTGGTCACACATCTTTTGGTTTATGTATGCAAAAATAAAAACTTAGAGGGAGCGAAGCAAGCTCGACTTTCTTTCTCTATACGTATCGGTTATAGCCAGTGCTTTTTACGTATTAAAACATGTGCAAAGTAACCTAAGTAAAAGAAAGTACCTAGTAGTAGTATGGATCGGGCAAAGCAAGCTCGAAATTTTCTGAGCTGTGGTTACTCTTTAGGATTATGTGTAGGTACAGTTATCAAAACAGAAACTCAAAGCGAGCTTGACTTTTAAATATTACAATTTTTTTATAGACCGAGCTCAATAAATCTATATTTTTCTCGAATTTGCTGCCCCTAGTAAAGTGCCGCCTGGGGCATTTGCCCCCAGCCCATAACAAGTACCTACTTGATACAAAATATCAAAATGAAAAGAAAAAAAATTTGGTCTTTTGAAATGCGAGTGTGGCCCTCGAAAACAATTTATTTCAAGTGAGGTAAACGTCCCTGTGATAGACAGCTTGTTCATTAGAAAAGAAACCAATTGAAAAACAAGTCGAGGGTGAGTTGGACACATATTACAGGGGTTCTGTAGTCATGTTTACCTTATTTTGTAGGGAATAAAACACCCTAGTGTTATAGACCATCAACTAACTTTAGGTTTGGATACAAGGTCGAAAGAAAGAAATCAGCTGTCATAGGACAGCAGATTCATACGCGGATTCATTCATTAATTCAGATACATTTGAGTCATTTTATATGAAACACCTTATTTTATTCGCGATTTTGAAGTTGGGATAGATTGAAAGTTGTTCAGTTTGTTGGTGTGAACTAAATCACCCCTTTCAATAGGTGGTCCCCTTTAGGGTGTTTTGTTACACATTAAACGGTAAAAAAACCTGGGTGTCTACCCGGATATTCGAAATTAGCGATTGCGTGAACGTTTCCCTCCATTGTCAACTCTATTACAACGAAGTTCGGACCGAAACGGTTGCGCTATATTATTTGTATATTATGTATATTGTATATTATTTGTATGCGCTATATTTTTCGATAATATCGAAAATCGAAACTCTGGGTACAGGGCCTGGTTTCACAACATTCTGAATAATAAATGTCCATAAAATAATTTCAGAGTGGAATATACCGTTGTAAGTGTCATAGTACCGTTTGATACCATTTGTTTATGGAGCCCTAAAAAACAGAAAAGAAAACCGTTTTATTTTTCACTAACGCGATACATTGAAAGTAAATTACGAACGATTGAGAATGACTTAAAACGTTAAACATTTGCTTGGAAGCTTAGATCAAACGAAAAGAGGAAAACGCGCTCGCTGTGACCTCGCTGTGACCGGATGGCTATAGACTATTTTTTTTTCGTATCAGCTATTCGTTACAAGGCTAGATAAAATCAGAAATGAGTATATCCGAGGGACCTTTAAAGTCGCTGAAGTGCAGCATAAAATGCGGTAAAATAGATTGTGCTGGTATGGACACGTTATGCGCCGTAGCGAAAACCACATGAATAGACGGGTGATGGCCATAGAAGAGGGGAAACGAGGTAGAGGACGTCCACCGAGCACCTGGATGCGAACCGTCTCAAAGGATATGTTGATGGGCTTAACGCCGGAAATGACGCAAAACCGCCAAGAGTGGCGAAATAGCATCAGGAAGGCTGACCCCAAATAGGGAACAAGCAAGGAGATTGATGATCAGCATGAGCCATATTGCATGACAATCACTTAGTCAAAAGATAAGGCAGTCAGTAATGGTCGTATCGAGACTGCCTTAAATTAATTGTTGTTTTGGTATTTTTTTGAGGTATATGTGGAAAAATATGGGCGGCCATATTTTTACACATACCTCCGAACTTACGGCATTTTCTTATCATTCTCGGGTATGCAGGTTTCACCACTGAGTTAGCGATAGTGATAAATACCTACAATCGTACATTAATTCCGTTGAACTTATTGGAACAAGCCAGGAATGGAACCGTTCGCCGCCTCGTGATTGAGTTGCTAGCTCTTTCCTGTATGGGCTTTTGATATAAAGAATTTGTATTTGATTAGTTACCTTTAAAAAATTAAAAGAATTTATTGTCAAAAACCAAAATTAAACTCACATAATTCACTTCAGCAACATGCGTCGTCAACCATCTTAATAAAAACAAAAACTGCTTCTGCTTTATTTACCTATTTCTTTACCAGATACCTACATGAATTGAAACGACTTAAATAATACATCACATAAACTAAAATATATTTTTAGGTTACATAAAAACACACTGAACATGGTGACATTTGAAGTGCGTTTCGGCTTTTTATGGGTGCTTCGAACTCGAGCTTTAGAACTGACCCTGTACCCGGACTTTCGATGTTTCGATGATCGCCACTGTTTCGGACCGCACTTCATTGTAGTAGAGTTGAAATTGGAACGAAAACATTCACGCAATTGCGAAGTTCGAATGTGCGGGTAGACCCACTGATTTAATTTATACAGGGTATAAGTGACAGCCTAGCAAATACTGAAACGGTGAACTCAGACCATCAAACTGAACAACTTTCAGTATGGTTCCTTCCTCAGGAAACGCGAAAAAAAATCCGCTGTCCCATACAAAGCTGCTGTACCTACCCAACTAAAATGTATGGGAAAGCTGATTTATTTTTGCGTTTCCTGAGGTAGGCTCCATAGTGAAAGTTGTTCAATTTGATGGTCTGAGTTCACCGTTTTAGTATTTGCTAGGCTGTCACTTACACCCCTGTAATTGTTAACATTACAATACAGACTTTACGCATCTTCCTCTTTTGGTTTTATCTTTGATTTGGGAGTAACATTTTAACGAAATGAAATAGTGAATTTAATACAGCAGTTGAGAAATCTAATCCTCAATCGTTCTTTATTTAATGAAATACGATTCTTTAAACATGTTGTTTGGATTTATTACTTTTTTAAATGGATTTTTTACTGTTATTTGGACTAGTATTTATTCTGTGATTTGGAGCAGAAGCAGTAAATTACTTTTAAATGTATTAAATATTAGGTACTCAGCTGTATTCTCTTATCTTTATAATAAACTAGAGTTAACCCGCGACTTCGTCCGCACAAATTATGTACCAGATTTTAGGTCAGATCAGTTTTTTATAAGCTACCAAATAAAAAAAGTTTCATCAAAATCACTTCAGTACTTATTGCGTGATGCTCGTTCAAACAAACAAACAAACACACAAACAAACAGACAGACAAAAAATCCAAAAATTGGTGATTAGGAATCAGGGACACCTAAAAACCACATCGTAACTTTTTTTTTGTTAATATCTTCAATGTACAGACACAATTCTGTTACAGTTTTATAATAGTTTAGATAGATTTTACGTAATAGCTACGAGCTACGTCGTAGGGACTACGTCACAGCCACAGGGCCTACGTCGTAGGCCCACAACTTTCCCGCCGCTATAGCCTGTATACAACAGCTTTTACTATGGAGTCGTAAAAGAAAATCAGCTGTTGTCAACATTTAAGTCGAGTGTGTACTGCAATTTTGTATGGAACAGCAGATTTTTTCCGCGATTTCCAATTGCGCCCATAGTGAGTGTTCAGTTTGATGACTAGAATGCATGGCTTAAGTTTTCGCACTGATTAAAAATGTATCCTGTATAGGGTAAACAGTTGCATTACATTAAGGGGTGATTATACCCATGATACTGAACAACTTTCCCAGAGAAACCTATAGGAAATTCACAAAAATACCAT
The DNA here is from genome assembly GCA_922987775.1 of Agonopterix subpropinquella. Lineage (NCBI taxonomy): Eukaryota > Metazoa > Arthropoda > Insecta > Lepidoptera > Depressariidae > Agonopterix > Agonopterix subpropinquella. The sequence continues at coordinate 1,815,034 of OV277714.1, forward strand.
TCGACTTTTCATACAAACGTTCGATCAGCTGATTGCGTTTAATACGGAAAGTTCAAAAACTTTTAAAACAGGGTGTAACAAAACACCCTAGTAATACTTAAGGGGATGCTTCAGACCATCAAACTGAACAACTTTCACTATGGAGCCAACATCGAGAAAAAAAAAATCACCTGTGCCATACAAAACTGCAGTACCGATTCGACTAAAATGTATTAGCAGATTTTTTTTATTTTTTCTCGATGTTGGCTCCATAGTGAAAGTTGCTCAGTTTGATGGTCTGTAGCACCCCCTTAAGTATTACTAGTGTGTATTGTTACACACTGTTATAGGATTCTTAGGAAAATTTGTCTAGTATCATGGGTACAATCACCCCTTAAAGTAATGCAACTGTTTACCCTAACACCCTGTATGGGCCAGCTGATATTTTTTTCGCGATTTCGATATTAGACCCAATAGAGAAGTTCAATTTGATGATCTGCTCATCATCTTAAAAAACCGTCAGCATTATTAAGTTGAATCCTATACAGGGTGAAATTGATATCATTAGCATCCTTTTAAACTAAGAGTCTACCCATCAAACTGAACAACTTTTATTATGAGAGCAAACCGATGGGAGCAAATACAAAATCAGCTGTTGCATATATTTGAGTCGAGTAAGCGTTGCAGTTTAGTATGGAACAGCTGATTATTTTTGCTCTGATCGGTTTGCTCCCATAGTAAAAGTTGTTCAGTTTGATGGGTAGACTCTCAGTTTAAAAGGGTGCTAATGATATCAATTTCACCCTGTATGTGTGTGCTAAAATTAAAATATTATGGGCATAGCAGTATCAGTGTATTTTTCATAGCTTTAGAAAGCTATTGCCTGCAATAGGCCACAATAAATACATAAACCGGCACCTGCTGAGATTGGCTTCGACCCACAAACTGGTCCAGGCCAGGATTCCAATATTTTACGTCAACTCATCGCTACCAGTTGTTCTGCGCTCTATAAATCACATTATAGGAGAGACATTTCCACACCAATAAAATGGTTTGGCTCAAGTTATAAGAGGCGACGAGTAGGTATATGAATTCATAAAATATTTTGCGAGAGGACGTTGGGGCTCGACCCTTTGCTAGATGGGGCGAGGACGTACATAATGGGGCATGTAGAATGATTCAATGAATTTCCCTAACAGCACAAATGCCTACAAGATATCTAATAGATATCTACAAAATATCTAAGTGTCTACAAAATATCTAGTAGATATCTAGTACATATTCTGTGCTGTGTGGGTATAAAGAAAATGCTTGTGTATCTCTGCGAGTTCTAAGCATTCTTTTTAGTAAAAATTTAAAGTAATTTTTAGTTCTAATACCGATGCCATAGTCGTCCAAATATGGGTAGTGCTTCCCAATAATCCCAACACTTTGACGTCAAGAAGGTAGGATGTTAGAATTGTTTGTACTTTCGTGGCGATGAAGATAGGTACAAAGTAAATTTTCAAACTCGGGGTACATTTAGTACAAATGGAGTACTTTGTTACCGGTATATGCTAAATACTGTAACAACCACCCCTGGGGTCATTTAAAAAATAATAAATACTAAACGGAAGTCTTTACCTAAAAAATAATTCGAAAATATAAAATTAGGAAATACATTAAGTTATAAGAAGTTATTATGGCCTTTGATGTGATCGTCTATTAGAAAAGTAGGAACCCTATATTGTGGACAGTTGTGTAGTAACGCAAGAACTTTGTAGAGGTTGCGAGATGTATGAAAAAAGATAATGTAGCATAAATAATTATTTTAAAAATAAAGTTTAGTAAAATAATATTATATTTGATGAAAATAAAGTAGATAAGGTAAAAATGGTATTCATACTGGTTAGTATATTTGGAATCTGTATAGGTAAGAGGAAAGGAAATGGGGTCCCCTCAGAAGCGAGGGGAATAATGGGAAAGGGGGCCCCCCATGACAGAGGGGATCAGAGGGAGCCCCAACCTTCGCTCCCTCTACTGTGAAGGTCAACCAGGGGTAACCTCCTCCAGGAAAACTGGACAAACTAAAGGGGAAACCTTTTTTTTTTTATCTATTATTTTCCTGAAAGAAGGTATAAAATATATTAAAATGAAATTCGATGTTATTTGAATTTTATGGTTATAAACCATATTTAAACTGAATGACTCAAGGTATTTTGAATTGAATTAAATAATGAGTCGACTATCCCTAAGGAAGAAGCTAGAGTTGAATAAAACAAAACTACACAAAATCTATTTCATGTGTGGCGATCCATATTATTAAATTCAATATGTCCAATCAATACCGATATTAATGTAATATATGTGGTGAATTATATGATAGTGTGAACAGCCTTCGTGCACTGCTAATAGTAAAATAATTTTTAACTCAAATAAAATGGGCTCTATGTGTGAATATAACCTGCAAAACCTCACCCTCCGTCTCTCAAGTTCTTCAATAAGGTGTCCATCAAGCATAGTAGAAGCCCAGGCCAAAGCATTATGTTTTTTGTTCGACACGACTATATCCAATCCGGTCCTTATCGGCATCTCGAGGACTAGATAAGTGACTATTGCAATGGCAATCCCCACACAGAAGGTGATGAAAATGTTTTTCTACTGTAGAATTAAAAATATGCTATGCATTCCAACTTTTGTAGAGAGTCACTTTGAGATGGTCCTTCCTCCGTGTAGAGTCATATTGAAATTGAGGTGAACATATCCCGTAGTGACTGGCTAAAGATCTCTCACAAAATAGATTATTCAGTGAAAACAAAACTCTAAACTCCATCCCTGGAATTCTAGAAGGAATTGTGTCAAAGACACTTAAATAGTAGAGATAAAAATGTTTGGGTCTGTATAAAAGTGTTATAGCACTAGGGTATAATAAAATATATCAGAGATATAAGTGTATGATAATAATTTCTTATGTAGGGTAGGAATCCATGTGATCATTGTATTTTGTTTTGTTTCATGATCATATTTTTGACTGACTCGACATTTAAGAGCTATTTCAGCAAGGTGCTTTGTCATTGAGAAGAAATAGCCAAACAAACTCCATGACTGCAACCAAATTATGATAAAAAAGGTTTTAGGTAAGGTAAGTTAGACAACCTGAAGTGTGCACTAGGAAAAATGGCAACAAGTAAAGCAACTACAAATAAAAGTCAATACCTGAAAATAGCATTGCCTTTTAACAACCAAAACCAGGCAAACAAGTACCTAGGTTTATAAAATAAATGGCATTACACCAATCAACCATAAATAAAAGCCAATGCCTGAAACTGACATCGCCTTTTAACAACCAAAACCAGGCAAACAAGTACCTAGGTTTATAAAATATGTAATCCTATCTAAATATTGAATGTAATTAAGTAGGTATTTAATAATAATGTTAAAGCAAAATAAATACCAAATATCAATTTGGCATCATGATAATTAAAAACAATTGAAAGATTGCTTTGACAACTTGTTCCACTATATAGGATCACTGTAAAAAATTCAATTGATTATATTATCAAAAATAAAAATATCTATTAAAAACCTCACATATTGGAAGTTTATTAATTAAGATTCAATTAGAAATATTAGACGTATGGCCGATGAAAATCATTTCATTTCCCAAAGGTAAAATAATAAAAGTTTTTATAAAGCTAAATTAGGGAAATTTCTATCTTATTTCGTTCTAAAGAAATCGAAAATAATTTTAAATAGCGTTGGTTATTTTAGAAGCTATCACAATTGATTTGGTTTATTTATATTTAAATAATATTATAAAATAAAATTAGAGTAACTGAATCATGTCACTAGTAACGACCTCCAGTGGTGACGAAATGTACTACCTCAATATAATTGAACGTTAAATACACAGAGCGCTTGCTTTCGTAAAAGTTCATAAATATCTCACCAGACGTCTCTGTATAAATATAAAAAGCAATATAAAGAACTAAACTCATTCATATTTAAATAAATTTAAAGAATAAAAACATTCATAATAAATAACAAAGTTAAACGAATTGTATCACTAGTGGCGGCCTCTAGTCGCAAAGAATCGAACTACTTAAAATATATTGAACGTTATCTGTAAAGCGCACGCACTCTAAGAAATTCACGAATTTTCCACTAGATGGCGTAGCTATTACACGGCTGCCCCACAATTGAAGTAATTTTAAAACAACAAAGAATTCATATAAAATACGAACATAAAATATTCAAAATCTAAGCTCCAATCCAATGTAGGCCTTGATCTTAGGAATATAAGGTAGATAAGAAAATATTCTAGACATTTCACTCAAATCATTCATCGAAACTCATGAATCTATATCCATTCCAAATAGCAACGAAATCAGCCACATCACGCCCCCCATCCCGTTCGCATGCACGCAAATAGAAAGAGAGCGAAAACGCAAGAATACTCTTTCGCATTCATCAAACAGAAACCCCGCACCCACGGGACTCGAACCCGCGGCCCTCGGTACAGCAGGCAAGCCCACCACCAATCCGAGCCATCGGCCGTACCAAAATACAGCCTATGTATCAAAATCAATGGAAATATAGGACACCAATTAAATATGAATTATCACAGATCCTTTCAAAAGCAAAAATGTGAATAAAATATAAAACGACGATCATATTTAAATAATGTAGGTAACTATAAAATAACTAATTCCTCCAAATGAACAGATTTCATGTTTAGTTTAGAAATCATTATGGCATCAAAAGGATTCATACCAACATACATACATGTAAAACTATGTAGGTACAACCCGTAACAATTATACATACACCCACAGTTCGTACTAAATATTTTCACGCGGCGATTATTCTTATTGAGGGTAGACAGGCTTATAAGAACTGCAGTCCAACCTTGGCTGAGACACGCCCCGCGTAGAATTGCCTTCATAATTACTAGATATAAGTACATACAAACATACACCCCCACGACCGGAATCTCCCTAGGGTGGTCAGAATCCTTTAGCATAAATATCAAATCACACCAAACAGCTACAGGCGGTTAAGTCAGCCCTTTGTCTCTCATTGCACTGCATAGGAAGAAATCTTTATCCCTTAGTCGCATCATTCGAAATGCGAAGTAATGGGCAGTCCAGCTCCAATCCGAAACCACATGGCCTTTATACATTCAATCATAAAATTCTACATTCACTTTCCGATATCCTCACGACCACAGTTTCCCTAGGGTGGTCAGATTGCAGTATAATATTAAATACTACAAGATAGAATCACGCCATATACAGACAGCCGCTACAGACGGTCCAGTCAACCCTTTGTCCCACATATCACTGTACTGGAAGGAATCTCATCCCTTAGTCTGCTTACTCAAAATATGAAGTAATAGGCAGTCTAGATCCAATCCGAATCCACGCGGCCTTTATACATGCAATCATACAATTCTACATGCACTTTCCGATATCCTCACGACCACAGTTTCCCTAGGGTGGTCAGATTTCAGTATAAAATTAAATACTACAAGATAGAATCACGCCATATAGCTACAGACGGTCCAGTCTACCCTTTGTCCCTCATACCACTGCACTGGAAGGAATCTTATCCCTTCGTTGGCTCACTCAAATGCGAAGTAATAGGCAGTCTAGCTCCAATCCGAAACCACGTGGTCTTTATACATACATACATATGACTATACATTCACATTTAGATATCCTCACGACCACATGTTCCCTAGAGTGGTCAGAATTCAGTATAAAATTAAATACTACGGAAGGGAATCACGCCTAACAAATACAGACCGTCAAGTCAACCCTTTGTCCCACACAACACTGCATAGAAAGGAATCTTCATCCCTTAGTCGCATCATTCGAAATGCTACCTAATGAGCTATCCTGCTCCAATTTAGTTCAATAAAATGAGCCGTCTACAACATTTTATCAGAGATCGCAGCATGTTGCTTACCTACATCTACCTTCCTAATTTCTTTCCAACCCAATCGTATCTACCTACATTAAGAAAATTCTGCTAACCTACTCAACTACCTACCTACAGTTCCTATAGAATTTCGATATCAATCTGTTACGTAAATCAAAGTAAAAGAATAGGCATATAAATCACGTCACGTATTCAAAATGTCAATGAAAAATGGTACGATTAAAATAAGTAGGATAAAACAAAGTTAATTAAAGAATGGTAAAATAAGACAAAATTGCTGAAAGAAAAATAAGATTAGACACAACATAGCTGAAAGAAATAAAACAAAATTAGATTATGACAACCGGAGATCTGTAAAGAAAATAAATAAATTACATACACATACATACACAAATTTAGAACCCTGTAATGAATGACACACCCTAACATACAACCCTAACCGATAATTATAAAATTCACTGACCTCGGTACAGCGTCAGGCAGACAGCATCTCAGGAAGCCAGGCTCAGGAGATCAGCATCTTCTGCAGCAGCTCTTAGGACGCGATAGCTAAATGAATCCCTACTATTTACGCACTCCCGTACTTCTATACTTTATAATAAGCTGTTGTTCAGCTATACTAGTTCGGATTCTAAACCCTAAATTGACTTTGCTAAATTCGGAATCTGGATACGCGAATAAATAGCACAACGGGCCGGTTGCCACGCGTTGGCTAGAAGCACATTTCCGAGGAGTGGAATGTTTCCCTCCAGAAAGCACTGTGTATCGGACCGACGCCAGTACTTTCGTAGTTCTCTGCCATCAAGATGGTAAAATAAAAACTGATCAAATATGGGCTTGCACGCAGTTTTATATCATTATTTTGAGAGCGATAGCCAATGAAAACGGTTTCTAAGATTAGCCAATAGGCTCTCAAGTGTATTAGTTCCGATTTTGGCCACAAAAATTCAGCCAATGAGGAATCGAACAAACTTCATACATTAATTATATTTTGCATGAAGTTAATACCGGAAAGTAAATTCTACGATGCTGATTGGCGTAAACATCTCAGGTAAGGTATAGTACCAACCTAATATGCACTACGCGGACCGCTAGGCGGCGGTGGTAGTCGCATGATGGCGATTTTAGAAAGGCACTGATTGGCGCACACGCCGTGTCGTGCCAACCTAATGATCTTGTATTAGTGACGCGTAAACTAGATGGCGCCTGATGTCATAATAGAATGAATATAACCATCATCATCATAGCTTTTAGCTATCATAAAAGTAAACTAGATGGCGTTGTTAATGAAATGTTTGCCATGTGAGAAAACACTGGATATGATAGGGGATTTTCTAAAATTCCTTAAAGACAGAGACACAAGAGAAAAAAAAAAACATACATTAATAATTCTATTTTAAAAAGTTGGTTTCGTCACAATCGCCCCTAAATTTTATGAAGTACAAGGAACTACTGAAGGAAAATTTATTATAATGAAAGAACCAACAGAATAAACTTTAAATAGCAATAATTTATTCACACACGTGTGTTTTTTTTTTAAATGGCCGCCTCCAACACCCCTACTACCACACTTATTGAGAATAAGATAAACAGCTCATGTTTGATAAACTTAGCATTTGACCCATTAATAGGAGATAATTTTTTTTTTTTTTTTTTTTTTTTGAAAGCTTTCTTCAGTTCCACAATAAATGTGATTGTGCCATTTTCCTGACCCATTATTTTTATCTGGCTTTTTTTTTTATTTACTTTTTTTTATATATATATATAAATTATAATAAAAGATAACAATTAACAAAAAATTCCAAAATTATAGCTAAAACATTTGACAAAATAAAGTTGAAAATAAACTGAAACCTAAAACTGATTCAAAAAACTAAAAAAAAAAACATCCCTTTTTCATTGATGTTGAATAATTAACCTAACTTAATAATTTCAAACATAAAAATTATACAATTAATATTAAATACTGATGAATGTAGTAAAAAAACTAATAATGGAAAGGAAAACAAAAGTAGATTAAAAAAGTTTGTATTAAAATTAAAACAAATATTAAATAAATGAAATAAAAATGAGAATTTACTTTATGTATGTAACTAATTTGAAATCATAATTAAGTATGCCGCCAGCCCCTAGAATCGTTATTATTTAACAATTACTTTACATTTTTATTACCTATTCTAACTGTAGTATTTTGTTAAATGTATTGTATTAAAATTTCCTCTAACCTTCTTTGATTTAGGATCAATCAACGTATATACATTAGCAAAAGGCGTTGCTGCAACAACATATGGGCCTTCATAAAGAAGCTCAAACTTCTTTGTTATTTTCATTTTTGCATCCGACCTATTAAGCTTACGAATCTTTACATAATCTCCTATTTGGAAAGTCATTAATCTATGGGAACGATTAAATTTAATTTGCCGTTTATGACTAGCTTGTATCAGATTATCTCTTACTTGAGCTCGAATTGAAATTAAATCATTAGGGCTGCCAAATTCTGATAAACATCTATCAAAAGACATGGAATTACTCGTGCCATACAATACTTCATTAGGAGTGAAGCCTATGCTTTCATGGAATGTATTATTATACAATTTCTCTATTTTCGGTAATATTCCAGCCCAACTCCTATGATTCTGATGACAATAAGTTCTAAACAACCGACCTAATTCCTTGTTAACTCTTTCGGTGGTGTTGGGTCTAGGATTTCTGACAGTGGTATAAATTGGTTTTATACCCATCTCTCGAAGAATCCTTCTCCATAAATCACTTATAAATTGGCTCCCATTATCAGTCATAACAACTTTAGGCTTTATTATTTTTGCAAAATGTTTTAACTTTGTGACAACTGCTTTAGATGAAGCCTTTCTTAAATCATACATCTTTACGTATTTACTGAAAGAATCTTGAATGACTAAAATATATGAAGCACCAAATCTCCCCTTGGGTAAAGGCCCATACAAATCCGCCATAACTAAATCTCCTATATCATTGGAAACAATCGATTTACACTCTCCTACATATTTAACATTGTCGCTCTTTGAAAGTTGACATATACGACAACCCTTTAAGAATGCTTTGACATCTCTATTTAGTCCTATCCAGTAAAACCTGTCTCGTATATACTTTATAACCTTATACGCCCCCTGATGACCCATCTCTTCATGTACCTGCTTACATACATCCTCACGCAAATTAGATGGCAAATACAAAATACCATTATTTGATCCTTCCGGTACAAAAAATAAAATATTCTCCTTTATTTGGCAATGCCTCGCGATTCTACATAGTCTACTGTTATGATTACTATTACTCGAACTATTTACAATATCTTTTATTTCTTGTACTTCCAGGTCGTTTGACTGATGTATAGCAATATTTTTAAGATTGTTTATTAAGGTTTTATTCTGTTTTGTTTCCATGTAATTAATCTCCGGACAATATTCCTTATCTTCTTGAATCAATTCGCTATCTGGCGGATATCTAGACAAAACATCCACAGCAATATTGTCTTTACCTTTAACATGCTCTACCTTGTAATCGAATTGTTCCAGATAAAGTGTCCATCGAATTATACGGCTATTATATAATTTCCATGATTTAACAAACGTTAACGCCTTGTGGTCTGTTCTAATAACCAACTTAGCACCCCTCAAATATGTTTCGAATTTTCTCAAACAATAGATGATTGCCCAATATTCCTGTTCCGTAACTGTCCACCTTAACTCTGCCCCTCTTAAAGCTCTACTACAATATCCTAAAATCTTCATCTCCCCATGGTCATCATATTGATATAATACTCCAGCTAAACCGACCCCCGAACTGTCTGTCTGCAAATAATAGGGTTTCGTTACATCAGGATGATGCAACATTATAGTCTCCAAAAACCTATTCTTTAATTCCTCAAATGCAGCCTGTGCTTCCTGAGTCCAAGTCCAATTTTTGTCTTTCTTGAGGGTTTCGCATATAGGCTGAATTATACTGCTGTAATCAGGAATGAACCGACGATAGTAATTGCATAACCCTAAAAAAGCTCTCACGTGTTTTATTTTCTTTGGCACAGGAAACTTTTGTATTGACTCTATCTTCTCAGGATTACATAGTATACCATCAGTTGTGATTATATGGCCTAGCATTTTGACTTCTTTGCAAATGAATTTACATTTTTCTATATTGCAAGTGAGACCAGCTGATCTTAGCTTACCCAAAACTATATCAATATGATCTAAATGTTCCTTTAAATTCCCGGTTGTCAGTATCGCAAGATCATCTAAATAATTGACACAAAATTGCCTAACATCAGGTCCCAATATTAAATCCATGGCGCGACTAAAGCTTCCTACTGAAGTCTTCAACCCTTGAGGCAGGACATTGTAAATATAAGATTTTCCATTAAACGTGAACCCCGTATATTTTTTGCTTGTTTCTGAAATTGGAACTTGAAAATATGCATTGTTTAAATCGATTACACTAATGAAATTTACCCCATGAAATGAATTCAGAACATCAATTTGCATCGGAGGAGCCTCGGCTTCTGCAACCATGTATTTATTTATTTCTCTGGCATCTAATAACACTCGTAATGACCCATCTGTTTTCGTAGTAAAAGTCAATGGACTACTATAAGGCGTTGATGCCCTAGAGATTATCCCCATATTCACCATCTCTGAAAGCTTCTCTTCCATTTTTTGTCTATACGCATAGGGAACAGGATAAGACCTTCTAATGAACGGAGTGTGGGGAGACATCTTAATTTCATGTTCGTAGCAATTAGCCCTTCCTAACTTCCGCGTGAATACTTCTTCATGTTTTCCTAGTGTTAATTTAAGCTGATCTAAATCAGATTCAGTCAACGGAATACCGGTATGAAACTTGTCTAGATAATCATGGAAATTGTTTTGTGAACAATTAATCTCAGCTACCATAGCTGAAGAAACATTCAACCCCTCAAATACATAACTATGAAATGGTACAAAAATTTCACGCCCTCCTTTACTATATTTCAACCCAATGTCAGGCTCCTGAAGTTGTATTAACACTCCGTTTAGTTTCAACCAATCGAACCCCAAAATTACGGGATGTACTAAGTTTGGGACAATCAGAAAACTAGTTTCTATTAATACTCCGCCCACTTTAATTGGTAATAAGACCAGCTGTTGAATTTTTGTACTCTTCTGCCCCACAGCACCCCTAATCTGTATAGGCTTTACTGGCAACAAAGGCACCTTCTCTTCAATCTTTCCAGATAATGCATTCCAAAATGACTCTGATAAACAAGTAACATCACTACCAGTATCTACTAAACTAACTACAGTGTGACCAAATATTTCTATATCGATTTCGGATTTTACTAATTCACTCTCAACATCATTCGCGTTGTCCTCTTCGTCAAAAAGTGAAGAAACTACTTCGTTATTTAGCTGAATTGAAGTAAATTGCGATTGGGATTGTAACGTGTGTATTATTTGTTTTTTTAACTTATCAGAATTATTTTCCTTGGTTGTATGAAAACCAAACCCCGTTAACCCCTCATGTACGTTAGGCAAAATAGGTTTCACTATACCGACATTTCGTAAACCTAATGATTGAGTAGGTTCCCATCCCATTTGTAACATAATTTTAAGGGCTGGCGGCACTATCTTAACCCCTTTACTAGCTGTAGAGTTAGGGCCCATCTCAACAGCTCTATTCAGTTTAAATTATCTATTTCCTTATTTATGTCGTTATTGGTAGAGTCTATTTCGATGACATTAGCGTTGGCGTTGGCGCTGGCATTGGTCCTCGGTACCGGAACAACTGGCGGACGAGTGTTGTAGGGCTTCCACCTCTGGTTGCTCCTATTCTGCTGTATGTTCGACGCACCCGTATATGATGACCGAAGATTACTGCCATGTTCAATTCTGTTGCCTTCTTTGTTAATGTTGTCTAGTTTACGGAGAAATTCCGTTGCTTCAAATATTGTGTCACTTTTATTCATGGCCCATGCATATTGAACATCCTTTGGGAAATGCTGCATTATGTCACAAATGAGTTGTTTTTCTGGAACAGAATAAGTGAGCATTTTTGCTTGACCCACTAGGCTAATAAAATGTCCCAGCATGGTAGGATGCTTCGATTTTTCCCAAGTGTGTTTAACAATCGTCCTTCTTAGCTCGTTTTGCTCAGCTTCGCCCCAATAAGTGTTGAGAAAGTCTTTCTTGAAGTCATCAAATATAGTCCATCTATCTTTATAGATACGAGCCCAGTTTCTTGTTTCTCCATCCAAACACTCTATGATCATATCAACTTCACTATCACTGGACGGCAACTTCTTCAAATAGGATGTAAGATCCTCAATAAACGTTACTGGATGTATGCCATTCTTCCCTGGATATTTAGGTTTGTCTGCATTTGAATTCTGCATGGCAAAAATTATCTTCTTACTTTCATCCAGTATATTTTGATGTGAAATGTCCTTTGGTATCTGATACATAGGAGGAGGAGGAGGAGGAGGAGGAGGAGGAGGAGGAGGAGGAGGAGGAGGAGGAGGAGGAGGAGGAGGAGGAGGAGGAGGAATCTCGGTCTGGTCCAAGCCTGTAGTAGAGTCAGAACTCGTAATAGTTGGAGAATTCATTGCTATTTTATCTTCTAACTGACTAATCTTGGTATTGAATAGACCCATTGTGTGTCGAAGCATCTTATTCATAAGTTGCATGGAAGTTATGCGTTTCTTTTGAATGCCTGTCTGTACTTTAGTACCGCTTGTTCCCGCTCGTGTTTTTGTCATTTTTTTCGTTTGAATACCGCTTATTCCTGCTCGTGTGTTCGGCATTTTCAATGCACTTATAATCGGCTATTCTGCAAAAGAATAACCTACATAGAATTTCCGTACAGTAAACCGCCCGTCCTTCGATAAGAATCTAACTAATTTTATCAATAAAGAAATCATGACACACATTTTTTCATGATTATAAAAAAACATAATCGTAAATATAATATCCGTTAAATAAACGTAATCCTAACAAAATATCTGTAGAAACTAAACAAGTGTAACGCGCGTCCTTACAAGGTTAACTACGTCGTTCGACATGCGCTCGTACAAAGTCACGCCGTTCGGACGATTCCCACTCGCATCTCGCTGCCTTGCGCTGAATGACAGACTCACTCATTTCATTCGTTCATCCTTTCGTTTTCACGTCGGTATGTGAAAACTTATGTTGAAGCTTAGATTTTGTACTACATGAATTTAACTATTAACTCTGCGTTCATAATCGTAACCCTATTAACCCTCATAAAACTTAAAACCTGTCGCTTTACATAAGTAAATTTCCCCTCGCCCCCCATTCAGAAATATCTAAAAGTTTTAGAAGAATGAGCGTAGATTTAGAAAATGAGATCTATAAATTTTTCAACATCCCACATTTGAAACCTCTATCCATTACACGAACAACAAATTGTAGGCTAAAAAGCCTACACAGTATATTAATAAAGCAGTAGTAACACCAAGTCAAAACAATCCTGGTCACGGCGCTACTATTTGTAACAACCACCCCTGGGGTCATTTAAAAAATAATAAATACTAAACGGAAGTCTTTACCTAAAAAATAATTCGAAAATATAAAATTAGGAAATACATTAAGTTATAAGAAGTTATTATGGCCTTTGATGTGATCGTCTATTAGAAAAGTAGGAACCCTATATTGTGGACAGTTGTGTAGTAACGCAAGAACTTTGTAGAGGTTGCGAGATGTATGAAAAAAGATAATGTAGCATAAATAATTATTTTAAAAATAAAGTTTAGTAAAATAATATTATATTTGATGAAAATAAAGTAAAAATGGTATTCATACTGGTTAGTATATTTGGAATCTGTATAGGTAAGAGGAAAGGAAATGGGGTCCCCTCAGAAGCGAGGGGAATAATGGGAAAGGGGGCCCCCCATGACAGAGGGGATCAGAGGGAGCCCCAACCTTCGCTCCCTCTACTGTGAAGGTCAACCAGGGGTAACCTCCTCCAGGAAAACTGGACAAACTAAAGGGGAAACCTTTTTTTTTTTATCTATTATTTTCCTGAAAGAAGGTATAAAATATATTAAAATGAAATTCGATGTTATTTGAATTTTATGGTTATAAACCATATTTAAACTGAATGACTCAAGGTATTTTGAATTGAATTAAATAATGAGTCGACTATCCCTAAGGAAGAAGCTAGAGTTGAATAAAACAAAACTACACAAAATCTATTTCATGTGTGGCGATCCATATTATTAAATTCAATATGTCCAATCAATACCGATATTAATGTAATATATGTGGTGAATTATATGATAGTGTGAACAGCCTTCGTGCACTGCTAATAGTAAAATAATTTTTAACTCAAATAAAATGGGCTCTATGTGTGAATATAACCTGCAAAACCTCACCCTCCGTCTCTCAAGTTCTTCAATAAGGTGTCCATCAAGCATAGTAGAAGCCCAGGCCAAAGCATTATGTTTTTTGTTCGACACGACTATATCCAATCCGGTCCTTATCGGCATCTCGAGGACTAGATAAGTGACTATTGCAATGGCAATCCCCACACAGAAGGTGATGAAAATGTTTTTCTACTGTAGAATTAAAAATATGCTATGCATTCCAACTTTTGTAGAGAGTCACTTTGAGATGGTCCTTCCTCCGTGTAGAGTCATATTGAAATTGAGGTGAACATATCCCGTAGTGACTGGCTAAAGATCTCTCACAAAATAGATTATTCAGTGAAAACAAAACTCTAAACTCCATCCCTGGAATTCTAGAAGGAATTGTGTCAAAGACACTTAAATAGTAGAGATAAAAATGTTTGGGTCTGTATAAAAGTGTTATAGCACTAGGGTATAATAAAATATATCAGAGATATAAGTGTATGATAATAATTTCTTATGTAGGGTAGGAATCCATGTGATCATTGTATTTTGTTTTGTTTCATGATCATATTTTTGACTGACTCGACATTTAAGAGCTATTTCAGCAAGGTGCTTTGTCATTGAGAAGAAATAGCCAAACAAACTCCATGACTGCAACCAAATTATGATAAAAAAGGTTTTAGGTAAGGTAAGTTAGACAACCTGAAGTGTGCACTAGGAAAAATGGCAACAAGTAAAGCAACTACAAATAAAAGTCAATACCTGAAAATAGCATTGCCTTTTAACAACCAAAACCAGGCAAACAAGTACCTAGGTTTATAAAATAAATGGCATTACACCAATCAACCATAAATAAAAGCCAATGCCTGAAACTGACATCGCCTTTTAACAACCAAAACCAGGCAAACAAGTACCTAGGTTTATAAAATATGTAATCCTATCTAAATATTGAATGTAATTAAGTAGGTATTTAATAATAATGTTAAAGCAAAATAAATACCAAATATCAATTTGGCATCATGATAATTAAAAACAATTGAAAGATTGCTTTGACAACTTGTTCCACTATATAGGATCACTGTAAAAAATTCAATTGATTATATTATCAAAAATAAAAATATCTATTAAAAACCTCACATATTGGAAGTTTATTAATTAAGATTCAATTAGAAATATTAGACGTATGGCCGATGAAAATCATTTCATTTCCCAAAGGTAAAATAATAAAAGTTTTTATAAAGCTAAATTAGGGAAATTTCTATCTTATTTCGTTCTAAAGAAATCGAAAATAATTTTAAATAGCGTTGGTTATTTTAGAAGCTATCACAATTGATTTGGTTTATTTATATTTAAATAATATTATAAAATAAAATTAGAGTAACTGAATCATGTCACTAGTAACGACCTCCAGTGGTGACGAAATGTACTACCTCAATATAATTGAACGTTAAATACACAGAGCGCTTGCTTTCGTAAAAGTTCATAAATATCTCACCAGACGTCTCTGTATAAATATAAAAAGCAATATAAAGAACTAAACTCATTCATATTTAAATAAATTTAAAGAATAAAAACATTCATAATAAATAACAAAGTTAAACGAATTGTATCACTAGTGGCGGCCTCTAGTCGCAAAGAATCGAACTACTTAAAATATATTGAACGTTATCTGTAAAGCGCACGCACTCTAAGAAATTCACGAATTTTCCACTAGATGGCGTAGCTATTACACGGCTGCCCCACAATTGAAGTAATTTTAAAACAACAAAGAATTCATATAAAATACGAACATAAAATATTCAAAATCTAAGCTCCAATCCAATGTAGGCCTTGATCTTAGGAATATAAGGTAGATAAGAAAATATTCTAGACATTTCACTCAAATCATTCATCGAAACTCATGAATCTATATCCATTCCAAATAGCAACGAAATCAGCCACATCACGCCCCCCATCCCGTTCGCATGCACGCAAATAGAAAGAGAGCGAAAACGCAAGAATACTCTTTCGCATTCATCAAACAGAAACCCCGCACCCACGGGACTCGAACCCGCGGCCCTCGGTACAGCAGGCAAGCCCACCACCAATCCGAGCCATCGGCCGTACCAAAATACAGCCTATGTATCAAAATCAATGGAAATATAGGACACCAATTAAATATGAATTATCACAGATCCTTTCAAAAGCAAAAATGTGAATAAAATATAAAACGACGATCATATTTAAATAATGTAGGTAACTATAAAATAACTAATTCCTCCAAATGAACAGATTTCATGTTTAGTTTAGAAATCATTATGGCATCAAAAGGATTCATACCAACATACATACATGTAAAACTATGTAGGTACAACCCGTAACAATTATACATACACCCACAGTTCGTACTAAATATTTTCACGCGGCGATTATTCTTATTGAGGGTAGACAGGCTTATAAGAACTGCAGTCCAACCTTGGCTGAGACACGCCCCGCGTAGAATTGCCTTCATAATTACTAGATATAAGTACATACAAACATACACCCCCACGACCGGAATCTCCCTAGGGTGGTCAGAATCCTTTAGCATAAATATCAAATCACACCAAACAGCTACAGGCGGTTAAGTCAGCCCTTTGTCTCTCATTGCACTGCATAGGAAGAAATCTTTATCCCTTAGTCGCATCATTCGAAATGCGAAGTAATGGGCAGTCCAGCTCCAATCCGAAACCACATGGCCTTTATACATTCAATCATAAAATTCTACATTCACTTTCCGATATCCTCACGACCACAGTTTCCCTAGGGTGGTCAGATTGCAGTATAATATTAAATACTACAAGATAGAATCACGCCATATACAGACAGCCGCTACAGACGGTCCAGTCAACCCTTTGTCCCACATATCACTGTACTGGAAGGAATCTCATCCCTTAGTCTGCTTACTCAAAATATGAAGTAATAGGCAGTCTAGATCCAATCCGAATCCACGCGGCCTTTATACATGCAATCATACAATTCTACATGCACTTTCCGATATCCTCACGACCACAGTTTCCCTAGGGTGGTCAGATTTCAGTATAAAATTAAATACTACAAGATAGAATCACGCCATATAGCTACAGACGGTCCAGTCTACCCTTTGTCCCTCATACCACTGCACTGGAAGGAATCTTATCCCTTCGTTGGCTCACTCAAATGCGAAGTAATAGGCAGTCTAGCTCCAATCCGAAACCACGTGGTCTTTATACATACATACATATGACTATACATTCACATTTAGATATCCTCACGACCACATGTTCCCTAGAGTGGTCAGAATTCAGTATAAAATTAAATACTACGGAAGGGAATCACGCCTAACAAATACAGACCGTCAAGTCAACCCTTTGTCCCACACAACACTGCATAGAAAGGAATCTTCATCCCTTAGTCGCATCATTCGAAATGCTACCTAATGAGCTATCCTGCTCCAATTTAGTTCAATAAAATGAGCCGTCTACAACATTTTATCAGAGATCGCAGCATGTTGCTTACCTACATCTACCTTCCTAATTTCTTTCCAACCCAATCGTATCTACCTACATTAAGAAAATTCTGCTAACCTACTCAACTACCTACCTACAGTTCCTATAGAATTTCGATATCAATCTGTTACGTAAATCAAAGTAAAAGAATAGGCATATAAATCACGTCACGTATTCAAAATGTCAATGAAAAATGGTACGATTAAAATAAGTAGGATAAAACAAAGTTAATTAAAGAATGGTAAAATAAGACAAAATTGCTGAAAGAAAAATAAGATTAGACACAACATAGCTGAAAGAAATAAAACAAAATTAGATTATGACAACCGGAGATCTGTAAAGAAAATAAATAAATTACATACACATACATACACAAATTTAGAACCCTGTAATGAATGACACACCCTAACATACAACCCTAACCGATAATTATAAAATTCACTGACCTCGGTACAGCGTCAGGCAGACAGCATCTCAGGAAGCCAGGCTCAGGAGATCAGCATCTTCTGCAGCAGCTCTTAGGACGCGATAGCTAAATGAATCCCTACTATTTACGCACTCCCGTACTTCTATACTTTATAATAAGCTGTTGTTCAGCTATACTAGTTCGGATTCTAAACCCTAAATTGACTTTGCTAAATTCGGAATCTGGATACGCGAATAAATAGCACAACGGGCCGGTTGCCACGCGTTGGCTAGAAGCACATTTCCGAGGAGTGGAATGTTTCCCTCCAGAAAGCACTGTGTATCGGACCGACGCCAGTACTTTCGTAGTTCTCTGCCATCAAGATGGTAAAATAAAAACTGATCAAATATGGGCTTGCACGCAGTTTTATATCATTATTTTGAGAGCGATAGCCAATGAAAACGGTTTCTAAGATTAGCCAATAGGCTCTCAAGTGTATTAGTTCCGATTTTGGCCACAAAAATTCAGCCAATGAGGAATCGAACAAACTTCATACATTAATTATATTTTGCATGAAGTTAATACCGGAAAGTAAATTCTACGATGCTGATTGGCGTAAACATCTCAGGTAAGGTATAGTACCAACCTAATATGCACTACGCGGACCGCTAGGCGGCGGTGGTAGTCGCATGATGGCGATTTTAGAAAGGCACTGATTGGCGCACACGCCGTGTCGTGCCAACCTAATGATCTTGTATTAGTGACGCGTAAACTAGATGGCGCCTGATGTCATAATAGAATGAATATAACCATCATCATCATAGCTTTTAGCTATCATAAAAGTAAACTAGATGGCGTTGTTAATGAAATGTTTGCCATGTGAGAAAACACTGGATATGATAGGGGATTTTCTAAAATTCCTTAAAGACAGAGACACAAGAGAAAAAAAAAAACATACATTAATAATTCTATTTTAAAAAGTTGGTTTCGTCACAATACCTAGTCGAAGATTTGATCCCGCCATCTTGATGTTCACAACTTGTATGCGTATTTTAATACCAATGTCCTTTTAGTAAAAAAGTCTAATGCTAAAGCTGTCTTTAACAAAAATATTAAAAGTTATTTAGAATCTGAAAGTAGTAGGTACGTAACTAGCAATATTTTCAAACAGAAAAGGAGAAAACATCGCTACTTGACCTCTGTAGTCTGTGACCCAACCAAGGGGGAGCGGTGAATTCTCTATGGACCCAACTAAGCCAAAACAAGCCTCTATAAATCATCATCTCTTTCGGGAATGATGTGTCATGACACTCCATGGTCATGACTATAGATCGGTAACTATTGTGCGATTCGCGGCATTTTCAGGGTAAAAAGCGAGTTTTTTGTGACCTTGAATTTTCATTATTATTCTTACAAGTCATGTACTAATCAGTGTGCCATTTCAAATATATTATGAAATTACCAATATGATACATAGATACAGTCGAGAACACGTCAAGTTCGACACCTTATTCTACGTATTATTCTTATGCCGTTCGTATAAAAAACAATATCGCACTTCAAATCTTAACCTTGACGTGGTCTTGACTGCACATGGATGTATGGGTTAGTTCCCTTTGCCTTTCACAAATAGGAAAAATTAAAACAATAAGGAAAGTGAAAATAAATCTAATTTGGGGCCGTATTAGAAAAAACTAAAAGAAAACGATATGATAACATTGTAATTCTTAACCAATGACATGTGTAACAATTGTCACCCCTAGAATTTGCCGCGAGTTGCACAATAGTTACCGATCACTAGTCATGACTCATGAGTTTATTTTTCATAAACGCAAGCTATACTTCTAATGGTTTCAGTTTATTTAGTAAGCTTATTTATTTCTCGACCGCTTCACGCTTTACACATGCCCCGCACACCAATATTTTCTTCCCAGTTTAAAGGAAATTGGGTTAGGTCGTTAATCACCGGATGTGACGTGGCCGATGTTCAGCTTCCGGTGGAGGCTTACAGGGACAAGATTGCGCTGAAAGCGTTCTCTTTTCAAAACTTTCATATGGGCACCTAGATAAGCGTATTAAGATGGGACGCCTTGGGAAAGTTCAGGAAAGTTTGCTAATCTGATTAGATAAGAAGTACTTTGAATTTAAGTGACTTTTTAACAGACTTCACAAGCGTAGGTTCTCCTGTTTATTCTTAGAGGGAGTTTAAATGCGTTATACAGGGCGAAATTGATATCGATCTTTTAAACTAATCAAACTGAACAACTTTTACTATGGGAGCAAACCGATCGGAGCAACAAAAAAATCAGCCGTTCCATACTAAACTGCAATGCGTACGCGACACAAATGTATGCAACAGCAGATTTTTTTTTACTCCGATTGGTTTGCTCTCATAGTAAAAGTTTTTCAGTTTGATGGGTAGACTCTTAGTTTAAAAGGATGCTAATGATAATAAATTTCACCCTGTATAATATTTTAAGGGTAGTTGAGACCATGAAATTGAAAAACTTTCACAATAATTATGCAACTATAAATAGTAGCCAACATTGCATCATTTAAATCGCGAAAATAAGTTTAAAACGAAAATGGCCACTAGACCGAAATTAATGGTTTTGAAAAAAAAATATTAATCTGTATCAATGTTGGCTCCAGTTTGATATTCTGCAGCATCCTGTTACTAAAGTACGTGTAGTCTAGTAAGCAACATTGGGATAACTGGATTAGCGCATACGACTTTTGGCATCGCTTCTGTTTCAAATTAGGCGCGATGCAACATCGATATAAACGCGATACAGCCACGACGCAAAACGTTCGTAATATTTGGTCAGTCATTCGTCGACAGCCTTTGTCGCAATGCACACTCGCGTCTGCATCGCATCGGTACAATCGTGCGTGTGTGAATCGATAAAAACGCCTGTTAATTTCTAAGTATAGAGATACGGTCACGCGGTTTACAAACGCGCGTTTTTATAGCTGCAAAGAGTCGCAGGGTCATTTTTGATTAGACAGACTATGACAGAGACACTACCATGTGAAAATCTAGATTTTTTTTACCTTTGCTAGCTTTGTAGCTACTATACAACGCCGGAAGTGGAGATGGGCAGGCCACGTTGCACGTATGGATACTGAGTGTTGGACCAGAAGAACACTGGAGTGAAGGCCCAGAGAAACCACGCGAGGTAGAGGCCGCCCACCAGAGAGATGGGTCAATGACATTAGGAGACACGCGGGTCCCAACTGAATGCAGAGGGCGAGGGACAGAACGTCATGGAGAAATATGGAGGAGGCCTATGTCCGAAGACGGACTGATCAAGGGCTGTGATGTACGGATGGATGGATTAATGCCAAGAGATTCTAGTAGACCTATAATAACACATTTGTGGTAGGCTCCGTAAGGAGCCGCCTGGCTCGCGACCACCCTCCTGCCGGAGTCTGGCGCCAAGCAGCTTCCGTCAGTGTGCAGGAGTGCCAGTGCCATTCTGGGTAAGCTCGCTACATCTTCGACTCCATCTTTGTCCTATGGACTAGATTGAGGTCAAGAGCGAACCCATCGATAATAAAAAAAAAACATTTGAGTTTCCATTCACACACGAACAGCTGCACACACTCAGCCAAGGTATGCGCTCACAGTTCATATACAGGGTGTAACAAAACACCCTAGTAATACTTAAGGGGGTGCTTCAGACTATCAAACTGAACAACTTTCACTAAGGAGCCAACTTCGAAATCACGAAATAAAAATCAACTGTTTCATACAAAACTGCAATACCGGCTCAAGTCAAATGTATGGGACAGCAATTTTTTTTAATTTTTTCTCGACGTTGGCTCCATAGTGAAAGTTGTTCAGTTTGATGGTCTGAAGCACCTCCTCAAGTATTACTAGGGTGTTTTGTTACACCCTGTACATGTCCTCTAATGCGCGCTATGTGTGAGTGCACTTACAGCGACCGTTTGTAAGAAGCTTTCGTTCTGTAGGGATATTTTTTATTCAAGTTTTGAAAACAGTACATATTTTTTTTATGTTTATTCTAACCCTCGGTATGCCAGACATCACGATTTGGACATAATGTGCAGTAGACAATATTTCAACCAATACTTTTATTTTGTCTGCTTATGTGTACGACGGTGGAATTTTAAGTCTGTTTTTTGTTTTAATCTAGTGTAGGATCTGGAAGTCGATTTAAGTCAGTTATGTTTTATGGGTTAAGGACATTACACAAAAAAAAAAAATACTTGAGTCGAGATATTTTCGCACTTCGATATAAGAAAACTCGACAATGTCTTCGTTTGAAATTTGAAATGTTTCGTATCATAGTTTTTGGGCCAAGAACTAATTTCTTGTATCAAAATTCAAACTCTCTCATTCATAATCTGGCATTATTAAACAAATCTGTTTTGAGTCAAGATATAAATTTCGAACCCAGTAATACAATTCACGTCACTAGATATTCAATCTTCAATTTTGAGAATAAAACATTCTTCAAACGTTAGTGGGATTATCTTAGTCCAAGACATATTTGATATTAAGAAAAAAAAATCAAGATGAAACGTATTTGGTTCTTGTTTCTAGGAAGTATTTTTTTCTGTGTACTGTGAACATGTTCGTGAACAACCACGTGGTGTGAGTTTGTAATGTGGCAGTAGAAAATAGACGCCCAAAAGCTAATATTGTATCCGGCTTACACAGGGTGTAACAAAACACCCTAGTTATATTTATAGGGGTGTTTTAGAGCATCAAACTGAACCACTTTGACAATGGAGCCAAGATCAAAATCGCAAAATAAAAAGTCGGGTGTTCGGGTGTTTTTCGAAAAGTTCAGTTAGATAGTCTATTAAATTCAATTTCTTTATTAAGCTCACGAACAGGTTACATATTACATCTTCAGTAAGTTGGTCTGATACATAACCCAGTTACAGGTGGGCACAACATTCACAGCAACTAGACTAAATCATTATCTAAACTCTGGACTAACTCCTTTAAAATATTACTATGGTATTTTGTTACACCCTGTATACCTACGTAGAAAAATGTATTGCCATGCCGTTGCGCGAACCTACAGGCTAGAAAATACATATTTTATAAAAATTAGATTTAAATGAGAAATTGCAGTACACGCAGCGCCTCGTATGCAAAGCAAAACCTTATCGCTCCTACTTTTAAATCGAATTCGAGATAAAATATGAGGTAACGTATTTTGCTATCAGATTCTGCACTAAAGGTAGCCTAGGTAAAAGATTTTTGGAAAGTAATTTTGTAAAGTGGCGAGTTGATTTGAAAATTGAAAATCTAGAATTATTTTGCCACTCCATTTTTGGGGAATAAATTCAGTTGGTCTGCAAAATTTTTGCGCTATTTATAGAGAAACTTCTTCCATTTACCGTTTTTACGATAGAGTAAAAACAAAAACCTTTGAATGAAAAACACGGAATGAGGGGAGTTTTTAGTAGGTACCTTACACCTATCCCTTAATTTTTTTGTATTTTTTCTTAGAATGTCTGCTTTTTAACCCACTTCAAAAAAGGAGGAGGTTTCTCAATTAGACCGTATACCTATACAGGGTGTTACAGAAGTAAAAATAAAAATTTTAAGGGGTGGTTTCGACCATCAAACTGAACAACTTTCACTATGGGACCAACATCGAAATCGCGAAAAAAAAAATCTTTTATCCCATACATTTAGCTCGAGTAGATCTGTGTAGTAGTAGCCATCGTATCATGGCGATTATGGCAAATCTCCTCATTTTGGGGGAGGTCAATGTCCAGCAGTGGACGTCTATCGGCTTGTTTGTATGATGATGATATTTTTTTTTCGCGTTTTCGATATTTGTCCCATAGTGAAAGTTGTTCAGTTTGATGGTCTTAACTTAAATGTTTATTTGTATTTTTGTAACACCCTATATATATTTTTTTATAACACATTCTGTCGGCTATCTGTTACGGTTCTTAAATACAATCCAGTCCTTTAAAGTTAGGACAGACGGACGGACAGACCGCGTAGGCGTAAAAATAATAAATACGAAGGCTTAGAAATTGTAATTGAAAATAAATATTGTTAATTAGAAATTTAATTTTGTTAGGTAGGTGTAAGATGCCTGAAATATTTATACAGGGTGTACAATAAAATGGGACAGCTACTCAAAGGGGTGCTTCAGACCATCAAACTGAACAACTTTCTCTATGGGACCAATATCGAAATCGCGAAAAAAAAATCCGCTCTCCCATACAAAACTGCAAACATAACTCGACTGAAATGTATGGGACAGCAGATTTTTTTTCGCGATTTCGATATTGGTCCCTTAGAGAAAGTTGTTCAGTTTGATGGTCTGTAGCACCCCTTTAAGTAGCTGTCCCATTTTATTGTACACCCTGTATTGCCGTGCCCAAGCAAATACAGAATAAAATTTGCCTACTAAATGACGAAATAAATATTGAATTATTGCATAGGGTTCCGTTTTGGTACCTTTTGGGTACGGGACACAAAAAAAAATGAAAATACATTAGATTAAACATCTTATCTTAACTACAAAGACATTTTCCTCGAACACAGAATATTACATACAAATATCTACCATTAATTCCATTATTTAGTTGCTCCCCAACATCAAATATTTACGAAGAAAGTTTCGAATAGTTACTATCTAGTTGATTAAATGGATACCGAAATGGTGCCTCTTGGGTATTGAAAAACTTCTTCACTCTCCACTTAATTATTTCCCCTATCGTATCTTGTATTAATAATAAATAAATAATAAATGTCTTAGCCTATATTCGACTTAGGCACAGAATAGTTAAGTATATAGTTCTACATAACTTAGGCTCCTTTCGACTCTGTACTTCCTCCTTATCGTGTGGGCAGAGCCCTGGTGTCAGGGTTCTGACGTGGTTTTTATGTAACTACTACTACCACCAGAGATAGTACCCGGGACCAGTGCCATCCGAAGCACGGAATCATTTTTCTTTTCGGACAATCAGGTGATTCAGCCTGCAATATCCTAACCAAGTAGGGAAAAACGCACAAAGTGACATATCACTAGGACTCTGTACTGATCGAGCAGTAGTGAAAATACCTTTCAGACATGGAGTCTACCCGGACTTTTGATTTATAATACGGCGACAGATTAGCGTACCCAAAGTTGAACTCTATGTCCATGAACGTAGAGTCTCCGTGTGTACAAGTAGTACCAGGTTTATAAGTGATTATATACCAGATTTTAAGTGAGATCATAAGCCATTAAACAAAAAAAGTTTCTTCAAAATCGGTTCAGTAGTTTTTGCGTGATGCTCGAACAAACAAACACACAAACAAACGAACAGACCGACAAAAAATCCAAAAATTCGTGATTTGGAATCAGGGACATCTAAAAACTATATCGTAATCTTTTTTTTGTAAATATCTTCAAAGTACAGACACACTTCTGTTACAGTTTTATAATAGCTTAGATGTACCTGCGCAGTTGAAAAATTTTAATAGTGCGCTAAATTATATTGACCAATCAGGATGTGCCATCATCAGGGTATTGGCTAATTGTTTTCGCGCCCTTTTCGCGTTACATAAATAAAACATAGTGCTACTATTCTGACAATTATGTACCGCATGTATAAAAAGATGTATTTTCTTCGTGTTTCCCTTAAGTTCCTTTAGGAAAGTTGTACAGTCAAGTATCATGAGAACAATCACCCATTCAAGTAATGCAACTGTAGGTATTTACCCTAACATCCTGTATATTGAACCATATAAGGGACATAAGCCGTATTGAATTGAATAGAACTAGAAACTACTAGCAGTAACAAAATACACATATAACTAAGGCTACTACTGTACACAAAAGGTTACGTAACAACATAGTGAACTATGCAATTGTTTCAGTATGTTAATAATATGTGAACAGGGTGTGTTTATGTGAAGCGAAGCAGAGTCGTGCAGTTATTAGATGCCGCGCTCCAGTTGCCGTGCGCTACATCCTGTATCTATAGTCGGGGCATTAGAAAATGTATGAAAAGATAAAAAAAAACCGAGTGTCAGTCAAGTGTCAGTCACCAAAATAAAGATGATTTTCAAATACCTATTCAATGATACCCCACCATCGTTTGTCAATTTTTTTTTCACAATAATATGGCGTCTGATTGTCGCCATATTGAATTTTGATAACTATTATGATTTTAGATTCGCAAAATTAAGACAAATCCATTGACGTATTATGAAATGAATCATCAAAATCGGCCTACGTGTTTGGTCTCTAGAGTGCCACAAAGGAACAAACTTATATACATACATATATACATAGGCTGATAAACGCATTACCCTCCTTTGTGTCGCGCAGTCGGGTAAAGAAAGCGCCTTTATAACACATCGACGAAAGAAAATCTTTCACCTATGCTAGATAACGCTGATTATAGGTCTTCCTCTACCTTTCGTCCCCTTTATTTTCCCATCATTAAATTGGATCTCAATATCTTGTCGTGTCGTATCGAGTGTCTTCTAACCACAAAAGGAAAAAATGAGATCAATTTTTTGTTTGTCTGTCTGTCAGTCTGTCAAGATACTCTCTTTCTCAGAAATAAGCAGAGGTGATAGATGCGTGATACCAATTAATATAAAATAAAATAAGGTCCCCTGGAGGTGTGAAAAATTCAAGCTTCTAAGTCAAGGCAATCAAAAGATACTATTATTTACATGTCATACTCTAATACTTGCAACTTACAAATCAAAAGCTATATAGGTAGGTAGTACTTCTTATCTCTTTGAGCTAAAATCATGAAATTTGGAAAGATTTTTTTTTATGACGCCATCAAGATCGTGATCTATTGGCGGTTTTGTCTGGCCCACAACCTCGCTTCCGTGCTCAGCACGGAAACCATGAAAAGCCAGCCTTAGTCTGCACTATGAATACGGTACTCATAGCCATGCAAGGAATGTCAGTAAGTGGGGACAAAGCATTTTTCATCGCAGATCCTTTGGCAAATGAAATTTCCCTGTAACGGGACTGTAATATCGCAATTATATTAGTTTCTGGAAATACACGATTGTTTATATTACACGCGATATTGTGGAAGGAAGCTATAATTTATTTATTACCAACTCGATTTTGCCCGCGACTTCAATAAATGATTATACTCAATTTTACTCAAAAAAATTCACAGATTTCGTGCCTTACACGACTATCGAGCACATTGGAAATGAATCTACGGAATTAGATAAAATATTGTCTCAAAAAGGTTAGGCTACAGGGCAAACCCTTAACGCGATCGTCTTAGTTTTAGGCTCAAACTGTAGCTGATCAAATTGTCCAGAGCAATCTAGCTCAAAGAAGTTTGACGGACGGCCATGTAATTTGAGACCCAGACTTAGAGGTCCCATACATGAATGAAACTCAGTAATACGTAAAGAGGCAAAACTAACAAAAAAGTTAATTGGTTGTAACCTGTAGAAGTTGGGGGAAAGGTATTTCTCCTTATGATACCTTTTGTATCAAGTGTGCGAAACTCATAATCTTTCTTATTAGATAGTCTACTCAATCTTTTACGCATGCATTGTGTTTATTTTACTAAAAATTCACGATAACCGTACAATATTATGATAATGGAAGAAAACGAAATCACACACACTATCAGTTTAACTAAGCCAAATACGTTCCGTAACGACCAGAAAATACCCCAGTGATAATATTAGATCAAAATAACTGGCGTGGTAGCGTTTTGCTATGCTTTTTGGATGATTTGTCTATTTTACTAGTAATTTCTGCTTTTGAATCCGAACTTTTGGAGATGTGGAAGCTTTTTTTAAAAATGCCTGAATTTTTTCTGTTTTTAATAATTATGTTATGACCGCCGCCGTCCTGAATGCAAATACAAATACAAATATCTTTATTAACAAAATAGAAATTCAGTACACATGATACAATGGACCCCGCATGCGGCAAGCCAGAATCTCGAGAATCCTCTACGAATGGCTTTTAGTTTTCGTAAAAAATGGCTGGGTCCAAATCTGCCATTCTTCTTTTGATATCATTCTTCGTTTCCAAAATATCGAGAGACAAATTCAAAAATTCGGAAAAACTAAATTATTTTTTCACTATTTCGGCCATAACTTTTTTTTGTTTTTGACTTTCTCGAATAATTCTTCAGTGGTTTGTTCGCACTCGCAAGCGCTACTTATAGACAATGTTTATGTAACCAACGAAAAATGTATAAACTCATGACGCAATCGAGAGAAATGAGCAATAATCCAATACTGTACTACACTTAATTATATTTGGTAGTAGAGAGAGAGATTTTTGTTATCTCCCGGCTTAAGAGACGGAGGGTATTTCAAGGAACGAGAAAAGATCAAGCAATCTCCCTGAGGGTAGAGGTACCCATGCCAGTTCTGTCTCGACTCTCAAGGTTTGGATAGCTCTTCAATAAGTAATGATATAGGGGAAGGTAGGGCCTATAGGTTTCTTAGAGAAAGTTGTTCAGTATGGGTACCTCCCACTGTAGGGCACAGGCTTACCCTCAGGGAGAGTGTATGGGCGTTAATGAACCACGCGTGCACAATACGGATTAGTAGACTTCAAATACGCATCAGTATTTATTCTTGAGTGTATGCAGGTTTCTTCATATTCATTACCTTTTGAGAGCAGGGCCCTGTTTAATAAACACGACAGGTGACAATTGACAATGACAATTCAGAGTACATTGCTGAGAATGCTAGATCACATGAAGCACTGCAAATTTAGCGTCATTAGTAACCAGCAATGTACTCTGAATTGTCATTGTCAAATTGTCATTGTCGCGTATATTAAGAGTCCATGATACTTCAAATCGCTTAGCTTAATCCTTTGTTATATTAAAAGTACTACATCATACACTTTGTAATGCATATAATGTTAAAGTTGAGGACCAATGTTAGGACCTATGTATGGTGAAAACACGATTCCATATAATTTTCTCGATAGAAAACGATCATAAAGTTACCTCCAAATCGTATAATAAACCGTAAATATTCAAAAACTACTTTAAATTAGAGCATGAATCTTCGTATACTAACTGAACTAACTATAATGTAGATCCCATGTGTTTTCGATTTTGAAAATAACCATTATTTTCTCCGTTAAACAACATTTTCTGAATTCATGAAAATTTAATCCATTTTTCACGCAACCGCCCTGCCTCCCGTCTCCCCCCGCTCCAGTCTAGCTTTGGCTTTCAGACGGGGAACCTGTGTTTGTTGGGCTATTTTATTTTACACTTCCGCGAGGCCTGATGTAGATCGACTCGTCTATAAAACAATTACTATTTTAACTTACTAGTTCTGTTTATAATGTATTTTGGCTCGCCAGAGCTCCCGCTAGCATGTAAATAACGCGTATATAAGTTAGAAAATCTCATTGGTACCGTAGCATTTCGTCCGTGAGAATTTGAAGTAGGACCCCCCGAAATCATAATTGAGTAGGTACCTATTCATAATAGACCTCTCTGAAACGCGATACTGGACGCTATAGGCAGGCTACTACAAATAATATCAAATGAAAATAAAATACACTGGCCTCGATTCGGACTGTGCCACGACTTAACTTAACTAAAATTATTCCTGTCACTTTCTAAAATAAGATTAAGAAAACCATCAGCTGACTTTAGTGCTGTCAAAGTGACGTTACACGCCCAAAAACGCTTTAAATAAGATGGCGTACATTATGATGGCATCTTATTTTAGGCGTGTAACGTCACTTTGACAGCACTAAATTCTGCTGTTGGTTTTCTGTCTCTTTTCTTAATCTTATTTTAGAAAGTGACAGGAATGAATTTAGTTAAGTTAAGTCATGGTACAGTCCGAATCGGTACCAATATCGTTCCTCAAAATAAGCGCACACGTAACAAATGTAATTCTACCCAAGGAACCGAATATTCGTGAAGTGTGAACGTGACATAAATACATATAACAAACAGAGAATAATATTCTAGCTCTTATGATTTTACTGTGATATCGCATCCTCACTTCTACTTTGTACCTTTGTGTTTGTTTTTCACTTAGACCTTACTTCATATTATAATTTAATTTAATTAGTGAATAAAGATAATGGTATTCATAGCTGTTTTAACTGCCTACGTGGTCCAATAGCTATACCTACAGGGTGTAACAAAACACCCTAGTAATACTTAAGGGGGTGCTTCAGACCATCAAACTGAAGTGCGATTTTTGAAAATCATACGAGTGACTTGGCAGTAGAAAGATGCATAATCTCCATAGTAATTTTGACATTTTCTACTGCCAAGTCGCTCGTATGATTTTCAAAAATCGCACTTCTGAACAAGTTTCACTATAGAGACAACTTTGAAATCTAAAAAAGAATCAGCTGTCCCATACATTTTAGTCGAGTCGGTACAGCAGTTTTGTATGGGACAGCTGATTTTTTTTTTCACGAATTCGAAATAGGTACTTAAGTATTACTAGGGTGTTTTTTACACCCTGCATAAGAGCATAGGCACAGTATAGATAAGAAAGAGTATCTATTACTACATACAGTACGGACACTCCCTGCTTCCCACCAACTTTTTACCTCACCCCTTCTATTGCCCTCTGGTTACCTCGGCAGTTACCAATGTTGTAGCAAATGCCTATTTTTTTCTCTTTTGCACTCACTCACTATCGCACAGTAAGCTAATAATAAAAAAAATTCCCAGTATCGGTAATAAACTTTTCACAGAAACTAATCTCCCTGAAAATTTAAATTCTCACTCACCGGTTGTTTTCGTAAAATTTTACGTCAGAAAGGTCAGTAACTTGGCAGGCAGCGGTCAAAAGGTTAACCTCTGAAAACACCTTCTGAAACTCGACTATAGGTGTTCGATAAACTCTCTGAAATCCGATATTATCTTTATTAGATCTCTTTGAATAGAACCGGAGTATAATTTACTGGGTTTTTGTAGAAAATAGTTTCGTATAAAACGTTATTTGTTTATTTAAAAGTTTCTTTGAATTCTTGTGATTGTGTCGTCGATATCTTCTGAGTCAAAACGTATGTCGGCAAGTGGTATATGGGGTAGTCCAGATGGGCTTGGTCCAGACATCCTGACGCTCACTAAATTTCTTGTATTGTTAAAAAAAAAAATTGTACGCTGCCGCTTCTATTAGACTCTTAGGCTTTTCGTATTGGGCTTCCTTTGACAGTTTGTTTTTTTTTTGGCATCTGCTATGAGGCAATTTAGCCAACGTCAGAGGTTTTTCACAGTTTGTTGCTAGATGGCAGCACAGTGACGTAATGAAGTACAAGTCAGCTACCAATAGGTGTCGCTACTAAAATTACGTAGTTAAGTAGAGGTGAGGCGGGGCGAGGAGGAACTGAAATGCTCAAGGTCGCTCCATCGGGGAAACGCCTTAACATGGGGTTTTTAATAATTTCTTAATATCTTCAATGCAAACCCTACTAAAATAATACGATTTGGGTCACTATGATAACCAATAGATTTTGTACGTATTATTCGAATAGTCCAATGGGATGAATTTGATAACTATCAATGTCACCTCGCATCACATTTCAAAGTAGCCCCATGGAGTAAAAGTCATTACAGAAGACAAAATGGCTGACGCCGGTATTATTTGTAATCACAAGAAACCATGTAATTACTTGAGCACAGATATTACATTGTAAATAATATACCTACCTTTCCACCATATAAGTTTTCTACCACATTATTTTATGAGGTTTCGTACTACGACTTTTAACAATTTTTTTTTTCGTGGATCAGTAACAGTAAATCCACTGACGCCTTGGCACAAGGTGGCCAAGTGATGCCAATACAAAAAGAAATAAACGGATGCGTCCAGTAATCTTCGCTTCGATATATTAATTAAAAACCATTAAAAAAAAGTTATCATCAAAGACCCCTCGTGATTTGAAAGTCACCCCATTTTACGGTACTTACACAATTATTAAACTGTAACCATAGATTTATATATTATTATTGTATATTACTAGCGTAAGGATAGGCCCGTCAGAATATTTTACAAAAACCTTCTTCATAGAAACAAAAATTTGCGCCATCTGTCATAACTCGTATACGAACTATATCGTGTCATATATTTGTAGTGCTCTAAATTGACATTTTTCCTTGCATTTTAGAGCCAACGAACTGGGGACAATAGTCAAGCTCATAGGCCATGTCCTTACGCTAGTAATATATATGTCTTTGACTGTAACAAAAGAAATTTATAGACAACAAGTTAAAAGTGTTACAGAGAAAAGGGAAGATCTTCCGCCATATCGGTCTTTTTGTTTGCTCAAACTCAAACTCAAAATATATTTATTCAAAATAGGATACAATGTACCTCTTTTCGAACGTCACAATCTAAAAAGTCACAGATTTTGCTATATAAATTATGTCAAACTGGAATCGCACCACGCATTTGTGTCTTCAATATAGTCAATTATTTTATAATATGCCTTGCCAGATAAAGACTTCTTAATATGTGATTTAAACTTTCTTTCAGATAAATTTAATATATCGTTTGTTTGTTAGTAACAGCATCACGCAAAAACTACTGAACTAATTTTGATAAATATTTTTTTCTTTGATAGCTTATGATTCGACTTAAAATCTGGTATATAATTTATGCGGACGAAGTCTCGGGTAATGTATAAAAATTCATAATTCGAGCTCTCAATTTGTCTGTGTAGGTGAAAGTGTATCCTTCTTTCCGACGGTTTTCTGGTCGAGCGAGCAGGCTAAGGTTTAAGGCTATTCTACCGTTGGCGCGCTCCATACAAACGTAGTATGGTGATATTTTCAATACTATCTAATTAAAGTCAATGAAATTTTTCAAAAACAATCAAGTAACTAATCTCTATGTCGGTATGAAGTCAGATTTTCGTTAAAATATACAGTTTCAATGCTAGGATTATTTTAAGATTTGTATGGAAATATTTGTGGCACTGTAACTTTAAAACTATAAATTTTATCGAAAATCTGACTTCATACCGATATAGAAATTAGTTACTAGATTGTTTTTGAAAAATTTCATTGATTTTAATTGGATAGTATTGAAAATATCACCATACTACGTTTGTATGGAGCGCGCCAACGGTAGAATAGCCTTAAGTCTGTTACTGATGCCTACGATTTGTGTCTTGAGAATGGAAAATAGAAAAAATATAATTCCTTTTGAAGATAAAAACGTTTAATATCATTTAGCACAAAAACCATTCAGACATGTATACTGATAAACCACACTTTAATGAGAAAAAGTAGGTATCTAATCTACATAACAAATATAATTATGCATCTCCTGGGATCTCTTCTTACATACAGGGTTTTTTAAATGCGATCACTTCGCACCATCAAACTAACCAACTTTTGCTATGGGACCAACATTGAAATCACGAACAAAATATCAGCTGCTTCATACATTTGGGTAGAGTCACCATTGACACTGTCTGTGGAACATACGATTTTTTAATCTCGGTTTCAAAGTTGGTCCCATAGTGAAAGTTGTTCAGTTTAAGGGTGCCTGTCCATTGACTCGGAGATAGACGGCGGAGCGGAGAAACTAGGAAATATTGACCAATTAGGATTGCATAAAATTCTCGTCCGAGATTTGATTGGTTAATATTTCCTCGTTTCTCCGCTCCGCCGCCTATCTCCGCGTCAATGGACAGGCAGCCTTATCGTTGGAAGGACCCCCTTAAGAAGGTAACGAATTTAAGTTTACACCCTGTATTATTATTTGGGTTTGCATTGATATTGTTCCTCATGGGTCAGAAACTCGTATTCTCTATAAGCGTCCGCTCGAAAAATCGGGGTTTCGAATTGTGCGAGCTCGAAAATTCAAAGGTTCAATTCGATATTAGTTATCTATGGGATAGAAGTTTTTTTTCACGATATCTCCATTTATCATATGGTACAAGTTGTTCAGTTTGATAGTCAAATCTGCCTCCGTGGTCTAATGGTTAAGAGCTTTGGCTCTCGACACGGAGGTCGTGGGTTCGATTCCCACGGGGGACACCTAGTGATATGTCACTTTGTGCGTTTTTCCCGAGTTGGTTAGGACATTGCAGGCTGAATCACCTGATTGTCTGAAAAGGAAAATGATTCCGTGCTTCGGATGGCACGTTAAGCCGTTGGTCCCGGCTACTATCTCTGGTGGTAGTAGTCGTTACATAAAAACCACGTCAGAGTCCGTAAGGCGGTCTGAAAAAACTCTGACACCAGGGCTCTGCCCACACGATAAGAAAGAAAGATAGTCAAATCCGGTGTCTAAAGTTCAACGACACTTCAAACTAACAGCTGGTGAAACTAACCAGGATATTCGGCTTGACCATCCAACACGAAGCTCTCTGGTGTAAACCCTAGTAACAGACCGCCACCGATCATGTGCTCGAATAAACTGTTATGCACGGGAGCTCTTTAGTGATGCGCCTTTGTGCTCTATCGATATCGATGATTATTGATAAACCGGACATCCGGGCTTTGTTAGGAAGCGGCTGGAAGTAATATTTACAAATATTATTGTTTATAGCAGTTTCTTGAGCCTATGTCGACGTCTATCGGCTGAGATGATGATTATGTTTAGTAAAAAAAACATTAAATAATATTTCAATTGAAAAGTCATATTTAAGGATCTTAAAAAATTATGTTTCAACACTTAGGCCTGCACCACTCTTTAGCAGTAAGAAGTTAAAATGATCCACTAGAATGTCTGGAATATAATGGTATCGCTAGCTAGAAATCTTGCAAAAACGGGACTGTAGATTTTTCTGCAATATCTCCTTTTAAAGTTGTTCGGTTTTACAATCAAATCTAGTCTCTAAAGTTCAACCACACTTCAAACCAACAGCTGGTGAAACTAAACAGGATATTCCATTTGACCATCCAACACGAAGCTCTCTGGTGTAAACTCTGGTAACGAACCGATACCGATCATGTGGTCGAATAAACTGTTATGCACGGGAGCTCTTTAGTGAAGCGCCTTTGTGCTCTATCGATATCGAAATAAATTATATCCCCACATTTTCGGCACAGTAAGGTCAACACATCTTTCATGGGGCACTGTTATACGCTATTATAATAAATTATCGGAGGATATCCAAAACTGTCTGACAAAAAAATCAAGTTTCAGCTTTTGTTAATTTTTTTATGTTACCTACCATTATTTGTTTTTCCAGTTATTCAATAGTTAGTTACTCACTATTTTGTTTATCTATTAAACTTCATTTAACAAGTTCCATATTAAGCAAGTTCTTTGGAGAAAGCCTTACTATAAACTAGATGATTATATGAATGACCAAAATGCCTGGTCTTGACAATGTTACTTTGTGTTTCAATGTTGTATTTATTTTGTAGGTAGTTGTACTGTATATTTTATTTAGCTTTAAAAATGTTTGTTACAGAGTTTCTGGCCTACATCGGAACGGTGGTAGAGTCTAAAAAGCAAGAAGGGTCCAGTTGTTGTAATTTTAACCCACTTTATTATTATTCCATATGATCATGTGACTGATCTAGATGCCGAATCTAACCTTAACTCAAAACCCGAAACGGGACCCTTTTTGAGTGGACGCCCAAAAATGATTTTTAAAAGCGATTTACGTGATATTAATTTGAATAAATTATTTTCAATTAAGTAGAATTAGTAAAATTTGTAGTTTAGAATGTTTAGTATGGTTTAAGTTTAGGGCAAGTTTTTAGAATGTTTAGTACGGTTTAAGTTTAGGGTAAGTTTTGCTTGTGCTTTAACTATTTCATTCTTTTACTTTATAAATCAATTATTCAAAATAATATCACGTAAATCGCAAAACGTGACAGAAAAGTTTGTTATTAGAATTACACGCGTAGCTCGTCCATAACATTAAAATACGGTCTAAGACCAAGACCGAATCGACGACCCACTGCTCTAAATTTTAGTCACACGATTGATAAAATAGATACATATACATATAATAATGAATTCAACAATTACACATCAAATCTATCGATAAATAATGAACGTCACTATACGAGTCTGGTACCCACGTTCCAGCAAGCTGCACTTTTGCGATAAACTGCACTCGCGTACCATGCGATTAGATGCACAGTAGTATCTGCTCTGCATTTCACGTTTGAGCTTATTCGTAGTTTAAGAGGATATTCCTGATAAAGCGCTTCATACAAAACGAAATATAGTCTAGTTTGAACATTTAGTATCTAATTTAAGTTTAAAAAAGTCGTGGTGGTCCAGTGGCGAGTAACCTTGCCTGCCGTGCAGGAGGCGATGGTTCGATCCCCGTCCAGGCCGACTCGTACCAATGAGTTTTTCGGAATTTATGTACGATTTGTAACACTACTGGCTTTTCGGTAAATGAAAAAAATATATAAATGAACTTTATTGTATATGGACACAACGGCGAAGGAAAACATCGTGAGGAAACCTGCGTGCTTCAATTTCGAGGCATCTATTATACCTACTGTCCATTACAAGTGGCGACGGGCTCACTCCCCGTCACACTGGACAGAGTTTTGGTACCTACTACTAGTGGTTTTTCTGAGGATTCAGAATATTTCTGACTACACTCTCGGGGAATATAGTCGTGAGCATATGCTATGCTTATCCTTAAGTAAAAAAAAACACAGTCTACAAACCAATATCTGTGTCGGTACCTTTACCTTGTCAGATCTCCGTTAAAATATACAGGGTGGTGTAACAAAACACCATACTAATACCACAGAGTAATATAAATGTAATACCTAAGGGGGTGCTTCAGACGATCAAACTGAACAACTTTCACTATATTTTTTTAGCGATTTCGAAGTTGGCTCCATAGTAAGAGTTGTTCAGTTTGATAGTCTGAAGAACCTGCTTTAGATGTTTTGTTTGATGACCTTTTTAATATCGTTAATATCTTTGTTCGAAGTTTTCCATATACAAATCTTATAGGTATTAATCCTACCATTGAAACTATACAGGGTGAAATTGATATCATTAGCATCCTTTTAAACTAAGAGTCTGCCCATCAAACTGACCAACTTTTACTAAGGGAGCAAACCGTTCGGAGCAAAAAAATAATCAGCTTTTGCATACGTTTGAGTCGAGTCGGCATTGCAGTTTAGTATTTAACAGCTGATTATTTTTTTGCTCTGTTCGGTATGCTGCAATAGTAAAAGTTGTTCAGTTTGATGGGTAGACTCTTAGTTTAAAAGGATGCTAATGATATCATTTTCACCCTGTGTATTTTAACGGAAATCAGAAAAATGTGAAGCACAAATATTGGTTTCCAGATCGTGTCTAAAAAAATGCCATTGTCTTTGATTGGTTAATGTTGAAACTAGGACCGAACTTCGTTTGTACGCAGCGCGCATTAGCGTATTCGGAATAAATTTCTCTTAAATTTATGTGTACCTATATTATGTTGATGGCGTTTGATAATTAAAGTATTTCGTATTTGGTAAAATTAAATTAGATTTAAAGGCGTCGATCGTACATATAGAAAACAAGAAACGAGACGGCAAAATAAGGTTAATTAACTCCCACACACTCCCATCCCTATATACAAAAGAAGCAGTAGCGACATTAGGTATATGCCCGTACGAAACTGACAATCAACACACTAAACAGTATCTGAGGCCTTTTTAAGATAAGATAAGATAAAATCCTGGATGGAGTACTGCTGCCAACTGTGGGATGGTTCAGCCAAGTATCAACTTGCCGCACTCGACTCGGTTGAACGCAGAGCCAGGTGGCTCATTGGCCTCGATTCGGAGTGTACCACGACTAAACTAAACTAAATGTATTCCTGTCACTTTCTAAAATAAGATTAAGAAAAGAGACAGAAAACCAACAGCTGACTTTAGTGCTGCCAAAGTGACGTTAAACGCCCAAAAACGACTTAAATAAGATGGCGTACATTATGATGGCATCTTATTTTGCGCATTTAACGTCACTTTGACAGCACTAAAGTCAGCTGTTGGTTTTCTGTCTCTTTTCTTAATCTTATTTTAGAAAGTGACAGGAATACATTTAGTTTAGTTTAGTCGTAGTACACTCCGAATCGAGGCCATTGGCGACAGTAAGCTGGTGGAGACCAAGCTTCATAGCCTAGCCCACCGCCGCCGCGGAGTAGCCTGCTTGTCGGTCTCGGAAATAGAAAACATTAAGATTTTTTAGGGTTCCGAACCCAAAGGGTGAAAACGGGACCCCATTACTAAGCCTACGTTGTCCGTCCGTCCGTCCGTCCGTCCGTCCGTCCATCCGTCCGTCCGTCCGTCCGTCCGTCCGTCCGTCCATCCGTCCGTCCGTCCGTCTGTCCGTCTGTCCGTCTGTCCGTCTGTCCGTCTGTCCGTCTGTCCGTCTGTCCGTCTGTCCGTCTGTCCGTCTGTCCGTCTGTCCGTCTGTCCGCCTGTCCGCCTGTCCGTCTGTCCGTCCGTTCGTCAGTCCTACCCCTACCTATTTAGGGCTGTAACTTTTGAACAGTAATAGCTAGATAGTTGAATTCTCAGATTATGCGTTATTACGGCGGATTTGTTAACAAATAATAAAAATTTCAAAAAGTTTAAAATAAAGGGGGGTTCTCAACAAGAAACTAGTTTTTATCAAGGCTTTTTCTTCACGCTCTATCGTAAAAACTGTAATACATAAAATCGTCAAACTTAGTGTGATTAAAGAGCAAGCTCTACA
This sequence comes from Agonopterix subpropinquella, assembly GCA_922987775.1. NCBI lineage: Eukaryota > Metazoa > Arthropoda > Insecta > Lepidoptera > Depressariidae > Agonopterix > Agonopterix subpropinquella. The sequence goes on from OV277714.1 coordinate 1,853,847, forward strand.
GAATAACAATAAATACTAAAAACCGGCTAAGTGTGAGTTGGTCTTGCGCTAAAGGTCCCGAACCAATATTTTTTTTTCTAAGTTAATAATGTCGTGTTTTGTGGTTGTGTGGTACCTACGGAACCCTCGGTGCGCGAGTAGCCTGACTCGCACTTGACCGGTTTTTTATAAATGACTATTTATCGATACTACTTGATGTGTGTATTGAGTTTCCAATGGTACTAATTATTTCTTTATGTCAAAGTCAGGTTTCACGAGAAATGTCGTTAAATTCCTTAAATCCGGCGTGAAATTCAGCGAGATTTGAAGAAAATCTACGAAATAAAGTTGGCAAATACGTAATTTATCTCAAAAATTCTGTTTCCTTTCACATTGCCTTTGATCTCAGTTTACCCTTTTGCTAATACCATAGAGCTTAGAAGAATGTAACTCGTAGAAATGGCATAGCGATAAATAATAACTGGTATTATAATTTTGGGTCTTAAGTTTTTAATAAAACTCAATGAGTTTTTATAACCATAGAGTCATCACGTCATACAATAACAAAGCCTAACATGGCACATGTCTCTAATGTCACCTTTGTATGCATCAGTTATGCCCAACTGTCATACATTGCCGCTGACATTCCAGTCCTTTCAAATCTTTCAAATGTATTTTGGTCACAAAGCAGTAATGTAAAACAACTGGGCATAACTTTGTGAAGTCCTCTTTGTCCTCCAAGTTTGTGGTATCGGCTGAACGATCCCCCATAGCGGTGTGGTAGGCTCCGCAAGGAGCTACCTGGCTCGCGACCACCCTCCTGCCGGAGTCTGGCGCCAAGCAGCTTGCTGCGTTCCGTCAGTCTGCAGGAGTGCCAGTGCTATTCTGGGTAAGCTCGCTACATCTTCGACCCCATCTTTGTCCTGTGGACTAGATTGAGGTCAAGAGCAAACCCATCGATAGTACAAATAAAAATAAAAGAATATAATGTCTTTGATAAAACTGCTATAGATGGGAATATAATTTAAAACAAAATTAAGTATTTACCTTTGAGTTTCTATTTTTAACCTGTTTCACAGTGTCAGGCAAATGTCCCCTTCAAGCTTTTCACCATTTTCTATCAAAAATTGAACTATCGTACAAAATTGCTCAAATTCTCATAGGATAATAAAGCGCTTGTAAACTTGTGCATGGGTTAGGTAAGGTTAATGAGTTTGTAGGCGTGACTCGCGTGCTTCTAAGCAGTAAGTCGTTAACGCACTACTGCCACTGATAAAATAGATACTGCCCTAGGTATGTTAATGTTACCATAGATTGATGTACCACAACAAAGAGAATGGAAACTGGCTTGGAAACCAGAGGCATGTGGAAGCTTTGGACACTTGGTTACTCCTCGAGAAAGTACGAAGGGTTTTAGGTCCGCCACACACATACGGTATAATAAGGAATAAACCTGATTCAAAATTCAGTGTCGTCAACTGCACTCGAGTCATTAAAATTAAAACCGCCTTCAAAAAAACTAAAAAGTTAAAAAATAATATTGCAGCCGATGACTTTTTCGTTCGCATCATAAGAACATTAATTTGTTTTATCGAAGTCGCTGTCAAGCCGATTCGCGACAGGGCTTGCATTAGTTTTTTGGCTTGGCTTGACACCGACTTCTATAAAACAAATTAATGTTCTTATGATGCGAACGAAAAAGTCATCGGCTGCAATATTATTTTTTAACTTTTTAGTTTTTTTGAAGGTGGTTTTAATTTTATGTTAAAAATTTTTTTATTTCACAGTTTTCAGTGGTGAATTCGTTAGTTCGATTTAACAGCAGTGCTTCAAATTAACAAACGCACTAGTTGGCACTACGATTTTCGAAGGTTCCCCTCGATTTCTCTGGGATCCATCATCAGATCCTGGTTTCCTTATCATGGGACCACCCTTGGGATATCTCCTTTCCAACAAAAAAAGAATCATCAAAATCGGTTCATAAACGACGAAGTTATCCGCGAACACACATTAAAAAAAAAAAAAAATATACGGTCGAACTGAGAATCTACTCCTTTTTTTGAAGTCGGTTAAAAATGATTGTTTCCGTTACATAGAGTCTACGTTCCTTTCTCAACCGAGTAAAGTTATCCAACGGCCCTTCACGGTCATGCACATTGTTATTTAAAACTGATAGTAAAGTTTAGTTTTAAGTTTCTCTATTTGTAATTTCACTCTCACTGTATAATTTATTGATTTTGTAATAAAGTAAATTTGGCACCGCGATAGTCACTTCTAAAGTGTTCCTAATTCTTAGTCTGAACTGGAGAGCACGACGCATCACAGGTGATACGTTCAAAAGGTTTTAAATCATGTTAGATCTAGGTAACTGAATTATATGATTTTGAGCGTCCTGCGAAAGCATAAGGTTTGTTGGGTAAACTTAAATCCTATAATGGTTTTAGATGTCTACGATAACGTTTTTACTGACTTCAAAAAAGGGAAGTCTGTTTGACCCAAGATTATTATAAGAGAGGTTAGAAATGCAAAGTAGCGCTTTTGCTTCGGAGACGACTTTCGCCACTTGTCTTCCCGCTCACGCTGCTACAACTACCTATGACCTCTCGCTCGCACCACGCCGCGCGCCTTACAATGTTATGCAAATCATTGCATAATCGTGTGGCACGCGTTCTACGCCTACTTTGCTCTTCTAACCCCGCTTTTAATGTTCTGTGGTTATTTGTCTTGTAGTTATTTCAACTTTCGTCGTGTTCTGTACCAAAATGGAACACTTATAGAATCACCTCGGTGTCTGTCCATCCGTCCGTCCATCTGTCACACGCTATTTGTTTAGAGACCTAAAGACATAGATAGCTGAAACTTGGCATAGTTATCATTTATGGGCCCGATTTTATTTTTTATCAGTTAAAATTTTCCCGATTTCATAAACTCAAAAAAAAAAAACGTAAATCGTCGTAAATGTCAAACTCGCGAAATGTATGAAACAGCTAAATTTTATTTCGCGATTTCAAAGGTCCCAATTTATTCAGTTTGATGGACGGTCCTTTGTATTTGTTTCGTAAGTATCTTTGGAAAATCAGCTGTTCCATATAATAAAATATTGATTGTATACCGTACAAAATGTTGAATTGTTTTTAGACCAATTTCAGTTGATCGTCTGCGCTAGATACAAACTTCGCAATGCCGTACAGAATCGAGTTTTCAAATTCAAGAGTTCCGTATACGTTTCAAATTGAGTACAGACGGCAGCAGAGTTGATTGCACAAACGTTGCGATGCACATGCCTACAGAGGAAGTACAGTCAGTAGAGTAATAGGTGTTGGTAACGATATATGCAACAGCACATTTTTTTTTGCTCCGATCGGTTTGCTCTGTTTGCTCCCGTGTTTATGATACTTTTTCTTACCCTGTGACTTCAACGCACAGTCAAAACCGCTGAAGATAGAAACGCGTGGAATATTCAGGGTGAAATTGATATCATTAGCATCCTTTTAAACTAAGAGTCTACGCATCAAACTGAACAACTTTCACTATAGGAGCAAACCGATCGGAGCAAAAAAAAAAATCTGCTGTTGCATACATTTGAGTCGAGTAGGCATTGCAGTTTAGTATAGGACAGCTGATTTTTTAGTTGCTCCGATCGGTTTGCTCTCATAGTATAAGTTGTTCAGTTTGATGGGTAGACTCTTAGTTTAAAAGGATGCTAATCAATTTCACCCTGTAGATTTTACGGAGGATGTAGAGGTGTACTAAGAAAGGATTTTTCTACATTCTAATTTCACACCTCAAGGCCTCATAAAAAGGCTGAAAGTCACCCAAAGGGCAATGGAGAGGGCTATGCTCGGAGTTTCCCTGCGAGATCGAATCAGAAATGAAGAGATCCGCAGAAGAACCAGAGTAACTGACATAGCCAAAGAATTGCTAAACTTAAGTGGTAGTGGGCGGGGCACATTGCTCGCAGAACCGATGGCTGGTGGGGCCGAAAAGTTCTCGAGTGGCGACCGCGTACCGGAAAGCGCAGCGTGGGTAGGCCCCCCACACGGTGGACCGTCGACCTGGTGAAGGCGGCGGGAACCCGTTGGATGAGGGCAGCGCAGGACTGGTCGTTGTGGCGATCCTTGGGGGAGGCCTATGTCCAGCAGCGGACGTCCATCGGCTGAGATGATGATGATGATGATGAATTTCACACAAGTCGCGGGTAATTACTGGATACTGGTATTTAGAATATTTTAGAATAAGCCTGACCATCCCCTCGGGAATAAGAGCATGAGCATTCTGCTATATAGTTTTTAGGCTTTTCGTACATGTGTTATTACGTAGTACGTATGTTACGTATTTGACTGTACACATAGCATACCGGAGTGAGTTTATTGATGCACGAATATGAAAAAGACTCGGAATTTTGTTCCGAACTGTACCGGCAATATTCTTGTAGAGAGGTCTCTCTACAATAGGGTGACCATGAATCAGATGCTGTGATGGACATTCGGAAACAAGAAAAAGTGCCCAGTTTATTGCTCTCGATTATATTCCTCGAAGGGTAGATATGTATAATAATTAATGCGGCATGCAAATTCAATTTCTGAATCGCTCGATAAATGAAATTAATACTCTACGTTTCTTAACAAACAAAGCAAACAAACTTAACAATCATTTACCAACTAAGCATTGATTTTGCATTATCAAAAGTTAATATGTCATTAATACCTAAAAACAGATAGAAAAAAAAGCCGTGGTGGTCCAGTGGCGAGTAACCTTGCCTGCCGTGCAGGAGGTGATGGTTCGATCCCCGTCCAGGCCGACTCATACCAATGAGTTTTTCGGAATTTATGTACGATTTGTAACACCACTCGCTTTTCGGTGAAGGAAAACATCGTGAGGAAACCTGCATGCTTCAATTTCGAGGCATGTATTGTACCTACTGTCCATTAACCTGACGGGCTCACTCCCCATCACACTGGACAGAGTTTCGGTACTAATAGTGAAACGTGGATGTTCTGAAGTTTCAGAATATCTCTGACTACCCCCTCGGGGAATATAGTCGTGAGCTATGCTATGCTATGCTAAAAACAGATTATGCTCCTTTGCGTCGCGAATTCGGGTTAACAAAGGTAAAAAGATAGAAAAGTGGCCTAGCTGATTTGGAGGTTTTTTAGGTAAATAGACTCCGAATTCAAACTATTCCTTTGAAGTGAAATGGGTGGAGACAGGTGGGACGCCCTGCGGCCCACTGGACGGATGACCTACAAAAGGTAGCGGGGAGAGACTGAATGAGGAAGGCTGAGGACCGATTTTTGTGGCGCGCCTTGGAACAGGCCTATGTCCAGCAGTGGACGATGATAGGCTGATGATGATGATGAGACATGATACACTACAATACACAAGCACACAAGAACAGCCTCGGCGAAAAAATGTCCAACATTTCATTTGATTGAATACAAAATTAGGTTTTCTTACAAATGTACAAATCCTAATCCCCAAATACACAAACAAAAGATCACAGATAACAAAACGAAAGTAACCAATCTTCAGTCATCCCAAATCCTTATTTCGTCAGGTGTCCCATAAACTACATAATACAATCCTATTTCGTAATAACACGAAACTAAAATCGAAGGATTGTTCTATACACGTATATCATTGGTTTATCCCATACGAGCGATCCGACCCGGGTTTGCACGGATATTTAGGGTTCTTCTGAAATACATATACAGGGTCCTTTCTTAATATGCTGACACTTTTTTAAGAGGATGATCAGACCATCAAACTGAACAACTTTATCTCTGGGACCAACATTGATATCGCGAAAAAAAAAATCTGTTGTCCCATACATTTGGCTCGAGTAGGTTTGCAGTTTTATATGGACGAGCTGATATTTTTTTCGCGATTTCAATGTTGTTGCCGTAGAGAAAGTTGTTCAGTTTGACGGGCTGATCTTTCCCTTAAAGTGTCAGCATATTAAGAAGGACCTAGTATACATTTTTAATACTTACGTCTGTGTTCCATTGTGGTAGGCAGAGACAATCGATATCTGCTACGAACCTGACATACCTATATCTTTTGCCTCTTCAATAGTCATAAGTCCTTCCATACACGCTCGTCGTTTTGCATAAGTAAGCTTCCAATTTGTTCCTTCTGAAATACTGCACTATATTTGAAGATAATGTTCAAACCGTCATGCTAAAAAACATTTTCTATGGAACTAAAATCAAAATTGTGGAAAAAGGTCTTACTCATCACACGTATGCACGCACGTACACACCCATGCACATCCTCACGCATGTCCTCATGTACGCACGCATGCACGCATGCACTCAAGTAGCACGCATGCACGCCCTCACGCACGCTCGCACACAGACGATGATAATGATAATTTTATAATTAGAAATAAACAAACAAGCTGTCAATCTTTCTTTCTAATATTTATATATTTTACTTGTTATGAGTACCCATGTACCCGGGTAGGTACTACATTGTAATATAGTTGTAGCTAATTTTGTTTAGGGTCTAGTGGACCCTCGGAGTTGCTAAGCTTGATAAATATGGGTCAAGTGTGTGTTTGCTTTTAGAGTTTTGGTTCCGTACAAAAATATTTAAAATTGAAGCCTTTGGAGTACAGGGTGTGAATGTAGACGTTTGCATACTTTAATGGGTGATTCTATTCATGATACTGAATAACTTTTCCAGAATAAGAGCGTGCCTAAGAGCTACCTGAACTAATCCCACCTTCCCCTTTCTACTATCGGCCTACCAGAAGCACCGCGGGATATCATCACCCCTAACCCCTTCTTCATTGACATCCCACATATCCGCACCAAGCGCCTTTCTGAATCTTTTATAATGCGCACAGCCAAGGAGTGGAATGCCCTAGCTGCCTGCATCAGTATTTTCAAGCGCTTACAACCCGAATTCCTTTAAATTACGAGTGAGTAAGTTAAGTTAAGTAAGTAAGTTCGCTACATCTTCGACCCCATCTTCGTCCTGAGGACTGGATTGAGGTCAAGAGCAAACCCATCAGTAATCATTTTTTTAAAAGGCCTAATTTTTGCAGATTTCATATAGGATCCATGGGGGAAGATGTGTGTGTGTGTGTGTGTGATGGGCAATGTTGTTGTATCAGTCCTGATAAACTATCCTACCTCCCTAAAACTAGGCTCTATCGTTATACCTGGTCCTTTTCCAGAATCAATTTCTGGAAATATTTAATTTAAAGAAAAAACTTCATTGAAACAGCTTCAGGTAAATGAATGATGAACGTAAAAGCCAATGTAGAACTAAATCTCGCTTACCTACATTTTTAAGCCCCGAAATGTTACGTAATAGAAAGATCAAAAGACGAAACCCGTAAATGTCCGGAAACATCCCTCCCATCCTGTTTGTGCTCAAGACATTATAATTATGATCATTTAATTAATACCGGACCCAACCCAAATATTGGGTGCTTTTGATATGTTAGGTAAATGAACACATATTTCCTTTATGTACCTTTGACCTTTGTGTTATATTATATTGAAAGTGAATGTTTTATACAAGTGAATTTTATGTTCATACTTGTTTTTTTAGTGTTTCGCACCAAATTTGGAAAAAATGAACACTTATTGAATCAGTTCAGTGCCTGTCTGTCCGTCCGTCTGTCACAGGCATTTTTCTCAGAGACAGTAAGACGTAAGAAGCTAACACTTGGCACAGATAAAATTAAATTTAGATTAAATTTAATTAGCCAGCAATAAAATTAATGGTCAAACATCATAAGTAAAGTCAAATAAGCTGAAATTATATATTGGGGGGCAATTTTGGGAGGTAGAAAGGGTAAACAATATTTTTCTCGGCCTATTATTCGAAGGGTCGCTCTCTCGACCAACGGTACCCTAAAAAAGAGATACGCATCGGAGAAAATACAAAGATTTTACGTGACCAAAATTCAATACGTCGTTCGGAATATTACGTTTTTTCCACTATAAGAAGGCCCAAGAATCAAGATATTTTGTTTCTTCTGATGAAGTTATTACCAATCATGTCAGATGACTTTTGTGTTGAATTGTACGTGATATGATTGGGGATAGGAACGAACTGTTTTGTGGTTGAAGATGACCGAAGAACAAAAAGGCAAATCTATACAAATAATAAAATTGAGCGTGTCTGTCTGTTTTATCATAATTTTAGCCAATAGACGTCCACTGCTGGACATAGGCCAGCCCCAATGATCGCAACAACGACCGGTCCTGCGCTGCCCTCTTCCAATGGGTTCCCACCGCCTTCACCAGGTCGTCGGTCCAAGGCTGTGCTTTCTGGTACGCGGTCGCCACTCGAGAACTCTTTTGTCTGGCCATCGGTTCAGCGAGAAATGATTATTTGCCACATGTATAAAGACAGACTAAAGGGGTTACATTATTAGTTTAGTATACATTAAAAATATTAGCAAAATTATTAATTGCGGAGTTGCATTATTGATGAACTGGCGACGTGCTTAAAAAGGTCCAGGTCAGATCTACCCGAAACCAACGAGCATGCATGAAAGGACTAATGAATGTGGAGGAATCTATAGCTAATGTATGTTTTGTTTTAGTGTGCAATAAAGTATAATTGAATTGAATTGAAGCTATAGAGGTTTGTCAGGATCGTAGCAGATGGCGTTCTGTTGTCTCTGCCTACCCCAGTGGGAGACAGGCGTGAGAATAAATAAATAAAATGTCTTTATTTGAGTACAACAGTGATAGTTTGCACGTATGTATGCATTATTGATGTAAAATCCAATTATAATGCTAGCTTGTGCCTGCGTCTTTGTCCGCGTGGATTTGCGAAAACAATAATAACCCTTGCACCCCTTAAGGGGTCGATTTTCAAAAAAATCGTTCTTGGTGCAGCTCTACATCCTTTGCAGAATATGGATCAGGTCAGTTACGACCTTTTCCCCGAACGTCCATCGCCTGAATTCCGTGTACGACCATTTCCCCGAACGGACATCAGAATATGTGTTCATTCGGTTGTTTACAGACTAAACAACAGAAGTCAACGAAGTCTAAACTGTATGCGTTGTCGGTTAGTTATTCACGGTACTGTTTCATATAATTGTGTAGAATCAGAAGATAGAAGATCGTTTTTTGGAATTTATCACTAACAATCCATGCAATCCAAAACTCTATCTTAGTTGCAGCTGACCGTGCGTGTTTCGGTAAACTGCGCGTACGCGTATGAATTCGCGGGCAACACTTGTATTAGATAATATTTGAATTCTGAATCAAAAGTGGGCGAACAAAACAAAGTCTTATTATTAAAAAACTTTCTTTTAAGACCGACCTTTGCTGGAAATACTGTGATCAAATAAATATGTTAACAATAAACTATAAGATATATTTATTCTATCTCTGAGTGGTATTTAGACGATTATATTTTATTTTATTTATACCTAATTATAGCTATACGGAGCCCTACCGACTCGCTCCTGGCCGAGATTTCTAGTCGTATTATGTAAAAAAATATGGAACTTTAAAAAACTAACTTGCAATAAAAGGATTTCATTTTGTCTCAAGAATCGAAAATTTTTTACAAAAAATCTGCAGGTAATTTTAAATTTTCCCTTTAAAAAGTATTTTGCATTACCTTATTATTAAACTTAGATAAATACAAATAAGGAAGATTCTACCACTAGATTAAATAACTGTTGTGCGCTAACGCAAATGTTATCTGTCGATAATACCTTAATGGGTGGAAATACTGCTTAAAGTCAAAACAGCAAAACCATAAAAATTTCACGGTGTACAGGCTGAGAAGGCAGAAAAATCAGTAACAGGCTATCTTTTTTAGCCCTTTGACTACAATCATTCGCGCACCGGCGATAACGGTTAAAGCTAATAATTGAGACTAGCATTATTACTAAATTCGTGGCATTTAAACTCAACACGTTTCACTAAATACAATGCTACCTAGGCGTTTAATACAATTTAGATAATAGTGCGATTGAGACAAGCAGGCACATTGTATTACAAGCTGTCAACTGGAAGCGAGCCATCCACCCATGGAAGCCTGACGACGTCATCCCACTTAATTGATTACTGGATTCACTAAAATTGTGTAGTTAAATAGTGAGATGCTAATTGTCCTGAGCTTTTATTTCCTAACTGTTATTGGCAGTAGGTAAGACCAAATTGGGAGTTTACGTAAAAAGGGCCGGTAGTGCAACTTTTGAAAGTTACACGTCGAAATCAGCAGTAGAAAATGTCAAAATTACTAAGGAGATTATGCACCTTCCTACTGCTGATTTAAACGTGTGACTTTCAAAAATCGCACTCCAGTACCCGAAACCATCGAAGAGCGTGTATAAAACGACTTACCCTTTAAACCTTGGCTTGTAACACATTTAAATTAACGCCAATAATTGAGATAGAACGAACTAATTGACAATATTTTTTAAACATTTTTTACAAACTCAGAAATCGACAGATTTATGTATCAACGTTGAAATAATACTTTTGATAAGTTTTAATTACTAAAATTCAGAGACTGATTCAATACAAAGGTTTTTTTTTAAAGACTGTATTTATCATCTAGTTTTATACAAAAGCGTAGTTTTGAAAAGTAATTCTGATACATCAATAAATTAAAGAAATCGAGAATTTTTTTGTATCTTTGTATTTGATGACGCTTTTTTTTTGTGATTAATCTAAAAGCTTTTAATTATGAATAAATTATGATTAATAAAATTTAAAGAGAACCTCTTACTCCCTTTTTCGTTATATCTAGGTTAAATAAACCTTTACTTCAGGAGGAAGTCAAAGGTAAGTCCGAACGAATAAGTTTTAATTTTGTTTTCCAACTCTCGGAGTCTTGGGTTTGACTCTACTCTGTATTATTAAGGTACTTTAGTTTGCTAGAAAAGTTGTTTATTCACTGAACAAGTCGACCGTTTGTGAAGTTAAGTGGTTAGTTTGACGAGCAGATGGTTCGAAAATTATTATAAATATAAACTATAGTGCAGTGGCGTGGGAAGTGGTGGGCCTATGCTTTACGCTTTGCACTCAAGGGGGCCTCGTGTGAAGCTTAAATTACTATAAAGTATGCCAGGGCCCTATTTAATAAACATTACAAATTGTAAATTGTAATTGTATATTACAGGCTACAATTCTACAAGTTTCTGTTTAATAAAGAATTCAACTTACAAATTTACCATGGTGGAAAATCTACAAAATTGTAGAATTGTACCTACAATTTTACAAGTTTCTGTTTAATAAACATTTTCTCTCTACAGGTGACAATTTACATATTTGTAGGGAAAACTGTTTTATTGAACGCATGATTGTAGTTACAAGTTTACATATTTAGTAAATTGTATTACAATTCCGACAGGTGGACTCACCTTGTGTCAGAACTTAACAATTTTGTGCCTGAACCTAACAAGTAAAGAAACTTGGAATAAATAAAAAAAAATGGTCCTAACAACTAGTAGTGGAAGTAGTGACAGTAGTGATGATGAGTATATAAATGAACGGCAGCGGCGAGTTTTTCGTAAACGGATAAACTTTAACTTAAAAATCTACTTACGATGGTCCTTTTTCTAAAGTTTTGCCACGTTGTATCACGTAGGTATTATAAATGCTCAATGATTTTAACTGTTCAGCAATGTCTTTTTTCCACTTTTTTATTTTTATATCATGAGTAAGTTTCCACTAAACCTACCGAATAAAATATCCTTATTCTCATATATTAGAGACAGAATCAATATTTTGTTATTATGCTCCATGACTTTCGTTACGAATCAAACAAATAAGAAAGTACTTTATAAAGCAATGCTACTAAAATGTTTTTGAAATCTACCCTCGTTAATTAAGAATTGTCAACAAAATCTTACATTTTATGTAAATTGTAACTTACAACTACAAATTTGTAACTACAATATTGTCATCGAATTCTACAGGCGTTTTCTACATATGTAAACGTTTATTAAACAGCATTTATAATTACAATATTTGTAAGGTTTTTACTTATAGATTTTTTACATAATTGTAAGGTTTATTAAACAGCACTTGTCATAAAACTTAACAAATATGTAAATTATTTACAAAATTGTCGGATTGTAATGTTTATTATACAGGGCCCAGGCCTGTGCCACAGTATAAGAAAGAAAAAAAACAACAGAACGGAACAGCACTCCGGGAGTGCCGGCAGAAGTGAAAACTTGAACATTAACGTTGTGCATTTTTGATATTTTGGAAAGGTTAGGGAATAATTTAGCACGAATTGCTTTAATTATCAGTATAAAAGTACTATAATTTTTGTGGTAAAATACAATATTCATTTATGCTGGTTAAACGAAACAGCAGGATAATTAAAAAAAGTCGACGAGGTCATCTGTGGCACCCTCGGCAATCAGCCTCGATACGACCATTGCTGACTGGCAAATTTTTTCACTACAGCAATGTGATATAGCTCAATGCTAACATGAAAGAAGATCCCATAAAATGGCTTGATAAATTCGAGATTAAGAACTGGCTGCAGACTTGTACTTACGATGAAACTGAGGACTTAATCAAGAATCGTTGTCCTGAGGACTGGACTGGATTGAGGCCAAGAGCAAACCAATCTGTAATTTAAAAAACATACAAGGCAAACATACACGCACACACAACTACACAAACCCCCGCCACACTCTTTCACTTTGTTTTAATTGTACTTGTACGTAACTAAAATACATTTTATTTTGTTCATTGTCAATCATTCTTGGTCTACCGTTTAATGTTATTTTAGGCAAAAGTTTAAAAATAAACATAATTTAATCTTACCTTATCAATTGCCTGCAGTAATAAACAGTAACTGCTCCCTGAGCAGTACTTGTAGTAATGACCATTTAAAAACAGCATTGAAAACCTCGAATTCCCATACGGTCGTGAGTTTATTCAGGTATGTATAGTTGAACTATAAACTTAAATAATATCTATACAAAGGCTACAACCCCAAGATGTGCATGAAAGCACGAACTATAGTTGGTCTCTATAGAACACGATCTCTTGTTCCGTGTTTACTCTAGTACTTTATGAGATCGCGCTCGCTGCAGGCTCACTAACTTGTAAGTAGGCTTTGCAGCTTATAGCCGTTTACTGAACGGATTTGTGAACCACTGGTTTTGGATATTGAAATTGAAACCGAGGATTTAAACGGGGTGTAACGGAGCAACGGGTGAGCTGACTGGCGCGGTTTATACAGAACAGACGTGTGGCACGCGGATAGTCAAAGTAACACAATGTAGGGTGAAATTGATATCATTAGCATCCTTTTAAACTAAGAGTCTACCCATCAAACTGAACAACTTTTACTATGGGAGCAAACCGATCGGAGCAACAAAAAAATCTGCTGTTCCATACTAAACTGCAATGTCTAATCGACTCAAATGTATGGAACAGCTGATTTTTTTTTGCTCTGATCGGTTTGCTCCCATAGTAAAAGTTGTTCTGTTTGATGGGTAGAGTCTTACTTTAAAAGGATGCTAATGATATCGAATTCACAATTTTTGTGAAGAAAATTTTGCAGCTGCATAGTAAAAGTTGTCCAGTTTGATGGTCTAATCTAAAGCACCCCCTTTAGTACACACGGCGACACATCAGGTTACGCACCCTATATACCCATAATTACACTACGTACAAAACACAAAATAGTGCGGTAGAGAGCCTGCATAGACGCGGCTGCCGGCGCGGGCGCAGCGTGCTATGAGACGAAACAACAACAACATACCGCACCCTTTCGCACGATTCGCAGCGTTCAACTTCTAATAGTTCAAAGTCCAAACAGGGTAACCTGACCTGTCGCCGTGTGTACGTAACGCATTTAATTTTACACCCTGTACACTATATACACCGTGTTAATAAATAAGCGCAAAACCTCATACACCCCAACTGATTTATAACAAAATAATTAGATTGAAATAATAATTTAATTATTTTGATAGTTAAAATTTAAAGTTATTCGCATTTTAAGTTTTGAGGTTAAAATGATTTGTTAGCATTTCAGCAATGAATGAAAGCGCTAATGTACTGATGGATACATTTTAAGAATCTTGTTTTTGCAGTAAGTAGGATGAGTGTGCCGGTGCGGTGGTTTGACATCGGGTTCAGAAAATTTAAAATTTTTATAAAAAATTATTTAATATTTTGAAAAAAATTACCTATGTTGAAACCATGATAATTTGATTCTGCTCTCGATTGTAAACAAACTACTTTCTAGTTTTGCGTTAATTCATTAACACGTTGTATACTAGGTCAGCGAATACAACACAGCACGTCACATACGACAAGATAAATAGGTCTCTTTCGTGCATCGATTCCTTAAAGAGTTAAGAGCTTGGATAAACTTTAATATTCTCCTTCTATCTCCTTGATTCAATACGAGTAAGTTCGTCACACGTGATTATAAACCATTCAGATGAAGAACACGATATTGACAGCACTGATTAATAGCCAATTAAATGTCGAGCCCTATAATCATTTTTTTAAGCCAATTGATGTGGTAAGAAAGTTTGCCATCCTCATGCCAATGCAAATTGGGATTCTTAAGAGACGCTTTGCGGAGAGCAGCGTATACAAGGTTTTACAAAAATACAAATAAACATTTAAGGCGTGGTTAAGACCATCAAACTGAACAACTTTCACTATGGGACCAATATCGAAATCGCGAAAAAAAATCATCATCATCATCATACCAGCCGATAGACGTCCACTGCTGGACATGTCCACTGCTGGACATTGGCCTCCCCCAAAATGAGGAGATTCGTCATGATCGCCATGATACGATGCGTTTGCGATGTTCCATACTAAGCTACCGAGCGAGCGAGCTATCTACTCGAGCTAAATGTATGGGACATCGACATCTTCGTCCTGAGGATTGGATTGAGGTCAAGAGCAAACCCATCCTTAATAAAAAAAAATAAAAAAAATGTCGATTTTTTTTTTTTCGCAATTTCAATGTTGGTCCCTCAGTGAAAGTTGTTCAGCATGATGGTCTAAACTACCCCTTACAAGATTGCAATTTTTATTTTTACACCCTGTATACGCTGCCCATGCATATGCAACTGATATCAGTTGCAAATGGGCACTCAATCACGTGTGTCCGGGATAAAATCAGAACGGAGACATGCTATGTACGTACATACCAATGAGTTTTTCTAACTTATGTACGTAATACCGACTGCTTTCAAACTGAAGGATCGTGAGGAAACCTGCATACGCTGAAGAAGAAATTTAGATGCGTATGTTAAGTCTACCAATCCGCATTGTGCACGCGTGGTAGACTTACGCCCATACACCCTCCACCTGTGCTTTGCAGTGGGACGTATATGATCTTATGTCAAGTCGATGGCATGCCATAAAGTTTGACTTGTTATCGTGGTAAAGATATTTTCCAACCAGCATTAAGAGCAGTTTATTCCGAGAGCACAAATGCGCGCTGCATACAAACGAAGTCTTGTGTTTTTTTCGATACTATCCAATTAAAGTCAATGAATTTTTTCAGAAACAATTAAGAAACTTAGTTTCTAGATTGTTTCTTGTTCTCTGTGTCTGCATGAAGTCAGATTTTCGTTAAAATATACAGTTTTAATGCTAGGATTAATTTAAGATTTGTATGGAACTCTTTGAGGCACTGTAACTTTAAAACATTTACTGTAACATTTTAACGAAAATCTAACTTCATACAAAGATAGAAATTAGAAGATTAGAAGAGCGCGCTCCGAATTATATTCCCCAAAGTATTTGACTTGCTGATTGCTGCCCACACTGCGCTTGACGTATCGGAGATTATAAGTCACTCGAGGAGGCTGTTTTCATGCTGATGAAGCTGATGATGATGACTGTAAACAAAAGAATTCGGAATGCTAATCACACTCCAAGATGCATCTCATAACGAATTCAACTTTATGCACTCTCCTAGATCCCGAGGACCACAAACAAAAACTTTTCCTCTTTTATTAGTTTAGTGAACAATGGATCTCTCGTAAACCCGAGATTGTCTCAGGAAAACATTCAAGTAGTTGTGTCAAAGACAGAAAAGTTTGCGCTTGGCTATGCCACGTTATACTTTGTTTATTCTAGACTTGGCTTTTGTTGGCACACTCGATGGTATAAAAGTATTAAAACCTGTGTAAGGAAGGATAGAAGTTCGCCACTCGTTACGCCAAGTCTCACGAAAGTGGAAAGCCGTCAGCACATGCTCTATATTCACATTTCAATAGGAATTAAACGAAAAACATTTTTTATTTATTTATTCGACAGATCTATAAAATAGTAACATTAAATATAACAAAAAATTAAAACAGCCTTCAAAAAACTAAAAAGTTAAAAAATAATATTGCAGCCTATGACTTTTTCGTTCGCATCAAAAGAACATTAATTTGTTTTATTGAAGTCGCTGTCAAGCCGGTACAATTCGCGACAGGGCTTGAATTTTTTGGCTTGGCTTGACACTGACTTCTATAATATCAAATTAATGTTCTTATGATGCGAACGAAAAAGTCATAGGCTGCATTATTATTTTTTAACTTTTTAGTTTTTTTGAAGGCGGTTTTAAATTTTGTTTATTTCACAATTTTCAGTGGTGGATTCATTAGTTCGATTTAATAGGAGTGCTTTAAATTAACAAACGCACTAGTCGGCACTACAATTTTCGAAGGTTCCCCTCGATTTCTCTGGGATGCCATCATCAGATCATCATGGTACCACCCTCGGGATATCTCCTTTCCAACAAAAAAAGAATCATCAAAATCGGTTCATAAACGACGAAGTTATCCGCGAACACACATAAAAAAAAAAAAAATATATATATATGTATATACAGTCGAACTGAGAAACCTCCTCCTTTTTTGAAGTCGGTTAAAAATTATAAATAAAATGACTTAAAACTAAACTAACCTAGGGTGTGGTGCAGGTCGGTCCTTGTGGGAGGGTACCCAGAACGCTGGCCGCATTTCCTCGCTGAATGGCTATGCTGATCCGTTGAGCGAGGAAAGTGCCAGCCTTTTGGGTCCCCTGTTGAGTCTTTCAGGCGCTTTGATACGTCTTTAAAAAGCGCCTGTGCATTAGGTCCCCACGGCCCGAGAGTTTCGACACCAAAACCTATAAAGTGGTATTGGGTGCCTGTACCAGTAGGCCTTACGTTTTTCGGTCGCTTCCGCCGCCGCGCCAGCCCTTCGTCTCGTGCCCTGTAAGAACAAAAACAAAAATTGGAATTAATTTGTTTAATTCATCTCTATCGTCTCAAACTCTATCATTTTATCACACAGTGTAAAAAAATCCAGTCTGTCATCGTTCATTGCCTGTCCACCTGTGTAGATATACAGGGTGTAATTGACAGCCTAGCAAATACTGAAACGGTGAACTCAGACCATCAAACTGAACAACTTTCACTATGGAGCCTACCTCAGGAAACGCGAAAAAAAATCAGCTGTCCCATACAAAACTGCTGTACCTACCCGACTAAAATGTATGATTTTTTTTCGCTTTTCAGTATTTGCTAGGCCTGTATACAGGGTGTAACAAAACACCCTAGTAATACTTAAGGGGGTGCTTCAGACCATCAATTTGAACAACTTTTACTATGGAGACAACGTCGAGAAAAAATCAAAAAAATCTGCCGTCCCATACATTTGAGTCGAGACGGTACTGCAGTTTTGTATGAAAGAGCGGATTTTTTCGTCGCGATTTCGACGTTGGCTCCATAGTTAAAGTTGTTTAGTTTGATGGTCTGAACCACCCCCTTAAGTATTACTAGGGTGTTTTGTTACACCCTGTATAGCTCAAGAAGCGCCACAAAACTAAATTTAGTATATATTTGTCGTGCAGGTTCAACTCTTTGCAAAAAAAGTCTTTTGAAAAATCGCATGCAGAGGCAAAACTTTTTAACTAACGCCGCGCCGTCCAAAGTTAAAAACCTAATGTAAGAAGAAACTGAAATTTTCCATCTAAATGTTAATTCTTTTTTCTAATCATAGTTCATGTTTTCCTATCGTGTTTAGTTGAGTAGTACGCGTATTTATATATGATGTGTGTATGTATATATATATATATATATATATATTATAGGAATATATATTATATATACTTATCTATGTATTGCATTTAGATGTATTTATAATAGGTTTATTCTTGTTTTTTTATTTACTGATATTTCTGGTCATTTATCTGAAAACACCGCCTACCTTTCTTCGTACACCGTTTCCTCTACCCTAAGGTTGTCTGGAAGAAATCGCTTCTTAGCGATAAGACCGCCTTATTTTGTGCCTTTTTGTATTTTTTTCTCTGTATTTTACTCTTATGTCTTGGTGTAAAATAAAGTATATTTGTTTGTTTGTTTGTTGTTTGTTAATCGCATTAGTCGACTAGTTTTTCTAAGCTGTTAAAATTCTTTTGTGTGAAAATAGTACGGGTTATTGATCCTAAACGAATAGTCTGAAACCAAAATTCAGGGCTGCCACCTCAAAAAATCGATTGGGAGCTAAAACTGTGAAAAAAGCGCGAGATTCCAAAATTTCCGCGGCCTAAAATATATGCTATATTCGGCGCTAAATCCATATCGCATAAAAAGTTCTTTAAATTGTCTTATCAGCCTTTCCAAAATAAATTTTTTTTCAATTGGTAAATCACTTATAAAATTAATGATAACACTTCAAATAAGCGTTCGTATTTGAATCTCTCGAACACTGTACGCACTATGGACATGTTTTGACAACAATATGCTATCAATATTTATCATATCCCAATCAAAAAACACAAAATATAGCATATTCAAACACAAATAATGATGCTTTATTAAGTGCTAAAAAAGCGCTGGATTCTCCGCTAGGCGCTAAATTCTTAGATACGGCGCTAAACATACAAAAAAAGCGCTAGATCTAGCCCCGAAAGCGCTAAGGTGGCAGCACTGCCAAAATTCCTGCTAAAAACATTTATTTTTTTCAAAATTGTTATTTCGATTTTGGTGTTGTCCCTGAAAAATTTTCATTTTGATAGCCCATACTCCTCCCTCTTAAATTTAACCTCGCTTTAAATCCAAAGTTGATATAATTCCCGTTCAGACCTTTCGCTCTCTTATACCTCCACTCGGCTCTTGAACCAGAGTGAACGAGAGTGGAGAAACTTTAAACACGCACACCATCATCATCGCACACACAAAATCACTGCCTTCACCAACATCACAGTGTAAGAATTATACAGGGTGTAGGTACAATAAAATGGGACAGCTACTTAAAGGGGTGCTTCAGACCATCAAACTGAACAACTTTCTCTATAGGACCAATATCGAAATCGCGAAAAAAAAATCTACTGTCCCATACATTTCAGTCGAGTTATGTTTGCAGTTTTGTATGGGAGAGCGGATTTTTTTTTCGCGATTTCAATATTGGTCCCATAGAGAAAGTTGTTCAGTTTGATGGTCTGAAGCACCCCTTTAAGTAGCTGTCCCATTTTATTGTACACCCTGAATAAGGTACAAGACGCGTTTCCTTTCTGCCTCCCACCAGATTCGACCTCACCCTGTCTGAATTTAATTGTTCGCGAATTTACCAAAGTAAAAGACAAAGTCAAAGACAACGTCAAAGACAAAGTCAAAGTCATAAGTGATGTAGTTCTCTTCTCTCTCACTCGCACTTACTCCGTATAGCTCGTGCTTATGTCCTCTAGTCAGTGCAAGCCTGTATTGTTGTTTGTATGAAGTGTCCAAGTTAAAAACAACTGGCAATTACGCATAGCAATGTCTTGCCCCCCACACACCCCCCACACCTACTTCTCACAGAAGCATCACGGAACGTTTGTTTGATCCCCCTCGTTCACTTTGCTATCACGTCCCACTATAGGGCACAGTCTTACTTACACTCAAGGCGGGTGTATAGGCGTTAGTTCACCAAGAATTTCTTCTTCAGCATATGCAGGTTTCTTCACGATGTTTTTCTTTATCATTTGAGAGCAGTCGGACTCATGAACAACTTTTAATATGGAGCCAACATCGATATCAAGTGAAAAAAAACAGCTGTCATAATTTTGAATTGGACAGCAGGTTTTTTTTTCACCATTTCGAAATTGGCTCCATAGTGAAAGATATTAAGTTTGATGAGTAGAATACATGCTGAAGTTATCCGCAGTGATATAAAATTTACCCTGTATAATTCTGCTGTAACTGCAACCAACTCTAACAAAATCTCTACAGTAAACTCAAGGTCTCGTTATAATCCTCCGCTGCCACAATGCTCGCACAATGGACCCGCAAATAGGAAAGTTTTACAAGCAGACGGAATTGAACATGAGGGCCCTCACTTTTAGATCTCATTAGTTTCAAAATAACGTGGAATTTTGCTAGAAGTCCAGAGAAGTGCGGTCTGTGAACTAGATTGTAATATGTGATTAAGAACTTTATGAAAAGATGTATGAAAATGAATGGGGCGAAAGAAAGAAAATGTGTAAGAAGAGGTTTACAACAGTATCTGTCTACCCTTATAGAACAATGGCGTGAGTATTATTACGTATTTATAAGTCCTTCTTAATATGCTGACAGTTTTTTAAGGGGATGATCAGACCGTCAAACTAAACAACTTGCTCTATGGCACCAACATCGAAATCGCGAAAAAAAAACATCTCTTCCATACAAAACTGCAAACCTACTCGAGCCAACAGCTGACAGCTATGGGACAGCTGATTTTGTTTTCCCGATATCGATTTTGGTCCCATAGAGAAAGTCGTTCAGTTTGATGAAGTGCGTTGTTTGAAAATCATACGAGCAACTTGGCAGTAGAAAATGTCAAAATTACTATGGAGATTATGCATCTTTCTACAGCCAAGTCGCTCGTATGATTTTCAAAAATCGCACTTGGTCTCTGATCATACCCTTAAAAAAATGTCAGCATAATTAAGAAGGACCCTGTAAAAATATCATCGGTTGAGTGGATGTTTGAAAAGGATTGAAAAAAGGAATGTTGAGATGGTTTTTTGTTAAAAATGTTCTAGGAAAGTGGCACTTTGATTCACAAAGACGATTAGAGGATAGACAAAAAAAAATACGGCGTTACCCCACTCCAAAAACATAATAAACTCGAGTGTAAAAAAGATTTTTATTTTCATCTCTACAGGGTGAAATTGATATCATTAGCATCCTTTTAAACTAAAAGTCTACCCATCAAACTGAACAACTTTTATTATGGAAGCAAACTGATCGGAGCAACTAAAAAACATACTACCATACTAAACTGCAATGCCTACTCGACTCAAATGCAACAGCAGATTTTTTTGCTCCGATCGTTTTGCTCGCATTGTAAAAGTTGTTCAGTTTGATGGGTAGACTCTTAGTTTAAAAGGATGCCAATGATATCAATTTTACCCTGTATAATTCTGAAGCCGGTTTTCGACATTCAATTATTTTCCCACACAATTATTATCTGATGTTAACAAAACCGTTTTCTATCTCCACCTCAATTTTCAGCAGCCAATCTCCCGTGGCCTCAAGGTAGATTAATCAACTAAATTGTCTGTAATGTACACAGATCCATTAATATAGCAGCAAGCCGCCAATGTTGCTAGAGGTAAAACACGAATTTCCCAAACTTCGAAGGTGTTTTTTTTTTTTTTTTTTATTAACTATGGGTTTGCTCTTGACCTCAATCCAGTCCTCAGGACGAAGATGGGGTCGTAGATGTAGCGAGCTTACCCAGAAGATGCCTATTCACTCGTACTTTAAAGGAATTCGGGTTGTAAGTACTCGGAAATACTGACGCAGGTAAGGCATTCCACTCCTTGGCTGTGCGCATTATAAAAGATTCAGAAAGGCGCTTGGTGCGGATATGTGGGATGTCAACCAAGAAGGGGTGATATCCCGCGGTGCGTCTGGAAGTCCGATAGTAGAAAGGGGAAGGTGGGATGAGCTCATGCAGCTCTAGGGCACACTCACCGAAGTACAATCTGTAGAAGACCGACAAGCAGGCCACTCTGCGGCGGTGGGCTAGGCTATGAAGCTTGGCCTCCACCAGCTTACTATCGCCAATGAGCCTCCTGGCTCTGCGTTCAACCGAGTCGAGTGCGGCAAGTTGATACTTGGCTGAGCCATCCCACAGGTGGCAGCAGTACTCCATACATGATCGGACCTGAGCTTTATACAATACTAAGAGCTGTCCAGGAGTGAAGTACCGCTTCACCTTGTTTAAGATGCCCAGCTTTTTGGCCGCAGTTTGAGCCTTAGACTCGATGTCAGCGCCGAAGTTGAGTTTTGTGGTCAAGCTTATACCCAGAAGCCCAAGACTGTCGGAAA
Source organism: Agonopterix subpropinquella (assembly GCA_922987775.1). NCBI lineage: Eukaryota > Metazoa > Arthropoda > Insecta > Lepidoptera > Depressariidae > Agonopterix > Agonopterix subpropinquella. The sequence goes on from OV277714.1 coordinate 1,876,092, forward strand.
CAGGGACAGATGTACCCCGGAAAGTAGGAGTCAGATTAAACGGACTCCTTTTTGCGGTGAACAGACAAGCCTGTGTTTTGGTGGCGTTGAAGTTGACTAAATTATTGTCACCCCACTGGGAGACAAGACTTAAAGTCAAGTTTGTCCGCTCAACCATGGCCTCCCTCTGCGAGCGTATTTTATTTTTATCTGTGTAAAGAAAGATACGAAATGACTAATGAGTTACGTACCTTTAGGATACCGAACGTATTTGTATGGTTTCACAGATGGTTTTCTACTAAAAAAACCCATTGGTGGTTCAGTTTTAGCATTGGTTTTCAATGTCAAGTGGTAATAGGTATGTTTAGGAAATATGTTTAGTAATATTAAGTTTAGTAATGTTTAGGAAATATGTTTAGTAATACAACGTGTTAATGAATTAACGCAAAACTAGAAAGTAGTTTGTTTAGAATCGAGAGCAGAATCGAATTATCATGGTTTCAACATAGGTAATTTTTTTCAAAATATTAAATAATTTTTTTGCAAAATTTAAAATTTTCTGAACCCGATGTCAACCCACCTCACGGGCACACTCACCCTAGTTACTACCAAAACAAGATTATAAAAATGTATCCATGGGTACGTTAGCGCTTTCTTTTAGTGCTGAAATGATAACAAATCATTTTTGCCTCAAAACTTAAAATGCGAATAACTTTAAATTTTAACTATCAAAATAATGAAATTATTATTGGAATCTAATTATTTTTTGATAAATCAGTTGGGGTGTATGAGGTTTTGCGCTAATTTATTAACACGTTGTATAAGCTAGTAATATGTTTAGGAAAAAAATTTATAATTATCTCACAAGTTTAACTAGCTAGCTTTTAAAATTACATACTTACTGATTGTTTTATTTTTTATTTTTTATGCATGTTTGTTCTGTTTTGCTTCTGGTTCTTGTTAAAATTGTTTTATTTTTAGTGAGTCTAAGTTATTGCAATGCTTTGCTTAAAAATGTTTTACTGTTTGTGTGTTCCATATAATTGTATTGTATCTTGTCCTTGTGTTTTATACTAGCTGTGGTAGCCTGTAAGTAGATGAACACAATGTTTGCCTAATTTTATGTAGTCTCTTGAGTTTGTAATGTGATTCATCTGTTGGTAACCCAAATAAAATAAAAAAATAAAAAAAATAGGTAGCTAGTCTTAGCCCACTAAACCATAGCATATCCCTATGTCGTCGTCTCGTACGTCATCAAAGGAATGAATCGAGGTGGTCCTTGTAAACTGGGACCACTATGAAATTTGATAAATTTAAATTTCATATCATACGAACTACTCAAAAAGGTATGAAGTATGTTTACCTATTGATTTGCAAAGATAATTTTCACAATTTCACAAAAGTTGAAGATCATAGTCTTGGAGTCCCGTAGAAGTTATACAGGGTGTTAGGGCAAACTGTTGCATTACTTTAAGGGGTAGGGGGGTTGCATTACCCATGATACTGAACGACTTTCACAAAGAAACCTGTAAGAAACTCGCAAAAAAAAACCGTCTTTTCATACAAAAGATCGATCAGCTGATTGCATTTAGTCTGGGAAGACCAAACATTTTTTTACGAATTTCCTCTTAGGGGAAAAAAAAATATTTAAAATTAAAAAATATTTATTCAGTATCATGGATACAATAACACCTTAAAGTAATGCAACTGTTTACCTGACTCACCACTCTATATTGCCTGACGAATTTGTGTAGGTACAGAAAAAATCAGGAGAATTCAAGATTTTTGACTAGAGCTGGCAACACTGCATCCAGTACGTCAACAGCGTCTGTACACTTCACATTAATTGTCACCGGGTTGTTTACGCAAGCGGACCTGTTAGCATGGTTATAAATGTCTGTTGCGGAGAATTCCACGCTCATTGTAGCTTGTTGTAGTGGGTACAAAATCATTATTCGTATGACCATCTCCGCAGCTTCTGAAAGGTTTTAGTAACAGATATAATATTCTCTGTGTCTGTAAGGTCTCTAATCCGCATTGGGCACGCGTGGTGGATTGACGCCCTCCCTGAGGGTAGGCCTGTGCCCTGCAGAAGATGTTTATACAGGTTTTAAAATTAAATGGGACAGTTACTTAAAGGGGTGCTTCAGACCGTCAAACTGAACAATTTTTCATAATCATAATCATAATCATTTATTGCACAATCATATGGTACATAAGGTCTACTTTTTACTCTGGGACCAACAATGATCTCGCGAAAAAAAATCCGCTGTCCCCAACTGCAAACATACTCGACTGAAATGTATGGGACCGCCGATTTTTTTATCGCGATTTCGATATTGGTCCCATAGAGAAAGTTGTTCAGTTTGATGGTCTGAAGGACCCCTTTAAGTAAGTACCCATTTAAGAAAACTTGTTGATTTGCAAAGGAGAAATAGCGAAAAATGTTCCATAGTGAAAGTTGTTCATTTTGATGGTCTATTCCCCCTCTAAAGATTAAGCAGGTTTGTACTCTTACAAAGCCAATTATGTGCTACCTTTTGTGCTAAATATTATATTAATTGTTCCATGAGGCGACTGTATTGTATATCGATAATCTCTGAAACCTTCATATAAGAAAAACAAAAGAAAAGCTTAGGAAACAAATCCTCGTCCCAATGATCGACAAATCCCTAAAGTAGGTCAAATTGTTGTCAAGCTTCATCAGATTAGGCTGAGTGGAGCTTTGTTACAATGTTTACATCTGAAGATGAGGGTAAACTTATATAATGTACCCTAAGTCTATTTTTCATGCGTATGTCATAATCATCATCAGTGTCCACTGTTGAACTTAGGCCTCTCCCAAGGCGCACCACAAACCGTGCTTGGCCTTCCTCATCCAGTCGCTGCATGCAACTTTATCAGGTCGTCGATCCAGTGTCGGAACGCTTCCCACGCACAACTCCCAATTCGTGATCTCCTTAATGCGGTTGAAGTCCACAAATCCGCATTAAGTACGCGTGGTGGAGGTCCACACCATATCATTCATATCATGAAGAAGGAATGTATCTGATTAGTGGGAACAATATAGAGGCTGATAACTATTACCTATGCTTGATATCTCACATATTCGCACTAAGCGCCTTTCAGAATCTTTTATAATACACAGCCAAGGAGTGGAATGCCCTACCTGCGCCTGCGTCAGTATTTCCAAACGCTTACAACCAGAATTCCTTTAAAGTACGAGTGAATAGGCTTCTTCGGGGTAAGCTCGCTTCGCTACATTTTCAACCCCATCTTTGTCCTGAGGACTGGATTGAGGTCAAGAGCAAACCCAAATGTAATAAAAAAATGTATTAAGCAACTATACCAATTAATAGATCGCTAATTAAATACAGACACAAACTATTTTGTATCTGTATTTGATTTGCATTCGTGAGAGAGAGCTATATGCTCGGTGTTTCTCTGTGGGACCACATCAGGTGATATGTCTGAGAACTGTGGTTGACATAGCTCAGAAAATTTACAAGCTGAAGTCGCAATGGGCTGGTCATATTATCTGCCGAAGAAGTCCGACAACTAATGGAGATTCAGAGTTCTAGAGTGAAGACAACGAATACTCCCGAATCCATGAATCACGAATCCATGAATACTGGCAGGCGTAGTGTGGGATGCCCTATGGTCCGCTAGACAGACGACCTAAAAAGGTAGCCGGGAGCGACTGGATGAGGAAGGCCGTGGACAGAGTCTTGTGGCGGGCCTTGGAAGAGGCCTATGTACAGGAGTGGGCGTTGATAGGTTAATGATGATGATGATGTTGGTGATTTGATTTGCGATCTTGGAGGGTGTTAGAACTTAAGTTCGATCATCCTTTGGATGGGTGACCGTCAGAGGCCTATCTTGAAAATTCTATGACAGCAAGTTCACCGCTAACTTGCCTCCACCAACCCGCACTGGGCCCGCGTGGTGGAGTATGGCTCACTCCCTCGCACCCTTATTCATAAGACGAGGCCTTTGTCCTGCAGTAGCATCCTACGGGCTATAAATTACCTTCCATCTATCGTTAATTACTTACTTATGAAATACAAATACAAAATACATATCTTCTATATTTCTATTTAATTAGTGACTAATTAATTGGTATACTTACTTGATAAGTATTAATATTTAGTCTGCCAATGTCTGTAGCAATAAAGTGTTGATTGAACGACAACATTCCTAAGGTACCTTGTTAAAAGCACTTCTCTGATTGGCTCTTTCTTACAAAGAGGCTTTCTCATAAGTTTTTCCGTCGAAAGAGACTCCATTAGTAACGTTTTCTCTCTCTCGCATTATGTCGGAACTTTTGTGCTAATCGCAGAATTAAGAAAGACTAGAAGCGGCATTAATAATAGTAATGTAAAATAATTTATTTAAAAAAATCTGAATGATCTAATAAGCGTTCGACTGTACAGGCTCTCTTTTAATATTCGAACACGCGCGCACAATGAGCGTTTTTCTTTTGGTTTTCTAGTGGATCGATAGATGGCGTTACGGTCTGTGCGAATAAAGGTCAAAATTTCAAAAAGTGTTTCTTTAAAATAATAAAGAGGGAGAAGATGATCAAAAAGATGCCAACGCATCATTTGATTGAATATTTCATTATTTACGAATCATTTTAATCGAAAATATGAAACTTTTTACGTCTGACATGGTTGTATGGGCTCGATCCCTTGGCCTTTAAAAAACAGTCAGGCACAATCTTGACATGATTTTGACAGGATCTCGCCTACGTCTCTATGGAGCGATAAGCATGTCACCTGTCGAGTTTTTTAGGAACTAAATTTAAAAAGAAAAGAAAAACGCTCATTAGATTTAAACAAATACGCTTAATTTTTGAATTTCTAAGAGAGACGGCGCGTAGACGTACTCACGGCGACACATCAAGCTATACCCTCCTAAGGCCCCTTGTACAAAATTTTGCACATAATAAAGTTCATCCGTCAGGCCCAGCTTTAAACACAGATCATAGTAAAAAACGCCCACCGTACAAATTTTTGTACATATTATTTAAAATATAATATTTTATTTTTTAATCTTCACGGGGTGTTTTTTGACATACCACAATGTTGATGTATATTTTTTTAATGTTTCAAATGCAGCCAACTTAAAAAAAAGTAAAAGCTGTCAAAACCAAATGGTTCAAAGTTTGACCATGGCGGGAAGGGGTATTTTTAAATCTTAATAAATCCGATAAATCTATATTTTTTTCGAGTATGTGTTTTAGTAGGATGTATGAAAAAGACAGAAAACTATGCAAAGTTAATGATTTTAACTGTCGGTTGACAATCACCCGAATTACAATGAGAAACTTTTTTTTGTACATTTTTTGGTACACCGGGTCTCAGCTTCATACCATTTATAGTAAAATTGTGTCAGTTTTTAATCTTTTTTAACTTTATTTTTGTAAAGTATTGACAGTTTTTAAAACCCATAATGTTTATTAATTACAATAAGATATTTAAGCATGTTTCTGATGTTGTGGCTATATTATTTTCAAAATTTATGTAAAAAATTTACTCTGACCTCAGACCCACAGTACAATTTTTTGAACAAAAGATAGGTTGATTTAATTTAAGCCAAAATGTTCTTTACATAAAGCCTAGGCAGGCTAAAATAGTATCTCACTTGAAACTTTTCGAATTTTAAAGTTACAAGGTAAAGTAGGTCTTGGGCCTGACAGCACATATTTATTATGTACATAAAATTGTACAGTGGGTCTCAAGCTCTTCGAAGTTTTTAAAAAGCTGGGCCTTAGGAGGATACAAAACTAATATAAGTTGGTCGCGAGACGTTATACGTTACTCGTCCTACGCGCGACCAGCTTATATTGGTTTTGTATAGCTTGATGTGTCGCCGTGCGTACATAAACGGACCGAATTGGCGACGTGCTTAAAAAGGGCCTGGGCCTCAATCGCCCTAAGTTTGAACGATACTACCAAAACAAAACCACAACCAAAAACGTTACGTTATGCACAATTCGTATCGCGCAAATTATATAAACGGTAACGATTTAGCTTTATTTCGGAAGATACGTTGGCGTAACGTTTGATGTCCGTTCGATCGAATTTTCTGTATTGTTTTAAAATTGTGTAGGTATTGTGCGATTTAACCGTTCAGAAAAAAATATCGCGATAGCTTTTTTACTTCAGCTAAACCAAATCTAAACCAAAACTAAACCAAAACCAAAACCAAACCAAAACCGTATAAAATTGCGCAATTGAGGCCCTGGTCAGATCTACTCGAAACCGACAAGCATGCATGAAAGGACTAATGAATGTGGAGGAAGCTAGAGAGGTTTGTTAGGATTCTAGCAGGTGGTGTTCCGTTGTCTCTGCCTTACCCCAGTGGGAGACAGGCATGAGAATATGTATGTACTTTATTTTACACTAAAAAATTGACAGTAAAATACAGAGAAAAGATACTTAAAAGAGGCACAAAATAAGGCGGTCTTATCGCTAAGACGCGGCGAACCGACAATCTCATTAGTCATTACTGTAGTGTATTGTTATATACTTATAGCTATAGTTATGTGGAACCAACTTGTCAGATTGCAATATAATAGTGTATGACGTTGAGAAATAAAAACAGTTTACGCCTACGTTAGTTTACGCCTATCCATATAATTGGCAACGTGAAATTATTATTACATTTTTTTAGCTACGAAATACGAAATACTACATAATATGGATAGACGCTACAAGGCAATTTTCCACCGGGCTAAGCTGTCAAAGCAACCAGGTACAGTCTTGGTGCAACACATTTGTAAGCGGGGTGCAACTTAGAGAGGCAGAAATGTGGTTGATATACAGCAAATCTAGTATATGCAAGGCATATAGTTGCAATCATTTAATTTTGTAAATAAGAAAGGAACGAATGTCCGTTAAATTAGTGGTTCTTTAATGAGGAAAAACATCGCGAGAAAAGCATTATTTAAAAAAGAAATTCTAACCACCGATATACCACCGAATACCGATTGAAAATGCCAGACATTTGGGCTACCCCTGACAGATAGGGATTTTTGCTGACAAGAGGTGTGAATTTTGCCTACCTTTTTAGAGCTGTATGAGCTGGCTAGGTAGGTAGATTATATTTTCAGACGCAACAGGTTTGATGATGATGATAGTAACACTTGTGGTATAAAGAACTACTCGGACATGCTCTAAGAAACGAGTCGGTTTTTTTTTTGACAACTGTTTTTTTAAATATCCGCAACAGATTGTGAAACAAAAATAGAATCCCTCTTTCTACCATTCTTTTTTGACCGCAGGTCGTGAAATTCAGTTCCCTAACGTACCCTACACGAAATACATAATTTAAAAAAAACTCTCCTTGTGATGGACCCTGGTGTACAGCGAAGTAAAAATTAAAGTTGCGAGCGGTACTTCTACAGTATTTCCAGTTCTGTGGTCGAAATACTCTACAGATAAAATGTGACAGTCATGAATACCTTGCGGCGAATTCGAGAAAGTTTCGTTAGAGAATGTAAGCATTTACTTACTTTAGTTTCTGATATAACTGCGGTTTTTTCTGTCTCAGGTAAGTTAAATTAAGGGACGAACTCGGATGAAATGCTGAGATGAAAATAATGTTGAAGGATATGCAAATCTTATTTCGTAGGTTTTTACCGTTGTTTCACTCGAAAATTGGTATAGATATTGCGGGACCGATGACATTATTTATTTATCTTAAGCAATGACATACAAAACAGTAATACAACAATTAAGCATAACGGAGTCACGTCGCAGGAACTGACCCGAGCACTCGTCTCGCGTGGTTTCGCGCGTCGCGTTTTTGCCTGCCACGAGGCTCCGCATTCCTCAATCTCTTCTTGTTCTTGTCCAAAAACAATCCCTGAGATTGGGATAGATTCTCCCAATAAACTACTTGACACTGGCGGAAGTGCAGTGCTAACGCACAAGCAAGAGTCCATTAATTATAAGCCTTTTGTATAGAATATCTTTGATCTTAAGGCTAGAATTCTACTTTATCCCTTAGGGCTCTTACAGACGAGTGACACTTTGCGGTCGCCGTGTTTCGCAGAGGGTCGCGCTCATAGATTTTACTACGACAGTCGCGCGACCCTCTGCGACCGTAAAGTGTCGCTCGTCTGTAAGAGTGCTTAGGTTCACTTGACTAGACTATTCAGAAAACTAGTTATTTTAGGATAAGTGGTCGACAGTTTGGGACTGAAAACTAAATGGAGCTGAAAATATCGAGTGTCCTAAAAAGACACTTTCAGAACCAGCCTGCGTAAAATGACAGAGGAGAGAGCGACACAGGTCACTTCTAAACGTCAAATTGGCGGTTATCTTTATGGTATCTCACTCAAATTCGACGTTTAGAAGTGACCTGTGTTGCTCTCACCTTTGTCATGTTACGCAGGCAGGGGTCCTAAAACTGACAGTTTTAGCTTGAAGTCTAGATTTTTGTTCAGATACCTAAAGAGTGGTGATTGGCTCGTACCTGTCATGCCGGACCGAGATTCAGGAACTTTGCTAATACTACCAGCTACCATTGTCATCAATCATCAATCATGCAGTTGTAGCAAGGATCACTAAAAGCAGAAGTTTCAGGATGCAACGACGTATCAAGTTGTAAAGGTGGCTAGCCCCTCATCCAACAAAACCACAGCATAAAAAATCTTCTCTCAGTCTTTTCGTACGACACGCAAGAAATAGTCTGGTCTATTCTAAGTCATAAATCATACGGTTCAAAATACGACGGTCTTCTAAACCGGAAAACCAAAAGGCAGCGTAATTACAAAGTCAATTCAGCATCATGGGCACAAATTGAACAATATGAACAATACATAATGGACTCAACGGGTTTATTCCAATTCTAGGGAACTAACAATAGCTTGGTTACAGTTCTGTATCGTTTGACTAATTAAGAGGCAAGCAACAATAGGCTATGGTGTGATGTGATTTCTCACAAGCAATTTTTACTACAGCTACTTTAGTAGTTTACAAAGGTCAGGTACGTAGAATGGATTTAAAAGGTTTTCTTCTTCAGAAGAAAAAATAGCCTCTCTAATGAACAGAGTGCGTGGAAGTTCTCAAAGCATCCTTCAGGATATCACCTTCAGGTGATAGGTGATAAGTGCTAGTGTCCAATCCTGAGGCATTGGACTGCGATCCTGGTGGGGTGATCTCGCTCATATGAGATACTCGTAATTGTGTTGACATTAGTATGTACTTAGAGAAATTGGAATTATAATATAAATATAATAATGTAATGTTATATAATTATGTAATTTAATTTAATAACAATAAAATATAACTATGTAACTAAAATATAACTAACTAAAATAGTTAAATTTAATGTATAACATAATATCTTGATTTTCTGACAAACTACCTCTGTAATGCTGTGTGTATGGGGCCTATTGTTTCCTGAAATAAATGATTTTTATTTATTTATTTTATTTAAGTCACTCTCTCGTCTTTACTTCCCTGAATATGAGAGAACGAGGAAGCCATAAAATCAAACTAGCATATTGAAGGTTTCTTGATGGGAAAAAACCTAGAATCTAAAATTATTCAACCTAACCTTTTCTTTTTTGCTTTCGCAGGGGCGAAAGATACCCGGCTCCTTAGTCTGGTTATGTGGGATTTCACCCAAGTGCGACTCCTCAGTGCATGTCAAAAGGCTATGGGGGAGCGATGTGCGTACACGGCACTCCTCGCGCTTCGATCAAGCTCTCCCGGCTCGGCACTGATGCCGGGCCAACACTCCCGCAATGTCTCTGCGCTGCAGCGGGACGGGACTACGCCGCACTTCCGCTGCCTTCCAGAAATGGACTGCCTAAGCCCCTTCTCCCATCGTCTGTGACCCCAGGCCCCCCACTGGGGCGTTGCTGTGTTGCATCTGGCGGCTTATGCCATCCCGGCATGCCGTACTACCGCTGCCTTCCAGTAGTCGCATGGAAGAGATAGATATACAACGTGTTAATGAATTAACGCAAAACTAGAAAGTAGTTTGTTTAGAATCGAGAGCAGAATCGAATTATCATGGTTTCCACATAGGTAATTTTTTTCAAAATATTAAATAATTTTTTTGCAAAATTTTAAATTTTCTGAACCCGATGTCAACCCACCGCACGGGCACACTTACCCTACTTACTACCAAAACAAGATTATAAAAATGTATGCATAAGTACGTTAGTGCTTTCTTTCAGTGCTGAAATGATAACAAATCATTTTTGCCTCAAAACTTAAAATGCGAATAACTTTAAATTTTAACTATCAAAATAATGAAATTATTGTTTGAATCTAATTATTTAGTTATAAATCAGTTGAGGTGTATGAGGTTTTGCGCTAATTCATTAACACGTTGTAGGATAGAGCGATGATAGCCCATACGGAAGAGAGCTAGCGCCTCAATCCTGAGGCCGCGGTTCGATTCCTGGCCTGTACCACTAAGTTCTTCGGAATTTATGTACGGTTGTATTTATCATTTACTAGCTCGGCGGTGAAGGAAAACATCGTGAGGAAACCTGCATTCCCGAGAATGAAAATAAAATACCATAAGTTTGAAGGTATGCGTAAATATGGGTGAGCTTGGGGCGAACACAAAAGGACCAGCGCTGGTCTCCGTGTTACAACGACCCTTGCTTACAATAGCCCAACCACAAATAATCATGGAAGAGGATGGCCTGAGCCCCTTCTCCGACCATCTGCAACCTGGGGCGTCCCTGTCCTGGGGCGTTGTTGTGACGCATCGGGCAGCGTACGCCACCCCAGCGTCGCTGTCTTCGTACTTCTAACCTTTTTCGTCTTCTAACCTAACCTAATCTTCGCCCACACAAATGCGTTCAAAGTTTAATAATAACAGAATAAGACGATAGTGTTATACCTCACCCAGTATTATAAGCTTTCTTCCTCGCACAAAAATCCCAAAACAAAACAGTTCACACGTAATTCAATATCATTCATATTTCCCCCACACAGCCCGAGGGATCGGAACCTAAACGAATCTGTACCCCCTTGGGGCGTGGGTTTGGTAGTTTAATAAAATATCGCACTAAAATAAACAATGAACACTCGAGCCTTACATTCAGATGTAAATGAAGTGAAACCGTTTATAAAGTAGGCTTTTGTAACACCGTCAAGTTGGGGTGAGTTCATTTTTCCGGGGTAAAATGTTGTGAAATAACCTTTTTGGACAATAATATTAGGTTTGGTTCACATCTGCACAGACCACATACTATATGTATGTAACAATAAGTTTTTCTAATTTACGTACGTAATAGGCACCGACTGCTTTCCAACAGGCTAGAAAAATATCGTGAGAAAACCTGTGTACGCTGAAAAAGAAATTCTCAGCATTGGGCATGCGTGGTGGAGCATCGCCCATACAACCTTCCTGATGCAGGGCAGAGCCTTCTGCCCTGCAGTGGAACGTATACAGGATGTTACGGTAAAGGGAGTTCTTAGGGAAAGTTGTTCAGCGTCATTGGTAAGGGATGACACTTAAAGTAATGCAAAAAAAAAAAAAAAAAAAAAAAAAAAAAAAAAAAAAAAAAAAAAAAAAATGCAAATTACCCTAACACCATGTATAGACTGATGATAATGATGCAATAATATTGAATTTATTATAATATATTTTACAAGTTTCCCCAATATGAGCGTCATTACTTACAAATGTGAAAATCATGGCATTTGTCGTGATTTCCAGGAAAACTAAAATTCTGTTTAGGAGGTATTTTAAACATATTAGAAGTTTACGATCATCGAAGTTAAGATTGGGATTATAGATGCATTTCAACTAGAGTTTGTAATAATGGTGGATCCTTGCAGCTTATTTTTTATTAGACTATTACTGGTTAATGTCAAGTGCATAAGGTGCACAGTTCGCTGTACTATATAAATTTATTAAATAAAAATCCCAAACACCATAACTAGGATTACGGGTCGGTGTAGCAACCGACCACCGAAACAATGTAGACAAAAGGTATTTTGGGGCAAACTGTCACGCTTATTGAAATAACCCTCAAGATAGCAAAGCTTGGGCTTTTGGTTCCGGACTCTTGAATAGATGTGTTAATGAGGCTACTCGAATAAAAATATTTGACTAATGAATTGAGATACCATTTTTAAACAAGTCTTAAGAAAAATTTTGGGGAGCGCTGAAAGAAAATCTTGAAAATGTCCTGGGGAAAGTACGCTTTGAGTTATTGAAACAGTCTGTAAAACCTGAAAGAAATAATTCGTTAGCTAAAAATAATGCTTACACAAAACAAGGAGTCAGCACAACCCGAAGGGTAGAATAATCATAGAGTTGAAGTTACAAAAGGGACAAAACGAACACATAATACATAACTTAAAATATTTCAGGGTGTGCTTCAGACCATAAAACTTTCTGTCGATTTCGATATAGCCCAGTCATTTTACGGTTTGAGCCGGGACTAATTAATAATTGAATTTTTTTTTCGCTATAATATTGAAGAGCCAATTTCAGCTTAGAAATGTACCAAAATTAAAAAAAAATCACGTCAGCAACAGTGCCAATTTTAAAATTTAGATATTATCTCGTTCTAAAAAACCTGATGGCAATTTTTTTTTGCACATATTTAAGGCTTAATCATTATACATACTTCAAACATGGTGTAAATATTTTTGTCTACTTAGAAGGTTTTTAAAAATACATTCTTATTTTCTAATAAATACATCATTTTTTTAAATTTCAATGCCTATTTTATTGCTCAAAAATAATTTAAATTGTTAAATCTAATTCAAATGAGTGCATTGGTATTAATATTATTAATTTAAAAGCCTTCTGGGACACACAATTTTGATTTCTATGTTGCGTAGCAATTTTTTTTTAATATAGTTACAGTTTAAAAGTCCAATTATTAGTAATTACTCCCTACCCCGCCAAACAAAACTCCGTAAAATGACTGGCCTAATGGATCAATTGAGTGGCTTGAACTAAACAGTTGGAAGAGAACCTGCCTGATCGGAGGCTCGCGGCTTCGAATCCAGGGGCAAATATTTGTATGATAAATATGAATATGTGTAGGTACCGGAGTGAATTTTTGGATGTACATGGTGAAATTGATATCATTAGCATCCTTTTAATCAAAGAGTCTACCCATCAAATTGAACAACATTTAATATTGCAGCAAAACGATCGGAGCAAAAAAAAAATTTCCTGTTGTATACATTTGAGTCACGAACTCGCGCGTCGACATTGCAGTTTATTATGGAACAGCTGATTTTGTATTTGCTTCGATCGGTTTGCTCCCATAGTAAAAGTTGTTCAGTTTGATGCGTAGACTCTTAGTTTAAAAGGATGCTAATGATATCAATTTCACCCTGTATACAGGGTTCTTCGTAATACGCTGACGGTTTTTTAAGGGGTTAATCAAACCATCAAACTGAACATATTTCTAAATGGGACAAACAAGGAAATCGTGAAAAAAAAATCTGCAATCCCATACAAAATTGCAAACATTCTCGACCCCAATATTGAATGGGACAACAGATTTTTCTTTGCCATTTCGATGTTGGTCCATATTAAGATGGATCCTATACAAATCAAACTGAACAACGTTTACTACGAGAGCAAACTTGTCAGAACACAAACAAAATCTGAGGTGCTGTCTCATACATTTGAGTCGAGTAGGCCCCGCGCTGCAGTTTAGTATGAAATGGAATAGCTGATTTTTTTCTTTGCGCTGACTGGTTTGCTCCCATAGTAAAAGTTGTTCATTTTGATAGGCAGAGTATGTGGTTTCAAGGTTGATAATACTTTTCTTCACCCTGTATATCATAAAATCATAATACAAGTCCAGGCTCGATTCTGGTATCTAATTTCCATTCATTATTTATTCTCCATTGAAGTAAGACCACCTAATTTCTACGAGCAAAAATTGCTTGGTTTTTGTTTTATGCTAATGTGACCTTTTATATCAAAGTTCTCATGTATAAAGCCTCAATTAAATAGGACTTAAGCTGAAAATGAACCTCAAAGTGATCGTCCTCTATTCAAATAAAATGTGTACAAAACGGTATTCAAAAGGCCATGTACTAAACTAACCAATCAAAGGTTGTCTAATCAACCGGTAAGCTGTTTGAGATTTAGCAGAAATCCCTTATCCTACCATGTTTAAGACACGTAAGACGTCCTTTACTCCAAGCTATATTCGTCTTTAAATTATATGAATAAGGGTGTTTAGAGAGCCTTCTTAAGTAGACCAATCATTAGGGGCTTTCACATCGAAGTTGAATATCACTTAATTCAGCATTTTGCATATGAAATGTGGAGATAACTGACACTGTTCGCAGAATAATTTTGAAATCACGACATAAATCCTTTTGGAGTGAGACGAAACATTTCTATATAATAACTTAGTACTTTTCAAGCGAGCAGTTTATCACCAACATCATCAGCTTGTATATGTATACGTCCCACTGCAGGGCACAGACCTACCCTCAAGGAGGGTGCATGGACGTTAGTCCACCACGTCACGCGTGTCCAATGTACCAACACAAATAGACTTCATAGTCTAAGAGATAAGAGGAATTTTTGGTAACCATCAGCTGCAAGGCTGATTCAGTATTCATAAGGTGTAGAGCATCTCTGTGATCGGGATAGACCAGTTTAGGAGTTACAGCTGTTCAAAGGTCTGTATCAAATAAACGATCAGCTGCAAGGCTGATCATAGGATTATTGATATTACAATAACTGCATATTCATGCATATTCATTTTTATCAACCATACCCGACCTTTGAACGGCTGTTACTCCTAAACTGGAGTTATGCAGGCAGACCTGGTCTATCCCCATCACAGAGATGCTTTACATCTAATGAATACTGAATCAGCCTTGCAATTGATGGTTACCAAAATTCCTCTGATCTCTTAGACTATAACATATGGATTATAATTTTTTCTTCACCGTAGCAGGATTCCTTACGCTATTTTTCTTCACCGTTTGAGAGCAGTTGGTATTACGATACGAACATAAGTTAGAAAAATTAATTGGTACATGGCAAGTCGTGCGTAACTGCCTCCGTGGTCTAATGGTTAAGAGCATTGGCTCTCGACATGGAGGTCGTGGGTTCGATTCCCACGGGGGACACCTAGTGATATGTCACTTTGTGCGTTTTTCCCAGTTGGTTAGCACATTGCAGGCTGAATCACCCGATTGTCTGAAAAGAAAAATGATTCTGTGCTTCGGATGGCACGTTAAGCTGTTGGTCCCGGCTACTATCTCTGTTGGTAGTAGTCGTTACATAAAAACCACGTCAGAGGCCGTAAGGCGTGAAAAACCTCTGACACCAGGACTCTGCCGACACGATAAGAAGAAGATGTCGTGCGTGCGGATCCGAAACCGAACCCTCAAAATTGAGTGTCCCTACCTCTACGCAACGTGTAAACCGACCCTCTCATCCTCATAATGAATATTTCAGTGAAAATAATAATCTGTTTGTAATGGACTTGTACTAAGTATTAATGATAATAATAGAAGACGAGGGCAAGAACTATTCAAGAACCTTCTAGTTAGGTATCTTACACACAACCCCCTTTCAAGGTCACATACAATCATTAAAGGGATTAGTGCATTCCGCCCGTATCTTCTCCCTGTGCTAGTGATGTGCCGAGTTAATCTCGAATACCAAACATTCTTGGGTCTGATTGTGTAACTACCCGATTCAACCGGTATCAAATCGAAATAGTATTTTTGAAAGTTTTTAGCTATTCCGCTTCTTAATATTTATAGTTAATTAATTTCACATACATACATACATAAGCTCACGCCATTGTCCCAAGGGGGTAGGCAGAGACCACAGATCGCCACACGCTACGACTCTGACACACTTCTCTAGCCTCATTGACATTCATACATCTTTTCATTCATCATTCATTTTTCTTTTCATCTTTTAATTAATTTCAGTCAACGGATAATCATAGGAACAAAATACTTATAACTTAACAATTGCCCAGTTCAGTCATAAAACGTTGGACCAGATGATGGCAAGTATTGAAATCAAATTTTACAGTAATCAACACTAGAGTAATTTAGATTAGGGCCCTTTACACATTGCGACTTTTTGCCTTGCCTTTTTGAGTTGCGATGCAGCATCGATGCAAACTTCCATAATATTTGATCAGTTATTCGTCGACAGCCTTTGCCACAATGCACACGCGCGTGTGCATAAATACAAACATGTGTGTGCATCGTTACAATCATGCGTTTGAATTGATACAAACGCCTGTTAAATGCTATTGTAGCGATTCAGTCACGCGCTGGACAAACGCGCGTTTTTATCGTTGCAAAAAGGCTCAGTCTGTATAGGGCCGACTTTGACTCAACAGATGACATTTTGACCCTACCATGTGAAAATCCATATTTTTTTTTAATTTTTTAGGGTTCTGTAACCAAAGGGTGAAAACGGCACCCTATTACTAAGCCTACGTTGTCCGTCCGTCTGCCCGTCCGTTTGTCCTACCTATTTAGGGCTGTAACTTTTGAACCGTAATAGCTAGATAGTTGAAATTTTCTCAGATTATGCGTTATTACGGCGGATTTGTTAACAAATAAAAATGTCAAAAAGTTAAAAATTAAGGGGGGTTTTCAACAAGAAACTAGTTTTTATCAACGTTTTTTATTCACGCTCTATCGTAAAAACGGTAATACATACAAGCTTCAAACTTAGCGTGATTATAGAGCAAACTCTACAGAATAACAACAAATACTAAAAATCGGGCAAGTGTGAGTCGGTCTCGCGCTAAAGGTCCCGGACAAAAAGTTTTTTTTCTAAGTTAATAATGTTGTGTTCTGAGGTGGTGTGATACGGAACCCTCGGTGCGCGAGTAGCCCGACTCGCACTTGACCGGTTTTATTTTATGTCACGAGATTCTGGTCGATCTATACCGATTTTGTAAACGATATTATAATCGGAAACTTACACAATAAACAGACAGAAACACAATAGCCCTCCAAGTCAGGACATTGGACATTTCCGGTAAGTAATTGGATTTTGTGAGATTGACATACATTGGACGATTTGAAACTCGACAACTTGGGAAGGATATACTGCTGTAGAACCTATCGTTAGAGGTGACTAATCTCTTTAGAGATGTCATGTCTACACAATACTCGGTATTAGCCGAGCATTTTGGTCGAAATCTACTAGGAATCCTTAATCATCGTCATCGAAGACTCACACTTTGAAATTAAAGTACGTTTCCTAAAGATATTTTTCTTCGTTGAAAATCTTTTTTATTGTTTAGTTCACGTTAGTTACTCTATGAATTCGAGTTGGGTTTCGAATATTGGAATCGACTCGTTTTCTGATTCGAATATTGACTTTTCTTAGTTATGAGTGTTTTTCTTCTTTGTTTTCCAGGGGATCGATAGATGGCGCTACGATAAAAATTTCAAAATGTGTCACTTAAAAATAATAAAGTGGGTAAAGATGATCAAAAAGATGCCAACGCATCTTTTAATGGTTTCTTTTCATTATTTACGAATCATTCTAATCGAAACTGTTTACGTCTGACATGGCTGTATGGGCTCGATCCCTTGGCCTTTAAAAAAAGACATTTACAGTCTTCACATGATTTTGACATGATCTCGCAAAGGAGCGATAAATATGCCATCTGTTGAGTTTGTTTAGGAACTAAATTTTAAAAAGACATGAAATACGTTCATTGTCTGATTGGGTAGGTACATACATCCCTATCTTGTACCCTAATGACGCCTTCCCAAGGTTGTATCGTGCGTAGGATCAACCAAATGGCATATTAATGAAGCTGAATTAAGCTGGCGCTTAACGCAACTTGGCTGAGGCTAATTTAGATACGATACGTGTGAGTAACTGAGTACATATTTAAATATTAATCACCGCCAGTGTGTTGGAGTATGGCCATCTCCTTCTCACCCTTATATTTGTGAGAGGAGGCATCCAGTTGTGGGATCCAACAGGCTATAACTACCTTTCAAACAAACAATTTATTGTATCTGTCCGAAAAATATTGTCAAAGTTGTAATATTCTTCCTAGTAACATTATAGGGTGTTAGGGTAAACAGTTGGATTACTTTAAGAGGTGATTGTACCAACTTTCTCAAAGAAACCTATAGAAAATTCGTAAAAGGATTTTTGGATTTCCCATGCAAAATGCAATCAGCTGATCGGACTTTTGTATGAAAAATCTAAATTTTCTTTTGCGAAAGTTGTTCAGTATTATGAGTACTATCACCCCTTAAAGTAATGCAACTGTTTACCCTAACACCCTGTATAATAATAATTGTCCGTAAGTATTTATTTAAATTTGACTCCAGTTCATACAATATACGGACTATGTTTCACTGATCCTTCAATTTCATTTGATTTTTTTTAATGATATTTTACGATGTTATCCAATAAAATAAAACAATTTGTTAAACTTTATTAGAATTTTTGTTTTCTTAGTCCATTTTTCAACTAACTTTAGAAGCTTTCAGCGTAAAATGGCCTATTAAAGAACCACCTTTTTCTTATTATTTGATAAGCAGAAAAATCTCTGAACTTTTTAAAATTAGTTTAAACCTATGCAACATCCATTTTGTATTTTTAAAATAATTAGGAAAATTTTGGTCCAAGCAATTTCGACTTCACCTTTTGGATGACCATGTATAATTAGAATCGGTGACAACACCATTAGCAGAGGGTCAATAAATAAATAAATAAAAATCATTTATTTTCACCACAAACATACAAGGAGACATTCTTATTAATACAGCTTCATACAGTGAATATGTTTGTGGAGACTGGTGACTGAAATAGGCTTTAAAGGCTGTAAAACCTGTTAAACACACACCAGGCCCCCAACTATAGTAAGTATTATAGACAATCATTGCCCATACTAAGAAAGTTGCCACCTTCTTAGTTGAAAACTCGCGCAAGTACAGCAACGGTAGTGAGTAACGGTACTACAACAATGTTTATCTCTCGTTCAGGCCAGTAGTGACATCTGTTTGCGCCACGACATACTAAATCTAAAATGTATGGAACTGACCAGACATGCCATTAGTAAAAAAAACGTAAAGACATCTCTGCATGGTTAAAAGACATTGCCAACGTGACGAAGTGTATTCGTTTCGGGTCGTTTCGCAGCTGGCGAATGTGTATGATCAAAGAACAAATACAAATAGTATGATAGCTGAAATTATACACAGTATAGGAGGAATATCGTGGTTCCCAAGGAAATGGAAATTATC
Organism: Agonopterix subpropinquella; assembly: GCA_922987775.1. Classification (NCBI taxonomy): domain Eukaryota; kingdom Metazoa; phylum Arthropoda; class Insecta; order Lepidoptera; family Depressariidae; genus Agonopterix; species Agonopterix subpropinquella. The sequence goes on from OV277714.1 coordinate 1,895,300, forward strand.
CTTTTCTGCAGTAGCATTTCATAAAAAATTCAAATTCTGTTCACCAGTTTCGTAGGTGAAACGGGATTGGGCAAAGTCAGGCGTAAGTCATACTGGGGCCCCCCTTGCTACAACGCAAATAATTAGGACGTCCTAAAATTCAAGGCGACTTACCTATGTAATAGCCAATATACATATTAATCTATGTACCCCCCCTCATATAATATTGTCGTCAATATTATGCTTATGAATCCACAACAAAGCATAAAAGAAACAATTTCCATCCATCTATTACTTTGACCTCCATAATTGTCTTCGTCCCAAGGGAGGTAAAGCTTTAAATTCCTATTAAAACTTCTGGAACGAGCCTCCACTTTCATAAAACAGAACAAACTCTGGACATAAACAATAAGTTGTAACAATAAACAGTAAAAAAGGGTAACCCTTTTGTATGAAATTTACTGAAGTTTAGACTTAATTTCGTAAGTCGTATTTATCTAATGCAATTTGAGATAAAACTGAGCTCTTATTTAAGTAGATTTTAACTAGCGTCGTAAAGAATTTGTATACTTAAAGAAAGATAGATTCTTACCTTCAGTTATTATTTCTTACAAGACTTTAGTTTAGCCCATTTCCTTTAATCCTTCTACCATCTCCACGCGTCATCAAAAGCATGCAGATCATCCCGCCACCTCTTCCTAGGACGACTTGGATGCTGACGACCGTTTTCTGGGATCCAGGGCGTGACAATTCTTGCCCACCTTTCCTGGTGCATTCGACAGACATGGCCGGCCCAATCCCACTTTAATCTGATAGTTTTTCGGCTATTCGTGTTTTGGAGCTCAGTGTAGTTTTTCTGATACGATCTGTTCTTTAAAATTTAGTATACTACGCTCCATTGCCCTCTGGCAAACCTTAGCTGTGAACTTTTGAGACTCAGTGAGAGATGAAATGTTTTTTTTTTTAGGGAATCGGTAGACCTTCCACGGTCTTGTTGAAATGCCTGGGACCGTAATCCAATTGTTCTTTTCTTAGACTGTTGCTTGTATTTATGCACAGTCTCTTGCTATCTTTGATAGTGCGATTTAAGACTCGACACATGATTGGTTATTATTCGTATCGTGCTGTGTCGTCCTCGCTATCTTATTGGTTCCGTAGGTACTTATCTTCTCACGCACTTTGACTTGATGGACAGATTCTTCTTATGATTGGCTGTCATATTATTATGTTTGTCGTGCTGTGTCGCATGCACTGACCTAAGTCTATTATTTACATCGACTCGATCGATGCCTCGAGATTGTTATTTAGTTAACTCGTAGGTGCTACTATAAGGAAATGATTTGATACATACACTACCTACTTGCTATACAGGGTAAATTTTATATCACTGCGGATAACTTCAGCATGTATTCTACTCATCATACTGACCAAATTTTACTATGGAGCCAATATAGAAATCGCGAAAAAAAACAGCTGTCTCATACATTTGAGTCGAGTCGATACTGCAGTTTTATATGGGACAGCAGATTTCTTTTTTCGCGATTTCGAAGTTGGCTCCATAGTGAAAGTTGTGCAATTTGATGAGTAGAATACATGCTGAAGTTATCCGTAGTGATATAAAATTAACTCTGTATTTACAAACAAAATAGCTAGTCGTTTTGAGAACCTTTTCTTGACCTTCAAAAATCTGAACTCAGTAACCTCTAACGTTAAATAACATTTTTGCCAATCATTCGTGAGAGTTCAAGGAATCTAGTGACAATCATTTATCAAAAACGGTTCACCGGTTTTTGTATAAGACGAAAACATACGCGACAGAGCGTCTAGCGTCTAGAAGCCGAAATATAATAGAAATTGAATAGATAGAAAAATATCTCGATCCTATCTATTTGACCCTATTTTAAATAGAACTTTCATTGAAAGTATACTTGTTAAGAGCTACATTGTTGAATATTTTCCAATTTTTTTACTCCTTTGAACAAGGGTTGTGCAATATGCAGGTATACAGGGTGAAATTGATATCATTAGCATTCTTTTAAACTAAGAGTCTGGGTAGACTCTCTGATGGGTATCAAACTGACCAACTTTCACTATGGAAGCAAACCGATCGGAGCAACAAAAAAATCAGCTGCTCCATACTAAACTGCAATGGGCACGCGACACAAATGTATGCAACAGCTGATTTTCTTTTTGCTCCGATTGGTTTGCTCCCATAGTAAAAGTTGTTCAGTTTGATGGGTAGACTCTTAGTTTAAAAGGATGCTAATGATATCAATTTCACCCTGTAGATTAACAATTCGCCTTTAATTTAGTTAGTTATAGTTTGACTAAGCTTGCATGCAGATTATGTATGATTAGATCTTAACTATCTTGTGTGTTGCGTACTGTCGAAGCTTGTAGGGGATTAATTATTTTCTGTTCATTTGCTTTCATGAAATACTTAGGTTTTTGTCTCAAGCACAAGACTTTTAATTAAAAAAAGAACTTCGTCTTTAGGATGTATTTCCCTGTATAGTATTCTGTCGTTCGAATTTTGTTTAAGTTTGAGACGAGGCATACGTCTATAGACAAGGACAAACAAAAGGGACGAAACGAACTTTTCATACAATAGTTCGAACAGCTGATTGCATTTAGTATGGCAAGTCCACAATTATTTTTACTCATTTCCATTAGGTTTTTTGGGACAGTTGTTCAGTATCATAATTAGGTACAATCACCCCTTAAAGTAATGCAACTGTTTACCCTAACACCCTGTATAGTATAGGGTGTAAAATTATTTAGGTTGCATATTGAACAGGGTGCTTCCAAACATCAGATTAAGGGGCTATATAAAAAAAATAGGATTCTTCAAAGCTCCATATATCATGAAGTACTAACAGTAGGAGTATGATTTGCGGATATGTGTAAATTGAACATATAATCGATATCGACGACCCGGTTGGTGTGATGGTTACCACGCCGGACTGCCAAACCAGGGTCCTGGGTTCGAATCCCGGTTTGGTCATGGATGTTATATATGTTTGTGCCGTCGTTGTGTGGTTCCCATAACAAAAAGCCTGAGGCTTACTTGGGATCATTACAATGTATGTGCCTGTGAGCGTTATTTATTTATTTATTTATAATTGAAGTTTTGATTAGAGCCAAAACACGATTAAGACAAATTTTCTCGATAGAAAAACAAGCCAAAGCAGCCTCCGTTTTTGTCTATAAACGCTTGTAACTGCTAAACGGTGAATAATAGATACATGAGACTTGATAAAAAAAAAGAGATTGCTATTATCTAAGTTTTGATTAGAACAGAATTGAACTTACATAAATAGTACAATCACAATTGTAACACGCGTTCGTAGTGCAACAGTATTATAGTATTAGTTTTTAACTATGTCAAACTATGTCATCTCCAAGTGGGGGCCTGGTGACGTGACTGACAGGTTTTTTAATTTAAAAAACCCAAATCGGGCACCAGTTCCCGCCCACAAACATAAGAACATTGTAATTATTTATAAGTACTTACTATTTACTCTGTACCTGCCTATGTTTTGTGGACTGGGAAAAATAAACAAAATTTTTATTTTTATTTTATTTTTTTATTACAATTAAATAAAGTTTGTTTTTTCGCTTGATTCGTTCCAGGCGCGCGCGCCGCCCCATCTCTTTCTCTCGCATCTGGCAGTAATATAAGCTATCACACACCCGTTTCGCTTAAATTATTTTTCGACATTATTTTTCGGCCCTTAAACAAGATTCACTATGGAGTCAACATCAAAATCGTAAAAAAAAACAGCGGTTCCATACATTTGGGTCGAGTTTTTTTTTTCATTCTATTTTTTTAATTACACCCCAACACCACCGTCATCTGATATGTAACACATTTAATTTGACACCCTGTATATCAGGTTATCGACAGAAAATAAGTTAATTTTGTTGGAAACCAACTTTTGTAACTCGTTTCGGATAGAAAACGTGGTCGGTCCCTTTAGCCGCAACCTTGAAGATACACGACAAAGTCTATTAATCCGCGTCCGACAAAAGGGAAAATTAATGGTTACAACGCTTTTCATTAGGCCTTCTATTTAAATAATGTATGCTTCTTGTTTTCGGACGGCCGTCGAAATTGGTTTTAATATAGAGCTATGGCTTAATTTGCTTCGTGGTTCATTGTTTAGGCTAGACGCTTCCGTGGGAGTCATGAGACCACGAGGTTTTTGCGGGCATTAACCTGTACGTTTACACGAGCAGCCTTTGGATTAACATACTCACACTCATATTCCGAGAGATAAGTGTACTTTTTGCAACCATCAGCGGCAAGGCAGATTCAGTGTTTATGGGGTGTAGAGCTTCTCTGTGATGGGAATGGACCAGGTCTGCCTGCATAACTCCAGTCGGTTTAGGAGTTACTGATGATTATAGGTCTGTGTTCATGAGACTAAGCAGCGCCATCTAGCGTGGAGCATCGGGCCTCGGCGGCGCAGACGACGGCGGGGAGAAGACTGCGGCGGGGGGCTCGACACCGCCCCGTCACTTCTCTCTCGGCTACGATCCTTAGCGCATACATATTGTCAAAAAATACTAAATCTATAAGTGTTTCTGTAACAATCATAATTAAAGTTATATCTATACCCATAAATCAACATACTTCATTGAAGAGCACCTCAGCACTTTCCTCACCCAAAAGTAACGGGAAAAAGGGAAGCGGTGGCACCTACCTACCTGCCTGAACATTGGACCTTCAGAACCGGAGCATCAGATCAGCACCAAAACGGTCAGGACAGTCATCCTTCCAATCCTATCCTTGTATTCATTTGTGCTAATATCGTATTTCGTGGTAAATTCCAGTGGTCGCGTGTCTACCTACCCTCTTCACGGTGGTGCCGCGTGGTTCCAGAACGATATTTCTGAGTGAGTACTTGATTTCTTTCTTCCAAAATGACCAGAAGGAGGCAATCTAACCCTGAACTCGATGTTGAGGAAGTTATTAAAGCTTTGCATAAACAAAGGGGTGTGATAAAGGGCAAATTCACGCTATTTCATAAATATGTAGGTACTTTGGGAGACCTTGAATCATTGTCTGATCTTAAAAAAGCAGAATTACAAATACGTTTTGATAAATTAGAATCATTGTTAGAACAATTCACAGAAGTTCAAGATGATCTTGAACTTAAGGTTTCCTCATCTCAGCTAGTAAGTGAAATAAACGAGAGGGAAACCTTTGAAAACCAGTATTATGGAATTGTTGCCAAATGTAAATGTATTCTGGAAAAATCAGTAGAATCTCAGAATCAATCTTTTTCGAAAAGTAATATCAAATTACCTACGATTTCCTTGCCATCTTTCGACGGTACCTATGACCAATGGCTCGAGTTTCGTGATACTTATTTATCTCTAATTCATGATTCTAAAGGCATCGACAATATTCAAAAATTCCATTATTTACGTTCGGCTTTAACCGGTAACGCTTTACAGGTTATAAAGTCGTTAGAATTCTCATCCGAAAACTATATCACAGCTTGGGATCTTTTACAAAATAGATACAGTAATAATCGTTTGCTCATTCATAATCACGTGAAGGCTTTGTTTTCTGCACAGTCGGTTAGTAAAGAATCCGCGTCACAAATTCGCAAACTTATTGACACGATAATGAGAAACATTCGAGCTCTCAAAACGTTAGGCGAACCTACAGACTCGTGGGATACTTTAATTATCTACATCATGGTCTCAAAACTAGATTCGTCTACGGAGCGCGAGTGGGAACTGTATAAAGGCACCCTCTCTAATTCCTCAAAAACAGAAACAAAATTATCTTTAAATGATTTAATGAAATTTCTTAAAGACAGAGCCGATGTACTAGAAACGATTAAAGTATCTCACAAGAACACAAATGACACAAACACTAAAAAACAGCCGTTAAGTCAACCTATTTTAAAATCACACAGTTACGTTGTTACACAAAACAATAACAACAAGTCAAATTCTTTTAATTCCAAGCGTGCATGCATAATGTGCAACGCTATCCATCCGCTTTACTCGTGCGAACAATTTATTAATTTGTCTAGTCACGATAAATTAAAATACGCAATAGAAAAAAATCTTTGCACTAATTGCTTACGCACCGGTCACGTAGTCGCAAGTTGTTGGTACGGACCGTGCAAACAATGCAACAATAAACACCACAGTTTAATTCACAACGAGTTTTGTGGGCAGTCTGGTGCATTAATACCCTCGGCGCTCGTACCTACCTCGCCGAAGCCGCCGCCGCATCAGGACGGCTCTAATACAGACCATGCACCCACGGCACCACTACAAACCACATCTCTCACTACTCACACGCTTTATAACAATAACGATCACAATACTCATTCATTATTAGAGTCAGTGCTGCTATCAACTGCATTAGTAGAGGTAGCAGACAATAATAATAAATATCACACAACCAGAGTACTTCTAGATAACGGAAGTCAACATTGTTTTATTTCTGAGTCTTTATGTAAAAAACTCAACATTCCAATGATACAGTCCACTGTTCAAATCACTGGTGTAGGCGATTCGGTAACACAGTCTACACAGCTATGCGAAATCAATTTGCGGTCAATAACTAGTACCTATAATACACGCTTTAATTGTTTAGTGTTGACGCGCATCACTGCACAATTACCTTCATTAGGAAGTGCACACAATATACAAATTCCAGACAATATTAAGCTTGCCGATCCTGAATTTTATTCCGCTGGTGAAATCGATTTATTAATCGGTGCGAATAAATTCTGGGAGCTTTTGAATGATGGTTTAATTCGTATACCGTATGGCCCTTACTTACAAAACACAAAATTGGGTTGGGTCATATCGGGGCCATCATTCAAAAAGAACTTGCACATTAATAAAGTTCAGTGCAATTTCACACAAACTATAGACACACAGTCAAAACGTTGGGAGCTCGAAGAGATTCCAAAAAGTAAAATAATTTCACAAAAGATAAAAGCGCACGTGAAAGCCTCTTTAAAACCATTACTTTATGCAATGATACAGGTCGGATTTCCGTGCGCATCCCTCTTAAATAATCACACATATTAGGCGACACATTCGTAGCCGTGTGGTTCCGGCTTAGAATGGACCACCCCATGTCTTCCCGTGGGTGTCGTACGAGGCGACTAAGGGATAAGGGTTTCTTATGCAGTGTATTTGTGGGCGAATAGGATAGCCAAGCCACCTATCACCACTGTAAACGTCACTTCATTTTATAATCTTAAATAACGATGTTAAAAGCGAACCTAGTTACAATTGCAACTCCAAGACAGCTGTTAGTTGTAGCAAGGTTGTAGCAATGTTTCTGACCACCCCGAAAGGGATCACGGTCGTAATTATACGAATATCACGTTTACGTCACATCAAACGGGATAATGCGCAGCATATAGAAGGTCGTATACCTATATTCTGACGCATCCCAATAACGGTGCCTACGTTTATGTACCTGCGCAGCTATGCATATAGCGCGTCACATTGATAACAGTTCATTCACTAAGTCGTTTCGGTGAATTCGAACATTTATATTTTTATTCGTGTATTCGTTAAACTTCATTTAGTCGGTAACGCAAATCTCTTTAAACGTTAATTCGTTAACATCATAAATAAAATCTTTAATTCGTTAATATCTTGTCGATTCGCGATAATGATTCGACATAGGTACATGTTGCACAGGTAAACAAACCTGACCGGTCTGTTGTCAAGCGATCGGTGCACACATAGATGCGCTGCATTCCTTACCTACACTACATGGTGATCACATTTACGCGAATCAGATAAAAAATATTTGTGATTTGAAAATATGACGAACTTACCTAAACTAAAATCGAACACAATACGTAAATTGTTTATCGATTGAATTCGGACCGAGTTCCGGTTGAACGGTTTTCTTCTATTTAATAGAATACGAATACGACATTCGGTCGCATTTACTATTAGATTTCTAAATTGAAAACGAAGCGTCAAACGGGTCCGCTTTCAGTTGATGAATGAAACCAAGCAACTATATGATGCTTTTCTTAAATAATCGGTCTATACTATAAGGTTTCCCTGTGACCTATCGTCAATTTGTTTATTATTTTCATATGGAAAATAACATCCTGTATTATGATGCGCTAAACATATGATTCGGCTTCAATTTAAGTACCTATCAACACAATGTTTACTATGCCGGGTCCTTGTTCATTCTTACCGCAAGGAAGAGGCGCGAAATTAGAAAATGTTAATTACCTATTTACTTTGTTCTATTCGTGTATAACTGTATTTGCTACACAGGCAATACATTTAGAGTTGGTAACAAATATCACAACTAAGCATACTTATTGGCATTAAAAAAGGTTTATCTCACGACGGGAAACCCTACTGAAATCTTTTCCGATCACGGAATGCATTCTGTGGGCGTTTCACAAGAATTTTCACTATTTCACAAAATAATTAAAGCTATAAAAGCTATTTTTCGTCAAATAATCATACTAAATTCAATTCTATTTCCCCTTGTATGCCTCATTTTGGTTCATTGTGGGAGCCAGGACTCAAGTCTTGCAACTTTCATTAACTTCGCGTGGTATACCTTTACCATACCTATATATAGGTATTCGCAAATTTAACGTACGAGAGCTGAGCACGGTATTAGCACAAGTTAAAGCCGTCCCCAGCTCCCGTCCTATGTCACCTATGTCCACAGACCCTAATAACATACTACTAAGCTCCGCTCAATTCCTGACTGGCCGACCGCTGACTGCGCCTCTCTGTGATGACCTGATGACCTCACCATGACGGCACAAGGCCGTCTCTTCCGCACCATTACGATCGTATCGAGCAGACGAGACAACACTTGCTGGCAGCGGTGGTCCAAGGAATATATCTTGAAGCTACAAACTAGATCGAAGTGGCAGTAATCATTCTGCTGCAAACTTCAGATGCTGTAAACTTTCATTGGCAATTGAGAAGCCACGAGTCGCAATCATCAAAACCTGCGACCGACAATATACCTACAGCGGTCATTCCCTGAAATATGACCGCTACTGCACACTAAAGAAGAATGAAGAAGATGTCTCCTGTATCCAGCCTCCCTGCGTCGAGATCACTACCTGCTCCATTGGAACCTGGTGCTCCCAAGGCCGGGGGCATGTTCATGAGACTAAGCAGCGCCATCTAGCGTGGAGCATCGGGCCTCGGCGGCGCAGACGACGGCGGGGAGAAGACTGCGGCGGGGGGCTCGACACCGCCCCGTCACTTCTCTCTCGGCTACGATCCTTAGCGCATACATATTGTCAAAAAATACTAAATCTATAAGTGTTTCTGTAACAATCATAATTAAAGTTATATCTATACCCATAAATCAACATACTTCATTGAAGAGCACCTCAGCACTTTCCTCACCCAAAAGTAACGGGAAAAAGGGAAGCGGTGGCACCTACCTACCTGCCTGAACAGTCTGTAAAAAATTAACGATTAGCTGCAAGGCTGATCGTATGTTATTGTTGTAGTATGCACAGTAGCTATGAGAACAGTACAAAAACTGACATGGTTCATCAGTCGGTTTAGGAGATACAGCCGTTCAAAGGTCGGAACTTTGACTGGCTGTATCTCCTAAACCGACTGACAGAACTTGACAGTTTTTGTACTGCTCACATAGCTACAACAATATCATACGATCAGCCGTGCAAATGATCGTTAATTTTATACAGACCTTTAATCATCAGTAACTCCTAAACCGACTGGAGTTATGCAGGCAGACCTGGTCCATCCCCATCACAGAGATGCTCTACACCCCATTAACACTGAATCAGCCTTGCTGCCGATGGTTGCAAAAAGTACACTTACCTCTTATACTATTAGAGATCACTAGATGCCCTGCGAGTCCAATATACCTAATAACGTTTTCAGGATCCTGCTGGGGCTGCATAGATATTGTAGTGCGTCCACTATGTTTGCAAAAGCGCGTACAAACGACTTTTACGCAATAGTTCAAAAGAAAACCGGCTCACTAATGTATAGGACGCGATGCAATATTATTAATATTTGGGGTTTTTGAGCCTTGACAGGCTTGCTAAGCCTGTGCCAAGTAGACCATTACTGGTCCTTTGTGATAGCCCTTTTTAAAGTTCCTTACCAATCCCCACTGCGGCCAGAAATCGAAGTAGATTCTTGATCGGGATAGTTTTGTATCTCATCTGGTGTCAGAACCTGCCTACCCAGATGAGTACTGCGTTTGTACATCAGGGGGCCACAGTCACATAGGAGGTGCAGAGGAGTTTCCATCTCCTCCATGCAGAATCTGCAGCCGGTCGCCGGCGATGCAGTAACAACGGCATCCTAGAGATGATCTCCAACAAATTTGGCTGCCCGATTTTAAAGCACTGGGTTGTTGTGCTTATTATATAGACTTGTCTATTTTGGTAGGCACATCAACACTTGTGCAATATATTTTTGTACATAATTATCTGTGTCATATAATGTTTTTCATTACTGTTTACTAACACAGTTTGTAAGTTTTTACTGGAAATTTTATTGTGTTACTAACAAATGGACCTTGTAAAAGTTGTCTGTAAATAAATGATTTTGATTTGATTTGAATTGCTATGCAGGCAGTAGGTTGCCCGAGGTCACTCGCGGGCAATTTGTCTGCTCGATCGATGGAACTCTACGGATGTGTGCGTAGGCAACGCACACATCTGTGGTAAATTCCATACTAAAGCGGTGTGACATTTTTTTTGTTGACAATTACAGAATTGCTTAGGGAGCAGCTAAGTTACTGCTTATTACTGCGGACTGCTTATTACAACCCCTCTCAATCTAATATATCCTTTGGCTGGTATACCACCTCCTGGAGTGCGGCGGGATGTGGCTTGCTCCATAGAGAAACATAAACAAGAGCACGATAGCCGTCACCCTCTATCATCATCATCAGCCTATCATCGTCCACTGCTGAACATAGGCCTCTCGGCCTTCCTCATCCAGTCGCTCTCTGCTACTTTTTTAGGTCGTCTCTCCAGCGGGCAGCTGGGCGTCCGACACTACGCCTACTAGTTCGCGGTCTCCACTCTAGAACTCTGACACCCCACCGGTTGTCAGTTCTTCGGCAGATATGACCAGCCCATTGCCACTTCAGCTTGCAAATTTTCTGAGCTATGTCAACCACTTTAGTTCTCTGACGTATCACTTCATTTCTAATGTGATCTCTCAGAGAAACACCGAGCATAGCCACCCTCTATATGGCCACCAAATCCCACAGGCCCACCTCAAGAGTCGGAGGAGCTTCCAACGCTGCACTACAGCTATAAATAATGACCCGGCTGCTACAAGATGCACTCTCTGGAAGGAAAGGATGCCTCCACCAGCTGAGTTCATTTCACCACAGGAACAGCTACCTCCAGGACACCATTTGCAATGGCAAGTGCGGAAATCTTTAAATCGGCTTCGCACTCAGGTCGGCCGTTGCAGACACAATTTATGCAACTGGGGGTATAGGGATCCTGGCCTAACACAATGTGATTGCGGCGAACCTATACAGTCGATGGGTCATCTGCTGGAATGTCCGCTGTGCCCCAACATCGGAACGAGAGAGGATTTAAACACAGCTTCACCTGATGCTGTCAGGCTAGCCAAACACCTGGCTATTAAAATATAAAAACACCATTGAAGAACTATTGACACGAAAAGAAGAACTGCGGACTATTGGAGGGACCACGAAGGGTCTACCGAGCCAGTGAATGAACTTGAGCAACCGACCTAGGGGCATCCCGGAATGGGTAAAGAAAGACCTCGGAATAGGGCGGTGCTGAAGATACGCGGAGAATGGGATAGAAAAATATCAGCCGTCTCATACATTTGAGTTGAGTATACTGGCATTGCAGTTTAGTATGGAACATCAGATTTGCTCCCGTGGTAAAAGTTTTTCAGTGTAATGGACTGAACCATCCCTGAAAGTTTTGGAAGGGTAAATAAAACCGGTCAAGTGCTAGACAGGCTACTTGCGCACCGAGGGTTCCGTGCCACACCACCACACAAAATAATTATTAACTTACAAAAAAATAGATCAAGTGCGAGTCGGGCTACTCGCGCACCGATGGTTCCGTACCACACCGCCACAACATATCAACATCATCATCATCATCATGATGATGATGATGATGTTGATATATGATTAATAAGATATGAATTTTATTATTTGTTGGTATACTGTAGAGTTTGCTCTATAATCACACTAAGTTTGACGCTTGTATGTATTACTGTTTTTACGATAGAGCAAGAAAAAGAAACGTTGATAAAAACCAGTTTGTAACTTCTTGATTGTTAGCAAATCAGACAATATAACGCACATTCTGTGAAAATTCAAGGAATGGAACCCATGTCCCACCCTTATACAATATTCTAATCTTTGAGAAGATCTTGAGGTGCTTTTCTTTTTTAATCTTGTGAATGTCTTTTAATCTTTCATTAATTCCACAGCCTTTTGGTTACTGGTACTGGTACTAGATACTGTCTAGCTGTTACTTTTCAAAAGATTACAGCCCTAAACAGGTTAGACAGACGGACGGACAGCGTAAGCTTATGAAAACGGAAGCACCCTTTGAGTACGGAACCCTAAAAAAACATAATGGTAGGTATATTAAAATCCCCTACGAATCACTAGTGAAAATCTGTACTACTATTATGTTAGTAATTGTGGTTTTGCTTACTGCACATTACGAGTTGAACTGTACCTGATTCTCACTTGGGTGGTTTTATTTTATGACCGCATAACCGCGTATTCAACACGTTGCATGGATTCAAATGGTTAATATCCGTCTATCTGATTATAATTCTAAATAGTTGTTAATGCCTGTGTTTAATATTGGACCGTAAATAAAATAACTAGGTAGGTATACAGGGAGAAATTGAGATCATTAGCATCCTTTTAAACTAAGAGTCTACCCATCAAACTGAACAACTTTTACTATGGAAGCTAACAAATCGGAGCAAAAATAAACTCAGCTGTTGCATACATTTGAGTCGAGTAGGCATTGCAGTTTAGTATGGAACAGCTGATTTCATTTTTGCTCCGATTGGTTTGCTCCCATAGTAAAAGTTGTTCAGTTTTATGGGTAGACTGTTAGTTTAAAAGGATGCTAATGATATCAATTTCACCCTGTATATTATTAGAAGCACATTGCACAGTATTTCACAGTGTCATGTAAAATCGTAGCAAAGAAGATTGGCAGATTTGGACCCAGCCATTTTTTGAGAAAACTAAAAGCTCTTCAGGACGGCGGTCATAATTATTATAAACAGAAAAAATTAAGGCATTTTAAACAAAAAACTTCCACATCTCTAGAAGTCCGGATTCAAAAGTAGAAATTACTTGTAAAGTAGACAAATCATCCATAAAGCAGTAACAAAACGCAACTACGGCTATTTTCGTCGAATATTATCACTGAGGTATTTTTTTGACGTTACGGAATGTATATGGCTTGGTTGAACTGATTGTTCGTGATTTCGTTTTCTTCCATTATCATAATACTATCGTAATTTGTATTAAAATAAACACAATGAATCCGTAGAAGATTGAGTGGACTATCTAATAAGAAAGATTATTAGTTTCATACACTTGCTACAAAAGGTATCATAAGGAGAAATACCTTTCCCCCAAATTTTACAGGTTACAATAAATTTACTTTTTTACTAGTTTTGTTTCACTCTACACGTATTACTAAGTTTCATTCATGTTCGGGACCTCTAAGTCTGGGTCTCAAATTACATGGCAGTCTGCCAAACTTCTTTTTGACCAATTAAGGCATTTTCACAGCATAAGCTAAAACTGCTACAAATTTAATATGTAATTAATTGAATCAGGCGTTACTTTGCGGAAATCCATGACTAATAGGTAGATGACACGATTGTATCAATCCATCAATCAATGTTGATTGTATCCTGAGGATGCTCCTTGGTGGAGCGAAACACGTGTAGAGTAGAAATTATGTGGTAAGCAGGTTGTTTTTTATCACGTAATACAACTTTGTCTACTAGGTATTTAGAGGCGGAGGTCTTGATACAATCGTGTCATCTACCTATTAAATTTAATATGCTTAAAAAGAGCATGCATATGCTCTCGACTATATTCCCCGAGGGGGTAGTCAGGTTTTTTATAGACTAGTAAAAGAAAAAATCTGAAGATGGCAATATGTATAAAAATTCTAAAATGCCTGTTACAATGACGGTACAGAGTACTGTGTTTCTATCATGCATGTCTGATCTGATAGGCAAGGATTTTATATGCCAGTAGTACTTCCTATCCCTATGATGCCAGCTTCCTGCTGATAGGATAAATACGCTATGAGCCTATGAATAAAATAAATATTATGGCTTCGAGCTCTGAACCAGAGACTATAAGTTGGCAAAGGCATTTTGAGGGTTTCTTCCTACCTATGGCCTTGGGGCAACGGTACGAACGAATGAATTAATTTTATAGTGAAATCGTGGATCGAACCATTATGCCTTTCTTGGAAGGCGAGGCTACTTGCTACTAGACCACCACGACTAATTTCGTAGAAAAAGAAGGTACTAAAAGGAAACACATGTCTTGTCATATTCTTTAATAATGCACATAGCAAATTCGCTCTAGTTAAAAAAGGAGATCGCTACCCTTATTACTGTCCTTATTGGCGTAATCAGTTTTTGTACTACGGCTAAAGAGATTTAACATATAGCTAGTTAATATTGAATGTCTTTGACTACGGCCAAAGTTTACTTCTTAGACTACGGCCTAACCTAACCTAACTCAAAAATGTCACTTCATATAAATTGTATAGGATTTTACTGGGATTTTATGACTATCGTTATCTCATACCCGGTTACACTGACATTCCGCCTACTAGGCATTCACTTCGAGTTGGCCGCTACCTCCCTTCCCGCTTCCCCGCACCGCACCCCTAAGAGACCCTATTAACGCAATTTTATAACCTTCAGCAACGCAATCACGTACGGTACATTCGTCCCGGTCACTAATATCGCTTTTAATTTTAAATTTTTATTTGCTTGTTATATTATTTTTTGTCGACGGGATCAGTTAATGTGCCTGTGAGAAAATTTTGTAACGGTCATCGACGGCCAACTGGACGTGAACGGGTAGTACCAGTGTAAGCGAAAAATTCTTCGTCTAATATTTTAATAAGTAAAACAATCACAAGTAACTTCTATACCTACTATGAGATGAGAGTAAGTACACACCGATGAAACAATGTACAAAATTCGGTATAACAGGATATTAAAAAAACGTTATTCCATTTCCTAACAATTACTCAGTCAAGTCAAAGAAAAACGTCTAAACAAAGAGAGTCAATCTTCTAGAGAACTTGACGAAAGTAGAGATGGAAGCGCGATGATATGACGGATATTTTTGAATTTATGTTTTGTTAGAAATGAAGACATCTTTTCTTAGATCATCATCATCATCATCATCATCAGCCTATCATCGTCCACTGCTGAACATAGGCCTCTCCCAAGGCGCGCCACAAAACTCTATCCTCGGCCTTCCTCATCCAGTCGCTCTCCGCTACTTTTTTTAGGTCGTCTCTCCAGCGGGCAGCAGGGCGTCCGACACTACGCCTACCAGTTCGCGGTCTCCACTCTAGAACTCTGACACCCCACCGGTTGTCAGTTCTTCGGCAGATATGACCAGCCCATTGCCACTTCAGCTTGCTAATTTTCTGAGCTATGTCAACCACTTTAGTTCTCTGACGTATCACTTCATTTCTAATGTGATCTCTCAGAGAAACACCGAGCATAGCTCTCTCCATAGCTCGCTGAGCGACCTTGAATTGATGAACTAGTCCTATCGTCAGGGTCCATGTTTCCGCACCATATGTCATTACTGGCAGGACGCACTGATTGAACACCCTCGTCTTGAGGCATTGTGGTATAGCCGAGGAGAATATATGACGGAGTTTCCCGAAAGCAGCCCATCCCAGTTGGATGCGCCTAGCGGCCTCCTTTTCGAAGTTGTTTCTACCTAGTCTTATAGTCTGTCCAAGGTAGACATAGTCTTGCACAACTTCTATCGCCGCCTCACCGACGTATACCGCCTCTGGCTCGACATGAGAATTTAGCATGACTTTCGTCTTGTCTAAGTTCATGCCGAGACCGACCCGTCGGGAAGCGGCATTAAGGTCGCTAAGCATGCCACTGAGGTCCTGCATCGATTCCGCCATGACGACAATGTCATCCGCAAAGCGCAGATGTGAGATGTACTCGCCGTTCACACATATGCCTCGTCCTTTCCAATTAAGCGTCTTGAATACGTCTTCCAGCGCATTGGTGAACAGTTTCGGGGAAATAACATCCCCCTGTCTCACTCCTCTTAGCAGTTGGATCGGCTTCGTCTGCTGATCATGTACTTGAACGGACATAGTGGCGGCGTCATACAGACATCTGAGCACCTCTATATATCGCCAGTCTATCTGGCATCGCTGCAAGGATTCCAGAACAGCCCAGGTCTCGATCGAGTCGAAGGCTTTCTCATAGTCCACAAAGGCTAGACACAGAGGCTGATTATACTCTTCAGTTTTCTCTATAATCTGCCTTACCGTGTGGATGTGGTCTATGGTACTGTATCCTTTTCGAAACCCGGCCTGCTCCGGGGGCTGAAACTCGTCGAACTTTCGAGCGAGACGGTTCGTAATAACCCTCGAGAACAGTTTATAGACGTGGCTCAGAAGTGAGATCGGTCTTTCTTAGATAATCTCATCTTATTTACTATCGGTTCATATAGAAGTCAGGTGTTTCTTGAATCATCACTACATAGTATAAAATAAAGTCGCTTCCCGCTGTCTGTCTGTCCCTATGTATGCTTAGATCTTTAAAACTACGCAACGGATTTTGATGCGTCTTTTTTAAATAGATAGAGTGGTTAAAGAGGAAGGTTTATATCAGCATTGCACCCGTGCGAAGCCGGGGCGGGTCGCTAGTATTTATAAATAGAAAGGCCAATAATGATGATTGATAGAAGTAAAAAATAATGAATTATACATTTAAAAACAAAAACAATTTTTTACATAACTCTTAACCTAAAAAAATTCGAAGTCTTGACCAGAGGGCTGGCAGTTGCCTCGGCCAGCGAATCAGCCTGGCCATACAAAGAAGCAAACGCTGGCAACCTCCTAAGTACCCTGCCGTCAAGCGGTCATTTAGAAGATATTTTTTATTTATAGTATAAGTTTTGTTTCTCTTTCACGTTCATATTGTATTCATCAATATAGTATACCTCTGAGTTCATAAAAAAAACGAATCAAATAAAAACTATGCTCCTAAATAAAATTTATAATCAATAGATACTCGTACGAACGTAAAGTCGGATAATATAAGAATATTATAGAGATGGATTCTGACTTTGCTGCTTTAACACAAATAAATAAATAAATAACATAAATAAAAAATAAAAATTCTTTATTTCAGATAGATTACATCCATATTGTTGTTAGTAACACACTTAAATAACTATGTTAGTACAAACACTTAAGTGCAGACCGACCCAGTGCTTAATAAAGCTACTATCGTATCTACTGGTGACCATCTTCAGAATGCTGTTGGTGCTGGCGCGAACCCTCTGCAGCGCGGCGGCACAGTGTTTACTGAGCGTGGTAGGAAACCCATCGATGTGAGCGTCCGCGAACATTTTTTATACACTGCAGAAGCGCGGCAGCCCCAGCAGCATCCTGAAGGCGTTATTATATTAGGTATACTGCAAAAAATATGTATAATTATTAAAATGTATGAGTATGTATATGTATGAAATAATCTCGATTTGATAAAAGTTCCTAGCCGCTTCAATTGTGTGAAACAAGTTATTTTTGTTCGTTTTTCCGAATTTTTGCTAATGAAATTTGTTCAATTTTATGATCTGAATTCACCGTTTCAGTATTTGCCGGGCTGTCCCTTATACCCTTTATAACCAAACACGGATATATCCGAATCTGAAATCTCTTACTTCTCCCTATAAAATCCCTAAAAAGTCATTACATTTGGACTTCTCTCTCTTATCTTCTTCATTAATCAACGGCGAATGCTTTCTTGGCGTTGATACGTGAAATCTCCGTTTTTTATACACTTAAACGGTTTGTTATATTTTTTGCATTCGGAGGAAAATGAATAGCGAATGAATGTTTTTTTATGTGGTATTTTCTGTGCCCCACTGCTTGGCAATGTGACGTAGTTGCCGTCTGGAGCGAGTGGCAGAAACCAAGCAAGCGCATAGCTTACGATGCGCTCATGGTCTAAAAAAACAAGGTCTTCTATTCCCAGAGTGACACAAGCCTACGTCACAAAAAAATGGCTGCTAAACATGTTAAAAGGGTATGATGACGTAGGCTTGTGTCAGTCACGTGGTCAGTCACGTGGTCGGAAGAGAATACCAGGCGCAGTATATTATTTTACCATGGATGCGCCAAAGTGCTGGTGCTAATCTCGGTACCAACGACCAAGTGGCATACAACCCGGGCGAATTAACTTGGCACCTGGCTCGCACGTGGCTCGGAATAAAAAACTCTGAAAACTCGGAAAGAATAACTCGAAAATGCTAAAGTGCAGGGACACGTGCAACGGTATCTGAGATGCTATGCTACTGGCCTCGCACAGCGACGACGGGGTCACGCGGGGGGTAGCAGGAGGGGTGTCGAATTCTGAGCCACGTGCGAGCCAGGTGCCAAGTTAATTCGCCCGTGTTGTAAGTCTGCTATAATTGGTGACTAACGACAACCAATCTTATAAAGAAATTGTTACAACATTAATTTTCAAAGTAAAAGTCTTTGTGCAAACGATGTATCCAATACAAAACAAAAAATGCTACGCGCGACAAGCGCTTGTTAAACATTAAATAAAATCCTGCCAAGTGCGAGTCGGACTCTCACACAGAAGGTTCCGTACCAAAATAGGTATTAAAAAAACAAAGATTCCTCCGGGTTCTTTAGGACGAGCCCGGCACACACTTGATCTGTTTTTATTATTTGTTGTTTTAAGTTCCACGCTTTTTTTTTTATTCCCACCGCTGTAACTCCTGTAAACCAGGAACTACAGCTGTAAACCAGATCCTGTCTTGGAACCTACAATGAATTTAATCAATGAAGATGTGAAGTAGGAAAACAAATATCCGAATTCGAAGTTTCACGCTTTTATGTATTGCCATTTTTACGATAAAGGATGACGATAATGGATGGGGAGTAGGAAGTGTCCGTTCCTTAGGGGAGTGTGTAATTTCTCTATGGGCCGTACTGTATTGTAGTACCTACTAGATACTCTTTCTTTGATGCCGTAAAAAAAAAATAGGCTCAAACGTGAAATGTAGAACAGATACTAGTCGCATGGTAAGCGGTGCAGTTTATTGCAAAAGTGCAGCTTGCTGGAACGTACCCACGTTGTACCCATGTAAGTAGTAGAGGTACTACGCTCTTTATTATAATGTGCTTTGGTACGGAACCCTAAAAAAACGGTCGCGATCCTTAAACATTGTTTACCTACCGACCGATAGCGAAATTAAAATGGCGGCGCGTTATTAAATTTTCCTCTCTATAGGGCAAGTCTAGTTAAGCATAGATTAAGTTAAGGTGATGGGTAGACTTTTTGTGTCAGTTTTATAATACAGAGTTTAAAATTAAATGCGTTACCTACATAATTAAACGGGATGCTAAAGATAAAGAACATCGAACTAAATAACTTTCAGTGGAATGTCACTTTGTGCTGTAGCGATGGATTTTCATCGAAAATATTTCACAAGTTCTAACAAACATCTTCTTTCTTCCTCTTCTTTTTCCTTCTGCCACCCATTTTTACTATGTTTTGTTCTTTTAAATATTGTTCATTTTTTTAGTCTTCTTAAATAATTTTTCTTTCCGCGATGAGTCCGCTGTCGCAGGGTCACCATGTAGGGATGGACGTTGGAGATGTATTGAAACTACGATGTCAGGGGTTAGACTGTTGTATATTTGGATAAACATTGCATATTATACCTTATGATCTAGCTTACTCCACTACAGTGCATTTTTCCCCAGTTGGTTGGAAAATTGCAGGCCGAGTCCACCTCACTGTCTGAAAAGAAAGATAATTTTGTGCTTCGGATGGCACGTTAAGCTGTTGGTCCCGGCTACTATCTCTGGTGGTAGTAGTCGTTACATAAAAACCACGTCAGAGGCCGAAAGGCGGTCTGAAAAAACTTTGACACCAGGGCTCTGCCCACACGATAAGAGGATGATTATGGAATCGATACTGAAATCACAAAAAACTGTTCCATAGAAAACGTCAACGGCGCTACTCGACCCAAATGTATTAAACAACGACTAAAAATAAAAATATATGTATGGTAAAGCCAGAAAGTACCTGATACGCGACTACCGACAAACAGAAACAGACTTGCAAAGCGAATCTATTCCAAGTCTTTCATGTTTTGTGCACATTTTTATCTCGTCGACCTAATAAAAATTAATCCCAGGGATTCATTGCAAAAGGCATCATCATCATTTTCAGCCCGTATCCACCCACTGCAGGGCATAAGACGGGCAGACGACATGGTGCCGCTCAGTCCATCAATGGGAGGCCTGAAGCAACTGTTAAAGGTTTGTGAAACCTATGCTGTGGAGCACGGATTAAGGTACAAAGAGAAAAAGAGTGAGTTTATGATTTTTAGAGGAAAAAACAAACAACCTAACTGTGTACCGTCGCTTACTCTTAATCAAGTTGTTTTGAACCGTGTTTCACAGTTTAGGTACCTTGGCCACATTGTGACCGAGGATTTGAAAGATGACCTGGATATCGAGAGGGAACGTAGGGCTTTGTCGGTTCGAGGGAATATGTTGGCACACAGATTCACCCGCTGTACTGTTGATGTAATGCTAACACTCTTTAGAGCTTAGGAGCTTACTGTCAAAGTTATTACACGTGTGGTCTGTGGGCCAATTTCACACAAAAATCGTACAATGCCCTAAGAGTCCAATATAATAATATCCTCAGGGTCCTGTTGGGGCTCCCACGATTCTGCAGTGAATCTGGCATGTTTGCAGATGCACATATAGATGACTTTTATGCGATTATACGCAAAAAGACCGCGTCTGTTGTGCGCAGAATACGGCGGAGCCCGAACAGAATCTTGAAGATGATCGCTGATCGGATGGATACAGCTATCCTCGGTCGTTTCATCGATCTGCATGTGAGAGGTGTGGATCGGTGAATCGATCCAATTAATAATTCTTTGTTTTATGTGATTATACTAATATTAGATGTAAGCTTGTGCTACTAACAAAATATGGGCAATTTTTAGTCTGAAATAAAACATTTTTATTTTTATTTATTTTATTTTTTTTTATTTATAAGCCTCCTCCCTATTATGCCATTCTTCTCGGTCCCGTGCCAGTCGCATCCAGGTCTTGCCGATACTTTTCCAGATGTCGTCCACCCACCTGGCTGCCGGACGACCTACTTCTCTTTTGCCTAATCTCGGCCACCACTCAGCAGGGATTACTGTGGTCTAATTTTATTGATTAATTGTTCTCATTGCAGATTACATAAAACTGTAAACCACAAGATTAAAGTTTAGTTTAAAGGGAACCCAATGAGTAAACTTATTCGTTCGCCTTAAACGTAGCTTTTAAAGTTAAGTCAAGTAAAGGTGAATTGGCTCAAGTAACGTCTTGAATTTTAATAGATTTTCCCTCAATTGACCTCTCAGAGGGCATTTAGTTAATTTTGCGTGAGAGATTCCAACTAAAAAGGTACTTCAGGTAAGTTACTTTAGTGGGATTGAAAGATTCTTAGAGTGGGTTCGATGTTTATGTGGTATGATAAAAAACCCAAAACTTAATAACTTTTTTATCATAGTAACAAACAAAACGTGCTATTGTAAATGTGTCATTCCAAAACAAAACGGTCCTAAAGATGACCGCATTTTTTGGTTTTAGTTTTTTTATTTTTATTAAAACACGAGCATTTACCCACGACTTCGTCCGCATAAATTATATACCAGATTTTAAGTCAGATCATAAGCTATCAAACAAAAAAAGTTTCATCAAAATCGGTTCAGTAGTTTTTGCGTGATGCTCGAACAAACAAACACCCAAACAAACAGACAGACAAAAAATCAAAAAATTTGTGATTTGGAATCAGGGACATCTAAAAACCATATCGTAATCTTTTTTTTGTAAATGTCTTCAATGTACAGACACACTTCTATTACAGTTTTATAATAGTTTAGATTTAGATGGATTTGCTCTTGAACTCAATCCAGTCCTCAGGACAAAGATGGGGTCGAAGAAGTAGCGAGCTTACCTAGAAGAAGCCTATTCACTCGTACTTTAAAGGAATTCGGGTTGTAAGCGCTCGGAAATACTGACGCAGGCAGGGCATTCCACTCATTGGCTGTGCGCATTGTAAAAGATTCTGAAAGGCGCTTAGTGCGAATATTTGTGGGATGTCCACCAAGGAGGGGTGATATCCCGCGGTGCGCCTGGCTTGTGCGAATAATTTTATTACAGTTCCCGAGCATAATAGCTCTCTTCATAGCTCGCGTATTTACGTCGAATTCAACCGATTCAGAACTTTGTAGACATGTCGTTTATTTACAAGCTGTTTCCAGGGATTCCTTACTTTGAAGTGCAAATCTCCGCCTCCACTGCCACTCCATTTTCCAAGAATTTCTAAATCGTTTTGCACAGGGAAGTAGCTAAAGTAGTCACTTATTTATTTCATTTGGAAATTGCAAACTTAAGTCGTACTATGCAGAACTATAACTTTTTCCGATTCTGTAGTAGTACCTGGACAATCGAGCTTTCCTCGGCGTCTCCCTAGTTTATCTAGATAAGTCTCATATCCTTGATAAAATCCATTTTCATACAAAGGTTGACATAGCAGTAGGCTGAAATATGCAAGCTACCCTGGTTGTCAAAATGCTTCAACCTTCTGCTATACAGGGTGTAAACTTAAATTAATTGCGTTACATCCTTAAGGGGCTACTTCAGACCATCAATCTGATTAACTTTTACTAAGCTTTTACTATACAATCACATAGAAAATCTGCTGTTGGAAATTACCTTTCTACAAGTTAATCAAGAGACCACCGGACACCGTAGCTGTAGCATCATCCTTGGTCAATTAGCTTAGCTATTCAACGAGGGCACGAAGCAGAAATTGATAACACTTTTTATGTGTAATAAAGGAAATAAAATAAATAAATAATAAATTAATAAACGCTCCAGAATTCTTGGAACTTAAGAACCATGTCTCGTGGACCTGACTACATGTTTATTTGGACTGATTTTTATTTTTAGTGCTCCGTATCAAAATTGGAAAAACGGAATGCAATTTGTTACGAAAAATCACATATTTTTTTGCACGATATTGTCATACAAATTACTATGGGCCGTCAATCGTTCTAAATCATTGCGAATAGACCTGTGACCGGCAACACCCAACCCTGCCGTAGAAGATTCATTCATTCATTAATAATGAACAAATCCATTTTGTAGCTAAAGTAGGTAGGTACATTTGGTTTTTTGGCGGTTGACGTTTATTATAAGTATATATTTTTTTAAATTTTTCACAAATACCAAGGCTACAAATTATTTTACATTTCGCCAAACTGCAGCACAGTTTATTGGCGAAAGACATACTTACGGAACAGCTGTTTTTTTTTCGCTTTTTCGACTTTGGTTCCGAAAGTTGTTCAATTTGATGGTCTGATTTGAGTTTACACCCCAGTATATTGATTGTGATTCCATGTTCTGTAAGTGACACAAACGGTGACTTACCGAGGGCATTTTTATAAATCCTATCAGCTCTTTTCTCTAAAAAGCCACTAGTTTCATGTAGCCGAACTAATTTCTATATTATACGGTCGGACGGTGTCGAAATTTGTATCCACTCTGTATACTAGACTCCTAATAAAGTCGTCTCTTAAAACAACACTATGGTAACGTCATAAATTCGAAAATAGTTTAAATTGCAGGCCTTCGTAAGTAGGACGAGCTGTAGGGTATTTTATTACGGTGGCCGGGTTTTCTGTAAATTGGACGAGATGGGAGGGCCGGTGCTATAAATCATCTTGCTAGAAAGATAAGGGTCACAAGCAAGTTAGAAGCGAATGGTAGTCATATTTCGTTTTGATTACATTGGACTGAAATGTTTTCATCATCATCATCTCAGCCGATGGACCTCCACTGCTGGATATAGGCCTCCCCAAGGATCCCCAAAACGACCCGTGCAGCGCTGTCCTCATCCAACGCGTTCGCGCAGGTATACAGGGTGTAACAAAACACCCTAGTAATACTTAAGGGGCTGCTTCAGACCATCAAACTGAACAACTTTCACTATGGGGCCAAAATCGAGAAAAAATCTGCTGTCTCATACAAAACTATAGTACCGACTCGACTAAAATGTATGGGACAGCAGATTTTTTTTATTTTTTCTCGATGTTTGGCCCCATAGTGAATGTTGTTTTGATTGATGGTCTGAAGCACCCCCTTAAGTATTACTAGGGTGTTTTGTTACACCCTGTATAGGGTCCAATTTAATAAGTTGACGGTTTTTTAAAACAATGATCCGACCATCAACCTGAACAACTTTCTTTATGGGACTAAAATAGAAATAGAAAAAAAAAAACAGCGATTCCATACAATTGGGTCGAGTAATAGTTGGGCCGAAAGCCAAGCTCCGCGTTGGCGCTAGGCTACGAAGCGTTCCCCCGGAACCTGGTGGACCTCAATGTTAAAATAAACATAAAAATGTCGCCCACAGTTTACCCGGGAAACTAGGTCCACTAGGACTCCACGCGATACGACCCCCCTAAACTATAACCGATGGAGGGGTGGCGTCTGAACTCCAACATATAGAATCTTAGTGACTTTTTCGACAGCTACTAATTGGTTCTATCAATAACAATAACTGCCTCCGTGGTCTAATGGTTAAGAGCTTTGGCTCTCGACACGAAGGTCGTGGGTTCGATTCCCACGGGGGACACCTAGTGATATGTCACTTTGTGCGTTTTTCCCCAGTTGGTTAGGACATTGCAGGCTGAATCACCTGATTGTCTGAAAAGAAAAATGATTTCGTGCTTCGGATGGCACGTTAAGCCGTTGGTCCCGGCTACTATCTCTGG
Source organism: Agonopterix subpropinquella (assembly GCA_922987775.1). NCBI lineage: Eukaryota > Metazoa > Arthropoda > Insecta > Lepidoptera > Depressariidae > Agonopterix > Agonopterix subpropinquella. The sequence goes on from OV277714.1 coordinate 1,920,408, forward strand.
TGGTAGTAGTCGTTACATAAAAACCACGTCAGAGGCCGTAAGGCGGTCTGAAAAAACTCTGACACCAGGGCCTGCCCACACGATAAGAAGAAGAAGAGATCAATAACATAATTATTATCCTTGGTGCAGTTGATGTGCATAGGCTTAGAGACTGCGCGTGCCGGGCCGATGTCATAATCGCTACATCTTACACCCTGTCCAGTTTCCAAGCGTAGGCAGCGACCTTGGGGACTATGTTAGACGATATGATACCGACAAGCGAGTTTAGATTTCTCGGGATTTGAACACAAGATAATTTTGAGAATTACGCCTTTTTCATCTTATCATTTTTTGTAAGTCTTGTACGGCAAATTGAGGTCTCTTGGATGGGAATAAGATGGTTTGTAGAGCTTCCAGATTATAGGGAATTTTATAGGAAAATTGCAGTCTTGGGAATGTGAGATTCTCGGAAATTAATATAACGATGACGAAGGAGGGTTCTGATTCTTATGAATGATGAAGATAATTTGTTTTATTGACGGCCCGATAGCTCAGTCAGTAGTGAACCTGCCTGCTGTAGCGAGGTTCGTGGGTTTGACCACGAGGAAGGAAGGAATTATTTGTACCCTTTATATTTCATGGATTTGTACAGTCAAGAGCACGTCAAGCTTGACACCTTGGACTTTGTACCGTTCTTATTTAGTGCGCCATAAGAGTTACAGTCGAACTGCAAGTGTAAAGGTTGATGTGCTCTTGACTGTACGTACAGGGTGTAAGGGACAGCCCTCCGCAGACTGACACGGTGATTTTTCTCTGTACATTTGGCTCAAGTAGGTTTGCAGTATTATCTCAGCATATTAAGAAGGACCCGATATGTATTGCATATCGTTGTCTAGTCATCATAATACAAGTTCAGTGTAGATTCTGATACTTTAAATGTGACTAGATATAGATAATTCGCGTTACAATGTCGAAACAAAAAAAAAATTGCGAATTCATGTGCCCCATCTGTGTTCTCATTTTCTCTGTAATTGAACTTAGTCTTAGGTTCGCTGCTTTATAATATTGAAGCAAAATCTTATTTTTTAAATTGGGTATCATTAATAACTAGCTAAACATAGAAAATGAAGCAATCATGAACCTGATATTGGTTAGAAAGCTGTTTACTTTCCTAGATTAATAACTATACCACAATCAAACAGTGTCGACACAAAGTGTGCTTCGGATGGCACGTTAAGCTGTTGGCTAGGCTGTTGGTCTCGGCTACTATCTCTGGTGGTAGTAGTCGTTACATAAAAACCACGTCAGAGGCCGTACGGTGGTCTGAAAAACTCTGACACCAGGGCTCTGCCCACACGATAAGAAAGACACAAAGTTTCGTGTGGAATCTGGCTCTGAATAGAACAGTCTCACTCGAAGCTCACACCGATCCTTTCTACGCAATACGCTACGTAGCCCCAGCAACGCCCAATGCAGAGGTACGTACCCATTCTGGGTACCCTTGGGCAGGTTGCTTAAGTTGTCACTGGCTCGGTTGACCCTAAGGTGGTCCCAATTGCGTGGTGGTCTGCAGTAATAAGCAGACGATGCATTTTTTTATTTTGTAAAAAAAAAACTTCAACCTAAACAATTGCATATTTTGCGTACCAGTTTTTTATATACTATAAGCAGTCTATTTTTTTGAAATTAGTAATAACTAATTATATGATGTACCTAGTAGGATCTTACTTCAGAGGAAGGATCTCTTTATTCTAACGCATAGAGTCCGCATAAATTTACGATTGTAGTTAGTCTCTTTTGTCTTATGACGTACCTTTAACAGTAGAAGGAGACGGAACTATAGATATTTGTCTATGCGGCTGTCCACTTTTTTTTGGGCTAGTGTGTGGGAAAAGTTACCGTAAACATTAGGGCAGTTGTCACTTGGTTATCTTTTGTCCATATTACTTGACACCACACACTCAAACACAAACGTTAAAAAAAGTGGACATTCTTGCAATGGTATGGCTCCCTCTATGCCTTTAGGTATAATCTCTTTGGATTTTACCTCAGAGGAAGGATCTCTTTATTGATCTTACATAGATCCATTTAGTGTGTTTATGCATGCTCGATTTAATCAGATCGCTACTGTTTGATAAATGTATTGGGCCATAGCCTTGAAAGTCTAGAAACTATTTTATTTCAATGTCAATGGAAGATGTTGTAAAACAAACACATCTTTGATAATGTTTGCTGTAAGTACATAATAGTTTTGCTCTTTACCTACAGGGTGCAACCAAACACCCTAGTAATGTTTAAGGGGGTGGTTTAGTCCATCAAACTGACCAACTTTTACTATGGAGCTAACATCGAACAAAAATAAAAAAAGTCTGCGGTCCCCAAGAACATTGTATATAGTAGGTATTCTATAAGTGGACCAAACTCTTTCAATGTTCTTGTAAGCTGACAACCAAGCAAATGTATCGCCTCGGAATACCAGTGTGTCTCTTTCAAACGTGTTGCCAACACCCTAGTTAGAAAGGGACACACTGGTGTTCTGGGAATCTTACTGGTCTCTTTGCCAGCACTGTAGTGCCCAATCTAGTTACTATACAATATTTTTGGCGGTCCCATACATTTTAGTCGATTCGATACTGCAGTTTTGTATGGCACTGCAGATTTTATTTGATTCATTCTCGCTGTTATGTTGGCTCCATAGTGAAAGTTGTTCAATTTGTTGGTCTGAACTTCAGTACCACAGCCCGGACACTGCATACAAAAATTTGAAATTGACAAGATGACGTCAGCACATGCGAAACCAAATAAATTGAACCTTAAAGGTATATTTTCGTTTGTGACGTCATCATTTGCCGTACTATGGAAAAAATCAGAATCAAGTAGAGATTTGCAGTTGTCTTAAGGCTGCTCCTCCCATTTGCAAGGCTCTCTTTCTTACAAGCAAACTATTACAATTAGCCATCCCGCTTCAATTGCGCGGCTCCGGTCAGAATTTTCCGTTTTCTTTGAAAACCTGTATGATTTTTTATGAATTTTCAAAAAATAAGAAAACCACATCATTTTATATTGTATTGTGAAGAATATTGTAAATTTTCATATTCTTCTGATCAACAATGTAAGAGTAAAACGGTTACAACTGGGAAAAAAGAGGTGACTTTGGAGTTGTTTTTCTTCAGTTTTATTAATTAAAATAGATTTCGAGAAAAACCACATCACTTCTCATATCCTGTAGATTGTTCAGTTTTGTTTTCTGCTTAAAAAGTGCCATAGTTAATGTATAAAATGGTTACAAAGTAACTCAAAACTGAGCGGACGCCCCTAAGATTGAATTTGTTCGCCATTTTGTATGGTAATCAGACTGTTTCATTTTTACTTAAATATTTCAAAAATGTTGTGTCTTTTCTAATCGTATTTCAAAAAATCGATTCATTAGTTTTTTCATATTTATATTATCTTTATTATGAAGAGACTTATGGATGTTGAGGAGGCGAGAGATGTGTGTCAGAATCGTAGCATGTGGCGATCTGTTGTCTCTGCCTACCCCAGTAGTGGGACATAGGCGTGAGCATATGTTTGTATGTATGTATGTATATTATCTTTCTTTTTACGTAAGCTGTAAATTTAACCGTGTAACATAATCTTCTAAAAATGTTCCTAAAGTAACCCTATTTTTCGACAAACAGTGTCCGGATTTAACGCGATTACTAAAATAAATTATATGAAACGTGCAAAAAAACGATTCATTAGATTTTTAAGTAAAGGCAGATCTTTTATTATCAATATAATACATTGGATTTGCAATAGCATATCACTGAAAACAACAAGTGCGAGGTAACCAGATGGCGATAGAGGGGGCGAGGTAAAAAGTAGGTGGGAGGAAGGGAGTGTCCGTACTGTATCTAGTAATAGATACTCTTTCTTATACTGTGGTATTACCAGGGTGTTTTGTTACACCCTGTACTGAAATAGGTAAGTACGTAGGTACTACGAACCGCACTGAAATAAGAACTGATGCCGCATTTTAGAAAACTGTAAATTCAGTGTTTATTTTTCTTTAAATAAACAGCTCAATGAGGTAGTTTCCTAAAAAAAAGATGTTTAAGAGGATAGGCGGGCTGAACTGGAAAGGAGAATGGTCACTTTTCCGACTATACAGGGTGTAAGTGACAGCCTAGTAAATACTGAAACGGTGAATTCATACCATCAAACTGAGCAACTTTCAGTATGGAGCCTACCTCAGGAAACGCGAAAAAAAATCTGCTGTCCTATACAAAACCCCTTTCTACTATCGGACTTCCAGACGCACCGCGAGATATCACCCCTTCTTGGTTGACATCCCACATATCCGCACCAAGCGCCTTTCAGAATCTTTTATAATGCGCACAGCCAAGGCGTGGAATGCCTTACCTGCGTCAGTATTTCCGAGCACTTACAACCCGAATTCCTTTAAAGTATGAGTGAATAGGCATCTTCTGGGTAAGCTCGCTACATCTACGACCCCATCTTCGTCCTGAGGGCTGGATTGAGGTCAAGAGCAAACCCATAGTTAAAAAAAAAAACTGCTGTACCTACCTACTACTCGACTAAAAGGTATGGGACAGCTGATTTTTTCGCGTTTCCTGAGGTAGGCTCCATAGTGAAAGTTGTTCAGTCTAATGGTCTGAGTTCACCGTTTCAGTATTTGCTAGGCTGTCACTTACACCGTGTATAGATATTTGTCCGTTCCACCCGCCCATACACTCCGCCGACTAGACTGCGAAAGACACAACTGCAGCTCGGACCGATTTTATCTTCATAAAATGGACGAAATCAGCATTTCGTATTCCCCTGTTTCCTCCTCCAAAACTATACCGATTTTCAAAATGTGTATGTTTCGACAATTAAAAAACCTATAAAAGTATTGTATAACAATGGCTTGAAGGCTTTTGTAGTTTGTCAATTGAGCACTTTTTAATTTAGGCTTACTTTATTGAGAAATCTTTATTAATGTGCGTGCCACTGGACTCCGATAGCCCTCTTAACAAAAAATAACGAAAAAGTCTAAATGCTATATTTAATTTTGTGAGACAGACGGACACTGGATCCTGATTACCATAAATATTAAATTTGTTCAATTCTTTTACAAATAGTAGACGAAGAATCGAACGCAAACTTCAAAATCTCCAATCCTACAGATGTCTCAAACTACTTAAAAAGTCGAACTGAGAACCTCCTATTTTCAGTCGGTTAAAAAACAAAAATTCACCTGACATAAACTTTGAGTTGCACAGTAATTTCGAGAGTTTACCAGTTATTACTGAAGCGAAATATTTTTCGACGTTAAAAAGCGCCCAATGGATGGGAGAACTTTTAATTGCTCCTCAAATTAATGTCCAGCGGTGGAGTAAATGTGGAAACACACGGATCGGTATTACGGACGAGAAAGTTAAGGTTAAGAAGTGTGACTGACATATTATAAGGTTGTGAGACGTGCAAAGTCACTAAGGACAACTTGCGCAAGATCAAATTTTTTGTCAGCCAATGCCTTCACCGTATTTTCTGTAGGCTTAGCCGTGGTGGTCCAGTAACCTTGCCCGCCGTGCAGGAGGCGATGGTTCGATCCCCGTCCAAGTCGACTCGTACCAATGAGTTTTTCGTAATTTATGTACGATTTGTAAGACCAATGTGTATTCGGTCGAGAAAAACATCATGAGGAAACCCTGCGTGGTTCAATTTCGAGGCATGTATTGAACCCACTGTCAATTATAGGTGGCGACGGGTTCACTCCCCGACACACTGGACATAGTTTCGGTAGGTACCACTAGTGAAACGTGGATGTTCTGAGGTTTCAGAATATCTCTGACTACCCCCTCGGAGAATACAGTCGTGACTAGTCGTGAGCATTATGCTTATACTATGCTTATTTACTGGTTTAATACTACGTGTGAGAACGTTAAGATAATAGTAATCATCATCATCATCTCAGTCAGTAGACGTCCACTGCTGGACATAGGTCGAGGTATGTTTCGACAAACTGTTCGGCCTCGTCGGCCATCGGTTCTGCAAGCAATGTGCCCGCCCATATTTGGAAGACCTTACCAAGTCCAACATTGCTGTTGTCATGAAAACGCGGCAGTAAAGTTTACAAAATTCTCCCGTATAGTGTAAAAGTTAACAGATTTTGTACTACCATTGCTATGGAGTTGACAGTTTATTTATGCCCAAGCTCAGTCAAGCCGAGGTTTTTTAGATTACCGTAATAATTTTGGAGAGAAGGCGCCGGAAATACGCGGATCTGCTACTTTTCCTAACGTTGTAAATAAAAGGGATGCGATCTATAAGGGAATTAGGAATGCTTGGAACCCAACTCCTACTACTACTCTACTCCTCCTACTTGGAATGTTCCTCCATTGAAAAGGGAAGTACTTCCGCCAGGCTAGGTGTGATGCCTGGGGACCGGCCGTGGTCCAACAGTTCTTAGTTGGACCTTGTATTACAGGGTGAAATTGATAGCATTAGCATCCTTGAGTCTACCCATCAAACTGAACAACTTTTACTATGGGAGCAAACCGATTGGAGCAAAAACAAAATCAGCTGTTGCATACATTTGAGTCGAGTAAGCATTGCAGTTTAGTATGGAACAGTTCTTTTTTGCTCCGATCTGTTTGCTCCCATAGTAAACGTTGTTCAGTTTGATGGGTAGGCTCTTAGTTAAAAAGGAAGCTAATGATATCAATTTCACCCTGAATGTAAATCGAATCTCTATGATTATTTCTCTTGCACGATTTATGTCTCGCATTCGATTGTGAACCTTATGTGCAGTAGGTTACAAGTTACGTATTTACGATGAACGTTGTCTTTGTATGGAGCATATTTCCGAGAGCGACGGTATCGCCATCTGTTGGCATCTTTGCTATACCTTGGCTATACCTTGTGGGTGCTGACATCTGTAGCAAATCCCCACAGTTAGTTAATTCTTCAAATCTTCTTCTATCGAGTCGATTACATGCCATTTTTGTATTTTGTCAGCCCAGTATTCGACGGAAAGACAACCTTCTCAACTTCGAAAGTTGAAATTCGCTGGACATAAGCCTTTAACTTTTGACTCTTTTTTCGACACATGAATCGGAATGACTAGACCAAGAATAAGGCTGCCTGTCCATTGACGCGAGCTGGCTGTGTGAGCTGTGTAGCTGTGTAAATATTAACCAATCAGAGATCCGACCGAGATCGGCCGAGCTCCTGATTTGTTAATATTTACACAGCATCACGTCAATGGACAGGCAGCCTAAGGGTGGAAAGTCAGTAATTTACCAAACTTTGTGTTCAAGATATTTTAATCTATAAGAGCAAATTCACAAAGCTACATTTTATTTAAAACGGTAGGTATTTGAACAGCAAAAATCTCTCCGCCGTACATTGACAGTTATTGCTCTCCGAAGCGCCAGCGATTGGATTTCTATTTGGGTAAGCTCTCGACTTTAACAACTCATTTATTGCACTAACTTTTGTTTGGGAACCGGATAGGTTCAAATAATATAGTTAGCTTTAAAATTACTTTTTAGTTTGGTCTCAATTTCTGATTTCAATTGAGTTAATTTTTGAATTTATTCGCTAATAATAGCGAACCATGTACCAATGAGTTTTTCTAACTTATATTGTATTGACGATTGCAATCGTGAGCAAACCTGCATACGATGAAGAAGAAATTATGATGCATGTGAAGTCTACCGATCCACATTGTGCACGCGTAGTGGAATCTAAAATTCTATTTAGCAAATTTTTTTTAAGACCAATATTTAATGAGTTAATTAGATAATTGTAAAATTTGGGGCGAATATATTCTTATGATTTTAGAATGTGATTTCCTTGGATTAGAAGGCTCCACTGTGACATAATGAAGGACAAGCTAGAAGGTCAGGGAAACCCCTTAATGTTTTGTTCAATATTTTTAAATCAAATCAATGTAATTTATTGTACTTGTTATAATTATCTGCATGCTATTTAAAATGGCTAAATAGGCATGATCTTACTGTATTATTTACTGATATATTATTAGGTAGCACCTAATTGACGGCCCGGTAGCACAGTCGGTAGTGAACCCGCCTGCTGTGCCGAGGGTCGCGGGTTCGAATCCCGTAAGGGACAAATATTTGTATGATGAATATGAATATTTGTACCCGAGTCATGGATGTTTGTATTTATATATGTATTCTATATCGTTGTCTAGTCATCATAATACAAGTCCAGGCTAGATTCTGGTACTTTAAATGTAGCTAGATAATTTGTGTGACACTGTCCAAGATATATAAATTATGTAAAATGTACACAAAGGTGAGCGGAAGTGTTGGGAGAGGCCGTCCGAGGAAAACATACCACGAACAAAATCAATGATCTTTTCCGAAAAGGACTAGTGCGTACCACCCTCAATCGACGGAAGTGCATGAAAAGATGTATGAATGTCAATGAGGCTAGAGATGTGTGTCAGAGTCGTAGCGTGTGACGGTCCGTGGTCTCTGCCTACCCCCTTGGGACAATCGCGTGAGCTTATGTATGTATGTACCCTATTCGTTGCAAATAAATGATTTCTATTTCTAAACGCCCATACGACTCGAGGGTAGGCATGTGCCCTGCAGCGGGACGTATAAAAGCTGTACGGGTACCAAAAATAGCACAAACCTTTCATACGTCTATCTATTATTGAAAACTGTATCAAAATCCCTACTGCTGTTGTTAAGATTAGCCTTTACAGTACAGACAGACAAGACGACAGAAAAATGCGGCGGGGGACTTTAATTTGAAATATTAGCTTTTTTCCTCCGATTTCGGGATCGATAGATGGCACTACGGTCTGTGCGAATAAAGGTCGAAATTTCCAAAAGTGTTTCTTTAAAAGAATAAAGAGGGAAAAAATGATCAAAAAGATGCCAACGCATCTTTTTATGGAATATTTGCGAATCATGTTGATTGAAAATTTTTAACTTATTACGTCTGACATGGTTGTATGGACTGAAACCATTGGTCTTAAAAAAAATGGCAGTCACGGTCTTGACATGATTTTGACAGGATCTCACGAACGTCTCTATGGAGCGATAAACATGCCACCTGTCGAGTTTTTCAGGAATTAAAATTATAAAGTTAAGAAAAACGCTCATTGTATTCTTAACTTCCATACAACATTAATTTCTATTCGCAGCAAAAAGATTCAAACGTGTTGCCTCTAGTAAAAAGGCTACAAGTACGATAGGCAACAGCTCAACTTGTACCCATTTTCAGTTAACCTCTTATCAGAAAAAAACCTAAAAAGAAAGAAAGTGTAAGAACAACTCTTTCGGCATATTATCGGTGTACCGGATGATTAATCCCCTTTTTGGAAACAAAAGACGGTGGCGCGATACGGATTCTGACAGGTGAGGACATAGAGATGGGAAATACTTTGAAAGTAAGTATCGATAATCACAGAACATTATAAGAGGGGTTAGAAGTGCAAAGTAGTCGTGTCACACGGTAATGATTTAAGTACATGACACCGTAAGGCTGCCTGTCCACTGATGCGAGCTGGCTGGCCGAGATCCGCCGGGCTCCTGATTGGTTAATATTCACACAGCTACACAGCTCGCCCAGCCAGCTCGCATCAGTTGACAGGCAGCCTCAGGCGCGCGGCGTGGCGTAAGCAAGAGGGCATAAGTAGTTGTAGCAGCGTGAGTGACAGTCGTCTCCGAAGCAAAAGTGCTGCTTTCCATTTCTAACCCCTCTTATAATGTTCTCTGACGATAATAATGTAGAGCACTCGCTCCTATGTGGCAGCGGAAGCGTTCGAGAGGAAAAGATTCACATGCACAGATCCAATTTGTCAGCCTTGCCTAACTTTATAATGTCGGAAGAAACATGAACCACTGCTAATCCAGAGCTGTGCTTTTTATCAAATTAAGCTTCCGAGCTTTCTGAGTCTGTATTTGTATCAAATAAAATATAGTAGCGGCTATTTATTTTTTAAATCATTTAGGATTTGCGCTTGGCTTCAGCTCACCAGATGGAAAATGTAGATAAAGCCGAGGATGTAATGAACGGATGGATGAAATTGTTATGGTTACCTATAAAAACCAATAAAAGTATTGTAATAAAATAGCTTAAAGGCTTTGGAGTAGGTACCTAGAACTTTATTCTGGGTTTTCATTATTTAGAAATCTTAAATTATTGTCATGAAGCCACTGAACCGTAAAAGCAGTCTTAAGTTTTTATACAATACAAAAGTCGATATTTATTTCTACATGTATTTTTATCGATATCGACTCGCCATCACTAGTCACGCAGGTACTTAAGTATGCGGGCTTAGATGCCGCGCCTCATTTGTAACACGTCAGCCACATGTGTGTAGATAAGATTTTTTTGCTCCAAATTTCACAGGTTTCCCTCCAAAATTGAATAATTTACTGCCATTTTTTTTCCACAATCGTACAGTTATGAATTCAAGGGTGAAGTATATAGGGTAGATTTTAGATAATCAGTTCATAGGATGTGTTTCCTGAATCACGACTATATCATCATCAGCCTTTGTGTTATCAGCGCAGCGTGGGTAGCCCTTCCTCTCACAAGGTGTGCCGACGACCTGGTGAAGGCGGCGGGAACCCGTTGGATGAGGGCAGCGCAGGACCGGTCGTTATGGCGATCCTTGGGGGAGGCCTATGTCCAGCAGTGGACGTCCATCGGCTGAGATGATGGTTATGATGAGCCTTTGTGTCCCCACTGCTGTTGTTTTTTAGGGTTCCCTACCCAAAGGGAAAAAAGGGGACCCTATTACTAAGCCTACGTTGTCCGTCCGTCTGTCCTACCTATTTAGGGCTGTAACTTTTGAACAGTAGTAGCTAGATAACATAAATTTTCTCAGATTATGCGGTATTACGGTAAAAATGTCAAAAAGTAAAAAAAATAAGGGGGGTTCTCAACAAGAAACTAGTTTTTATCAACGTTTTTTCTTCACGCTCTACCGTAAAATCGGTAATACATACAAGCGTCAAACTTAGTGTGATTATAGAGTAAACTCTACGAAATAACAAAAAATACTAAAAACCGGCCAAGTGTGTATGTGTGTGAGTTTTATCTCGCTTCGATGAAGGGAGACAGAGTGGACAGAGTCTCGGGCAAAATCTAGTTAATAAAATCAAAAGATTAATATTCTCAATATTTTTATTTATTTTTAATGTACTTAAATCCAATTTTATTTGTTTTATTTATAAATGATTTCTTTCAAAGATTAAAACTTAACAAATTGCTGATTAATTTACATTTATTCCACGAATACGCAGAAACAACTATTTCTAAGTAAATTTTATTCAGAAATTATGTTTACAAATGAAATTGAATTTTATTGGTTTATGGAAACTAAAACACAAGTCCAAATTAATTTTAAATAAGCCTTTTCAGAAGTTTTCTCTTAAACTGTTGACATATTTCGAGAAATATCTACGTATTTTATTTAAACAAGTGTTTTTGTTTGAAAATCTAACAAAAATACTTGCAAATGAAAATACTGAAACATATCAAAATTGTTTTTGTTAAACAAAAAACATTTACGCTGGCTCTAATGCGATTGACACGAAATTTAAAAACGTTTTTGGTGCAGCACTATTTTTTTATTTTGTTTTTAGTTCTCTATTTCTGTTTATAAACGTAGTTTAGTAATTTATTTTTGACGTAGCTGAAAATACAAAGGTACATTTTATTCACAAATAATAGGACATAGATTAAATTAAATACCTACTATGACATAGATGTATACCTATACAATAATTAGGTACCTTATATGAATTGAACGTTCGTGATTTACAACACAGGCGAATTAACTTGGCACCTGCCTCGCACGTGGCTCGGAATAAAAAACTCGGAAAACTCGGAAAGAATAACTCGAAAATGCTAAAGCGCAGGGACACGTGCAACGGTAACTGAAATGCTATGCTTCTGCCTCGCACGGCGGCGGTGGGGTCCCGCAGGGGGCAGCAGGAGGGGTGTCAAATTCCGAGCCACGTTCGAGCCAGGTGCCTAGTTAATTCGCCCGGGTTGTACATAGAACTCGAAAATGGAAATTAAAAAAAATTGCATCCCATCCCCGTCCCCAATCCCGTTTAAATATAAAATAAGAAAACAAAACAATATATGGGGTCCTTCTTATTATGCTGACACTTTTTTAAGGGGATGATCAGACCGTCAAAATGAACAACTTTCTCTATGGAACCAAATACATCGAAATCGCGAAAAAAAATTTGCTCTTCCATACAAAACTGCAAATCTATTCGCGCCAAATGTATGGGACTGCTGATTTTTTTTTTGCGATTTCCATGTTGGTCCCATACAGAAAGTTGTTCAGTTCGATGGTCTGATCATCCCCTTAAAAAGTGTCAGCATATTATTAAGAAGGACCATGTATATTTTTTTTAAAGTTCCAGTTCCAATTACATCATAATTTCCATTTTATTATTTTTCCACCAACTTCCTCACTGATCCCAGAAATTGAACTCAAAATGTATACTAAAAAAACCTTAGAGCAATTACTAAAGGCAAAGGATATCTAGTAATTTTTTTTAGATTTTAATTTACCTACTATATTTCTTACTAGCGGCCCGTCCCGGCTTCGCACGGGTGGACGTCTAATCTTTTCTAGCAATAAATATAGCCTATGTTACTCAGGGTGAATGCAGCTTTCTAATGGTGAAAGAATTTTTTAAATCGGCCCAGTACTTTTTGAGCCTATTCATTACAAACATACAAACATACAAAAATAGGTACAAATCTTTCCTCTTTATAATATTAGTGTAGATAGGGCTGTGTAGTGTAGTCAACCAATTTGAAATAAATATCAATGTAAAACCTTGTCATAGAGTTCTGTGAAACAATAATTGCAATACAGATCAGAGAGAGAAAGAGAAAGAGAGAGATCGAGATTGAACGATCTCGGTTTGAGAGAGATCTGGAGCCATAGAAGTTCTATTCTTATCCCATTACAGTGCTAATCACATTACGATCCAATTTATATTCAACTGTACTGAATTCTGCATCGCGCTAAACTCTATGTAACTGACAGCCCTTAACGTCTGAGCGATCTGTCAAAACGGCTCTAACGGCTGTCATGAGCTGTACCGCGACTAGCGCAATACCAAATGTGTCAAAAGTTATGATCTGTACGCAGTCCAATAACGGTTCCATCACCGAATATTTACCGCGATTGCAGCCCTGGGTAGGAGGATGGTGGGAAGTGACAAAGATGTCCGCTCAGAGTTGTATCTGGTGCAGAGGATTTTTTTGGCCATCCAGCGCTGGAACGCAGCTGGTGTGATGGGATCCTTTGTGCCGGCTGCCGGGTACAATTATTTACGAAAGCCGAAAGGGCTGTTTAGTGTGTGTATTTTTGTAATTTTGCTGACAAAACGTGTTGTGGATTTTTATGTATACTTTCTTGTGACGAAGCTTGTCGCTGATTTTATACAGATCAATCATTTTTATCAACGTCGCAACTGAGTAAAAATACACAACCTACACGACCATTTGCGAACCCTTTTGCCATGCGTCTCCCATGTTCTTAATCTGAACGTATAAATCCGTCAGTGGAAACCAGTGGCATTTTTCAATGAATAAAATTAGTAATGACACTTTGCCTCCCATCCACTTAACGTTTTATAATTAAACATTATTATAGTTATGATAATGATAGGTAATCTAGCACGTAGGTACCTATACAGACTTTTGTTTTGGGCACGTTCGAATGTTCGCGGAAGCCTTATGCTTTTGGGAAAACCCCCATCCCAATCGGTTCTGTAGTTTTTAGGTGAAATAGTCTAAAGCTTAAATTTTTATTATACAGGGTCCTTCTTAATATGCTGTCACTTTTTTAAGGGGATGATCAGACCATCAAACTGAACCACTTTCTTTATGGGACTAATATCAAAATCGCGAAAAAAAAAATCTGCTGTCCCATACATACATTTATGTTATGTTATGTTTGCAGTTTTGTATGAGACAGCATTTTTTTTTCGTCATTTCGATATTGGCCCCATAGAGAAATGTTATGTTAGACCTTATAGATGTACACACGGCGACACATCAAGAAAATAAACTGGCCGCACGTAGGTTGAGTAATATCTACAACGTCACGCAGCCTGCTCATGTTGGTTTTGTATGGCTTGATATGTCGCCGTGTGTACATACACGCCAACTTTACCATTTTATTATACGAATAGATATACAGGGTGAAATTGATATCATTGGCATCCTTTAAAACTAAGAGTCTACCCATCAAACTGAACAACTTTTACTATGGCAGCTAAAAGATCGGAGTAAAAAAAATTGTGGTCGACCACCTTCGATAGGAAAACGCCTGGTCTAGCACATTTAACTAACTATTAACTATCGCCGGATGACGCCCTGATTACGGCGGTACTGTGAGAGTGGGACGCAGATCGTAGACCGCAGAGAGCAGGCTGAGGCAGCTGATCTTGATGGAGCAGGGAGCAGGGTTCTTCAATGAAAGAGGTTCTTCAGTTTTTCTTCGCTAGCTTTTCTTCCGATGTTGCGCTGGAGGACTTGTTGCGACTGATTGATTTGCGCTGTTTTGCGCGCCTATGTCCTACCTAGCGCAATACCGTAAGGAGAGCCGTTTTTATTGTTCAAATTGGTTGTACATTTTTATCACAAAGTTCTGACATTTTTGGCTATATCTTAAAAACTATAAGGGGTAGTTCAAAGCTACGATGTTTTATAGAAAGAGCTTACAATTACCCGTATTTTGACATATAACAATCTATACTAGGTATGATACCCAGGTTTCCTAGTCAGAATAAAGCGGAAAAATATCCCAATTTTTGCCGCGCTATTCCAAACTATTCTATTTCTAGACTATTCTAGGCACTCTATCTATGACCTAGGGTTCTGACTAAGTGCACCTGGGTTATCCTCACCTAGCCTACCTATTTCTATGTTTCTATCTATATATCTATTATATAAAATACGGGGTCAAAGTGCAAGGTGTAAACTGAACTTTAAAACTGCTATATTTTTCTATCTAACTACTCTAGTCTATATGTTGTGTGTGAAATAGGTAAAGATCATCTACTATTGTGTACCTAAGCTGTTAGATAGGATCCACCCATCACCTATCTTGAGAAATAAGGGTATGAAAATATCAGAAATAAAACGCCTAAAAAACAACTTTAAACAATGCAAAAACTTATTCTAACCTAACTAACTATGAGAAACGATCAATTTTATTAGGAAAACCTATAACTATACCTATAACTTATAAAACAATAACAGAAAACTATAATGAAGAAAACTTAAAACTACGACTCTAAACACGTAAAAAAACTATACAAAACTATAACGAACTGTACAAATACGTTACCCCCAACATGACCAGTGCATTCCACAAGCGATAAGCTACAAATTAAACACTAAAAAAAAACAATAATCTAATTGGAATTTGCACTGATCACGTTGGGTGTCTGAACTCGCGAGGAAAAACCGTAGCGGCCCGCGCCGACGCGCGAATCCGGCAGCTCGATGTCGCGAACATTATCTCCCGCCGCAGCTCTCGTAGCTGGAACTTCTCGAGTGAGCGGCAGGCAGGTAGACCCGTAGATCATCAGGGCGACTCGTTGGCAGTGGGCAGGATCACCAGCTTCTTCGTGGGCCGCCGCAGGACTCCCTTGTTGGTGCGCACGTCGACTGCTCGTACCTCGCCGTCGGGACCGGGGAAGGTGGCGATCACGACGCCTCGCGGCCAGATGTTGCGAGGCAGGGTCCCGTCTGCGATGAGGACCAGATCGCCCAGCTGGATCGCGCCACCCGTGGCGCGGGGCTCCCGCCGGTGTTGCAGCTCGGGGAGGTACTCGCGCACCCAGCGCGCCCAGAAGTGGTCGGCTAGCCGCTGACTGACTCGCCACTCCCTGCGCCCGCTGATGTCGCCGTCGGTGAACGTCCCGGGTTGTGGGACGCGTGATGGCCCGCCCAGGAGGAAGTGGTTGGGCGTGAGGGCTTCCTCGTCGTCCGGGGCCGTCGACAGGTGTGTGAGGGGGCGGCTGTTTACAGTGTGTTCCGCCTCGATGAGCAGGGTAGCGAGCACCTCTTCCTTCGGCGCGCGCTCGTTGAGTGTGGTGTACAGTGCGGTTTTGATGCTCCGCACCATACGCTCCCATGCGCCCCCCATGAATGGGGCGCTCGGCGGTATGAAGCGCCACCGGATGGCGCGCAGCGACGCCTCTTCTTGCGTCGCCCCGTCGATCGCGCGGCGAAGCTCGATGTCCGCGCCGCGCAGGTTGGTGCCCTGGTCCGACCAGAGCTCTGTAGGGCAGCCACGTCGTCCGATGAATCTTCGCAGCGCCATCACCGCAGAGTCCGTGCTGAGACTACCCGCGAGCTCTATGTGGACAGCTCGGGTAGTGAGGCACGTGTAGAGCACGCCGTACCTCTTCTGATGGGTACGGCCGACGGTCACGGTAAGGGGCCCAAAATAATCTAGGGCGGTAAAGGTGAAGGCCCGCTGATGATGAGCGAGGCGACTCGGTGGATGGTTGCCCGTAGATGGCTGCGCCGGCTTCGCCTTAGCGATGCGGCACCGTAGACATTGTTTCACTGCGCTACGAACGGCGTAGCGCACCCAGTAGTGTTGTCGTATTTCGTTGGCCGTAGTCTCGAAGCCGCCGTGGTGTAGCTGTGTGTGTACATGTGTGATGTACAGCTGAGTCCACACGTGGCCGCCGTCTATAATTGCAGGCTCCCGTTGACTGTAGCAGATGTCCGTAGCGGCGTCTATGCGCGATCGTAGTCTTATCACGCCGTCTCGATCGTAGATAACGGACAGCTGTTTGAGTCTGCTGTCTGCCGGTAGAGGGCGGCCGAGTCGCAGGGCATTCACCTCGTCTGCGAAGACCTCTTCTTGCTGAGCTCGAGTCCACAGGAGCTGGGCACGGTGAACATGGTGTGCTTCTATAGGTTTGTATGGCGATGTAGTCACGTCGCCCGTCACTATTTTCTTGACTATTTTCTTGCGATTTTCTTTCTTGTCTCCCCACGTCGAGTCGCTGTGTATATTTTTCTTCGTGCGTTTGCGGGCCGCGTTACAGTGTTGCGGCGCGCGTAGCAACTCGATGAACTGTAGCACTCGTGCGGTCGCTCGTAGCAGGCGATTGAAGTTGGAGAAACGTTTCACGTCGGGTAGGGCTTCGCTGAGTCGTGTCGTTGACCTCGTCGTATGTAGTCGTTCTTCGGTAGTGTCGACGTCGTCTGGGCTACTATCTTCTGTCTCTGTTGGCCACTCACTTTCCTGTAGGTGTAGGAAAGGCGGCCCTACGAACCAGCGATGCGTCGACTCGAAGTTGCCCGGCGCTCGCGTCGCGTCGACCGCGACGTCTTTAACTATATATTCGAAGCGGCGGAGGTCACTATCAGGCGTCGTGAAGTCGTCACGGCGCCTCTGGAGTTCGGTCTCGATGCTCTCGTTGCCTCCTCCCGCCGGTGAACGCGTAGTCTCGTCCAAATTCGATAGCGCACGCTTCTCACTATCGTAGTTTCGTCGCGGCTCGTCGCACAGTGGGTCGGGTTCAAAATCTATCTCATCTATTGGGTCGAGCCGAGGTGCTGACAAGTAGCTGATGCGGTGAACAATCTTCTCACGTGGTCGATGTCTCACGCCGTGGAGGACCCAACCCAGGTCGGTCAGGGATGCGACGGGTTGATCGTCCGCTCCGCGTCGCACGGCGTGGGTTAACAACAGCTGCCAGTTGTCCTGTCCGATGAGCACCGTCGGCTTGCCTTCATATGTTACCTCCTTGGCTATGTCTTTGAGGTGATCGAGGCCGGAGATGAGCTCCGGTGGGACCCGCTGTGGCGATAAATGAAGCTTGTCCATCGTTCGCGCATTTACGTCGAATTCTTCTATACTATATTTGCCGCCAATTTTCACGCGCACGCGCGTCGACTCGCATGCGTCGATCCGCGCGCCCGCCACGCCCTCTATCGTAAACGGTGATGCTGTCCCTGTTGCACCCACCTTGTTAGCGATGTCTCTTTCTACTATGGTGCACGTAGAGCCGTCGTCCAACAGTGCGTAGGTCTCAACTTGTGACCTAGGGCCGCTAACGATGACAGGAACTATTTTCAACAGCGCCGTTTTCGTCTTGTTCCTTGCAGACGACACTATTTCCTCTTGCTCGGGCGGCGGATCGAAGGGCGGCGGCTTCGATTGCGGCGTGCTATGTAGTAGCGGGTGGTGGCTATGTTGACACCCGCTCGTCTCACACTTGCGTGCCTTACACATGTGTTGATTGCGGCGAACACGTAGACACTTAAAACACAGGCGCTTCTCCTTGGCAATGTCCCAGCGCGCCGACACACTTTCTTTCTTGAACACTTCACAATTGTTTACCTTATGTTCGCCTTTCTTGCAGACCGGACAGGGCTCTGGCTTCGCTCGTTGTCCGTCGGCGCCGGCGTGGTAGGTGCGCGCTGGTCCTCGATGTGTTTGCTCCCGCCGGTCGAACGGCACATGTTCGAGGGGAGCAAAGTTACCGCACCGTTCGGCGGCGAGATCTAAAAATTTGGTCAACGTTACCAAGTCAGGCTGGAAGGTAGGCTGCTCCGGAGCGAAGTCGTAGTACCGGAACCGTAGCGTAGGCGGGAACTTTTCTATGACGGCCCGCACTATCTCTGGGTTGTACAGATAGTGCGACCGCCCCAGCGCCTTTATCGTCGCGGTGATGTTCGCCACACGCGACGCGAAGACGCAGACATCCTTCGGATTTTCTGTGAGGCGCGGCAGCTCCCTCAGCTTCTTCATTTCAGCCATGACGAGCGCGTCGGGTCGTCCGAACCTGGCCTCAAGAAGCTGCATTACCTCTCTCGTCGACGTGTGGCCCACAAATAGGCAGTGGGCGGCGTCCCGCGCTGGCCCGCGCAGGCTCTTCCGCAGTCTCGCTATGGTCTCTTGCTCCGTCAGCTGTGTTGTTGCCTCTTCCACCGCTATTTTGAATGGTAGCCACTCCGCCGACTGGCCGCTGAAGAAGGGTAGGTCAGGAACCCTCGATGCTATTGCGGGCTGCGCCGCCGACCGCGCGGCGAGAGTGATGGCACTGGCGAGCTCTTGGATCGCCAACTCGTTCGGCTTGCTATCTTGACGCGTAGGCGGCTGGCGCGGCGCGTCAAGGTGTGGGTCTCCGGCGACGTCCCCACCGGGGGGCCTCTGCGCCGTTTCCCATCTTCTATTTTCTATAGTCTTCCGTATTTCCTGTAGCGTAGGCGAATGGTGCGGCGCTACAGGCTGGCGTGGCTCCCCGGTGGTATGGTTCCAGGGCCCCTGCGCCAGGGCCGCTCTTCTATCTTCTATAATCAGTCTCTCCTGTCGTGGCGGCGGCTCCTGCAACACGACAAGTTGGCGGTTGCCCCCGGGGAGGCCCAGGCAGTAGGGCCTCTCCTCCGAGGTCTTCGTCGGATGACTATGAATGGGGCCTCGTGCTTCGGCGTCCACGCGGCACCCGGGCTCGTCGTCACGCGGCGGTGGTGGCGGCGGCACGGCGGGTGGTGGTTCCGAACTATGTTCAGGCACGTTGTGAGGCTCCATCGTGAGGGCGAGAGTGCTTCTGTCGACCCATTCCGACGTTCTTTCTTCACGGACCGTTTCATCTATTGAGTCCTCTTCGTCTGAAGTTTCCTCTTCTAGGACGCTGACTTTGGCCTCGGCCAACTCGACTCGAGCCCTGGCCAGCTCCAGCCGGGCCTCCGCCAGCTCCCGTCTTCTACTCGATGCTCTGGATCGTGCCGGTGTCCGTTCAGGCTTCTCTGGAACGGGGCTCTTCAACGCCCTGGTGGCGTCAGTCGACGTGGCTGATGTATCCGGGGCTGTGGTTGCCGTACGCGACTCCGTGGTCGTCGCGGACGACGCCGTCGGCTCGGAGCCGGACGGGGTGCCCGACGCGGATGCAGCAGGACGTGACGTGGACTCCTCCTCACGGGACGGGGGTCCGGCTTGACGCGGCGCTGACTTCATGCTTCTTGTCACCGGCATCTTCTATACAGCAACTCTTGCAGTCTTCACCCAGGTCTCACAGTACGCTCAGGACGTGATCCGGCTCGAAGGACCAAAAAATGTGGTCGACCACCTTCGATAGGAAAACGCCTGGTCTAGCACATTTAACTAACTATTAACTATCGCCGGATGACGCCCTGATTACGGCGGTACTGTGAGAGTGGGACGCAGATCGTAGACCGCAGAGAGCAGGCTGAGGCAGCTGATCTTGATGGAGCAGGGAGCAGGGTTCTTCAATGAAAGAGGTTCTTCAGTTTTTCTTCGCTAGCTTTTCTTCCGATGTTGCGCTGGAGGACTTGTTGCGACTGATTGATTTGCGCTGTTTTGCGCGCCTATGTCCTACCTAGCGCAATACCGTAAGGAGAGCCGTTTTTATTGTTCAAATTGGTTGTACATTTTTATCACAAAGTTCTGACATTTTTGGCTATATCTTAAAAACTATAAGGGGTAGTTCAAAGCTACGATGTTCTATAGAAAGAGCTTACAATTACCCGTATTTTGACATATAACAATCTATACTAGGTATGATACCCAGGTTTCCTAGTCAGAATAAAGCGGAAAAATATCCCAATTTTTGCCGCGCTATTCCAAACTATTCTATTTCTAGACTATTCTAGGCACTCTATCTATGACCTAGGGTTCTGACTAAGTGCACCTGGGTTATCCTCACCTAGCCTACCTATTTCTATGTTTCTATCTATATATCTATTATGTAAAATACGGGGTCAAAGTGCAAGGTGTAAACTGAACTTTAAAACTGCTATATTTTTCTATCTAACTACTCTAGTCTATATGTTGTGTGTGAAATAGGTAAAGATCATCTACTATTGTGTACCTAAGCTGTTAGATAGGATCCACCCATCACCTATCTTGAGAAATAAGGGTATGAAAATATCAGAAATAAAACGCCTAAAAAACAACTTTAAACAATGCAAAAACTTATTCTAACCTATTCTAACTATGAGAAACGATCAATTTTATTAGGAAAACCTATAACTATACCTATAACTTATAAAACAATAACAGAAAACTATAATGAAGAAAACTTAAAACTACGACTCTAAACACGTAAAAAAACTATACAAAACTATAACGAACTGTACAAATACGTTACCCCCAACATGACCAGTGCATTCCACAAGCGATAAGCTACAAATTAAACACTAAAAAAAAACAATAATCTAATTGGAATTTGCACTGATCACGTTGGGTGTCTGAACTCGCGAGGAAAAACCGTAGCGGCCCGCGCCGACGCGCGAATCCGGCAGCTCGATGTCGCGAACAAAAATCTACTGTTGCATACATTTGAGTCGCGAACTCGCGCGTCGACATTGCAGGTTAGTATGGAACAGCAGATTTTTTATTTCCTCCGATCGGTTTACTCCCATAGTAAAAGTTGTTCAGTTTGATGGGTAGACTCTTAGTTTAAAAGGATGCTAATGATATCAATTTCACCCTGTAGATGAACACACGGCGACAAAACTGACATCAGCTGGCTGGCTATGTGACGCTATTAAGTTACTCAGCCTACGCGCGGCTAGCTTATTTTGGTTTTGTATAGCTTGATTTGGCGTGTGTACACACGGCGACATATCAAGCTGTACAAAATCAACATAAGCTGGCCACGCTACGTTGTACGTTACTCGACCTAAGCGCGGTCGGTTTATTTTGGTTTTGTATAGCTTGATTTGGCGTGTGTACATCCACGCCAACTTTACAATCTTATTAATACGAATAGATATAGATTCCAAAGATAATAAAGAAGGCACCATGCCTTTACCGAAGGAACATAAACTAAGTGAACCTGACTACAGCGATATTTTCAACGGAAAAGTGTCAAATGTTTGCCATAAACTCGGTCTGCCTTCTGCAAAGGTGCCGCGCGATGGCAGTAATTTTAGAGGACAAAGAATTGTTGGCACACTTTTGAAGATAAACTTTTGTTGGGAAGTTCTTGTTTATTCTTTACAGCGAAAAGAAAAACTTGGTGAAAATGTGCAATGTTTATGTCGTAAGAGGCAAAAAATTCCGAATTATTAGTACTTAGGTACACGTTTGGAAAAGACAATGCCCAAAACCAGGCTAAAAATCCAAAAATGCGTCATCATCATTCATTTATCAAAAATATTTGGTCTGTATTATGAATCCCTTCATAAGTATTTTTAGCCCTGTGGGAATGGGGGTTTAAAAATAAATATATATTGTTTTAAAGGAATGAATGCTTTTTGTTTTTATATATCCTATCTATTTTTTAAATGAGGGTTTTTTTAAATATTTCCCAACAAATATTTAACGATTTTCTTGTTATAATAATGCTTAGTAGGTACATTTCCTATCTTTAGGTGACAATTAGGCCTGACACAAATTCAGCCTAACTTTCATATGATTTTGGGCATGATCTTTTAATACTTGCATGCGTGCTAGTTTTTTAGTTCACACAAATTTTCCTTCACTGTATGAGAGCAGTCGATATTATACCTACCTACGTATAAGTTACAATAAAACCGGTCAAGTGTGAGCCGGGCTACTCGCGCACCGATGGTTCCGTACCACACCACCACAGAACACAACATTATTAACTTGAAAAAAAAAACTTTTTTTGTCCGGGACCTTTAGCGCGAGACCGACTCACACTTGGCCGGTTTTTAGTATTTGTTGTTATTCAGTAGAGTTTGCTCTATAATCACACTAAGTTTGACGCTTGTATGTATTACCGTTTTTACTATAGAGCGTGAAGAAAAAACGTTGATAATTTTTTACCCCCTTAATTTTTAATTTTCTGCCATTTTCATTATTTGTTAACAAATCCGCCGCAATAACGCATAATCTGAGAAAATTTCAACTATCTAGTTATTACGGTTCAAAAGTTACAGCCCTAAATAGGTAGGACAGACGGAACCCTAAAAATTGTGCACTCATACAATCGTAGGTAGGTAGGTATTGATATTTTCTATGTGAAAGTTGTTCAGTTTAATGATCTGAAGCTCCCCTCAAAAGTATACATTTAACCTGTTTAACCTTTTACAAAAATAGAAAAATAAAAATACAGAATAAAAGTAAAAGGTTAAACAGGTTAAACAATATGAAATAAAGCGATTAATTAAAGCTCTCACATCCTAAATGTTTACACGCGGCTAAAGTACATTACGTTGTAAGCTGTGGAATTGGTAAACAAACCGTTTTGGGATGGAGCAGATACGCAATTTCAATCTCTGGTAAACAAAACACACACTTCATTATAGTCCCAGAGGCCGTGACGATCAGACCTCCGTTATTTTATAAAAGCTGAAAGTTTCTCAGCGCATGCTTCCAACACGGTAGGAATGATGGGCAACTATGAAGTCATGGTTGCTTTGGCAGGTAGCAAGTTTTAACTGTCTGGCCAGGGGTTGAAAGTATCAAAACTGTCGGGCTACTATGGAAAAATCTTCTAATAGTTACCCAAGTAGCATGTATGCAATTCAGCTTTTATACTGTAACGTAAGTATAGTTACAATCCCAGACACCCTTAACACTTTGACTGCTGACGACCTACGCGGTAGGTCAGCAACAAACGGCACGCAGCAGTGCGCACGACTCGCCCAGTGAGTCAGGATTATATAGAATTCTACAGTGTTAGCACTGCGCGAGTATCATTGTTTCGAGCTTAGCAGTGAATGTGTTTTCGATAAATTGTAACTATACTTACGTTATAGTATAAAAGCTGAATTTTATACAAGTGACTTGGGAAACTATTAGAAGATGTTTCCTCAGTAGCCCAACAGTTTTGATACGTCCAACCTCTGGCCAGAGAATTTTAACCTGCTACCTGCCAAAGCCACTATAATCTGTCCGCCTTCATAGTCGGGGACCGTTTTTACCTGTTAGGGAGACATACACAGATAAAGTCAGGTCCGATCTTGTATGGAATATTGCTGCCACCTGCGGGATAGCTCAGCCAAATATCAACTAGATACACTCGATTCGGTTGAACGCAGAGCCAGGAGGCTCATTGGCGACAGTAAGCTGGTGCAGACCAAGCTTCATAGCCTAGCTCACCGCCGCAGAGTAACCTACTTGTCGGTCTTCTGCAGATTGTACTTCGGTGAGTGTGCCCAAGAGCTACATGAGCTCATCCCGCGTTCCCCTTTCTACTATCGGACTTCCAGACGCACCGCGAGATATCACCTGTTCTTGGTTAACATCCCAACAAACAACACCCTACCAGCAAGTTGAGCTCCACCGAATTAGGGTTTGAAGGAAATCCAGTCCCTATCTATGTATCGGAAAATCTTACTGACAAAGGTCGTCGTCTATTCTATCTTGCCCGGGAAGTTGCAAAAACGGAGAACTTCAAGTACTGCTGGACAGCCAACGGAAGAATATACATGAGGAAATCTGATGGAGCCCCTCATATAATAATAAACAACGAAGAACAGCTAGAAGCATTCAAAACAACCGTGTGACTAGTATACCTACTTCCCTTAAACCCTATAGTTTTTCAATGTACTGCATGCTGCTGTTATTTATCTGCGCTAAAATTATATAAATTAACCTCAAACATTGTAACCTTTACTAGCCTATTATTAAGTTATATACCTATTGTAAAAATACTACACACGACACCAACACATAATAACAACCTACTGTCCCACATAACACACAATATCTATAATATAAACAATAACACAAACATGCCAGTTCACCTAACACAACAAACACATAACATACCTACACTCTCAGGTTCAAACCAAGAATCTTATTATCATACATCCCATTTAAGTTTATCTATCATATTATATAAGGACATAAATATCACTCATCCACACAAAAAAAATACATTATTTATTAAACGAATCTCACAACACCAACAAACAACACTCTGTAAAATATCTATTGTCCAACCAGCCTGTGTCATTTATAGAATAATATGTTTTAAAATTCGATACTATTAATGAACAATTAACCAATAATATAGATCAAATTTCACCCGGCCAATCGTATCAATGTAACCCTGAATCATGCCTTCCACTCCTACCAAACATACCTAACCAAATAAAAATCTTATCACAAAATATTCGTAGCATAAACAAAAACATGTCACAACTTGAAGTATTGATTGCAAGGCTAGGGTTCCACAGTGATGTTTATGTCCTAACTGAATGCTGGAATAACAAAACTAAATATTTTCCTAAACTTTTAAATTACACTTTGTCCTATACAAAGAACAATACTAACCAAAACGACGGAGTTGTGGTCTATGTGAGGAAGGGTTTAAATTTTTTGGTCGACGAACAATCTATTCAATACGGAACCTGTCTTTCCATAAGGTTTGGTACACACACGGTGGTAATTGGTGTTTATCGCTCCCCTGCTAAAAATGACACGGCCTCAATACAAAATTTCCTACATTCATTAAATACAATTCTTAGTAAGTTCAGTTCATTCAAAAACATTTTACTGGTGGGAGACCTTAATATAGATATTAAATCGGAAAAGCCCGATAGTAAACACCGTGAATATTTAGACCTTTTAGCATTTCACGGGCTTTTACTGAGCCACACGTTTTATACAAGGGAAAATAGTTGTCTCGACCATTCCATGGTCAAATCTGCCATACCTGTTGTCACAGCAGTTATGGACTCACCCATAACAGACCACGCGGCAGTTCTAACAGCACTCCAAACGGGTGATAGAACGAAATCGGAAAGCAATCGCTCAGTACATAGAGTAGACCTGGATGCACTCGTCACAGCCATGAATAAAGCTAACTTTGACTGTATCCTGGAATCAAATGATCCAGACTGGGCTTCAGAACAACTAGTAAATACAATCTCCAAGTCTATCAAAAATAATACCATAACCACAAAAATTCCCAAACGGCAAGAAATTCTAAAACCCTGGATCACTTCAGGACTACTTAAATCTATGAGGAAACGAGACAAACTACATCTACTAACTAGAAAATACCCGTATGACCTAGAACTTAAACTACGCTACAAAAAATACAAAAATTGCTGTAACAACCTTCTGAAACGTCTAAAGCTAGCCCACGAAAAATCTGAAATCGAAAATAATAGTAACAATACAAAGAATACATGGAAAACAATCAAAACGATAACAAACATGGATACAGAAAAAGATGTACCAACAGACTTACTAAAACTAAACGAAAACCCCATAGCTTCCCTAAATCTCGTAAATGATTTTTTTGCAAACGTAGGTAAGAAGTTAGCTGAGGAAGTGCAAATTCCTAACGAAAACCTTTATAACACTAACCTACCCGTTCACTATCGCTGCAATTCGATGGTAATGCGCAGAACAGACAACTGTGAAGTTCGAACACTAATCATGAACCTAAAAAATGACTGTGCCGTGGGCTGGGACGGGATATCTTCCAAAATCTTAAAATTAATCTCACACATAATAACCCCCCTCTTACACACATATTTAACCTCTGCTTAGACACTGGCAAGTTCCCAATAGTATTTAAAAAAGCCATAATTCACCCAATATACAAAGCCGGTAGCAGAGACTGTGTCAGCAACTACCGACCTATTTCGGTACTTTCGGCACTCTCGAAAGTACTGGAAAAAATCATAAATAGGAGACTGCTAGCCTATTTGGATGGGGACGAAACCCTACTTTCACCTAACCAATTTGGCTTCAGACGTGGAAAATCCACGACAGATGCAGTTTCTGCCCTAACCAATGCGGTTGCTAGTCACCTTGACATAAAAAACAAGTGCCTTGGCATCTTCATAGACCTAGCCAAGGCATTTGACACAGTCTCTGTACCGACACTCCTACACAAGATGGAAAAGCTTGGCATACGTGGTGTGGTGCTAGAGCTATTCAGGAATTACCTGCAAAACAGGACACAAAGAGTCAAGATAGGTGACCATATAAGCTCGGATGCTACTATTACGTTCGGAGTTCCTCAGGGAAGTGTTCTGGGTCCTAGCCTCTTCTTAATCTACATCAATGAGTTATGTAACTTAGAACTTGATAGCGGGAAAGTATTTACATTCGCCGATGACACTGCATTGATTTTCCATGGTCATAGCTGGGAAGAGGCTAGGGCCAAGAGTGAAAAGGGCCTAAAAGTGGTTATGAACTGGTTGAATATAAACCTTCTAACCATAAATGTGTCCAAAACAAAATACATTACCTTCGGAATTACTAAAAATACGCTGCCTGATCTTAGTACCTACAAAATAAAAGCTCACACGTGTAACCAAGGGAATGGGGACCCCTGCCAGTGTAAACTTCTAGAAAATATTAAAACTATTAAATACCTCGGTGTCATACTTGATGAACGGCTCTCGTGGAAACCCCACATAGATAACTTAAGCGGGAGGGTAAGACGTCTTATGTTTATCTTCAGGAAACTACGACACATTTCTAGTCTCCCCCTACTAAAAATGGTTTACTTCGCACTTGCCCAATCAGTCATTTCGTACTGTATTCCAGTATGGGGTGGCGCTTGTAAAACCCACTTATTACAAATCGAAGTAGCCCAGAGGTCACTACTAAAAGTAATGGCATCAAAGCCCTACAGGTACCCGACCACAGAGCTATATTCCTACTGTGACGTACTGACCGTTCGACAAATGTTCATTAAGGAGGTCACCATGAGACAGCATGCATCCCTAACCTATGATCCCTTAAAAGATATTCCCCGTATGAGAGGTCGAGTTTGCCCCTCTGTGTGCTATAAGACCTTCTTCATTAATAGATCCCAAATTTACCTCGGCCCATATCTCTATAATCGCATTAATAAAATAGTACATATATGTGGGAAGTGTAGTGTAGTGTAATGGCAACACTAATATTTAAAAAATTAGCTGTCACTTGTTTTGTCGTTTCCGTTTTTTCCGCTGTGCTGTCTGTGACCAACCTATACGACGCTTAAGAGAAAATTAAAGTTTTTTGTGCTTAAAAGCGGTGTTTCTGACTTGCCATCCCACAAAATCATGGGGGCTCGTCCGGGATGCTGAGAAACATCGAGTTCGAAGTGCAAGAAGACCACGACGGAAGATTTCTTCAAAATACAAGACGGGTGCCGGCGCGTGGGGTCGAACTGTTTTACCGACCGAAACGCGAGCGCCGCTAGCGCCATCTTCGGCCCATCATCTGTAATCATCACACTGTTTTATCCACCGAGCTGTAAATGTCAAACTGACGTGACAGAAGTTACGTCAAAACAAGATCGAAGACACGAAACGAAACAAAGATTTTTCTGCAAGATTTTATTAAGAAATCATTTACGACTAACGACTATAAGACTTAAACGACTGAAAAATGCCACCCAAGAAGGATGACCCACTGCCCGAAGCTCCTCCTCGGGTCTCATTTAACGACTTGGAAAAATCAATGACTTCATTCAGTGGTGACGATACGTATGGGATCGATGCTTGGATCAAAGACTTCGATAATATATCCACGTTGATGCAATGGAGCAACATTGAAAAGATGATTTACGCGAAACGACTTTTAACAGGGACTGCCCAACTGTTCCTGAGGTCATCGGCCGGAAGTTATGAGAGCTGGAGTGATCTGAAAGGTGAACTAATGAAAGAATTTGGGTCTAAACTAAACAGTGCTACCGTTCACAAGAAACTTGCTTCTCGCAAGATGGGAAACAATGAATCATTCCAACAATACTTTTTACACATGCGAGAACTGGCTTTGCATGGTTCAATTGAAGATGAAGCTTTGATGGTGTACATTATAGATGGTATACGTGACTCAGAAACTAATAAAGCAATTTTGTATGGAGCTACTAACATGAAAGAATTCAGGAAGAAGTTAGACCTGTACAGTGAAATAAGAAAGAAGATTATAATCAAGACTCATAACCCACCCAAGCCGCCACCTAAACCTATCACTAAAGACCGCAAAGAAACGCCAAAGAAAAGATGTTACAACTGCGGTGAAACTGATCATCAATCGCCCAATTGTACGAAGGGTATCAAATGTTTTCGATGCAACACTTTTGGACATAAATCTCATGACTGTCCAACCCCAAAGAAGACTCTAAATATCCATGGGAAGAATAAGAGCGGTCTCTCTCCTTATAAAGACGTGATGATAAACAATGTTAAAGTGAATGTTTTAATAGACACCGGCAGCGATGTGAACCTGATTAAACAATCTTTTGTCAAGAACCTCAACGGTGATAAACTATGCCCAAACCCTGATCCTGTATGTCTCACGGGCATATCTGAACACAAGATACACACTCAGGGATCATATGTGATGCAGATTGAGATGGACGAGTGCTTCTTTGAAACCACTATTCACATTGTTGAAGATGATACTATACCTGTCAATATAATATTGGGTAACCCAATATTAAACGAAGTCGAAGTCAACTTTTCTGCCGATGGTGTTTCTGCAAAGAGGATATTGCATCTTACGTCTATAGATGCCCACGATGAAGACGTCTATGAAGTTGGCGACAGAAGATTCACTGCAAAAATAAAGACTATGATTAATAACTACAATCCGCAGAATGTGAAGAAAGAATCTAATGTTGAACTTAAGATTTTACTTACCGATGAGACTCCAGTATATCAAAATCCTAGAAGACTTTCACCATTAGAATTGAACGTGGTTAACAAACAGATTACAGAATGGACTGATCAGGGAATTATTAAGCCTAGTAGATCTGAATTTGCAAGCCCGATTGTCTTGGCAAAGAAGAAGAACGGCCTTTACCGGCTATGCATCGATTATAGAAAATTAAACAAGAAAATTATCAAAGAAAGATTTCCGCTACCCCTCATTGAAGACCAGATCGACCGCCTGAAGAATGCACAGTGGTTTACATCCCTCGATCTCAAAAATGGGTTTTTACATGTGAATGTAAACGATGATAGCAGGAAGTACACATCGTTTGTTACTCCTCAAGGGCAATATGAGTTTACGAGAATGCCCTTTGGTCTTTGTACGGCCCCATCTGTCTTCCAAAGATTTGTAAATGATGTCTTTCAAGATGCTATCTTAGATGGTAGTGTAATGACATATTTGGATGATCTCGTCCTGCCATCGAACACGCCAGAAGAAGGTATAGCTAAGCTGGAGAAAATTTTCAAACGAGCAGAAGAATTTGGCCTACAATTCAATTGGGAAAAATGCCAATTTTTGAAGAAAGAAATCACTTACCTTGGTTACATCGTCCGCGAAGGTGAGATAAGACCATCTCAAGAGAAGATAGCGGCCGTCACAAACTTTCAAAAACCACAGAACCTGAAATCCCTACAATCATTTTTGGGATTAACCGGATACTTCAGAAAGTTTATCAAGAATTATTCTGTTATAGCCAAACCGCTTACAGACTTGCTAAAGAAAGGTACTGTCTATAATTTTAATGCCGAGTGTGAAAGAGCATTTGAAGATCTGAAGAGTGCTCTGGGTCAATCGCCTGTCCTAAGAATTTATGACCCCAATCTTGAAACCGAGCTGCACACGGATGCAAGTGCAGATGGATATGGAGCTGTTCTACTGCAGCGTAACCCCAAGGACAATCAGATGCATCCTATTTACTATATGAGCAAGAAGACAACTCAGGCTGAAAAGAATTACCATAGTTACTATCTTGAGATATTGGCTATTGTAGAAGCCGTAAAGAAATTCAGAGTATACTTACTGGGAATAAGATTTAAAATCGTCACTGATTGTTCTGCGTTGACCATGACCCTGCAAAAGAAAGATTTGCCTCCGAGAGTTGCTCGCTGGGCACTGCTGCTAGAGGAATATGATTATGTCATTGAACACCGACCTGGAATAAGAATGAAACATGCTGACGCTCTAAGTCGAAACCCTGTAAAGAATGTAAATCTACTTACCGATACTACTGCTCGCCTCAAAAAAGCCCAAGAAGACGACCTGAAAATAAAATTAATAAAGAAAGTATTAGAAACCCAACCCTATGAAGACTATGTGGTAGAAAACGGAATTGTATGGAGGGTGAAAGATGGAACTAAGTTGATGGTAGTACCTACAAAGATGCAGAATGAAATTATCAGAAAAAACCATGAGAAGGGACATTTTGGTGTAGTCAAAACCGAAGAGCTTGTAGCCAGAGAGTACCATATTGATAACCTGAAAGAGAAAATAAAGTCTGTAGTCGATAACTGCGTTGAGTGTATTTTGGTATCACACAAGAAAGGTAAAAAAGAAGGCTACTTACATCCGATAGATAAAGGAAGTACACCATTGTCTACTTACCATATCGATCACCTCGGTCCTCTGACATCTACTAATAAGAATTACAAGTACATATTGACAGTTGTAGATGGATTCACAAAGTTCACTTGGATCTACCCGACTAAGACACTCTCATCTGAAGAAGTTTTGGATAAATTACAGATACAACAACAAACATTTGGGTCACCACAACGAATAATAACTGACCGTAATGCTTCATTTACTTCCAATGCTTTCAAAGAATATTGTGATGCAGAAAATATTGTTCATCATGTTATTACAACCGGACAACCAAGAGGTAACGGCCAGGTTGAACGGATCCACCATATTATTATCAATATTTTGAGTAAATTGAGCGTAGATGACCCAACCAAGTGGTACCGACGAGTAAGTGCTGTCCAACGAAGCCTAAATAGCACGTACCAGAGAAGTGTCAAGATGACACCATTCGAGCTCCTGACTGGTGTTAAAATGAAAGATAAAAATGATGACATTTTAAAAATGATAGAAGAAGAGAATATTCAGAGTTTCAATGAGTGTCGAGAGGAGCTGAGAAAGAAGGCTAAGGAAAACATAATGAATATACAAGAAGAGAATAGAAGAAGTTACAATAAGAAACGCAAAAATGCCAAGCAGTATAACCTTGGAGACCTTGTTGCTATCAAAAGGACTCAGTTCGTTCATGGCTATAAGCTGTACCCAAAGTATCTCGGCCCCTATGAAATAACAAAGAAGAAGAGAAATGACCGATATGACTTGAAGAAAATTGGTCAAAGTGAAGGGCCGATCAACACATCAAGTTCCGCGGATATGATGAAACCGTGGAATGAAAGTGGTGCTTCATCTGGGCCAGATGAATAACCAGGATGGCCGTGTGGGAAGTGTAGTGTAGTGTAATGGCAACACTAATATTTAAAAAATTAGCTGTCACTTGTTTTGTCGTTTCCGTTTTTTCCGCTGTGCTGTCTGTGACCAACCTATACGACGCTTAAGAGAAAATTAAAGTTTTTTGTGCTTAAAAGCGGTGTTTCTGACTTGCCATCCCACATATATATAAACTTAACAAATACAAATGTAAAAAAACAATAACAAACTGGCTCAAAACACTTACATACGATAACACTGAACACCTTTTAACCACTGATCGGTAACATACACACAAACACACACTCACACACAGACACACACCCCACACACACACACCCCTGTTTGTTTTAAGTACCTTGCGAGGACCCTGCCCAAACCTGGCCATCCGAGGACCTCTCAAAAAAGGTACTTAGCAATGAAGCACGTCATTATAACCCAGATGAATAAATTGCAAATTGAATTCTAAGCCTGACCAGTATGGTTCGAAACTGCTATCTCTATCTTTTTTGACCTGACTTTTCATGACCAACACAAGGACTCAAAATACACAAGTTAACAAGACTTACGGTATACAAAGCGAGGACGGTGTGTTACACCATCCGAGGACCTCACCGACCTGCTCAGAGACGCCCATCTGAGGACGTTTTTCTTACACAGATACTGGCGCCAAGTACTATTCGAGGACGTTGTGCTAGACAAACCATTACCAAACCGAGGACGTTTTTCCGAGCGCAGCTTGTACAAAGCGAGGACATGAGATGTTGTGTTAAATCATCCGAGGACCTCGCTGACCTGCCTAGAGACGCCCATCTGAGGACGTTGTTTAGACCTACCATTAACAAACTGAGGACGTTTTTCCGAGTGTACACGGGGACATTAGACGGTGTGTTAAGCCATTCGAGGACCTCATCGACCTTCCCAAGCGTCCATCAGCTCAGTGGACATTTTACTAACACAGAAATCTGCGCAAAACTAGAGGACAAAGATTATAATTTATAAGATTCAGAAATTTGCTGATACTATTTTAAGAGGATTATAAATAAGACCATCAAACTGAGCAAATTTCTCTATGGGATAATGGGACCAATGTCAAAATCGCGAAAAAAATATCAGCTACTAGTTGTTAATAATATAATAATATGTAGCCTATGTGTTATTCTGGGCTATGAACTGTCCATATGCCAAGTTTCATCGAAATCGGTCCAGCCGTTTTAGCGTGAAAGAGTAACATCCATACATACAAACTTTCGCGTTTAAAATATTAGTAGGATTTCAATGCAAAACAACACACATACTATACCTAGACCTACTCCATTCCGAATGTATGGGACAAGTTACTTTTTTTCGCGATTTCGATGTTGGTTCCAAAGAACAAATTTTCCAAAGCTATCAATTATACCGCAAAGACTCATATTAAGGGGGGTTCGGGAAAAATGGGAGTAAAGGGAATAGGGCGATGAATCGAAGGTGGGTCCGATTTCGATATTGGTCCCATAGATAAAGTTTGTTGTAAGCGTGGAAAAAAGTCGATGCTGGCTACTTCACACACTTCCTCACACTCCAACCTGACTCCCCATGACTAAA
This sequence comes from Agonopterix subpropinquella, assembly GCA_922987775.1. Classification (NCBI taxonomy): domain Eukaryota; kingdom Metazoa; phylum Arthropoda; class Insecta; order Lepidoptera; family Depressariidae; genus Agonopterix; species Agonopterix subpropinquella. Next base: position 1,954,075 of record OV277714.1, read on the forward strand.
CCGAGGACTTTTCCTCGTCCTCGCTTTGAAAAGGTCCTCGGATGTTGTTTGTGTATTCAGGTGCGAGTCCTCGGATAGTACTTAAAAGAAATAGACCTCCACACACACACATATACCTACGTACCTAGGTTGAGGGTCTATTTCTATTTATTTTAAGTACATCCGAGGACTCGCACCTGAATACACAAGGAACATCCGAGGACCTTTTCAAAGCGAGGTTTGTTGTAAGCGTGTAAAAAGTCGATGGTGGTGCCCTCTACTTCACACACTTCCTCACTCTCCAACCTGACTCCCCATGACTAAACCGAGGACTTTTTCTCGTCCTCGCTTTGAAAAGGTCCTCGGATGTTGTTTGTGTATTCAGGTGCGAGTCCTCGGATAGTACTTAAAACAAATAGACCTCCACACACACACATATATAGGGTTGCCAACTTTTAGACAAGCCATTAACAAACTGCGGACGTTTTTGGGCCCAGCTCGCACGAAGCGAGGACATAAAACGGTGTGTTAAACCATTCGAGGACATCGCCAACCTACCCAGTAATGCACATCTGAGGACCTTTTTTTAACACAGAAACCCGCGCCAAGTACTATTCGAGGACGTTGTGTTAGACAAACCATTAACAAACCGAGGACGTTTGTCTGAGTGTACACGAGGACATGAGACGGTGTGTTAAACCATTCGAGGACCTCGTCAACCTGCCCGATGGTGCAAATCTGAGGACCTTTTTTTACACAAAAACCTGCGCTAAGTACTATTTGAGGATTTTCTGTTAGACAAACCATAAAAAAACTGAGAAAATGTTTGGAGCACAGCTTGTAGAGAGCGAGGACATATATCATCCATTGTCTAACTTGCATGGCGTATTGGAGTTCATCTGTGAAGCTGTGTAATTGTTTAATAAATAAAATAAATAAATAAATTGTCGGCTCTTATCAAAGAAAAAATAAGGCAATTTTTTATAAGTTTGAAGCATTCCGAAAATGGGAAAAACTCACTGCTGGGTATAGACTTCTTCATTTTCACGCCAACAAGAACGGTCCCTCGTGTCCGTCGGTGATCAAAAAAAAATATTTTTTTATTCTGACTTCATTTTTTGACACTACCTGTGCGTCGGGAGTTGTTCCGTTTTAGAGAAGATGGCCAGGCTAGTTTGTGCCGAAATTATGTTGAGTGCGGACGTTCGCCTGCATGCCTGCATCTACCTGTGCCTTCTAGATATGTTTTCTTTTCTAAAATTTTTGTGAAGGTTTAAGGTAAGCAAGCGCATATTAGGGCAGGCCGCATTGCAGCGCAAACACTTTTGAACCAAGTTTCAGGGTCCAACTTATCAGTCCTGATGCTAAGAAGTACTCCCTGCTTAAACTGTGTGGTTTGATAATCTGATGATTTCAAATTATTATTGTGGGTATCAGTGTGGGTGTTGTAGGGGTACCTAATCATTGCGAAAAGAATTGAGATCTCACCAATAAAATTTCATACAAAAATGTAGCCGAGACCTAAAACTTAAAAAAAAGAGATCTTTTGTAGGCCAAATCTTGAATAAGTCTTCTCCCCTACTGCGCTAACTCAGGGACTCGAAGTGAATCTTGGCCTCTGACCGCAAAAAACGCCTTTCATCTCTTTTCTGCGCTATCTTAGTCCAGTTTGGCACCTCGAGATCTTTCATCGAACAGCAATTGGAGTACGTTTCTAACCAAGCTCCGTGGCAGTCGCGCGCCCTACCTACCGTGCGGCTGACCCGGCACGACACGCTCGTATTCTAAGAACTCTACTTAAAAAAAAAAAAACATTCTAATCGAAATTATAATACCTACTTGAACTACTCAGATATTCAATCTTAATTAGTAATTATAAAGTTTTGTAACCGCTCTTCGGGAGATACTCCCGGACTTATCCGGTCCATCCAAGTACTCCTCTACTCAGACACCAGTGGTTCTATATGCTATTTTGAGTGTGCTCTTCCCCTTGGCGCTGTTTTTGGCTCGCTGATACGAACCTTCTTCTTCTTTGCACTTTCCCGCTTTATGCAGGGTCGGCTCTTCAATCAGGACAATCTGTCCTGGGTTGTCGGGTCGGGCAGGTTCTCCTCTATTGTCATGCTGGTCCACCAGGTGGCAGGAGGGCGTCCTCTACCTCTTTTATGTTCAGGCAGACGTAGAGCCTTTTGGACCACATGTTCTTCGTCTCTTCGCATCACGTGGCCGTACCATCTGAGGCGGCTTTCGGTGAGTTTATCTGGTATGGGGGCGACTTTGAAACTTCCACGAATATGTTCATTTCGAACTTTGTCCAGCCTCGTCACTCCTCCTGACCATCTCAGCATTTTCATCTCGGTGGTATGAAGCTTTTGCACATGCGTCTTCTTTACTGGCCAACATTCTGCCCCGTACATCATTGTCGGCCTCACCGCAGTTTTGTAAACTTTGCCCTTTGTTCGGACAGGCATACGAGGGTCGCATAAGACTCCGCTCATTGAACGCCACTTCTGCCATGCGACACTCACTCTGTGAGCCACGTCTGGCTCCACATCTCCATTATCCGCAATTATCGATCCTAGTTAATTGAATTGTGTTACTTTCGGCACAGGTGTACTATCAGGGTAATGGATTGTGGCTGGGTGACTGTCACCGCTAAGCCGACACTCTAAATGCTCAGTCTTTAATCGGCTGACTTTAAGACCAGCTGATTCGAGGGCTGTAACCCAGCATGCCAGAGCAGTCTGTAATTTTGCTGCCGAGTCGTCAATCAGGACGATGTCATCTGCATACAAGAGGTTCCAAGGCAGCGGGGCTTGGATGTGCTTTGCTCGCTGATACGAACCGGCTTTGAGAATTTCACGGTGAGGTTAGGAAGCTGATTGGAACAACCGGCTCTGCGAAGGTGCCTTTGAAGTCGTTGGATGGCGAGGTCCTCTTCAAGAGCATGGAGGACGTGCTCAAGCAATGGGCAGAATATTACAATAATCTGCTTAACGTGGATCGATCGGCTAATCTCAGAGAGCACCTCCGTATGATGCCAGAGCTTCTCACTGCTAACGAGCTGGATGAACCGTTGTCGCCGCGTAACGAGGTTATTCATGCCATCAAACAAAAACAAAACATACGTGTGGTTGGCATCGAATCAATACCCGGAGAACTGCTTAAATATGGTGGCGAGGAGCTGCAAGTTTGTGAGGCTTCTGAGACTCCTGCATGCATCTGCATGCGGGGTGAAACAAGGGTTCGTCCTGGCACCCACTCTGTTCGCATTATAATTTGCAGTCGTAGTTCGTGAGGCATTATATTCTTCTTCCGAAGGAATTCGCATCCGTTTCCGTACAGATGGCAAACTCTTTAACTTAGCCAGGTTAAGGTGTCATTTGCATTGACCTCCGAGATCATATGCTGACGATTTATGATTTTTAGCAGATTCCCCAGATGGTCTATAACAAGTAATCATCATACAAACTTTGGAGACATAAGGATTTAATGTGGTCAGCCAGTGGCTGTAATGCATTTTTGGTACCGGTTCGAAGCGATTCTTGCCCACGTGATCACTATCAGCTGGTGACCGAATTTATGGCATTTAATGGTCTAAAAAAATACAACTCCGTATTGAATTGTAATTCTAGGATCTTAGACTTGGTTCTAGCGTCAGTGTCTATTCAGCAGCTTGAAGAAAGCAAAGACATATTGAGCAAAATAGACGCACATCACCCTCCACTTGAGTTTGTTATTGGTTTTGATTCGTCCCCAACCTTACAGCCCAACATTCAGCCTAGGTTGAACTTTTTCAAGGCCCACTTTGACAGTATTAATGGAGAACTCGCTGAAATAGACTGGGATGCGCTTCCAGGAGATTGTAATCATGTAAATGATATGGTAACTGCATTCTATAAAAAGTTAAATACTATTATTGAGTCTCATGTCCCACTTACTAAGCCAAAAAGATCTAAATATCCCATTTGGTACTCTCGCGAACTTATTAGGATTTTAAAAGAGAAAAATAATGTTAGAATTAGATTCAAAAAATATCGCAACCCAATGGATGAGATTCAAATGGAAATATTAAGAAAGATAAGTGATCGATTGATGAAGTTAAATTATACAAACTATTGTGAAAATTTGGAGAAAAACATTGCGAAGAATCCTAAGTACTTTTGGACGTACATAAAGGACAAATCTTGTATCCCGGCTACTATGAATCTGGATGATGAACCCGCAACAAATGGTATTGATATTTGTAAGCTATTTGCAAAAAATTTTGCTTCCTTTTATAATACAAGTAGTCTAAGTAATTCAGTGCAACACTGTTACAGTCAAGACGGAAACTATCAAGGTGTAATGAGTTCTATATGTCTGAGTGAAAGAGCGGTGTTGAGGAAGTTAACATCGATAGACCTGAATAAGGGCCCAGGTCCAGATCGTCTACCTCCGCTGTTTATTTCAAGTTGTGCCAGGCCAACTATCTCATCCGTTGACGACTATTTTTAATAAATCGCTCTGCTCGGGAACCTTCCCATATTATTGAAAAGAAGCTAAGATTGTCCCCATATATGTATAAAAGTGGAAATAAAAAAAATACTCGAAATTACAGACCTATTTCCATACTATCATTATTGCCTAAACACTACGTAAAACATTGTTGCACTTATTTATAACTTACGAACTACTTACGCAGCTAAACGTCATTACCGTGAGGCACACTACATCGGCCCAGTTACCATACAACATGGAAACGTACTCCAATTGCTGAGGGTCTACCCGCACATTCGAACTTCGCAATTACGTGAACATTTTTGTTCCAATTTTAACTCTATTCCAATGAAGTGCGGACCGAAACAGTGGCGATATAGCGAGCATCGAAAGTGCGGGTACAGGCCTGTTCGATGAAAGATCTCGAGGTGCCAAACTGGACTGAGATAGCACAGAAAAGAGATGAAAGGCGTTTTTTGCGGTCAGAGGCCAAGATTCACTTCGAGTCCCTGAGTTAGCGCAGTAACTTATCGAGGAGAAGACTTATTCAAGACTTGGCCTACAAAAGATCTCTTTTTTTTAAGTTTTTAGTCTCGGCTACATTTTTGTATGAAATTTTATTGGTGGGATCTCAATTCTTTTCGTAAAGATTAGGTACCCTTACAACACCCACACTGATACCCACAATAATCATTTGAAATCATCAGATCATCAAACCACACAGTTTAAGCAGGGAGTACTTCTTAGCATCAGGACTGATAAGTTAGACCCTGAAACTTGGTTCAAAAGTGTTTGCGCTGCAATGCGGCCCGCCCTAATATGCGCTTGCTTACCTTAAACCTTCACCAAAATTTTAGAAAAGAAAACATATCTGGAAGGCACAGGTAGATGCAGGCATGCAGGCGAACGTCCGCACTCAACATAATTTCAGCACAAACTAGCCTGGCCATCTTCTCTACAACGGAACAACTCCCGACGCACAGATAGTTTCAAAAAATGAAGTTAGAATGAAAAAAAAATTTTTTTTAATCACCGACGGACACGAGGGACCTTTATTGTTGGCGTGAAAATGAAGAAGTCTATACCCAGCAGTGAGTTTCACCGAGATGATGATGATGACCGACGAACAGGGTTGGCATGCTTCAAATTTATAAAAAAAATGGTCTTCTTTTTTCTTTGATAGGTGCCGACAATGGTATATGACCTCGCTCTCTACAAGCTGTGCCCAAAACACTTTCTCAGTTTTTTTATGGTTTGTCAAACAGAAAATCCTCAAATAGTACTTAGCGCAGGTTTTTGTGTAAAAAAAGTCCTCAGATGTGCACCAACGGGCAGGTGATCGAGGTCCTCGAATGGTTTAAAACACCGTCTCATGTCCTCGTGTACACTCAGACAAAGTAAACGTCCTCGGTTTGCTAATGGTTTGTCTAACACAACGTCCTCGAATAGTACTTGGCGCGCGTTTCTGTGTAAAAAAGGTCCTCAGATGTGCACCATCGGGCAGGTTGGCGAGGTCCTCGAATAGTTTAACACACCATCTCATGTCCTCGTGTACACTCAGACAAACGTCCTCTGTTTGTTAATGGTTCGTCTAACACAACGTCCTCGAATAGTACTTGGCGCGGGTTTCTGTGTAAAAAAAGGTCCTCAGTTGTGCATTACCGGGTAGGTTGGCGATGTTCTCGAATGGTTTAACACACCGTTTTATGTCCTCACTTCGTGCGAGCTGTGCTCAAAAACGTCATCCTTGAATAGAACTTAGCGCAGGTTTTTGTGAAAGCGAAAGGGCCCTCAGACTGGCGTCACTAGGCGTCACTGGGCATAAGTTTAACACACCGTCGTCCCAATCACATAATAAGGTGGATGATAAATAAAAATATTTTCTATTCTATAATATTGTAAAATCTGAAACACGCCCAAATTAGTAATTATCAAAACCTCAAGTGTCCAGATGTAGAAGCTGGTCCTACTTGGCTAATTTGGGAAAGTATATTTAATTTAAGCACTGTAATGATTTATTACCGTAAATAACAACAAAAGGCTTCGTCATAGGTAAATACATCACTCACATCCACAACAGGCTTCGTCAAAGAAAATACATCACTCAGATCGACTATTTGTTTCGTCAATAAATACATCCTGTATAATTATCTGCAAAAAGCTTCGTCAATTTCTATATAAAAATGTAAAAAGGGGGGACCTACAACTTATAAACCCCCTCCAAAGCTCCGGTTCCAAGAACCTGGACCTAAGGGACGGTTCTAAGAACGCTGGCAGCAATCCCCCTCTGTATCGCCAAGCTTATGCGCTAACGAAGATAACTGACAGCCCTCTTATCACCAGTGGTCTGTATAAGGGGCGCTGAAATTTCCTTAACAAGCTGTTTGGCATCGGGTTCCCGTGGTCCCAGGGTCTACACTCCCAAAGGAACAAACATTATACCCCTCTCCAATATCAACATAATTATTTCCGGCATTTTGATGACAGCAGCAACCGCGCCCGACGATGTTCGACCAATATGCGACGCCGCCAATGTGTCCACACAAGTCGCGTCCCAAACCAAAGACCTTCCCAACTTCCAAAGCCGTAGGGCTTTGTCAGGAGGCTTTCCATAATTACGTATAATGCCTGGTGAGCCGTCGCTCACGTACCGCAGGCACATTCGAAATTGTTGACCGAGCTCTCCGACACCCTCACCATACTGGCAAACATACGGATGAACTGGTAGCCCCCAGTCTCAAACAGATGGCCAAGGTCAAAGTGGTCTTGTCCGGTAAAGTCCCCACACCAGATACCACATCCCAGATTCACCCTCAACAACCGCTAAAAGACGGGCCCGGCCCGCAAGCTTGCGCTGCCGTCTATTAAATCCTGGTATACCTTAACTTACTGAGAGGCTCATTCCACTCTTTCTGAGAAGCACGATTTTCCGGAGGCTCACTGTTTGGACATATCTCACGCCAAGCAGACTCTGCATCTGACAAGTGCGTCACTTCCACGGTACCCAGAGATGGGTCAATAATAATTCCATGAAGACGTCGCACACTAAGTACGGACGACAAGTAAGCTGGGAGAGCGATTACGGACACCTTTCTAATTCCTAAACCTCCAAAATGTATGGGAAGAAAAGCCTGAGACCAAATACACCCGTCCATAGGACAAATTTAAGACCTTCGTGAGAACCCCCTGCATTAACCTATCCAAGGCAGGCGTGTGATCGGTGAATATTAAATTCGAGTCCCAACCCTAAGGTACCAAATTCATTAACAAACAAAACAAAAAATTATTAACCTGCTGAAATCGTTCAAAAATGTCACGCAGCTGACACATTTTTAAGGGGCTGATCAGACCATCAAACTAAACAACTTTCTCCATAGGACCAATATCGAAATCGCGAACAAAACAGCTGTACCATACGTTAGGCTCGAGTAGATTTGCAGTTTTGTATGGAAGAGTAGATTTTTTTCGCAATTTCTAAGTCGGTGTCATAGAGAAAGTTGTTCAGTTTTACGGTCTAATCATCTCCTTAAAAAAGTGTCAGCCAGCCAGCACATTAATAAGGACCCTATATAATTATGTGCGTGCGTACGTAGTTGGGTGGGTAGGTAGGTAGGTATATGTGTGTGTGTTTGTAGGGGCCTATTTGTTTTAAGTACCATCCGAGGACTCGCACCTGAATACACAAGGAACATCCGAGGACCTTTTCAAAGCAAGGACTTTTTTGTGGGTCCTCGGATCGGCCTGACCACATAATGGTCTTTATTGTGCTATTTGAACCTTTCTGTACTTGTAACAAGGAAATCTGACAAAGTCCTCGGTTCAGTCATCCGCTTTGAAAAGGTCCTCGGATGTTCCTTGTGTATTCAGGTGCGAGTCCTCAGATAGTACTTACAAATAGACCCCCACACACCTAGTGTGTACCTAGGTGTGTGTGGGGTTCTGTTTGTTTTAAGTACTATCCGAGGACTCGCACCTGAATACACAAGCAACATCCGAGGACCTTTTCAAAGCGAGGACGAGGAAAAGTCCTCGGTTTAGTCATGGGGAGTCAGGTTGGAGAGTGAGGAAGTGTGTGAAGTAGAGGGCGCCACCATCGATTTTTTACACGCTTACAACAAACCTCGCTTTGAAAAGGTCCTCGGATGTTCCTTGTGTATTCAGGTGCGAGTCCTCAGTTAGTACTTACAAAAATAGACCCCCACACACCTAGTGTGTACCTAGGTGTGTGAGGGGGTCTGTTTGTTTTAAGTACTATCCGAGGACTCGCACCTGAATACACAAGCAACATCCGAGGACCTTTTCAAAGCGAGGACGAAGAAAAGTCCTCGGTTTAGTCATGGGGAGTCAGGTTGGAGTGTGAGGAAGTGGGTGAAGTAGAGGGAGCCAGCATCGACTTTTTTCCACGCTTACAAAAAACTCGCAAAGCAATAAACAATATCGAAATCGCGAAAAAAAACTGCTTTCCCATACATTAGGCTCGAGTAGATTTGCAGTTTCATATGGAAGCGCAGATTTTTTTTCGCGCTTTTGATCTTGGTGCCATAGAGAAAGTTGTTCAGTTTGACAGTCTGATCATCCCCTTAAAAAGTGTCAGCATATTAAGAAGGACCCTATAAATTATAAATAAAGAACAAAGAAAAAAAACTGCCACTCCTACTTTTATTTCGATATTCTTAAAAGTAGAATAATTAGGTACCGATAAAAGTATTACATAAAAAATTCATTTTAGGCTTTTGTAATGGGTTTTGTAACTTACCTTAGCTGCAGTAGCAATTTTTCGTTTTGAATTTTCATTATTGCGAAAATCTGTAGTATTTTTGATTTTTGTACATTATCTAAAAGATTTTTGAAAAGAAGCTGTGATGGTTCAGTGGCCAGTAACCTTGCCTGCCGTGCAGGAGGCGATGGTTCGATCCCGTCCATGCCGACTCGTATTTTTACCAATGAGTTTTTCGGAATTTATGTACGATTTGTAACACCACTGACTTTTAGGTGAAGAAAAACATCGTGAGGAAACCTGCATGCTTCAATTTCGAGGCATGTATTGTACCTACTGTCCATTACAAGTGGCGACGGGCTTACTCCCCGTCACACTGGACAGAGTTTCGGTACTACTAGTACAACGTGGATGTTCTGAAGTTTCAGAATATTTCTGACTACCGCCTCGGGGAATATAGTCATGAGCATATGATATGCTATCAAAAAGTTTTAAAATTTTATCATTAATAAATTTATTATGTTACTAGCAATATAGTTAATAATAGTCACATCACACTCACATATTTTATCAAAACGAGGACAGAAAATTTCACACTCGGTCCTCAGTTGGTCGGAAAATTACGCTTTACACACAATGTCAGGAAAAGCTACCAATACGAGGACATCTGTGTTAAGTTTTACACACAAGTCCTCGATTTGGTACCAGAACCGGACAAAAGTGTAAATCAGGTGTGTAAAAACTCGATGGTGGCGCCCTCTACTTCACACACTTCCTCACACTCAAACCTGACTCCCCATGACTAAACTGAGGACTTTGACAGATTTCCTTGTTACAAGTACAGAAAGGTTCAAAATCGCACGATAAAGACCGTTATGTGGTCAGGTCGATCCGAGGACCCACAAAAAAGTCCTCGCTTTGAAAAGGTCCTCGGGTGTTCCTTGTGTATTCAGGTGCGAGTCCTCGGATAGTACTTAAAACAAACACACAGACACACACCCCCCACACACACACACACACAAACATATATATATATATTCACATATAATATACCCACACAGAACACTTATACCTAGCTACTAAGCTAAACCTACTTATAAATACCATGTTAATCTTACTTATAAAAATATTATGCTAAACTTACCTGTAACGTAACAAACATGCTAACCGTAGCTCACCAAACTGTAATCCTGGGAAGGCGTTGGTATCTCTAGAACTGGCCCAGTGCCGTGTTGAGGTCCAACGAGTCACAATGTAACCATACGTGTTTTTGTGTAATAAATATATTTTTAATTTTAATTAATTTTAATCCCACATATCACCACCAAGCGCCTCTCCGATTCTTTTATAATGCGCACAGCCAAAGAGTGGAATGCCCTGCCTGCGTCAGTATTTCGGAGCGCTTACAACCCGAATTCCAGATTAAAGTACGAGTGAATAGGCTTCTTCTGGGTAAGCTTGCTACATCTTCGACCCCATCATAGTCCTAAGGACTGGATTGAGGTCAAGAGCAAACCCATAAAATGACGAAGGTCTGATTGTCACGGGCTCTTGCTCTATTACTGTTATCTTTTCATTGGTATGCAGTATGTGAATTTACCATACTACCTAGTAAGTTTTTTGTAGCTACACTGTTCCAAAAGTGTGTTCTCCAAAAAAACCGGCCAAGTGCGAGTCGAACTCGCGCACTGTGGGGTTCCGTACCACCATACAATATTACCAAAAAAACGTTTTCTCCGGAATCCTTAACGCGAGCCCGACACACACTTGGTCGGTCTTTCTTATTTTGTGTTGACGCTTATGAATATTTGTACCCGAGTCATGGATGTTTGTATCTATATATGTATTCTACATCGTTGTCCAGTCATCATAATACAAGTCCAGGCTAGATTCTGGTACTTTAAATGTGACTAGATAATTTGTGTGACATTGTCCAAGATATTTATTTATTATTTATTTATTTATTTTATATCGTTTAAGGCTATTCTACCGTTGGCGCGCTCCATACAAACGTAGTATGGTGATATTTTCAATACTATTCAATTAAAGTCAATGAAATTTTTCAAAAACAATCTAGTAACTAATTTCTATGTCGGTATGAAGTCAGATTTTCGATAAAATTTATAGTTTTAAAGTTACAGTGCCACAAATATTTCCATACAAATCTTAAATAAATCCTAGCATTGAAACTGTATAATAATAGCCTTAAAAGATAGAGCCAAAACAAAAAATGTCGAAAAAGACAAGTTTTTTGTCTAAGAGGTATTGCGTAGGTAAGTGGTAAGTGCGTGGACATTTTGTTGTTTTTATTATTATTTTTCAGCAAATCCGCTGTAATAACGCATATTCTGTGAAAATGTCAACTGTCTAGCTATTATATAGTTCAAAAGATACAGCCCTTTATACAGATAGATTTGTTTTTTTTAAGTGGTGCGAATTTCGTTTAGAGGGAAAAAACGACCAAGTTTAGTGAGTGCAGGGAAAAAAGGGCATGCCGGCACAGCTATATAGTTCAAAATAAAAAAACGTCTACTCAACTTTAAATCTTATCTCGATAATTCAGTCAGTCTCGATGGAAAGAATAATTTTTGAAACGACAAATCATGCATCGCAAATAAAAGACCATTGAATCAGAAGATATTCTATAATCGAATAAACGTCAGATTGACAATCTTAAATGTCAGATTGAGTGACGTATAAACTCCTTGGATGAGAGACAAAGCTTTCAAACGTCAATCAATGCTCGCATGGTTCAAATTCTTAGCTCAAGAATGGGAATTGGTTTACTGTTTTCTGAAATTAAAGGTTTTAGGTTTCCGTAGCAAACTAAGGAAGACATTTTATATGAAAAATAATAAAAATACAGATGGGGTTGGCAATATTTTTAAAATGTTTTAGTTTTAGTTTAAGTATAAAATTGGACTCAAATTTTCGTGAACTGAATGATCATCGTCCACAGCTTAGATAAAGTATATATGTCTAGACTGAGCCTCACGCTTTTGCCCTATAAAACAAATGGGCCAAACTTTGGTGTGCGTGAGGCGTCATACAAATTATGTATGTGTGCATGAATAGCAATAGGGTTTAGAGGCCATTACTGGTTGCAATTTTTTTCAACGCGTTCGTAACCTTCCACAATTTATCTTGATATATAACTTATCAAAGATCTACAGCTTGAATCCACCCAAAAAATTGTTTTTAATTAACCCCTTCTGCCTACCGAAACTAAAATTAAATTTTTACCATGAAATTAAATTTTTACCATAAAATTAAATTTTTTGATTAAATTTTATCTAGGTAAGTTTTGAGTCATTGCTGTAACTAGGTATGCTAAGTTCTTATAAGGTATCTGAAAAAAAATTGTGACAGACGGGCGGACAGACGAACGGACAGACAGAGAGGTGATTCCATAAGGGTTCTGTTTTGTCAATTTTGGTACCTACGGAACCCTAAAAATAATTTTATCGAGACGATGATGAACACAGTCTCAAAAAGAATATCGTCTAATTACGCCCTTTTTAAGGTCTATTTTCATTTGGACGGCGATATATTATCAAATTTATCAAATCCATAGTTTATACGATAGCTAAGTCTTCCAAAATTATTCAAATGAACCCATTTATGCTAATTTAAATGCATTACGGCGCAGTTTCATATAATTTGTAACTTATTATAGGGCTCATTAACGTCACTTCTTAACTACTTTGATTTAAAGGCTATTTTGGCTTCTTATTTAAATTTAGCGTAAGACCATTTGAATGTAAAATTGAAGCCAAAAGCTCAATCCACATTACGAGACGGGCGGGCGTGGATTGACGGACAAGGACGGGCGCGGAGAGGGCAATGTCACGTATAAGAAGAGTATCTATTACTAGATACAGTACGGACACTCCCTTCCTCCCACCAACTTTTTACCTCGTACCCCATCTATCGCCCTCTGGTTACCGCGCACTGGTTACTCGTTACCTAAGAAGAAGGCTTAAGGTTCAATTTCTTTGGTTTCGCATGTGCTGACGTCATTTTGTCAATTTCAATTTTTGTGTGTGTAAAACTGTGGCAATGTAAAATAATAGGTACCAAGGCATAGGCTCCAAGGATCGCCACAACTCGCGATCCTGCGCATATTCCACTAACAAGAGCGTAGCTCTTAAATAAGATGGCGATGATGATCATTACAGTCAAATTAATGACTTTTATTAACTTCCCCTACAAAATTTATGTAATTATATTTCCATAACCGCTAACAAAATGTATCTTCTGGTACCGTTACGCAGTTTGTATTCGAAAAGTTTTCCAATAGCAAAAGTTTGAACCTATTTTAGGGCTAACGCACTGTAAATTGTTCACCCCCTGATGTATTACTATAAGTTAGAACGTTCGTTGAACAGGAAAAGGTGTATTCAAATATATTTTGTGATTCAGGGAGCAGCCTCTACATAATGGAGTCTTTTAAGAGGGTCGTTGAAGGGAATAAAGTAGGTAAATAAACTAATATTTTTATCGTAGATTCTATAAATAAAACCGGTCAAGTGCGAGTCGGGCTACTCGCGCACCGAGGGTTCCGTACTACACCACCACAGAACACAACATTATTAACTTAGAAAAAAAACTTTTTTTGTCCGGGAGCTTTAGCGCGAGACCGACTCACACTTGGCCGGTTTTTAGTATTTGTTATCATTCTGTAGAGTTTGCTCTATAATCACACTAAGTTTGATGCTTGCATATATTACCGTTTTTACTATAGAGCGTGAAGAAAAAACGTTGATAAAAACTAGTTTCTTGTTGAAAACCCCCCTTAATTTTTAACTTTCTGCCATTTTTATTATTTGTTAACAAATCCGCCGCAATAACGCATAATCTGAGAAAATTTCAACTATCTAGCTATTACAGTTCAAAAGTTACAGCCCTAAATAGGTAGGACAGACGGACGGACGGACGGACAGACGGACAGACGGACAGACGGACAGACGGACAGACGGACAGACGGACGGACGGACGGACGGACGGACGGACGGACGGACGGACGGACGGACGGACGGACGGACGGACGGACAACGTAGGCTTAGTAATAGGGTCCCGTTTTCACCCTTTGGGTACGGAACCCTAAAAACGATCATCGCGATATCGGGCCACATATGGTAGGGTTTAGTCATATTAGTTATTCAATGCTGAAAATACATGGAAAAGGACAGAGCAAGAATAGTTAAACAATCATACCACATCATACTGGTATGTGTTATGATTGTTTAACTATTCTTGCTCTGTCCTTTTCCATGTATTTTCAGCGTGTTTGCGTAATTTATTATACAGGATGTTAGGGTAAACAGTTGCATTACTTTAAGGGATTCTTTCTTATCGTGTGGGCAGAGCCCTGTTGTCAGAGTAATATTCCGAGAGATAAGTGTACTTTTTGCAACCATCAGCAGCAAGGCTGATTCAGTGTTTATGGGGTGTAGAGCTTCTCTGGGATGGGGATGGACCAGGTCTGCGTGCATAACTCCAGTCGGTTTAGGAGTTACTGATGATTAAAGGTCTGTAAAAAATTAGCGATCAGCTGCAAGGCTGATCGTATGTTATTTTTGTAGTATGCACTGTAGCTATGTGAACAGTACAAAAACTGACATGGTTCATCAGTCGGTTTAGGAGATACAGCCGTTCAAAGGTCGGAACTTTGAGTGGCTGTATCTCCTAAATCGACTGACAGTACTTGACAGTTTTTGTACTGTTCACATAGCTACAGTGCATACTATAACAATATTATACGATCAGCCGTGCAGCTTATCGTAAATTTATTACAGACCTTTAATCATCAATAACTACAACAATTACATACTTAATTTTTTACAGACCTTATGCAGGCAGACCTGGTCCATCCCCATCACAGAGATGCTCTACACCCCATAAACACTAAATCAGCCTTGCTGCTGATGGTTCCAAAAAGTACACTTATCTCTTATACTATAAAACTAGCCTATAACTTCTACTATTACCTGAAACAAAGTATAAAGGTAAACAAAAACTTTCAGAAAAAAAGAATATCCTGGAAACGGTACCCTTTCAGTACCCCTCGACGTAGAACTTATCACTCTAACTAATTCCGGAGTATCAACAAAAAAAATCTGCCTTCGCAAAATGCCCTTTAAATAATTTCGACTTGACTTCGGACATCTGTACTTTGGGTACGGTGCAAGTGTAAAGCGGAGAGAGTTGTTAATTGAATAGCACCAACCAAGACCTACCCCTCACACGGTGGACCGACGACCTGGTGAAGGCGGCGGGAACCCGTTGGATGAAGGCAGCGCAGGACCGGTCGTTGTGGCGATCCTTAGGGGAGGCCTATGTCCAGCAGTGGAGGTCCATCGGCTGAGGTGATGATGAACCAAGACCGGTGTCGTAAGAGGCAACTCAAAATAACCACACTGTGTCGCTGGCGGTCGACACGACAGCATCTCTGATTGCATCGATATCTCTTACAATCGTTCAGCAGATGCAAGACAAATCTATGCACACAAAGTCATGCACTTCAATAATATATGTGGGCGTCCACGCAAGAAGGGTCCAGTTGTCGGGTTTTGAGTTAAAGTTAGATTTCGGCATCTATATCAGTCACATAATCATATGGAATAATAAAAAAGGGGTGTTAAAATGCCGACAACTGGACCCTTCTTGCGGGGGCGCCCACATATTTTGATTTTATCTAAGTAGGTTGTTACCACACTACAGTGACATTCATAGTATTTGAATATGGCTATGAGAATTTAAAGGCCGAGAGTTCCGGGGTACCTAGTAAATGTCCAAGATTACCGTTATTTACGGACAACAGTTCTATATTAACTGTCACCTTTTTTATACGTCCACCACTTACACACTCTTACAGGTACGCACGGCGATACATCAAGCTATACAAAACCAACATAAGCTGGCCGTGCGACGTTATACGTTACTCGAGCTACGCGCGGCCATATAGCTTGATGTGTCGCCGTGTGTACACGCCCAAAATCCATGATGATCTTACTCCATGGTGATCTAGTGGCTAGGGTATCGCGTACCTTTCCATACAAAATTGTCACTGAAACCATTGGCTTTTGAAAACATCGGAAGAAAATCTACAATCCCTATAAATTTCCTTTATTTTCGAGGCATGTATCTTTTAAAAAGGGCGTCAGACTTACTATCCGTCACACTGGAACTTAGATCAAGAATAATCCAGTGAAAAACCCTCATTGCCTCGTAAGAAAGTTCGTAGCAAAATTCCATGTAGCGATTACTAAATCGCTTGCTCCTATGACATGCAAATCCATCAGATAGAATGATTGGTAGAGGGTTAACTCCCGAAGGGACCACGTCCCTTACCTGACTTCCATAAAACATAAAAAGACCACTCTTAGCACTCTTGTTACTAACGTAATAGGGGTCGAAATCCATTGATACGCAGGACTTTGTAACTTGGATCTTCCTTGAAAACCCAATAGTCTCTCGATACCGCTTGTAAGCCTGTGTAATAAGGTTGAAAATGGCTTGGTTCTGGGTACTTCCTAACAGTAAAGAATTTAAACCCCTGGAACTAGGTACTTGCCTTCTAATGTTTGTCAGAGATCAGGTCAACCTCCCTTTGATCTCGAAATGGGCTCTTTTTCTTAATGTTGTCTTTAAATTTTAATGTTAAAAGTTCGATTGAGGATTGAACCAACTTATCTCCAGCCTCCACCGATATACAGGTGAAGCAAAACACTCTAGTATAATACCTTCTTAAGGTGGTGCTTCAGACCATCAAACTGAAAAACGTTCAATATGGAGCCCACTTCGAAATAGCGAAAAAATATCAGCTGTCCCATGCATTTTAGTCGGTGCTGTAGTATTGTATGGCTCCATAGTGAAAGTTGTTCAGTTTGATGGTCTGAAGCTCCCCCTGAAGTATGGGGTGTTTTGTTACACCCTGTATATTGTGGCCGACCGGAGTCTATTGTCCTTTTCATTCGTAAGAGAAGTTATATGCCCAGTAGGCCTCGCATGCCACCCCCGAGAAAAGAAAACGACAAAAATCAAGATGTGCCTCCATCTTTATTATTTTACGTATGCGAGATAGAGAGCGCATGACGTTTTTCTCATTTTAACGCTTTGTCGTCGGTGGCATGCTAGCCGTGCTGAAGTGGGACATTATAGGGTCCTTTTTAATATGCTGACGGTCTTTTAAGGGGATAATCAGACCATCATACTGAACAACCTTTCTCTATGGGACCAACATAAATATCGGAAAAAAAAAACTGTTATTATAAAACTGCAATCATACTCGACCAAAATGTAAGGGACAGCTGATTTTTATTTTGCGATTTCGATGTCGGTCCCATAAAGTAGTTCAATTAATTGTCTGATTATCCTCTTAAAAAACCTTAATAGTAGGCCACCATGCGAACACAGAAGATACACACGGCGACACATCAAGCTATACAAAACCAACATAAGCTGACCGCGCGCAGGTCGAATTCGCGCGGCCAACTTATGTTGGTTTTGTATAACTCTTGATGTGTCGCCGTGTGTAAATAGTACATACAGATGTACCCCTCCATAGCAACTGGACAGATCCTCAACTGGACAGGATATGACAAGACGTGTGGTGTGGTGTCGGCTAAGAATAGCACTACCCCAGTTCCTCCCGTGGGTGTCGTAAAAGGCGACTAAGGGATCTAAGAAATCCGTTTAAAAGTGAGCCTTGCTACAACTGAATGTTTGAAGAAATTTTTAGCACTGCTTTTGACCACCCCGGAAGAGATTATGGTCGTTAGTTTATAAATAAACGAGCTTTTACCCGCGACTTCGTCCGCATAAATTATATACCAGATTTTAAGTCAGATGATAAGCTATCAAACAAAAAAAGTTTCATCAAAATCGGTTCAGTAGTTTTTGCGTGATACTCGAACAAACAAACACCCAAACAAACAAACAAACGGACAAACAAACAAACAAACAGACAGACAAAAAATCCATAAATTGGTAATTTGGAATCAGGGACATCTAAAAACCGTATCGTAATCTTTTTTTGTAAATATCTTCAATTTACAGACACACTTCTGTTACAGTTTTATAATAGTTTAGATAAATAACGCTCACAGGCACATACATTGTAATGATCCCAACCAAACATAATTTTGGAAACCGTACAAGAACAACAAACATTATACAATCCATGACTGAACCGGGATTCAAACCCAGGACCTCTGGTTAGCACCTCTGGAGCGGTGGGGTAAATTAAAACAGATAATACAAAAATTCAAATTTGTTTAATAGTAATGTTTACTATGACTGTCACAATGTCATTAATTTAACCTACAATTTAACTAAATAAATAACTTCATTAATAATATTAATTCTTATCACATAAACAAATTAACTGATAAATTACAATGTACCTACAGATTGTGTAGGTTCAGTCAACCAATTAAATGTAGTCCACCATAGAATCTATTCAATAAAACAACATTGGGAAAAGTTTTCTGAGTGGAGCTTATAGTCTCTGCCAACTCCTCTAGGTAAAGGTTTATGATTGTATTTCAATGTATGCCTGGCTTAACGCAAGACTTTCCCAAATTAATCCGTCTAATTTTCCCCTGCGTCTCCCTCGCTACACCATGCTTCTCAACCAAATGCCGTCTCACCGACGAAGGCTTCGCATACGTAACCTCACATACATTACACGCATAAATATACACTCGCTCGTGAACGTTGTTCGCATGAGCCAACATTTCGCCTCTCTGATGAAACTTCCGTGGACATTGCGGGCATTGAACCGTCTTTTCCATATGGTATATTGCATGCTTTTTCCAGACGAAACGTCTACGGAACGTCAAGCCGCATTTATCGCAAGCATACGGCCTTTCCCCGGAGTGTGCTCGTTCGTGTTCAACTAAATCCCAACGTCGAGCAGCTTTAAAACCGCATTGTTTGCAGATGTATGTACGTCCGATATTGTGGACTGCTGCCTGATGGTATAGTAGTTGAGCGTGTATGGCAAATCCTTTTGCGCAGTGTTCGCAAACGTATCGGTAGCCGTCATGGCTTTGCATGTGGCAGCGGTATGTCGATATATTAGCGAGGACTTTGTTACAAACTTTGCATGTTATATCTCGTTCCGGTGGGTTCTGGTACGCTCGTTGTTTAGTTTCTTTACGATTAAGTTTAATTTTGTTATGGATTTTTACTTTTATATGCTTGGTTGGTTTGTGGTAGTTTTTGTTGTATTTGCGAAGAGATTGCGGTGACATTTTTATTACTTTTTCTATGTTATCTAATAATAAATCTATGTTTTCTTCAGTCTTACTGTTTTCTTTTTCATCCTGTGAGGGTTCTTTTATGTATTCGAATAAATCGCCAAAATCGTCGTCGAAAATGTGGTCCGATTGTGAGTTTTCGCCGTAATCGTGTTTTAATATCTGTGGTAACACCTCTACTTCGTTTTCCGAATCGTATCCTTCGCAACCATCAGGAAAATAATGCTTGAATAACACAAATTGAGACAATTTCTCTTCAATTTCTAGTCCGGAAAGTTCACTTTTTGAAACCAATTTTGAGAGTTCCAAATCACTTTTTTCGCACTTTTGCTTAAAGATTATTGCTTGTTTGAGTAAATATAAGCATTTTTGGCACATAGAGTTCGGTAGAAAGTCAGTTTTCAGGCTTATGTTGGCGAAAGTGAGGACAGCTGTCCCGTAACAACTTAGGTTGTTTTCGTCACTGGATTTAGCAAACAAAGGAACCATGGCACTATTTTCGTGAGATAAACAAACTCTGCAGATTGATTTGTAAAAGTTTTCGTCCATTTCCATTGTAGAAACTTGTTAAAATTAAACAAAAATACGAGAATTTCCGAGATGCAGAATCACAAGAAAACTTGATTGACGGATCTGACAGCTGTCACTTTGACATTTCAATTTTCTTTGCTGAAAAGCAAAGGAAACAAATGCCATTACAGCCAAGTCTGACGGAGTGATTTTTATTGGTTTTATTCAAAAAGTTAACAAGTTATCGAATTTGTCTGAAGTCAAGTCAAGTGGAAGGTTTTGGTGGAATGATAGCACATTCACAACAATCTGTGTGTAGTATCACTCGAAGTTAATACTTTTCGTGATCGCTCGTAAATGCGTTTTTATTATCATATGTACCTACTTGTGTACATAAACTCAAGTTCAAAATCCGTTCCAGGGTGGTCAGAAACTTTACATCAACTACGACTACGAACATGTCTCTTTATACAGGGTGTAATATAAAATGGGACAGTCACTTAAAGGGGTGCTTCAGACCATCAAACTGAACAACATTCTCTACGGGACCAATATTGAAATCGCGAAAAAAAAATCGGGTGTCCCATACATTTCAGTCGAGTTATGTTTGTAGTTTTGTATGGGAGAGCCGATTTTTTTTTTCACGATTTCAGTATTGGTCCCATAGAGAAAGTTGATCAGTTTGATGGTCTGAAGCACCCCTTTAAGTAACTGCCCCATTTTATATTACACCCTGTAGATAGGGTTTAAAAGGGTATCAAGGTCCAAATTAATTCAATAACATTTTATAACAAATTACAGTTTTCGTATCTTTATCAACTACATACAATAACCTAACAGGAAAATATTCAATTAACCATATTATTATTAGGCCATAGTTTCTTTATAAAGAACAAATAATATCCAAATAAACAAATCAAAACCTATATATTAACATCCCAGAACATATTAAAGAACAAGATAGCCCTAACATAATATTTAAAACCTTATTAAAAAATTACCTAATTGAAAAATGTTTTACCTCGCTGCAAGAGTTTTTTGTGTAATATTGTTTATTAATAAGTAGTGTAATTTTCCTTTTTTAATTTTGTTATATTTATTTGAATTAACATATTTTCTTTGGTGCGCCCTTTCAGGGCTCGTGTTGTAGCTGTATCTACTATAATGTATGTTATTTAAGACCTAATGTACAACATGAATGCAATAAAGTATTGAATTGAATTTATTTTAAGGCTTCAGGATAGAATCACGTGCCATTTTCCCAAAACATCATTATTTGCCAATAGGCCATTGTGAAGTGTCACTATCACACCAATGGCAAGAAATAGGGTGGTCCATAACACAGAACATTAAAAGGGGTTAGAAATGCAAAGTAGCGCTTTTGCTGCTGTCGCCACCTTTGTCGCCTCTTGTCTTCTCGCTCACTGTGCTACAATTACTCATGCCCTGTCACTCGCACCACGCTGCGCGCCTTATAGTGTTATGCAAATCATTGCATAACCTGTGGCGACACGTTCCACGCCTACTTTGCACTTCTAACTCCTCTTATAATGTTCTGTGGTCCATAACAAATTGAACCACACAGCGTTCAACATCTATAATAAGTAAGTACCTATAAATCCTGTAATCTTAACTATTATAAAACTGTAACAGAAGTGTGTCTGTACATTGAAAATATTTACAAAAAAAAATTACGACATGGTTTTTACCTGTCCCTGATACCAAATCACAAATTTTTGGATTTTTTGTATGTCTGTTTGTTTGTTTGTTTGTTTGTATGTATGTTTGTTTGTTTTTTTGTTTGTTTGTTTGTTTGGGTGTTTGTTTGTTCGAGTATCACGCAAAAACTACTGAACCGATTTTGATGAAACTTTTTTGTTTGATATCTTATCATCTGACTTAAAATCTGGTATATAATTTATGCGGACGAAGTCGCGGGTAATAGCTCGTACACAGCTCGTACACAATATTTTTATGACTTTCTAACTTTTTTAATTTTTTTTAACTAAGAAAAGAAGGTATTACAAGTTTATCTCTTGAGAAATAGGTAATTTTATTTTTATAACAAGAACCCTTTGAGCTGGAGAGATTCTCGAGTAATCAAGTACCCTAAGAGAAACAGATAAAAAGGTTTAATTGGATTGAAATAAGATATCCGATCCTTTCTTATCGGTTCATTTACAAAGAGTCCTTTGTGGCGAAAGGCTAATTATTTTTGTGCTGAAGTATCTTTTTTTACGAGGTCGATAGAGCGTTAAGTAAAGGCTTTTAATTAGTGCGATTCAGGTTCAAATAATATGCGCTAAATGTTCACCTTATACCTAAGCCTTATACTTAATTTCTATCATCATCATCATCATCATCATCATCCGCTTATACAGGGTGTAAGGGGCAAACTGAAACGGTGAAATCAGACCATCAAACTAAACAACTATCACTATACAGGGTGTAACAAAACACCCTAGTAATACTTAAGGGGGTGCTTCAGACCATCAAACTGAACAACTGTCACTATGGAGCCAACATCGAGAATATTAGTCGAGTCGGTACCTACCTACCGACTCGACTAAAATGTATGAGACAGCTGATTTTTTTTATTGTTTCTCGATGTTGGCTCCATAGTGAAAGTTGTTCAGTTTGATGGTCTGAAGCACCCCCTTAAGTATTACTAGGGTGTTTTGTTACACCCTGTATATGGGACCTACCTCAGGTAAGACAAAAAAAAAATCAGCTGTCCCATACAAAACTGCCGTACCTACCCAACTCAAATTTATGGAACATGCGGAGGGCTGTCCCTTACATCCTGTATTATTATTATTGCGGGTTTCCGGGCTTGATAGGCTTACTAAGCCTGTACCAGTCAGACCATCGTCGCTGGTCCTTTGTGACCGCCCTTTTTAAAGTTCCGTACCAATCCACTCTGCGGCGGTGGGCTAGGCTATGAAGCTTGGTCTCCACCAGCTTACTGTCGCCAATGAGCCTCCTGACTCTACGTTCAACCAAGTCGAGTGCGGCAAGTTGATACTTGGCTGAGCCATCCCACAGGTGGCAGCAGTACTCCATACATGATCGGACCATCAAACTAAACAACTTTATCTATGGGACCAACATCGAAATCGCGAAAAAGAAGCGAAGGTGTTTATTCCATATTAAACTGCAGACAAAGTATGGAATAGCTGATTTTATATCACAGTGATATTATATAAAATCAACCAGGTAATTATAATTATCTTTAATCTAATAGGTAAATAGATTTATATGATAGTGTTGACAATTTGCTTTTGAGTCCTCTAATCTAAATACATTTAGGTGAATTTAGAATTTTACGTATGAAATTTACAAGGCAAGTGTGAATGGAATGGCTGAAAGGGGTCGCCCTAGGCGCACGTACGCTGACCAAATAGGATGCGTAGTGAAGAAGGGCCAAATAAAATGTACCCGGAACCGACGAGCTTGTATGAAGAGACTTATGGATGTTGAGGAGGCGAGAGATGTGTGTCAGAATCGTAGCATGTGGCGATCTGTTGTCTCTGCCTACCCCAGTAGTGGGACATAAGCGTGAGCTGAGCATATGTATGTATGTATGTATGAATTTAGAATTTGTCGAATCGAGCATTAGCCGAATCCAGAATCTGTTATAAATCGAGAATGTGCCGAATCCAGAATCAGTCAGATCCAGAATCTACCGAATAGAATCCAGAATCAAAAGGTCCGAAATTGAATAGGGTCATTTAAGCTTTTTGTTTGAATTCGTTGAGGAATTCGTACTGATTATTATCAGTAGGTAAAAATTTTATTAAAAACCTCACCGTCTTTTGAAAACACCTTTGAAATACCGTTTTGATGTTGGAAACAATATTTTAATATTCAAAGATTTTGCGTGAAGAATATTACAAAGGGAGCCAAAGCGAAAAAAAGTTCTTTGTTCAAATAAGACTTTGATTTGTGAGGTGAGGTTTCTTGACACTTCAATGTTCAAAGATTAGGTACCTATGCGAGGAGGGAAATAAAGATTATAATCTTAAAAGGGAAACTTATCACCACCATCAAACTGAACAACTTTCACTATGGAGCCAACATCGAGAAAAAATTAATAAAATCTGCTGTCCAATACAAAACTGCAGCAAAGATTATAATCTTAAAAGGGAAACTTATTTATATTAGTTTCCCTTTTATACTTAAAGACTTATATAAATGATTAGAGTTTACCCGTGACTTCTTCCGCATAAATTATATAGGGTCCTTCTTAATATGCTGACACTTTTTTAAGGGGATTATCACACCTTTAAACTGAACAACTTTCTCTATGGCACCAACATCGAAATCGAGAAAAAAAATGCTCTTCCATACAAAACTGCAAACCTACTCCTGCCAAATGTATGGGACAGCTGAGTTTTTCTTCACGATTTCGATGTTGGTCCCATAGAGAAAGTTGTTCAGTTTGATAGTCAGTTAAAAAAGTTAAAATATCAGCATATTAAGAAGGACCCTGTATAGGTACCTGATTTTAAGTCAAATTATAAGCTTTCAAACAAAAAACTTTCATCTAAATCGGTTCAGTTGTTTTTGCGTGTTGCCTGAACAAACAAACAGACAGATGCAACATCAAAAAATTGGTGATTTCGAGTATAAAGGACATTAAAACCATGGTGGTGACGATAATATGGGGGGAGGATTATCGTACCTATATAAAAAGTTTGACTATATACAGCGATCGCTTTGTGCGTGTGCTAATAGGTACATACCCAGATACTAACTATACACTTTCTCGTACTTATACCTTCCTGAATCAGATGGAAAGGGTGACCAATACGATCAGAGGTGAGGTCGGTGATTGGTGGTACGGAACCCTTAGTGTGTGCTCTCACTACTTGGCTGGTTTAAGTGTTCCGTACCAAAATTGGCAAAACGGAACATTTATGGAATCAGCTCGGTGTCTGTCCGTCCGTCCGTCCGTCCGTCCGTCCGCCTATCACAGGCATTTTTCTCAGAGACCGTAAGACATAAGAAGTTGAAACTCAGTACAGATATAATAGCAATTGCTGGTCCAATATCATAAATGAAGTAAAATAAAGCTTAATTTTTATATTGGGACAATTCGGGGAGTAAGAAAGGATAAATAAAAAAAAAATCTACCCTATGGTGTGGGGTAGGTATCAATTGAAAGCTTATGAAAATATGAGTCTAAAAATATAGGACTTCTATATACTTTTCAAATATTTTATTAAAACTTTGTTTAACAAAATTTTCAATTTTATCCCAGAAATTGCTGTCAAAATATAGCCATATAAGATCTGAAAAAAATCATGAACATCAGAAATAACGTGTAGATGGCGGGAAAATTATCAGGGTGGCTCTAACTTGGATAGTTTTTTTTCTATTCCCAAAAAATGAACACAAGTGTGACCAGTGTAAAATGATCTTCAGTTACTATGACTGTGACCACATACCTACTAAGTGTCAATTTATAGTGGTTATCATAAATGACCCATGTTAAACAACTGGTAGTACGGAACACTAATTGCCCGAGTCCCGACTCGTATTTGGCCGGTTTTTTATTTTCATTTCAGTAAAGGTTTTTTATTTTCATTCAGCTCAATTTTCTTTCACAGTTTAAACAAAAGCCCGTAAGAAGATTGGTCCGTGAAGGAGAACATCAAAAATGACTTACAAAGGCCTGACCCCAAAAAACTTTCTTGAATTGAGACGAAAAAATGCTCCGATAAAATGTGAAATTGATTCTTACAACCTTTCTCGCTGATAAAAACAATCTTTTCTCGAATTTTTAAAAGAATCGCGCTCTTTAATAAATGTTGGTTTTTTGATAAAAAATAACAAATATTTAGGTTTGAGTATCTTTTGTAAATTACCGTAAAAAAAAAAGGTTTGCCGCGATTATATAAAGATTTTATTTAAGTAAGTACTTTGTTAGATGTACTTAGGCTGTATTCAAGAGAGGAAAGGCGGGTTTCGTTTAGTCAATACAAACGTATTCCCCTGTTTCCCCCCTGGATGATAACACTACAGCAAAACATTTTGTACCATACAATCTATGTTATTTCTGCCATGTCCCTATGTTTTGATTTTTTCCATAAATTAATTACTATAGGAACTAGAAGCCTTCGAAAGTGACGAAATCAGCACCTATACAACGTGTTAATAAATTAGCGCAAAACCTCATACACCCCAACTGATTTATAACAAAATAATTAGATTGAAACAATAACAGCAAATAATGAAAACCGGTCAAGTGGGTGTCGGGCCTGTGCTAAGGATCCCGGAGAAATTTGTAAAATTGTATGGTGGTACGGAACCCTCAGTGCGTGAGTCCGACTTACACTAGTTATTTGCCGTTTCATTATTTTGATACCTGAAATTTAAAGTTAATTCGCATTTTAAGTTTTGAGGTTAAAATGATTTGTTATCATTTCAGCTTCATTTCAGCAATGAATGAAAGCGTTAACGTACTCATGGATACATTTTAATAATCTTGTTTTGGTAGTAAGTAGGGTGAGTGTGCCCGTGCGGTGGGTTGACATCAGGTTCAGAAAATTAAAATTTTTTATAAAAAATTATTTAATATTTTGAAAAAAAATTACCTACTTATGTTGAAATCATAATAATTCGATTCTGCTCTCGATTCTAAACAAACTACTTTCTAGTTATGCGTTAATTCATTAACACGTTGTATATTCATCATCATCATCATCTCAGCCGACAGACGTCCACTGCTGGACATAGGCCTCCCTCAAGGATCGCTATAACGATCGGCCCTGCGCTGCCCTTATCCAGTGAGTTTCACCAGGTCGTCGCCATCGGTCCACCTAAATTCGTGTATTCAAATAAAATGATTGATTATTCCATAATCTGCGTGTTCTTACCGAGCTGCTCCAGTCGTCGCCGCACTGCGATCTGTTCGCTGACAGGTTGTCTGACCTACTCCGAGAGTGTATGAGGTTTTGTGAGAGTGTTGCAAGAGTTAGCTCTATAACGGGCCAATGAAAAGTCTGTCTGTGTGTTGTTGTTGCCTGTCTTTGTTAATTTATGTTTTCTTTTAAGTACCTGCCTATAAGTTAGATTGTGAAACGGTTTTAGCTGTAATGCAATGTAATACATTTGTTAAATAAATAAATAAAACATAATAATAAAAAAAAAATGATTCCATACGTAATTACCTAATTCATTAGTTCCTCCATACAATAGCTTTTTGACGTAATTTTTTATCTTTATCAGGTTGTAAATTTTTCTAAAGTTTATTAACTACAAGTTTTTAAGTCTAAAAGTTATGAATTACAAGGGAGATACTTGCACACTGTTTTTTTTAAACTTTGGGAACCGCATTCAGGATCCATGCAGACGAATCCGGGAGCAAATTTTATAGCAAATGTTGGTAGGTACTAAAATTTTTGATGTGGAAAGTAAGTACCTATATAGGTACAAAAAATGCTGACTAGTCCACATCAAGCAAAAAATTTTACATTACGAAATACGTTCGGTTAATTACCGAATTTATCTCAAAAACCACAAAATAATAAAAACCGGTAAGGTGCGAGTCGAAACACAAATTGAGTAGGGTTCCGTAAATCATGAATCCAAAAGGGATTAATGAAGCTACTCCATTGAAAGGAATAACGCAACGCAACCGGGCCGAGAGTTTTTGGAAAAGGATGTGCCCGTAACAATATTCAATCCCGCAAATCCCGCGGAAACCCGCATTGAGCGGGATTGAAATTTCGTGCGAGATGTCGGTATTTCGGGATCTCGGTATAGCGAGATTGGCAGCCCTAGTCCGTACTACACACACGGCGACATATCAAGCTATACAAAGCCAGAATAAGCTAGCCGCGCGTAGGTCGAGTAACGTATAATGTCACGCGGCCAGCTTATGTTGGTTTTGTATAGCTTGATGTGTCACCGTGTGTACACAGTGCAGTACTCTTTCTTACTAATATGTATAGGGCTGGTTTAGTTTAGACCATCAAACTGAACAACTTTCAAAAGACAAAATCGAGAAAAAAATAAAAAAATCTGCTATGTCATATAAAACTGCACCTACGTGCTCGACTCAAATGTATGGGATAAGCAGTTGATGTTTTAAATTTTTTTCCGACGTAGTCTCCATAGCGAAAGTGTTTCAGTGTGATGAAACCACCTCTTTAAATATTACTAGACTGTTTTGTTGCACATTGGCCTCGATTCGGAGTGTACCACGACTAAACTAAACTAAATGTATTCTTGTCACTTTCTAAAATAAGATTAAGAAAAGAGACAGAAAACCAACAGCTGACTTTAGTGCTGTCAAAGTGACGTTAAACGCCCAAAAACGACTTAAATAAGATGGCGTACATTATGATGGCATCTTATTTTGCGCATTTAACGTCACTTTGACAGCACTAAAGTCAGCTGTTAGTTTTCTGTCTCTTTTCTTAATCTTATTTTAGAAAGTGACAAGAATACATTTAGTTTAGTTTAGTCGTGGTACACTCCGAATCGAGGCCATTGTACACTCAAACACAAAATATATTTATTCAATATAGGATACAATGTACCTCTTTTCGAACGTCACAATCTAAAAAGTCACAGATTTTGCTATATTATAAATTATGTCAGACTGGAATCGCACCACGCATTTGTGTCTTCAATATAGTCAAATATTTTATAATATGCCTTGCCAGATAAAGACTTCTTAATATGTGATTTAAACTTTCTTTCAGATAAATTTAATATTTATCGTCAGGAATTTTATTGTAAAAACGTATACACTAGCCCATAAATGATGTACTGTGGTACAGTTCTGGTATAGACGGATAAACACGACGATTTTATAATAGACCCTCGTTGACTACGGAACCCAAAAACCCGCAAAACACAGAACTACCAAACATAACAAAGCTAATTGACACTAAGAGCAAAATAGTCTGCAATAAGCTATAACATCCGCTACACCAGCAGCGGTTTTAAAATACATGGGCCAATAAAAAGGTACGTTCACACGGGGTGCGATAGCAACCGCGAAGTGTTACCTCATGTGTGAATGACTTTACGTTCCCCGGAGGCTGTGCTTGTATAGAGTTGGGCTTACACTTCTCACTTAGAGCAGGCCTGGCTCACTCTGCACTTTAGGTATAAAAATGTACCTACGCGGCCGGGCCCCGACGTCGAGGTCTAATTCATTCGAGTGTCACGCGCTCATTGTATCGCAGCGAACGAAATTTATTCATAATTGTTTTTTATAGTTTCGTAAATAAAATTAGATTAGTATCCTACACATTGTCGGATGTTTAAAATGATATTATAATATTCATAATCGAAAGATTGCTAAAAAAGACTGCATCGCAATCGGTTCTTTGGCCCGAATTTTATGTATTTTTCATTGTTTGGAACTATTCTAATGACTTAGATGAACCAAAATGTGTTTAGTTAAGTGTAGCATAGGTAGTGGTCTTTTTCACAATATTTCTTCTAAATCGAATCGGGATCGGAACGCACTACTGACATTCCTTGCTCCAGAGTCCATGTGTGCGTGACATTCACGTACAGAGAGTCAATGTGTGCGTGTCAGTCGTGCTTGGAGCGAGCGCAGCGTTCTTAGACAGTGAATCTTCTGTTGTACTCTTAAATATTCCGTGTTTAGAGTTAGCACTCTACCGAGATATCACAGAGCCATTTTTGAGTGACCTCAACAACGCAACGTCGCATCTGAATCGCCGCAACATCGCCACAATTCCACCGCTTCATTGATTGATCTGCGAAATACCGCGGTTATGTCACTGTAATATCGTGGCGATATCACGGCGATATAGCGACGATATCGTTGCTTCAACTTCTACGCTTAACACTTTCGTGGGCAGTGCAAATCCAGAAATGTCACTGGAAATTTCCATACAAATTCACACGACTGTTATAACCGTACTGGCAATACTGTGCCTAAACAACATCGAAACCGAAGAAGATTGTGACAGTACGGTTACCGCCGTAGTACGGTCGGTACAAAGACAACGGTCAAACCCGTACTATCAGTGTGTGCACTATTGAGTATGTGATTTTGAGGCCCCCAAAAAAAAGACCCTACAACGTTTAATTTTGGCAGTAGTGCAGTAGTATGCCTACACAGAATGGCAGTGGGCTTGGTCTATCCAAAAATCGTATTTCGAACAGTTTTTTATGACCGTAGTGTTTTTTTAGGGAGCCTGAATACGAACGGCTCATACCGTACTGCCAATTTTCACAATCCATTTTTACGGTTGTAGCCGTCACTGCCCACGAACGTGTTAAAATATCAGAGATGTTGACGATACCTGAAGACAACTAGCTGTAGCCTCTCTTCGCTGGTGGGTGATATTCTAAAGCCAAACAGCCATTTGACTGTTGTTATAATCATTAAGGAGAAACTTGTTGGAATGTTCCTCCATTGAAAAGGGAAGATCTTTCGCCAGGCTATGTGTGAAGCCTGGAAACTTGTAGGTATATGTATTTTTAATCTCTGTGATTATTACTCTTGCGCGATTTATGTCTTGCATTCGATTGTGTACCTTATTTGTAGTATGTTACGAGTTACGTATTCACGGTGAACGTTGTCTTTGTATGAAGCATTTTTTCAAGGACGACGGTATCGCCATCTGTATCTTCATTGCTATAACATAATAATCCGAGATCCGACCGTAAAATTATGCACCTACTTCATAGGCGAACGAAATGTGATTCTAGTGTATGTTTATACAGAGGTTAATTTAACGCCGCAAAGTTGCCTAGAAAAATCTTGCCGCAAGTACCTTTTCCATTAAAATATCTGGTATAACTTTTTCCACGTATCTGTTAGGGAAGTGAATGAGGTGCCATCGGAAGGAGACTGATCAAAAGTATTAGAAAAACTAGGGTTGCCACCTCTCAATCTGCCGCAACTATAGGGTTGGCAGGTTCAAAGAAATCATTTTTGAACCTGGCAACCCTAGAGTTGCGGCAGACTGAGAGGTGGCAACTCTAGTTTTTCCAGTACTTTAGATCAGTCTCCTTCCGATGGCGCCTCATTCACTTCCCTAACAGACACGTGGAAAAAGTTATACCAAAAATTTTCATGGAAAAGGTAGATTTTTCTAGGCAACTTTGCGGCGTTAAATTAACCTCTGTATAAACATACACTAGAATCACATTTCGTTCGCCTATGAAATAGGTGCATAATTTTGCGGTCGGATCTCGGGCTATAACTGGTGGGTGTTGTGTTGACATCTCTCAAGAGCCCAAAACCACAGAGATAAAGCTTTGAACAACCGCGCTAGTGGACAATTAGAAGAAACTTTTCTGCCACTTTTTGCGGGAGACGAGATAGCAAGAAATACGCAACTCTGGATTCTATTCCGTTACTTTAGAGTCTAATTTTAAATAAATAGTCTCGTGTGAACCCCAAACAAGAATAGTTGTTCCGCGATTATAGTCTGTCTCGTTTTGTGATAAGGTATAAAATTGATGCACATGCACAAGATCATTTGATCTTGTACCTTGGAAAAGGGGTATGTTAACGCAAGTCAGGTCTCTATTTAAATGGTCTAGTCAATCATAGATTGTCCAGTAGCGCGATTGTTCAAAGCTTTGTCCCTATGGGGTATTCTTGCGGTTGTAACAGCTCTAAACAAATCACACCACCGCGGCATACGTTTTTGTAAATTTGTGTAAATTGCTCAAAGTGCTGAGTCCTACCTACGTTCGCTCTTGTCAGTGTCACCGTATAGTTCGTATTAAATTCGAAGTCGTACAAATCAAGCCATATTCGCACTTTCTGACTTAAGAATAAAGGTTGTACCAGGTGACTTCTGATTTAGTTTAGCATTGTCACGTATATTTTAGACGTAAGTGTAAAAATGCGACGAGACTCGGTTTCGCTCTAGTTTTCATCTCTGAGATATGCTTTTATGGTACCATAGTATAGGTATTGGAGGTATGAATTCCTTCAGACTAGGGAATATAAAGTCTACAAATTGTTTCAGGCACTGTCAACATCTCTGATGTCCTGACCGAGTGGCTGCCGGCCTTTGAGTACCCACTGGAGCGAACATGGCGCTCATTCACCGAACAAATTTTTCTGCCACTTTTAGCGGGGGGCGAGGTAGCATGAAATCTGCAATTTTATACTTTATTCCATTACTTTAGATTCTAATGTTGAATGTTAAATATAATGAAAAACAGTATCGTGTGAACCCCAAACGTGATAAGTTCGAAGTTATTGTTCCGCAATTATAGGCTGTCGTGTATAGTGATAAGGTATAAACTGCCTCCGTGGTCTAATGGTTAAGAGCACTGGCTCTCGACACGGAGGTCGTGGGTTCGATTCCCACGGGGGACACCTAGTGATATGTCACTTTGTCCGTTTTCCCCAGTTGGTTAGGACATTGCAGGCTGAATCACCTGGTTGTCTGAAAAGAAAAATGATTCCGTGCTTCGGATGGCACGTTAAGCCGTTGGTCCCGGCTACTACCTCTGGTGGTAGTAGTCGTTACATAAAAACCACGTCAGAGGCCGTAAGGCGGTCTGAAAAAACTCTGACACCAGGGCTCTGCCCACACGATAAGAAGAAGAAGGTATAAAATTGGTCGTAGTCAATTGGCCATATAACTTGACAGAGGGGAATGCTAACGCATGGTCAGTCCATAGTTATATGGTCTAAGCTACCGGCTATAGCCACTGTGTCCAACACTCCTCTGATAGTATCGGTTTCCCATTCCATGACTGACGACTGGAACTTCAGTCATGGGGCCATTGCCCCGAACCTTGGGATAATTGCTCGAAACTAAATCCTCGCGGCCCCCTAGGGAATCTCGAGAACCTCAAGCGGATTCAGACTTCCAGCACGTTAGTTGGATGAAATTGTGAGAGTGACCGGATCGGATTGGATCAAATTACCACAGGACCGCGAGGAAGCGCGCATTAAAATGTATGTGTTCGTAAAGGTTTCGCTTAAAATTATATCAAAAGCTTTTTCATGTACCTAATCTTATATTACATTTCAATCACAATCACAATCTTATATTAGGCTGTGTTGTCATAAGTCAGTCAGGGAGCTGTCTAACAGTAAGTTTTACATATTCCTTCTTAATATGCTGACACTTTTTTAAGGCGATGACCAGACTATGAAACTGAACAACTTTCTCTATGGAATCAACATCGAAATCGCGAAAAAAAAAACAGTTGTCCCATACGTTTGGCTCCGTGTAGGTTTGCAGTTTTGTATGGTAGTGATGATTTTTTTTCGCGATTTCGATGTTGGTCCCATAAAGGAAGTTGTTCAGTTTGACGGTCTGATCATCCCCTTAAAAAAGTGTCAGCATATTAAGAAGGAATATGTAAAACTTACTGTTAGACAGCTCCCTGACTGACTTATGACAACACAGCCTAGAATCCGGCCGCGTTCAGAGGACCCGCGCCCGCAACGCGCTCTACCCGCGCTCGCCCCGTGGCCTAAAAATGCATTGCTTGCAATTTGAGTCTTATGATACGATAATAAATCTCGTATTGTATTTTGACGAGTGGCCGCGGGGTGAGCGCGAGGAGAGCGCGTGGCAGGCGCGGAGCAGGTGCAGGTCCTCCCCAAAACTACAATACGAGATTTATTATCGTGTCATAAGACTCAAATTGCAAGCAATGTATTTTTAGGCCGCGGGGCGAGCGCGGGGAGAGCGCGAGATGGGCGCGGAGCGGGCGCGGGTCGTATGAACGTGGCGTGGCCTTATTATTGGAAGTTTGTTACCTGTGCCACTGCAACCATCTACGCCCCTTTTATTATTATTATTTGTAAAAAGCCGTGGTGGTCCAGTGGAAAAAGCCGTGGTGGTCCAGTGGAAAAAGCCGTGGTGGTCCAGTGGCGAGTAACCTTGCCTGCCGTGCAGGAGGCGATGGTTCGATCCCCGTCCAGGCCGACTCGTACCAATGAGTTTTTTCGGAATTTATGTACGATTTGTAACACCACTGGCTTTTCGGTGAAGGAAAACATCGTAAGGAAACCTGCATGCTTCAATTTCGAGGCATGTATCGTACCTACTGTCCATTACAAGTGGCGACGGGCTCACTCCCCGTCACACTGGACAGAGTTTCGGTACTACTAGTGAAACGTGGATGTTCTGAAGTTTCAGAATATCTCTGACTACCCCCTCGGGGAATATAGTCGAGAGCATATGCTTATGCTTATGCTATGCTTATGCTTATGCTTTTATGTCCTCCAATCAAAAAGGACAATTAAACACAATAATTTACCTATACATAAAATCAAATTACAAATCTATTTGTATTTTTAGTAGTTCCGTATTAATCTCTATTTGAATCCCAATGATTTGAATACTTTCCTGAACGGCTGGCCCGATTTCGCGTTGCATAGTGAAGATTGAAGGAAAAAGAGGGGAGGCCTTTGCCCAACAATGGGACACAAAATTGGCTATTTAATTACGAAAAACAAAAAATCCGACTGCATAAAAAAACTATTAACTGAAAAGAGCAACAAGCTCTATAGTCACTAATCAGCTATAAAAACACTAAGCAAAATATATAATTTGAATGTTATTAGGTAGGTATCGCAAACGGGGACAAAGAAGAATTATAAAACGTTTGTACGTACTAGCTTTCATTTGATATCCATATTGTATTTTTTTTTTTAATTTTTTTATTCCCCCTCTTTTTTTAATTCGCAGACGCCATAACAAAATAATATGGCCTATGACAATCTCACGATTTTTATGAATCTAACGACACCACATACGTCAAAATACATCAAGCCGTTTAGGCTGTAGGGCGTGCCAAAGAAATAGACATACAAACATACATACATACATACATACATACATACTTACATACGTACATACATAAATACATACGCTCGAAAAACATAACCCTCCTTCTGGCGCAGTCGGGTAAAAAAATCACTATTGCAGTCAGGAATCGCAGCACGAAGATAGAAACATGAAACTTGGAATAATAGGATGTACGCGTAGGTAAGAAAGGATTTTTCAAAAATCAACCCCATGCAATGGGATCTTGAAATTTCACGCAATCCTCGCAAACGATGTCGCTGTCAGAAGCTAGTTTTTATTTTATTTTTTTATTCAAAATTAATAGACTCTTGCTTGTGCGTTAGCACTACATTTGCACCAGTGACAAATAGTTTATATGGGAGAATCTATCCCAATCTCATGGATTGTTTTTGGTCAAGAACAAGAAGAGATTGAGGATTGCGGAGCCTCGTGGCAGGCAAAAACGCGACGCGCGAAAACCACGCTTGACAAGTGCTCGGGTCAGAACTTGCAACGTGACTCCCAAAAGCTAGTTACTGTATAATTTAAATAACCAACAAACTTGATAGGGACACTTTACTCCATTTTGTTATTTCAGGATGATTCTCACTCAGGCTCCATTATGATTTTGTTTTTGAGAGAGGTTTTGTTGACGTTAATTTTACATTAAAACATTATATTATGTACGTCAATTATATGGCTGCTTCATTTTTAAGCTATGCCTAAGCACCCAAAAAGAAGGTGAAAAAATTGTCACGCGTTGAAACTTGGAATACGGTCTTCAGTAACCATACGAATGTGATCAATTTTAAAAGAAGAGTAAATAGGCTTTTTCTGGGCGAGCGCGCTACATCCTCGGCTTCATCTACACTTTCCATCAGGTGAGCTGAAGCCAAGCGCAAACCCATTATGAATAAAAAAAAAATCAAACTTTCTCTATGAAGTCAACATTCATAACTGCAATAGAAAACATTAAATGCTATGCGACCAAAATGTAAAGAATCCATGGTAAGCGTTGTTCAGTTTGATATGAAGCACCTCCTGAAAAATATCAAATATGCCCAGTACGACAGCATGTCAAAAGTCAAATAGTATAAGAGATAAGTGTACTTTTTGCAACCATCAGCAGCACCACTGATTAAGTGTTTATGGGCTTAGAGCATAACTCCAGTCGGTTTAGGAGTTATTGATAATTAGAGGTCTGTAAAAAATTTACGATCAGGTGCACGGCTGATCGTTTGATATTGTTGTAGTATGCACAGTAGCTATGTGAACAGAATAAAAACTGTCAAGTTCTGTCAGTCGGTTAAGGAGATACAGCCAGTCAAAGTTCCGACCTTTGAACCGTGAACGGCTGTATCTCCTAATCCGACTGATGAACCATGTCAGTTTTTGTACTGTTCACATAGCTACAGTGCATACCACAACAATAACATACGATCAGCCTTGCAACTGATCGTTAATTTTTTACAGACCTTTAATCATCAGTAACTCCTAAATCGACTGGAGTTATGCAGGCAGACCTGGTCCATCCCCATCACAAAGAAGCTCTTCACCCCATAAACATTGAATCAGCCTTGCTGCTGATGGTTGCAAAAAGTACACTTATCTCTCGGAGTAAAAGCGACAAAACCGTCAAGCGCTTTCGCATCCGCAAAGTAACAAAGACGTCACGATTTTTTTCGAATTTCTCGGGGCCGCAGTATCGCCCCATTTAGCCGATCTCGTTGACTATTAAAATGTATCTTACCTCACGCTCCAAAAACAAAAACGCTAAACGGATAAACTCGACATTTTTATCACCACTATACTTCCAACAAGCTAAACCAATTTGGGTGGACTTCAAAAATATTACTTTCCCTCCAAAAAGCGGGTTAAAGAAAACAAACATCCGTCCCATGACCTTGGATAAGCCGAAAAGCGGGCCGAAAGTTGTATAAAATTTCTTCCTTAAGCTCCTTACACACTGAGGTTATCTACAGGGTCCAAGGTCCAATTTAATAAAATGCTGAAGGTTTTAGGAGGGGTTTTTTAAGGGGATGACCAGACCATCAAATTGAACAACTTTCTCTATCGAAATCGCGAAAAAAAATTATGATCTAATCGGACCCCATGAAGCCCTGAATAAAGTTTGAAGTTCGAACAGTCCTCATAGAAAAAAATGCGAGCCAACTGAGAAGTATTTTCTCTGCGCAACGAAGCCGAATTCGTTTAACTAAGTTCTCTTAGTCAGAGAAGTCATGATGTTGACAGGCTCATATGGATTCATGATGTATGATTATCATAAACAAGATCTTGGTTGAAGTAAACAATTTTTATTTTTCAGTGCTCAATTACGATTTTTTCTGATGCTCTTCTCTGTGGTTTAATCGGGTGTGTATCTCCCTTAACCATACTAACCTCGTACCTATGTGTTCGTACTACAAACAGGCACTGCTATTTTGATTTACAGAGACAATAGACGGTGTCGCCGACATTTTTTCTTTTTTCTTCCTGCCCACCTATTCGTTGTAAGCGTGAATTTATCGAGTGCTCCCTGAATAGCAATGAGAATTGTACGTATAGGTAATGGTGTAGTGTTATTTACGAGTATAGTTAGCTTTTGCTTTGCAAAAGACATCCGGCACATAATACCTAAAAATGTATAACCGTCCTTCTATTTTTATTATGGACTATGGAACACTAGAAACTAACTGCAGGCATTCGTTTATTTTATAATGATTTATTAGTTTTTATCATTTTTATATAAAAAAAACATTGTGCTTGCAACACCTCCTACTTAACAACATTGACAGCCATTTTGGGGTTGCTGCTTTTTTATAATTTATTAATAAATGATTAAATAACTCGTTAAATAAAAATAAATGATACTATCTGAGTCGTTTTTATAAAACACCATAATTTATTACACATTTGACTTCAGTCAAAACTTCTATACATTTTAAGGTATTTTTTCAAGGGAGAGCGGCGGTTGTCCTTTGCTGTTTGATCCTTTTTATATCCTGAGCATTTAACTGCTTTGCTCATAAAGTAGTTACTGTAGTCGAAAACGGCGGTAAGAATCCACTCAGTCTCTCGCACTACAAATACATAGGTACATTAGTAAATACATATACAACGTGTTAATAAATTAGCGCAAAACCTCATACACCCCAACTGATTAATAACAAAAGAATTAGATTGAAACAATAATTTCATTATTTTGATAGTTAAAATTTAAAGTTATTCGCATTTTAAGTTCAGAGGCAAAAATGATTTGTTATCATTTCAGCACTGAAAGAAAGCGCTAACGTACTCATGAATACATTTTTATAATCTTGTTTTGGTAGTAAGTAGGGTGAGTGTGCCCGTGGGGTGGGATGATATCGGGTTTAGAAAATAAAAAATTTTACGAAAAAAAATAATTTAATTTTGAAAAACATTATCTATGTTGAAACCATGATAATTCGATTCTGCTATCGATTCTAAACAAACTACTTTCTAGTTTTGCGTTAATTCATTAACACGTTGTATACAATCAGTGTTGCCTACCATCGCATCGATTATGCTATCGATATCGATAGTATCACGTTAAAACAATTTATATTATCGATATTACTGAGATGCAAAAGAGCGATGATAGCCTATACGGAAGAGAGCTAGCGCCTCAATCATGAGGCAAGCGGTTCGATATCTGACCTGTACCACTAAGTTCTTTAGGGCGTCCAGGCACAAAATCCGTAAAAAATATCAAAAAATCAATGTTGCATGCCACCCACGACAAAGCGTTTAAACGAAAAAACTTCATGCGCGCTCTTTCCGGCCTACGTAAATAATAAAGATGGAGGCATATCTCGATTTTTATCATTTTGGATTTATTTTATTTGAATTTATCACACTTTTGGAGGGGGGGGAGGGGGGGTCCAGACCCCTAGGACCCCCCTGGGTACGTCCCTGATGGTCATAGTGTTACATAACAACCCTTGCTTGCAATAGCCGAACCAATAATCATAGGCAACACTATGAAGTCGCGAGCAAAAGCTAGTAAATCCATAAATAGACTAACATAATCCCTTTTGAGGTGGGCAGAGGCTTTTCAAAAAGTACGTAACAGTAGAGAGTATTTCCCACTCGAGACTAAATCTAGAACAAAAGGCTTTCAGTTTCCTCTGTTTGCTATTCGACGTCCGTTTTGCGCCTAAATGTCTGAACAAAGGACGTCTTCAGTACGTGATTTGGTTTCTAAACTGTTCCGGTGTATTTCAAAGGTGTTTGGATTGAGTATTCTTAGAAATGACTCCTATATCTTTCTTAATATGCTAACGGTGATGATCAGACCATCAAACTGAACAACTTTCTCTATAGGACTAACATAGAAAACCAGCGTGACCCCTTTTTTTCAGAGAATCTACCAAAATTACTGCTGAAATCTACCAAGTCCTATTTCAAATTCTACTTAAATTCTACCAAAATGTAATATAAACCACGTTTTTGATCAATATTATCATTTTTCGCATCGCATTTTTGTATAATTTTGTATCGGTTGTTATAATCACTTTGTAACATGGATGCTTCAATTTCCAAATAAATCTAAAAAAATATTGATTGTTCGTCCCTATGCAAGTTTAAAGTTGGTACTGTTTTCTGTGTGTATAAGTACGTAACTGTAGAGAGTATTTCCCACTCGAGACTAAATCCAGAATAAAAGCCTTTCAGTTTCCTCTGTTTGCTATTCGACGTCCGTTTTGCGCCTAAATGTCTTCAAATGACGTCTTCAGTACGTGATTTGGTTTCTAAACTGTTCCGGTGTATTTCAAAGGTGTTTGGATTGAGTATTCTTAGAAATGACTCCTAGTATACAGGTTGTACAATAAAATGGGACAGCTACTTAAAGGGGTGCTTCAGACCATCAAACTGAACAACTTTCTCTACGGGAACAATATTGAAATCGCGAAAAAAAATCGGCTCTCCCATACAAAACTGCAAACATAACTCGACTGAAATGTATGGGACAGCAGATTTTTTTTTCGCGATTTCGATATTGGTCCCATAGAGAAAGTTGTTCAGTTTGATGGTCTGAACCACCCCTTTAAGTGACTGTCCCATTTTATATTACACCCTGTATACTAACGTTTTTTAAGGGATGATCAGACAATCAAACTGAACAACTTTCTGGTTGGCATTATGAACTGATACGCTATGAACTCGAGACTTGGAGAAAAAAAAAATTATTTTTGAGAAAAACTTTCGTGAATTACCCTTTGCGTTGCGCAGTCGGGAAAAAATTTAATAACTACCTAAATGAAAAAAGTCAGCTATCTAAACTATTATAAAACTGTAACAGAAATTTGTCTGTACATTGAAGATATTTACAAAAAAAAAATACGATACGGTTTTTAGATGTCCCTGATTCCAAATCACCAATTTTTGGATTTTTTGTCTGTTTGTTTGTTTGTTTATTTGTTTGCTTGATTTTTTGTTTGTTTGGGTGTTTGTTTGTTCGAGTATCACGCAAAAACTACTGAACCGATTTTGATGAAACTTTTTTGTTTGATAGCTTATCATCTGACTTAAAATCTGGTATATAATTAATGCGGACGAAGTCGCGGGTAAAAGATCGTTCCATATAAAATTACGGAATAGCTGACTTTTTTTACGGTTTTGATTTTAGTCCTATAGAGAAAGTTGTTCAGTTTGATGGTCTGATCATCCCTTTAAAAAATGTCAGCAAATTAAGGAAGATCCCTACTTTCACTATGAAGTCAAAACCGATATCGCGAGAAAAAAAATTCAGCTTTTTATACTGGCAGTTCTGTATGTAACAGCTGCTTTTTGATAGCCTGAAATAAACTAGTTGCATGTACAAGGAAAATTTACTTAAAAAATTTGATGATTCTATAATTCTTATTTTCTTTCTTTCTTATTCCGATTTTTTTTTGATGGACGTTGAAAATTCACAATTAATTGTTCTAAAATGTAACTTCTATAGCTTTATATTGTCTATGGTCGGTATTTATCGTCCGGTATCAGCAGACAGGCCACAAGGGTTTTTTATTACTTTTGTTGTACCCTAAAATGGGAAAATCTTGAGTTTAACACTGAGTGAATGTCACGTTGTTTTTTATGTGAAAAAGGTGTCGTTTAACTCAAAACGGTTTAGGCCCTTGTATATTTCAAAGTAAACTTTTATTTTGTGATGTCTTACAAAATACATACGTGAATGAAATAATAATAGATATTTGGAAGAAACTAAAGAATACAGTATGTTACATTACATATACATATGTTACATTACATATTACAATACAGTATGTTACATTACATTATGTTTTTTTATTTTTTTATTTATAAATTAATGGACTCTTGCTTGTGCGTTAGCACTGCATTTCTGCCAGTGTCAAGTAGTTTATTGGGAGAATCTACCCCAATCTCAGTGATTGTTTTTGGTCAAGATCAGGAAGAGATTGAGGAATGCGGAGCCTCATGGCAGGCAAAAACGCGACGCGGGAAACCACGCGAGACGTGTGCTCGGGTCAGTTCCTGCAACGTGACTCCGTAAATTATGTTTTCAAGATAGCTTGGTGATTTTGACAGGCGGTTTTCGAGATTTCATTGTACTTTTTAAAGCTGTTTGAGCCGTCAAAGCTTTATAATACACTGAAATATACAAGATTAATTAACATTTAACATAAAATTAAAGGGTTTACGGCTCCAAAATATTCAGAAAGTAAAATAATCGCTCTAAAACGATCTGTCAAAATCACCATCCATGTTGGACAGACTGTAGAATGTGTTCTTATCGCTAAAAAGTGATCTCTACCACACAACCATAGGGTTAAGGACTGAAAAAAAGGGATGAGGAATAGACAAAAAGTAGGTACCTACCTAGAAACGAAAAAAAAAGAATAAGTATAATATAAGTACATTAAAATAAACTAAATGTTACGAAAAAATTAAAAACACCTTCAAAAAAACTAAAAAAGTAAAAAATAATATTGCAGCCGATGACTTTTTCCTTCGCATCTATAAGAACATTAATCTGGCCAAGTGTGAGTCCGTGATGCTCTAAGGATCCAGGGAAAATAATTTTATTATTTTGTGGTGGTAGTAGTACGGAACCCTCGATGCGCGAGTAGTCCGACTCGTACTTGGCCAGTTTTTAAAAGTCAGCAAAATGCACAAACGGATATCCCGCTTGGATATCGTAATATTCTTTCTGCCCCCTGGAGGAATCTAAGCGTGGGCATACGAGTGTTTACTTACCGACCCTTCAATTATTCTAACCTTGATGAGTTAAATCGTAACTCTAAACTTTGCCAAGTCAATCT
This sequence comes from Agonopterix subpropinquella, assembly GCA_922987775.1. Classification (NCBI taxonomy): domain Eukaryota; kingdom Metazoa; phylum Arthropoda; class Insecta; order Lepidoptera; family Depressariidae; genus Agonopterix; species Agonopterix subpropinquella. Next base: position 1,996,103 of record OV277714.1, read on the forward strand.
TGACTTTCCTGAATATTCAATCAATTTAGTTTAAATTAATATTAGAAACTATTGATTCCTGGTAAGAGAATCGTTTTATAATTATCACTAGCTATTGCCCGTGGCTTCGTCTACTTTATTATGCTATTAATTTGTGTAAAGTATCTTGTCAACTTTGATAAGTGCATTTCAAGAATCGCGATAATTTTATTGGTTTGGTGTGAATACTTTATAAATGTAACAAAATATCCTAGTAATATTTAAAGAGATGGTTTAGCTAACCTACCTATACATTGTATGTTATGCATAGCACATAAATTACTGAAGGATCGTTTTAGTACTATATCATGTAAGATTAAACTATTAAAGGGTGCTTTAACCATGCTTAGTAAACTTTACGATGTCTTAACTATAGTAAAGTTATACACTGTTTGAATTTGTAAATTTAGTAGGTCAAAGTTATTTTTGGAAACTGAATTTTGAGGATTGAGAGAACTAATTAAGCTAGATAGGATGAAAATTAAGTGCAGTTTACATTTACTTTTTGCATTGTGAATTTACATACATTCGTTTTGAACGGACCACCGAAACGGACATTTGAGTATAAAAAAACCGGCAAAGTACGAGTCGGTACTCGGGCAATTAGTGTTCCGTACTACCAGTTGTTTAACATGGGTCATTGAGAAACCACAATAAATTGACACTTGCTTAGTATGTGGTCACATAGTAACTGAAGATCATTTTACACTGGTCGCCCTGGTGTTAGTTTTTTGGGTATAGAAAAAAAACTATGCAAGTTAGAGCCACTCTGATAATTTTTCCGTCATCTACACGTTATTTCTGATGTTCATGATTTTTTTCAGATCTTATACGGCTATATTTTTTGAATTAGAGGTGGGGACAGCAATTTCTCGGATTGAATTGAAAATTTTGTTAAACATAGTTTGTATAAAACATTTGAAAAGTATATTTTTAGACTCTTATTTTTATAAGCTTTCAATTGATACCCCACACCATAGGGTAGAAAAACATTTTTTTTTTTAGTTACCATTTGTTAAGTCCCGAAATTGCACCCCAATATAAAAATGTAGCTTTTTTTACTTCATTTGTGACATTGGACCACCAATTGCTATATCTGTACCGAGTTTCAACTTCCTATGTCTGACGGTCTCTGAGAAAAATGCCTGTGACAGACGGACGGACGGACGGACCGACGGACGGACGGACGGACGGACGGACGGACAGACACCGAGCTGATTCCATAAGTGTTCCGTTTTTCCAATTTTGGTACGGAACACTAAAAATAGCAAAAACGCAGGTTATCGATTTAATTCACGATAAAGGTTTTCATGGGTAAAAAGTATAATATAATGGTTGATTCTCTATGTAAAAAGAAATTAAAATTTAAATTAGAGCATTATTTAGGAATTTATGTGCCTTGAACAATTTTTTGGCACTATATGACAATGACCCACTAAGAAAGTGTAAATTTTTTACAATAACCTTATATAATATAAAATAATGTTATGATATGACTAACATTCAAATCTTGAAACCGAGATTTCACTAAATACCCCGTCAATAGATAGTCAATTCATGTCATTACCCGACAGCGCGACGCAAAGGAAGGGTATTGTCTTCATTAAATAACACATTCACTTTGCACAAACGATTCTTAAGTTTCAGTTAAACAGTACTTTAGTCATATAATGTCGAGTGTATACTAAAACATGGCGTAAGACAGAAGTAGAGAGGAATGGTTGCAACGTAGACAAAGGAAACGAGGACTGAAATGATCACGGCACTGTTAACAACTTCGTCAGTCGCGCAAATAAGAACAGCGGAAGATATGGAGTCGACAAGGAAATGTTAGAATTATTTTAAGCAATAGGGGAGCGGACTGCATAAAATATATTTTGTTTTATCTTATAGTGCGGAAGCATGGACGCTCACTAGGCAAAACATGCACCAAATAAAAGTCGCACAAAGAGCCATGGAGCTTATCATGCTGGGCATATCATTTTTGAACCTCTTACTCAATCTGCTGAAGAATTTGGAGGGCCGATCACAAAGTAAAGTAGAGACAGGTGGGACGCTTGGCTAGAAGAAAAGCCGGCCGTTGGACCACGGCTGTATCGGAATGGTAGCCAAGAGAAGGACGTTTGGTCAGACGACATTGTAAGGGTTGCGGTTCAGAGATGGATCAGATTAGCATAGGACTATAAGGAGTAGCTGTATAAAAAGGAGGTCTATGCACAGCAGTGGGTTGATGTGGGAGGCTTTGATTGATTTGAGACAAAAAAGGGAGAAGAAACGTCAACAAGATTGACGTCCGCCATGCATTGCTTGCATTCGCTGATTGGCGAGTGCACGTGTGAACAATTTGCTTGACCCGCTGCTCGCGCCAAGCTGCACGCCGGGCTGTTTCCCGAGCTGCTTTCCGAGCTGCTCGCCGGACTGCTCGGCGCAAGTATGAACGCACGATGAAGATAAATGGACGTCCCGGTTGGTGTTATGGTTACCACGCCGGATTGCCACACGTCCTGGGTTCGAATTCCGGTTCGGTCATGAAAGTTATAATTATGTTTGTGCAGTTGTTGTATGGTTTCCATAACAAAAAGCCTGAGGCTTACTTGGGATCATTACAATGTAGTTATGTGCCTGTGAGCGTTATTTATTTTATTTATTATTGTATTTTATTTCTCTGACTACCCCCTCGGGGAATATAGTCGTAAGCATATGCTATGCTATGCTTTTATTTTAATGAAAGGCGTTCTCTGTATAGTACAAATACAAAGATATTTTTACAATTGTTAAAGGGTCACTTTTGGCATAATGTTTAAGATTTCGGGATAAAATAACGAAATCCTTCATATTCTTTTAGAAACCGACAAACTTTCAGATTAAAACTGAAAGATCGATCGCAAACTATCGCAGAACTTTAAGAAAAAGACAAAAAGTTTAGTTCAAAAAAGACAACTCCCGTCCCCCACAATTTAAAATATCGGCTCCATTTCTCTAAATTTTCCAGGAAGTCCTCGCTGAAAAATGTATAGTTTTTAGTCTTTAATACAGAGAAGCCACGTCGCACCGGCACCGCCTTAATTACGGGAGGGAAGAAAATGAAAACTGTAGAGTAGACATGTTTCAATTTCCATTTTAATTTACAGATGGGGACTTTTGACGCTTTTTGTAGCTAGTGTATGATTTGGAAAAGAGATGATACATTTGCAGTCCAAGAAAGTGATTTTGTACATTTTAGTTCCTCTTAAAAACATTTTAGTTTTTTTTTTATTTATAATTAAATTGGACTCTTGCTTGTGCGTTAGCACTGCATTTCCGCCAGTGTCAAGTAGTTTATTGGGAGAATCTATCCCAATCTCAGGGATTGTTTTTGGATAAGAATAAGAAGAGATTGAGGAATGTGGAGCCTCGTGGCAGGCACAAACGCGACGCGCGAAACCACGCGAGACGTGTACTCGGGTCAGTTCCTGCAACGTGACTCGAACATTTTAGTTGTTCAACATTGAAAGTCCAAGTGATAATAAAATATTAAATACAATTTTATAATTTTTTTTAATTTATTAATTTACAAGGTGTGTGTGTAGATAGTTGCACTATTTAAAAGGTTATTGTTCTCATGATACTTAATAACTTTACCAATTATAATAGAACCAAAAGTAAATTAGCTAAAAACATTGTCAAGTTTTCTTATAGCCATACATTCAATTAGCCGGTTGTATTTCTTTTTCGCTAACTTACCTTTGGTTCCTTTGGTAAAGTTATTCAGAATGCAGTGAGATGAAATAGGCTAAGAAAAAAAAACCGTCTACATTAACACCAAGCATAATAAAAAGGAGTCAATTTATTGTAGGTCCACAAACGGTTACGTTTATTGATTGTATTACACTCTAAAAACATAATTTAATTTACAATAGTAATCGGACGAAAGATTAGGTAAAAATGCAAACGGAATTATGAAATAAATATAAAAATGCACCGTTTTGACTATATTTGCTAAGATTATTTTTTCCTATTAAAACAATGCGTGTATAGGAACATCTTATATTATAAGAAAATAAAAAAAAATAAAAATAACAATATAACTTAGCGACATTTGGAGTTCATGAGGTATGTATAGCTAATATTACCACTATAATCTAGAGATTATGAAAAACAATTCGATATCTTCTTCTTATCTTGTGGGCAGAGCCCTGGTGTCAGAGTTTTTCAGACCGCTTTACAGCCTCTGACGTGGTTTTCATGTAACGACTACCACCACCAGAAATTGTTAACGTGCCATCCGAAGCACGGAATCATTTTTCTTTTCAGACAATCAGGTGATTCACCCTGCAATGTCCTAACCAACTGGGGAAAAACGCACAAAGTGACATATCACTAGATGTCCCCCGTGGGAATCGAACCCACGACCTCCGTGTCGAAAGCCCAATGCTTTTGACCATTAGACCACGGAGGCAGTAAGGAGGAGCAATTCGATATGAGTTCCATACGCTAACATTTTTATGTTAGCCTATTTCCCATACTAAGATTGAGGATCTTCTTTAGTCAAAATAAAAAAACTAAAAAGTTAAAAAATAATATTGCAGCCTATGACTTTTTCGTTCGCATCATAAGAACATTAATTTGTTTTATTGAAGTCGCTGTCAAGCCGGTACGATTCGCGACATGGCTTGCATTTTTTGGCTTGGCTTGACACCGACTTCTATAAAACAAATTAATGTTCTTATGATGCGAACGAAAAAGTCATAGGCTGCAATATTATTTTTTAACTTTTTAGTTTTTTTGAAGGCGGTTTTAATTTTTTGTTAAAATTTAGTTTATTTCACAATTTTCAGTGGTGAATTCATTAGTTCGATTTAATAGGAGTCCTTTAAATTAAAAAACGCACTAGTCGGCAGTACGATTTTCGAAGGTTCCCCTCGATTTCTCTGGGATGCCATCATCAGATCCTGGTTTCCTTATCATGGTACCACCCTCGGGACATCTCCTTTCCAACAAAAAAAGAATCATCAAAATCGGTTCATAAACGACGAAGTTATCCGCGAACACACATAAAAAAAAAAAAAAAATATATATACGGTCGAACTGAGAAACCTCCTCCTTTTTTGAAGTCGGTTAAAAAAGGAAGTACAATTTTTATACCTTGTTTTTTTCTTTATTTTTCACTGCACAAATTGAAATTATTATTCAGCTCGGGATTGCATTTTGTTCATTGCAGAAATAGCGAATCGATTTGATCAGAAAATTTAATTTAGGTAACATCAGGAACCCAGGGAATCAACTGAACTAGAATAAATAAGAAAACCGCGTTCGGTCCAAACTATTGGTAAAGTTTATTACTCTTCATAACCGGATTCATATTCCCGGATCGAAGGTTTATTTTATCCGGTTCTTTACTATCAGCAGTTAAGTTTTTGATCACATTTGATTCTATCAGTTTTTATTCTAGTTGTGTAGCGTGGTTTTGTCAGATTCAGAAAAACGAGAATGGTCAAGATGTACATAATTTATTTTACACATGCCAAATTGAGCGCCCTTGACAGTTTTCTCGTTTTATCGCATTAGGCTGCGTTCAGACGACCCACACCCGCCCCGCACCCGCCCCGCGCCCGCCACGCACTCAACCCGCGCTCACCCCGCGTCCTAAAATGCATTGCTTGCAATAATCTTATGACACGATTATAAATCTCGTATTGTATTTTAGGGGAGTATGGAGGTGCTACTGGGAATGTTCCTCCATTGAGAAGGGAAGTACTTCCGCCAGGCTAAGTGTTATGTCTGGGACCCGGCCGTGGTCCAACAGTTCTTAGTTGGACCTTGTATATAAATATATCGAATCTCTCTGATTATTTCTCTTGCGCGATTTATGTCTCGCATTCGATTGTGAACCTTATTTGTAGAGGTTACGAGTTACGTATTTACGATGAATGTTGTCTTTCTATGGAGCATATTTCCGAGAGCGACGGTATCGCCATCTGTTGGCATCTTTGCTATATAACTTGTGGGTGCCGACATCTGTAGCAAGTCCCCACAGGAGCACCTGCGCACGCCCCGCGCTCTAAAATAGGTAGGAAGGATACTTATAGGATATAGGACGGTATACAGGGTGTACAATAAAATGGGACAGCTACTTAAAGAGGTGCTTCAGACCATCAAACTGAACAACTTTCTCTATGGGACCAATATCGAAATCGCGAAAAAAAAATCTGCTGTCCCATACATTTCAGTCGAGTTATGTTTGCAGTTTTGTATGGGAGAGTGGATTTTTTTTTCGCGATTTCGATATTGGTCCCATAGAGAAAGTTGTTCAGTTTGATGGTCTGAAGCACCCCTTTAAGTAGCTGTCCCATTTTATTGTACACCCTGTATAGGTATCCTCCGTACATGACTGCTTTCCTAGTTAGTCTAAATTGGCTATGAGAATTCGTTGTCAAACCAGTGACGGAGAATAAAAAAATATATACCATAAATAAATAAAATATTAAGTGGACTATAATAATGAGAAAGACTATGAGGTTCACACACTTAATTCAAAAGATAGAATTAAGGAAAAACATCTTTCCTCCTACTTTTACGTGTTACAGCCAATTAACTTTTTTGTTAGTTTTATTTCACTCAACACGTATTGCTAAGTTTCGTTTTAAGGTGCACCACCTACTACATACGGAATTCCAATCCGGAATTCCGAATCAGAATTGTTATTTTGTATACGACTTGATGCCTCCGTAATTCTGAACGGAATTTTCTGGAGGAGGAAAATCCATACAAAGTCGTTATCCTTATTCGGAATTCCGGATGTGTGTGGCAGGCGTAAGATCCGTCACACGCATACGGAATTGCAATCCGGAATTCCGAATCAGGATTGTGATTTTGTATAGGATTTGACAGCTGCGCAATTCCGAAAGCAACTGTGGAGAGGGAAAATCGTAATCCTGATTCAGGATTCCGGATTGCAATTCCGTCTGTGTGTGTCAGACCTAAGACTGGGTGTATATATAACAGGTCCCTATCTTTATTAAACAAACTGAAACTAGTGGAATATCTTTAATTGAATGCCAACTAAACGCAAATAGAACAAAACTATGTTCCACTTGAAGTAGTAGTGATAGAATGGCACCTGGAACTTTGTCTACAGAGCAAGGCATGTAAAGTTCGCTAGTTTCACGTACGTACATGCGAGTTCTGCGAACTGAAATAATATTCTATCTCCTCTGAAAAGTAAGTAGGTACCTAAGAGCGTGTTATTTCTCTGTGGTAGGTACTTCTTCTTTTTACCCGACTGCGTTAGAAGGAGGGTTATGTTTTTATGTATGTATGTTTGTATGTATATTTCTTTGGCACAGCCTACAGCCTAAACAGCTTGACGGATTTTGACGTATGAGGTGTCGTTAGATTTGTAAAAATCGTGAGAGTGACATAGGCTATATTATTTTATTATGGCGTCTGCGAGTTTAAAAAAAAGAGAGGGAATAATTTTTTTTTTGTGGAAAATTACAATATGGGTATCAATAAAAGCTAGTAAACAGACGATTTCAAATATATATATATATATATATATATATTATAGTACTTTTATGCTACCATTTCGACACAAGCCTAAAAAGTATGAAATAAACTAAATTATTACGAAAAACAAAAAACCCGACTGCATAAAAAAACTATTAACTGAAAAGAGAAAAACAATAATCACTAATCAGCTATAACCAAACTAAGCAAATATAATTTGAATATTATTCGGTAGGTATTGCAGGCGGGGACAAACCAAAGGATATAGGTATGTTTTATACTTAATTCTTCTTTGTCCCCGTTTGCGATACCTACCGAATAACATTCAAATTATATTTCCTTAATTTGGTTATAGCTGATTAGTGATTATAGAGCTTGTTTTTCTCTTTTCAGTTAATAGTTTTTTAATGCAGTCGGGTTTTTTGTATCAATAGTTCTTCAGTAGTGCTTTTATACCTATTTTACTTGTCAGGTGTTTGGCAGCATCAGGTGAAGCGTGGGCTTCTGCCGCCCGGGGTACGGACCGATTTTGCCGCCCCCTTATGAAGAACTACACAAAAAAATAACGGAGCAAGCGGAGCGAGCACGAATTTTTTTTGCCCAACATGTTTGTGGCCAGACATATTTTAGTTTATCCATGTATAAATAGAAATTTAGAGCGATCGAAACGACCTCTACTTTTCACTTTAATACGAATCGCCGACCTAGATCTGACATAGTACATTTAAAATCACAATCAATGTAACTTTTCGTTCTGTTTCTAGGTTATATACAACGTGTTAATTAATTAGCGCAAAACCTCATACACCCCAACTGATTTATACATATAACAAAATAATTAGATTGAAACAATAATTTCATTGTTTTGATACTTAAAATTTAAAGTTATTCGCATTTTAAGTTTTGAGGCAAAAATGATTTGCTATCTTTTCAGCACTGAAAGAAAGCGCTAACGTATTCATAGATACATTTTTATAATCTTGTTCTGGTAGTAAGTAGGTAGGGTGAGTGTGCCCGTGCGGTGGGTTGACATCGGGTTCAGAAATTTTTAAATTTTGCAAACAAATTATTTAATATATTGAAAAAAATTACCTATGTTGAATTGAAACCATGATAATTTGATTCTGCTCTCGATTCTAAACAAACTAAATTCTAGTTTTGCGTTAATTCATTAACACGTTGTATATACTGAAAAGAGACATATACATACATACATCTGGTCACCCTTATGTCCCACTGGGGTAGACAGAGACAATAGAATTAGAAGAACACATGCAACGATTGACACGGCTTTGTCTGTCTGTCTGTGTATTTTATCTGGCATCTTAGCATCAAAATATGTGGATTGATTTCGAAGAGGTATTTTGTAATCGAAAGTTAATTATTAATTTAGCAAATGTGTTTTTTGAAAATCAGTTCAGCAGTTTTCGGGATTAGTTTTGATTGAGAGCTTGAACCGAATCTTACAAAGGAGTTAAAGTACTACTAAATCCTACCCTGTATCAACAAATAGCCATAACAACCTATTTTACATAACCTACCATCTCTCAGAGCAACTATATAATTAAGTCTCCCGTAGGAATATTGCATATTACAACTAGATCAAACAACGGCTGCGTATATTAAATTAGGTTCCAGAGCAAAAACAGGGTCCGCAGAGAGTATTTGAACAATCATGTGAAGTTGTGTTTAGTAAGAGAAATGTTTGTGGTTGAACAGTTTGAAGTAAAAGGTTATTATGCATGACATTATTATCTCGAAACCTCCTAATCTACTTTACTAAAGAAGGATGCTCTGAACTTCACCCGTATTTTATTTATTTTGTATATACATTTTTTATAACGTGTTATAAATGTTAACTTTGTAAATGAAATGTAAACTTTGTAAATTAAATTTAAACTTTGTAAATTAAAATGAAATGAAATAAAATGAAACAGATTTTTTGTACAAGTAAAAAGCAAACAGCGTACCTTTATTTTAGATAAAATAAACCTAAAATTCTTATGCAAGGACTCAAAGGAGTATCTCATTTTTCATACCGCCTCTTGCAAAATACTCAAGGAATGTCAAAATAAAAAAAATGGTTTAACAAATCTAGCTAATCTTAAATTTCTTACTAACAAAAAAACATACGTAACAACGATAAACAACATAAACACACACAGCCATCAAGAACAAAAAGCCTGTTACTAAAGTGAATACAAGATCTAGTTCCAGAAACTCCCGCCAGGAAATGTTGGCGGCGGGCGCGCGCAGATGTCGCGCACCTCCATGTCGCAGCACGTGCTCGGTCCACCATACTGCGCGCTCTAGAGGTGGCTGGGGCTGATCGTGCATCAACTCTCGCAGCTTGACTGTATTGGCACGGTAACTGTGAATCGGAACAAAATGTTATTTTAATTAAAAAAAAAAAATACTAGCGGCCCGTTCCAGCTAGGGACTTTGCTCGGGAGGGATCCATATAGGTAAATATACATATTATACACAATCACATAAACCTTTCGGGAGAAATTATCTAGGTGACAGTGAAAACCGTATCAAAATCCGTTGCGTGGCTTAGAAGTAAGAGGAGACACAGAAATGATGAGGTAGTGATTTTGTTTTCTACTATATATTTAATAGAGATCAAACATAATTTAATTTTAGATGATGTTTCTCAAATCTTTTTGTTTTTTTTTTCGTATCTACCTACAGGTAATATCTTTAAATACACGCAGGTCTTCGAAAATGGTAGGTTTAAAATATTATGAGTGGTTTTGTAATTTGTCAATAATTTGTGAGATATCAAAGACTCAAAAAGTGTCCCTCTAACTTTTTAACTGTAAAAAACTTACATTCTAAAAAACTTCTAAAAAATATATATATACCTAAACAAAAGCATAATTATTATGCTCAGGACTGTATTCCACGAGGGGATAGAGATATTCTGAAAACCCAGAATATTTATTCGATTTTTTTATCGATCGCAAGAAAAATATTGTTTTTCTGACACAGTTTTTCACTATGAAATAGAATAGTATTTTTGTTGCCGATAAAATGCTACAGAACCCTTCGCAATACGTAGTCCGACAAGCACTTGCCCGGTTTTTTCACCTTTTATCTCCAAGAACGTTGTCAATCGCTTTTCTAAAGTTTTCTTCGCTAAGATCTTCCAATTCAAGATGAACTCCAATTTTGTGGTGGACAAATTTTTCCGCATTGTACCATTGGTCCGCAAACATCGGTATACAAATGACTGGTACACCGGCTGCTATAGTTTCATCTGTTGATTGTAGTCCACCTTGCGTAATGAATAGTTTTATTTTCGGATGTTCTGAAATGGGAAAACGTTTATTAGTCTCTTCAATTCCATTTTATTCATTAACAGAGACCAGAGTCCTATTTAATAAACGTGAAAATTGACAACGAAAATTGTTACTTACTGCATGTTTAGCGTCATTAGTAACCAGGGCTTCTACCCGCACATTCGAACTTCGCAATTGTGTGAACATTTTCGTTCCAATATCAACTCTATTACAAAGAAGTGCGGACCGAAACAGTGGCGATATATCGAACATCGAAAGTCCGGGTACAGGGCCAGCAATGTACTCTGAATTGTCATTGTCAATTACAATTTGTCATGTTTATTAAATGGGGCCCTGACCATAAATATAAAATATTTCAAGCTAACTTTTGCCTGCTACTTCATACGCATCCCGTCATTGAAACGATGTACCTATATTATTTATCTCATTACGATGACAGAAGCCAGTGAATTTTAGTTAGTTAGATATACATAACACAAAGAGCAGGTACCAGAAGCATTATTTTATTTTTATTTTATTTATTTTCGGAAGATTAACAGCATTACAATTTTGTTAAACATTCTTATGTAAATCTAGGCGCCAATTAAAAATCTTCACATTTAGTGTATACATTTTTTTCAAAATCGGTGAATGCAGAAGTAAAACACTCCAAAAGTTAGGGTTAGTCCCCTAAGAACGTTTTCTTGTAGCTATAATGCTTCTGGTAGCTGCCCTTTGTGTCCCATCTTAACTTTTCACCCTGTATAAATATCAAACTAACTATCTATCACATAATTATGAAGTTCCCATGACAAAGCAATAATTATGGTTACTTGGAGCAGATCTGATGATGGAGAGGGAAGGTGGTCGAGGGATCTTAACGTATTGTAGGATTTTTTTTTCAAATGTCTACAACTACGTTTCAACTATGTATTTCCTTGAGAAAATATAAATATATTTTAAAAAATAACTTACTTAGCAGGTCAGATTGTGGAAACCATTTTCCAATTTTGACATTCTTAGATATTCCAGCTATTTCATCCTTGTCCCACTTCCATAAAATGTCGTAGGGCAGTTGAGAGAAAACATTGACGAACATCTGTAACTTTTCTGGTGGTAACTGTGAAGGCATTACATTGGAACCAAAACTCATGTAGATAACACCATTTATTGAGGAATCTAGGAAAGTCTTAAGGTCCTGGAAAACAATGTTGAAGATTTTGAGATTGACTTAGTGTTATCAACACTATATATTTTCTATTAATAATTGACTTGACTTCTCTATTTACAGGGTAAAATTGTTATCATTAGCATCCTTCTAAACTAAGAGTCTACCCATCCAACTGAACAACTTTTACTATGGGAGCAAACTAACCGGAGCAAAAATTAAATCAGCTCTTGCATGCATTTGAGTCAAGTTAAGTAGGCATTGCAGTTTAGTATGGAACATCAGATTCTATTTTGTTCCGATCTTTTTGCTCCCATAGTAAAAGTTGTTCAGATTGATGGATAGACTCTTAGTTTAAAAGGATGCCAATGATATCAATTTCACCCTGTATAACGTCCCACCTCTTTACCATTGGGATAGACAGATACTCTTTTGCCTCATTCACATCTATCATCATTCTCTTGCCCATTTCCCATTATTTAGGGTCGGCGCAATATGTCATCTTCTTCTATTCATCTCTCTTAGCTGTCGTTTTAGCACTCACTCCTTTCTTACACATTATCACCCTTCACACAATCCATCCATTCTCATTCACATCCATAAATTTTTTATACAAGCCCGCCTATTTCGAGTACACCGCACCTTGTAACCGATTTGATCAGAAAACGTTCTACGAGGGCAAGCTCTACAGAGACTTCCATTCAAATTCGCACGATAAATATCTTTCGTACATCTGGTGTCGTCCATCCTCTCCACTTGTGCAATCCAACGAAGAACACATTTCTCTATTCTTGTTACAACGTCCTCTTTTAATTTACACCTTATCTCTAATCGCACCATTTCTTACATTATCTCTCAAAATAACACCACACATACTTCGCAAAGAACGAATTTCTTATTTTCGTGCATCTTCTGTCATTCCCAGAACTAACTGTCATACATAAGTGTGGGCACCAAGACACCATTGATTATAGCAAGTTGTGCCTGTTTAGACACAGACTGGATAGCCACAATGGTATTTAATTTGTTTCCCACTGTCAGTATCCTATAAACATCACCTTCACAATATCCAGTCTCCAGTAAGCAGACTTCATAAATAAACAAATTCATTCCCTTGTTGCACTTTTTCCTCCTCAACCATTTCATAGTAGTCGGTCACACATTCATCCCTCTCCACTTACCACTTTTACCACTTTCATAACTTTCGTTTTATTCACATTCATCTATTTACTTACTTTTGGTAATTCTTTCTCCGGTTTTTTATGAATTCCCCACATATAAACAACACTTGGTGGCACAGGATGATTTCCCTCCCATATCGGGTGTATATTTAAGAACAACATATCAACATTGTTACTTAATTCACTTATAGATGGTATATCTGGTCCAAAATATCTCTTTAACAATTCGTTTTCTTTTTTAATATGTGATTCATACGCAGACCTTACGATGTAATCATTGTATGCTTCTTTCACCTTTTCCCAAAATGTCAAATGATATATTCTCACATGGTGGATCAATGGATACAGAAGAGGGTGACTAGGTGCTCCGATTATATCATAGTTTCCAACTACGGCGCCAAACGAACTAGCCTGAATTACTGGACCTTTAAAAATATGCGTCAGACCTAAGGCTGGTCTTATACTAGCCTCAATTATTAGCAAATCAAAATAATCACTCTTATTGTTAATTAAGTCTTGAACATCAGGATGCTGTGTTAATGCCTCAAAAATAAGTGATCCGGCATCGATAAATATTTTAAATTGATCAACTACAGTTTCCGGACATCCAAATAGTATTTTGTGTTTTATATTCTTCCAAACAGCGTACGTTACATCATGGATATCGATTTCCGTTAGATTAATTGGTGTTGCTCCTTTTGGAAATGCTGGATCTGGTGTCACTACAACCACTTCATGTCCTCGTTTGGCAAGTTCTTGTGTCAGTGGACGAAATACAACTTGGTGACTTATAGACGGTGTTGGTATTACTGCGAGAATTCTTGCGGCTTCATTATAATTGTAAATATTAAACAAAATGTACACTGAACATGCAATTAGTTTCAGTAACATATTGAAAATACGTCTTGATGTGTTGCGACTAGTGGTTCGTTCCGAACTGATATTTATAAATGAGACGATCTAACTTATATAAACAGAATGTACAAGTCATAACTATTATTTTATAATCATTATTTGTCGAAAGGTTGTTTAAACGAACTGTAATAAAAATGATAAAATCGCCATTTGTATGAATAATCTATCGACTTATCGATTTGTTTTACAAGTAACTAAAATATAAAAGTGAACTGGTGGTTCGGTACAGAATAAAGAGATCCTTCATATGAGTTCGGTACCCTCTAAAACATATTTTTTTTACTAAGAATATTGATTTGTTATTAAAGTAAAAACAATATTGGATAACCACGAAAAAGAAAAAAAGTAATGAAATGTCTACTTATTTGAAATATAAAGCACAAAATTACCGAAAATTATTGATTGATTGATTTTAATTTATTGTTTTTATTTTTGTTTTTTTTTTGTTTGTTTTTGTAATATACATAAGTAATATAACAAACTAAAAACAAGTGATAAAGATAAATGAGTCAGACGAACTGTGTACAGAACATCAAAGACCTTGACTTTGCTTCCATGTCATTATTTGTTATTAAAACGTCACAACAAGTAAGTTAAACATATTATTATTTCTCTGTCTAATTTTGAGGAGTTCTATTGTGTAGCTCCAAAGCGCGTCAGAAATTATTATGTCATTTATTTTAAATGGTTCTACACTGACATTAGGTGGTATCATCAATCATCATTCAGACAACCTATCAGTTGTTTATTTTGTTTAACCTGTTTGATCACTACAATATAATGTTTTTTTTTTTTAAGTTTATATATTTAAATATTAATTATTTTTCTGTTTTTTTTTGCTGTCTACATTATTTTCGTTTGCAAATTCCTCTATCCTAAGGTTCAGGTTAAGGGTCTGGGAGAAATAGCTTTTTAGCGATAAGTGATTATGCTAATGGTTGTCGGTTGTCTGGAAGAAATAGCTTTTTAGCGATATGAGATTATGCGAGATTAGATTTCTTGCCGCATCTTCTCAGCAACGGAAACCCTTCCGAAGCGGCGCGGGGCGGTAAAGTCAAAAAATAACGTTTAAAATGTTATAATTAATTTTTTTTAAGTTTTGAATTGCCCTGATTAAAAGTACCATTCTTACTAGCTACAATAAACAGTGTAAGCTGTATGGCAGAATAGGTCTACGTAGACTGGTCTTTGTAATAAAATACAGTGGTCTGCAGATACGATTCGCTGGCAGTAATTAAATAATAATCAAATGTGTCCAAAACACTCTAATCAATCAAAACCGAAATTAGTTCATGAAATTTTGAATTAAACGAATTAAGCACAATTGCACGCAATTAAATGTCAAAGAGTAAATCAATCACGCGGTCAGAGGTGCCGGCCGGCAAATTAATGGGACAGATTGTCCCAGTAGCGGCACAGATTAAACAGTATTATTGTTCAGAAAAGAGATGCGACGTTTGATTCTTCTTTTGTTTCATGTAGTTAGACTTTTAACTTAGACAATTTAATAGTATGGACGCGTAACGCGTGTCATTCTCCTATCAAAATTTTTCTGTAATGTGGTCAGCTGTACTTTTTGACGTTAATGTCTTCTCGCGATAAGCCGATAAAGGTGACGTTTGAAAAACTATGCAGATAATGAACTTTGCTTATAATAGTACTCGTCGCGGTGAACTCAGTAGTATAGTCAGCTGTACTTTGTGACTTTTTGATGTTAATGACTTCTTGCGATAAGCCAACGATGTATAGCTTTGGACTACAAGTATGTTGTGGACCGTTAGTACAATTAGGCACGAAGTAAGTAAGTATTATGATAGTACTACATACCAGAATATTCATTTCGTGCCCCTCCCTAACCTTAGATACCGTACCTCACCCCGCACTTCAGAGGCGATTTCAGGGAGCACGCAGCACATACAGCACTTTAGTGAGATTTTGCCGTACCATCCCCCCCCCCCCCCTCATTTCTAAATGTTATTTGTTTGTCTACTTATCATCTGTAGAATAAAATAAAAAAAATTTATACAAAAACATTGTAAAGTAATTATTAATTAAGTAAAATAGTTACAAAGCAAATAAACATAATATCTTTAAACAAACAAGACTAAACAAAGAACAAAATAAATAACATAAGAAAAAATTACTCTTAAAGATCACTTTTGGCCGTCCCTGGACTTCGTAAAGTGATTTTGACTTTACAAGAAATAGGAAAATATGAAATCGTCACAACAAAAGCAAAAACGTGACGCGTCTACACGATTCTCGTTACTCTATGGCTATTGGTAATCTCGAAGGATTCGGCACTAAATGCTTGACGTGAACGGAAACTTTGATCTGGTTCCGAATTAACGATTGTTGGACTTTAAAGTAGTTTCAGCACAGTTTCGGTTTGGATGGCACGAGTTAGTTTCGTAGGGAGTCTAGAGTACCTATCTACGTATACAAGCTACCTATTTATGTATACAAGTTACATACATTGAAAACAGTATTCCTTTTTGAAGTATAAAGAAACATTGCTACTATAAGTAGCAAGGCTCACTTTTAGCAGTTTGAAGGAAGAAGGGAAAAAAATTGCGCATGGTATTGTGTTCCTACACTACATTGTTGCTGCAATTGTTCTTTGCTACTCTCACATTTTTTGTTTTACTTTTTTTATTTTCCAATATACATAATAATATTAAGTACCTACCTATACTAGTTGTAGATTGTCATCTAAGGTCATTATTTTTCTTTTATTGTCTGAGACGTTTTTTTTTCTTTTGTGACTGTTAAATTACGCATGAGGTGTTCACTTTTAAGTGGTTATGCATTTAGCTTAAGAAGTAGTTATGTAAGTAAGCGTTTTGTATCCAATTATACAATCTGGCAGCCCTGCTAGACAACAATTTATTAACTTACAAAAAAAAAATTTTTCACCGGTACCGACTCATACTTGGCCGGTTTTTATTATTTGTTGTTATACTGTAGGGTTTGCTCTATAATCACACGAAGTTTGACTCTTTTATGTATTACCGGAGCGACAAGAATTTTTTTGATAAAAACTTTTTTCTTGTATGAGGACCCTTTATTTTTAACTATTTTTTATTAATTCTTATCAAATCCGTTGTAATGTACGTTACATTCTGTGAAAATTTTAACTCTAGCTATTACGGCTCAAAAGTTACAGCCCTAAATAGGTAGGACAGACGGATGAACGGACGGACGGATGGATAACGTAGGGCTTAGTAATAGGGTCTCGTTTTCACCCCTTTGAGTACGGAACCCTAAAAAACATTCGAGGTACAGTCGATTTTTTTAAGTCAGTTCGAAATGAGTCTCCCATGTAAATGCGATAGACATTACATCTACGTAAGTTTTATTTCTCCTAAATTGTTAGGAGCGAAAACTGGGACAGAAGCGTGTTCCTATATACAAAGTAAACAATACAATACATAATCAACCAATAAACACTCAAGGAAGTGATTAAGGCTCCGATATAAATCAACCGAGGCGAGCGGATGGAAAAACAGAACGCAGCATCCAAATAGATAATTTACTTTGGTCGTAATTTATACACACGCAGTGTATGTTTTGTTTTCCTCTTCGATTTCCGCGTCGTTGAATTTTTATGGTAACCTAAAGGATATTAATATTCAGTAAAAAATTTTGCGGGCGTTTATTCAATTTGGCGGTTCTGTGAATTAAATCTTGGGTATTCTTTCTTGGCGGCCTTTTTTTTGCGTCACTAGAAATAAAAAATGTTTTTTATTTATTGATTTATAGTTTTTCTTTTTTTTTAATTTTTTTTTATTGAACTAAACGCTTGGAAATCGTTTTAATCCTATTGCATTATTTGAATAATAAAAATACACAATAAGCTAATTATGAGGCTAACACAGCTTCTTTACTGCACGGTTAGATATTTGCACTAAAGTCATGGATATTTGTATTTATACAACGTGTTAAATAAATAAATTAAATTAAATCATACACACCAAGTGATTTATAACAAAATAATTAGATTGAAACAATAATTTCATTATTTTGATATTTAAAATTGAAAGTTATTGGCATTTTAAGTTTTGAGGCAAACATGATTTGTTATGATTTCAGCAATAAATAAAAGCGATAACGTACTAAAGGATTCATTTTAATAATGTTGTTTTGGTAGTAGGTAAGTAGGGCGAGTGTGCCCGTGCCGTGGGTTCATCGGGTTCTTACAAACAAATAATTTAATATTTTGAACCACTCGATTAAATAAACAAAATACTTTGTAGTTTTGCGTTAATTCATTAACACGTTGTATATTATGGTTATTTTAAATTAGTTGGCGAAACTTCACCAGGATTGCGATTTTTGAATCTCATTCGCTGAGTTCAGCAGTTGAAAATGTCAAAATTAGTGTGGAGATACGCATCTTTCTACTGCTGATTTGACATTCAAAAATCATACTTCAGGGCCTATGTCGAAAAATAATTTAAGCGAAACAGGAGTGGGATAGCTTATATTACGGCCTGATGCGAGAGAAAGAGATGGGGCGGCGCGCGCGCCTGAAACGAATCGAACGCCAAATCAAACTTTATTTAATTGTGATTGTACTATTTATGTAAGTTCAATTCTGCTCTAATCAAAATTTAGAAAATATCAATCTCTTTTTTTTAAATCAAGTCTTGTGTTTCTATTATTCACCGTTTAGCAGTTCCAAGCGTTTATAGATAAAAACGGAGGCTACTTTGGCTTGTTTTTCTATCGAGAAAATTTGTCTTAATCGTGTTTTGGCTCTAATCAAAACTTCAATTATATGTTCAATTTACACATATCCGAAAATCATACTCCTACTGTTAGTACTTCATGATATATGAAGCTTTGAAGAATCCTATTTTTTCACATAGCCCCTTCAGGAGTGCAAATTTTGAAAGTCAAATCAGCAGTAGAAAATTGCATATATCTTCATAATAATTTCGACATTTTCAACTGCTGAACTCAGCGAATGTGATTAAAAAATCGCACTCCAGGGCACTTGCTAATGATAACATTATCAAGAAGATTGCATTATCAATGTTTTAATTGATATTGATGATTAAAAAAATATTATTATCTTACGTATCGTACGCAGTGTGTGGGACGCGGACGGACATTGACCTCAGAATCCTATAATTGTACCTACTTAGTAACAGATACCAATTAATGTATTTGTTAAGTATCGCCAACAATTTAGATTTAACCTTATATTATGTATTATATTTACTATACAACGTGTTAATGAATTAACGCAAAACCTCATACACCCCAACTGATTTCTAACAAAATAATTAGATTGCAACAATAATTTCATTATTTTGATACTTAAAATTTAAAGTTATTTGCATTTTAAGTTTTCAGGCAAACATGATTTGTTATCATTTCAGCACTGAAAGAAAGCGCTAACGTACTCATGGATACATTTTTATAATCCTGTTTTGGTAGTAAGTAGGGTGAGTGTGCCCGTGCGGTGGGTTGTCATCGGGTTCAGTAAATTTAAAATTTTGCATAAAAATTATTTAATATTTTGAAAAAAATTACCTACTTATGTTGAAACCCTGATAATTCAATTCTGCTCTCGATTCTAAACAAACTACTTTCTAGTTTTGCGTTAATTCATTAACACGTTGTATATCGTTGTCATTAAATGGAACCCCAGATAATTTTGTGTGATAATATCCAAAATATTAATTTATTAATTGTGGTTTACTCATCGCCACTAATTAATTCTTATTTAATTAATACTAACAACCCCACTGCTCATGTTCATCTAAAAAAGGGATAATCAATACGAAAAGCTAAAGCAGGATTACAAATATTTTAGGGCAACAGTAAATAATTCTCTCTCGTTATTTCGGTCTCTTGTATTAGTCAGGACGAAATATAGGTCACCATTGGTATTTGCGGTTACTCTATAATGCACAGTGGATACTATTGCGAGAAGTGTTGGCAAAAATGTAAGATTTTTAGGATTAAAATTACGGAGTGTTTTGCTCTTTTGTATGCTTGCCCATATTATAAACTGCTCCCCAATCGCGCTAATTTGAAACAGCGAAGTTCAATCCTTATTCAATTACGGTTCTAATAACAATCCAGTTACTATTAAACGGTTCTTAATTCCGTGTCGCGCTAAACTTGACTTATTTACTATGGGATTTAAAGCCTTTCACATGTGAGCGATCTGTTAAAACGGCTCTAACTGCTGTCAAATGATTAGTGCGATACCGAATGTGTCAAAATTGATGGTTTGCATGCAGTCCAATCACGGTTCAGTGAAGATTTATTTGGCGCGAATGGTCTCCTGAACTTTACCGTTACGTTACAGTTACCTTACCGTAAACTAGACTCTAGAACCTGGCCCTGTACCCGGACTTTCGATGTTCGATATATCGCCACTGTTTCGGTCCGCACTTCATTATAATAGAGCAGACATTGGAACGAAAATGTTCACGCGATTGCGAAGTTCGAATGTGCGGGTAGAGGCCCTGCTGATTTCGAATATCTTGTTTGTATTTTAAGCTAAGACTTTACTTTTATTCGCTATTGAATTTTAATAATCACTTATCGTGCTTCTGTCTATAAAGTATATTAATTTCATTAATTCACATTAAATTAAAATTATTTTTACGCATTTGCTTTGCTAGAAAACTCAAGACAAGGTCCTCATATGCAATTTGTACTATTTTCTTGACATACGTTATTACAACTTATTTCCTTTTAATTTGTTGACAGCGGTCAATAGATAGCAATCTATTCTTACCAAACTGGGTCAGCGTGGTTGACCATGAACTATTTCAAAATGTATTAAAGTGTTTTCGATGGTGTCCAAAAGGTTGAACTAGTAATAGAATTATATCAGTACAGTCGAAAAACTTTTCAAAATGTGACAAAAACCTTATGTCCAAAAACTCTATGACATCGGACCCACAGTGCACTACTGCGACACATTAGTATTCCGTCAAGGAAATCTATTGATTGAATTATTTATGGAATTCCGTAGCTGATGAATGAAGCTGATTTGGGATTGTAATAAGCGGTTAGGAAGAGTGAATGTCAGTCTATTTACTATGACTGTCGTGCTACCTATGACTATGGTAATTAACTACTGTAAATGTTGACTGCAGTGACTGCTTGATTACAAAAGTAGCCAGGTGGGCAGAAATTGCGAAAAAATATATTTTTGCGCACCAATACAGGGTGTAACAATACACCCTACCCTAGTAATACTTAAGGAGGTGCTTCAGACCATCAAACTGCACAACTTTTACTATGGGGAGCAAAACAGTCAGCGCAAAAAGAAATCTGAAGTTCCATACTAAACTGCAATGTCTGCTCGACTCAAACGTATGAAACAGCAGATTTTTATTCTGACTGGTTTGCTCCCATAGTAAAAGTTATTCAGTTTGAGGTTTAAAGGTTAAATGATATTTTTCCATACGTATACAGGATATTTTATTAGACTGTATACCTACTACGATATAGATAAGCTAACGGTTTTTTAAGATTATGATCAGACCATCAAACTGAACAAATTTCTATATGGGACCAACGTCAAAATCACGGAAAGAAAATCTGCTGTTCCATACAAAACTGCAATCCTACTCGACCCAAATGATAGGACAACAATTCTTTTTCGCGATTTCGACCCTTTATTAGAGAATGTTGTTCAGTTAGTGAAAAAATCAAGTACGTGTACGTACTACGTGTACTTTTCCTTACATCTCATATTACTAAATATTTCTTTCCATGCACTTTAAGAATATTTAGCTTTTAGCGTTAATTAACTAAGTAGTTAAATACAAAGAAATAACCAATTCCCGAAGAGAGTTTCTGTTCCAGGCGTGTATTCGACACGAAATCGACTCTGGGAAAAGTTTCCTCATTTTCCTTTAACATGGAATTCTCTTCGTAATGCTCTGCGAAAAGGTAATTTATTAGCAAAGTCTACAACTGACCCTACTGAGAAAAGGGGAGGCTCTTTAATAGATATTTTCTAATTTTGCGAGCGTCTGTGGCTCGTTGCGAAGAGGTATGGACTATCAATCATGAAGGTTGGGATACGAAACCGCACGTATGTAAGTACCAATATGTTTTTCCCATAGATTTATATATTACTAGCGTAGCATAGGCCCGTCAGAATATTTTACAAAAACCTTCTTCATAGAAACAAAAATTTGCGCCATCTGTCATAATCATAACTCGTATATTATCTAAACTATTATAAAACTGTAACAGAAGTGTGTCTGTACATTGAAGATATCTACAAAAAAAAATTACGACATGGTTTTTACCTGTCCCTGATTCCAAATCAAAATTTTTGGATTTTTTGTCTGTCTGTTTGTTTGTTTGTTTGTTTGTTTGTATGTTTGTTTGTTTGTTTGTTTGCTTGGGTGTTTGTTTGTTCGAGTATCACGCAAAAACTACTGAACCGATTTTGATGAAACTTTTTTTTTTGATAGCTTATCATCTGACTTAAAATCTGGTATATAATTTATACGGACGAAGTCGCGGGTTAAAGCTCGTGTCATATATTTTCTTTGATCGTTGTAGTGCTCCAAACTGACATTTTTCCTTGCATTTTAGAGCCAACGAACTGGGGACAATAGTCAAGCTCATAGGCCATGTCCTTACGCTAGTAATATATATGTCTCTGGTTCTTCCAACTTTTACATGGTGTAACAAAAAACCCTAGTTATACTTAAGGGGGTGCTTCAGCCCAGCAAACTGAACAACTTTCACTGTGGAGCCAACTACGAAATTGCGAAAAAGAAATCACATTTGAGTCGAGTCGGTACTGCAGTTTTGAACAAAACAACAGTTTTTTTTTCGATATTTGGCAGTTGGCACTATAGTGACAGTTGCTCAGTTTGATGGTCTGAAGCACCCACTTAAGTATTATTCATCATCATCATCATCTCAGCCGATGGGCTTCCACTGCTGGACATAGGCCTCCCCCAAGGATCGCCATTAACAACCAGTCCTGCGCTGCCCTCATCCAACGTTTTCCCGCCGTCTTCACCAGGTCGTCGGTCCACCGTGTGAGGGGCCTACTCACGCTGCGCTTTCCGGTACGCGGTCGCCACTCGAGAACTTTTCGGCCCCACCAGCCATCGTTGCACTCTGAATAATATGTATTGTACAGATAGATAGGTACCGAGTGTTCTCAAATATTGAAGGAAAGGTATGTGAGAAAATCTGCATACGCTGAAGAAGATTCTGATACAAATGTGAGGTCTCCCTATATTATAGTACGGGGTAAAACTTCGAACTTACTCCCATTTCAGGGAGATTAGAAACCCAACTACAACTACCAATCATCTCCTTTTGTTGTAATTCTAGCTACATTGTGTATTAAGCTCAATGATCATCAACAGTTTTTATCCACCCACTACAACTACATGGTATAAGTCTCCTCGCCATTATATGACTCTCTCCTGTCTTGTGCCAGTCTCATCCAGGTCTTTCCAGCTGCCTTCGTAATTATCGTCAGCCCGCCTGTCTGTGGACGACCTACTCCTCTCTTGTCTGATCTCGGCCAACAATCGGTCAAGGCTTTGCTCTGTGTGACGTATTGGTACAATAAATGCGGTAGTGTAAAAATATACACTACCGACGCGGAGTGGGGTGACACTCACTAGCTGTCAGTCGAACGGAGTGGACGTGCGAGCACGACTGTCAATTGAATTAAATCTGTTTTTTATTTTACTGTCCTGTGTACCCCATATGTGACGAAATAAGCCAACGTCTGCCGTCTAATCGCCTAGCCACGTGTTCTATACACCGCCACTTTAATAAATAAAATAAATAACACTTACAAACACTCAATATGGCTATTTATTACGAAACCATACAACAACGATACAGACATTATAATTTTCATGACCTAATCGGGATTCAAGCAGAAGAACCAGAGTAGCTGACATAACCCAAAGAATTGCTTAACTAAAATGGCAGTGGGCGGGACATATTGCTGGCTGATGGGGCCGAAAATTTCTCGAGTGGCGACCGCGTACCGGAAAGTGCAGCGTGGGTAGGAACCCCAAACAGTGGATCGACGACCTGGTGAAGGCGGCGGGAACAGTCCATCGACTGAGATGATGATGAATCGGGATTCAAACCCAGGAACTATGTCCAGGACCTCTAGTTTGGTCGTCCGGCATGCTAACTACTGTACCAATCGGGTCGTCGAATATAAGAAAGAACACTAACCTTTGTGTATTAAACTCAATAAAAACTCGAGAAATTAAGCGCAAAAACCTTCAGGCTATTAAAACCCTCCAAACGCCATTTAAACAAGTTTCGTATCTTGTTTTATTTCTTTTTGTATGTTCTTTTTGTTAGAGCACTCAACTTTTAAAAAATTGCACTCCGGGGCCTCGGTTCAAATTGAATTTTATACACTTTAAAGTTGTTTTGAAGTCCACAAGTAGCGCCTCTAGAGCAACCTCATTTGAATGGGATGAACACCTCTCACAGTGTAAAATTGTAAATAATTTAACATCGTGTTTTTCTACAAAGTTGTCTCAAAGAAAAATTAGGAAGAGAAAAGTTTTAATGCAGTTTGTGACGCCCGCTTAGTTTCTAGCTGCACTTTTAGAAACGTTATAGAATATAAGATAATTATGGTACAATTTATGTTCCATAGTTTTTATGTTGGTGCACATTTTTGTACTGAAAGCTGCAATCAAGTTTTCTTCGTTATGGAAAAAAGGTATGCTCTCTGCTCGCTCTAGGTTTTAATTGTAGCAATCAAGAGCTTTCTGACCACAACTGCGTGGGTAGATGTTTTACAAAATTTCGGGCTTGCTTCGCTCGCTCCGTAATTTTGCATAGGTTTCTCTGTACCGTGACCAATCAGGATGTTCCACCTTCATTCCCTTGCCAGGATTGGCTAATTTTGCTGCAGCTTTTTGCAATGCTGCTATCCGACTTTGTACCCTTTGATTACTAAACTATTTCGGATTTTGTCGGGGGACTGCGCAAACGAAGATTGACGAGGGTAATAATTTTCCTGATCATAGGTGTACTTGAGGAGTGAAACCACCGTTTTTGTCAAGCTGTGGTCTTGTTAACGTTCACCTGAAATTCAGCCAACCTATCGATAAAGCTTTCTTGCCAATCGGTATCGAGGACCGAGGGAATTGCAAATGGAAACCGTGTTAAATGAAGTTCTGAATATTTTTACATGGATAGCCCATTGTTTTTGCTTGCTTTGTGAACTGCTGCCTTTTTTGTGCACTATCCGTTTTTTCCTTATACAGGAGTACGGTAGCTTTAAAAAGTCTATTGTTCCGGAACCGGTCAAAACTACTCCGATTTTCATGTTTTTTTTAAAACTTCCGTAATCTAAAATACTCCAACCTTGACGCTCTTAGTAATGTCAAAAAGTTTTTGTCGCAATACAACGGTTTTGATCTCCAACTGTACTTTGCCCATATTTTTTAAATATCAATAAATGTCTGTTTTGTACGTGAAAAACAATAATAAAAAAATAAACAAAAAAAATGTGTCTATTTTTAAACTGTAAAGGTTGTAGTATTTTAAATTACAATACCTACATAAAAAAAAAAACTGAGTAGTTTTAACGGGTTCCGAAATAAAATACCTTCAGGTACTCCATTATTAGACCATTTAAATATGGACGAATTAGGTACAAGTGTAATTCTAATAACAAACTTTTCTGTCACTTTTTGCGCCTCGTAGCATAAAATACACAACTTTGGATTTTATCCCGTTACTTTATAGTCTAATTTTGAATGTCAAAAATCATGACAAATAGTCTCGTGTGAACCCCAAATAAGACTATACTCCATTCCTAGCAACAAAATTTTAAGGCTATTTCGCATTTCAGAAACAAAGACTTGAAACACTTAGGCTGCCTGTCCATTGACGCGTGCTGGCTATGCGAGCTGTGTAAATATTAACCAATCAGAGATCCGACCGAGATCGGCCCAGCTCCTGATTGGTTAATATTTACACAGCTACACAGCTCGCACAGCCAGCACGCGTCAATGGACAGGCAGCCTAACTCTCACTTATTTTTAGAACAGCTTTAGTAGCGTCCACGATATAGCCCAATCACTTTACGGAGTTTTGTTAAGAGGGGTGGGGAGTAATTATGAATTGGATTTTTAAACTGTAACCGGCACCATTTAGTGAAAAAAAGGATATCTGAAACTTATTAAAAAAAAATCGCTACGCAACATAGAAATCAAAATTGTATCTCCCAGGAGGCTTTTAAAATAATTATATTAATACCAATGCGCTCATTTTAATTAGATTTAACAAAATAAATTATTTTTGAGCAATAAAATAGGCAATGACATTTTAAAAATGAGAGATCAATTTCACGTTATTCTGTGTGCTAGTGTACTCTCAAAGTGAAAACAACCAACCCCACACATAGACTGAATACATAATATGGTCGTAAGTACACTACAGTAGCAATGTAAGCGTAAACAAAATTAACTATTCTATCGTAATTGAACGTAATTATTGGGGCTCAAAATAATCGAGGAAGGAATACAAGACATGGTAATTAGAGGATTCTTTGTAATGTAATTAGGTTGATTCTTGTGTGGCTTGTTACAACACAAGTTCTTTATACAGGATGTTAGGGTAAACACCCATACAACCATTTGTTACCAGTTCGGTCGACGTGTAGTAATTTTACTACATTGTGTAGAACAATGTAGTAACGTTACCAGTTCGGTCGACGTGTAGTAATGTTACTACATTGTGTAGAACAATGTAGTAACGTTACCAGTTCGGTCGACGTGTAGTAATGTTACTACATTGTGTAGCACAGTGTAGTAACATCACTACACGTCGACCGAACTGGTAACAAATGGTTGTATGGGCAGTTGCATTACTTTAAAGGGTGTTTGTATCCATGACACTGAACAACTTTCCCTAAGAAACCTATAAGAAATTCGCAAAATAATTTTGGGATGTTTCATACTAAATGCAATCAGCTGATCGAACGTTTAGTATGAAGACCGAAATTATTTTTTTAATTTCCTATAGGTAACTTTGGGAAAGTTGTTCAGTATCATGGGTACAATCACCCTTTTTAGTAATGCAACTGTTTACCCAAACTTCAAACTTCAAAAACTTTATTGCGACACAGGTAATATAAAGGTGGTGAACAGTATTTTAGATAGAGCTCTGTGATCTGCCCATGAGCATGCAATATTTAATTGGAGATAGGGCATGCAGAGCATTTACTTTACAATTCTACAATTACAATTTACAATTGTTTAGCCTAACACCCTGTATTATTTTCAATGGAACAGATGATTTTCTTTTTCGCGATTTCAAAGTTGGTGCCATATAAAAGTTGTTCAGTTTGATTTTACTTATAGTTATAATGATTTTGACATTATCATAAATAAATAAATATAAAATAAAATAAATTTATTTCACTCACTTAGCCTTACAAACATTTTATAATGCTCAAAATGTTAGGTATTATTAGAACAACGCTGTGACACTAATTAGGGGAACTCTGACTCTCAAACAAAGAAAATTTGATCTACGAGAGTCGGCGAAATCATGCATGCAGGCATGCATATGCTCACGACTATATTCCCCGAGGGGGTAGTCAGAGATATTCTGAAACTTCAGAACATCCACGTTTCACTAGTAGTACCGAAACTCTGTCCAGTGTGACGGGGGGTGAGCCCGTCGCCACTTGTAATGGACAGTAGGTACAATACATGCCTCGAAATTGAAGCATGCAGGTTTCCTCACGATGTTTTCCTTCACCGAAAAGCCAGTGGTGTTACAAATCCTACATAGATTCCGAAAAACTCATTGGTACGAGTCGGCCTGGACGCGGATCTAACCATCGCCTCCTGCACGGCAGGCAAATTTACTCGCCACTGGATCACCACGGCTTATAGGGGTTTTTGTTCCCATTATACTGAATAACTTTTCCTGTGAAACCTAGGGAAACTAGCACACATTTTTTATTTATTTTACATTGGTAAAATTTTACATAGGATATCTACTGAAAATAAAATCACCCCATTGAACGTTTGTATGAAAATATGTTTTTTACCTTATTACCCTTTGTTCCTTTGGAAAAGTTGTTCAGTATCATGAGAACAATCACCCATTTAAGGCTACTCCTCCCATATGCAAGGCTCTCTTTCTTACAAGCAAACTTTTGCAATTAGCCATCCCGCTTCAATTGCGCGGCTCCGGTAAGAATTTTCCATTTTCTTTGAAAACCTGTTTGATTTTACATGAATTTTCAAAAAATAAGAAAACCACATCATTTTATATTGTATTGTGAAGAATATTGTAAATTTCCATATTCTTCTGATCAACAATGTAAGAGTAAAACGGTTACAACTGGAAAAAAAGAGGTGACTTTGGAGTCGTTTTTCTTCAATTTTATTAATTAAAATAGATTTCGAGAAAAACCACATCACTTCTCATATCCTGTAGATTGTTCAGTTTTGTTTTCTGCTTAAAAAGTGCAATAGTTAATGTATAAAATGGTTACAAAGTTACTCAAAACCGGGCGAACGCCCCTGCTGTCTAACCTCTATCAACCTATAATAACAATTGAAAAAAATCAAAAGAACATTGAAATGCTTTTTGTTTGGAAAATGCTTCTTCTTCTTATCATGTGGACAGAGCCCTGGTGTCATTATTCAGAACGCCTTACGGCCTCTGACGTGGTTTTTATGTAACGACTACTACCACCAGAAATAGTAGCCGGGACCAACAGCTTAACGTGCCATCCGAAGCACGGAATCATCTTTCTTTTCAGACAATCAGGTGATTCAGCCTGGAATGTCCTAACCAACTGGGGAAAAACGCACAAAGTGACATATCACTATGTGTGCCCGTGGGAATCGAACCCACGACCTCCGTGTCGAGAGCCAATCCTCTTAACCATTAGACCACGGAGGCAGTTGAAAATGCTGTCTTCGCAATATTCTGCGTTCTTGATTGCTTCTGTAACTAAGCAATCATTGTAATCGAAATCAACCCATCATTCATAGTCAACGTTAATCAGCTTAATACAATATTTATCTTACAAATGGATAATTTTTGTATTTGCTTCCATTTTCATTTCATTAATAAGAAAGCTCTGGAAGATCAAAGGTAAAGAAAACCTCGGACCGAGAACGTACAAAAAAATAAACGAACGAGGTTTTCCCTTTTCTCATGCAATGCATTGTACAAAGGACACGGTTTGCTCCCGTTTTGTTATGTTGTAACGCGAAAAAAAAGCTATTCATTTTTGTTTTTTTTTCCGATGCCTCAAAAAACAATCAGTGCGTCCTGCCAGTAATGACCTATGGTGCGAAAATATGAACCCTGAAAATAGGACCAGTTCATCAATTCAAGGTTGCTTAGCGAGCTATGATTTATGAACAGAGCTATGCTCGGTGTTTCTCTGAGAAATCACATCAGAAATGAAGTGATACGTCAAAGGTGTTGACATAGGTCAGAAAATTAGCAAGCCGAAGTGGATGGTCACATCTGCCGAAAAATAACGGATGAGGTGCCAGAGTTCTAAAGTGGAGACCACGAACTGGCAGGCGAAGTGTGGGAAGCCTTGTGGCCCGCTGGCAGGAAGGCAGAAGACAGAGTTTTTTGGCGCGTCTTGGGAGATGCCTATGTTTAGGAGTGGAAGATAATGGGCAGATGATGGTGATGATGATTTTGGTCAGTTTAGAGTCCTACTGGCCTCGATTCGGACTGTGCCACGACTTAACTAAATTTATTCCTGTCACTTTCTAAAATAAGATTAAGAAAAGAGACAGAAAACCAA
The DNA here is from genome assembly GCA_922987775.1 of Agonopterix subpropinquella. Lineage (NCBI taxonomy): Eukaryota > Metazoa > Arthropoda > Insecta > Lepidoptera > Depressariidae > Agonopterix > Agonopterix subpropinquella. The sequence goes on from OV277714.1 coordinate 2,025,950, forward strand.
CAGCTGACTTTAGTGCTATCAAAGTGATGTTACACGCCCAAAAACGCTTTAAATAAGATGGCGTACATTATGATGGCATCTTATTTTGGGCGTGTAACGTCACTTTGACAGCACTAAAGTCAGCTGTTGGTTTTCTGTCTCTTTTCTCTGTCTCTTATCTTATTTTAGAAAGTGACAGGAATAAATTTAGTTAAGTTAAGTCGTGGCACAGTCCGAATCGGTACCATTATATCTCAATTGTGTCAGGGAAGGTCAAGAGAAATTAGTATTAAAAATGACCGAAATGAATGAAAGTTTAAAAATCAAATATTAGAACTAGACGCAGAATAGTGACTTGTTCATATTTACGTCTCCCGTTCTGTGTTAACATGTTTGTAATAATTACGTTTCATACATAAATATAACAGTATTATTGTAGGTAGGTAGGGTATAATTTTTGTCCATGTTTCAGATCCATTCCGGTTTTGTTATTGATAGATAATTTCCGCAAAGTTTAGTGTGGAGCAGAATAGAGCAAGTGAGACGTCTTTATTCTGTAAGCATGAAATCGAAACTCGAACGTCAACTCAAAACTTCACGTCACTTCAAACCTTAGCTTTAAACTTATAGACTTCAATTTGCAAGGAAAAACATATCATTTTCGAGTTGAAATACTTACGCGTTTCGAGTTTGTGCTGTGTAAAATACTCAGAGGAATGATCTCTTAAAAATATCTCTATCTCTCTCTCTCTCTCTATTATCTATCTTCTTATGATCTCTTTATTGTAAAGCATAGAGGCCGCATTAATTTACTATTGTAGTTAGTATCTTTTGTCTTACGACGTACCTTTAATAGTAGAAGGAGACGGAACTATAGATATTTGTTTATGCGGCTGTCCACTTTTTTTTGTGCTAGTGCGTGTGAAAAGTGACCGTAAACATTAGGGCAAATGTCACTTTGGTCTAATTGGTCTCTTTTTTCCATACTACTTGACACCACACACTCAAACACAAACGTCAAAAAAGTGGACATTCTTGCAATGGTATAAGTTTCTCTATGCCTTTAGGTATAATCTCTTTGGTAGAATAGCACACCATATTAATTATATGCTGATAGTAATTTTGGTTAAATATGAAATTAACTTGTTTCTAATAACCTAAAAGAGTGCTGTTATAGTCTAGTTCGGAATTTCCCAAATAAACTGATTTTTTTAACCTAAGACTTTTCCACCTGTTTCGCATTTCATTCAATTTTAATACACCCAAACAGCATTACCGTAAAGAGAACCATAACCAGTTTATCAACGTTTCTTGCCGTTATTATGTTTCTACCTCATTTTATGATGACAGAGACCTATTAATCTTTATTCTTTCTTGTAGATCATGTCTTATTATAATAAGTTATCTTTCTCGTGACGTAAACACAGCTAAAAGGGATTTTGTGGGAGATTTACTTTTTAGTGGAGATTATGCGAGTCGATCAAGGTGTTATGAGCTTTAAGAGAGTTTGTGATAAAGTTTAGAATGGCTTGCCTTATTTTGGAGGACACAAATGTTTTTGGAAATGGAAAGAAAATTCAGTGTTACAAAAATGTGTAACTTAAAAAAGTATGTGTTTCTATAATTAGGTACATGTGTCCGTTCCGTATTACGGTAAAAAATTTCTCGTATATTTTTTGAAGTGGCTAGAATGTAGGACAAGGAATCTGGAACTGTCAATACGAAATCAATTTGTTTGTATTGTAAAAACATTTTATGGCTATATAGTATATACCTATTTTAAATCACAAAAATATACAGGGTGGCTTTTTGAGACGGGGCAGTAATGACAGGTACCTTATAATAATTATCAATATTACTATGGAGATTATGCATCATTCGATCATGATTTTGAACAAGTCTTGTGACTTTCAAAAATCGCATTCTAGTCATTTTAGCGGCCAGCTAAAATAGAATATTTAAAAAATGTATTTTGGTATAAAAGTAAGTATCCTCATTTCCTACTTTTATGGGAAAAGTTTTTTTGGGATTTCTGACATTTCTAGTACTCTAACCTCGGTTGGTCCGATAGAGTTTATTGATCCTTATAAGAAACAGGATCGATTGGCATCACAAAAAGTTTTTGCGTAAATTGTCAATTTTATTGCTGACTGTAAATTTTTTTCTAAATCTGTGAATGCAATTCAAAATGTCTCAAAAAGTTAATGATAGTCTCGAAGGTTTCGCTGTAGGTACAACGGTTAAGGTTTCTGCCCCTTCCACCCCGTCTCAAAAATCCATCCTGTATATTTGAAACAAGGACTTATCTACTTTTAGAATGGGTTTAGTAATGTCCGAGGTATACATAATACAGCAAGAAAGCAGTTAGGTAAGTAGACAATCAGAATAATAATATATTTCTTTTCTTAAATTGAACGAAGTAACTGAAATTTATTGAAGTTTGGCGGAAGGCCATATAATTTCAGACCCAGACATAGAGGTCCCATACATGAATGAAACTTAGTAATACGTGTAGAGTGAAACAAAACTAACAAAAAAGGAAATTGGTTGTAATCTGTAGAAGTTGGGGGAAGGTATTTCTCCTTGTGATACCTTTTGTATCATGTGTGTGAAACTCATAATATTTCTTATTATATAGTCCACTCAACCTTCTACGCATTCATTGTGTTTATTTTAATGAAAATTCACGATAACCGTACAATATTATGATAATGGAATCAAACGAAATCACACACACTATCAGTTCAATAAAGCCAAATACGTTCCATAACGTCCAAAAACTACCTCAGTGATAATATTAGATGAAAATAGCTGTCATGGTTGCGTTTTGCTACTGCTTTTTCGATGATTTGTCTATTTTACTAGTAATTTCTACTTTTGAACCTTTAAAAAAGTTTTTTTTAAAATGCCTAAATTTTTCTGTTTATAATAATTATGACCGCCATCCTGAATGGCTTGTAGTTTTCGTAAAAATTGCTGGGTCCAAATCTGCCAATCTTCTTTAAAATCCACTGCACTACACGTTTCGTTTCATCTTAATTTAAACAAAAGCTACTTTTTATCTCAAAAAAGTTCCTTTAAAATATCGAAGTAAATGCCTTGCCAATGTTTTTAAGAAAATCGTTCCCCTGATTTCAATCAAAGGATTACCTACCTACGTCTGAATTCGCTTCCGGGTTCATATCCCGTAGAGCTTTCTCCCTGATGAAGATTTTAGTCGCTTCTGTAATATTGTACGTAGATATTTACTAAATTCCTTTCACGTGAAATTAGTTTGAGTACAGACTGGAAGAGACTATGACCGGTTTGTTATTAGATGGACTGGACTACAGGGTGAAATTGAAAGCATTTGACACAATTTTTATTGCATTAACTATACATCTCGGTTTTGCGCTTAGATAGGCCAGTTCTATAAATAAAACCGGTCAAGTGCGAGTCGGGCTACTCGCGCACCGAGGGTTCCATACCACACCACCACAGAACACAACATTATTAACTTTGAAAAAAAACTTTTTTGACCGGGACCTTTAGCGCGAGACCGACTCACACTTGGCTGTTTTTTAGTATGTGTTGTTATTTTGTAGAGTTTGCTCTATAATCACACTAAGTTTGACGCTTGTATGTATTACCGTTTTTACTATAGAGCGTGAAGAAAAAACGCAGATAAAAACTAGTTTCTTGTTGAAAACCCCCCTTTATTTTTATTTTCTGCCATTTTTATTATTTGTTAACAAATCCGCCGCAATAACGCATAATCTGAGAAAATGTCAACTATCTAGCTATTACGGTTCAAAAGTTACAGCTCTAAATAGGTAGGACAGACGGACGGACGGACGGACGGACGGACCGACGGACGGACGGACAACGTAGGCTTAGTAATAGCACAGAATAGGTAATAGTATATAGTTCTACATACAGAACGGCCACTCCCCGCCCCCCTCTGACTTCAGATACCTCACCTCCCCTCACACTCTCTGTGGTAACTTGAGGGAAGCCCAGCAAGGGAATGCAGTCAGGCGCGCGCACCCGTTGGATTTGACTACATAAAATATATTTTATTTTCCTCCTCACTGTAAAAATAAACGTTGGAAAATAACGCTAAATTCACATTTTCTGTGATTCTTTAGCTTCAAAACTATTTTTAATAACAGAATGAACTATAAAAAGTAACGAAATGTATAATGTCATACGATGCGTGTTAAGTCAACCCTACACATATGTCATGCACAATTTTCGCAAAGTGCGCATGTGCGAACGTCATCATGTCAAATCTAAAACGTTGTTTGAAGTGCCGGACCTGTGGTAATAGGGTCCCGTTTTCACCCTTTGGGTACGGACCCCTAAAAACCATCGACTTCGTTCCGCTGCCATCTTCTGGGTCTGCTTTGACAACGGTCCAGTTTTCTCGTTTGTTTAAAGAAAATAAAAGCGTTGCTGTCCCATCTAGTAACTCTAGCTCAAAGATATTTGTTCATAGTTGGGAGATAATTCCCGTTGTCGCCCCATCTGTGTCCGTCATATTTAATTCTGCCGCGACAGGTGTGAACGGGGACAATTAGGGTATGTTGGAGTAAATTATACAAGTGCGTAATTAATTAGGTTTGAGAATAATGCAATTCAATTATTATAATGGTATATTTGTATGATCTGGTTACTCTCACTCCGCACTGTAGTGCCGCACTGTGTATAAAAATGTACCTACCGACGCGGTCGCGCCGCGACGTCGCAGCCTAATTCAGTCGAGTGTCACGCGCTCATTGTATCGCACCGAACGACCTTGATACTTGTTTCTTCGTTTGAAAATTAAATTAGTATTCTATACATCGTCGGATGTACAAACATAATAAAGTAATATTCTAATCGAAAGATTTAAAAAAATACTGCATCGCAATCGATTGTTTGGACCGAATTTTATATATTTTTCATTGTTAGGAATTATTCTGATGACGAACATGAACCAAAATGTATTTATTTAAGGCATCGGTAGTGTTCTTTTTCACGACTCTTTTTTCTAAATCGCGCCGTGACGGAACATTCGTTTGTTCAGAATCGGAACGCACTACTGAAATCCCTTGCACATTCACGCATGTGTGCGTGACATTCACGTACAGAGCTTGGAACGAGCGTCCGTTAGATAGTGAACCTTCTGTTGTAAACTCATATATTCCGTGACCTGGCTTGGAATCATCATCAGCTTCTATTTCCGCCAATACCGGGGCACAGGCCTAATTTCAAGGTGAATTGACACACACTCGGTGTGTATAGTTCTATCACAGTATTACTATAAGCCTTACAGTATGGCAACGCTCTTGATGGAGGGCGATGCCGTCATCCCCCGCCGCGCCCGTGTACTTACGCAGTCATGCGCAAATATGCAAGGCAATACCGACCTTCTTACAGATCTCGTGATGCGACCCCCGCCACCCGCTTTCCCACAAGGACCTCTCCGTTGCTCTGCGCAAGTACATCCGTGCCGTACTGTAAGGACTTATATGTAGTAGTTATGTTGTGGTTCTAGGTATAGGGCCTAAATACAAGGTGTAACAAAACCCTAGTAATATTTTACCAAACCACACCATGAATGTTAATTTGATGCTCTAAACTTGAGAGCAATCTCGTTTTAGAGGACATTGAGAATTAAAAAACTGCTGTTTCATACAAAACTGCTGTACATATTCGACTCAATTTATGGGACAGCAAATGACAGGGCTGGAAAAATTTAGAATGACATGCTATGAATACCAGAGAGTAAAGAGTCATGTCAGAGTCCTCTAGTGGCGGTTTGAAAATAATCTGACTGCAGGTTGACCACTGACTTATCTCTACCTTGCATTAAAGCCATATCCATAAATCATATCACATAAGTGATTTTTGAGCGTAGGCGTTGACGAAGCGACATCATCGCAATATTTTTGAGATCAATCAGTGTGCTGCACGTAGGAATGTTGCGGCGATAACACTCAGTAAAAATCGGGGCAATTCAGCTGCGACGTCGCGGCGGTGCGGTTGCGGTAAATGCGGTGCAATTGTTATATCGCCTATGCTCAAAAATCGCTTGTTTGATATTATGGCTCTTAGTGTGATGAATAGAGAGAATTTGGGACCCTGTTTTAATTAAGAAGGTATTTGAGAAATTTTAAAGGCTACACCTTTGTGCTACGAAGCGTAGCAAGCCGCTACGACGTAGCAAAATTTTTGTAGGTAACCTGTTTTGTCCCACTTCATATTTTTTTATTTCGTTAGAAAAAAGGGGCTTTCTTTTTTTGGGCAGGGCATTCTGGGCAAAGATCTCCCCTAAACTCTTCACATATTTATCCTTTAGGTGCTACATACGTAGCAAGTATTTAATAATAAAACAAATAAAAATGAACAATTATTTATATTCATATGTGGTTTGACTTAACATTAAATATGTACAAATATTAACAATGTAATTAGTGTCATTACAATGATTGTGTTTATCACAATTAATCTAATTTTAATATTTACACTAAAGTTTTTTATTTATAGTGACAATATTCACTTTAGGGACGAAAAGTAACAATTTATATGTATATTTAAGTTCTTAAAATTAACAAAACATTTATTGAATAACAATTTAACCTGTAAAACCCAATGCTTAAATGTATCATAATTATGTGACCACATGTGACATGTTAGGATATCAAATATGATACACCGGGGTTTATGTCACTAAATAAAAAGTAAGACTCTGAATGAAAATCGATTGACAACTAAATAGTGCATTCGGATATTCGGATGCATATTTACCTAAACTTCATTTTTCACAAGAAGAATGTGGACAAGTCGTAATTCATTTATTTTATGAAACAATCCCAGGATCGTTCTTAAGTCCCGGGATTGCTAAAATATCGTAGAACTTGGACATTTGAACAACTCGGACATCATGAATAGCTCGGACAACTTGAACAACTCTGAAAATTTGGTCAACTTATACAACTTCGACTCAGTTGACAGAGTTTTTCGAGATGTCCAAGTTGTTCATGTAGTCCGAGATGTTTTTTGTCGAAAGTACTTAATTGGACAACATTAACAATTTGGATAACTTGACCAAGTTGTTTACTTTGTAAGAGTTGTTCATGTTGCTGGTTGGTTATTTTAACTGTGTTATCTCTTACTTGACCGAGTTGTTCATGTTGTCCATGTTGTTATACCTACTGTGGACTACCTACAAGGACTAGTATGAAAAAACGGTGCAGGTTGCCCAATTTTTTAAAGTAACTTTATTAAGAAAGGCATATCCACATTGTGTTTTCGTGCCGAAAAAAGTGAAGTTTAGGTAAATATGTATCCGATTATCCGATCTCTAATCATAATAATCCATTTAGTTTAAATAAAAATTTTTCATACTGCACAGCCCAATTCATTAAATTTTTTAACAAAAAGTCATTCATTCAAATTAGTTAATTTACAGTTTGTTCCGGTGGCAGTGGAAACGGCTGGCACGCAACGACAGAGACAAAAAAAATCATTTTTGAAATTGGCCGACGGCTCCGTCAAAAAGGTCTCGATCGCCGATCCGGATCATATCTCGTCCAAAGGATGTCGCTGGCCATCCAGCGAGGCAACGCAGCCAGCATAATGGGCACCTTTGGGCGAGACGTGATGCGGGGCGGTCTGTTCGACTAGTTTTATTTATTTAGGAAATTAGATTGTAATCATTTATTGTATCTTAGTTATATTATTGTAACATTTTTTGCAAATCACGCAATTGCAATAAACCTTTAACTATCACTTTATAAAGACAAAAAAAAAAATTATAGTTAACGTTTGAAAAACAGTTTATTGGATTGCATTATATTTCATTATCACATATAATCAAACTAGTTATGGTAATAATTTTCTTAAAAAGATATTTTGATTAAAATTAAAATAATTGACAACAATTAAAATCAATAATCAATATTGTAATCATTTAATAATTAATGCTCTGTTTTGTAATCAAATACATAGAAGAGTACTAAAAAGAGTATAAATTATCTTGTAGAAGTATCACACAGTACTAATACTAAAGTTTAACAGTATTTGTGAGTATAATAAAGTGGTAAAATAAATAAGTATAGCATTATAATTATATCTAAACTATTATAAAACTGTAACAGAAGTGTGTCTGTACATTGAAGATATTTACAAAAAAAAAATTACGACATGGTTTTTACCTGTCCCTGATTCCAAATCACCTATTTTTGGATTTTTTGTCTGTCTGTTTGTTTGTTTGTATGTTTGTTTGTTTGTTTGTTTGTTTGGGTGTTTGTTTGTTCGAGTATCACGCAAAAACTACTGAACCGATTTTAATGAAACTTTTTTTGTTTGATAGCTTATCATCTGACTTAAAATCTGGTATATAATTTATGCGGACGAAGTCGCGGGTAAAAGCTAGTGTACATTAAAAATAAACATTCACATTATTGTTAAAAATTTACATATCTTCGTCGTGTATTGACGCTTATAAGTGTGGATGATATTCTTAACCCTATTGATAATTTATACAGAGTGTAACAAAACACCCTAGTATTAAAGGGGTGCTTCAGACCATCAATCTGAACAATTTTTACTATGAAGCCAACGTCGAGAAAAAATAAATAAATCTGCCGTCCCATACACTTGAGTCATACAGCATAACTGCAGTTTTGTATAAAAGAGCGGCTTTTTTTTCGCGATTTCTATGTTGGCTCCATAGTGAAAGTTGTTCAGTTTGATGGTCTGAAGCACCGCCTTAAGTATTACTAGGGGGTTTTGTGATACCATGTATATGATACGTATTTCAAATGCGATCACATATGATACGTTTAAGGATTGTATTTAAGCGACATTGTTATTTGCTAAACTTTTATTATGATAAAGCGGTTGAAGAAATACATTGAGTATTGAGAATAAAGCCGCAAATAAAGTTGAAGATAAAATTGTCATTCAGAGCCTAATAAATATTTAATAACGCATTTGTGTACGTTTATCTACAACTAGTTGATAATAAATAAAATTCACATTTTATAATTATATTTTTAAATAAATAAAATCTGAGTAAAAGTGTTACACAATGTTTTAAAATTAATATTATATATTTTTAACAATAACTAAATTGTTTCTGATAATAATAAATTAAATACAGTAACTACATTTTATATTACAATTTCTTACAAAATTAATGGACTTTAATTTGAATGATTCATTTATTTTTGTAGTTAAATTTAATTTAATGATGATATTTTTACATAGATTTTTATGGGTTCATGTATCAAATTTATGTTCAATTTTATATTGTTGTGCAAATGTAAAACATAAGTTTGGTTTATTGTTTTATAATTTATTCATCGGTTTTTAATTAAATTTCATATTTTCTTTTTAAATATGGTTATAATAATATAATCGCAGGGGAAAGAATATTATGTGCTGTACCTTAAATTTTTTCTCATTTCAAGTTTTTTAATTTATCTAATTAAAAAAAAACAATGATAAACTCTATAAATTAAAAATTCGTTTCCTGACTTAACGAATGTATAATTGATAATTAGATAGACAGATACCAAGATACCAATAGCTATGCCAATAGTTTCCAAATACAGTTCTTCCGACAAAAAAATATCTAAATAGCGTAGCATATGCTCACGACTATATTCCCCGAGGGGGTAGTCAGAGATTTTCTGAAACTTCAGAATATCCACGTTTCACTGGTAGTACCGAAACTAAAAAAAAAATAGAAAAAAAAACGTAAAATATCTAAATTAACCTACTAATTCCACATACTTAAATAATTTTGTATTCATAATTTTTGTTACAAAAACCCTTAATTTTATTAACATTCCTTTTTATAACAGCTTTTTATTACTCATTCATTCGCCAATCAATATATTTAATTAAAAATATAAATATTAATATCAATTTTTACATTAATGGCTTTGTGTGGGATAAAATGTATAATGTCGTAAGGCGTGTTTTCAGTCGCCCGTGGCACTGACAGTTTTTGCCGCCCCCATTTCCTCTATTTTTAGAACACGTACATACAAAAATAACGTGTTTCAAGCTCGAAAAAATAATTGGGTTTACGTTAACCTAATTAGAGCTTGATTATGATGTATTCATCCCGCGTGGGTACGCGTGGCAGTTGCAACGGGTCAATCTTGTAGGGTTACAAGATTGACCCGTTTTGCAACTGCCAACTTTTGCAACTGTGTCATTATAATTTCCTTCTTAATCCTGCTGAATCCTGCTGTTTTTAAGGAGACGATCAGACCATAAAATTTATCAAGAAAAAGGACCAATGTCTCATAGAGAAATCAGATCAGTTTGTTGTTCGATGTCGAAATCGCAAAAAAAATAATTTGTGAAATGTTTGTCAAACTGCAAACTTATTCGACCCAAATGGAAATGTATGGGGAGAGCGGTTTTTTCGCGATATCGATATTGGTTCAATAGAGAAAGTTGTATGAGTAAATACCTAACAAATAAACAAGTGTACGTGGAAATGTTGGAGGGCGACAGTCTAGCTAGACGAACATTACTAAAAAGGGTCAGGTCAGATCTACACGAAACCGACGAGCATGCATGAAAGGACTAATGAATGTGAAGGAAGCTAGAGAGGTTTGTCAGGATCGTAGCAGGTGGCGTTCCGTTGTTTCTGTCTACCCCAGTGGGATACAGGCGTGAGAATATGTATGAGTATGTATGTAACACCAATGACAGCGTCATACAATTTTTGTCTCTCTGGAATATTGTATACATGTGTGGTAATGTTGTTTAGTTTTATGGCCTTGGTGGCCTTTGTGGTCACCTATGGATTTTTTCATAAGAGGCAGCCGCCTATGCGCTATGGCCTATGTTCAGCAGTGGACATAACAAGCTGATGATGATATAGACATAAACTTTGTCGCTAAGCAGCAGTTAAGTGGAAGAGATGATGAGAGATATGCCTTGGCCCAGCAGTGGGATAGAGAACAGGCTAAGTAAAACGTTGTAGAACACAATCGACCAGATTATTTTATTAAAAGTTTCTTGACAAAATTCTAAATATAGCTTTGAAAGATGAATATTTCATAACATTCTACGCAAATAAAAGATGCATAACTCGCAAAGCTCCAGGCAACAAGGGCATTTAATAAAATTGTTTGGAAACCTAACGTATTTCATTTTTAAATCCTAAAAGAACGTTCCTAGATTTCGAATAATATGTTTGAGAAATATGGCAATGGTATGGAACGCGTTTGCAAATGTTGGAATAAAATTAGGAAAAAGATGATCAAAAAGATGCAAACAAATCTTTTAGTAATATAAAAAAATCCTTTTAATATCCAATGATTATACAGGGTGTCCCAAAACTCAACGTCAAGCCGCAAATAGGAGATAGGTGAGTTTATAACTGTTCAGGGAAAAATACAAAAAAAAATCTAAGTTTAATAGTTTCGAGATTTCGTCATTTTTGTTTACATTGGAAAAATCACCACTAGTAGACTAGGCCAATACATAATCATGAAATGTTACAATTTAATCCCACACAAAATCTTACCTTAATCTAAAACGGATAGAGTACATTTTACATTTAACGTTCTAATTAGGGTAACTAGTCCAATCATTGTCACCGTAGAATTAGGTTAAGTGTAGTTAAAGTAGGTAATAGAAATCCGTGGAAATTGAGACGACTGATGTAACTCGGAGACGAGGACTGCATGGCTGCTGGATTTTCACCTGCAAAAGAAAGAGACGGTTAGATGTGTTGGAGATTAGGGAGAAAAGAGATAGACTTTAATAAGATTCGGATATGTCATGTTATATTGTTTAATAGTCATGTATTTTTTAACTGAATACTTCTTTAGCGGCGTTGTGTACTTTTTGGTATGGGTAAAAAATTTTAAACTCGCGTCCGGACCGTGACGTCACGTGACCTGATTAAAAAATCGTAAGACGTAAGATTTTGGGATGGGTAAAAAATTTTAAACTCGCGTCGGGACCGTGACGTCACGTGACAATTCGTAAGACGTATTTCACTTCCGCCGGCACTCTCGGAGTGCAACTCAAAATGAGAGCGTCAGAGGCGTGGAGAGGTATGGAATCATGAAGGTTTGGGTTCAAATCCGCACAGACAACATGCCAATGACTTTTTCTAACTCATGTACTTAATACCGAGTGCTTTCAGATGCTGAAGAAGAAAAATAATAAAATAAAATAATGTATAGGAATTCATAATTAAGTAAAGTCTCTAATGTAATAAAGTTGTAAGGCCTTCTGCAATAATACTACCAGTCCCTCAGGGCATCACAATAATTAAATAAGATTTTGTGTTACTCGTAAGCATGTACTTTATTATTTGCGATACTGCAATAAAAATACTGCAATTCATATTATGCGTTTGTTAAGTCTTCCGATCCGCATTGGATACGCGTGGTGGCCTATAGCCCATATACTCTCCTTGTAGGCCTGTGCCCTGCTGTGGGACGTATGACTGATGATGATGCGCTTTCAAATAACTCCCAAATTTCTAAAACATCCTATAAATTCCTAAAAAAGTCTAAAATTCCAAAGGAAAACGCGCAATCCCCTTTCGTCTCAAAACCGGTAAGTTATCAATAAGGAAAGCCTAAATTAAAAAAGTTCTCAACAGATAAACTACAAAAGCCTTCAAACTATTTTCATATGATACTTTTATAGGTTTTTTAAAGGACTAAACATACAAATTTTGAAAAAAGAAAAAAATCGGCGGCTTTTGTTTTTATTCGAAATTATCCAAAAGTGGAATGTTAAGAACCTATAAGTGAAGGCTTTTGTAGTTTATCTGTTGAGCACTTTTTTAATTTAGGCTTTCCTTATTGAAAAATCTTTATTATTGTGACGAGGGCGCCACTGCGCTTGTAATAGCCCTCAGGATTGTATAAAAATACCAGTAACCCTTTTTAGGCTGATGATGCATGAATGAATGAAATATACTATGATATGTATTATGTATAAAATATCTTTCCTTACATACTTGCATGAGTATGCGTGCTCCAACGCCACAAAATAAATGGTTACGAAAGTTCAGTGTAACAAACAGCATATACCTAGCCTTGTAGTTTCTCAACTATTCCAAGTTCGAACTTCTCTAAGAGCGGTTTTCCACAGAGTAGGTGGTCACTCCACATTGTTGGACATAAGGTAAATTCTTTTGTTTTCCTTTGCCTTAAAATTATTACGTCTTGGTTAGTTTTACTGGAAAACGATTGGACTGATTTCGATGATTCTTTCACATATAAAATCTCCTCTTTTCTGGGATGGTTTTTATATAATAAAAATAGTACAATAGGAACAAAATTTCTGCAATCGGCTATATGAAAGGGTTGCATAAGGTTTTTTTTTAAGATCCTTAAAGTACCCAATGAGCGGTACAGCCATTGTGAGAAATCTAAACAAACTCGTCTTTTGAACTCTCTACAGAAATCAAAAAGAGTTCAAAAGTCAGTGAACTCCAAATTTTCATTAAGCAGAAATATTTGTACAATTCGACTAAAATAAACTTTTTCATTATTATAACAGAACAGATACCTCCATTTAGTAATTTTAAACAGAAAGTTTGTACATTTCAAAATTAATTTCTACGGAACTGTAGTGTTTTTTTAAGAATTGCTCAACTAAAGTGGAATGGGCTGGGCACATTGCACGCAGAACAGATGGCTGATGGGGTCGAGAGTTCTCGAGTGGTTACCGCGTACCGGGAAGCGTACCGCAGGTGGACTCAGGGTACAAACTGGACCGATGAAGGACCGATGACCTGATCTGGTATAGGCAGTGGGAACCCGTTGGATGAGGGCAGCGCAGGACCGGTCGTTGTGGTAATCCTTGGGTGAGGCCTATGTCCAGCAGTGAACGTCTATCGGCTGAGACGATTTTTTAAAGAGTTTTATGTACCTAAGCATGACATAGTATACTTATTATATTCCTATATTCATCATCATCAGCCTATATAATATATATACCATCAAGGACTCGTTGGCTACGCGTGGTGGACAGGTGCAAGGGCATCAGTCCATCAGGCGTGGCCAATGCGGATTGGTGGTCTACACAATCACATAATTTAATGTCTTCTTCAGCGTATGAAGGTCTCCTCACGATGTTTTCCTTCACCTTCAAACGGTGAAGGAAGGAAGGAGAAAGCCAAATATTTAGAATATTCACATTTAGAGAAAAATAGGTAGGAGCCCGTCGACTCTCGTATTACCATAAACTTTATGGCATAAAGGAAAAATTAGTCAAAGTTTTCTTATTTTTATACTAGGTACTAGTTTTCGTTCGTTTTCGTTTAGTTCGTCCGCGTGGGTATCGGAAAATATAAACAACCCTATAGAGGTGAATTTCCGAAAAAAACCTTTTTTGTTGCTTTTCAAAGCTAGTGCCTCACAATAGTGCCTTTTATTTCTCGCAAATTTTTCTGGCGCGCCGGCTATCAACCAAACTATAATAATATTTCAGTTGATAACAAAATAACAAACAAAACTTGTTATGCCAAGTATATCTCTAAACTCAGTCCGAAAGGAGATATAAAGGCTTCAAGTAGGTAAACGTAATGAATATCATCAGCCGATGGACGTCCACTGCTGGACATAGGCCTCCCCCAAGGATCGCCATAACGACCGGTCCTGCGCTGCCCTCATCCAACATAATGAATATATTATTTCCAAATTCAAGCCTTTATATCTTCGTTCGGACTAAGTTTAGAGATAAACATCTAATAACAAGTTTTGTTTGTTACTTTATTCTGAACTAAAATATATAGTTTAGTTTATGGGTGCGCCAAAAAATTAGTTTGCGTTGAATTAGAAGCTTAAATTTTTTACACCTCCAGGGGACCGTAGACCCGTTCCTGGGAAAAAGGGTCTGGACAGACGGACAGACAGACAGACAACAAAGTGATCCTATTTTTCTTTTCATGCACGGAACCCAAAATTATCTTAACAATTTTCAGCATCGTTAAGAAAGACCTTATTATAATAAATTAAATTTTCAAGATAACCTAAAACATACTCGTCTGTTATTGGTAAATGAAAGAATTCAAAGCGACCTCGTTTGAAATGATTTCAAATTCTTTGAATATGAAATTCTTATAACCTTTTCGGGTAAATAGATGGAAAATTGTTTCGTCTTGCAGCGGGAAAAAAATGTTTTAAAATAATACAATGTAAAGTGGGTTTCTTTGTACGTGGCGGAAAATGTAAACAAATGCGTAATGGTAATTTGAGCACCCTTAAGGGGCGTCCGCCCGGTTTCGAGGTAACTTTGTAACCATTTTATACATTAACTATGGCACTTTTTAAGCAGAAAACAAAACTAAACAATCTACAGGATATGAGAAGTGATGTGGTTTTTCTCGAAATCTATTTTAATTTATAAAACTGAAGAAAAACGACTCCAAAGTCACCTCTTTTTTTCCAGTTGTAACCGTTTTACTCTTACATTGTTGATCAGAAGAATATGAAAATTTACAATATTCTTCACAATGCAATATAAAATTATGTGGTTTTCTTATTTTTTGAAAATTCATAAAAAATCATACAGGTTTTCAAAGAAAACGGAAAATTTTGACCGGAGCCGCGCAATTGAAGCGGGATGGCTAATTGCAGAAGTTTGCTTGTAAGAAAGAGAGCCTTGCAGATGGGAGGAGTAGCCTTAAGTACTTTATTTCCCGATGAGACGCAGGTCTGGTGATAAAACACAAGCAATATTCATAAATATCTGTTTTTTTTTGTAAAAAGGTACAGAATAATATTATTCATTAAGGTTGAAGCTTCGAAACCAGTCGGGTTCATCATTATTATTACTGAGCAAGTTTTTGTATTTCTACTATTGTTATTGCACTAAATTTCGCAGAGCTATTTTACCAAAATACAGATGAAAAAATTTCAAAGTTAACTAAAATTTAAAAAATTCTGATATTATAATATTATAATTCATACATAAACAAAAAAGGCTAAAAATAATCTTGGCGTGTCGAAAAGAACGTTAAGTGGTAATCCTATTTCGATAATTTTATTATTGTTAAAGTAAGTCATTGTCATTTTTTATTTTCTATTTTAAACGTATACAAAATTCTATAATTTTAAATGTTTTTTGTATAATTATTTGTTTTACAATTGTTATTAACTTGCTAGTCTCAAATTTAATGTAATGTAATTAATATTCATTAATTTTTTATTTTCTATTTTAAATTTATACCAAATTTTATAATTTCAATGTTTCTATGTAATTATTTGTTTTATATTGTTGTATAACTTGCATGCCTACAATTTGCAATGCCCTATTCTACAGGGTTCATGTACTCATACCTAATCATATTATAAGTGTGAACGCAGCGAATGAGGAAGACCGTGTTCGCGACCGGGCTGAATCATTCATTCGTTCGACCGGTATCATTCCTTTTTCGTGCCTCCGTAATGGCGTACACATTTTTGTAATTCGATATCAAAAGGGAAAATTAAACATCTCAAGTCATTAAATTCAACTGTTTTATTGAAGAAAGCATCACGAACAAAACCTCGTCACTGTAGCCTGCCCAATTTGGTCCTTCGAGCCGGATTTCAAGAATCTGAGGCGACGCCGGCGCATGGCGTGCGGCCCGTCGAACAAAGGATCCAGGGACGGAGTAACTTTCGTGACGCAATCCAGCTCCAATCAAGCATTAGAAAAAGCAATAATTCCGAACAATACATCGTACTACAGTTTACAATACACAAATTCAAAAAATCACCGTCGACATATCGTCGTGAAAATACAAATACAAATCCAGAATCATCCATCACCCAGTGCCAGCTTATGCCATAATATCAAACACAGGGAAAAGACAAATTCCGTGAGTTCGTTCCATATCACATATTTCAAATCCCCGTTATTTTGCAAGGATTCACTTTATTTCCGGTTCAATCCGTATTCAGTCCTCACCTCACCGTATCTTTCTTCGATTCAAATTAATTAATCATCTATTCAAACAAGTAAAAATCATTGGTATTCTTTCCGAAACATTCCATTGTAAAATCCAATAAAAATAACCTATAGTAATCATAACCTCAATTCAATATTTGGATCCATAAACTTTGCAAATACTTTTCAGTGGCCTAGCTTATTGGAGTCGCCCTATTTGTGCTAACTGGTGTTGCTGATTCGTCACATTTTGCAATACCTACACATTCCAGAACGGAACCAGCGCGGTCGGCGCGCAAGGGTCGCTCCGCTGCGCTGTGGTCACGAGGGTTGTGCTGCGCGCTTCGCACGGCACCGCTGTTGCTTTGCGCTCACTGCCTAACTCACACGCATCCTTCTGCTTGCACATTAAAATTTAAGTATAGCCTTTCTCATAACATAATTTGCACAGTTCATTCACCTAACCATCATAGTCTAAATTTGTTCCATTTCAGTCATTATGGACCTGAAATCATTGAAAAGAACCAGGGCATCATACAAAGCCAAATTAACCGCATTCAACGAATATCTCAAGCTTGCTCTCAGCTATGATAAACTCAGTTCATTGCACAGTTTTGAAATGTCCAATAGATTACAAAAAATTAAAGAAATGTACAACGAGTTTGATACCACTCAAACTAACATTGAATTATTAACGGACGTTTCAGAGGACGAGCACAAGGAACGACAGAATTTCGAAAACGACTACTTCTCATTTGTTGCGGCTGCTGAGGACGCACTCGACAAGAATGCGGTCCCCTCACGGCAGGCATCCTCTGCGGGCCATGACAACGCTTCGGTGGCAGGTTTTGGTACTGCGGTTACAGGTGGGCCAAGCCTTAAGTTACCTACTATTCACTTACCTACCTTCTCTGGTCGCTATCAGGATTGGTTAGGGTTTCACGACACATTCTCATCACTCATACACAACAGTGCAAACATTCCAGACATTAACAAATTTCATTATTTGCGTTCATCACTCACAGACAGTGCAGCGTTAATCATTCAATCACTTAACTTTTCTGCAGAAAATTATAATATAGCATGGAAGGCACTCTGCGATCGCTATCATAATGAGCGTTTGTTAATGAACAATCACATTCAGGCATTATTCAGTGTGGAACCGATCGCACGAGAGTCATCCACCGCCATACACAACATTATAGACACAATCAACAAGAACTTAAGGGCCTTAACCACACTCAAGTTACCTGTTGAACACTGGGACGTCCTCATAATTCACATGGTGTTTAGTAAACTTGACCCGGTCACCTCTCGTGAATGGGAAGAGGAGCGTAACAAAATTAAAGGCATCCCTACCTTAGAACAGTTCATTGAGTTCCTACAGGGACGTGCCATTTTGCTAGAGACCATGGAAGATTCACGGTCAAAACCGCGAAGACATAGTGACACCCATGTCCGTCCAACGTTTGTTGCAAATCAAACGCTTCGTTTCCCATGTCCCTTGTGCAAAGAAAATCATGCTATCTATCAGTGCCTCCGATTCAAGTCATTTTCAATTGAAATGAGGATTCAAAAGGCGAAAGAACTTAATCTATGTTTAAATTGTTTACGCAAGGGTCATAATAACTATACATGCATGTTAGGTCCATGCAAAATATGCTCCAAGAAGCATAACAGTCTCTTACACCTTGAAATGAAGGCACTAATGCCTCCACCCAATTCAGATCCAAAAAATGATTCAACTTCTAAACCAGAAGGTGAAAATGTCACCCTGTCAACTATTCATAAGAGTCAAGTCTTACTTTCAACAGTTCTTGTTTCTGTAGTAGATAATTATGGCAGATCGCATAAAGTTCGTGCACTGCTTGACAATGGGAGCACCTCCAGTTTTATTACTGAAAAGTTACATGATTACCTTAAAATCCCATCTTATAACACTTCGGTTTCCATTCAGGGGCTCAATAAACAGAATTCACAAATCACTAAACATTGTGATGTTAATATTCAATCACTTTCTAACAGCGGATTCACTGCTAAACTCAATTGCTTTATCGTTCCACAAATAACACAGTTGTTACCCACAAACACAATCAATTGTAACTCGTTTAACATACCTTCACACCTCCACCTTGCAGATCCTACATTTCATACACCATCCGAGGTGCAGATGTTGCTAGGGGCAGACATCTTTTGGGATGTTCTGTGCAACAATCATATCTCATTAGGAAAACACTTGCCAACTCTAAATGAAACACGGTTAGGTTGGCTAGTTTCAGGTTCCATACAAACACAACATACAAATCACACAGACCATACAAATTCAAATATGCACAACAATTCATCAAACAATCAATGCCATACATTTAATTCATTCAGTGCACACGTTATTAATACACATAATTCAAGTACAGTCCACTGCCATTTTCTTAACACAGATACTGAGCTACAAACAAAGCTTGATCGTTACTTTGAATGTGAGTCATTTAGTAACTCTCGTAGCGTCACAAAGGATGAGGATGAGTGTGAACACATTTTTAAACAAACCACTATACGTCAACCAGACGGAAGATTCGAGGTGACAATCCCTTTAAAACGAAACCCTACATGTCTAGGTGAATCACATGACCTAGCTTTAGCTCGATTCTTATCACTCGAACGCAGATTTCGTCGCGATTCTTTATTCAAACTTAAATATAAACAATTCATGGAAGAGTACATTCAGTTAGGACATATGTCAGAAGTCACCAACTCTGATAATAACGAAATTTCATATTTTTTACCACATCATGGAGTTTTAAGAGACAAAAGTCTCACTACAAAACTGCGAACAGTGTTTGATGCCTCAGCACGCACAACCTCAGGCATATCACTCAATGACCTTCAATTCATAGGTCCTGTAGTACAGGATGATTTACTTAGCATTCTCATTCGATTTCGTCAACACAAGTACATAGTGACATCGGACGTTGAGAAAATGTATCGACAACTAATCTTAAATTCATCACAGCGAAGCCTACAACAAATACTGTGGCGCTCTGATCCTACTGAGCAGATTAAGATATATAAACTCAATACGGTCACATATGGTACGGCTTCAGCACCATATCTGGCCACTAGGTGCCTAGCTCAGTTAGGGTATGATTGCAATGACAAAACAGTGAGTACAGCCATCTTGCATGACATGTACGTGGACGATCTGGTAACTGGATCTGACCACGCTTCAGATTTAATTGAGACATGTAGAGGAGTCGTAAAGGAGTTAAAGAGAGCACACCTTTATCTCCGCAAGTGGAGATCAAATAACCCAGACATACTAAAACAAATACACAGTGATGATAAAACTAGCAACGATGACTTATTAATAATGAAACAGGATAAAATTGACAAAACTTTAGGTTTAACTTGGAATTGTCAAACAGATCAATTGCTATTTTTACCATCATATAAAGACAAACAAAATTCTATACAAACAAAACGTTCCATACTATCCACAATCGCACAAATATTTGATCCACTAGGTCTCATCAATCCATGTTTGTTACAAGCAAAAATTATTCTTCAAAAACTTTGGGTAACTAAGGCATCATGGGATGGTGACATCTCTTTGGAATTTCAAATACTATGGGATAAATTCATTAACCACATTAATTACCTAGAACACATTCGAATCCCTCGTCATGTAATTTGCGACTTTCCAATTCATATTGAGCTTCATACATTCAGTGACGCCTCAATGCATGCATATGCAGCATGTGTATACTTACGCTCAATCTCTAAAGATGGGTCTGTTCATGTTAGATTGCTGATAGCAAAGTCCCGAGTAGCACCGTTCAAAAAGAACATGACCATTCCCAGGTTAGAATTGTGTGGTGCCGTACTTGCTTCACAACTCACAAATAAGGTCAAGTCCTCCCTCCGACTCACCATACACAATGAAACATATTGGTGTGACTCTACCATTGTATTAGGGTGGATTAAAATGTCCAAATCAAAATTAAAACAATTTGTGTTCAATAGAATTCAGGAAATTACAGATAATACCAATTCATCAGCCTGGCATCACATACCTTCAGATCATAACCCAGCTGATATAGGATCACGAGGCCTCAATGCCCAACAACTTCAAAACAACTCACTCTGGTGGTCAGGGCCATTATTTTTATCTCATAGTATAATACAGAACCCTACTCCACCTGAAGACCTCAGTCACAATTTACCAGAGACAAAATTACACTGTCACTTGTCACTAGGCGATACAAATGAAAATAGTTTCGTCTTCAAATACTCAAATTTTCCTAAAATACAACGTTGTGTAGCTTATCTGCAAAGGTTCTTATTCAACTGTCGCAACCCCCAAAATAAACTCACAAATTACTTACAGATTTCTGAATTAAACAACTCTACTAATACTCTGTGCAAATTAATCCAGAGGGAAGTTTTTAGTAAGCAGTGTCATTTACTGGACGCAAAGGAAACATTATCGCCTAAGGACAAGTTACTCAGCTTAAATCCATTCATGGATACCAATGGCCTGATCAGGGTTGGAGGAAGATTATCGAACTCCCACTATGACTTTGACACCAAACATCCAATCTTGTTGCATGCAAACCATTACATTACACAACTTCTATTCAAACACTATCATAAAGTTTTAATGCATGCTGGACCGCAGCTGCTATTAGCTACAATACGACAAAAATTTTGGGTTGTCAGTGGTCGTAACCTTGCCCGCAAAACAGCACATAACTGCATAACATGCTGCCGATTTTCAGGAAAAATTATTCAGCCTATTATGGGAAACCTTCCTAAGGAAAGGTTACAGGCCGTATTCCCATTCCATAATACATCGGTTGACTATGGGGGACCAATAATGATAGCGAACAAAAAGGGTAGAGGTTGCAGGTTAATAAAGGCATACATATGTGTTTTTGTCTGTTTGGCAGTACGCGCAGTACATATAGAGCTTGTCACCGAGCTAAGCACAGATTGTTTCCTGGCTGCACTTAATAGGTTCATTGCCCGTAGAGGAAGCCCAATAAATATATTCTCTGACAATGGAACAAATTTTGTAGGTGCATGTAACGAACTGTCCAAATTTTTAAAATCTAAATCTGATGAAATATCATCACTTGCGATAAATAATCACATTCAATTCCGTTTCTCACCGGCATATAGTCCGCACTTTAATGGCTTAGCAGAGGGATCCATCAAATCGATTAAACATCACTTAAAAAGGGTTTTAGGTCTTGCAAATTTGACATACGAAGAAATGCTAACGGTTTTGACACAGATAGAAGCCATTCTTAACTCTAGGCCACTCACTCCGATGTCTTCTGATCCTTCAGATCTAATAGCTCTAACCCCGTCTCATTTTCTTGTTGGACGAACCCTAACGATGCTGTCGGATCCCCAGGACGTGGAACAGGCACAGAATATAAATGCCCTGACGAGATATAAAAGGATACAATGCCTCAGGGCACATTTTTGGAGAAGATATCATACAGAATTCATTTCAGAACTCCAAAAAAGAAATAAATGGCGTAAACAGGATGGAGAGCTTCGCCTGGACCAGCTGGTACTGATTAAGGATGACCGCCTGCCTCCAACCAGATGGCTGCTCGGACGAGTCACTCACCTATACCCCGGCACCGATGGTATTACCCGTGTTGCTGATGTCTACACCGCTTCGGGTACCATGAGGAGAGCGTTCAACCGACTGGTTCCACTACCACAGTTGGAACATGATGTTCCAAGGCCGGCAGGATGTGAACGCAGCGAATGAGGAAGACCGTGTTCGCGACCGGGCTGAATCATTCATTCGTTCGACCGGTATCATTCCTTTTTCGTGCCTCCGTAATGGCGTACACATTTTTGTAATTCGATATCAAAAGGGAAAATTAAACATCTCAAGTCATTAAATTCAACTGTTTTATTGAAGAAAGCATCACGAACAAAACCTCGTCACTGTAGCCTGCCCAATAAGACCTTTAATACTGTACATGAAAGCAATAAATGAATTGAATTGAATTGAATTGAAGTTTACAGAGATATATGTATATATAATGTAAACAAACATTTTCTATCTCATATAGAAAATGTTTGTTTACATTTTTCGCAGCCGATCGTGGTATGGACTTTATATACACCAACCGCATATCAATTGAAATGCTAAAGAAAAAAGAAAATAACAGAACAAACTCTGGATAGCATATTTTTGGCTTCATTTTAATCAAAAATATTGAATGTTAAGAGTCAAGAGAGAATCGAGATTATTTAAACAAAAGTTGAAAGAAAAAAAGGTAAGTAAGTTATTTAATTTGTTTGATTATGTAATTTATTTGGAGTTCTTCTTTATCGTGTGGGCAGAGCCCTGGTGTCAGAGTTTTTTCAGACCGCCTTACGGCCTCTGACGTGGTTTTTTATGTAACGACTACTACCACCAGAGATAGTAGCCGGGACCAACGGCTTAACGTGCCACCCGAAGCACGGATTTTTCTTTTCAGACAATCAGGTGATTCAGCCTGCAATGTCCTAACCAACTGGGGAAAAACGCACAAAGTGACATATCATTAGGTGTCTCCCGTGGGAATCGAAAACCACGCCCTCCGCGTCGAGAGCCAAAGCCATTACACCACGGAGGCAGTTAGTTATTTGGAGTTGATTTTGTAATCGACAGGCGTGCCAGGAAGCTCATAGGTGATCCAACCTCGGTGGCGAAGCTACAAAGTCTTGAGCATCGTCGCAAGGTAGCCTGTCTGTCTGTTTTTTATAGGATACATTTCGGAGAGTGTGCGACTGAATTACACGATCTGATACCACCGTCTCCCTTTCATCTGCGGGGGACGAGACGCAGGCTGGGTTTCCACCCCTATGTCGTTGACCTACCAGCAATTCGCACGAAGAAGTTTGCTTCTTCTTTTATAATGCGCACGGCTAAGGAGTGGAATGCCCTGCCTGCGGACCTGTTCCCTGAGCAATACAACCTGGGCCTCTTCAAGGCGAGAGTGAATAGGCATCTTTCTAGGTAAGCATGCTACATCTTCGGCCTCATCATCACTCAACATCAGGTGAGATTGGGGTCAAATGC
Source organism: Agonopterix subpropinquella (assembly GCA_922987775.1). Classification (NCBI taxonomy): domain Eukaryota; kingdom Metazoa; phylum Arthropoda; class Insecta; order Lepidoptera; family Depressariidae; genus Agonopterix; species Agonopterix subpropinquella. The sequence goes on from OV277714.1 coordinate 2,049,915, forward strand.
TTACCTATCACACATAAAAAAAAAAAAAAAAAAAAAAAAAAAATTAATACCACCAAATTAGTCAACTAACCAAAGACTGAAAATGGCCGAATTTCTTTTTGTTGACCAGAGTTGGGGTCGGGGTTTATACAGGATGTAAAAATAAATACGTTCTGGTGCTTTAGACTATTAAACTGAACAATTTCGACTATGGGACCAATATATCGCAAATAAAAACAGGATTATCCTTTGTTAATTATAAATTGATTGCAAACTATAAATAGATATAAATCAGAGAAATAAATAAAAAAAAAAGAAAAAGAATAAATAATTATACATAATTTATAATATTACAAATTAAGTTATAAAATGCAAATAACAATAAAATTACAATTAGATAAAAATTTAAATATTGTTAATGTAAAATTCCAATGTCTAAGTCTAGTTAAATACTTAAATATTACAATGTGTATTATAATAATAATTATTATGTGTGATTGATGTATTGTTGTGATTTAAACTGATGAATGTTGTGTACATCTATTATAGGCATGTACATTAGATAAAATACCGCATGCTAATATTATAATCTTGATAATGTATTGTTGCTGTTGATGTACCTTAATAAATAAAAATAAAAAAACAGGATTCTTTTATCGTAAATATCAACGGTTACTTGACCAACAAGTATACAGGGTGTAACAAAACACCCTAGTAATACTTAAGGGGGTGCTTCAGACCATCAAACTGAACAACTTTCACTATGGGGCCAACATCGAGAAAAAATAAAAAAATCAGCTTTCCCATACAAAGCTGCAGTACCGACTCGACTAAAAAAAAACGGTAATACATACAAGCGTCAAACTTTGTGTGATTATAGAGCAAGCTCTACAGAATAGCAACAAATACTAAAAACCGGCCAAGTGTGAGTCGGTCTTGCGCTAAAGGTCCCGGACAAAAATAGATTTTTTTTTCTAACTTAATAATGTTGTGTTCTATGTTGGTGTGGTACGGAACCCTCTGTGCGCGAGTAGCCCGACTCGCACTTGACCGGTTTTATTTTATTTAGTGAAAACTGTCACGTTCCTATAATGGTACTTTGACAACATTCATTTATTTACTCTGTCAACACAAAAGGTGTGCGAGACACATTTATTTTATGATTTACAGTAAAATTTTTGTATTCACTCGAAACCATTCAAAGGTTCGAGTATAAAACTCTAGAACTCTCTATATTCCCGATAATCCCGGTTTATCTCGTTTGAGAAATGTACTGATCCATTTTATACCGTCAATAAACGTTGAATCAAATAGTTAAATGCTCCTCAGATTTTATTTATTGCTTTTAAAATAAGATGCAGTCGTAAGTTTTGTAAGCTTACTTTTTATTTATATATTTATTTTTATGATTTTATATAAACTTTTTGTTCTTTTCGGTGTGCAAATAAAGATTACTACCTTTTTCTCCAATCCAGTGGATTGAGACGCTTTATTAATAATTCAATGATCTGTTTTCTTCTATAAATAATCATGTAACAGAATAAGGTTATTCTCTCTCAAACCTTAAAGATTAAAGCAATGAGTATAGTAGGTTTTTGTCAAGTTAAATGTTACAGTTACTTTAATTTGGAAAAAAAAGGTGCTGAGCAAACATCAACGATTTTGTAACCAACAATGACTACAATGTGACATTCTTGGATTTTGACATTATGAATATAAAAAAAATACGATTGAGGGCAGCACTTAGGCTCGGTACCCTATTATATTAAAAAAGAATAAGGGTTTTCAGCACAAACTCTATACACGAAGATTTAAAACTTGGAATATTTAATTATCGATAAAGGTTAATAAAATAATTCTAAATGCTAAAATTAATAAATTAATTAATTCTAATTTTATTTAAATCTCATCCATTCTCTATTGAACAGAAAAGTATGTAAATATTTCTGCCAGGTCGTATACTATTCAAAGTTCGTACTTTTTGAATCGTCTGTGGTTTGGTGCAATTTGACGAAGCGTTTCTCTTTAAAGTGGATTTCTTTAAAGAAAATAAAATAATTTGTTACTTTGAGGAGAGGTTTTGATCACTGATTGAGCAAGTATTGACTTTTGCAATATAAAATTTTCTGTATTTACATTCAAATAAATATTTCAAGTCTTGTGAAAAATGAGAAGTTTGATTAAACAGAGTATAATATAGGGTCGTTCTTAATGTGGTGACGTTATTTTAAGGGTGTGGGGCCGGCCAAGAATATTGCATTACCCCAGTATTGCATACCGTGGGTGTCGTAAAAGGCGACTAAAGGGATTAACCGGAGGATGGGCGTTCTCCGAGTATAAATTAACACTCAACTGCGATCGCCAATCCGCCTGCCAAGCGTGGCGATTATAGCAAAATCTGCCTTTTGGTGGAGGCCTGTGTCCAGCAGTGGACCTATAAAAAAGGCTGAAATGATGATGATGATTAAGGGGACAATCAGACCTTCAAACTGAACAACTTTCTCTATGGGACCAATGTCGAAATAGCGAAAAAAAAATTACTCTCCCATACGATAAGAATGCAGTTTTGTGTGGGCAACATGATTTTTATTGCGATTTAGAAATTTGTACCATAATTTTAAAGAACTTATATACTTAAACTCACGCCTTGTCCCAGAGGGGTAGGCAGAGACTATGGATCTCCATTTATGGCGGTTCTGACAAACCGCTGTTGCTTGCTCTAGGTCCATAATATATCTTGTCATACATTCCCATCGATTTCGGCAGCTTTTCCATTGAGGTACCTTCTAGAGGCGACACCCAGACAAAATTTGTTGTAACTCATGTTTAAGCTAATTGGCTCAACCTTAGTTAGCATGTGCCGGGCGCGTGCTGCACCGCGACGCCCCCCAGTTCGCGCCCCGCACTGCTGATCGTGGTGCACATATTTTGTTCGCGTTGCCTGTTCCACATGATTAGGTATTCTGTTTTAACCTGTAATTTTTAATGACATCCTTGATCTGGTCTAGGCATAAAGGTATTATACTACGTAAGAGAGACGGTGACAGCTGGGAGAGCGAGATGTACCTAGCGGCATGCCTGTATAATAGAAAGAGATACGTGACGCGAGGCAATAGAACCGTTTTTGGGGATTTGGAGTCCTGGTAAAAATTCAGTTTCTGTCAATAATCGTGAACCTAAAGTGAAATCGTAGATAATTTTGTAAAATATACTAACACTGTTTCATTAAATTATTCACTATTTCACGTTAGATTGAGAATTAATACACAGAAATCGAATTTTTACCCTGCCGAGGACTCCAAAAAACGTCCAAAAACGGTTTCATTTGACAACTCATGTCACTTACTCTATTCCGTAAGGTATAATATCTTTATGGGTCTAGGTAAAAAACCGTCAGCGTTGGACCCCATATTTATACCCCTTTAGGAGTTGATTGTTTGGTTGTTGAATAATGTAAATTAAATTATTAGATGACTAAAACTTAAGTATGTAGTGTTTGTAGTGTTAGTGTAAGTTATTGAATAAATTAACTGTCTCCGTGGTCTAATGGTTAAGAGCTTTAGCTCTCGACACGGAGGTCGTGGGTTCGATTCCCACGGGGGACACCTAGTGATATGTCACTTTGTGCGTTTTTCCCCAGTTGGTTAGGACATTGCAGGCTGCATCACCTGATTGTCTGAAAAGAAAAATGATTCCGTGCTTCGGGTAGCACGTTAAGCCGTTGGTCCCGGCTACTATCTCTGGTGGTAGTAGTCGTTACATAAAAATCACGTCAGAGGCCGTAAGGCGGTCTGAAAAAACTCTGACACCAGGGCTCTGCCCATACGATAAGAAGAAGAATGAATTGAATTGAATTAATTTTCAACTCACTTTGAAAACATTTTTACAACAATGGGTACAATTATATAATAATTTAATTAATTGAATCCCAGTGAATTTAAATACGACCGGACACTTTTTTATTGTCTGAATAAACTATAAGAAATAAAATGAACCAGACGTCCTACGGGTCATTAATAATTCAATAATCAAAACGTAGTTACGAGACTTAAGATCAACACTACTGGAATAAATTAATTCAGGATCTTAGACTAAGCCAATAGAAGGAAGATGCGCTACGCTAGGTATATTGTGTTGTAAACGAAAAATGAGTAAGCCGAAATAAATACAGTCATCGCATGTTATTCGTATCCGTTTTCGTCGATAAATTTTTAAAGTTCGTATTATGTTTTGTGTGAAAATAAATGGTTTGTTTATGTTTGTGGTTTTTTCCTATAAAAACATATAAAATATTTTAGTTTTAGGATAATTATGTTCATTTTGCTTTGTAATTGATTTATAATACCGAATAAATTCCAATGAAATATTCGATGGCAATTACCACCCCGTTTTCTTTCCGCAAGTCCACAAGTTTTGCACAAGTTGATTATTAAATAAAATTATCTTTCACCGATTGTTACGTTTCCTGTATCAATAAATTGCATCTATGATACACAATATTTTACTGTTCCTGCTGTTATACCTACTAGGTTAATCCTCCCATATTTATAATAACATAAACTACCTATAGTTCACAAGATTTCGTGTTCCCTAACATCTGGACTTTTGATGCTTGAATAGTAAAGTTTTATCATTATTAGCAGACCTGGCAAGTGCATCGTTTTCCTTTTTTTGATATATCCAAGTTTAAGTTACTATTAATTATTATGCTCTAGACACTTTTGCGTTTATTATTGAATCATGAAATTTCTAAAGCAATTTATTTACGTATTCGTTGTGAAATAAATTTATTATTTCAGCCAAGACAAATTGAATTAAACTTTCATTAACTTTATGATTTATTTTTAGTAGGTTTCGTCTTTGCTCTGAATTATTTTGATAAAGCTTGATGAAGTCAGAACTCATAGTGGTACAGTGGCTAGTTAGTCCTGCCTTTAGTATAGAGGTTGGTGATTTGATTCCATCCTGCATCAGACTACGTTGGCAAGCCAGCAGGAGCAGGCAACAGACACGCGTCCATAACAGACTTGCAACGCGACTCTCAAAGTCACTCTGACACCCCAACGGTTGTCAGTTCTTCGGCAAATATGACCACAATAATTAATCAATTAAGTGGGTACCGAGCATCCAACCCTAACCTAGCCTGAAGTGATACGTCAGAGAACTAAAGTGGTTGACATAGCTCAGAAAATTAGCAAGCTGAAGTGGCTATGGGCGTAGAGACCGCGAACTGGCAGGCGTAATGTGGGATGCCCTGCTGCCCGCTGGACAGACGACCTAAAAAGCTAGCAGGGAGCGACTGGATGAGGAAGGCCGAGGACAGAGTTTTGTGGCGCGCCTTGGGAGAAACCTGTGTTTAAACAGTGGACGATGATAGGCTGATGATGATGATGATGATGTTGAACCTCCAGTGCTGCCCTCAATCGTATTTTTTTATTTCTAAACAATTATACAACATTTCCAAAAAACAAGATTGTCACAAAATTTTAGTCTTTGTTCTCAATTTATCGAAACTTTGCAGAAATGACTATGTTTTTATGTTTAGTAGTTATTATAGGTAAAACTGCCAAAAGTGGCCAATTTTGGTGGTTTTACAGATAGTAACTACAAACAATACTGGTAGATTTTTTTTAAGGGGGGTTCAGACAATCAAATTGAACAACTTTTACTATGGGAGCAAAGCTAAAATCACAAAAGAAAAATCTGCTGTTCCATGCTAAACTGCAATGCCTATTCGACTCAAATGTATGAGACAGCAGATTTTTATTAGTTTGCGATTTCAGCTTTGCTTCCATAGTAAAAGTTGTCCAGTTTGATGGTCTAATCTAAACCACCACTGAAAGTTTAAGAACTGTAAAAAAAATCTACCGGTATTTTTGGAACAGCCAAAACAGGCCACTTTTGGCAATTTTAACGATAATAACTACAAACATAAAACATATCTGCAAAGTTTCGATAAATTGAGACACAACAAAGACTAAAATTTTGTGACAATCTTGTTTTTTTGGAAATGTTGTATAATTGTTTAGAAATAAAAAAATACGATTTAGGGCAGCACTGGAGGCTCATCATCATCAGCCCATCATTGTCCACTGCTGAACATAGGCCTCTCCCAAGGCGCGCCACAAAACTCTGAAACCGCTCTACTATTCCACTACCCTACTAGTGAAACGCGGATATTCTGAGGTTTCAGAATATCTCTGACTGCCCCCTCGGGAAATAAAGTTGTGAGCATATGCTATGCGACTACAATGTGACAAACTTGTTTTTTTAAAATGTACATTTTTTAAGAAAATTAAGAACATGATTGAGGGCAGCAACGGAGGCGCGATACCCCCTTAATAATAACAAAATTAATTAAAAAAATTTAGAAACTCAATGATTAAGAATATTTATCTTATCTTATTAAAAACAAATTGTTCAGGGATTAAATGAAAGGCTATTGATCCCTCAATTAGCATAGAATTGATCATTAGTAAGTTGTTTGTTAAGGCGGTATCAAGTTTCAAGGCATTTTATAAACGAACGAATCAAAGTGTAATTGAAACAAATTCCATTTTAATGAACCTCTGCTCTGCTTTGAATTTCAACGGAGTTATTGATAAGTATAAAGTTTTGAATTGGTCAAGGGACGGTTAATAATACCGCTTAATTTTAATGGTAAAGTTTGTAACTTTTATCATCATTAACCATTCTTTAAGCTGGTATGAAAAAGTCAGTCAAGTAATCGAAAAAGAAACATAAAAGAAGTGCTATTTCATATCGAGCGTCTCCGTGCTTCGGAAGGCACGTTAAGCAGTTGGTTCCGAATAGTTCCGTCAGAAGAAAGTATAATTATTCGTTAACGCCGTATACATAAATACAGAGCTCTTACCATTGAATACCGGATGATTTTTTTTTACAATTTAGAAATTTTCAGGTGTGGTTCAAATCATCAAACTGAACAAGTTTTACTATCGGAGAAAACCTGATAACTATCTCAAAAAAAAAAACAGCGGTCTCATACATTTGAGTCGAGTAGGTAGGCATCATTGCAGTTTGGTATGGAACAGCTGATTTTTTCAGGTTTTCTCCCATATAAAACCAGTGAAAGTTGTTCAGTTTAATGGTCTGAACCACCCCTTCCAATTTCAACAGGGTAAAAAAAACATCCGGTATATACAGGGTGGCCGGGGAGTTGACGTTCAAACGAAAAATTTAGGTCCGGTAATTCGTGGGGTATCCGAATCACCCTCATGTATGTTCCGCGATTTTTTATAGTTTTCGAGTTATGATGATTTTTCCGATTTTTTGAGGAAACTCGACATGACCGGCTTAACAACTTCTAAAAAAAAAAGTGTAAGACTTTTTAGAGATTCTTTTTTTGCAACTTAATCTTCATAAATTGTGCCTTTATTCATAACATCATCAGCATCGTAACTTTGATAAAAGTTTTGAAAATATTGGTCTAAAGTTAAAAATTTGCGATCCGTGAATTATGACTAAATTTTCAACTTTAAATTAAAACTCTAAACAGGTGACCTTATGATTTTTTAACCAATCCAAAAAATGCGCCCAACTCTCAGCTTTCATAATCATAAATAAAAAGTAGTACTTAAGAGGGCTAATTTGGCTAGAATTGATCTTCAAAGACAACAAGACGGAAAACTCTTAAAATTTTTTTTTTTTTTTTTGCCATTATTACCACGCCTAAGGCTAAATAATGATTAAAGAATGCTGGAAACCGAAACGGCGACGGGTTATGACGGACTCTTACCGGCTAAAACCCCACCGTTTTCCACCTCATCCCATATTGCCGTAGAGCCTGAGGGCCCGTGAGGAATCTTCCACACTCTACGGCGCAGCGACCGACCTTACCAGGTCTCATCTCTGTTGGCCTTGACAAGCCTACAGGCCTTTAGGTGGTGCGTGGGAACACGCACACAACCACCTCGAGTCCTTATGATCGGACGCCGGACCCCCCAGCCCGACGCCCAGAGACTCAAAAATTACGGGGGAGGCAGACCGCGAGCAAACGCAGCCCGTCTGCGCCCCGTGCGTCTTTGGCGGATCGGGAGTTCAGAAGTCGACTCCCTCTCCCTCTCCGCCGTCTCCTTCTGGAGCATTACTGCCTCACAGAAGGAGAGAACCGCGCGCCAAGACGCCTCACTGTCGACCATAGCGCGAACCATGGCCGGCAGCGAGAGGTCTGAAACTACCTGGGAGAGCTCACTGCGCTCTCCCGCCCTCGCAGGGCACTCCTGCAGCACGTGCTGCGCCGTCTCGTCGAGACAGCCGTCGCAGTGGTGGCACCCGGCTGTCGGCTCCCTCCTCCTAGGTTAGGTTAGGTTAGGTTATCTACTTTTTACTTAAAACTTTCCTTATTCCACCAACACGATAGGTTTCCAGCATTCTTTAATCATTATTGATGAGACCTGGTAAGGTCGGTCGCTGCGCCGTAGAGTGTGGAAGATTCCTCACGGGCCCTCAGGCTCTACGGCAATATGCGATGAGGTGGAACACGGTGGGGTTTTAGCCGGTAAGAGTCCGGCATAACCCGTCGCCGTTTCGGTTTCCAGCATTCTTTAATCATTATTTAGCCTTAGGCGTGGTAGTTATGGCAAAAAAAAAAAATTTTAAATTTAAGAATTTTCCGCCTTGTTGTCTTTGAAGATCAATTCTAGCCAAAGTAGCCCTCTTAAGTGCTACTTTTTATTTATGATTATGAAAGCTGAGAGTTGGGCGCATTTTCGGGATTGTCTAAAAAATCATAAGGTCACCTGTTTAGAGATTTAATTTAAAGTTGAAAATTTAGTCATAATTCACGGATCGCAAATTTTTAACTTTAGATCAATATTTTCATAACTTTTATCAAAGTTACGATGCTGATGATGTTATGAATAAAGGCACAATTCATGAAGATTAAGTTGCAAAAAAAGAATCTCTAAAAAGTCTTACACTTTTTTTTTTAGAAGTTGTTCAAGACGGTCATGTCGAGTTTCCTCAAAAAATCGGAAAAATCATCATAACTCGAAAACTATAAAAAATCGCGGAACATACATGGGGGTGATTCGGATACCCCACGACATACCGGACCTAAATTTTACGTTTGAACGTCAACTCCCCGGCCACCCTGTATAGATTCACACAAGTGTAGATTCTAGTGTGGGACACATTGGCAGCTGGTATAAGGAGATTTGGCAGCCTCTGAATATAAGGGGCGTATATAGAGCTCTTACCATTAAATCATATGTGCTTGCTGGAGCAGCATTGTTTGGGACACATGTGTAGTTTCTAGCGTGGGACACTCTTATAGCTACTATGAGATAATCTGACAGCCTTTACGCAGGGTCTGTGGTCGCGGTGATGCAGTGGTTTAATATAATTAACTTATATAGAGCCCTTTAAATTAAATATATGGAGGTATATGCTTTCTGGGACAGTGTCGTTTGGGACACAAGTGTAGTTCCCAGCGTGGGACACACTGGCACAGCAGCAAATTTGTTAAATAAATGGGCGTATATAAAGCTCTTATCATTAAATATATGGTTGTATATGCCTGCTGGGGACTGTATTGTTTGGGACACAGGTTAGTTTCCAGCGTAGGATACACTGGCAGCTGGTCTGAGAAAAATCTGAGAGCGTCTGAATATAATGGGCGTATATAGAACTCTTACCATTAAATATATGGACGTGCTTGCTGGGACAGCGTTGTTTGGTACACAGGTGTAGTTTCCAGCGTGAGACACACTTGCAGCTGGTCTGAGAAAATCTGACAGCCTCTGAATATAATAGGCGTATATAGAACTCTTACCATTAAATATATGGACGTATATGCTTGCTGGGACAGCGTTGTTTGGTACACAGGTGTAGTTTCCAGCGTGGGACACACTTGCAGCTGGTCTGAGAAAATCTGACAGCCTCTGAACATAATATGCGTATATAGAACTCTTACCATTAAATATATGGACGTATATGCTTGCTGGGACAGCGTTGTTTGGGACACAAGTGTAGTTCCCAGCGTGGGACACACTCGCAGCTGGTATGAGTAGATCTGACAGTCTCTGCGCTGGGTTTGTGGTCACGTTGACGCCGTGGTCCACGTCGTAGTTTATCATTCTGCTGTTGTGGTACCTGGGAAAATAAGATATTAGGTTAGAAGACTGATGTGGTACCCATACTCGCGTGCGCGAGCAAATACCGAGAAAATACCGTGGATTGCGCAACCAGCGCGGCCGTATTTCTAAGCGGCCTTGTTTGATTACGGCTGTTTAGGACTCATTCTTTCATAACTCAGGCTTCAAGAGTAGTTTTTATTGATGTTAATATTATCGTAATTAATCTTGTGAGTGATGGGTATTTTTGTTTGAAACTTGAATCCTGGCCTGGCGTATGGAGACAAACAAACTACAAACTTGGAGATAGCGTTTTTCGAGCACAATTTTTTTTTTCTAAGACTCGTATCTCAAAAAGTAAAGCGATGACCCTGGTTTTTTTTAATTTAATTATTTTCTTAATATATGATTAATAAAAAAAAATTTAAAACAGACAAGTTTTTCTAAGAAAAATAAAAAATACAAGTGTTTAAACATTTACACACGCGTACACCCATTCTTTTCATTGTTGCCAATCTTTCTATCAAATGCGCTTTTTTTAGATCAGTAATTGGTACAGACACTATCTTAGAACAGTATAAAAATCAACAAAATACCTTGTTCGGTCACTATAAAGGTGCTAATTGCGTTTTGATGCAGTTTGATTGACTGCTTGATTTTTCAGATAATTCGTAATTATCTGTAATCTGTGTGGCACAACACACGAACAGCGCGTAATATTGTCAAAAAAAAAATTGTACATTCTCTTCTTCTTCTTCTTATAGTTTGGGAAGAGCCCTGGTATCAGAGTTTTTTCAGTCCGCCTTACGCCCTCTGACGTGGTTTTTATGTTGTACATTTTGTTAAACATCTACGAATAAGAATGTATAGAAACGTAAATCAAGCTCAAAAAGTGACCCCAAAAAAAGTACACAGTGTTCGAAATTTTTTCCTTAAAAACTACACCTTGCCGCCAAAACTCATACAAAATGTCATTTTTCAAAGGGTGCCAAAAATTATGTTGCTTTTGTTTAGAGTTAGATTGATTACGCATATATTTCAGGTTGAAATTACTTGTGAAGTGGTGATAGGAGGCTACCCTTTCACTCACAAAACCACTGCATAAGTAAAATCATATCCTTTATTCGCCTCGTACCATAATCACGGAAAGAAATGGGGTTTCAAATGTTGTTGAATACACAACAATACGTATTATTATTATTTGGGGTTTTGGGCCTTGACAGGCTTGCTAAGCCTGTGCCACGTAGACCATCGCTGGTCCTTTGTGATTGCCGTTTTTAAAGTTCCTTACCAATCCCCACTGCGGCCAGAAATCGCAGTAGATTCTTGATCGGGATAGTTTGTATCTCACCTGGTGTCAGCACCTGCCTACCCTGCGTTTGTACATCAGGGGGCCACAATCACATAGGAGGTGCAGAGGAGTTTCTATCTCCTCCTTGCAAAATCTGCAGCCGGTCGTGTCACTTAAATTCAGTGTGTGCATGTGCTTATTTAATTTGCAGTGGCCTGTGAGTGACCTTGCTATTGTACAAATTTGATCCTTGCTAAGGGCAAGGAGACCGTTCGCAAGTTTGCGATTGTAGCCTTTGATAAGTGCTTTGGAGTGGCCCATGCCTGGGGTGTTACACCAAAGCTTTATTGCCTCACCAAAGCTGGCCCTATTCAAAGAATCTCGCGTTAGACTATTGGGGATTCCGAGAAAGGGTTCGGGGCCTATGAAGTGGTTTTCAGTGCCTCTTCTGGCCAACTCGTCCGCCCTCTCGTTCCCTCCTATGTCTGAGTGTCAACAATACGTAGGTACGCATGTTATCATATTATAGAGTTGTTCTATTTCAACTAAAATTAAAGATTGAATTTTTCTCGGACGGGATTTGAAACAGCAAACTGCCAAACCTGGGTTGTGGTTTCGTCTAATTAAGCTATATACCGATCCATTACGTCAGAAACCTAAATTCTGACGCTGCAAAGAAGAATTTGGGTTAAAATTCCGTTATGATTTCAGCTTTTTCTTTGGGTTCTCGTATAAAAATGTTTCAGCCTAAACACTCGACGCTCGAGGGTGCTTCAGATGACGAGGTTTTATTCGTACATACCACTGTGTATTTACGTAAGTATGCACTACATGTCGACATGGAGTTGATATTGATATATTTAACGATGCTCTTGAGTTTTTACGTATTTGTGACTCTTTTGCAATGAAATATAATGTTTTAGTTGTGTTGGTTTAAATAAGTAAATGAGAGCAAAGAGCATGTAATATCAAAAAAGTTCTTTGTAAAAAAGCCTATTATAAATAAGATGCTTATTTAACAAACTGAACATTGAAAATTTGACGACCAGTGGCCAGAGGTTGCCCAAAACAAGAACGAGTGGAAGAGCAGGGGAGAGGCCCTTGCCCAGCAGTGGGATGACATGGGTAGTAATAAAAAGAAACATTTTGTTACGTCAGAAGGATCTATATCCTAACCAACCGCGACCAACATTGTTTTAAACCTATGTTTTTAACATCCTACCCACACCTGTATTCAACAAATAAAGACATTTCATTTCATATTTCATTCTGCGGTCGCAAGTCAATAGAAATTTAACAAATAAAAATGAAAAAAAAAGTACATTTTTTTTTTAAATATGTAATGTATTATTGTATATGATCAAAATGGATGGTTCTGAGTGTCACTACAGGGTGTAACACCCTAGTAATTCTTAAGAAGGTGCTTCAGACGATCAAACTGAACAACTTTCAAAATGGAGCCGACATTGAGAAAAAATAAAAAAATCCGCTGTCCCATACATTTTGGAGTCGAGCCGGTATTGCAGTTTTGTATGAAATAGTAAATTTTTATTTCGCGATTTCGAAGTTGGCTCCATAGTGAAAGTTGTTCAGTTTGATGGTCTGAAGCACCCCCTTTAGTATTACTAGGGTGTTTTGTTACAACTTGTATAGCTTACAGCTTAACTTAACTTGTATAGCTTACTTATAAATTATGTGTCATAATTGTAGAGTTTCTGGCCTCATTTTCTAACACATCGATTGCTTCAAGTTCCTATATTGAATTAATTATTTTGACTTTCGACTTCAAAGCGTCACAAGTGGTTTGATAAAACTAAACAAACGCACCAGAAAATCTTCTTTAGTATAACAATTTCTAAGCATTCATATCCATTCTAAGTTTATAGTATAAACTCTATACGGTAGAGGACGCCAAACAATCCCCTTAAGCCTTTGTTAGGAACGGTTTCACCACAATAATCCATGTCAGGGAATCCCAATTAACTTAGTCCACCTTTGCAGTGGCCTAACTTCCTAAATTGTTCCTTCCAAACTATAGGAAATACATATCGTTGTGCTGCTAAGAAATATATACCTAGGCATAAGGTCGGGGATAATAGCAACCTATCGGGTATTTCTCGTTGAAGTATAAGAAAGAGTAGGTATCTATTACTAGGGGTCACTGAGGACCTGGATGACAGCGTAGACATTGAGAGGGAGCGCCGGGCGTTGTCTGTTCGATGCAATATGCTGGCCCGCAGGTTTACGCGTTGTACAAGGCAAGTAAAAGTTACTTTCTGCCAGTCATTTTACACATGCGGTCTGTGGGTTGGCTACACGCGGAGGACATACAACGCTCTGCGCGTGCAGTATAACAACGCGTTCAGGGAGCAGATGGGGCTGCCAAGGTTTTGTAGTGCTTCTAACATGTTTGCGGAGGCGCACACTGATGGGTTCCACGCGATAATGCGAAAGCGGTGTGCATCTCTGCTGGGCCGTATGCGCAGCAGCCCCAACACCATCCTGCGCGCGTTGGGAGACAGATGGGACTCCCCAATGCTGTAACGTTGGGTACGCTTGCATGCCACCTTGTAGCTGCCCACTTCTTTGTCGGATAGATTTTTATAACTAACATAGTTTGTAAGATCATTTATTATTTGAGGAATAAATGATTTAATTTAATTTAATTTAATTACTACATAAAATACGGACACTCCTTGCCTCCCACCAACTTTTTACTTCACCCTTTCTATTGCCCTCTAATTACCTCGGCAGTTACTAGTAGCATAAATTGACCGGCTCGCACTCGTCCGGTTTTTATCGATGTTTGCTCTATAATGAAAGTTGTTCAGTTTGATGGTCTGAAGACTAAACCACCCTTTTAAATACTACTAAACGTGTTTTGTCACACTAAAATACAAACATCCAAGACTTGAGTACAAATTCATATTTTTACATACAAAAATATAAACCCTTACAGGATTCGACACCACGGCCTTTAGTGTAGAAGACAGATTTCACGACTGACTATGACTAAGCAAATAATTATAGTCCACTGAAAACTACAATATTATTCTTATACGAATAGTATCTTTACTAGAGCGTTGTAAGGCTCTAAAACAGTTACTAATCGCTCCCAAATGGTAAAAGGTCGTGAAAGTAAATATGTAAATACAGTAGAACATTTCTCTAGAGCAAAACTGGAAAATACTGTTACAACTCAGTCCCAAAGATAAAACTTTAAAATATTAGTTTCGCAAGTGCCAGAATAGTACCTATCTACCAACGCTACGTTGCTACGCGGCGCTACGACGATATGGCTACGACTTGCTACGCTATTTATAGACTAAGATCCTGGTAAAACTTATCTACACTTGTATGTTTATTTTTGCATATTGAGAGCCGCGGTGTCCCTACACCGCGCCACCATTACATCTAGTGCGTACCCTGCACTGCTTGCCAAAAGTGTGTACTTCGTGCCTTTGCCCATAATAAGCACTACTTTTGCGAGTCGCTTTTCGCCTTTCCTGCATCCCCGGATATACAACAGAGTTTGTAATCTTCTAGACATAAAAACATTATCAGTGCGCCGTGCTAAATTCCAGATTAAGAACTGGTTGCAGACTCTGACTTACGATGGAACTGAAGACATAATCAAGGATATATCTTAATATACAAGGCAAACAGACACACACCTACCCAAACCCCACTCACACACACACACACACTCTTTCACTTTGTTTCAATTGTACTGTAACTGTAACTTATTGTCTATTATCCAACTTGTACTTAATGCACCTTATTTTGTTTATTGTTAAGGATACCCAATCTTAGACCTCGCGTATCAGGCTTGCCTCGTTTTTGGTCTACCATTTAATGTTATAGTTTTAAGCAAAAGTTAAAAATAAATATTTATCTTATCTTATCTTATCTTATCTTATGTTAAGACAATTTTCATAGTTTAGGAAATGTCTTAGTTTAATGCTACAAAAATATGTTTGACACCCTTTAGTCTCTCGCTACCCTTTGAAAGCCGAAATTTTTTATTTGTCTTGTTGTACTGTACACTATAAGATAGGAGGTTTTTTTATGCAAAAGAGTCATTAAAATCAATCTAAAGAAAATAGAGTAAATCGTCCCCATTCACACGACCAAAAAAACGTACAGGACATTTAAACCCTATTTTTACCCGACTGCGCCATAAAGAGGGTAATGTATTTTTCATGCATTTAATTATTATAGATTAATTTGGTACCGAGGCAGAAGGCCGGATGGCTTGATTTTGGTGCCCTGGCAGAAAGTCAAGTGCCTTTTATGGGACGCAACGTGCGCCAGCACTTTCGCCGCCAGCTACCTGAGTCGCACGTCGCGGACGCCTGGAGCAGCCGCGGAGCTGGCTGCCGTTAGGAAGTGGGACACGTACTCGGCCCTGGTGACCGATTATCTTTTTGTTCCTGTCGCTGTTGAGACCACGGGGGTTTGGGGTACCGAGGCTAAGACCTTCATTGCGGAGGTTGGCCGTCGGCTGAGGGAGCGTAATTGTGACCCCCGTTCCGGGTCGTTTCTGGTGCAGAGGCTAGCCTTAGCAATTCAACGTGGCAACGCTGCAAGCATTATGGGCTCCTTTGCACCGGGATCGACAAGGGGCGGGTTATTTGACTGAGCATGTATTTCATTGTTCTGACGAAGCTTGTTGCTGATTTGTGACTGTTTTTTTATCTTTGTATTTGACGACACTTGTGCTGCCGCTTTATTTTTGTGATTAATCTTAATGCTTTTTTGAATAAATTATTTCGATTTGGTACCTATACAACTTGTTGGTTATGCTTAAACAAATGAGCGTATAGAAATATAATCCTTAAGTTACTACGACACATCTACAGACACATCACTACCTATAAAACGATAAATATCCACGTTTTAATTAGGTACCTACTCTTCTATAGATAATGAACGAGAGCAACATGTTTTTCCAGCTGCCAGAAGGTTCCGACAAACTTAAAAATAGAAACCTAATTTTTTTTAAATCCTGTGCATTGAAAATTCCATTGAAGTATGCATCATTTGCCTAAACATAAAAGTGTAGAAAACTTTTAACGGGATCTTAGACAAGACGAATGTATGAGAAAAATATATTTTGCTAAACTTTTGTTACAACGGTACTCAATTCCTGTCCATGTTTCCTTTTGCAACCATTTTCAGTTTGTTCGCTCCAGTTTTCGAAACAAAAGAAAACGGAATGGCGTTAAAAAGTTTAGTTTTAAAGTTAAAAATAAATTTTTCCTTTTGTTTTTGGCGAAAGAAAGCTTTTACCGTCATTGTATAGGGTGTAAATTTAAATGCGTTACATAATTTAGGGGGTGTTTCATACAGTCAAACCAAACAGTGGCCCCGATTCGGACTGTGCCACGACTTAATTAAATTTATTCCTGTCACTTTCTAAAATAAGGTTATGATGGCATCTTATTTTGGGCGTGTAACGTCACTTTGACAGCACTAAAGTCAGTTGTTGGTTTTCTGTCTCTTTTCTTAATCTTATTTTAGAAAGTGACAGGAATAAATTTAGTTAAGTTAAGTCGTGGCACAGTCCGAATCGGTACCACTATACGCTGAAGAAAAAATTCTGACGCGTATGTTAAGTATTTGTAACACCACTGGCTTTTCGGTGAAGGAAAACATCGTGAGGAAACCTGCATGCTTAAATTTCGAGGCATGTATCGTACCTACTGTCCATTACAAGTGGCGACGGGCTCACTCCCAGTCACACTGGACGGTAGAGTTTCGGTACTACTAGTGAAACGTGGATGTTCTGAAGTTTTAGAATATCTCTGACTACCCCCTCGGGGAATATAGTCGTGAGCATATGCTATGCTATGCTATGCTATGCTATGTAAAGACTACCAATTCGCATTGTGCACGCGTGGTGTATTAATGCCCATTTACCCTCCTTGAGGGTAGGTCTGTGCCCTGCAGTAGGACGTATATACGTGTTAATGAAATAGCGCAAAACCTCATACACCCCAAATAAAACTGATTTATATAACAAAATAATTAGATTGAAATAATAATTTCATTATTTTGATGGTTAAAATTTAAAGTTATTCGCATTTTAAGTTTTGAGGCAAAAATTATTTATTATCATTTCAGCAATGAATGAAAGCGCTAACGTACTCATGGATACATTTTTATAATCTTGTTTTGGTAGTAAGTAGGGTGAGTGTGCCCGTGCGGTGGATTGACAACGGGTTCAGAAAATTTTTAATTTTACAAAAAAAAAAAATTGGAAAAAAATTACCTATGTTGAAACCGTGATAATTCGATTCGGCTCTCGATTCTAAACAAACTACTTTCTAGTTTTGCGTTAATTCATTAACACGTATAGGCTGATGATCAAGAATGATGGTGATGGATGATATAAACTCATAAGGCATTGTAAAAAACCGGCCAAGAGCGTGTCGGATTGCTCCATGTTAGGGCTCCGTAGCCGTTGCACGAGTAGAGTAAGTAATATCTTACCTAAGAGATATTTTAGTAACATAACGATAGCGCGATTTATCTTCGTGCAATGCCATCTAGTGTGCTGCTAGAAAATAAATCTTTGTTACAGGTTTTCTCCGAAACTGGTTGCGCTACAGCATCCGTTATAATTTTCAATGAAACTACCTACATAAAGCTACATTTTGGAAAATTTTCAGATTTTTCACTCAACCATTTTAGAAGTTAGACACATGAAATTGAAAGCTCGCCCATGTTTCAACGACGAATTTAAGGTTGTGACAATGTTTGAATTGATAGTCGTTAGAAAATCTAATATAAAAACACCCCGAAAAAATACATAAGAATTTTTCAATTTCACAAACTAATATTCCTAACAAACAAAACTTGAATAGACTGCATCAAAAATAAATAAGAAAAACAACGCAAACACATCAGTTCGCTACAAAACACAAACAATTTGAAAACTTAAAAAAGAACTCAAATAGTTTTCCTTGAAGTTGTCACCCGAAAAATTTGAATCTAAAAGAGATTGTTCGGGTGATTTTATCAGAGAACCAATCTAAAATTTGTTGGCTGTCCAAATGGGATTTTTATTTTCGTAAACCTGTTTTTACTTTATTTTTGACGGTGGTGTTTCATTGTTAGCTAGACCAACACCATGCCAACACAGCAAACGATTTTTTTTTGATTGAACACAAATATATCAATCAATCAAACATTCTTTATTTTATACCAAAACATGAACAGTAAAATACAGAGAGAAAAATACACGAGGCACAAAATAAGGCGGCCTTATCGTTAAGGGGCGTCCGCCCGGTTTTGAGTAACTTTGTAACCATTTTATACATTAACTATGGCACTTTTTAAGCAGAAAACAAAACTAAACAATCTACAGGATATGAGAAGTGATGTGGTTTTTCTCGAAATCTATTTTAATTAATAAAACTGAAGAAAAACGACTCCAAAGTCACCTCTTTTTTTCCAGTTGTAACCGTTTTACTCTTACATTGTTGATCAGAAGAATATGACAATTTACAATATTCTTCACAAAACAATATAAAATGATGTGGTTTTCTTATTTTTTGAAAATTCATATAAAATCATACAGGTTTTCAAAGAAAACGGAAAATTCTGACCGGAGCCACGCAATTGAAGCGGGATGGCTAGTTGCAAAAGTTTGCTTGTAAGAAAGAGAGCCTTGCAGATGGGGGGAGTAGCCTTAAGAAGCGATTTCTTCCACACAACCTTAGGGTAGAGGAAACGGTGAACGAAGAAAGGTAGGCGGTCTGTTATGGAAGATTATTATGGAAGTTAGAAATATCTATTATGGAAGATTATATTTTCTACAGGGTGTAGCAAAACACACTGGTGATATTTTAAAGGCTGGTTTTGATGACCATCAAACTAAATAAGGTCCACGATGTAGAAAACGTCGAAAAAAAAACTAATAAATGGGCTATTTCATACTATAATGTAGTATAGCGTGTAAGGAAAAGTATCACCATGTGGTGATACGTGGTGGTGTGGTAGTGTGTGGTGTGGTGTAGAGTATGTACTCTACCTATCAAACTGAACAACGTTTACAAACCTGTCAGAACAAAAATATCATCTGTCTCATAGATTTGAGTCCAGCAGGCGCTGCAGTTTAGTATGGAACAGCAGATTTTTTTTGCGCTGACAGGTTTGCTCCCATGGTAAAAGTTGTTCAAGTTTGATAAGTAGAGTATGTGTTTTTGAGGTTAATGATATTTTTCCTTACACTCTGTATAGTTTCAAAGTTTTTCATACAATTTTTAAATTAATCCTAGCATTGAAACTATAAATTTTAACGGAAATCTGACGCATGTAAAGCACAGGTATTATGGTTTCTAGATCGTGTCTAAAAATGTTAAGTGAGTTTAATTGGTTAATATTGAAAATATAACCAGACTGCGTTTGTATGGAGCGCGCAGCAAAAACTTACAGAAACGGCCGCTAATATTTAATACAGGGTGTAAGTGACAGCATAGCAAATAGTGAAACGGTGAACTCAGACCATCTAACTGAACTACTTTCACTATGGAGCCTACCTCAAAACGCGAAAAAAAATCAGCTGTCCCATACATTTTAGTCCGGAACGTACAGCAGTTTTGTATGGGACGGCATATTTTTTTTTTGTGTTTCCTGAGGTAGGCTCCATACTGAAAGTTGTTCAGCTTGATGGCCTGGGTTCACCGTTTCAGTATTTGCTAGGCTGTCACTTACACCCTGTATACCTGTAGGTACCTGTATAAGTGCCTACCCCCCGTTGTGAAAAATGCGTCATCCTTTTAAAAACAACCAACATTTTATCATAAACAAACAGATCTGTATTTGAATTTCATTAATAATAAACAAAAATTGAGAAATTCCAATACTCAAGTTCGGGGGTGTCACTAACTAAATTCAACTTATAAAATATTCATATACTGGTCATTTTCACCGCCGGAATATAAATTTTCACCTGTCGAAAATGTCTGATGCTTCAGCCTTAATTAAGTATTCACCCCGTGGATTTAATTTAAAAATAAATAAATTTGTCAGCGGAGTGAGGTGACTCGATCTACACCATAGACTAATCAACGTGAAAGACGCCGTTCGGGGAAATGTCCGTACAAAGGAAATGGATGTTGTTCGGTAAATGGACGTTCTAGGAAGTGGACGTACAAGGAAATGGTCGTACAAGGAAATGGTATGACAAGGAATTAGGACGATGGACTTATGAGGAAATGGACGTAACCGATCTGATCCGCCTCAGTTATCTATTCTTTTTAAGCAACTTCGAAAAAAGAATAGGCACAGTATAAGAAAGAGAGTGAAAGAGTATTACTACAATACAGTATGGACACTCTCTGCCTCCCAGCAACTTTTTAACTCACCCCCTCTATTGCCCTCTGATTACCTCGGCAGTTACCAGTAGCATAAACTGACACCACAATTGAACCAAAGAGAATATGATGATTTCAGGAAAAAACTCTTTTTGAATAGACGGGTTTCAGCACAACACAGCTAAAGCTTTCGCATTGTACTGACGTCATCTTGTCAATTTCCGTTTTTTGTAAGCAGTAGGCTTAGACTATGTATATAACTACGGCAGTAGGTATATACATAGTCCGGGGTGTGGTACTTATAGGTAAGTAATAGATACTCTTTCTTATACTGTGGTATAGGTATGTTTTTTCTCTACCTATGTACCGCAATAATTTTCCCATTACCTAAAAGGCATCGGGTCACTTACGTCCTTTTCCCTGAACGTCCATCGCCCGAATTCCTTGTTTGACCATTTCCCCGAACGGACATGGCCTAGTACGTCCATTTACTTGTACGGACATTTCCCCAAGATGTGGATTGTCGTTTTTTATTTAGATGGAGTAAGCGTCGAGTTTATCCCATTTTACTTAATTTTGTGAAGATCTAAAGAAACACTTTGGAGATAAAAATAAGGTTCCGCACCTCAAATGGAAAAAAATTTGACCCTTATACAGGGTGTTAGGGTGAACAGTTGCATTACTTTAAGAAGTAATTGTACCCATGATACAGAACAACTTTCCCTTAGAAACCTATAAGAAATTCGTAAATTTTTTTTTGCAGAAAGTTGGTAGTGGTCGTAATGTTTCTGACCACCGAAACGAAAGGGATTACGGTCGTGAGTTTATGTATGTGTATGTGTAATTAAGTTTGTATTGATCCCTGAGGGCGCCGATCCTACTCTCACTTGGCCGGTTATGCACCTTATAAGAACTTAAGTTCTTAAAGAGTAGGGTATCTGAAAATGTTCTATAGATTATTCCTAATGAGGTTTGGTTAATTTTGTCTATGATTTTCACAAATTTTGAAAAGGTTAATGACTTCAATCAAATTGATTGTCGGCGATTATGTTCAGACAAGTGTTAAAATTTAATTTGGTCTTTTGAAATTTTTGTTTCTTTATAAGTGCTTTGTTAAAAACTTTGGCAATTATTACAAAATTTAGACACTGAATCATAATAACTTCAATCATTCCAATTAACCCGAGTTTTAAATATTTTTAAAGGGCTTGATATTTAAAATTGCATTGAGCATAAAATTTATGACATAAATGAAGAACAGACTGTGCAGTGGAATCCATAACTTTATAATTATGGTTATTTTTTAAATTAGTTTAGCACTTGCTAATGATAACAGATTGCTTTATCAATGTTTTTAATTGATATTGATGATTAACAAAATTATTATTATCGTACGTATCGTCAGTATCGTACGCAGTGTGCGGGACGCGGACTGACATAGACCTCAGAATCATAATTATGATCGGGCGGCGGGTCATTACCACGCAATAGTACTTAGCACAGCACGGCTAGCATGCCACCCACGACAAAGCGTTAAACGAGAAAAACGTCATGCGCGCTCTTTCTGGCATACGTAAAATAATAAAGATGGAGGCACATCTCGATTTTTATCGTTTTCTCGGGGGTGGCATGCGAGGCCTACAGATACCAAATGCATTTGTTAAGTTTCGCCGACTAATTAGATTTAACCTTATATTCAATTCTATTCTAATTTTAAAGTTCTGCTTTTATGGTGATCTTAAGGACTGTTTTTGACAAAAATAAAATGGTTGAGCCACGTGGCCACTTAACCCACGCGCTGGACGAAACACGTCCACTGAGCCCTCTTGCCACGCAACTTTTATTGTTTCCCATACCATAGCACCACTATGACAAGAGCGACTCGAAAATAAGTTATTACGATATTTTATTAAGTTATTATACAGGATGTAACAAAACACCCTAGTAATACTTAAGTGGGTGCTTCAGACCATCAATCTGAACAACTTACACTATGGAGCCAACGTCGAGAAAAAATAAAAAAATCTGCCGTCCCATACATTCGAGTCGAGACGGTACTACAGTTTTGTATGAAAGAGCGGATTTTTTTTCGCAATTTCGATGTTGGCTCCATAGTGAAAGTTATTCAGTTTGATGGTCTGAAGCACCCCCTTAAGTATTACTAGGGTGTTTTGTTACACCCTGTAGTTTCAAGATTTTCTCAGAACATTCTCAGATTTTCATCAAAGATGTTTTCTTTAGCATAAAGAGCTTAACTCAATATTTCTGACAAAGTATTTTCAGAAACGACTAAGAACGACTGAATTTGAGCGAGTAATCAATTCATACACACCAATGAGTCTAGACGTTCAATTCATTTGCAACTAGAATGGGGCTTTTCATAAATTGAATAATTATTACTTTTACTTGTATTTTAGTCTGTTTAGTGATGAAATTTTACGTTTGCAGAGCTACTTCTGTACTGAATA
Source organism: Agonopterix subpropinquella (assembly GCA_922987775.1). NCBI lineage: Eukaryota > Metazoa > Arthropoda > Insecta > Lepidoptera > Depressariidae > Agonopterix > Agonopterix subpropinquella. The sequence goes on from OV277714.1 coordinate 2,073,070, forward strand.
TAGGGTCAAAAATGTAAAACCTTTATTTATGTGTTTTTATAGCGGGCGTGATGATTTCTTTTCCTTGAACAAAATTGAAGATGCTTAAGTTAAGATTAGACCACGGAACCCTATCTTGGGCGAGACCGACACGCTCTTGGCTGGTTTTTATGAATGATGTTGATGAGTTTCCGCGTGGCCATTTAGTTAATTAATGAATGATACTCACCAGAAGACAAAAGCCGGTGCTTCAGTTGTCTGCACCACTGAACACTGCAGTCTCAGCGTAGACCCCGGCTTGAGGTACTTCTCAGTAGGTCCTGAGATCTGCGCACGCGCCTCTGTAACAACGATGATCAGGTTAGTTGACTTGACTTGTTAGGAAATTAGGAAGCTGGTCGTAGGACCATAGCGCACTCGTGGCCCACGAGGTGATATCATCATCATCATATCAGCCGACAGACGTCCACTGCTGGACAAAGGAAATAACTCGCTGGGTGAATACAACAACGGTACAACTCAAAATTTGGCAAATTTTAGTTAGCACCGTATTCTGGTTCTACATCGCATACTTTATCTTGTGAAATATAGACCTAACTCGATATTTCACTGAATCTGAGCCTTGCGGTGTAGTAACTACATACGAATTTGTTCGCGTGCACTTACTCGCGCCAACTTTAATGCAATTGATCTCAAAATCAACTTTTTTGACTTGTGTCGTTGTTGTATCAGTAAGATGGGTGGAAAAAAAGTTTTGTGAAAAATTCAGTTTTTCTCGATGACGGTAAATTCTTTTCAAAAAATGCAGAAGTTAATAAAAACGTTTTCTTGTAGCTATAATGCTTCTGGTAGCTGCCCTTTATGTCCCATCTTAACTATCCACCCGTATAACGAAATTAAAAGGAAAACTATCACCGCTCAGTAGGCTTTACAAGTTTACGAGTTAGTCGACCAGCTTATGAGATGTACTTTTAGACTTTATTAGCCGTTAAACCATTAAAAAACCCCCTTCTAAGTCCATATTACATTGTGACAGGCAACTGTTGTTTTTAACCGACTTCAAAAAAAGGAGGAGGTTCTATGTTCCGCTGTATGTATTTTTTTTTATGTATGTTCACCGATATTTTCGTTAATTGTGAACCAATTTTAAAAATTATTTTTTTGTTTGAAAGGGTATACTCCCGAGGTGGTGCCATTTTAATATTGTGATGATCTGATGACGCACTTCGGAGCTACATGATATAACTCCTCAAAAGTTGACAGCAAATCGTCTGCGATTGAACCATTTGCTTCTTTACACATAATGTACCTTTTGCGTGTATAACTGATATCTGAGTCGAAATAACATATTTAATCAACAAATTTTTACAAAAAAATAAAAACCGACTTCAGAAGTAAAAAAGAACAAAATAATATTTCAGCCTATGAATTTTACGATCGAATCTACCTATAAGAAAATTAATTTGTTTTGTTGGAGTCGGTGTCAAGCCAAGCCAAAAAATTACTGCAAGCCCAGTCGCGAATCGTACCTACCGGCTTGACAGCGACTTCGACAAAACAAATTAATTTTCTTATACAGCGTGTTAATGAATTAACGCAAAACTAGAAAGTAGTTTGTTTAGAATCGAGAGCCGAATCGAATTATCATGGTTTCAACATGGGTAATTTTTTTCAAAATATTAAATATTGTTTTTGTTCAATTTTAAATTTACTGAACCCGATATCAACCCACCCCACGGGTGCACCCACCCTACTTACTACCAAAACAAGATTATTAAAATGTATCCATGAGTACGTTAGCACTTTCATTCATTGCTGAAATGATAAAAAATCATTTTTGCCTCAAAACTTAAAATGCGAATAACTTTAAATTTTAACTACAAAAATAATGAAATTATTGTTTCAATCTAATTATTTTGATATAAATCAGTCGGGGTGTATGAGGTTTTGCGTTAATTCATTAACACGTTGTAGATTCAAACGTAAAATTCCTAGGCTGAAATATTATTTTGTACTTTTTTACGTCTGAAGTCGGTTTTTATTTTTTCTTTGAAGTGTTGTATTAAAAAGCTTGTTTGAAAAAAAACATTAATATTATCTTGTCTCATAAAATTATGCTGACAATTATTATCATAAAAAAAATCCAATTTCTACCAAAATTAAATAACATTTTAAAAGGAAAAACGACTAGGTATATTACGCCAAAATTACATTTCATTTCAATTGACAAAACTGACCTTTAGAAACTCTTGTAATAAGGATAATACAATTCAGAAAACAAAAGCGTTGCCAAAGGCAAATGAGAGCAAAATTACATTTTCCTGAATAAAGTCATTACAAACTAGGGATGTCAGCTACAAACTTTGATCGAAGGCTAAAATATCCGTAACTTCTTCTTATCGTGTGAGCAGAGCCCTGTCAGAGTTTTTTCAGACCGCCTTACGGCCTCTGACGTGGTTTTTATGTAACGACTACTACCACCAGAGATAGTAACCGGGACCAACGGCTTAACGTGCCAACCGAATCACGGAATCATTTCTCTTTTCAGACAATCAGGTGATTCAGTCTGTAATGTTCTAACCAACTGAGGAAAAATACACAAAGTGACATATTACTAGGCGTCCCCCGTGGGAATCGAACCCACGACCTCCTTGTCGAGAACCCAATGCTCTTAACCATTAGACCACGGAGGCAGTTATTGACGGATATCTTTTTCATCTACGTGCTTGAACTAAAACCAGAAACGTATGATATGGATGGAAATATTAATCAAGTCGACTTATAATCAGTGTGATGGTTTTGAAACTTATAATTTGATTCAAATTAAGCTTGTAAGAGCACTTGGACGATAAAAGTGCATTGACCCTTATACAGGGTGAAATTGATATCATTAGAATCCTTTTAAACTAAGAGTCTACCCATCAAACTGAACAACTTTTACTATGGGAGCAAACTGATCGGATCAACTAAAAAATCTACTGTATACATACATTTGAGTCGTGTAGGCACTGCAGTTTAGTATGGAACAGCAGATTTTTTTGTTGCTCCTATTGGTTTGCTCCCATAGTAAAAGTTGTTCAGTTCGATGGGTAGACTCTTAGTTTAAAAGGATGCTAATGATATCAATTTCAACCTGTAGTCTTTAAAGAACATGATATCAAAATATCCGTATCCGAGATATTAAAGGTAACCTTCACATCACTAATAAAAAACGCTCTCTGTTACCACGTGAATTTTCAAAGTAGAATTTTAATTATTTTTGGGTTATACCGCTTTGGCTGATGGCCATTGTGAATGTAAGGTAAAAGTGTCGGTCTTGCCTTTGATGGCTTTAACAATCACGTTATTAATTTTAACGTTTAAAACTGTTTATATTGAACATTTTTATCGTATTAAAACACAATCTACTTTCCTAACGCAACCACGGGCACGGAAACCAATCGAAAAAAAGTCCAAAAATAAAATCCAAAAAATAAAAAAATAGTTTCAAATGTGTCGATAGATGGCGTTCATGACAGATGGATGAACGACCTTGATGTTCATTGATAAACAAATAAAATAGTTAAAATTAGTGTTTTTGAGTAAGCAGAAAAATTTGGTACTTTGTCAGCGGAGGCGTCTGACTCAGTGACATGCATGTTTAGGGATCCGTACCCAAAGGGTGAAACGGGACCCTATTCATAAGCCTACGCTGTCCGTCGATCCGTCCGTCCGTCTGTCCTACCTATTTAGGGCTGTATCTTATGAACCGCAATAGATAGCCGGTTTAAATTTTCGTTTAGATTTGCTAACAAATGCAAGCTCAGTCCGGGTCCGGGTTCAAATCCGCACGGACAAGATGCCATGTACCAATGAGTTTTTCTAACTTAATGTACGTAATACCGACTGCTCTCGGATCTCGGAAAACACGCATACACTGAAGAGTAAATTCTGATGCATTATGTGAAGGCTACCAATCCGCATTGGGCACGCGTGGTGGACTAATGCCCATACACTCTCCCTGAGGGTAGACCTGTGCCCTGCAGTGCGACTTTTATAGGCTAATGATCAAGACAAGCTTAGACTTAGTGTGATTGTACCTAAGTAAACAAAAACATACATACATACACCTATGAAATTTTTTATATTTGTTTGGAAGCCCCAATAGATTAACATATGTGAATATTTTGCAATTCCTATAATATTACATACGTACGTATCGAATTGATAACCTCCTTTTTTGAAGTCGGTCGGTTAAAAAAGTAAAGTTGAGTCGAGCTCGTGCTAAGGATCATGGAAAAAAAATTATTTTTAAGTATCTTGGCACGGAACCCTCGGTGCGCGAGCCCGACTCACACTTAGCCATTTTTTACTAAAACCTCTAATCCTCTTTACCGCACAAAATACATTATTCAAACTGGTTTTCATACTTGCGCGCAGTTTTCTTTAATTACATATTTATATGCAAATGTTCTGACCCCCGGTTAAAATGAGGGTAAACGCGTTTTGGGCAGAAGAAAGTTTAGAAAAGGGGCGACTGCCTATTGACATTCTGGGGTCAAACGTTTTATTAAACAAGGCAGGGATTTGAATGAATTCTTTGGGGATAAACGTTCTTATGCAGTGTCACACAACTTCTTAGCTATTTCCATGCATCCAAGAACGCGATTTTTGAAACTCATTTGTGAACTCAGCACTTGAAAATGTCAACATTACTATGGAGATATGCATCTTTCTACTGCTGATATGACTTTCAAAAATCACACTCCGGTATATGATTTTTGAAAGTCAAATCAGCAGTAACAATATGCATATTATCTCCATAGTAATATTGACATTTTCAACTGCTGAGTTCAAAGTATGACTTTTAAAAATCGCACTCCTGGAGTGCTATCGCGCTAAATAAATTGCAACTGACCCATGCCAAACTTGGTATGATTATAATATAGCAAGGTATAACAAAAAAAAAATCGCTCTAAGAATCTATGAGAAAACAAAATTTTTGGTAATATTTTATGTTGGTGCGGAACCGTTGGTGCGCGAGTCTAACTCGCACTTGACAGGGTTTTTATACAAGGTGTTAATAAATTAGTGCAAAACCTCATACACCCCAACTGATTTATAACAAAATAATTAGATTGAAACAATAATTTCATAATTTTTCTAGATAAAATGTAAAGTTATTCGCATTTTTAGTTTTGAGTCAAAAATGATTTGCTATCATTTCAGAAATGAATGAAAGCGATACCGTACTCATGGATACATTTTCAGAATCTTGTTTTGATAGTAAGTAGGGTGAGTGTGCCTGTGCGGTCAGTTGACATCGGGTTCAGTAAATTTTAAATTTTACGAACAAATTAATTAATATTTTGAAAAAAATTCCCTATGTTGAAAACATGATAATTCGATTCTCCTCTCGATTCTAAACAAACTACTTTCTAGTTTTGCGTTAATTCATTAAAACGTTGTATAATGTGGTTACATATCGTAGTCATTCAGTACAATTATAGCAGTGCCCAAACTGTTCAAGTGTGACAGAGATAATAGTAAAAAGGAGGGCCAATATCGGTTTCATACAATCGTCGACCCATATAGTAGGTATGATAGTTTAGATAGGACCTTTTGATCCGCTTCCGTCGTAATTGTAAGGGAAAACAAACATACGAGAGGTTTTTAGTTTGAGGCCTTAAACCGATTTAAGATGATTGTGAAACAGTCTTTCTATACAGGGTGTACAATAAAATGGAACAGTTACTTAAAGGGGTGCTTCAGACCATCAAACTGAACAAATTTCTCTATGGGACCAATATCGAAATCGCGAAAAAAAAAATCTGCTGTCCCATACATTTCAGTCGAGTTATTTTTGCAGTTTTGTATGGGAGAGAGGATTTTTTTGTCGCGATTTCGATATTGGTCCCATAGAGAAAGTTGTTCAGTTTGATGGTTTGAAGCACCCCTTTAAATAGCTGTCCCATTTTATTTTACACCCTGTATAAAAAGCGAAAACGTTTTTAACAAATTAAAAAAAGAAAAAAAAATCACTGTTTTAAACACAATAAACTACTAGACTAGATTATTTATCATCATCATAGATTATGCATCAACTTCAGATGATTCCGTGCTTCGGATGGCACGTTAAGCCGTTGGTCCCGGCGACTATCTCTGGTGGTAGTAGTCGTTACATAAAAAACCACGTCAGAGGCTGTAAGGCAGTCTGAAAAAACTCTGACACCAGGGCTCTGCCCACACGATAAGAAGAAGAAGAACGTCCCACTGCAGGCCACAGGCCTACTCTCAGGGAAGGTGTACGGGCGTTGGTCCACCACGCGTTCCCAACATACACTATTAGAGGCTACTAATTCGTTCAAGCGCTACTGCATCTGACAGACCCTTCTGATTGTATTGTTCTCCAGTTCCATTAGACATGGATGGTCTGAGTCTGAGGAGGGTAAGGACGAGAGAGTGCATATGTGTTTAGCGCATGTAGGTACCTACTTATGCACTTCAAAAAATCCTGCGCTGCCTTGACTCATCATCATCATTTCAGCCTTTTTTATACATTCACTGCTGGACATAGGCCTCCCGCAAAAGGGAGGTTTTGCCTTAATCGCCACGCTTGACAGTCGGGTTGGCGATTGCAGTTGGGTGTTAATATACTCAGAGAACGCTGCCTATCCTTTTAGGATTCCGTACCCAAAGGGTGAAAACGGGACCCTATTACTAAGCCTATGTTGTCCGTCCGTCTGTCCTACCTATTTAGGGCTGTAACTTTTGAACCGTAATAGCTAGATAGTTGAAATTTTCTCAGATTATGCGTTATTACGGCGAATTTGTTAACAAATAATAAAAATATCAAAAAGTTAAAAAATAAGGGGGGTTCTCAACAAGAAACAAGTTTTTATCAACGTTTTTTCTTCACGCTCTATCGTAAAAACGGTAATACATACAAGTGTCAAACTTAGAATGTTTATAGAACAAACTCTACAGAATAACAACAAATGCTAAAAACCGGCTAAGTGTGAGTCGGTCTTGCGCTAAAGGTCCCGGACAAAAAAGTTTTTTTTTTCTAAGTTAATAATGTTGTGTTCTGTGGTGGTGTGACACGGAACCCTCGGTTCGCGAGTAGCCCGACTCGCACTTGACTTTTTTATTTTGGTTTAATTTAAGCAGCGTAAGCGAAAAAAAAATTGTCTATGAATTTGAGTGATTGATTTTTGCCCACGAAACTTGTTGATATAAATATATATATAATAAATAATTAGTATAATATAAATAGTTTAAATAGTTTTTGACCATTTTTGACACGTAGATAATTAATAAAGGGTGCACCAACCCTGTCTTAGTCAAAAGTTAGAAAGAACTTCAAAAATGTATCGCTAAGAAAAGTTTCTGATAATATAAGTTTTCAATTAGCGAACTTTTTGCTTCTCAATTTTGTTCTCATTATTTATTTACCTGCGTTTAAGAGAAAACTTTTAACGAAATTGAAAATGAAAATTATATTTTACTAGCGGCCCGTCCCGGCTTCGCACGGGTGGACGTCTAATCTTTTCTAGCAATAAATATAGCCTATGTTACTCAGGGTGAATGCAGCTTTCTAATGGTGAAAGAATTTTTTAAATCGGCCCAGTACTTTTTGAGCCTATTCATTACAAACATACAAACATACAAAAATAGGTACAAATCTTTCCTCTTTATAATATTAGTTATATTTTATGAATCAGACGAACGGTTATTCATACGTTGTTTTTGAAAAGAAAAATCGTAAAAAAAAACACACTGAATACTACAAGGTGTAGCAAAACACGCTAAGAGATGGTTTGTTTTTTGTTTTTGTAATGGACAGTCTGCTTTCACTGTGGAGCCAAAGTAAAAAAAAATTGAGTCGAGTAGGTTTAGTTTTTTTTCCATGTTAGTTCCATAGTAAAAGTTATTCAGTTCAGTATTACAGTTTGATGATCTGAAGCACCCTCTTTAGTATTACTAGGGTGTTTTATTACAACCTGTATTTAAATATGTATGTGAATTTAGCACGCTTAAATGTACTTACCAACAACGTCAAGGCGTAGAAAGATGCTAGTGGGCGGATGTGACGAAACCTGACACTCGTATATGCCGGCGTCACGTTTCTGGACGAATCTCACTTTTAGGGTCCAATCCTGTAACGAAAATTACTTTTTAATCGTGATTGTCATGATCTTACTAGATACTATCCCGCTGGGTCTGCTTTCCTTGTAGCCCAGTCATTGTCCGGAGTTTTGTTAGGAGGGGTGGGGAGTAATTATTAATGGGACTTTTAAACTGTAACCGGCACCATTTAGTGACAAAAAGACGTTCTGAAAAGATATAAAACATAATTTCAACGCAGCATAGAAATCAAAATTGTTTCTCCCGGAAGGCTTTTAACTAATTAATATTATTACCAATGCATTTTAATTAGATTTAACAATATAAATAATTATTTTTGAGCAATAAAATTTTAAAAATAAGGTATTCATTAGAAAATACTAGTGTATTTTTCAAAGCCTTCTAAGTAGAAAAAAATATTAATACCATGTTTGAAGTATGTATGGTAAAGCCTTAAAAATGTGTAAAAACAAATTTACCATCTGGTTTTTTACAACGAGATAAATGTTAAATTTTATATTTGGGGCTGTTGCTGACGTAATTTTATTTTAATTTTCGTAAATTTCTAAGCTTATATTGGCTCTTAAATACTATAACGAAAAAAAATATCAATTTATAATTACTTCCGGCTCAAACCGTAAAATGACTGGGCTATTGTCTGTTTTGGCCACGTCGCTCTATTCTGAACATCGTTGGTGGAAAACTCGAAACTGTCCATGTCCTTATTAACAACATCAGACCATTTGAGTTGTGGCCTGCCTACGCCACTTTGACCCGGTAGAGTAAATTCCATTGATATGTTACCTGTACAGAGTCCTTTTTAATATGCTGGCACTTTTTTTAAGACGATGATCAGTACATCAAACCATAAAACCATCGCGAAAAAAAAAACTGCTCGTCCATACAAAAATGCAAACCTACTCGAGCTAAATTTTAATGTGATGGGACAGTTGATTTTTTTTTCACGTTTTCGATGTTGGTCCCATTGTGAAAGTTGTTCAGTTTCATGGTCTGATCATCCCCTTAACAAAAGTGTCAGCATATTAAGAAGGCATATACTCAGGTGGTCTTATTTTTTCTACATGAACAAACCATCTAAATCGATTTTCTTTGAGTTTATCAACAAACGTTGATTAAAATAAATAAAGATAGAGTACCTACGAGTAGTTGATGTGGCTAAGTTTCATTCGTTCATTCATTCAAACTATTTCACAAAATTATAACCAATCAATTTGTCATTTTACAAAAGAAGTTTGGCGGAAGGCCATATAATGTGAGACCCTGACATATAGGATGAATAAAACTTAGTAATACGTGTAGAGTGAAACAAAACTAACAAAAAAGGAAAATGGTTATAATCTGTAGAAGTTGGGGGAAAGGCATTTCTCCTTATGATACCTTTTGTATCAAATGTGTGAAACTCATAATCTTTCTTATTAGATAGTCCACTCAATCTTCTACGCATTCATTGAGTTTGTGTTAATGATAATTCACAATAACCGTACAATATTATGATAATGGAATCAAACGAAATCACACGCACTATCAGTTCAAAAAGCCAAATACGTACCGTAACGTCCAAAAACTACCTCAGTGATAATATTAGATGAAAATAGCTGTCATGGTTGCGTTTTAGACATAGACATAGACATATATTTATTAATAATTTTCATTACAAGTCATTTATCATAATCAATAATTATACGTAAGTACAAATAAATTCATTTAAATATAAAAGAAAATGTCTTAAATAAATTGTTTACAGTCCGAAAAATTAATAAATTATTCAATCTTGCATGCAAACAAGAACTCGTTATATGAGTAGAATGCTTGCTGGACAAGCCACAGGCGCAGTCTTTTTTTAAAAATGGGTAAACTCTGTGCATTAGTGACATCTAGCGGCAGACGATTGTATACCGACGGACCCATGACTCTAATAGTCATTGAGGACTTTGTGAGCCTGTGAGTAACCGCTTTTGCTACTGCTTTTTGGATGATTTGTCTATTTTACTTGTATTATTATATATTATTATTTATTTCTACTTTTGAACTCGGACTTCTAGAGATCAGGAAGTTTTTTTTAAAAATGCCTTAACTTTTTCTGTTTATAATAATTATGACCGCCGTCCTGAAGGGCTTTTAGTTTTCGTAAAAATGGCTGGGTCCAAATTCGCCAAAGTTCTTTCGATGTATTTCTAATGTATTTATCCTTAGTTCCTTTACCTACGGTTGTCTGGAAGAAATAGCCTATTAGCAATAAGACTGCCTTGTTTCTACCAGTATAATATCAGCCTTTCTGTTACTATGTTTTTAGCTGAATACTTTTTTGGTTGCTATCAATAAAGTGTAAACTGAAAAAAAAAGTGAGCCAACCAAGAAGTATTTTCAATAAAATAATTGAAATGACGTTATTATTGTACACTAAAAACAAAAGATGGTAGTTGTAACAAGCCGAATTCATTTAACAAAGTTCTCTTAGTCAGAGAAGTCATGATGTTGACAGGCTTATATGGATTCATGATGTAGTATTATCATAAACAAGATCTTGGTTTAAGTAAACAAATTTCTTTTTTTCAGTGTAATTTCATTCATTCATTCATTCACGAAAATATAATGTTTCGATATAAATTGCCTTTTCCAGTTACAACAAGTATACAGGGTGTACAATAAAATGGGACAGCTACTTAAAGGGGTGCTTCAGACCATCAAACTGAACAACTTTCTCTATGGGACCAATATCGAAATCGCGAAAAAAAAATCTGCTGTCCCATACATTTCAGTCGAGTTATGTTTGCAGTTTTGTATGGGAGAGCGGATTTTTTTTTCGCGATTTCGATATTGGTCCCATAGAGAAAGTTGTTCAGTTTGATGGTCTGAAGCACCCCTTTGAGTAGCTGTCCCATTTTATTGTACACCCTGTATAAAAGAATCTCCATCTTAAAATCAAGTACACCCCAGAGAAAACATAGGTACTTTTGAAGTGAATAAAATGTGTTCGTGTGACAATTTCATCTTGCGTATTCCCGGCATAAAACAGCGATAAAGTTTTACTACTATCCAGTGGCTTTCACACAACCGTAGCACATGAGTAAGCGCCCCACAGAGAGAAAACTTCGACACAATCACGCTAGTGGGTAATCTATGGCAGACATTGCGAGCGCGTTACGTGATCATTTTGTGCGCTCCAATAATAGTGGAGTACCTGAAGGTATTTATTTCGGAACCTTTTAAAACTACTCTGATTTGGATAACATTTTTTTTTATGGTTTCTGGTCTACAGTGCGTCGATATTTGTTGATTTACTGTATTTACTTGTATTAACATTGTATTGTCATGTATCAATTAAATAAATTAAATAAATAAATAATGTAGGTAAATTAAAATACAATTACCTTTACAGTTTAAAAATTTAAGCTTTTTTTTTTATTTCAGTTCTTACGTACAAAATAGGATTTTTTTAAGGATGCCGAATATTTAAAAAATATGGTCAGGGCACAGATGGAGATCAAACCGTTGATTTGCGTCTATATATCTGCGTAATTGAAACATTATAAATAAATAGTGCTTTCTTGGGATCATTACAATGTATGTGCCTGTGAGCGTTATTTATTTATTTATTTATTTTATTATAAATCTTCGACTTAATTGTTTTAATCCCGGGCTAGATTAACTTTTGCAAGTCGTAGCATGTTGATTTTAATATTTTTGGAAAGCGTATTCTTTCTTGTGATATACTTTTTTTAATTACTTATTTCTAAAAATTTTTTTTTTTGGGTTACAACTTTTTACATGACTAAGAACGTCAATTTTTAAACTATAAAGGTTGTAGTATTTTAGATTATGAACGTTTAAAAAAAAACAATCGGAGTAGTTTTCACCGGTTCCGAAACAATAGAATTATTAAAGCTATCGGTACTCCAGTTTAAGCTTTGTCTCCGTGGGGCCAGGAGCGCACAAATTGATCACAAGACGTAGGTGTTCGAAGTTTTCTCTCTGTGGGGTATTTACTCATTTGTAAGTTTATGAAGAACCTAAGAGTAAGGATCTCCTTTATTCTAAAGGCATGGAGGGAGCCATACCATTGCAAGAATGTCCACTATTTTGACGTTTGTCTGAGTGTGGTTTCAAGTAGTATGGACAAAGGAGACCAATTAGACCAAAGTGACAACTGCCCTAATAATTACGGCTTAGATTAAAAACTTTTCGCTTACGCTGAAAGATGGAGCCAAGAAATGAGATAGCGAGATAGCTAGTTATGAAAACTTATGTAAACAAAAAATTAAAACCGCCTTCAAAAAAACTAAAAAGTTAAAAAATAATATTGCAGCCGATGACTTTTTCGTTCGCATCATAATAACATTAATTTGTTTTATTGAAGTCGCTGTCAAGCCGATTCGCGACAGGGCTTGCATTAGTTTTTTGGCTTGGCTTGACACCGACTTCTATAAAACAAATTAATGTTATTATGATGCGAACGAAAAAGTCATCGGCTGCAATATTATTTTTTAACTTTTTAGTTTTTTTGAAGGCGGTTTTAATTTTTTGTTAAAATTTTGTTTATTTCACAATTTTTAGTGGTGAATTCATTAGTTAGATTTAACAGTAGTGCTTCAAATTAACAAACGCACTAGTCGGCACTATGATTTTCGAAGGTTCCCCTCGATTTCTCTGGGATCCATCATCAGATACTGGTTTCCTTATTATGGGACCACCCTTGGGATATCTCCGTTCCAACAAAAAAAGAATCATCAAAATCGGTTCATAAACGACGAAGTTATCCGCGAACACACATTAAAAAAAAAAAAAAAATATATACGGTCGAACTGAGAACCTACTCCTTTTTTTTTTTTTGAAGTCGGTTAAAAAAATATACGGTCGAACTGAGAACCTACTCCTTTTTTTTTTTTGAAGTCGGTTAAAAAAGACAGAAATATTATTTTTTGTTTCGGTCACCGTGGCCGGTTTTTTTATTTGGCAAGATGTCAAACCATTGTCAAATCTATGGAATGTTGATGACATCTAGCCAAACAAACCGTCTTTTTGTATGCAAAAGTCACACTATTGCTGTTTCATGTGCGGCCACGGTATGGTGTCATCTAGTTACTATATCTATGGTTTACGGTCACTTTTCACACACACTAGCACAAAAGTTACAAGTGAAAAGTGGACAGCCGCATAAACAAAGATCTATAGTTCCGTCTCCTTCTACTATTAAACGTACGGTATAAGACAAAAGAGACTAACTACAATAGTAAATTGATGCGGTCTCTATGCTTTAGAATAAAGGAGATTCTTGCTCTTAGTGAAGAACATAGCCAACTAAGACCAAAGAAGAGTTGTGATGTTTAGTTCTTCTTCTTCTTATCGTGTGGGCAGAGCCCTGGTGTCAGAGTTTTTTCAGACCGCCTTTCGGCCTCTGACGTGGTTTTTATGTAACGACTACTACCACCAGAGATAGTAGCCGGGACCAACGGCTTAACGTGCCATCCGAAGCACGGAATCATTTTTCTTTTCAGACAATCAGGTGATTCAGCCTGCAATGTCCTAACCAACTGGGGAAAAACGCACAAAGTGACATATCACTAGGTGTCCCCCGTGGGAATCGAACCCACGACCTCCGTGTCGAGAGCCAAAGCTCTTAACCAATAGACCACGGAGGCAGATTCATGATGTAGTATTATCATAAACAAGATCTTGGTTTAAGTAAACAAATTTCTTTTTTTCAGTGTAATTTCATTCATTCATTCATTCACGTAAAGATAATGTTTCGATATAAATTGCCTTTTCCAGTTACAACAAGTATACAGGGTGTACAATAAAATGGGACAGCTACTTAAAGGGGTGCTTCAGACCATCAAACTGAACAACTTTCTCTATGGGACCAATATCGAAATCGCGAAAAAAAAATCTGCTGTCCCATACATTTCAGTCGAGTTATGTTTGCAGTTTTGTATGGGAGAGCGGATTTTTTTTTCGCGATTTCGATATTGGTCCCATAGAGAAAGTTGTTCAGTTTGATGGTCTGAAGCACCCCTTTGAGTAGCTGTCCCATTTTATTGTACACCCTGTATAAAAGAATCTTCATCTTAAAATCAAGTACACCCCAGAGAAAACATAGGTACTTTTGAAGTGAATAAAATGTGTTCGTGTGACAATTTCATCTTGCGTATTCCCGGCATAAAACAGCGATAAAGTTTTACTACTATCCAGTGGCTTTCACACAACCGTAGCACATGAGTAAGCGCCCCACAGAGAGAAAACTTCGACACAATCACGCTAGTGGATTATCTATGGTAGACATTGCGAGCGCGTTACGTGATCATTTTGTGCGCTCCAATAATAGGGGAGTACCTGAAGGTATTTATTTCGGAACCTATTAAAACTACTCCGATTTGGATAACTTTTTTTTAATGGTTTCTGGTCTACAGTGCGTCGATATTTGTTGATTTACTGTATTTACTTGTATTAACATTGTATTGTCATGTATCAATTAAATAAATTAAATAAATAAATAATGTAGGTAAATTAAAATACAATTACCTTAACAGTTTAAAAATTTAAGCTTTTTTTTTATTTCAGTTCTTACGTACAAAATAGGATTTTTTTAAGGATGCAGAATATTTAAAAAATATGGTCAGGGCACAGATAGAGATCAAACCGTTGATTTGCGTCTATATATCTGCGTAATTGAAACATTATAAATAAATAGTGCTTTCTTGGGATCATTACAATGTATGTGCCTGTGAGCGTTATTTATTTATTTATTTATTTTATTATAAATCTTCGACTTAATTGTTTTAATCCCGGGCTAGATTAACTTCTGCAAGTCGTAGCATGTTGATTTTAATATTTTTGGAAAACGTATTCTTTCTTGTGATATACTTTTTTAAATTATTTATTTTCTAAAAAAAAAATTTTTTTGTGTTACAACTTTTTACATGACTAAGAGCGTCAATTTTTAAACTATAAAAGTTGTAGTATTTTAGATTACAGACGTTTAAAAAAAACATGAAAATCGGAGTAGTTTTGACCGGTTCCGAAACAATAGAATTATTAAAGCTATCGGTACTCCAGTATAAGCTTTGTCTCCGTGGGGCCAGGAGCGCACAAATTGATCACAAGACGTAGGTGTTCGAAGTTTTCTCTCTGTGGGGTATTTACTCATTTGTGAGTTTATGAAGAACCTAAGAGCATGGAGCTCCTTTATTCTAAAGGCATAGAGGGAGCCATACCATTGCAAGAATGTCCACTATTTTTACGTTTGTCTGAGTGTGGTTTCAAGTAGTATGGACAAAGGAGACCAATTAGACCAAAGTGACAACTGCCCTAATGTTTACGGCTTAGATTAAAAACTTTTCGCTTACGCTGAAAGATGGAGCCAAGAAATGAGAGAGCGAGATAGCTAGTTATGAAAACTTATGTAAACAAAAAAGACAGAAATATTATTTTTTGTTTCGGTCACCGTGGCCGGTTTTTTTGTTTGGTAAGATGTCAAACCATTGTCAAACCTATGGAATGTTGATGACAACTTGCCAAACAAACCTTTTTGTATGCAAACTTGCAAAACAAATCTTTTTGTATGCAAAAGTCACACTATTGCTGTTTCACGTGCGACCACGGTATGGTGTCATCTAGTTACTATATCTATGGTTTACGGTCACTTTTCACACACACTAGCACAAAAGTTACAAGTGAAAAGTGAACAGCCGCATAAACAAAGATCTATAGTTCCGTCTCCTTCTACTATTAAACGTACGGTATAAGACAAAAGAGACTAACTACAATAGTAAATTGATGCGGTCTCTATGCTTTAGAATAAAGAAGATCCTTGCTCTTAGTGAAGAACATAGCCAACTAAGACCAAAGAAGAGTTGTGATGTTTAGTAGTTTCATATATCTACGGCATTAGCGTTTCAACCAATTTAGGGTCAATTCACACGTACCACAACCACACCACGTCGCAGCGACAAAATGTGGTCAAGTCGTGGTTACGTGTGAACAGTGTCGCAGCGGCTTTTTGCAGTTGCGTTGTGGTACCGACAAAATGTCGATGTGGTTGCGTTGTCGCTGTCGTTGCGATGTGGTAACCACGTAGTCATGTGCAGTTAACTCCGGCTTTCGCAGAGGAAACACGGCTTGACGGTATGTCGTGGCGATGTGACCGCGGTGCCGCCGCCGGTGGTGGCGTTGCCGTCGCGATGTGGTCGTATTACATAGGTGGTCGATAACAACGGGAAAATGTCGTCCGTGTAAATTGTAATATTCATTTTCAATACAAAATATACGCCTGACCACATGGCGTCGTTGTGGCTGTGGTGTGGTTGTGGTACGTGTAATGATAAAGTGTCCTAAATTCAACATGGCTGACACTTATCAAAATTGAAATTGAAACAGATTTATTGTCACAGCAAAAAAATTCTACAACATCATTTCATCTAAACATATTAAATGAAATATAACATTAACATTAAACATTTCGACCCCTCTGGCCTCAATTGTCGTAAACGCCACTTTTGGCCAAAATGAGTTAAAAATGCAGTTTTGTTTATTTTTTTTCGCTCTATCGATCGGTGTATTTAAACTTCTTCTAATCCCAAAAAAATGTCGTTTACTACCATTGTTTTTTTTTGTCTAAAACTAATAAAATAAATAAAAGTCAACGTAAAAGACATTTCATTTACAAAATATTTGATCCTGTGACGTAAACACCAATCAAAAAGACATAAAAGACATTTTCATTCGAAGATTACAAAATACGTCGTTTACGACCCAATCAAACCATAATCACAATTTCATAATATGTGTCGTAAAAGCAAAAAAAAAATGATTTTTCAAAATACGCTCTACGTTGCAGTGACGTAAATGCCAGTGGCCGTACCTACATACCGACTCTTATCGGCTTACCTTTCAGAATTACTAACCATGTTAATCCACATTTATTTAGTAAACAAGTATTACAAGTAGTACAACAAGTACAATTATTAGTATGGCATACCTTTGAAAGACTAGCACCCTTCGTCGTCGTTCGTTGTCGATTTCAAGTCAAAAAGTTACCTTTTTATTAATAAGCATAATTTAATGGAATTTGAAATATTTTGGTCTGTCAATTATCTAAGAAATGCGCAAAGAAAGGAACGTTATATTGTGTCATTTACGTCCCAAAACGAACAAATTGTTAACTTAAAATGTCGTTTACGACCCGGTGTCACCTGAACAGACGTTGAATCGTGTCATTTACGTCCCAAAACGAACAAATTGTTAACCTAAAATGTCGTTTACGACCCGGTGTCACCTGAATAGACGTTGAATCGTGTCATTTACGTCCTAAAACGAACAAATTGATAACTTAAAATGTCGTTCACGACTCGGTGTCACCTGAACAGACGTTGAATCGTGTTATTTACGTCCCGAAACGAACAAATTGATAACTTAAAATGTCGTTTACGACCCGGTGTCACCTGAACAGACGTTGAATCGTGTCATTTACGTCCCTAAACGTACAAATTGTTAACTTAAAATGTCGTTAACGACACATCCGTTGTACATGTAAACATGAACACGAATCATTTATTTCAATCGTCGATGATATGCTATGATCTTTGAAGAGTTCTTTTGTCTATCTCCGAAGTTCTTTACTAGATCTTCACCAAATTAAAATGGGACCACCTCTGAAGTACGACCTACCAAACAAAAAAAATTATCAAAATCGGACTACTCTGTAAGAAGTTATCGAATCATTTATTTGAATCGTCGATGATATGCTATAGATTTTTAGAGAGTTCTATTGTCTATCTCCGAAAGCCCTTTACCAGATCTTCACCAAATTAAAATGGGACCACCTCTGAAGTACCTATGACCTACTAAATAAAACAAAAATTATCAAAATCGGATTAGATACTCTGTAAAAAGTTATGCGTATTCAAACATAAAAAAAAAACAAAAAATATACGCGTCGACTTACAAATACAATACAATTTTTTTTATTTTTCTCACCACAAACACAAAATTAATAAGAGCAATAAAAATATTAAATGAAGTACAAGAGTTTGTGGGTGGAGATTGTTGCTTGGTAAGTATGTGTACTAGCGTACACATACCTGTACTTCAAGTCACCAGGTCTTCTCCCGCCAGGAGTAAGAAGTACATTTATAAAAAAAGTTAAAGCTAAAGTTAATTTACGAAACAAAGTAACAGGATATAGTAAAACCGTTGTACTGTGTAAATAAATGTATTTATGTAACTAGTGTAGTGTATGTATGTATTTTGTATTAGCATGTTCCATAAGGTATTGAGACTTGAAAACCACCTCGTTTTTTGTTTTGTTTTCGTCGGTTAAAAAAACCATTCCCAACCCCCAAAACATAACATATTGTAATGATTTTTGGTACACTTATTCTTGAGACCAAAAACTAGGTTCGTACGTTTTGATTTTTTTGTTTTGTTTAGATATAGCAGCGAAATTGTAAGCAAAAATGTTATGTTATGTATGAATTACTAAAATCGCTTATATTTTATTTAATATACATACATAAAAGTACATCAAAATATCAAAACGTACAAACGGATTAATAAACCTAGTTTTCTATCTTTGGATTAATGAGCCAAAAATTATCAAAATGCGTTGTTTTCAAAGGGGAGAAAAACGTTAACGCCGCCGGCCAAGCTCAAAGACGATACGCAAGAAAGCTTATATACATTTGGTTTATCTATTTGGCTTGCGTTTTGCTTGATTTTCGTATCACTACACCATCCTCTTAACAATAAATTATCCATAAATTTAAAGAATTTAAACATTACCATAACGAATATTTACTACTTCCAAATGAGGCTCAAGTCTTGGACGTCCTGTTAGAATGTGACGAAGAGGATGAAAATGCAGCTATTATTTTAATGTCGTGTAAATTAATAATTACCAAAAGTTCCTTTTTTAATTTTATGCGTGATTTTTTCTTTTTCTTATCCTATGAAGGTTAAAAAATGTAAATGTGATGTATGAACATGAAACATGTGCCTACAATTTAATTATGAAAATAAATGATTCAAAGATTATAAAATATTTTTATTAAAGACACAATAAACGATGAGCTATTCACCCTTTACCTAAAATTAATTAATACCCACCTATTCTTGAACATTTTTTTAATGGAAAAAGGGTATAATTGTTTTTGCTAAGTATCTGAATATAACACATTACCTTAACACATAATTACCTTAGCCCACAATAAATAAAACATAAAAATTAGTTTATTAAAATAGCCTTTTACTGCTTAATCACTGCCTGTTTGTTTATAAAAATGCTTTTACTACTTTATTATTAATCAGCAATACATTTTTATACTATTTTTGGGTAGTAAACACCATTCAACAGTTTTATTTTAGGGCGTATCTCCATGCTAACTTCTTAAATCTGCATTCTACTTCAGTGCAATACTTATGAGTTTTTGAAACATTTGAGCACGAGTAATTTTATGTAAGTATCATCAATATAGCTAAAAAAGTAAAAAAGATATTAATTTTTCTTTTTTCTATTTTTGGTTTTTTGCTTCCCCTGTAAAAAGTCGTTTATGGCGTTTACGACAATTGAGGCCAGAGGGGTCGATTTACAAATACCATGATAAAGGGACTAGGCTTCAGCTTTTGCTGGTAGTGTGGTAAAACACACTGACCAGCGCTGTTTTTCAGCATAACCCCTTTTTTCACGTACCGGCAAAATAGTGTCGACACCATAAAGGTATCATATAGAGGAACTGACAGCTGAGAGAGCGAGATGTACCTAGCGGTGCCACTATATAATAGAAAGAAATACGTGACGCGAGGCAATAGAACCGTTTTTGGGAACTTGTCAGCACAATCGACTGGGCAAATATTCGTGCTCTATTAATAATTAGTAAATCTAAAGTGAAGTCGTCGATTATTTTGTGAAATATACTAACACTATTTCATTAAATTACCTACGATTTCACGTTAGATTCACAATATACACAGAACTCGAAGTTATAGGGTGCCGATAAGTGCCGACAAATGCACAAAAAACGGTTTCATTTGACAACACAATATGTCAGTTCCTCTATTCCGACAGGTATCATAATTTTATGGTCGACACTGTCGCAAAAATCAAACATTACAGATTGGTTGCACACAATGCCCTAGCCGCTGATAAACGCGTTCGATAGCTTGTCATTTAATTTTCATTTTGATCAAAATTATGTAATGGATCGTGAATGGAGATAATCACTCATTCTCTTACTCATTCATTCACTAATTCATTCATGAAATAATTTTTTTAATCACTCACCAATAATTCATAGCCTCACCCATTCATACAATTATTCATACTTTCTCATATTCATTTATTAATCATTATCAGTCTTAGATAATTTATACAGGGTGTATAATAAAATAGGACAGTTACTTAAAGGGGTGCTTCAGACCATCAAACTGAACACTATCCCAAGTAATTTTACTATGGGACCAACACTGAAATCGCGAAAAAAAAAATCAGCTGTCCCATACAAAAGTGCAAGCATAACTCGACTGAAATGTATGGGACAGCAGATTTTTTTTCGCGATTTCGATATTGGTCCCATACAGAAAGTTGTTCAGTTTGACGGTCTAAAGCACCCCTTTAAGTAGCTGTACTATTTTATGTTACACCCTGTATAGGGACTCGCCTTGCGGTAGCATTTCCCCTCTAACACGGTATAAGAACAATTGATCTTGTGCATTTACACCCAATTTTATACCTTATCACTAAACGAGACAGCCTATAATAGCGAAACAATAATTTTGAACTTAGAACGTTTGGGGTTCACACGAGACTTTTTTTCATGATTTTTAACATTCAAAATTATAATCTAAACTTATGAGGAATAAAATGCAAAGTTGCGAATTTCATGTTACCTCGCCCCCCCCCCCCCCCCCCCCTCCCCACAAAAGTGGCAGAAATTTTCTTAGTAGTTTCTTAGTAGTCAAACAAGGAACCCTTATACTTTCGTCTGTCTGTCTGTCTGTATGCCCCACCTCGATTACTCACTCGATTTTTGCACCTATTGAATCGATATTTCCCATGACTGCAGATAATAGTAACCCAAAAACAGAAATGAGGTAGTCCAGATTTTTTTTAATATTCAGTTTTTTTATTGGAGCTTTTAACCTTGAGGTTATGTCAGCCAGATAGTCATGATGAAGAAACAAACCATCGGTACAATTTCGCGATTTGTAGGTACAATAAAATTCTCTGTTTACACAAATTATGGCCAAGAGCGTGTCGGACTCGCCCAAAATCCCTATTTTGGGCGAGTCGGATTTTTTAGATTTTTCAGGGTCACTGGTCTGCAACGGATCAGGTGTACAGAACCACGAAGAATGGCGAAATGAAATGGAAGGCATAATGGGCTGATGCAAAGGCTGATGCTTATAAATGTCAATTTTTAGGGTTCCGTACCCAAAGGGTGAAAACGGGACCCTATTACTAAGCCTACGTTGTCCGTCCGTCCGTCCGTCTGTCCTACCTATTTAGGGCTGTACCTAACTTTTGAACCGTAATAGCTAGATAGTTGAAATTTTCTCAGATTATGCGTTATTGCAGCGGATTTGTTAACAAATAATAAAAATGGCAGAAAGTTAAAAATTAAGGGGGGTTTTCAACAAGAAACTAGTTTTTATCAACGTTTTTTCTTCACGCTCTATAGTAAAAATGGTAATACATACAAGCGTCAAACTTAGTGTGATTATAGAGCAAACTCTACAAAATAACAACAAATAGTAAAAACCGGCCAAGTGTGAGTCGGTCTCGCGCTAAAGGTCCCGGACAAAAAAAGATTTTTTTCTAAGTTAATAATGTTGTGTTCTGTGGTGGTGTGGTACGGAACCCTCGGTGCGCGAGTAGCGCGACTCGCACTTGACCGGTTTTATTATTCATTTATTCATTTTTTTATTTCATGTTTGCTTACCTCAGAATGCTGTAGATGTATGGCTTGAAACCTCTGATCAGAACTGTATGTGGTCAAGCCAACGGTGAGGAGATGGTAGTCTTTTCGTCTGATCCATGAGACCTGGAACAATGGAACATTACATGAGCAAAATAATTGAAGACATGTCAAGTGGGCGAAAGAAAACTGCTGTTCCTTATAAAAGTCCGTCAATTTTTATAGGACATGATCAGACCATCAAACTGAACTACTTTCTCTATCTTGTGTTCCATACAAAACTGCAATCCTATTCGATCGAAAAGTATGAGAAAGCTAATTTATTTTCTGAATTTCGATGTTGGTCCCATAGAGAAAGTAGTTCAGTGTCATGGTCTGATCGTCCTCATAAAAAAGAAAGACCATGAATAGGAAAAGCAGAGATTTTTCGCCATTTCGATGTTGCGGTTCCATAATACAAATGTTGTTCAGTTTAATGGTCTGATGCTCCTGGTTTAATATGTAACACATTTAATTTTAGGTACACCCTATAAAGGGTATAACAAAACACCCTAGTAATACTTAAGGGGGTGATTCAGACAATCAATCTGAACAATTTTCACTATGGAGCCAATGTCGAGAAAAAATTAAAAAAATCTGCCGTCCCATACTTTTGGGTCGAGACGGTACTGCAGTTTTGTATGAAAGAGCGGATTTTTTTTTTCGCGATTTCGATGTTGGCTCCATAGTGAAAGTTGTTCAGTTTGATGGTTTGAAGCGTCCCCTTAAGTATTACTAGGTTGTTTTGAAAAAAAAAATGGAAACAAAAAAACTGGGATCAGGTCAGTTACGACCTTTTCCCCGAACGTCCATCGCCCGAATTCCTTTTATGACCTTTTCCCCGAACGCTGCTGTTCCGTAGAAAACGTCCATTTTTAAAGGGACCAGACCATCAAACTGAAGTACTTTCTCTATCTTGTGTTCCATACAAAACTGCAATCGTATTCGACCGAAATGTATAGAACAGCTAAATTATTATTTCTGGATTTCGATTTTGGTCCCATAGAAAAAGTTGTTTCCAAAACTGTCAGGATATTAAGAAAGACAATGAATAGGAACAGCAGAGTTTTTGTGTCATTTCGATGTTAGTACCATAATACAGTCATGTTCAGTTGGTCTGAAGCACCTTGTTTAATATGTAACATTTCATTTTAGGTACACCCTGTATAAGTCAAATAAAGACGTTTTTTCATACGAAAGACAATCAATGATCAGACATAGCTTTAGTAGACAATCGTTTCGTTTTATAAAAGTATTTCAAAAATTGCTTCATAATTCAGCCAATTCAGCACGAAAAAGTTTTCTGATTGTGCCATTCAAAACTCAATAAAGTCAATTTATCTGACTCAAAATTACTCTCGACCAATTCTCAAAGTCCATGCCATTATATCAAGTCCTATAAATCAACTGAATTTAGAACTTGCGACGGAATCAAAAGAAATATTCGTGAAATATTCTTGTGTGGAATGAACTAGAAAGGTAGAGATCCGAATAATATGGCGTTTCTCCTATTTGGTTACTTTATGACGGAGGTTGACAGGACCCTTTTAGGTAGCAGATGACAGATTCTTTCCTACTATTAATCAAAGGTCAAGTTGCCCTTTGGATGTGTTGAAAAATTGTTGTAGGTTTGTCAATAAACAACTACAGTACAATAAGGTGGTATAAATATTATATTGCTTTAAGATTTTCGAATTAGGTTAGAGCCTCATCTGGCAGCACGGAATCGCATTTTTTCACGCTCTATTCTTTTCTGTCGTTCAGGAACGTAATTTGCTAGAGCGAGAAAGCAGCACTACCGGTACTAGCACGTACTGTCGTATTCCCGCTCTCTCTCTCACTCTTGCAAATGATGTTCCTGAACGACAGAAAAGGATAAAGCGTGACAAAATTCTGCCAGGTGAGGTTCAACCCAGGATCATCATGATTATCATCATTATCTCAGCTGATAAACGTCCACTGCTGGACATAGGCCTCCCCCAAGGATCGCCACAACGACCGGTCCTGCGCTGCCCTCATCCAACGCGTGCCGCTACCTTCACCAGATTGTCAGTTTACTCATAAACTCTTCAGCCCCATCGGCCATATGTTCTGCAAGCCATGTACCCAGCTCACTTTAGTTTAGCAATTCTTCTGCTTAAACATAACCAGCACCAACCACCCGGCAACCAACAGGTAACACTCGATTTCGCAGAGAAACTGCTGCAAGGCTGTTCTTCACACTCATACTGAGTATGAAGAACATCGCTGTGATGGGGATGGACCAGGTCTGCCTGCATAACTCCAGTCGGTTTAGGAGTTACAGTCGTTCAAAGGTCTGGTATGGTCCTTTGAACGGCTGTAACTTGATTAAATTGTAATAGCAAGATCGGTGACTAGCCTATAGCGCATGGACTGTATAAATTGAGCCACGTCGCCTAATTTACTTAGTAGCGCATTGCGTGATTGAAATACTCTTTTGATTTTAGGCGGGATAAGGGTACCACAATGTTTTCGCTTGCTTAAAACTCGTTGTACAAATCATTCAAAAAGAAAAAAAATCGTACGGCAATACCTTTCACTCGTAAGTAGGTAAATGAAAAGCATGTCCATTTTTCGAGTACATAATGCAAGAACGTCACCAATCTTCCACTATTTTAATTTAATCAAAGTCCTAAACCGACTGAAGTTTTGCAGGCAAACCTGGTCCATCCCCATCACAGAGATGCTCTTCACCCTTTGTATACTAAATCAGCCTTACAGTTGATAATAACGAAAAGTATGTCTATCTCTTGTACTATACCGCAACCTGCTGCCTACAATGACAACAGACAGTTACCAAACACGGCGTACGCCTCGTAGCACGCACACACTGACAATATCTCCGCGTAGCCCCGTCTGGCGCTGCCTTGGCTGCCTTAGATATCTTCCGTGTGTGCGTGCTACGAGGCGTACGTACTGGCGAGCACACATACAAGCCGCGTTTGGTATCATTGTATGAAGATGCCAGATGGATTACTGTCTTATACTGTGCTGACACCCTGTATGTTATGTATCACATTGTTATTAACAAAGTTAATAAGAATTTTTTTCAACCAATTTTGTAATAACGGCTACGTTGTTGTTAATAAAGAACATTAAACTTAATGAGGTAGAAGATAAAGCCGGTTATCTTACAATAGGATCTCGCACCGACACGACTAATTAGCTGAGATAACTGCGAGTTAAAAGTGTAAGTAACTTTAGAATAATCAACATTTTCGTAGTACCTCATTATAGTACTCTGTAATGGTACTATTGTTTAAAGAACAATGGTGAATTTGGACCCAGTAATTTTTATGAAAACTAAAAGGTCGTTCATAATTTATTTAAACAGAAAAAATTTGTATTTTTTTGGTAAATATTTCACGTCTCTAAAGTGTGGATTCAACAGTGAAAATTACTAGTAAATTGGACAAGTCAGCCAAAGAGCAAAACGAAACTGTGACAGCTATTTTCATCCAAAACATAGATTAAAAACTTTTCGCTTACGCTCAATCTAATATTATCATTATAATACATAGGTGTAGTAGGTACTCTTTCTTATACTGTGACCAGGTCTATTTGTACTGGCAAGAAAAAAAAATATTTCATGCAGTAAAATTACCTACCTACTGTGTCGTGATAATTTTGTTAAAATCCAAATTTTCTAAGAACCCACAGACAAAATTAAACTCATTCCTAAAACAAAGGAAAGTTTAGTTTATTAAGTAAACTTAAATATTTACTTACTTAATTAGAAATTATTTAGAGTTACTTGCTTGTAAAGTTTTATAAAGGTGTTAACATAACAATTAACTTTGGTTAGTTCTACAAATAAACCGAATTGAGAGCGTAAATATTTATAGTTTGTATGAACTCAGTTAGTACTTCATCATCTCAATTATTCAGATAATTGGTGTGACAATGTCCTAGATGTTTATATTTATTACATTTATTTATCATCTGCCATTATCTTTAGCATATACATGTATACGTCCCACTGCAGGGCACAGGCCTACCCTCAGTAACACCATGTCTGGTCAGTTCCATACATTTTAGATTTAGTATAGTCTTGGCGCAAGCAGATATCGCTACTGGCCTGAACAAGAGATAAATCTTAATTAAACGTTATTAGATCACTATTATTTCAGTTTTGTTCCACGGAAATAAATTATATATAATTTTTTATAACAAATGTGTTTAACACGTATTTTAACGTAATTAAACATTGCTGTAGTACCGTTGCTCACTACCGTCGCTGTACTTGCGCGAGTTTTCAACTAAGAAGGTGGCAACTTTCTTAGTATGGGCATTGACCCTCTGTTGTGATTTATTTACTCTATGGTAATACACTTACAACTCAGTTACACTTCAGACCATCAAACTGTACATCTTTTACTACGGGACCAGTGTTAAAATCACAAAAAAAACCAGCTTTTCCATAGAAAACGTCAATGACGTGACCCTAATTCATGAAACAGCAGATTTCTATTCACGATTTCAATGTTTGTCCCATATGGAAAGATGTTAAGTTTGATGGTCTGAAGCGCCCCTTAAAGTGTGCAATATTTAATTTTACACCCTGTATAACCACAACAACATAAATAATTTCAAAACAAAGGATAAAGTATTTAAAAGAAAAAAACATACAAACATAAACAAGCAATTAAATTCACAAACCGTCTCATAAACGCGTTGAAACAAGAAATAAAGGAAACGTTTTCACGTCGCATTAAATACAACGACTCGCGCTTGGCAAATTAATTACTAGCTTTTCCTCAGTTTACGCCTGAAATACTCCAATGAAAGAAATCTCCTGAAACAACTCTTATGTCAAGGTGGTAAGCGTGAGGATAGATTGATTCGCGTGAACTCGTTATTTGAAGGTATTTTAGTATAGTTAAGTAAGACTTACATAGCTTCACTAAAACTAATGGGCGTTAAATGTTTGTTAATGATGGGATGAAGTGAGTTGGTTCTAATGAGTCAATTCATTTAAGAGATTTCCCTGACCTAACGACCTTGACTCTTTCAGAGCCGCTTTACCTTTACTAAACTACGTCATTTTAGTAGGCATACCTATTTTTGACTTGCTTGTCGTTCATTATGTCACTGGTGCCTTTTAATCCAAGGAAATTCTAAAATTTAACAATTATCTAATTAAGTCATTAAATATTGGTCTTAAAAAAAATCATAGCAAATTTAGATCCTTAAATTGTGTCCACAAAGGTGTGTATCTCAAGTAAAAGTGACTTCAACTTATAAAGTAGATGCGCATAATACAGGTTTTTTTTTCAATATTTACTTTCCTGTGAACACAGGTTTCATATGTATTTTATAGAAAAATAAGAAATATGATCTATAGTAAATTAAGCCGAGATGTTGAAGATTATTGCTACATTTTTCAATAATTTTTATATCTTTACGAGAAGATGTCCCTGCGTTTACCTATGGAGAGCCTCTTGACCTCCTGCGTACATCTTGTACTTCTCGTAGGACATAAGAAATAATCTAAACTATTATAAAACTGTAACAGAAATTTGTCTGTACATTGAAGATATTTAAAAAAAAAATTACGACATGATTTTTTCGTGTCCCTGATTCCAAATCACAAATTTTTGGATTTTTTGTCGGTCTGTTTGTTTGTTTGTTTGTTTGGGTGTTTGTTTGTTCGAGTATCACGCAAAAACTACTGAACCGATTTTGATGAAACTTTCTTTATTTGATAGCTTATCACCTGACTTAAAATCTGGTATATAATTTATGCGGACGAAATTGCGGGTTAAAGCTCGTATAATAAATTGTTAGTGTTTTAGTCACCAACTAAAACACCATAAATCGATTTTATTATTTCTTATGTCCTATGAGAAGTACAAATGTACGCAGGAGGTCAAGGGTATACGCAACCAAACAAAAAATTTTTATGTAGCAAAATACTTGGCTGGAAAGTGAATGAAAATCCATCGACTCGAAAGAAGAAGATTTAAAGAGTCACCTGCATGAAATATAGTTTACGCCTATGTTGTTGTATGTTCATTTTTATTCAGTAATTTATTTTATTTTATGGATTTAATTATGATGGATATATAATTACACCTAATGACAATTTTTGCAAAGAACGGAACTTGAATCCGCAACGTACCAAATCGGATTTGATTTAAACGAGCACAATTTGTTAATAACCAATAGTAATTAATATGTATGTTCTTATTAAAATAACAAATACCTACTTACGACTTTCCCCAAAAGAGTAGTCAGAAAATTCTAAAATCCAGTTGCATGTTGAGACAGTAATCTAAAAGACATCTAAAACTAATTAATATTTGTCCATACCACAACATTTTGCAACAATTTAAGGTGTGGTTTGAAATTAAATTGAATTTTTCTTCGAAGCAATCGCTTAATCTTTTAGTCGCCGTAAAAGTCAAGGGTTCCAATCTTTAAAGTAGCTGGAGGGCAATAAAATTGCGGTAGATAAATCGCAACTGAACTATGATTGGACTGCGTGCGAAGCTTCGCTTTTTACACATTTGGTATTGCGCTAATTGCGGTACAGCTTATGACGGCCGTTAGAGCCTTTTTAAATTTTTAATTTATTTATAATTAACTAGAGTTAACCCGCGACTTCGTCCGCAGAAATTTTATACCATATTTTAAGTCAGATCATAAGCTATCAAACAAAAAAGTTTCATCAAAATCGGTTCAGTAGTTACCGTGTTTGTTTGTTTGATCGAGCATCAGCGATCAAACAAACAAACACAGAAACAGACAGACAAAAATTCTAAAAAAGGTTGATTTGGAGTCAGGGACACCTAAAAACAATAATTATCGTGGCAGGGTAATCTTTTTTTTTAAATATCTTTTTGGTCAAGAACAAAAAGAGATTAAGGATTGCGGAGCCTCGTGGCAGGCGAAAAGAGTGCTTGGGTCAGAACCTGCGACGTGACTCCCTGAGCCGTTTTTACAGATGATTCAAATGTTAAAGCATATTATTAAGCAGTTATATCGCATAGTAAATAAGTCAAGATAACCGCGATAAGGAATTAACACAGTTGAATAGTAATTGGATTGCAATGTGATTAGAACTGAAATTGGATAAGGATTGAACTTGGATGTTTTGAATTAGCACGATCGCCCTCCTGAAATAAGAAAATTTAAAAATAACTGAAATACGAAAACTTTAAAATAACTGAAATACAAAAACTTCAAAATAACTGAAATAAGAAACCTCATATCTCGAGCAAAATTTGATTCGGATATAAATTATCGAATCAGTGTACTGACTCATCCCATCCCATCCTTATTTTGCGTTACGATAATTATCCTAAACATCTAGTCGGTTTCACTAACTGGGCTTATACTACTTAGCGTTTGGTTCAAATTACTGTTTTTGCCCACTTTACGGCCATTTGGCAGTTATATTCCGAAACTCTGCCGTGTTGGTTCTAAATTGGACCACAAAGGCCTGTATGTGAAAGGAAACAAAGCAATCCACAATTCTAACGGAGGTCAAACGTGACCTTTGTACGACCTGTACGCGTTGGAACAAATGCTATTTTCGTTTCCTATTTTAGGACAGAAATGGCCACTCTCTTTACCACTTCACACAGAAAAAGAGATAGTTTATTATTTCGGTTCAAGTGGCTGAAAAACTGAATTTGACAAATATGCAGGGTGTAACAGAACACCCTAGTAATATTAAAGGGGTGCCATCAAACAACTTTCACCGTGGAGCCAAACTCGAGAAAAAATATAAAAACATCTAAACAAATCCTGCCTTCTGACTATAATATTATAGATGTCCGGATGTTTAGATGTTTGTCACTCAATTACACATAAACTTCTGAACTAATTCGGATGAAAAGCTCACTTATAGAATTTATGTTCTGTATTAACAATAATACTTTTTTGAAGTCCACGCAGACAGAGTCGCGGACAACAACTAGTATCTTCATAAGTCTTAAGAGTGAATTTTGCATAGTGACTTTTAACATTTTGCTGGACGAAATGTATGAACTGATAAGGTGTATCAACCATTTCAATGGTAAGTGAGCTGTATCTACATGCTACTTCTATTAAGGCTGGGTATTAGTAGAACAAGCCTCTCTTTCTAACAAGCAAACTTTCGCAATTAGCCATCCCGCTTCAATTGAAAGCAAGATCACAAAAAAACGCATTTTTCATCAATATCTTTTCTCTTGGGTGTTTGGGGAAAAATCCATCGGTTAGAAGCCCTGCTATAATTATTTACCTTTCAAATGATGGTATATTCAGAAGAAATGGTGTAGTGTGATTCTTGTAAAACTGGTTATAAATCTGAAATCGAGCTTACTTTGCTCCTCTTTTCTATCGAGAAAATTTAATAGAATCGTGTTTTCAACGGTTAGATGCCCTGCAGAAAGAACGTATCTACACTGTTATGTGAACTATATACATATATTAAATGTAATAATTTGGTTCTCAAAAATCGGTTCGAAAACAGACAAAATAGGTATGACCCCCTCTTAAGGCGAAGCCGGGTTCTCTGTTCTTTGGATATGACTGTCACAACTGTTTCTTTATGACATGTGTATACAGGGTCCTTTGTAATATCATAGTGTAATATGCTGACACTTTTTTATGGGGATGATCAGACCGTCAAACTGGTAAACTTTCTCTATGCCACCGGTATCAAAATCGCGAAAAAAAAACAGCTTTTTCATACAAAACAGAAATAGAAATAGAAATAGAAATCATTTATTTGCCTCAAATAGGGTAAATTTACATTAGGTGTTATCAAAAAATATATCACATAACAATACATTAAGGTCATGCCTATCTAGCCATTTTAAATAGCATGCAAATATAGTAGGTACAAAATTGATAAATTTGATTTGAAAAAAAAAATACATTTGAATTTTAAAAATTAAATTAGGATGCAATGTCAAACCATATAATGTGAAAATATTTATACAATTTCAACTACACAATGTCAATAATACCTATAATAAAAATTCGTCAACCACTATTATACAAAATCACAGCAAACCTACTTGAGTCAAACGTATGGGACAGCAGATTTTTTTTCGCGATTTCTATGTTGGTCCCATAGAGAAAGTTATTCAGTTATACGATCTGATCATCCCCTAAAAAAGTCTCAGCATATTAAAAAGGAACCTGTATGTCTGTTTAAAAGTAAGTTTACACGATTGTCTGTCAGTTACTAATACAAATCTCCATTTAGAATACATTATAGTTAATCACTACTATACTATGCCAAACAATAGGTCATCAGATTTTATTGATAAGCCAGCGTATCCAAATGACCGCTTATGTTGTAGATACACGAGTTGCCAATACATTCCAATTAAAGATAATATCTAGCAAACATTGTATTGTTGCCAAAGCTTGTAACATCGCATCGCTATTAGGGATCTGTCACACAAGCGATTTTAAAGCGCATCACAACTGCACGCAATGATGCGGCGAAAACACGTTCAAAAGTAGCTTGTATGATAATATGGCGCTATAGTAGCTTGTATTTTATGTTTTTGGTGTGCAAATAAAGAGTATTGTATTGTATTATAATATGGCCGTAAGCCGTGGTGGTCCAGTGGCGAGTAACCTTGCCTGCCGTGCAGGAGGCGATGGTTCGATCCCCGTCCAGGCTGACTCGTACCATCGTACAAATGTTTTTCGGAATTTAGGTACGATTTGTAACACCACTGGCTTTTCGGTGAAGGAAAACATCGTGAGGAAACCTGCATGCTTCAATTTCGAGGCATGTATTGTACCTACTGTCCATTACAAGTGGCGACGGGCTCACTCCCCGTCACACTGGACGGAGTTTCGGTACTACTAGTGAAACGTGGATGTTCTGAAGGTTCAGAATATCTCTGACTACCCCCTCGGGGAATATAGTTGTGAATATATGCTTATGCTTTGTATTGTATAATATTATGGCCCCTAGAGACCTACCTATCCTATACGCGACCTATCACACAAGCGAAAGCGACACCTATACTTAGTGCTGTTTATACAGAAGAGACGTCTGGCGGTGGCGGATATTCAGAGTAACACCAATATATAATCCTTATAGTACGTAGCATAGCGTTGTTTTTGTCGTAAAGGAAAATCGCGCCCGCGCCACCAGGCGGCGCCGCCTGGTGGCGCGGGCATAATTCTCCAAACGACGCTATGCTACGTACTTATTAAGATTTATATACTTTGAATATCTGCCACCGCCACACGTCTCTTCTGTATAAATCGTGCCCATTGCAACTGCACATCAACGAAGTCGCAACGTAACTAAATCGCGCAGTTTTTACTATGGGCTCGTACAGACGAGCGACACTCGACACCCAGTGACCACAAAGTGTCGCTCGTCTGTGAGAGCGCTAAGCGTTAACGCCGCGACATTAATTGATCTCAGAAATATCGCGGTGTTATGGCGACAATATCATTCTGTCAATGTCTACGCTTTGTGATATGACCCGTAGTTGTAACAGTGTAACGTTTGTGGACACTGTGAGTTTTGCATGATTAGTGTCTGGATGCTCGA
This sequence comes from Agonopterix subpropinquella, assembly GCA_922987775.1. Classification (NCBI taxonomy): domain Eukaryota; kingdom Metazoa; phylum Arthropoda; class Insecta; order Lepidoptera; family Depressariidae; genus Agonopterix; species Agonopterix subpropinquella. The sequence continues at coordinate 2,105,662 of OV277714.1, forward strand.
AGAGAGCTTCCCCAAGTGACGTAGTAAACCCCGGAACACCTCATGATACATCGCACAACAACCTTGGCGATCAACAAACCCCTGACGATGGTTGGCAAATCTTTTCACCTCAATGACCAGTCAAATTAAATGGCAAGGCGACAGGGAAGAACAAAGCTGGGTGAATAATTAAACGTCTTGAATATTTTTGCAGGTATATCAGGTCTGGTAATTATGACAATAACATCACATTGTAAAAGATGTCATCATTATCATAAAAATCTAAGAACTACTCTCTTGTTGCTATCGTCAATGCAGTCTATTTTCTACAAGTATTCTTTTCGAACTGGCAAATATATGATTGCTCGGGTAGCACTTCTCACTACTGCGGGCTATGGGGAGATCACACCAGTGAAGACGAAACGCCCTTGTAGGTCATCTGTTCCAATGAAAGAACTTAAAGGGTTTCCCTGACCGAACGACCTTGACTCTTTCAGAGCCACCTCACCTCTACTAAACTACGTCATTTTAGTAGGTTTACCTGTTTTTGACTAACTTGTTCTTCATTATGTCACAGAGGAGCCTTCTAATCCAAGGAAATCACATTCTAAAATCATAAGAATTCGCCCCAAATTTAACAATTATCTAATTAACTCATTAACTATTGGTCTTTAAAAAAATTTGCTAAATAGCAATTTATGATCTTAATATTGTCTACACAAAGGTGTGTGTCGCAAGTAAATGTGACTTCAACTTATAAAGTAGATGCACATAATACAGATTTTTTCCAATATTTAGGCTTTCCTTTTAACACAGGTTTAATATGTATTTTATATAAAAATAAGAAATATGATCTATAGAAAATAAACCCGAATTTTTGAAGAATACTGCAACACTTTTAAATTATTTGTATGTCTTTCAAATAACGAGAAGATAGCTTCTAAAAACCAGTAAAATATGGCCCGAGCTAGTGTTTACCTATGGGGAGCCTCTTAAGCAACTGGCTAAGGGAACTCAGAAGTGGCAAGGACCTCGGTATTAGGGTGTTGCTGGGACTAAGCGACGGATTAAGTTAGTGGGGATCGATGAAAAGCAGCCTTGGGGTGTCTGTAGCGCTGTAGACGACAGAAAAAAAGGGAGGCAAGAGATCTCGGTCAGCGGGAACATTATAATTATCTGACGTAGAATCTAAACGTAGACACAGGGCAGACAACATAAGACGTCTTAGGTGGTTACTAGCTGTTGTGTACGGAATATAGACCACCGCGGTTTGTTGGGTGGAAGGCAAAATTGCCAGAGTCAGGGACACAATTGCGTTATAATTCCTAGCCTCAACAGGCTTTAGACTCGTAGTGTGACTGCTTTAGTGAGATTCTCAGACAACAGTTATCTATACGTAAACAACAGGGACTATTAACTGCCTGAACTTGGCAATGACCCATAAGCGAACTAGGTTATTACTGGTTTACGATAAGTGCGTATTAGCACGAAGTTTTTTTGTTTGGGAGGAAATATGCGGAGATTTAGGTGCCAAGTTTTCGGTGGTGTAAAAGGGTGCAATGATCCAAGTTTGTGTTTAAGAGTGGTGTGAGATTTTAATTCGGAATTATGGGAGCATAAAAGCTGGCTGGCTACAATCTTTTGAAACCTATTTTCGCAGCTTAATGGAGTTTAATGTCAAAAATCCAGGATTAGCCACCTCCTATCCTGGAAGCCAAGAAAAGCTTACAATACTTTTCAAGTTTCTAAAATTTATAGGTACTTAACCTAGTTCCAGATGCAGCTTGAAAATTGTCTGACAAAAAGTTGGCTATAATACTTCATTTGCCTCTACCAATCAGCTGTGGGCCTGCGTGGTGGAGTATAGCCCACTCCCTCTCATTGTTATTCGTGAGGGGAGGCGTTTGCATTGCAGTAGTATCCTACAGGTTCCAGAGAAATCGTGATGAGTAAATAAGAGTAAGAAGTATTTGGATCGGGGTATTGAAGCCTTGGTGTTTGATCGAAACATCGAAGTTAGTAAGAAGATGAAGAACAAAGTACATTTGCATTCAAATTTTTGTTCGAATGTGTGAAAAATGATATGATCAGGAATTCCATCGTTGTACCTGTTTCGCCACTATTCTGGTGAACAAAAGGTAGTGTGGACGAACTATCGATAGTTTTGAAATTGATAGTTTCTATCTGAAAAATTCGATATTGATAGTATCGATACTATCCATAGTATTGGTTTTCAGAACGTTAATAATATGGATAGATTGTAATTTATGAGCAGCAACCTTAGGCAGCAAAGTGTTAGTGTGGTGTGTTTGTGTTCGTGTGGTGTTAGTGTTAGTGTTGAATGATATCAATTTTACCCTATCTTGTGACACAGGGTGAAATTGATATCATTCGCATCCTTTGCATACTAAGAGTCTACCCATCAAACTGAAGAACTTTCAATATGAGAGCAAACCGATCAGAGCAGAAAAAACAGCAGCTGTTCCATACTAAACAACAATGCCTACTTGACTCAAAAGTATGCAACAGCTGAAAATTTTTTGCCCCTATCGGTTTGCTTCCATAGTAAAAGTTTTTCAGTTTGGAGTAAACTCTTAGTTTCTAAGGATGCTATTGATTTCAATTTTACCCTGTAGATAGTATTACGTATTGTCACGATCCTAGCTATAGATACTATTAATTAAACTTTCGACATTCATGTTATCGGTCTGCTATCGATGCACTATTGATCGGCAACACTATACCAAGGACGCAAGGTAGTACGCGGTAAGGTCAAAGTGTAAGAAAAGAGTGACCTTTGAAATGATCTAATGGAAATATAATGAAAGAAGAGGGAAGATAACAATGAACGTGGTGAAAGATGCCATAATTTTTGACAAAGAAAAAGCTCTTTTTTCAATGGACTGAGAATGTTATAAATACCAAATGCTCATGGCGTGGATTGTGTACGGTGAAAGATGCGGAAACTTTTGACTGAAAATGAAAAGTAAAATACCTTTATTTCAACAGACTAAGAATTTTACTAAAAAGATCTAAATGTCAAGTCTAAATTAGTCTGCTTTTAAATTGAAAGTAACAAGGTATTTACTTAAACTAAGTAAAGGTAAGAAAGTAATATAATTAATTAATACAGGCTTAATTTGAGAGCCTTTGCTAGTTATTTTAAATAGAATCTAAATAATACGGCAAATTCGGTCAAAATTAAGTTAACGCTGCCAAACCGTTTGAAGTCTAGTTAGCGTCGTAATAGGGTTTCAAATACGTTAAGTTTAGAACTTATTCAGCCTTTTGAAATAGGTTAGAATGCTCTACATTTTAAGCTTATACTGCAAAGGCCTCAACTCATAAATGAGGGCGATATAATTGTGAAGCGGGCTGTATACAAGCACACCCTGGACTCTACATATAAACGGCCGTTTGTATGTAGTGAACAGGCTAGCAAATGTATGCTAAGTGGGAGAGGAATAGACCATTGCTTACTGTTGTCCAATTTCCATAAGTACCATCGAGAGGAGGTGCCACGACTTAACTTAACTAAATTTATTCCTGCCACTTTCTAAAATAAGATTAAGAAAAGAGACAGAAAACCAACAGTTGACTTTAGTGCCGTCAAAGTGACGTTACACGCCCAAAATAAGATGCCATCATAATGTACGCCATCTTATTTAAGGCGTTTTTGGGCGTGTAACGTCACTTTGACAGCACTAAAGTCAACTGTTGGTTTTCTGTCTCTTTTCTTAATCTTATTTTAGAAAGTGACAGGAATTAATTTAGTTAAGTTAAGTCGTGGCACAGTCCGAATCGGGGCCATTCTATACAAGGAGGACTTCGCATCAGTGCGGTATTAACGGGACCACTCTACCAAGCTCAAAAAGTGACCCCAAAAAAAGTACACAGTGTTCGAAATTTGTTCCTTAAAAACTACACCTTGCCGCCAAAACTCATACAAAATGTCATTTTTCAAAGGGTTCCAAAAATTATGTTGCTTTTGTTTAGAGTTATTCTTCTATAGTTATTCTTATTCGTAGGGACCACTAAGTTATGCCCAGTTGTTTTACATTACTACTTTGTGACCAAATACATTTGAAAGATTTGAAAGGACTGGAATGTCAGCGGCAATGTATGACAGCTGGGCATAACTGATGCATACAAAGGTGACATTAGAGACATGTGCTATATTTAGTCTTTGTTATGATGAGATGACTCTAATTTGACGACCCGGTTGGTATAATGGTTACCACTCTGGACTGCCAAACCAGGGTCCTGGGTTCGAATCCCGGTTCGGTCATGGATGTTATATGTTCCTGCCGTTGTTGTATGGTTTCCATATTAAAAAGCCTATACAGGGTGAAATTAATATCATTAGCATCCTTTGAAACTAAGAGTCTACCCATCAAACTGAACAACTTTTACTATGGGAGCAAACAGATCGGAACAACTAAAAAATCTGCTGTCCCATACTAAACTGCAATGCGTACTCGACTCAAATGTATGCAACAGCAGATTTTTTTTTGCTCCGATCTGTTTGCTCCCATAGTAAAAGTTGTTCAGTTTGATGGGTAGACTCTTACTTTAAAATGATGCCAATGATATCAATTTCACCCTGTAGTGCTTAACTTGGAATCATTACAATGTATGTGTCTGAGAGCGTTATTTATTTATTTATTTATTTAATTGGTGGGCAGTAATTATACAGGGTCCTTCCTAATATGCTGACACTTTGTTAAGGGGATGATCAGACCAACAAACTGAACAACTTTCCCTACGGGACGGGACCAACATTGAAATCGCAAAAAAAAATCTGCTGTCCCATACATTATGGCTCAAGTAGATTTCCAGCTTTGTAAGGAACAGCAGATTTTTTTGCGATTTCAGGTTTGCTCACATAGTAAAATCTGTTAAGGTTGATAGTCGGAACTACCCCTGAAAATATGGAAAGTGTTTAAAAATCATCTAGCCTTTCCAAATTTTTTCAAGAAAGGTTTAGGGTCAATTCACACGTACCACAACCACACCACGTCGCAGCGACAAAATGTGGTCAAGCTGTGGTTACCTACGTGTGAATAGTGTCGCAGCGGCTTTTTGCAGTTGCGTTGTGGTACCGACAAAATGTCGATGTGGTTGCGTTGTCGCTGTTGTTGCGATGTGGTAACCACGTGGTCATGTGCAGTACTCCGGCTTTCGGAGAGGAAACACAGCTTGACGGCATGGCGTGGCGATGTGGCCGCGGTGCCGTCGCCGGTGGTGGCGTTGCCGTCGCGATGTGGTCGTATTACACAGGTGGTCGATAACAACGGCAAAATGTGGTACGTGTAAATTGTAATATTCATTTTCAATACAAAATATACGCCCGACCACATGGCGTCGTTGTGGTGTGGTTGTGGCTGTGGTGTGGTTGTGGTACGTGTGAATTGACACTTACACCAAGCGGACCGATCCGCGACATAAGATTGCCTAACCACATGGTTATCGCGGACGAATAAAAAAAAACATCCGTTAAGAGGATAGCTTGCAACAGCTGATAAGATAAACATATCCGTCATCCGGTTACCGGACAAATAGTCCGTTTTACGTTACGTCCAAGATAATAATTGTTCATAGTGTTATCATTATCTAAGTCACTTTACAACAGTAATTGCCTATGTCAGTCGGATAGACTGCTTTCATTACTTTATTAATCGAAATAAAAAGTTTTCATTGAATAAACTTTAAACAGGGTGTATGCATATTGAACAGGATGCTTCAGATCATCAAGACCATTTTTGAAATACATTTTGATTGAGTAGTTATTGTGCTACGGAACTGTTTTTTTTTTCACGATATTGCTGTTCCCTAGTGAAAGTTGATCAGTTTGATGGTTTGCACCCTGTTCGATGTAACGCATTTAATTTTACAGTCTGTGTATTAGACAAAGTCAAAATATTTAGTGGAACGTGAAGATCAAAGTGTTTTTTGTTGTTTTTAATATTTCTGTGAAATAACGTAACAATGGGGAAAATGTGGAACGTATTTGTACTGAAAGTACTTTGTTTGTTCGTGATTACTGAAACTTCACCTGTTGCTTCTGTACAAGGAGATTTACCACACCATGGTCGATGTGAGCCGATCACTATACCGTTTTGCCAGCAAATAACATACAATAAAACGATATTCCCAAATTTGCTAAACCACGCTACACAAGAAGACGCTGGGCCTGAAGTCCACCAGTTCACGCCTCTTGTAAAAGTGAATTGTTCACCTGATTTGAAATTGTTTCTATGTTCCGTGTACGCGCCTATATGCACAATTCAACATGTACCAATACCTCCTTGTAGGCATTTGTGCGAATCTGCAAAGAACAATTGTGATGAATTGATGATTAACTTTGGATTTTCGTGGCCAGAACATTTGGAGTGCTCCAGATACCCAACAGCAGCTGATGGTGAAACATGTTTTGATGGTAAGGATACATCCCATGCATTTATGAGAACTACTCTTGAAATTCTTCCAAAACTTGATGTTAAATCTACAACAGAAATACCTGCAACAAAGTATGATGAGAAGTTGTCACCAACTTATTTTTTACCACACCATGGTCGATGTGAGCCGATCACTATACCGTTTTGCCAGCAAATAACATACAATAAAACGATATTCCCAAATTTGCTAAACCACGCTACACAAGAAGAAGCTGGGCCCGAAGTCCACCAGTTCACGCCTCATGTAAAAGTGAATTGTTCACCTGACTTGAAATTATTTCTATGTTCCGTGTACGCGCCTATATGTACAATTCAAGATGTACCAATACCTCCTTGTAGGCATTTGTGCGAATCTGCAAAGAACAATTGGGTATTTGACTACATTCAATATATTTTATTTTTATCTACTCAATAAAAAAAAGGTTAGAAAATAACGCTAAACTCCCATTTTCATTGAGTTTTTAGCTTGAATACTATTTTTAATAACAAGATCAACTATAAAAAGTAATGAAAATGTTGATGACGTCACAACTCAATATTTAGTACAAATGTTCATACAAAGCGCACGTTTTGATGTCCGATAAAGAGTAGCTGATTTGACTAGTTGTCAAGTAGCCAATTGTGATGAATTGATGATTAACTTTGGATTTTCTTGGCCAGAACATTTGGAGTGCTCCAGATACCCAACAGAAGCTGATGGTGAAACATGTTTTGATGGTAAGGATATATCCCATGCATTTATGAGAAATACTCTTGAAATTCTTCCAGAAGTTGATGTTACATCTACAACAGAAATAGATCCAATAATGCTAGATAAGAAGACACAGACTTCACGAGCAATGGCCGATCTTCAATCAGCTCTCAAAGAAGTTGTTAATTCAATGATCGCCGACGAACTAAAAAAGCTGAGGGAGGATTTCACAAAGACTACTGACTTCATCATGGATAAGGTGAAGAATCTGCAAACTAAAATGGAAGAGAAGGACGCTATTATTGCCGAACTAAAATCAAAACAAACTGGTTTAAAAAGTAAGGTTATGAATCTTTAAGCTCATTCTAAAATTGTGAAGGAAATTAAAGTGTGTATCATTTATATTGTGTTTATCATCATATCGTATGACATTTTTGTCTTCCTGCTTGGATTTGGGAGGTCTAAATTTCGAGGTCAAGGTGCTTATCACCTTGGCTTTGTACGAAGTGGGTGATACATACAGTAAAGTCTATCGTAGCAAACGCTTTGACAGAAAGCACTTTCTCTCCCAAAAGCTTCCAATGATAATACAGAAAAACTACCTATCTATTTTTGTCTTTAAATGTAATTTCAATGTCGTCAAACATGAATACAGTTTATACAGAATGTTTAGGATAAACAGTTGCATTACTGTAAGGGGTGATTGTATCCATGATGCTGAACAACTTTCCCTAAAAAAACCATAGGAAATTTGAAAAAAAAAATGACCGTTCCATACTATACTCCGTTCAGGAATTAGATTTTTTAAGGGGATGATCAAACCATCAAACTGCACAACTTTCTCTATGGGACCAACATCGAAATCACGGAAAAAAAAGTGCTGTCCCATACATTTGGCTCGAGTAGGTAGGTATGCAGTTTTGGTTGGACGATCTGTTTTTTTTTTCGCGATTTCGATGTTGGTCCCGTAGATAAAGTTGTTCAGTTTGACGGTCTGATCATCCCCTTAAAAAGTGTCAGCATATTAAGAAGGACCCTATACGGGGTGTAAGTGACAGCCTATCAAATACTGAAACGGTGAACTCAAACCATTAAACTGAACAAATTTCACTATGGAGCCTACCTCAGGAAAGGCAAAAAAAAAATCAGCCGTCCCATACCTACCCGACTAAAATGTACGGGTTTCCTGAAAGTTATTCCGTTTGATAGTCTGAGTTCACCGTTTCAGTATTTGATAGGCTGTCACTTTCACCCTCTATATTGATCTAAACTATTATAAAACTGTAACAGAAGTGTGTCTGTACATTGAAGTTATTTACAAAAAAGATTACGATAATTATGGTTTTTAGATGTCCCTGATTCCAAAAAACAAATTTTTGGATTTTTTTGTCTGTCTGTTTGTTTGTTTATTTGTGTGTTTGATTGTTCGAGCATCACGCAAAAACTACTGAACTGATTTTGATGAAACTTTGTTGTTTGATAGCTTATGATCTGACTTAAAATCTGGTATACAACGTGTTAATGAATTAGCGCAAAACCTCATACACCCCAACTGATTTATAACAAAATAATTAGATTGAAACATTAATTTCATTATTTTAATAGTTAAAATTTAAAATTATTCGCATTTTAAGTTTTGAGGCAAAAATTATTTGTTATCATTTCAGCATGAAAAGAAAGCGCTAACGTACTCATTGATACATTTTTATAATCTTGTTTTGGTAGTAAGTAGGGTGAGTGTGCCCGTGCGGTGGGTTGACATCCGGTTCAGAAAATTTTAAATTTTGTAAACAAATTATTTAATATTTAAAAAAAAATTACCTATGTTGAAACCATGATAATTCGATTCTGCTCTCGATTCTAAACAAACTACTTTCTAGTTTTGCGTTTTTTAATTCATTAACACGTTGTATAATTTATGCGGGAAAAGTAGCGGGTAAATGCTCGTAAATTATCCTACTTCCTACTAATATTATAAACGCGAAAGTTTGTAAGTATGCATGGATGGATGGACGGATGTTTGTTACTCTTTCACGTAAAAACTACTGAATGGATTTGGATGAAATTTGGCACACAGATAGAATATGTTCTGGATTAACACATAGGATACTTTTTTGAGTTCTACGCAGACGGAGTCGCGGGCAACAGCTAGTATAATTATATACGACAGGTTTTAGGAAATAAAAGTATACCACAACTTTTTTTTGGATTACAAATCTTGCAGACAACAAAAACTAACATCCTTGAAACCTCAAGAATACATTACAGAAGTCAAACATCGTACGCATATTTTTCACACGAAATCGTTTATGGCGCCTCGACTGCTCTATAAAACATTTTATACAGGGTGGTTCAGACCGGATGGATATAAAAAAAAAAAATTTAATTGCTTTCTTGGGGCGATTATTATAATTGGGTGGGAAGTGGGAACCGATTTTTTCCTGAGTTATGATAGCTGGTGGTAGCTTAAAAAAATATTTGACGTTTAATGGGCTTCAAGCTACCCATAAGCAAGTCCCAAGTCCACGCGTACGAAGTCGCGGGCAACAGCTAGTAATTAATAAATGATTTAGTTTTTGACATTACAAGAAAAGTTTTTCTTTTTCATCTATATTTTGAGGAAGATATTTTTTTTTAATTCTCTCAATGACATTTTTTGCATTTTTGAGAAAACCAAAAAACCAAAAACCAGAAAGCCAGTCCCATTGGTGTCCTAGGTATTGGTTGATTTTAAAAGTACACGTTTGAAATTAATATAAATAAAAAGATTTTTCTGTTTTTTTTCCTGGGACATGTCCCAAAGCCAGCAACGTAAAAAAAAATTATGTCAAAACTGGTCTGAAACACCCTTTACATACTAAAAACATTGAGAAAATCTACGTAGGTGACAATTTTCGCTACATATTATATTGTAAAAGGTAAAATATTGTACAGGGACGCGGACGTGACCAAAATGTTCAGGTTACCGCGAAGCGAAGGTAATATTCCAAAATGTTTGAAATATACTTTCTCTTGGGACATGTGCAAATTAAATGTGACAAAATGTTATGCTAGCTGCGTTTAAAGCTTATCCTGGCATGCTAGGCGGGTTGGAATAAGGATTTATTTTCGTGTTGCTGTGGAGTTTTAAAATAAAAATAAAATATTCCTTTAAAAAATATTATTTTTACTTTAGTCATTTTGCTAGATTTCAGAAGGGAATCGCGTTGTAGGTCTGCTATTGGGTAGTCGCGTCGCGAGTCGTTTGTCGTTTGCCCCCTTCCCGGCTCAGGGTAGTGTTCTTTTCTAAAAACAACCCTTGAAGTCACCAAAATACTTCTAATAACCGTACAAGTCGTACAACGTCAAGCACTTTTGCTACATCAGGGGACACGGAGTGCTCTCGCCAAGTCGAGCGCGAAGCAAACACTGCCGTAAAATCCTTTACTATAACCATTTCACCGCATTTTCAGGCCCCTATTTGAGAACCTCTGAATAAGAAGAGAACGCAGAAAGTTTCGTCATCCAATAAGCTATAATCATATACTTAAAATCCAAAATTTCAAATCTGTAGGTCATTTAGTTCCGAAGTTAAGCGAAAGCAACGTTTCGCATTTATGACACTCACTCACTCATGATCATCAGAATAGAACTAGTACTTCCCATAAACTCAGAGAGCTGAAATTTGATACAGAGTTAGGGTTTAATGGCTACATAAAGGGAAAAATATAAAACAAAATTTTAACAAAAAATTAAAACCGCCTTCTAAAAAACTAAAAAGTTAAAAAATAATATTGCAGCCGATGACTTTTTCGTTCGCATCATAAGAACATTAAATTGTTTTATCGAAGTCGCTGTCAAGCGACATGGCTTGCATTAGTTTTTTGGCTTGGCTTGACACCGACTTCTATAAAACAAATTAATGTTCTTATGATGCGAACCAAAAAGTCATCGGCTGCAATATTATTTTTTAACTTTTTAGTTTTTTTGAAGGCGGTTTAAATTTTTTGTTAAAATTTTGTTAATTTCACAATTTTCAGTGCTGAATTCATTCGTTCGATTTAACAGTAGTGCTTCAAATTAACATACGCACTATTCGGCAGTACGATTTTCGAAGGTTCCCCTCGATTTCTCTGGGATCCATCATCAGATCCTGGTTTCCTTATCATGGGACCACCCTTGGGATATCTCCTTTCCAACAAAAAAAGAATCATCAAAATCGGTTCATAAACGACGAAGTTATCCGCGAACACACATTAAAAAAAAAAAAAAAATAATATACGGTCGAACTGAGAACCTACTCCTTTTTTTGAAGTCGGTTAAAAAACTAGGATAATCGAAGATCTGGAGTACCTGGTGACCCTGATTAGAAAACACAAGAGCCCAACCAAACTATTAGAGATCGACATACCGCCTTTATAAAAAATATTCAACTTGGTGGGCCGCTTCATTTGATGTCAAAAATCTAAGGTCTGAAGTATCTGATCCCTCAGCTGGTCTCCGCTGTATTAGAGATTCGACATTCTTCTACTGCGCTTGAAAACGTTTGCTAGGGATTAGGAGGGATTATTTACATTTCGTTGATTACGCTTATTATTTCGTGAGGTTTGCTAAGGTTAATTAACAGGTTGTTATTATAACAATTCGAAGATTTGAATAGGTTAGAAATTTTATGATTTAGTTTTGTAATAATAAAAATACTACTCCTAAAAAAGAAAAAAACTGTGTCAAATAAGAAAATCTAATAAAATAAATCAATATGCCCTCGTTTCTACAAAAAGAAGTGAAATCCCACCAAAACATTCTGTAAAAAACTAGCCAAGTCTCGATGGAGCTGCTTGTTTATCTCTAAAAAGTAATAAAATCTAGACAAAGTCGTGCCAAGTCTAAGGTTCCTTACTGCGATTTCTTTATTATTATAGTTAATGTTGTGTGACTTGGCCGTTGAAGGGTACACAAGGGTACAAAACCAGGTGCTCCATGACACCATTGCACCAATCTGTCGCCAGAACCGCTACCCATTGAAGATGGCATATAAGTATTATTGAAATACGCAGCTTTATCAAGCCTACAATTGATGGTTATTGAATCAACGTTTTCCAAGTGGCAATTTTCCATCGTCAATGGGTAGCGGTTCTGGCAACAGATTGGTGCAATGGTGTCATGGAGCACCTGGTTTTGTACCCTTGTGTACCCTTCAACGGCCAAGTCACACAACATTAACTATAATAATAAAGAAATCGCAGTAAGGAACCTTAGCCTTGGCATGACTTTGTCTAGATTTCATTACTTTTTAGAGATAAACAAGCAGCTCCATCGAGACTTGGCTAGTTTTTTACAGAATGTTTGTGGTGGGATAAACTTGACACTGGCTAAATCATCTAAAACTAAAACCAAGATGATATGAACGCTATAATTTTAAACTTAGTAGAGAATCAAATTTCTTCCCGTGGTCGTCTGATGAGACAACTAAGGGATAAAGTTTCTTATGTAGTGTTTAAACACTACACTTAACACACATAGCACAGTACTTAAGTAAGTGCGTAAAAAGCAGTCACTACTGGACAAGATTGAAACGATTATTAAAGTGTATACCAGTGTAATGTAAATGTAATTATGTATTATGATTAAGTAATTAACTAAGTATGGCCGCTCACTCAGGGCCTCATAAAAAGGCTGAAGTTCACCCAAAGGGCAAAGGGAGTACAAAGGGCAAAGGGCTATGCTCGGAGTTACCCTGCGAGATCGAATCAGCACTGAAGAAATCCACATAAGAACTAGAGTAACTCAGTTAGCACAAAAAATTGCTAAACTAAAGTGGGAATAGGCCGACACATTGGTCGCAGAACCGATGGCCGATAGGGTCGAAGAGTTCTCGAGCAGCATGGTGGACTGACCTGGTAAAGGTGGCGGGAAACCGTTAGATGGCAGCGCAGGACCGGTCATTGGTCATGTGGCGATCCATGGGGGAAGCCTATGTCCAGCAGTGTGGATTAACATTTAAGCTTTGTTTCATTGCAATCGGTTCGCTCAGTCAAAAGATATGAGTGTTTAAAGTCAGTGGTCTGCGCATACGCAGTCGTGGGCGCCGCTGATGGTTAATAATAAATGACTTACGTGTTTTTGTGTAATAAATACATTTTTTTTTATTTAATTTTTATTTTTAACCGAATTCAAAAAAGGAGGAGGTTACTCAATTCGACCGTATATATATATTTTTTTTTAATGTGTGTTCGCGGATAACTCCGTTGTTTATGAACCGATTTTGATAATTAATTTTTGTCGGAAAGGAGATATCACAAGGGTGGTACCATGATAAGGAAACCAGGATCTGATGATGCATCCCGGAGCTACACAATAGAACTCCTCAAAAGTTGACAGCAAATCATCGGCGATTGAAAAATTAGCTTCATTCCTTTGCGTGTATTACTAATATCTTAGTCGAACTAAAGAATTCACCACTGAAAATTGTGAAATAAAAAAATTTTAACAAAAAAAATAAAACTGCCTTCAAAAAAATAAAAAGTTAAAAAATAATATTGCTGCTGATGACTTTTTCGTTCGCATCATAAGAACATTAATTTGTTTTATAGAAGTCGGTGTCAAGCCAAGCCAAAAATTTCAAGCCCTGTCGCGAATCGTACCGGCTTGACAGCGACTTCAATAAAACAAAATAAAGTTCTTATGATGCGAACGAAAAAGTCATCGGCAGCAATATTATTTTTTAACTTTTTATTTTTTTTTAAGGCGGTTTTATATAATTAAATAAATGCAACTTACAATGCCATCTCCAATATTCCTGATGATGCAAGGCAGGAGAGCCGTCGAGCCAGTCTGTGACGTCACTATAGTGTTGTTCTCTGTCCCGAAGTGTTTCTCGGGCGCGTTGATATAAATGTCGTCGAGCGGTGGGAATGTGACGGTGAGTTCGTTCTGGTCCGGTTTGAGAGTTGATGGTGATGGCAGCGGAGATGGTGGCGGGCCTGCTGAAGAAATAAAGATATGAATAAGCAAATTGGTTCATGATAGAATGACATTATTGTCCATTACATACTTTACCTAGGTAATGTATACAATGGCCCCGATTCGGACTGTGCCACGACTTAACTTAACTAAATTTATTCCTGTCACTTTCTAAAATAAGATTAAGAAAAGAGATAGAAAACCAACAGCCAGAGATTTTGCCAACAGCTGACTTTAGTGCTGTCATTGTGACGTTACACGCCCAAAAACGTCTTAAATAAGATGGCGTACATAACGAGCGAGAATAACTGCTGGCAGGTAGGTTTTGGTACTCTATCGAATTGTCATAAATTTGACCTGTTAATTACTTTATTTTAATTATTAGAAATAAATTTGAATAGACTTGCAATTTTTGGCTGTTGCTCTTTTCACGCCTACCCGCCGAAAAAATTTTTTTCCATTTTATTCCTGTCACTTTCTTAAATAAGATTAAGAAAAGAGACAGAAAACCAACAGTTGACTTTAGTGCTGTCAAAGTGACGTTACACGCCCAAAATAAGATGCCATCATAATGTACGCCATCTTATTTAAGGCGTTTTTGGGCGTGTAACGTTACTTTGACAGCACTTCAGTCAGCTGTTGGTTTTCTGTCTCTTTTCTTAATCTTATTTTAGAAAGTGACAGGAATAAATTTAGTTAAGTTAAGTCGTGGCACAGTCCGAATCGGGGCCAATACAATCCCTAGGCATTGTATAGAATACCTGCTGGTCCACCGGCAATGTTAAAAAAGTAAATAGATTTTTGTGTGTATTTATGTAAGGACTTTGGTGACATCTCGCCAGTAAAAAAATCTCGCCACAAGCCGAGTTGCCACTCTTTCAATTCGGTAGTGGGACATGTCGCCATTAAGACAGGGCGAGTTGGGCATTCAGAAAAAAGTTTGTGGTAGACCCGTCCGTATTGGTGAAAATGGCAAAGTATGAAGGGTGGTACATAGGTTTGTAAGTACATAAGTAAAGGGAGAATCGACTATATATTTCAATCAATCAGTCAATCAAATATCTTAATCTTAGCACCTAAAATTGATGTTTTTAGTGTTCCGTACCAAAATTGGAAAAACGGAACACTTATGGAATCAGTTCGGTGTCTGTCCATCCGTCTGTCACAGGCATTTTTCTCAGAGATCGTCAGACATAGGAAGTTGAAACTCGGTATAGATATTGGTGGTCCAATATCATAAATGAAGTAAAAAAGGTAAATTTTTATAATGGGGGGCAATTTGGGTAGTAAGAAAGGGTAAATAAAAATAAAAAAAATTTTTACCCTATGGTGTGGGGTATCAATTGAAAGCTTATTAAAATACGAGTCTAAAAATATACTTTTCAAATTTTTTATAAAAACTTTGTTTAACAAAATTTTCAATTCAATCCGAGAAATTGCTGTCCCCACCTCTATTTCAAAAAATATAGCCGTATAAGATCTGAACAAAATCATAAACAACAGAAATAACGTGTAAATGGCGGGAAAATTATCAGGGTGGCTCTAACTTGGATAATTTTTGATCTATACCCAAAAAACGAACACCAGTGCGTCCAGTGTAAAATGATCTTCAGTTACTATGTGACCACATACTAAGTAAGTGTCAATTTATAGTGGTTTCATCAATGACCCATGTTAAACAACTGGTAGTACGGAACACTAATTGCCCGAGTCCCGACTTGTACTTGGCCGGTTTTTTTTACAATTCGTTAATTAAGAAAATGTATTTATCCCGTTCGATGGAAAGTTGAAACGTTGAAAACGTTGATAGAGGGGTCATATTTGCTAGCCCAAGCCAATTTTGTCAGTCTGCTTTAGTGTAAACCTAAGGCTCTACCCTTCCCATTAGCAATAATGAGCTTAAGGTGGTTTCAGTCCATACAAACGTTTGATGCACAATACGCGTAGACGGAATTAATTAAAGTAATATTTTATGTATGGAAAAATAGTTTAGAAAATCTAGATGTCGCGTATCAAACTACGAATAAGAATGTATAGAAATGTAAATCAAGCTCAAAAAGTGACCCCAAAAAAAGTACACAGAGTTCGAAATTTGTTCCTTAAAAACTACACCTTGCCGCCAAAACTCATACAAAATGTCATTTTTCAAAGGGTGCCAAAAATTTTGTTGCTTTTGTTTAGAGTTATTCTTCTATAGTTATTCTTATTCGTAGGTATCAAATAACATTTGCAATTTATAATATTACTAGCTGTTGCCCGCAACTTCGTCAGCGTGGACAAGTGATTTTGTTTCATGTCTCGTCTAAGATCATGGTCAGAACCAAGTTTAGGAATCCCGGCATGTAACATTAGAATGGCCATTAAGGAATGGGCTGATAAAAGACACGGCTAGAATGGTCTAGCCTATTGGGTCTGCAACACTATCAGCAATATAACACCACGAATCTCACAGGTCATACTAAACAACAGCAGGAGCAAAGCTCGTGCCATCATCGGAGTCCTCACCGGGCAGTACGCCACAGGCACGATAAAGCTCACCCTAGATCCCATTTGCCGAGCGTGCGGAGATGAGGAGGAAACCATGGAACATACATAATACTGTGTGACTGCGATGTTTTCGCGGCTAAACGTATGTGTCTCCTGAGAGATGGTTATTCAAAACTGGGAGATTATAGGTTTTTTCCCCTGAATGCTATTGTCTCCCTCATTTTCCAAATTTTTTAAGGGTGAAGAAAATAAATATGTAGGGGTAAACACAAAAGATACCAGTGGGTCGATGTGTTGCTGGCATGCCAGCCCCCATAATGAGATAAGATAATAAGAAGGTCATGAATAAACTTTAGCTAAATCTAAATTTCAACGACAATGTCGCGATAATAAACTAAGTTTTTAAGCTCATGCTTTCAAGGTTTTTCAGCGAAAACAAAAAAAGTCGGTGGTATTGGAATTAATAATTGTTGCACATTTGCTTTAAAAATACGACTAACGCCATCTATTAAGAATTTAAGATGAAAACGATACTACAATTAAATTAAAGAACGCTAAAAAGAAGAACGCTAGAAAAGGTTAAAAGACAGAGGATTTTTTTGTATTTTTTCAATTCACCTTACACAACAGAGACGTTTTGAGTTAAGTCCAAGTATCGTTGAAAATGGATGAATTTTGAGATAAGGAAACGATTAATTCAATAAACGTCTCTGAATCTTGACCTAAGCGTCAAGATGAACAGGTGTAGAAGTTTTTCATTAATTTATAGAGAAAAGTATATTTTGGGAGAGTCGATTCAACTATAGCGACTACAGTACAGTAGCTGTATCATTAAAGTTATTAAACCTTACAGTAGTAGAATAATTGACTTGAGTTGTCAAATTAAACCGTTTTTGGAGGTTTTCAGGAGATTATCGGCTGGGTAAAAATTATATTTCTTTGTATAATTCTCAATCTAACGTGAAATAGTGGATAATTTAATAAAATAGTGTTAGTGTATTTCACAAAATTATCTACGATTTCACTTTAGGTTCACAAATAATCACAGAAACCGATTTTTTACCCTGCGATAAGATCCCCAAAAACGGTTCTATTGCCTCGCATCACGTACTTCTTTCTATTACACATTGGTGCCGCTAGCATCTTGCTCTTTGAGCTGTTAGTCACTCTATAGTAACTTTATGGGTAATACACTATTATCATTATTACCTTTCGCTAAAACCTCAGCATTATACTAAAAGTAAGTTTTACTGCAGGTGCAGGCTTAAAAAGGTAATTGGTACCTTTAGGTACCAATGATCCTGACCACCCCGAAAGGAATTACAATTGTTTTACATACGTGTGCATGTACTTAGCATGTAGGTACCTACATTCCTGCTCAGAACGGGAAACCGCTCCTCAAAAGTAAGCTAGATCATATGCAGGTCTTATACAAAAGCTACGTACTTGCACCTTTTGGTGTAGAGACCATGGGCCTGTGGCGTCCAGATACCCGGAAGTTGGAAGCTGTTTATTAAAGAAATAGTTTCTAAGTTAGTCGACGCTAGAAGTGACCAAAAGGCTAGCGCGTACCTCGGTCAGCGAAAAGGCATTGCCATCCAAAGAGTAGGTAAAGCATTCTGGACATCCCTCCCCTTGACAGCCATTGATCTTTGATATGGTTCTGCTATCTATGCGTAGTTGGTTCACTGATCAATAAGATTGGTTTCATATTATTTAGCTTTTAATAGTTTACTTATTTTTATGTATAATGTATAATATCTTGTTTGAGTAGGTACCATAGATAAGCTACTATTTTACGTAGGTACCTAATGCAGGTAATGTATTATGTCTTTTTTTTAAAGAGAAATTTAGGTATAGTTTGGGAGAGCCGATTCAACTATGGCGACTACTACTTAAGTCAATAGGTATCAGGAAATAAACTATTATCGCTACGTATTACCTTTCGCTGAAGCTTCCGAATTATGCTTTGGTACTTTTAGCAATGTTCGTGACCACCCCGAAAGTAATTACAAACGTAAATTTACATACGTGTACTGTACATGTACTGGTCAGAACGGGAAACTTCTCCTCAAAAGGTAGGTAGGTTATATACCGGTCTTAGGCACAGCCTTTTGGTGTAGAGGTCTAGGGTCCAGATGCCCGGAAGAGGGAAGCTAGTTATTAAAGAAAATAGTTTCTAGGATAGTCGACGCTACAGGTGAGCAGAAGGCTGGCGCGTACCTCAGTCAGCGAAAACGCGTCACCATCCAAAGAGTATTAAGCATCCTGGGCATCCGTCCAGATTACAGCTATTGATCTTTGATAGGGTTCTGCTATACCTTTCTATCTATAGTTGTTTACCGATCACTAAGATTGGTTTCCTATTTGAACGTTTTTAATATTTACCTTTTTTTGTGTATAATATCTTGTTTGACTACCTATTGTTGCATTAAAAAAAGAAAAATGCTGAAAGATAATGGTATTGTAGTTGTAGGTAATTTTATTTAAAAAACGTAAATGAAAAAAAAACATCTAGATTCTAGACCAAGAATCGAACCTTCACCTAATGTATGAAAATCTAACCATTTTCTAAATGCGCTACGCGGCTTCTATGCGAAGCGATGAAAAAAGCAACTTCTATTTACCACTACAATCTATCCAAATACATATGTCAGCACAAGTCAGCGTGGTAAATCATTGTAAATTATTCCCACTTATCCCACAGGAACCCATTACTGGGATAAAAAGTATCCTATATGTTAATCCAGAACACATTCTATCTGCGTGCCAAATTTCATCCAAATCCGTTCAGCCGTTTATGCGTGATTGAAACACAAACATACAACCTTACAACCTCACAAACTTTCACATTTATAATATTAGTGAGATGAGATTTCGAAGATATAAAACTTTACAAATTTTGTTTGAATAATTTAAAAGATTTATAATATCTTCTTTTTTCGGTGAAGGAAAACATCGTGAGGAAACCTGCATGCTTCAATTTCGAGGCATGTATCGTACCTACTGTCCATTACAAGTGGCGACGGGCTCACTCCCCTTCACACTGGACAGTTTCGGTACTACTAGTGAAACGTGGATGTTCTGAAGTTTCAGAATATCTCTGACTACCCCCTCGGGGAATATAGTCGTGAGCATATGCTATGCTATGCTTATATCTTCCTAATTATATTATAAATTGCAAATGTTATTTGATACGCGACATCTAGATTTTATAACCAATTTTTCTATATATACGAAGTTACTTATATTAATATCGTCTAGGCGTATTGTGCGTCAAAGTTTTGTATAAAATTGACCCCTCTGCAACCGCCTTAAAGTATAATATGTATGCAGGTAAGTATTTAGAAATACGATAAACATTTTTCCTATCTCCCTACATAGGTGATGTCTTGAAGTCATATGGAACAATTCTGATGTTTAGCGATACGGAAAAAGGTGGCGTTCCTTTTAGATGACCTCAAAAAGGATGGCTTCGTGTTTGATAAGGTTGTGTGTGGCTCACGATTGAGTACACACGGCGACACATCAAGGTACGCAAAACAAACATAAGCTGGCCGCGCGACGTTATACATAACTCTACCTATGCGCGGCCAGCTTATTTTGGTGTTGCACAATCTCTGTGTGCACCTATATTTTTTACGGTGAAAGTACATTTCTGGAGAAAATTTTATACAGTTTTTTTCTTATTATGCTGACGGTTTTCTACAGGAATGATAATATCATCAAACTGAACAACTTTCTCTATGTCATAGAGTCTATGGGACCAACATCTAAATCGCGGGAAAAAAAACAGTACTGGTAGCATGCCAACCCGCGATAGCCGTGATACGGCTTTATCACGTCTTTTATCTCGTTCGTTCGCGCGCAAAAGAACAAGATAAAAGACGTGATAAAGCCGTATCACGGCTATCGCGGGTTGGCATGCTACCAGTGCTGCTGTTCGATACTAAATTGTAAATCATCATCATCATCATCAGCCTATAAACGTCCCACTGCAGGGCACAGGCCTACCCTCGTGGAGGGTGTATGGGCATTAGTTCACCACGCATGCCCTATGCGGGTTGGTAGACTTCACATACACATCAGAATTTCTTCTTCAGTGTATGCAGGTTTTCTCACGATATTTTCCTTCACCGTTTGAGAGCAGTCGGTTTTACGTACATAAGTTAGAAAAACTCCATGGCATGTTGTCCGTGCGGATTGTATGGGACAGGTGACATTTTTCAGATTAGTAGGTAGATATAGTTACTGCCTACCTACTTGTTTAAAAAATTATTCAATTAAATTGAATGAACCGACCATATTAACCAATTGGTTGATATTTAAAAAAATAGAACTAAAATTCGTTTGTATGGAGCGCGCCCGCGGCTATTTCCTCTTAATTAAAACCATGGACACACAGAGAGTGGTAAACAAACTTAGTTAAAACCATAAACTTATTTGAAAGAGGCTGGGGCCTTTTCGTTCGCAGCATCGCATCGACAGTAATTGGATCATATTGCAAGCAAAGGCCACGGACCTGAATGTAAAACCACATGATTAAATATCCCTACAGATCAGAAGCTTCATACTACGCGGAAACTATAATACCCATACATAGCGCGGCGATGTATGCGTGACCTGTCACCGACGCTCAGCCTCGTATACACGCCATTTTGATCCTTTGTTCAATGGATTAAGATCTTGTCGTAGGGACTTCTTTGGTTGACGCGAGCATAACAAACCGGTTCCGTTGCGAGGGCTGGGGCTAGCGGCTATCACTCGTCGGTGACAGGTCACGCACACATCGCCGCGCTATGCATGGGGTATACTTGGGGTATACCTATAGTTTCCGCTTAGTATGAAGCTTCCGATCTGTAGGGATATTTAATCATGTGGTAAAACGTCGCATCGGGAGTATGTTATACAGACAGAAGTGCAATTCTCTAAGCGTCACATCGCCGTCAAAAACATCGATGAGCTTACAAATGTAACATCCTTTTTTAATTCTTCACATCTCCGAAGTTTTTATAATGGGGGATTTTCCAGAGAAAAAAAAAGCTAGTTCATAATTTCTTGATAGATGGCGTTGAACAGAGAGGGGTCGATTAGGTACCTATGGTATATTTATGAATATTATTAATAAAAAGACGCAGTAAAAACCCTTTGATATTATTGTCGGTTTATTATTAACAATCTCGGTGTTATTGTCTGTCAACAATGAATCAAGTATCGGACGTGGCTGTATGGGCTTTGTATCCATTTTGAATATAACGACAATAACAAACTACAAAAACCTAAAGCCGGGTCCGCTGCGCCATGTTTTCGTGTTTGCTAACATCGTAACACGAAAACATGGCGCAGCGGACCCGGCTTAACAGAAAAACACAAATAAACCGGGAAACTTGTAATCGCTACTTCATCAACAGCGGGGCTAGTACGCACGCCAACCCGCGATTGCGATATTTAACACATCCATCTGTCAAATCTTTTATCTTGTTCGTTCGTGTCGTGCGAAAATAGAAAGAGAGCGGAAGCGTGATAGCGATATATCACGCTATAGTGGGTTGGCATACTAGCCCCGCAGATAGTTTATGATAAACCAACAACAATAAGAAAGGGTTTGTTTGTACACACGGCGACACATCAAGCTAAGCAAAACCAAAATAAGGTGGTCGCGCGACGTTATACGTTATTCACCCTGCGCGCGGTCAGCTTATATTGGTCATACTCAAAGATAAAATATAGGGGTAGATAAATAATATAAAGCAAGACATAGAAACGCTACTTGACATCCATTCACACTTATGACAACCGCCCATTAGAATAAGTGAAATGTCAATAGTAAACAGCACTGGTAGCATGCACACCCGCGATAGCCGTGATACGGCTTTATCACGTCTTTTATCTCGTTCTTTCGCGCGCAAAGGAACGAGATAAAAGACGTGATAAAGCCGTATCACGGCTATCGCGGGTGTGCATGCTACCAGTGCAGATACCATATTGAACCATTTTGTCACCAGACCTCCAGCTAGAAGACTCCGCTATTTCCTTACGTTAAGAACGAATTTTGCTTGAATTTGCTTAAAAAGTGGTGACATTTGTTTAACAGATTTACGTCTAATCTAGCTCTGTCACTCTTGTGGCAATCTGTGTGCGACTGTAAGGAATGACTATACATGTTTTTGTACAGTTTGATATTGGGTAGACCAGCACTGGTAGCATGCCAACCCAAGATAGCCGTGTTACGGCTTTATCGCGTCTTTTATCTCGTTCGTTCGCGCGCAAAAGAACGATATAAAAGACGTGATAAAGCCGTATCATGGCTATCGCGGGTTGGCATGCTACCAGTGCTGGTCATACCTAATCGACCCCTCTCTTGTCAACGCCATCTATCGAGAAATTTGGAACTAACTTTTTACTTTTTTTTGCTTTTGGAAAATCCCTCATTAGATGATTTACCACTAGATTAAGCCATAACGTGGTCACACATGGCAACTGCAGCAATAGTTTGAATTTTGCATACTAAAAGACGATTTGTTTGTCAACTATAATATTAAGTCTATAGGATTGTCATTTTGCCAAATACAATAAAATCGGTCAAGTGCGAGTCGGGCTACTCGCGCACAGAGGCCGAGGGTTCCGTACCACACCATTACAACATATGAAAGTAAAAAAAAAATTTTTACTCCGAGACCTTTATCTCGAGACCGACTCACACTTGGCCGTTTTTTAGTATTTGTTGTTATTCTGTAGAGTTTGATCTATAATCACACTAAGTTTGACGCTTGTATGTAGTATCTCACTCTCGATCTCTGGCTCCATCTTTCAACGTAAGCGAAAATATTTAAATCTTTGTTTTTATTTCAGTTTGACACATGAAAAAACCTTAGATTTATTCGTCCAAGAACCTTAGCGAATACCTTTATGGTGAATACCTAATCGACAGCTCGCCGATGGGAACACGACGAATTTAATGTTGTGACGATGTTTGCGCTTAGAGAATGGGTCTGACAAACGTTTTTCACTTTACATGTCAAATAAATCTTCAAAAAATTACGAAAAAAACTGTGTTTTTACTTTTTTTTATATCTTCAAAAATGGCTGAGATATTAACGATCAAATTGCGTATTTCCGGACGAAGGTTTTTAAAAACGCGGGCGGGCGCCCACTAGCCGATGACATCATACCCCCGGTCATTCGTCAGTCGCGCTCTCGTACGCTCGCTGCTGTGCAGTAAACATCGAGTTCTCTTCAGTGAAAATGGAAAAAAAGTATTGTATTGTGCCTCAGTGTTTCAATTCAACTGTGAAAACACCCGATAAACTCTTTTTTTATGAGCCTGAGGACCCAAAAATGAGAAAGAAGTGGATGACGGCCATAAAAAGAGTAGATGCTATTGCATCTACTCTTAAAAAACCAAAGGGCCTAAAACTAAAGCGCACTGCTGTGAAGACCATTTCGATGTTTTTAAACTAATAAAACACAAATAATCATCAACAACAACAACCTCGTACGTGCAAGATGTGGATTGCGATTGCGAGTACCTACCTAGATTTTTTAAATCGTTGTCCATAATGTAGGTCCTAAATAAAACACACACAGACACACTTTAAGGAAGGTTTAAGACTGAACAAATACCTACCCGACAGTAGGTAATGCTTACATAAAACATACACACCTTTTCATCTTTATTCCGCGAATTTGACAGCCCGCGGTAGCACAGTCGGTAGTGAACCTGCCTGCTGTGCCGAGGGTCGCGGGTTCGAATCCCGTAAGGGACAAATATTTGTATGATGAATATGAATATTTGTACCCGAGTCATGGATGTTTGTATCTACAGGGTGAAATTGATATCATTGGCATCCTTTTAAACTAAGAGTCTACATTTGCATACATTTGAGTCGAGTAGGCATTGCAGTTTAGTATGGGACAGCAGATTTTTTAGTTGCTCCGATTGGTTTGCTCCCATAGTGAAAGTTGTTCAGTTTGATGGGTAGACTCTTAGTTTAAAAGGATGCTAATGATATCAATTTCACCCTGTATATATGTATTCTATATCGTTGTCCAGTCATCATAATACAAGTCCAGGCTAGATTCTGGTACTTTAAATGTGACTAGATAATTTGTGTGACATTGTCCAAGAAATTATTATTAATTATTATTATTTCGGCAGCCGTAAAATCCTTATTCTTCATAAAATATTGTGCCACCATCAAACTATCCACTCTTGGCAGATTGTCTGCTTGACCTTTTTGAAAACCTTCATCCATTCTACACACCACACGGTTTACTTTAGTGTAATCGGTTATAAAATTAATGTAAAAGTATTATTTCCTTGAAATACAAGCAGACTATTAGGTATAAACGAAATTAAACGAATTTTTGTCGAACAAACGAAACAAAATGCACCGGACCGAGCGCCGCGCTGTGTTGCGGTCGCGGGCTGAGCGGGGGTGTGACGTCAAAGCGTGAGCGCGCAAAAACTCGGAAATTTTAAAAAGCGCTTAATCTTCTCGTCGTCATAACTTCGGAAATACTGCATGTATTGAAGTGAAATAAAAACTAATGTAATGTACATGATCTACGCTAAGATTTTAAGTGTATTTTTTAGTAATATTTTGACCCTTTTGTGTTCCCCATTGTATTGCAGGCCCCCGTCACTCGTCGTATAAACACCTACACTATGGCGCGTCTCGTAAGCGATGCGTTTTGCTTTATTTCTGCCACTCGCTCCATACGGCAATGTGGCATACGTAGTACAAATTAATATAAACGCTGTGGCAAGTTTCACTGGTAAATTTTCGCGCGTACCGTGTGGCACAGTGGCCTCGATTCGGACTGTGACACGACTTAACTTAACTAAATTTATTCCTGTCACTTTCTAAAATAAGATTAAGAAAAGATACAGAAAACCAACAGCTGACTTTAGTGCTGTCAAAGTGACGTTAAACGCCCAAAAACGACTTAAATAAGATGGCGTACATTATGATGGCATCTTATTTTGCGCATTTAACGTCACTTTGACAGCACTAAAGTCAGCTGTTGGTTTTCTGTCTCTTTTCTTAATCTTATTTTATAAAGTGACAGGAATAAATTTAGTTAAGTTAAGTCGTAGCACAGTCCGAATCGATACCAGTGGCCGTATAAAGCATAAGAATTTATCGAGAAAGTGTATCTGCTACGAATATAATCTGTGATACAGGGTTCGTCTTAATATGCTGACAGTTTTGTTATCGATGGGATTAAGAGTAGGTAACATTGAAGCTGCAAAAAAACGGCTGTTCCATACAGAACTGTAAACCTATTCGACCCACATTAATATAATAGCGGATGTTTGTCGCTATTTAGATGTTTGTCCCATAGAGAAAGTTGTTCAGTTTGATGGTCCTATTCAGGAAGCTGGCATAGGTATTGCCTTTGTCCGATCAGTCCCTTTGAAAACTTCAGCATTTATTAAAAAGGATCCTGTATACATTTACTTCTATTTATAAAAATATCATAAATTCTTTTGTATTCTTCTTCCTTCTTCTTCCTTTCTTATCGTGTGGGCAGAGCCCTGGTGTCAGAGTTTTTTCAGACCACCTTACGGCATCTGACGTGGTTTTTATGTAACGACTACTACCACCAGAGATAGTAGCCGGGACCAACGGCTTAGCGTGCTATCCGAAGCACAGAATCATTTTTCTTTTCGGACAATCAGGTGATTCAGCCTGCAATGTCCTAACCAACTGGGGAAAAACGCAAAAAGTGACATATCACTAGGTGTCCCACGGGGGCGTGGGAATCGAACCCACGACCTCCCTATCGAGAGCCAATGCTTTTAACCACTAGACCACGGAGGCAGTGTATTCTGATCTTCACAGATAACATTACGAATGAACCTTTTTAACTGCGAATCCTTATAAAAAACCTTAACTAAAGGAAAGGTAGGTTTTTTTTAAAGGTTTATTCTAAGAAAAATCTTTATAAATAAGCTCTACTGGAAACCTTTAAAGATCATCTATTTATAATTAAGTAAAAACGCTTTTTCATTATGTAAGGTTTAGTATAAAGGCATTTTTCCATCGCTTGGCGAGGAAAGAAGCATGTGTGAGGCGTTTTTCAAAGGGCAGTAAAAAATCTCTGCAGAGGTGGTGTTACTAAATTTGACAAAAAAACTTGTCCATTTGAAGGTTTAGTCTTGATTTGCTTATCAACCCAACCTGGTGTCGCCAGTAGATAAACTGTTCATTGTAATTTTTCCAATACATACGAAATAACATCGAAAACAGTAGTTATTGTACATAAAATTAATATCAACTTCATAAAATGTCGATATTTCAAAGTATCATAATTCCTTTCACACTATTGCCATCAAATCAAATTAAAGATTGAGAAATTCAGTCTCGGGCGGGATTCGAACCCGCACTCCACCATCAAATTCTAATTAAACCTTTAGATATGAAAACAAAATTGTTGAGATTGTAACGCCATCCACCCAGTTTCAATGAACTTTATTTTAATTTGGAAACGTCAATAGTAATCTGTGGTCTGATTATTAAATACAAGTACGAAACTACATATTATGACAATCATTATTAGCATGTACTTGTCTGCTGCTGGACATAGGCCTCCCACAATAATATGCTACCTCTTTTTGTCCTGTTCTTCTTGCTCCAGTCCCTTCTATTCCGAAAGAATTGTAGAATTTTTATCTTTAGCCTCGCCCTGGGTGATGGAAAATCCCTTTAAAATCGCCTTCTATCCAGTAAACCCGACTAATGTTTACCTTGTGCTAATTAATTGAAGCTCAAATAGCGTTTTCAGCGTTTAATGTAATTAACGTAAGCTTTATTACGTGTGGGTGTAATTACATAAAAGCCAAGGGAACGTTCCAGAAGTAATTATGAGCATTTTTGAATTTTTCTCGCATTAGCCATGTTTGTTTTCGTCTAATTAAAATATTGAGAATATTTGGATAGCTTTACTTTTATCAAGGTATGCTCTGAATTTTTTAATTAATGAAGAAGGAAAATAACAAAAACTAATTAACTGGAGGTGTAGGCAAAGGACTTTATGGTCAAGACTAAAAAAAAACTACTTTTCGTTCAAAAGTTCGATCAGCTGATTGCATTTGAAGTCCAATTTTTTTTTTACCTATTTCCTATAGGTTTCTTAGGGAATGTTGTTCAGTATCATCGGTACAATCACATCTTAAAGTAATGCAACTGTTTACCCTAACACACTGTATATTATAGGTTATTCAATGTAATCTCAAATTAATTTAATACCTGTAAAATACATTTTGCATGCTATTTGTCAATAGTTGAATGAGGAGTTCTCAATTATAACTATAGTAGTAATATCCTGTAACTACACCCTTTTCAGTGCAAATAAATATTATCTTATCCTGTCTTATCTTATCTTATCTTATCTTATCTTATCTTATCTTATCTTATCTTATCTTATCTTATCTTATCTTATCTTATCTTATCTTATCTTATCTTATCTTATCTTATCTTATCTTATCTTATCTTATCTTTGTCCACAAGAAGTAAGTACCTCCACAATATCGATATAATTAAAAAATTAATACCAATATTGAAACTGCCCATTATAATAGTTTTTGAGAGTAACGTGCTTATTAATTAATCTTAAATTAATATCCATCATAGCGTAATAATATCGTTATTTCGCAACTAATTTTAATAACACATTCATATGCAAAATTCAATGGACGTAAAATTATTAATGAATCTAATTACTAAATTTATTACTAAAAGCTTCGAAACCATCCACTAACTGAATGTAAAAGCTGAAATTCAAAAGCTAGAGGCCGTACAAAATAATGTACACGGAAAACAGGATTGGATTCAAAGAATTAATTTGACATTCACCGTGTTCCGACAACAACGGTGTTGCCAGGTTTTTGTTACAAGTTATAAGATAGAAGCGATTTTTTATAGACAAGTTTAAGCCCGTGTCTTCGTCCGCATAATAATTATATCTCCCGGTCCCATCATCGTAGCGAGATAAAATTTTAATCCAATAATACGCTTTAAACCACAAAATGATTCATCAAAATCGATCGAATCGTTTTTGCGTGATGCTCCAATAAACAAACAACAAACAGACCAGACAAAAATATAAAAAACAGCGATTTGGAGTAGGAAGGGGACACCTAAAAACCATATTGTTATCTTTTTGCAAATGTTATACCAATTTATTTCTTTAAATTATGTCTTGAGGCTATATCTACATATTTGCAATTTTTTTGTACATAGCTTAAAATGTTGTACATTACACACACGCCTGTTATAATTTAACAATAGCGTAGATTGAATCAAACATACACACATACACCTAAACACTTGCAATTGTTTAAGAAATTGTTTATAATTATGTATAATATCCATTGAAAGTTTACTCAGAGGTGTAACTTTAGAAAAAAATATCAATAATAGTAATAAATAAGTCAACCAGTCAGTCAGTTTTTTTGTTAACTTTTATTATATTGCAATAAATGATTTACAACCATGATAAATAAGTATTGTTAAACAACGTCACCTAAAATAGCAATACCAACAATATAATTAATTAATGAATAGTCAACATTCAAAAGAAGCCGTTTCCAGAGTTAAAATCATTTGCTCTTACCCAAAACAGGATTGGATTCAAAGAATTAATTTGACACCATGTTGCCACAACACAACGTTGTTTCCTGGTTTTGGTTTCAAGTTATATGATATTAGCGATTTATTAAAAAAATATCAACCTTTACTAACGGGTCGACCACGAAGAAGATGGAGAGATGACATGGATACCTTCGACGATGGATGGATAGAGCTGGCTAAAGAGGGAGATGCATTTGATGCAGTTGGATAAAATAGACTAAGAATAAAAAGCCTTAAATAATAAGACAAGGAAATGACAGAAAAACAATGAAAAACATAATTCGATTGCGCAAATACAGTTTTTGACATATATACCAGTTTCAACTAAAAATTTTAGTACTGCCCTGCTAGCAAAAAAAGCATTTATAAGCACAGGGATTCCCTATACAGATTGAAATTGATATCATTGGCATCCTTTTAAACTAAGAGTCTACCCATCAAACTGAACAACTTTTACTATGGGAGCAAACAGATCAGAGCAAAATAAAAACAGCTTTTACATACATTTGATTCGAGTAGGCATTGCAGTTTAGTATGGGACAGCTGATTTTTTTGTTGTTCCGATCGGTTCTCTCCCATAGTAAAAATTGTTTGATGGGTAGATTCTTAGTTTCAAAGGATGCTAATGATATCAATTTCACCCTGTAGATCCTTTTTTCTTAGCAGTGCAGAATAGGCTCAAAATGGTAGCGGTCGGCGCCAGTTTTACAGTTAGTTAGAAAGTGTGTTACAATTATACCGCAAGCGACAACGATATTTTAATACCGTATCTTATTACTTATACCACACAACATATAAAACGGGTGCGAACGAAATTGGATGGGCTGGACATTTGTTTTTATTTGGACTAAAAGCAGAAGCGTTTCCCGTCACATTCGTACCTTGTAATGGTTTCGTGATTTTTTACTTTGTAAGTAATTTGTTTGTGCAACTGACGTTGTTGATTCAGAGTGTTAAACAGCTTCATACAAAACGCCGCGAGCTTCTATGAAGCTTTTTTCTGGTAAGATATATATTCTGTATCACTGTATTTACCTACATATTAAAAAAAAGTGTTGCCTCCAGCACTGGTAGCATGCACACCCGCGATAGCCGTGATACGGCTTTATCACTTCTTTTACCTCTTTCGTTCGCTTCTTTCAAATCGACCTGTTTTTGGTTGAGTCTTAAGGCATAACATATTAACTTACAAAAAAAGTATTGTTTTCTCCGGGACCTTTAGCACGAGACCGACTCACACTTGGCCGGTTTTTATTATTTATTATTATACTGTAGAGTTTGCGCTATAATCGCACTAAGTTTGACGCTTGTATGTATAACGGTTTTTGCGATAGAACGAGAAAAAAAAACAGTGATTAAAACTACTTAGGATTTTTCTTGTTGTTCTTTTGTTAAAGACAGTTATATACCGACATTGTATTTTTTTCTTTATTATTTTCTTTTTATTGTTTGCAATGAGGCTACTTTCTTCGAAAGTGCCTAGCCCTCATCACCCAGGAATACCTAGACTTAGGGCTAGAGTGCTATTTAATGTAACTACAATAAGTTTATTGCAAATAATTTTTTTTTTAATTTTTTTAATTTAATTTTATTTTATTTTTTTCATTTTTTTTTATCATTTTCATTTTTCACTTTCTTGTTACCCTTAATTTTTTATATTTTGACATTTTTATGGATGGACGGACGGACGGACGTCATGAATAGGGTCCCGTTTTCACCCTGTCAGAACCTGCATCGTGATTCCACTATTTATAACAGTTTTAGAAATCTGTCGTGTCATATCAAACGTCCAATCAACCAATCTATGCGAGGAGCATGCAGAGAATATCGGAAAATGTGAAACGTGCGGGCAAAATGTGATAATAACTGGAGAGCTTCCCGTTACGCAGTTAACAGTAATTAACCATGAAAGGATTTTTAAAAGGCTTTTAGAATGTAAAAATATCAATAAATTTCTTTTTAATTTGCGCTTTTCTATAATATCCTACTATCCTTGCTACTATACAGGGTCCTTCTTTATATGTTGACGGTTTTTAAGAGGATGATCAGACCAACAAACTGAACAACTTTCTCTAAGATCGAAATATCGAAAAAAACAGCAGTTTTTTTACGGATCCAATGTTACTCTTACTCCCCCCATAGATTAATTTGTTCAGTTTGAATGTCTGATCATACACTTAACAATTGGCTTTTAGCCCAAATGTATGGAACAGCTGATTTTGTACTTAGGTTAATGTTAGCACACAGACTTAATATGTTGTGGATTGAGACCTGAGATTATTAATTGCTTACTTTTTTAAAGTCATCGACTTGTGACATTTCGGTCTTTTCGTCGTTGTTCTATAAAGCACTTCTTTTTACTAAAAAGAAAATACATTCACCTTGATTTAGAACGTTAGAATTAGAATTTTAGTCATAAACTGATCTTTTTCTACTTTTCTACTCAATGTTATACAATCCAAAGAATCGGACGTCATAAAACAACTTTTATTACATAAAATAAAGGTACACGATAAATCTCAACCGTTTGCGAAAACAAATAATTCAGTACAAGTCTTTTAGAGCTCGCGATGCGAGGTTCTAACGGCTGCAAAAAAAGTTATATTACGGTCTGTAGAAAAGTTTACGCGAAGAACATTCCTATACAAAATAGTATAGGAGATAGACGTACTTTTTGTTATCATCAGTTGTAAGGCTGATTCTGTATTCATAGGGTGAAGGAAGAGCATCTCAGTGATGGGGATGAACTAGGTTTGCCTGCATAACTCTAGTCGGTTTAGGAGCAAAAAAATGGCTACGAAACCCTATCAAGGCCGAGTCCGACACGCTCTTTGCCGGTTTTTTTTGCTCCGATCGGTTTGCTCCCATAGTCAAAGTTATTCAGTTTGATGTGTTAGTTTATAAGAGACTAGCGGCCCGTCCCGGCTTCGCACGGGTGGACGTCTAATCTTTTCTAGCAATAAATATAGCCTATGTTATTCAGGGTGAATGCAGCTTTCTAATGGTGAAAGAATTTTTTAAATCGGCCCAGTACCTTTTGAGCCTAGTCATTACAAACATACAAACATACAAAAATAGGTACAAGTATTTCCTCTTTATAATATTAGTGTAGATAAAAGAGGATGCTAATGATATAAATTTCATCCTGTATAGTTGAAATGTCCATGCTACCTACATATTATACAAACAATCGTTGCTGGTTTAATTGTATCTACATCTAGGACTAGACATCCATCAATTCTCACAATTCTTCATCCATCTTAATTAAAAGACAATACGGGATTTTCTATGGAAGGGTGGCGCCTTATTTTTCACGTATTTTTTTGGCGCGGCCAGCAACCAAACTTGAATATTTTAGTTCAGAATAAAGAAACAAACAAAACTTGTTATTACAAAATTTATCTCGAAACTCAGTCCGAACAGAGATGTTATTGATTTATTCATTACGTTTACTTTAACCGTTTATATCTCCATTCTAACTGAGTTTAGAGATACATGTGATAACAAGTTTTGTTTGTTACTTTATTCTGAACTAAAATATACAAGTTTGGTTGCTGGCCGCGCCAAAAAAATAGGCATAATAACAAAAGGCGCCTTTTTAGGCATCGGCTTTCTTCTTCTTATCGTATGGGCAGAGCCCTGGTGTCAGAGTTTTTTCAGACCGCCTTACGGCCTCTGACGTGGTTTTTATGTAACGACTA
The DNA here is from genome assembly GCA_922987775.1 of Agonopterix subpropinquella. Classification (NCBI taxonomy): domain Eukaryota; kingdom Metazoa; phylum Arthropoda; class Insecta; order Lepidoptera; family Depressariidae; genus Agonopterix; species Agonopterix subpropinquella. Next base: position 2,138,558 of record OV277714.1, read on the forward strand.
CTACTACCAGAGATAGTAGCCGGGACCAATGGCTTAACGTGCCATCCGAAGCACGGAATCATCTTTCTTTTCAGATAATCAGGTGATTCAGCCTGCAATGTCCTAACCAACTGGGGAAAAACGCACAAAGTGACATTTCACTAGGTGTCCCCCGTGGGAATTTTTTTTTTTTCAATTTATTTTACAAAGAAAAAGTTACATATTTGTTTTCCTACTTAAGCTTTCCTACTGCAAACCTTACAAGGTTTAATCGCAGGAAGCGAGTCGCTTTACAGCGTATCAGGTTTTACAAATATACAAGTTACACAATATAAAAGACCTTAGGGTACACTATAACATAATATGTATGATATGTAAAAGTTTGCGAGTGTGTGTTATATTGTTAAATAATTGGTCCCATCCCATGCTCAGCCCTACGACAGTTGGCAGCGTCTTGGGGTCGGCACAATTGCCCTACGACAGTTGGCAGCGTCTTGGGGTCGGCACAATCGAACCCACGACCTCCGTGTCGAGAACCAATACTCATGACCATTAGACCACGGAGGCAATTTCCGTCATCGGCATCGGCTTTTAAACATGGATACACAGTCACGATATATAAGTAGAGATACGTAGTCTATTTAATTCCATGAAGCGAGATACTAACTACCACAAAAAAGTTGCAAACTCGCTCCATAAAAGTGAACAAAACACAAAAGTTACTTGGTTTCAAACAAAAAGTACAAAATGCACGTTTCGCACGTGCAACTAAAATGTAGTATTTTGAAATAAAATTGCGGGTTTAAACATATTAAACTTGTTCACTCTTTTCGGATTTCCGTTGGTTTTGAAAATTCTCGTTGTTTGTTTTATAGTTATGGAATTTTATGTTTAGTTTCAGTTTTAAAGTGCATTTTGAATTTTAATTGAAAAGTTTAAAAGCTCGTGCATTGTTTCACTAATTATTTTAAAAGCTAAATTATTTAAAGTAAATTACTCTATTAAGTGAACTTAATTGAAAATTTCAGTGTTAATACACTGAAATAATTTTCAATAGCACTTTGCATAGATTAACATAATTAGGGTGTTCAAAAAAGTACGGTAAAACATTTTGAGAGGAGAAACAGTATCGACAGAGCAAAAGATTGTATTTTTTTGAAAATTCGAAATAAATTAAGATAATTGTAATGTGTCCGAATATGGCACATAATATAATTATTAAGAATATGGACATAGGTGATTATTTTAAGTTTCGAGACTTGCAATAACGACAAGTATACATACATACATACATACATAAGCTCACGCCATTGTCCCAAGGGGGTAGGCAGAGACCACAGATCGCCACACGCTACGACTCTGACACACTTCTCTAGCCTCATTGACATTCATACATCTTTTCATGCACTTCCGTCGATTGAGGGTGCTACGCACTTGTCCTTTTCGGAAAAGATCATTGATTTGATCGTGGTATGTTTTCCTCGGACGGCCTCTCCCAACACTTCCACTCACCTGTGCTCGATAAATTTCATTCGTAAGTCTTCTTTCATTCATTCTCTCTACGTGACCGAACCATCTAAGCATACCCCTCTCAATCCTTGTTACTATATCATCCTTCAACTTACACCAATCCCTTATCACACTGTTCTTGATTCGATCAATCAAAGTAATACCACTAATACTTCGTAAGGAGCGCATTTCAACTGCATTCACTCGACTTTCATTCCTTTTATTCCATACCCAACATTCACTCCCATACATTAGCATAGGCACCAACACACTGCTGTGAATAGCCAGACGTGCCCTTTTTGGTACAGACCGGTAACGACAAGTATAAGATTTGATAGTTGAAGATATTGAGCATAATATTATAAAATGGATGAAAAATGATCAAAATGCTTGGGTCTGAATGTCACTAACTTATCGTACTGTATAGTATCTATTATTTTATTAAATAGACTATGTATTATTGTATACGTAACATTAGCTTAAGAATTTATATTGTAATGTGTTATGGGTAAATATGTATAAATTCTACAGCGTTTAAAATCTAAAACACTGAGAATAATAGTAGATGCTCCGTGGTATGTCACAAATGAACAAATCCGCCACGATCTTAACATAACTACAATAAATGAAGAAATCAAGATCAGAACTGCTACATATAGAGACACAATTAAACAACATCCAAACCAAAAGGCTGTGGAATTAATGAAAGATCAAAAGACATTCACAAGATTAAAAAGAAGAGCACCTCAAGATCTTCTCAAAGATTATAATACTGTATAAGGGTGGGACAGTGGTTCCATTCCTTGAATGACACCTTAAAGAAATTAACATAAATAATTGCCGAATGTCCCATGCAGGACATATTGCACTAGCAAGAGGATTAAAAAAAATTGTAATAGTTAATAAGTCGTGTTATGTTGTAGAGTTTCTGGCCGCATCATCTCTACAGCGACAACACGTTTCGATGCGGTGATAGCTTTAAAAAAATAAGTTTGCTTCAAGCTCCTATATTGGATAAAGTATTTGACTTTGACTTTAGAGAAATTTGACTGATATCTTCGAAACATTGATAAATTACATCATCATCATCTTGCGAAGTGCTCATTCACAGCAGGAGTCGCCATCTAGGTGGATACGTAATAACACCTAATGACATTAGGGACCTCCCCTCCAAGAGCATAACACGGTTCATGAAGTCCATGGGCCTAGGAAACGACCTTTAGGTCTAGGGTGACAGCTACAATAGATCTATTCAGGTCGCAGTAGCTATTGGTCATTGACCAAGCCCTTACAACCAAAATAATAATAATCATCATCATCTCAGCAGAGGATGCATTTTGCATACTGTATAATTAGATCGTAAGTAATTATATATGACCTTATTTTAACAAAATCATTAATTTTCAAAAGTATACTCAAGATTTTTTGAGAAGAATGAACGATAATGACATCCTGGAACAATCACTTCCGTTTCCTCTTTAATAAAGGAAGTTAAGGAACTCGCGACAAGTAATAATTAACGAACAATTTATTCTTAACTTGAATTTCATTTCTCATTTTCATCTGTCAAATTAAGTTTTAAGTCTACGGAACATTTTCAGACGTGAGTGTGAATAATTGAACTAAGGAGTTTCTAAAGTGATCCTTTAATGATGTACGACTTCTTTAAATTCGCATTTTGTCATTAATTATTTTATTGCGCAAATTGGATACAAAAGGGAGACATCAAGCACTAATTTCGAGTGAAATTGCTCTGTTCTCAGTTTAATAAACAAGGTGTAAAAAAACACCCTTTACATTTAAATTAATAAATAAATAACGCTCACAGGCACACACATTGTAATGATCCCTAGTTGAACACTATAGGCTTTTTAATATAGAAACCATACAACAACGGCAAGAACATATATCATCCATGACCGAACTGGGATTCGAACTCAGGACCCTGGTTTGGCAGTCCGGCGTGGTAATATAAGTATTAAGTACTAAAACTTAAGACATAAAATGTATCTCGCTACGATGACGGATGGAAATAGGTGTAGGGTAGGTGTAGGGAAGGTGTAGGGTAGGTGTATGGTAGGTGTAGGTTAGGTGTATGGTAGGTTTAGGGTAGGTGTACGGTAGGTGTACGGTAGGTGTAGGGTAGGTGTAGGGTAGGTGTACGGTAGGTGTAGGGTAGGTGTAGGGAAGGTGTAGGGTAGGGAAAATAGCAGGAAATAAAAACATGGATCTTACCTTCACCAGCGCCCCTGGCGGTGTGCACCAGAAACATGACGATGCACAGGCACCGCTGCCCCTCCACCGACATCGCTGCCCGGGATAAAGGACCTGCAACAAATAGAAAAATATTATTATTATTATTTTAAATACTGATGAAGGGTGACCTCCTTTATCACTCAAACGCAGACTCGTTGAAATGTGTATCCTGCCTGTCCTAACCTCATCATCATCATCAGCCTATAAACGTCCCACTGCAGGGCACAGGCCTACCCTCAAGGAGGGTGTATGGGCATTAGTCCACCACGCATGCCCAATGCGGGTTGGTAGACTTCACATACACATCAGAATTTCTTCTTCAGTGTATGCAGGTTTCCTCACGATATTTTCCTTCACCGTTTGAGAGCAGTCGGTTTTACGTACATAAGTTAGGAAAACTCATTGGTACATGGCGTGTTGTCCGTGCGGATTCGAATCCGGAACCCCATAATTGGGAGCCCATACCTCTCCGCAACGCGCCACCAACGCTCTCGTCTGTCCTAACCTGCGATGCTCAAACATGGTCTCTAACAGAATCACAGAAGTCCAAACTCAAGGTTTGCCAGAGGGCGATCGAGCGTAATATATTGGGGATCAAACGGACAGATCGCGTCAGGAACACCACAATACGCCAAAAAACGAAAATAGCCGATGTTGGTGAGAAAACCACCAAGTTGAAATTGGATTATCTCGGCCATGTCTGTCGATTGCACCCGGAAAGATGGGCCAAAGTCTTAACACCTTGGATCCCGGAGAATGGCCGTTGCCGTCAGGGTCGACCCCGGAATAGATGGAGAGACGACCTGGATACCTTCGACGAAGAGTGGATTGAACTACCTCGGGACAGAGATGCATGGAGGATACACTAAACGGCATCGTCATAAATCATACCTGGCACAAAGGATCCCATCACACTAGCTGCGTTCCCGCGCTGGATAGCCAACGAAATCCTCTGCACCAGATACGACCCTGAGCGGACATAAAGAAAAGAAAGAAAAAAAGTAAATGAAATGTTTTAAACACCATTTTGAAACTAATCTCCGTGCGCCTGAGGTTTGCCAGATTTTTGTTAAGGGGGCAACGAGGTTATTGTGCTGCTCTCAATCGTATTTTTTTTTCTAAACAATTAAACAACATTTTTAAATTAAAAAAAAGAATGTCACATTGTAGTCATTGCTGATTTTCAATTAACCGGCTCACTGCGGATTTGTTTTTATAATGATGTAGTTATTATCTTTGAATCCGACAAAACTGACCACTTTTGGCGGTTTTAACGATAATTAACAACAAGCATAAAACATAATAATCCGTAATGTTTCGATAAATTGAAAGCCAATCAGGACTAGGTACAATGTGACATTCTTGTTTTTTTGGCAATATTGTTTAATTTATTGTTTCTAATTTAAAAAAAAAATGATTGAGGGCATCACAATACCCTCTTAAAATGAAGTTTTAATGGTTCAAAGATTTGCTAATTAAGCTTGCTGAATTATACAATGGCGAAATGAGTTTCGTCATATTCGCATTTGAACCCATTCTAATTTGGGCATTCGCAGATGGTCACAGGAATACAGTACCACAGTATAATAAAAAATAAGATAAAATTTAAAAAAATATATTTTTTTTAATGAAAAACAAAAATAAAAATAAAAACAATTTATTATAAGAAAGAGTATGTCGTAGTACATACCACTACAGTTTTTTTTAAATATATTTTTTATTTTTTTTATTTTACACAGACGGTCGCGGTTTAAAAATGTTTATCAGTTTTCAAATTGGTACATAGAATAGCTACTATTGGTACTGTTTTATATTTTCAAAAGTGAAAATAATAATAAACTGGCAAAGCGGGTTGCAAACCCGCTCCCAACAAATTAATTACTCAAACCGAAGTTGAAACGAGTTGAGACATTGTTTTATTTTATCCGTCATTTCATCGTTTATCATTCAACATAAATAATAACCAACGCGCGACGGTTTTCTCGGAAAAGTTAATTTTTCGAAAGAAAACTAGGTTTCCACCCAATATTCGCGCTTTCCGCGAATTAGATTTGAAAAAAAAGTTTTCAGAAAAAACAATTGAAAAGCGCCAGTCCTTTTCACGTCATTGTCCTAGCACAATTCCATTTGCAGAGTAAGGGTGGTGACACACTGAGCTCTGAGATAAAGCGGGTCGCAGCTGTCAATGTTGACAGCTGTCACGCGGGCGAGAAAAAGGATTGGATTTAAGATATTGCTGTCAATGCGGGAATAATAATGCTTTGTTATTTTTTTAGGAAAATATATTATTATATTTTTGAAGAAATATTTATTACTAGAGTTTACCCGCGAGTTCGCACAAATTATATACCAGATTTTAAGTCCAATCATTCAGCTATCAAACAAAATTGGAAATGGAATTCGAGTTAACATGCTATTAAACTACCGAACAAAACATTAATTACTTTAGTTTCAAACTTTGCGCCAATGAAGCCAATTTTAATAAGCGAAACTAATTTCCGGTTAATGATTTCGATTTAATTACTTACAAGTAGATGGTAGTATTGATGTTACAAGTATACAATTTGCCATACTTATTACTGGAAGCAAACGAAAATTTTACGGTTATTTTAAGGTTATATTGAATTACAGAAACAGAGATTTGAAACACTTACTCTCACTTATTCTTAGAATAGATTAAGTAACGCCCAAGATTTATGTCGGATAATCTTTCTAATAAATAAATTATACAGGGTGTTAGGGTAAACAGTTGCATTACTTTAAGGGGTGATTGTACCACTGATACCGGTCAACTTACCCTAAGAAACCTATAGGAAACTCGTTTTTTTTTACTCTACATATACCTATTGTATTTAGTATGGAAAGTGCAAAAATTGTTAAGAGAATTTCCTATAGATTTCTTAAAGTTAAGGCGGTTGCAGAGGGGTCAATTTTTATACATAACTTTGACGCACAATACGTGTAGACGGCATTAATATAAGTAACATTTGTATAATGGAAAAAAAGGTTAGAAAATCTAGATGTTGCGTATCAAATAACATTTGCAATTTAAAATATAATTACGAAGATATAAAGCTTTGAAATTTTTCATACAAAATTTTCAAAGCTTTATATCTTCGTAATTATATTATAAATTGCAAATGTTATTTGATACGCGTCATCTAGATTTTCTAAACTATTTTTCCATATATAATATATTACTTTTATTAATTCCGTCTACGCGTATTGTGCGTCAAACGTGTGTATGGACTGAAACCACTTTAACCAGTATCATGGGTAGGTACTCAGTGTGTACGTGCCTTAACAAGACGAAGATTAATTACGCAGTCAGGGCTGCAAAACAATTGTTTTTAACATAGCTATCTCTGCGAATCACCGGTTAATTATAATGAATATCAAAGGTTTTTGTTCTGTAATCAAAGGGACATTACATTTTTTGTATTCGTAATGAAATGACTTGATTATTAAATTATGATTATGATAGAGATGTTTGACAGTAACCAAAAAGATTTGACGAGCCTTTACCCGCGACTTCGTCCGCATACAGGATGTAAAAAAAAGTATCATTAACCTTTTAACTACATACTCTACCCCCATCAAACTGAACACTGAACTTTTGCTATGGGAGCAAACCGATTAGGCGAAAAAAAGTCAGCTCTTCCATACGTTTCAATCTAGTAGTTATTGCAGTTTAGTATGGAACGGTAATTTTTTTTTTGTTCTTATCGGTTTGCTCCCATAGTAAAAGTTGTTCAGTTTGATGGGTAGAGTATGCGCTTTAAATAAAAGGTTAATGATACTTTTCCTTACAGAAAACCACCAGGAATACCAGAAATTTTAAGTCAAATCATGAGCAATAAAAAAAAAGTTTCATTATAAGTAGTTTGTTTCATTTAAATCGGTTCAGTAGTTATTGCGTGTTGCTTGAACAAACAAACAAACAGGCAGACATAAAATTCAAAAGTTTGTGAATCGACGATTGAAATAAATGAATCCATAACTTCTTACAGAGTAGTCCGATTTTGATAATTTTTTTTTGTTTGCCATGTCGTACGTCAGAAGTGGTCCCATTTTAATTTGGTGAAGATCTGGTAAAGGGCTTCGGAGATAGACAATAGAACTCCTCAAAGATCTAGAGCATATCATCGACTATTGAAAGAAATGATTCGTGTTCATGTTCCATTTTAGGTCATACTTCAGAGGCGGTCCCATTTTAATTTGGTGAAGATCTGGTAAAGGGTTTCGGAGATAGACAATAGAACTCCTCAAAGATCTATAGCATATCATCGACGATTGAAATAAATGATTCGTGTTCCTGTTCATGTTCCCTTTACGTGTACAACGGATTTTTTAACCCAATCTAAAACCAACACCGAAAATTAAAAAAAAAAAAAAATTTTAACAAAAAATGAAAACCGACTTCAAAACTCAAAAAGTAAAAAATAATAAATATTGCAGCCAATGAATTTTACGTTAGCATCTATAAGAATATCATTTTGTTATAGTGTATTCGGTGTCAAGCCTAGCCTAAACTTTTTTTTGAAAATACCGTCAATTATATACACTTCATTAGAATAGTTTAGATTTAGATTGTGATACTTAATTAAACCAAGAGTGCGATTTTTTAAGTCACTATTTCAAATCAGCAGCACGATAAAAAGACAGTTCTGTTTTTTTTGGTCTGAAATTGTTTTAATTTTTTTTTAATTATTAATTATTATTATTATTAATTATTTTTAAATTATTTATAATCTTGTTTATTGTATATTTATGCCAGATGCGGTTGGATATTTTATTTATACATGTAGTAAATTTCTAACCACTCCGAAAGGGATTACGTTCGCGAATTTAAGTATAAATTAGTCTCTCAAAGCAAACTACAAAACAAAACCGGTGAACATCTCCAATTAATCACAACTCTCAAAACATTACCGCAAACACAAAACCACTTGTTTCGAAGTCGATTATAAAACAGGCATTAATCATTCCTCCAAAAATGTTAAACTTCCTTGTTAGATCGCTAAATTACTAATTTAGTCGAGTTACCCTTTAATTTTTATGGTTCAACGCACAAATGGGTCTCGCTAATATATCCTTTCTTATTAAGTGGATAGACTAATACCGTTTTGTCCATAAAAACGTATTCCCCTGTTTCCTACGTAGATAATGACACTAGTGCAAAAAATTTTACCATACAATCTATGTATCTGATACAGTTTTATTAATAGTGTCGATTTTCAGTTCCTACTCATTTTCATCTTTCATTTCTAGTTTATTTCTTCATTTCACTTTCTATTCCTATATGGGAAATGAAGATAACATAAGTTACTTAATAGTATAGAACAATAACCAACCAAAAACAATTTCAACCCAGAAATATTTCAAGAGATTTATTCCAGATACGCCTAAGTGCACGAGTGACATCTCGTACGGACGTTTGAACAAAGTGAATTGTGGAAATTCTTTCCAGTTTTACTGGAAAAATGTTTGAAATGTACCATCTTGTGGAGATGCTTGCGACATTGTACCACGAGTATGAGATTCAGTTTTGTTAGTGTATAGTGTGGTTTAGAATGGAATCCATTTCTTTCCGTAGCTGTCTGATGAGGCGACTAAGGGATACAGTTTCTTATTAAGTTGTGTTTTTGTGGAAAGTTGTTAAATTAGCCTGCGATTTCGTCCGATTGAAATAAAGATATAGAAAAATGCTTTCTTATTGCACCCCTACATCTTCCGTCTATAATAATAATGTAGAATATTATTTTATATTTCTAATGTCATGGGCTCGTGGCATATAAATAGAAGATAAAAATTATTACCTATCTATTCATATCTGGTCGCGTTGTCTGTCTAGAAGTTACTCGTGGAACTATTTTATTACATGTATAAATTCGACCGATTCGATTGCTTAATGCTTATGCTTAAATTCGACTTTATTAATTACAAAATCATAATTTTAAAATTGACAAAATTATTGTTAAGAAAGTGCAACCTTGCAAATCTTGCTAGATAATGTACTTAATTGTAGTATATTTCTAGGTCCCCAACAGCACTAATTTCTACAAGATGTCTAATAGATATCTACAAAATATCTAATACATATCTGGTAAATATTCTGTGCTGTGTGGGGTGCCACATAACGAAAAATGTTTCTTTTTTATAAAGAAAACCAAATAATACCAAAGTGTGAGATTAAAAAAACGTTTCATTTTCGATTTGGCATTCAGAAATAAAATCACATTTCATGGAAGATTTCGGCCTATCTCCGTTACATTAACTTTCGCGACGCAATCCCTAAGTGTTTATTTTACACTCCCAAACGCGTTTTATTGAAATTTAGAAGCAGTCCGGAACCCTTGGCCGTAAAGTCCGTCTTGTCCTTGACCTGATTTTATTTTTAGGGCGAAATATTAAAAACTAAATTTTATTAAATATATAATATTAAAAACTAAATTTTATTATATACACAGGAAAAAAAATACTTTCTAGAAACAAGAATCAAAGGTTTAACTTAATATTTCATAATCACAAATATACAGGTAGTCCCAAAACTCAACGTCAAGCCGCAAATAGGAGATAGGTGAGTTTCTAACTGTTCAGAAAAAATACAAAAAAAAATTCAAGTTTTCGAGATTTCTCTGTGATTATTTCTGTTGCGCAATTCATGTCTTGCATACGATTATGAACCTTATGTGTAGCGGTTAACGGGTTACCAATGTGATATCGCAAGTTGTCTTACGTGCACATTTGCGAGTGAGACCTTAGCGCCATCTGTTAGCTTCTCTGCTATAATATGTGAGTGTTGACATCTGTGACAACTTTTTATTTATTTCTTGAACTATGGCTACGGAACCATACAATTATGTAACCAAACATCTAAATACTTGACCGATTCTATATTTTTTCTTTCTCCCAGATGGTAATTGGTTTTTTTTACGGATAACGGTCAAGTCTGAGGATTAATTACTTAAGCTAAATTTAACTAAGAGCTTTATTCTGAACCAAAGAGCATAAGACTTGGGGTCGAGGGACTTTGATCTGTACTCCATTGTAATAAAGTTTAATACCTAAAGGCATCGCATTAGCTAATTAAAGATCGAGGATTTAGAGTATTTTAGACTTTAAGCTTATTGTTTTAAGATTAAGTATGATGTTTGATAGAACGTGAGGAGAAATAAATTAGAACACGCTTGGTTACTAAGTGATGAGATACTTTAAACCGACGAAAAAGGAGGCTTTTATCACTTCGACCTCTATGTTTTTTTTAATATGTTTCTTTTTGTGTTTGGTAGGTCATACTTCAGAGGTGGTCCCATTTTTATTTGGTGAAGATCTGGTGAAGGGCTTCGGAGATAGACAATGGAGCTCCTAAAAAATTTCTAGCAAATCAACAGCGATTGAAATAAATATTTCGTGTTGATGTTCCCCTTGCATGTACAACGGATATGTCAAGCCAATATAATACCAACACTAAAAATTTTGAAATATATATATTTTTTTTTAAATTAATACCGACCTCAAAACTAAAAAGTATTGACATAATAGGATAACCAGCGTCTTTTAAATTCGCGTCTATAAGAACATTAATTTGGTTTATTGGAGTCGGTGTCAAAAACCAAAACATCACTCTAAACCCAATCGCGAATCATACCGGCTTGACAGCGACTTGACTTGACTTAACTCTATGTGGACAGACAGACTGACGGACAGACGAATAGCGTAGGCTTATGAATATGATCCCTTAAACACCCATTGAGTACGGAACCAATAAAAAAACAGGTCAATTTTGTTAATAAATCAGCCAAAATTGTTCAGAAACTGCGAAGTATGATTGATTTGGTACTTTGGGAAGTATCGATTTTAGAACGTTTTGTTGTTGGTTCTGTAGGGGCTGTTTTGCTTTTATTCTTTTTAGGGTTCCGTACCCAAAGGGTGAAAACGAGACCCTATTACTAAGCCTACGTTGTCCGTCCGTCCGTCCGTTCGTCCGTCTGTCCGTCTGTCCTTCTGTCCTTCTGTCCGTCTGTCCGTCTGTCCGTCTGTCCGTCTGTCCGTCTGTCCGTCTGTCCGTCTGTCCGTCTGTCCGTCTGTCCGTCTGTCCGTCTGTCCGTCTGTCCGTCTGTCCGTCTGTCCGTCTGTCCGTCTGTCCGTCTGTCCGTCTGTCCGTCTGTCCGTCTGTCCGTCTGTCCGTCTGTCCGTCCGTCCGTCTGTCCTACCTATTTAGGGCTGTAACTTTTGAACCGTAATAGCTAGATAGTTGAAATCTCAGATTATGCATTATTACGGCGGATTTATCAAAAAATAATAAAAATGTCAAAAAGTAAAAATCAAGGGGGGTTCTCAACAAGAAACCAGTTTATATCAACGTTTTTTCTTCACGCTCTATCTTAAAAACGGTAATACATACAAGCGTCAAACTTAGTGTGATTATAGAGCAAACTCTACGGAATAACAACAAATACTAAAAAACGGACAAGTGTTAGTCGGTCTTGCGCTAAAGGTCCCGGACAAAAAAAGATTTTTTTCTAAGTTAATAATGTTGTGTTCTGTGGTGGTGTGGTACGGAACCCTCGGTGCGTGAGTAGCCAGACTCGCACTTGACCGGTTTTATTTAGGGTTTCGTACCCAAAGTACGTACCCGTCCGTCTGTCTGTCTTTCCAATTGTCCTACCTAGCCGTTGAACCGTAATAGGTAGCTTGATGAAATTTTCACAGAATAGAATATTTCTGGCATTAAAGCGGATTTCTTTACAAGAGTTATAAATAAGCAAAAAATTAAACATTTAGGTGGAGCCTCCTACAATGAGAAAACGTGTATCTCTTCAACTTTTTTAGCATAGTGGGTATGCTAATATAAAATCAACAGTCGATCAAAAGTAAGATCAAGTAGTTTTTTTGAGAGCATTAAAAACTTTAAAGCGTCTGTAAGGCAAAACCGCGCCCGGGATGTGTCCTGGGAGTATTGATGACAGATTTTTAACGATATTCTGTAACATATAACGTTAAAATCTGCCATCAGCATTTAAGTGAGGTTCGCAGTATTTTTACGTACCTTGATTACCTGATACCTGGAAAATGGCCGTCTGGTCAAGCTAGCAGGTAGGCACACGATCATAGTACATACTAACACTTCTCAATATTACACATGTTGTTCATCAGAAAATACGTGACGTCTGGCGGGCTTGGGATTTTGATCTATGTAGGCAACGGCGTATTCTTGTCTCATCAGCAATCAATCAGTATCGCACATGGTTACCTCTCCTTGTAATCTTTTCCCATTTGTATGAAATGACCGCACACTAATTCATATCTTGTAAAAGTGTACCGCAATTATTTAAGCCAGTACAAACATGTAAAAGTTCATATTTAATTGCAAAGGAGAATGGTCATCCGTGACCCAGGCCCGACAACAAAGTGACCTATCCCAGTTTTTTTGTTATATTGAATATAACAATAACGTATATAAATTTTTTTCAATTTGTGTGGCTAACACCGAAATATTGCCTTGTGAAATTCTCCAGGCGCAATACTAAAACAATACTTTTCACACACTTCTAGCAATTATATCTATCAAAGATTTTGCAGATGCATGTGACTCTAATGACAATACAATTAAATAACATTACCTAGCTGATCTGATGATGGAGCTGGAAGGTGGCTAGTGGAACTCTCGGGTGGCTGCTAGTACACCCATCGAGTTTCGGCTCATTAGAATCGTCCTGATGAGTCCTATTTATTGCAGCTGGTACAGAGGAGGGTCTGATGATGGAGCTGGAAGGTGGCTAGTGGAACTCTTGGGTGGCTGCTAGTACACCCATCGAGTTTCAGCTCATTAGAATCGTCTTGATGAGTCCTATTCACTGCAGCTGGTACCGAGGGTCTGATGATGGAGCTGGAAGGTGGCTAGTGGAACTCTTGGTTGGCTGCTAGTAAACCCATAGAGTTTCGGCTCATTAGAATCGTCTTGATGAGTCCTATTCATTGCAGCTGGTACCGAGGGTCTGATGATGGAGCTGGAAGGTGGCTAGTGGAACTCTTGGTTGGCTGCTAGTAAACCCATCGAGTTTCGGCTCATTAGAATCGTCTTGATGAGTCCTATTCATTGCAGCTGGTACCGAGGGTCTGATGATGGAGCTGGAAGGTGGCTAGTGGAACTCTTGGTTGGCTGCTAGTAAACCCATCGAGTTTCGGCTCATTAGAATCGTCTTGATGAGTCCTATTCATTGCAGCTGGTACCGAAGGTCTGATGATGGAGCTGGAAGGTGGCTAGTGGAACTCTTGGGTGGCTGCTAGTACACATATCGAGTTTGGACTCATTGGAATCGTCTTGATGAGTTCTATGCATTGCATTTGGTATCGAGGGTCTGATGATGGAGCTGGAAGGTGGCTAGTGGAACTCTTGGGTGGCTCCTAGCATACCCATCAATTTTCGTCTCATTGGAATCGTCTTAATGAGTTCTATGCATTGCAGTTAGTAGCGAAGGTCTGACAGTTATTTTGCAAAATAAAATTAAAATAAACCTGTGTTTTTACACATGTTGATTTTATTCGATACCTACCATATTTTCACTAACATTTTTAAGTTTGGACTACAAGTAGATAATTCTTAACCTAATTCACAATGCCCTTTCATACATAATACATACCCAGTGTGGGATGATCAAAATAATTTTGATATCTCCACGCCAGTCCACGCCCACCCCAGGTAAAACATTATACTAATTAAATACACGAGTACAATCTTCGTCATTTATTTCATCTATGTTTTCGTTCAAGGATGACCTTTGTTCGAAAGCCAGTGTATCATCATCATCATCAGCCTATCATCGTCCACTGCAGAACATAGGCCTCTCCCAAGGCGCGCCACAAAACTCTATCCTCGGCCTTCCTCATCCAGTCGCTCCTCGCTACTTTTTAGGTCGTTTGTCCAGCGGGCAGCAGGGCGTCCCACACTACGCCTACCAGTTCGCGGTCTCTACTCTAGAATTCTGACACCGCACCGGTTGTTAGTTCTTCGGCAGATATGACCAGCCCATTGCCACTTCAGCTTGCTAATGCTCTGAGCTATATCAACCACTTTAGTTCTCTGACCAGCCAGTGTATACTGCATACTAATAATGTCACCTACATAACTTCCATTCAAACCAGTTAGATGGTTCGTTATGTGCTGAGGAATATCTTGAAACGGCTTGTGCAGCAAGTGATGTTGGCAAATGCAGGCAAGATTGGATACAAAGAACTGGTAGTTGCTGCGAAGATTCACGTTTACAGAATTAGGCACTTGTCAAAGTTGGGTGCTGTTGCAATTATCAAAGAAACACCGCCGGACCATATTAGCTCTCGCCTAACATCTTGGACATTTACTATTTTGGAATGGTAACAGGGGCAGGCGCAGGGACAGCAGCCAGGACCTTGCTGGTCTTGATAAGTTGCAGCATTAATTCTACGCCTACAAGAAACGTTCCAGCTCTATCATTAGATACAAAATGCAGAGAATAGGACTCATCAAGACGACTTTAATGAGCCGAAACTCGATTAGTATGCTAGTAGCCACCCAAGAGTTCCACGAGCCACCTTCCAGCTCCATCCAATCCCATCAGACCCTCGATACCAACTGCAATGCATAGGACTCATCAAGAAGATTCCAATGAGCCCAAACTCGATGGTTATACTAGTAGCCACCCAAGAGTTCCCTAGCCACCTTCCAGCTCCATCCCCTCCCATCAGACCCTCGATACCACCTGCAATGCATAGGACTCATCAAGACGATTCCAATGAGCCCAAACTCAATGGGTATACTAGTAGCCACCCAAGAGATCCACTAGTCACCTTCCAGCTCCATCATCAGACCCTCGATACCAACTGCAATGCATAGGACTCATCAAGACGATTCCAATGAGCCCAAACTCGATGGTAATACTAGTAGCCACCCAAGAGTTCCACTAGCCACCTTCCAACTCCATCATCAGATCAGCCGGATAATACCATATTATCGTATTTTCAACAAAATCACATCCATCTGCAAAGTCCTTGATAGATAAAATCGCTTGAAGTATGTGAAAAGTATTGGTTTAGTATTGCACCTGGAGAAATTCACAAGGCAATATTTAGGTGTTAGCCATACAAATTGAAAATAAAAATTATATATTTTAGTCATACTAAATATAACAAAAAAACTGGGATAGGTCACTTTGTTGTCGGACCTGGGTGAATTTTGTATGGGCCGTGACCCTTCTCCTTTAAAGAGCTTTTTAGTAGTCCGCCACATTTTGCAGTCTCAAAGAACCGCAAAGACAGTAAAAACCAGAAGCGCGGTCATTAGTGACCCGTTCTGCAGTTCCTGAGCTATAAATAGAGCTGAGAAAAACTCCAGTCTTTGAGTCATGGTTTTTCCCGTATTTTAATATTACTATTTAATATTATAAAGCAACGACAGGTTTTCTTTGAGCTTAATTTCCTCTATCCTAAGGCTTTCTGAAAAGAAAACTGCTTTATTTGTACCACTATCATTTTAGTTTCCTTTTTAATTTGTGTGTATTACAATTATCTACATCAAACACTTGGTGTAAATAAATTGTATTTTGTTTATTCTTTGAAATATACTGTTTAGGTAAACAATTAAAAGGGTTTAAAAATCTTAAAACGTAGAATCCAATCACGAGGCCTATTGACAATAAGAAACCTCTAAAAAAAGACTCTAGCCCTAAAAAAATCAACAAAAATTTTAAAGATAACAAATAAGACGAATTTTGATTTCTTATTGCATGACACGATTAAAAGTAATAGCTTGGATCCCACTTCAAGACAAAGCCCTTCTATTATGGAAAAGGGTGCAAAGAAGTGTGCCATATACTTCACAACAAGATTCCAGTACGGATTGGTTGAGGTAAATTATTGAAAAATTCCTGTCAGCGTGTTTTAAAGCCGCTTTAATTGGCCTCTAAAACACCATGGACAGATTGCTGTCACTTCATACAAATGAATTGACGGCCCGGTAGCACAGTCGATAGTGAACCTGCCTGCTGTGCCGAGGGTCGCGGGTTCGAATCCCGTAAGGGACAAATATTTGTATGATGAATATGAATATTTGTACCCGAGTCATGGATGTTTGTATCTATATATGTATCCTATATCGTTGTCTAGTCATCATAATACAAGTCGAGGCTAGATTCTGGTACTTTAAATGTGGCTAGATAATTTCCTGTGTGACATTGTCCAAGATATTTATTTATTATTATTATTTAAAAAAAAAAAACTGACAACAACAACACAACCGCATGTGCGGTAATGAATGAGTGCAAGTGAGAGGACTATACTGTCAAAGATATATAAATATACTGTCACCTGGAGTCTTCCCCAGTCTTACAAGAGAGGTAAGGGGGGGTAGGGACTGTCCGTACTCTGTATGTTGTGTAGTCAGCATCAGAGAAATCTGAATCTGGGGGGTTAGATTTATCTGATGCTGACCGTACCAAACTTTTTCTTATACGGTGCCTCTGACGTAACTTAACGAAGAGACATATTTATAAGACTTATCATTGCAATATTTCGTCTTTCAGGGACAAAGTGTCCTAATAATAATAAGTCTTTTCATTATCTTGTGGGCAGAGCCCTAGTGTCAGAGTTTTTTCAGACCGCCTTACGGCTTCTGACGTGGTTTTTATGTAACGACTACTACCACCAGAGATAGTAGCCGGGATGAAGGGCTAAACGTGCCATCCGAAGCATGGAATCATTTTTCTTTTGACTATCAGGTGATTCAGCCTGCAATGTCCTAACCAACTGGGGGAAAACGCACAATGTGATAATATCACTAGGTGTCCCCCGTGGGCATCGAACCCACGACCTCCGTGTCGAGAACCTAATGCTCTTAACTATTAGACCACGGAGGCAGTCCTAATAAGTAAGGACCCAAAGACTCGAGTCTTTTGCAACACTAGTTATGAAACATAGTATTACTTTCGCCATGAAACGAACTGACAATGGAAATAAAAACTAATTAAGTAACTAACATTTTTTCCTTTATATTTTTTTATGGAGATAGTTAAAAATTAACTCGTCGCATTCTAGTCGCTACGAGCTTTGCTACGAGCTATACTACGGCGTAGTAATTACCTGGGAAATAGTTAATGAATCTTCTAAGTTTATATTTACGTGTTCTTATTGAGAACAAAGTAAACATTAATGTAGAAATATTTTCAACCAAGTATTTCTAGTTTGCAGGAAAAATATATGTTTTTTTCTTTTTTATGTAAAAAATTTCAATATCAATCAATCAATCAAATATTCTTTATTTTACTAAATTTGTTAAGCACAAATACACATAAAAAATACAGAATACCATTGAATAAAAATAAAAAGCATACTAAACTAAAACACCAATTACCTACAAATAAAAGATGTCCTCCAAAGCGCCCACCCGAGGCAGAGTTCCAAGGAGGCTGGCCGCATTGCCTCTCTGAATGGCCAAACTAACCCTTTGGGCAAAACAGCTGCCAGCCCTCCTGTCCTCCGTGGCCTCAAACAGGCGCTTCGAGAGGCACTTCAAAAAAAGCTTCGCAGCGGGACCCCAACAGCCTAAAGTCTCCACCAAACAGTAAAATACAGAGAAAACAATCACAAGAGGCACAAAATACAGCGGTCTTATCGCTAAGAAGCGATTTCTTCCAGACAACCTTAGAGGAAAAGGTGAAAGAAGATAGTAGGTGTTATTGATCTACACTAATATTATAAAGAGGAAAGATTTGTACCTATTTTTGTATGTTTTTATGTTTGTAATGAATAGGCTCAAAAAGTACAGGGCCGATTTAAAAAATTATTTCACCATTAGAAAGCTGCATTCACCCTGAGTAACATAGGCTATATTTATTGCTAGAAAAGATTAGACGTCCACCCGTGCGAAGCCGGGACGGGCCGCTAGTTAGTTATAAAAATATACTTTACTAGCGGCCCGTCCCGGCTTCGCACGGGTGGACGTCTAATCTTTTCTAGCAATAAATATAGCCTATGTTACTCAGGGTGAATGCAGCTTTCTAATGGTGAAAGAATTTTTTAAATAGGCCCAGTACTTTTTGAGCCTATTCATTACAAACATACAAACATACAAAAATAGGTACAAATCTTTCCTCTTTATAATATTAGTGTAGATTGAAGCAAAATGTTCCACTTTCCCGTCTACCTTACCGTTTTTAAGGTTAATGAATAATTTGAACCCTAATCATTCAGGTAAACATGTCAGTAACACTTTGACTATTTATTACAAGGACTGGCCTTGCGGTAGCATTTCTCCTCTGCCACGGTATAAGACAAATTGATCATGTGCATTTACAATCAATTTTATATTATACCTTATTACTAAACGAGACAGCCTATAATGGCGAAACAATAATTTTGAACTTAGAACGTTTGGGGTTCACACGAGACTACTTTTCATGATTTTACGTACATACATACATACATATTCTCACGCCTGTCTCCCACTGGAGTAGGCTGAGACAACGGAACGCCACCTGCTACGATCCTGACATACCTCTCTAGCTTCCTCCACATTCATAAGACCTTTCATGCATGCTCGTCGGTTTCGGGTAGATCTGACCAGGCCCTTCTTTTATTTTTCTTCTCTGATTTTTAAGATTCGAAATTAGAATCTAAAGTTATGGAGAATAAAATCCAAAGTTGCGGATTTCATGTTACCTCGCCCCCGCAAAAAGTGGCAGAAATGTTTGTTAGTAGAATGACACGCGTAACTAGTCCTTATACATACAAGAAGTCAAAAGCAATAACACAATGCAAGCTAAATAAGAATAAAATGCAGGCTAGTTGCTTATAAAGGGTGTAAATTTAAATGTGTTACATACTTTATGCGGTGCTTCAGACCATCAAACTGAGCATCTATGGGATCATATAGGATACTTATATAGGATAACCTTAGCATAAGAATTTATATTGTTTAGTTATTAAGTAGTGTTATGTTGTAGAGTTTCAGGCCGCATCTTCTCTACAGCGACAACACGTTCCGACGCGGTGGTAGATTCAAAAAAAGATTTGACGTTTAGTAGGTGTGCTTTAACGCGAAAGTTTGTAAGTATGGATGGATAGATGTTTGTTCCGCTTTCACGCAAAAACTACTGAACGGATTTTGATGTGGCACACAGATAGATCATGGCCTGGATTAACACATAGGGTACTTTTTATCCGGGTAACGCAAATGAAGTCGCGGGCAACAGCTAGTATTATAAACGCGAAAGTTTGTAAGTATGGATGGATGTTTGTTCCGTTTTCACGCAAAAACTGCTGGACGGATTGTGATGAAATTTGACATACAGATAGAACATGGCCTGGATTAACACATGGGGTACTTTTCATCCGAGAAACGCAGACGAAGTCGCGGGCAACAGCTAGTATTGATTAAATTATGTTGACTTTGACTTTGAATCAACTTTGAAATCGCGAAAAACCTCAGCTGTTTCATCCATTATGGTCGATTAGCTATTTACATTTTGTAGCTGTTGCACGCGACTCCGTCTGCATTACCCGGATAAAAAGAACCCTACGTGTTAATCCAGGCCATGGTCTATCTGTATGGCAAATTTCATCAAAATCCGTTGAGCAGTTTTTGCGTGAAAGCGGAACAAACATCCATCCATCCATGCATCCATCCATGCATCCATCCATGCATCCATCCATGCATCCATCCATCCATACTTACAAGCTTTCGCTAAACTTTCGTAGGATAGGATAGGATAGGATGAGATTTCGTTGTGGGCTCCATAGGAAAAGTTGTTCAGTTGATGGTTTGAAGCACCAAGATCAATATGTAACGCATTAAATTTTCAACCTAATAAGAAGCGACCTTAATAAAGTTTCCATTGTAACCCTATATAAAGCGACATTAACAAAGTTCCCATTGCAAATTATTTGACACCGATAACATAAAGCGACATTTTCGGCAGCGCTCGTTATACTACCCAATATGTAAAAGTTGAGCGTGTATACAGGATAATTTTTATATCACTGCGGATAACTTCAGCAGTTATTCTACTCAACAAACTGAACAACTTTCAAGCCACCTTCGAAATCGCTAAAAAAATATCTGCTGTCCCATACAAAACTGCAGTACCAATTCGACTCAAATGTATGGGACAGCTGATTTTTTTTTTCGCGATTTCGAAGTTGGCTCCATAGTGAAAGTTGTTCAGGTTTATGAGTAGAATACATGCTAAAGTTATCCGCAGTGATATAAAATTTACCCTGTATTGTAAACCTTGCGCATAATATCCTTATAGCTTTGTGGGGAACTATTACAGATGGTCAGCACCCACAAGTTATAGCAAAGATGCCAACAGATGGCGATACCGTCGCTCACGGAAATATGCTCCATACAAAGACAACGTTCATCGTAAATACGTAACTCGTAACCTACTACAAATAAGGTTCACAATCGAATGCAAGACATAAATCGCGCAAGAGAAATAATCACAGAGATTCGATATATATACAAGGTCCAACTAAGAACTGTTGGACCACGGCCGGTCCCCAGGCATCACACCTAGCCTGGCGGAAGTACTTCCCCTTTCAATGGAGGAACATTCCCAAGTAGCACCTCCATAGCTTTAAAACAGCATTAAACAAACAAGGCCCCTTTCTGATGTGTTACTCCGGTGTTACTAAGCACAAAATGGGAAGGAATTTTGCCACGTAATTCAACTGATGATCCGTTTTATTGTAACCTATTTTCTGTTCGTTTACGAAGAATTGTTGCCTCAAAAAAGGAATGAGATATTACATTTTTTTAACCGAATGTTTTGTAAAGATTTCGACTTTTTTTATTTAGCTTTTATGGTTGCTTCATTTTTGTTGAAGCCTTTTTGTATAGTAATTGTGTTAAATATTATTATAGGCTATTCTTTTATTACGTAAGACATTGAAAGGGATAGGGAGAGACTACATAAATTTTCATTTACTTATTGCGATATATGTAATTTATGTACGATTTGTAACACCACTGGCTTTTATGTGAATAAAACGACGAGAGGAATAACCTACATAATGCTTCAATTTCGAAGCGTGTATTTTCAGTGATGCTATCATTTAAGTGTAGCGACACATTTCATACTGGACAGAGTTTGGGCACCGAATGTAAAATTACGATATTGTAAATTGTATTATGCTACATTTACAATGCTCGCCGAATCGATGGCCGACGGGTCAAAAAGTTTTCGAGTGGCGACCGCGTACGGAAAGCGCAGCGTGGGTAGCTCTCACACGGTGGACCGACGACCTGCTGAAGGCGGTGGGAACCCGTTGGATGAGGGCAGCGCGAGGACCGGTCGTTGTGGCGATCCTTGGGGGAGACCTATGTCCAGCAGTGGACGTCCATCGGCTGAGATGATGAAGATGATGATGATATTTACAATATTCCAAATTAAGCATTACTATATCTGTATATGCTATAATATAATTATGATATACTTACTCCAAGTTAAATATCCTGCATGCTTCAATTTCGAGGCATGTATTGTACCCACTGTCCATTACAAGTGGCGACGGGCTCACTCCCCGTCACACTGGACAGAGTTACGGTACTAGTGAAACGTGGATGTTCTGAGTTTTCAGAATATCTCTGACTACCCCCTCGGGGAATATAGTCGTGAGCATATGCATGCATGCATGCATGCATGCATGCATGCATGCATGCATGCATGCATGCAAGTTAAATATCCATGTTTTTCGAGTAAACTACGTAACTGATGAATTGGAAAAGAGACGAACCTGTGGCATGTTGCAAAAGTGACGAAATACGTAAGTGATGAATGATGAACTGCAAGTGGCATATTGTGAAAATGACAAACTAAGTAAGTGACATACTGCAAAAGTAACGAACAACTGCGAGTGTCGAACTACGTAAGTGACGAAATATATGTAAGTAAAGAACTACGAAAGAAACGTAGACTGTATAGAGCGTAACATGAAGAAAGGCATATTTAAGACAAACTATGTTTGTACCTAATCTACTGCGTATAATCCATGCAAAAAATTATGCGAATTTAAACTTCATTTTCTTTAGTTTTATGGACTACATATTTTTACCGTAGGTACTATGTTACATTCAAAACTCATAACCGGCCATAACCACATTTTACTGCAAAAATCAGACATAAGTGGTTTTGACCAGTTAGATAAAATAAGATAAGATACTTTATTCATTAAAGTTATTCAGTTATGAGTTTTTAGACCCCAAATCTAACTCAGACGGTTAGGTTACGAGGAGCAAAGCGACGAGCATGTTAGGTTTCTTGCAACCGCCAGAACCGAATGGCTACTGTTTACCTAGTCCACTCGAAAATATAATGTTGACTAATGGCATATCGGTCAAAACCACTTTTGCCTTATTTGTTTATTAAAAGTGATTTGACCAGTTATTTATTCATTTATTTATTTATTTATTCATGCGATCATATGGTACATAAAAGGTGTTACAAAACAGAGTGGATCAACATATGATACCCATTGTGGGCACAGCATGCTGTGAAACACAGAACAACATTTATCGTATTTAAAGCTATTACAAATTAAATTCAATAACATACCATTGACGGCCCGGTAGCACAGTCGGTAGTGAATCTGCCTGCCGTGCCGAGGGTCGCGGGTTCGAATCCCGTAAGGGGCAAATATTTGTATGATGAATATGAATATTTTTACCCGAGTCATGGATGTTTGTATTTATATATGTATTGTATATCGTTGTCTAGTCATCATAATACAAGTCCAGGCTAGATTCTGGTACTTTAAATGTGACTAGATAATTTGTGTGACATTGTCCAAGATATTAAAAAAAAAAAAAAATAATAATTGATTTATAACATTAATTAAATATTACAGTGACAAAATTCAATAATTCCAAACAATAATGACATTCGTAATAAAATTAGGCACATAAAATTTTACATTAAATAAAAGAGAAAACAATTGCTTGGTTAGGATTAGATTTGAAAATTATTCATACGAAAATTGAAACAAAATAATAATAATAATAGGTAAGTATAATTTATGTCAATGAAATCAAAATAAAAATGTTACAAAAAAAAATAATTAGAAAATTATTTATACAAGCATTGGAATGTCAGATGGAATAAAATAATAATAATAATGGTAAAAAAAAAGAAATTAAAAATGTTACAAAATATCATAAAATGTCATCAAAAAATTCTTTCGTATCATAGTAACATTTATTTATTAAATATTGTTTAGTTTATTATTAAATAAATGAGTTTTTTGTTCTAACTTGAAACATTCTGGTATTTTATTGTAAATCTTTATAGCTGAAAAGTACGGACTTTTGTGGTACATGGTCATAGTTGAGACTGGTTATGAGTTTTGACTGTAACATATACTGGGAACTTCTTAATATGCTGACACTTTTTTAAGGGGATAATCAGACCATCAAACTGAACTAACTTTCTCTATGGGGCCAACATAGAAATCGCGAAAAAATAATCAGCGGTCCCATACATTTGGCTCAAGTAGCTTTGCAGTTTTGTATGGAAGAGCAGGTTTTTTTTCCGCGATTTCGATGTTGGTGCCATAGAGAAAGTTGTTCAGTTCGGCGGTCTAATCATAATAGTCCCCTTAAGTCAGCACATAGTCTAAAAAAACAAGATCTGCTATTCCCAGAGTGACATAAGCCTACGTCACAAAAAAATGGCCGCTAAACATGGTAAAAGGGTATGATGATTGATGACGTAGGCTTGTGTCAGTCACGTGGTCAGTCACGTGATCGGAAGAGAATACCAGGCGCAGTATATTATTGTACCATGAGTCAGCATATTAAGAAGGACCCTATATACATCGTGATGGTATTCCCACAAGGATAGTCAGAAACTGCTACACAAAGACAGTATCTCCAAAATATCACAACGTTTCGACCGTAACCAACAACAAGTATTTATCCAAAATAAGTAAATTGCGTCCAGTCAAATAACCCTGCTATAAAAATAAATGGGCGGCCTTAATCTGGCTATCATACGCCACGCACAATATTACTTACTTTACCCTTTTTTACTGTACATTATTTATAACGTCTTCATTATCTGAACCGAATTTTTAGGCTAATCTTATAAAAAAATTCAGATATTTAAGTCAAGGTTGTATTGCATAAACCGGCTGCTTTATTTTGAATTATACTCGTATACAGGGTGGAACGTAACGAGGAACTTTCCTTTTAAGGGTGTATTCATACAATGAAACTAAACAACTTTCCCTAGGGAATATGGGTCAAAAAAAAAAAATTAAAATTGGACCTCCCACAGAAAATAGACCGGCTGATCCGCACTTTAGTATGGGGGGTTTTTTTTACCCATGTTCCTTAGGGAAAGTTGTTTAGTTTCACTGT
Organism: Agonopterix subpropinquella; assembly: GCA_922987775.1. Taxonomy (NCBI): domain Eukaryota; kingdom Metazoa; phylum Arthropoda; class Insecta; order Lepidoptera; family Depressariidae; genus Agonopterix; species Agonopterix subpropinquella. The sequence continues at coordinate 2,163,693 of OV277714.1, forward strand.
CTGAATACACCCTTAAAAGGAAAGATCCTCGTTACGTTACCCAGTCTACTTATAGGGTCCTTCTTAATATGCAGACTTTTTTTTAATGGGATAATCAGACCGTCAAACTGAACAACTTTCTCTAAGGCACCAACTTCGAAATCGCAAATAAAAATCTGCTCTTCCATACAAAACTGCAAACCTACTCTAGTCAAATGTATGGGACAGCAGATGTTTTTTTGTTTGATGGTCTGATTATCCCCTTAAAAAGTGTCAGCATATTAAGAAGGACCCTGTATAAATAAACTTACAGTCAATCATCATCATCGAATTTATTGATTTTACATGTATGCCATGTTAGCTTAATCAAATTAAAGATTGAAAAAGTCGGGCGGCGAGCGGGATTCGAACCCACTACCTGCCTATCCGGGGCATTTTTAATCATCATCATCATTAGCCTATAAACATCCCACCGTAGGGCACAGGACTTGGATGCGACTGGCATGGAACAGGGAAGAGTGATATAATAAGGAGGATGCTTAGACACTGCAGAGGGTGTACAAAAGCTGATGACAATGACATTATTTTCGGCATAGTTTTTGTCACCATACCAACAAACTGCCTGAAGTGGTCAACCTTTTCACCAATAAAAGCTTCCACGAATACGTTTTTCCTAAACTTTATGCAAATACCGGAAACCATCGAACCCTTTCACGGTTTATTTGCGCTTCCCTTTCAAAGTGTTTGAGTTTCCAATAGCGAGAATGCTTGCAATAAAATGTCACTTAGTTTTATTCTAAGTTAAATAGAAAAATAATTGTTACTTAGATATCTTTTTGTTATTGTTGACTAGCAAGCAAGCTTCGTTATGTAACACTGCGACAAAGTAGATTTTGATGCCAAAAAAATGACATCATGGAGTTGAGTCCAAAATCTGTTAGAACTAGTCATTTATAACCCACGACAAGAAATGAATTTCCAAAAGTTAATTTCCTGAGTTTAAAAAAAAATCGGTACGTAACATCGTTATAATTTCTAATCTGGATCAGCAATTGTAAATCTAATAGCATAGTATTGCAGGCCTAGTTAACATTTATATTTCAAATATTTATTGGTAGTCACACTCGTAGTATTTTAAGAGTAATTTGAATATTTATGTTTTTATTGTGACCATTTTTTACTACGTTATTTGGCAGTTTCGGTCTAAGTTATAAACACGGAAGTGTTAACATACTATGCCCTATACAGGATGTAACAAAACACCTTAGTAATACTTAAGGGGGCGGTTTAGACCATCCAACTGACCAACATTCAATATGGAAAATGGAATAACATCGAGGAAAATAAAAAAAACTGCTCTCCCATACATTTTAGTCGAGTCGGTACTGCAGTTTTGAATGGGACAACAGTTTTCTTTTTCTCAATGTTGGCTCCTCAGTGAAAGTTGTTCAGTTTGATGATCTAAACCACACCCTTAAGTATTACTAGGGTGTTTTGTTACACCCTGTATATAATATTTTTTGCATATTATGCTTATTGATGCACAAAACCTAAAAACACATAAGATCAGATCGCAAGGACAGCATTTTCACGCATTAACAATTTTTCCTTCCAAACAGAAAGTCCAGCAACTAATACATTATGTCAATAAATTCGTACGCGAAATGAAATCTAAAGGCCTACATAATAAGGGTAACAAATAGCATATTGGTTTCCAAAAAAGGGAAGCTGATATAAATCTAAGAGCAGAAATGGGCCCCTCTCCCGCCTTATTACCGACTTGGACAGATATATGCAATAAAGCGTCAGCAATGAAATAAATATAAATGAATGTAAAAAGCTGTGGTTGTTTAGTGGAGTATATAGTCTTCTGTGAATCAGGGTGGCGGTTTGATCCCTGCCTGATTATTAAACAATGAGTTTTTATGTTAAGATTATTTACTTACAACGGATACGTAAAATAGTGACATTAAAACAATAACATAAAATAAAATACATAAATAACATTAAAGTACTAAAAGGTATTCTTTGCGAAGTATTTGCTCACATGACATTACTGCAAGTACTGCTATTTATTCTGTAATGTAAGTTTAAATGACAAATAATAAAATTAAAAATAAAATATTTGCATGAAATGTAAGTACCTCTCATACACCAGTGATCAAAAGAAAGTGTTGTTTTTTAAGCAAAGATACAAACTTCATGCATGCTGGCATCTGTGTCGACTTTTTAAATGTGCACGTTTTTATGCGGCAAAGCGAACGCTTTCGTTACCTTGCGTATGCATTTTAAATGCATAATTTATATTATGCTAGCACACAGAAATAGTTGGAAATAATGCAAGCACTTAAGCAATTTGCTGTTCCGCTTAAAACTTTTAACTCAAGTTACAAATTGATGTTGTGGAAAGTTAAAAAGTTTCACTTCGTTTATGGTTGTAATTTTGGGTAATATAAGAGTAGCAAATAATATATTATTACGTAAAATGCAAGTCCGAAATAATCTCCACCAATATGCACAGATGTGCAATTTTAGTTGTGTATATTTTCTTTTTAAGCGTGTATTATTTTTTCAAGTGTGAATGTTAATTTAATATCAAGTAGTCGCCTTTTGCGTATAAAACTGTGAAGATAATTCTACATACTTAACGCAAATATTTTTAAAGTACCTTAATTAAAGCACCCATAAATAACAAACTGAGCAACTTAATTGGGGACAAATCTAAAGAAAATTTTAAAGTGTCCTGCACAAAATGTACAATTAAATGCATAATGCACATCTTCGGACATCAACTATGTAGCCAACATCAAAATTTTAATGCAAATAAAAATTGTTCTGTTTTTTAGTCTGGAGCACCTCCTTTAGCATGACACGCATTTAATTTTACATCCCGTACCACCCTAAAACTATCCCTACCCTATTATTTCTTAGTCTTTTATAAGACGTCAATGCTTAGAAAGAAAGAAAAGAAAAGATAGAAAAATTATTTATTTGGATCTCCGACACCGACACACATACAATCTTTTACATTATTACAGATACATTTTTGTTAAATATTAAAAACAGAATATAGATAAAAGAGATTGTTTGTGCGCCGTGGTTCTTAGACGTCTCGAGTGACAGTGGTACCGATTCGGACTTTGCCACGACTTAAGTTAACTAAATTTATTCCTGTCACTTTCTAAAATAAGATTAAGAGAAGAGACAGAAAACCAACAACTGACTTTAGTCCTGACAAAGTGACGTTATACGCCCAAAATAAGATGCCATCATAATGTACGCCATCTTATTTAAGGCGTTTTTGGGCGTGTAACGTCACTTTGACAGCACTGAAGTCAGCTGTTGGTTTTCTGTCTCTTTTCTTAATCTTATTTTAGAAAGTGACAGGAATAAATTTAGTTAAGTTAAGTCGTGGCACAGCCGAATCGGTACTAGTCACAATTGGATTGTTCCCCTAAAACTCACACACCATTCAAAAGAGACTACCTATCCTACTATCATTCTTATTCTCACCGACCTTGAACCATTATTCTCTTGGCTCATTCCTGTATAAATCAGACATAACGCCGGGACTAAGTTTTGGCCGAGTCTCCTTTATTATGTTTGCAGCATTCTTGTCCCGGATCAGAGATCGATACGGTCACAATGTCCTCGGAGATCGCCTTTTTCATTATCTTTCCCTTTTTTGCAAGATTTCATATTAAGTCAGGCTTTAGACCTTATTATTACCTATAATATTTTATGGCCTTGTTTCTAGCCAGATTACCCCTTTTTCTCTTATGGATCATGTTAGGTAACGGAGGGAGGTTTATTTCTAGTGTTTTATTAATGTAAAGCTAGCTATGATCCCGACACAGGATGCCTCGTTTAGTGATAAGGTATAAAATTGTATGTCAATGCACATGATCAATTGATCATGTAACTTGGCAGAGGGCAATGCTAACGCGAGCATGGTCCATAGTTGGTCTAAGTCACAACTTGATACATTTTCCTTAAAAATTTTGATTCTTTCTTTTCGCCGGTAGCAAAAATTATAATATTTTATCTTCTTGAGCCTATTTACGTACGAAATTATCTTATCTGAAATCGAAATAATGCTTTTTAAAAACGCCTCTACTAAAAATTTAAATTTTTTGTCGTAACTGACTACAGCAACTGCCTCCGTGGTCTAATGGTTAAGAGCATTGGCTCTCGACATGGAGGTCGTGGGTTCGATTCCCACGGGGGACACCTAGTGATATGTCACTTTGTCCGTTTTCCCCAGTTGGTTAGGGCATTGCGGGCTGAATCACCTAATTGTCTGAAAAGAAAGATGATTCCGTGCTTCGGATGGCACGTTAAGCCGTTGGTCCCGGCTACTACTCTAGTACTCGTTACACAAAAACCACGTCAAAGGCCGTAAAGCACCTATAGTTTTACAATAAATGCTTTTGACTTTGACTTTGACTTTGAAAGCGGTTTGAAAAAACTCTGACACCAGGGCTCTGCCCACACGATAAGAAAGAAGAGAGAAGACAGCAACTGATTATAAATTAAAATGTCAGGTATGTAACGTTGACTACGTATAATTTTCTTGGAAAAACAGATGTAGAGAGTCAGGGGTCTCAGTAGGTTCTCAGTATAAAAGAGGATGCGGACCTATATGTGCGGATTATTGGAATATCCACTATGAATTGTGCAGTTTTGCACTAGGTACATCTTTTGGTATGTTGATGAAATAATAGAAAAAAATATACAACACAAGGCAAGTACAGTGATGAGAATTTCCTTAATTTGTCATCCAGAAGGACTCCTAAAGGAAATCCAATAAAACGACTCGATGATCCCAAATTCCGAGTGCTTACCCTGTCAAAATGTCAGTGCGTCTCAGCATCGAATGTCTCAGCCATTCGCTTCTAAAAGGAAAACACGTGTGATTCTCGCTTTTTTCCGTGTTACTTTCTTTTGATTTGAAAATGTTTTTTTCCGCACATTTATCAATTCCTTTGTTTGTTTTCTACTTATCCCTGTTTTCTTTATTAATTGTATAAACATAAATAATAATAAATAATAAATTCGATTCCATTATTTCGTCTCAACGCCAATGACATCTCTTCATGGGCTCCCGTCGTCAGTTGAGAGTAATACGCACTTGTTTTTTTGGGAAATTAATTAATTTGAGCATGGTATTAATTCTCCTGCGATGAACACTTCCGACCCTTTCGCTTCGTTCGCATTATCGCTTGATCTAATTTTGTGTCCTCACCATCTAAGAATAACATTCGAATCCGACCCTTAGTAAGCTAGCAGTTAAAAAGCGTAATCAAAACGATATCTCTCTTAAATAATGAAACCCAAGTATCTCTTGAACTCAGCTTAAAATTTATGAGCGTATGAACTACTTCAGTCGACACTTAACTCATAATCACTTCAATCGTTAGAGTCAAGGCTTGGCAGAGAGATTTAAATTGGAACAAAGCCAAGCTCTGACGACCCTCACTCATTTATACGAGTACATCCTTACGAATATTATAAAGATGAATGTGTTTGTATATTTACGACCTCTGATTATAGCTATAAAACCAAAAAACAGCAATATTGTTGTCCCCATGAGGCCACATATACTTGATGATGGATTCCTTGTCGATTTCAACTTCGATTACTGCTAATCTTTATAGAAAAGCATTCAGGTACGCAGGCTAGAAGACGCGCTAAACATAGATGCACTCTCTCGTCCTTGTCGTTTCATCAGACGTAGAAAGGTCCTAGATCTAATGGAACGGAAGATCAGAAGTAAGGTCAGATGCAAAGATGACTAATTCCTTCAGGAGTCTCAAACATCTTTGACGCCCAAACCGTGTAGCTACCGGGCATATAGCTCCTGCATATGTCTCCGTTTGATCGCCACATACTTACTCTCATGGTGAGGGTTATGGTGGTTTGTCCACTACATATGCAGAATGCAGATCAATTGGTAAAATCTCTCATACGCAATACCGCTCGTAATCTCATTCGCTTCCTCGAACCTCGAGCGAAGTAGCGGGAAGCGAATGGATGAGGAAGGACGAGGAAAAAGATTCAGGCCTGCTCTTCCTCCAAAATTGTGTGAGGGAAAATTTATCAATAGAATTGCTCTGGTGGAAAAGGGCTTAACAGGGCGAGGTTTTTTATATTATGCGAGCTAGAGATGTCGAAATGTGTGCAAGGGATGCGAACGATGGATGCGTGCGAGGTATATTATGTCAAAGTCAAATCCATAATTCAATATGGGAACTTAAAGCCACATTAAGTGTCAAATCTTGCATTCGTGCACGGCTTTGGTTGATGGCCTCGCAAAAAACGGTCTATTCCACTTTAATCACCTAGGTGATATCACCCGGCTGATCATAGGCGATTCATATGTGTACTATAATCACCTGACGAAATGATCACCCAGGAACGGTTAATAATAAGGCGCCAACATTTCATACAAAACCCGCATTTTCTTTTGATTTTCGCAATTACGTAAACGTTTTCTTTCCAATGTCAACTCTATTCCAATGAAGTCTATTCCAAGAAACGGTCACGATATATCGAAAATCTAAAGTCAGAGTATCTATATGGCCAGGGTGTGCCTATATTCAGCAGTGGACGAAAACAGGCTGGTGATTATGATAAAGAAATTAAGTCTTGAGCAAATGCTGTGACATTTCCTTTAATGCTAAGACAGGCTGCCAAAAAAAACTCATAATACAGGGTGTATAATAAAATGGGACAGCTACTTAAAGGGGTGCTTCAGACCATCAAACTGAACAACTTTCTCTATGGGACCAATATCGAAATCGCGAAAAAGAAATCTGCTGTCCCATACATTTCAGTAGAGTTATGTTTGCAGTTTTGTATGGGAGAGCGGATTTTTTTTTCGCGATTTCGATATTGGTCCCATAGAGAAAGTTGTTCAGTTTGATGGTCTGAAGCACCCCTTTAAGTAGCTGTCCCATTTTATTGTACACCCTGTATACTAAAGACGCGACATAAAATATCGAAAGCAGAAACTATTGACAAAACTTTTACAGCTCTCACGAAATTCGCTGATATGAGATATGGAAAGAGTCTCCGCTTAATAACATAGGGGAAGGGAGAAAGTAGGGGTTGTTAACCCTATTTACTGTTTTCAGGGATATACGTCAACATTTTGTTTGTGTGTACAATGAATGATGTATCTGTTAGAATACGGCATTATTCCGTTTTCGGAGTGATTACTACTTCAGTGAACAATAAAGGAAAAACATCGTGAGGAAACCTGCATACGCTGAAGTAGAAATTCTGATGCGTATGTGATGTCTACCAATCCGCATTGCGAGGTGTACTAACGCCGTGTGACGTATACAGGCTGATAATGATGATGACTGCTTAGTAAGTTTTAGGCTTTAGGTTGTATAAAATAATAAGCCCATGATCGTATTGTCATTTGGAGTGGTCGGGAACTTTGCTACAACTAACGTTTTAAACTGGCAGTGACGATTTTTTTTATACCAGACATAAATGATATATCAGATTTTAAGTATGATAAGTTATCAAACACAAAAAGTTTTATCAAAATCGGTCCAATAGTTTTCACGTGCTGATGCGCGAAAAAACAAACAAATAAACAGACACTTAAAAAACCATAACTCTCGTAACTTTTCTTCAATGTCAGACGACACACTTCTGTTACAGTTTTATAATACAAAGTAGAAGTAGATGTAACAACCACTTCCTTTACGTTATCCCTATAACCCCCAATAACCCCCAATCCATTGCATTCTCGCCTGACGAATCGCCCCTCACAATTCAGAACACTTTTTCGATGATTGATTTTTTTTCTTCAAGCAAAAGCTATTATTGTCCCCCATTCTCTTTTTGTAAGCCCTTTTTGCACGAAGCAATTTTTTAGGAGAATCGGTTTGGCATCTGGTCAAAGATGATTAAATTGGCGCAGATCGTTTGATATATATTTTTTTCTATAATTCTTTTCACGTTTCACGGTAAATGCCTAGAGTTGCTAACCTTAAAAAAATTGTAATTTTTTACTGTTGTTTTGTACGGTTTTTTTTTTATCGTTCCGTACCCAAAGGGTGAAAACGGGACCCTATTCATATGCCTACTCTGAACTAGTTTTTATCAACGCTTTTTTCTTCTCGCTCTATCGTCAAAACGGTTAATACATACAAGCGCCAAACACGTGTGATTATAGAGCAAGTAGCCCAGTCATTTTACGGTTTGAGCCTGGACTAATTACTAATTGCATTTTTGTTTCGGTATAATATTGAAAAGCCAATTCGAGCTCAGGAATGTGCCAAAATTAGAAAAAAATAACGTCAGCAACAGCTCCAATTTAAAAATTTTGATATTATCTCGTTCTAAAAATCCTGATGATAAATTTTTTTTTGCACCTATTTAAGGCTTTACCAGTATACACACTTCAAACATGGTGTAAATATGTTTGTCTACTTAGAGGGTTTTGAAATATACATTCGTATTTTCTAAAAAAAAATATTTTTTTAAATTTTAATGCCTATTTTATTGCTCAATAATAATGTATATTGTTAAATCTTACTCAAATGAGTGCATTGGTATTAATATTATTAATTTAAAAGCCTTTCGGGACACACAATTTTGATTTCAATGTTACGTAGCAATTTTTTTTTAATCTGGTTTAGGATAGTATTTTTGTCACTAAATGGTCCCGGTTACAGTTTAAAAGTCCAATTAATAATTACTCCCTACCTCGCCTAACAAAACTCCGTATAATGACTGGCCTAAAGCCCTACAGTATAACAATAAATAATAAAAACTTGTCAAGTTTGCGTCGGTTAAAGTCCCCGGAGAAAAGAAAACTGTATAAGTTGTTGTGTGGTGGTATGGCACTGAACTACTACTGTGGTACTCGGTGCGCGAGTACCAGTGACTCGCACTTGACCAATTTTATTTGCGTTCGTACGTTCGTTGATTCGATCCTAAACTCTTACAGTAAAGTTTATCAAAAATGAATTTAGCACTTCTTTTTATCGTGTGGGCAGCAAGCCCTGGTGTCAGAGTTCTTTCTGACCGCTTACTGCCTCTGACGTGGTTTTTATGTAACGACTTCTACCACCAGAGATAGTAACCGGGACTAATGGCTTAACATGCCATCCGAAGCACGGAATAATCTCAATCAATTTATCACTGACAAGGTTCGTAAGGAAAATCAACGTGTTTTGATTCCTAGGTGAGTGTAGTATCCACTGTCAATTAAAAATAAATAATCAAATTAATATCTTGGACATTATATCACTAAGACATCTAGTCCGGACTTATATTATGACGAGCTTTTACCCGCGACTTCGTCCGCATAAATTATATACCAGATTTTAAGTCAGATGATAAGCTATCAAACAAAAAAAGTTTCATCAAAATCGGTTCAGTAGTTTTTGTGTGATACTCGAACAAACAAACACCCAAACAAACAAACGAACAAACAAACAGACAGACCAAAAATCAAAAAATTGGTGATTTGGAATCAGGGACATCTAAAAACCATAATTATCGTAATTTTTTTTTGTAAATATCTTCAATGTACAGACAAATTTTTGTTACAGTTTTATAGTAGTTTAGATAACTAGCCAACGATGTGCGTTATTTCAATATATTATGACTAGGCAACGATATACAGGGTGTTTGGCGCATCGTTGGCCAAATTGAAATGGTGGATAGGAGGGGTCGTTGGCTAATTAGCCACAAAAAATTCCCGCGTCATGAATTTTTTTAGGTGAATTTTTTAGGGGTTTTCTCAAAAAAGTCCGAAAGGCATTTAAGCTTGAATACAAAAAAAAGTTGTAATTAAAAACCTCCAATATTTTTTTATTTGAATGTCCAAAGTTTTACGGTTCTATTTAAAATTAAATTACATGGATGCGGCTTCTAGTTTTTTTTTATTGACCTTAATTTTGTTTGAAAGAGGAAAAATAAAATTTTAATAAAAAAAAATCCATGATGCTGAAAATTTTTTTCGGGACGTGGCAAGATAGCAAACGACTCCTATCCACTAATTCAATTTGGCCAACGATGCACCAAACACCCTGTCTTTAATACATTATATCAAACAAACATCGATCACTCGAGTTCGAGTACCAATATTCATCTTCATCATGGGATTTGAATCCACGACCATCGGCCCACCAGGCAGATTTTTACATGAGATTGTGGATCTAGGCTAGAACAGATTTGTCTCTCAATTTTACCATTTTTATAGCTTGTGTAGATAGTAAAACATACATAAACATATTCCCGTCTAGATTCATTACACTTTCCACCCACATCATAAAACGCAACGTTTTTACAAAAAAAAAACACTCTAAATAAAACATCAAAATAGCTTTTCATTCCTCAGATATTACAGTCTACACTACGACAAAGTGCGTAATAAAAAATTCTTCGGTCTTCGCTTCGATCAAGTATAGTAGGTAGATTTTGAAACGCCGCTCGAAAAATGGCACCATCAAAGCAATGCACAATCTGGCAGCGTGGCTTGTATCGCTCTCAGTCGCTAATCGACCGTGCGTGCAAAAACAACTCACGAAAAGTGCAAAAAACAAGATGGAGTGTCATACTTTCAGTAAGTATCGCTTTGTAATCACATTATCTTCAATATTTTTTATATATCATGGCATTTAATCGCATTTTTTCTAATACTTTTGTTCATTTACAACCTCGCGGCAAGCACGCAACTATCCCTTTCACTCTCGCCTACGCGAGTATAGTGAAAAAGAACCGAGGATAATGCCTTAGAACAAGGTCGAAGGAGTCGTCATAACTTTTTTTTTTTCGTTCTTTTTAATGTGTTACATTTTAATGACTTATTTGATTAAATGTTTCGATCATTACTGTTTTCCGCAAAATGAAACTTTACTCTAAGGCGGTGTCCTATTGCCATCGCACGCGCGATGGTGCGATGCGATCTCATCGCGCGATGAAACCGATCGCGCGATCAAAAAACGTGTGTCCTAATTTGGTGCGATGCGATCGATCACCCTCCCTTGCTTCGTGTACCTGCACTCAGCGGGACCCCGTGTCCTAGAACGATGCGAGTATGTATGGGATTTAGTTCCGAATTTGTTCTATCGAATTCAATTAGAAATAATAAAAAAACCGTCAAAATGGAAGAATTAGATCCAGAGCCACCAACGGTCTAGGGCCTAAAAGTATAGGAAAGCTGGATTCAGTCTAGCTCGAAAATAGACGCCAAAGTACATCATTTAGCGTCGGTCTTATGACTCAAAACGGTCACAGATTTTTTTTTACAGCGGTCAGACAATCGCGAGAAAATGGGGTCTGGGCCTAAATATATAGGAAACGAACTGGATGCATTTTAAGAAAGAGCCCTCTTAGGAGAACACCACAGCAGATTTAGTTATTCTCAAATCGGTCACCGTTCAAAATCAGACTGGGGTTGAAAATTAAAAAAAATAGGTCTTGGGCCTAAACATATAGGAAATGTGAAACCAACTTGGATCGCAAGAACACATATTACCCATCACAAAAAACCCGGTCTTACATGGCGGATCGGTCACCTTTCCAGAATCGGACCACTTTTATAATATAACAAAAATGACAGATATCTCGCCAATGGTAAGTGATAGAAATAAATTTGTTATGAACAAAATTGTTGGAAATTTAATGGTCTTCACGTTTGTAATAACTTTGTTTACAATCCTATGCATAGGAGACGAGATATTTGTAAAAACTGAATAATTAAAATAGTAACAGACAGATATATCGACAACGGTTGATGATAGGAAAAGTTTTTGAAAAATAAAATTGTAGATAATGTTATGTTCTACAAGTTTTGTAACAACTTTGTTCACGATTTGACGCATACGAAACGAGATATTTGCAAAAAATTCTTAATTAAAATAGTAATAGACAGATATCTCGACAACGGTTCATGATAGAAAAAGTTTGTCTGAAAAACAATTGTAGACAATGTTATGTTTTACAAGTTTTGTAATAACTTTGTTCACGGTTTGATACATACGAAAAGAGATATTTGCAAAAACGAATTAATTAAAATAGTAATAGACGTATAGATATAGATAATAGACGTATCGTATAGATATCTCGAAAATTATTGATAATAGGAATAGTATGTGTAGCACAAAATTGTAGACAATGTTATGTACTACAATTTTTTTTACAACTTTGCTCACGATTTGATGCATACGAAACGAGATATTTGCAAAAAATTATTAATAAAAATAGTAATAGACAGATATCTCGACAACGGTTGATGATAGAAAAAGTTTCTTAAAGATACAATTATAGACAATGTTATGTTCAACAAGTTTTGTTTTAACTTTGTTCACGATTTGATGCATACGAAACGAGATATTTGCAAAAAATTATTAATTAAAAATAGTAATAGCCAGATATCTCGACAACGGTTCATGATAGAAAAAGTTTGTCTGAAAAACAATTGTAGATAATGTTATGTTTTACAAGTTTTGTAATAACATTGTTCACGATTTGATGCATACGAAACTTGATATTTGCAAAAACGAATTAATTAAAATAGTTATAGACAGATATCTCGAAAATTGTTGATGATAGGAATAGTTTGTGTAGCATACAATTGTAGATAATGTTATGAACTACAAGTTTTGTTATAACTTTGTTCACGATTTGATGCATACGAAACGAGATATTTGCAAAAAATTATTAATTAAAATAGTAATAGACAGATATCTCGACAACGGTTCATGATAGAAAAAGTTTGTCTGAAAAACAATTGTAGACAATATTATGTTTTACATGTTTTGTAATAGCTTTGTTCACGATTTGAAGCATACGAAAAGAGATATTTGCAAAAACGAATAAATTAAAATAGTAATAGACAGATATCTAGAAAATTGTTGATGATGGAAAAAGTTTCTTAAAAATACAATTACAGACAATGTTATGTTCTACAAGTTTTGTTATAACTTTGTTCACGATTTGATGCATACGAAAAGAGATATTTGCAAAAACGAATAAATTAAAATAGTAATAGACAGATATCTAGAAAATTGTTGATGATAGAAAAAGTTTCTTAAAAATACAATTACAGACAATGTTATGTTCTACAAGTTTTGTTATAACTTTGTTCACGATTTGATGCATACGAAAAGAGATATTTGCAAAAACGAATTAATTAAAATAGTAATAGACAGATATCTCGACAACGGTTCATGATAGAAAAAGTTTGTCTGAAAAACAATTGTAGACAATGTTATGTTTTATAAGTTTTGTAATAACTTTGTTCACGATTTGATACATACGAAAAGAGATATTTGCAAAAACGAATTAATTAAAATAGTAATAGACAGATATCTCGAAAATTATTGATAATAGGAATAGTATGTGTAGCATACAATTGTAGACAATGTTATGTACTACAAGTTTTGTTACAACTTTGCTCACGATTTGATGCATACGAAACAAGATATTTGCAAAAACGAATTAATTAAAATAGTAATAGACAGATATCTCAACAACGGTTGATGTTAGAAAAAGTTTCTTACAGATACAATTGTAGACAATGTTATGTTCTACAAGTTTTGTTCTAACTTTATTCACGATTTGATGCATACGAAACGAGATATTTGCAAAAAATTATAAATTAAAATAGTAATAGACAGATATCTCGACAACGGTTGATGATAGAAAAAGTTTGTCCATGATACAATTGTAGACAATGTTCTACTTATGTTCTTACTTGTACAACAGTGGTTGATTATTTTAATAAAACAACTTGAGTTTAATTATTAAGGCCAAAGGTTTTATTTCTCACCTTTATCAAACTTCGATAAAACAAAATATTAATTTTCTTATAGATTCGAACGTAAAAGTCAAACTGAAATATTATTTTTAACTTTTTTACTTTGAAGTCGGTTTTTATTTTTTTTGTTATTGAAACTCGAATTCTAGTCGTAAAGACCAAAAAAAATCTTTGCCTATGCCATTCTCCCATTTTGACGGAACACATTTTATTTCTAATTGGATTCGATAGAACAAATTCTAATCAAATTAAAGATTGAAAAATTCAGTCTCGAGCGGGACTTGAACCCGCACCCTTCCAAACCGGGGAAGTGCGTTATCCAATGGCTGTAATATGTTTGAAATCAATAATATTTGAAATTAGAACAAATTCTATAGAACAAGTTCTAGGACACGGGGTCCCGCTGAGTGTAGGTACACCCTTGCCTCGTCGCGCTCCTCGGTCGCGCGATCGAAATTAGGACAGTCAATACTGATTCCTATGTTTGATCGCACGATCGCACGATCGTGCGTCGAAAATAGAACAATTCGATCGCATCGCATGATCGCGCGATCGAAATTAGGACAGTCAGTACTGATTCCTATGTTTGATCTCACGATCGCACGATCATTATCATCGGACGGACGCATGATCGCGCGTGCGATGGCAATAGGACAGCGCCTGATAAATTAATGTTGAAGTTGAAAATATGTATTTATATCTGTATAAGTAAGAATTGACGCGGCGCGCCGCAGATTGGGTTTGGTTTAAGCGAGCGCGCATGATGGTTTTCTCGTTTTGTCGCTTTGTCGTGCGTGGAATGCTAGCCCTACTATTTATCTACCCTGTATTTGATCGCAGCCTACAACCGTTCCTTTAATATTTGAGAGTCAAAGCAATATTACTTCAAGTTTACTATTCACCCTAATCAATTGCATAATAAGTACAAAACAAAGGTAGGTACTTAATCAGGTAATCAGGGAAGCACCATAATTCTTCACCCCAAGAAATACAAGGTTTTATAGGGAACGAGCTTTTACCCGCGACTTCGTCCGCATAAATTATATACCAGATTTTAAGTCAGATGATAAGCTATCAAACAAAAAATGTTTCATCAAAATCGGTTCAGTAGTTTTTGCGTGATACTCGAACAAACAAACACCCAAACAAACAAACAAACAAACAAACGAACAAACAAACAGACAAAATTTTTGATTTGGAATCAGCGAAGCCTAAAAACCATATCGTAATCTTTTTTTTGTAAATATCTTCAATGTACAGACACACTTCTGTTACAGTTTTATAATAGTTTAGATAGGGCTAAAGATGCATTCAGTGTCATCCAATATTTTTTCTTTACATAAAATCTTATCACAAAGAATCGCTCTTCTGATGAGATTTGTTTAATGAAATTGTAATTTTATCACGTATTATTAGTTTATTACAAACTAAAAAAAAAAATCTCAGCGACTCCACACCTCCTATAATCCATGTTCCAAGCCACAGTGACAAGCACATGGCGCCAGTGTGACCAGATACAATTTTACGAAAATACCGAGCCACCGAGGAAAACATCATGAGGAAACCTGCATGCTTCAATTTCGATGCATGTATTGTACCTGCTGTCCGTTACAAGTGGCGACGGGCTCACTCCCTGTCGCACTGTACAGGGTTTCGGTACTACTAGTGAAACGTGGATGTTCTGATGTTTCAGAATATCTCTGACTCCCATCGGGGAATATAGTCGTGAGCATATGCATGCATGCATGCCGAGGCACCTCAAAAATACTGATTTGCAAATCAAGTTTTATTCATTTAACATCACAATAAATGTTAGAATGGATATTTTAACATTATATTCGGTTCGGAGGATTAAAATGACAAAAACGTAGGTACTATAAATTTGGGGATCTTTGCTCCAGAATGAAAATGTGGACTAAATCCGGGATTCCCTGAAAATGTTCACGAGGACGATCGCTACGGTGCTGCTATAACTTTTTATGCAAAAAATACCCAAAAATACTGACTTCCACCACTACATCTACAAAAATACTGATGCTCGGAAAAGTCGATAAAATATACCAAAAAAGTATTAAAATACAGAATCTGGTCACACTGCATGGCGCAGCGGCACGGATTACGGCGGCGCACTGCCATTTTGCCGCCATTGGCTATATATCGCCTTACTATTCTAACGCACGTCCAATAAAATGAGCACGTCTCACTCCTGCGTGTGCACGGTTTGGTAAGCAGTTCCAAAATGACGTTACACGCATATCCTTTGTGACGATTTTGTACTTTATTACTTTAACCGTAAAGGTCATTTCAAAATGAATATTTTTTAATAAGTAAAAAGTGAAACAACTGGCTTTCGACGTTATCACTGCGCATTAAGGTCTATGTTAAGATGAAAGGCTGACGAGGTATATACCTGAATAAGTATGAATTGACGCGGCGCCGCAGATTCGGTGTGGTTTTGCATAAGACTGTACGTCTATCCTATATTTGGTCGCAGGGTCTTCGTATAATTTTATATCACAAAAAAACGTATATAACCCCGCCGGCTTATTCGCTTTTTATAGCATGCCTACGGAGTTATTATTTAATCTATGATGCGGTACAACGTGCTGCTTTGATCTATTTTATTAAATAACATAAACTCACGACCATGTTTTCTTCCGGGGAGGACAGAAAGTCTTACCAACTCTCAAAGGTTCATAGCTCGCGTTAGTCCACCACGCGTGCCCAATGCGGATTGGTAGACTCTACATACGCATCAGAATTTCTTCTTCAGCGTATTCAGGTTTTCTTACGATGTTTTCCTTCGCCGTTTTGAGCAGTCGGTATTACGTACGTACATAAGTTAGAAAAAATAATTATTATAAGGTCCTTCTAAATATGCTGACACTTTTTTAAGGGGATGATCAGACCGTCAAACTGAACAACTTTCTCTGTGACACCAGCATCGAAACGGGGAAAAAAAATCAGCTGTTCCATACAAAACTGCAAACCTAATCGAGCCAAATGTATGGGACAGTTTTTTTCGCGATTTGCGAGTTGGTCCCATAGAAAAAGTTGTTCAGTTTGATGATCTGATCATCCCCTTAAAAAAGTGTAAGCATATTTAGAAGGAAACTGTATATGGCATATCGTCCGTACGGATTCGAACCCGGACCCTCATGATTGTGTGTCCATACCATCTCCGCACAAACGTGCCACCGGCTCTCTTGTTTACTAGAACATGCCAAAATATACAAGTTGAATTTCACGTGCCAAGTGTGTGTCGTACAACGCATAGCCTACAGTGCGAAATGCGACACGCTTGGCACTATGACCCGGTCAAAGCCAAACATGGACCCTTATCTAAATTTCACTTTGACCGGGTCTTTCCAAAACGCTGTTTAGCGTCAAGGTCTGCGAGATTTTAGTTCATCCTACCTACTATAATAATGTTCCATGCTTCTCAAACTTACCATAAAGAAATAACTACTCTTACATAATCAACGAATACCAATCCATTACATCACCCCAGCTACGTCTAGTAAAACAATAAAGTGATACAGCAAAACAAGCCTTCCTAGGGATCGCATTCATAATTTTATTGCTTTGACGTCACAAAAAGACCAATACAAGCATAATGTAGATAGGCATACATTCACGCATAAACACATAAAACTTTATTAGAGACTGCGGAGGCTTAGGGTGTATACACATCACCACGACACGACGCCGACGTCGTGATACGATGCGACATTGGGTCGCGCCGTTGCGTCATGAAAAATGTTCTTGGTAGATTGCCCTTTGCGGCATCTCCCAAACATAATAATATCGTAAGAACCGCTCCTCTTTTCTTTGTCAAAAGACATTTCAATTATTTATCTAAGAGTGGAACGTGTTATCGCCACCGTCATCATTTTCGCAACAGAACTGTACTTCCAGAGCGACGGGTAAAACACGGAATTAGATTCAATGTCAAAATTCCGTTGCGAAATCTTTCAGGTTACACTTAAGACACAAAATCAGTCTTTTGCGACTTAATGGGGAAAAAATAATGGGGATAGGACTCTAAGGAAAGATATCTTGACAAACTCCAACAGAAACAAACCCAACATAGTCCATAATATATGGAGAGAGCCACCGCACGATATAGCAGACTTTAACGACGCATTTTTGTGTTTTCCATAACGCGATGCCGTCATAGTGGGTTATATGACGCGACATGTCGCGTCGCGGTGATCTGTATTGGCCCTTAAATGGAAATATATTTACATGACCGACGCTAGGTTAGGACGTGGTCGTAATGAAGGCGTGATGAAGGATTCAGAAGGTCAGAAGCGATAAGGCGATATAATATTTTGCCTTACGTCTACACTGGAACTAAAGCAATAGTATTACAAAACCTTTGGTTAGTCTCGGTTTTTAGGGTTCCGAAGTCAACAAGGAACCCTAATAGTTTCGCCATGTCCGTCCGTCTGTCCGTCCGTCCGTCCGTCCGCGGCTTAGCTCAGAGATGCTTAGTACTAGAAAGCTGTAATTTGGCATGGATATACATATTAACCACGCCTACAAAATGGTAAAACAAAACCTTGAATTTTTTTTTAGGGTACCTCTCCTACACGTGAAGTGGGGATGAATTTTTTTTTCTCGCCTATCTCATGTTGTGGTGTATCGTTAAATAGGTCTTTTAAAAATGTTGTGGGTGTGAGAAAACCATTTTTCGATTTAGGGATCCGTTACGGTAAAGCGAAAATTTTTGTTAGAGTCAAGTGTCCCGTTAGACTATATACTATTACCTATTCTGTGCCGTTAGGTTTCCAGTGAGTAAAAATAAAGATAAGACACCCTCCTATATAACATGCTTCAATTTCGAGAATGGGCACACAGTTTCTCACACTGGACAGAGTTTGGACACTTTAAGTTTGGGCTAAATCATTGTGCTAAATCATTATTTGGGACGAGTCCTATTTTTTGTTAAATAACATAAATGTTTTTTTGCGATTTATATTTTGGATACAAATTGAAAATTGTTCAGTTTGTTGGTTTGAAGCATCCCGTTTAAAAATATGTTACCCATTTAATATGCAACGCAATTACGCAATTTTATTGATGTAGGTAACCTCCCTATTTTTGAAATCGTTTAAGAATTGAACGTGATCTATAAATTGAAAAGTGTATTTAATAATGATCATGCGTGGGCTGATACAAGGTAAAACGAATATTTATTTCCGGCAAATGGAATAAAGTGTGTTTTGAGCAGAAAATAGAATCTATAAGGATAATTTTATTATGAAACCGTAAATGTTAACTTGGGAAAAGGTATTTTGATTTCAAGTTTTCTGCGAAAAAAGGCTGAATAATTTCCTGAAATTATCAGTACAACCTAGTAGCATTTCGTCCAATACGTAGTTCGTTCGCATTTCGTCAATATACGTCGTGGAGAAAAATACACAGTTAAAATTATTTTTAGCCGACTTTAAAAAAAGAAGTTGTCAATTAGTCGCACGTTTTTTAAACCATGACTTTGTAGAAATAGAAATAGAAATAGAAATATTATTTATTTGCTTTGAAAACAGGTATACAAAAGATGGTAAAATATAAAAAATATAAGCTTCTTCTGTCCAGCTGTAGCAACAGCATGCAAATGTGTAACAACTTAAAACTAAACTGAGGTACAATAATTATTAACATTCTATATTTATGTTATTATTAGATTAGATTAGATTATACTATTTAAAATTTAAAAACTCTTCAACGCTATAAAAACTATGAAATATTAGCCATCTGTATAAATTTTTTAACATTAATTTGGTGTTTTGTTGTTTAAAGCTTTCGGGAATTTTATTATATATTTTGATACTCATATAGTAACAATTCTTCTGGTTTAAAGTTAACCTGGGATAATAATCTACAACGAGTCTATTTGGATACTGAGTGCGCTTAGGGCAGACATCAGAAACAGTTTTAAAAAGATGTGGGTGTTGCTTAACAAACTTGCAGATCTCGAAAATATACATACAAGGCAATGTTAGGATGCCAAGTTGTTTGAAAAAAGGTTTACATGAATCGAGTGGGCTTATATTACATATTGCTCTGATACATTTTTTTTGTGCTATAAATGCCTTTTGGACGTACATATCGAACCATTCACACAGGTTCTTAAGCCAGGAAGTCCTTCACATATGCATACTATATCTCTGCAAAAAGTCGTCACGGGCACCTTAACTCAATTTAAATTTCCATTTCCGCTGTAAGCAGATTAAAACTTCAAACAAAAAAAGTTACATACGAAAAATCTGTTTGTATATACGTGTGTTACACGCGTCTATATCGCGACGCACGTCCCAGAAGCAATTAGAAGTCCGTACGAACACCTGTTACATTTTCCCGTTTGTTTTGAATTCTAGAGAAATGTTACCAAGTGTTACATTTTCTGGTGTGTATAGAAATCGTTTAAGAGTTGAAGCTGGTGTTTCGAGCGTAGAGATTTTACTTTGAGAGTTTAATTTAAAAGCTTTGCAAATTATCACAGCTCTATGAGCGTCATATGAGATTTTGTAACTTGTGTAAGTAAAACTGCTCTAATACGGTAAAGGAAAACTTTTTGAAGAAACCTGCATACGCTGAAGAAGAAATTCTTATGCGTATGTGAAGTCTACCAATACGCATTGAGCACGCATGGTGGACTAGTAGAGCCCATACACCTTGACAGTATACAGGGTGAGATTGAGATTGAGAGTATACATGGTGACATTGATATCATTGGCATCCTTTTAAACTAAGAGTCTACCCATCAAACTGAACAACTTTTACTATGAGAGCAAACCGATCGGAGCAAAAAAAATCAGCTGTTGCATACATTTGAGTCGAGTAGGCATTGCAGTTTAGTATGGGACAGCAGATTTTTTAGTTGCTAAAAGGATGCCAATGATATCAATTTCACCCTGTATATAGGCTGTGCCCTGCAGTGGAACGTTTATAGGCTGATGATGATGATGACATAGCTTTGACCCAATTCTACAATAATATACGTTTGGGCCAGGTATGACCTGGGGCGGGCTTTTCAATGAAGTACAATTAGTAAAATTTGTATTTTAGAATGTTTAGTATGGTTTAAGTTTAGGGTAAAATTTGCTTGTGCTTTTACTATTTCAATCTTTAATATTATATAATAATACTAGCCACCCGCCCCGGCTTCGCACGGGTGCATTGCTGATATAAACCTTCGTCTTGAATCACTCTATCTATTAAAAAAAAGTAGTCTGTCGAAAAGACAAACGATAGAAATGAAACTTCCGCAGCTGTCAAATTTAAATTTCGAAATTCAGCCAGTTGAAAAGGTTGCCGATCCGAATTTCAAAGCCCCATAAAAATTTTCACTTCACAAACCCTACAATTCCCGCTTTGCATTTTTCCCCCGTCTGTTTCCCCAAAAGACCAAATTTTTCCCCAAAATCGCGGGAAAACCCCCAATCTGGCAGCCCTGTTTTGAAGTTTTGAAAGATCGAATTTGAAACCGTCATAGACAATTTTTTTTTCGCTTACGCTAAAAGATGGAATTTCTATTTAAAATTAAGTTGTCTTTACATTTC
The DNA here is from genome assembly GCA_922987775.1 of Agonopterix subpropinquella. Classification (NCBI taxonomy): domain Eukaryota; kingdom Metazoa; phylum Arthropoda; class Insecta; order Lepidoptera; family Depressariidae; genus Agonopterix; species Agonopterix subpropinquella. The sequence goes on from OV277714.1 coordinate 2,185,032, forward strand.
AGGAAGCGGTTGTCTTTACATTTCAGGAGTGCGATTTTTGAATCTCATACGTTGAATTCAGCAGGTTGTGGATCCGAATTTCAAAGCCCTCACATAAAAAGTGTTTCACTTCAAAAAACCGCATCAAAATCCGTTGTGTAGTTTTAAAGATCTACAGACAGGCAGCGGGAAGTGACTTTGTTTTATACTATGTATAGGTAGTGATTCAGTAACTTAATTCTACCATCATACTAGTTTAGATTTTATACTAAATACTATTTCATACTATATTAACCACAGTACTGTCTTTCTCTTAAATAAATTATACTTTTTCATTCTACCACTTACTTCTGTAAACAGGTTCAAGAGCAGTGACCACTCAAAATGCTAAGACAATTAATTCCAGCAAACGAGTGGGGAACTCGACTTGTAACCCGCAACGAATTTAATCAATGAAAATCGATAGCTTAATCTCCACCCAAGTAGACTGTACCAATTTATTGTTAGGACCTTATATACGATTTGTAGCACTAGTGGTTTTTCAGTGAAAAAAAAAACATAGAAAGATAGCTTATACGTTGCAATTTTGAGACACGTATTGTATTGTGTGCGTAACAAAAAAAGTAGCCTGTCGTAAAGACCGGTAGTAGAATAATAATGTCTATGGTAAAGACATACGATAGAAATGAAACTTCCGCAGCTGTCAAATTTTAATTTCGAACTTCCATCACATGAAATCTACGAATAAGAATAACTATGGAAGAATAACTCTAAACAAAAGCAACATAATTTTTGGCACCCTTTGAAAAATGTCATTTTGTAAGAGTTTTGGCGGCAAGGTGTAGTTTTTAAGGAACAAATATCGAACACTGTGTACTTTTTTTGGGGTCACTTTTTGAGCTTGATTTACATTTCTATACATTCTTATTCGTAGCATGAAATAGTTACCGATCCGAATTTCAAAGCCCTCCCATAAAAATTTGGAAGCGGTTGTCTTTACATTTCAGGAGGCGGAATATAAGTAAATAAAAAACAACCGCAGAAGCTGCGGTTGTTGTTTTTTTGAAACTTCCGCAGCTGTCAAATTTAAATTTAGAATTTCCGTTACACGAAAAGGTTGCGGATCTAAATTTCAAAGTCCTAACATAAAAATTGTTTCACTTCAAAAATGGGTCGAGTACTTAGGGTTATTATTCGGCTGCCTAAACATACCTTTGACTTGGCTCAATAAATAGATATTGCCTTTTATAATGACAATATCTGGGACCAACATATTTACTTGCCTTCCAAAACGAATGCACTAGAAAAAACAGACTCCCATCTTAAAATATGCAACCAGCTTGACTTTGATGATCGATTCAGCGATGCTCTACTATTCAAGGAGCGCCTCGAAAGCCTTTTAATATCCAGGTTATTAAAGTTCCTTCAATAATTTGCATATTGTAATTCCTAACTGCATAGTTGAGTAGCGCAACTAGCTGCCGCCCTAGCGAGGTTATTTATGTTGAAACGGACCTAATTTGTCATTCTCCTCACACAATAAATTGCGACCTAGTTAGGTGATCGACTTAGAATTCTGAATAGGCGACGATGCCATTCAAATTGTCTTCCTCGTTATGAACTGGTTAGACGTAAATAATTATAGATGCATAGATTGACGTTTTATGCAGATAGAGCTGTCTCCTATTGAATTCAGGGTTTAACGGACATCTTCATCACCATCTTATTTAAGTGCTATGCTCTTGTTTGTTGGTGGAGCATTCGCCGATCTTTTTTCCGCAAGTGTCTTGAATTCGATACGACATTTACCTTTTCCTGCACTTGAGCTAGATCACTCTGTCTAGGTCTTTCTCTGCCTCTCTATTTTACTCTATTCTACAGGGTGAAATTTATATCATTAGCATCCTTTTAAACTAAGAGGCCTTCGAACTGAACAACTTTTACTATGGCAGCAAACCGATCAGAACAAAAAAAAATCTGTTGGTGCACACATTTCAGTCGCGAACTCGCGCGTCGACGTTACAGTTTAGTATGAAACAGCAGATTTTTTATTTGCACCGATCGGTTTGCTCCCATAGTAAAAGTTGTTCAGTTTGATGGGTAGACTCTTAGTTTAAAAGGATGTTAATGATATCAATTTCACCTTGTATATTCCCTTTCAATCAAGTTTTAAAGAAATTGTCGTTTTGTATCAAGTGTCCGATCATTTTTCCTTTCCAGTTTTTATAATATTTCTGTAAGAATAGGCTGGAATGGTGAATTTACACCATCAAACTGGACAACTTTTACTATGGAGCCATATACAAAACTTATGCCCGATTCACAATGTATGATATGAAGTTGGCTCCATAGTGAAAATTGTTCGGCCTGCCATGAAACTCCACCATTTTGCTTGTGGCTTAAGTTATTGTATTTTAGTACAAAAAAAATATACGATCGAATTGAGAAACCTCCTCCTTTTTTGAAGTCGGTTAAAAACTTGGGACTCGCACTTGACCGGTTTTATTTTCACTATGCTTACTCTGAAAACTCATGCTAATGCCACACATCTTACAACTCAAAGAGAATAATCTTCCGAAGCGTATGTGTGCGTACGTTCCAATAATCCTGTTTGTGTTTTAGCGCGAAAATTTCTAAACGAATTTTCAAACTTGAAACTCGTAAGTTTTAAGTTTTGTTTATCCAATGGAAATTTAATATTTGTTTTGTTTCTTGGTTCATAATTAATTAAATTTGTTGTCTCTTATGGTAATTTTTGTTTCTCTTTGAAACAAAATTAAATTGCGAATCTTATTAACTACTAGCCTTTTCTCGGGTCGTCAAGCACGTATCCAGACTTTGGGTTCGAGGAGGGATTTTCATTGAAAAACGATGTAAAAATTATAGTTGTTACTCGTATCACTGTTCCGAGTGGCGTTCCGAGTGGCGACCGCGTACCGGAAAGCGCAGCGTGAGTAGGCCCCTCACACGGTGGACCGACGACCTGGTGAAGGCGGCGGGAACCCGTTGGATGAGGGCAGCGCAGGACCGGTCGTTATGGCGATCCTTGGGGGATGCCTATGTCCAGCAGTGGACGTCCATCGGCTGAGATGATGATGATGAATCACAGTTTCATACCAATATTGGTATTTGGAATGGATACGTGCTTGCGCGTCGTCGCCGGTGTGGATTTCGGAAATCTTTAAGTCCCAGTAACACCCCTTTTAGAATTGCTTTTCTCTGTGCCAGCCAACTGGATGTAAAATTATGTATTCCAGCACTGGTAGCATGCCAACCCGCGATAGCCGTGATACGGCTTTATCACGTCTTTTATCTCGTTCGTTCGCGCGCAAAAGAACGAGATAAAAGGCGTGATAAAGCCGTATCACGGCTATCGCGGGTTGGTATGCTACCAGTGCAGATGTCATGTCATTTATAATGAGAACCGGTAAGGTTTGGAACTCTCTCCCTGCTTCTGTCTTTCTAAGCAAATACAATTCAACTCTATTCCAATGAAGTGCGGAAGTGGCGATATAGCGAACATCGAAAGTGCGGGTACAGGTACCAGCCCCCTTACCCGCACTTTCGATCTTCACTATATCGCCACTGTTTCGGTCCGCACTTCATTGTAATAGAGTTGAAATTGGAACGAAAACATTCACGCAAAAGTTCGAATCGAATGTGCGGGTAGACCCTCAGTATCGAGTTAGTATCGATTCTTACGCTCTAATTTATCGTATTTCCTCGTCTAACGATCTAAAACGCAATACTGTTGCCTTCTGTATTGCAATTTCTAACTAAATGGAATATTATTGGCCGTATGTATCTAAACTATTATAAAACTGTAACAGAAGTGTGTCTGTACATTGAAGATATTTACAAAAAAAAATTACGACATTGTTTTTACCTGTCCCTGATTCCAAATCACAATTTTTTTGATTTTTTGTCTGTCTGTTTGTTTGTTTGTTTGTTTGGGTGTTTGTTTGTTCAAGTATCACGCAAAAACTACTAAACCGATTTTGATGAAACTTTTTTTTTTGATAGCTTATCATCTGACTTAAAATCTGGTATATAATTTATGCGGACGAAGTCGCGGGTAAAAGCTCGTGTGTAAATAAAAATCTATACTTTTAGATCTTATTTAACAAAACTCTATGCTCTACATTACCTTTCAGGGAATTTTTGGAAGTTCTTGACAATCGCTTTAGAATCATAATTATTAAAAAAAATCTTTTTTTAATCTTTTTTTTTTTAATGTAACTTTTTAGGCATTTCAAAATGACAGATTCAACTGTGCCCTCAAAGGGCATTACAATAAAATGAATCTATGACAACTCTGCTATTTAATTAATCGATACAATTTTTTTAATTATTATTGGTATAGTCGGCCGTAATAAGTTATATAAACTTTAGTACTACGACGTAGAACAAAAGTGTATACAATTTATTGCGGCCGACTGTACATAATCGAAACTGTAGCTCAATGCTAGATAAAAAAAAAATATCATCGAAATTATAGCACCAATTAACTTTTCACCTAACAATAAATCATCGAAGTAACATAGACCCAATCATAGACCGATGTTTTTTTTAACGCAAGCCATACATCGTACAATAAGTATGTTCGACAAAAAGAGTTTTGATTTAATTCTATTTCGATCAAACGTCTGTGTATTTTTTTAATGATTAGACAAAATAATCCATCGCTGTATCTGGTGAAATGAACCATTAACTTGTCTTTTTCTCAAATGGTTCTGAAAAAATGGTCGTCATTTCGTCTTAGATAAACTGTAATTTGACGTAACAGATTGGGTTCATCGTAATAGACCGAGATCCGACCATAAAATTATGCACCCATTTCTTAGGCGAACGAAATGTGATTCTAGTGAATTACACAGGGATTAATTCAACGCCGCCAAGTCGCCTAGAAAAATCTTGCCGCAAGTACCATTTCTCTTATGATTTGGCATAACTTCTTTGAATCTGCCAACCCTATAGTTGCGGCAGATTGAGAAGTGGCAACCCTAGTTTTTCCAGTACTTTAGATCAATCTCCTTTCGATGGCACCTTATTTACTTCCCAAACAGACAGTTTGAAAAAGTTATACCAAAAATCATAATGGAAAAGTTACTTGCGGCAAGATTTTTCTAGGAATCATGGCGGCGTTGAATTGACCCCTGTGTAAACATACATTAGAATCACATTTCATTCGCCTAAGAAAGAGATACCTACATAATTTTACGGTTGGATCTAGGACCATCAGAAGAAATGCGGCGGTCAATTCCAAGCAAATGCATGGCCACTTCAAAAGCAGAACTGAATCAAACCTCTTTCAACTATTATTTTACAGGAACCAAACAATGCTTGTCATTTCCTCTGCCAAGAATAATGGCGTGGAAGAGCAGTGCTATTGTCGAATATAATGACCCCTTACGTCGGTATTGTTCAAAGGGTGGGGCGAAAACAATCTTAATTGGAGCGTCCGTTCGAGTAGCAATGTTTTAGAACAAGAATCTAAACTGGGTTCCTATTGAAAAGTCGTAAAATGTCATCAAAAACCTAACTTAACAACCTAGAAATCATTTGAGTGTTACATACTATGTTTTAAAAAAGTAAAGCAAACGAAAAAAGTGGTGGCACTCCCGGAGTGCCGGCAGAAGTAAAAACTTAAACATATAAAGTACTATCATTTATGCACGCATTTATGTAGTAAAATACAATATTCATTTATTGCGCTATCGTACACAAACATGACAATTTATGCCGCTTAAACGAAACAGCATGAACAGGCATACATTTTTGCCGCGCGGTAGAGAGAGGGGGATATGTCTGACCAATTTTCGATCAGTTCAGGCCTTCGATAAATCGCCACTGTTTCGGTCCGCACTTCATTGTAATAGAGTTGACATTGGAACGAAAACGTTCACGCAGTTGCGAAGTTCGAATGTGCGGGAAGAGGCCCTGATCAGGGTGACATCACGGTCCTGACGCGAGTTTAACATTTTTGACCCATATCAAAAAAAGTGCACTACGCCGCTAAAGAAGTTTTCACTTCACTTCTTACCATAATGTACAATATATATATATTTTTTAATTTGTAATTGATTTGTTCAGGTAACTGTACTATGTAAATGTACTATTTTATTTCTGTTTTTGGGTTAGGTACTTCCTATTATCAGGGTTCCTTGTTTGACTACGGAACCCAAAAACGGATTAAAAATGCAACTTATTTATGAATGGATAGTTCGATTATATTTTTAATAAAAACTTATTTTTATTATATTACTGAATTTGAACGTATTTCGTGCAGGTAAATAAATATATTGTACTAGCTGTTGCCTGCGACTTCGTCTGCGTTACCCGGATAAAAAGTACCCTATGTGTTAATCCAGGCCATGGTCTATCTTATCTGTATGTCAAATTTCATCAAAATCCGTTCAGCAGCTTTTGCGTGAAAGCGGAACAAACATCCATCCATACTTACAAACTTTCGCGTTTATAATATTAAGTAGGATTTCAAGTATCCACTCAATCATGTTATTTATTTTCGTCTACCAATGATAAAAAAACACTTGTCTCCTTCTAGGAACACGGAAACACGGACACACTAAGAGAGAAAACAGAAAAAAAGAAAAACTACGAAAAGTCAACCATTTCCAAACGCGACATTTCATTATTTCCCAAAAACAATTCGTTTGAAGTGTATTTGGGTTCTCAAAATAATGTTTGAAATATAGAAGTGGCTTTTTGTAATGAAATAAGTGGAAATAAGATGCTCGATAGGACGTCAAAATGGCGGCGAAATTGAAAGACGTGACATTGACAAGACGGAAATTGGGATTTCATAAATTGTCTGTGATATGAAGCTATGTAGAAGAAAGGCCATAGGAAGTACGGACAAAATGTTGTTTAAACATACTACGACCACGATAATCCCTATCGAGGTGGTCACAAGCTTTTGTACAATTACCAACAAAAATTTTAAGCGTACATTTGTAGCAAGGCTCACTTGGAGCACATTGAAGGTTTCAGGAAACAAACAAAAAACTGCAGGTTTCACAAAATGTTTTCAAATAAGAATGTTAATATACCTACTTACCGAATTTTTTCCCGATAAAACTCAAATTTAAGTATCTGAACGTACTAGACTAGAGAATTAGTGAACTTACCAGAAGTGCGATTTTTGAACATCATACGAGCGACTCGGCAGTAGAAAATGTTAAAATTTCTATGGAGATTATGCATCTTTCTACTGCCGAGTCGCTCGTATGGTGTTCAAAAATCGCACTTCAGAGAATTGTATCACGTGTCGTGACACATTTCTATTCATAAACTTAATATTACTAGGTATCGTAAAATATTAAGTTTATGTTTCTATTACTCTAATGTAAGAGAGAGAAACAATTATTTAGTTTGTGTTCTCTTTCCACTATGAAAGCATTCAAAATACTTGTGCTCGGTAATTGAATAATGATGTATAGAACAGACAAAGCAAATAAAATCTGTGCACCACGATCAGCAGTCTAGGTGTCGCCTCTAGTAGGTACCTCAATGTGTTCGGTCCGATATTTCTAATAAATTAATGATCTATATTGTATATCCATTACTTATTAAAAAACAATTGGAAATTAAGTATAAAGCAGTACGAGAATTATGGCTGGCTATAATTCGATGCAGCGAGGCAATGCAGCTAGCATAATGGGCATCTTTGAGCGCGATATGATGCGGGGCTGTTTATTTGATTCATCCATCACAGCCCTTGATCAGTCCGACTTCGGACATGACATGCTGTCCCTCACCCTCGAGGCCCTCGACCTCGCCCGGGGCGAGTAAGTGAGGGAGAAAACGTCGTAGAGTTTATTTGATTAGTTTTTATACCTATTTAATTAAATTTTTAGTACGGTATTTATTCTGTGGTCTTCTATGAGAATAGGCAGACGGAAGAATTTCTAGCCGCATCTTCTCTATAGCTACAACACGTTCCGACGCAGTGGTAGCTTCATAAAAAGATTTGACTTTTAATAAGTGGGCTTCAAGCTCCTATATTGAATAAATGATTTTGTGTTTGAGTTTGAATAGTAATAATAAAGAATGATATTTCGTTTATGAATACCTAGAATCTAGGTATTGACCATCTAGGTCCTAAATGATCCCACTCCCCACCTTTCTGATTTCCCTTTCTTACCTAGTCCACCCTAGTCCTACTATCCTACTTAATATTATAAATGCGAAAGTTTGTAAGTATGGATGTTTGTTACTCTTTGACGTAAAAACTACTCAATGTATTTTAATGAAACTTTACAATAATATAGCTTATACATCAGAATAACACATAGGTTACAATTTATAAAGATAATAAATAAATAATAAATATCTTGGACAATGTCACACAAATTATCTAGTCACATTTAAAGTACCAGAATCTAGCCTGGACTTGTATTATGATGACAAGACAACGATATACAATACATATATAAATACAAACATCCATGACTCGGGTACAAATATTCATATTCATCATACAAATATTTGTCCCTTACGGGATTCGAACCCGCGACCCTCGGCACAGCAGGCAGGTTCACTACTGACTGTGCTACCGGGCCGTGCAAAGATATTGCGTGAAATGTCCAAATCCTACGCAGACGAAGTCGCGGGCACCAGCTAGTTTGTAATAAATATTGACATTTCACAACTTTTTCGTTCCAGCGAACATTGACGATCGAATTTCGACACTTTTCCTTTAATCGTTGCCGTTGTTGTAAATTGTTGTTTTTAGTGTTCCATACCAAAATTGGCAAAAGGTAATAATGGAATCGCTTCGGTGTCCGTCCGTCCGTCCGTCCGGCTGTCACACGCATTTTTGTCACAGGAACCGTTTTAGACATAGGAACGTGAAACTGCGAAATTGCGAAAAAACACAAATGTCCCATATATTTTGGGTCGAGTATGTTGCAGTTTTGGATGGATCAGCTGGTTTTCTTTACGATTTCAATGTTGGTTCCATATAGAAAGTTTTTCACATTGATGTGATGATCATTCTCTTAGAAAACTATCACCATTCACCAAGGACACTATACAATTTTAGGTATTACTATCATAAAATAATGTACTACTAATTTATATAATAATGTTTACAGATATTGTTTATGTTTATAGATATAGGAGTATCATCAAACTAAATAGGTACATAGGAACCTAAAAGCCTCAAAGGGTCTCATATTTCAGGATTAATATAATTAATCCTAAAGCAGTTTACACAAAGACCTCCTTGAGTCCCCATTTAGGGAACCCTAAATAATATATACGAACCCCGAGGCGATTGTTGTGGGCCCTTTAATTATCTATCAAATACAATATTCATGCCGTGTCAAGATTCGGCTTGTTTCTGTACAGAGATTTTAATCAGTTTGAGATGTGAAATGTAGACATTATTGACCCCATTTCGTACTTGACTCAATTTGTAGGCTACGTCTTCAAATCTACAAGACCATTATAAGACCTGTCGTCATATAAGGATCAGAGTGTGAAGCCACAAAAGGGATGGATGAGAAACGACTGAATGTAGCTGAGATGCGATGTATGTGCGGTGTAACTAGAATGGACAGGATTAGATATGAGTTAGGGGAAGTTACAAGTTGCACCTATAAAAGAAAAATTGTGGAGTACTAGACTATCATAGAGAGTGATGATAGCCCATACGAAAGAAAGCAAGCGCCTCAATCATAATGCCGCGGTTCGATTCCTGGCCTGTACGACCACTAAGTTCTTCGGAATTTATGTACGTTTGCATTTATCATTTCCTAGCTCGGCGGTGAAGGAAAACATCTTCCTGTATTCCCGAGAATGAAAAGTAAATACCATAAGTTCGGAGGTATGCGTAAAATGTGGGTAAGCTTGGGGCAAACACAAAGGACCAGCGCTGGTCTCAGTATTACATCCCTTGCTTGCCCAACCACAAATAATAATAATAATCATATTATGGGCGAGCATAATTATGATGCGGAGAGACGATTATTAAGTATGAATGTAGACGGCTGTAGTAGGAGAGAGACGCCGAAAAATAGATGGATGGATTATGTGAAAGATCACGAGTAAGGATCAAGATTGCGTTGTAAGGATTGTGTTACGAGAGCTGAATTGACGGCTAAGAGAAATGAATAGAAGAGGATGACAAATTGCGCCGACCCCAAATAATTAGATAAGAGAAATACAAAGACGATGATCTTCAATCCACACGTAGATGCTCTTTGTTTTCAAATTCAAAGTCACTCAGTAAGCTATAGAGAGCTATGCTCGGAGTTTCCCAGAGAGAACGCGTCAGAAATCAGGTGATACGTTAAACAGAATAACAAATGTGGTTCAACATGAATGAGCTCGCTTGGATGGTAGCTAGTTGCGCTACTCAACTTGCTTAGATATTGCAACATGTCAATTCTCTCAGCTGAATAAAATCACCTGCTCCATACATATGGGTCGAATAGCCATTGATGGAAAAAACAATTTCTTTTTGTGATTTCGTTTTTGGTCCCATTGTAAAAGTTTGTCAGTTTGATGGTATAAACCCCCTAACTAAAGTGTCTAATTTTTTTAATTTTGCACCCTGTCTAATAATAATATAAAATATAATTCTTAAAAAAAAAACCAACCATGCACATTAAAGAACCATTTAAAAACAATGGTTTTCCTAGATAAAATGGAAGTTATATTGTAGTTTGAAATTGTGATAGAATTCTTAGAACTAGGAAACGGGGTAGCCTTATCTCGAAACAAACTTGTAACTAGGTGAAATTCCCAAAACGAGTTACAGAGAAAAAAGTTAGATTGATTCATGAATTCGCAATATCAATCTTGTTTCGCAACGCGGTCAAAGTTCAGCGGTATTGATCGTTTGGTCGGGTTGACCGAAAAATTGCATGTTAGCCGATCGGTCATTTACCAGATGATGAATGGAGTGACAAATTTTGTTGGCACCCGTTCAGTTGTGAAACGAGGTCGGGAATCTTTGTTTTTGTGAGGTTTGTGCGTTTTATTCGACTGGGTAGGTTTTGGCTTTAGCTGATAAGATGAGTGCTGTTTTTATTTTATTTTAATCGAAAACTTTAAGTATGAAATTATACAACCAACTTAATATTTTGACGGTTTTTTAAGAGGATGATCAGACTATATCAAACTGAACAACTTTCTCTACGGAACCAATATCGAAATCGAAACAAAAATCTGCTGTCCCATTATACAGGGTCCTTCTTAATATTCTGACACGTTTTTAAGGGGGTGATCGGACCATCGAGCTGAAAAACTTTCTCTTTAGGACAAACATCGAAATGACGAAAAAAAACCTGTTGTCCCATATGTAGTGTCTGTGCGAACGCGTAGTGGGGGCAGTTGCCTGCCAGCCTTTGTCGGGTGCGGACGTGCGCGCTCCGCATATACTACCTGCCTAGTGAGCAACAGTAAATGTGTACTTATTTAGCAAACCCTACATGTGGCGACGACGGGATCTTATTTTACGTAAGTGCACACTGTATTTTATCTGGTTTTGAAATAAAAACAAAATACAACGTCGGAATTTTGAAATTAAAGCGACGTTGTAAAGTATTATTTCACGCAGCAGAGTAGCGTGTGTTCACGACTATGTTCCCCGAGGGGGTGGTCAGTGATATTCCGAAAACTACGAACAAAGCGAATATCTATTATCTAAAATAACGTTCTATTTTGATTTAAAAGGACAATAACGATAATTCATTATAATTTTATCCACGAGGGCTATCATGGTACTTTCATTTATTTACTATGCCTATTTCATTAGTTTTCATGTCAAAAAACATTGGATTCTTAGTTTGTGCGGTGGTTGACAATCTATAACACTGATTATTTTTCTTTTCATGAACTATGACCATCAAACGCTGGAGGAAAAAGAGGAAAGGGGACACATCAGGACGATAGACGCTATGCTGGGGTCGAGGTCATAAGAATATACATACCACAAATCGAGCACCTGTTCGAACGATTGCTGCGACTAGACTCCAATCCTAAAGGTCATGTACAATACATTACCATACATGTTTTTATAATAGACTTACGCTCAAGCCATAATCCTACGGAGTAGGCAGAGACTACGACAATGACTATCTCATAATATGAAGTTATTCAGCTAGATTGAGGAGTATGTATATCTATGCAAGCCGTTTCATTAGGACCTCGACTTAACAGTCGACGCCGTCTGAGGATCTTACAAAATCCTTTCTTACGAAATCCCAGAATACATAAAATCGTAAGAGTGTCGTAATCGTGACTCTGTCTATGTTACCTACCTACACATAACTCGACGGAGTAGCGATAGGTGCCCTATGGCACTCGCGTACCGTTAAAGGTTAAGCTGAAGGTCAGATACGGTCGGTCGGTCCGTCTGTCAGTCGATCGATCGGTCGGTCAGTCGGTCGGTCGGTCGGTCGGTCGGTCGGTTGGTCGGTCGGTTACAGTTGCCGTTAAGGTTAAGGTTAAACAGACAGATACATATTTACGAAGACTACTAATTGTCTGGTTACAATGATTAATACTATAAATTGTAGAAAACAGGCGTATAATAACATCTTGAATATTATAGTGTTATTTATTATAAATATTATGTAACGCTGCGTACGTATAGATACGAGTGAGTAAATCGGTGCAAAACAGTAGCCAATGCTCATAAAATTTAACACAAATACCTACCGGATTACATAAGGTTTCTGCATAGGTATTATGTCAGTGTAAAACTATTTTGATATTCAATCACAATCAATATTGTTTGTACCTAGTTATCCCTAAGGACTTGTGATAAGGGAATGACTTGCAAAGTTGCAACTATTTAACAAGGGGGCAAAAAGGGATTTCTTGCAAATTTCCGTTAATCTATACCATACGTCTAACTTAGCGATTCAAGATGAATTCAATTCTAAATACACTGTTGAATATGCTATATCGTTTGCACCGATAGTTACTGACTTGACTACGTATCAGTATAATACACTTTATACATGCTTACCGAATATTAGGTTCCAAGCGCGAGTCACGCGAACTAAAAGGCGATAAGTATAAAGTGCGAAGTAGGTAAAACTACAGTAGTTAAAGGACCATGCAGTGATTAAACTGTTAGTAAAAACTAAAAGGTCAAGCAGATGCATCATACATGCAGGGATATGCAGGGCCATGCAAAGTCATGCAAAAATATGAAACTGCAATAGTAAAAGGACTATTCAATAACTAAGTTGTTAGTAAAATCGGGAAAGTCATGCAGTTACATACAATGCCATGCAAGGCCATGCAGAGCCATGCAAATATATGCAACTACAATAGTTAAAGGACTATTCAGTAACTAAGTTGTTAGTAAAAACAAAAAGGTCATGCAGTTACATACAAGGCCATGCAAGGCCATGCAAACCCATGCAAATGCAATGGTGACAGGATCATGCAGTTATTAAACTGTTAGCAAAAGCTAAAGGGTCATGCAATTATAAAATGATATTGGTTAGAGAACCATGCAACTATCAGGTCATTAGCGAAAGCTAAAGTATCACGCAACTATTAAATGATAATAATTATGTGTTATAGAACCATGCAACTATCAAGTTGTTAGCGAAAGCTAAAGGGTCATGCAAATATACAATGATATGGGTTACAGAACCATGCAACTATCAAGTTGTTAGCGAAAGCTAAATATCATGCAACTATAAAATGATATGGGTTAAAGAACCATGCAACTATCAAGTTGTTAGCGAAAGCTAAAGTATCATGCAACTATAAAATGATATCATCATCTTATCATCATCGTGTTATAAAACCATGCAACTATCAAGTTGTTAGCAAAAGCTAAAGTATCATGCAACTATAAAATGATATGGGTTACAGAACCAAGCAACTATCAAGTTGTTAGCGAAAGCTAAAGTGTCATACAACTTTACTATAAAATCATATGGGTTATAACCTATAGAATCATGCAACTATCAAGTTGTTAGCAAAAGCTAAAGGGTCATGAAAATAAAATAGTTACTGCACTCATATTATATAATTGTACATGAACTATAACAGCAGTTAAATTAAAAGTCCTTAATTGCAGTGGCTGGCGGTTACGCTGAATATTTTAAGTGCCTAAGTGTATGTGCTTATCACAGACTTACTCTCTTGTCCTTACTTCCTTAATATTATAAATCGTAAATTGATACGATCCTGAAGCAGGTAACTCTGACCAGTAGTTATCTGAATGAAATGAATAAAAAAAAAGGAATGGAAAGGATAGGAAAGGAATGAGATGAGATGAGAGGAGATCAAATAGAATCAAATAAATTCGAGTGAAATTAAATGAAATCAAATCAATTCGAGTTAAATCAAATGAAATGTTAAAATCTTTTCATTGAAAGAATAATGGTCAATTTATAGTCCAAAAGTAATTTTGGGTCGTCATATTGCGTGCATATATTAATGTGACATTAAAACATTATTCGAGCATCCGGTGCACATCCGAGATATTGACAAAGCCTGAGGGGATTGCTTAGTCTCCTTTTACGACATTAATATTATGTTTGGTGCTATTCTAAGCCGGACATTACACGACCATTCATACCTACTTAAAAGTGTCATCATGATACACGAAATGCAAAGGACCAAATAAAAATAAAAAAACTATGTTTATAGTATCGAAACTAATACAGGCCATGAAAATTAGTCAAAACTGGACAATTAACAAGCAGAAACTTTCGGGTTCAAATAATCCTAAATGAGCCATAGGCAAAAAAACTCAATGTAAAACTAAAACTATGGGCTATTAAATGTCTAGAATAAATATATATTGGACATAAATATAAAATAAATAAATAAGAAATGATAAAGATCTATGGAATGTTAGCAAATACTAGAGCTATATTTTATGCTGTCAAATGGAACATATGTACCAATTTAAGTAACGTGACCCAATAGTCACAGTCTTTATGTACTAAAATGCAATGATAAACAGCGAAAACATAGACTAAATACTTAATTCTAAATTTGCAAAGAAATTGAACACACAAGACATACAATTATATGCAATAGTCCTGTACCTATACTAGGTTTCTTTTGAACACCTTTTGTTTATTATTCCATAAAGTTCATTGCAGAAACTGGAAACATGAGGCAAGCATTATAGCTATCTAGCCAATAATAATATACTACTCGAAATCTGTCCACAGGTACAAGGAGCGTATCACACTGAAATTGATTTTGACGCTAAGTGCCATGGACAACGATATTTTACGAAGACATAATCAAAGTTTGTTTGAGTAACAAATTATTTTCGAATGGCCACTCTTTTCAATTTAAGAGCACCACCAATATTGTCCAAAAGAAAATGTTTATATTTTAGCCAGAGAGTAAATCAAGGTATAAGTGATACTTAATGAAAATGTTTTGTGATCAAATCCAATTACCTATTGAAGTAAAAATTGAATAAGGCATATGCCTAATTAGAAATTACGAGTAGTCTTGCTAATACTTTTGTAGTTCAACAGTACACCTTTTCTAGTAACAATGTGCAATCTCACGTTGGTTTAATAAAACCTAAAAAAAATATTTTTAAATTGTTCTACGTACGGTTAAACTTAGTTGGATTTTATATAAGTACCTAACAAAAGTAAACTTAAATCCAAACTTAACAAACGTGACAAAAGTATATAAACTGTACTATCCTACCACAAAGTTTTAAAATTACTTGGAATGGAAGTTGATCGCGATTTGTCAATCTTATCTTGCTGTTTGCTTAACCAACCCTCACTCCTGAAATAACGATCACAGTTCACAGGTCAAGAGGAAAAATAAATTAAGGTTTATTAATTTAATGTAATTAGGTTACAAAATTAATAGTGTGTCATATAAAGTGGGACTAGACTTTAAATTTTACACAATAAAACTAAATGTTGTACAAATAATACAAATTGTAGTTAAAATCTTGAAATATTATAAAAAGGAAAGGGATAGTCTAGACTCTAGAGTAGTAAGCTAAAGTTGAATGTAAATGCCTACTGGGCTCAGTATTGGCACAGAGTACTATGGGTACTGGAAAGCTTTTATTAACTATTAATGAAATGAAATTAAGCAGTAAGAAACGTAACCTTTAATAATCAAAGATTATCAATCATAACACATTATATTGTTATGTTATAGCGATGTGCATAGTGGAGTTTCTTGCGCCGTTTCTTCTCCCAAGCGAAGCACCTTCCGAAGCGGTGGTAGATTCATATAGAAATATATAAAATATTAAGAAAATATAAAATAAATGCAAGCTGTAGTACTACTGACTTTATAATAATAATTATATTCATATGTACCTGTATTGCTTATAGTTTTGATATTAAGTGTACTGTTACAAAATACATCGGGCTCGGTAGCGAAATTGGATAACGCACTTCCCCGGTTTGGAAGGGTGCGGGTTCAAGTTCCGCCCGAGACTGAATTTTTCAATCTTTAATTTGATTTGTATGGAAGAGTTACATTTTTTTCTCGATTTCGATGATTGTGCCATAAGAGAAAGTTTTTCAGTTTGACGGTCTAATCATCGCCTTAAAAAAAGTGTCCGCATATTAAGAAGGAACCTATAGAAAGTTCGTTCTTCTTAGGGGTGGGTGGTTTTTCAGAATAACCGCATTTTCACTATCATTTCTGAAAAAAAAATGTAATTAAAAATTCGCCGCCGTTAATTAAAATACATTTCATTTGCTTCTAAAAAAATATATTAGGATTCTTTGGTATCTTGATAGCAAGTACTTAAGATAAGTTTATTAAATATAATCCTAACGCTTTTTATATTGGTTAAAAAGCTAGATTACAATTTACAAAAAACGCCAAATAAAATTAACCCAGCCGGCACGTTTGACTAAATTAATTGAAACGTATTTTTCAAGCGAGGTAACATTTTGCGGTATCGCTTACCCCTCCACCCTTAACTCATGTTTCATTCTCATCACATCAAAGGTACGAATGTGAAACAATTTCTCCTTTTTACCTTTTTTTTTGGGTAAAAAAGACAAATTCTGGCAACCCTGTGGTTAATGCGGTTCGTAATTGTTTCAAAGAGTAAATTTACCCGTCTGTCTATGCGTTATTTTTCTTTAATTTTCCTTTTAACAGATGTACCCAGAAAGGTATAATTTTGGTACCATTTAATACATTTTTTTTGTACGTTTGGAAGTATTCGTTAACATTTAACTGACATTAAATTAAAAGATGTTTTTTTAGGGTGCAGAACTACAGATACAGTATAAACACAATGTATAACGTTTGCTTATGATAATAGAATAAATATTCTTTTAGAATTAAATGCGTTCCTAACGAACTTAATAGACTAAGAGTACCTTCGAAAACGCTCCGTGCTTTCTTTTATCACAAAAATGGTTTCATTCTGGAAATTGTCTATTAGGCCTGTTTCACCACTTCTTAGTAACTTCTTGTTAGTTTATCTGACAGATTGTTTGTCATATTTTGTATGACAGATAGGTATGTCAAACGATCTTTCAAATAAGCTAACAAAAACTTACTAAAAAGTGGTGAAATGTGCTACACGACTTCGTCTGTACTCCTACATCGTTTCAAAATACAAATAAGTTTGGCGGACGGCCATGTAATTTGAGACCCAGACTTAGAGGTCCCATACATGAAAATAAACTTAGTAATACGTGTAGAGTGAGACAAAACTAACAAAATAGTTAATTGGCTGTAACCTGTAGAAGTTGGAGGAAAGGTATTTCTCCTTATGATACCTTTTGTATCAAATGTGTGAAACTCATAATCTTTCTTATTAGATAGTCCACTCAATCTTTTACGCATTCATTGTGTTTATTTTAGTGAAATTTCACGATAATCGTACAATATTATGATAATGGAAGAACAAGCCAAATAATACGTTCCGTAACAACCAAAAAATACCTCAGTCATAATATTCGATGAAAATAGCTGTCGTCGCTGTTTTGCTTTGGTTTTTCGATGATTTGTCTATTTTACTAGTAATTTATACTTTTGAACCCGGACTTTTGAAGATGTGGAAGTTTTTTTAAAAAATGCCTTTATTTTTTCTGTTTTTAATTAGGACCTGAATGGCTTTTAGTTTACGTAAAAAATGGCTGGGTCCAAATCTGCCATTCTTCTTTTTTAGTCTAATCATAAGCACAAATCTTTTATACAATATATTTCAAACGAGCTGTCAGAATTATGCTAAGAAATGATGAAACATGTCTTTATTCAGAATAAAGTCGGTATACTTTTAAAATAACTTTCCTGGTATTAAAAAGAGGGAAAAGAAGATCAAAAAGATGCTTTAGTTTATTGTAAGATTTATTTTTTGCGAATTATTTTCGTCGAAAATAAACTCTTTTCGTCTGAAACGTACTTTGTATATCTAGTTACTGTGTTTTTTTTAAACATTTACTTGAGATTACACAGAAGTAAATAATAAATAAATAAATAAATAAATATCTTGGACAATGAAAATAATGAAATAAAAAAAAAATAAAAAATAAAAAAATATGAAAATGATGATGATTTGATGTTGAAATAATGTACTTCCTTTATGGTTTTGATTGACATTTGAACACAAACAAAATGTTTTATGTTATTAAAGTTAAAGCTTGAAGTTGACGATATTCAAGAATTAATAAAAAAAAAAGAGAAACGCTCGTTCTAAAAAACTGAAAAAGCAATCCTACTTTACCGCGTCAAAAAAATAAAAAGGCATCAAATAAATGTACAGAAAAACCTCAGAATTGTAGAAAGAAAATTCTATTTCTCTTCGTCAACGCGTTCTCCCGACAATTTCCAGTTTTGTATGTCTTGGTGTACCCCTGGGGGAAACTTGGGGTAACTTGGCGATTGCATTAAGCAACTTTTGGGGCAAAAAGATAGGCTGGGACTGTTTGTTACATCATGACAATATTTTGTTTATTTTGATCTTCTTTTTTAGGGTTCTGTATCCAAAGGGTGAAAACGGGAAACTAAGCCTACGTTGTCCGTCCGTCCTACCTATTTAGGACTGTAACTTTTGATCCGTAACAGCTAGATGGTTGGCATTTTCACAGAATGTGCGTTATTACGGCGGATTTGCTAACAAATAATAAAAATGTCAAAATGTTAAAGATTAAGGGGGGTCCTTATACAAGAAACTAGTTTTGTTTTGTTTGTTCTATTGTTAAAACGTCAATGCATACCTACAAACTCGGTGTGATTAATATTATACTTAATAGGAGTGTAAGATAAGAATCCTATAGGAAACTATTTTTTTTGGTAAAATTGTGTGGGAGTAATGTATTATAAATAATGTTTTAAATATACGAGTATAAAGTATAATACTCGAATATGGTGGCACCATAATCTCACGACTGTTTTCCTTTACAAAGTGGTTAAAGTCTTAACTCAAAATACAATTTTAAATTATTTACGCAAGGTGGTATTTTAGCATACCTATAATGTAGAGTTTTAGGATAGTATAAGCATAAGCATATGCTCACGACTATATTCCCCGATGGGGTAGTCAGAGATATTCTGAAAACTCAGAACATCCACGTTTCACTAGTACCGAAACTCTGTCCAGTGTGACGGGGAGTGAGCCCGTCGCCACTTGTAATGGACAGTAGATACAATACATGCCTCGAAATTGAAGCATGCAGGTTTGCTCACGATGTTTTCCTTCACTGAAAAGCCAGTGATGTTACAAATCGTACATAAATTCCGAAAAACTCATTGGTACGAGTCGGCCTGGACGGGGGTCGAACCATCGCCTCCTGCACGGCAGGCAAGGTTACTCGCCACTGGAGCACCAAAAAATGCTGTTGCACACAAAAACCGCACACCAAATCGTACAAAACAACACCCACGAAACTAATCCTAAGCTGGGAACTCACCTTTTACATTTATAAATTTTTATAAGCCTCCGTCCACTCGAGTCCCAAGCCTCACAGATTATTTACTTACATTCGCACCGTCCTCGATATTTCCAATAGAGGCAATTTATTACCGATATTACTACGATCAAATAGTACTGAAGCAGAAAGATTTTTTGTTTCCCTCGTACCGTTTCTATACCTTTGCTAGGTTACGATGTAGACTAATTGGATGATCTCGACCATGGATTACCCATCCTATTGGCAGTGTTGCCACCTAACCTCCGGACCAAGTAGCTAGACCGTACCCAAAAAGTGGCTACATACTGGAAATTTGGCTAAAAGTGGCTGAACAAAGAAAAATTAAAAAATACATATTTATGCTAAGACGCAGTTTGATTGGATCAATAATGCTGATTTACAATCATTTATTATATAAAATAATGCTCTTTTTAATTTTTTAAATTGAAATATGGAATTTTGAGTGAGTTATTGTAACCTATTCAATTACTATGCTGATGTTTTACAATTCTCGTCGTAGAAATAGCCTTTTGACTTCTACGTTAAGGTAATCGGATCTCAAAAACAGTAAAAAACGCTCTAAGAACCCTTTAAATTGATTAACTTTAGCTTAATAAATTGGTACTTATTAATAAAATAAATAAACAAAAAAAGTGGCTACAATAAGTGGCTAAAACATTTAGTCACCGAATATTTTTGTAGTAGCTGACAAGTTCAAAAATGTTGCTAGATCTAGCTAAGAAGTGGCTAAAGTGGCAACACTGTCTATTGGTTTTTAATACTGTTAATCTCTGTGGGACTGGGATTCTATAGAGTCTGCTTGTAACTTTCTTTCTGAATGGACGTTATAATATGATCTCATCTATAAATCCCTGGTGGGATTTCGAATCATCACTACATAGTATAAAACAAAGTAGCTTTCCGCTGGCTGTCTGTCCCTATGTATGCTTAGATCTTTAAAACTACGCAACGGATTTTAATGCGGTTTTTTTAATAGATAGAGTGATTCAAGAGGAAGGTTTATATTAGCATTGCACCCGTGCGAAGCCGGGGCGGGTGGCTAGTATAGTATAATCTTGAATACGGCCCACTATGTAAATATGAAGGTTAACAAACAAACAAACTGTTGATTTACATAGTAAAATAAGCAACAAAAAAAATAATGCAGATAGAAATTCTAGGTATAGGTCAAATTCAACCTTCTTTTAAGAATGTTTGTTAATATACATATAAAATCAACAAAAATAATTTATTTTTAGACAAAATGGTCCAATTTCATACAGGTAATAAGATATACGGTATCTATCTATAGGTACATATACATACCTATAAAACAGTTCTATGACTGCTTGACTAACAGACAACGCATAACCTAAACCACTGAGAATAGAAACATGAAAGAAGAATGGCAAATTTGGACCTAGCCATTTTTAACGAAAACTAAAAGCTACATTACATAATTATTATAAACAGAAAAAAATCAGGCATTTATTAAAAAACTTCCATATCCAGAAGTCCGGATTCAAAAGTAGAAATTACTAGTAAAATAGACAAATCATCTAAAATGTAGCAAAACGCAATCACGACTATTTTCATCTAATCACTGAGGTATTTTTTGGTCATTACGGAACGTATTTGGCTTAGTTGAACTGATAGTGTGTGTGATTTCGTTTTCTTCCATTATCATAATATTGTACAGTTATCGTGAATTTTCATTAAAATAAACACTATGAATGCGTAGAAGATTGAGTGGACAATCTAATAAGAAAGTTTATGAGTTTCACACACTTGATACAAAAGGTCTCATGAGGAGAAATACCTTCCCCAAACTTCTACAGATTACAAGCAATTTACTTTTTTGTTAGTTTTGTTTCCCTCTACACGTATTACTAAGTTTCATTCATCTCTTAGTCTGGGTCTCAAATTAAGAAGAATTATAAAGGAGAAGAAAGAAGAAAGAAACCGAAGTAGAATTATTAAGAAGTTTGGCGGACGGCCACATGGCTGTCCGCCAAACTTCTTAAAAGCTACATTACATAATTATTATAAACAGAAAAAAATCAGGCATTTATTAAAAAACTTCCATATCCAGAAGTCCGGATTCAAAAGTAGAAATTACTAGTAAAATAGACAAATCATCTAAAATGTAGCAAAACGCAATCACGACTATTTTCATCTAATCACTGAGGTATTTTTTGGTCATTACGGAACGTATTTGGCTTAGTTGAACTGATAGTGTGTGTGATTTCGTTTTCTTCCATTATCATAATATTGTACAGTTATCGTGAATTTTCATTAAAATAAACACTATGAATGCGTAGAAGCTTGAGTGGATAATCTAATAAGAAAGATTATGAGTTTCACACACTGGATACAAAAGGTCTAATGAGGAGAAATACCTTCCCCAAACTTCTACACAACCAATTTCATTTTTTGTTAGTTTTGTTTCCCTCTACACGTATTACTAAGTTTCATTCATCTAAGTCTGGGTCTCAAATTACATGGCCGTCCGCCATTTTTTTTTTTGGAATAGTATGCAAAGGGTGAAGTAAGAAAGTATTTAAAAAAATCTACCCCTAAGGGGTTGAAATGGGGTGTCAGCGTTTTCTCTAAATATAGCACATTATATTTCCACATTATCTTCAAACGATAACCAAAATTTCTCACTCAATTTTCCATGTAATTTTAGACGGTATTTTTCCACTTCGCTTCGCTCGCTTCTTTTGCTACAATTCATGTACTTTTGATTACATGAGAAGCTATTATACTTCGGTACTTTACGCTTTGCTCGCTTTATACAGGGTGTTTCCTAGTAATATTTGAAGAGATAGTTTAGATTTAGAAGATTAAACTTAAGATCAGACTGAGAAAAATAGAGAGAAAATAAAAATCTCAAATATATGGGATAACAGATTTTTTTGACCTTGTCAAACAACATACGTAGTGATTTAATTTAATTTAATTTATTTATTGACAAAACCTGGTATGTGGTGCAATATGCTGTGTGGTGTCGGCTAAGAATAGCACCACCCCATTTCCTCCCGTGGGTGTCGTAAAAGGCGACTTAGGGATCTACCGGAGGATGGGCAGCAGCATCCTCTGAGTACACACATTCAATCCAACTGCGATCGCCAACCCGCCTGCCAAGCGTGGTGATTATGGCAAATCCCCCCATTTTGGGGGAGGCCTATGTCCAGCAGTGGACGTCTATCGGCTGATATGATGATGATGATGATTGACAAAACCTTCCTTGACACTTCCTTAGCTAATAATAGGTTACGCTAGTTTAAGTAATTGACTTATCTACTTTATCGTATGTATAGTTCAAAGCGAGCTTTACAAAGGTGTTTTTTAAGTTTTAACAAGTACTTAGGTATTGGCTATGTGCGAAGTGGGTGTTGAGAACTGTCAAGTCGATCGCAGCGCACACTGTGGCAGGAATTTGTACTACTGACGGCGAAGCTATGTCAGATTTGCTTGAATCTATGCAAATCCGCACACACATTCAATACTCAAATATACAAAAGAGCGAATACTAATACTAAAAATTTTGCAGGGATGTTTTCATTGCCATCAAGGTGTTGACAAAAAAATTTTTTTTCGCAATTCAACCCCCAAAGGTGTGAAAACGGTGGTGAAAGTTTGTATGAGAATTTTGTAATAAAGAATGGGAATCCCAGCTAGTTAGGTATTATAACATTTTTAATATCGTCAATATTTGTCATTTATTTATTTTTTACTTTATTTTAAATTAAAATAACAAACTTTATCCTAACATTTTATGTACAAATAATCCATGGGGCCGTAGTGCGCTAGATGGCGCTAGTGTCGTGCACACAGCCAATAGACATTTTTTTTTCTCTTTTATGTTAACAATGTTTTTACTAAACAATTTTATAACTAAATAAATGTACGGCATCTTGTGTATGTATGTATGTGATAGTTGTGCAGTTTGATAGTTTTTATAATATCTCTGACTACCCCCTCGGGGAATAAAGTCGTGAGCATTATTATAGTTTTGTATAATATTATAAGGTCCAACAAAATTAGCTGAAACTATTGGGGATGATCAGACCATCAAACTGAACAACTTTCTCTATGGGACCATTGTCGAAATCGCGAAAAAAACTGCTGTTCCGTACAAAACTGACATCCTACTCGACACAAATGTATGGGACATTTTTTCGTGATTTCTATGTTTGTTCCATAGAGAAAATTGTTCAGTTCGATGGTCTGATCATCCCCTTACATAACGGACGAATGGACGGACGGACGGACGGTCAACGTAGGCTTAGTAATAGGGTCCCGTTTTTACCCTTTGGGTACGGAACCCTAAAAATCGTCAGCATATTATTAAGTTGGACCCTGTATAATGCATTTAAGTTTACAATCTGTATAATTTAAGTATTTATAACCTTTCGCTATGATTTGTAACACCACTGGTTTTTCGGTGAAGGAAAACATCGTGAGGAAATCTGCATGCTTTAATTTCAACTTTTCAAGGCATGTATTTTTATTACAAGTGGCGACGGGCTCACTCCCCGTCACACTGGACAGAGTTTCAGTACTACTAGTGAAACGTGGATGTCCTGAGGTTTCAGAATACCTCTGACTACCCTTTAAGGAATGTAGTCGTGGGTATAGCCGTCCGTCCGTCCGTCCGTCTGTCCGTCCGTCCGTCCGTCTGTCCGTCTGTCCGTCTGTCCGTCTGTCCGTCTGTCCGTCTGTCCGTCCGTCCGTCTGTCCTACCTATTTAGGACTGTAACTTTTGAACCGCAATAGCTAGATAGTTGAAATTTTCTCAGATTATGTGTTATTACGGCGGATTTGTTAACAAATTATAAAAATGTCAAATAGTAAAAAATTAAGGGGGGTTCTCAACAAGAAACTAATTTTTATCAACGTTTTTTCTTCACGCTCTATCGTAAAAACGATAAATTAAATTAAATTAAATTAAAAATAATTTATTGGTCTAATGCATACAAGCGTCAAACTCAGTGTGATTATAGAACAAACTCTACAAAATAACAACTACTAAAAACCGGCCAAGTGTGAGTCAGTCTCGCGCTAAAGGTCCCGGACAAAACAGTTTTTTTCGAAGTTAATAATGTTGTGTTCTGTGGTGGTATGGTACGGAACCGTCGGTGCGCGAGTATCCCGACTCGCACTTGACCGTTTTTATTCTAGACTCATACTTTAAGTAACATACTCGTATATACATCTCCAGTGAGTTAACCTAATATTGGATCGGAGAAATAATATCATTTTATTCATCTCGCATGTAACATCTGTGGCCCGGCAGAGGGCGTTTCACGCTAAAATATTTGGGCCTGCCTTCGTAATGGAAGTAGGAATAAAGATATTTTTCTCTTTTGATAAATTGTTTGGTCATTTTTGTGGTGTAGTCGCGGTGTTTTTTGTTTTGCTGTGACATGTTGTATTTTACTCTAAAAACGAGATCACTATTGTTACGTCGACGTATTTTATACGTAAACCCTCCCCACGCCCCTCCCTGACTCTATCCTACCACATTGACAGTCATTATAAATGAAAAAATGGGAGAATTTTTTTTCTAAATTAAATTCACTACATGGCTAATTTCGCGAATTAGGCATTTTCACAATTGGCTATTTGACGAATTGACATTTTCACGGAGCCATTTCGGGAATTGGGCATTTATCGAATTAGGCATCTTACGAATAGGCTACTTGACAACTAGTCAAATCAGGTACTCTTTATCGGACGTCAAAACGTGCGCTTTGTATGAAAATGTGTACTAAGTAATGAATGAGTTGTGACGTCATCAACATTTCATTACTTTTTAAAGTTTATCTTGTTATTAAAAATAGTATTGAAAGCTAAAAACTCAATGAAAATGGGAGTTTAGTGTTATTTTCTTACCTTTTTTTTATTGAGAAGATAAAAATAAAATATATTGCATGTAGTAGCCCTTTTCAGACTCTGTAGCCATTTCGCGAATAATTCCAGATTGAATCGGATGTAGTGAAGTTCATACGTACGATGGTTACAGATTCAGATTGTTGGCATTATCCCTACAAAGTCACTGCAGAAAAAAACCATAACCTATTAGACAACTCAAGAAACACCGGGAAGAAAATGGTAAGTCTATTATGAGCCGGAAAATACGGAAGAAACAAAATCTAATTTTTATTTAATTGCACTTATTAATTTTGTAACTCAATTTCTGCCGGACAAAAGCTAGGGAACAACTAAAAACAATTTGCACGCCTCCCCTCTACCAAACAAGTAAGCAAGTTTCCTTCCGCAAAGCTCGGGCGTAGTGATGTAATTAATTGACGAATACGGATAATGATTTTACTATTCGGTAAAAATATGAATAGCGAAGCTAAACAAAACATCCTTGCTTACAAGCGTTACATAGGTTAAGGGGTGCTTCAGACCAACAAACTGATCAACTTTTACACTGGGAACACCATTGAAATCTCGAAAAAAATCTGAGGGACCTAGGGTCCTAACCCTACGGAACCGTAGTCCTATGCCACTTTGCCTGATCGCTTTACTGTTAGAATATTTGAAGTTAAAACTTCTTTAGCACCGTTGTGATTTGAAAATCGATGAAACTAAAAAGGCTACACCAAATAGTTTCTGAAGTTTTCACTTGTAGCGTGTGTGAACTGCACATGACAAGTAGGTTATTTTTTTTTTTTTTGTTTGCATATGTACAAACCAATGCGACCAACCCAAAAAAAAATACAAAAAATAAACCAACCTCTGCCTATCCTCTGAGCATCACTATTAATATTTATTAAATGCATTAAAATATATTACTTGTAAATTGTTTGTTTAATAGACGATAATTTTAAAATCGAATAGTTTGTAGATGAGAATATTTTCTTCTTTCATACTTTTAATATTTTTTTACTAATATTTTCCTGACATTCTTTGAATACGTATATTCGGCAAAGGTTATTATTCGGTGAACGAAATTTTTTATTCGATACAGCACTACTCAAAAGATACCAACGTGAATTAATTTCGGGAAGTCCCCATTCCTTTTCATTTCCTCGGGGGAAGTAATTCCGACACTTCATCCAAGTCCTTTCTTTGCTAATTGACAGTAACGTTTCCTGTTAATATTATTTAAAATACAAAGTTCTTTGCTAAGATGAGTTTGTGAAATATTTATGAATGTACACTAAAGTTACCTAAACTTCAAACTTCAAAGACTTTATTGCGACACAGTTAATAATAAAGGTGGTGAACAGTATTTGCACATGAGCAAATTCATTATGTATTTTGCATTTTCGGTAAAACGAGGCATGATACAATGACAACGGGCAAAGTGGCAATGGGCTCACTCCCCGTCACATTGACAAAGTTTCGGTACTAATAGTGAAACGTGGATGTTCTGAGTTTTCAGAATATCTTTGACTAGATCCTTGGAGAATAAAGTCATGAGTATTATTTTGGTTATGCATAGTATAATCATCATCATATCAGCCATGTTCTTTTCTTTGCTTATATTCCGCTTCCTGAAATGTTAAAACAACCGCTTCCTGAAATGTAACGACAACTTGATTTTAAATCGAAATTCCATCTTTCAGCGTAAGCGAAAAAAAAATCGTCTTTGACGGTTTCAAATTCGATCTTTCAAAACTTCAAAACAAGGCTGCCAGATTGGGGTTTTCCCGCGATTTTGGGGAAAAATGTGGTCTTTTGGGGAAAAGAAATTGTTGGGGAAATTGACGGGGACGGGGAATTTCGGGGTTTTTGAAGTGAAAATATTTAGGGCTTTGAAATTCGGATCGGCAACCTTTTCATGTGACGGAAGTTCGAAATTTAAATTTGACAGCTGCGGAAGTTTCACTTCTATCCTATGTCTTTACGACAGGCTAATTTTTTTATACGTTCACTGCTGGTTATAGGCCTCCCCTAAAGGGAGGTTGTGTCATAATCGCCATGCTTGGCAAGTGGGTTGGCGATGCATTATATACATTTTCGTAAATGTACAACAATTTTTTCCCATACACAACGACATATTCATTATTTTTCCTACACATTGTTTTTCCCCGAAAATGTTTTCTTTAGCAAAGAAAAACATCATAAGGAAATTTGCATATCTGACAAGAAATACGTTCGGGCCAAAGAAATAGTTTTCCTTAATAATGGAGCAACGGAGCGTTCACACTATGATAAGATTTCAGGGTTCCGTAACCATATTTATGCCGACTGCTCTCTATTCTATTTTGGTTTAATGGCGTTTCCTTGGTGGATTTTGCCAATATCTAGTTTAAAAAGAGCAATTAGTGCTTGACGTTGTACGGTAATGGATATGGCGATCTCAAAGCCCTGTTTTTATACAAAAAACACACACTCGAAACCGCCATAAAATGGCGGAGCCGCGTGGCTACCTAAATCGCGAGCCAAACGACAGACGTCCACTCGAGAGCCCTCTAGCCACGCGACTCCCCGACTGCTCTCAAACGGTGAAGGAAAACAGCCTGAGGAAACTTTAGTAAAAGATAAAAGAGGAGTTTTGGTAACCATCAGCTGCAAGGCGGATTCAGTAGAGCATCTCTGAGATGGGGATGGATCAGGTCTGCCTGCATAAGCTCATGCTGCACAGCCATTCAAAGTTCCGACCTTTGAACAGCTGTATCTCCTAAACCGATAGACTATGTCAGTCAGTTAAATAATGTTTTAAGAATTTAATATCATCAATAAACGTGACCGTTTGTGGGCCTAAAATAAATTGACTCCTCTTACGTTAAAATATACAGTTTTAATGCCACAGCGGCTCAAAGATTTCCATACAAATCTTAAGAGGGCTATCGGAGTCCAGTGACGCCCTGGTCACAATAATAAAGATTTCTCAATAAAGAAAGCCTAAATTAAAAATGTGCTCAACAGATAAACTACAAAAGCCTTCAAGCCATTGTAATACAATACTTTTATAGGTTCTAAACATTCCACTTGTAGATAATTACGAATAAAAACAAAAGCGGCCGTTTTTTTTTCTTTTTTCAAAATTTGTATGTTTAGATCTTTAAGAAACCTATAAAAGTATTCTATGAAAATAGCTTGAATGCTTTTGTAGTTTGTCAAGTGAGCACTTTTTAATTTAGGCTTTCTTTATTGGGAAATCTTTATTATTGTGACGAGGGCGCCACTGTACTCGAATAGCCCTCTGAACTGCAGGTAGCATAAAGACAAATTAGTACTGAATAGTATAAAACTGGTCTCGGATTTTTCAACACGTATATTTAAACAGCATTGAAATAGAGCGCTGTTTAACTATCGACTTTAAAAGATATCGATGTTATTTCACTCTAGTTTTTACGGGAAATGAAATTTTTCATTCGTTACGTATTGCAAGAATGTATTATAATATAATAGCTCCATAGTAATTAAGTATATTTTTAATGGAAATTATAGCATATTCACTAGCGATACTGATTGTATACCAGTTAAGGTTTAGTTTTAGTTAGTTATTATGTGAAGTTTACTTTTATTAACAAAGACAGAGCAAAATAGTTAAACTTTCATGATACAATAGCTACGGAATCTATAATGGACGTGTTAGACACGCTCTTGGACAGTTTTATGTCTATAATAAAACTGTGGTGGTCCAGTGGCGAGTAACATTGCCTGCCTTGCAGGAGACAATGGTTCGATCCCCGTCCAGGCCGACTCGAACCAATGAGTTTTTCTGAATTTATGTACGATTTGTAACACCACTGGCTTTTTGGTGAAGGAAAACATCGTGAAGAAACCTGCATGCTTCAATTTCGAGGTATGTATTGTACAAAAGTGACGATGGGCTCACAACCCGTCATACTGGAAAAAGTTTCGGTACTAGTGAAATGTGAATGTTTTGAGGTTTCAGAATATCTCTGACTAGCCCCCTCGGGGAATATAGTCGTGAGCATATGCGTAGATATTATGTGTATAGTATAAGTATTCATCATCATCATCATCATCTCAGCCGATAGACGTCCACTGCTGGACATAGGCGTCCCCCAAGGATCGCCATAACGACCGGTCCTGCGCTGCCCTCATCCAACGTTTTCCCGCCGCCTTCACCAGGTCGTCGGTCCACCGTGTGAGGGGCGGTCGCGGTCGCCACTCGAGAACTTTTCGGCCCCACCGGCCATCGGTTCTGCGAGCAATGTGCTCCGCCCACTGCCACTTAAGTTTAGCAACTCTTTGGGCTCTATAAGTATTATATTTTTTAAATCTTTAAATTATATTTATGATTGTGACAATTATCTGCCATTTTATTTTCTATCTTTATGTTCTGTAACCTAACTGCGGAACCCTTTTTATAATTACCCAACGCTTTCCCCCTTTTCCGTCATTTATGTTCATGACTTTAGTTAGACAGTGACAAAACATTAATCATTCTTAATAGCGCGAAGTGTTAGTTCATTTCACAACAAGAAGCCGCCTAACATAACCCTAATGTCTTAGGAATAAGTATGAAAATGGTTTGTTTTTAGGCCTTCCTATGTGGAACAAATTATAGTAATAAAGAAACGGGGAAAGAAAATGGCTTTATTGTCCTGTTAAAGGATGTAATAGTCTAGACCAGTGGTTCCCAAACTTTCTTAATTTCGCAACGCCTATAAATATCTAGAATTTTCCGTGGCCTAAGTTTCATGATAACCAATTATGCTAACGATCTGTAGTCCCCGAGGGGGTAGTCAGACATTGGCCTCGATTCGGACTGTGCAACGACTTAACTTAACTAAAATTCCTGTCACTTTCTAAAATAAGATTAAGAAAAGAGACAGAAAACCAACAGCTGACTTTAGTGCTGTCAAAGTGACGTTACACGCCCAAAAACGCTTTAAATAAGATGGCGTACGATATGATGGCATCTTATTTCGAGCGTGTATCGTCACTTTGACAGCACTAAAGTCAGCTGTTGGTTTTCTGTCTCTTTTCTTAATCTTATTTTAGAAAGTGACACGAATAAATTTAGTTAAGTTAAGTCGTGGCACAGTCCGATTCCAGGCCATTATGTGACAAACAACTAATCTCGCGAAAATAATCTTGCCAATTTAAGACTTAATAATTTTTTTTTTTTTTTTTAATTTATTTATTCAATACATTATTTTTATAATAATTATATATAAATTTCAGGCGCACTTCTGAAACCACAGGGTTTATACGAAGTGCGGTACATGAGATCGCTTTCAATATGGCACTTTAAAAAAAAAGTAGATAGATAGGTAGGCACAGTCAAGAGTACATCAAGCCTCACAGTTGCAGTTCGATTGTAACGCTTATTAACTATATAAGAGCGGCACAAAGTCCAAAGTGTCAAGCTTGACGCGCTCTCGACTTTGTTCCCAGAGATTTTTAGGATAATTTCTATTGACATAGGAAATTGTTTTTTCGTTCGCTCCAGTATAGGCTCCGATTTCACGAAAAAGTTCGAGCCCCTTATATCTCGGAGAGTTGTTAAGGCTATTCTACCGTTGGTGCGCTCCATACAGACGTAGTATGGTGATATTTTCAATACTATCTAATTAAAGTCAATGAAATTTTTCAAAAACAATCAAGTAACTAATCTCTATGTCGGTATGAAGTCAGATTTTCGATAAAATTTATAGTTTTAAAGTTACAGTGCCACAAATATTTCCATACAAATCTTAAATTAATCCTAGCATTGAAACTGTATATTTTAACGAAAATCTGACTTCATATCGACATAGAGATTAGTTACTTGATTGTTTTTGAAAAATTTCATTGACTTTAATTGGATAGTATTGAAAATATCACCATACTACGTTTGTATGGAGCGCGCCAACGGTAGAATAGCCTTAAGATATGACATTCAAAAAAAGCTCAAAAGACGCGTATTTATAAGAGCTGTACGGTGCAAAAAAAATTATTCGAGGAAGTCAAAAACGAAAAAGCTATGGCCAAAATAGTGATTTTTTTTCCGAATTATTGATTGTGGTGCTCGATATTTTGGAAACGGAATGATATCAAAAATTTGAGGAAAATTCCTCTGGACTATTTAGTCAGCTACAATTTGAGCCTAAAACAAAGACGATCGGGATCGGGGTTTGCCCTGTAGCCTAACCTTTTTGAGACAATATTTTTTCGAATTCCGTAGATTCATTTCCAATGTGCTCAATAGTCGTGCGAGGCACGAATTCTGTGAATTTTTGTATCATTAGGCCCTACATTATTCATAAATAATCTAAGAATCAAAGTGAACTAAAACAGAAGTGATATTTCATTTTTATTAACAAAAGCTCTAAAGAACACAAAATTGCTGTAATAAAGTATGGAACAGCGCAATTTTAGTTTCCATATTGTTACAGAAAAACGGCCACAAAATGCTGAAACCAACCGCTACAGCGTGTAATTTTCTTCCATTTCTCAACTAAAATTTTGAAAATTGTCACAAAACTACATGACCCTACGACCGTATTCCCATTCAGGGTTGTCAGAAGCCTTCGCTAGCCTACAACTGTCAACTGTGTAAGGGACAGTCCTCCGCAAACTGAAACGGTGAATTCAGACCATCAAACTGAACAACTTTCATTATGGAGCCTACCTCAGGAAATGCAAAAAAAAACAACGGGTTGCACTCCAGGAGTGCCGGCAGAAGTGAAAACTAAAGAGATCTTACGTCTTATGTCACGTGACGTCACGGTCTGACTATATCTCTGCTTAGGAAATTTTCGATCAGGTTACGTGACGTCTCGGTCCTGACGCGAGTTTAAAATTTTTTACCTAATTAGCTGTTTCATACAAAACTGCTGTACGTATCCGACTCAAATGTATGGGATTGCAATTTTTTTTTTCACGAGTTCGTAGTTGGCTCCATAGTAAGAATTGCCAGTTTGATGGTCTGAGGCACCCCATATACAGGGTGAAATTGATATCATTAGCATCCTTTTAAACTAAGAGTCTACCCATCAAACTGAACAACTTTCACTATGGGAGCAAACCGATCAAAACAACAAAAAAATCTGCTGCTCCATACTAAACTGCAATGTCTACGCGACACAAAATATGTATGCAACAGCAGATTTTTTTGTTGTTTTGATCGGTTTGCTCCCATAGTGAAAGTTGTTCAGTTTGATGGGTAGACTCTTAGTTTAAAAGGATGCTAATGATATCAATTTCACCCTGTAGTTATTACTAGGGTCATTTGTTACACATCATGTTAATATTTGCCTCTTGCAGATTCGAACCGACATCTTTCGTAGGCAGATTTACTACCAACTGAACTATCGGACTGTCTGGCTATCTACCGTAAAAGGTTAATAAATTGTTAGCAAATCCAAAATAATAACGTAGGTATTTTCTGTGAAAAGAAGATTGGCAGATTTGGACCCAGCCAATTTTTTTACGAAAACTAAAAGCCATTCAGGACGGATAATTATAATAAACAGAAAAAATTAAGGCATTTTTAAAAACTTCCATATCTCCAGAAGTCCGGATTCAAAAGTAGAAATTACTAGTAAAATAGACAAATCGTACAAAAAGCAGTAGCAAAACGCCACCACGACAGCTATTTTCATCTTATAATTATTATCACTCAGGTATTTTTGGACGTTACGGAACGTATTTGGCTTGGTTGAACTGATAGTGTGTGTGATTTCGTTTTCTTCCATTATCAGAATATGGTATGGTTATCGTGAATTTTCATTAAAATAAACACAATGAATGCGTAGAAGATTGAGTGGGCTACCTAATAAGAAAGATTATGAGTTTCACACACTTAATAAAAAAGGTACCTATCATAAGGAGAAATACCTTTCCCCAACTTCTACAGATTACAACCAATTTACTAGTTTTGATTCATTCTACACGTATTACTAAGTTTCATTCATGTATGGGACCTCTCTTTTTTTATTTTATTTGACCACTATGTCTGGGTCTCAAATTATATGGCCATCCGCCAAACTTCTTTCAACTCGCTACCCTATTACGGTTTAAAAGATACAGCCCTTTAGATAGTGCCTTTGCCCTTTAGATTTAGGACGAACGGACGGACGGACAGCGATGGCTTAGTATTAGAGTCCCGTTGGTACCCTTTGGGTATGGATCCCTAAAAGAGATAAAATCGAATCATAGTTAATTGATTAATAAAATTAGCGAAGATAGATAACTAGATTATAGCGTATGGACCCCAAATTGAGCCCCCGTCGCCTAATTTGCATAGTTGCAATACGAACGGCATTGATTGAGATAATTTTTTTTATTTTAGGCTGAATAAAGATACCACAATGCCTTCGTGTGCCCACACTCGTTGTACAAAATCATTCAAATATAAAAATAAAATACAAATCATTAAGGCATTAACGGTAGTAAATAAAGTATTCTGTGGCATTAATTTTTACTCGTAAGTATATGAAAAGCAGATCCATTGTTAGAGTACGTAATGCAAGAACGTCACCCTATCTTCCGCTATTTTAATTTAATCAAAGGGTACGGATCCCTAAAAACGATTAACTAAAATCGTATCATACTTATTGATGCGTTACTACCATTCAATTTAACCTTCACAAGCTTTGACATGAAAACACTTTTACCTCCGAAAATATACCTAGATAAGCTTTTAAAAAATAAAATCGTTCTAACGGAAAATGAAAGGCGTTCAGAACAGGCTGTGGTTTATATTATCATACTAAACGATGCGTGTTTCGATGGGTAACCGCTTTAGTGGTAGATAATCATAATTTCGAGTACCTTCGGAAATCGAGAAGGGCAGAGAAAAGTGGCGTCATCCAAGGCGATGCACAAAACTCTACCCTCGGCATTCCATCATCAGATTTGCCAATTATAAAAAAAAAATTAAAAAAGAAAATTATTAGCCTATATTTTTTTTTTTTTTTTTTTGACAATGTCACACAAATTATCTAGTCACATTGAAAGTACCAGAATCTAGCCTGGACTTGTATTATGATGACTAGACAACGATATAGAATACATATATAAATACAAACATCCATGACTCGGGTACAAATATTCATATTCATCATACAAATATTTGTCCCTTACGGGATTCGAACCCGCGACCCTCGGCACAGCAGGCAGGTTCACTACCGACTGTGCTACCGGGCCGTCTGCTTATATCATCCCACTGCAGGGCAAAGGTCTCTCCCCTGCTCTTCCACTCGTTCCTGTTTTGGGTAACCTCAAATCATCATGCCCTGGATCCCTGAAAACGGTCGGCGGCGTCCAGGTCGACCCAGGAAGAGGTGGCGTGATGACCTGGACAAAACTTGACAACCAAAAAAAAATAATAGTTAAGATTTTTTTTTTAAATTATAAATTGTGTTATTTTTTAGAAAAAGTTTAACAATAGAACGTCGGTTGCGCGTTGCGGAGAGCTATGGAAACTCAATCCTGAGGTCCAGGTTCGAATCCGCACAGATGACATGGCATGTATCAATGAGTTTTTTCTAACTTAAGAACGTAATACCGACTTCTCCCAAACGTTGAAAAAAATATCGAGAGAAAAGCTTCATACGCTGAAGAAGAGAATTTGAACCAAATGATAATTTGCACGAATTACGAATTGGACGAACAGCGAAAGTGCTCGTAATTCGAAATTCCGATGCATATGTGAAGTCTACCAATCTGCATTGGGCACGCGTGGTGGACTAACGCCTTCCTTGAGGGTAGGCCTGTGCCCTGTGATCAGGCGTTTTTTAAGCAGGTCGCCAATTTGGTCCGTATAATATGTACGTCCAGGCCGTCCCCTTCCAACATTTCCATTTACCCTTGCCTTATAGATTGCATTCATCAATCTGCTCTCATCCATTCTTTCCATATGACCAAACCAAACCAAGCCATCCAACCAAACCATCTCAACATACCTTTCTCTGTCTTTGTCACTACATCCTATTTCAGAGAACAACGTTCTGTAATACGTAAATAACTAATTATTTTTGTGAAGGAATATTGTATTACCATGTTTTCTCATTAGATGCTGTAAAGGAGAGCGTAGGAAGCTTTAGAAGGTACTTGAAAATGTAGTATCGTGTTCCATTTTAATTATAAATAGTTTACGACCTTAAAAATGCTAATATTATGTTATTTTATTTCTATTTATACTTTCTTATCGTGTGGGCAGCAAGCCTGAGTTTTTCAGCCCGTTTTACGGCCTTTGACGTGGTTTTTATGTACCGACTACTACCGCCAGAGATATTAGCCGGGACCAACGGCTTAAAGTGCCATCTGAAGCACGGAATCATCTTTCTTTTCAGACGATCAGGTGATTCAGCCTGCAATGTCTTTAACTTAACTTAACATGATGTAACTTTAATGAGCGTTTCTGCAACTGAGGTAGGTAGCTTAAGGGACAAAATAAAATTTTTTACCATTTCAATAATACCTAATCGTTTAATACTATGAAAATAAAAGTAAACGAAAGTCAACAGGTTAAAAATAACAATAGTTTTTGGCCGCATCTTCTCTACAGCGACAACACGTTCCGACGCGGTTGTAGCTTCAAAAAAGATTTGACGTTAATCCCACTTATTATGATACGTGGGATCCAAGCTCCTATATTGAATATATTATATTGACAGGCTTCCCATATAGGCAAACGCTAGCTCGGGCTATATTTTACTGGTTTTTATAAGCTATCTTCTCATTATTTGAAAGACATACAAATAATTGAAAAGTGTAGCAATATTCTCCAACATCTCGGCTTTATTTGCTACAGATAATATTTCTTATTTTTCTATAAAATACATATGAAACCTGTGTTCAAAAGAAAGCATAAATATTGGAAAAAATCGGTATTATGTGCATCTACTTTTTAAGTTGAAGTCACATTTACTTGAGACACACACCTTTGTCTAGACAATATCAAGATCTAAAATTGCAATTTAGAAAAAAAAAAAATTTAAAGTCAATATTTACGGAGTTAATTAGATTGGGCCGAATTCTTATGATTTTAGAATGTGATTTCCTTGGATTAGAAGGCTCCACTGTGACATAATGAAGGACAAGCCAGTCAAAAATAGGTATACCTACTAAAATGAAGTAGTTTAGTAGAGGTGAGGTGACTCTGAAGAGTCAAGGTCGTTTGGTCAGGGAAACCCCTTAAGCTCGACCACTTCAAACGTATACCTATTCTAAACAGGATATAAGGGGGCACTACGGTAGGATTTTTGGAAAATCGACCCCTAAAGGGGTAATCCCAAAAGCAATAAATATTGATTGATTGATTGATTGATTGATTGATCCGCGCACACAAAGTAGCGGGGTCGCGGGCCGTTAAAATAAAATTACAAATTACTTACATTATCAACCAATTTTGTATTCACAATTTCACATACATTTTATAATTATGCTCATTGGGCAGGCTACAGTGACGAGGTTTTGTTCGTGATGCTTTCTTCAATAAAACAGTTGAATTTAATGACTTGAGATGTTTAATTTTCCCTTTTGATATCGAATTACAAAAATGTGTACGCCATTACGGAGGCACGAAAAAGGAATGATACCGGTCGAACGAATGAATGATTCAGCCCGGTCGCGAACACGGTCTTCCTCATTCGCTGCGTTCACATCCTGCCGGCCTTGGAACATCATGTTCCAACTGTGGTAGTGGAACCAGTCGGTTGAACGCTCTCCTCATGGTACCCGAAGCGGTGTAGACATCAGCAACACGGGTAATACCATCGGTGCCGGGGTATAGGTGAGTGACTCGTCCGAGCAGCCATCTGGTTGGAGGCAGGCGGTCATCCTTAATCAGTACCAGCTGGTCCAGGCGAAGCTCTCCATCCTGTTTACGCCATTTATTTCTTTTTTGGAGTTCTGAAATGAATTCTGTATGATATCTTCTCCAAAAATGTGCCCTGAGGCATTGTATCCTTTTATATCTCGTCAGGGCATTTATATTCTGTGCCTGTTCCACGTCCTGGGGATCCGACAGCATCGTTAGGGTTCGTCCAACAAGAAAATGAGACGGGGTTAGAGCTATTAGATCTGAAGGATCAGAAGACATCGGAGTGAGTGGCCTAGAGTTAAGAATGGCTTCTATCTGTGTCAAAACCGTTAGCATTTCTTCGTATGTCAAATTTGCAAGACCTAAAACCCTTTTTAAGTGATGTTTAATCGATTTGATGGATCCCTCTGCTAAGCCATTAAAGTGCGGACTATATGCCGGTGAGAAACGGAATTGAATGTGATTATTTATCGCAAGTGATGATATTTCATCAGATTTAGATTTTAAAAATTTGGACAGTTCGTTACATGCACCTACAAAATTTGTTCCATTGTCAGAGAATATATTTATTGGGCTTCCTCTACGGGCAATGAACCTATTAAGTGCAGCCAGGAAACAATCTGTGCTTAGCTCGGTGACAAGCTCTATATGTACTGCGCGTACTGCCAAACAGACAAAAACACATATGTATGCCTTTATTAACCTGCAACCTCTACCCTTTTTGTTCGCTATCATTATTGGTCCCCCATAGTCAACCGATGTATTATGGAATGGGAATACGGCCTGTAACCTTTCCTTAGGAAGGTTTCCCATAATAGGCTGAATAATTTTTCCTGAAAATCGGCAGCATGTTATGCAGTTATGTGCTGTTTTGCGGGCAAGGTTACGACCACTGACAACCCAAAATTTTTGTCGTATTGTAGCTAATAGCAGCTGCGGTCCAGCATGCATTAAAACTTTATGATAGTGTTTGAATAGAAGTTGTGTAATGTAATGGTTTGCATGCAACAAGATTGGATGTTTGGTGTCAAAGTCATAGTGGGAGTTCGATAATCTTCCTCCAACCCTGATCAGGCCATTGGTATCCATGAATGGATTTAAGCTGAGCAACTTGTCCTTAGGCGATAATGTTTCCTTTGCGTCCAGTAAATGACACTGCTTACTAAAAACTTCCCTCTGGATTAATTTGCACAGAGTATTAGTAGAGTTGTTTAATTCAGAAATCTGTAAGTAATTTGTGAGTTTATTTTGGGGGTTGCGACAGTTGAATAAGAACCTTTGCAGATAAGCTACACAACGTTGTATTTTAGGAAAATTTGAGTATTTGAAGACGAAACTATTTTCATTTGTATCGCCTAGTGACAAGTGACAGTGTAATTTTGTCTCTGGTAAATTGTGACTGAGGTCTTCAGGTGGAGTAGGGTTCTGTATTATACTATGAGATAAAAATGATGGCCCTGACCACCAGAGTGAGTTGTTTTGAAGTTGTTGGGCATTGAGGCCTCGTGATCCTATATCAGCTGGGTTATGATCTGAAGGTATGTGATGCCAGGCTGATGAATTGGTATTATCTGTAATTTCCTGAATTCTATTGAACACAAATTGTTTTAATTTTGATTTGGACATTTTAATCCACCCTAATACAATGGTAGAGTCACACCAATATGTTTCATTGTGTATGGTGAGTCGGAGGGAGGACTTGACCTTATTTGTGAGTTGTGAAGCAAGTACGGCACCACACAATTCTAACCTGGGAATGGTCATGTTCTTTTTGAACGGTGCTACTCGGGACTTTGCTATCAGCAATCTAACATGAACAGACCCATCTTTAGAGATTGAGCGTAAGTATACACATGCTGCATATGCATGCATTGAGGCGTCACTGAATGTATGAAGCTCAATATGAATTGGAAAGTCGCAAATTACATGACGAGGGATTCGAATGTGTTCTAGGTAATTAATGTGGTTAATGAATTTATCCCATAGTATTTGAAATTCCAAAGAGATGTCATCATCCCATGATGCCTTAGTTACCCAAAGTTTTTGAAGAATAATTTTTGCTTGTAACAAACATGGATTGATGAGACCTAGTGGATCAAATATTTGTGCGATTGTGGATAGTATGGAACGTTTTGTTTGTATAGAATTTTGTTTGTCTTTATATGATGGTAAAAATAGCAATTGATCTGTTTGACAATTCCAAGTTAAACCTAAAGTTTTGTCAATTTTATCCTGTTTCATTATTAATAAGTCATCGTTGCTAGTTTTATCATCACTGTGTATTTGTTTTAGTATGTCTGGGTTATTTGATCTCCACTTGCGGAGATAAAGGTGTGCTCTCTTTAACTCCTTTACGACTCCTCTACATGTCTCAATTAAATCTGAAGCGTGGTCAGATCCAGTTACCAGATCGTCCACGTACATGTCATGCAAGATGGCTGTACTCACTGTTTTGTCATTGCAATCATACCCTAACTGAGCTAGGCACCTAGTGGCCAGATATGGTGCTGAAGCCGTACCATATGTGACCGTATTGAGTTTATATATCTTAATCTGCTCAGTAGGATCAGAGCGCCACAGTATTTGTTGTAGGCTTCGCTGTGATGAATTTAAGATTAGTTGTCGATACATTTTCTCAACGTCCGATGTCACTATGTACTTGTGTTGACGAAATCGAATGAGAATGCTAAGTAAATCATCCTGTACTACAGGACCTATGAATTGAAGGTCATTGAGTGATATGCCTGAGGTTGTGCGTGCTGAGGCATCAAACACTGTTCGCAGTTTTGTAGTGAGACTTTTGTCTCTTAAAACTCCATGATGTGGTAAAAAATATGAAATTTCGTTATTATCAGAGTTGGTGACTTCTGACATATGTCCTAACTGAATGTACTCTTCCATGAATTGTTTATATTTAAGTTTGAATAAAGAATCGCGACGAAATCTGCGTTCGAGTGATAAGAATCGAGCTAAAGCTAGGTCATGTGATTCACCTAGACATGTAGGGTTTCGTTTTAAAGGGATTGTCACCTCGAATCTTCCGTCTGGTTGACGTATAGTGGTTTGTTTAAAAATGTGTTCACACTCATCCTCATCCTTTGTGACGCTACGAGAGTTACTAAATGACTCACATTCAAAGTAACGATCAAGCTTTGTTTGTAGCTCAGTATCTGTGTTAAGAAAATGGCAGTGGACTGTACTTGAATTATGTGTATTAATAACGTGTGCACTGAATGAATTAAATGTATGGCGTTGATTGTTTGATGAATTGTTGTGCATATTTGAATTTGTATGGTCTGTGTGATTTGTATGTTGTGTTTGTATGGAACCTGAAACTAGCCAACCTAACCGTGTTTCATTTAGAGTTGGCAAGTGTTTTCCTAATGAGATATGATTGTTGCACAGAACATCCCAAAAGATGTCTGCCCCTAGCAACATCTGCACCTCGGATGGTGTATGAAATGTAGGATCTGCAAGGTGGAGGTGTGAAGGTATGTTAAACGAGTTACAATTGATTGTGTTTGTGGGTAACAACTGTGTTATTTGTGGAACGATAAAGCAATTGAGTTTAGCAGTGAATCCGCTGTTAGAAAGTGATTGAATATTAACATCACAATGTTTAGTGATTTGTGAATTCTGTTTATTGAGCCCCTGAATGGAAACCGAAGTGTTATAAGATGGGATTTTAAGGTAATCATGTAACTTTTCAGTAATAAAACTGGAGGTGCTCCCATTGTCAAGCAGTGCACGAACTTTATGCGATCTGCCATAATTATCTACTACAGAAACAAGAACTGTTGAAAGTAAGACTTGACTCTTATGAATAGTTGACAGGGTGACATTTTCACCTTCTGGTTTAGAAGTTGAATCATTTTTTGGATCTGAATTGGGTGGAGGCATTAGTGCCTTCATTTCAAGGTGTAAGAGACTGTTATGCTTCTTGGAGCATATTTTGCATGGACCTAACATGCATGTATAGTTATTATGACCCTTGCGTAAACAATTTAAACATAGATTAAGTTCTTTCGCCTTTTGAATCCTCATTTCAATTGAAAATGACTTGAATCGGAGGCACTGATAGATAGCATGATTTTCTTTGCACAAGGGACATGGGAAACGAAGCGTTTGATTTGCAACAAACGTTGGACGGACATGGGTGTCACTATGTCTTCGCGGTTTTGACCGTGAATCTTCCATGGTCTCTAGCAAAATGGCACGTCCCTGTAGGAACTCAATGAACTGTTCTAAGGTAGGGATGCCTTTAATTTTGTTACGCTCCTCTTCCCATTCACGAGAGGTGACCGGGTCAAGTTTACTAAACACCATGTGAATTATGAGGACGTCCCAGTGTTCAACAGGTAACTTGAGTGTGGTTAAGGCCCTTAAGTTCTTGTTGATTGTGTCTATAATGTTGTGTATGGCGGTGGATGACTCTCGTGCGATCGGTTCCACACTGAATAATGCCTGAATGTGATTGTTCATTAACAAACGCTCATTATGATAGCGATCGCAGAGTGCCTTCCATGCTATATTATAATTTTCTGCAGAAAAGTTAAGTGATTGAATGATTAACGCTGCACTGTCTGTGAGTGATGAACGCAAATAATGAAATTTGTTAATGTCTGGAATGTTTGCACTGTTGTGTATGAGTGATGAGAATGTGTCGTGAAACCCTAACCAATCCTGATAGCGACCAGAGAAGGTAGGTAAGTGAATAGTAGGTAACTTAAGGCTTGGCCCACCTGTAACCGCAGTACCAAAACCTGCCACCGAAGCGTTGTCATGGCCCGCAGAGGATGCCTGCCGTGAGGGGACCGCATTCTTGTCGAGTGCGTCCTCAGCAGCCGCAACAAATGAGAAGTAGTCGTTTTCGAAATTCTGTCGTTCCTTGTGCTCGTCCTCTGAAACGTCCGTTAATAATTCAATGTTAGTTTGAGTGGTATCAAACTCGTTGTACATTTCTTTAATTTTTTGTAATCTATTGGACATTTCAAAACTGTGCAATGAACTGAGTTTATCATAGCTGAGAGCAAGCTTGAGATATTCGTTGAATGCGGTTAATTTGGCTTTGTATGATGCCCTGGTTCTTTTCAATGATTTCAGGTCCATAATGACTGAAATGGAACAAATTTAGACTATGATGGTTAGGTGAATGAACTGTGCAAATTATGTTATGAGAAAGGCTATACTTAAATTTTAATGTGCAAGCAGAAGGATGCGTGTGAGTTAGGCAGTGAGCGCAAAGCAACAGCGGTGCCGTGCGAAGCGCGCAGCACAACCCTCGTGACCACAGCGCAGCGGAGCGACCCTTGCGCGCCGACCGCGCTGGTTCCGTTCTGGAATGTGTAGGTATTGCAAAATGTGACGAATCAGCAACACCAGTTAGCACAAATAGGGCGACTCCAATAAGCTAGGCCACTGAAAAGTATTTGCAAAGTTTATGGATCCAAATATTGAATTGAGGTTATGATTACTATAGGTTATTTTTATTGGATTTTACAATGGAATGTTTCGGAAAGAATACCAATGATTTTTACTTGTTTGAATAGATGATTAATTAATTTGAATCGAAGAAAGATACGGTGAGGTGACTGAATACGGATTGAACCGGAAATAAAGTGAATCCTTGCAAAATAACGGGGATTTGAAATATGTGATATGGAACGAACTCACGGAATTTGTCTTTTCCCTGTGTTTGATATTATGGCATAAGCTGGCACTGGGTGATGGATGATTCTGGATTTGTATTTGTATTTTCACGACGATATGTCGACGGTGATTTTTTGAATTTGTGTATTGTAAACTGTAGTACGATGTATTGTTCGGAATTATTGCTTTTTCTAATGCTTGATTGGAGCTGGATTGCGTCACGAAAGTTACTCCGTCCCTGGATCCTTTGTTCGACGGGCCGCACGCCATGCGCCGGCGTCGCCTCAGATTCTTGAAATCCGGTTCGAAGACCAAATTGGGCAGGCTACAGTGACGAGGTTTTGTTCGTGATGCTTTCTTCAATAAAACAGTTGAATTTAATGACTTGAGATGTTTAATTTTCCCTTTTGATATCGAATTACAAAAATGTGTACGCCATTACGGAGGCACGAAAAAGGAATGATACCGGTCGAACGAATGAATGATTCAGCCCGGTCGCGAACACGGTCTTCCTCATTCGCTGCGTTCACACTCATTATTCCTAATAAGGATTCACCGAAGCGTAAATGGAGCCGCTTTAGACAAAATTGGCAAGAGCTTGCAATAATTTAACGAATTCAACCACATTATTTTGATTTTTCCGTAGCCAACTATAAAAAAACAGAACCCTTATAATTTCGTCCTGTCCGTCTGTCTGTCCGTATGCCGATTTCACTCAAAAAATTCACCAATAAAATGTATAAAAGGGTAAACTACAATTTTTAAGGGGAAGATCAAGCTATCAAAAAGTAAAACTTTCCAATACAGGATCACTGTCAAATTCGCGAAAAAAAAAATCTGCTGTCCCATACAAAACTGCAATCCTACTCGACCCAAATGTGGATAGCTGTTTTTATCGCGATTCCGATGTTGATCTCACACTGAAAGTTGTTAAGCTTGATGGTCTGAACATCCTCTTAAAAAACCGTCAGTATATAAAGTTACACCCTGAGTATTACGTAATAATCTGAAAAAACATAATCATTTTCAAAAACATTGTAAAATGCCTGAAAAAAATTTAATATCTAAACTTTTTCCTAAAGAATTCCTTAACCAAAATATCTTCCGGTTAAAATTAAAAAGATAGTAAACTTACCCAAAATTATTTA
Organism: Agonopterix subpropinquella; assembly: GCA_922987775.1. Taxonomy (NCBI): domain Eukaryota; kingdom Metazoa; phylum Arthropoda; class Insecta; order Lepidoptera; family Depressariidae; genus Agonopterix; species Agonopterix subpropinquella. The sequence continues at coordinate 2,229,380 of OV277714.1, forward strand.
TCACACATCCCACACACTGTCACTCAAAAAAATATCCAGCCGAAACTTTTCACTACACTCGTTCGAAAAATTCACTTCATCTTATTTTTTCAAGCACTACACTGCATTTTCTACCGCGATCTTTTGGTGAGGGTGCAAGCGTCCAACCCCTATTGAGTTCGAAGTCTATCTAGCCCCCACCCCTTGTTGTGTACAACGCATGCGTAGTAGACAAGAATATAAATTTGCGAATTTGTTATCATATAATTTGTAAGTGTGATGTGATTAGAGCTGATGAGTAAGTAAATAAATACGAAAAAGTTAGCGTATTTTTGTTTATCTTTTGGATATTTTTAAATCTGCTGTGTATACAGGGTGTACAATAAAATGGGACAGCTACTCAAAGGGGTGCTTTAGACCAGCAAACTGAACAACTTTCTCTATCAATATCGAAATCGCGAAAAAAAAATCCGCTCTCCCATACAAAACTGCAAACATAACTCGACTGAAATGTATGGGACAGCAGATTTTTTTTTCGCGATTTCGATATTGGTCCCTTAGAGAAAGTTGTTCAGTTTGATGGTCTGAAGCACCCCTTTAAGTAGCTGTCCCATTTTATTGTACACCCTGTATTGTCCGGCATCGAATAATACAAATGTGATGTGATAAAGCTTGATTTATGCTTCCACAAGTACCGTAGCTAGTTAAATTGCAAGTAACTCGCCGCTGTTTTAAGTTGACGCTAATTTTGGACCCTGGAGTGCGATTTTTGAAACTCATTCGTTGAACTCAACGGTTGAAAATGTCAAAATTACTATGAAGATATGCATCTTTCTACTGCTGATTTGGCATTTAAAAATCATACTCCAGGAGTGTGCTTTTTGAAAGTCAAATCAGCAGTAGAATGATGCGTATCTCCACAGTAATTTTGACATTTTCAACTGCTGAACTCAACGAATGAGATGAATGAGAGAAAGTCATATACAAAAAAATATCAGCAGTAGAAAAGTAGGTATGAAGTTTGTGCATTCTCGCTCATAATTTCGAATTCAGTAATAGCACTTCAGACAAAGATAGACAATATGCTATTTTTGTATTCGAAATCATGAGCGAGATTACACAAACTTCATACTTTTATTATTGCTGATTTCAACGTACCTATGACTTTCAAAAATCGCACTCCGGTCTATTTTGCTGCGAGTCAGGTAGGAAGGGGTTCCCTATATCATCTCTTCTGCCAACTTAAGAGAAGTTTAGTCCGTAAGGTTCCGAGCGCGCTGCATACAAACGAAGTTCCGTCCTGTTTTCTATATTAACCAATTAAAGTCAATGAATTTTTTTTAAAGCCGGTCTGGAATCCAATGTCTTTGCTGTACATCTAAACTATTATAAAACTGTAACAGAAGTGTGTCTGTACATTGAAGATATTTACAAAAAAAAATTACGACATGGTTTTTACCTGTCCCTGATTCCAAATCACCAATTTTTGGATTTTTTGTCTGACTGTTTGTTTGTTTGTTTGTTTGTTTATTTGTTTGTTTGTTTGGGTGTTTGTTTGTTCGAGTATCACGCAAAAACTACTGAACCGATTTTGATGAAACTTTTTTTGTTTGATAGCTTATGATCTGACTTAAAATCTGGTGTATAATTTATGAGGACGAAGTCGCGGGTAAATGCTCGTTTGTTATATTTCCGTTCATTTCATTTTCCATTTCATCCATGGAAATTCACTATTGAAACGGTAAGAAACTACCTGTGAAATATTTGCTCACGTTCGGGGCCAAGGTTGGCCAAGGGCCATGCATGACAGATGCGCGCGTTCTCTGGCTTACTTATACAGGGTGTAAAATTTAATGCTGAATATTATAACTGAATAACTTTCACTATAGGACGGACATAGCAATCACGAAAAAAAATCGGACGTTTTATACATTTTGGTCGAGTTGCTGGCCACCCGATAAAAAGAAGCTGGTCGAGTCGAAGAGAGGACATTTTCTACCATCATCATCATCACCCTATCATCGTCCACTGCTGAACATAGGCCTCTCCTAAGGCGCGCCACAAAACACTGTCCTCGGCCGTCCTTATCCATTCGCTCCCCGCTTGTTTTTATTAGATGTGAACATTTTCTATGAACAGAAGATTTTTTTCAGTTTTATGATCTGAAGCACGCTATTCGATATGTAACGTATTTAATTTTACACGATTTAAAAACAAAAACGAACATTAATAAGTGTCATAGTCATAAAATCGATTCAAATGACAAGAAAACTTCAGAGCTTTGTAACTATCGAACCATCAAACTTTAACGTAAAAGGGAATCAATTAATAGCCGGCAATTTAACAAGTTACTACGTAAAGTAAAGTTATTGTAAGTGCTGTCTCTTTGTATTGACTTTTTAATTGGTCTACCTATAGCTTTTTGAGGTGCTTTTGAGTTCTTCTTATCCTGTGGGCAGAGGACACCGGTGTTTTTTCAGACCACCTTACGGCCTCTGACGTGGTTATTATGTAACAACTACTACCACCAGAGATAGTAGCCGGGACCAACGGCTTAACGTACCATCCGAAGCACGGAGGTATTGGAAATGATAGCTAAAGAAAATCAAAGTCAGGTCCGGTCAGACTTTAGATGGGTGACCGCTTTATAAGATGAAAGAGATTCGACCGTAAAATTATGCACCTATTTCTTTGGTGAACGAAATGTGATTCTAGTGTATGTTTAGGGTTCAAACGCCACCAGGTTGCCTAGAAAAATCTTGCCGCAAGTACCTTTTCCATGATGTAAATGAGATGCCATCGGAAGGAGACTGATCTAAAGAACTGGAAAAACTAGTCTGCCGCAACTCTAGGGTTGCCAGATTCAAAAATGACTTCTTTGAGGCTGGCAATCCTAAGATGAAACTCACCCTAGATCCCAGCTGCCGCGAGCTTGCGGAGAGGATCAGGAGACTGAAGAGAAAATAAAGCTAAGATGTGGAAGGTCATTGCTATATTTTACATTAATTATGTCTTTCAAATAACAAGAAGATAGCTTCTAGAAACCAGCAAAATATGTCCCGGCCGCATGCTATGTTATCTTAATACAAACAAAGTAACTATAAAATAAATAAATAAGTGGAACGCTTATTTTCCAAAGACAGCTTCCGCCATCTATTGGTTATGTTTCGAAGCGCTATGTGTTTAACTAGGGTTCATATCGGAGCGACAGCGCGCTACACCTCACCGCTGCGCTATAGTAGTGAGAGATTTCGCCCGTATCAGTCACTGTCTTGTTGGTCTAGCGATCTAGACAACCGGCTCACGATCCAGAAGCCGTAGCATGCTACACGCGATACGGCTGTATCGCGTCTTTTATCTCGTTCGTTCGCGCGCAAACAGAAAGAGAGCGAAGGTGTGATAGCGCTGTATCAGGCAGTATCACGGTGGCATGCTACCCATGCAGGTAGCTATGGTTCGATCCTCGTGTCGGCCGATGGTCTTTTTCAATTTTATTTCATAATGTGGATCCCTCTGGCGCTAATAAGCGACAACACTTATAATAAGGACGTCCTAAAATTCAAGGCGACTTACCTTTACTATATTGCGTTTAGTGGGAGCGTCTTAACATGCCTTCCAAAGCATGGTAATTAGTCTAGTAACACAAAAGAAATCGACCCCTTTTGCCAAGGTTCTAGGGTAAGTTCTTCAGTAGTTATCTGAGAAGTCATCAACCTAGGATAAAGGAGCAACTCGTATCATTAATCAAAACAATAGTATAGTTTGTTTAATTAAAACTTATTCACTATCTTCTGTTCAATAGTTTTGACTACTTGCAAATGTAAATTAATATTTGAGATAGTTTGCGTTTCATTCTTCTTCTATCGAGTCGATGGCATGTTATTTTACAGAGTGGAACAAAAAAAGCATTATGCATAAGCATACCATATGCATATGCATATGCTCACGACTGTATTGCCCGAGGGGGTAGTCAGAGATAATATGAAACCTCAAAAACATCCTCGTTTCACTAGTACCGTAACTCTGTTCAATGTGATGGGGAGTGAGCCTGTCGCCACGTGTAATGGATAGTGCCTCGAAATTGAAGCATGCAGGTTTCCTCACGATGTTCTTCCTTCACCAAAAAGCCAGTGGTGTAACAAATCGTACATAAATTCCGAAAAACTCATTGGTACGAGTCGGCCTGGACAGGGATCGAACCATCGCCTCCTGCACGGCAGGCAAGGTTGCTCGCCACTGAACCACAACGGCTTAGTAACGGAACCAACGTGCTTTGTCAGTGCGAGTTCATTCGTGTGAGTGTGAGGTGACAGAGATGTGTCTAGGGTGCCGGGTGTGGTGAGGGCATTATCACAAAAGAGACAGGTACCTACAGAAAGGGAACAAGGCGTACGCACACATAGTCGCGCATTTTCGGCGATCTCGGATCAAGTCGGTCGAACGCCAGTACTATACTATCTATTAATCATCTTTAGGGTCCCTCTTAATATGTTGACACTTTTTTAAGGGGATGATTAGACCGTCAGACTGAACCTCTTTCTATACAGGGTGTAAAAAGACTACTCCCGAAAACTGAAACTATGGATTCAGACCATGATACCTAACACTTTGGCACTGAAATTTATTTTTTTTATTTTCACAAATTTAATTTTTTTTCGGGCCTTTATTTCTACAATTATGAACATTAAAGCCTACCAGTGACATAATGCAATACAATTTTAATTGTTAAACACAAGCATTTCGAAAATAGCAAAAATCCGCAATGTAAAACGCACTCATCAAACTCGTCGCCAAGCTACGGTCGCGCGCCACACAGCTGTAAGGTCACTGCCCGCTCACCCGAGCGAGCGGGCAGTGACCTAACAGCTGAGTGGCGCGCGACCGTGACTACCGCGCGCACCTTGGCGCGCTTCTTCTCTGCTACAGTTTGTACCTACATAACCGCAAACGGTCGTGTGACGTAGTGTCAGTGCTCCGTCACTCACGTCTGACAGCTGCGATAAAGTACCTACGTCACGCATATCTTGCAAGATGTTAATAACATAGGGCTATCACACGCTATCGCGATTGCGTACTTCCAGCACGGGTAGCATGCCATCCCGCGATAGCCGTGATACGGCTATATCACGTCTTTTATCTCGTTCGTTCGCGCACAAACGAAAGAGATAAAAGACGTGATATAGCTGTATCACAGCTATCGCGGGTTGGCATGCTACCCATGCTGTACTGGACGGTTTTCTTTTGGGAAAATATGCCTGCTAATAATTATTGTGATGTTTGGTAGACAATCTAACGAAATGTGTCATTTTTCACATTGCCTACGGATGAAACTTACGTAAATTTTAATTTTGTTTTTTTCAAAAGCAAAGTTTTGTGTTGAAAATAATATGTGCAAAAATACTTAGAATACTGGTATAACAACGCTATTGTTTTTATTGATTGTATAAGATACAAAAAAAAAAAAATAAAGATACAAATAAACGAAATAATTTTATCAATGTTGGTAACTAGTTGTTGGTTTAAATTTTTTTCACATTACCCACTAGCCCAGGAAAATTAAGCAAAAAAAAATGCCATTCAGGAGAAGTAATTCAGTCTTCGAACTTGATTTAAACGTTATTTTGGAAAATAAGATTGAAAAAAATAAATTCCTGGTGATGGAGGGTATTTTCTGACAATAAACAACCCTGGCGTTTCGGTAGTTACGTCAGAGGCGCGTGACGGACAATGTGATATCGACTCTAGGTTAATTGACATAAGACGCGTTTAAGTTCGTCGTTCGTCGCGGTAACAGATCGTAAGACTCGGTTGTCTGTAACAGCGCGCGAAATCAGTGTTTTCTAAGAGAGTGCAGTATCTGTTACGGTAGTAACTATTAAATAATCTGTGGTAGTGTTACGACAGCAGCGTGTTGTACGCTTTACATTGCTTGGCAAGAAAATGGAAAAATCACGAATAATTTTTTTAAATTTAAAAGGTTAGCGCCATTAATTTTTATATAGGTTCAGTGATATGTTCTTAAAGTTTTCGGGAGATGTCTTTTTACACGGTGTATAATTATATGGCACCAATATCGAAATCGCGAAAACAAAATCAGCTCTTCCATACAAAACTGCAAACCTACTCGAGGCAAATGTATGTGACAGCAGATTTTTTTCGCGATTTAGATGTTGGTCGCATAGAGAAATGTGGTCAATTTGATGGTCTGATCATCCCCTTCAAAAAGTGTCAGCATATTAAGAAGAACCCTGTATTGTTTTGCGTGGAGCCGGCCTTCTACACACACAGTACACTTTTTGTTCCTTTTTCATTCATTTTCTTGACAATGCCTGGAAGAAATTAGAAACGTACATTCTTCAAAGAAAACTATAAGCAAAGTAAAATCCGCTTCCATCAACGGAGTTAGTAACAAAACCAAAGGAAAACAATCAAATTTATTTTCACTTCGTTTTTTATCCCCCCACATCAGTGTATAACTCAAATTAAGCCGAGGATTCATCAGACGCCTCCCGAGTTATATTTTATGAACGCGTAAAATGCCTTGTCATTTTCACGCGTTACTGCGAAGGGTAATGTTGTGTGGAAAAATGTTTTGGATTAACTCGATTTTCTTTTTAGGGTTCCCTACCTAAAGGTTGAAAACGGGACCCTATTCAAACCTACGCTGTTTGTCCGTTCGTCGTTCAGTGCGTCCGTCCATCCGTCTGTCTGTCTGTCCTACCTGTCTATTTAGGTCTGTAGGATAGTGTCCGACCGAACCTAGTTTTTACAACCGAAACCGAAACCGAAACCGACATTCGGTTTCTGTTTCAGTTTCGGCCGAATCCGAAACCGAAACCGAAACTTCCTTATGACATAATTCTTCCCCACTTTTTAGGTTTGGTTCGATGTAGCTAGTTGCCAATATGTCTTTTATGTTTACACAAGCAGTTAATTTGATAATTAACTGATTACTTAGTAGTTTTGAAAACAATTATTTCTACTGTAGGTACATATAGGAAGGTACATGATACATGTCTACCTATGGGGCGAGGTGAGGTATATTTTAACTCAAAAAAAATCAGTGAAATCAGTTTATAAAACATCAAATCACGTAGGTGATTTGATTATGTGTGACCATCTCAGTCTTTTTGATATCTAAAATTTACTTTATCAAGAATAATTAAACTGCCTTTAGTTTCTGCATATTTATAAACATGAACATAAACACTGAATACAGGGTGTAAATTTAATTGCGTTACATATTAATGAAGATCCTTCAGTCCATCAAACTGAACAACTCTTATAATGGGGCAAAAATAGAAAACGCAAAAAAAAATCTGCTGCTCCATTGATTTGATGAGTTTGATGGTCTGAAGTATCCCATAATAATACAGATTGTCACAAAATTAAAATTTAAAACTTTTAAGAGGTGTTTAGAGTCGAAACAACCCCCCCCGCCCACCCCTCCCCTTAAAAGTTTTAAATTTAGACCATCAAACTGAACAACTTTCGCTATGGGACCAACATCGAAATCGCAAAAAAAAAAGCAGCTGCTCCTTACATCTAGCTCGATAGATTTGTGGTTTATTGGTGGATTTCGATATTGGTTCCATAGTGAAAAATGTTCAATTTGATGGCTTGAACCACCCCCTTAAATGTTTATTTATATTTTTGTAACACCTTGTATGTAAGGCATTTTAAGTTTACACCCTGTATACTTTCACCTGAATAATATAAGTTTTTCCTAAAAGTGACAAATTGCAATTTTATTTATTTGTACTGCATAATTTCCCATTCCGTCTCCCATTGGAGTAGGCGGAGACAATATTTCTATTGCCAGATCAATATCAGTTTGTAAAAACGTTATTTTAATCGAAAACTAAGTTTACTAGGTAGCTAAAACTTTGCAAAAATATCAAACACGTGGGATAAAATACAATAATTGAAATGAAATTGATTATTAAATAATATTACCCGATTTGAAATAATATAATATAAATTGAAAATAACCCTAAATTCACACCACAAAACAAAACAGCGCAAGACATAAACAGGGGCGCGGGGAGGGAATTTCACGCTCCCCACTACGCCGCTGATCGCCTCCGAAGACCGGCCGATAACTCACGAACGTAGTTTCGGTTTCGGTCGTAGGTTCGGCCGTTTTTCTGCCGAAACCGAAACCGAACCGAAACTCCAAATTTGGGCCGAAACTGGCCGAATCCGAAACCGAAACCGAAACTTCGGTCGGACACTATGTAGGACATTGAAGGCCGAATCACCTGATTGTCTGAAAAGAAAAATGATTCCGTGCTTTGGACGGCACGTTAAGCCGTTGGTCCCGGCTATTATCTCTGGTAGTCGTTACATAAAAACCACGTAAGGCGGTCTGAAAAAAACTCTGACACCAGGACTCTGCCCACACGATAAGAAGAAGGGCTTTAAATTTTAAACCGTAATTGATAGACAGATAAAATTTTCACAGAATGTGGTCGATCTACTTACAAATAGTAAAAAAATTAAAAAGTTAAAAATTAAGGGGGATTTCTCATACAAAAAAAAAAGTTTTTAAACCGTTTTCAAAACTTTTTTTGAGAAAATGTAAGCAAGATTCACTTTTAATCTATGTACCATATTTTAAGTTAAGTAACTTTTATGTACTCAATGTTTATATTTATTTTTAATGTGCTTACCCAATTTTATTTGTTTCATTAATACATTATTTTCTTTTTTCAAAGTATCGAAATTGTTTTTTGATATAAAAAGAACGTCAACATTTTTAACTCGTCGACGTCATTCTCCGGACTGGCGGCCTGAGATTCGCCTATTATAAAAAAAATCGAAACACTTCTGACTCCACCAGTACACCCTTGAAGCTTCCCAGAATATGACGGATGCTTAACGAGATTTAAGCTTTAAAGGGATAATAACGGAAGAGAATTCGTACGATACCTAACTTCCATTAAGTTAAAGTACTTCCTGACACGTGATGATGATGATAATATTAGCACCTACAGACACATCATCATCATCCTATAGCATAGCATACGCTCACGACTATATTCCCCGAGGGGGTAGTCAGAGATATTCTGAAACCTCGGAACATCCACATTTCACTAGCAGTACCGAAACTCTGTCCAGTGTGACGGGGGGTGAGCCCGTCGCCACTTGTAATGGACAGTAGGTACAATACATACCTCGAAATTGAAGCATGTAGGTTTTCTCACGATGTTTTCCTTCACCGAAAAGCCAGCTGTTACAAATCGTACATAAATTCCGAAAAACTCATTGGTACGAGTCGGTCTGGACGGGGATCGAACCATCGCCTCTCGCATCCTGCCTTCCATTAGGTTTCTTAGGGAAAGTTGTTCAGTATCATGGGTACAATCACCCCTTATAGTAATGCAACTGTTTACCCTAACACCCTGTAGATAATTATTATGGAAACCATACAACGCCTTGTGTTGTTGTACGCACTAATAATTATACAGGGTGTAACAAAACACCCTAGTAATACTTAAGGGGGTACTTCAGACCATCAAACTGAACAACTTTCACTATGGAGCCAACATCGAAATCGAGAAAAAAAAACGCTCTTTCATACAAAACTGCAGTACCGTCTCGACTCAAATATGATAAGGGACAACATATTTTTTTATTTTTTCTCGACTTTGGCTCCATAGTGAAAGTTGTTCAGTTTGATGGTCTGAAGCACCCCCTTAAATACTTAAACAAAACAAAACACCCCAGTAATACTACTTAGGGTGTTTTGTTAAACCAAGTTGGTGTTTAGTAACGCAAGAGGCATACGAATTTTATCTCCCGTGCCAAAACTAAATTAATAGTGTCAGATTTACAAAATGGATCTCCATTTTAGGAACTATCAGATATAACGTTATATTATCCCCTTCTGACACTTGTTATAAATGAGGTGTCGAAAAGGGATGGAGCTCCGGTTAAGAACTGAAGGTATAGATATCATAGATGTAGGTAAATTAGGTGAGTTGGACAAATACATAGGCTCATAACAGTAATATAAAGCCGAGCTACGCATAGGAGTGAAGCTCCGAAGCGTCACCCCTGGAACCTGGTGGACCTGGTCTGTGGGGTCAATCTGCCGCCAAGCAAGCCGCAGGCCGAGTGTATAATATCCATGGTATCCATGTTCCTTCGCAGTTGTTAAAAGACATTGCCCTTGTGACGAACTGTATTTGTTTCAAATCGTTTCACAACTAACGAATAAGTATGATCAAAGTACAAATACAAAGAATATGATACCTAAAATTATACACATAATAGGAGGAATATTAAACTTCCCAAGGAAATTGAAATTATCCTTTGCTATCTTGGCATTTCTTATAAAATTAAAATTTTCCAGTTTTGTCGGTGAAACGGGATTGGGCAATGTCTTTTTAAAAGTGCGAGAAATGGTTTTTACCATTCAGGATATCACATTCGCGCTTAAAATATCTTGCTTCTATTTGCTTCTCGCCGGTGAAGCGACTGTCAGTCTGCTATTCGACTGAGAGCTAGATAGAGCAAGATTTATCAGAATTTACACCCTTCGACTACCGCGCATGATAGATTTTTATTTCTTTATTACTTCAGGGACTCTGGTCTGGTCTGTACAGACGGAGATTGACGAGCAGACAAATTTTCCTGGTCGTTCTATTCCGATATAAGGAGAGGCGTGGGAGTCACGTAGATGCGAGATGCTCAGGATAGAGGAGTATGGCATAAACAAATGGAAACTTATACCCAAAAGTGGGTGGACTCAGGATGTGGATGATGGTGAGGTAATAAAAGAGTGAGTTCATCGGGCCTTTTCTCATTCGTACCGTCCAATCCAACACCAGTGGAAGTCCGGTTTCACATGTAAGTTGGCCATTGCAGACAAAGTTTATGCAATTGGGGGTAAATGGCCTAAATGCAGTGCGATTGTGGCGAACCTATCCAGTCGATGGCACACATGTTAGAATGTCCGTTGTGCCCGAACACCTGCACGAGAGAGGACTTGAATAAAGTGACACTGGACGCTGCAAGGCTCGTCGAATATCTGGCCAATAAAACAGAAGCGTAGTGAGAAGGGGGGGGGGGGGGGACAAGGGGGGCAAATGCCCTGGGCGGCACTTTACTAGTGGCGGCAAATTCGGGAAAAAATAAAGGTTAGGTTAGGTATTGATTCAGCTCTGTCTATAGACAATTCATAGAACAGAGAAGAGACGAGCTCGCGTCGCTCGCTCTAAGTTTCTGTTTTAATTACTTACTGCGCCTACACTCATAATCCTAAAGAGTTCTGACCTCATCTAAGACGTGGTGCTAAAAATTTCGAGGCTGCTTCGCTCGATCCATAGCTTTTACTTAGCTACTTTGCACACTGTTTTGTACGTAAAAGCTCTGGCTCTAACCGATTCGTATTGTGAGAAGAAAAGTGCACAGATAAACCAATAGATAAAACAATAGGTGCCTGATATAGGTTTGACCAAAACCAGAATCAATGTTCAAAAAAGTTACGAGCTCGCTTCGCTCGCTCAGTTTTTTTTTGTGTAGATAAGATAAGGGGGCGGCACGCTATGCCACTGCAATAAAATATAGGTACTAACACAACAGTAGAACAATAATGATACGAAAAGAAGAAGAATCCAAATATACTGCTATTACTTATGTTATTGCTCTGAAAAATGATGCTTACGGTGTTGTATAAAATGTTAATGGGATATACGTCGGAGGAAGGTACATTTCACGGGTACGTTTTGAAATCAGAGATTTTTGATTTCAGAATTCGTGCTTGTCTGTAAACATAAGCATGACTCCTGAACTACAAGTTTAAATCACAGGATTTGCGTCACTACGGTGGTTCCAGGTAGACAAAAGATAAAGAAAATACAAGAAACGTGTTTTTTCATTGTTTTTTTGTAAATATAAACATGGTGTGATTGTAGAGCATATTCTTAAGTAGAACAACAAAATAAAAAGTGTTCAGAATTTTTGGCACGAAGGAACCCGGAAAAAAATATGTTTTGGTAATATTATATGGAGGTACGAAACCCTCTGTGCGCGAGTCTGGCTCGCACTTGACCAGTTTTCGTCGTTTGGTGGAAAATATTGAATTGTCATTGTCAAATTGTCATTGTCGCGTTTATTAAACAGGGCCCAGTCTAGACTGGTGCTATTTGATGCCTGACATCACAAAGCAAATTACCATTTTAAAACGATTATAGAACGCTTATACAACAAAACATTTTTTGTAGGAGGGTCGTAATTTTACACAGCATTAACCAAGATTTAGTAACAAAAAGCCTTGATTCTGGGAAGGTCAGACAGGGCCTTTGATAAAAACAATACTTGTAATATCTTTAGTTTAGGCTTCGTTAGGTTCGGTTGTTTTATCCACGCCACGACACAAATGTAAAAACCTCTTTGCTGAACTGATAGAGGTTTCGTAGTTAGATTTTAATACCTTTTTATACTGGAGAAAACTATTAAAAAAAAGAAAAAAAAATTCTTTATTTGAGCACAATTTAGTGGTATACAAATGATTGAGTCCTTGACTCCCAAAGTCGGAAAACCGTGTATTGGGAGACAAAAAACTTTCTAATACTACTAATAGCAGCTTGATGCATAAATATCTACTAGATGCTTTACATCGAGCGGCTCTTAGAGGGGCCTTTGCGTATTTGTTCATAGAAAATTTTTCTGCCAGGGTGGGAGGGGCGGGGCGAGGGGGGCTGAAGCTTTGCTATGACAATAACACAAAAAACCAGTGAGCTTTAACATATAAAATCGTTGCAAAAAACGCAAAAATCTAATCTTTTTGAGTACAAAACCATAAAGTTCTTATACCTTATGGAATAGAGGAACTGACAGCTTTTCTGGGATCTTATTGCAGGGTAAAAATTCGGTTTTTTTAATATATGCGAATCGAAAGTGAAATCGTTGATAATATTGTGAAATATACTAACACTTTTTCATAAAATAATCCATGATTCGAATGTCGAATTCGAGGGTCCTGGGTTCGAATCCCGGTTCAGTCATGTATGTTATATGTTTGTGCCGTTGTTGTATGATTCCCATAACAAAAAGCCTAAAGCTTACCTTGGGATCATTACAATGTATGTGCATGTGAGCGTTATTTATTTATTTCACGTTAGACTCAGAATTATAGACAGTATTTAAGTTTTTTCCTGCAAAAAAATAATCTTCTGAAAACAGCCTGAAAACGGTTTCATTTGATAACTCAAGTCAGTTCCTCTGCTACTGTAAGGTACTTAGATTAAAAGCTTTTCGCTTACGCTGAAAGATGTAGCCAAGAAATGAGAGAGCGAGATAGCTAGTTAAGAAAACTTGTGTAAACAAAAAAGACGGAAATATTATTTTTTGTGTCGGTCACCGTGGCCGGTTTTTTTGTTTGGCAAGATGTCAAACAAATGTCAAACCTATGGAATGTTGATGACATCTTGCCAAACAAATCGTCTTTTAGTATGCAAAAGTCACGCTATTGCTGTTTCATGTGCGGCCACGGTATGGTTTCATCTAGTTACTATATCTAATGGGAAGGTATAATAACTTTATGGTACAAACCATAGATGTAATAGACAGTTTGACAGTATCGAGAAATTCCGGTATTATTGAACCGGTCGGTGTGAAATTATGAAAGGAAAACGAACTTCGATTGTATGGAGCGCGTCAACGGTTATATTATAATATCCCCTTAAGGGGCTATGTAAAAAAATAGGATTCTTCAAAGCTCCATATATCATGAAGTACTAACAGTAGGAGTATGATTTGCGGATATGTGTAAATTGAACATATAATTGAAGTTTTGATTAGAGCCAAAACACGATTAAGACAAATTTTCTCGATAGAAAAACAAGCCAAAGTAGCCTCCGTTTTTGTCTATAAACGCTTGTAACTGCTAAACGGTGAATAATAGAAACATGAGACTTGATTTTAAAAAAAGAGATTGCTATTATCTAAGTTTTGATTAGAGCAGAATTGAACTTACATAAATAGTACAATCACAATTAAATGAAGTTTGTTTTTTCGCTTGATTCTTTCCAGGCGCGCGCGCCGCCCCATCTCTTTCTCTCGCATCTGGCAGTAATATAAGCTATCACACGCCCGTTTCGCTTAAATTATTTTTCGACATAGGCCCTTAAAATTCAGTCACCCGACTTTCGTAATTACGCGTCAACTCAAATACAAACATGTCAAAGAGAAATTGTCGAAAAAAGTTTTATCAACGTTAAGTAATCTCCGTACTTGACGAACTGTATTGTAAATACTTATGAAAGGTCGAAATTAACAAGTTTCCTTTGAGTAATTTTTTCTGGAATTTATCATCCTCATGTAGCAGAAGTTTTGAATTAAGTGTACTTTATCAAATATTGACAAAGGACAAAGTTTCGAAGTGTATTAGAAGGTCAAAAGTTTATAATTGCCAGCTATATCTACAGGGTGGGACAGCCGTCTAGACTGAAACGGTGAATTCAGAACATCAAATTGAACAACTTTCAGTATCTCAAGAAACGCGAAATAAATTCAGCTGTTTCTAAGCTAACCAGAATAAAACCAGTCAAGTGCGAGTCGGGCTCCTCGCGTACCGATGGATCCATACCACACCACCACAGAACACAACATTATTAACTTAGAAAAAACTTTTTATGTCCGGTACCTCTAGCACGAGACCGACTCACACTTGACCAGTTTTTTGTATTTCTTGTTATTCTGTAGAGTTTGCTCTATAATCACACTAAGTTTGACGCTTGTATGTATTACCGTTTTTACGATAGAGCGTGAAGAAAAAACGTTGATAATAAAAACTAGTTTCTAGTTGAGAACCCCCCTCAATTTTTATTTTTTTTACATTTTTATTATTTGTTAACGAATCCGCCGGAATAACTCACAATCTGAGAAAATTTCAACTATCTAGCTATTACGGTTCAAAACTTACAGCCCTAAATAGGTAGGACAGACGGACGGACAGCGTAGACTTAGTAATAGGGTCCCGTTTTCATCCTTTGGGTACGGAACCCTAAAAATAAGGCAAAAAAATGACAGTTTTACTTCAAATATATACCAAGATGACAGACAAAGTGGGCTAGTTTATATGGACCAAGTGTGCTAGTTGTGTGCTTAAACTTAAAACGCTTTGGGCCTATCCATTAATTTTACTTTGATCTAAGCATTTAAATAGGATTATGCGACTCGGATAGGTACAGCAGTTTTGTATTAAATATATTTTTTCTTTCATGTTTCCTAAAGTAGGCTCCATATTGAAAGTTGTTCAGTTTAATGGTCTGAGTTCACCGTTTCAGTCTGTGGAGGGCAGTCCCTTACACCCTGTATATTACCAATTTGTAATAAATAATACTAGCTTTTGATTGCGAATACAAACAGAGAATACGATTTTCCATATAAACGTTTACATCCCATTTCACCCCTAAAGATGTTGATTTTCGAAAAATATTGTTTATTTTAATCTCAGAACTCCGATTCCGAATTTCTTAAAATATAAACCAATTATGTTTCATTCGTGATTTTTGACTCTCGTTTCAGCAGCGCTATACAACGTGTTAATGAATTAATGCAAAACTAGAAAGTCGTCTGTTTAGAATCGAGAGCAGAATCGAACTATCATGGTTTCAACATAGGTATTTTTTTCTTTAATTTTAAATAACTAGTTTGTAAAATTAAAAAAATTTCTGAACCCGATGTCAACCCACTGCACGGGCACGCTCGCCCTACTTACTACCAAAACAAGATTATTAAAATGTATCCATGAGTACGATAGCGCTTTCATTCATTGCTGAAATGATAACAAATTATTTTTGCCTCAAAACTTAAAATGCGAATAACTTTAAATTTTAAGTATCAAAATAATGAAATTATTGTTTCCATCTAATTATTTTGTTACAAATCAGTTGGGGTGTATGAGGTTTTGCGCTAATTTATTAACACGTTGTATAATTGGTCTCAGAAATTGATCAATAATAGTCTTTATTGCTCTGTTTATAAGGAAGCTTTGTTACTGAAATGTACCAGCCTTTCCAGTATTGCTGAACGAAGGCAAAAAGATCCTATCTTATTTAACGGACTTTCGCAAAAAACTAGCATTAAATAAAGTAGTCTGCGATGAAGACAGCTTTCAACAAACGAATGATGCTATTAATCTACTCTTCCCATAGATAAATGAAAAAAAGGAAGATGCGGTATACTACAATTTTCTAAAATAATATTAGCATTTTTCTTATGAACTGTTGCATGTCGTGGTAAATTAGTAAAATATACGCTGTTTCTTTTGCACTATGGAATTAAAGATCTCCAAAGAATAAGTGCTCTTACAGACGAACGACACATTGCTGTCGCGGTGGGTCGCAGAGCGTCGCGAATTTACGGTCTCGCGACCCTCTGCGACACACGGCGACCGCAAAGTGGAAAACTGTATGAAACACATTGATATCAAAATAATTATAAATCTCTTTGGATTTAAGCACAATAATAGTTAATAAATCGTGTTATGATGCAGAGAAAATGTATCATCATCTACCTATATACGACCCACTGTACTGCAGGGCACAGGCCTACTCTCAGTAAATCTACAACGTGATTTCAATACAGATTGGTAGACTTCATGTACCTACGCATCAGAATTTCGTCTTCAGGGTACATGTAGGTTTTCTTACGATGTTTTCCTTCATCGATGATAATCAGTCGGTATTACGAACTCAAGAGCATCGGTGAAGCATTGCGAAGAAATATGGACTGGGTTCGAATCCGGAAGGACAACTTACCATGTACCTCCAGGAATTACTGTTTAATAATTCTTTCGACTGCTGCATTTGATACGAGGCACACATATGGTCAGTTTAGCCTGATTCTTCCTCTTTTGATTTTATCAATGACTCTTTTATTTTCAATCTTGTGAGACTTCTCTTTTATGATTTCCTATGGTATGTACCTAGTTAATATTGATATACTTGATTAAATATACTTTAAGTTTCATAGTTATACGTAATTTATTTTAGTCTCTTACACTGAGAGAAAAACTTATCCAGAAATTAAAAAACCGTTTTGTTACTGGCGTAAAAACTAATTTATAGTTATGAATACTAAAGTTCTGCTGTCATTACTGGCACAAGCAGTTTTTTACAATAGTTTAGTATTATTAAAATGTAATCCCTACAAACTAGTTTTAGTAAAGTAAAATATTACATAATAAAGTAATTCTTGCATAAATAGTGTAAGTTTCACTTTACTTTAGTTATTTCCAAAATCATATTAGCTATGATTAGTAATCACAATTGTAATTTTTAATAGACAGTTTTAATAAAAGTAGAGAAACAAAAGGCATAGTTAATTCTGCAACTGCTTTGTTTTTGCTATAAATAACGTCGTGTTAATTAAAACACTCGTTTGTAATAACAAGTGTTTACCTGTTATTTCGATTAACAATTTTTTATTTATTTTGACCAACCTCCTTTGTAATTCTTAGTGTTCCCATGGTTCTTTTTATGACGCTTGTCTTTTATAACCAGCTTATGATTAGTTATATTTACTACAAACATTTCATTGTAATAACTGCACGGAATTTTGTCATTTCTAGTTTCTCCTTTCTTCTTTCAATAAGCCATTTTTGTGATTTTAAACAAACTAATTTTGAATTTAATACGAGTTTGGTAATATTTAAAACTATTTGTGATTGCTGACTTTCTGAATTGCCATATTAATTTCATTTCGTTTTCACCTCCCGGCCGGATTAGACGAATCGTTATCATCTCTAAAGTGATCATAACAGTAACAGTGAAGTGAAGTGTTTAATTTTATTAAATTAAGTGTCCTAAATTTGGAATCGTTGACTGTCTTGAACTAAATATTAAAAAAAATATATAATAAGATGATGGCAACTAAAGTTTCCAGCCAGATGAATCTGGAAACGGACATGGATCAGCTCACTAGTGATTTACTGACAAACTTGGGACTAAATGTTTATGTCAGAGCTTTTTGTGGTAAGTAAAGTGTGTGTATTTATTCATTTATAGTGTGATAGGTAGGTACGTACTAATGTAACTTTATAGGCAAGATCAAGGAAGGAAAAGATCTATGTTATCTCTTACTAACCATATCATTTCTGCCAAAAGTGCATAAGTAAATATAAATATTTCTATGTCCTTCATGTCATATCTATTTTCTTCTCAACCTGACATGAATGTTTAAAAAATTCACTTGACCGCCCTTTCATATTTATTAATGATTGCAGAAGGCAAGGAAGATGCTGGGATACTAAGGCTTCTATCAGATGATGAGACATCCAAGCTTATACCAGTACCTGGAGACAAGGCTAGATTTAAAGTTAATCTAGCCAATTGGAAGCAACCAATCGACAATTTAAATAACGTAGACCCCTGGACTTAACACCAAATGTGAGTTCTTTCCCATATATTCCCTACATAGAATAGATTTTTATGATCAATGTGTTTTTAATTATCTATCTGAGATTACTAGTAAGAGCGTCAATTTTAGGCGTTACTTTGTTCGTATTGATTCTGAATACTTAGTACCTAGCTGTAGGTTAGCATACCTACATTTTTTGGAGTTGGATGCCATCTTTGGCTATACTGATCTAGTAACTTCCAGACATCATGATCAGTATCAATATCTAGATTAAAATATAATGTATTTATTTAATCGTTATTTTTTCAGAACCCGCGGCGCCTGATGCTTTAAATAACACCAGTCTGCCACAACTACCGTACTGGACTTTCAGCGTGCCGTTAAAGGAAAAAAAGAAATCGCTGTGGCTTTTAAATTATGTAGGTACTTAGATAGTAATCTGTTGTAAAAACTGAAATGAAAATAAACTACATTAACTATTATTTTAAGATTCATTTGAACACAATTACCTATACCTCATAATTTAGTGGAGTTGTTATAACAAATCGTTTTACTAGGTATCACAACTTTCTCCTGTATTCTTTATTCTGTATTTCTTTACAGCATATACATAATAATATGTATATACACTTTTATACGAGGTGTTTTTCAGTAGCTAGGAAAGAACGCAATAGCCTGAATACTGATACGTTCTTGCTAGCAACTGAAAAAGTACTGTAGAAACATGTACATGTTATGTACAAGGTGTAACAAAACACCCTAGTAATACTTAAGGGGGTGCTTTAGACCATTAAACTGAACAACTTTCACTATGGACCCAACTTTGAAATCGAAAAAAAAGTTGGCTCCTTAGTAAAAGTTGTTCATTTTGATGGTCTGAAGCACCCCCTTAAGTATTACTAGGGTGTTTTGTTACACCCTGTATAATGTTGTAAAGAATACAGGGGAAAGTTGTGATATCTAGTATAACGATTTGTTGTAACAATGCTACAATCTTGTAAAAATTACTCATTGTTTAGTAATATCAAGTAGGAACTCATTCGAAATTGTAAAAGTACAAGCTAGAAATTAGACTGCATTTTCTAAAAAACACTAAATTGTTTAGTAACTACAAGCACTATGTTTCGTAATTATAAAATGCAAACTAGTATTTACAAAATGTTCAATTGCATTTAAATAATCGTTTAGTAAAATCAAGTAAGACATCGTAGATATCGTAAAGTAGTTTCTAAAATTCAGTTTAAAGACAACTAGTAAGTGCTATCGTTTTATTTGTAGATAATGAACGACTCTATGTTTTTACAAAACGGTTTGTATATTCTGTACATCAAAATTTGGAGGATTACTGTTTCATTTTAGAAATTACAAAACACTTTGTCTTAACTGTGACGTCATAATGACGTCATCGTTTTGAGGATTAGTATTGTGCGTTAAAAATTACTAAACGCTCACTACACTAATTACTAAATACAATAACTAAAAACGACTCCTTCTTATTACAAAACTTTTGTTGTCGTGGGATCTGCAAATATTTATTTAATAATTAGTGAATTTTTGTAATAACAAATGAAGTTTTCTCTCAGTGTAGTTGATTGAAGCCAGAAGAATAGAATGTGGTCCAGTGGCGAGTAACCTTGCCTGCCGTGCAGGAGGCGATGGTTCGATCCCCGTCTAGGAGTGCGATTTTTGAATCTCATTCGCTGAGTTCAGCAGTTAAAATTGTCAAAATTAACATGGAGATACACATCTTTCTTTCAAACCGCACTCCTTAAGTATGATTTTCGAAAGTCAAATCAGCAGTAGAAAGATGCATATCTCCATACATTTTCAACTGCTGAACTCAGCGAATGAGATTCAAAAATCGCACTCCTGGCCGACTCGTACCAATGAGTTTTTCAGAATTTATGTACGATTTGTGGCACCACGAACTTTTCGGTGAAGGAAAAAATCGTAAGGAAACCTGCTTGCTTCAATTTCGAGGCTTGTATTGTACCGACGCGATTGGCTTACTCCCCATCACACTGGACATAGTTTCGGTACTACTAGTGAAACGTGGATGTTCTGAGCTTCAGAATATCTTTGACTACCCCCTCGGGTAGTATAGTAATAAATAAATAAATAACGCTCACAGGCACATACATTGTAATGATCCCAAGAAAGCACTATTTATAGGCTGTTTATTATGGAAACCATACAACAACGGCACAAACATATAAACATCCATGACCGAACCGGGATTCGAACCCAGGACCCTGGTTTGGCAGTCCGGCGTGGTAACCATTACACCAACCGGGTCGTCGAATAGTCGTGAGCATATGCCTTAGTTGCTAGATTAGAAGCGTTTTCATGCACTCTGCATAACTGACTACCTACTTTTAGGAATGATCAAGTCACTGTAGTTAAAACCGGCTGTGTTATTACGGTCTATGGATAAATTAAATCAAGCACCATAATCATCTTCTTTTTAGGGCTCCGTACCCAAAGGGACCCTATTCAGAAGCCTACGCTCTCCGTCGGTCCGTCCGTCTTTGCTTTAAAGGGCTGCATCTATTGAACCGTAATTGGTAGAGAGTTGAAATTTTCACAGAATATTGTGTTTGGATCTGCTAACAAATAATAAAAAACAAGAAAAGAAAAAAAATGCTTTTTTTAAGGGTTTTTTGTTTTTGCTTGATCGTAAAAACGGCAATACATACGAGCGTACAAGTTGGTGTGATTATAGTACAAATAATAAAAACCCAGCCAAGCGTGCGTCGGGCATGCGCTATTATCCCGGAAAAAAACTAAATATTCAAAAATTAAGATCACCCAAAAACACCAACATAATACAGCCAAATAAAAACACAGAGGCAATTCAACCTAAAGCACTTTTCCTCTCATATTACGTAATTTCACCAAAACTTCTTCTTAGTAAGTTACCGTAATAGAACCCTTATGGTGATGTAGTAGGTATGAAATTGGGTTGTTTCGTGGGATCTCGTATGTCGTGAGATGTAGTATTATTATGAAACGATGTTACGGGAGACGTTGGGCCGCGTTGTGGCTAATGAATGATCCAAGTATATGAAAGGGTGACTTTACATTTGGTAGGATAATAGAAAATCCGTGCTCGTCCCGTTCCCTTCACTGTAGCGATAAAAAATATACACCACATGTTAAGAGGGCTATCGCAGTTCAGTGGCGCCCTCATCACAATAAAAAAGATTTCTCAATAAAGAAAGCCTAAATTAAAAAAGTAATCAACACGAACACTACAAAAGCCGTCAAGCTATTTTCATAGAAGATGTCTGTATGACTTTTTATGTACGCATCTTGTAGAACACATCCACGAAAACATTTTTGGTTCTATAAATTTTCGACATAGGACGCACCATATCCGAGATATAACATTTTTAATATTAAAGTCCCTTGTAACCGGTACGCAGTAATGCCCCGTGACGTCACGCACTCCGCCGCGTGGCCGACTGGCCGCCCAACAGTTGAATTGATCGTAGCTCGCTCATTTTTGGTCGTAGGAAAAAAATAAAAACACCAATGTTCAGGATTTTTAATGTACTTTAATACTACATTCAAAACAAAAATCGTAACGGATCCTCATTGTCTAAAAGTGGAATGTTTAGAACCTATAAAAGTATTCTATGAAAATAGCTTGAAGGCTTTTGTAGTGTTCATGTTGATTACATTTTTAATTTAGGCTTTCTTTATTGAGATTTTTTTTTTAATGTGATGAGGGCGCTATTGGACTGCGATACCCCTCTTAAGTCTAATCAAATCATAAGCTTTCAAACACAAAAAGTTTCATTAAAAGTGGTCAATTAGTTTTTGCGTGATGCTCAAACAAACGAACAAACAGAAAGACAAAAAAAGTGATTTGGAGACATGATCTTTTTTTGTAAATATCTTCAATGGATAGACATACTTCTGTCACAGTTTTATAATAGTTTTGATTCCAGCGATAAGTATAAAGATAATAACGGGCCAAGTACGTGTCGGACCACGCGCAGGGTAGGGTTCCATAGTTGCCCGTTACAACATAATATGAACTTTAGAAGGAGGCTTTTTGTTTTATATTACCTACGGTTTAACGGCTAATAAAGTCTAAAAAGTACCAAAAGTTACCAAATCCACAATATTTTTAAAAGACCTATCCAACAATACCCCACAACATGGGATAGACGAGGAAAAAAAATGTCATCCCCACTTCACGTGTAGGGGAGGAACCCTAAAAAAAAAAAATTTTCATGATTTTATTTTACCACTTTGCCAGCGTGATGAATATGTGTATCCATGCCAAATTATAGCTTTCTATACTCCATTCCAAATAGCAACGAAATTTTAAGGCTATTTTGCGTTATTGAAACGGAGATTTGAAGCACTTCCTCTCACTTATTCTTAGAACAGCTTCAGTAACGTCCAAGATATATCGGATATACTATCTTTCTGATAAATAAATTACATTTGGTACTCAGAATTGGCCAGAAAGCTGAATAGGAATCGGAAAATCTCTTCATCTTTATTTTGAATGAAGTATAGTACAAAACGTCTCTGAGCTAAGTCGCGGACAGACAGACGGACGGATGGACATGGCGAAACTATAAGGGTTCCTTGTTGACTTCGGAACCCTAAAAACCACCAATTTTTCGATGCAAATTTTCCGCTGCCAGCGCTAGTAGCACGAAAAAAGCATGGTGACCGCCAATCTTGTGCGGATTCGTTTGGTTTTGCTTGAAATAACCGTGCCAAAGTTTAGAACGAGTCCAAAAAATTTGCGTGAGGGATGCGACGACCGCAGGCGGAGGTCACTGGTGCCAAAAAATAGACGCGTGCTCTATTCCATGCTAGCGCTGGCATGCAGCGATAAACTGGCGCGGAAAGTGTTTATACGGTGCTTTTTTCCTTACTAACGCTGGCGCTTGAAACATTTTTTTTCTAACCTGTTTCATCCCACTGCTGGGCAAAAGCCTCCCCTTTAATCTTCCAACCATTTCTATCCTGGGCAAGCTCTGGCCACTTGTCGTCAAAAGCATCCGGATCATCCCGCCACACTTGAAAATTGGCGCCGCAAAATGGTCATCCTCTAATCCTGCCTTTATATCTCTCCCAAAAACCAATAGTCCGAGATCCGACCGTAAAATTATGCACCTATTTCTTAGGCGAACGAAATGTGATTCTGGTATGTTTACATAGGGGGTAATTTAACGCTGCCAAGTTGTCTAGAAAAATTCTGCCGTAAGTACCTTTTCCATTATGATTTTTGGAATATCTTTCAGTCATTCAAAAATCACTTCTTTCAACCTGGCAACCCTATAGTTGCGGCAGATTGAGAGGTGGCAACCCAATTTTTTCCACTACTTTAGATCAGTCTCCTTCCGATGGCATCTCATTGACTTCCCAAAAAGACAAGTGGAAAAAGTTATTCCAAAAATCATAATGGAAAAGGTACTTGCGGCAGGATTTTTATAGGCAGCTTGGCGGCGTTAAATTAACCCCTGTGTAAACATACATTAGAATCACATTTCGTTCGCCTAATAAATAGGTGCATAATTTTACGGTCGGATCTCGGTCTAAAAAGGACGTCCGCATGGAGCAGCAAATAGAAAGAAGACTTAGAAAATCTTGAATATCATTCATATACATACATATGCTCACGACTATATTCCCCGAGGGGGTAGTCAGAGATATTCTGAAACTTAAGAACATAAACTTTTCACTAAGTAGTACCGAAACTCTGACCAGTGTGACGGGGAGTGAGCCCGTCGCCACTTGTAATGGACAGAAGGTACAATACAAAATTGAAGCATGCAGGTTTCCTCACGCTATTTCCTTCACCGAAAAGCCAGTGGTTTTATAAATCGTATATAAATTCCGAAAAACTCATTGGTACGAGTCGGCCTGGACGGGGATCGAACCATCGCCTCCTGCACGGCAGGCAAGGTTACTCGCCACTGGACCACCACGGCTTGTGGTCTTCTATCTTGAATATCTCTGCGGAAAATATAGTCTGACGCTTATGCAATTTTTCCTACGGTCAAAGTCAGCAATCATTAGATAATGTCCTATAATTTATCAAAGCCTGGTCCCCACAGAGTGTCCTATTAACAGGCACTTAAGGCGGACGTCACACTATAATGTCCGTCCACCTAACGAACGCCTAACACAATGTTATCTAATCAATTCTCCTCCGCTAATTATTATTGGCTTCTTTTGACGGAAACATGAGACCTGGAAATAAGTTTACGCAAGCTACTACAAAGAATAAAAGTTTGTATTGTGTCATCGCGGATTGGAAAATGAGAGACTACAACGTTTCAATCTTACGAAACCGGACAAGTGCCGGTCAAGATCGTGCACCGATTTTTACCGGATTTTTACTGTGCACAATATTTAAAAAAATGAGAGAGTCGGGATACTCGTACACCAAGGGTTCCGTATTACCTTAAAATATATACATATTAACTTAAAAACAAGTTTTGTTTTCTCCGGGAAAGGTCCCGGTCCCGGCTTTAAAGGTAAAGTAAGACCGACTTAAGGTGGCGGTTAACAGGCGACCGCACGCCGCACGCCGCAACCGCATATCGCGACGACACTACTGGTTTGTATGTAATTCTATGAAATACCCTGCGCAGCCGGCGACACGCTGCTCGACTTCACTGCGGTGCGGTCGAGCTTCACTGACGCTCGACCGCAGACCAGTAGTGTCGCCGAGTGCTGCCAGCATGCGATAATTATCTTAGATTCACGATATTTTTGAATGGCATGCGATAGAACATAAAAGTCGGGTATAACACGATAATTCATACAAAATCCACGATATTTCTTTAATTTAATGAAATTTCTATTTTCAACCACATTTTCCGTTAAATTCCAACAATAAATCATACTGGCGTTTGGTATTTGGTAAAACAGTGTTTAAATATTACTAGATATATTAAATACGAGATGATAATTTTGGGAAACAAATAAAAAAAACATGTTTTTACTTTTTACGGAAATTTTTTCTACTTATTCGTTTTTACGAAAATCTTTTCTATTAACCCTTTATTAGAGCTCAAGTTACGGCATAGTAGATATAAAGCGTCATCCTAAATCTTAAAACCCTACTGAAAATTATTACCCCAAAAAATACCCTAAGTTGGCAATACTGGCTGTAGCTGCGGCGTGCAGTTGCGGCGTGCGGTCGGCTTCCCATTCACGACCGCAGCGACGTGTCGCGGCGACACGTCGCGACCGCACGCCTCATGCGGTCGGCTACCAATTTGCTCCTTTACACTTGGCCAGCTTTTATCACTTGTTGTTATTCTGTAGAGTTTGTTCTATAATCACACTAAGTTTGACGCTTGTATGTATTACCGTTTTAACGATAGAGCGTGAAGAAAAAACGTTGATAAAAACTAGTTTCTTTTTCAGGACCCCCCTTAATATTGAACTTTTTGAGATTTTTATTAATGCCGTAATAACACACATTCTGTGAAAATGTTAACTGTCTAGCTGTTACGGTTCAGAACTTACAGCCCTAAATAGCTAGGAGAGACGACCGACGGACGAACGGATAGACGGACGGGACGGACAACGTATGCTTTATGGGGCCCCGTTTTCACCCTTTGGCCTACGGAACTTTAAAAAAGTAAAACTCCTGTATCTTTTGGGTCCGTCTTGGTATAGTACCCTATTCTTGATATCCCCAGTTTTCTTACAACCCGTTCTTGCTATAAGCACCCCGAAAGCGTGACATTTGAACATTGACTTTCCCAACTACTGGACGTAGGGCTCGCGCTCAAAAGTGTCCGAACCATAAGAGCACCAAAACGTAAAGAGAACCAATTACGCGACAGTCTTCGTTTGATCGGCCACCGACTACACGCACGCGCGGACGCAAAGCGCGCGCCGTGTCCCGATGGGAGAGTGGGATGGAAAAGAATTTCAGCATTTTCAATGTTTTTAGTTGGTTTATATTACTACGAGTACTTAGGTTTGTGTAGTTTAGTCTCGGACACTTTTTTCGAGAATATTGTACTAGACCCGGCGCGGGCGTCCATAATATTGTACGTCAATGCATTTGAAGTACATTGACGGCTGTCTACTAACACTATTATAATGAAGACGTGGTGATCCAGTGGCGAGTAGCCTTGCCTGCCGTGCTGGAGGCGATGGTTCAATCCCCGTCCAGGTAGACTCGTACGAATGAGTCACTCGATATTTTAGATGTATTGTTTTATTTTATAGCTGTTGTCTCTGCCTACCTCAACAGACAGGCATGAGTGCTTATATCTGTTTAAAGCCAACGAGGACTGGCTGATTGCCAAAAAATAAATCTTCAGCTTAGTTTAAATGGCGGTTGTTAACATTAGCTAGCTAGGAGATAGAGTTATTTGGCAGTGTAACTACTTTTAGTACTACAACGTTTATATGGCGCGCACTCAATCTTCTGATACAATACAGGGTGTAAGGAAAAGTAGCACCACATACTCTACCCATCAAACTAAACAACTTTTACTATGGGAGCAAACCGATTAGAACAAAAAAATCTGCTGTTCCATACTAATGCCTACTCGACTCAAACGTATATAAACAGCAATTTTTTTTTGTTCTGATCGTTTTGCTCCCATAGTAATAAGCACCTAAAAGTTGTTCAGTTTGATTGGTAGATTATGTGGCTTAAAAGGTTAATAATACTTTTGCTTACACCTTGCAACAAAACACCCTATAGTAATACCTACTTAAGGGGATGCTTCAGACCATCAAATTGAACAACTTTCCCTATGGAGTTGATGCCTTGCTGACAGTTTGGGATTTATTTTGATTTAATTTAAGTAAGTGTTATTATTTATTAAAATATGTTTTAATTGGGACGAATGAGCTCTCAAAAAGACTTTTGCGATTGGTACAGTTATACTGTGAAAGTAGGTAATTTAATTAATAGTAAGTAAATGTAGCATTAGTTTAAGTAAACTTGTTAATCTGTTTGTTCCGTGCATGCTGTATTTCCCTATAATTAGTTGCACATTTAGCTTAATGTTTCATAAGATATAATTATATTGTTGTGTTTGTATTAGTGTAACAACTGTTGGGAAATCAATAAAGAAAAAAAAATGGAGCCTACGTCAATAACGCGAAAAATGAATCAGCTCTTCCATATAAAACCGCAATCCTACTCGGCCTAAATATATGGGTTTGAATTGTTTTTTTTTTGTAATTTCGATGTTGGCCCCATAGAGAAAGTTGTTCAGTGCCATGGCCTGATGATCCCCATAAAAAACCGCGGAGCGAGCAGGCGGAGCGGAGTAACGAGGAAATATTAACCAATCAGGAGCTCTCCCCGGACATTCTAACTTCGCAATTGCGCGAACGTTTTCAATGAATGAAGGTCTCTATTAAAATGAAGTCGACCGAAACGGTCTAGAAACATCGAAAATCGAAAGTCCGGGTACATGGCCAGATTGGTTGATAAAACTCAGTTTCTCCGCTCCGCCAGCTAGCTCGCGTCAATGGACAGGCAGCCTTAACCTGTATGATTTCAAGATAGAATAACGACTGACGTATCAAGGATACATTAAAAAAAACTATAAAATAAACCATTCTGGAACCCAAACGATACAACAATCGATTTCCCACTTTATGTTCAATAGTAACAGCGTAAAATATTGCTTGACTCAGTCAATATTTTGTAGGGACATCACGTAAGTAAACACGGTAGCGATTCCAGTGCCAAATGCAGAGTCGGTACGATAGATAGCCGGTGCTAGTGTTGTGCCGAATATTTACCTTTGTATCCGTAGATATCCGATAGAAACATTTGAGATATGTTTCATTTGAGTGATTATTTCTAGTGCTTTTCAGGCAAGAGATGTGGTTTGTGTTGTTCCGATAATTTTCTTCTGTATCCGTAGATATCCGAATGAAACATTAGAAATACAATTCATTTGAGATATTATTTCCAGTGTTTTTTAGACGTGAATGTTGCTGGTGTTGTTCCGACAATTTTCTTCTGTATCCGTGGATATTCGAATGAAAAATTCGAGATACGTTTCTACGCTGCGGATTGCGATTTTAGAATACACTAAGCGTTGTATCCTTACTATTTACGCAAGCATGCGGCGGCGCATAGGCTGTGTATTCTAAAATCGCATTTCATACCGCAGTTCGCCCTGTCCTGTAGCCAGGCAGTTACATACATAACTGACGACCGTAAGCCCAGTTTACAGCTGTTTGCAGCGCCGCTTAAAACCGAGCACCAATCTTGCAAATTGGCAAACTTAACATACGCGTCAGAATTTCTTCTTCAGCATATACAGGGTCCTTCTTAATATGATGACACTTTTTTAAGGGGATGATCAGACCATCAAACTGAACAACTTTCTCTATGGAACTAACATAGAAATCGCGAATAAAAAATCTGCTGTCCCATACATTTAGCACGAATAGGTTTGCTGTTTTGTATGGAAGAGTTGATTTTATTATCGCGATTTCGATGTTGGTCCCATAGAGAAAGTTGTTCAGTTTGATGGTCTGATAAATCTCCTTAAAAAAGTGTCAGCATATTAAGAAGGACCCTGTATACAGGGTGAAATTGATATCATTAGAATCCTTTTAAACTAAGAGTCTACCCATCGAACTGAACAACTTTCACTATGGGAGCAAACCAATCGGAGCAACTAAAAAAATCAGCTGTCCCATACTAAAAATGCCTACTCGACTCAAATGTATGCAACAGCAGATTTTTTTTTTTGCTCCGATCGGTTTGCTACCATAGTAAAAGTTGTTCAGTTTGATGGGTAGACTCTTAGTTTAAAAGGATGCCAATGATATCAATTTCACCCTGTATGCAAGTTTTTCAAGCAGTCGGTATAACGGACATAGGTTCAGCCCATCACTAGTTAGTACTATTGGCACGTGAGCTATTTGCCAATGCATGCCTTTGATAAAGTGAGAAATGGCTTTGACTTGCAGTTGCGGTTTCAAAACGTTACTGCAATATTTTCTTTATGACAAATGGTTTTGGGTTCACATGTGATATAACGAAGTATGATGTTTGGGTCATGGAAGGGACGCTGTTGAAATATTTATCAAAATTATGCTGCAGAGGTCCCAAGATCTGCAGAAAGTAGTAAAATAGATGTTTATTCTGACGTAAATTAACATAGCATGGCATATAAATTATGCACACAAACATAATATTTTGAGGAGTCAGGGAAATATGGCACCGAACTTCGATCAAGTATAGTATATCCTATATTTGGTCGCTGGCACCGAAGATTTTCAACAAATTACCAAGGTCGTTGAAAGAAGCTGAAAGTTATGTGGTTTTTAAAAACAGCTATTTAAACTGCTAGTTGACAAAATATATTACTCGGTTCACGAATTTCTAACCCCTACTAACTAATTTGTTTAATTGACTTTTGGATTGACATTATATGATTACATTGGCATACTTACTTTCCTACTTTAAATTTAGAATTAGACAACCTAAAATGATCCAACGATGTTCAGAAAACTTAAAACTTAAATAAAAAATGTTAATTAATTCAGTAATAGGTTATTAAATTGATGTTTTTATAGATTACGTTAACTTATTTTAGAAATGTTATTTATTTTCAATCTTAATGTTTTATTTAATAATTTCAATATTTTACGTTGTATTCGTATGCCAACTGTGGCAGACCGCAGAGAGTCCAAACATATACTGTAACACCTTTTATATTACCTGTGTTCACGAATAAATAAATTTGTATTTGTATTTGAAAAATATTTGAAAATAAACATCAGTCAGAATATATTCTTAGAGAGGAGAGAAGGAGATAGAGATAATAATGAAATATAAATTTTCACAAATACCAGCTATTGGCCGCGACTAAGTGATAGTTTTTAAGCTCATCAATCATACAGTATGAAACATAAATAATTTCATCAAAATCGGTTTAGTTTTTTTTTTGCGTGATGCTCGAAGAAACAAATAAACGAAAAAAATAAATAAACAGACAGAAGAAAAATTTACCTTTTAGTTCGTAAAATAATATCTTATATATGTTATGTCTTCAATACACAGATACACTTCTGTTTCAGTTTTATAATCGTACCTAAAAAAGAAAATCGATTTCAGTCATATTTACTAGAATTGTCGACAATGAATCATGACGATTGATGATATTGACGAGAATTTTTTAAGCAACAAATAATAATGACTTTTAAGCAAAACGAATAAAAAATGTCCATACACAAAAAAAAAATTAAGTAAAGAGACTAAAAAGCTACTAAATGTTTCCCTCCATGTAATGAGAACTGGCAATAATCAACATCATCATCAGCCTATATACAACGTGTTAATGAATTAACGCAAAACTAGAAAGTAGTTGGTTCAGAATCGAGAGCAGAATCGAATTATCATGGTTTCAACGTAGGTAATTTTTTTCAAAATATTAAATAATTTTGTTCGTAAAATTTAAAACTTACTGAATCCGATGTCAACCCAACGCACGGGTACACTCACCCTACTTACTACCAAAACAAGATTAATAAAATGTATCCATGAGTAAGTTAGCGGTTTCATTCATTGCTGAAATGATAACAAATCATTTTTGCCTCAAAACTTAAAATGCGAAAATAAAAATAATGAAATTATTGTTTCAATCTAATTATTTTGTTAGAAATCATTTGGGGTGTATGAGGTTTATATATATACGTCCCCTGCAGGGCACAGGTCTACCCTCAAGGAGGGTGTATGGGCAGTAGTCCACCACGCCTGCACAATGCGGATTGGTAGACTTCACATACGCATCAGAATTTCTTCTTCAGCGTATACAGGTTTCCTCACTATTTTCCTGGCCATTTGCTATACGGGGTGTAAGTGATAGCCTAGCAAATACTGAAACGCGAAAAAAAATCAGCTGTCACATACAAAACTGCTGTACCCACTCGACTCAAATGAATGGGACAGCTGATTTTATTTCGCGTCTCCTGAGGTAGGCTCCATAGTGAAAGTTGTTCAGTTTGATGGTCTGAGTTCACCGTTTCAGTATTAGGCTGTCACTTACACCCTGTATACAATATGGCTAAATAAGATTCCAATCTTATATTGTATACGTGAAGTGTAGAACTTTATGAACCCATTAATGTACGGAGCAGACTGCACTAAACGTCCATGTTCTAACCACTTGATACAACAGCCCTTATCCTTAAGTGCCCAGAATATCGTTAATTATAACTGGACACCAGCTGCCATAAGCGATGGCTGTATGTCTTCGAGAATGGATATAAATGATACCGGAAAAGTTTAGGTAATACATGGGAAGATATTTTTTGTCATAACTCTTTGCTTGGGTGGATATAATTTTGTATCTGTTTTTGGTGAGCTTAGGAATATAATTTATGTTCTTGTGTTTTGTTATTTTGAACATTAGAACTTTTTATCAAATAGGTAAGGATATTCCATACATAATAATATAATGAGGCGTTTACATTATAAACAAAATAAAACCGGTCAAGTGCGAGTCCGGCTACTCGCGCACCGAGGGTTCCGTACCACTCAACATATTAACTTACAAAACCGAGACCGACTGACACTTGACCGGTTTTTATTATTTGTTGTTATGCCGCAGAGTTTGCTCTATAATCACACCAAGTTTGACGCTTGTATGTATGTTTTACGATGGAGCGAGAAGAAAAAACCTCGATAAAAACTAGTTTCTTGTATGAGGGGGTCATTAATTTAATTATATTTTTGTAAATTTTACAGAGAGACAGACAGACAGATAGACGGACGGACGGACGGACGGATGGACGGATGGACGGATGGACGGACGGACAACGTAGGTTACTAAGCCTACGCCCAGCCCTTATTACTAAATAGGGTCCAGTTTTCACCCTTTGGGTACGGAACCCTAAAACACTGGAAGGATGGCGTTACAGTTGTGAAAAAATAGCTGTCAGTTCGAAATTGTTCAGTAACAGCAGATTTTTTTATATTTTTTCTCTACTCCATAGTGAAAATTGTTCAATTTTATTATCTAAATCACCCCTTTTAATATTACTCGGGTGTTTTACTACCCAGTGAATTAGTTTCATAGTTATGCTAAAATATAATATTGTAAGGAAAAATCAAGCCACGTGCGCGCGCAACGTGACCGACTGCTATATAAGCCGGGCGGCGCCGAGTGCTCGCTCACTTTGCAGACAGCGCTCGTCGGGGTAACATCGTGTTCTACGTGACTTATTGGTTCGGATATCGTTTTTCATTAACTTTCTCATTGTGATTAATTGTGACAATTGGTGATAAGGAGTGATTAGTGTTTTGTTTCATGTGTAAAATTGAGTAACTTCTGTGAATCCATTTTTGTATGAGTTTCTAAATGATTGTGTTGGTTCTGTAATTGATGTTTTTTTTGTTATTTTCACTTCGATTTCCTAAAATCAAAAGTGGGACAATAAAACTCAAGCTCACAGCCTTCTAATCAATGTTTAGCCATTCTTGTAAAGATCTGATGGAAACAAAACTCTAATTCTACCCACATGTAATTTTGTTGTTGTCACGTGTGTTGTTAATGTCTAGTAGACAAAGGAGTTCACGTAGCAGGGCGTGAAGACGCTATAACGTGCAAAGGTCGCGTAGTAGGTTGCGCAGCGAGTCTAGAAACCAAGGTACACCTGTCATTCCTCTACCTGAGGGTCCCATGCTGCGTAAATCTCGAAGTAGATCGTTGTGACGATCTCACGAGTCGTGTTAATAGACTGCGCACACCTATACTGCCTTATCATGTAAGTTCTACGTCACGTAGATCCCATAGTAGATAACAGTGACGTGAGGGTAGTCTCAAATCTTGTGATTTGGTTGCCGGTTACGGTTTCACCTCGTTGCCACGGATTTTCATTAGTTCACGTCATGTATTACATTTTGTCCCGATTAACTGCACTCTAACGAAGGCAACAAACCCAATGTTGTGCTTAGTGAAAGTGTTCGTATGTGCAGTGACGGGTCCGTACAAATAGGCTACCGCCGTCTCCGTGGTATCAGATTCCAGTATCCGACGCTATTAAATCATTAAACTCATTACGAAATCAACTTTATTTTGTGTCAAATTTTGACCCTGCCATGCCATACAATAAGATCGACGTATGGTGCGAAGAGATGGTTAAACTAGCAAATGATTGGCTAGATTCAGAGCGTCTGTCACGTGTTTCTAACTACCTACCTTCGCGGTGATGCTTTTACTTGTTTAAACGAACGGGTCATCATCTTTGATCCGAGAATCGAGAAGAGAAGTGGTTTGGCGGAGGACGGCCGAACATCTGGTGCAAAGCGAACTGTATCGGGATGCCGCGGTGAATGGGGAGCGTAACGTGCAGTAGGTACGGCGCAACTACCTGTTGAGCGCATGCGTGCGCTGAGGCAGCGCTACTCCGTGCAGAGAGCATCCTGTGCGCCTCAGCGGCGTTGCACTGCGCTGCGCGCCTGTGCGCCTTGGCTGCGCTGCGCGCCTGTGCGCCTTAGCTGCGCTGTGCACTTGTGCGCCTCAGCGGCGTTGCACTGCGCTGCGCGCCTGTGCGCCTTAGCTGCGCTGTGCGCTTGTGCGCCTCAGCGGCGTTGCACTGCGCTGCGCGCCTGTGCGCCTTGGCTGCGCTGCGCGCCTGTGCGCCTTGGCTGCGCTGCGCGCCTGTGCGCCTTAGCTGCGCTGCGCGCCTGTGCGCCTTGGCTGCGCTGCGCACCTGTGCGCCTAAGCGGCGTTGCACTGCGCTGCGCGCCTGTGCACCTTGGCTGCGCTGCGCGCCTTAGCTGCGCTGCGCGCCTGTGCGCCTTAGCTGCGCTGTGCGCTTGTGCGCCTCAGCGGCGTTGCGCTGCGCGCCTGTGCGCCTTGGCTGCGCTGCGCGCCTGTGCGCCTTAGCTGCGCTGTGCGCTTGTGCGCCTCAGCGGCGTTGCACTGTGCTGCGCGCCTGTGCGCCTTGGCTGCGCTGCGCGCCTGTGCGCCTTAGCTGCGCTGCGCGCCTGTGCGCCTCAGCGGCGTTGCACTGCGCTGCGCGCCTGTGCGCCTTGGCTGCGCTGCGCGCCTGTGCGCCTCAGCGGCGTTGCACTGCGCTGCGCGCCTGTGCGCCTTGGCTGCGCTGCGCGCCTTGGCTGCGCTGCGCGCCTGTGCGCCTTAGCTGCGCTGCGCGCCTGTGCGCCTTGGCTGCGCTGCGCGCCTGTGCGCCTAAGCGGCGTTGCACTGCGCTGCGCGCCTGTGCACCTTGGCTGCGCTGCGCGCCTTAGCTGCGCTGCGCGCCTGTGCGCTTTAGCTGCGCTGTGCGCTTGTGCGCCTCAGCGGCGTTGCACTGCGCTGCGCGCCTGTGCGCCTTGGCTGCGCTGCGCGCCTGTGCGCCTTAGCTGCGCTGTGCGCTTGTGCGCCTCAGCGGCGTTGCACTGCGCTGCGCGCCTGTGCGCCTTGGCTGCGCTGCGCGCCTGTGCGCCTTAGCTGCGCTGCGCGCCTGTGCGCCTCAGCGGCGTTGCACTGCGCTGCGCGCCTGTGCGCCTTAGCTGCGCTGCGCGCCTGTGCGCCTCAGCGGCGTTGCACTGCGCTGCGCGCCTGTGCGCCTTGGCTGCGCTGCGCGCCTGTGCGCCTTGGCTGCGCTGCGCGCCTTAGCTGCGCTGCGCGCCTGTGCGCCTTAGCTGCGCTGTGCGCTTGTGCGCCTCAGCGGCGTTGCACTGCGCTGCGCGCCTGTGCGCCTTAGCTGCGCTGTGCGCTTGTGCGCCTCAGCGGCATTGCACTGCGCTGCGCGCCTGTGCGCCTTAGCTGCGCTGTGCGCTTGTGCGCCTCAGCGGCGTTGCACTGCGCTGCGCGCCTGTGCGCCTTAGCTGCGCTGCGCGCCTGTGCGCCTCAGCGGCGTTGCACTGCGCTGCGCGCCTGTGCGCCTTAGCTGCGCTGCGCGCCTGTGCGCCTCAGCGGCGTTGCACTGCGCTGCGCGCCTGTGCGCCTTGGCTGCGCTGCGCGCCTGTGCGCCTCAGTGGCGTTTCACTGCGCTGTGCGCCAGTGCACCTTGAGCTTGAAAAAAAAAAGCTTGTGCGGTATGCGAACGTTGTGCCTATGCCGACAAGTCGCTGTGTGGTATGCGAACGTTGTGCCTATGCCAACAGTGTGGAAATCTTGGGCGGTATGCGAACGTTGTGCCTATGCCGACAAGTCGCTGGGTGGTATGCAAACTTGGAGCCTATGCCAACAGTGTTGTTT
Source organism: Agonopterix subpropinquella (assembly GCA_922987775.1). Lineage (NCBI taxonomy): Eukaryota > Metazoa > Arthropoda > Insecta > Lepidoptera > Depressariidae > Agonopterix > Agonopterix subpropinquella. The sequence continues at coordinate 2,264,920 of OV277714.1, forward strand.
TGTACGTACAACTTAATTGAGTCGAATCTTTCCCTGTTCTCTGGTTGATACTATTTGATTGGTTTTTCGGATGATCTCAAATAATGTTTACTAGATGACTAACGTTTATTAAACATTTCAGATAACGATGATGATGAATGATGAGACGTCTCATGTATGAATGTGGTGATGAATGATGGAAATGCTTACTATGTAAAAAGTTGACAGTGAAAGTGTTTGTATAAGGATGATGTATGAGAGAAAGATCAGTTTGGATCTGTAGGATGCTTAATAGGCTAACTGTCATTTATGTTGCAGATGATGAAACTGAGGCTATGTAACTTTATGTACATGCCCTTGATAGAAGATGCAGTCGAGGACGATGCAGTGTCAGGAGAGGCCGTGTAAGGAAAAATCAAGCCACGTGCGCGCGCAACGTGACCGACTGCTATATAAGCCGGGCGGCGCCGAGTGCTCGCTCACTTTGCAGACAGCGCTCGTCGGGGTAACATCGTGTTCTACGTGACTTATTGGTTCGGATATCGTTTTTCATTAACTTTCTCATTGTGATTAATTGTGACAATTGGTGATAAGGAGTGATTAGTGTTTTGTTTCATGTGTAAAATTGAGTAACTTCTGTGAATCCATTTTTGTATGAGTTTCTAAATGATTGTGTTGGTTCTGTAATTGATGTTTTTTTTGTTATTTTCACTTCGATTTCCTAAAAATATATTATATTTTAGAGTCGCTGTAAACTGACCACAGCTACAAACTTCCACAAGCTGAATTATAGAGTACATTAATCTTCAAAATTGGCTAACACAAAACCGCGAGTGTCTTTTTGAAATTCCACTTTGGAAACGGCTTAAATCTAGGATATGAGAAAGGAATGGATGCGCTTTTGATTTACGAAGAAAACTAAAGTTTGAAGAATCAAATTGCTTTAAGGTGGTTTCAGTTCATAGGCACAAACGTTTGACGCGCAAATACGCGTAGACGGTATTAATATACTTAAGTAACTTTGTATATATGGAAAAATAGTTTAGAAAATCTAGATGTCGCGTATCAAATAAAATTTTCAATTTATAATATAATTACGAAGACATAAAGCTTTGAAATTTTTCGTAATTATAATAATAAATTGCAAATACATCCTTAAGGCAGAGGGGTCAATTTTATACAAAACTTTGACGCACATACGCGTAGACGGTGTTAATAAAAGTAATATTTTATAAATAGAAAATCTAGACATCTAGATTTTCTAAACTATTTTTCCATTTTTAAAATATTACTTTTATTCATAGTCTAAAAAAACAAGGTCTTCTATTCCCAGAGTGACACAAGCCTACGTCACAAAAAAATGGCCGCTAAACATGGTAAAAGGGTATGATGACGTAGGCTTGTGTCAGTCACGTGATCGGAAGAGAATACCAGGCGCAGTATATTATTGTACCATGACTTTTATTAATACCTTCTACCCGTATTGTGCGTCAAAGTTTTGTATAAAATTGACCCCTCTGCAACCGCCTTAAGGATGTAGGTGACTAAAAATGATTGTAGCTAGGAATAAAATACTGATTATAAAATCCCGAACTATAATAGTGTTGCCATGGTGGTCCAGTGGCGAGTAACCTTGCCTGCCGTTCAGGAGGCGATGGTTCGATCCCCGTCCAGACCGACTCGTACCAATGAGTTTTTCGGAATTTATGTACGATTTGTAACACCATTGGCTTTTCGGTAAAGGAAAACATCATGAGGAAACATGCATGCTTCAATTACGAGGCATGTATTATACCTACACTGTCCATAACAAGTGGCGACGGGCTTACTCCCCGTCACACTGGACAGAGTTTCGGTACTAATAGTGAAACGTGGATGTTCTAAGGTTTCAGAATATCTCTGACTAGCCCCTTGGGGAATATATTCGTGAGCATATGCTTATAAATACCGCAGTGTCTTAAAACGAAAGTCTTCGATCAGTGTGTGTTGCCAGTGATGACATATGGAACAGAGACGTGGTCGTTCACTCAAGGCCTCATAAAAAGGCTGAAAGTCACCCAAAGGGCAATGGAGAGGGCTATGTCGGAGTTTCCCTGCGAGATCGAATCAGAAATGAAGAGATCCGCAGAAGAACCAGAGTAACTGACATAGACCAAAGAATTGCTAAACTTAAGTGGCAGTGGGCGGGGCACTTTGCTCGCTGAACCGATGGCCGGTGGGGCCGCTCACACGGTGGCCCGACGACCTGGTGAAGGCGGCGGGAAAACGTTGGATGAGGGCAGCGCAGGACCGGTCGTTGTGGCGATCCTTGGGGGAGGCCTATGTCCAGCAGTGGACGTCCATCGGCTGAGATGATAATGATGATGATATGCTTATAATTGTGTTGTACAATTTCCAGCCGCATCTTTACAGTCACCCGTTAAAGAAATGCAACTGTTTAACCTAACGCCCTGTATAATTCTGTTTTATTTTCTATTCTGTGACAATGAAGCGTAGGTATTCTACTTATTTAAGGAGCAAATTGGTAGCCGACCGCATGAGGCGTGCGGTCGCGACGTGTCGCGGCGACGTGTCGCCGCGACACGTCGCTGCGGTCGTGAATGGGAAGCCGACCGCACGCCGCAACTGCACGCCGCAGCTGCAGACAGTATTGCCAACTTAGGGTATTTTTTGGGGTAATAATTTTCAGTTGGGTTTTAAGATTTAGGATGATGCTTTATATCTACTATGCCGTAACTTGAGCTGTAATAAAGGGTGAATAGAAAAGATTTTCGTAAAAACGAATAAGTAGAAAAATTTCCGTAAAAAGTAAAAACATGTTTTTTTTATTTGTTTCCCAAAATTATCATCTCGTATTTATTATATCTAGTAATATTTAAACACTGTTTTACCAAATACCAAACGCCAGTATGATTTATTGTTGGAATTTAACGGAAAATGTGGTTAAAAATAGAAATTTCATTAAATTAAAGAAATATCGTGGAATTTGTTTGAATTATCGTGTTATACCCGACTTTTATGCTCTATCGCATGCCATTCAAAAATATCGTGAATCTAAGATAATTATCGCATGCTGGCAGCACTCGGCGACACTACTGGTCTGCGGTCGAGCGTCAGTGAAGCTCGACCGCACCGCAGTGAAGTCGAGCAGCGTGTCGCCGGCTGCGCAGAGTATTTCATAGAATTACATACAAACCAGTAGTGTCGTCGCGACATGCGGTTGCGGCGTGCGGCGTGCGGTCGCCTGTCATGTCAACCGCCACCTTTATACACAAAAGTATCAGGAGTCACGTTGCAAGTTTTGCCGCGGGCGGTTGTGTCATTCACGCTGTGTTCGCGCGATCCGCGTTTGAGCTTTCACGTGAAACGAGGCTCTGTCATTTCTTCTCACCTATGTTTTTGCTCAAAAGCAATTCTTGAGACTGGAGTAGATACTCCAGCAAACTACTTGACACGACTATATTCCCCAAGGGGGTTGTCAGAGATATTCTGAAGCCTCGGATGTTTCACTAGTAATACCGAAACCAAAGAAAATACTCTGTCCAGTGTGACGGGGAGTGAGGCCGTCGCCACTTATAATGAATGAATGAATGAATGAATGAAATATACTTTTATTTACACCAAACACAGATACAGCATAGGAATAAAAAACAATAATGGTACAAATAAGGCGGTCTTATCGCTAAAAAGCGATTTCTTCCATACAACCTTAGGGTAGAGGAAATTTAAACAAAGAACAACGGGTCGGTGCTATATAAAATAAATAGTAAATATCAGAAATAAAGGAGAAACCGAAAAATAAACGCATTTCATAATAATAGACATACATATACTTACATATATAAATATATACATACATAATATATACGCATAAAATATACATGCTACAGCTATAATATACATATAGTAAAGGAAAGATAACACAAACACACATACAACCACCATGACTGAGAAGGAAAGCAGAATGAGAGGAAAGGAGAAGAAAAAAAAATTATACTGAACAGTGGGTACACTTCTAAACTGTACTACTTGATATTGACAGAAATTCAGTGCTAGTCGCAAGCAAAAGTCCATCTTAACTATTATAAAACTGTAAATTAAAAAAAAGAATTTAGTTTGTTTGTTTGTTTGTTCAAGTATCACGCAAAAACTACTGAACCGATTTTGATGAAACTTCTTTTGTTTGATAGCTTATGATCTGTCTTAAAATCTGGTATACAATTTATGCGGACGAAGTCGCGGGTAAACGCTAGTTAATTTATAAATATACGAGCTTTTACCCGCGACTTCGTCCGCATAAATTATATATACCAGATTTTAAGTCAGATCATAAGCTGTGAAATAAAACAAGTTTCATAAAAATCGGTTCAGTAGTTTTTGCGTGATGCTCGATCATACAAACAAACAAACACACAAACAAACAAACACACAAACAAACAAACAGACAGACAAAAAATCCAAAAAATTGTGATTTGAGAGAGTGAATCAGGGACACCTAAAAACCATATCGTAACTTTTTTTTTTTTTAAATATTTTCAATGTACAGACACACTTTCTGTTACAGTTTTATAATAGTTTAGATATTTTATGAAAGTATGTCCCGACTAGAATGGCATTAGCACGCTGCAATAGCATATCCTACCCTACTTTATCTCAAGCAATGGTTTAAAACGTCGGATTCTCTTGACTATGACAAATTGCACTTCCTTGGCTTACACAAAATTTTTGAACTCAACTTTAGGAAACTATCTTACGTTTTTCACGTTTTATAAGCGTCTGGTGGACTTGTCAGTGGCTTAAGTATTACGGTCTTTTGGTAAACCAAGTGGTTTAGTGGAAAAATGTTGCTCGTATTTTAAGGCATTCTGGCAAACTGTATTTGGGAATACTGAACCACGGCAAGAGAGCTAAGTCTTAATTTATAAGACGGTGATGCTTTTTTAGGGATCCTTAGGCTTTTTAGGATAGGGGTTAGGACATTGCAGGCTGAATCACCTGATTGTCCGAAAAAAAAATGATTCCGTGCTTCGGATGGCACGTTAAGCCGTTGGTCCCGGCTACTATCTCTGGTGGTAGTAGTCGTTACATAAAAACCACGTCAGAGGCCGTAAGGCGGTCTGAAAAAACTCTGACACCAGGGCTTTGCCCACACGATAAGAAGAAGGGATCCTTACCCAAAGGGTGCCAACGGGTTCCTATTACTACAGGGTGAAATTGATATCAATGGCATCCTTTTAAACTAAGAGTCTACCCATCAAACTGAACAACTTTTACTATGGGAGCAAACCGATCGGAGCAAAAAAGAAATCAGCTGTTGCATACATTTGAGTCGAGTAGGCGTTGCAGTTTAGTATGGGACAGCTGATTTTTTAGTTGCTCTAATCTGTTTGCTCCCATAGTAAAAGTTGTTCATTTTGATGGGTAGACTCTTAGTTTAAAAGGATGCCAATGATATCAATTTCACCCTGTATAAGCCTACGCATATCTTTTGAACAGGAGTAGGTAGCGAGTTATTATTTTCACATAATATTCTTCTTCCTTGGGTTCCTCTCCACAAAATATTATTAATTGTGTTATTATTTTGTATTTGCTAACAAATAATTAAAAGAAAAAACAAAAACACGCAGGGTGTACTTAAACGTATTTTTTTTTTTCAATAAATTTAGCTTTTGCTCTATTATTAAAACGGTAAATCTGAAACTTGGTGTGGTTATAGAGCAATAATTTTTTTTTTTTTATTGTACACACGGATATATACATGAAAACAACATAATAGACAATTACAAATTTAATTTAATATCTCAACCCACCTTCCGGAATAGATGCTACGTTAGCACAGAAATATTATTTTAATAAAAAAAATAAAAATAAAAGTAAATTATAAATCATTTTTATTTCAGGTAAAAACACCCATATAGTACACTTTTAATATACAAGTACCTATATTAAAGTAAGATTAAAAATTAAAAATTAAAATTAGGATTATTATTATGTCAAACAACTACATAGGAGCTATGTCATTACATTACATTACATTACATTAACTTACATTTTTTTTTTTTAACCACTTAGCAGAACCTTTTATATAGTCATCGTCATATAGTGCTCCGATACCGAGTAAATGGTGCCAAACACTTCCTTTACAATCAGATTTGTACTATTCGTGAGTCTCGTATGAAACAAGGTCTTATGTCTCTATGTTTTAATAGCCTATAGACAGTTTTGTTCATAACATTCATTTCGTATCCTATTTCGATATAAATAGGTTTCAAACTATGACAAAACTTTTGTAAAAATTGACTAGAAAGGCCACTTATCTTCAAACTCCTTTTCTCATTTACGTAAATTGGTATTCCTGATCCGATTCAAGAAATTAATATGCAATTTTATAACTTCAGCCCGACTAGACAATACTCTCATGAATTACATTCCGAATAAATAACACATATGTAAGTAAATGAACAGATTTTTTGTATAAATCTGCAACTAGAACACCAGATTGAAAGCTTTGAGAATAGTGAGGGTGCAATGACCTCCTACATTAACATTCAGAAGAACATACTCACGGGAGTCTACAATACTTTGTGTCATGTCAATTCTTATAAAATTCCAAATTACCATTGTGAGGGTTCACGGTTTTCCTTAGAGAGTATTCCAAAATTGTATTTGCCCATACGTCCTTTGAACTTATCAGTGGATATATTCAGTTGTGGCCTCAAATCTTTGCAGACTTTCTGTCTCTTTAGGGATCTGTACCCAAAGGGTAAAACGGCTATTACTAAGTCTCCAATTACTGTCCGCCGTCCGTCTGTCACCAGGGCCTCAATTGCGCAATTTTATACGGTTTTGGTTTGATTTTGGTTTTGGTTTAGTTTCGGTTTAGATTTGGTGTAGCTGAAGTAAAAAAGCTATTGCGATATTTTTTTCTAAACGGTTAAATCGCACAATACAGAAAATTAGATCGAACGGACATCAAACGTTACGCCAACGTATCTTCCGAAATAAAGCTAAATCGTTACCGTTAATATAATTTGCGCGATACGAATTGTGCATAACGTAACGTTTTTGGTTGTGGTTTTGTTTTGGTAGTATCGTTCAAACTTAGGGCGATTGAGGCCTTGTACGGGTGGGTGAGATTGAAAGTCAGACACCACAATGACCAAAATATAGGTACATCTAATATTTAATATATAAAAACGTATTCGTCAATCTCTGTCTTGCTACGACTTACGTATTTATTTATAGAACACAAAAAACATTTTTTGATGTTTAACGTAAGGTAACTTAACATTATTACTTACTGTAGGAAAAAATAAGTTACTTTCTTTCAATGATATGCTTTTTTCCTCGAAAAACCCCTGGGGTATAATGTTTTTATATTTTACTTACCACAAAAATTCTCTTTCATCCTAAAATAGTTTCAACAATTACCGTAGGAAGGGCGGTACCTTACTGCCTTCACAAAGCCCTAAAACGGGACAAATGAAGCGATCCGTCATCTCCTATTAAAAGTAATCCACTCTAATTTCACAGGAATATTATTTTGGATGACTGAATTCGGTATCTGGGCAAGATTTATTAATATAATAATTCTTGTCCCTTGGGCTATTAGTCTGGAATGTGATAATGGTGGACCCATTCCTGTAGTTGCGAAGGTCAAAAAGCAGTCGCTTCTGCGAGGTATGTGAAAAATTAGATCACTTCCGACCATTTGTTGATGGGGTGTGGTCGATATGAAACAACGTTGAAGCTACATAACATATACAACATTCAGCAAGGCAATGTGGGTGCATATCATTACGTATATTCCCGACTCGGAGATGGCTGGGGATCATCTTCATCGTCATCATCAGCCTATAAACATCCCACTGCAAGGCACAGGCCTACCCTCAGGGAGGGTGTATGGGCATGAGTCCACCACGCGTGCCTAATGCGGATGGGGATACTTTATTAATATTTCAATAAATAGGTGTGTGTTTTGTGTATGGATGAGGCTGGTATGTCATAAATGATAAAAGCCCCAAAATAAAAGTAAACATGAAAAACAAGCTGTCGCTTAGTACGACCTACAAGCCCGTGATCTTTCGCACGCTCCACGTACTTCAGGTGATCCAACATTATCGTAAGCCTTGCCATCTTCTTCATTTAAGCAGTATCATATAAGCATATGCTCACGACTATATTCCCCAAGGGGGTAGTCAGAGATATTCTGAAACTTCAGAACATCCACGTTTCACTAGTAGTACCGAAACTCTGTCCAGTGTGACGGGGAGTGAGCCCGTCGCCACTTGTAATGGACAGTAGGTACAATACATGCCTCGAAATTGAAGCATGCAGGTTTCCTCACGATGTTTTCCTTCACCGAAAAGCCAGTGGTGTTACAAATCGTACATAAATTCCGAAAAACTCATTGGTACGAGTCGGCCTGGACGGGGATCGAACCATCGCCTCCTGCACGGCAGGCAAGGTTACTCGCCACTGGACCACCACGGCTCTTTAAGCAGTATCATATCAGGAGAAACTCCTTTTCTCATGGACATGCAGACCAACGAGTCCTATGGGAGTTGCACTTATGTACGCAGATCCAACAACAAATCTGCACAATAGTAGGTGGCTGGATTGTGACAGCAATATGACTTCTGTTACGTTTCTCGGCCAGAACTGCGAACCAAGCTTCGTCATTAGTGTGATCCTCCAATCGGAGCTCGGGCTCGTGGAATTGCAATGGTTCTGACCATCCTGAAAGTTAGGATCATGGTTGTTAATCAACTTATGCTTTAAAAGAACCAGGCTAGTTTCAAAAGACCACCCAATTCATTCTTTAAGGGAATAGGACTCGGTAGCGGTGTGGCACCTGTTCGACAATTTGTTTCCCTCATAATATAATATTTTCGATTACGATCAAAAATGGATATGTAAAGTCAGAAAGGCGACTAAGGTCTATGTTTAAGGAAGTTAAAGATCATTTTTCGACCGTGTCACACACGCATACTGTATTGAGCATGTACTGCGATCTGAGGCAGAAAAGGGGGGGTAAGTGATCATAGAGAAGTCAATGGAGGTGAAATAAATGCTAATTTTAGAGATTCTGATGACAGTATGAATTTCCACATTCAGCACATGTGTTTTTAGTCTTCCTGCCTTTTTTCATAATAAATTATGCTATTCTATTTTTTTGCGCAAACTGAACTGAATGTGACATAAATCCCTAAGATGTTCTAGAAGAAAATTTGAAGTTTTTTTTAGTCAATATGATTGAGTGTAGTGTGTTTTTTTTTAATATTCACAGTTTTTTTATAGAATCACATTATTTGTAATTTTTATGGCTATTTTGAAAGTGCCTATGTTGTGTTTTGTAAATTTACTGATTAAAGTTTCATTAATTTACTAATGCAAAACTGTTTCGTTATGAACAGTTTTTATTTTGAAATGGATTAATAGATATACCTTTCTGTGTAAAAACGTCTTTACTTATTGTGATTAATTAAAATATAACATATTAACAGCCATTTTTAAATATGGGTATCCTATACCCTACCACACCCTCAGTGTAACATTTTTCGCCAGACTCCCGCCGGGTTAAGAGGGCTATCACAGTCCAGTCACATTAAAAAAGATTTCTCAATAATGAAAGCCTAAATTAAAAAAGTGCTCAACATCAAAACTACAAAAGCCTTCAAGCTATTTATACATACCAATTTTGAAAAAAGAAAAAAAACGGCCGCTTTTGTTTTTATTCGAAATTGTCTAATAGTGTAATGTTTAGAACCTATAAAAGTATTCTATGAAAATAGCTTGAAGGCTTTTGTAGTTTTGATGTTGAGCACTTTTTTAATTTAGGCTTTTTTTATTGAGAAATCTTTTTTAATGTGATGCAATTGCGCCACTGGACTGTGACAGCCCTCTTAACTTTCTCCTCATGCAATTTATTTTGCCAAACGATTTTCCCTCCAGTGTTCCATGGTTAACCATAGTGCGGTAGATGCTCTCTGAACTTTCTGTATTTTTCCGATTATTAATTTAACGTTGGGACAACATGTTTACATACTTTATCTGACAATACCGAAGTTCTAAAACATGTATCCCAAAAAAACCAATACATACCTTTGTTTCTCCTTTTCCAAGAATTGAACCGTGACGTTGGCAAGTACAATGTTTGTTTGGAGCCAACTCGGCCACGTTTTCACGGTCTATCGGACCATAATAGTCTTAAATCGTATTAGGATAAGAATAGCAAACGATTAAAAAATCGTAATCAGGATTTTGGCAATTCATGATTAGCCTATAAACGTCCCACTGCACTGGCCCACCCTTAGGGAGGGTGTATGTACGTTAGTCCACCACGTGCCCAATGCGCATTGGTAGACTTCACATAGGTATCGAAATTTTTTCTTTAGCGTATGTAGGTTTCCGCGCGATGTTATCCTTCACCGTTTGAGAGCAGTCGGTATTACGTAGGTACATAAGATAGAAAAATTCATTCGTACATGGCATGTTCTCCGTGCGGTTTCGAACCCGAACCCCCATAATTGGGTGTCCATACCTCTCCGCTCTATGTACACACGGTGACAGGTCAGGTTACCCTGTTTGGACCTTTGAACTATTAGAAGTTGAACGCTGCGAATCGTGCGAGAGGGTGCGGTATGTTGTTGTTGTTTCGTCTCACAGCACGCTGCGCCCGCGCCCGCCTGCAGCCGCGTCTATGCAGGCTCTCTACCGCACTATTTTGTGTTTTGTACGTAGTGTAGTTTTATGGGTATATATGGTGCGTAACTTGATGTGTCACCGTGTGTAGGTACGTGTGAATTATGCCTGCTAAAACATTTTGTTGGTTCGATTTACCTACACCAATACAACGTTTTTGCGGTTTTGTCTTTCGTCTACGCAGAACCTAACAAGGCTTAAGTTTAACCCCCAAATATCTTAAGAGGAGGAAAACACAATTCTGTGTGTTGCCGACCGTGAAAGGTCCAGTCCATAGACTTAGTTTACTTATTGTAATGATGCAGAAGGAATGAGTTATTTTTATTCGACTACGGAGGAAACAATAGGAGTCATGTTATTTAGATTTAAAATGCTCAAAACTTGAAAAAACATGTAAGTGTATTCGTTTCGAGTCGTTTCGCAGCTGGCGAACGTGTATGATTAAAGATACACAAGAGGAATATTGTGCTTGCCAAGGAAATGGAAATTATCCTTTTCATAGATTCATAGATTCTTTATTGTACACAAAAACATAGTTATGAAAAAAAATTACAATAAGTCGTCATTTACAAAGGCGAGCTTAACTCTAAAAGAGTTTTCTTCCAGCAAACCGTTGAGTGAGAGGAAAACTAATATGTTTGGGTAAAAATCAGAGTGCACACAAATTAAAATCTACTTACTTAATTACTTATGAGAGATAGTAAAATTTCACATCACAATCTCGGAAAGATTCTGTTTGTCATTCGAAATCTGAGTGCAAAAGTGCATTTTATCCGCTAGCGTGGAAAGAGTTTTTAAAATTCGAATCTTTCTATTCTATGAAGGAAAACAGCCTAAACAGGTTTTTTTTTCATGCTGTTTATGTGCTGGCCATTATTCTAAAAATGAGGTTAGCGCATTGAAATTTTCCTCGCTGTAGTGAGGTGAAAAGTTGAGTATTTCGCTCGGCAGCAAAGTTATTCTGCGTCTCGTACTTTTGAAACCTTCGCTCCGCTCAGGATTCTATATTTAAACCACTCGCTTCGCTCGTGGTTCAATCCTAGAATCCTTCGCTTGCTCAGGTTTCAATACAAGTACTCGCGCCAAAAAGCAACTTTGCAGCCTTGCATAACAAATAACTATTTTCATGCTGTTTACGTGTTGGACAGTGCGATTATTCTAAAAATGAGGTTGGCGCATTGAAATTTTTTCCTCGTTGTAGTGAGGTGAAAAGTTGTGTGTTTCGCTCGGCAGCAAAGTTATTCTGCGTCTCGTACCTTTGAAACCCTCGCGACGCTCAGGATTCTATATTTGAACCGCTTCGCTCGTGGTTCAATCCTAGAATCCTTCGCTTGTTCAGGTTTCACTACAAGTACTCGCGCCAAAAAGCAACTTTGCAGCCTTGCATAACAAATAACTATTTCTATCGTGGCATTTTTTATAAAATTCAAATTCAAATTTATTAGTTTTGAGGCGAAACGGGACTGAGCGTTTTCCTTTGAAACATTTTGCTCTCGTACCGCCTCCAGTGGACAGGCATCCTAATGATATAGTCCACGCTCTTTTGATAAAAAGCCCTTTGACAAAGTGATCATGTGAAAACTAAAACAATGAAAATCCTGACGTTGAAATACCAGTGTGACCGAAGCTTAAGGGGAGAGTCGGAGCCTTTGCCTGTAAAATGTTTCACTTTTTTTTTAACTTAAATTGACTTAAGGTAAACCTTGCTTAGTAAGCAACAACGTATCGAAACTATCAAAACACCTTGGACACTTAGCTGTTATTTCATACAAATGAGAAAAAATTACGAGAAGAAGTAAGCATGTACGATACTGAGTGAGTGCGAGCGAAACAGGAATACGCCATTTCCTACATTTTCCGCCAAGCTTCCTACCAAGCGCGGTGAGGTTAAAATTGGTGGGGGATAGGAAGTGTCCGTACTGAATGTAGAACTAGATACTCTTTCTTATACTGTGGTATCAAGAGCTTAGCAAAGATTTCCTATGTAGTTGCAGAAATTACATCAATTTACATCTTAAAGCTTGCTAAAAAACAGCTCAGTTTGATATGGCTCTAAGCACGGGATGACCATTCTAAAGTATGTAAATGGTTGTAAAAGAAAAATCATCATGATCATCATATCAGCCGACAGACGTCCACTGCTGGACATAGGCCTCCCCCAAAATGGGGGGCTTTGCCAAAATCGCTACGCTTGGCAGACGGGTTAGCGATCGTAGTTAGATTGAATATATTCAGAGGATGCTGCTGCCCATCCTCCTGTAGATTCCTTAGTCGCCTTTTACGACACCGAATGCTTAACTGTTTTACGAAAACCCGTTCGTTGAAATCACGGTTCACAACTGTTTGGTTCGACGAAAGAACTGTTCAACGAAAGCACAGTTTGCCGAACTATGTAAGTTTTCATACTACAGCGAACCGTGCTTTCGTTGACCAGTTCGAAAGACCAACGAAACAGTTGTGAACCGTGATTTCGACGAACGGGTTTTCGTAAAACAGTTATGCACTCTACGACACCCACGGGAGGAAATGGGGTGGTGCTATTCTTAGCCGACACCACAAGGACAAGAAAAGTATTAAATTGAGAATTATTTTAATCTTATTTTTATCTCACTGATAATAATACCACCAAGAAAGAAATAGAAAGTACAGAAGATTTCAAGCTATTTTTTCTTTCTGAGAAACAAACCACAGCCCACATCTTTTCAAATCAAACGCTAATCTTTCACGATCGACCGACTTGCCCCCTTAACAGAACCTCAAAGAGAGTAGAAATGACAGAAGCAGATCAACCGTATTTTCAACAGCTGTGACCAAAAGAGCGGGAAACAGAATTATTTTCTTTCCCTGACTGTCAGAGCAGAGATAATTGGCCGTTCAACCAGAATCGAGGCTTCTTCAAATGGAAAGGGGGTTTCTATTTTTAAGTTTTATTGTTTGGCGGTTGGGTTTTTATACTACGATGAAGCTAAAAAGAGCGCTGTTTTTTACGTTGAAGTAAGAATAAAGCATGTTTTTCCGGGAGTATTATGTTCCAGTGGATTTTGAAACGATGGATTCCTGGGGCCAAAAAACCAAAAAAACTCATTTAAGAGCGTTCTGTGCGTCTATTAGGCCCGTCATATCGAACATTAAAAGTCGCAAACTAACGTCTAGTCCTGATTTTTTTATATTATGTTGTTAGGACCACTACCAGTAGCTTATATCCAAGTTTGCAGCTTCGAAAGACTTGTGCTAACTTTGCAGCACCCGAAAAACCATCCCGTTTTTTGGTTTTTTGCTTACATCTCGCAGTTTATTAGTGGTATCGAAAAGTTTTGTAGCTACAAATTAAACCTGATAAAAAGACGATGCGGATTTTGTATGTAAGGTTGGCGCCTTATTTTTCGCCGTTGTTTTTGGCGCGGCCAGCAACCAAACTTGAATATTCGATTTCAGAATAAAGTAACAAACAAAACTTATTAACATGTATATCCCTAAACTCAGTCCGGACGGAGATATAAAGGCTTGAAGTTAAAAATATTACTATTACGTGCACTTCAAGCCTTTATATCTCAGTTCCGACTGAGTTTCGAGATATTTGTAATTACAAGTTTTGTTTTTAACTTTATTCTGAACTATATTTCATATACGTATATTCATATACGTATATTCATATACGTATATTCAAGTTTAATTGATGGCCGCGGTAAAATAATAAAAATGGCGTCATATTTCGGCATAGGCTTTTCCTACAAAACAATTAGTATGCATTTTCGTCATAGGACTTACCGTCTAAATTTAAAATATTCCCTAAGAAACCTATCGGAAATTCGCAAAAAAAATTGTGGACTTCATATAATTATGTAGGTAAATGCAATCAGCTGATCGAACCTTTGTACGAAAAGTCGATTTTTTTGTTGCGAATTCCTTATAGGTTTCTTAGGGAAAGTTGTTCAGTATCATGGGTACAATCACCCCTTAAAGTAATGCAACTGTTTACCCTAACACCCTGTAACAGACTGTGATGGTGATAATTGCCTGTGCAGGTCCACTAGTCTAACGACAACATTATAAACTACTAGCTGTTGCCCGCGACTTCGTCTGCGTTACCCGGATAAAAAGTACCCTTTGTGTTAATCCAAGCCATGGTCTATATGTATGCCAAATTTCATCAAATTCCGTTCAGCAGTTTTTGCGTGAAAGCGGAACAAACATCCATCCATATTTACACACTTTCGCGTTTATAATATTACTAGCTTTTGCTCGCGACTTCGTCCGCGTGGAATTTGGAGAACCCCAAGGATCCTATGTTACTTCTAATACCTCCAAGAATACAATACATGTACAAATATTTGTACAAAGTTTCATGATGATCGGTTTAGTAGTTTTCGCGTGAAAGTCTAACAAACAAACTTACATTCACATTTATAAGATTAAGGGATCCGTGCCTCCGTGGTCTATTGGTTTAGAGCATTGGCTCTCGACCCGGAGGTCGTGGGTTCGATTCCCACGGGGGACACCTAGTGATATGTCACTTTGTGCGTTTTTCCCCAGTTGGTTAGGACATTGCAGGCTGAATCACCTGATTGTCCGAAAAGAAAAATTATTCCGTGCTTCGGATGGCACGTTAAGCCGTTTGTCCCGGCTACTATCTCTGGTGGTAGTAGTCGTTGCATAAAAACCAGGTCAGAGGCCGTAAGGCGGTCTGAAAAAACTCTGACACTAGGGCTCTGCCCACACGATAAAGAAAGATATTAAGGGATAAGTAGGATAATTAATAATTATCCTCAAAGTACTTCTTAATAATTATGCTGCACGAACTTTGCACAGCACATATTAATCGTAAACTGGCGTATACACAAATAGATTATTCAAGGAACGTCGCCGTCAGCCAAAATTTCCGGCTCTTTGTGTTTCCGATTACGTGGATGTGTATTGTGAAATACGAAACAAGTTGCTAGATTAATTTTGATCGTCAGTGTGAATAAGGGCTTAGAGAGATTTCGGGAAAAGCCCTCGATGAGGAAAAATTGTATCAACTGCCAAGTTCTATTAGAATTCTTGTAGTTGGATGCTGTATTTATAAAAATTTTGTAAATTAAATAACTATTCTTCTTCTTATCGTGCGGGCAGAGCCCTGGTGTCAGAGTTTTTTCAGACCGCCTTACGGCCTCTGGCGTATTTTTTTGTACTACCACCAGAGATAGTAGCCGGGACCAACAACGGCTTGACGTGCCATCCGAAGGATGTCGGAATCATCTTTCTTTTCAGACAATCAGGTGATTCAGCCTGGAATGTCCTAACCAATTGGAGAAAAACGCACAAAGTGACATAATATCACTAGGTGTCCCTCGTGGGAATCGAACCCACGACCTCCGTGTCGAGAGCCAATGCTTTAAACATAAACAAAACAAACAAAAACATTAACATTTATATACATACACTTGCTGTTGCCCGCGACTTCGTCTGCGTTACCCGGATAAAAAGTACCCTATGTGTTAATCCAGGCCATGGTCTATCTGTATGCCAAATTTCATCAAAATCCGTTCAGCACTTTTTGCGTGAAAGCGGAACAAACATCCATCCATCCATCCATACTTACAAACTTTCGCGTTTATAATATTAGTAGGAAGGATATACTCACGACACTATCGCACAGGGGTAGGCAGAGACTATCGCTCGCCACACACTAAGATTCTGACTTCTCTCGCCTCATCCATTTTTATACATCTCTTCATGAACTTCCGTCAGTTGAGGGTGCCACGCACTTGTCCTTTTCATACAAAATCCATAATTTAAGGTTGATTAGTAAATGTTTACTTAAAATTATGTTAGTGTAACATAAACTAAATTAGGTATTTGAGTAGGCATTTATATGTAAATAATTATTATAATGGCTAATTATATGGATGGAATATAAAAAATATTTAAAGAAAATGTGTAAATTATCAGAAATAACAATAAAATTTAACTACAGGGTGAAATTGATATCATTGGTATCCTTTTAAACTAAGAGTCTACCCATCAAACTGAACAACTTTTACTATGGGAGCAAACCGATCGGAGAAAAAATATATCAGCTGTTGCATACATTTGAGTCGAGTAGGCATTGCAGTTTAGTATGGGACAGCTGATTTTTTAGTTGCTCCGATCGGTTTGCTCCCATAGTAAAAGTTGTTCATTTTGATGGGTAGACTCTTAGTTTAAAAGGATGCCAATGATATCAATTTCACCTTGTATATACCTAACATATAACTAACTAAAATATAACTAAGAAAAAATAAATAGCTTAATAAAATATTTACAATATTATTATAATTAATTTGACTGTCCCAATCACTAACTCCACCCAGTGTTTTCGTACGGGACAGTCAAATCTGGCAGCAAGATGCTGTTTTCACTAGTGGACGCGCAGCACATTGTAGGCTCGTCGCGAATATAACACCAACAATAAACTCTTGCTAACTTTTGATACCAATAAATAGATCTTATTGTGTTTTAATCGAGTATTTAGTCAAAACTCTCAAAAGTTTTAAGAAGGCTATTACAAGCTTAGTGGCGCCCTCGTCTCAATAATAAAGATTTATCAATAAAGAAAGCCTAAATTAAAAAAGTGCTCAACAGATAAACTACAAAAGCCTTCAAGCTATTTTCATAGAATACTTTTATAGGTTTTTTAAAGGTCTAAACATAAAAATTTTGAAACAAGAAAAAAAACGGCCGCTTTTGTTTTTAACCGACGAAAAAACAAAAGACGGAGGAGGTTCTCAAGTCGACGCGTATATTTTGTTTTTTTTTTGTTTTATGTATGAACACGCGTAACTTTTTACAAAGTAGTCTGATTTTAATAAATTTTTGTTTAGTAGGTCATACTTCAGAGGTGGTCCCATTTTAATTTGGTGAAGATCTGGTAAAGGGATTCGGAGATAGACAATAGAACTCCTCAAATATCTATAGCATCTCATCGACGATTGAAATAAATGATTTGTGTTCATGTTCCCTTTACATGTACAACGGATATGTTAATCCAATATTACACCAACACTGAAAATTTTGAAAAAAAAACTTTTTAACATAAAATGAAAACCGACTTCAAAACTCAAAAAGTAAAAATTAATAAATATTGCAGCCGATGAATTTTACGTTAGCTTCTATTAGAATATCATTTTGTTTTATTGTAGTCGGTGTCAAGCCTAGCCAAAAAATTACTGCAAGCTCAGTCTCGAATCGTACAGGCTTGACAGCGACTTCGATAAAACAAAACGATATTCTAATAGAAGCTAACGTAAAATTCATCGGCTGCATTATTTATTATTTTTTACTTTTTCAGTTTTGAAGTCGGTTTTCATTTTTTTATTCGAAATTATCTAAAAGTGGAATGTTTAGAACCTATAAAAGTATTGTATAACAATGGCTTGAAGGCTTTTGTAGTTTATCTGTTGACCACTTTTTTAATTTAAGCTTTCTTTATTGAGAAATCTTTATTATTGTGGCGAGGGCGCCACTGGACTCTGATAGCCCTCTTAACCGTTTTCGATTTGCAGTGTTACTCGAATACCTATTTATTTTTCCTACTCGATTCATTGCAGATTTCAAAACAGATTAGAGTCTCCTAGCTTCATTCAAAGTCGAATTTCCAACTTTTGCCTATTTCAACCGTGTGATCTTCAACCTTCTAGCACCACCTACAGATTTGAAGTTTCTGACACGCTATCAACACGTCTTTCACGTCCGACTGGAGATAGATCCGGATTCCAGCATGACAATTAGTCTGCAGAGGATGTCATTGTCACACGCTTGTCTACGCTCAGATTGTCCTCAAACTATAAGTCCATCATTCTAAGCTTGGCGTTCACTTAAGCGAAGAGGAAGGTACAAAGCGGAGAGAATATTCATAAATTACGCGGTATAAACGAAAGACGGCAAAGTTTCTAATAAAATGAATACAGACTTTTTTATACAATGTAAATAGTACTGTAATAGACTAGGTACTAACCGCTTTTGTTGTATGTTTAAAACACCTAGATAATAGAGGAAGCGACAGACCGTGAAGCAAATGATTTATAGGGTTTGTGTTATAAAACTGACGGTTAAATTGATAACTTAACGTTTTTTCCTCATAATTATGTTTTACGAAGATTTAGAAATAGACGTAAAATTTTAAGACCTTTTGGTATGGAATCGAAAATTAAAATGTTCTACTCACCTTTACACAAGTCATAAAAAGTTATATATAATTATTTTACTATTTAAAAAAAATACAAACAGGGATAAATATTATACACAAACCAAATATTTATACAGTTGATTAAAAATATAAAATTCAAAGTCAAGTAAAATGGTTAAATTGGATAAAAAAGAAAATATTTTAAAATTAATTTGAAAAATATGACAATTTCTTTAGTTTAGACAGTCATAAATTCTGTAAATTTCAAAAATTTCGTTTGTTTTAGTTATTAATTCGGAGAAAACAGTTCGCCTATGCAATAAGAGTATTATGGTAGTAAGTACAACCCTGAAAGTCTAAACGAAAAGTGAACTGCTGACAACCCTAACCTTAATGTCCTCTGTAGCAGAAAACCGCTATTTAATCTGTGGACAACAAGTGATGTGGAAATGTCATTGTCGATAACGTCACACGTTTGACGCTGTGGACATCGTTGAGTTAGAGAGGGATGCGTCGATAGATTATGTCGATGATTGATGAAATTTTGTAGCATTATATAACAGCTAGATAGACTATAAATGAGACTGATGACCTTTAATATTGTGTATGATGATTTTAAAATTTTATCCTTTATACAAGGTGTTAGGGTAAAGAGTTGCACTACTTTAAGAGGTGATTGTACCCATGATACTGAACAACTTTCCCAAAGAAACCTATTGGAAATTCGCAAAAAAAAAATGGTCGACTTTCCATACTAAATGCAACCAGCTGATCGAACGTTTGTATGAAAAGTTTTTTTTTGCGAATTTACTATAGGTTTCTTTTGGAAAGTTGTTCAGTATCATGGGTACAATCACCCCTTAAAGAAATGCAACTGTTTACCCTAACAATCTCGTCGTATCCTACGAATATAGGCACTCTTGCTGTTGTGCCTTTTTATTTTTATTGCTTATTTAAAATCAGCTACCCTTTTTATATCTACTTCATTCAATAAATCACCTCAAAATCAAATTTATCAACCAGAAAATCAAGGTTTAAAAAAAGCCACTATTGCTATCTCTGGAATTATCCGACGAAAATAGCCACCACAGTGCTAGTGACTTTTTCCTTCCCGGGAGCATGACGACGTGCGGGGGGCGGGGCGGACGCACGCGCCACTCCGCCATTTCTCCGCGCACTCGCTTCGCTCGCTGTCTGGCGTCCCGCGCATTTGCGTTGTCGTCGCTGTTGTTTTTTTGTACCAATAATTACTTCGCGATACCTAAATGATAAGTTTTCCTAAACAACAATGAAACGACGAGGACATAAACTAGTGGATATATCACTGTCAAAGGATAAAATTGCTCGTATTGAAGTTGAAAGACCAAAGAGGAACACACGTCAAAGTAAGTACAAACAATGTTTACAACCTGGCTTTTTGTTTTTGTAACATTTAATTGATTATGCATATATTATGATAAAACCCGAGAATAAACGAAACATTTTAAGGGTATTAGGTTGTATAGTGATTTATTTTGAGCTCGCTTGATGTTAAGAAATGTATTCATCGTTTTCAATGTAATTTTAGGAACTCCGTAGAAAAAAGGCGCTATTGCATCAGTGGCTTTATTCCACGGTATTGTCTAATGAAGTGGTAAAATATTTAGTATGAAGAGCTTTCAGCCCTAATCGCTTTTGTGGCCTTATTCTACGTACTAATTTTGTTTTGTATATTTTTTGCACATTATGCAGTTTGTATGTATGAAATTACTAGATTAACTAACATTTTACAATTGAAAATAATGTAAAATACAAGATAACACATATTATATAGCTTTGTTAATGATTTTTTTGAGAAGCCTTTGAGGCGGTTGGGGCTTTTTACCATTAGGAATTGTGTGTGCTGTGGCGGTTATGGCTTTTTACCATTAGGAATTGTGTGTGCTGCATATTTTTCTTTTAGCTTTACTTACAAATTCGAATGCATTTTTTTGGATTTTAGATGATACTCGAATGCAAAAAAAGTCCCCGGTAACCAAAGGGAAACGAAAAAGAAGTTTCATATTTACTGAAACATTTAAGAAAAGACCTCAATAAATAAATAAATAAATAAATAAATATCTTGGACAATGTCACACAAATTATCTAGTCACATTTAAAGTACCAGAATCTAGCCTGGACTTGTATTATGATGACTAGACAACGATATAGAATACATATATAAAAGTAATAAAATAATAATAATAGTGTAAGTATACAAATTACTTATTAACTTCTGTATTAAAGAAGGAATAGGTATATATTTAGCTACATTTGTATCCTGTTTGTAAGTGTCGTAAATGTCTACCACTACAAGCATTGTTTTTAGGGTTCCTTACTCAATGAATGCCAACAGGACACGGGACCCTATTACCGCAGAAATTATACTTAGCCTCCGCTGTCCTTCTGTCTGTCGAGTCGTTCCCCCAAGGTCCTACTTTCGAATGGCCCGAATGGGCCGAACTGGGAATCTCAAATTAATTATATTTTTTGTTTCCGTTATGCTATGGCCTACTACATTTTTTTTTTGATAAAACGTTAGATAAGTACAGTCAGAAACAAAATTAAAATGGAATGAAGGTATTCTGGAGGGCGAGAGAGTGGGGAATTTTGCTTATCATTGGTAAAATATAATTTTGCATATGTACCAGCCAAATTGTTTATAGGTAGGTTAGTAAGGTATAATAACAAAATTATGATGAACTTTTAAATGATGTAAAATAAAAGATTATAAATTGTAGGAAAAGTCTATACCTACTATTATGCTAAATTTATGATATTTATGTTAAATGAAAAGTGTGTGATAATCATAAGCTTAGCTTTATAATAACAAAAAAAAAGTAGGTACGACAAAATAATAGGTTGATAATATGGCAGAAATGTCCCCAAATACTGGTAAATAAAAAATACAACTAAATACTACCGTAAACTCTTCTTTCTGATGTAATTTTGTAGATAAATACGAAAAAAAATGAAGTGGGACATAGCGGGAACAAAAATAATAATTAATTTGACATTCCCAGTTCGGCCCATTTGGGACATTTGGAAGTGGAACGTAAGGGGATCAATTCCATCTCTCTGTAAGCGGGCTGTAATTCATGAACCATAAATGGGTATACAGTTGAAATTTTCACAGAACATGTATTTCTATTGCTGCCAAAACCAAAAAATTATAAAAGTGAAATTAAAGGGACAAGAAACGTGATTTTTATACGATGGTAGGCAGGGACGGAACCTTTTGTGTGCGTGTCCGATTCGCACTTGGCAGATTTTTTACTGTTGTGTATTTTTGTTTTCTTTATAACTAAAGTTACATAAAGAACGCAAGACACTATCTATATTACTGTTAACGTTAGGTCTTTGTCATTGCTTGCAGGATCAAGAAGATGATAGCATTTGTACTACAAAGAAAGTTGACAAAATAAGCGCACTGCCATCACCACATGACAAATATAAAAAACGTGACACGCCTTTGACGGATCTTCAAAATATATTAAATACAATTTCACCATCAAAAAACTCAAGCACACAAGAACTTTGTAGTACAGATTGTATTTTTTTCTCAGAGGTTGAGAATATTAAGTTCCTGATTTTAGTTGTTTTAGTTTAAGGTATTGTACTAATTTATAATAATATGTATATGATTTAATTGATATTAAAGTGTTTTTTTAATTTTTTCTTTACTATTTTTCATTTCTTGACTTTTGCTTATCTACACCATGTGGTTGTAGAAAATAAAGACTCATTAACATATTTTTCAGATGTAAACGATTAAGAGCCCCTAATGCTCTTACGACCTGTCATATTCCGGAGGAAAAAGGCATAACGTAACTTATGTCTAGGAGAACACATTTTACTCCAGCGAATAAGGACATAAGGGACAAATTTACCAGAAATAATGAAATAATAGTCTTAGTTGCAGTTTCGCTAGAATCCCAGAGTAGTTTAACATTGTTTTAAAAGCTAACATATCAAAAATCTCTGTTAGTATTGAAATAAAATACAAAAAACTTCCTCCTGAAAAGTTGTCAGTTTGCAGTTGCGCCTTTATTCTTAGGATACGACGATCTGTAGAATTTACGCCTATGGTTAAAAAAAATACAATTTTCGGATCTCTAGTATCATTCTTTTCAGATACAATTTAGTCAAAGTGTAATTTGGTCCAAGTATCATTTTTACAAGTGCATATTTCATCAAAGTTGTTTGTATACATACTGCATACATTATTTTTTCAGGCATAGGGTCAGAAGACAAGGAGTTCTGACGCAGTTTCCCGAAAGCAGCCCATCTCACATTAATCTTAAGGAATTTTCTAAATGAAGAAAGAACAAAATGTCCTGCCATTATTCAAAAATCTAATAGAATCAGGAACAAAATTGTAGAGTGTCGCTACTAACGTTATTTAATGTTTCTAAAATGCCACCTTTTAGCTGCTTTGTTTTAAATGTGTTGTATAAAAACTTAGAAATGATAGAGATACGGCAAGTTTACAAAACTGGGTATGAGAAACTTCGATCACTGATACAAATTATACTACTATTCGAAGGCAAAACTAAAAAAAATATAGTATCTACTTGTTTCAAGAATAAATTAAAACCGGTCAAGTGCGAGTCGGGCACACGCACCGACGGTTCCGTACCACTACACTTACTGCAAAAAAGAAAATCTCCAGCCTGCGTAACATGACAGAGGTGAGAGCGACACAGGTCACTTCTAAACGTCAAATTTGAGTGAGATACTATGGAGATAACCGCCAATTTGACGTTTAGAAGTGACCTGTGTCGCTCTCACCTCTGTCATGTTACGCAGGCTGGATTCTTAGCGCCAGTATATACTTATCTGACGGCCCGGTAGCACAGTCGGTAGTGAACCTGCCTGCTGTGCTGAGGGTCGCGGGTTCGAATCCCGTAAGGGACAAATATTTGTATGATGAATATGAATATTTGTACCCGAGTCTTGGATGTTTGTATCTATATATGTATTCTATATCGTTGTTTAGTCATCATAATACAAGTCCTGGCTAGATTCTGGTACTTTAAATGTGACTAGATAATTTGTGTGACATTGTCCAAGATATTTATATTTATATTATTATATTTTATATCTTGGCCGGTTTTTTACGATAGAACTAAAACAAAAAACCTTGAAAAAACATGTTTCTTGTAACCCACACTTTTTACTTTTTATTTTATTTTATTATTTGTTAGCAAATCCAAAATAATAATTAATAACACATATTCTGTGAATGTGTCACCTCACTGCCTATTAGGGTTCAAAAGATACAGCCCTTTCGAATTAGGGCGGACGGACTGACGGACAGCGTAGGCTTATGAATTGTGTCCCATTGGCACCCTTCGGGTACGGATCCCTAAAAACGAACAATAAAAATCTTTTAGGTAGGTAGTTATTTTGGATCTGGCTTTCACTCAGTATTCGAATATCAAATTATTTCATTACAAAACTCAGTTCAAACATTATTAGTATAGAAATATTTCATTACAATAAAATAGAAATGTATTAACGATTTCCAACAATTGTTACATTCCAACATTTTATGGAATACTGTTAAAGAATTTTACAATTCATAAAATTATATATTTTCCAGAGACGTATTCAGTATAGTCATAGGTGCCTAAGTCACAATTGGGACAATTTAATGTTTAGTTACGTTTTATCTTAGTCTCTAATTATTAACCGCTCCCAACCCGACTTTAAGGATCATTTTCATTGGTCGATAACTTGGTCCATATACTGCATGCGGGGAGTCCCCGCAGGCGGGCTAACGACCAATGAAAATCTACAAGTCGATACAGTGGTCGTTACCTACGCCACCTACGGGTATTCCCCGCATGCTGTTTATCGACAATGAAATTAGTGGGTCTTTTTAAAGAGTGCGGGTACTCGCCGGATTCCAATCACAGCAACCAAACATGTTCTTTTGCACCCTGCAGTCGTTCCCTATATAGACCAGTGAAAACGGTTCCCCGCATGCATCCCTTATGGCATGCGTTACGGAAATCTCTCGCATCCCGAATGCGAGCCAGAACGACCAATGAAAATGAGCCCTTAAGGTAACAATAGATAAACGGGTAGTTCAATAATGTCACGTCCGTGAGAGTTCAAGGGTTAAATAATATTCTGTTTAAAGTATTTTAGGTTTCTTCATGGGCTCTTCCTATTCTCCGATATCGTAGATATATAGCATAATCAGAATATCCAAATAGTTCTAGCTGTTTCCAAACTATCGCTCTGTTTCTAAAGCTTACAAAAGACATTGCCCTCGTGACGAAGTGTATTCGTTTCCATCATTTCGCAGCTGGCGAATTTGTATGATCAAAGAACAAAATACAAATGGTATGATATCTGATATTATACACGGGTTAGGAGGAATATCTTGGTTCCCAAGGAAATGGAAATTATTTTTCCAGTTTTGAGGTGAAACGGGATTAGGCGTTTTCCTTTATAGGTAGGTATACATATTAAAAACCTGTCACGTTTATTTAAATTTAAAGTAACGTAGTAACCATTTTGGTAACGAAATATTAATTAATAAAGCACGGAAGATTTTAAATTAATATTGCATTTTTAAACACTGGAATTTTTCCATAACTGAAAAAGTAATTAAGGAAAATTTGCTGCAGCAATATATTGCTCCAAATACAACATTCAATTATTATTTACTACTCACTTCAAAAGTACATTTACTCGTACTTCATGATTGAGATAATTTTATACGTACGTTCCATTCTGATATAAGAGTGACAAGTTTGTGTTGATTGAAATCCTGACCAACTCGAGTCAAAAAGAAAATGTAGTTTTTTTCGGACAAAGTACCGACAGAAGAAAAGCGAGCAATATACGGATGGCCGGACGGATGACGAACGGACAGAAACCGAGGTGTTTCGTTTTGCCAATTCTAGAACACTAAAAATAACTCTTGAAATATTATTAAAAACTTTTTTTTATTTATTTATTTGTTCAGAGCACAATTCAAACTGAACAACTAAAAAATCAGCAGTCCCATACTAAACTGCAATGCCTACTCAACTTTTTATGCAACAGCAGTTTTTTTTTGCTTCGATCGGTTTGCTCCCATAGCAAAACGTCAGTTTAATGGTTAGACCCTTAGTTTAAAAGGATGCCAATGATATCAATTTCACCCTGTATAGGTTGTAGACTATATCATCGTTCTCTCTACAAGTACATAAAAAAAATTTAGATTTTAGAAAACTGACTATTGGAGATAGGCCAACTTTTTACCATTTACATTTTTACTTTTTTTACCCATCCATGCTTGATGTTTATCGTGTTATAATATTATATTTAGGTATGTATACGTAAAGGGCCTCATAGGAGTTTCTAAGCACCTGACTACGGCCCTGCTTTCCCTCTGCAGTTCACTGGTATAAAGCGGCACTAAAACATTATTTGATAGCTCTTTAAACATTTCCGATATGGATCGTTAAATAAAATAACAATATCGAGTATCGTTTTGTATGAATTAGGTTACTAAAGTCACACGAGTAAATACACCACATAGGCGAACTACCTACTACAAGTCGCAGCGGTGTGTGCGTGACCTTTACAAAGTGCATATACCGGCGCACTTTGTAGTTTAAGGCTACTCCTCCCATCTGCAAGGCTCTCTTTCTTACAAGCAAACTTTTGCAAGTAGCCATCCCGCATTCCATTGCGCGACTCCGGTCAGAATTTTCCGTTTTCTTTGAAAACCTGTATGATTTTTTATGAATTTTCAAAAAATAAGAAAACCACATCATTTTATATTGTATTGTGAAGAATATTGTAAATTTTCATATTCTTCTGATCAACAATGTAAGAGTAAAACGGTTACAATTGGAAAAAAAGAGGTGACTTTGGAGTCGTTTTTCTTCAGTTTTATTAATTAAAATAGATTTCGAGAAAAACCACATCACTTCTCATATCCTGTAGATTGTTCAGTTTTGTTTTCTGCTTAAAAAGTGCCATAGTTAATGTATAAAATGGTTACAAATTTACTCAAAACCGGGCGGACGCCCCTTAATGAACGTAATGTGGGATTTAATTACTCATGTGATCAAACTGAACAACTTTCATAATCAAGCCAACATCGAAATCGCGACAAAAGTGGCCATGTTTTCTACTGAACGTTTTTTTTCGCTGTTTTATTATTGATTCCGAAGCTATTAGATAGTTGTTCAATTTGATGATTTGAAGCACTTGCCAACATAATAATTTATTTTGTAAAGCTTTTAATACCCTGTATAAATTCATATCTCAACTGCCTCCGTGGTCTAATGGTTAAGAGCATTGGGCTCTCAACACGGAGGTTGTGGTTTCGATTCCCATGGGGGACACCTAATGATATGTTACTTTGTGCGTTTTTCCCCAGTTGGTTAGCACATTGCATACTGAATCACCTGATTGTCTGAAAAGAAAGATGATTCCGTGCTTTAGATGGCACGTTAAGCCGTTGGTCCCGGCTACTATCTCTGGTGGTAGTAGTCGTTACATGAAAACCACGTCAGAGGCCGTAAGGCGGTCTGAAAAAACTCTGACACCAGGGCTCTGCCAAAACGATAAGAAGAAGAATAAAATTCAGATTATCATAGGAATTTATGTACAATTTATAAAACGACACGTGAACCTGCATGCTTAAATTTCGTTGAATGTAGGTTCTTTGGGTCATTATTTTATTCAGGGTACCATAATCCGGTCCCCTTCGGATTTTGTTAGTAAAAAATAGGTAAATTCCAAAATAAAACTGTTATCGGTAGCTACCGAATAAGAAACCAGTCTTCGAAAAACGTAGGACTTCAAGTAAAATACTATACTTTTTTGCAAATTACGGTAACTCACCCCAACAGCACAAATGTCTACAAGATGTCTAATAGATATCTACAAAATATCTAAGTGTCTACAAAACATCTAAAAGATATCTAGTAGATATTCTATGCTGTGTGGGCAGTTGTTTTGTGTTTGAAATGCAATATAATTTTGAGGGACGGTAACGCAGGCAGTGGTTATTTTGCTGAAAAAATATGAATAAAAGTAAGAAGTAGCAAGAAAACATTAGCTGCAAATGTCTTTTTAATGATTACCTACTATAAACAATGATGAACCAAAATCGTCATAAAACGGTAAAAAAAGACTTGTAGAATTTATACAATTAAAGAAAATAAAGTTTTATCCAAATTATCCGAATATAATAATGGCCCCTTTACACTATAAATAAATAAATAAATAAATAACGCTCACAGGCACATACATTGTAATGATCCCAAGAAAGCACTATTTATAGGCTGTTTATTATGGAAACCATACAACAACGGCACAAACATATAAACATCCATGACCGAACCGGGATTCGAACCCAGGACCCTGGTTTGGCAGTCCGGCGTGGTAACCATTACACCAACCGGGTCGTCAAAAGTGAAACGCTGAAGATGTAGGTATTGTGCTCACTGTTCATTATAAATGGCGACGGGCTCACTACTCGTCACACTGGACAGAGTTTCGGTACAACTAATGTATTACAAAATGTATTACATTGCATTACAGTTAAAACCTTTTCACAATGTAACTTATAGGTATTTACTTAAAAGAACACATAAATATATTATTATATTATATATTTTTTAATATAACAGAGATGGTCAGACGACGACTATAAATTCGTGAGCTTTTTTATACGCATATTTCATAAAACCTTTCGGCGCTTAAATTCGTTTTTCGATTGAAGTTTGTGATGAGTTTGTTTTAGCTACAAAAACTAGACTGATTTCCGATATGGAATAACTTGTCTTCATCCAAAAAGTAGCGGAGATTGGCACTCCTTTTGGAAAAAAAATCTGTTTTTGTCACATCATTTACCTACGTCCAGGGCTGCCACCTCAAAAAATCTATTTGGCGCTAAAACTGTGAAAAAAGCGCTAGATTCGGCGTTAAATTCTTATCACATAATAAGTCCTTTAAAGTTCTCTAAAAAGCCCTAATCAGCCTATCCGAAACCCATTTATAAGTAAATTTAAGTCAGTCAATTCTTAAGTCCCCTGTAAAATTAATTATAAAATTTCAAATAAGCGCTCGTAATTGAATTTCCCGAACACTGTACACTCTATGGGCATGTTTTTAGCACAATATGCAATCAATTTTTATCATATTCCAAAAAAAAACACAAAATATAGCATATTCAAACGTGCTTTATTATAAGTAAAAAAAGCGCTAGTTTCTCCGCTAGGCGCTAAATTCTGAGATACGGCGCCAAAGATACCAAAAAAGCGCTAGATCTAGCTCCGAAAGCGCTAAGGTGGCAGCACTGCTTACGTCACTGAATTTAGTACTAGATAATAGGACTAGTTTATTTATGAAAACATTTTATAATATGAAAGAAAAAAATTATCTTTGTTTCCAAAAAATTGTGATGTCCATAATTACAACACTCGAAATAAAAATAAACTGATATCTCCACACTTTCGGCTTAGTAGGGTTAACACGTCTTTCATGGGACACTGTATACCTACGTTGTTATAATAAAATCCCCGAGACTATTGTAATCTTTCCGAAAACATGTTTAAAACTCAGATCAAAAAAGTCCTCTGTAAAAAAGCATAATATTATAAACTGGATGATTATTTCAATGATCAAAATGCTTGGGTCTGAGTGACACTAACTTATAGTACTGTATAGTATCAATTATTTTATTAAATTGACTATGTATTATTGTCTACATAACCTTAGCTTAAGAATTTATATTGTTTAGTTATTAAGTAGTGTTATGTTGTAGAGTTTCTGGCCGCATCTTCTCTACAGCGACAACACGTTCCGACGCGGTGGTAGCTTCAAAAAAAGATTTGACGTTTAATAAAGCGACATTTTTTTTACGTGATTGAAGCTCCTATATTGAATAAATTATGTTGACTTTGACTTTGATAGAAAAAAAAGATTGAGGAAAAACTGTAATGAACCAGAAAAAATAAACTAAGTATATTGTCCCTCTTTTTGTCGCTAAGTACTAAAATTACATAAGAAAACGGCATCTAGCTGACCCGATAGACGTTGTCCTGCCATTTTTCCTACCCAACACCTACCCTACACCTACTCTACACCTACCTTGCAAAACAAACAAATTCGCATTGTAATAGATATTTTTTTTTTTATGTTTCTAGCACATGCCCTATTAATTAAGGTACAAAATCTTTTACAGTATAATTTAATTATAATATTTAACAGGAACCGAGGTTAATTTTGGTAACGTACCTACATAATTATATTATAACACTTTATTGTACACACAAGCAGACAGCTGCAGACAACAGACCATAATTGAATTTATTAATGAGGTTCAATTTTGAATTTTCTTTCAAAATATGTTATGAAACTGGAAAAGTGAATGCCTTATATCAATTCGATAAATAAGTACATCTGTTCCATCAGTGATACGCACCTCCAATATTTTTTTTAAATATAACCCACAGACTCGAAGAGTTTTTTATTTTTTTCGATATCTCATTTCGTTTTCGAGATATGAATTGTTTTAGACCAAAACCGGGCAAAAAGCATTTTTTTTTCGACTTTTAATAAAAGTAAGTATGTGTTTTTATTTTTAAAACTTTTCTTTTTGTAGCCCTTGTCAAGACGCGTCTTTTCAAGCCCAATCAGCCACGTACACACGGCGACACAATACATCAAGCTATACAAAACCAACATAAGCTGATCGCTCGTAGGTCGAGTAATGTATAGCATCGCGCGGCCAGCTTATGTTGGTTTTGTATAGCTTAATGTGTCGCCGTGTGTACTATCAAAACCAGGGCCTCTACCCGCACATTCGAAATTCGCAATTGCGTGAACGTTTGTGTTCCAATGTCAACTCTACTATAATGAAGTGCGGACCGAAACAGTGGCGATATATCGAACATCGAAAGTCCGGGTACAGAGCCTGGGCGATGTCGCACTTTCGCTGAAAATTTATATATATATATATATATACAACGTGTTAATGAATTAACGCAAAACTAGAAAGTAGTTTGTTTAGAATCGAGAGCAGAATCGAATTATCATGGTTTCAACATAGGTAATTTTTTTCAAAATATTAAATAATTTTTTTCCACAAAATCAAATTTACTGAGACCGATGACAACCCACCGCACGGGCACACTCACCCTACTTACTACCAAAACAAGATTATAAAAATGTATCCATGAGTACGTTAGCGCTTTCTTTCAGTGCTGAAATGATAACAAATCATTTTTGCCTCAAAACTTAATATGCGAATAACTTAAAATTTTTACTATCAAAATAATGAAATTATTGTTGTAATCTAATTATTTTGTTATAAATCAGTTGGGGTGTATGAGGTTTTGCGCTAATTCATTAACACGTTGTATATCTATACTGAAGCGACAAAAAATATAGAAAAAACAGTTTTCTGATTTTGCATTCTTTTTGGTAGCATGCCACCCAACCCAAGACAAAGCGACAAAACGAGAAAAAGTCATGTGCGCTCTTTTTGGCATACGTAAAATAACAAAGATGGAGGCACATCTCGAACTGCCTCCGTGATCTAATTGTTAGAGCACTGGGCTCTTGACACGGAGGTCGTGGGTTCGATTCCCACGGGGGACACCTAGTGATATGTCACTTTAGTCACGGTTAGAACATTGCAGGCTGAACCACCTGATTGTGTGAAAAGAAAGATGATTCCGTGCTTCGGATGGCATGTTAAGCCGTTGGTCCCGGCTACTATCTCTGGTGGTAGTAGTCGTCACATAAAAACCACGTCAGAGGCCGTAAGGCGATCTGAAATAACTCTGACACCAGGGCTCTGCCCACACGATAAGATCTCGATTTTTATCGTTTTCTCCGAGCATAAGCTCACGACTATATGCTCACGACTATATTCCCCGAGGGGGTAGTCAGAGATATTCTGAAACTTCAGAACATCCACGTTTCACTAGTAGTGTGACTCCAGTGTGACGGGGACTGAGCCTCGAAATTGCCTCGAAATTGAAGCATGCAGGTTTTCTCACGACGTTTTCCTTCACCGAAAAGCGAGTGGTGTTACAAATCGTACACAAATTCTGAAAACTCATTGGTACGAGTTTTCTCGGAGGTGGCATGCAAAGCCTACTGCACTTCATAACGATGATGCATTGTGTTAATCTTGTTACCAACTTGAACCCTAATCACGTTGCAACATGTACTAACACAACAACACAAATACACAACACACATAATGTGATTAAACAAACTAACACACAAATGCTTTCAATACCACTAATTGCGAGATAATTACATTGATAGGCCACAAGTGTTATTTGTGATAGATGCACATTTAGAATTACACGAGCTTTTACCCGCGACTTCGTCCGCATAAATTATATACCAGACTTTAAGTCAGATGATAAGCTATCAAACAAAAAAAGTTTCAACAAAATCGGTTCAGTAGTTTTTGCATGATACTCGAACAAACAAACCCACAAACAAACAAACAAACAAACAAACGAACAGAACAAACAAACAAACAAACAAACAGACAGACAAAAAATCAAAAAATTTGTGATTTGGAATCAGGGAGATCTAAAAACCAAGCCGTAATTTTTTTTTTTGTAAATATCTTCAATGTACAGACACACTTCTGTTACAGTTTTATAATAGTTTAGATAGTATACGGAAATGTCAATGCAGATTATGCGTGATTTGTATATTTAAAAATTTAGATTAAAAAAAGTGCAAGTCTACTCGCGCACCGTTCCATATCGCCTTACTATACAGGGTGAAATTGATATCATTAGCTACTCATCAAACTGAACAACATAATTATGCTATGGCAGCAAAACGATCGGAGCAAAAAAAAACACCTGTTCCTTACTAAACTGCAATTCCTACTCCACTCAAAATATGTATGCAACGCAACAGTTGTTTTTTTTTTTTGCTCCGATCTGTTCATAATCTAAACTATTATAAGACTGTAACAGAAGTATGTCGTATATTGAAGATATTTACAAAAAAAAAAGATTACGATATGGTTTTTAGGCTTCCCTGATTCCAAATCAAAAATTTTTGAACTTTTTGTCTGTCTGTTTGTTTGTTTGTTTGTTTGTTTGTTTGTGTGTTTGTGTGTTTGTTTGTTCGAGTATCACGCAAAAACGACTGAACCGATTTTGACCTTTTTTGTTTGATAGCTTATGATCTGACTTAAAATCTGGTATACAGGGTGAAATTGAAATCAATCGACAAAATTTAAGAGAGTGTTATACTCGAGATATGGCTGGTTTTAAAAATAGATTTAGACCAAATTAAATAACGTCCGAGATTTTAAAATATCGTAATTATTAATTTTGGCTGATTTAATTTGTGACTGACTGTACAGATGCGCGGCCGATACGCGGCGAGCGAGAGTGAGCGGTACCACAGATTATTTAATAGTTATAATCCCCGCAAGTTGATATTGCGATTGGCGGCCATCTTGGTGACGTAATTTTGACGTAGTCGACTGTGCACCATCAGTACCGTTCGCAAGGTCAGCCCGTGCTTGATGACGTCACGCAGCGGTTATTGTGACAAGGTTCCATCGCAATATCAACTTGCGGGGATATAATCACCGTAACAGATAGTTCACTAAACCCGATTTTTCGAATTTCGAACGCGTACTTCAGGAACAAAAAATAAAATGCGCCTTATGTCAATGAGCGACGATGCACACCTCGGAGGTGTCCAGCTGTCAAACGTACCTGAGCTGAGGAGTGAGACAGGCCTGGCGGTACGAAACAATAACGCCATCTGTTGAGTTTTGGCGAATTTAAGCATTTAAAGCAAATATTTTTATGGTATAAGAATCAATGGTAGGTATACCATTGTCCGTTAAGTACTAAAAGAAAATGTCCTTACCTAATTTTAACAGATGTTCAAAGTGACCACCTCCATTTCGTATGCACAAATTGAGCCCGACACGGCGCTGGTTGTGATTTACAGCTTCAAATGCACTGACATTTTTTTCTCTCAGTTCACTCACTGTGGTCGATTCAGTTTCATACACACATCTTTTAATTTCCCCCCACAAATAAAAGTCTAGGGGTGTTAGATCCGGAGATCGCGGCGGCCAGCTTCCCACTTCGCCCTATCCAACGGTCATTAAACTCACCGTTCGATACTGCGCGAACGTCCCTTTGGAAAAATGCGCCGCACTGGTACATTAAGTTGTCGGAAATCTATCAAATTCTGAGTAGACCGTAAAATTCTATCCAGGGATGATACTTGAGAAGCAGGGTGCATCTCGCGATAGCGTCTTTGCGTTTCACGAAGCCTCCGTGTTTCTCACTAATAAATTATCACCATATCCAAAAAACTGCAGATTTGTGTACGACTTTTTTTTACAAATTCATGTTGAACCTAATACGACACTGCACTGAAATCCAAGTTCCAATACGTAAGCGGGCACTGATTGATTACAGAGCGCGGTAACCTCTTAATCAGATCGCGATCAAACGGAAACTGTTTTTGTTTTGTGTTGTGCAGCGTGACCACATTTTTTTCAGAAAATCTACTAAAATTACTGCTGAAATCTACCAAAATCTACCAAGACCCGTTTCAAATTCTACTTAAATTCTACCAACTAATATTTATGTCATTCCAGATGGTTAAAACACGTTTTTGATCAAAGTATTATCATTTTTATCTAAACGCTCTTCATTGATCATGCAATTTTCACATTTTTATATAATTTTTTATCTGTTTTCATCACTTTGTAACATGGATGCTTCAATTTCCAAATAAATATTAATTGGTTGTCCCTATGCAAGTTTAATGTTGTTACAGTTTTCTGCATCTTATAAACCCTCTTCTGTAAAAAACAAAATTAGGCGACAAGATCAATTTTGTTGTACACCACTAAACCTTTACTAGAAGTTCCGGAAAGCCCTCTACAATCGTTTTCTCAGCTATTTGTATTGTCAGCTTCGAATTTTTTGCCTGAATCCTTGAATTTTTGATCAAATTTTTGAATACCGAATTTCTACCAAAATCTACTAAACAAATTCCCACTACTAAAAGACATCATTCATCAATGTATGGGCCGTCAGGCCAATTTGTGATATGCATGCATATGCATGTGATAGCTTTTATATACGCATTTTAATATAGACAAATATAATAAAAATACAAACCAATTGCTATAATAGCTACTAATAAATTCGTTTCGTGTTACAAAATATTTAAAGCAATATGATGACAGCTCGAAGTAATTACAAATAGCGCAGTTAGCAATATAAAAAAGCGATCTTTACTGTAGTAAAACTTCTTGGTTAATGATAGCGTCATCAACAGATCAAGGAGGTAATCCTCAAGGAGGTGAAACTACACATTACTTCCTTTATGGATAGCGCACTCTGAATTTTGCTCTGAAATGGCTCTGAATCAAAGAGTACCTTTCTCTGAATTATCCAGTGGAATTATCTGATGTTTTTGTTCGATTCGGCTGCGCTTTAGTTTTTCTGTGTTTTTCTGCTTTATACCTACTCATTAATGAAAGTGTGATACAGTCATAGATTTATATATTACTAGCGTAAGGATAGGCCCGTCAGAATATTTTACAAAAACCTTCTTCATAGAAACAAAAATTTGCGCCATCTGTCATAACTTGTATACGAACTATATCGTGTCATATATTTGTAGTGCTCTAAATTGACATTTTTCCTTGCATTTTAGAGCCAACGAACTGGGGACAATAGTCAAGCTCATAGGCCATGTCCTTACGCTAGTAATATATATGTCTTTGGATACAGTCGTAGGAAGATAGCATTTGTGTTATTATTGTAGCAGTGTTAGTAGTAAAAGACGGTTTTCGCGACTACATGATTCGAACGTACAAGTTTTCGAACGTATGAGGCAGTCAAAAAGTTTTTCGCACCAGCGTACTTCGCTACGACAGTCTTCGAAACTGCATATGACTCCCGTGTTGTGCATACTGAAGGTAGTCTGGTACATGGGTTGGACACGATACCAGACAAATATTGAGCCTCTTGCTGCATATATTTGGATGATAAATAATTGTTAAAGAAGATGTGGAAAATGAATAATAATTATGTTTTTTAATCAAATACTGTTTTATTTCACCATTTACCTATACTAAAGGCTCCCCCACACAGTTGCGATTTTATCGAGCAATAATATCCCGGCGACTTTGTGACCGCGTCGCATGTCCTACCACACAGGTGCGATTTTGCGATCAGCGTCACGCGTCCGCCCCACCAATGAGAATGAATAAGTATAGCCTGAGATAGACATACTTTTGGTAACTGTCGCTAGAAAGGCTTTCCTAAAAAGAAAGAGTTCCCTCATATGGAGACATTCCTGGCTTTAGGACCAGATCTTGGTTTAAATGTTAGTTTTGCTATTAAACCCAATCGTGTTCAAAAAATTAGAAGCCAATGCTGTACTGAAAATAAAAATTGTAAAATCGCAGCGATATCATCGCTCGATGAAATCGCACCTGTGTGAGGGGCCTTAATAGAGAATTAGAGAAATAAAACCTAAAAAAAAATTATGTCAATGTCAAGTGGTCAATGTCAAAATATGTCAATCAATTTATTGTCAAGGCCTTCTTTTTTCAAAAAGTTTGTGACTACTTGTTCTGTGTTTTTTTCGCAATTTTTTCACATTTCGTAACTAAAATATCCAAATTCAATTCAAGATATCTCGTTTGTACCATAAAATATAACGTTGAAATAATTAGTTTTAGTAATATGAGTATGCGAACTATTATTCCCATATTTTTATAACGCTGTAGAAAAAGTTGGTAGTACAAAAATGGCCCGAATTGGTGGTTGTCTTTTTCAGGAGTAATTCAGGACATCAAACAGAACAACTTTAATATGGGAGCAAACATGAAATCGCAAAAAAATTATCAGCTGGCTGTTCCATACTGAAGTGCAATGCATATTCGACTCAAATGTAACAGCTGTTTTTTATTGCGATTTCAGGTTTTCTTCCACGGTAAAAGTGTTCAGTTTGATGATCAGGAGTGCAAATCTCTAAGCGTCACATCGTTGTCAAAAACATCGACGAGCTCACTAATGTAACATCCTTCTTGCATCCTACAGATCGTCGAAGTTTTTATATGAGTTTGACACATGACATAACCATAGCGAATACCGAATTGTCAGCTCGCCGATGTTTCAACTAAGAATTTAAGGTTGTGACGATGTTTGCGCTTAGAGAATTGCATTGCTGAACCGCTCAGGAAAATTATGCTAAACATTTTATTATCACCCTGTATAATACATACATCCATGACTTCTGAACATTATTCTAATATCTTTCCCTTACGGGGATTCAAAGCCGCGACCCTCAGCAAAGCAGGCAGGTTCTTTTAGTATAAGAGATAATTGTACTTTTTGCAACCATCAGCATCAAGGCTGATTCAGTGTTTATGGGGTGTAGAACATCTCGGTGATGGGGATGGACCAGGTCTGCCTGCATAACTCCAGTCGGTTTAGCAGTTACTGATGATTAAAGGTCTGTAAAAAATTTACGATCAGCTGCAAGGCTGATTGTATGATATTGTTGTAGTATGCACTATACTACAGGTTTTGTACTGTTCACATAGCTATAGTAAGTATAGCTAAGTGAACAGTACAAAACTGTCAAGTTCTGTCAGTCGGTTTAGAAGATACAGCCAGTCAAAGTTCCGACCTGAACGGCTGTATCTCCTAAACCGACTGATGAACCATGTCAGTTTTTGTACTGTTCACATAGCTAAAGTTACTACAATAATATCATATGATCAGCCGTGCAGCCGATCGTAAATTTTTTACAGATCTTTGATCATCAGTAACTCCTAAACCGACTGGAGTTATGCAGGCAGACATGGTCCATCCCCATCACCGAGATGTTCTACACCCCACAAACACTGAATCAGCCTTGCTGCTGATGGTTGCAAAAAGTACACTTATCTCTCGGAATATTTACAGACTGAGTTATCGGGCTTTCAAAGCTCATCTCTAATGTTTGTGATATGAGTCGTTATCCAACTCATAATAATAATGAAGTCTGTTCGAATGTTTAAAGACTTTTTGCGTCCCTTTCTACCCCAATTCATTATACCGAGTGTGAGTGAGACATAATAATTTCACATTGTTTATTGTATCACGTACCCAAAATGTCTCTATGAACTGATACAAATGACTCTTTTTCTCAGTGTGTACAAGTATTTGGGTCAAAACATTTGTTCTTGTCGTCAAAATTCGAAGATAAATATATTTTGATACTTTTTGGATGTGGTAAATAAATTAAAAAAAAAAGATAACACTTTTATACAGTACTAGAGTTAACCCGCGACTTCGTCCGAATAAATTATATACCAGATTTTAAGTCAGATCATAAGCTATCAAACAAAAAAAGTTTCATCAAAATTGGTTCAGTAGTTTATGTATGACGCTCGATCAAACAAACAAACAAACACACAAACAGACGGACACAAATTAAAAAAAAAGGTTGATTTGGAGTCAGTGACATCTAAAAATCATATCGTAATCTATTTTTTTTAATATCTTCAATGTACAGACAGACACACTTCTCTTATACAGTTTTATAATAGTTTAGATGTAAACTAACTAAAAGGCAAACCTTTTAAGGGGATGATCAGACCATCAAACTGAACAACTTTCTCTATGGGACCAACATCGAAATCGAAAAAAAAATCTACTCTTCCATACAGGAGTGCGATTTTTGAACATCACACGTTCAAATCAGCAGTAGAAAGATGCATAATTTCTATAGTAATTTTGACATTTTCTATTGCTGATTACAACATGTGATGTTCAAAAATCGCACTCTAGAACTGCTAACCTACTCGAGCCAA
Organism: Agonopterix subpropinquella; assembly: GCA_922987775.1. Taxonomy (NCBI): domain Eukaryota; kingdom Metazoa; phylum Arthropoda; class Insecta; order Lepidoptera; family Depressariidae; genus Agonopterix; species Agonopterix subpropinquella. The sequence goes on from OV277714.1 coordinate 2,303,622, forward strand.
ATGTATGGGACAGCAGATATTTTTTTCGCGATTTTGATGCACCTCTAGTTAGTTTACATAGTATAAGCTGAAATTTCTCGTCTTTCGACCCGTGTAGGGAAAGTTGTTTCGTTTCATTTTCTGAATACACCTAGTTATGAGTAAGTTAATAATTAAAAACTAGTGGTAATATATTTCGATCATTGATGCCTTCATCCTTTTTTCAGTGTCAATCCTACTTCTTTTTTTAGCCAATTCTGTGTCCCACTACTGGGTAACCCCTCTTCTCCTCTAATCCTGCATATGCAATATAATCTCGGGCCAACCTCGACTTCCTAGGGGGTGATACCTATTTTGTCTGTTTTCGAACCGATTTTTGATAACCAAATTATTACATTTATTATAATATAGTTCACATGACAGTGAAGATACGTTCTTTCTGCAGTGAATCTAACCATTGAAAATACGATTCTATTAAATTTTCTCGATAGAAAAGAGGAGCAAAGTAAGTTTGATTTCAGATTTATAACCAGTTTTACAAGAATCACCCTTCACCGTTTCTTCTGAATATACCATCATTTGAAAAGTAATTAATTATAGCAGTGATTCTACCCGATGGATTTTACCCCAAACACCCAAGAGAAAAGATATTGATAAAAAATGAGTTTTTTTGCGATCTTGCTTTCAATTGAAGCGGGATGGCTAATTGCAAAAGTTTACGTGTTAGAAAAAGAGGCTTGCTCTAGGGACACCCAGCCTTAACACTTTAACTGCTGACGACCTACCTGGTAGGTCAGCGACAAATGGGCCGCATTGCTGAAGAACGTGAAGCGAGCCGGTTCAATTGCATTTCGCCTATGCTCATGACCTACCGCGCGAGTCACCGAAAACCTTACGCCTGTTCGGGTGACCCACTACGCGAGCCACAGTATCGTTTCAACGTTACGACTGTGCGCACGACCTACGAGGGAAGTCAGCGCTATTGCATTTCGCCTGTGCTCATGACCTACAGCGCGAGTCACCGAAAACCTTACGCCTGTGCGGGGACCCACTAGGTGAGCCGCATTGGTCTTTTTACGCTACGACTGTGCGCACGACCCACGAGGGGTGGCAGTTTCAGCACTGCGCGAGGATCATGGTTTTGAGCTTAGCAGCGAAAGTGTTAAAACATCACATCGTATTTTTCTCATCCATCCATGTTCACCCCAACGTTTTAGGGGCGTCGGTTTTTCATTTCTCAACACTGGTATTGTTTACATGTCGGAAGTCAAGTGTTATTTTAAAAGTTCCGACTTTTGTGTTTTTTGCGAGAATATTTCAAAAGGTGAGCTTTCGTTTTTAGTTGAGCATTGTGTTGTAGTTAAATTGCTCGCAATAATAATGAGCTGAAAATATTATACCATTTTATTTGTTACTCATTTGTTATGTAGGTACACAGTACAGAATATTATAACAAAAAAATATACTTATTTTATTATCTGTTTTAATTCGCAGATGCCATATTTAAAATAATCATGGTCTATGTCACTCTCACGATTTTTTGGCAAAGAAATAATAACAATAATAAATAAATAGTTTATTGAATTTCAGAACAAAATAAACAATATAATGTGAAAACTTAAACATTGCGATCTACTTATAAAATAAAATTATCAGGGGTCCTCAGTAGGCAAGCTTGAAACCTGGGGAACCAGTTATATGTTTGATTATCTTTTTTAAGTTAGTAGGTAGTAAATAGTCATACAAACATACATACGCTCGAAAAACATAATCCTCCTTCTGCTAGTCGGGTAAAAATGATTTTAAATCAATTAAAAAAGAAATAACTGGCCAAGTGCGTGTCGGACCACGCGCAGGGTAAGGTTCCGTAATTGCCTGTCACAATATAATATGGACTTAGAAGGAGGCTTTTTGTTTTATACTACGATTTAACAGCTAATAAAGTGTAAAAAGTACATTTTATAAGTTGATCGACTATTACTCGTAAACTTGTAAAGCCTACTTAGTGGTGATAGTTTTCCTTTTAATTTCGGTATATTATTCTATGCTACTTCCATGAATTTTTTCACATATCCAGAAACAACCATTAGGCTGGCAGGGGGGGGGGGACACTTGACTCTAACAAAAATATTCTCTTTAAAGCGTAATAAAAAAAAAAAAAAAAAATAAAAATAAAAAAAATAAAAAATAAAAAAAAAAAAAAGTGTAAATAATTTGTATTGACAATCGCTTATATCTATCTTAAGGCTAGGTTTGTGTGGGGGGCTATGCACACACTACAATTTCGCTAACGGATCCCTGAATCGAAAAATGGTTTTCCCACACCCATAATATTTTTAAATTACCTATCCAACGATATCCACACCATGGGGTAGACGAGAAAAAAACATTCCATTTCCACTTCGCGTGTCCTAAAAAAATATTTTTCAAGATTTTATTTTACCACTTTGTCGGCGTAATTAATATCTATACCCATGCCAAATTACAGCTTTCTAGTACTAAGCGTCTCTGAGCTAAGCCTTGGGTTCCTTGTTCCTTGTTCCTTGTTCACTTCGGAACCCTAAAACTGCTACCTAATTTTCGATTTTACTCATCCATCGAATGATTTTAGCATCGCACACAAACTATTTTTTTTCGAACGTTATCTAAGTTGAGATAACAGAAGCACTGAATACGTAATAGTATAATATAGTTCTATATAACAAAAGCTTAAAAACCAATCCAGATTAAGTTAGAAAGTATAACATTTTCTAAACACATTTTATCCAAATTGTTAGAGGCTTTTTCGAGAAAGCACTAAATTCTACAAAAATGCGTTAATGTTCAGAGGTATAAAACCTTTTCTGGACCGAAGCTTCAAATCCTCTGATAAACAGAGCCCTATAGGTAGGTAGGCATAACGTATTCAAGTTTCAGACTTGTAGTTTCTAATTACAAATTCAAAGGGACAGGTTCAGATATCCAGGTATTTAGTACAAACACTAACAATACATTCCGCATGCGTTTAATCATAGACATTCAGATAGCTTCAACTTGGGATGGAGTAGGTACTATATTGATATCAAAAACAGGCGGGCACCAAAGGAGCAGTTTCTATTGACTTGACATAGTAGAGAAAGCCACCGAAATCTCCAAATTAAAATGGCCAGCACGGCTAGCATGCCACACACGACAAAGCGTTTAAGGGGCGTCCGCCCGGTTTTTAGTAACTTTGTAACCATTTTATACATTGACTATGGCACTTTTTAAGCAGAAAACAAGAGTGAACAATCTACAGCATATGAGAAATGATGTGGTTTTTCTCGAAATCTATTTTAATTAATAAAACTGAAGAAAAACGAACCCAAAGTCACCCCTTTTTTTCCAGTTGTAACCGTTTTACTCTTACATTGTTGATCAGAAGAATATGAAAAATAACAATATTCTTCACAATACAATATAGAATGATGTGGTTTTCTTATTTTTTGAAAATTCATAAAAAATCATACAGGTTTTCAAAGAAAACGGAAAATTTTGACCGGCGCCACGCAATTGAAACGGGATGGCTAATTGCAAAAGTTTGCTTGTAAGAAAGAGAGCCTTGTACTAGAGAGGGAGAGCCTCAAAACGAGAAAAACGTAATGCGCGCTCTTCTGGCATACGTAAAATAATAAAAATGGAGGCACATCTCGATTTTTATCGTTTTCTCGAGGGTGGCATGCGAGGCCTACAGGTAACTTTAAGGTAATGAAACAAATTCTTTCGATCTTTCGATGAATGGCATTTCCAAGACAGAGATGGTTGAAGGATTAAAGGGGAGGCTTTTGCCCAGAAGTGGGATGTAATAAGCTATAAAGCCACCAAAAATGTATAGGTAACTTTAAGGTAATGAAAGAAAATTTTGGTATTTTTATTGAAATTAGAATTAAGGTACCTACATAATCCATTTCGTCGACGTCCGGGTTGTCCTAGCTAGGAAGAGGTGGCAGAACAATCTGGATTCTTTTGATGACGCGTGGCCAGAGCATTCCCAAGACAGAGATGGTTGGAGGATTAAAGTGGAAGCTTTTTCCCAGCAGTGGGATGAAATAGGCTAGAAAAAAAAACAATTTCAGTAACGTGCATCATCGACCAATTTAATAAAAAGAAGATCAGCTTCAGAAATATGCTTTGTCAAATCTCTTACAAAACCCTCTTCAACAACATAGACACACCCCGGACACTGCCTACAAAAAATAGAAACTGGCAAGATGACGTCAGCACATGCGATGAGGATCCGTAACGATTTTTGTTTTGAATGTAGTATTAAAGTACATTAAAAATCCTGAACATTGGTGTTTTTATTTTTTTCCTACGTCCAAAAATGAGCGAGCTACGATCAATTGAATGCCGCAACTTTTGGGCGGCCAGTCGGCCACGCGGCGGAGTGCGTGACGTCACGGGGCATTACTGCGTACCGGTTACAAGGGACTTTAGTATTAAAAATGTTATATCTCGGATATGGTGCGTCCTATGTCGAAAATTTATAGAACCAAAAATGTTCTCGTGGATGTGTTCTACAAGATGCGTACATAAAAAGTGGTAGTCATGCAGACATCTTACATTTTATATAATATTTTAAGTCCTAGAACCAATGTTAATTTACTACTAGAGCCCATGGCGGCTCGAATTTAGGGGTAGGGAGGAGGGGGGGAGGTGTGCGGGGTGAGGGAGATAATTTGGTAATTGACTTGGACAGCATAAACGACCTGGGGGTCAATCGCGCTAATTTAAAGGATTAAATATTGATGATAACCTAGGATGGCAAACTCATATAGATTTTGTTTGTGATAAAGTGATCCAATTTTCATATGCATTAAGAAAGCTATCAAAAGTAGTCAACCAAAAATCTGTTCTAGTTGCATATCACGGGTACGTGGCTTCTAGAATAAGGTATGGGATCACGTTCTGGGGAAACGCTACCAACAATAACCGAGTATTTTTAGCTCAAAAGAGATGTGTAAGAGCAATGTGCGGTATAAAAAGGACGGACAGTTGTAGACCCTATTTTAAACAACTTAAGCTATTGACTCTTCCATCTCTATATATTTATGAAACTGTACTGTTTGTTAAGCGATATCCAGACCTATTTATTCATGACACTAGTGCACGTCGAAAGGACCAATTATGTTATAATTCTCACAAGACCGTATTGTACAATAAAAGTATTTTTCATATGGCTCCAAAAATATATAATTCAATTCCTCTAACACTAAGACAATGCAATGATGTAGCGATGTTCAAGAGGAAAATGTTTGACTTTTTAATCGATGGCACTTTTTACACCATAAATGAATTTTTTGACTATAATAAATAATATAATGTTTTTTGACTATAATTAATAAATAATGTAAAAGGTATTGTACATACTTAAGTATAACATATTATGTTTCCAAATGTATTATTTATTGCATGATCTCAAGCTTTAGATAATTCTGCACATTTTTTATTGTTTGATTAATATTTGTTTTTTATTATAGTAGTTGTTATTTACATTTTGGAATTTAATTTAATAATATTATATCTTTCAATTTAGTTTTTTAATGAATTTTGTAGTGTTATTATTTGTTGACATCTTAATGTTGACATCTTAATCTTAATGTTTTATTCTTAATTTACGTCTTATTTAATTTATTTGAAAGATACTAATGTAAAATCTACTTAATAATTGTAAATGTATCTCGTATTTTGTTAAATGTAATTTGTAAACTTTTGTATGCCTTCTGGCGGAACACAATGGAACCAACAATTTTGTAACATCTTTATAACCTGTGATTCACAAATAAATAAATTGAAATTAAATTGAAATTGAAATTAAATTTTGAACGATACTACCAAAACAAAACTACAACCAAAAACGTTACGTTATGCACAATTTGTATCGCACTTGAAACGTTTACGGCTTAAACGTTTCGAGTTTGGTTTTGCTTTGGTAACGTCAACGATTTAACCGTTAAAAAAAAATTGCGCGATAGTATTTTTACATTTTTTACATCAGCTAAACCAAATCTAAACCAAAACTAAACCAAAAACGTTCCGTCCAAACGGTAAAACCGTATAAAATAGCGCGATTGAGGCCCTGAACAACTCGACTAACTCAGGCAACTCGAACAACTTGGTCAACTTGAACAACTCGAACAACATAAACCACTCGAACAACTTGAACAACATAAATAACTCAAACAACTTGGCCAACTTCGTCAACTTGGAAAACATAAACAACTCGAACAACTCAGAAAACTCGAACTCTGACAACTCGAACAACTTGGTCAACCGGAAAACTTGAATAACTTTATCGGGACCAAGTTGTTCTTGTTGTTCGAGTTGTCTAAGTTGTTCGAGTTTTCTGAGTCAATTGAGTTGTTTATGTTGTCCAAGTTGACGAAGTTGGCCAAGTTGTTTGAGTTGCCTGAGTTTTTCGAGTTGTTTAGATCGTTTATGTTGTCCAAGTCAATTACCAAATTATCTCCCCCACCCCGCACACCTCCCCCCCCTCCTCCCTACCCCTAAATTCGAGCCGCCATGGGCTCTAGTAGTAAATTAACATTGGTTCTAGGACTTAAAATATTATACAGGGTGGTCCAAATAGTGACGTCAACAATTTTTTTTTAGATTCCGGATAAATTTTATATCTCGGATATGGTGCGTCCTATGTCGAAAATTTATAGAACCAAAAATGTTTTCGTGGATATGTTCTACAAGATGCGTACATAAAAAGTGGTAGTCATGCAGACATCTTACATTTTATAGTAGTATAATTAGGTAGAAAATCCGCTAAGAAAAAATGTTGTTCCAAAAAATAGTTTTAGCAATATTTTTTATTCTTATGGCTAACATTAGTCGAATATTTTCAAAAACATTTAAATAAACTAAAATTCAACGACCAGTGAAACATTTTAAGATAACACAAAAATACCATGATTTAGTCACTAACAAAAATGCGTCACTGATCGTAGAATTTCAGTTTATTTAAATGTTTTTGACAATATTCGACTAATGTTAGCCATAAGAATAAAAAATATTACTAAAACTATTTTTTGGAACAACATTTTTTCTTAGCGGATTTTCTACCTAATTAACTTTGGATGCCGATTCCAGCGTAAAATGGCCTATTAAGAACCACTTATTATTTCTTGCATGGTAAGTTGAATAATCACCGAAGTTTTTAAAATTAGTATTAACCTATGGAACTTCCATTTTGTATTTTTAAGAGAACTTTGAAAATTTTGCTCCGTGCAACTCAAACCTAAAGTTTTCAGTTTGGACCCTTTTTTCGGTAGCTTGTGTGGATGTTGTGTTGCTGATTATTTTACGTGTAAAAGAGTGTTTTCAGACAATCATGTTACAAAAATAAAATTTAAAAAATTCATGCTATGAAAAAAGTTATGACAGTTTTAAGCCGCTCTGGTAGAAAATTCTCAAAAATACCTTTAAAAATTCATAACTTCTAAACTACAAAAAATCGCGGAACATACATGGGGTATTTTTGGATACCCCCAGGTGTGAGGAATCTAAAAAAAATTTGTTGACGTCACTATTTGGACCACCCTGTATAAAATGTAAGATGTCTGCATGACTCCCACTTTTTATGTACGCATCTTGTAGAACACATCCACGAGAACATTTTTGGTTCTATAAATTTTCGACATAGGACGCACCATATCCGAGATATAACATTTTTAATACTAAAGTCCCTTGTAACCGGTACGCAGTAATGCCTCGTGACGTCACACGTGTCCGCGGGGCATTTTATTTTCGAGCACACTTCAAAATTCAATAACTTTGGAATTACTGGACCGATTTTCAAAATTCAAAAAGAATAATCATTGGTAAATAATAAAGAATAAAATTAAGCACAGTTTTAACGGATTTGCCGTTGCATTACGGGACCTCAGTTTTTAATCTAAGCTGCGTGCGGTACTTATACAACGTGTTAATAAATTAACGCAAAACCTCATACACCCCAACTGATTTATAACAAAATAATTAGATTAGAACAATAATTTCATTATTTTGATAGTTAAAATTTAAAGTTATTCGCATTTTAAGTTTTGAGGAAAAAATGATTTGTTATCATTTAAGCAATAAATGTAAGCGCTAACGTACTGATGGGTACATTTTTATAATCTTTTTTTGATAGTAAGTAGGGCGAGTGTGCCTGTGCGGTGGGTTGCCATCGGGTTCAGAAAATTTTAAATTTTACAAAAAAAATATTTAATATTTTGAAAAAAATTACCTATGTTCAAACCATGATAATTCGATTCAGCTCTCGATTCTAAACAAACTACTTTCTAGTTTTGCGTTAATTTATTAACACGTTGTATAAAGAACAAAGGCAGATTTGGTTCCAGCCATTTTTACGAAAACTAAATGCTATTCAGGACAGCGATCATAATTATTATAAACAGAAAAATTTCGTGCACATGTATTTTAAATGAATCTACGGAATTCGAAAAAATATTGTCTCAAAAAGGTTAGGCTACAGGGAAAAATTATGATGAATAGAAATGGTCATTAAATGTCTAATAATATTTATTCTCAAACACTTCATTTATAAAGTTTGATTATCTGCCTGGAGTTCAATTTCAAAACAATCGATACAAATTACGTCATAGTCTAGTCTACATCGTGTAGTGTATATTTTCTTTGACATCGTAATGAAATACAATAGACTGAATACTGTCTTGATTTATACAATACCTAGATAACCTAGGACTTGAATTATCATATCCTTTGTTTATAAAGGGTCTTGCAGATTAGGCGCGAGCGTGTTCTATACAAACAAAGTTTGATCCTATTTTGGCTAGAATTTGGATGTTAATTAACCAGTAGCGTAGCGAGGAGAGGGCAGGGGGGGCAAATGCCCTGGGTGGCACTTTACTAGGGGCGGCAAATTCGAGAAAAATTTATTGATTGAGCTCTGTCTATAACCAATTCGTAAAGCAGTTTTAAGTTTAAGTTTCTGTTTTAGTTGCCGTGCCTAAACATAATCCTAAAGAGTTTTGACCACAGCTTAGATGTGGTGCTAAAAATGTCGTGCTTGCTTCGCTCGATCCATAGCTTTTACTTTGATTACTTTACACATGTTTTGTACGTAAAAATCTCTGGCACTAACCAATTCGTGCTGAGGAGAAAAGTTGAGCTTTCTTCGCTCGCTCTAAGTTTATATTTTAACATGGATAAACCTTAGACAACTTAATAGGGACGAGTTACGCGTGTCATTCTACTAATAAACATTTCTGCCACTTTTTGCGGGGGGCGAGGTAACATGAAATCAGCAACATTGGATTTTATTTCCCATAAGTTTAGATTCTAATTTTGAATGTTAAAAATCATGAAAAGTAGTCTCGTGTGAACCCCAAACGTTCTAAGTTCAAAATTATTATTTCGCTATCATAGGCTGTCTCGTTTAGTGATAAGGTATACAATTGGGTGTAAATGCGCAAGATTAATTGAAATTATACCGTGGCAGAGGGGAAATGCTACCGCAAGGTGAGTCCCTGTTAAATTGCCTAAGGGATAAACCAAAAGATGTGTGACTAAAACCGAAATCGATGTGCAAAAAAATTTCGAGCTTGCTTCGCTCGCTCCGTTATTTTTTATGTAGGAAAGATAAGGGGGAGGCAAAATCGACCCTTGCCCCGGGCGGCAGAAATCCACGCTACGCCACTGTAATTAACTAATGAAACTAATACAAGGATGAAACGAAGTTATCTAATAATGCCTGTTATTTGTGTGTTCAACAACTAATTGAGCTTTTTATGAATCAAACTTAATTAATTTTAATATTGTAGACATAATCTAGAAACGAATACCTATCTACAGGGTGAAATTGATATCATTAGCATCCTTTTAAACTAAGACTCTACCCATAAAACTGAACAACTTTCACTATGGGAGCAAACCGATCGGAGCAACAAAAAAATCAGCTGTTCCATACTAAACTGGAATGCCTACGCGACACGAATGTACGCAGCAGCTGATTTTTATTTAACTGGTTGCCTCAAGCCAACCCCTCTCAATCTAATATATCCTTTGGCTGGAATACCACCTCCTGGAGTGCGGCGGGATGTGGCTTGCTCCATAGAGAAACATAAACAAGAGCACGATAGCCGACACCCTCTATATGGCCACCAAATCCCACAGGCCCGCCTCAAGAGTCGGAGGAGTTTCCAACGCTGCACGACGGCTATAAATAATGACCCGGCTGCTACAAGATGCACTCTCTGGAAGGAAAGGATGCCTCCACCAGCTGGGTTCATTTCACCACAGGAACAGCTACCTCCAGGACACCATCTGCAATGGCAAGCGTGGAAATCTTTAAATCGGCTTCGCACTCAGGTCGGCCGTTGCAGACAAAATCTATGCAACTGGGGGTATAGGGATCCTGGCCTAACACAATGTGATTGCGGCGAACCTATACAGTCGATGGGTCATCTGCTGGAATGTCCACTGTGCCCCAACATCTGTACGAGAGAGGATTTGAACACAGCTGCACCTGATGCTGTCAGGCTAGCCAAACACCTGGCTAGTAAAATATAAAAACACCATTGAAGAACTATTGACACGAAAAGAAGAAGACCCTGTATTGTTTGTCAGAGTTACACAATATTTATTAAGCACATTATCCAAGGGTGGGGGGGAGACATATGGGATTTATAGAAAATAACAAAAACTCGGGCTTGCGCTAAGTCATCATCAGCCGATAGACGTTCACTGCTGGTCACAGGTCTCCCACAAGGATCGCCACAAAACGACCGGTTCTGCGCTGCCCTCATTCAACGGGTTCCCGACGCCTTCACTAGGTCGTCGGTCCACCTTGGTGGCCTTCCCACGCTGCGCTTTCCGGTACGCGGTCGCCACTCGAGAACTTTTCAGGCCATCTCGGTTCTGCGAATCTGCGAGCAAGGGGCACGTTGCTCACATGCGCTAAAGAAGTATTCTGGACAAAATAAGTTTTGGTAAGTACCCTCGTTGCACGAGTTTGACTCGCACTTCGCGTTTTTCTTCTTCAGAGTTCTTAGTAAAGACTTTGCATCAAACAAGGGTTTTACCCGTTTTCGCAAAGTCTGTGGGGTCCTTTCACTAGGACTACGGTGATTTAATCAATTGAATTACACAGTCATAAATTGTAGACAGACGTCGTGGCTGTCTTAAAGTGATTTAGGGGACATAAAGACGTTATTGAGTGATGTTACAGGCCTTTTAGTATGATAATCTTTTAAACTTCTATAGAAGAGCAAATTGAAGATCTTTTCAAAACTAATCTTTTATATACTTACTTCAAAATAGAAAAATATGGAAAATATACATATAATTCACTAGCTGGATTCCCCGAGCTTCGCTACAATATTCCCATATTATAAGCTTTCACCCAGATTTTTGCCCGTGTGGTGTCGGCTAAGAATAGCACCATCCCATTTCTACCCGTGGGTGTCGTAAAAGGCGACTAAGGGACCTACCAGAAGATGGGCAGCAGCATCCTCTGCGTACACACATCCAGCCGAACTGCGATCGCCAACCCGCCTGCCAAGCGTGGCGATTATGGCAAAACCCCCCAACATGGCAAGTACGCCCTTAACACGGCCCCCAGTCCCCGGCGGCCCCGCTATTCCTGGCTACGGTAGCGGTCAAGGTAACGGCGGGGCAGGGGGTGCGAAGAATCTCCGGAAGAGATCCGGCTACCACAACCGACAACAGCTGCACCTGGCAACGTTCAACACACGTTCACTGCGGACCGACGAGTCGCTCGCTATACTCGAGGAGGAACTGAGCAGGATACGTTGGGATATTGTTGGATTATCTGAAGTCCGAAGAGAGGGAGAGGACTCGATAATCCTCAAATCTGGTAACCTGCTCTATTTCCGAGAGGGCGAACTAAAGTCCCAGCACGGTGTCGGGCTAATGGTCCATAAGTCTCTTGTGAACAACTTGGAGAAGATCGAAAGTGTGTCGAATAGGGTGGTGTACCTTATACTCAGAATAACCAAACGGTATTCGTTGAAGGTTATACAGGTATACGCCCCGACTTCAGAAGAGAAATACGCCGACGATGTAGAAACTATGTATGAGGATATCTCTAGAGCCATGCATAGTTCTAAAACACACTTCACGGTGGTCATGGGAGACTTCAACGCGAAACTGGGCAAACGAGACGGTGAAGAGATGCGAGTGGGAAAATTTGGGTATGGACGACGGAACAAACGGGGCCAACTGCTGGCTGGCTTCATGGAGAAGGAGGGACTCTATATGATGAACTCCTTCTTTAAGAAGCGGGAGCACAGAAAGTGGACCTGGTTGAGCCCGACCGGTACAAGAAATGAGATAGACCTCATCATGTCGACGAAGAAGCAAATATTCAATGATGTCTCTGTGTTAAACGCGTTTAAAACCGGAAGCGATCACCGTATGGTAAGAGGCACATTGAATCTTAATATCAAGCTCGAAAGATCTCGTCTGATGAAGTCTACGCTCCGTCCAGTACCGATCCAGATCCAAAACCCCTGTAGTTTTCAGCTCGAACTCCAAAATCGTTTTGATTGCCTGGGGAGTAGCGTGGACGATTACAGCGATGGGTTTGTGGAAACTGTCCATGCGGTCGGGTCCAAGTTCTTTAAGACCCGTCGTACAAATAGAACTAAGAAAATCTCAGACCCTACTCTTAAGCTCATGGAGGAAAGGCGCGAGATGATTCTGCAGTCTTCAGATGATGCGAATAAATACCGGCAGCTCAATAGGCAGATTTCAAAGTCCGTGACTTGCGACCTGCGTCGGTTTAACACCGAGCGTATTAAGGAGGCTATAGAGCGGAACAAAGGCTCCAAAGTTTTCGCAAGGGATCTGTCTATTGGGCAAAGCCAGCTATCAAAGCTGAAGACTGAGGATGGCAGAATCGTATCGTCCAAGCCTGAGCTTCTGAGAGAGGTTGAGAAGTTCTATGGACAGTTATACACGTCAACACGAAGACCCGCTACAGATCTGGCTAACGACCCAAGAGCTAGATTGACCCGGCACTACACAGAAGATATTCCGGACGTCAGCCTGTACGAGATTAGTATGGCTCTAAAACAGCTAAAGAACAACAAGGCGCCGGGTGATGATGGGATTACGGCCGAGCTTCTGAAGGCGGGTGGAAAACCGGTCCTGAAGGCCCTTCAGAAGCTGTTCGATTCCGTCATACTCGAGGGCAAAACGCCGCAGGCATGGAACAGAAGTCTGGTGGTGCTCTTCTTCAAAAAGGGCGATAATGCCCTGTTGAAGAACTATAGGCCCATTTCCCTTCTTAGCCATGTCTACAAGCTGTTTTCGAGAGTCATTACGAACCGTCTCGCGCGCAGGTTTGACGATTTCCAGCCTCCCGAACAGGCCGGTTTCCGAAAGGGCTTTAGCACTGTGGACCACATACATACGCTTCGGCAAGTTATACAGAAGACTGAAGAGTATAACCTGCCCCTTTGCTTGGCGTACGTGGACTACGAGAAAGCCTTTGATTCGATCGAGACTTGGGCTGTACTGCAGTCTCTTCAGCGTTGCCAAGTAGACTACCGGTACATCGAAGTGCTGAAATGCTTGTACAAAAACGCCACTATGTCAGTCCGACTACAGGACCAGAACTCGAAACCTATCCTACTGCAGCGAGGCGTGAGGCAGGGAGACGTTATATCTCCGAAACTGTTCACCGCTGCACTGGAAGATGTTTTCAAGGTTCTGGACTGGAAAGGGCTAGGCATCAACATAAACGGCGAGTACATCAGTCACCTTCGGTTTGCCGATGATATAGTCATCATGGCGGAGACTATGGAGGAGCTCAGTCAAATGCTCGATGATCTCAGCAGAGCCTCCGAACGAGTTGGTCTGAAAATGAACATGGACGAGACGAAGATCATGTCAAATGACCATGTTGTACCCACTCCTGTAATGATCGGAAACTCTGCGCTCGAAGTTGTTGACCATTATGTTTACCTGGGACAAACTATTCAGTTAGGTAAGTCCAACTTCGAGAAAGAGATCAACCGTCGAATCCAACTCGGCTGGGCAGCGTTCGGGAAGCTACGTAGTATCTTCACGTCCCAAATACCGCAGTGTCTTAAAACGAAAGTCTTCGATCAGTGTGTGTTGCCAGTGATGACATATGGAACAGAGACGTGGTCGTTCACTCAAGGCCTCATAAAAAGGCTGAAAGTCACCCAAAGGGCAATGGAGAGGGCTATGCTCGGAGTTTCCCTGCGAGATCGAATCAGAAATGAAGAGATCCGCAGAAGAACCAGGGTAACTGACATAGCCCAAAGAGTTGCTAAACTTAAGTGGCAGTGGGCGGGGCACATTGCTCGCAGAACCGATGGCCGGTGGGGCCGAAAAGTTCTCGAGTGGCGACCGCGTACCGGAAAGCGCAGCGTGGGTAGGCCCCTCACACGGTGGACCGACGACCTGGTGAAGGTGGCGGGAAAACGTTGGATGAGGGCAGCGCAGGACCGGTCGTTATGGCGATCCTTGGGGGAGGCCTATGTCCAGCAGTGGACGTCCATCGGCTGAGATGATGATGATGACCCAGATTTTCACAAAAACTACCTAAACTATTATAAAACTGTTACAAAAGTGTGTCTGTACATTGAAGATATTTACAAAAAAAAGATTACGATATGGTTTTTAGATGTCCCTGATTCCAAATCACCAATTTTTGGATTTTTTGTCTGTCTGTTTGTTTGTTTATTTGTTTGTTTGTTTGTTTGTTTGTTTGGGTGTTTGTTTGTTCGAGTATCACGCAAAAACTACTGAACCGATTTTGATGAAACTTTTTTTGTTTGATAGCTTATCATCTGACTTAAAATCTGGTGTATAATTTATGCGGACGAAGTCGCGGGTAAAAGCTCGTAAGTAATAAAATAGTTTTCAGAGGACTAGAAAACCAAGAGAAGCATTTGAACCGAATAATCAAATTCCTTGGCTTTATTTTTTATTTTATTATTCTAAGGAAGATTTACAGCTTTGATAACGTACTAAACAGAACCTTAAATAACTGTACGCTAATTACAAATGTCCACCTATTAAGGTTTCTTATGAAGTGTTTAGGTGGGCGTGGGCGTACCACCTCTCACCACTTGACTCGTGAGCATTGCTACAACTACAGGAAATTTTCTGAAGGACATGAGTGGATTTGCCTTACATAGTTGGTGGGTATAATATGCAAGTATACAGGGTCCTTCTTAACACGTTCCGGGACAGTGACCGCCCATAGCCGTGATTACAATAAAAGTTCTATTGTGTCTCATTCACTGCCCCGGAATGTGTTAATATGATACACTTTTTTAAGGGGATGCTCAGACCGTCAAACTGAACAACTTTCTCTATGACACCAACATCGAAATCGCGAAAAAAATACCAGCTGTCCCATACATTTGACTCGAGTAGGCTTGCAGTTTTGTATGGAAGAGCAGATTTTTTTTTTCGCGATTTCGATGTTGGTGCCATAGAGAAAGTTGTTCAGTTTGACGGTCTGAGCATCCCCTAAAAAAAGTTTCAGCATATTAAGAAGGACCCTATATACAACGTGTTAATGAATTAACGCAAAACTAGAAAGTAGTTTGTTTAGAATCGAGAGCAGAATCGAATTATCATAGTTTCAACATAGGTAATTTTTTTCAAAATATTAAATAATTTTTTTGTAAAATTAAAAATTTTCTGAACCCGATATCAACCCACCCCACGGGCACACCCACCCTACTTACTACTAAAACAAGATTATTAAAATGTATCCAGAAGTACATTAGCGCCTTCATTCATTGCTGAAATGATGACAAATCATTTTTGCCTCAAAACTTAAAATGCGAATAACTTTAAATTTTAACTATAAAAATAATGACATTATTGTTTCAATCTAATTATTTTGTTATAAATCAGTTGGGGTGTATGAGGTTTTGCGTTAATTCATTAACACGTTGTAGATTTTATTGATATTAATATATTTTTTCGGAGTCGATGTCAAGCAGGCACGATTCACGGATTTCCCGTGTGGTTCCGACTTAGAATGGACTACCTTAATTCTTCCCGTGGGTGTCGGACATGGCGACTAAGGGATTAAAGGTTTCTTATGCAGTGTTTATGTGGGCGAAAGGTTAGCCACCTCTCACCACTTGACACGTCATTCCATCCTGAAACATAAATAGTTTTTGGTTCAACTACATTCTTAAAAGTTGGTACTTCGACATTTCTGAAAATAATTTTTTGAATCCTACCATATTTTTGGCATTATTTAACTATCTAGGAGTTATATTTCATGAACATTGTTAACTGAATACAAAGACAAAAAACAGATTTAATTAAAATTCGCTGCAAAATCTCAAAATGTACATGAAAACAGAACTGTACACAGAATAAAAATAAACACTGTTTGAGAATTAGTAGGCAACGTCCAAAATAAAATCTCTCAATACGGAATCCAATTTTAAAAATTTCGTACTGAAGCCTTGCAAAGGGCAGTATACAGGCAATATATGCAGCGTAGAGATCCCACCCCGGGATTTATATCCCGGTCATTGCCGGGATTCGTCGCCCGGGTGGGAACGTGACCAGAAAACTGAATATTGCAACCTATTTGTGCCCGTAAAATGTAATGAGAAAATTTTGTTGTAAAATGAAATTTAGACTTTTGTTGGTCACCTAGAATTGACGTTGAGCTTGAAATTCAATTCTCATATACAGGGTCCTTCTTAATACAGGGTGTAATAAAACACCCTAGTAATACTTAAGGGGGTGCTTCAGACCATCAATCTGAACAACTTTCACTATGGAGCCAACGTCGAGAAAAAATTAAAAAAATCCGCTCTTTCATACAAAACTGCAGTACCGTCTCGACTCAAATGTATGGGATGGCGGATTTTTTTTATTTTTTCTCGACATTGGCTCCATAGTGAAAGTTGTTCAGATTGATGGTCTGAAGCACCCCCTTAAGTATTACTAGGGTGTTTTGTTATACCCTGTATATGCCGACACTTTTTTAAGGGGATGGTCAGACTATGAAACTGAACAACTTTTTCTATGGGGCCCATATCGAAATCGCGAAAAAAAAACAGCTGTCCCATACATTTGGCTCGAGTAGGTTTGCAGTTTTGTATGGACGAGTTAATCTTTTTTTCGCGATTTCGAATTTGGTGCCATAAAGAAAGTTGTTCAGTTTGACGGTCGGTCTGATCAACCCCTTAAAAAGTATCAGCATATTGAAAAGGACCGTATATTTTTAAAACATTTATCTTTTCCATATTATTGTTGTTACTAGTTAGAGTTAGAGTACTGAAGCATGCAAAAGAACTTATGACCGGCTTCTCAAACAGACATACCTCGGGTGCCATCAATTCAAACAGCAGCAACTTAAGGCTCTTGGTGCAAACCTTAACAGGACACTGTTAGTTAAACAAACATCTACACGGAATGGGGCTTGTAGATTCATCCATTTGCAGATTTTGCTGTGAAGCAGAGGAAACGCCCACCTCTGCGAATGCGAAGTGCTCATTCACAGCAGGAGTCGCCATTTAGGTGGGAACGTAACGTAGTAATACCTACTGACATAAGGGACTTCCCCTCCAAAAGCATTCCGCGGTCCATGAAGTCCGTGGGCCTAGGAAATGACCTTTAGGTCAAGGGTGATAGCTACAATAGATCTGTCCAGGTCGAGGTAGCTATTGGTCTTTGACCAAGCTCTTACAACCAAATAATAATAACGGATAGAGTTAGACCCATTCTCTTATGGTAGAAACTGAATAGAATAGTGACTCTATCCTGTCTCTGATCGTAACTAATGGTTTCTTGTTCCAATAGATTCAGGAGAGTGGGGACGAGAGGATGCATATATGGTGTAATCGCGTGTAAGTAGGTACATAGAAATATTGTATGTAATTGACTACTTTTGCAACGAAGAAGTCGGTGTAGAAATTGTTATGGAAGTCATTATAATAAATGCAGACCTGATTACTTTTATAACCAATGTGATCGAAACCATGTACAAAACATATGCAAATAAATTAATATATTTCGAAACTGAAATCTATTCAGATCTAGCAGTCAAAATAGGCTTTGGACAATCAACATTGATTCCATATAACTTTATACATATCATGTGGTTACATGATATGTATAAATCTATTTGGACCCTGTATATAAGCGAGGGTGGTTGGTTGGTTGGTTACCCTCGCTTATATACAGGGTCCTTCTTAATATGCTGACACTTTTTAAGGGGATGATTAGACCATCAAAATGAACAACATCCTCTATGGGACGAACATCGAAATCGCGAAAAAATATCATCTGTCCCATACATTTGGCTCGAGTAGGTTTGCAGTTTTGAATAACAGAGCACATTTTTTTTACGCGATTTCGATGTTGGTCCCATAGAGAAAGTTGTTCAGTTTGACGGTCTGATCATCCCCTGAAAAAAGTGTCAGCATATTAAGAATGACCCTATAGGGCGAGTTGTTAATCAAAATCTTGTTATGAAATATAATGAAATATACAGCGAAATATTAAACAAAACATAGTGAAGTGTACAAAACACGTAAATCTCTTCTTAAAACTAAAAGATAACACTAAGTTCCGAACTGTGTGGATTTGCATTAACAAAGAGTGGTTCCAGTAACAGCGGTGACGGTGTCGGTGGTGTAGACGATCATCTCATTTCAATGTCAATAAGTACAATACAAGACAATAAACTACCAAATGAAGGTGAAACTAATTTAACCGTTACAGTAGACTTTGATATTTAATTGTTTGGTAGACTGCTCTCAAACGGTGAAGAAAAACATCGCAAGGATACACTGAAGAAGAAAGTATCACGGACCTGAAAAAAGACGGACATAATGTCACATTAAAAAGAGGTGAAGCATGCAAGGTGCTACAATTTCGTTTGTTCTAAAAAGCACCTACACTCACACAGACGCACCAGTTCTAGGCGCAGGTGCGACAACCAGCCGCCATTTTGTCCCGCGCAACAGGGCGACAGCACGCACACACATATAAATGGGTGCTTCACTTTTGATTAGACGAGATTCCGTCCGTCTTTTTTTCAGGTCCGTGATGTGTATGTGAAGTCTACCAAACCGCATTGGGCACGCGACTGACGCCCACCATTCCTGGGGGGTATGCCTGTGCCCTGCAATAGTACGTATATTAAATTTTAATTAAATTAGCAAATTGGTAATGCTCAGTCCGCATTTATATCATTTGCTTTGTAACGAAGAAGCACTGCGGGTAATGTGTGGACGGCAAAATATAAGTAACATGAAGATATTCTATTCGATATATCGTGAAAATGTTCATGTTCACGATATCGAAAGAACAAAGCCCGTTTCCGCCAGGAGAAATTTACCACATGCCCTGAATATTGTGGAGATTAAATATTGCAACTGCGAACCCAACTTTACTCCAGTATCTGATACCATCACGTTTGTAGGATAAAGGCCCGTTTTGCATTACACAGCTTAAATCATGGAAGAGTCTCTTGTAGTCTAGAGTAAACATGATACAAAATACCACGTAGTTTTTTTGGGAAAGATGAAAACATATGAAGTTTCAATCAATCAGTCAAATCAGCCCAAATCAATTCACTGCTGGGCATAGGCCTCCCTTTTATTGCGCCATTCTTCACGGTCTTATGCTAATCTGATCCAATCTTCTTCTTCTTATCGTGTGGGCAGAGCCCTGGTGTTAGAGTTTTTTCAGACCGCCTTACGACCTCTGACGTGGTTTTTATGTAACGACTACTACCACCAGAGATAGTAGCCGGGACCAACGGCTTAACGTGCAAGTCCGAAGCACGGAATCATTTTTCTTTTCAGACAATCAGGTGATTCAGCCTGCAATATCCTAACCAACTGGGGAAAAACGCACAAAGTGACATATCACTAGGCACCCCCGTGGGAATCGAACCCACGACCTCCGGGTCGAGAGCCAATGCTCTTTATATACGGAGACAGTTCTGATCCAATGCGAACCCGTCCCTCTCACAATGTCATCGGACCAACGTGCTGGTGGTCTGCCTACTAACCTCCGTCTGTCTCTTGGTCACCACTCTGATATTGCCTCGGTCCACCAGCCGTCTTCCCCTCTAACCAAGTATCCTGCCTATCTCCAATTCAACTTTGTGATCCGCTTACCCAATACTAAAAACTGATCGTGAGCCGATACCCAGAATGTATGAAACGTGTGCGAACGTTCAAAGGAATGTAATGGCGTCAGTGCACGTTTCATATTTAAAAAAAATTGTTAGATAGTTGCGCGAGCCTGCGTTTGGTTCTTCGTCGAATTTCGAGGTACTCGGTCTATTGGTGAGCTTAGTGAATGAAGTTTAAATATGATATATTTATCATATTTAAACTTCATTCACTAAGCTCATCAAACTTATCCTGTATGAGTTAGCTTCATCTTTCAATATGGACCCTGCACCGTTTATACAAAACCGCCCTAGTTTGTATAAAACACAAAAATGGCAAATTAACTTTTCTGTAAACAGAACGTCTCTCTGGACTTTTTACAGAAATTAACTTCGCTCCATTTGACTCGGTGGAATTTAAAGCATTGTTTATTTAACTGGCTATTGTAAAAACGTCTTTATTTCCTTCACGTTAGGAGGGTTCTTTGACTTCATTCTTTTAGAATAGAATGAACGTTCCTGGATGAATGTTCTAGGTATTCTGTTTCTTGTTTGTACTTATCAGTTTTTTTTTTACAATTTGTTATATGAAAATAACCGTTCAACTTTAAAGCTGAGTTCTGTATCATTAAGCCCAACATTTTCTGCATTGTTTTTATTTATTTTCAACTAGAAATGGGTTATGTTTGTTAGCTTAGTTATAAAACTTAGTTACGATTCTTAGTTCGCAACTGATTACGAAAAAATTGAATAAAAATTCTCATTTCGAAACTCAGTGACTATCATGGCTTCTGTTCTGGCGGCCCTTTCGGCCGCTGTAACTGTGTTTTGTAACCAGTTAGGAAAGAAGAAAATTTTATCTTGTCTCACAGTACCGTCACGGAGAGATATATGTCCGGCGCTGGAGCCCGCGGGGATGAAATACGTTTGCAGAGGGAGGCCATGGTGGAGCGGACAAACATGACTTTGAGTCTTGTCTCCCAGTGGGGTGACAACAATTTATTCAATTGTAACACCACCAAAACACAGGCTTGTCTATTCACCGCCAAAAGGAGTCCGTTTAATCTGACTCCTACTTTCCGGGGTACATCTGTCCCTGTTTACGACAGTCTTGAGCTTCTGGGCATTAGGTTGACCACGAAACTCAACTTTGGCGCTGACATCGAGTCTAAGGCTCAAACTGCGGCCAAAAAGCTAGGCATCCTAAACAAGGTGAAGCGGTACTTCACTCCTGGACAGCTCTTAATGTTATATAAAGCTCAGATCCGATCCTGTATGGAGTATTGCTGCCACCTGTGGGATGGCTCAGCCAATTATCAACTTGCCGCACTGGACTCGGTCGAACGCAGAGCCAGGAGGCTCATTGGCAACAGTAAACTGGTGGAGACCAAGCTTCATAGCCTAGCCCACCGCCGCAGAGTAGCCTGCTTGTCGGTCTTCTACAGATTGTACTTCGGTGAATGTGCCCAAGAGCTACATGAGCTCATCCCGCCTTCCCCTTTCTTCTATCGGACTTCCAGATGCACCGCGGTATATCATCCCTTTTTGGTTGACATCCCACATACCCGCACCAAGCGCCATTCCGATTCTTTTATAATGCGCACAGCCAAGGATTGGAATGCCCTGCCTGCGTCAGTGTTTCCGAGCGCTTACAACCAGAATTTCTTTAAAGTACGAGTGAATAGGCTTCTTCTGGGTTAGCTCGCTACATCTTCGACCCCGTCTTCGTCCTGAGGACTGGATTGAGGTCAAGAGCAAACCCATCCTTAATAAAAAAAATTTTTTTTTTTTTTAATGAACTTAGAAATATTTTGCTATGTGGTATCTGACTTCTAATATCACCAACAGAGAGGGATGTCGTTAAAGTTTCGCCGCCGCACATTATAAGAAAGAGTATCTATTACTACATACCGCGGGACCCCAACAGACTAAGGTCTCCACAGAGCGGAAGGTAGGAATTCCTAGCCCTCACCCAATCCCTGAAACCTTCCCTTATCAGACTCTGTTAGTCACACCACATCTTGTTACACTCCTTGTATAAGCGACATAGATGTGTATTTGTTTTCTCAGAACAACGCAACGCAGTAAATCCGGTCCCTGTAAATAAAAATGACGAAAAAAAAAATCCTTCGTCATCTGAATCTTGACAAAAAATTCTCAACAGATATTAAGATAGCAAGCTTCCACTACACTTGTATCGATTTTAGATTATATCTATATTTTTACAACATTATTTTACACTTGATAATCTTATTTGTAACTCCTGATGTCTTAAGTACAAGGTTGAAAATGCGAAGAGATTGAATTTCTTGATTGAAAGCAGTCTCAGTTGGGAATATTTTCGTCGGCCTAAAGGGATATTTTCAAGACAGTTTATGGCCGTTTTAGCGTAGATATCTGTCGTTCAGTTCTGAAATGATAGCTACTTCTTACATTTAGAAAAATGTACGATAATATTCTTTAATAATACAAAAATATGAAGTTTGTACGTGACTTTTTATAAAAAGATTTTTTTGATAGATTTAGAAAGCACTTTTTTTTGTTGTGAAATTATTTTTAGCGACCTATGCTTAAAACGTCGCAATCTCATCGTGGTGACTCTTCTATCTGAAGTTATCGACACATCTTTAGTTTATAATTTTATATGGAAATTATATTATTTAATTTATATTTTGCTTTATTTATTCAGGGTAACAAAAAGGTATACACATTGCAAAAAGAATCAAATATAACAAAAATATAAGCTACCACATGAAACACAGTGAGCAAGATCAATCATACATCTAACAGTTTCCATTTTTGTTGTTCTAACATTGCATTAACATAAATTAAAGAAAAGAAAAATAAATAGTATGAAGGAATAATAATAGCACAAACAGTTTTTATTATTAGCCTGTTTCATCCCGCTGCAGGGCAAAGGCCTTGAATCTTCCAACCATCTCTATTCTGGGCAAGCTCTGGCCATTTGTCAATGAAAGCATCCAGATCTTCACGCCACTTCTTCCTAGGACGACCAGCCGCCGTAGCATGGCAGCGTTAATAAAAGGCTTGATAATAGAGTAGGTAACAGACTTGAAAAAAAAAAACTGGCGTCCCGGGCATAACAATTTTTGCCCACCTATCCTGGTGCATTCGACAGACATGGCCCGCCCGGCCCATACAGCTCCATTCTCACTTTAGTCTAGCTGTATTTTCTCCGACGACCGACGACGTCGGCAATTTGTGTTTTGGAGAGAAGTGTAGAGCGCATACAAAAACAAAATAAAACAACATTTCAGAGACAGTAATAGACAGACAGACAGACAGACAGACAGACAGACAGACAGACAGACAGACAGACAGATTTGATAGACATTAATTAGAAGCATTCTCATATTATGTTCATCATCATCATCATCATCTCAGCCGATGGACGTCCACTGCTGGACATAGGCCTCCCCCAAGGATCGCCATAACGATCGGTCCTGCGCTGCCCTCATCCAACGTTTTCCCGCCGCCTTCACCAGGTCGTCGGTCCACCGTGTGAAGGGCCTACCCACGCTGCGCTTCCCGGTACGCGGTCGCCACTCGAGAACTTTTCGGCCCCACCGGCCATCGGTTCTGCGAGCAATGTGCGTCGCCCACTGCCACTTAAGTTTAGCAATTCTTTGGGCTATGTCAGTTACTCTGGTTCTTCTGCGGATTATGCATATTATGTTATGACACAGTAAGTGAAGCCTTCAAGATTTAATATTTCCAAATACAGGGTGTAAGGGACAGCCCTCCACAGACTGAAACGGTAAATTCAGACCATCAAACTGAACAACTTTCACTATGAAGCCTACCTCAGGAAATGCGATAAAAAATCTGCTATTTCATGTGCCTACCTCTACCTCAAATGTATAACCAGCTGATTTTTTTGGCGTTTTCTGAGATAGGCGCCATAGTGAAAGATGTTCAGTTGGACGCGAAGGTGCGCGATGGGCTGTCCCTCCACGAAAAGATTTTTTACTCATATCTGGGTAAAAATATTTCCTTACGAAGCTTTCCAATTAGTTCAAATATTGGAAATTGCTTCTTTGTCGGTAATAATAGTGCTGTAAGTTAAAAACATACTTACCTACTAACTACATCGAACAATTACTTAATACCTAGTCATTACGGACATACTATCCACGAGTCACTGTGACCTGCTTACAACTTTCTACGAAGTGTAATTTCTCGCTGACATTTCATAGAATTACGACAATTTGTTTCTATTCCCACGCCTCGATGAAATCGATTGATATTATTTTTATTCTGGGAATTATATTCGCGATTACTAAGGTAGGGTTGAGGTCGTAAAAAAAGAAGACTGTATTTCAAGTATATCTGGTTCGAAACTGCAAGTAAACGCTAAAAAGGAAAATCCTTAAGAGGATAGGCGGGCTGAAATGCTAATTTGGAGAATAGGTCACTTTTCCGACTGTACACGTATTTGTCAGATCAGCCCCACCCATACACCCCTCTGACTAGAGTGCGAAAGGGACAACTGCAGCTCAGACTGATTTTATATACAAAAAATCGACGAAATAAGCATTTCATATTCCCCTGTGTTCTTCAAAACTAAACCGATTTTAATAATTTTTCAAAGACTTTGGCTATATCTGTATCTTTTGCTTTTTTTGTTTATATTCGTCAAATTTGTTTACTGGATGTCTGAAAACGCGCGGTAAAATTTGTCATATTCTAAGGTCCCTATTTCTTACAGTAATAAATTAATGCAAAAAAGAAAAACATAGGGACATGGCAGAGGTGACATAGATTGTATGGTAAAAAAATATTTGCTCTAGTGTCATTTTCCAGGGAGAAAACAGGGGAATACGTTTGTATGGACTAATCCGTACTGGTCTATCCTCTTAAGTCAGGCACATATTCGGGCGGGCTGCATCGGTTCTAGTGCGTATTTCACACACTAGAGCGGGCCGGGTCTCAACAGGTCTCAACGCATTGGCGGATTTTTAGTTTGACGTCATCAAACGACATCAGGCTAGCGAGGTGGCGTATTGCCCATAGCCACCATAGCTTCTGACTTTGATAAAAAAAAAATTACAAAAGAAATAAAAACTGACTTCAAGAGCAAAGAAAGTAAGAAATAATATTTCTGCCTATGACTTTTACGTTCGAATCTATAAGAAAATTAATTTGGTTTATAGAAGTCGCTGTCAAGCCGGCACGATTCACGAGGCTTGCAGTAATTTTTTGGCTTGGCTTGACACCGACTCCAATAAAACAAATTAATTTTCTAATAGATTCGAACGTTTTAAAGTCATAGGCTGAAATATTATTTCTTACTTTTTTACTCTTTAAGTCGGTTCTTATTTTTTTTTTTGTAAACATGTAAAGAAACTAACATTTCTTTAATAATTTGTACAGCGCTCTTTCGTCGGTAATACAGTGTTAATGTACTCATGTACTTCATAGATGGCGCTGGGAATAATGGTGGTAGGCAAAGCAGTTTGTGAGTTGACAGAACTTACCAAGATGGAGTATATTGTTTGCTTATTATAAAATTGTATGAAAAGGAATTGATTATTTTAATAATAGACTTTAAATGTCGTTTCTTTGTTTTCAGGTAGGATATTTATGATTTAAGTTAAACGGTGTAATTATTATTGTGTGTATTTAATTACTAAAATAAAACGTTGTTTTCAGAGCAACGCAATCGTTTATTTGAAAATATCAATTCCTAATACGTTTGGACATATTGTCTTATAAACATTTTTTTATTTCATAATTTTCAGTGATCAAATAATTATGTTAGTTCCACTCAGATATCCGTTATACACGGAAAGGGTACATTGAAACGAAGCAAATGGTTCAATCGCAGACGATTTGCTGTCAACTTTTGAGGAGTTCTATTGTATAGCTCCAAAGCGCGTCATCATATCTTCACAAAATTAAAATGGAATCACCTCGGGAGTATACACTTTTAAACAAAAAAAAGAATTTTTAAAATTGGTTCACAATTGACGAAAATATCGGTGAACATACATAAAAAAAGGAGTTATTCCCTTTGCAGCGAGTTCCCCTTACGCCGAGTTTGTCTACGTCGATTCCCTTTACGCCGATTCTCTTTATAGTGATTCCCTCTACGTCGAGTCTATGTCATGTACAGTTCGCGAACGATTTAAAAAGAAATACATACAGCCGAACATAGAACCTCCCCCTTTTTTGAAGTCGGTTAAAAAGACGACTTTGCCCTTTGAATTCTACAGACTACAAAAACTGACACACTTTGAAATAAAGTTACATAAAATTTAAGACACAATATATTGCGTTTCAAGCACTTTTCTTAACCCTGCAGAGTTCGTTTACTGAACAAGTTCTTTAATAGGAAAAGTTGTGACTCTTTTATGATTCCAAAGAGTGAACTAGTAAGACCTTTATGAGGACACTAATATCTGTGCCATGGAGGTAATGCCGGGGGCATTGACACAGTGCATGTGAATATTACAAGGTTTTGCATGCGACTTGATGACTTCATAGTATCGACGATGCCACTGTGCCCCGACTGTATAAAGTGGCTTCAATATTGCTTAAAAGAATTTTAGACTGCAGGACTTGTTTTTTCCTTTTCAGTTTTTGTTTAAAGTTCACTTTTTAAAAATAATAAAAATGTCAAAAAGTTAAAAAATTTAGGGGATCCTCATGAAACTTGTTTTTTCTTTTCGCTCTATCGTAAAAACCGTAATGCATACAAGCGTCAAACTTGGTGTGATTATAGAGCAAACTCTATAGCATAACAACGAAAAATCGGCCAAGAGTGAGCCGCTCTCGCTAAGGTCCTGGAGAAACAAAGCTTTTTCGTAAGGTAATGTTTTGTGGTGGTCTTTACGGAACTATTTTGCATTATTTTTATTGGCGAAAGTTAAGCCTTTAAGGCACCACATAAGACGTCAAGCTATCCTGAAATCTGAAACCTTTCTACAACTGAATTTAAAAAGGTTGGTAGTTATATGAAAGTTTCTGACTACCGCTGAAAGGAAAAATGGTCGTAAGTTTAAGTATACTAATATATGAATGTAATATTAAATGTCTATGTCGTAAGCACGGACCTGAAAAAATGACGGACGTAATGTCACTCTAAAAAGAGGTGAAGCATGCAAGGTCCTACAATTTCGTTTGTTCTACAAGGGACCTACACTCACACAGACGCACCAGTTCTTGGCGTAGGTCCGACAACTCGCTGCCATTATGTACCGCGGGACAGGGCGACAGCACGCACACTCATATAAATGGGTGCTTCACTTTTGATTAGACGAGATTCCGTCCGTCTTTTTTTCAGGTCCGTGGTCGTAAGGTGGTCTGAAAAAACTCTGACACCAGGGCTTGCTGCCCACAAGATAAGTAGAATGTATATTCTAGAATACCTAAATTTAATTTAACATACATAAAACACTAAAATCTAACTTGTTTTACCTATGTAATCAAAACCAATGCCATCCAAAGTATAATTACGGAGCAATCTGAAATCGAATCATATTTTGTAGTTTATAATAAATAAAATGAATTCATTTGTAACAGTACAAGTACCTTACAGTAGTAGGGTAAATGTACCAAATAATGGCACATCGAATAAACATTAAAATGTTTCTTCATAATTTTGAAGCACAACAGTACAAGGTACAAATTTTTTGATACATTTTTGAAATACTTACTTATTGAACATCAACATTTTGTAAGTTGGGTCATCGTATCAATGTCACTTAGGTAGATACAACTACACAGAAAATGTAGTTAAATTTAGCGCGTTACAGCCAAATATATTCAGCACACAGTCGAAAAAATGTATTCCATAAAAGGCATTGCTTTTCATTCTCTCTTCTTATCGTGTGGGCAGAGCCCTGGTGTCAGAGTTTTTTCAGACCGCCTTTCGGCCTCTGACGTGGTTTTTATGTAACGACTACTAACCGCTAGAGATAGTAGCCGGGACCAACGGCTTAACGTGCCATCCGAAGCACGGAATCACTTTTCTTTTCAGACAATCAGGTGATTCAGCCTGCAATGTCCTAACCATTTTTCATTGACTTTGGATTATTAATATAACCACGTCTTTCGTGCAAGTACAGTCAAGAACACATCAAGCTTTACACTTGCAGTTCGATTGTAACGCTTATGGCGCACTAAATAAGAACGGTACAAAGTCCAAAGTGACAAGCTTGACGTGCTCTTGACTGTACAAAAGGAAATATCTCTGATTACACCCTCGGCAAATGTAGTTATGATCGTATTAAGCTGTTTCGGGATAGATGGATACGATATTTTGTGCACAAAGAGAAATGTAAAAAATATACGGAACTGTTTGTATTTTCCTGTTACGAGTACCTACATCATATTTTCATTTTACTCTCAGCTTCTATTTGCTTTTACTAAATCCGATACATTTCTTTATTCAATATTTAGAAACGGGCAACAACCACCCCCGCCACCCTACGAAAGCAACATTAAAATTGCAATAACGGCACAAATTGACCATGAACGATTTGATATCCATTTCGAAATTGGAAACTATCTGCTGATATTAGAAAATCTATTGTTCAATCTGCTATTGTGGGTAGTTTTCGATTCTGTGGTTTTGCCTCAGGGAGTATAATTCCCGGGGGAATTTCGGTAATGGGATATAGGTACCTTTTGTTAGTGTAAAGAAAGAAACTATCTGTATGGTTTCGGCACAGTATATGGATAGACGGGTGTCAATCTTTGACTACTTATACAGGGTGTAACAAAACACCCTAGTAATACTCAAGGGGGTGTTTTAGACCATCAAACTGAACAACTTTCACTATGGAGCCAACTTCGAAATCGCGAAAAAAATAACCAGCTGTCCCATACAAAACTGCTGTACCGACTCGACTAAAATGTATGAGACAGCTGATTTTTTTTTCGCGAGTCACCCCCTTAAGTATTACTAGGGTGTTTTGTTACACCCTGTATAGGGACTAGTAACGCGTATCATTCTACTAACAAACATTTTCTGCTACATTTTGCGGGGGCGAGGTAACATGAAATCCGCAACTTTGGATTTTATTCCCCATAACTTAGAATCTAATTTTGAATGTTAAAAATCATGAAAGTAGTCTCGTGTGAACCCCAAACGTTCTAAGTTCAAAATTATTGTTTCGCAATTATAGGCTGTCTCGTTTAGTGATAAGGTATAAAATTGAGTGTAAATGCACATGATCAATTTGTCTTATACCGTGGCAGAGGGGAAATGCAACCGCAAGGCCAGTCCTTATAATAAGTAGTCAAAGGTGACAATGCGTTTCATTTACGAAAAAGTCAATAATACAGGGTGTTAGGGTAAACAGTTGCATTACTTTAAGGGGTTATTTATTGTGGCCATGATACTGAACAAATACTGAAAAACATTCCCTAAGAAACAGGAGATAAGTAATTTTTTTTTGACTTTTCTTACAAACGTTCGATCAGCTGATGACACTTTGTATGAAAGTCGAAATTTTTTTTTTTGCGAGTTTCCTATGTTTCACAGGGAAAGTTGTTCAGTATCATGAGTACAATCACCCCTTAAAGTAAGTAATGCAACTGTTTACCCGTACACCCTGTATAATGAAAAATTTTCTCTTTTATTGTCTAGGTAAACAAATATCTACACTGCCATCTAATGGAACTATATGGGACCAACTTCTTAATGTGCCTTCCGAAGAGACGCTCCAGATGAAATACTACTAAACGGGCACCTATACAAAGACTGACCGGACCTAACGTTACTTAACATGGATGATCGTACCAGTACCCGAAATTTCAGTAAAAAATACGTCTTTTATTAATAATAATAATAAATTCGATTTTTATTAATTTTGAGTTCGTCTATATTGACTACCGCCACCTTCCTCAGTCAGTTCTATCCAAGGTACGAATCAACAATTTTTTTTGGTCTTCGTCAATAAAAATCTTTGGTACGAATACAGAATAACGAAGTTTTGACATCTACTTTGACATAAATCGACAGCTCGTTTTTGTATTGAAATATTTTCAGACTCTGCGTCGTAAACAAGTAATCAGTTTTGATCTTTATTAGATTCTGGAATAAGAAAAAATTTTTATTTATGGGCTGTTTTGATGAGGAAATGTTTTCGAAGGATTATTCAATGTTTTTGAACAAAGATGTCATAATTTGAGATTTATTTTGACATCTGTCAAGGATTGTAGAACGTAACCACTTTTTTTGTACTACGGCCACCAGACCCAAAAATGTCACTTCATATAAATTGTAAAGAAATTGTATAAGATTTTATATTATGACTATCACCGCTATCTCATACCCGGGTTCCGTTGACCTGAAGTGCGATTTTTGAAAATCATACGAGCGACTTGGCAGTAGAAAATGTCAAAATTACTATGGAGATTATGCGTCTTTTCTACTGCCAACTCGCTCGTATGATTTTCAAAAATCGCACTTCAGCGTAAGCTAATTTTTCGCATACGCTGGTAGACGGAATGTCAGTCCCAACTAACAAGTTAACCTTATAAATTTGAATCTATAAGGTCTAAACTCTTATAGTTGTTTTAAAAGAGCATTCATTATGTCAATGTACCTTATAAAGGCACATTATAAGAAGATTTGGCTAATATTACCTTTATTCTTATAATTTGGCTGGGTAAACGCTAATAAATCCGATTAATATAGCTACAATAAGGGTTCAAAATGTTGTCTTCTTATAGAGGCTAGTTATATTGCTTTTTAGCCGTATAATATTTAATGCCATATAAAGGCTTTTTATAAGGTCAATTATTCTTTTTAAAGTAATGCACAAGGCCACTATGATACTTTTTAACTTATAGAAGCATTTTATAAGATGTCTATCGAACAAACTATTTATAGCATTTTATATGGTCTTAACAAGAATGAAAGCAATCCATATTCACTTATAATAAAGGCACTGTTCTCTATATGGTTATATTAAAATATTTTATATAACTAGACTCGCCATTTTGAAACTGCAGCAGATGTGAATGGATTTAAAGATAACTTTTAAAAATGGATTCAAACGACTGGAAGAAGTTTAAGAGAAGTGGTGGTTATAGAAGAAAAGTAAAACAAAATACGAGAATATGGTTGTGAACGCTACACCCACCACTTCTACTCCTATAATGCTACAAAATTACCAAGCTGATACCAACGAATCAGCCAGTGGTTCCGTAGAGGATAGTTTTATCGAACATGACAATGAACAGGAATGCAGTCAGGAAGAATATAATTCTAGCGATAGTGATAATGATATAGACATGTTTTTAAATGAAGAGTTGAAGAAGGTTGATGCCTTAAAATCTTCATTAATTAATATCTATAAATGTGAAGATTATGTTGCTGACATTAAATGTAAATTATTAAATGTAGAATATAATTCTGTATTGCATTTTATGCACTTAATCCATACTTTGTAAAATAAAACAATTCGCTAATTTGAAAATCACTTATTTTTATTAAAGTTATCTTTTTTTTATAGACTGTCTGAAATGGAAGACTGAAATGGAAGAGTGCACTCAAATAGGGCATTATCTAAAGGAAGGTTGATTCTGTATTTGTGGGTTTAAGGACCCTCCGCTCCACTGACGACAATGGTCCAATTTGTCCACATCCGCGAATACTACCATTGTTAAATCTGCGGACAAACAAAATTTATCTATAGGTACGGGATTTTACTTGTGAGAAAGGAACCCTAACGATACGTAAAATGGCGATAGCACAAGCAACAAATGTTGACGTTATTAGTTTTCACTCTCATAGCCTCCTTGTAGAAGATGTACGAATTGCTTTTGCCCTTATAATAGCATTGTTTAAAACATGACTAAATAATTAACCACATTTGTAGCACAAAACAGCTTAAATTCGAGGGCGCATTGGTAGTACAACACACTGCGTACCACATTTTATCATGCATTTGAATTCCCACACAGTTTTCACTAATACAAGCACATATTCAGATAAACTAAATAAAATAAATTAATACCTTACCGTTTTCATTTCAATGAAATGGTTGACGCTTTCTCGTTTTGCCGAACTGTCACGAAAATGTAAATCACTAAGCAAAAACACTTATTGCAGAGTCATAAACACACGATTATAAGAGACAATGGCTTTTTAAGAACCTTTGTTTTGCTGTTATGAGTTTTACTCCCTTATTGCTAATCATAATAAAACACGTATAAGGGTGATCGCCCTTATTAACGCTTTCAATATGTCTCTTATAAGTATATTGAACTTTTAAGAGCTTTTTTCTTGCAATTATAAGTTTAACTCCCTTGTTGCTTGCCATAATAAAGTACGTATAAGAAAAAAATTGCTAACAATAAAGCAACTATAAGGGGGGTATAAGTTTATTGTTCTTATAAATTGTGCCCAAACGCACCCTATTAGCGATAATACGGCTCTTATAAGAATATTATTTTTGGCAATATAAGCCACTATAAGAAGAACTTTTGTTAGTTGGGGTGTTACCGGGTATGAGATAGCGATAGTCATGATATAAAATCCTATACAATTTATATGAAGTGACATTTTTGAGTCAGGTGGCCGTAGAACAAAAAAGTGGTTACGCCGATAAGGACAGCAATAAGGTAGCGATCTCCTTTTTTAACTAGAGCGAATTTGCTATGTGCATCTCTTATTGAGTGAATAAAATTTTTTAATGACAAATGTGTTTAACATTTATTTTAACGTAGTTAAACGTTGCTGTAGTACCAGTTACTCACTACCGGCGCTGTACTTGCGCGAGTTTTCATATAGGAAGGTGGCAACTTTCTTAGTATGGGCATTGACCCTCTGTTGTGTATAATTTATTTACTCTATGATTGTATTAAGATCTCCACTTCTAAATACCTGTAGACAAAGTTGTATAGTAGTTTGCAAAGCGTCCGACAGTCTCGGTGGAGTAACAATTCTGTTGCGAAAACGTTAGGTTAGTCGGCCTAACTCGGTCTAATAATCAGCATTTCCTTAGAAATGTGCAATCCTACTCGACCCAAATGTATGGAACGGCTGTTATTTTTTCGCGATTTCGATATTAGTATCAGCATCTTAAAAAACCGTCAGCGTATTAAGTTGAGACCCTGTATACAGGGTATCACATCAAACTAAACAATTTTCTCTATTGGACCAACATCGAAACCACGAAAAAAAATCAGCAGTCCCATACATTTGGCTCGAGTAGATTTGTATGGAAGAGCTGATTTTTTTTCGCGATTTCGATGCTGGCGCCATAGAGAAAGTTGTTCAGTTTGATGGTCTGATCATCCCCTTAAAAAATTGTCAGCATATTAAGAAGGACCCTGTATGCAAAATAAATCTCCTTAGTTCCCTCACAAAGGTACGAGTAAAAAGACAATAATGGGCTATCACTTACCCCAAACCTACCCCTATCATGCAGTTTTTATGTCCCCTCACCCCTTTCTGAGACTTTTACGACTTCCGTCAGATAGTAAATTCTTTTTTGACCAAAATGCAAAGAGCTGTAGCTAAGGTGACAATTTGTGTAAAGGTTTTAGGAATCCAGGACAATATTTTATACATGGTCCTTCTTAAAAAGCTGAAACTTTTTTAAGAGGATGATCAGACCATCAAACTAAACAACTTTATCTATGGGACCAACATTGAAATCGCAAAAAAAAATCTGCTGTTCTGTACAGTCATTTGGCTCGAGTAGACTTGCACATTTTTTTTCTTTTTTTTTATTAAGGATGGGTTTGCTCTTGACCTCAATCCAGTCCTCAGGACGAAGATGGGGTCGAAGATGTAGCGAGCTTACCCAGAAGAAGGTACTCGTACTTTAAAGGAATTCGGGTTGTAAGTGCTCGGAAATACTGACGCAGGTAAGGCATTTCACTACTTGGCTGTGCGCATTATAAAAGATTCAGAAAGCCGCTTGGTGTGGATATGTGGGATGTCAACCAAGAAGGGGTGATATCCCGCGGTGCATCTGGAAGTCCGATAGTAGAAAGGGGAAGGCGGGATGAGCTCATGTATGTAGACTTAAGTAACTTATGTAAGAAGTCCGAGGGTCTCCTTAAACTGGTCGAAGACCGTCATTGAAAAACAATCTCATGATAGGTCTGATGCATTGTTTTTATAAAGGACTGGTTTAGTGAAAATAGTGTTGATGAAGATAAACGTCTTTGCATTTCTTTATGGTTTCTTTTTCCAATAAAGCTTTTTAAATAAATTAACGGTGTTTTCAAGGTAGCGTCTTGTTTCTTCGCTGATCATCATTACCAGCCTGCACTCTAGTCCACTGCTGGACATAAATAATTAGACATCTCCCAAAATGTATCACCTCTAGTTTGCCCATAAAGTTATTATACCTGAGTTTGCCAGTCTAGCTTCATACTTCTCTGCATTACAAGTCTTCTTTGAGATTACAATAAGCTTTCAGTTGTATTTAGGCTCACCTTTAGTTTTAGGATGGAATGAATAGAGTTTTTCACACAAAAAAATACATAAAAACCAAATCGCTTTGTTGCAAAATCGCCTCGAATGAAACCAAAGGGTACCCAAGGGCCCAAAAAGCCATAAAAAACCTATGAGCAAAAAAAAAAATAAGCTCAAGCATAAGCATCTGCTCACGACTATACCTATTCCCCGAAGGGGTAGTCAGAGATAATCTGAAACCAAATAAAAAAAAACCAAAACCAAAATAAAATAAAACGAACGAAAAAAAAAAAAACTAAATTAAAAATTAATTTTTCAAAATAATGGTTTAATATAAAATTAATAAACATCTGTAAGGGTATAAATGAGATGGTTTCATGTAGAACGGATGGATTTACGGTGGATTTCACGTTCTTTAACCGCGATAAAAAAGAATAATCAAATTATAAAGCAGATCCGAGTTCAACTAAAATATTTAAATTAAATAGGGCACCAGAATTGTCTCCACTTGGAGTGAATACGCTGGAGTACAAACATGTTACAAATTCACTCTCGTAGAAAATTGCCTCCGTTCCGTCTCTTGCTATGCCAAAAATTATTTTGTGAAAGAGGATTGTGACATACAACGCTTTACAAAAAACCGCTAACCACACAAACTCTTATCTGTTTTCGTTTTGGTGTTGGGCAGAAACCTTGTTAACTAAACCCTTTGAAGGTGCAATCGTTTTTTTGCGATCTTACTTTCAATTGAAGCGGGATGGCTAATTGCAAAAGTTTGCTTGTTAGAAAGAGAGGCTTGCTCTACTAATACCCAGCCTTAATAGCATATTTACGTTGTACCTACTTACATAATGTGACGACTATACAGGGTGAAATTGATATCATTTAGCATCTTTTTAAACTAAGAGTCTACCCATCAAACTGAACAACTTTTACTATGGGAGCAAACCGATCGAAGCAAAAAAAAAATCTGCGGTTCAATACTAAACTGCAACGCCTACTCGACTCAAATGTATGCAACGGCTGATTTTTTTTGTGCTACGATCGGTTTGGTCCCATATTAAAAGTTGTTCAGTTTGATGGATGGACTCTTAGTTTAAAAGGATGCTAATGATATCAATTTCACCTGTATACCTTTTCGGAGTAGTCAGAAACATTGCTATACTAACACAAGCAGTCTTGTATACAAACCGTTGTTGTAATAAGGCTTTTAGCGTATTCGTTTCTATGAAATAATGTGTTAAAGTGGTGATTGGCTTGTGTTTCATCTGCAAATAGAAACCATTTTCCCTTAGTCAACCCCTACGAATCCGGTGGAAAGAAATATGGTGGTCTGTTTCATACACGACATGGCTCACCGACACTTAAAAAGGAACTATGTAAAATAAAACTCTATGTGCAGGAAAACATAATGAAGAAAGTCGAATGCGTATGTGAAATCTTCATTTCCTCACTTTCTAAAGATTGAAACTACCTCCGTGGTGTAATGGTTAAGAGCATTGACTCTAGACGAGGAGGTCGTGGGTTCGATTACCACGGGGGTCATCTAGTGATACGTCACTTTGAGCGTTTTTCCCCAATTGGTTAGGACATCGCAGGCTGAATCACCTGATTCTCTGAAAAGAAAATAATTACGTGCTTCGGATGGCACGTTAAGCCCCCAACAGCACAAATGTCTACAAAATGTCTATTAGACATCTACAAAATATCTAAGTGTCTACAAAATATCTAATAGATATCTAAGAGATAATCTGTGCTGTGTGGGGCGGTTGCTCCCGGTTACCATCTCTGGTGGTAGTAGTCGTTACATAAAAACCACGTCAGATGCCTTTAGGCAGTCTGAAAAAACTCTGACACCAGGGCCTCAATTGCGCAATTTTATACGGTTTTGGTTTTGGTTTAGTTTTGGTTTAGATTTGGTTTAGCTGAAGTAAAAAAGCTATCGCGATATTTTTTTCTGAACGCGAACGGTTAAATCGCACAATACAGAAAATTCGATCGAACGGACATCAAACGTTACGCCAACGTATCTTCCGAAATAAAGCTAAATCGTTACCGTTAATATAATTTGCGCGATACGAATTGTGCATAACGTAACGTTTTTGGCTGTGGTTTTGTTTTGGTATTATCGTTCAAACTTAGGGCGATTCAGGCCCAGGGCTCTGCCTACACGATAAGAAGAAGATTGAAGGTTTCCTTCACCATCCCGTGTTTGGGTCAATTCGCGTTTAGATCAGTTTGCATTAAGTCATTTTGAGAGTTGTCATTATGAGTTTTTATTTATAATTATTGGTTTTAGGGCATTATGCGTCGAAAACATCGGAAATAGTAAATTACTAGTACATGAGACAGAAAGTTGTTTTGGATGTCTCCTTATAAAATACCCCTTACAATTCAGCCTGTCGCCTATACATTATGTATAGTTTGGAACACCATGTAATTAAACATCACTTTACAGTAACTTGTGTCTCTTGGTCAGTCCCGACCTTAAAGCAAATTTTCAGACCACAATGCATTCAATTCCAAAGCAACAATGCACGAAACTGAACCAACTCAAACACAAGATAACACTTGAAACAGATAATATCTGAAGAACAAATAACTAAGCAATTTGCTTAACAAACTCAACCTATACAAATTTGGCTGTATCTATAATCTATCCAATTTCAGTTCTGAGAATTTTAGGCTTATCTTGTTAGTCTGTTTTCTAATTAAATACTTTTTTTAGAAGAGAAATGTAGCATTGTTCAGGAAAGCACATCATCATCATCTCAGCCGATGGACGTCCACTGCTGGATATAGGCCTCCCCCAAGGATCGCCATAACGACCGGTCCTGCGCTGCCCTCATCCAATGTTTTCCCGCCGCCTTTACCAGGTCGTCGGTCCACCGTGTGTCGGGGGCCTAACCACGCTGCGCTTTCCGGTACGCGGTCGCCACTCGAGAACTTTTCGGCCCCACCGGCCATCGGTTCTGCGAGCAATGTGCCCCGCCCACTGCCACTTAAGTTTAGCAATTCTTTGGGCTATGTCAGTTACTC
This sequence comes from Agonopterix subpropinquella, assembly GCA_922987775.1. NCBI lineage: Eukaryota > Metazoa > Arthropoda > Insecta > Lepidoptera > Depressariidae > Agonopterix > Agonopterix subpropinquella. The sequence continues at coordinate 2,341,202 of OV277714.1, forward strand.
TGGTTCTTATGCGAATTTCTTCATTTCTGATTCGATCTCGCAGGGAAACTCCGAGCATAGCCCTCTCCATTTCCCTTTGGGTGGCTTTCAGCCTTTTTATGAGGCGTTGAGTGAACGACCATGTCTCTGTTCCATACCAATGTCATCACTGGCAACACACACTGATCGAAGACTTCGTTTTAAGACACTGCGGTACTTGGGACGTGAAGATACTACGTAGCTTCCCGAACGCTGCCCAGCCGAGTTGGATTCTGCGGTTGATCTCTTTCTCGAAGTTGGACTTACCTAACTGAATAGTTTGTCCCAGGTAAACATAATGGTCAACAACTTCGAGCGTAGAGTTTTCGAGCATTACAGGAGTGGGTACAACATGGTCATTGGATTTGTTAACAAATAATAAAAATGTCAAAAAGTTAAAAATTAAGGGGGGTTCTCAACAAGAAACTAGTTTTTTATCAACGTTTTTTCTTCGCGCTCTATCGTAAAAACGATAATACATAAAAGCGTCAAACTTAGTGTCATTATAGAGCAAGCTCTACAGAATAACAACAAATACTAAAAACCGGTCAAGTGCGAGTCGGTCTTGCGCTAAAGGTCCCGGATAAAAAAAGTTGTTTTTTTCTAAGTTAATAATGTTGTGTTCTGTGGTTGTGTGGTACGGAACCCTCGGTGCGCGAGTAGCCCGACTCGCACTTGACCGCTTTTATTTTTCCTTCGCACACTGATTAATGATGACCTTATCTAGTCCATTTAAAGTACCAGAAACCTAGCCTGGACTTCTATTTATAAAAACTAAACACAAGTAATAAAACGAATTTATTGTAAAACAAGTTATAATAATAAAACACCCCTCTGACAATCCTATCAAAACAACACCTCCCATCTCTATGACAACCCTTTTCCTTAAAACTTAAACCCATATGGGTTTATCGAAGAGTAAACCCGAACCTGTATGGGGTTGAGTAGATTACTTACATAATATAACATAAATATTCTTTACGAGCATTTATCCGCGACTTCGTACGCATAAATTATATGCCAGATTTTAAGAGGGCTATTCGAGCTCATTGGCGCCCTCGTCACAATAATAAAGATTTCTCAATAAAGAAAGTCTAAATTAAAAAAGTACCCACTAGATAAACTACAAAAGCCTCAGATCATAAGCTATCAAACAAAAAAGTTTCATCAAAATCGGTTCAGTAGTTTTTCGATCAAACAAACACACAAACAAACAAACAAACAAACAGACAGACAGACAAAAAATAAAAAAGTTGGTGATTTGGAATCAGGGACACCTAAAACCCCAATTTTTTTCTTTTTTTTTTAAACCATGTTATCGTAATCTTTTTTTTGTAAATATCTTCAATGTACAGACACACTTCTGTTACAGTTTTATAATAGTTTAGATTTTCACACCGACATCTAACCTCTTAATGAACCTCGTCATTTTACACAATTAGACATCGATATCGGTACATCCATGACTTGGGAACAACTATTTAACCATACAAATATTTGCCCCTTACCGGGATTCCAACCCGCGACCCTTGGCACAGCAGGCAGGTTCACTACCGACTGAACTATCGAGCCGTTATTGGTGGTTACAGATTTGTGGTCAAGTCACTGTCAAAGAATTTTCAAGATGACTGAGTTGGCTTTTGAAGTATTTGAACGAAGATTTATTCCAATTTGATCAAAGGCGAGTGATTTGTGTGAAATGCTACTAAAACGGTCACAGATCCAAAACCAGACCAGGCGCTGCGCAACTTTGGAAATCGATTTAACCACCGAAGCACCACTGCCACAAGTATGCCTCTACATTATAAAGAGCCAAAATAGCCTAGTCATTTTACGGTTTGAGCCGGGACTAATTAGTAATTGGTTTATTTTTTTCGGTATCGTATTTAAGAGCCAATTTGAGCTGTAATGTTCCAAAATAAAAATAAAATCCCGTCAGCAACAGTTCCAAATTTAAAATTTAGGTTAGTATTATCTCGTTATCAAAAACCTAATAGTACTCTTTTTTGGAAATATTTATGGCATTACCATTAAGTATACATAATTCAAACATGGTGTTAATATTTTTGTCTATTTAAAAGGTTTTGAAAAATACATTAGAATTTTCAAATAAAAACCTCATTTTTAAAAGACATCCGGCACATAATACCAAAAAGTGTATAACCGTGCTTCTATTTTTATTATGAACTATGGAACACTAGAAACTAACTGCAGGCATTAGTTAATTTTATAATGAGTTATTAGTTTTTATCATTTTTATATAAAAAAAAACATAGTGCTTGTATCACCTCCTACTAAACAACATTGACAGCCATTTAGGGGTTGCTGTTTTTTTATAATTTATTAATAATAAATGACTAAATAACTCGTTAAATAAAAATTAATGATACTATCTGAGTCTTTTTTATAAAACCCCATAATTTATTACACATTTGAGTAATTCAGTGTCCCTTAGTAAAAGTTGTTCAGTTTGATGGCCTTAAGCACCGCCTTAAATTAACGCACTTAAATTAACATCCCGTATAAATAATTAATAGGTGATTTGTTAATCTTTTTGAGGACATAATTATAATAAATGTCGTTGACAACAACTTTTAAATGTTACGTCAGTCAGAGACTATGAAATAAAATTTCTTATTTCATCAGCCAACAAGAAGCAGGAGACCTAACGTAATTTTAACGTATCAGATACGACAATTTTAGAAGTGCTTTTGTTATCCACAAATTGAACTAAAAAATTTCATACGAATTGTAAATTGTTCTGACGTATTTGATACGTTGACGCTAGAGGTGAACAATTAATGCTTTGTTTAGTTTGTTGACTTTAGACTTCACTCGTAAACTCGTATTTTACTAACAATACAAAAATTACGTTTGCCATCAGACCGTCAAATTGCGTAACTTTTAAAACGTAAACTTATTATTAATCTGTGCTTTTACAATGGGACCAACAAAATACTCAGTAAACTTTGAAATAGAGAAAAAAAACTCATTCATACATTGTCGAGTAGCTAGCTAGCTATTGACATTGTTCTATGGAACAGGCCGTTTTTTTTTTTCAGTCAAAACTTCTATACATTTTAAGGTATTTTTTCAAGGGAGAGTGGTGGTTGACCTTTCAATGCCTATTTTATTGCTCAAAAATAATTTATATTGTAAAATCTTATTCAAATGATTGCATGGTATTAATATTATTAATTTAAAAGTCCCAGAAGACTCACAATGTTGATTTCTATGTTGCGTAGCGATTTTTTTTTTTAAATATTTTTTCAGATAGTCTTTTTGTCACTAAATAGTGCCGGTTACAGTTTAAAAGTCCAATTAATAATTACTTCCCACCTCTCCTAACAAAACTCCGTAAAATGACTGGGCTAAAATGCTAAGCTTTGAGATGAAAGTAGTCAAAAAAAAAACATCTTGCAATTTAGATAAAAAAAAATCTCCATTGTCGGATAAGGACCTTTTGATATTTTACGGACTACAAAGGTACCTAAAAATATTTTCTAGCCATAACTTTTCAGATTTTCTGACCCAAAACGAATGTTCAGAATGATATTGTTCAAACAGCGTGAAAATAAAAGACTTTACTTAAGCCAAGTTAAGTTATCGCGGTATGCGATCACGGTCTTGGTGCGGTCGCTCTTCGTTAAAATAGTATGGTCTTCTAAGAGTAACAAACATCAGGCCCACTGATGGCCGCTTCTTCGCCCGCGCAATCAATCAATCAATCATTATATTTATTTCACATGTGGCAAATCTGACAAAGCCACCTCCTAATTCTTTTTTCCCTGACTGGGCTCCTAGAATGGAATTTGAGTTTTATTGAGAAGATCAATATTCTGAAATACCACGACTACTCTCGGGGATTATCCTTATCTTTACCTATACACAAAACTAACGCTTGGTATGCAACAACGGGGAATTCCCATGCACCCGCGCCGGATCTTAAAAATATACCGGGAAATCCCTTCAAGAGTAACTTAAGTGGTTCATACCTGTAGACGTTTGCAGATGAATAGAGCCGCAAACTTTCACTCTTTAAAGGCTATCACTCTTTGCCACCAGGTTAGCCTGGTTAAGGCTGCTTTTCCACCAGAGATGTTTGAAGTAGCGAGGTGGTGAGCGAGGAAACAATCCGCCAATAGCGCGCTGGGAAATTGAAGCACGATCATTGGTAGATTTTTTCCTCGCTCACCGCCTCACTACCACGCACATCTCTGGTGGAAAAGCAATCTTTCTGGAGCGACCGTGGTGGCCCTATGTCGGAAAAAAGGCCGCATACCGCGTTGCTTGATTTGTACCTTTAGGCTGCCCAAAGTGGCGTAAAAATGAAAGTTGTTGTCCATCTAAGGGTAGAAATAGGATTAAATGATAAATGAATAATACAGGCCAGCCTTTTAGCTTTTTCTTTTATATTTATTTATGTTTAAGAAGCCGTGAGCTATGAAATGGGATCATGTTTATTTTGACAGTTATTTGTTGGTTGAGTAACATTGATTATTATTGTTGGACAAAAGAATTTTCTTTGTAGAATTTAAGTACGTGGTATTAGTCTTAATAAGCTGAAGACTGTTTCAAGGGGAGGATTAGACTATTTTTAACAACATTTACTATGAGACCGAAATAGCAAAAAAAACACAGCTGTTCCAGAAATTATACATTTAGCTTGAGCAGCCATTGTAACTTTCTGTGAAAAAAACATTTTTCTTTTTTTGCTACTCTGTGCGCGTCCCTGCATCCTCTTCGCCTGCGCGCGTACACTCACGACACGTGCTCGCCCCGCACCCGCCACGAACTCAACCCGCTCTCTCCCCGCTCTCACCCCGCATCCATTAATTTGGTATTGTATTTTAGGGGAGCACACGCGCCCGCCCCGCACTCGCCCCGCACCCGCGCCACACCCGGCCCGCACCCGCCACGCGCTCGCCCTACGACCGCACGTCGAAATACAATACATGTTTTCTTCTTCTATCGAGTCGATGGCATTACATGACAGTAAAATACATGTTTTTCATAAGTCATAAGACTCAAATTACAAGCAATGCATTATAGGCCGCGGGGCGAGCGCGGAGAGAGCGCGGGGACAGCGCGGGGCGGGTGCGGGTCGTCTGAACGCAGTGGGGTACGCCAACGTGCGCCCGTCACCCGCAAACCGCGCGAGCGTAAACCCACCACGACCGCTAAGTTTCACCAGTACTAGTTTTTATTATACTATGGTATAAGTATTCTCCATTGATATACCTAAAATAGGTTTCTGACTGCAACACCGCTTTTTGAACACAGCTAATTTTCGAATCCCTCTCACATCAAATTTCAGTAAATACGATCCGTGTTACTCCCTTTATCACAACACACGTATGTAAATGCTGACGGTCAAAATTTCTACCCACACGCTTCCAATACCTTCCCCAAAGAACAGAATATTCAGTAATACATCAGCTAGTCGGATACCGGAGCGTGGTCAATGCCGGCTAACGAGGATGCGCCTCTATTGATCTCCTGATCGTAAGTGCACATATCATTTGGTGCCGTTTACATGGACGCACTAAGTTTATGATATATTAGATAAAGAACAGAATATTCAGTAATACATCAGCTAGTCGGATACCGGAGCGTGGTCAATGCTGACTAACGAGGATGCGCCTCTATTGATCTCCTGGTCGTAAGTGCACATATCATTTGGTGCCGTTTACATGGACGCACTAAGTTTATGATATATTAGATAAAGAACAGAATATTCAGTAATACATCAGCTAGTCGGATACCGGAGCGTGGTCAATGCTGACTAACGAGGATGCGCCTCTATTGATCTCCTGGTCGTAAGTGCACATATCATTTGGTGCCGTTTACATGGACGCACTAAGCTTGTGATATATTAGATATAGAACAGAATATTCAGTAATACATCAGCTAGTCGGATACCGGAGCGTGGTCCATGCCGACTAACGAGCATGCGCCTCTATTGATCTCCTGATCGTAAGTGCACATATCATTTGGTGCCGTTTACATGGACGCACTAAGTTTATGATATATTAGATAAAGAACAGAATATTCAGTAATACATCAGCTAGTCGGATACCGGAGCGTGGTCAATGCCGGCTACCGAGGATGCGCCTCTATTGATCTCCTGATCGTAAGTGCACATATCATTTGGTGCCGTTTACATGGACGCACTATATTTATGATATACAGGGTATAACAAAACACCCTAGTAATACTTAAGGGGGTGCTTCCGACCATCAATCTGAATAAATCTCACTATGGAGCCAACATCGAGAAAAAATCAAAAAAATCAGCTGCCTTATACAAAACTGCAGTACTGAGTCGACTAAAATGTATGGGAGAGCAGAATTTTTTTTCTCTATGTTGGCCCCATAGTGAAAGTTTGTTCAGTTTGATGGTCTAAGACACCCCCTTAAGTATAATTACTAGGGTGTTTTGTTACACCCTGTGTATGGTTCAACAAAATTACCTGAAACCATTTTAAGGGATGATCAGACCATCAATCTGCACAACTTTTTCTAAGGGTAGTCCCATTATTATTATTTGGGGTTTTGGGCCTTGACAGGCTTGCTAAGCCTGTGCCACGTAGACCATCGCTGGTCCTTTGTGATCGCCCTTTTTATAGTTCCTTACAAATCCCCACTGCGGCCAGAAATCGCAGTAGATTCTTGATCGGGATAGTTTGTATCTCATCTGGTGTCAGCACCTGCCTACCCAGATGAGTGCTGCGTTTGTACGTCAGGGGCCACGAGGTCCACCAAGGGTAGTCCCATGGTCGGTTGAAGTCAAAATAATCAGTTTGCCCAAGCATTTGAGTCGAGTAGGATTGCAGTTTGTATGGCACAGTAGATTTTTTTTATCCGCAACGTGGTCGCTGGTCCCATAGAGAAAGTTATTTTTTTTTTTTTTTTTTTTGGTCTGATCATCCCCTTAAAATAGTTTCAGCTAATTTTGTACAATTTATTTATGGGTATATGGGGTCCTTCCTAATATGCTGACACTTTTTTAAGGGAATGATCAGACCGTCAAACTGAACAACTTTGTATATGGCACCAACATCGAAATCGCGAAAAAAAAAAATCTGTTCGTCCATACAAAACTGCAAATTTACTCGAGCCTCGGACAGCAGATTTTTTTCTCGCGATTTCGATGTTGGTCCCATAGAGAAAGTTGTTCAGTTTGATGGTCTGATCATCCCCTTAAAAAAGTGTCAGCATATTAAGAAGGACCCTGTATGTAACAAGCGAATGAATTTGTACCTATAATTTGATTGTGAACCTTGTGACAGCTAATTAAAGTTTCAGATTATCCCGGAAGATACTCCGTAAGTACCGGCTCCATGTAAGCCCATCCGTTTGATCCCGGGCGGATGAGCCATTGGAATTAGAGCTCGAATCTATTTAGCATAGAGTGCTATTATCTACATCCGCTTTAAACTTAGATCCGATCGTCCCTTTCGGACTTACTAGAGAAATTGCGAAACTGTTTTAAGTTCAAATTCGGTGCATTGCTTAAGTGATAATACGAGTGTCGTATGAGGCAATTAAAAGGAAAGGTTTCATAAGCAGTTTTTTTGTGGACGAATGGCTTGCACTTGCATGTTTTAATTTCTAGGCATGCATTGTACCCGTAGACTTTCTGGTTTTGGTACAACTATCAGAGTTTACAGAATATCTCTCACTATCCCCTCGGAGATTATATAAATCTACGAGCTTTTACCCGCGACTTCGTCCGCATAAATTATATACCAGATTTTAAGTCAGATGATAAGCTATCAAACAAAAAAATTTTCATCAAATTCGGTTCAGTAGTTTTTGCGTGATACTCGAAAAAAAACAAACACCCAAACAAACAAATAAACAAACAAACAAACAGACAGACAAAAAATCCAAAAAATGGTGATTTGGAATCAAGGACATCTAAAAACCATATCGTAATCTTTTTTTGTAAATATCTTCAATGTACAGACACCTTAGACTAATTATATCCGGACAAGCCTTGCGGTAGCATTTCCCCTCTGCCACGGTATTAGATCAATTAATCTTGCGCATTTACACCCAATTTTATACCTTATCACTAAACTAGACAGCCTATTATTGCGAAACAATAATTTCGAACTAAGAACGTTTGGGGTTTACACGAGGCTACTTTTCATGATTTTGAACATTCAAAATTAGAATCTAATGTCATAGGAATAAAATCCAAAGTTGCGGATAACATTTTACCTCGCCCCCCGCAAAAAGTGGCAGAAAGTTTGTTAGTAGAATGACACGAGGTTACGCGTGGTTATACGTAGTCTAAGGTTTTTGTGGACGAATGGCTTGCACTTGCTTGTTTTAATTTCTAGGCATGCATTGTACCCGTAGACTTTCTGGTTTTGGTACAACTATCAGAGTTTACAGAATATCTCTCACTATCCCCTCGGAGATTATATAAATCTATAGAGATCATAATTATGCATGTTTCCTAGTCAAGGTCGCTAATTGTTCACCGATTCTTCTGATATCCTGTCAAACATATAACGTGTTAATGAATTAGCGCAAAACCTCATACACCCTAACTGATTTATAAGAAAATAATTAGATTGTAACAATAATTTCATTATTTTGATAGTTAAAATTTAAAGTTATTCGCATTTTAAGTTTGGAGGCAAAAATGATTTTTTATCATTTTAACACTGAAAGAAAGCGCTAATGTACTCATGGATACATTTTTATAATCTTGTTTTGGTAGTAAGTAGGGTGAGTGTGCCCGTGCGGTAGGTTGACATCGGGTTCAGAAAATTTTAAATTTTGCAAAAAAATTATTTAATATTTTGAAAAAAATTACCTATGTTGAAACCATGATAATTCGATTCTGCTCTCGATTCTAAACAAACTACTTTCTAGTTTTGCGTTAATTCATTAACACGTTGTATAAATCCGGACCAACATCTTGGGATTGAGGCAACGTCCGATTTTATACGTTCCTTTCGTTGGCACTAATTACGGGCAAAACGCGTTTCTACCACGAAGTTGCAAAGCTTTTAACGACGAATCGACTGTTCACAACATAGACTTATATTATTCTATTCTAGTGCATAATCCATTAAAACTAGTATAGCGAATGACTATTTTAAATAGCTAACTGTTTCTCTGACTGCGACTGCATATTTGTTTCTCACATTGTTAATTTTAATTTTTAATTTAAATAACACAATTTTATTTGTACCTACCCACACCAACCACCAAGCACGGACCTAAAAAAAAGACGGACGTAATGTCACATTAAAAAGAGGTGAAGCAGTAAGGTGCTACAAATTTCGTTTGTTCTACAAACACACCTACACTCACACTGACGCACCAGTTCTAGGCGTAGGTGCGACAACCCGCCGCCATTTTGTCCCGCGCAACAGGGCGACAGAACGCACACTCATATAAGTGGGTGCTTCACTTTTGATTAGACGAGATTCCGTCCGTCTTTTTTTCAGGTCCGTGCCACCAAGCACGTTTTTTGAAAAGAAAAGTGAAATTTATAGGTGGAGATTTTGTAATTAGCTTACCGTTATTTAAGGATGTGTTTACTATGTTATCAATGCTGTAAAATAAAATGCATGCATGGCTATTGGCTAGCCACTTACAATATGACTCATTTATTTCACTGTTTCATCATCATCATCATCATCATTCTGTCCACTGATGTACATAGGCCTCACCCAAGACATTTCAAAAACTCTATCGTAGAATGAAAAACTGGTTGACTAATGAAAACTATATTTTAATATTTTACTTTCACTGCACTTTTATAATTTTACTAAACTATTTTAATTTTAAATATATCACAATCACTTTACAAAATACCAGTTATCACTTCGAGTGCCAGCCGAGAACTGACTGTTTAATCCGTTTTGCGCCATTTCCAACGGACTCTCCACTTTTTCCCGTCCACTGTACCAACCAAACGCACCTCGCGTTTCATTGGTCCAGCTCGCAAAAGTTGTGCTACCAACCGAACGAATCAAACCGTTAAAAATATATTTCACGGCTCTGGATACAAGTCCTTTTTAAACCATTCATTAGTTATGTTTCAGTTAATTTGAAAGAATATTAAACGTGTTGCTAGCACAAAATAAAGATTTAGTAACAAAATATCATGAATCACGACATTCGGCCATCCGATTCTGTGCAACCTCCTGGTGCACAGTTATTAAACCGTCAGTTCTCATTACCATTTAGTCAAAATTATTCAAAATAATCTACATCAATGAAAGTGCACTAATAAACTAAGTTAAAAAAATCTCAACATTGAAACATAAGGATAACTAAAGTTTCTCTTATATAAACTAATTTACATGTTTTTCAAAATCACTCATTAAAAGAAATAATTCTTTTGTATTTTCATTTTAAATCTACCACCACTTCGTACTGTATTATGGCTGCAGAGAAGATGCAGCTAGAAACTCTACAGCAACAAATTTTTAGCAGTTATGCATACAGTTATACAATATCAGGACTAGAAATTTTAGTATTCAGTGTTTTAACTTTTTATTTAATTTTAATTAAGTAAAAATTATTTAAAAATGAAAGCAGGTAAACAAAAGTAGGTACTTGCGAGTTTGATTTCCTGCATCTTCTTACTAGCACTTACATTATTTTATCTGTTATCTTATTTAAATTTATATTAACCTTAAGTAATAATTATACGAACAAATCACGACATTTGGCAGTTTACACTAATATCAATATTTATCAACTTGAATGTTTGTGAACGTTGCTGCAGTTCTAACGGAGGCAGCTCTAACGGATCTTCCTTGTCCAGTGATTGGAACTTGGATTTTGTTTATTTGGGAATAGTACATTCTAAAAATAGACATTTTAGACAAAGAAATATTCAAAAGTTTTAATATATAAACGGTAACACTCCTTGATTTTAATCTCTTTGCTGCTGCAACGTTCCCAATTTTACTTTATTTTGATGCTTATGTTTATACAATACAATATACAATACTCTTTATTTGTACATCAAAACATACCGTTCCTGTTTATACTGCTTTTAAATTTTAATACATTCGAGAAAAACAGTATTATAAATATATCCATCGATTAAATCTGGTAGTCGCTCAATAAGATAGCTGATAATAAATCTTATCTTGAGCTCAGTGTAATCACGAGTGTAATATAATGTCATCGCCATCAGGTAGTTAAACTGTCAGTAGGTTTATCATGAGCCCACACTGCAGTGTATACTACAGTAGTTTCACTGTAGTTTACTACAGTTTTGGTATTAAATTTCGTACAGCGCTTCTAGAAGTTACGCTGAGAACTAATTGTGTCATGCAAAATTGGCGCCGCGACTACTACAGTAGCAACGTACAGTGAAAACTCATGGCAGGCCCTCTGCAATATTTTACGCCTTTCGCACAGCCCAGCTTACTGGGGTTAAATATGAAACAGTTGCTGTATACATTTGCAAAATATTGTGTAATTTGTGAAAAATATACCAGTAATAAAGATAATGAAATAAAATCTATTACAACTTGGATCTATCATAATATCTACAATAGCAGCATAGTTTTGAAATGTTTGTTTATTTTAATTGTTTTTGTATTATAATTTTTAATTTACATATCTTTGATCTTAGTTTCATAACAAATTTGTTTTGTACCTATACTCATTTCCGAACAAAGTGGAGCTTTATCTCCATTTCGCACGACAAAAATATATTTGGAACACTTTTTATTCTTAGAATGGTTTTACCAACGTCCAATTAAATAATTATAATCATTATTAAGTAGGTAGGTACCTAAATTGCATAGGAGCACTCTTTTTAAATTAAACAAATCTTCGGCACTCACTAGAGGGCGTTTTCAAACTCATCAAGTAAGTATTTGCAACGATTACCCAAAATTTTGTGAGATTATCGCTAGTGAATTAATAAAATTATGATTACGATGGTAAAATTTTGAAGATTTTTATAAAAATAATTATTATGACTACTACAACCAACCCCATCTAGCGACTTTGCTCAAAACAATCATGGAAATAGACTAGTCTCATTGTTAAAACAAAATCTATAACGAACAAATGGAATATCTTTCCATTGTGAAATGGAACGAAGTATAACAATTGATTTCATGAGTATCTACTTATAACACTTACTCAATTGTCATACAAACGTTCATAAAATTTACCTATTTTCCTTCGGAAAATAACAGTAGTTACCTTAGCCAATATGTTTTTAAAGTGAACACTCTTTAGCGAAATAAGTCGAAATTAACCTTTGGTATGCCGGAACGCGGATCCGCGTGACGAAAACAATTGATTATTTTTTGTTGTGTCTGTAATTCCCGGCATACGAGAGGTTAAGCGATCCTAGATAACACTAAATAAATTAATGATTCTTTGAATGTAGGTACCTCAACTTATTTGACTAGAAGAATAATAAAAAAAATACGGCATATAGAAGCAAATATGTTTCTGCTCTTTATTTTGGTTCAACATCGAGAGTATTTGATTCTTTTCATAATGGAAAACATACTTTGAACACTTGTACTACTTGATCGTTAAAGTTAAGGCTTAGGGTGCCCGTAACTATCAGTTTTGTAAGCTAAGCAGCATTTGCGATAAGGAGCGTTATTTAGTTTACAAAATCTGGGTCTAAAATTGTCAAACATCTAAAGACAAACGAAAAGGCGCCGTCTTGTCTTCTAAAAGCTACTTATAACTGTACACTGGTGTTCCGATTTTATTCAATTATTCTACAAAAAAAAAACAATCTACAGCTATTAAGTAAAAAACAAATATATGAAATTTACCCATAGTCGGGGAAATCTACGGATTTTTGTATGGAGTAGGTTGCATTAATTGCACTTTAGGTGATAATTTGGAATAAAGTGCAAGACACATGCCTGAAAAACATAAATTTTCAATAATCCCCGGTTAATATCGTAAATTTGAGTAGATATTTAATATTTTGTAAGTACTCAAAAATTATAACATTAAAACTAAATTATTTACTGTTTGTTTGTACACATTAAATTTGCCTTGTGATAGTAAACTGTCCCTGTGCTGGTATGCTGGATGGAATATCTTTAGAAATAAGCTTGCCCTTACTAAATTTATATAGATTTTAAGGTATTTCTCAGGGTCCTGAGCCTAAAACAACCTCGAAATCTCGACATAAGTCTTATTACACTAACAGTAATATTAGTTCAAACAATTTACTAAAGTGTCTTTAATGCAACCTCAAACCGTATTTTTCCTAGACTACCAGCGGTTTCCTGGAGGAAATTTTGTATTAGATTTAAGCTCGCTTCCGTTCACATAATTATGCCAAAATGATGTGTAAAATAAAGAGTTTATTATAATTCATTAAAACAATATCAATATGTGAGTCCTAGGTAATAATTTATTTTACTATCGAACAATTGCTTATTACGTAACTAGAAAAACTAATGAGTATTAAATTTTATTGCCTGTGTGAGAGAACGAATAAAGTATTTTGCGTATATAATAAAAGATCTTAAAATGAAGACACTAATTTAGTGGTTGTCAAAATTTGCAGTTCTGCTGTGAACATTTCAGCATAAACATGTCGGACCTCAGACTCCCATGATGGAAAGTAGTAGCATCTCTGTCAGTGAAGGCGACCTCCTTCATATTCACCAATACCTCGGAATAAAAATTTGCATTGAGAAAAGTAATAAAAATAACTATAACTTGGGAGATTAAGCAGATTTTACACGGATCAATTTCGGTTCAATATTGCTTTCAATTTCATTGCTTCAATGGCATTGAGACATCTAAATACATTTCAATTTGTTTATTGAAAGCTAAGTATAGGAAATGCGTGCAATGTTTAATGTTTTTCAATGGAATTGATGCAATTTGGTTGATCCGTGTACTATCCGCTTTAGATCGCTAAAATGTGCGACAGTAAATTCTCAACATCTCACAACATCTCTCAACATCTCTCAACATCTCTCAACATCTCTCAACATCTCTCAACATCTCTCAACATCTCGCAACATCTCGCAACATCTCGCAACATCTCGCAACATCTCGCAACATCTCTCAACATCTCTCAACATCTCGCAACATCTCTCAACATCTCGCAACATCTCGCAACATCTCTCAACATCTCGCAACATCTCTCAACATCCCTCAACATCCCTCAACATCTCTCAACATCTCTCAACATCTCTCAACATCTCGCAACATCTCTCAACATATCTCAACATCTCTCAACATCTCTCAACATCTCTAAAATAATTATTATGGCTCAGAATATTAGCTCGCTAGGTGTGCGAGAATAAATGTGATCTCTCGGAATTCTTAAGACTTTAAATATTTGTTCGCTAAATGTGCGATAGGAAATTTAGTTTCAGAATATTTGAAGATATATTTTTTTTTTATGTTCGTGTTAAAGACAATGAAACAAATACGGCCTCTTTGTATGTTTCAATTTCAAACTTGATTATAGGACACCTATAATTTATAAGGCAGAGGCTTATACACTTTTAAAAAAATCCTGCGTACCAGAGTTCTTTTCTCATAAAACATTAGTCAAAATTGGGTTTAATCATCCATTATCAAGCCTTTTAAGCAGTTTCATCAAATAATAATATCTCACTTGTTCACTGTCAATTTTATTTGATATACATGTCATTTATAAACTGATAAATTATTCTTAGTACCAGATCAGAACATCACGAGCCAGAATTTGGCAAATATAATAATGGTAATTTTTAATGAAATATTTCGAATAGTGGCATGTTATCAGTGTGCTGCCTGGATTTCATTGGGAATACTATCTTTAATTTTTTTAGTTTGTAATAAAGTAAAAATAACATTAACTGCACATGACTAATAAAATTGAAAGCTGCACGGACCATGCTGATGATGACACAATGTATCAATCATTTGACACAATAAAGTGTATTTGACCATAGTGAAAGCTATTTCTGGGTACAACATTAGTTGTACCAAGTTGGCATTAGCCAATAATGAGAAAAACTTACTCCTATACAATTTATACATAAAGGTATTGCAGCACTAACAACAATTTTAATAAATGCTACTTTAATCTTTTAAACCATGTTTTTAGTTGGTTTATATTACTACACGTCCTTAGGTTTGTGTAGTTTAGTCTCGGACACATTTTTCGAGAATTCTGTACTAGACCCGGCGTCCATAGTATTCTACGTCAATGTTTTAAAACATGAAGAAAAAAACTACTAAAACCAATAGAATGTTGATTTATGGATACACATGGCCCAAATTATGTGACACACCTGGTCATTACACAAGCAAGAGTGATGGACTCGCATGGCCCAAATAATGTGAGTCGAGTGGCCACTATACGTAAAGAGATGAACTCGCCTGGTCCAAATCATGTTTGACACGTAGCCCCACCATACATATAAAACGTTGGACATACTTATCCCGAACTACGTGACACCCAAATCATATGAGACACGTGGCCACCATACATATAAAACGTTGGACATACTTAGCCCAAACTACGTGACATGCAAATCATGTGAAACACGTGGCCACCATACATAAATAAAACGTAGGACATACTTAGCCCAAACTACGTGACACACTTGGCCACCATGCATAATATAAAAAAATTGAATTCGATTTGTCCACATGACTGACTTTGCTAGTGATTTCACAAATTCTGTCATTATTAATATTAATAGTATTCTGAGTCCATTTTCTTTAAGCACCGATCAATGTAGGTAGAGAAATAATATTGAATTAACAAAATAATAAAATAATTGTAAGCAATTTAGCTCGAATACTGTTTTATCGCACAATAGCATTATCAAGGAGTAGCCTTGACCAAATGGTCATATACGATCACACAGCATCGTTATAATACCAGAAAATGCTGTCAAGGAGTAGCCCCGACCCTACATTAGTCTGGCAACTGATCAAAATGCTTACAATTTTAAATTCGGTGGTTAACGGTTTATGAATATTTCGGAGCACAATGCCAGGGAGTCGCCCTGACCGAATGGTCTCCGAAATAAAATCAGATTTAACATTGTTATGGGGTAGCCTGACCAAATGATAAATCCAATGTAACTATCAACCATTACGAAAATTCTATAAAATTCGAGAGAAAAATTAATAAACTCAGTAGGTACTTTAAGAAAACAATTATAATCTTTCAATATTCAAAGAATCAGTGGACTTTGACCGAATTCACGTACCTTGAGGGCTGAAGATCTTTTTCCCGCTGCTGATATATCGTAGAATGAAAAACTGGTTGACTAATGAAAACTATATTTTAATATTTTACTTTCACTGCACTTTTATAATTTTACTAAACTATTTTAATTTTAAATATATCACAATCACTTTACAAAATACCAGTTATCACTTCGAGTGCCAGCCGAGAACTGACTGTTTAATCCGTTTTGCGCCATTTCCAACGGACTCCCCACTTTTTCCCGTCCACTGTACCAACCAAACGCACCTCGCGTTTCATTGGTCCAGCTCGCAAAAGTTGTGCTACCAACCGAACGAATCAAACCGTTAAAAATATATTTCACGGCTCTGGATACAAGTCCTTTTTAAACCATTCATTAGTTATGTTTCAGTTAATTTGAAAGAATATTAAACGTGTTGCTAGCACAAAATAAAGATTTAGTAACAAAATATCATGAATCACGACAACTCTAACCTATGTTTTACAGACAAACAGACTGGCAAGGATTTATACAAATAAAGAAAAGCCAAATTAGACTATCCAGATGATCACATCCGACCCGAAGGCACCCCCATTATGCAGCGTCTAGGGGATGCTTCAGACCATCAAACCGAATAAACATTATGCAAGAAAAAATATATTTGTAACGTCAATGGCTATTCGACGAATGTATGGAATGCTACACTGCTATGTGGACTATGTTTGATGGTCTAAATCACCCCCTTAATTATGTAATGCATTTAAAACACCCTGTTTACTATTAAAAATTTCCTTAATAAACTATCTCGAATACCAAACCAACAAGCCAGAAAATATGTCGCTTTAAAAAAACTATTTGAAAATGTTCGATTCTAAATTTGAATTCGCTAACGCTATTCGCTTTACCGAAATACATCGTTAGTCCGTATTGTCAGCCACAGCTACGTCGGATCGGATCAATAACTAAAATGATAGACACAAATTCTTTCCTGCAGACTTGGAGGAATGCATATTTTTAAATCCACAATATTCATAATTAGAGCACATACGTGATAGTCTTAACAGTTTTTAATTAAAAGCACTGACCTAAAAGTCAGAATACTTTGCGGTATACCAATAAATATTAATTATTTATGGGAGTGTTAAATAATGTCAGTGTCAATAGTGTGTGTGTAATGTATTTTTCAGAACACACAGACAGACTTGAAGAAGAATACAAGTGACTAAAAATAAATAGCAAACAGGATAAATATTAATATTGATTAGAGCGTCGTCGGTCACGCCACGCGTAGGTCCATTTTTGGCATTTATAATTTTTAGGTTTCAGGATGATATATCATGCAAAAATTATCATTAACCTTTAAACACAATACTCTACCCGTTGAACTAAACCACTTTTACTATGGGAGTAAATCTGTCAGCGCAAAACAAAAACAGCTGTCTCAGACATAATTATTTTGAGTCATATAGGTAAAGTGGTTTAGTATGGAACAGCTGTTTTTTTTGCGCTGACATGTTTGTTCCCATCATAAAAGTTGTTCAGTTTGATAAGTCAAATTTGTGGTTTAAAGGTTAATAATCCTTTTCCTTACACCCATATAGGCTGACGATAATAATAATTAATTTTCACATGATATGCTATCCTGAAAATTAAAAATGCACCTTGCTGCAATAAAAGTTTAAGCGCTACATCGATTCAGTTCTTGATCTGAGTACGTTGCCAGTGCACGTACGTAAATAGTACTAGTTCCTGTTACTAGTGCTGCGAATGCATCGCATTATAAATACTAGTTCCAAAGGAAAACGTATGCTCTATCCCCTATTGATAATCTTCAGGTCTATTGAGTAACTTTCTGATTCCTCCAGGGGATGTATTTTGTGTTTTGAAAGATAGCGTTTGAAACTTCGGCCGCGTTCAGATAATCCGCACCCACCCCGCACTCTCCCCGCGCTCGCCCCGCGGCCTATAATGCATTGCTTGCAATTTGAGTCTTATGACACCATAATAAATCTTGTATTGTTTTCCGACGAGTGGTCGAGCGGGGCGAGCGTTTGGCGGGCGCGGGCGGGTGCGGGGCGTGTGCGGGGCGGGTGCGGGGCGGGCTCAGGTGCTCCCATAAGATACAATATGAGATTTATTATCTTGTCATAAGACTAAAATTGCAAGCGATGCATTTTAGGACGCGAGGTGCGCGCGAGAAAGCGCTGGTTGAGTGCGTGGCGGACGCGGATGCTCCCATAAAATACAATACGAGATTTATTATCGTGTCACAAGACTCAAATTGCAAGCAATGCATTTAAGGACGCGGGGTGAGCACGGGGAGAGCGCGGTTTGAGTGCGTGGCGGGCACGGGGTGGATGCGGGTGCGGGTTCTTTTGTGTCAGCATGACTTATGTAACGCGACAATAGCTCATGATGTACGGATAGCACGGCGCGCCGCGATAAACGTTTTATCGCGCCTTATTCAGTCAATGACATTATACAGAATGTAAGGAAATGTATCATTTACATTTAAACCACATAAATACTCTAGCCATCAAACTGAAAACCTTACTCTCTTGAATATGAGAACGAGTACAACCAGGAAAGATCTTAAATAAATGAAACCATGAACTTTAAATGGAAAATTGTCACCTGAAACTGAGTTGAAAATCCAATCTCAAAGAAAGGAAGTTGACGTACAGAATTGACTAGTTTCCACTAAGACAAAAAAGGTTTCTAAAAATTTTACTTACACATTTCTTAGAATTCTCACCTTTATTTTTATCAGAACTCACCCCACGTTTTTCACAAAATAGGGGAATTTTTCAAATAAATTCGACACTAAATTTAGTCGAGTACCAAAATGGGGATCACCCTTCATAAGTTTGGGTCTTTGAATGTCCGGAATAGAGACGTGATGTCATTACCTACGTGTTTTAACTAGGGCTGACAATGAAAATTAGAGGTCCGGACTTAGAAAGCCCGTAGAAGTTGGAAAACCGGACATTGTTGCGACGAAAGTGAATAATTTTCTTTTGCTTTTTAATTATAAATAAACTAGCGGCCTGTCCCGGCTTCGCACGGGTTGACTTTTCTAGCAATAAATATATCCTATGTTACTCAGGGTGAATGCAGCTTTCTAATGGTGAAAGAATTTTTGAAATCGGCACAGTAGTTTTTAAGTTTATTCATTACAAACATACACACACACAAAAATACAGTGTAGATGAAATAAAATAAATACCGCTCACAGGCACATAAATAAAATGATCCCAAGCATAAGCTCTATACTGGGCTTTTATTAAGGAAACCATCATTTTGTGGTTTATGACAATGCTGTAGGGAATCGGGTAGGTACCTAGGCTTAACTAAGTGGATACTCACTCGTAGATACCACAAAAAATTATTCGATAGGTTCATAATAATCACCTCAAAAATTGACCATTAGTTGCTAAATTTTAGGAAAAATATTTTTGCTTTTGATATCTTAAACGAAATAATTATAGATAATACAAGACTACTAGTTCGTACCACGCATAAAATTTAACATACAAAACACACATACATTACACACATTGGCATTCACATGGCCATTTTACATTGGCTTCAAAAATTTCAATTCCTCAAGAATTATTTACACTATAAATTTCTCTAAACACTGATCATTATACCGGATAAAAAAGGTAAAAATTCCGGGAATTTCCACAGGAATATTTTACGTACAACCCTATTCGTAACGAACTTAAGCCAAGCACACACCGGCATGTGTAACGTAACAAAATTACTGCTACAAGTTGCGGTGAGATTTTACATTAAATTTTGCACACAATAACCTGTTTATTACAGCCTTATGAGCAAATGCAAGTAGCAAGAAAGACAAATATTTAACTCAGTTAAGAATTAACAAAGATATTATAATCTGATGATGGCTTACGGCGCGCGTTACTTTTGTTGTTTCTTGTTTGTTTGTGTGCCATTTAACTTTATAATGCTTGTATCTTTGGAGGTTTTCTGAGATGTAGATAATTAAATACCAAGATGCCCAGGTAGCCAAATTAGTAGATATAAAAGCCGTTTAGGAATGGGTGATATACATCATAATTGAGAACGTATTTATTACAGCTCACAATCATATAATCAGCTATATAAGGGTATATGTAAGCTTCTATACAGCTTCTATATAGCCGGTTTGGGCGCACTTTACACAGCCTTTCCTCTGCTGCATACAAGCTGTGAAGTAGCTATTTAAGAAGCTTTTCGACTGTCAATAATTGCTTGATAAGCAACTTTTATATGACTCAAAATGATATAGATGTTGGTTTGGTATACGATATGGTTTTTAGGTGTCCCTGATTCCAAATCACCATATTTTGAATTTTTTGCCCGTCTGTTTGTTTGTGTGTTTGTTTGTTTGATCGAGCATCACGCAAAAACTACTGAACCGATTTTGATGAAACTTTTTTTGTTTGATAGCTTATGATCTGACTTAAAATCTGGTATATAATTTATGCGGACGAAGTCGCGGGTAAATGCTCGTATTCGATACAATTAACGATTCCAAAAAACCTAAATCTCAACCTGCAGTGATGTGATTGTGAACACAACTTTACAAGTAAATTATATTCTATGAGCACGTCAATTTGCGCGTTTTAGCATCAATGAGTTTGCAATTTAGCCTGAATCTCCTCTAATACTGCCAATCTCCCGTGTTAGAATGCTTATTATAATTGGATAAGGCAGTGGCCTTATTTGCGTAGTCTCTTTAAACTCTTACCTCGTTGCCAAAGATTGCGATTTTTTCTGTGTTTTTTTTTATCCTTATTGTTGTATGTGTGTGTATCATCGCTTAGATCACATACACACAGACAATTTTACTATGGGAGCAAATCGATTGGAGCAAAAAAGTATCAAAGTTATCAGCCTGTCCCATACTTAACTCCAAAACCTACTCGACTCAAATGTATGCAACAGCAGATTTTTTTTTCTCCGATCGGTTTGCTCCCATAATAAAAGTTGTTCATTATGTGGTTTAAAGGTTAATGATACTTTTCCGTACACCCTGTATACTACGTGTTAATGAAATAGCGCAAAACCTCATACACCCCAACTGATTTATAACAAAATAATTAGAATGAAATAATAATTTCATTATTTTGATGGTTAAAATTTTAAGTTATTCGCATTTTAAGTTTTGAGGCAAAAATGATTTGATATCATTTCAGCAATGAATGAAAGCGCTAACGTACTCATGGATACATTTTAATAATCTTGTTTTGGTAGTAAGTAGGGTGAGTGTGCCCGTGCGGTGGGTTGACATCGGGTTCAGAAAATTTTAAATTTTACAAAAAAATATAAATTTAATATTTTGAAAAAAATTACCCATGTTGAAACCATGATATAGAATCGAGAGCCAAATCGAATGATTTGGCTCTCGATTCTAAACAATCTACTTTCTAGTTTTGCGTTAATTCATTAACACGTTGTAGAATCCACGCGGACAAAGTCGGTTTCAAAAGCCAAATAAGACCGCAGCCTTATCGACAAGCCACTATCCACACAACCCAAGTAGGCATTGTTTAGTTTCATTAGTTTAGTAATAGATTATACCCGGCCAGTACCTACCTACTGTTACTGTGTCGGATAGAATTTGAATCTAATCATTTGTTCGCTGCTGGTTTGGTGAAGTAAATTATTATAGTGCCTAATTCGGAATTAGAAAAACGAATTAGCCTACCCTCAGGGCGTTAGTCCAAAACGCGTGCCCAATGCGGATTGGTGGACTTCAGGTGCGTATCAGAATTTCGTTTTCGCGTACACAGCACGTACAATTTCATCTATCTAGCAATTATGGTTCAAAAGTTACAGCCCTAAATAGATAGGACAGACGGACGGACGGACAGACGGACGGACGGACGGACGGACAGACGGACAGACGGACAGACGGACAGACGGACAGACGGACAGACGGACAGACGGACAGACGGACAGACGGACGGACGGACAGACGGACAGACGGACAGACGGACAGACGGACAGACGGACAGACGGACAGACGGACAGACGGACAGACGGACAGACGGACAGACGGACAGACGGACAGACGGATGGACGGACGGACAACGTAGGCTTAGTAATAGGGTCCCGTTTTCACCCTTTGGGTACGGAACCCTAAAAATGATGCCCGTAGGCCGTAAGTGCCTGTATTTCAAAACCTTCAGCGCAGTAAACTGAGAATAATAATGAATATCATAATAACATTATCTTTTGATAATTTATTCTCTAGGCTCGAGGATATTGTTTATTTATATTACCTTTATAGTCCGAGATCCGACCGTAAAATTATGCACCTATTCCTTAGGCGAACGAAATGTAATTCTAGTGTATGTTTATACAGGGGTTAATTCAACGCCGCCAAGTTGCCTAAAAAAATCTTGCCGCAAGTGCCTTTTCCATTATAATTTTTGGTATAACTTTTTCCACGTGTGTGTTAGGGTAGTGAATGAGGTGCCATCGGAAGGAGACTGGTCTAAAGTACTTTAAAAACTAGGGTTGCCACCTCTCAATCTGCCGCAACTATAGGGTTGCCAGGTCCAAATATGTCATTTTTGAATCTGGCAACCCTAGTCTTGCGGCAGATTGAGAGGTGGCAACCCTAGTTTTTAAAGTACTTTAGACCAGTCTCCTTCCGATGGCACCTCATTCACTACCCTAACACACACGTGGAAAAAGTTATACCAAAAATTATAATGGAAAAGGCACTTGCGGCAAGATTTTTTTAGGCAACTTGGCGGCGTTGAATTAACCCCTGTATAAACATACACTAGAATTACATTTCGTTCGCCTAAGGAATAGGTGCATAATTTTACGGTCGGATCTCCGTCTATTACCTTCCTATTAAAATTACGTTTAATGAAATTTTCTAGGTTAAGTCTGGATCATAAAGATATTATACCTTACGGAATAGAGTAAGTGACATGAGTTGTCAAATGAAAACGTTATTGGACGTTTTTTGGAGTCCTCGGCAGGGTAAAAATTCGATTTCTGTGTATTAATTCTCAATCTAACGTGAAATGGTGAATAATTTAATGAAACAGTGTTAGTATATTTTACAAAATTATCTACGATTTCACTTTAGGTTCACGATTATTGACAGAAACTGAATTTTTACCAGGTCTCCAAATCCCCAAAAACGGTTCTATTGCCTCGCGTCACGTATCTCTTTCTATTATACAGGTATGCCGCTAGGTACATCTCGCTCTCTCAGCTGTCACCGTCTCTCTTACGTAGTATAATACCTTTATGGTCTGGATTCCATTGAGATATTTATATTATTTTGTCTTGAGGCGTATAGACGGCCTATTATGACAATGTCACCCCAAAGTTAGAAGCGACCTCTAACCATAGTAAAAATATAAGAAGTAGGCGAACCGTGATGCGGGGCGGTCTGTTCGACTAGTTTTATTTATTTAGGAAATTAGATTGTAATCATTTATTGTATCTTAGTTATATTATTGTAACATTTTTTGCAAATCACGAATAAACCTGTTACATTCTTTCAAAAAAAAAAATAAAAAAAAAGAAGTAGACCATCTTCGTCCCCGTATGAGAGATAATCACGCTCGGACATTCAGGGTTGCTTCACTCACTAGTAGAGCACAGTATAAGACAGTAATCCGTCTTCATACAATGGTACCGTGCTTCGGATACTTCTTCATATGATACCATAGGACACCTAGTGATATGTCACTTTGTGCGTTTTTCCCCAGTTGGTTAGGACATTGCAGGCTGAATCACCTGATTGTCCGAAAAGAAAAATGATTCCGTGCTTCGGATGGCACGTTAAGCCGTTGGTCCCGGCTACTATCTCTGGTGGTAGTAGTCGTTACATAAAAACCACGTCAGAGGCCGTAAGGCGGTCTGAAAAAACTCTGACATCAGGGCTCTGCCCACACGATAAGAAGAAGAAGAAGAAGACAATGGTACCAAACGCGCGTATGCCTCGTAGCACGCACACACTGACAATATCTTCGCGTAGGTCTGGTGGCTGCCTTGAGATATCGGCGTACGTAATGGCGAGTCTGGCGACCACACATACAAGCCGCGTTTGGTACCATTGTATGAAGTGGATTACTGTCTTAAGCCGGGTCCGTTGCACCATGTTATTGTGTATCGTTTTTTAACTTTCCCCTCCCCCGCAGGCGAACGCGGGTGATGTTTTCCGATGCTAATAGATAACATCACCCGCGTTCGCCTGCGGGGGAGGGGAAGTGGTTTGCTAACGTGTTATTATAACACATAACATTGGGCGCAGCGGACCCCGCTTTATACTGTGCTAGTAGTCCCGTCTGTCGCATACGTGGAAGCGGAGATATTTTCTGTGTGTGCGTGCTACGAGGCGTAAGTACTGTAGAGCACACATACAAGCCGCGTTTGGTACCATTGTATGAAGATGTTCTACTGCTTATACTGTGCTCTAACGTTATTATGTAATTTGATATTTTATTAATTGAAAGATATTCAAAGAAGAGTGGCGGATGTTCCCGTTTTTTGGGTCTTAGTCAGTCAGAGTGAAATAAAACTAACCAAAAAGTTAATTAGTTGTGTAATGTAACCTGTAGAAGTTAGAGGAAAGCAGGTGTTTCTCCTTATGATTATTTTTGAATCAAGTATCTGAACCTCATAATCTTTCTTATTAGATAGATATTTAAAAACTAACCATAAAATTATGAAAAAGTGTAGGCCCGTTCACTGTTGGTTGGTTGAAAATTAACTGTAACTGTAAATTACTATGAGAATTTAAAGAAAACAAAAATCAGTGACACAATTAGTTCAACCAAATTAAATTTTTAACGTAAAAGTAAATAATTTTTGTTTAAAATATTATATTGGTTGCGTTTTTCTACTACTTTTTGGCTGCCTTGCCTAATTTAAGAGTAAATTCTACTTTCGAATTTCAAAGTTTAGAGACGTGAAGTATATATTTTTTCAAAATCTTTATTTTTTTTTTGTTTATAATAATTATGACCTGGCACTAGCATGGCTTTTAGTTTTTTTTAAGATTGGGCCCAGATTCGACACCATTCTTTGTGAGTGAAAAATTTCCTACCCGCATGTGTCACATGACGTTTGTTTAACGTGTCACCTCTAGTCTACCTCTAGTACGTAGAAAATAATAGCTCAATGATTGTAGTTATGAACCTGGAAATATTTTGAACCGAATTTCTTAAACTGTTGAATAACCCGAATAAGTACCACGAAATTACATTTTGACACAGAAAGGGGGGAAAAAGGGAAAAACCAAAAAATTCTAAAGTTCTAAACCTAGTACTTAACCTAAATAGGGTTCAAATAAATTTTTTTACCAAACCCTAGGCCGAAAAGCATTTTTAAACTTTAAATTAAAATGTGTTTAAACCCAAGTGATCTTTGTTCTATGG
The DNA here is from genome assembly GCA_922987775.1 of Agonopterix subpropinquella. Classification (NCBI taxonomy): domain Eukaryota; kingdom Metazoa; phylum Arthropoda; class Insecta; order Lepidoptera; family Depressariidae; genus Agonopterix; species Agonopterix subpropinquella. Next base: position 2,366,822 of record OV277714.1, read on the forward strand.
GACGGAAAATTGGAAAAGTTTTAGTGTCTGTCAAAACACTCAACTTTATGTACTTTTACTTAAGGGGGAGCATCTCGTATCATACTTCAAACTACTTAAAGGGTTTTGTTATATAAGCCGGTGTTAGACGTATGGGGCAATTTTAAATTAAGTTTGGGTCCGGTTTAGAACTTAATAATATCACGCCTTTTTTACGGTGTCGTACGAGGACTGCCGTTTGCCCACTAAAACTGTAACTAAAACTCTATAATAAGTATTGAGCAAAAGGCAACTATAACCACTTGACACGTAGTTTTATCCCGAGAACATCACTAATACCGAATATAATTAACATTTTAAAAGAATGGTTTTCATTATACTCCATCCAGCATAAATGCAATTTGATGAAGATTAAAATGAAAAAACCGTGTACAAAATTGCGACTTTACACATAATTTACAATAGGTAATCAAAAATGGCGGTTATTGGAGAGATCATTTAAAACCTATTTGGGCTAATCACAAATAGGTTTTAAATGATCTCTCAAATAACCGCCATTTTTGATTCTTTTACGAGTAATACTGGATAGAGTTTGGGTGCTACTGAACCTACTTTGGGCACCAGTAAAATAGGCATATTTTGAATTAATCTGATAACCCTGAGAATATTTACTTAGCTGTGAAGATGTTTATTATGCTTAAATTTTGCTTGTGCTATTTTTATACTTCATTACAGTTATTCTAAAATGTACGGAACACAATGCGTGACGCATCACCTTAATTTAAGTACGGATCCGGATTGCTACAAGATTTCTTAGGGGCTTTAATTTGCATTTAACTACTGAATTCGTATGGAAATTTTGATTTATTTAGAGAAAGGGAGTGCAATGATTATAAAAGACTAATTTATACATTGCTAATAACTTTGCGTAGGCACTCGTAAACTCGGCGCTTTGTGTGGCAATGGGCTGGCTATATCAGCTAAAGAACTGACAATCAATGGGGAGTTTGAGTTTAACACTCAGTTGCAGAAACGCTCATTAGAATTAATCCTCCATTAAATCTCTTGCTAGCTTTTACTACGTCAACCAGACAAAAAGTGACAGCAGCAGATTTAATGGAGGATGAACTTTAATGAGCGTTTCTGAAACTGAGTGTACCGTGAAACCGGCCAACTTTGCCCTTGGCGTATAACTTTGCCCAAAACCGATGCCCAAAACCCAAAAACAATGCCTGGCGATATGCAGTCCACAGAATTACAGGTGTACATGGATGTGCAGTACGCTTTAGGCGGTGTCCTATTGCCATCGCACGCGAAATTTTTCTATGGAAAAATTTCAACAATTTGTAAAATTTCGGAGAATTACCCGTCAGTACGATCACATCGCATCGCACCATCGCGCGTGCGATGGCAATAGGACACCGCCTCAAACAATGTTATTTTTACTTGCGCTGAGCAATGCCTGAATCTAGTGCCTAGTGATTATGTCACTTTGTGCGTTTTTCCCCAGTTGGTTAGGACATTGTAGGTTGAATCACCTAAAGAAAAATGATTCAGTGCTTCAGATGGCACGTTAAGCCGTTGGTCCTGGCTACTATCTCTGGTGGTAGTAGTCGTTACATAAAAACCACTTCAGAGGCCATAAATAGGTCAGAAAAAACTATGACTCCAGAACTCTGCCCACACGATAAGAAGAAGACCTTTATTCGTAGGAGAAAGCGTCTGACAACCAGTGGGATCCGACAGGCTATAAATTAACTTAATTTATACTTGGAGATAATTTTAAGATTAATGTGACTATAAGATGATATAAGTGATATTAATTGCACTGTAATTAGTGTGTGATAATTAACGTAGCGCATAAACTATGGATCTCCCGCTAATAAACTCCTTATGGAGTTTTGTACAGAATTTGTATATTTTTTTATTTTGATCTTTCTTTCCGTATCTCTGCCTACCCCCTCGGGGAATATACAGGTTGTCAGGGTAAATAGTTGAATTACTTTAAGGGGTGATTGTACCGATGATACTGACCAACATTCCCTAAGAGATATAAAGGAAAGTTGTAAAAAAACCGACTTTTTCATACAAACGTTCGATCAGCTGATGACATTTAGTGTGGAAAGTGTATTTGTTTTTGAGAATTTTTTCTAAGTGAAAGTTAATCATTATCATGGGTACTATCACCCCTTAAAGTAATGCAACTGTTGACCCTAACACCCTGCAGCCGTGAGAATACGCTATGCTATGATATCATTCTGTAAAAGTTCAGTAAATAAAATAAAAATAAAGATATTTTTCATTTTCTATAAACTGCTTGAAAATCTCATTCTCTTTTTTGGGACATCCTTTCGTTGACCTTAAAAAAGTTATCAGAAAAGAGCTGAACCACTTTTCTATACTTTTCTATCAAACCGGTGCAGTTGTAAACCACATTTTATTAATTCCGAAATTCTAACTCTGCCATCAATCTACATATTAGAAATGGCGACATTTGTCCGAAAAAATACTCACTTATTTATTAATAAATCGTACCTCAAACATAATCTTCGATCAAAAAACCAGCTTGCCCTCCCCACAACAACAATGGAAATGTACCACAAAAGCCCGTTCTTCACCGCTACGAAAATATATAATAAAGTACCGGAACATGTAAAAGATGTATTTTTAGACGAAAAAAAAGATCACCTATTTATACAAAAATTAAAACATATATCCTAATTAATAAAATTTAAGACTTTCTTTCTGAGATCTGATTATGATTAGCTACTCAAATAATAATACCAAAGATTTCTTTTGGTCTATAAGACCAAAAAAAATCTTTGAATAATACATACCTACTTATACTATACCTACTATTTTCTTCTTCAACCTCACGGACCCAATTTATGTTAATTGATAAACTATTTTATTTGATTTGATTTTATTTGATATTTTATTTGATTTGATTTTATTTGATATTTTATTTGATTTGATTTTATTTGACATTAGTATTGTTTATAAATCAAAATCAAATATACTTTAAAATACTTACACTATACTTACTTTTACTTTATAATTATTGATTGATTAATTGATTATGTATGATTAATAATATTTTATTCAAAAACCATTAATTAATTAGGTAACTTATTTTTATTATTGTACTAGATTTAATTTAGTTAAATGCAAGCAATTTATTATTATGATGTTATTTTTTGAGCTAAATTTAATTAACGAACATTTTGATATTTTCTAATTTTTTTTTCTATACGTGCATGCGTTCAAACATAATATGTACTTACTTAAAATACATCTTATGTACCTATTGTTTATGTTGCCGTGCCCAGAGGGTATCATATGTAGATGTAGATCAAAAGTTGTTACATTTAAGACCTAACTGTACCATGTGATTGCAATAAATAAATATATGAAATATACTACTATTCAGGGTGTAACAAAACACCCTAGCAATACTTAAGGGGGTGCATCAGACCACCAATCTGAACAACTTTCACTATTGAGCCAACGTCGAGAAAAAATAAAAAAAATCTGCCGTCCCATACATTTGAGTCGAGACGGTACTGCAGTTGTGTATGAAAGACCTGATTTTTTTTTCGCGATTTCGATGTTGGCTCCATAGTCAAAGTTTTTCAGTTTGATGGTCTGAAGCACCCCCTTAAGTATTACTGGGGTGGTTTGCTACACCCTGTTTATCGCTTCAAATAACTTCCACCTACAAAAACCCTTTGGTATTCCAAAACAATCTAAGTGTAAAATTAAATAAAACAGTTTTGCAAAGGCGTTAGAACAAATTAAGCAGCCAAATGAACTGAAACGAAGCTGGAGGTGAGATCTTCAAAACTTAATACTTTAAGATGTTAGATTTAAACTATTTACTTCTAGACCGCTGGCTTGGACGTTGCGGTTTCGACATCTTAAAGATTTCCCACTACGTTTAACAAAGTAGGTAATAGGTATTTGTAAAGATGCTTAGAGGCAACAGAATGTAACTAACCGATGCGACTTGGAGGAGTGAGGTCCATGATTTTTTGCGATACATAACAACAGGAGCACTATTCTTGAAAACCACTCATCCAAATTTTACTTTATGTTCCCAAAAATTTGTGATGACCATGATTTTCGAAATTATAATAAACTGATATTTTCACACTTTTGACTTAAAAGGGTCAATAATATGTCTTTTATACTGATAATAAAATCCCCGAGACAATTTTGAATCTTTCAGAAAACAAGTTTAACGGTTAAAACTCAATATTCAAATTGCTGGATACCGAACCTGGCCTTGTATCCTGACATTCGGTCCGGTAACCGGTTCGATTATCGATATATCGCGACCGTTTCGGTCCGAACTTCATTGTAATAGCAAAGTGAATATACTAATAGTGAGGGCGCTCTCGGGTCGCGACAGGCCTATCGTGCGGGTGGCGGGGGTCCCAGTACCGATTCACCTGCGCGCTGTACCCTAACGGCCGGTGCCTCACCCCTCCGCACACCGCACGAGCCCCCCCGCACTCCGCGCAAGCATAAACCCAACGCGGCCACTAAGCGCACCCACTTTATTGTATTTACGCTATGGTAATAGAGTTAAGAGTTGACGTTGGAACGAAAGCGTTCACGCAATTGCGATGTTCGAATGTCCGGGTAGAGGTACTGAGTTACCTAACTTCGGTACAATACTATGTAGTACTAGATACTCTTTATACTATGGCAATACCGAAGATCCTATACGCCAAAGAGCGCACAGATTATTTAATAGTACAAACTCCAATGGTTTTGGCAAGAATCTTACATACCTACAGAGATGGAAATTGCATTACAAACAACTTTTTGAAGCCAGAATCTATGACCTTCACTCCATCTCTGTAGGTATTTAATCTTCTTGGGTTTTGGAGGTCTGACCTAATAGATTCCAGCCCCAATCTTATGCTTCACTTACTGTCCTCTCCCGTATCCCATAACTGTCATAATTTAACCACAATTTGTGGTCAATTATGTCAGTTAGGTAGCATCCCGTGGTTTGTGGCCGGTTTGAATTCTGTTCTAATAGGCAAGCTAAATTATTCGATGAACTGAATTTTGAGTGCATTTTGGAGTATTTTGGACGTTAATGCAAAATTATTGAAGCTTGTACGAGCAAATGTGGTTTCGAATACAAGCCGAATATTCCAAAATCATTTTATTCATGATAGTAGTTTTGATTATTAGAAATGTCACGTTCTTCTTTCGCAACGTAGATTTTTATAAATATAGTATGGAAGGATACACCACTGCCATCTTACGGATCTATTCGGAATCAACAGCTTTACTTTCCGAAAAATGGATGAGATGAAAAAACGGATTTCAGTGATCGTTTTCAATACTGAAATTCTGAAATTATTTAAAGGTGTGTTTTAAACCACCAAACTGAACAACTTTCTCTGTGTTAGATATAGTAAAGAGTTAATTAAATACAGGAATTAGCATCTCTGAAATTATTGTAATAATAATTTGTAAGCCAAAGGTCTAGGAAGCTTGTAAAATCCTTTTTTTTTTCTTAGCCTATTTCATCCCACTGCTGGGCAAAGGCCTCCCCCTTTATCCTCCATGCATCCCTGTAAAATCCTTATAGGTACAAATAAAAATAACATATATTCTCTTTATCTTTTATCTTTATCTGCTATCTTTATCTTATACTGCGGACCTGTTCCCTGAGCAATACAACCTGGGCCTCTTCAAGGCAAGAGTGAATAGGCATCTTTCTAGGTAGGTAAGCATGCTACATCTTCGGCCTCATCATCACTCAACATCAGGTGAGATTGGGGTCAAATGTTTACCTATCGAACATAAAAAATAAAAAAAAAATCTGGAGACAACGTGGAAAAAATCTGTTGTACCATACATTTTGAGTATAACAATTTTTGTCCTTTTGCAGTTTTGAATGAAACAGCAGATTTATTTTTTTCTCGATGTTGGCTCCATAGTTGGTCAGATCGTTGGTCTTAACTGAAACACCTCTTTGAATATTATTACCAAGATGTTTTGTTACAGTATAATTGAGAACTATAAAATAAAAAAGAAACTAAGAAAAAGAACTGGTAAGATTATAGAGCTGCTTAACGAGAGATGTAATACGAGACTTAAGTATATTCGCGGAGTTAAGAACGGATTGAAGTGGCTTTTGTTATTATAAGGAGCTCTGATATTCTCAGTGACTTGAGAGGGTTGTTACAATAAAACTAACTCCACTCTTATTGTTTATTAGCTTTTTTATTTAAAAGAGTAATTCTTAGCATACTTCCTACTATGAAAACGTATTTTAGTTTTTTTTTTATTAATGATGGGTTTGCTCTTGACCTCAATCCAGTCCTCAGGACGAAGATGGGGTCTAAGATGTAGCGAGCTGACCCAGAAGATGCCTATTGACTCGTAATCTAAAGGAATTCGGGTTGTAAGTGCTCGGAAATACTGACGATGACACAGGCAAGGCATTCCACTCCCTAGCTGTGCGCATTATAAAAGACTAGCTGTTGCCCGCAACTTCGTCAGCGTGGACAAGTAATTTTGTTTCATGTCTCGTCTAAGATCATGGTCAGAACCAAGTTTAGGAATCCCGGCATGTAACATTAGAATGGCCATTAAGGAATGGGCTGATAAAAGACACGGCTAGAATGGTCTAGCCTATTGGGTCTGCAACACTATCAGCAATATAACACCACGAATCTCACAGGTCATACTAAACAAAGGCGCTTGGCGCGGATATGTGGGATGTCAACCAAAAAGGGATGATATCCCGCGGTGCGTCTGGAAGTTCGATAGTAGAAAGGGGAAGGTGGGATGAGCTCATGAGATACTCTTTGAAGGTCAATAAGCAGACCACTATAGAGCCAAAGACTCTTCTCGAGTAGCGACCGCATACTGGAAAGCACAGCACCCCACAAATTGGACCGACGACCAAGGATGCGGTGCCATACATTTTCAAAAGGCCGTTCATAAAAATACTGAAAATCACCCGAAGAGCAATGGCTATGCTTGGAGTTTCCCTACGAGATCGTATCATAAATGAAGAGATCCACAGAAGAACCAGACAAAGCCCAAAGAATTGCTAAACTAAAGTGGCAGTGGGCGGGGCACATTGCTCGTAGAACCAATGGCCGATTCTCGAGTGGAGATCGCGTACCGGAAAGCGCAGTAGGCTCCCCACAAGGTGGTCCGACGACGTGGTGAAGGCGGCGGGCACCCGTTGGATGATGGCAGCGCAGGACCGGTCGTTATTGTGATCCTCGGATGAGGCCTATGACCAGCAGTGGACGTCTATCGGTTGAGTGAAGAAGGCAGACCACCGATGCGTTGGTCAGACGACATTGTAATCAAAATATTTGACAACAGACTGTTCAAAAATTAAAAAATAACAATCACATCTAGATATTAAACAGTTTTGTAGAAACAAGAAACGGTTAATGGGTCTGCTGTACCTACTAACTGGTAAAAGTGTATAACGTATGTTACAGGTATTGTTTGGAAGGAAAATAAACGATTTATTACTTGGGGAAACCGGTAAGGTATTTAAGAATCAGTTTTTAGGAACCTATGGACGAAAAGGGAAGATTTTCCAGGGGCTGTAGGACTGCCTGGAACCGCGGTCTAACTGTTCTTAGCTGATGTATTCATGCAAAGTATTCGTTATAACTTTGATAGTGTTATTTAGGACTCACCATTATGACATGTGCTGTGGTCGTCATAATAAAAGTATTCTATGAAAATACCTTGAAGGCTTTTGTAGTTTTGATGTTGAGCACTTTTTTAATGTAGGCTTTCTTTATTGAGAAATCTTTTTTAATGTGATGAGGGCGCCACTGGACTGTGATAGCCCTCTTAATGACATTTTTCAGAAACAATCTAGAAACTCATTTCTACTCTTGTTTTGTGTCCGATTTTCGTTAAAATATAATAATTATAGTTATAAAGTTACAGTGTCTCAGATTTCCATACAAATCTTAGACACAGAATAGGTAATAGTATATAGTTCTACATATCTTAGATTAATCCATAGATTCAGCGTAAGCGAAAAGTTTTTAATCTAAGGATTAATCCTAGCATTGAAACTGTATATTTTAACGAAAATACAAGCATAGAGATCGAGAGATAGAGTTTCTAGATTGTGTTTGAAAAATTTCATTGAATTTCATTTCTCTTTTCCATACATTTTTAATGGCCGCGATCCACGTATCATCATCAGTGATAAACTCAAATGTTTCCGAGGCGAAGCCGTAGCGTAAACCCACTGGTTTCGATATACAGGTTGTAACAAAACAACCTAGTAATACTTAAGGGGGTGCTTCAGACCATCAAACTGAACAATTTTCAATATGGATCCAACATCGAAATCGCAAAAAAAAATCAGCTTTTTCATACAAAACTGCAGTACTGTCTCAACTCAAATGTATGGGACGGCAGATTTTTTTTATTTTTTCTCGACGTTAGCTCCATAATGAAAGTTGGTCAGATTGATGTTCTGAAGCACCCCCTTAAGTATTACTAGGGTGTTTTGTTACACCCTGTATAGGGTAAATTTTATATAACATCAGCATGTATTCTGCTCATCAAACTGAACAACTTTCACTATGGAGCCAACTTCGAAATCGCGAAAAAATACAGTACAGGACAGCTGATTTTTTTTCGCGATTTCGTAATTGGCTCCATAGTGAAAGTGGTTCAGTTTGATGCGTAGAATACATGCTGAAGTTATCCGCAGTGATATAAAATTTACCTTGTAGAGAAAATAGAGAAGAATAATAAGTTTAAAGTAAGCTGTTTACGTGAAAGTGAAATAAAATAGCGAGCTGAGCTGCATTGGTAGCTTCAGAGGGATCCTAATTTGAATATTTCTCGCTTCGACTTCCCAAGCTCAAAGCTTTGCATTGATAGATTTAAGTGGCGAGTGTGGAGATGGCTTTTTTATATCAAACTAGCTTTGCTATGCAATTTACACCCTTATTTTTACATTTTAGAGATCAAAGGGGTCAATTTATTGTAGGCCTACAAACAGTTACGTTTATTGATGGTATTACACTCTAAAAACATAACTTAATTTATTTTAGGTTTGGTATTTATTTGGTAAAAATGCAAACGGGATTATGAAATAAATATGAAAAAATGCACCGTTTTGACTTTTTTGCTAAGATTCTTTGCTCTGTTAAAAAGGCGCATGTAAAGCAATGCGTGAATAGGAACGTCTTAGATGTTCATTCGAAAATAAAAATAAAATATTTTTCCAAGAAAAGATGTGTACCAACTGCGATTACGCGACACTCCGTTTAGATGAGGTATAGCTAATATTACCACTATAATCTAGAGAATATGAGAAACAAATCGACATGAGTTCCATAACTATACGCCAACTCAAAAAGCTAACTTTTTTTGGGGCTTTTTCCCCATAGCTGGAGAAATTATCTCTTTTCGGAAATTCTTTTCCAAGCCTAACGTGCTGAATTGCTGTGCTGTGCTGAATTGTAGTTTGATTATTTTTGACACAACTTTGTGCTAGAAGTGCAATTCACAAAGCGTCACATCGCTGTCAAAAACATCGACGAGTTCACAAACGTAACATCCTTCTTGCATCCTACAGATCGTAGAAGTGAAGGTGAAGTGTCTTGAGTTCTTCACTTGGGCTAGATAACTCTGTCTATCACAGTACTTAACTCATCATCATCTTATTTAAGAGCTACGCTCTTGTCGGTGGAGTATTCGCCAATCCTGTCTACTTTCAGCTAGTGTCTTGAGTTCCTGATACGACACGACATCAACCTTTTCCTTCACTTGGGCTAGATAACTCTGTCTGGGTCTTCCTCTGCCTCTCTTCCCCTCTATCTTCCCTTCCAGTATGGTTTTAAAGAAGTTGTCGCTTCGTATCAGGTGTCCGATCATCTTTCCCCTCCGGTTTTCTATTGTCTTCAAAATGTTTCTCCTTACTTTACTTAACTTACTTAATTTACTTAACTGGTGTGTGTAAATAAATAATGATTTTTTATATCCTCTACGGGTTCTTTTATCCTATCTTCTTCCGAAGAAGTGGAATTGGCATAGTTGATGGTTCCGTCAATTTTGACAGGAGACATTACTTACCTCCTACCAAAGCTTACCTAATTAAAAGCGGCTGAAAAGAACTATGGCGAATTTGGACCCAGCCATTTTTACGAAAACTAAAAGGTCTTCCGCTTGTCGGTCCTAATTATTATAAACAGAAAAAATTAAGGCATTTTTTAAAAAAACTTCCACATCTCCAGAAGTCCGGGTTCAAAAGTAGAAATTACTAGTAAAATAGACAAATCATCAAAAAAGCAGTACCAAAACGCAACCATGACAGCTATTTGGATCTAATATTATCACTGAGGCTGATTTTGGACGTTACGGAACGTATTTGGCTTTATTGAACTAATAGTGCGTGTGATTTCGTTTGATTCCATTATCATAATATTGTACGTTTATCGTGAATTTTCATTAAAACAAACACAATGAATGCATAGAAGATTGAGTGGGCTATCTAATAAGAAAGATTATGAGTTTCACACACTTGATACAAAAGGTATCATAAGGAGAAATACCTTTCCCCCAACTTCTACAGATTATAACCAATTTCCTTTTTTTGTTAGTTTTGTTTCACTCTACACGTATTACTAAGGCCTCGTTCAAGGAGACGATGCACTTCACGCGTCACTTCACGCGGCACTGCCGGCCGAAAAAACAAACATATGAAGATGTATGAGAGCGTTCACGGAGAAGCGTTTTTGCATGCTTTTGTTTGATTTGAGGCGTCGCATGTGGCGGCAGCCGCGGTGGCTGACGCGGCGGCTGATGCGGCGGCTGACGCGGCGGCTGACGCGGCAGGTGACGTGGCGGCTGACGCGGCGGGCAACACGGCTATAGTTGTAAACGGGTGGTTTTAAACCGGTTCAAAACGAAACGGGCGGTTTAAAACGAATTCCTACTGATAAGACCAAGTAGCTTATACAACGTGTTAATGAATTAACGCAAAACTAGAAAGTAGTTTGTTTAGAATCGAGAGCAGAATCGAATTACCATGGTTTTAACATAGGATTTTTTTTTTTCAAAATATTAATTAATTTGTGTCTAAAATTAAAAATTTACTGAACCCATCGTCAACCCTCCGCACAGGCACACTCACCCAACTTACTACCAAAACAAGATTATTAAAATGTATCCATGAGTACGTTAGCGCTTTCATTCATTGCTGAAATGATAACAAATCATTGTTGCCTCAAAACTTAAAATGCGAATAAATCAAAATAATGAAATTATTGTTTCAATCTAATTATTTTGTTATAAATCAGTTGGGGTGTATGAGTTTTTGCGTTAATTCATTAACACGTTGTATAAAGACTGACAGGATGCAAAAAAAAGCTGCGGTAGCCGCGGCGGGCGACGCGGCGGGTGTAGCGGCGGGCGACGCGGCGGGTGTAGCGGCGGCTGCCGCGGCGCGTGTAGCGGCAGCTGCCGCGGCGCGTGTAGCGGCAGCTGCCGCGGACGGAACCATGAACGGAGAATACGCTTGAAGTGCCGCGTGACGTGCCGCGTGAAGTGCATCGTCTCCTTGAACGAGGCCTAAATTTAATTCATGTTGGGACCTATATGTCTGGGTCTCAAATTATATGGCCTTCCGCCAAACTTCTTTACTTATTCGAAAATGGATAAAAAAGTCTTTCTCCATATAAAACGAGCACCGTATCCCAGAGCCGGTCAAGCAGTCATGCCTTTGGATACTCATTTATTGGTTCCCAGTTTTATACTATCTGTTTGGAATGGAATAATCCTAATTTAAAAAAAAACTTTTGCGATTTTGTGGCGAAAATATACTTAGTTTTATCATATAGAACAGTTTCCTGCCACGACTGTAAGAGATTATATTCGTGAGTTTATGTAGATTTGAGACAGTAAAGTTTAAACTTACAACTGTTTAATCAAAGAGCAAGTCAGTTAATCTCGTAGTAAGTAGCTTAGACAATTTAATAAGGACTCGCCTTGCAGTAGCATTTCCCCTCTGCCACGGTATTAGATGAATTAATCTTGCGCATTTACACACAATTTTATACCTTATTTATCACTAAACGAGACAGCCTATAATAGCGAAACAATAATTTTGAACTTAGAACGTTTGGGGTTCACACGAGACTACTTTTCATGATATTTAACATTCAAAATTAGAATCTAAACTTATGGGGAATAAAATCCAAAGTTGCGGATTTCATGTTACCTCGCCCCCCGCAAAAAGTGGCAGAAATGTTTCTTAGTAGAATGACACGCGTAACTCGTCCCTATTAAATTGTCTAAGCGTAGTAGATAAAGTGACGCAGTTCTTAATCAACTCGGAGAATACAGTTACTAGTTAAATTGAGAGAGGCATAAGAAGTTTTACGATTTAATTCAAGACTGCTCATCCCATAATAAAACAATAAGGCCTGAGTAAAATGGGTTTTATTAGCTATATTATTTTAATTACTGGTTGACAGTTTGGACCATTGTATCGAAGCAACTAAGTGAGAGCGTCGGTGGCGCGTTGCTGAGAGGTATGGACTCCCAATTATGGGAGTCCGGGTTCGAATCCGCACGGACAACATGCCATGTACCAATGAGTTTTTCTAACTTATGTACGTAATACCGACTGCTCTCAAACGGTGAAGGAAAACATCGTGAGGAAATCTGCATACACTAAAGAAGAAATTCTTATGTGTATGTGAAGTCTACCAATCCGCATTGGGTACGCGTGGTGGACTAATGCCCAATACACCCTCCTTGAGGGTAGGCCTGTGCCCTGCAGTGGGACGTTTATAGGTTTTTTTTTTAATTAACTATGGGTTTGCTCTTGACCTCAATCCAGTCCTCAGGACGAAGATGGGGTCGTAGATGTAGCGAGCTTACCCAGAAGATGCCTATTCACTCGTACTCGGCTGATGATGATAATGATGAACTAAGTGAATCAGTAACAAATGAGCTGCCGTAATGCACATTCTGTGAAAATTTCAACCTATTACGGTTCAAGAGTTACAGCCCTAAATAGGTAGGACAGACGGACGGTGCGGACTTAGTGCGTTTGTCTTTGGCTACGTCTACGCTGCGGCTGGAACTATGGCTGCGTGTCCACCGCGGATGACCGAGACGTCGACGTGATACCATATAACATAATCTCGTTTCTCAGTGACGTCCCGGTGACGGCGGCGGTGGACAAACGACGCTAGTAATAGGGTCCCGTTTTCACCCTTTGGGTACGAAACCCTAACTAGAGTTGGAAGTTGCAATGATTTTTTCCCAGGGCATGTCCAGGCGTAGATTACTAGTTACTAATACGTAACAGGCTACATCACTTTCAAAACTGTACATTCCCACGCTTCAATTATATTCGTACTTAGTCCGAGATATAACAATGCAGCAATCGCTAAATCTTGCTCGTATCCGCGTCCTTCAAATATATAAAAAAAAAACAAAAAATGTGACGTTCCGCGTCACCCAAGAGTCAATCTCATTCGTTATTTTCGCGCTCAAATAAGCGTTTCTTACGGAAAACATATTTTAGTTTTTAAAGAGATTTATAGGTTCTTCTGCATAAAAATGGGAAAACGAAAGTCAGAAGACAAGGAGGAAAGACGGCAAAGAAAGATTCGTAAATTAGAGGAGAAATTAGCAAAGTATAAAATGACTGAAGACTGTAAGTACCTACACCATTTTTTCATTGTTAATCAGGTTTTGTGCTATTAAAATGGTTTTTAAGTATGCTTTGCAAGCATCTGGTGATTGTTTTGCATCGGCCCGACACGTATGTGTCTATGCATGTGCGAGTTTCGCGTGCAATTTCTCGTTGAGAAAGACAACCGACGCCGGCCGGCTCATGCGCCCAGTGCCCGCCCACGCATGCTTTGTTACAGTCATGCAATGCTACTTTCCGTGGGAAAGATAATCATAGCCGCGCCGGCCGCCGCCTGTGCCCAGTGCCCACGCATGTTTGTGTTACATTCATGTGCTTTCTCGTTGAGAAAGGCAGCCGATGGGGATTATGGTACCCAGTGCCCAAGCACATCCGAGTTGTGACTATGCAATGTCCCGTTGGGATGAACAACTGACGCTAGCTTGTTTGTGTCTCTTGCATGATTCACCTTCGGTTATGAAGGATGTTGTTTTACTTTGTATACAATCCCGTTGGGAACAATGATACCTATTGTCATCCGAATTAAGCTCCTGCCTGCGGTATGTGTAACGCTATCACACCTTTCCGTTGGAGAGGCACGTGTCATTAATTACTGACTATTCGGCAATACTTAGATGCCTCATTTACCAATTCTTTGTGGTTCCTTGTGGAGACACAATAACTCCAAACAGTGGGGGTATTTCCTATAGCAGGGGGTTCGGTTGGGTACTAACACGCATGTGGCTGGATGTTAAAGCTTTTAATCTGTACATTACAGCTCCGATTGTCGATCCTGAGACTGATCCTGAAATAGACCTGGAGATAGAGCCTGAAATAGATCCAGAAATTGACACTGAAATAGATCCTGATTTAGATCCTGAAATAGATTCCGAGATAGAACCCGAGATAGAACCCGAGATAGAACCCGAGATAGAACCCGAGATAGAACCCGAGATAGAACCAGAGATCGATCCTAAGAGAGATCCCAATACATCTAATAAGAATGACAACGAAGTAGAATCGGTGAAGTCAACACATGAGTCAAATGATCCTGATCTGCCCCAGGAGGTGCTACTCGCCTTAGGTGACCCGAACACAGCTCAGAAAGGCTATGGAGATAAACTACACCCAGATATTTTTAAGAGAATCGAGAACATTATCATTAATGGTATGAACAAAGAGATAAAAGAGGCACTTTTGAAGAATTATTTAATACCTGAAAACTGCACCCTGTTAGATGCCCCCAAAATTAATATGGAATTGCTTGGCATCCTAAAACAATCAGGAAAAGCTAGAGACAAATTACTGCAAGAACGACAGCAGGAATTAGGGGTTGCCACAGGGACAGTTTGCAGGGCAATACATCTTCTTTTAAAAGATGACTTCAATAAACTAGACATTATAAAGATGCTGACAGACTCTTCAAGATTACTAAGCAATTTGCATTTCCAATATACTGAAATTAGAAGAAAACTTATCTCACCTTTTATTGACAAGGATTTAAGCCAGAACTTAAAAGAAAATCAACGAGCGGAATTCCTCTATACAAAACTAGACGACACTGTAAAGTCTCTAACAACAATAAAGCGAGCTTCTAATATCATGAAACCTAAAGTCATTCCTGCCACAAAAAACTCTCAAGTTCCTCGACGTACAGGGCAATCCCATCAAGGAAAGAATGTGCAGAGAGGAGGAGGTCACAGGCCATTCCGGCAACAACAACCTCGGCCCCAGTTCAACCAGGGCAAGCCGCAGGACCGTCGTCAGTACCCATCCTCCGGCAGGGGTCGTGTGAGGTACCCATAGAGGTAAAGTTTGCCGCAAGGCTTAAATATTTTTACAATTGCTGGTGTAATATCACTGAGGATCCAGTTATCTTAAGTTGGATAAGGGGCTATTCTATTCCTTTCATAGCAGACCCTATACAACATAACATTCCTGATAATAACAAATTAAATAAGTCTGAAATGACAATAATTACTACTGAAATTAAAGAATTGTTGCACTTAGGAGTAGTGTCTCGGTGCGAACCAACTCCAAATCAGTTTTTGTCTAGCATATTCACAATCCCTAAGAATGATGGTACACACAGATTTATTTTAAACTTAAAATCTCTCAATAAATTTGTAGTTTCACCTCATTTCAAACTAGAAGATATCAGAACTTTATGTAAAATCTTATTACAAGGTGACTTCATGTGTACCTTAGACCTGAAAAACGCATACTATTTAGTACCGATAGACACAGATCATAAAAAGTATTTAAGATTTCAGTTAAATAATGGGTCATTATTTGAATTTAATTGCTTACCATTTGGTCTAGCTACTGCACTGTTTGTGTTCACAAAATTGTTAAAACCCCTAGTAGAATATTTAAGAAATCAGGGGATACGCTTAGTCCTGTACCTAGATGATATGATATGTATCGGTGCATCATATCAAGAATGCTTGAATAATGTTAAAAAAGCTAAACATCTTCTAGAATGTTTAGGTTTTGTCATAAACAATGAGAAGAGTTGCATGATCCCTGCAAGTACACGAGAATATTTAGGATTCACAGTAAATGCTACCAACTTGACTATAAGTCCCACTGTAAAAAACTCGTCAGAAGCTGCTGCAGCTAGTCAATAAATATCTGACAATAGAATCATGCACAATTAGAGATTTTGCTAAACTGTTGGGTAACTTAGTGTCAGTTTGTATGGCGGTTAACTATGGCTTTGTTTATACAAAGAATTTGGAAAGGGAAAAGTTTCTGGCTTTAGAAAATTCTAAAGGGGATTATGAGGGTATTATATATATGAATAAGAATATAAAGACTGACTTAAATTGGTGGAAGGTTAATATTATTAAGGGATACTGTCAAATCAAACAATATAACTTTAATTTAGAAATTTATTCAGATGCATCCACCACTGGCTGGGGAGCCTTTTGTAACTCTGAGACTGCTAGAGGCTATTGGTCAGATCAAGAGAAATCATTTCATATAAATTACCTAGAACTGTTGGCAGCATTCTTTGCCTTAAGGAGCTTTGCCAACGATCTGCGTCATTGTGAAATTTTGATTAGAATCGATAATACTACCGCCATATCTTATATCAATCGCATGGGCGGAGTTCAGTACCCTAAACTGAATAGTATTGCTAAACAGATCTGGCAGTGGTGCGAAGCTCGCCACCTATGGATCTATGCTTCTTACATAAAATCGAGGGATAACAAAGACGCAGATTGTGAATCACGTATCATAAATATAGATACGGAATGGGAACTTTCTCATCAAGCTTTTGACATAATTAGTTCGAAATTTGGTATTCTGGAGATAGACTTATTTGCTTCAAGAATTAATAAGAAATGCGAAAAGTACATTTCTTGGCATTTACGGTTAAGTGGACGCCATTTTTCTTCTATGCATTTCCGCCTTTCAGCTTACTTCTAAAGGTTATGCAAAAAGTTAGAACGGATGGTGCGCTAGGCATAATCGTTTTTCCCTCTCAGCCATGGTACCCACTGCTGAAAGCACTCACTGTTTCAGAAATTGTTATTCTCGAACCCTCTGACAGTCTTCTCACATCTCCTTTCAGGACTCAGCATCCGTTACACAGACTTTCCCTGGGGGCCTGTCTCTTATCAGGGAAGCATTCAAACGAAAAATGATGTCAAATGATGCAGTTCAAATTATGATAGCTTCTTTATCTCAAAACACATTAAAACAATACAATAGTTGTTTACGGCAGTGGTGGCAGTTTTGTCAGATAAATGAGATAAATGTTTTAGAGGCTTCTATTCCGAAAATTGTATCGTACTTAACTTCTGTTTATGCTAAAGGAGCTTCCTATCAAACACTGAACTGCCACCGATCAGCCCTATCTCTCATTATTGGCACTCATATCGGCACAGATGACCGAGTAAAACGTTGGTTTAAGGGTATATTTAAATTACGCCCGATTAAACCAAAGTATGATAGTACCTGGGATCCACAATGTGTTTTATCGTATGTTAAGCAGTGGTACCCACTTGATAGCTTAGTTTTAGAAAAGCTTACCAAGAAGTTAGCTATACTTTTAGCGTTATCTACAGGTCAAAGAATCCAGACTTTATTTAGTATACATACTAAAAATATTTTGGTTTCTCATGATAGAGTGGAGATTGTAGTAACAGACATTTTAAAAACGTCTGCCCCTGGTAATTCTTGTTTAAAGATATGTCTTGAAGGCTTTGTTAATCAGCCTGAAATTTGTCCTGTCAAAACGCTCTTACAATACTTAGAAGCCACTAGCCAGCTTAGAGCAGGAGAGGACTCTTTAATTTATCTGTTCATAACATTTAAGAGACCACATAAGAAAGCCTCATGCCAAAGCATTAGCCGTTGGATTAGAGAAGTCATGAGGGAGAGTGGAATTGACACTTCTAAATTCTCTTCACATTCCACTAGACATGCTGCAGCATCTCGTGCGCATAGAGAAGGTCTCACTGTGGATAGCATCTTAAAAGCAGTAGGTTGGTCTACTAGATCCTCAACATTTGCCCGACATTACAATAGACCGTTGCAGTCTGACAGTGACCAAATTAAGTTTGCAAGAGCGGTTTGCGGTACTTAAGTATAATTAGGTACATCATTTAATTTCGAACACTAGTTCAAAGGCTTTAACTACCAATAACTGATTAAGAGGTTACCGAGGACTGATTTTATCTTACGTTATAAGTTTCTTATTTTAAGAAGAGTAATTCTTAAAGAATTATGGTCTTTATTATAATAAATAAGTTTTGTTTAAGTTTAATTTTGGTTGTGACTGAAGTTACAATAAAAAAGTCTGATTTAAATTAAGATGTTATTTTCTCTAAACATCTACATTGTTATATCTCGGACTAAGTACGAATATAATGATAGGATTAAACGAACTTACCTGAAGTGAAGTTCTATCCTAATTATATGAAGTACTTAGTCCGAGATATATACCTACTTCCCACCCCCCGCATACCCTGTAATTAGCTGTAGCTCTAAATTAATGAGATTGACTCTTGGGTGACGCGGAACGTCACATTTTTTGTTTTTTTTTTATATATTTGAAGGACGCGGATACGAGCAAGATTTAGCGATTGCTGCATTGTTATATCTCGGACTAAGTACTTCATATAATTAGGATAGAACTTCACTTCAGGTAAGTTCGTTTAATCCTATCATTATCTACTGGCACACGTTACGCGAAAAATGTATCAAAAATAAAGCTTGACTCAGCGTCGTTATTACTTCGTACAGCGCGCGGCGTATGCGACGTTGCCGTCTGGCACGAGTGGCAGAAATCAAGCAAGCGTAAAAATCTGTAAAAGTCACGTCAAATGAATGTACAGATTGAATAGCCTTTTTGTTCCATTTCGTACAGCTAGCCCTCTAACGGCAAAGGGAAAATGTGTTAAAAGCTATTTCAATTTTGAAAACTCGGAGCGAAAAAACATATTTTGTGCTGTATATATCCGAGGACTTCTAGAGTGTTGTATACAGGGTCCAACTTAATATACTGACACTTTTTTAAGGGGATGATCAGACCATCAAACTGAACAACTTTCTCTATGGCAGGGTTGGAAAAAAAACAGTTTTTTTAAATTTTATAAAACAAACAGTTCAAATTGTTTTAAACAAGTGTTCTTTTTGTTTTTTATGTTTTTTTTCTTTTTAGTTTAGGCCATTAATTTCAAGTCAATTATACCTGTAATATTTCATTTCTAGACTAGGTATTTTCAAATTCGCCATAGTAAATTCAATATTTACAAAAAAAAAAGAGCAATGGATGCACATTTATTTTATTTTATTACATATTCTAATCAATACTGAATGCTTTACATTCACCCTGCATTTTCTAACTTAAGTATATTCATTTTTAATAGGGGAAACCCCAACATTTGTATTATTTTATATTAAAATTAGGGGAATACCCACTATAGTCGAGGGATGGCGAACCATTAGCGCGCGTGCCAGCGGAGGAAAGCGACAAAATAATTCGGGCACGCCTATAACTAAGGAATCTTCAGTGTCAGGCATATTTAGTTGTCTGAAGAAATCGGTTTTTGCTATCATAACATTATTTTCATCTACCTATGCTGGTGAGTCTTTATTTTCAGAAATAGGTAATATTTAAAACTCGAATCGAAACCGTTAGTCAGACAACTCAAGTTCAGCTTGCATTCTGCTAAAAATAACAACGTGAGCCATTAGATTTATATATTACTAGCGTAAGGATAGGCCCGTCAGAATATTTTACAAAAACCTTCTTCATAGAAAGAAAAATTTGCGCCATCTGTCATAACTCGTATACGAACTATATCGTGTCATATATTTGTAGTGCTCTAAATTGACATTTTTCCTTGCATTTTAGAGCCAACGAACTGGGGACAATAGTCAAGCTCATAGGCCATGTCCTTACGCTAGTAATATACAGGGTGGTCCAAATAGTGACGTCAACAATTTTTTTTTAGATTCCTCACACCTGGGGGTATCCAAAAATACCCCATGTATGTTCCGCGATTTTTTGTAGTTTAGAAGTTATGAATTTTTAAAGGTATTTTTGAGAATTTTCTACCAGAGCGGCTTAAAACTGTCATAACTTTTTTCATAGCATGAATTTTTTAAATTTTATTTTTGTAACATGATTGTCTGAAAACACTCTTTTACACGTAAAATAATCAGCAACACAACATCCACACAAGCTACCGAAAAAAGGGTCCAAACTGAAAACTTTAGGTTTGAATTGCACGGAGCAAAATTTTCAAAGTTCTCTTAAAAATACAAAATGGAAGTTCCATAGGTTAAAACTAATTTTAAAAACTTCGGTGATAATTCAACTTACCATACAAGAAATAATAAGTGGTTCTGAATAGGCCATTTTACGCTGGAATCGGCATCCAAAGTTAATTAGGTAGAAAATCCGCTAAGAAAAAATGTTGTTCCAAAAAATAGTTTTAGCAATATTTTTTATTCTTATGGCTAACATTAGTCGAATATTTTCAAAAACATTTAAATAAACTAAAATTCAACGACCAGTGAAACATTTTAAGATAACACAAAAATACCATGATTTAGTCACTAACAAAAATGCGTCACTGATCGTAGAATTTCAGTTTATTTAAATGTTTTTGACAATATTCGACTAATGTTAGCCATAAGAATAAAAAATATTACTAAAACTATTTTTTGGAACAACATTTTTTCTTAGCGGATTTTCTACCTAATTAACTTTGGATGCCGATTCCAGCGTAAAATGGCCTATTAAGAACCACTTATTATTTCTTGCATGGTAAGTTGAATAATCACCGAAGTTTTTAAAATTAGTTTTAACCTATGGAACTTCCATTTTGTATTTTTAAGAGAACTTTGAAAATTTTGCTCCGTGCAACTCAAACCTAAAGTTTTCAGTTTGGACCCTTTTTTCGGTAGCTTGTGTGGATGTTGTGTTGCTGATTATTTTACGTGTAAAAGAGTGTTTTCAGACAATCATGTTACAAAAATAAAATTTAAAAAATTCATGCTATGAAAAAAGTTATGACAGTTTTAAGCCGCTCTGGTAGAAAATTCTCAAAAATACCTTTAAAAATTCATAACTTCTAAACTACAAAAAATCGCGGAACATACATGGGGTATTTTTGGATACCCCCAGGTGTGAGGAATCTAAAAAAAATTTGTTGACGTCACTATTTGGACCACCCTGTATATGTCTTTGACGTGAGCCTAATATAGCATCTAATTTACAACACCAGAAATCACACAAAATTAAAACAGTAGGTAAACATTACCACGTAATATATAAAGAGTACAAACATAAGTACATGGTATTTGATGTAGGTATAAATTTCGAGTTGCAAATAGTTTTAAGCGTCTAGTTTTATTTTTTTTACATTAAATTACTGTTTTACAATAGCGTAGACTGAACTGGTTGTATTTCAAGCTATTTAGAGTCCTAAATATTAATTTATTTTCATTTATTTCCATTCATTCGCAATGAAAAGTAGTTTTAAACCTTGTTTTTTTCTTGATGTTTTATACATTGTTTAAAACTTGTTTTAATCTGTGTTTTCTAACACTTGATAAAAAACACGGTTTTAATTCAAAATGTTTTAACACGTGTTTTAAAACAATTTGTTTAATCATACCAACCCTGCTCTATGGCACCACAAACGAAATCGCAAAATAAAAAATCAGCCATTCCATACAAAACTGCAAACTTACTCGAACCAAATGTATGGGACACCTGATTTTTTTTTGCGATTTCGATGTTGGTGCAATAGAGAAACTTGTTCAGTTTGACGGTCTGATCATCCCCTTAAAAAAGTGTCAGCATATTAAGAAGGACCCTGTATGTAAAACCAAAATCATTTACAAATTTCTGTCAAGGGTTATACCTACTCCTAAAATACTCTTTAAATTTATGTTGTTCATTTTGTCGGCCTGAAGCACTGCCTTATGTAATGCATTTCAGTTTATACCCCGTATTTTCATTTTTATTTATTCTTATATTAAAAATGTGGCTCTATCGTCATAGTGTTGATGTTTTTGATGATTTTGCCGAGCGAGAGAAATTATGCTTGATTTTCTTCGGTAATAAAACAATTAACTAAATATTTGGTGACCTCAAGGATTGTTTTATGCAAAGAAACACACAATTGAGCCACCACAAAATGAAGCCTCGTGGCAAGCCGGGAAGCAGGCCACCGCCCAGTAACAAACTCGCAACGAGACTCCTGTATTCTCTTTACCATCTTGAAGAGATTTCACATAATTCTGTTTTACCACACATCATAATTAAACCTTTAAGTAATTACGACCTGTATGAACACAAATCCATGAACATTACCTGCTCAAAGCTTTGCTCGCTTCGCTCTGCTTCCTTCGGCTCCGCTTTGCTTCGGAGCAGTATAATTGGCGCTCCGTGGTCTGTTTAACACAAAACTGTCCTTAGAAACGTCGCTTGTGATAAATAGGTAGTTTAAAGGGTTAAATAACGGGTAGTTGTTTTAGTTTTGACTATGAATAAGTACCCTTATTGAACAGTGTTACGATACTTTTATCTTGATATTTTAATAAAAATTTTATGCCACTTTGTAGCTGCATACTACCCACTATTTAACCCTATTTAGCTACATAATAACTAAGATGTTTTTATATGTACCCATGGTACAATAATATACTGCGCCTGGTATTCTCTTCCGATCACGTGACTCACCACGTGACTGACACTGACTGACACAAGCCTACGTCATCATCATCATACCCTTTTACCATGTTTAGCGGCCATTTTTTTGTGACGTAGGCTTGTGTCACTCTGGGAATAGAAGACCTTGTTTTTTAGACTATGTATGTACCTAGATGCGTTGCCCGCGCTCCAAAATGGCAACAAAAAAGAAAGGTATTTGCCCGGCTTTCACCACAGACTATTATATGTACTACGCTTTCACATAGTCACGCGCCGTCTAGTGTACGGACTACACGTCAAAATATTCGCGACATTTTAAAGTGCAGTGATGTTTGCGTATGACGCGTCTATTTGTAAAACGTCATTGCATGATAATATAGAAGTTTTCGAGATGGAATCACGGCGTGTCAAGTGAAGAAAGATGCATTGAAAAATTTTAGTGACTTGCATACTATTTTTATGTAGGTTATAAATAGACACAAAGTTTTGCTATTTATAACCAGATTTTGATGAAGCATAAGTCAGAGATATTCCGAAACTTCAGAACATTGCAGTACCGAGATTTTGATGATGTGCTTCTAAATTGTTTGTAACTCAACTCAACTCACTAAAGTTTGGTTATATTTAACCACAAACATTTTTCAGTGTGGCTAGGGTAGCCCCGCAAACATTGTATTAGAAACCTTATGACTAGTGATCGGTAACTATTGTGCAACTCGCGGCAAACTCTAGGGGTGACAATTATAACACATATCATTGGGTAAGAATTACAATGTTATCATCTCGTTTTCTTTTAGTTTTTTTCTAATACGGCCCCAAATTAGAGTTATTTTTACGTTTCGGATTGTTAAATTTTTTTCTGTTTGTGAAAGGCAAAGGGAACTTACCCATACAGCCATGTGCAGTCAGTAACTTCGTCAAGCTTGAGATTTGAAGTGCGATATTGTTTTTCATACGAAAGGCGTAAGAACATTACGAAGATCAAGGTGTCGAACTTGACGTGTTCTCTACTGTATCTATGTATCATATTGGTAATTTCATAACATAATTGAAATGGCACACAGATTAGAACATGAATTTTAAGAATAAAAATAAAAACTCAAGGCCGCAAAAAACTCTCATATTACCAACCCTGAAAATGCCGCGAATCGCACAATAGTAACCGATCTATAGTTATGACTTAGTGGCCTCGTACGCCTGGAAGAAATGGGGAGGTGCATTCTAAGCAAAACACGGCTATACCGATTCGAGGCTGGGATCGAACCGCCGTTCCCTGCTCGGAAGGCCAAGCTGCTAACCACTAGACCACCATTCTCGAATAAACTGAAGACAACGCCTCATTTTAAATTAAATCTCTTACCTTATTTACATACCGTACGGAAATCCGACTAAATTAAATATTCAATTTGAAACTTAATAGCTTTCAGGCTCTTTCAGTTGTTCGTAAGACGTTCGGTCTATTAGGAATAGGCACAGAGCCTACTCTGTGCCTATTCCTAATACTATGTAAAGGGACACTCTATTCTATATCTTAGTTGATACTAAAATTAGTAAACCTGCCTGCCTGAGAGAAATGAACAGTAAAAGGATTCCGATTCGACGCAAGTTCTGAAATATAAACACTCTAAGAGCCGATTAAGCCCGATCACATTCCAACTGACGCGGAATCCCGGCGAGAATCCCTCCAAACTTACATAAAAGATCCTCCAATCCCGGCAAAGTTTTAATCCCCACTTTTTCCTTATCATGTGTCCTGGTAAGCCCCGTAAAGGTGCAGGCAAAGTAAAACGGTTCGCGTTTGCGTTTTCGATATCTGGTGTGGTGTCCGATCGCGCTTTAAAACATCTACAGGGTGAAATTGATATCATTGGCATCCTTTTAAACTAAGAGTCTACCCATCAAACTCAACAACTTTTACTATGGGAGCAAACCGATCGGAGCAACTAAAAATCAGCTGTCCCATACTAAACTGCAATGCCTACTCGACTCAAATATATGCAACAGCAGATTTTTTTTGCTGCGATCGGTTTGCTTCTATAGTAAAAGTTGTTCAGTTTGATGGGTAGACTCTTAGTTTAAAAGGATGCCAATGCTATCAATTTCACCCTGTATATTCCTTATTCAATTTCAGTTCTAATCACATTGCAATCAATTTATTATTCATCATTATCATCAGCCTATCATCGTCTGCTGAAAATAGGCATCTCCCAAGGCGCGCCACAAAACTCTGTCCTCGGCCTTCCTCATCCAGTCGCTCCCCGCTATTTTTTTTTAGGTCGTCTGTCCAGCGGGCAGCAGGGCGTCCCACACTACGCCTACCAGTTAGCGGTCTCCACTCTAGAACTCTGACACCCCACCGATTGTCAGTTCTTCGGCAGATATAAATGACCAGCCCATTGTCACTTCAGCTTGCTAATATTCTGAGCTATGCCAACTACTTTAGTTCTCTGACGTATCACTTCATTTCTGATGTGATCTCTCAGAGAAACACCGAGCACAGCTCACTCCGTAGCTCGCTGAGCGACCTTGAATTGATGAACTAGTCCTATCGTCAGGTACAAGTTTCCGCACCATAGGTCATTACTGGCAGGATGCACTGATTGAACACCTTCGTTATGAGGCATTGTGGTATAGCCGAGGAGAATATATGACGGAGCTTCCCGAAAGCAGCCCATCCTAGTTGGATGCGCCTAGCGACCTCCTTGTCGAAGTTGTTTCTAAGTAGTCTATAGACTAGACTAGAATAGACTATAGTCTATTCAAGGTTTAATTTATTATTCAACTGTGCTGAATTTCGTATCACGCTAATGTTAACTCATTTACTAGGGTAAGGGGAGGTTATTCCGTGATACACCTAACAATTTTTGTTATAACTCAAATAAAGATTAACTGATTGATATGGGATATTGTTTAAAGTTTTGGGCATATATTTGATCTTAATTTATGAATACACACAGTTTGATACTAGATTCTTCATTCATAAATTTGTGATATTTGCTTGGTGATAAAGTGACATAGGTAAATTCGTGGTAAGGTATGGTAATTTCGTGACAGTGGATAGGTAATATTGTGATAGACCAAACTCATAGGATTTCGAAATAATACATACTGAAATAGGTAATACCAAAAAATCCTTTTTAGGAACAGAACGTCATACGTTAATCCTAGAGTAAAACGCCTTTCTAGAAATATTCTAAATAACCAGCTGCTTATGAATCCTATATTTCTGCACAGTCATAAGAGTCATAACATTTAATATAGTATAGGTCATCTTCATCAGGAGCAATTATTCAATGTCAGAATATAATATGCTACTTCACAATGTACAGGGTGTTAGGGTAAACAGTTACACTACTTTGAGGGCTGATTGTACCCTTGATACTGAACAACTTTCCCAAAGAAACCTATAAGAAATTAACAAAAAATCGAGCTTCCATACTAAATGCAATCAGTTGTTCGAAAGTTTGTATGAAAAGTTTTTTTGTTAATTGCTATACGGTTCATAGGGAAAGTTGTTCAGTATCATGGGTACAATCACCCCTTAAAGTAATGCAACTGTTTACCCTAACACCCTGCATACAATAAATCGGATAAATCCAAACGCTTATCTATGCTTACTTCAATATCTTATGCCAAATGCTTACTATCACACATAAAAAAAAAAAAAAAAAAAAAAAAACATTATCATTTTTTCTCAACTTCTTTCCCATTTTTTTTATTTTCTTTTTTCTTTTCTGGCTTTCTTCTCTTCTTCTGTGTAGGTACTTCCACTTCCGGTTCTTTTGTTGGCTTAGATGGGTCAGTGAAGTTGGTAAATAGTTAGTGTCATGATAAAAAAAAACTACGTCATTCACGCATAGCATAGACTAAAATACAAGATTAAAGATGTATATAAGACCATACAAGCAAAATAACCCCTAAAATTATACTTTAAGATGATTAAAATTAATTGACAAAATACCTCTATCAAATCACCAAAAAAATTTGCAAAATCACTTAAAATATTTCACACCTAACTTAAGGATATTTGAATGAAAAATTCTTGAAATCCAGTGCACAATTTATATCAATCTGTTCGTAAAACATTTAGCTATCAGTTTAATACCACATTCTTTAAATATATTACTTATTTACTAATTAAAACTTCATTTCATTATCTACTGTCGTCATTTGTCACAGCTGATTGCGATTTCGCCCTTCATTCTAAGAAAAAACTCATTGTAAGCTTGTTTCAAAAGTTACTGAGCTGAGAATCATACTACTATCTTAAGCACACTTTACTGCATGTACATACGCGGTTTTGCGTCAATTCCTTTACGGGTTAGGCCGCGGCAGACGTTTAAAAAATTATCACGAAATTACCTATATCGCGAAATAACCTCCCCTTACCCTACTAGTGACTACTAGTAACTTTAACGTTTGAGCCATCTGTCAAAACGGCTCTAACGGCTGTCAGTGTCAATGAGTTGTCAAATGATTAGTGCGATATCAAAAGTGTAAAAAATGTGTTTCGTATGCGGTCCAATGTCGTTTCAGTGGGGATTTATTTAGCGCGATCGGTTCCCTGATTCTTATCTAAACTATTATAAAACTGTAACAGAAGTGTGTCTGTACATTGAAGATATTTAGGTACAAAAAAAAAATTACGACATGGTTTTTACCTGTCCCTGATTCCAAATCACCGATTTTTTTGATTTTTTGTCTGTCTGTTTGTTTGTTTTTTTGTTTGTATGTTTGTTTGTTTGTTTGTTTGTTTGGGTGTTTGTTTGTTCGAGTATCACGCAAAAACTACTGAACCGATTTTGATGAAACTTTTTTTGTTTGATAGCTTATCATCTGACTTAAAATCTGGTATATAATTTATGCGGACGAAGTCGCGGGTAAAAGTCAATTATAAATTTAGCCGAAGACGTAACAAATCTCGTCCCATTAATGGGACTACGAGATAATCTCTGTTGTTTTTTTAAGTCCTAGATTATAAATTGTCCAAGATAATTTTCCAAAATATTAATTTGCTAGCAAGATTTAGGCCTCTTTAATATAATATGCCTAAGGACAGCTTTGTGTTTCTCAAATTAATATCGGAGTTCGGGGACCAAGATTTAATTTGGGTTGTCAAGACGTTTCTTAGAGTCCCATAGTCAACAAGGAACCCTTATAATTTCACCATGTCCGTCCGTCTATCTGTCCGCCTACCTCTCTGTCTGTCGTAATAAAGTTTATAATTATTAGTTTCAACTAATAATAAAATGGAAAATTTCGTTAATGATAATTATGTTAATTCATGGTACAAAATATTGTCCGACTATTAGTGAGGGGCAACTACGGAACCCTGTTCTGTGCATGGCCCGACACTCACTTGGCCGGTTTTTTATTTCACCAAGGTAAATTAAAAAAAAATTCAAACAAAAATTCTGAGTAGAGCCTGGTGTTTATAATTTGCCCGAGGATAATAATTTGATTTTTATTTGTCTATACAGGGTGTAAGTGACAGCCTAGCAAATACTGAAACACTGTAATCTAAAATACTACAACCTTTATTGTTTAAAAATTGACGCTCTCAGTCAAGTAAAAAGTTGTAACCCTAAAAATACAAATTTTAAGAAAAAATGCTTCACAACTTGCAAATTCATGTAAGAACTGGGCATTCTCTTTAAATTGAGGCAATTTTAATTGAGATTGGCTGACGAATAAACATTGATGAGCGCGCTCCATACAAACGAAGTTTGATTCTATTTTGAATATTAACCAAATAAATTTAATGATTTTTTTAACACGATCCGTAAACTAATATCATTGTCTGTGGTATATCAGATTTCCGTTATGTTATATAGTTTCAAAGTTACACTGGCTCAAAGATTTCTATACAAAAAAAAGCGTCTATTTTTAAACTGAAAAGGTAGTAGTATTTTAAATTACCTGCATTTAAAAAAATATATATATCGAAATCGGAGTAGTTTTGACGGGTTCCGAAGTAAAAACCTTCAGGAACTCCACATGAAGTTAGGAATTGCATCTTGTGTGTTGCCAATTGTATCTTGTGTGCTGCCAATTGTATCTTGTGTGCTGCCATTGACGAACCCTGCGTTGCGGATTCGATTTTTTCGGTATTTTATTTGGGTAAAATAATTATAATAAAATAAAATGCATTTTTAAAATAGCGATTTCGAGACCCATAGATAAAGTTGTTTAGTTTGATAATCTGATCAGCCGCTTAAACACCGTCAGCATATCAAGAAGGACCCTGCAGTTTAGCTATTCGAGCATTCAAGATGCAGCCAACAAGACGAGATAAGCACACAGATTGCAATGTTGAACTAATCTAGATTGAATTACCGCCCGTGTCTGTCCTTCTGTTAACAGAGGCTGGACAGATTAATTCAATTTGAGATCACTTCGATTGATTTACTAGAGGCATGTCCTTGATCAGGCTCACTACTTGTCACTTAATTTGGGTACTGCTAGAGGTAAGTGCGACGGGCCGCATCCGGTCGGGCAAATCCGGAAAATTTGCATTTAGTATGGGAAGTCCAATTTTTTTTTTAAACTAATTTTAATATGTTTCTAAGGGAAAGTTGATCAGTATCATGGGTACAGGCACCCCTTAAAGTAATGCAACTGTTTACCCTAACAACTTGTATATAATTTGTATTATATCGTTGTCTAGTTATCATAATACAAGTCCAGGCTAGATCCTGGTACTTTAAATGTGACTAGATCATTAAAATTTGTGTGACAATGACTAAGATGTTTGCTAATGCCTATTGCTATGGTATGCTATGCCGGGCCGGAGCGGATCGCATTATTGCGCAGCGGATTTCCGTCCGTACGATGCGGCCCGCTCCGCTCCGATGCAGTCCGTCGTTGTTACATACCAAGCGGATCTTTTTACAACGTCTGCAGTCTTAAAACCCGTCCATGCGTTGCGACCCGGCACGCTCTAGTGTACAAAGTACGCATTTCCCGCTACGAGGGAGAGCAGTCGGTATTACGTACATAAGTTAGAAAAACTCATTGATATGACATGTTGTCCGTGAGGCTGGACCTCAAGATTGAGTTTCCATAGGTCGCCATAACGCACCACCGACTTTCTAAGATTAATGACGATGTAAAACTTATAAAACCGAAAAGATTTCGAGTGGCGACCGCGTACTTACCGGAAAGCGCAGCGTGGGTAGGCCCGTCAAACGGTGGACCGACGACCTGGTGAAGGCAGCGGGAACCCTTGGGGGAGGCCTATGTCCAGCAGTGGACGTCCATCGGCTGAGATGATGATGATGATGATGGAATTTATAAAACTTTACTGCAAAAAACAAAATTAAAATCATCGGGATAAAAGGATCTACGTCCATTGACCAACTAAAGAAAATAAACAAAATCCTTATTCCAAAATCCTACGTCCCGTACAAATTAAGTCCCAGTACAGCTGGGAAATCCCATTCCGAGTGTGTCCCCAAAAACGCGGATTACACTGGAAATGGAATAAAAACGGGACAGATTTCCCGCGGGATCGATTAGCCGGGACTGCTTGGATGTCCGGTCACCTTTAAATCCCAGGGGCACCTTTAGTGGGACATTTGTAATCACTGTTTTAAGCGAACAGATTGTTTCCTTGTTTTACAAGAAATCCATTTGAGGAATCAGATTCTCAAAGGATTAAAATAGACTCGGTACTCTTTCTTTCTTATGTACACACGGCGACAGGTCAGGTTACCCTGTTTGGACTTTGAACTACTAGAAGTTGAACGCTGCGAATCGTGCGAGAGGGTGCGGTATGTTGTTGTTGTTTCGTCTCACAGCACGCTGCGCCCGCGCCGGCAGCCGCGTCTATGCAGGCTCTCTACCGCACTATTTTGTGTTTTGTACGTAGTGTAGTTATGGGTATATAGGGTGCGTAACCTGATATGTCGCCGTGTGTACAAACTGGAAAACTTTTCCCTTGAATAAAAAAGTCGTTTTTCGGACTGAAAGTGTGTGAGCAGCTGGAACAGCTGGAACTAGTCAAAGGTAAGTATTTAGATTTTTCAAGATGGTGGTCACTAAAAAATGATTTTTTAGGTTTTTTTAATGACCCCGGGCACGTCAGTAGCTAATTGCATGTTTGTATTGTGACAAATCCACCATAATTGTTTGCTTATTTCCTATGAGTTCCTTGGGGAAAGTTGTTCAGTACCATAAGTACAATTCAAAATTTTTTATTCAAAATAATATCATATAGATAGCTTTTTGACGTCATTTTTTGACTCTACCACCGCGTCGGATGGTGTTCCGTTGAGAGAAGATGCGGCCAGAAACTCTACAACACACATCTTTTAAACAAAACAAAATGTACAAAGTACAATTAAAATACAATATTGCATTACATAGTGTAATATTGTCAAGACCAGACATTTTGGTCATTCAAATAATCATCGAGTTTATAGTAACCTTTTTTACAGAGGACTTGTTTAACATGAGACTTAAACTTTTTGTCTGGTAAGTTTAGATCATCCTTTATAGTAATGCACCTATCTATCTACCACCTAATTTAAAATATCTAATCTGATTAACTCCGGTGACTGAATCAGCCTTGCTGCTGATGGTTGCAAAAAGTATACTAAACTTATCTCTTATACTATAATGAAAGCACAAGTAGTTCAAAATTTGCTTTTTCTTACGGATATGAAAAAATAACCAAAAAAAAACCATTGGAAAAAACATCCTCTTCACCTCTACTACGTTAAAAATTGGACCAGTTTAACAATATAAACAACCTGGACGTCTAAATTTGTCAGTTGCAAAATTAAATCAAAACTTTATTCAGGAACTGCAGGTAAAACTTATGTTTTATTAAACAATAAACTAAACCGTTTTATGTTAATTTTGTTTAGAATCAGAACTACACTGTTACACAGGGTGTGCATAGAGTAGTAACAGGAAAATTAAGCATAACTTCTCTAACGAATTTTGTAGTTATTTATTACTGCTACAGTTAGGACACTCCCTGCTGTGCATGGCAGAAATCCCAGAAAATAGTAGGCACTGGTGTTTTCCTCTCTCACTCGCACGTGTGCTGTCGCACATGCTTACCTTTCGTCAGTTTTCCTTTAACTTTATGTGTTTCTTCTTAACTACCACTACATACCGCATACAAGGCTGCCGACGCGCGCGACACATGTATGATTTTGCACTGACATAAGCAACGGAGTAGTGCGACATTGAAATGGAAAATCACGTTGCATTGTTTCGTGCCCCGCTACCCGCACCTACCGCTATAAATGGTGACTTCGAGCCTGTACAAAATTTTCAACATGAATGATATCCTCCTCAGACCTGGGCCTCAATTGCGCTATTTTATAAGGTTTTACCGTTCGGACGGAACGTTTTTGGTTTTGGTTTAGTTTTGGTTTAGATTTGGTTTAGCTGATGTAAAAATGCTTTTTTTTTTTAACGGTTAAATCGTTGACGTTACGAAAGCAAAACCAAACTCAAAACGTTTAAGCCGTAATCGTTTCAAGTTTGGTTACCACCATACACTTACCATACACCTACCACACACCTACCACGCACTTACCATACACCTATCACGCACCTCTACCACGCACCTACCACGCACCTACCACGTACCTGCCACGCACCTGCCACGCACCTACCACGCACCTACCACGCACCTACCACACACCTACCACGCACCTACCACGCACCTACCACGCACCTACCACGCACCTACCACGCCAGAAAATTCGATCGAACGGACATCGAAAGTTACGCCAACGTATCTTCCGAAAAAAAACTAAATCGTTACCGTTAATATAATTAGCGCGATACGAATTGTGCATAACGTAACGTTTTTGGTTGTGGTTTTGTTTTGGTAGTATCGTTCAAAATTAGCGCGATTGACCCCCCTGACGTCTCTAACAGGTAACAGGTGACCTTTTTTCTAGCGCTGCCTTCTAGCAATTTTTATGTGAAATAGTCCGTAATTATTAGTTTTAGTCACAATAGTCGGGTCTGAGGAGCATTATAAGCAGTGCGAACTTGAAATGGCCAATCACGTTGCATTGTTTCGTGCCCCGCTACCCGCACCTACCGCTATAAATGGTGACTGTACAAAATTTTCATCATGCGGTATCTGTTGGGGGTAATCTGTGTTAACTACTTACCTCAAAAATTACTGTACCATTTAGGTGGAAATAGCCTTTGAAAACTTATGTATACAATCTATCGACTCCAGGCCAGTCCAAATATTTAAATTTGTAGTGACACTAGTTAGCTGCTATAGGCTAAACCTTATTGAGTTATGTCAAAGTTAGTTTCGGGTTCGCGTGTTTGTTCATAATTCAGTTTACAGTAAAGTTGTGACCCTGTTCATTATAAGGGAACATAGTGGTCGAATCAACTAGTCCCCAAAACTAGATTAGAGTAACAAATAAAACAAAAACTATTGTTCACCAACTATGGCTTCGGTGGACAATCGACTGAATTCCATTTTCGGGATGATTGCTTTGGCTGGAATCGTCGGAATATTATTTTCTTTGTTTTACGCTTCTAGGGTATCTAATAATAAAGGAATAAAAAGAAATAGATAAATGACTAAACGACTTCGTTCGTTCTTTAAATGATTTAGTTTGTGCTGGCTTCCGTCATCGTACTGAGATAAAATACAAACCAGATTTTTTTAAATCTGTTCATAAGCTTTTAATAAACACAAATAGATTCATCAAATTCAGTCCAATTTTTGCGTGATGCTCGAACAAACAAACAAACAGAAGACATAAATACATCGTTGATTTGAAATAATGAGACACCTAAAACTATATCGTAATTTGTTCTCTATATTTTACTGTGTATGTTTTGGTGTAAAATAAAGTATATTGATTAATTGATTGATTGATTAGTTTTTTTTAAAAGACTTAGATTAAAAACCTTCTTCAATGTAGACGCACTTCTGTTACCGTTCATTAGAAAAAAGAAGAATGGCGAAACTGAGTCTAGTCTTTTTTACATAAAACGTCGAGTCCTTTACTGTGAATTTTATTTGACACTACACATATCGCTAAGTATCATTTACGTACGGTATCTCTAGAGTTACTTTATTCTTTAGGTATTGATTATATTGGAAAGTGGTCCTTATAGTAGTATTTTTAGGAAAACACGAAAAAACCTTTTTAACGTTTATTCTTCAATTATTTACTATAAACTTATTTAACATACTTCAGCAGCCAGCCCCTGAACTTGGCTAAATCGGTAAACAGTACATATTGGCTGGTGTCACAGATCGCGACATCTCTTCTCGCGACACTCAGTGACACAACACCTCTGATGTACCACGCTCCAGGAGAATTACTGGCGGAATCTCCTGGAGTATCAGGAACGAAGACATGGAAGCCACCTCCACTATCCCCGTTGCAGGCTGAGGTTCCTGGAAAGAATAAACGCTCATTCTGTGTCGAAAAGAAGAAGAGTGGTAGGATGTAAATTTGTAAAAAATTATACTTTATTATCTCTACCTTATCTCGAGACATAAGTCGTCGCTTTTCTTACGAAGTGACCTATCTGTCATTTTTGACGTAACTGCACTAAAAATACTATGATAATAATTTGAAGCTTCTTGATGATAATGTACTTTTGAAGCTCTATCGGTCTATCTAATCGACGTTTGGATATCTTCTACCATTTACTAGTTATTTCAGAAATACAATTATTCTTACGAAGTGACACTTTTACCTATTTTTAATTGGATAAATACAAACTTTTTAATAATACAATCTACATTTGCGGTCTTGAATCACAGATTATAAAAGTATTTATTTTATTTTCATAATACTTTATTTGAGCAAGCTGCAGAGCTATATTTGCTTAAAAAAGTGTAGAGCGCGCAATCGAAAAAAGCTTGTCCTGAACAATATACTCGATGTCAGTTAGGTCACTTCGTAAGAAAACGACGAAGTGTCCCGGAACTTTGGGAGCCGTGTGTGGGGCCGAAACTAGTAGAGGTCTGTCAAACAATTTGATCTAATTAGTAATGTGACACCAACCGGCAACTATCCCAGTATAGAAGTGCATCCAAAACAGTCCCTGGCCAGTGCAGGACTATTTTAAGGAGTATTTACTCACGGGCCGTAACCTGGACCTTTGGAAGGCGTACGGGAAAGGTTCAACACAATAGAGGCCATTTTGAGACACTTTTATCTATATGCAGTAAGATAAACCATTGCATATTGTTATTATATCAAAATTACGGTGGCTCAAAGATTTTTGTCTCATGTAACTATTGTATTATATTGCTGTTGGTTTTCCAATAAAATAAAAACAAAATATTATATAACAAAATATAATTTTGAACCAATCCTTAATTTAATCCTAGCATTGAAAATGTATGCTTTAACTGTGGGTTGTCTGTGGGTTGGCTACATGCGGAGGACATACAACGCCCTGCGCGTGCAGTATAACAACGCGTTCAGGGTGCTGATGGGGCTGCCAAGGTTTTGTAGTGCCTCTAATATGTTTGCGGAGGCGCACACTGATGGGTTCCAAGCGATAATACGAAAGCGGTGTGCATCTCTGCTGGGCCGTATGCGCAGCAGCCCCAACACCATCCTGCGCGCGTTGGGATACAGATGGGACTCCCCAATGCTACAACGCTGGGTGCGCTTGCATGCCACCTTGTGATTGCCCGCATCTTTGTTGGATAGGGAATTTTTTGTGATTATTATTTTCTTTTTTATAACTAACATAGTTTGTAAGATCATTGTTACTAAGACTACTATGGATCTGAGTCATCTGATAAATATAATGAATTAATTTAATTTAACGAAAATCTAACAAACCACATGCATAGAGATTAGTATCTACATATCATGTTTAAAAAATGACACTGTCTTTAATTGGTTAGCATTGAAAATAGGATGAAGCTTCATTTGTATGTAACGCGCTGGGGCGCTCTACATCTGATTACGTACCGTTATTTAATCCAGCGCAAAATTTTCGATTGTTTAAAGTCTTTCCAAAGAAGACAGGGTTACTCTTGATACAAGCAACTTCTGATATCTTGGGTATAGTAGCTTGTTTCAACTGTGCAGATAATTCGTCTGTATGGTCAAAACCCCAGCCTACCACCTGGAAAAAATGAAATAACTTAATCGTCAACAACAGCCAATATTTTAAGAATGTCATTAATTTTATTTTATTTTTATTTTATTGGAAAACCAACAGCAATATAATACAGTAGGTCATCAGCAGGTCTTCGCTGTCTACGCCGCCATTTCCATGATATCACGCAAGTAAATAATTACATAACACAGACTGCTCTCAAGCGGTGAAGGAAAACATCGTTAGGAAACCTGCATACACTGAAGAAGACATTCTCATGTGTATGTAAAGTCTACCAATCCGCATTGGGCATGCGTGGGGGACAAATTCCCATACACTCTCCCCGAGGCGAGGGTAGGCCTGTGCCCTGCAGTGGGACGTTTATAGGCTGATAATGATGAAATAATTAATATCATTATCATCAGGCATTCATCATACAAAGGGCAATGAAAAGGGCTATGCTCGGAGTTTCCCTGCGAGATCGAATCAGAAATGAAGAGATCCACAGAAGAACCAGAGTAACTGACATAGCCCAAAGAATTGCTAAACTTAAGTGGCAGTAGGCGGGGCACATTGCTCGCAGAACCGATGGCCGGTGGGGTCGAAAAGTTCTCGAGTGGCGACCGCGTACCGGAAAGCGCAGCGTGAGCCTACCCCCCTCACACGGTGGACCGACGACCTGGTGAAGGCGGCGGGAAAACGTTGAATGAGGGCAGCGCAGGACCGATCGTTATGGCGATCCTTGGGGGAGGCCTATGTCCAGCAGTGGACGTCCATCGGCTGAGATGATGATGACGATGATGATTCATCCACTGTTCCATAAACAGGCGTGAGAATATAGGTCTTTCCCATGCACTTTTTTCCGTGAGTGTCATAAGGAAATGAAGTCATGTGCAATATTTTTGTGCATGTTTCACCCTTGACATGTCATTCCATTCTGAAACGTTCAATATGCTTTAAAAGATAGCTTCTGCCGGCACCGTAATCGCAGTTTAATAACCAGTTACGATCAAGGAAGTAGTTGTAGCAAAGTTTTTGAGCATCCGAAAAGGATTAAGTATATTGTGACGTGAGTCCATAAAACGAAATTACTTACAGTACCAAAAATGGTTCCAGGTGGTAACTTTTTCTGAGCACTAGAACTCCATAAACAGGCTGGTTGAACATAGTCATTGAATGTAGCCTCTGACTTCAGTTTGAGAAGAGCTACGTCGTTGTCAAGATGTTTCGCATATGAGAATTCTTCGTGGAGTATTATTTCGAAAACCTGAAATAGAATTACCCGCAATTTTACAACTGAAAATTATAATCAGGGATTTGTCAAACCAGATTTACAATATTTATTATGATTATGGCTGCTATTTATATTCCCAAAACAAAAAATATACAGGGTGTAAAATTAAATGGGACACTTACTTGAAGGGGTGCTTCAGACCATCAAACTGAACAACTTTTACTATGGGACCAACAATGAAATCGCGAAAAAAAAATCCGCTGTCCCATACAAAACTGCAAACATAACTCAACTGAAATGCATGGGACAGCAGATTTTTTTTCGCGATTTCTATATTGGTCCCATAGAGACATACTGACTGTCGAAATTTAATAGTGATCATCATCATCATTCCCAATGATTGTCGTACTTATTCTAAACGTACTCTGAGGTTCGTAATTTTAAGTGGACGGACAACATTTTAAATTAAAGCAAGTAACAGGAAATAGACAAAGATTCAAACAGTAATAAAATAAAAGGAAAGAATCTTAGACAATTTAATAGGGACGAGTTACGCGTATTATTCTTCTAACAAACATTTCTGCCACTTTTTGCGGGGGTCGAGGTTACATGAAATCCGCAACTTTGGATTTTATTCCCCATAAGTTTAGATT
Source organism: Agonopterix subpropinquella (assembly GCA_922987775.1). Lineage (NCBI taxonomy): Eukaryota > Metazoa > Arthropoda > Insecta > Lepidoptera > Depressariidae > Agonopterix > Agonopterix subpropinquella. The sequence goes on from OV277714.1 coordinate 2,404,615, forward strand.
CTAATTTTGAATGTTAAAAATCATGAAAAGTAGTCTCGTGTGAACCCCAAACGTTCTAAGTTCAAAATCATTGTTTCGATATTATAGGCTGTCTCGTTTAGTGATAAGGTATAAAATTGGGTGTAAATGCGCAAGATTAATTGATCTAATACCATGGCAGAGGGGAAATGCTACCGCAAGGCGAGTCCCTATTAAATTGTCTAAGGAAAGAATGAATGAAATGAAATGAACATTATTTATTCGTATGAAAATGTATACCTACCTCTCTTTCCTGTGTTGCTAAATCTCCACCAATAAGATTGTATTTCCCCAGAACCACACTCAAAATCTCTGACAGAACCGGAACACCTCTGATGGATGCGCAATGTGCAGCTGCAAAATAAAGATTATCATCAGCTCTCTATCGTCCACGCAACAGGGGATCAGGCTTACCCTCAAGATGAGGGTGTAGGCGTTAGCATGCTATGTTATCTTATTAGATACTAAGTGGAATGCTGATTTTCCGAAGACAGCTTCCGACATCCTATCGGTGAATCAAATTAAAGATTGAAAAATTCAGTCTCGGGCGGGACTTGAACCCGCACCCTTCCAAACTGGGGAAGTGCGTTATCCAATTTCGCTACCGAAACCCACTAGCCAGAGAATGTCAATCTGTTTCGTCTTGAGGGGATGTGAGCGTTTGGAAGGGTGCGGGTTCAAGCCCCGCCCGAGACTGAATTTTTCAATCTTTAATTTGATTCGAAATAGCACAACATGGCTGTACATCAATAATATTTGAAATCTATCGGTGACGCATCGAAGCACTATGTGTTGAATTTGGGTTCGTATCTAAACTGGTGCGATAGCGCGCTACAACTCACCGCTGTTATAGTGAAAGATTTCAGTCATATCAATTACTGTCTTATTGGTCTGGTCAGTAGTTGGTCTATCAGTCTTATAATCTAGAACATAGACAGCTCTGGAAAAATCTGACTGGGCTGCTTGGGATGTTGTGGGCAACGGTTGTAGTGTAAGCTGTGTAAGTACTATAATTATTCAGGATCCTTCTTAACATGCTGATACGCTTTAAGGGGATGATCAGACCATCAAACTGAACAACTTTCTCCATAGGACCAATATCGAAATCGTGAAAAAAATCTGCTGTCCCATACATTTGGCTCGAGTAGATTTGCAGTTTTGTACGGAAGAGGAGTTTTTTTTTTTTGCGATTCCGATGTTGGTGCTATAGAGAAAGTTGTTTGTTATAAAAAATTCGCCGAAATTCCCTCATTGTATTCAGAAATTGATTATAATTATTCCCTTACCAGCTGACTGTTTATGATGACTTTGATTTAGAAACATTACTATTTCGTTTAAAAATTACATTATACGAAAACAATGTACTTACCTGTAACAACGAAACTCTTAGACAAAAGAGTTCCACCACAAATGTACTTAATAGTTGCTTTATCTAATCTGTAAATAGCCACATGCCACGGCCAGTCTCCAGGTTTTGTGGGTAAGCCATTGGTGATCAGCTCAGTATGATCAACCTTGCGTCTGCCACAGGATTTGTCAGGGACCGACTGATGGGTTTCTGCTGTGTCTTGATACCCTTCAATGTAACTGTCCAAGTACCCCTGAAAGAATATGTTTTCAAAATTTAAATACGCTGAATTTACTTATAAAAACTTTTAACTCCAGCTATCAGTTTATATTATTTTAAAAAGAAAGTAAGATATAAATACATAAGAATTAAAGATTAAAAAATCACTCTAGTGCATCACCTCAGAGACATGATACTCAGTAGGGTAGAAGCTCTCTGTATAGCAAGATACTAATAGCTAAACTATAAAAAGTTATGAAATCTTCAAAAAATTTTATACATTTGTGCGGACTTGCCAACAAATGTCAACACCCACAAGTTATAGCAACGAAGCTAACAGATGGCGCTACGGTCGCACTCGCAAATGTGCTCGTAAGACAACTTGCGACGTGACATTGGTAACCCGTTAGCCGCTACACATAAGGATCACAATCGTATACAAGACATGAATCGCGCAAGAGAAATAATCACAGAGAATCGATTCATATGTTCCAACTAAGAACTGTTGGACCACGACCGGTCCCCAGGCTTCACACCTAGCCTGGCGGAAGATCTTCCCTTTTCAATGGAGGAACATTCCCAGTAGCACCACCATATACAAAGCGCGCGTTTTGACCTCCATTAAGGAGTTGCTGATTTGACTAGTTGTCAATTACCATATTCTTTGAGCCAGAAAGGGATCAGGTCAGTTACGACCTTTTCCCGGTACGTCCACTATGGACCCGAACGTCCACTTCCCGGTTTCGTCCATTTCCCCGATCGGCCTTTTCCCCGAACGGACATTTACCCGAACGGCCATTTCCCCGAACGGGGGCGCTCGGCCTGCGGCTCGCTTGGTGGCAGACTGACCCCGGAGACCAGGTCCACCAGGTTCCAGGGGGGACGCTTCGGAGCTTCGCTCCTACGCGTAGCTCGAAGCTGTCATAACTGCGATCGCCACAGGTATCATTGATACACACTAAAAGGTCCATGAATATTTTGGCCTGTGGTCCTAGCGTGTTAAATTTGGCTAGTGACTTTAATAATATATTTTGTTAAAATACCTATAGCTCAAAAATTTATAAAACGTGTGAAAACGGTAACAGATTTCACAGCATGTCGGTGATTAAATTATGTAATCAGGTCATATTGATAAAATTATCAACATAATTATTTAAGTAGATAGGTATACTAAATGTTATTAAGGGGCGTCCGCCCGGTTTTGAGTAGCTTTGTAACCATTTTTATACATTAACTATGGCACTTTTTAAGCAGAAAACAAAACTGAACAATCTACAGGATATGAGAAGTGATGTTTTCTCGAAATCTATTTTAATTAATAAAACTGAAAAAAACGACTCCAAAGTCACCTCTCTTTTTCCAATTGTAACCGTTTTACTCTTACATTGTTGAATATGAAAATTTACAATATTCTTCACAATACAATATAAAATGATGTGGTTTGATTATTTTTTTTTTAAATTCATAAAAAAATCATACAGGTTTTCAAAGAAAATGGAAAATTCTGACCGGAGCCGCGCAATCGAAGCGGGATGGCTAATTGCAAAGGTTTGCTTGTAAGAAAGAGAGCCTTGCAGATGGGAGGAGTAGCCTTAAGTAGACAGTGAGCGTCGCTATTATTCTGATCGCTAGTTTGGCGCGAGTTTTGGTAATCTAGAGCATACTAATTACAAGCAATATTGTTCAAGACTCTTCGCGGGATATAATATTTAAATATAATATTCAGAATTTTCACCAGTTCCCTTCAAAGGAAATAAATTACTTACAGTTTGCGGGTTACCACAATATTCTAGAGTATTAATATTAATACTGTTTAAGTAAGGTATCGTGCCATTTGTCGGCCCTTTTACATGAATGTTAATATTCTCGGATTTGTCGTAGAATCTAATGATGAATTCATCTTTTATTGTCGATATTCTTGCTTTCGTTGGATCTGACTGGAAAAGAAGAAACACATTATGAATTAGCGGGATTTGATCGTGTTTAGATTCGGTTCTAAATAAGTCATAATCATAACTATATGAATATTTGTTTGCATTACTAGTTTTACACAATCAAAACTCCAAATATGACAGATTTATATGTTTCATAAATAACGAGTATCATTTGATCATTGATCATACGGAAGAGAGCTAGGGAGTGCGATTTTTGAAACCCATTCGTTGAGCACAGCAGTTGAAAATGTCAAAATTTCTATGGAGATATATATACATCTTTCTACTGCTAATTTGAATTTCAAAAATCATACTTCAGGAGTGCGAAAGATGCATATCTCCATACTAATATTGACATTTTCAACTGCGGAATTTAAAGTATAGGTTTCAAAAATCGCACTCCTGTACCACTAAAGTTCTACTGAATTTATGCACAGTTGTATTTTTGTCATCATAGTCAAGGAAAACATCGTAAGGAAAGCTGCATACCTGATAATGGAAAAAAAAACCATAAGTTCGGAGGTATAGGTATATAAAAATATTGGTAAGCTTGGGGCGAACACAATTGTTTGCAGTAATAATAATATAACAAGTATATAAAGGAACTTTCGCAGTAGGAATCATGTCAGTTCGATCAACAATTTGCTAAGATTAGAGATACTGTGAAAGTGTGCATCTTCTTGTTATTATTTGATCGATCTCTGACTTTCACATTAATGGAACGAATTTCGAAAAATCCTTTTTTTAGTGAGAACCTAAACCAAGAGAAATAATTATATTTTGCCTAAAAGAAGAAAGAACAGATTTTTTATCTATGTAATAGATTTATGACTTCTTAATGCTCCTTATAATGAAATGACCTGAATACTAATATGAAACTATCCAAGATAACTCAAGATATACTGTGTGCACTTTTAATTGGCTTGTTATTAAATTCTATGCTACCAAATCAATCAAGATGCTATTTATAAACGTTGTAAGACATGTTTACGTTATTATTATTGCTAATTTCAAACTAAACCACTACGGCTTCATCCGGTTGACTTTATATAACTTACCTCTAGAAGAAAAAGAACACTTCCGCAAGAAGTTATCATTTTTAAATTCAGGGTCAAACTTCCACAACCATCGGATCGGACCATCATACTGAACAACTTTCTCTATGGGACCAACATAGATATAGCGAAAAAAACAGATATACGCATGGAACAACTAGGTTGAAGCTCTGTCCCTTTGAGAAAGTTGTTCAGTAATATTAATTAGAGTAAAGTTAGTCTGACTTACCAAAGTAACAGTAGCTTCAGAATCAAATTTAACTCTAACCACTGTGTGTTTAGGTACATTTTCATCAATAAACACATTGTACTGATTCTCCGTTCCAGGTGGTAATCCAGGTTCGAAAGATATACTTATATTATCATTTCCTTTGCAAGGATGGTAGTGTAATAGAGGGCTTCCAACTAAACCCCAGCCTTTTTTGAAGTCTCCTACTGTGACATCTATTAGTAGTAACATTAGGGTAGTTATTGCTTGGCAAAGCATGTTTATTTCTTGTAGTTAGGTTTTTTATTTTATTTTCGTTTGCTGCCTCTCATTTATAATAGGGAAGTCAGTTACTTGTTTTTCTTATAATTATTATTCGTCTTGTTCCATTAAATTTGTCACGTGTTCTAAACAGAATGAATTAATAGTTTATACTTCATCGTCTAGTGTTGTTTTTAAAGGACATCCGGCACATAATACCAAAAAATGTATAAACGTACTTCTATTTTTATTATGGACTGTGGAACACTAGAAAATAACTGCAGGCATAAGTTTATTTTAAAATGATTTATTAGTTTTTATCATTTTTATATAAAAAAATACATTGTGCTTGCATCACCTCCTACTAAACAACATTGACAGTCATTTCTGATTCTGTTTTACCAATTATTGAAGTTAAAATATAAGCAGGTACACCGGCAAACTTACTGGTAACAAAATCAAATTATACTTCTAGCTATTTCTCGGTTATTTTGATATTTTACGTCAGTTCTTATTTTCAATTAAGTTTAAATAGTAATTTAATCCATAATGATGAGTTTCTTCAATAGTTCGTATAAGTAGGGGTAATTTTAGTATCCAAGATCAAAAAAATACAGGTTAGTTTTTGTTTAACTTTTTTCACTTTGTCCAAATACTTTCACACAATATTCAATTATATTTATTTCTAAATTATATCAATGTTCAAACTTAATGTTTGCTATCACATTGTATATTGATTTAAATAGTCTTGCAGTGCAATATTTTTAACCTACTAATGTTTTAATTAAACGTTTACTAAAGCACAACACAAAACAAGTAGCACCACTGAGAGTCAAGACATGACACTGTATAAATAACATGTTTATACTATGTGTATGTTGTTGACATGTTGATATATTGGTATTTTGGTAAAGTGTCTAAGGGAGGCTTGCATCAACAAGTATTTAGGTTGAAGTCGCCTTGCGACAAAGCTCTTCTAAAAAAGATTTAAAAGAAGTATTTGGTGGCTTATTTATGAGTACATATTTAGTATTGTGACATTTTATTGTATATTGTATTGTATTATTATATTATATCTATGGGTTATTTTTTGCCTGACATACATACATACATACATACATATTCTCACGCCTGTCTCCCACTGGGGTAGGCAGAGACAACGGAACGCCACCTGCTACGATCCTGACATACCTCTCTAGCTTCCTCCACATTCATAAGACCTTTCATGCATGCTCGTCGGTTTCGGGTAGATCTGACCTGGCCCTTCTTAAGCACGTCGCCAATTTGGTCCGTATATGTACGTCTAGGCCGTCCCCTTCCAACATTTCCACTTACGCTTGGCTTATAAATTGCTCTCGTCAATCTGCTCTCATCCATTCTTTCCACATGACCAAACCATCGCAACATACCTTTCTCTATTTTTGTCACTACATCCTCTTTCAGACCACAGCGTTCTCTAATAAAACTATTTTTCAATTTATCCATCACATTTACACCACACATACTTCTCAATGAGCGCATTTCCACTGCGTTAATCCTACTTTCATGCGTCTTCTGCCATACCCAAGATTCACTTCCATACATCAATGTCGGGACTAACACTCCATTATGAACTGCCATCCGTGCCTTTTTGGACACGTGTTGGCTTTTCACAAAGGAATTCAGAGCTCCATTTACCCTATTTCCGGCATTCACTCTTCTCTCAATATCACTCTGACACTTACCGTCTCTGGTAAACATGCATCCCAAGTACACAAACTCATTCACCTGTTCCAATTTTTCATCACCAATCATAATACTACATAAGGTACGGTCGTCATTATCATTCCTCTCTAACACCATAACTTTTGTCTTACGTACATTCACTTTCATTTCTTTCTTTTTAAACGATTCATTCATGCAAGTCACCATCGCCTGCAAGTCATTCGCCGACGATGCAAGTAGAACTTGATCGTCGGCGTACAACAGACATTTGACCAGCAACTCATTCATTCTTAATCCACATTCACTCTCTTTCAGCTCTTCCAAACAACTGTCCATGAATAAATTAAATAGCCACGGGGACGCTACACATCCCTGTCGGACCCCTCGAGAGATGCCGAACCAGTCAGTGTACGCCCCGTTAATCCTGACACAGGCACTGGAATTCTTATACAGAGATTTCAGCGCCTGTATCAATTTACTATCCACTCCATACATGCGCAGCGTGGACCACAGTTCATTCCGAACCACTCTGTCATAGGCTTTTTCTAAGTCCACAAAAGCGCAAAAGATCTTTTGGTTTTGAGCCAAAAACTTTTCGCTTATGGACCGTAATGCAAAATTTTTAAAGTAAAAAAAGTTTTAAGTAAAAAAAGATTTTGCCTGACAATAAAGAATATTTAATTTTACCTTTTGTAAGTAAATACTTATGTAATTACTTCGATTGTTTACTATGAAAATTATATATCTGACTACGTACCGCCATATATAGGGTGAAACGAAACACCCTAGTTATATTTAAGTACCTATTTTAGACAGCAAAACGGAAAAAACTTTCACCATAGCTTTCACTATGGAGACAACATCGACATAAAATATCTGCTCTCCCCAATGGCTATCCCATACATTTGTGTCGAGTAGGTACTGAAGTTTTGTATGAAGCAGCAGATTGTATTTCTCTATTATGGCTCCATAGTGAAAGTTGTTCAGGTTGAAGGTCTTAACTACCCTCTTAAAGTGCTTAGTTACATTCTGTAAATCCATACAATTTTCCATCAAATTTTAGTCTGGAAAAAATCACCTTTAGTGATAAAGCCGCCTCTTGTACCTATCTTGTCTATGTTTCATTTTAAATTGTTGTATTTTTGTTGGTTATTTGGTATGGTTTAATAAGCTTTTGTAAATTCGGTCCCAAAGATTCAGAATTAGGTAATTCTGAATCTTGACTTATTGGTAGGTACCAATAAGTCAATATTTGAAAAGTCCAGCTATAATATTTTACAGTAACTGCAACATTTTACAATAAGGAAAAAACCAGTAGAGGTTATTCCCACACGATCGAAGGCATTGGCACTATAATGCAGTTAAATTATAAATAGGTACCTTTATTTTATTAAACTTATGGAAGAAATTAGCGCGGTGGACGTAGATTAACAAATCTAGAATTTAGTTTGTTTAGAATCGAGAGCAGAATCAAATTATGAAGGTTCTCAACATATGTTTTTTTTACCGCACTGGCTGGCAGACTCACCCAATAAGATACTCACCAAATAAGATTCTTAAAATATATTCGTAATGAGCACGCTAGCGCTTTCATTCATTGTTGAAATAATAACAAATCATTTCTCAATGAAAACTTAAAATGTGTATAAGTTAATTTTAATTAATAAAATAGTTTCAATGAAATTATTTCGTTATAATATAAATTAGTTAGGGTGTATGAGATTGATAAACAAACACCCGCCAAAAAACCTGACTATTTTAAATTTTTCGAAATTCCATAAAAAGTTACCAGCCGATTTTCAAAATTTGTCTCGATTAATTCCTCAACTCTTCTTACTGATTACATAACATACACTTCGATCCCTCATTATCTACAGGTAATTCATTCCTTCGTTAGCATCGTCACTTTTAATTATAAGACCGCCTTTTTAAGTTTTTACCCTTCGCATTCTTGTTTTTATTTGATATTTGTCAGTTTTTGATGTGCAAATAAAAATATTTATGTTATATTCGTTCGATATTAATAAAAAAAGAAAGATTTTGAGAGCCTTGCCATTAGCATGATGATGATGATTGCTGATATTCGTAATCGTAACAAGAGAAACAAATTGCAGTTGAAACATGCAAGATCATTAAAACATGCCGCTACGTTTGTAATAATAAACAGAATTTTTAGACTTTAACAAACTAGAGCGAAAGAGTTTCAGAAACTCATTATTTTTATGCAAATGCAATGCAAGTGCGGTCTTTAGAAGTTTAAAAAAATATAAAAATGTTTTCCCTACAGGATAATATAAAAATACAGTTTTAAACTTATACATTCTAAAAATTTTATTTTTATAGACCAGCGAACCGTCTTGGTTTTTCACAGATACTCAAACCTTCGAGCCTTCGTAAATCAGTCTATACAACGTGTTAATGAATTAACGCAAGACTAGGAAGTAGTTTGTTTAGAATCGAGAGCAGAATCGAATTATCATGGTTTCAACATAGGTAATTTTTTTCAAAATATTAAATAATTTTTTTTGCAAAAAATAAAATTTACTGAACCTGATGTCAACCCACCGCACGGGCACACTCACCCTACCACAACTACCAAAACAAGATTATAAAAATGTATCCATGAGTACGTTAGCGCTTTCTTTCAGTGCTGAAATGATAACAAATCATTTTTACCTCAAAACTTAAAATGCGAATAACTTTACATTTTAACTATCAAAATAATGAAATTATTGTTTCAATCTAATTATTTTGTTATAAATCAGTTGGGGTGTATGAGGTTTTGTGCTAATTCATTAACACGTTGTATATCACCTTGTCTGAGGGAAACTAGCGAAAAATACAAAAAAAAACCTGACCTAACCTAACCCAGAAGGGAATACAACAGTAATTTTTTGTACTTATTTAGTTAGTTAAAGTGTCGCAAACGATATCGCTTCGTGTTTCACGGCCGTGAATGTTAGTCAAGATAACAATATAAATCAATTACTGTCTCCTAATCCTAAACAAGATGGACAATAGACAACTATTAGCATACCAACCACAGATTTAGGGTAAATTAAAAACAAAGTGGCTGCGGCCGGTAGCGTTATTTCAGTTGCCCAGCATTTTAAACTTTATATACAGTGCTAGAATTATTATTAGTATGAAAAGTTCAAAAGTTTTTTATGAATTTCCTATAAGTAGGTTTCTTTGGGAAAGTTGTTCATTATCATGGGTACAATCACCCCTTAAAGTAATGCAACTGTTTACTCTAACACCCTGTATACTTGAAGTTTCCACCCTCTTAGAGACATTGACGGACAACTTGCATCATCTATTCTCTCTACCTCTGTGCCAGTAACAGATTGGTAACAGGATAATATTGGAGGCTCAATCGATGAAGCGATGTCACGGGACAATGTATCGGAGATCTGCTTCGATGCACTGCTTAGATTACTCGCCGACGCTTACACCGTGTCGTATCATACAAGAGCAGTCATGAGTCACAGGTGGTGTCCAGCTTCTAATAGCACCAACCCAGATGTCAAAAGAATCGAATAATCTCATGCATGATGCCTTCATAAAATGGAAAACGCAATTCATGTCTCTTCAGTCTTCACAATATTTTTCTTTGTCGGAAAGTCAGGGCCTCTACCCGCACATCCGAACTTCGCAATTGAGTGAACGTTTTCGTTCGAATGTCAACTCTGTTACAATAAGTGCGGACCAAAACAGTGGCGAACATCGAAAATTCGGGTACAGGGCTAGTATAGGGCTACAAATCGTTCGAATATGTAAAAACATCATAGCTACTAGGCTGATGTAGCCTAGGCTAGAATCCAAATATTGCCTTCTGTAAGAGAGTTACGCACAGCCTTTTTAATTTATACCGCATATCTGGCAATCTGATAATAGTTCGTCAAAGTTCTTGCATTTCAAGTTAAATAATACACTAATTCTGCTTATAGACATACATAGGTACATACATAAATACTCACACCTGTGTCCCATTGTCACCGCTTTTGCCTCTTCTAAATTCATAAATCGTTTCATATACGCTCATCGGTTTCAGGTACATTTTATCTGGCACTCTAATTTGGTCCGCATACAAACGTGTGGGACGAATCCTTTCAGCTTTTCCACTCACATGTAAACATAATATGAAAGTTGTTTTGTTTCTTCCGCTTTCACGTTCCAAACGTTTAACCAATCGCAGTCCTTTCTAAACCACAGTATAAGAAAGAGTATCTATTACTACAATACATTACTGACACTCCCTGCCTCCGACCAACTTTTTACCTCACCCCCTCTATCGCCCTCCAGTTACCGACCTAATTTCTTTGGTTTCGCATGACATGTTCTGACGTCACCTTGACAATATAAATTTTCTGTATGCAGTGTCCGGACTGTGCCGAAACCTTCTGAGCAAAATCTAGTAAAATATTTCTCTCTCTTCTATCGCGGTGCACGGTGTAAAATCCATCCAAGAACAGTAAAGTGACGTCAGACTAGAGTGACGGACCTGACAACACTCGCAATGAATTAGGCAAATCCTGCCACTGACAGCACTAATAGGGACCTCGATAATCGATAGCCGTGTCAATGCTATCGAATTGCACCTCTGACACGTTTCACTAAAGCTTGATTTTGTGTGGTAGTGGATAGTTCGTTTCTATTTGCGTACCTTTGTTTGCAATTCAGTCAGGTGTATAGAAACAGCGCGTCGTACAACATCGGTGGCGTGTTAAGTATGAATAAGTATGGACACTCAATCATGAGGGTCCGGGTTTGAATCCGCACCGATGACATCATCATTTCAGCCTTTGTTATACCTACGTCCACTGCTGGACATAGGCCTCCCCCAAGAGGGAGGTTTTGCCATAATCGCCACCCTTCGCAGGCGGGTTGGCGATCGCAGTTGCGTGTTAATATACTCGGAGAACGCTGCTGCCCATCCACCGGTTAATCCCTTTAGTCACCTTTTACGACACCCACGGGATGGGCGGGGGTGGTGCAATATTCTTGGCCGGCACCACACGGCACCGACGATACGATGTTCAGCTTTTCTAACTTATGTGCGTTAAATACAATTTTTTTTCTTATTATTATCGATGTGTTTGCTCTTGACCTCAATCCAGTGCTCATGACGAAGATGGGGTCGAAGATGTAGCGAGCTTACCCAGAAGAAGCCTATTCATTCGTACTTTAAAGGAATTCGGGTTGTAAGCGCTCGGAAACACTGACGCAGGCAGGGCATTCCACTCCTTGGCTGTGAGCATTATAAAAGAATCGGAATGGCGCTTGGTGCGGATATGTGGGATGTCAACCAAAAAGGTATGATATCCCGCGGTGCGTCTGGCAGTCCTATAGTAGAAAGGAGAAGGCGGGATGAGCTCATGTGGCTCTCGGGCACACTCACCTCACTCAAATGCTTTCAAACGGTGAAGAAAAAGATCGTGTGGAAACCTGCGTACGCTGAACAATAAATTCGGATGCTTGGTGGACTAACGCACATACAGGGCAGGACTGTGTCCCACAGTGGAGCGTTTATAGGCTGATGATGATGATAGAAACAGTAATTGTCAGGAAATTTTGGTAGAACGTGAGTTTTGATTGGAGAACTTAGTTTTGTGATTCTGTCTCGCTAAAGAGCTGAATTAATGGGACTAACATTGAAATCTCAAAAAAACTTCAAAAAGAGTTGAGTAGGCATTGCTGTTTTGTATGGAAAATTACATTACCTACTAAACACTAATACCTATTCTGTACAAAAGGTTTGTTCTTAACCTTTGAGCTAGTTATAGCCTACAAATTAAAAGCCTTTTCCAAAGTATTTTGGCCATTACATGTTGTGTGTAATTGCATTGACATTTCCACGAGGCACTTAAAAGGAGCCGTTTGTTTTTACAGTAATAACAGAAGTGCGATTTTTGAAAATCATACGAGCGACTTGGCAGTAGAAAATGTCAAAATTACTATGGAGATTATGCATCTTTCTACTGCCAAGTCGCTCGTATGATTTTCAAAAATCGCACTTCAGGTTTATATGTCTCACTGATGTGCCTGCGCAGTTGAAAAATTATATTGACCAATCAGGATGTGCTTTGTGCTACCTTCAATCCCTTGTCGCTATTGGATAATTGTTTTCGTGCCCTTTTTGCTCCTAACCGACTTTAAACGACTCCGGGTTTTGTTAGAGGACTGCGCAAACGAAGATTGACGGGGAGAACGATTTTCCTAGGCTTTCTGTACCTTACATGATTGGTTTTTGACCAATATCAGGGCTCGAACTGGTAAAGCCTTCAGGAGTTGTTCCTACGGGTTTGTTAATACACCCTTTTCCGCCTCAAAGCCCCTAATTACCTAATTAGAAGCATTGTAAGTGCAATTAGCTGACAAATAATTCATTCTGTAAACTCATGTAAAGACTTCGAAGATCTGTAGGATGGAAGAAGGATGTATTGTTACATTTGCGAGCTAGTCGATATTTTTAACAACGATGTGACACTTAGTAAACTGAAGAACTACTGACACGAAAAGAAGAGGTCACAGATCTGATTTATATCTATAGATTCTCGAAGTGTAGAGATTATTAATATAATCAGGGAATAGCAATAGCTGTTATATATACAGGGTGAAATTGATATCATTAGCATCCTTTTAAACTAAGAGTCTACCCATCAAACTGAACAACTTTCACTATGGGAGCAAACCGATCGGAGCAACAAAAAAATCACCTGTTCCATACTAAACTGTAATGCCTACGCGACACAAATGTATGCAACAGCTGATTTTTTTGTTGCTCCGATTGGTTTGCTCCCATAGGAAAAGTTGTTCAGTTTGATGGGTAGACTCTTAGTTTAAAAGGATGCTAATGATATCAATTTCACCCTGTATACGGGTGAAATCGAAGACATTCGACAAATTTTGGTGGCGAGTTGTACTCCTGATTTAGATCTTATATTGCAGGGTTTTCTTGAAATCTAAATTATGAAAATAAAAGACATTCTAAGCATGCCAAAACATTCAGAAGGGGTTCATAATAAACGCTCTGTGTCATACACACTTTAAATAAAAAAAAATGTTTTTTAAATTAAAATTAAATAATTCCATAAATAAACATTTTCTCATTCGAACTGTACATTTCCACCGGCCGGCGGCCCGGTCAACGTCCATCCCCTCGCAGGCGGAGCACCCCCGCACAACTCTAGCGAGCGCATCCCCACCGCTCGGCAAGGTCGCACACGCTTCCCGCAAACAAAACAAAAACAGTTTCCGTTTGAACGCGATCTGATTAAGAGGTTACCGCACTCTGTAATCAATCAGTGCCCGCTTACGTATCGGAACTTGGATTTCAGTCAGTGTTGCCAATGCTACGGCAATTACCGTGTTCTACGGCTTTCAGGCCAAAAAATTACAAAATTCACGGCCTACGGCTGCAACCCTGTGGCCGTAGCAGATTCTACGGCTTTTCGCAAATTCTACGGTAATTGACTAATTTATTTATTAAAAAATCACTTTTAGAGTATTAGACTGTTATAAATAAGTGTATGGTTCGACTATGTAGGTACTGTATCCAATTCCGAATCCGAATGCTAACATTGCAAAGTTGTCTACGGTATGTTGGCTGGGGTTTATTCCTCTTTCTTGCTGTGTGAGCAAAAAACAGAATGAGATGAAATTGTTTTCCACACAAATAGATAAAATATGCAAACGTTTAATTAACGTTAAAAACCTTAAAACAGCACCATTTGGCTAATATTGAAAAGTGTTCCCTTTTTTAAGCAGTGACACGGCCCACCATTGGTCTTTTTCCATATAAACACGGTTTTTTTACCTACTGTACACGACTGCCTAAAAATTTGCATTGGCAACACTGATTTCAGTGCAGTGTCGTATTAGGTTCAACCTGAATTTGTAAAAAAAAGTCGTACACAAATCTGCAGTTTTTTGGATATGGTGATAATTTATTAGTGAGAAACACGGAGGCTTCGTGAAACGCAAAGACGCTATCGCGAGATGCACCCTGCTTCTCAAGTATCATCCCTGGATAGAATTTTACGGTCTACTCAGAATTTGATAGATTTCCGACAACTTAATGTACCAGTGCGGCGCATTTTTCCAAAGGGACGTTCGTGCAGTTTCGAACGGTGAGTTTAATGACCGTTGGATAGGGCGAAGTGGGATGATCAGCTGGCCGCCGCGATCTCCGGATCTAACACCTTATTTGTGGGGGAAAATTAAAAGATGTGTGTATGAAACTGAATCGACCACAGTGGGTGAACTGAGAGAAAAAAATGTCAGTGCATTTGAAGCTGTAAATCACAACCAGCGCCGTGTCGGGCTCAATTTGTGCATACGAAATGGAGGTGGTCACTTTGAACATCTGTTAAAATTAGGTAAGGACATTTTCTTTTAGTACTTAACGGACAATGGTATATAATCCCCGCAAGTTGATATTGCGATGGAACCTTGTCACAATAACCGCTGAGTGACGTCTTCAAGCACGGGCTAACCTTGCGAACGGTACTGATGTGCACAGTCGACTACGTCAAAATTACGTCACCAAGATGGCCGCCAGTCGCAATATCAACTTGCGGGGATTATACCTACCATTGATTCTTATACCATAAAAATATCGTGCTTTAAATGCTTAAATTCGCCAAAACTCAACAGATGACGCTATTGTTTCGTACCGCTCACTCTCGCTCGCCGCGTATCGGCCGCGCATCTGTACAGTCAGTCACAAATTAAATCAGCCACAATTAATAATTACGATATTTAAAATCTCGGACGTTATTTAATTTTGTCTAAATCTATTTTTAAAACCAGCAATATCTCGAGTATAACACTCTCTTAAATTTTGTATATACAGGGTGTACAATAAAATGGGACAGCTACTTAAAGGGGTGCTTCAGACCATCAAACTGAACAACTTTCTCTATGGGACCAATATCGAAATCGCGAAAAAAAAATCTGCTGTCCCATACATTTCAGTCGAGTTATGTTTGCAGTTTTGTATGGGAGAGCGGATTTTTTTTTCGCGATTTCGATATTGGTCCCATAGAGAAAGTTGTTCAGTTTGATGGTCTGAAGCACCCCTTTAAGTAGCTGTCCCATTTTATTGTACACCCTGTATAATAGCTAATAATTAATTCTAATATTATTTTCCCTTCCATAATCTTTTCGGATAAAATATGATTATTTACCCAAAAAAACCTTCAGATTTAAGCTTTAGAACAAAATTGATCTTCCAAATTTTTCTTTTACAACCCTGCGAAGGGTTACCAATGTAAACTAAGTTTTAATATTCGCTTTTGTATGAAAATGGAGTGAGTTTGAAAATAAAATCTAGAAGATGAATATGGCTGGATGGCATTAAGGTGAGGAAAACATAAAAAAAGATGGATAGATTGTGTGAAATACAATGTAAGTAAACGGTGAAGAAAAAAATCGTGAGGAAACCTGCATACGCTGAAGAAGAAATTCTGATGTGTATGTGAAGCCAACAATCCACATTGGGCACGCGTAGTGGACTAATGACCATACACCCTTCCTGAGGGCAGTGTCCTGTAGTGGGACGTTTATAGGCTGATGATGATGATGTAAGTAGAAACTACAAGACAGGTAGACAGGTTGACAGGCCTGTCAATGTTGTACATATGATTTTCAAGGTCACAGTCGTGGTAATGAGTGGTGGACCTATCCCCGATAAATTCAACGCTTCGACTGGCTGCAGATTTTGCAAAGAGGAGATGGAAACTGCATCTGCTTCTTCTATGTGAATATGGCCCACTGATGTTCATATTTATCTAAGTAGATAAGTACTGGAACCAGATGAGATACAAAACAAACCCTTGTTAAAAACGACAGTGGGGTTTAATAGGTTACCTACTCTACTCGTAAAAGCGTCATTAACAGAAGAACAGCGATTTTGGTTGTAAGGGCTTGGTCAATGACAAATAGCTACCGCGACCTGTATAGATCTACTGTAGCTAAAGACCAGCGATGGTCGCAGTGGCACAGGTGGAAGCCTGCTAAGCCGACCTCCCAATATAGCCCAGTCATTTTACGGTTTGAGCCGGGACTAATTAATAATTGAGGTTTTTTTTGTATTTAAGAGCCAATATGAACCTAAACATGTAAACAATAAAAATAAATTACGTCTGCAACAGCCGCAAATTTTAAATTTTGCATTTACCTATCCCGTTCAAGAAAACCAGATGGAAATTTTTTGTTTTCTCCCTAATTTTTAAGGCTTTACCATTACACATACTTCAAACATGGCGTTAATATTTTTGTCTACTTAGAAGCTCAAGCTTTGAAAAATACATTAGTATTTTATAATGAATATTACATTTTTAAAATTTCAATGCCTATTTTATTGCTCAAAAATAATGTATATTGTAAAATCTAATTAAAATGCATTGGTAATAATATTATGAAGTTAAAAGCCTTCTGGGAGATACAATTTGATTTCTATGGTACGTAGTGTTTTTTTTTAATGTTTGCAGATAGTCTTTGTCACGGTTACAGTTTAAAAGTCCCATTGATAATTACTCCCCTCCCCACCCCTCCTAACAAAACTCCGTAAAATGACTGGGCTAATAATTATTAAAACCCTTTCTAGTTCCAATCGAGTAACTGTAGTACCATCTCTCGTACCTTTACTCATCCCATGATAAAGTGCAGGACATAAAACTTTTCCATAATGACTGCTCTGTCAAGACCAAGTACCCCATTCATTTTGGAGGAAAAGCCGCGGGAAAAAATAATAATTCGCCATTGTTTATTATGATGTGACGACCGTTATTTTCGGAATGGAGATGGAAATAAATAGGTGGAGTTAGTGTAATGTGTATGAAAAGTTTTTTTAGGTTTAGGTAATGTTGCTGACCTGTACCAGTCAGTGTTGCAATACTCTTATAAAACTGTTATCATAGAATGTATACAGGGTGTAATAAAACACCCTAGTAATACTTAAGGGGGTAATTCAGACCATCAAACTGAACAACTTTCACTATGGAGCCATCATAAAATCGCGTAAAAAAAAAATCGCTCTTTCATACAAAACTGCAGTACCGTCTCGACTCAAATGTATGGGACGGCAGAAATTTTTTATTTTTTCTCGACGTTGGCTCCATAGTGAAAGTTGTTCAGATTGATAGTCTGAAGCACCCCCTTAAGTATTACTAAGGTGTTTTGTTACACCCTGTATAATAAGAAGTATGTCTGTCTGTACATTGAAGATATTTACAGAAATCTCAAAATCAACAAAATCTTTGTCCTAAGAGGTCAATGCCTTTGTTTGCTTGACTTATTTACTCTATGCTTGTTTTATATGTTCGAGCATCATGCCAAAACTACTGGACCGGTTTTGATTAGATTTTTGTGTTTAAAAGTGTAATAAAATTAAGATGTTATGAAAAGTTTATCGTTGAAATGTATTCAGGGTGTAACACAACGCCCTAGTAATACTTAAAGGGGTGCTTCAGACCATCAATCTGAACAACTTTCAGTATAGAGCTAACGTCGTGAAAAAATAAAAAAATCTGCCGTCCCATACATTTGAATCGAGACGGTACTGCAGTTTTGTATGAAAGAGCGGTTTTTTTTCGTGATTTCGTTGTTGGCTCCATAGTAAAAGTTGTTCAGTTTGATGGTCTGAAGCACCCCCTTAAGTATTACTAGGGTGTTTTGTTACACCCTGTATAGGGTCCTTTTTAATATGCTGACACTTTTTTAAGGAGATGATCAGACCGTCAAACTGAACAACTTTCTCTATGGCATCATCATAGAAATCGCGAAAAAAAAATCTGCTCTTCCCTACAAAACTGCAAACCTACTCGAGCTAAATGTATGGGACAGCTGATTTTTTTTCGCGATTTCGATGTTGGACCCATAGAGAAAGTTGTTCAGTTTGATGGTCTGATCATCCCCTTAAAAAAGTGTCAGCTTATTAAGAAGGACCCTGTATGCATTATGGTTTATGGCTTTCCTACGAATGAATAAAAAAAGAGGACCTTATAAAGGAAAAAAAAAATTTGTAAAACAAATGAAGGATTATTCTCCATACAAGAAACGTTTTTATTTCAAAGTTTTTTGGTTTACGCGCGTCAAACTTATATTTATACAGGGTGTAAGGTGGTGTAAAGAAAAGTATCATTAACCTTAAAACCACAAACTCTATCCATCAAACTGAACAACTTTTACTATGGGAGCAAACAATATCAGAACGAAAAAAATCTGTTCCATACTAAACTGCAATACCTACTCGACTTAAACGTAAGAAACAGTTGATCTTTTTTTTGTTCTGTCAAGTTTCCTCCCATAGTAAAAGTTGTCCAATTTGATGGGTAGAGTATGTGGTTTAAAGGTTAATGATACTTTTCCTTTCACCCTGTAGTGCAAAGTTTGAGTCGTGCTCGCGTTAAGGACCCCGAACTGAATGAAAGAAAAGATTTTTTTTATGTTGCAAATAAAACAATAACACAAAAGTAATGTGTGGTGATACAAAAACCCTCGTCGCGCGATGCCGCTTGGTCGGTTTTTTAACCTTTATAGGTACTCTACAGGGTGAAATTGATATCATTAGCATCCATTTAAACTAAGAGTCTACCCATCAAACTGAACAACTTTTACTACAGGAGCAAACAGATCGGAGCAAAAAAAGAAATCTGCTGTTGCATACATTTGAGTCGAGTAGGCATTGCAGTTTAGTATGGAACAGCTGATTTTTTTATGCTTTTATCGGTTTGCTCCCATAGTGAAAGTTGTTCAGTTTGATGGGTAGACTCTTAGTTTAAAAGGATGCTATTGATATCAATGGGTGTAAAAAAACACCCTAGTAATACTTAAGGGGGTTCTTCAGACCATCAAACTGAACAACTTTCACTATGGAGCCAACATCGAGAAAAAATCAAAAAAATCTGCTGTCCCATACATTTTAGTCGAGTCGGTACCTCACTTTTGTATGGGACAGCAGATTTTTTTTATTTTTTCTCGATGTTTGCTCCATAGTGAAAGTAGTTCTGTTTGATGGTCTGAAGCACCCCCTTAAGTATTACTAGGGTGTTTTGTTACACCCTGTATATCTTGCAAGGTTTAATTTATTTACCTGCGGTTCCTCTTATACAGGGTCCGAAATAAGAGGCCCTTCTGCCACGATTCTTTACTATTTTACCTAGTTTAGTGAAGGAGTTAATGAAGGGTAAACTCCCGCTATCCCTCAAACGAAGACTCATCGACATGTGTATCCTGCCTATCCTAACCTATGGTGCCCAGACCTGGTCTATCACTGAGTCTCAAAAGTCCAAACTCAATGTTTGCCAGAGGGCAATGGAGCGTAGTATACTGGGTGTTAAAAGAACGGATCGTGTCAGAAACACTACGAAAACACGAATAGCCGATGTTGGGGAAAAAACCGCCAGATTAAAGTGGGATTGGGCTGGCCATGTCTGTCGAATGCACCAAGAAAGGTGGGCAAGAATTGTAACGTCCTGGATCACAGAAAACGGTCGTCGACGTCCGGGTCGTCCTAGGAAGAGGTGGCGGCACGATCTGGATTCTTTCGATGACGCGTGGCCAGAGCATGCCCAAGACAGAGATGGTTGAAGGATTAAAGGGGAGGCCTTTGCCCAGCAGTGGGATGAAATAGGCTAGGAAAAAAAATGTATTTGTAATATAATAGGGTCCACCTTAATATCCTGTTCTTAAGGGGATGACCATCATACTGAACAACTTTCTTTATGGGGCCAACGACCAACCATAGAAAGCGCGAAAAAAATCAGCTGTCCTTACATTTGTATGGACTAGGATTGCAGTTTTCTATGGAACAGTTGATTTTTAGTGTTCCGTACCAAAATTGGCAAAACGGAACACTTGTGGAATCAGCTCGGTGTCTGTCCGTCCGTCTGTCACAGGCATTTTTCTCAGAGACCGAGTTTCAACTTCCTATGTCTTACACATAGGAAGTTGAAACTCGGTACAGATAATTATTATGACGGTTTTTTAAGAGAATGATTAGACCATCAAACTGAACTCACGAAAAGAAAACCGGCCAAGTACGAGTCGGGATAAGGGCAATTAGTGTTCCGTACTGCCAGTTGTTTAACATGGATCATTGATGAAACCACTATAAATTGATACTTACTTAGTATGTAGTCACATAGTACCTGAAGATCATTTTACACTGGTCTCACTGGTGTTCGTTTTTGGGTATAGAAAAAAAAACTATCCAAGTTAGAGCTACCCTGATAATTTTCCCGCCATCTACACGTTATTTCTGATGTTCATGATTTTTTTCAGATCTTATAAGACTATTTTTTTTTAAATAGAGGTGGGGACAGCAATTTCTCGGATTTAATTGAAAATGTTGTTAAACAAAGTTTTAGTAAAAAATTTGAAAAGTATATTTTTAGACTCGTATTTTTATAAGCTTTCAATTGACAGGGTACCCCACACCGTACCGTCAAAACTGTGCATAGGAATCGTGTATATCTATACGGCCTTTACTTAGGTAGGGTATTTATCATTATTTAATTTTTACATACATACAATTAAATTTAATTGTGCATTTAACACTTTTGTGTATATTATTAGCTTTAGTATTTTAGAGGAATTTACTGCTACTGTTTTAAAAAAGAGAGTATTTATTATTAAGCAAATCAAACATTAACTGTAAGTATTAACTATCATTATTTAATATAATGGGGAACACAAATGGGTCAAAATATTACTAAAAAATACACTTAAAATCTTAGAGATCCAAATAAATAATTTTTCTTTCTTTTCTTTTCTTTAGCGTAGATCATGTACATTACATTAGTTTTTATTTCACTTCAATACATGCAGTATTTCCGAAGTTATGACGACGAGAAGTTTAAGCGCTTTTTAAAATTTCCGAGTTTACGCGCGCTCACGCTTTGACGTCACACCCCCGCTCAGCCCGCGACCGCGACACAGCGCGGCGCTCGGTCCGGTGCATTTTGTTTCGTTTGTTCGTCAAAAATTCGTTTATACCTAATAGTGTGCTTGTATTTCAAGGAAATAATACTTTTACATTAATTTTATAACCGACTAGCGGCCCGTCCCGGCTTCGCACGGGTGGACGTCTAATCTTTTCTAGCAATAAATATAGCCTATGTTACTCAGGGTGAATGCAGCTTTCTAATGGTGAAAGAATTTTTTAAATCGGCCCAGTACTTTTTGAGCCTATTCATTACAAACATACAAACACACAAAAATAGGTACAAATCTTTCCTCTTTATAATATTAGTGTAGATTACACTAAAGTAAACCGTGTGGTGTGTAGAATGGATGAAGGTTTTCAAAAAGGTCAGTCGGACAATCTGCCAAGAGTGGATAGTTTGATGGTGGCAAAATATTTTATTAAGAATAAGGATTTTACGGCTGCCGAAATAATAATAATTAATAATAATTTCTTGGACAATGTCACACAAATTATCTAGTCACATTTAAAGTACCAGAATCTAGCCTGGACTTGTATTATGATGACTGGACAACGATATAGAATACATATATACAGGGTGAAATTGATATCATTGGCATCCTTTTAAACTAAGAGTCTACCCATCAAACTGAACAACTTTCACTATGGGAGCAAACCAATCGGAGCAACTAAAAAATCTGCTGTCCCATACTAAACTGCAATGCCTACTCGACTCAAATGTATGCAACAGCTGATTTTTTTTTTGCTTTGATCGGTTTGCTCCCATAGTAAAAGTTGTTCAGTTTGATGGGTAGACTCTTAGTTTAAAAGGATGCCAATGATATCAATTTCACCCTGTAGATACAAACATCCATGACTCGGGTACAAATATTCATATTCATCATACAAATATTTGTCCCTTACGGGATTCGAACCCGCGACCCTCGGCACAGCAGGCAGGTTCACTACCGACTGTGCTACCGGGCTGTCAAATTCGCGGAATAAAGATGAAAAGGTGTGTATGTTTTATGTAAGCATTACCTACTGTCGGGTAGGTATTTGTTCAAGCTTAAACCTTCCTTAAAGTGTGTCTGTGTGTGTTTTATTTAGGACCTACATTATGGACAACGATTTAAAAAATCTAGGTAGGTACTCGCAATCGCAATCCACATCTTGCACGTACGAGGTTGTTGTTGTTGATGATTATTTGTGTTTTATTAGTTTAAAAATATCGAAATGGTCCTCACAGCAGTGCGCTTTAGTTTTAGGCCCTATTGCATCTACTCTTTTTATGGCCGTCATCCACTTCTTTCTAATTTTTGGGTCCTCAGGCACATAAAAAAAGAGTTTATCGGGTGTTTTCACAGTTGAATTGAAACACTGAGGCACAATACAATACTTTTTTTCCATTTTCACTGAAGAGAACTCGATGTTTACTGCACAGCAGCGAGCGTACGAGAGCGCGACTGACGAATGACCGGGGGTGTGACGTCATCGGCTAGTGGGCGCCTGCCCGCGTTTTTAAAAACCTTCGTCCGGAAATACGCAATTTGATCGTTAATATCTCAGCCATTTTTGAAGATATAAAAAAAGTAAAAACACAGTTTTTTTCGTAATTTTTTGAAGATTTATTTGACATGTAAAGTGAAAAACGTTTGTCAGACCCATTGAGAACCGAACGTTTCAATGCCTTGTACCAAAAGTACTCATGCAGTGTCTTTACTTGTCAAACAAGTCAAATGTTCTAAATCTATTTAGCATTATTTGTTGTTAATCAAGGAAGTTAATAACAGTCATTAATTTTTTTGGCTTCAACTTGATATCACTTGCTATAAATGTAGGTACACATACTGATTAGACAGAAAGAGACGGAATTACGGCATTTGGGAAAGTGTAAATGGTAGAGCATGCTCATTTAATACATTTGGCATTAAAATGTTAAAATACTTATCGAAATTTTGCACTTAGCACTTTGTCTTCTAGACCAGACTAGACAGTTTATATCCCGGAATAACAAAATATATTTAAAAAATCTCGAAAAATTGCCGAGAAATAGTAAACCAGCAACAAAAACCTCTGGTACAGTATTGGGTACAGTGCAAAGTCAGTATGCCTCAGAGATCCACTATAAACAGCATGGTTGATCTTTGTCACTTTATATTTTTCATAGCTGAAAGAGCTCAACGTATTTTCGACAATTTGGGCTTTCATCATTTGTGTTGAAAATAATAAATTTTTGCTATTTTTTTTCGTTAGTATATATATTTTTTTATATATAATATATATATATTTTTTTATTTGTGTAATAAAATAAATAATCACATGTTTAGATGGTTTAGTTTACTTACTAAAGGTATATAAACCATGAAGTATCACTATAATGATTTCATGATTACAAAAGGTACCGGTACCTATATAAAAATTATATACCTACTTACAAACACATAATTATTTTCCGGATTTTCTGAAAAGGGTTGCGACGGAAAGGCTTCCTCAATTTTTTGAAACGAAAACGGTGCACAAATTATTACCAAAAAATGCTTCTAGCGGAAATCAGACGACAAAGCAAGATCGCCCTCGCTATAGCATCTTCAGGGATCACTGCCACATTGCTTCCTGAAGTGCAATTTTTGAAAATCATACGAGCGACTTGGCTGTAGAAAATGTCAAAATTACTATGGAGATTATGCATCTTTCAACTGCCAAGTCGCTCGTATGATTTTCAAAAATCGCACTTCTGGCGGCAAAACAGCCCATACCACCTAGCACCTTCAAGATTCTCTCATAGATTTAGACAGCACGGAAACGCCTGTGTGTGGTGTATCACTTAACAACGATATTAGTGATATTTGGGATGAATGTACAATGGCGCATAAGAAAGCTGTAGAAGCTGTAAACAGATCTCAAACGCTGTGTGCTATGGCCGGGAGTACGGGACGTGCTGCTCAAGATCGAGGGACAGTTACCAAACACCAACGGACCGGTACAACTAACTATAATACACTGTTTTTAATCAAATCAAATCCAAATTTTTTATTCATAATAATATCACATACTTAGATTGCTTTTTGATGCTATTTTTGATTCTACCGGGGGGAAGACAAAGTCTGAAAAGGGGTTGCTGATTACGAAAACAACAATGATTTTAAAATCCAACTTTAACTTTAAAATTTTTCATTTTTTTATTTTTTAATTGCCATCGTCCCCTGTTGAGGTGCGATGGGGTTGGATTGTCTAAATATCATTACGGGTGTCGTTTTTATGGTTTTTTTCGACGTTAATTACGTACCTACGCCCTACTCACCCTCTACTCTGCTAAATAGATGAGTACCCAACGAACACCAGAGTGGAAATTGCAGCCTGTCATTGCAACTTCAAGATGCATAGCAACGCCATAAGGGTTCAAGATAAAGTTTTAAGAGCTATAACATCTTCCGCAAACTCCTATAGCTGCACGGGGAGCTTATAGTTGCAGTAAGGAAATAGAATACAGCTTATGCCTACATATAAGTTCATTCTTGAACCTATTTACCACTTAAGCCTATAGTGAGAACCAGAAAGTGCATTTTGACACTAATAGCTGTGTATGGTATATACTTGGAACTCTAAAGCGCCTTATACCTGTAAAGAGGATATATTTTTAGACTATTTAAAGCAGTTGCTTAAGAGTTCAAATAGGCACTACTTTGTTACTAGCAGTTGCATTAAAGAGAAAATAAAATAATCAGTGCAGCCTTTAGTTCCTTATGGGTGATCGGAACGATGGGATTTAAACTTGTCGTGTGGGGGTTTATCATGGAGTTGTTAAAACCACAAAATTTGAATCCCGTGATACCGGGAACTGTCGCATTAGTCAGCAGTACATTGTATCGAAGTAGTTATATCAATTTTAATGATCTAAATCAAAATTAAGGTAATATAATTTTTTTTCCGGATCCCGGGATTTTTTTTTCTTTCCAAATTTTCATAAGTTGTCTAGTTTGATGGTCTGAACCAACTATGGAAATTTGGAAAGAAAAAAAATCCCGGGATTCGAAAAAAAATTATATTACCGTAATATGAATAATAATTAAATTAAACTTTTATCGATGGATTTCCCAACGAGCACCAGAGTGAAAATTGCAGCCTGTCTTGCAACTTTAATAAAAGGCTATAAGGGTTCAAGATAAAGAAATCCCGGGATTCGGAAAAAAATTATTTTACCATAATTTTTTTGAGATCATTAAAATTGATATAAATAGCTTCTTCGATCCAATATACTGCTGACTAATACGACAGTTCCCGGGATCACGGGATTCAAATTAAATAAAACAAAAAATTTTGTGGTTTTAACAACTATGTTATACCCACGGCAAGTTTAGGTATTTGCAATCCCATTGTTCCGATCACTGGTTATAAGATATGAATATCTAAAAAAAATAATTCAAAGAGTAAAATTATAACTAGATCAAACATTGTTTATGTTAAATCAATAACAATTATTTTAACGCACAGTAAAATAGAATAGGATAAGATTATACAGGGTGTAAAATAAAATAGGACAGTCACTTAAAGGGGTGCTTCAGACCATCAAACTGAACACCTTTTTCTATGGGACCAATATTGAAATCGCGAAAAAAAATCGGCTGTAACATACATTTCAGTCGAGTTAAGTTTGCAGTTTTGTATGGGATAGCCGATTTTTTTTTCGCGATTTCAATATTGGTGCCATAGCGAAAGTTGTTCAGTTTGATGGTCTGAAGCACCCCTTTAAGTAACTGTCCCATTTTATGTTACACCCTGTAAAGTAACACAATCTATGAAAATATGAATAATAATTAAATTAAACTTTAATCGATGATTATCAATTATTCAAGTCTTTGCTGTATTTATAGAAATTCTTTTCCTCGCCCTGTCCTATATCTCTGACTACCACCTCGGGGACTATAGTTGTGAGCATATATTACTATACTGTATTTCCACGCCGATTATTTTTTCAATATTTATATTGGATTTTTTCAATATTTATATTGGATTTATTTCAATATAAATATAAATATTGAAAAAAATAATCGGCGTGGAAATACATAGCATATGCTCACGACTATAGTCCCCGAGGGGGTAGTCAGAGGTATAGGACAGGGCGTGGAAAAGAATTTCTATAAATACAGCAAAGACTTGAATCATTGATAATCCATCAATAAAAGTTTAATTTAATTATTATTGATATTTTCAATGATTGTGTTACTACAAAATCTTATCCTATTCTATTTTACTGTGCATCAAAACAATTGTTATTGATTTTACATAAACGATGTTTGATCTAGTTATAATTTTTCTCTTTGAATAATTTTTTTAGATATTCATAACCAGTGATCGGAACGATGGGATTGTAAATACCTAAACTTGCCGTGTGGGTATAACATAGAGTTGTTAAAACCACAAAATGTATTGTGTAACGAAGTGCCCCTGTGGCGGGATGGCCAGAGGGCCTCGTTGTAAAAATATATAAATCCCTTTAGAAGGGTTGACCTATCTTTAGGTAGGATGTCTGTAGTTCTGAGGTTGCTAATAAAAAGATAGAATTATAAACAAACATACAAGTTTTATTACTGAATAACCTAATCTCGTTTACAGGTTGTTTCCCTAGCTATCTTAATTCCTATTCACTACCACTTTTTACTTACAACCCAAGCCGAGCTGAAAAGAGGGAATAAGGACCCGGCACGACGGGGGACGTATCGTGAAGGGTTATTTCCTTCAGGAGAATTGGCTCAAACTGTAAGACCTGACAACACTACCCGAGGAACCTCGAGCCACGCCTGGTCAGATCTTCAGGAGCTACCTGCGTCCTGGTTGATCTAGAACACAGCTGCGTCCACGACCCCTCAGGTCGAGGTGTTCAAAAATGAGGGGAGGTTGGGGAGAGGAGGAGGGGAGGGACACCCGATAGTAGACCTCTGTGGTTGAGCTTCTGCCCAGTCGCCTAATACCTCAAGCCACCGTGCTTCCACTCTCGGACGCCAACTATCGAGTCCCGGCCTAATCAATCAATCAGTCTCGCGGCAACGGCCTCTTTACTATGGTTTCTAGCGCCAGCTGCTGAAGCAGCCGGGTCATCGGGGTTGGCACCTGGTGGTGCCTCGTAGTTGTCCAGGTGTCTGCCGGCGCGGTCTAGCCCACCGAGTGGGACCCCGTTGGAGGAGGCCCGGTGAGCGAACTGCGGTCGGCAGTGTGGCCAATCAGGGGGGTTTTGTGCTGCGGAGTAGCCTACAGTCCGGCGGTTCACCCTCGGTCCGCCCCACGGTCCAAGGGGATCTACAGCCGTTAGCAGTTCCCGCAGCGGGGTGAGTCCTTAAAAGGGCTCAGGCATCAGGGGGTCAATTTCCGGGAGGGGATCGTCTGTGGAGAGCTCCATAGCGAGGGTGCAGCTGCCGAGGTCAGTTCGGCAGTGACGTCAGTCCGGGGGGTGCTGCGGAGAGCACACGAACCTGGCGGCATGCCAGGGTGTGTGCAGGCTCCAATGCGGTGGTATTTCTTGTGGTGCTGCCGGTGAGGTCAAGCTCACCGAGTGGGACCCTGTTGGGGGAGGCCCGGTGAGCGACCTACACGCCGGCAGTGTGGTTATCCGGGGTGCTTGAGGAGGGGCCCACGGTCCTGACGACTCGCTGAGGAGTCGAGGACGTGGGCGGGCTCCGAAGCGGTGTGTGGGCGCGACACAGATGGTCGCGGGAGGCGGGTGCGCTGCTGGTCGCACCTACGCGAGGCCAGCTTATGTTGGTTTTGTATAGCTTGATGTGTCGCTGTGTGTACATTGGATCGAAATAGTTATATCAATTTTAATGATCTGAAACAAAATTACGGTAATATAAGTTTTTTTTCGAATCCCGAGATTTTTTCTTTCCAAATTTTCATAGGTGGTTCAGACCATCAAATTGGACAACTTATGAAAATTTGGCACCGTTCAGTTCAGTTGTTACTATATTTGTGTAGGCGAACCATCGAAATCTTTTTAAAATGTGAAGTGCGCAGGCGGACATCATCAAATTAAATAAGTAAGTAATTAATTCATGGTTTCTTGTTATTCAGTACAGTACATGAAAAAAATAAACGGCGTGGAAATACATAGCATATGCTCACGACTATAGTCCCGAGGGGGTAGTCATAGATATAGGACAGGGCGTGGAAAAGAATTTCTATAAATACAGCAAAGACTTGAATCATTGATAATCCATCGATAAAAGTTTAATTTAATTATTATTCATATTCACAAAGATTGTGTTACTACATAATCTTATCCTACTCTATTTTATTGTGCGTCAAAATCATTGTTATTGATTTTACATAAACGATATTTGATCTCTCTCTGGGGGTAGGCCCCTCACACGGTGGACCGATGTCCTGGTGAAGGCGGCGGAAAAACGTTGGATGAGGGCGGCGCGGGAACGGTCGTTATGGCGATCCTTGGGGGAGGCCTATGTCTAGCAGTGGACGTCCATTGGCTGAGATGATGATGATGATGATGATGTTTTCTCTAGTTATAATTTTACTCTTTGAATAATTTTTTTTAGATATTCATATGTAACCAGTGATCGGAACGATGGGATTGTTAGGGTTGTTAAAACCACAAAATTTGGTGTTTTATTTTATTTGAATCCCGTGATCCCCGGAACTGTCGTATTAGTCAGCAGTACATTGGATCGAAGTAGTTATTATCAATTTAAATGATCTTAAACAAAATTACGGTAGTATAATTTTTTTCCGAATCCCGGGATTCCCGGGAACTGAACTGGACGGTGCCAAATTTTCATAAGTTGTCCAATTTGATGGTCTGAACCACCTATGAAAATTTGGGATGAAAAAAAAATCCCGGGATTCGGAAAAAAATATATTACTGTAATTTTGTTTCAGATCATTAAAATTGATATAACTAATTCGATCCAATGTACTGCTGACTAATACGACAGTTCCCGGGATCACGGGATTCAAATTAAATAAAACAATAAATTTTGTGGTTTTAACAACTCTAACAAATCCCATCGTTCCGATCACTGGTAACATTTGAATATCTAAAAAAAATTATTCAAAGAGTAAAATTATAACTAGAGAAAACATCATCATCATCATGATCTCAGCCGATGGACGTCCACTGCTGGACATAGGCATCCCCCGAGGATCGGGATCAGATCAGATTAATCTGCACTATGAAATCCCTATGAAATCCAAACAATTCGACATATTGTAACCTTGAACTTATGCCTGCATAAAGAATGAAATTGGAGCCTATTAGCAGTTATGAACTGCAATTACAGTAATAAAAATCACTCTGAGGTCTACAAAAGTTAAAATAAGCGCCTAAAGCCGCTTAAGGGAAGCATTGAGGAAGATGCTACGGCTATAGGCTGCCCACGAGCAAGCGCCATGTTTATGATCTTTTTAGGTTATCCAAGCAAATATTTGTCAACAAATAACGTAAACAGAACTTAATTTTTAAGGATTGGGACGTTGTCTCCAAACCAGTGTATCATTAAATCGACCTCAAATGATTTTATTACATAAAAAGTTGAAAAGACTGTATTCTAATACACATAATTAATTGCTTATTTGGATTATATCAAGAGCGCATCAAAATTACTCCAATAAGTGATATTTACATTATCAGTAAACTAATATGCGTTTTTAATTGCATGTACTGTACTGAATAACGAGAAACCATGAATTAATTACTTACTTATTTAATTTGATGATGGCCGCCACCGCACTTCAATTTCACATTTTAATAAAAAGATTTCGATATTTTGATGGTTCGCCTACACAAATATAGGAACAACTGAACTGAACGGTGTGCTGTAAAAACAAGATTCATTCATTTCAATCGGTCATTCGTTCACGAATGTAGTGCTATATGAGTGAATCTTATTACTTAATCTTCCATTGCAGCTACTATGGCGCTCTTAAGCAGCTACTATTATAGCTCTTCTGAAGCTTAAGGCCGCATAAAATTGTGCCTATTTGGCTATAGTGCTGCTGCATAAGGCCTGCTGAGCACGCTCTATAGCTTACGCCTAGCAGCTTAAAGGAATAATTGCATTGGCTCTAAAGCCTGTATGCAGCAATTTTGTGCCCGTTGGGTAGAGTGTGAGTAGGGGGTGCGTAAGTGGTGTGTATTGTTTGTATGGTTCATGGGGTCATTGATTACGAAAACAACAATGATTTTAAAATCCAACGTGGCGGACGTGAAATGCCATCATCCCCTGTTGGTGTGCGATGGGGTTGAAATGTCTAAATATCATTATGGCTCTCCCTCCCTAGTGCAAGGCTCTTTTTCTTACAAGCAAACTTTTGCAATTAGCCATCCCGCTTCAATTGCGTGGCTTCGGTCAGAATTTTCCGTTTTCTTTGAAAACCTGTATGATTTTTTATGAATTTAAAAAAAAAAGAAAACCACATCATTCTATATTGTATTGTGAAGAATATTGTAAATTTTCATATTCTTCTGATCAACAATGTTATAGTAAAACGGTTACAACTGGAAAAAAAAGGGTGACTTTGGATTCGTTTTTCTTCAGTTTTATTAATTAAAGTCGATTTCGAGAAAAACCACATCACTTCTCATATCCTTTAGATTCTTCAGTTTTGTCTTCTGCTTAAAAAGTGCCATAGTTAATGTATAAAATGGTTACAAAGTTACTCAAAACCGGGAAAGGCGGGAGCGGGATAAGAGTAGGGAATCATCGGGAAACTTTCTGCATCCGTAATTAAATACAATTCAAGGTGCCGCACGAAGGTGGTTGCCTGCTTGCGTTTTATAAGTTTATACAAAGTGTTAATGAATTGACGCAAAATAGAAAGTAGTTTGTTTAGAATCAAGAGCAGAATTGAATTAGGTATCATGGTTTCAACATAGGTAATTTTTTTCAAAATATTAAATAATTTGTTTGTAAAATTTAAAATTTACTGAACCCGATGTCAACCCACAGCACGGGCACACTCACACTAATTACTACCAAAGCAAGATTATTATAATGTATCCATGAGCACGTTAGTGCTTTCATTCATTGCTGAAATGATAGCAAATCATTTTTGCCTCAAAACTTAAAATGCAAATAAAAAATTTTAACAATCAAAATAATGAAATTATTGTTTCAATCTAATTATTTTGTTATAAATCAGTTGGGGTGTATGAGGTTTTGCGTTAATTCATTTACACGTTGTATAGGCTTGCATTCTATCTAAAATGCATAAGATCTTAAGATCGTAAAATCGTATCTTCTTACGTTCCTCAATTATTTGTTAGATAACATGAAATATAATTGATAAATACAACGTATTAATGAATTAGCGCAAAACCTCATACACCCCAACTGATTTATAACAAAATAATTAGATTGAAACAATAATTTCATTATTTTGATAGTTATTTAAAGTTATTCGAATTTTAAGTTTTGAGGCAAAATGATTTGTTATCATTTCAGCACGAAAGAAAGCGCTAACGTACTCATGGATACATTTTTATAATCTTGTTTTGGTAGCGAGTAGGGTGAGTGTGCCCAGGCGGTGGGTTGACATCGGGTTCAGAAAATTTTAAATTTTGTAAACAAATTACTTATTATTTTGAAAAAAATTACCTATATTGAAACCATGATAATTCAACTCTGCTCTCGATTCTAAACAAACTACTTTCTAGTTTTGCGTTAATTCATTAACACGTCGTATATAGGCCACAAAAAGAAACCCATAAACAAGTCCCAAGTCCACGCGTACGAAGTCGCGGACAACAGCTAGTCAAGTAAATAAAAGTCCTCGAACCACCACCGCTGCAACGATTGCAACACCACCTGTCGAGCTACGACCAGGTACCAAGTCAGATCAGTGGGCGACCTATGCCGAACATAATGCGTGCGTTAGTATTGTGCTGTGCTGTGACTTTTGTACTCTGTGATAATTTTACTGAGATTAGAAATAAAGGTAAGGGATTTTCAAATTTAAATAAAATAATTTATAGAGAATAAATGACCAATTTGTGTCAGTAAATAGTTGAGACGGATCGAGAATTAAAACCCAACTGGGCAAAAAGGGCATTAACTGTGGAAAATAGGACAAATACGAAAAGCCTATGCCTAAAAATGGCGCCTTTTTTATTTTTTTAGCGCTGCCATCAACTTGAATACTATAGTTCAGAATAAAGTTAAAAAGAACACTTGTTATTACAAATATCTCGGAACTCAGTCCGAACTGAGATATAAAGGATTGAAGTGCAACGTTATGGTAATATTGTCAACTTAAAGCCTTTATACAGGGTGTAACAAAACACCCTAGTAATACTGAAGGGGTTGCTTCAGACCATCAAACTGAACAACTTTCACTATGGCACAGAATAGGTAATAGTATATAGTTCTACATACAGAACGGCCACTCCCCGCCCCCCTCTGACTTCAGATACCCCACCCCCCCTCACACTCTCTGTGGTAACTTGAGGGAAGCCGAGCAAGGGAATGCAGTCAGGCGCGCGCACCCGTTGGATTTAATTACATAAAATATATTTTATTTTTCTCCTCACAGTAAAAATAAACGTTGGAAAATAACGCTTAATTCACATTTTCTGTGATTCATTAGCTTAAAACAATTTTTAATAACAGAATAAACTATAAAAAGTAACGAAATGTATAATTTAGTTCATACAATGCGTGTTAAGTCAACCCTACACATATGTCATGCACAATTTTCGCAAGTGCGCATGTGCGAACGTCATCATGTCAAATCTAAAACGTTGTTTGAATTGCCGGACCTGTGACTATGGGGCCAACATCGAGAAAAAATAAAAA
This sequence comes from Agonopterix subpropinquella, assembly GCA_922987775.1. NCBI lineage: Eukaryota > Metazoa > Arthropoda > Insecta > Lepidoptera > Depressariidae > Agonopterix > Agonopterix subpropinquella. The sequence continues at coordinate 2,438,098 of OV277714.1, forward strand.
AAATCTGCTGTCCCATACAAAACTGCAGTACCGATTCGACTAAAATGTATGGGATAGCAGATTTTTTAAATTTAGGGATATACATGTTAATAATTTTTGTTTGTTACTTTATTCTGAAATAAAATATTCAAGTTTAGATGCTGGCCGCACCAAAAACAACGACGAAAAATAAGGCGCCAACCTTACATACAAAACCCGCATTGTCTTTTGACGTCCAAATAGTACAATAATAGAGCAGAAACAATTAAATCAAATAAATCAAATAATTTTGGAACATTTATCCTCCTGCGTACCTACATTTGTTCTTCTCGTAGTACATAAGAAATAATAAAATCTATTGATGTTGTTTTGGTTGGCGACTAAACCACTAATAATAGATTTTATTATTTCTTATGTCCTACGAGAAGTACAGATGTACGCAGGAGGTTAAAGGGCATAAAAGGACATCTACAGGGTGTAACAAAACACCCTAGTAATACTTAAGGGGGTGCTTCAGACCATCAATCTGAACGACTTTCACTATGGAGACAACGTCGAGAAAAAATAAAAAAATCTGCTGTCCCATACATTTGACTCGAGACGGTACTGCAGTTTTCTATGAAAGAGCGGTTTTTTTTTCGCGATTTCGATATTGGCTCCATAGTGAAAGTTGTAAAGTTTGATGGTCTGATGCACCCCCTTAAATATTACTAGGGTGTTTTGTTACACCCTGTATTGGGTACTTACATGATACGTCTCAACGCGTCTTAAAAATCCATCTTTAGTAACAATAACTTGAAACCAGCATGTCTAGTATGATTTCTCTACACGTGCGCGACGCGCCTTCGCTGCTTACAAAATAACCTGTTCCCGCGCTTTTCGGAGAGCGAAAGCCGCGCTTGCCGCGACTTGTAGTATAGAAAATAGTCGAGTCGCGCGCAAGTAAAGAAATCATGCTAGGGGGTCTGGTCTATGTTAGTGTACATCTAGGTTATTATAATCTTAGTCCACGTTACACAGATTTAGTCCTTTCTGTAAGGAAACTACATCAGAGAATTATTTGAAACTAGCTATACCCGCGACTTCGTACGCGCAGAGAAGCTCTTAAGGCTTGACCGAGCCTATTGTGCTGCCCCAAATCGTTTTTTTATTTTTATTTCTTATCAATTAAACAACATTTACAAAACAAGAATGTCACATTGGAAATGTTGTCGGCAGCACAATAGGCTCGGTGCAGCCTTAATAATATTAAGAGAATGAAAAAAAAGAAATGTAAAGAAAAATAAATAAATGGAAATAAAAAACAGTATGTACATCACACCACCTATACAGTTACTCATTCCAGCCCCGGATCTAGGGGAGGCAAACCGGGACCCACGCCCCCCGGGCGGCAGGTTAAGGGGGCGCCTAATACAAGAATAAAAAAAATACAACTTGACATATTGCAAAAAAATCTCGTGCTCGCTCGCTCCTGATTTCAGATCGTAATGCAGTCATTTCATTATAAGTGAATTCTCTAGCTCGCTTCGCTCGCTCTTGGTTTTAGATCGTATTGCATTTATCTCATTATATTGTATCAAATCTTGAGCTCGGGTAAGTAATATTCGATATAAATACAAAGTATACAATAGTTTAGGAAATATAACTTCTCTTTCTATAATTTTGTTTGAAATAATGGACACTTTCTATAATAAATATATAAATTTAAGAAATAATTTGATAAAGTATAAAAGACATGGGGAACCTTAGGTATAACCATCACATATTATAAAATCCATAAAACATAAAATTTAAAAAATATAGCATTGATGTTATCTAATTTCAGAATATATTAATAATCAATACTCATAATGTAAAAGTTTAAAACGCCTTGCAGAATCTTAAAAAGAAACTTTATCAATAGTAAGAAATACTTCAACCAAATGAATCAGAAGCAGTATGCGGGGGTCACTAACCTTGACCTTGATCTTTATGTCAAAAACCGGCCAAGTGCGAGTCGGGACTCGGGCAATTACTGTTCTGTACTACCAGTTGTTTAACATGGGTCATTGAATACAGCCACTATAAATTGACACTTACTTAGCATGTGGTCACATAGTAACTGAAGATCATTTTACACTGGTCTTACTGGTGTTAGTATATTGGATATAGAAAAAAATATATCCAAGTTAGAGCCACCCTGACAATTTTCCCGCCATCTACACGTTATTTCTGATGTTCATGATTTTTTTTTTTCAGATCTAATACGGCTATATTTTTTGAAATAGAGGTGGGGACAGCAATTTCTCGGCTTGAATTGAAAATTTTGTTTTAATAAACAAAGTTTTATAAAAAATTTGAAAAGTATAGTTTTAGACTCGTATTTTCATAAGCTTTCAATTACCCCACATCATAGGGCAGATTTTTTTTTTTTTATTTACCCTTTCTACCTGCCCAAATTGCCCCCCAAAATAAAAATTAAGCTTTTTTAATTCATTAAATTTATGATATTGGACCAGCAATTGTTGTATCTGTACCGAGTTTCAACTTCCTATGTCTTACGGTCTCTGAGAAAAAAATGCCTGTGACAGACGGACGGACGGACAGACACCGAGCTGATTCCATAAGTGTTCTGTTTTGCCAATTTTGGTACGGAACACTAAAACTAGGACCGCTGTCTTAGGCCCACCACACACATACGGAATAAACCTGATTCTACCTCAATATAAATCATCGCCAAGTTTAGAATTTTTTTATATGTCTAGACTAGACTAGATTACGTATCCTGAATACCGCCAATTAATTAGTTTTTCTAATATCTTCAATTTACATCGTCGCCAAGTTTGTAATTTTATTATAATACTAGCTGTTGCCCGCGACTTCGTATACGTGGACTTATGACTTATTTATGGGTTTCTTTTTGGGGCCTATATAATGGAGCCTTCTTTGAGAGGCTTTCGACTTGAAGTAGTTCTTATTCTAAGGTTTCGACCATAGATATGGGAAGCGAAAAGTTTTTTAATCTAAGATTTCGACATATTTTCAACACTAATGATGAAAGCCCAAATTGTCAAAAATACGTTCAGCTCTTTCAGCTATGAAAAATATAAAGCGGCAAAGATCAACCTTGCTGGTGGATAGTGGGTCTCTGAGGCATACTGATTTTGTACTGTACCAGAGGTTTTTGTTGCTGGTTAACTATTTCTTGGCCATTTTTTTCGAGATGTTTTTTTTATAAATTATGTTATTCCGGGATATAAACTGTCACTATACAAAGTTTCGTCAAAATCCGTTTAGTGGTTTTTGCGTGATGAGCGTTCAAACAGACAGACAAACAAACAAAAAATTTTAAAACTTTTCTAGCATGTTCAGTTACTGGTTTGAAGTCGCCGTGGTTGGTTTTTTTCCGAATATATTCAATGTACAGACTTTTTTGTGTACCTAACGATTTTATTATAGGTAATAGATTACTGGTTTAAGTCACCCTGGTTGGTTTTTTTCAGAATATAGGTATATGTACAGACTTTTTTGCGTTTTCGATTTTATTGTAGGTATAGATTGTATAGATTTAAAGCCATTTAAATATTTTGCACATCGCTTCATTTTTATTGCGGAGTGTTTGTTTTGATGTGATTAATTTTGGTATACAGGGTGTAACAAAACACCCTAGTAATACTTAAGGGAGTACTTCAGAACATCAAACTAAACAACATTCACTATGGAGCCAACATCGAAATCGCGAAAAAAAAATCCGCTCTTTCATACAAAACTGCAGTACCGTCTCGACTCAAAAGATTTTTTTATTTTTTCTCGGCGTTGGCTCCATAGTGAACGTTGTTCAGATTGATGGTCTGAAGCACCCCCTTAAGTATTACTAGGGTGTTTTGTTACACCCTGTACACAACGTATTTAGGTGTATACAAGTTAGTGTCATTTGAAAAACCAATTAGTCTATTACATTTTAAAGAAGGTCTAAATGATAATACTGTTGATAAAACTCGACCCTTTATCTACGCCAAAAACGATCACCTAGCTTTGACCGCTGACACCTATGTGTTCGTAAAGCTCATATTCTGTAAAACAAAATTTTAACAAAAAAATTAAAACCGCCTTCAAAAAACTAAAAAGTTAAAAAATAATATTGCAGCCGATGACTTTCCCGTTCGCATCATAAGAACATTAATTTGTTTTATTGAAGTCGCTGTCAAGCCGGTACGATTCGCGACAGGGCTTGCATTTTTTGGCTTGGCTTGACACCGACTTCTATAAAACAAATTAATGTTCTTATGATGCGAACGGGAAAGTCATCGGCTGCAATATTATTTTTTAACTTTTTAGTTTTTTGAAGGCGGTTTTAATTTTTTTGTTAAAATTTTGTTTATTTCACAATTTTCAGTGGCAAATTCATTAGTTCGATTTAATAGTAGTGCTTTGAATTAACAAACGCACTAGTCGGCACTACGATTTTCGAAGGTTCCCCTCGATATCTCTGGGATCCATCATCAGATCCTGGTTTCCTTATCATGGGACCTCACTTGGGATATCTCCTTTCCAACAAAAAAAGAATCATCGAAATCGGTTCATAAACGACGAAGTTATCCGCGAACACACATAAAAAAAAAAAAAAAAATATATACGGTCGAATTGAGAAACCTCCTCCTTTTTTGAAGTCGGTTAATAAAGTGACATTTAACTTGACTCTTATGATTTTTTTCGGTTGTTCGTGAATGATCTCAGGTCCTGAAAACGACCGCTTACTTTAGAATACAAGGTAAGGTTATTTTTGAACGCTTAAAAATATGCGGTCGATATTGCAACCTTTAAACGATCCCGAACAAAAATCTGACCGCCGGTTTTCTAACGCGGTTTTTATTGTGAAAAAATTTAAAAAATATCACAATAAGGTACTAAATATGATAATTTAATATTTTAATCGTAATTTAAATTACTTTTCTTCAAAGTAAAAAGTTATTCTCACTGAGTATTATCAATTCAAAAATCTTTGTAGTTTCTTTGCAGAATAGCACTAAACCGATACGCCAAAAAAAAAGTTGCCCTATAAAGGGTTAAATAAAAATTAAGAAACGCTTTAATTTTATCTCCGACTTTAACTAAAATTCTTTTTACATAGTGTAATGATGCATACTATCATCTATCTTAAGAGAGCTATCTGAGTCCAGTGGCGCCCTCGTCACAATAATAAAGATTTCTCAATAAAGAAAGCCTAAATTAAAAAAGTACTTAACAGATAAACTAAAAAAGCCTTCAAGCCATTGTTATACAATACTTTTATAGGTTCTAAACATTCCACTTTTAGACAATTTCGAATAAAAACAAAAGAGGCCGTTTTTTTTTCTTTTGTAAAAGTATTCCATGAAAATAGCTTGAAGGCGTTTGTAGTTTATCTGCTGAGCAATTTTTTAATTTAGGCTTTCTTTATTGAGAAATCTTTTTTAATGTGACGAGGGCGCCACTGGACTGCGATAGCCCTCTTAAAATATTATTTTTTGTTTCGATAAAGCCACAGTAGTTTGCTTCCTATCATACCCCAACAGCACAAATGTCTACAAGATGTCTAATAGATATCTACAAAATATCTAATAGATATCTAGTAGATATTCTGTGCTGTGTGGGTATTTATTGTCGGAAAGGTAACCGCTCAGCGTCAAAAACTCGGGTTGAAGTGCGATTTTTGAAAATCATACGAGCGACTTGGCAGTAGAAAATGTCAAAATTACTATGGAGATTATGCATCTTTCTACTGCCAAGTCGCTCATATTGATTTTCAAAAATCGCACTTCTGAACGCGTTGGAGGTTAGAGCGCTTACAGACGAGTGACACTTTGCGGGTAACGAGTTTTTTTTTTATTCTATCGGGTTTTTTATTCTATCTGGTTTTTAATCAAGGTAATAACTATCTATCTAGTACCGGCTCGCTAGGACCGCCTAGGTTGCGCCTGGTTGCTATGCATACAAAAGAAGGACGTCCACTTTTTACCTGTCAAATAATTTAACAACTATTTAATTAACGTATATAACTTTAATTCCTCATTATCAAATTAAAATAAATTATTACCGTTGTAAATGGAATCAACCTATAATAGTTTGTATTTTGTGTTTGTGTTAAACTGTATGACAATGACGATGCCATGTCATTAAAAATATGGTCAAATAAAAAAAAATAACGAAATTTTCCGAACCATTAGTCGTTGTAAAAGATTGAACTACAACATTAATTATTTTGTTGCAAAATAGTATGCACGCGATATTTTCCACATGCAAGCGATGCGTGTCATGCTGTGATTTTAGGCAACTTTAATTTACTTAAGTACTTAAGGGGGCACCGAGCCTATTGTGCTGCCCTCAATCGTATTTTTTTAATTTATAAACATTTAAACTACATTTCCAAACAACAAGAATGTCACTTTGTAGTCATTGCTGATATTCGATAAAAGAAGTTTGGCCGAACGCCATGTAATTTGAGACCCAGACTTAGAGGTCCCATACATGAATGAAACTTAGTAATACGTGTAGAGTGAAACAAAACTAACAAAAATGTAAATTGCTTGTAATCTGTAGAAGTTATAAATAAAAAAATAAAGAAGAAGAAGAAGAAGTAGAAGTTAAGGGAAAGGTATTTCTCCTTATGATACCTTTTGTATCAAGTGTGTGAAACTCATAATCGTTCTTATTAGATAGTCCACTCAATCTTCTACGTATTCATTGTGTTTATTTTAATGAAAATTCACGATAACCGTACCATATTATGATAATGGAAGAAAACGAAATCACACACACTATCAGTTCAAAAAAGCTAAATACGTCCCGTAACGACCAGTGATGATATTAGATGAAAATAGCTGTCGTGGTTGCGTTTTGCTACTGCTTTTTGGATGATTTGTCTATTTTACTAGTAATTTCCACTTTTGAATCCGGACTTCAGGAGAGGTAGATGTTTTTTTTTTAAATTGCCTTAATTTTTTCTGTTTTTAATAATTATAATCGCCGTCCTTAATGGCTTTTAGTTTTCGTAAAAAATTGCTGGGTCCTATCGGGTCACCCAAATGGCACATGTAGCATTATAAGAGACCACTTTTGGTGTAACTCGGAACTTGTTGCATTAATTAACACTTAATAGGGTTCAACTGAGAACTTAGAGCTGCTTATTACGCTTTAGTCTTTATAATAGCATTATAAGAGCAGGAACGGATACTATTGTAACGGGATCTGAGTTAGAGCAGCTGTCAAAAATGCCTTCTTACAGCCTATATTGCAATGGTTGCTTAAGAGCATTATAGGGGCAGTAAAATATGATTATTGCTGTATAAAGGTGTAGAATTATACCACTGTAATGCTAGCATCTTAAAAGAGTCAATGTGAACTACTGTACAGCCAATAGAGTTAAAGTGGTGTACACGTAGAGTGATTTAACGCTTAAAGTTCTATATTGGTTCACCTCAACTCTGTTATTCAGCCTCTTTTTCAAAGCTGCTTAAAGGTGTTATATTAGCACTCGTGAACACCATAGGTATTCCGAGATACCCTTGTAACTCAGAAATACAGAATTTGGCAGTAAAGTGGTGTACAAGTAGAGTGATTTAACGCTTAAAGTTCTATATTGGTTCACCTCAACTCTGTTATTCAGCCTCTTTTTCAAAGCTGCTTAAAGGTGTTATATTAGCACTCGTGAACACCATAGGTATTCCGAGATACCCTTGTAACTCAGAAATACAGAATTTGGCAGTAAAGTGGTGTACACGTAGAGTGATTTAACGCTTAAAGTTCTATATTGGTTCACCTCAACTCTGTAATTAAGCCTCTTTTTCAAAGCTGCTTAAAGGTGTTATATTAGCACTCGTGAACACCAAAGGTATTCCGAGATACTCTTGTAACTCAGAAATACAGCATTTGGCAGTAAAGTGGTGTACACGTAGAGTGATTTAACGCTTAAGGTTCTATATTGGTTCACCTCAACTCTGTTATTAGCCTCTTTTTCAAAGCTGCTTAAAGGTGTTATATTAGCACTCGTGAACACCAAAGGTATTCCGAGATACCCTTGTAACTCAGAAATACAGCATTTGGCAGTAAAATGGCTACAGAAAATACCACTATATTGCTTTAGTCTGCATAATGGCGTTTAAGTAGTTCACATGAATGGCTTAAGCGTTGATGTGAACCATAATAACACTAATATAAGCCGACAGGCTGCATATTGGTTCACTTGAACTCTTATTTACTGCAATAAGCGTTATAGAGGAACCGGTGTGTACTCTTGTACAGCCATAGTCGTTAATTCAGGATTATAAGAGTTCACATAGGTTTCTTAAGAAAGCGCCATTTTGTTATAACTTTATAACCTAAACCATATGATAAATAAAATTATGGTGTTGTTTATGTTTTACTAATGATTTCTGCTTTTATTTACACGTAAAACACATATTTATTATAATATAAAATAAAACTTTGTATGATTTAATGTCAATCAGACACAAAAAATGTACACATATATTTTGACGTGTAATTATTTTCACAATATTTCTAATTAAAAACGAAATATTTCCGAGGCGCGTAAAAAATTTGCTATAAAACCATATAAACATTCACAATGAACTTGCATTCCCAAATGTATTCACAGGCTAATATTATAAAAGTGTACTTAACTAGGTTATCACAAATTCTCAATAAAACTTCACTTCACGCCATTAATAACCAACACTCACGGAATTTATTTAAAGAATTTAACTCTACTAATAAAATAAATTCAGGTTTTTATGTACACACTCTGCTGATGCTCGAAGAATAATGTAGAACCTCAAGCGTTATTTAAGTATAGCATAACCCCAATCCTAGGGCTTAGTCTGTATAACAGGACACTCGTATTCTGTTAAGCAGCTGATATAATGCCTTGTGGCCCATTATAATTCCAATATAGAACCTTAGGCTGTATAACAGGACACTCGTATTCTGTTAAGCAGCCGATATAATGCCTTGTGGCCCATTATAATTCCAATATAGAACCTTAGGCTGTATAACTTGTGCCCAAATAAGAGTTATATCGGTGTTAACAGCGCTGTTAACACCATTGTAACACCATCTTATACAGCCTTTAGTTTCCGTGTACACCAAAAGTGGTCTCTTATAATGCTACATGTGCCATTTGCTGCGGATTTGTTTTTATAATGTTTGTAACCTTGGTCTAGGTCTTTGAGTTTAACGATAATAGCTACAAGCATAAAACTTAATAATCCGTAATGTTTTGATAAATTGAAAGCCAATCAGGAGTGCGATTTTTGAATCTCATTCGCTGAGTTCAGCAGTTGTAAATGTCAAAATTACTATGGAGATATGCATCTTTCTACTTATGATTTGAAATCATACTTCAGGAATGCTATTTTTAAAGTCAAATCATCAGTAGAAAGTTGCGTATCTCCATAGTAATTTTGACATTTTCAACTGCTGAACTCAGCGAATGAGATTCAAAAATCGCACTCCTGGACTACAATGTGCTACATTGTGTTACATGTGCTGGGCTACATTTTTGTTTTTTGGCAACGTTGACAACAAGAATTTCGTTTTTTTTACCTTTTTATTTTTTTCGTTCTATCGTAAAAACGGTAACACATACCTACATACTACAAGGGTATGATGTAAGGTGTATTTTTTCATTTTTTTTCACCAGCCTGCTTCATCCCACTGCTGGGCAGCTGCTACAAGGTGTTACAAAAGTATAAATAAACTTTTAAAACTTTTAAGGGGGTTGCTTAGACACCATCAAACTGAACAACTTTCAATATGGGACCAACATCGAAATCGTGAAAAAAAAAGTCTGCTGTCCAATATACAGGGTCCTTCTTAATATGCTGACACTTTTTTAAGGGGATGATCGGACCATCAAACCGAACTTTCTCTATGGGACCAAAATCAAAATCGCGAAAAAAATCAGCTGTCCCATACATTTGGCTCGAGTATGTTTGTAGTTTAGTATGGAAGAGCTGAGCTTTTTCGCGATTTCGATGTTGTTGCCGTAGAGAAAGTTGTTCAGTTTGACGGTTTGATCACCCCCTTAAAAATATCGTCTGCTATGCGTTACTACAATGACATATTTCATAAATGTGAACTAGATATATTTTTTGATTCTTTGGGATCTTTTAAACGTAGTGTGTATCAATGTGTCAAAAATAATGTGTTGTAAATTGCTTTTCGTTTGTTTGTTTTATTCTATTCTATTCTTTTCTGTTCAATAATAGTATTTTAGTACCTGTAATAATTTCAAATGTACTTATTATAAACTTTATAAATTATTCAAATTATATAATGATTTGTGAAATATTGTAATGTGCATGCAATTTATTAAAATAATTCTGTAATAATAGTTATTAAGGAAATAAATGGCTTAAATAATAATAATAGTATTTTAATGTATTCTAGTTTATGTACATATTTATTTGGATGTGTTCGTATAATTTCAATGTCTTCTGTCTTTTTATACTTTTCATGTAGTAATGCTGTGCTTTCCTATAATTCAAGTATATATTTAATACGATATTTTAAATGAGATCTAAATTGAACGTGTAATATATATTTAGTTGGTATAAGCCTTAATAAATAAATAAAAAATAAAAAATATTAAGATGGACCCTATATTTACTCGAGTAGATTAGTAGTTTAGTATGGAACATCCGATTTTTTTTTTGCTATTTCTATATTGGTCCCATAGAGAAATTTGTTCAGTTTGTTGGTCTAAACCAATTAAATGTTTATTTGTATTTCGTCCTCGATGTGCTAGTAGTCCGACTCGCACTTGGCCGGTTTTTTGTTCTATGTGTTGATTCCATCTATGTGTCTCTAACGTAATGAGAGCTTGTATTTCACATACAACTGTTTACAAACAAGCGTCCAATCTGGAATTTTCATTTACGCAAGGAATCTTTCGTAACAGTATCTAGGTCTCTACTTTATACCTAACTGGTTTGTGGCAACATTAATCCCAAGCTATATACCTAGATTGAGCTGTAGGTCTTTTTATTTACTTACAATATTATTTTATTAGTAGTTTCAGTACAGCTTTGGTTCAGTATTAATTACAGTACTCTGTGGTACTACCTAACTACTTCCGTGGTCTAATGGTTAAGAGCATTGGGCTGTTGACACAGAGGTCGTGGGTTCGATTCCCACGGGGGACACCTAGTGATATGTCACTTTGTGCAATTTTCCCCAGTTGGTTAGGACATTGCAGGCTGAATCACCTGATTGTCTGAAAAGAAAGATCCGTGTTTCGGATGGCACGTTAAGCCGTTGGTCCCGGCTACTATATCTGGTGGTAGTAGTCGTTACATAAAAACCACGTCAGAGGCCATAAGATGGTCTGAAAAAACTCTGACACCAGGGCTCTGCCCACACGATAAGAAGAAGCAGTGTCTCGAGGATGGTCACATAATCATGAGTATCCAGGTTCGAATCCACTCGGACGATATGCCATGTACACACGGCGACACATCAAGTTACCCAAAACCAAAATAAGCTGGCCGCGCGACGGCATAGTAATGTTAACGTCGCGCGGCCAGCTTATTTTGGTTTTGGGTAACTTGATGTGTCGCCGTGTGTACCAACGAGTTTTTTAATACTACCTGCATATTTTTTCTCACACAGTGAAGGAAAACATCGTGAGGAAACCTGCATACACTAAAGAAGAAATTCTGTGACACATTGGCCGCGCATGGTGGACTAATGCCCACCTCCCTGAGGGTAGGCCTGTGCCCTGCAGTGGGACGTTTATTGGCTGATGATGATGATGATAAATAGAGTAGAGAACTTACCAGTTTTGGTAGGGTGGGTACATATACTATATTCCCCAAGGGGGTAGTCAGAGATATTCTGATACTTCAGAACATCCACGTTTCACTATTACCGAAACTCTGTCCAGTTTGACGGAGAGTGAGCCCGTCGCCACTTGTAATGGACAGTAGGTACAATACAAGCCTCAAAATTGAAGCATGCAGGTTTCCTCACGATGTTTTCCTTCACCGAAAAGCCAGTGGTGTTACAAATCGAAAATTAATTCCGAAAACTCATTGGTACGAATCGGCTTGGACGGGAATCGAACCTTCACCTCCTGCACGGCAGGCAAGGTTACTCGCCACTGGACCAACTCGACCACTTTTTATTTTTGAAGATTATATTGCCTTATTTGTTTTTAATGTTAGCATTTCAACACTAACCTAAATAAAGCGATTTTCTAATAAGTTAATGCATACAAAAAGTCAATTGCACTTACGTACAAGTACAATACAATACTCATACTTAAGTATAGCTATAGATACTTGAGTATTTTATGTAAGTGCAATTGACTTTTAGAAAATAGCTTTATTTACTATCTGACATCTTTAAGTTTACGAAACTTTATGCTAATGCATATCAAATAGATGTTTGTAACTACTTTGACACAAATTTTGAAGAATGAACTCGCGTATTGAGTCCTAACAGATAGAGATTATAAAAATCCGTACAAAAAAAATTACATTGTTTCATTTTACAAGAACTATCTAATGACACCTCATTCGATGGAGAATTATTATAGAAGGGGATCAAAAATATATTTTCTTCTTAACTAAGTCTACATTTCTGTTTCATAAAATTCATTTATTCGAAAAAATATAAAAACACGACAAAATTTACAAAGAAGATTTGCAGATTTGGACCCAGCCATTTTTACGAAAACTAAAAGCTATTCAGGACGGCGGTCATAATTATTATAAACATAAAAAAAAACTATTTTTTAAATAAACTTCCACATCTGCAGATGTCCGGATTCAAAAGTAGAAATTAGTAGTATAATATAGAAATCATCAAAAAAGCAGTAGCAAAACGCAACCACGACAGCTATTTTCTTCTAATATTATCACTGAGGTATTTTTGGTTGTTACGGAACGTATTTGGCTTGGTTGAACTGATAGTGTGTGTGATTTCGTTTTCTTCCATTATCATAATATTGTACGTTTATCGTGAATTGTCATTAACATAAACACAATGAATGCGTAGAAGATTGAGTGGACTATCTTATAAGAAAGATTATGAGTTTCATACACTGGATACAAAAGGTATCATAAGGAGAAATACCTTTCCCCCAACTTCTACAGGTTACAATCAACTTACTTTTTTGTTAGTTTTGTTTCACTCTGCTCATATTACTAAGTTTTATTCATGTATGGGACCTCTAAGTCTGGGTCTCAAAATACATGGCCGTCCGCCAAATTTCTTTCCGAATCAGCAACGTAGGCTTTGTCAAAACAGCATAATGGGTTTCTGTTTTTGGGTTACAATTATTTATTTTCCTGCCCAATTTCGTTTCAATGTGTGCAAACATGAGAGAGCAATTGATAATGTTCATGCCGTTGTTGTATGGTTTCCATAATAAAAAGCCTGTAGTGCTTACTTGGGATCATTACACAATGTATGTGCCTGTGAGCGTTATTTATTTATTTATTTATTTTAGTTATTTAATTGAGGTGGGGCATACCTACAGACAGACAGACAGATGACAGTAGAACGAAAATATATGGGTTCCTTGATTGACAAACACCCTAAGATTATCAAAAAGTGTGGCTTACTAAGTGTCGATTTTTATTCTCGTCAATTTTAAGAATATTAAACTTTTAGAAAAAAAAAACATTGCTATAGAGTTTCTGGCCATCTCTACAGCCATAGCACTTTACAAATCGAAGTAGTAGAGTTATTGGCCTTTCATAAAAACACTGCCAAAGGAATCTTATTCATTAACGTTAAGTAATAATTTCTAATAGCAAACCACCTACACGCCTATGTAAAAACCAGTTTTCTTACAACACTAGGCCTAATATGCTAAAAACTAAATTATTGCTTAATTCTATAGACCCCTGACGTATAGGTTGCAATCAAACCTATTTCTGTGTCAGGGTCAATGATTTAGCATAGCAAAGCGTTACAATAATTATGCTCACGACCTTTTTCCGGAGGTATCCAGGACACATAATCATGAGACTCCGGTTTTGAATCTGCGCACAATTTGCCATATAACCAATCAGTTTTCTATCTTTTGTACACAAGACGACACTCAAGCTACGAAAAACAAACATAAGCTGGCCGTGCGACGTTATAATTAGGTACTCTATCTAAGCGCGGCCAGCTTATGTTGGTTTTCTATAGCTTGATGTGTGTCGCCGTGTGGTACGTACGATTCTTTGAGTTTCGGAGAAACTCTCTCCGATACACTAGTGAAACGTAGATGTTTCGAATTTTCAGAATATCTCTGACTCGGCGAATATAATCGTGAGCATTATATGCCTGAAGGCAAGCATCATTAAAAATCAAAATTGTTAGTGCGTTTACAATAATTTTATTCAACTAACACGCATTGCAAATTGCAATAGAACTCATACCATAATTTTTCCAAATTGTTCAGTTAGGAAACACAACTTTAATGCCAGAGTCATACAAATTACATTCGGAAATACCTACGTGTTGTAACAAGTACTTTATACACAGGATGTTGCTGCGAATGAAGTAATAGATAGGAATTAAAAATACAGGATGCGTATGTGAGTTCTTATTAACACATATTTATAATTACCCATAACCGACGATTGTACCCCATAGGGACGAAATCCTAGAGGGAGTATTCAGGGTCTAACAACACACTCTAGTAATATTAAAGGGGGTGCTTCAGACTATCAAACTGAACAACTTTCACTATGGCACTAAGCGCCTTTCTGAATCCAACTAATATTATAAACACGAATGTTTGTTTGGATGTATGGATGTTTGTTACTCTTTCACGCTAAAATGTCTGAACCGATTTTAATGAAACTTGGCATGATAGTTCTTATCCCAGAAGAACACATAGGCTACATATTATATGTCCACGCCGACTGAGTCCCGGGCAAAAACTAGTCTTTTATAACTATTTTATAATGCGTACAGCCAAAGAGTGGAATGCCCTGCCTGCATCAGTATTTCCGAGCGCTTACAACCCGAATTCCTTTAAAGTACGAGTGAATAGGCTTCTTCTGGGTGAGCTTGCTACATCTTCGACCCCATCTTCGTCCTGAGGACTGGATCGAGGTCAAGAGCAAAGCCATACATAATAAAAAAGATGGAGCCAACATCGAGAAAAAATTAAAAAAATCTGCTGTCCCATACAAAACTGCAGTACCTACCGACTCGACTAAAATGTATGGGACAACTGATTTTCTTTATTTATTTATTTATTTATATTTTTTTTTCTTGGTGTTGGTGAAAGTTGTCCAGTTTGATGGTCTGAAGTATTACTAGGGTGTTTTGATACACGCTGATAAAGGTGTACAGTGTTGCCAGATCCAATTTTCGAAATACGGGAGGTGTACCAATAAAAAATCGGGAGATGTATGGGCGACATTATGAAAAAATCGGGAGATAAATTTTTCCTTAAAATTAATCAGACCATGGTCTTTTAATAAATGTTTTTTTTTACATTTTTTCGTTTACTTTAAAATCATAGCAATTGCAATTTTTTTAAATATTTTTCGTGTGCAAGATCCCTGAATTTCCTAATTTGGCCGGTTAACCAAAGCAAAAGCAGGTTTATTTCGCTACTTTGCAATGTTGCAAAATTAGTAAACTATAACTGCCAAAGCTTGCCATTGAATAGGTATTCAACTTTATGTTATTAAGTCAAAGTATAGTTTAGGCTACGCATTTTACAAAGTTATGTACACATTTAACATAGCATTGCATAGCTTAGCATTTAATTTTGTTCCGTCTTACGCAGTTTTTTCGAAAATAAAGTTGTTCTTAAAAAATCGGGAGATTTGAGTGGGAATCCGGGACATCGGGAGACATTGACAAAAATCGGAAGATATCCCGGAAAATCGGGAGATCTGGCAACAGTGGGTGTAAGTGTTACTTTGAGATAATAGTCATCGCAGAGCGTCCGAGCGTGCTGCATACAAACTTATTCTGGGACCTTACACCCGTATTCACAGTTGCTTCCTTGATTTATTCCTCGAATCAACCTCAGTCAAAAAATTCATCCAATCATCCTCAAATTCAGGAGTGCAATTCTCTATTCACATCACTATCAAAAACATCGATGAGCTCACAAATCCTTCTTGCATCCTTCTTGTGTCCTTCAGATCGTCAAATATCTAAACTATTATAAAACTGTAAGAGAAGTGTGTCCGTACCGTAGAAAGAGAAGGTACTAGAAGGAAGAACGTGTCTTGTCATATTCACTCAATAAGAGATGCACATGGCAAATTCGCTCTAGTTAAAAAAGGATATCGCTACCTTATTGCTGTCCTTATCGGCGTAACCACTTTTTTGTACTGACTTTACCTGACTCCGACATGTCACTTCATATAAATTGTATAGGATTTTATGACTATCGCTATTTCATACCCGGTTACACTGACATTCCGTCTACCAGCGTAAGCGAAAAATTCTTCGTCTATGGTCTGTACATTGAAGATATTTCCAAAAAAAAAAAAAGATTACGATATGGTTGTTAGGTGTCCCTGACTCCAAATCAACCTTTTTTAGAATTTTTGTCTGTCTGTTTGTTTGTGTGTTTGTTTGTTTGTTTGATCGAGCATCACGCAAAAACTACAGAACCGATTTTGATGAAACTTTTTTTGTTTGATAGCTTATGATCTGACTTAAAATATGGTGTATAATTTGTGCAGACGAAGTCGTGGGTTAACTCTAGTTTTATAAGTTTGACATGACATAACCTAAGCGAATACAGAATTGACAAGCCGCCCCGATGTCTCAACGACGAATTTAAGGTTGTGACGATGTTTGCGTTTAGTGAATTGCAATATGTCAACTCAAGTGGTAGAATTCTTGAGGAACCACTTAGAATACGGGTGTTAGAATCTCAAGGTGACTGCCTCCGTGGTCTAATGGTTAAGAGCTTTGGCTCTCGACACGGAGGTCGTGGGTTCGATTCCCACGGGGGACACCTAGTGATATGTCACTTTGTGCGTTTTTCCCCAGTTGGTTAGGACATTGCAGGCTGAATCACCTGATTGTCTGAAAAGAAAAATGATTCCGTGCTTCGGATGGCACGTTTAGCCGTTGGTCCCGGCTACTATCTCTAGTGGTAGTAGTCGTTACAGTAAAACCACGTCAGAGGCCGTAAGGCGGTCTGAAAAAACTCTGACACCAGGGCTCTGCCCACACGATAAGAAGAAGATCTCAAGGTGAACATGAAAGCGTTTTGCTAAGCAACTGTTGACAAAATTGGCATGGGCTCGCAACCTACCACCATTATGATCAATATCTTTTCCGTGCAAAACTTTACGAAACGTCTCGCTCTTGAGCAGAAGTTAGCAAGTTAAGTTGTGCAATGAAATTGGTTGGGTTAGTTTGTTAAAATCGTTATGTTCTTTACTTTGTTCGCGTTATTTCTAACGCCTTATAATTATGACTGAGCAAGGAGAAAATATTTAGTAGTATAAAATAAAATAAATATCTTGGACAATGTCACACAAATTATCTAGTCACATTTAAAGTACCAGAATCTAGCCTGGACTTGTATTATGATGACTAGACAACGATATAGAATATATAAATACAAACATCCATGACTCGGGTACAAATATTCATATTCATCATACAAATATTTGTCCCTTACGGGATTCGAACCCGCGTCCCTCGGCACAGCAGGCAGGTTCACTACCGACTGTGCTACCGGGCCGCAGTATGCAGGGTACTTCTTAATATGCAGACAATTTTTTAAGGGGATGATCAGACCGTCAAACTGAACAACGTTCTCTATGACACCAACATCGATATAGGGAAAAAAAATCAGCTGTTCCATATAAAACTGCAAACCTACTTGAGACAGACGGGACAGCAGAATTTTTTTTCGCTATTTCGATGTTGGTCCCACAGAGAAAGTTGTTCAGTTTGATGGTCTGATCATTCCCTTAAAAAAGTGTCAGCATATTAAGAAGGACCCTGTATACAGGGTGTGACAAAACACCCTAGTACCTACGAATAAGAATGTATAGAAATGTAAATCAAGCTCAAAAAGTGGCTCCAAAAAAAGTACACAGTGTTCGAAATTTGTTCCTTAAAAACTACACCTTGCCGCCAAAACTCATACAATATGTCATTTTTCAAAGGCTGCCAAAAATTATGTTGCTTTTATTTAGAGTTATTCTTCCATAGTTATTCTTATTCGTAGCCTAGTACCTAATACCTAAGGTGGTGCTTCAGACCATCAAACTGAACAACTTTCACCATGGGGCCAATATCGAGAAAAAATTGAAAAAATCTGCTGTCCCATACAAAACTGCAGTACCGACTCGACTAAAATGTATGGAATAGCAGATTTATTTATTTTTTCTCGATGTTGGCCCCATAGTGGAAGTTGTATAGTTTGATGGTCTGAAGCACCCCCTTAAGTATTACTAGGGTGTTTTGTTACACCCTGTATGTGACAATTATTTATTATCTTAGTGATTTAAGTAACCTGTAGGCCTCGCATGCCACCCCCGAGAAAACGATAAAAATCGAGATGTGCCTCCATCTTTATTATTTTACTTATGCCAGAAAGAGCGCGCACGACGGTTTTCTCGTTTAAACGCTTTGTCGTGGTGGCATGCTAGCCGTGCAGCACAGTATAATGAAAGATCCACTGCTTATAAGTAATCTATCTAAAGTAGGGACTCTCTGCTCCTTACAAATTTTGATGTATGGTGGTACGGTACCCTCCGTGCGCGAAAACGACTCGCACTTGGCCGGTTTTTCTTACCTAGACATTGGCAGAATCATCGTTCACACGATGGAGCACACGAAATATTGAATTGAATTGATCAAAGAATAAATTCTATTAAAACAAACCATAAATAAAACCAGAATTAAATCTCGATTACTTCAAAAGATCACTCAGAAGCATTAACTGGTCAAGGTCTAAGTCAATGACACTTTCCATTTCGTTCTCAGATGATGCACCAGAGGAGACTGACCCCACTTCGATACTCGACTACTACTCGATGCCGGCTCTTTCTGAGCTGGACGACTTCGATTTATGTTTGAGAAATCCAGAAGCTGTCTACTGTATAGTAGACATGGAACTAATGGAAGACGATACCCCATTGTACCAGTTTATAAAGGTTTGTGTATCTTTTTAATTTGGTCGTGTACGTATACGTACATATACGTACGGAAAAGACAGTAAAATTCGAACACAAATATTTTTCATAAAGTTGTCAGAGTTCTTATCAAGATTTTTGTATTCATTGGTAGGTATTGAATTATTGAGTTATAAATAATATGTTAACAAATTCGTATGCTTACATAATTACATTGATAATATTTTATAATATTTCGAGGTATAAAATATAACAATAGAAGCTCTATGTTGGCCTATAATTATATTAAACAAACAAAACGATTTAATTTTATTGCTAGATTTAATCGTAAAATACAGGTAGGTAGAGGTACATCTAATTGAATTTCAAGTTTTTGTAAAAGTTGTGGTCATTAGTCATTACTCATTAGTTCATGCAATTATTCCGAAGGGAATTACGATTTCGCATTGATTTAAAATTCCGAGCAGAATCCTGGAGAGGGTGCATCTATACGAAATCCTATTCTGATTCTGAATTCAGTATATTTGTATGCGATTTACATGTTGCCTCCGTAGATAAAGTTGTTCAGTTTGATAGTCTGAAGCGTCCTTTAAAATACGAAGACCCATTTCTGTAACACACCGGGTTGTTACAGAAATATGTCATTTTTGTTATGTTTACTGTGATAACATTACTAAACATGGCATAATATGCGTGCGGATAAATATTTATTAACTAATCTGTGGTGCGAATTCGAAGCTTACGCCAATTCGCAACGCGCCACTGAGACGTTCGTTGTAAAATAAAAATAATAACAAACTATTTTCCCTTCTGCAGAACTTCTCAACCTTCTCCTACAAGAACTACAAACATTCCAAACTGCACCGAGGCGTGTGCGCAAACGAACATTGTGGTCTTAACATTACGCATGGAAACGTTACTGAATCCACTGCGGAGGCGTTGAAGGAATGCTTCAATGCATCCATACATCAAGGATATGGTCTCCAGGTAGGTTCATTGAAAGTAGCACAGACCTATGAAACTACGCTGAAATAGATTATCGCGGTAAAGGCATGTGTTTCGAAGAGATGAGTTTCATATCACAAGACAATACGGGTGTTAAAATATGGATGGCTGCATGAAGGACGATCGATGCAGAGGTAGATGGATTGTGTAAAGGATGACATGAGAGTGAAAAAGGAGTGAGTGCTAAAAAGACGGATGTAAATGGAGGAAAACTAGACATGCAACTCCAAGTAATCAGATAAGGGCAGGAAGATGATCTAGGTACACATGAAGAAGTACGAAGGGTGAAATTGATATCATTGGCATCCTTTTAAACTAAGAGTCTACCCATCATACTGAACAACTTTTACTATGGGAGTAAACCGATCGGAGCAAAAAAAAAAACAGCTGTTGCATACATTTGAGTCGAGTACGCATTGCAGTTTAGTATGGGACAGCTGATTTTTTAGTTGTTCCGATCGGTTTGCACCCATAGTGAAAGTTGTTCAGTTTGATGGGTAGACTCTTAGTTTCAAAGGATGCTAATGATATCAATTTCAGCTGTATATAGCTTAAAAGCAGCAGGAAGAAACGCTCAGTTAAGCGCCAAGAATGGAAACATATTGACAATGTGAATATTTCCACCTTTGAGGTAAAGAGTAAACGGAATCTACTCAAGGCCCGACCATCTGTGACTCCATATTATAAAAAGAGAAGGGCATGAGACGGCACTTTTACTGCAAAGATTGGTTACCTCAGCCACTTTGTGGGCACTCCAGCGAAGATCATCATAACAACAGTGGTAACTTTAGCCGTATCAATCGAAGACATCATTATGAGTTGGCAACGATAATCTATTGGCCTAAAATCTGACGAGTGAAGCTTCTTCGTCTGTAATAGAATGAATTTAAAACAGGTAGCATCAGAAAGAGATGGACATTTTTGCTAGTTTATTAATAAAAATGGGCCAAAGTCATCTTGGATCCCAGAGAATGGAAGTCGCCGTTAAGGTCGTCCCCGAAAGAGATGGAAAGACGATCTGGATACATTCGACGAAGAGTGAATGGAACTGGCTCAGAACAGGAATGCATGGAGGATAAAGGGGGAGGCCTTTGCTCAGCATTGGGATGAAACAGGCTAGTAAAAAAAATGATGGTCTTCAATATAAAAGCTGGATCATGGAGGTCCTTTCCTCCGTTGGTTTACCTACATGTATTTGTTTCTGCCTTGTATTTTATTTAACAAACTTTTTCCAACAGGTGGAATCACTATCAGTCCGCTATTGCAAGACCCAAGGGGACTACGTACCTCCAGATGCGTTGGACTACATCATTGGAGCGATACTTCTTCTATTAATCCTCGTCAACTTGGGATGTTCAGCTCATTACTTCTTGATGCCACCTGAGAAAGGAGAAGGTATTGTTTCAAATTTTTTTTTTAGTTTTACCTTTCTCATTCTAACGATCTCCCTGGTCATGTAGAACCCTGGAACACCGCAGTATTTCGTATCATCACCGGTTTAGAAATGCAGCAACTTTTTCGAGTGTCCTTTGATACTTTAACTTTGAGATTTGTCCGTATGGTGTCGGCTAAGAATAGCACCAGCCCATTTCCTCCCGTGGGTGTCGTAAAAAGCGACTAAGGGATCTACCGGAGGATGGGCAGCAACATTCTCTGAGTACACACATTCAATCCAACTGCGATCGCCAACACGCCAAGCGTAGCGATTATGGAAAATCTCCCCATTTTGCGGGAAGCCTATGTCCAGCAGTAGACGTCTATCGGTAGATATGATGATGATGATGATGATGTGGAGTATCTGTTGAGGCTTCTTCTTCTTTTGTGAAAGCATGAGCTATGATGGTGTGATGATTCCTAGTCGACTTCTATATTAGCAGAAAAGCAATCAGATATGTAGGATATTTGAAAGAGTATGAGTGTACGTGCTAAACACAGATCCACTTTCCCATTTTTACCCTGTCTGATGGAACAGGAAACTGATATGATCAGAGGTGAGGTCAGATGCAATGGTTGTAGCCAGGAGCCAGGTTTGGGCGTCAAAGATGTGTATGACAATAGCTCGTGCTGTAGTGTAAAGATTAGCCAGTCAGCAATGGTCGTATCGAGTCTGACTGCCCAGGGTGCGTCAGACGAATTCAGGTTTGGTCACTCAGGGAGGCTCTTTCTTTGCACCACCTTCTATTAAAGTTTCCTCAATAAATAGGAGACTAAGTAATATCTTTATTTATTGTCAAAATTTAGGATTCTAATGTGACTACTGGTTTGAGTCTTTGCATATCTGACCTGGCCTCCGATTGGAGAGGTTATAGAATGCCATAGAATAAATGTTGGATGTAAGTATTTTATTAAAATGTTGTAATCTTTCCAGGAAACAAATTCATGCTAGCTTTCTGCGTCCAGAAAAATTGGAAAGCTTTGAAACATGGAGGGAGTGCAGACGGAGGAATATTCAAATGCTTTCAGGCGATGAGGTATGCTATGTTGTTTCAATCAAACTATTAAATATATTTACAATAAAATACAATACGATACAATAGGTAATACTTACTTTATTTATAGCTACCCTAATTACCTAATTTATTTATATTCATATTTGGTAATTTCACTATCTTTTTTACAGATTTTACACAATGGTGATGATCCTGGGACTACATTCAATGATTTTTATCGGATATGGATACACTGCTAACCCGGAGTTTATTGAAAATGTAAGTAGACTAAGGCGCTGTCCTATAGCCATCGCTCGCGCGATCATGCGTGTGTCCGACGAAAATGATCGTGCGATCGTGCGTTCAAACATACTCATATTTGTGGAATGTCCTGTTGAAGATCGTGCGATCATGCGATGCGATCGAATTGTTCTATTTTCGACGTGCGATCATCGATCGTCCGATCAAACATACGAATCAGGCCCTGTACTTTCGATGTTTCGATGATCGCCCCAGTTTCGGTTCGCACTTCATTGTAATAGAGTTGACATTGGAACGAAAACATTCACGCAATTACGAAGTTCGATTGTGCGGGTAGACCCACTGTACTGAATGTCCTAATGGCGCTCGCGCGACCAAAGAGCGGGAAGAGGCAAGGGAGGGTGATCGCATCGCACCAAAATAGGACACACGTTTTCTGATCGCGCGAGTGGATTCATCGGACGATGAAATCGCATCGCACCATCGCGCGAGCGATGGCAATAGGACAGCGCCTTAGAATTCCTATAAAGTAGGTTTCGGTAATTTACGATCGTGCCACGGATTTGTTCGAAAATGTATTAGCGATTGACATAGCCTAGCATGTATACCTTCTCTTTGGCCATACCTAATTACCACATGCGTGTGGAGCGTGGCCATAAAATAAGCGAGGATGCAATATGAGTGGCTTATTTCTTAATCGTTTACATTTTAATGATGTAGGTTTTGTGTCATAATTATGTTTCCAATTGGCTTTTCAAAAACTGCTCTACGTCGATGAAAATTTGCGAGTTTATGGCACATCCCACAGAACATTATAAGAGGGGGTTAGAAATGCAAAGTAGCGCTTTTGCTTCGGAGACTTCGCCTATTGTCTTCCCGCTCACTCTGCTACAACTACTCATGCCCTCTCGCTCGGTGTTATGCAAATCATTGCATAACCTGTGGCGACGCGTTCCTCGCCTATTTTGCACATCTGACCCTCTTATAATATGTTCTGTGGCACATACTTCCAATTTCCCAGCTACCTTTAGGATAATCTTCAAACTAATCATTTAATAAAATATTTCATAGATATTCAGATTCAACGAACATGAAGATTACTAATTAAATTGGGCTAGTCAAAACAATTATTTCCATACAAACCGCTCCAAGCATTTAACAAATTATAATTGGTTTGAACAATTATAGCAATGATCTACAGTAGGTTAAATAGTAGAAGTATCAAATGTTTTCGATAAATTCGAATTCAAAATTTTTTATTCAAAATAATATCATATAGATAGCTTTTTGACGGCATTTTTTGACTCTACCACCGCGTCCGAAAGGTGTTCCGTTGAGAGACGATGCAGCCAGAAACTCTACAACACACATCTTTTAAACAAAACAAAATGTACAAAGTACAATTAAAATACAATATTGCATTACATAGTGTAAAATTGTCAAGACCAGACATTTTGGTCATTCAAATAATCATCGAGTTTATAGTAACCTTTTTTACAGAGGACTTGTTTAACATGGGACTTAAACTTTTTGTCTGGTAAGTTTAGAATATCCTCTGGTATCTTATTATAAAAGCGTATACACATACGCCGATACATATACGCCATTGTCCCATGGGGGTAGACAGATACCACAGGCCGCCACACGCTACGACTCTTACATACCTCTTTAACCTCAATCACATTCATACATCGAAAATATCGCTGATTTGATCATGATAATGTTTTCGATAAATTTTTATAATACAACGGCTAGATCAAAGGATAGTTGAAAGTTGTAGCAATGTTCCGCTGGCCACCCCGAAACGGATTATGGTCGTCAGTATAAGTAATGCTTGCTTAATTGCTTGAATTCTGACGTAAAAATTCCTAATACACCGGTTTATAGGGCGTAACGATATCGTTTCCACAACGCAACGTACGCAACGATACCTTTGCGTAACGTCCACCTAAGGTTCCATTCGAATAACCTGTTTAGTTGACCTTAGAGGCTTGTTTACATTGTTTTAGTTTGTATGCTGGTTAGTAGAAAGTATTTAGTTAGCTATATAATAATGTGGAAAGTAGGTATTCAACTTGAATATGTATCATTGGAGTGTATAAAATTGTAATGGATTTATTAACTCTTGTGTTCCTTTGATGTTTTACATAATATAAATTCTCTGAGAATAAATTGAAGCACTTTTAAATCTAACTTTTGAGACTTACATAGTTATTATTTTATCTAAAATTTTACATTTTTATGGGGTTTTTACCGCGTTTTGCGGTATACAGGATGTAAAATTAAATGGGATAATTACTTAAAGGGGCGCATTAAACTGGACAACTTTTACTACGGGACCATCACTGAAATCGGGAAAAAAAACCGCTGTCCCATACAAACATAACTCGACTGAAATGTATGGGACAACAGATATTTTTTTCGCGATTTCGATATTGTTCCCATAGAGACAGTTGTTCAGTTTCATGGTCTGAAGCACCTGATTAAATAAGGGTCCCATCCCATTTAATTTTACACCCTGTATTTGAGTTCTCGATATTTCAGCAGTTACAACTGTCATAATCACGGGATGAAAACCATAATATTAGTTTTAGATTAACTCACACTCTTGGATAATCATTATACGTATTAAATTAATATTAGTATTATATTTTACAAATTTAATCCCATCCTTACAATTTTTATTAACTTTATTCCAGCTGTTATTTAATACAGCTAACCTCTTTACTTTATTTACTGTCCACATGTAAATAAGTTTTTAACGGTCATAGGAAAATGTGAACACCAAAATTTTTGGGTCAATCGCTCTGCCCTTGAATTTCTAAATAATTATAATTATGTATAATTTTCTTAGTTGCAATTTTGTGTTTTATAGGTAATCTGTCATTCGTGCACACACACACTCACATTAAAATTAATACAAGGTTTTTGGTAGTTAGATATGTTTCTTTTAAGGTTACGATCAGACCATCAAAATGAATTACTTCTCTATGGGACTACAGCTGTCCCATATTTTGCAGTTTTGTATGGAACAGCAGATTTTTTTTTGTGATTTCGATTTTGGTGCCATAGAGAAAGTTTTTCAGTTAGATGGTCTGATCATCCCCTTAAGAAAGTGTCAGCATATTAAGAAGGACCCTGTATGTTTGCAGTTTTGAATGGGACAGCAGTTTTTTTTTCGCGATTTCAGTGTTGGTCCCATAGTAAAAGTTGTTCAATTTGATGGTCTAAAGTACCTCTTTAAGTAAGTGTCCCATTTAATTTTACACCCTGTAGGTATAATGCATTTAATTTTACAAGGTGTATATACAGCGTGTACATTAAAATGGGACAGCTACTTAAAGGGGTGCTTCAGACCATCAAACTGAACAACTTTCTCTATGGGACCAA
This sequence comes from Agonopterix subpropinquella, assembly GCA_922987775.1. Taxonomy (NCBI): domain Eukaryota; kingdom Metazoa; phylum Arthropoda; class Insecta; order Lepidoptera; family Depressariidae; genus Agonopterix; species Agonopterix subpropinquella. Next base: position 2,464,253 of record OV277714.1, read on the forward strand.
TATCGAAATCGCAAAAAAAAAATCTGCTGTCCCATACATTTCAGTCGAGTTATGTTTGCAGTTTTGTATGGGAGAGTGGATTTTTTTTTCGCGATTTCGATATTGGTCCCATAGAGAAAGTTGTTCAGTTTGATGGTCTGAAGCACCCCTTTGAGTAGCTGTCCCATTTTATTGTGCACCCTGTATTTTTTTTAATATTTTCGAAATATTTATCCCAGAATAGATAATAATATTATACAATAGATATTAAGTATCACAACACTAATACTATGCGCACGCGCAGTGAACATTGATGTGAGATAACAATTTCTGTGGTTTTATAATTGGAATCAAACAGTGTCAACGACCTTCAAAATATATCTCAGCGACCTGAAGTGTCATTGACCTTACTATGCAACTGCGTAACAATGTTTTCATTCATATGAATAATCATTGTTTCTTTATTTTTTTAAGATTCCTTATTAAGGCTGGGTATTAGTAGAACAAGCCTCTCTTTCTAACAAGCAAACTTTCGCAATTAGCCATCCCGCTTCAATTGAAAGCAAGATCGCAAAAAACGCATTTTTCATCAATATCTTTTCTCTTGGGTGTTTGGGGAAAAATCCATCGGTTAGAAGCCCTGCTATAATTATTTACCTTTCAAATGATGGTATATTCAGAAGAAATGGTGTAGTGTGATTCTTGTAAAACTGGTTATAAATCTGAAATCGAGCTTACTTTGCTCCTCTTTTCTATCGAGAAAATTTAATAGAATCGTGTTTTCAACGGTTAGATGCCCTGCAGAAAGAACGTATCTACACTGTAATTTGAACTATATATATTAAATGTAATAATTTGGTTCTCAAAAATCGGTTCGAAAACAGACAAAATAGGTATGACCCCCTCTTAAGAAAAACCGGCCAGCAATACATTTATACATAGGGTCCTTCTTAATTGACACTTTTTTAAGTGGATGATCAGACCGTCAAACTGAACAACTTTCTCAATGGCACCAACACCGAAATCGCGAAAAAAAATTAGCTGTCCCATACATTTAGCTCGAGATGTTTTTTAGTTTTGTATTGTGATTTTTATTCGCGATTTCGATGGTGGTGCCTGAAAAAGATGTTTTTTATTTATTTTGAAGTTCTTATCATCCCCTTAAAAAAGTGTCAGCATATTAATAAAAAAGTTTTTTAAACTTTTCAAAAAAAAATGTTTTTCTGGGACCCATAGCCTGAGACCGACTTACACTTGGCCAGTTTTTATTATTTGTTGTTATACTGTAGAGTTTGCGCTGTAATCACACCAAGTTTGACGCTTGCATGTATTATCGCTTTTACGATAGAGCGAGAGGAAGAAACTATGATAAAAACTAGTTTCTTGTATTTAATTTTTAGGGTTCCGTACCCAAAGGGTGAAAACGGGACCCTATTACTAAGCCTACGTTGTCCGTCCATCCGTCCGTCCGTCCGTCTGTCCGTCTGTCCGTCTGTCCGTCCGTCCGTCCGTCTGTCCTACCTATTTAGGGCTGTAACTTTTGAACCGTAATAGCTAGATAGTTGAAATTTTCTCAGATTATGCGTTATTACGGCGAATTTGTTAACAAATAATAAAAATGGCAGAAAGTTAAAAATTAAGGGGTGTTTTCAACAAGAAACTAGTTTTAATCAACGTTTTTTCTTCACGCTCTATAGTAAAAACTACAATACAAGCGTCAAACTTAGTGTGATTAAAAAGCAAACTCTACAGAATAAAAACAAATACTAAAAACCGGCCATATGTGAGTCGGTCTCGCGCTTAAGGTCCCGGACAAAAAAAGTTTTTTTTCTATGTTTATAATGTTGTGTTCTGTGGTGGTGTGGTACGGAACCCTCGGTGCGCCAGTATCCCGACTCGCACTTGACCGGTTTTATTTAAAACACTTACATTACAACCGGTAATTTGCGGTTTATTATTGTGTTGGTTAATTGATTCTTTTGTGGTAATTTAATAAGTTATCGCCCTTGTTTTGTAGCAAGGCCAATATTACCTAATTAATAAAAACCGGCCAAGTGCGATTTGGACTCGGATACGGGGGGAGTTTCATTTCGTACCACCATACAATATTACCAACAATTTTTGTTTTTTCCGGGATTCTTTGCACAAGCCATACACTTGACAGTTTTTTATTATTTCTTATTTTACCATAGAGTACCTATGCACTACCAATCAAATCCATAAAGGTATTATATAGAGAAACTGACAGCTGAGAGAGCGAGATGTACCCTAGCGGCGCCACTGTATAACGCGATGCAATAGAACTGTTTTTCGGAACTTGTCGGCACAATCGACAGGGTAAATATTCGGGCTCTGTGATTAATTAGTGAATCTAAAGTGAAATCGTAGATTATTTTGTGAAATATACTAACACTATTTCATTAAATTACCTACGATTTCACGTTAGATTCACAATTATACACAGAACTCGAAGTTTTAGGGTGCCGATAAGTGCCGACAAATTCACAAAAAACGGTTTCATTTGACAACTCATGTCAGTAACTCTATTCCGACAGGTATAATAACTTTATGATCAAATCATACCATGTTTAAGGTTTGTAGCTTGTAGGTATTACCGTTTTTATGATAGAGCAAAAACAACCAACTTTGAAAAAATGTATTGGACTTGTATGAGAATTGAGAACACCCCCTTAATTTTTTACTTTTTGTATTTTTATTATTTACTTACTTTTGTCGTTTTTATGATAATAGCTACAAGCATAAACGTAATTTTTTGATAAATTAAAAGCCGATCAGGCCCTGTACCCGGGCTTTCGATTTTCGATATATCGCGACCGTTTCGGTCCGAACTTCATTGTAATAGAGTTGACATAGGAACGAAAACGATCACGCAATTGCGAAGTTCGAATATCCGGGTAGACCCCCTGGACTAAAACGCAACATTCTTGTTTTCTTGGAAATGTTTAATTGTTTAGGAAAAATATAATACGATTGGGAACAGCACAATATGTTCGATAATAAGCCTTTATCGATTCAAGTTAAACAAAAAACACTGTAGAATTTAGCAATATTTAATGCAACCATTTGTAACAGTTTAAATCGACGCTAAAATCAATCAGCGTGAAGAGATTTCACTTAAGTACTTAACTATAAAAGCATTGCATTTTGTTGGTACAATGTGAAATACTTTACTAGTATACTTTTCAGTTAGGTTCCTTTTTAGGGTTCCGTACCCAATGGGGGCCAATGGGAACCTATTACTATAAGCCTACGATGTCCGTCCATCCTAGTATGTACATACAGGGTTACTGAGACAGTGCTCATTTTTCTTCCATGCAATCAGCATCGTCAATGTGTTCTACATCAAAAGGAAAAAAAAAATTGTTTTGTTTGTTATTTTTTTCAATTTATCCCGAAAATTTATGTAACGTTGCTACACTACACTCGTGAGTCAAAAAGGTAGGTAGGTGCGAGGGTAGCAAGGGGGCGACAGGCTTGACGCGTCCCGTTCTCTCGAGGGTGAGTCACTGATCGCAACCCCTCCGCAGAGTGCGCACGCGTCTTGTTTGACGCTCGATTTTCAATATTTTTGTATAAGACTTGGTAAAATAAGAGAATACAGGTCTTTTTATTTTGAATGAGCTTCATATACCTACGTAAAATTTGTGCACTGTCTCCGATGTAATCCTGTATACCTAAGCAAGATAATATAAGAGCGCGCCTAACCGAGTATGAATGGTAGGCACGGATAATATTATGAACAATAAAACGTATCAATTTCTCGTTAAACTAGTACCAACATAAAACGCGTCCTTATTGTGTTAATGAGCATTTTTAAGAGAAATATTTAACCTTCTATATTTTTGCATATACGTCTGTCTGTCATGGAGAAAATTGGCGCCAAGGGCCGTGACAGATGCGCGCGCTCTATACAGGGTCCTTCTTAATATGCTGACAATTTATTTAAGGAGATGATCAGGCCATCAAACTGAACAACTTTCTCTATGGGAACATCGAAATCGCAAAAACAAATAGATGATATTCCATACAAAACTGCAAACCTACTCGAGCCAAATGTATGGGAGAGCTGTTTTTTTTTCGCGATTTCGATGTGGGTGTCATAGAGAAAGTTGTTCAGTTTTTCGCTCTGATGATCCCCTTAAAAAAGTGTCAGCATTTGAAGAAGGACCCTGTATAATATTAAAAGGGGTGGATGGAGTTAGTAAAGACAGAGGGTCTACCCGCACATTCGAACTTCGCAATTGCGTGAATGTTTTCGTTCCAATTTCAACTCTATTACAATGAAGTGCGGACCGAAACAGTGGCGATATAGTGAAGATCGAAAGTGCGGGTAAGGGGGCAGATCTGTGCGTTCGAAGTCGCGGGCGCCTATGAAATAAACGAATAAATGAATGTAGTTTTGTAGAGTTCAACTTGAGCAGTACTAGTATTTATATTGTACTTGAGTGCTGAATTGTCAACAAAATAAGTATCAAAATACCGCATCAACATTGCATCTCAAGTATTTTGAGGTTTAAGGTAAACAATACCTTCAAATCTCGAGGTTAGAGTCAAGATAAATTAAATTATTATCACGGCATTGCCACATCTTGCGGTTAAAATCTTGCAACGCTCGGTTTGTTGAATGTTTATGGTTTTAAGTAGCAGTTATTAAAGTTATAACGCTAATTTATTGTAATGGGTGCCTATGCTTTTTAGTAATACGAGATATACCTGTAATATATAAATTAGTATTCCCACATTTTCGACTCAGTAAAGTCAACACATCTTTCATGGGGCACTGTATACGCTTTTATAATAAGATACCAGAGGATATTCTAAACTTACCAGACAAAAAGTTTAAGTCCCATGTTAAACAAGTCCTCTGTAAAGAAGGTTACTATAAACTCGATGATTATTTGAATGACCAAAATGTCTGGTCTTGACAATTTTACACTATGTAATGCAATATTGTATTTTAATTGTACTTTGTACATTTTGTTTTGTTTAAAAGACGTGTGTTGTAGAGTTTCTGGCCGCATCTTCTCTCAACGGAACACCTTCCGACGCGGTGGTAGAGTCAAAAAATGACGTCAAAAAGCTATCTATATGATATTATTTCGAAAATAAAATTTTTGAATTTTGAATTTTGGTGTAAATCACGAGATTTATGAGCAAAGGGAAAATATAATATTCTGCAAAATCATACCTATCATACACACGGAAGACATGCCATGTACCAATAGTTTTTCTAAATTATGTACGTAGTACCGACTGCTCTCAAACACAGTCATGTTTTCATCATGAGAAAACCTGCATTCGCTGAAGAAGACATTTTGATGACATAGACATAGATATAGACATAAGTAGACATATATTTATCAACAATTTTCATGTGTACACACGGCGACACATCAGGTTACGCACCCTATATACCCATAACTACACTACGTACAAAATACAAAATAGTGCGGTAGAGAGCCTGCATAGACGCGGCTGCCGGCGCGGGCGCAGCATGCTGTGAGACGAAACATCGAATAGTTCAAAGTCCAAACAGGGTAACCTGACCTGTCGCCGTGTGTACCTACGTCACAGGTCCGGCACTTCAAACAACGTTTTAGATTTGACATGATGACGTTCGCACATGCGCACTTTGCGAAAATTGTGCATGACATATGTGTAGGGTTGACTTAACACGCATCGTACGAACTACATTATACATTTCGTTACTTTTTATAGTTCATTCTGTTATTAAAAATAGTTTTGAAGCTAAAGAATCACAGAAAATGTGAATTTAGCGTTATTTTCCAACGTTTATTTTTACTGTGAAGAAAAAAATAAAATATATTTTATGTAGTCAAATCCAACGGGTGCGCGCGCCTGACTGCCTTCCCTTGCTCGGCTTCCCTCAAGTTACCACAGAGAGTGTGAGGGGAGGTGAGGTATCTGAAGTCAGAGGGGGGCGAGGAGTGGCCATTCTGTATGTAGAACTATATACTATTACCTATTCTGTGCCTACGTCCAACAATCCGCATTATGCACGCGTGGTGGACCAATTAAAGTCAATGAAATTTTTCAGAAACAATCTTGAAACTAATCTCTATGCTTGTTCATGTGTCAGATTTTCGTTAAAATGTTTTAAAGTTACAGTGCCTCAAAGATTTCCATACAAATCTTAAATTAATCCTAGCATTGAAACTGTATATTTGAAAGAAAATCTGATAACATACAAGCATAGAAGCTAGTTTATAGATTGTTTTTGAAAAATTTCATAGACTTTAATTGGTTAGTATTGAAAATATAACCAGACTTCGTTTGCATGGTGCTCGCTCCGAATTATATCCCTTAAAATTCCACCATTATTGCAAATTTTTTGACCTCACTGGAAGAACCTGGAAATTACGACCCAGAATACAGATTTTGAGGATGAGTTGAGGAAAACCATAAGGCAGCGTTTCCCATTAGCCGGGTCGCGACCCGGTACCGGGCCATCAAAATAAAATACCGGGTCGCAACATTCCCGCCTTATTTACTTTTTAATGCCTTTTGTCACAACTTATAAATGTGAAGCTGGGTTTTCAACACTAGTTTACCTTAAAAATAAATATAAAAACCGACTTGAAGTGGAACCAGACCTAAGGATAAAACTTTCGTAATTTTCCGCGAACTTGGATTCTTTGGTAAAAAACATGGTACAATAATATACTGCGCCTGGTATTCTCTTCCGATCACGTGACTGACACAAGCCTACGTCATCATACCCTTTTACCATGTATAGCGGCCATTTTTTTGTGACGTAGGCTTGTGTCACTCTGGGAATAGAAGACCTTGTTTTCTTTAGACTATGGTAATCAATATGCAGCAGCTCTATACTTCACACTAAAATTTAGTGACTAAATAGGCGATACCAAAATATGTAGTATTCATAAAACATTTTAATAAATGTGTATTTTTTACCTAATGGAACCCCAGCTTGGGTTTAAAAGTATTTATGTATGTTTTGTAATATACTTGTATGTATTGTAAGCTATATATTTTATAATTATCTTATTTATTACACCGCCATAGCAAGTTTTTTTACTTATGAGTTCTTCCATCCCATGGTCTGGAAGGAATCGCTTTTTGTGATAAGACCGCCGTTTGTACCCTTACGTTCTTCTATTCTGTTTTTGTTGCTGTATGTTTTTGGTGTGCAAATAAAGAATATTTATGTTATGTTATGTTAAGTGGGTCACGAAAGGGCAGTGTGAAAATTACCGGGCCATGGCAGAACAATGTTTAGGAAACACTGCCATAAGGTATCGTTGAGTGAGGTTGAGTTGAGGAAGCTTTTGAGGAAGCAACTTAGAACATGGATGTTAATCTCTTCTTCTCTCCACAGTCATACAGCGATTTCTTCAAGGCCCTCCTCTTCAATGCCCGCGTTATCGTCCAAATATTCTTCGTCATGGGTGGCTTCCTCATGGCCTACAAGATGCTGGTGTATGCCGAGACTCATCCCTTCACGTTGACGACCGTCCCGATGGCGTTAGTGAATAGATGGCTTAGGTAAGTCTGTATTTAATTAGGGTTTCGTACCTAAGGGGTGCAAAATGCTTTTTTGTTCACCCAGCATTAGGCTGCCTGTCCATTGAAGCTGTGCGAGCTGTGTAGCTGTGTTTTAACCAATCAGGAGCTCGGGCGAGGCGCGGCCGATCTCGCCCGAGCTCCTGATGGGTTAAAAAAACACAGCTGCACAGCTTGCACAGCTTCAATGGACAGGCACCCTTAGACCGGCATTTGCCACAACCCTATACCTATTGGAGTTACATAAGAGGATATGCTCATTAGGAGCGCGCTCCATACAAACGAAGTCTGGTTATATCATCAATACTGACCAATATTAAAGTCGATGAAATTATTCTGAAAAAATCTAGAAACTAGAATTAAACATTTTAACGGGTTCTTACCGCGTTTTGGTATTTGTGAGTTCCCGATATTTCGGCAGTGTTACAACTGCCATGATCACGGGATGACTGAGGAACTGCAGGTAGATTTTTAAGAGCAGACAAATCTGTCTACCCTCACTCTCGTTCGTTTACTCCGACCACTACTATCGGAACTCACTCGATTGTCATCGTCACTTTTGTCACTTGGTACAGCCAAAAAAAAAAAAAATCTACCTGCAGTTCCTCAGTCATCCCGTGATCATGGCAGTTGTAACACTGCCGAAATATCGGGAACTCACAAACACCAAAACGCGGTAAGAACCCGTTAAAATGTTTAATTCTAGATTAAATAATAACCGCGTAACTCTAAAAAACTGTATTAATCTAGAAACTAATCTGTGTGCTTGTATTTTGTCTGATTGTCATTAAAATGTAAAGTTTTAAAGTTACAGTGCCTCAAAGATTTCCATACAAAAAATTAATCCTAGTATTGAAACTGTATTTACCGAAAATGTGCCTTGATACAAGCATAGAGATTAGTTTCTAAATTTATTTTGAAAATTTTCAATGACTATAATCGTTTAGTATTGAAAATATAACCAGACTTCGTTTGTATGGAGCGCGCTCCGAATTATATCCTCTGAGAAAAGACGCAACTTAATGAGAATTTGGGGAAGTCTGAGGAGTTTTGTAGCGCGTCTTGAAAAATGGTTCATGCATGTTTAGCAGTTGACGATGATAGGCTGATGATGATAAGGGTTTTCCAAAAATAATAGAATAAAAGCAGGAGAAAGATCAGATAGCGTTAACATATTTGTAGACCTTTGTATTTCCACCTAACCACCTGGCCACGGGACGGAAATTTTTATTTTATTTTATTTTTATTAACATAAGGAGAACATAAACGGTAGTGTAAATGTACAATAACTCAGCTATATCTATAACTTAAATAAGTTAATACACTCCAATGACATGTTCCACATATAGAAGAAAAAAAAAGTTACACGACTGTCGGCTACTACGGTAACATATTTAAGGGGCGTCCGTCCAGTTTTGAGTAACTTTGTAACCATTTTATACATTAACTATGGCACTTATTAAGCAGAAAACAAAACTGAACAATCTACAGAATATGAGAAGTGATGTGGTTTTTCTCGAAATCTATTTTAATTAATAAAACTGAAGAAAAACGATTCCAAAGTCACCTCTTTTTTCCCAGTTGTAACCGTTTTACTGTTACATTGTTGATCAGAAGAATATGAAAATTTAGAATATTCTTCACAATACAATATTTATATTGTATTGTGAATGATTGTATTGATGTTGTTTTGTGATTTTTATTTTTTATTATTATTATTTTTTTTTTTTTTTCAAAAAATCATACAGGTTTTCAAAGAAAACGGAAAATTCTGACCGGAGCCGCGCAATTGAAGCGGGATGGCTAATTGTAATAGTTTGCTTGTAAGAAAGAGAGCCTTGCAGATGGGAGGAGTAGCCTTAAGTCAGTGCATGTTTAAGACTAAAACAAAATTATGCAGTATTATAAATTTAAAAGAAAAAATTTAAATTTAAATTTAAGTGCAAATCACTTTATTGCTACAACTAATATAAAATAGTAGATACTTTATTGTGTTATGAAATGAAATTTAATGATTCAGATTAATCTATCTAGTATAAAAACACCGTTATTTCAATACTTAATCAGATTTAAGTATTGAAATAACGGTGTTTTTATACTTATACAAACTGCTACAAAAAATGTCTATGTCAGTAAAGAACTCATTGTATCTCGAACACATTCTGAATAGTGGACAACGCTTCCCAGCATTGGTACGGCATATGTGGAAGGAGAATAGTCTATGTTGTCTTTAATTGCGATTTTAGAATACACTGCCTACGCACCACTGCGTCATACTGCGTGCTTGCGTAATAATAGAGGCATAACGCTCAGTGTATTATAAAATCGCAATTCGCGCTGCCGTTCACTCTATCCCATGGCCAGGCCCTGTACCCGCACTTTCAATGTTCGCTATATCGCCACTTTAACGGTCCGCACTTCATTGGAATAGAGTTGACATTGGAACGAAAATGTTCACGCAATTGCGAAGTTCGAATGTGCGGGTAGAGGCCCAGGCAGTAAGTTCTCCAATAAACCATTTGTAATTGTTACAGATTAATGCCAGCAGTGCTCGTAGTGATGGCTCTAGCCATGACCTGGGTCCCACACGTGGGCTCTGGCCCTATGTGGGATGCGGTGGTGAAGCGTGAGCGTGACCTGTGCAGGAGTAACTGGTGGCAACTGGTCATCTTAATGCCAAATCTGTTCCCGTTTGAGAACCTGTGTCTGCCTCAAGCTTGGTAAGTGATTTTCTACACATTTCTTTAAAAGGAATTGAAGCTCATTCCATAAAAAGCGAAGACGTTTTCTACTCCACAATAAACTTAGAAGGAAATCCATGAGGATATAATAGTTCTAGGCTGTAGTCACAGTATGAGAAAGAGTAGTTAGTATTGCACAGTATGAGAAACAGTGGCCTCGATTCGGAGTGTACCACGACTAAACTAAATGTATTCCTGTCACTTTCTAAAATAAGATTAAGAAAAGAGACAGAAAACCAACAGCTGACTTTAGTGCTGTCAAAGTGACGTTAAATGCGCAAAATAAGATGCCATCATAATGTACGCCATCTTATTTAAGTCGTTTTTGGGCGTTTAACGTCACTTTGACAGCACTAAAGTCAGCTGTTGGTTTTCGGTCTCTTTTCTTAATCTTATTTTAGAAAGTGACAGGAATACATTTAGTTTAGTTTAGTCGTGGTACACTCCGAATCGAGGCCAGTATCTAGTTCTACATACAATACAGTACGGAAACTCCCTGCCCCCATCCAATTTTAACCTCATCGCTTTGGTAGGAACCGTGGCGGAAAATGTAGACTATGGCGTATTCCTGCCTCGCTCGCACTTACTCAGTATCGCACATGCTTACCTCTTTTTGTAAATTTTGCCCATTTGTATGTAATGACTAGTTTGTTTAGACTAAGTTGCGATTTCACAGCTGTTTTTTTTATCTGACAGGTTTGCTCCCATTATAAAAGTTGCTCAGTTTGATGGTCTGAACCACCCATGAAAGACACGTTGAAAACATCATTCGGTATATGCTCACGCCCATGTCCCACTGTGGTAGGCAGAGGCAATAGATCGGCACATGCTACGATTCTGACAAAAATTTCTTGCTTCTTCAACAGCCATAATTATAGTCTCTTCATACATGCTCGTCGGTTCTGAGTACATTTGATTTTGCCCTTCTTCGGTTAATGTACGCATCTGAATTGTTTAGCATACGTGCGTCTAGGGCGACCCATTTCAACTATTCCATTCACACTTGCCTTTTCACGCGTCAACCTACTTTGAAACGAATGCTATTTCTTTCCACATAAAAACGTTGCAAAGGCAATTTTATTGCATTAAAGTGCACTTTTATCTCAAAGTCATTTAACACATTTTACTAAGAAAATGATAGTGATCTAGAACTCTAAAATCTACCATAATTAACGTCGCAAATCGCGACTGACCTATTTCTTTCGCTTGTTGCCAAATTGCTGCCAGTTTATTCGTCAGAGAACCGAGGTTTATTTGTAGTGTTGGTACTAAAATTGTGTAATGTTTGTAGTTATGTATTTATCTAAAGATGGGGTAAGATGTGATGATTGGAGGTAAATGAAATTTTATGGTCGAGGTTTTATTCTGTCGAGTCGATGGCATAATATGTTATGTGTTGACCTGCTAAGAGAATCGTTTTTTTTTTGCTCTTGACCTCAATCTAGTCCTCAGGACGAAGATGGGGTCGAAGATGTAGCGAGCTTACCCAGAAGAAGCCTATTCACTCGTTCTTTAAAGGAATTCGCAGGCAGGGCATTCCACTCCTTGGCTATGCGCATTATAAAAGAATCGGAATGGCGCTTGGTGCGGATATGTGGGATGTCAACCAGAAAGAGATGGTAGCCCGCGGTGCGTCTGGAAGTCCGATAGTAGAAAGGGGAAGGCGGGATGAGCTCATGTAGCTCTTGGGCACACTCACCGATGTACAATCTGTAGAAGACCGACAAGCAGGCTCTCTAGTTTTTCCAACCTGCCTGATGCTGGTTTACCCAGGGTATCTGAGGTTTAGAATGTTACTCGGGGATGCTCCGAGCATATACCCATCCGTTGCCCTTTCGGTGACTTTAAGTCTTTTATGATACCTTTAGTGAGTGACCATAATGAACCTCGGTTTACGGGACACCCTGCATAATAGACTGAACTATATTAAAGAGAGTTAAAAAGTAAAATATTGCTTACATCAAAAATAATTGGTGACCGAATAATTTTTCACTGTTTTATAGGTAAATGTTTTTGGCGTTGGTTTTTTTTAATTTGTAATTTAATGTCATTTTGTAATTTTTAAAGTTACCTGAAAGCTACAGAACCGATTTTCATGAAAAAAGCTCTCGCAAAAATTATCTTTCTATTTAAAAAAAATGCATCGAAATCGGTCCACCCGCTTGGGAGCTACGATGCCACAAACATACAGACAGACCGACATACGCGTCAAACTTATAACACCTCTCTTCTTGCGTCGGGAGTTAAAAATATAATAAATAACAAGTAATAAAGTACGCAAGAACGTACCTCTTATTTATATTTACTTGCATGTCCAAACTACACAATTATCTATTTACCTTGGAAAGGTAAACAGTAATGTAATATCAATAAAGGTCAGTGTTCTATGCAATGTTTAAGTACCTTGAGTAAATGAAAGGTCTTCAATGAAATACGGCCCATGGCTCTGGTAATAGGTACACAAGAGATAGGTACACATGATCTGAGAAGTATGATTCGCGATGTTTAAAAACTTTGTCACAATCTACAACAACTTTATAATACCAACCACCATATAAAAAAAAATAGTTCTACATGAGTGCGTTACCTGACTTTTAATAGTGCAACACCGAATACTACCTCCCCGTAAGCTCACTAATACGAATCACTTAACAACGAATGTTGTACCACGAAAAACTTATCGCCGAAGCCACGCGACTTCAAATAACCAAACGTCTAATTCAACAACACGAACATTAAGTGAGGAAGAACTGGAAGTATACTTTCGGAATACTTCCAGACTACTTCCGAATACTTCCGGAAACATTCCATAATTTCGGAAACATTCCGGAATACTTCCAGAATACTTCCGGAATACTTCCAAAATAGTTCCGGAATACTTCCAGACTACTTCCGAAATACTGCCAGAATACTTCCGGAATACATACCCTGACGCCAAAATAGGGGTATTAATGCCTAAGTTAGACACCTGTCTCTGTACCTATTATTGTCAGTGGATGGAACTAATTTTGACGCGGTTTTTTATTTAATTAAATTTAACTAATTATGGCAAGTGGCTATCCTTTCGACCACTAAAAGGCTCAATTTACACCAAAGTGGCGGCGGCTGGCAGCACAGTTTCAGTTGCGCTGCATTTTAAATTTTATCTACGCTACATGGCTAAAATACATAGCTTATCGTTTGAGGGACTTGAAAAAATTAGCACGGGTGTGCGGCTCGCCGATGCTATATCTTTGAATGTCAAAATACCGACGGCACAGTAGACGGATACTGTGCTACCGGTCATGCTATGCTATCTTAAAACAAGCTTAATATATTAGAACGTTTATGTTCCATACAAAGCTTCCGAAATCTAGCGGTCTTCGAAAAGCACGCAGCTTCGTGTTGAACTAAGGTTCGCATCTGAGCTGACGTCGATAGCGCCGCGAGTAAATCTAAGTTTCGCATACACAACGTGTTAATGAATTAACGCAAAACTAGAAAATAGTTTGTTTAGAATCGAGAGCAGAATCGAGTTATCATGGTTTCAACATAGGTAATTTTTTTCAAAATATTAAATAATTTGTTTCTAAAATTTTAAATTTACTGAACCCGATGTCAACCCGCCGCACGTGCACGCTGATCCTACTTACTACCAAAAGAAGATTATTAAAATTGTATTCATGAACACGTTAGCGCTTTCATTCATTGCTGAAATGATAACAAATCATTTTTGTCTCAAAACTTAAAATGCGAATAACTTTAAATTTTAACTATCAAAATAATGAAATTATTGTTTCAGTTTAATTATTTTGTTATAAATCTGTTGGGGTGTATGAGGTTTTGCGTTAATTCATTAACACGTTGTATGAAGCCGTCTTGTTGTTGGAGTAGTCTAGCTAGACAACCGGCTCACTATCTGGCGATCATGGTTTGAATCCCTGTCTTGACCGACCTTCTTTTTCAATTTATATCAACATTCCGTCTAGTGGTAATTTAGTGCTAATAATTGTATAAGCACTCCAATGCAACGCGACTTTCCTATCTATAAATTATCTAATAATACTGTCGCTCGCTCCTTACCGCTACCACAAACCTTTATACATACATACATACATAAACTCACGACCGTAATCCCTTTCGGGGTGGTCAGAAACATTACTGACAGTGCCAACTTTCTGATTGTAATTGCATCAATGCTCACATTTAGCAATTCAAGTTTCAGGATGGAATGACGTGTCAAGTTGTGAGAGGTAGCTAGCCTTTCACCTACATAACACATAAGAAACCTTTAAATCTCTTAGCCGCCTCGTACGATACCCACGGGAAGAAATGGAGTGGTCCATTTTAAGCCGGAACCAACCTTTACCCCATAAGCTTGATAAACCAAATAAAAATGTCTCCATAGGTACCTCGGCACAGACACCCAGCTCTTCCTCGTTACCCTCATCGTGCTCCTCATCATCTGGCGCTGGCCCAAGAGTGGAGTCCCATTCCTCACCGTCATCATGGGCATCAGTCTCCTCATACCCTTCCTGCAGAGCTACCTGATGAAACTTCTACCTATCAGAGTCAGCATTTTCCCGGAGTAAGTTTAGCTGTTGTGTATCTTATCTTCTAAGCTCCAATTAAAATAAAATAAAAAACAGAATAAAAAAAAAAAAAAAAGATTGCGATGCTCGCAGAACCTATGGCCATTGTAGACGGAAAAGTTCTCGAGTGGTTCAGGAAAACGCAGCGTGAGAAGGTGGACCGACGACCTGGTGAAGGCGGCGGGAATCCGTTGGATGAGAGCAGCGCAGGACCGGTCGTTATGGTGATCATTGAGGGAGGCCTATATCTAGCAGTGGACGTTCATCGGCTGAGATGATGATGATTGCGATAGCACACAATTAAAAAAAAATCGGGTCGGGGAGGGACGTAGCCATAGTGGAGTACGTGAAACGTCTTGTACAGAGTAATGGCTTCTATCCTCTCAATAATGGTGATAAAATAATGTCGGTAGGTGCTATACTTCCAAAGTAATAAGCGATCTTGTCATAACATAATTTCGTTACATTATTATAAATGGTTTTTGCACATGACTCCCTACTGACCGAAATGAAAGATGTTTCAAGTCTTAAAAAAACCGGCCAAGTGCAAGTCGGATTCGCGCACCCAGGGTTTCGTACCACCTATATGCACAAACAAATTCTCTAGCGCGAGCTAGACTCCCACTTGGCCGATTCTTAATAAATCTACCAGCAAAGCCATCTAAAAATGACAAAAACTGTTTTGCGCGCGCTTCTTGGTTTTTGGGTCGTGCCATTTTTAGGGTTCCGTACCCAAAGGGTGAAAACGGGACCCTATTACTAAGCCTACGTTGTCCGTCAGTCCGTCCGTCCGTCCGTCTGTCCGTCTGTCCGTCCGTCCATCTGTCCTACCTATTTAGGGCTGTAACTTTTGAACCGTAATAGCTAGATAGTTGAAATTTTCTGAGATTATGCGTTATTATGGTGGATTTTTTAGCAAATAATAAAAATTCCAAAAAGTTAAAAATTAAGGGGGGTTCTCAACATGAAAATAGTTTTTATCAACGTTTTTTCTTCACGCTATACCGTAAAAACGGTAATACATGCAAGCGTCAAACTTAGTGTGATTATAGAGCAAACTCTACAGAATAACAACAAATACTAAAAACCGGCCAAGTGTGAGTCGGTCTTGCGCTAAAGCTCCCGGACAAAAAACATTTTTTTTAAAGTTATGAATGTTGTGTTCTGTGGTGGTGTGGTACGGAACCCTTGGTGCGCGAGTAGCCCGACTCGCACATGACCGGTTTTTATTTGGTGTACGATTCACTTTGGTACCTTGCTACAGGTGGTTTACTCGAGGAAGCAAATAATATTGAAATTTTCCCCAAAGTTTAGAAGAGATGACCCAATTACAGACAAAGTTTACAAAGGTGGATTTAACTACCGTAACCTCGCGAGTGAAATCTAATCTAAACTTTGAAAATGTTACTTTTATTTTAGGAAAATTTTTCCTATATTCCGTGTTTAACGACTTTCTACATCAAACAGTTTTGGCGAAAATTATCTTGACAGAATATCTATGGATGATAATTGAAGTTTATTCCATAAGAGTTCCGTAAAAAACTTTGTAGCGAAGTACAGGGAAATAGCTATTTATCATCATCATCACGGGCCTTATTCCATCTACATAAGTAGATGTTTGAAACAGCAGCAGCGTCTCTTTGGATAAGACACCGACGTTCGAGGCTGTATAAGCCAATTCGCGAGCCGCATTTGCGGCATTTGTGCTGTGTGTCGGTTGGTATAGGAGCCTGTTTGTCACTGTGTCTTTTGGCTCGCTTTAAGGCCAGAGCAGAGATTCGAACTAGACTTCAAAGTAGGTTGTAAGACCGTCTGCTAAAACCTTATTGCAAGGCATTCCCACTTCGAGTGGTCAATTTGAAAGGACACCATGTCACGCTTAGCACAGCCCTTAAAACGAAACATGGGTCTTTCGACATTCGTTAAACGAAATTTCGAAAGACCCATGTTACGTACTTATAAAATATCGTATTATAAAACAATGTACAGAACAGTTTGTTAAAAGAAATCGTATCACACTAGTACAAAAAGTTTGATAGAATTTAAAATGACAATGCTCAATTGAATTGAATATAACACGCGAATTCTTTTTCATCATCGTTTTCCCACAATAGTGTTGTATAAACCTTTGAGCATGAACTGATATTGCGAAACGATATTACTATAAGTTTTGTCTATTGAACCATTGAAGGGAAGTGTAGGGAGAGGTCGTTAGAAGAGAACATAGACTCGATCAAGATAATTACTATATTCAAACATAGGACTAACATCGAAATCGCGAAGATTAAATATACATTTGGGTCAAAAAATCTGTTGATCCATACTAAACTGAAAATTTTCCAGACCCAAAATGTACCTGTTGTATTGGTCTACCTACATGTATATAGGTAGATGAGTATTAAGTTGCAAACCAATAAACAATCAGTTCTCATCTACACGCCGCCGGTGTATCTCCCCCGAATACCACAGTACCCATAAGAGATGATATTTTTTGCGGTTTCAATATTGGCTCCATTAAAAATTTTCAGTGTGATGTTCTGAAGCACTCCTTTAATATGTAACGCATTTTGAGTTTACATCCTGTACCAATAGCTATACAGGGTGTATCAAAAAACCCTAGTGATATTCAAAGGGGTGGTTCAGATAAGACCATCAAACTGAACAACTTTCACTATGGAGCAAAGATCGAAAAAAAATATTAAAAGTCTACTGATTCCTTAGACTAATTATATCCGGACCGGCCTTGCGGTAGCATTTCCCCTCTGCCACGGTATAAGAGCAATGATCATGTACATTCATTCAACATTCAATTTTATAACTTATCACTAAACTAGACAGCCTATTATTGCGAAACAATAATTTCGAACTTAGAACGTTTGGGTTTTACACGAGACTACTTTTCATGATTTTGAACATTCAAAATTAGAATCTAAAGTCATAGGGAATAAAATCCAAAGTTGCGGATAACATGTTGCCTCGCACCCGCAAAAAGTGGCAGAAAGTTTGTTAGTAGAATGACACGTGGTTACGCGTCCCGATATAATTAGTCTAAGCATAGACACGATCAAGATAATTACTATATTCGAACATAGGACTAATATCGAAATCGCGTTAGTCAAAAAATCTGTTGATCCATACTAAACTGAAAATTTTCACAGACCCAAAATAAACATATAGGATGTATAACAGACTTAGACATAACAGATGATATTTTTTACGGTTTCAATATTGGTTCCATAGTGAAAGTTTTCATTGTGATGTTCTGAAGCACCTTCTTTAATATGTAACGCATTTTGAGTTTACATCCTGTACCAATAGCTATACAGGGTGTATCAAAAAACCCTAGTGATATTCAAAGGGGTGGTTCAGATTAGACCATCAAACTGAACAACTTTCACTATGGAGCAAAGATCGAGAAAAAATATAAAAAGTCTACTGATTCATACAAAACTTCCAGTACCTTATCTACCGACCAACTTGATTCTGATTAATGAAACAGCAGAATTTTATTTAAAACGAGCTTTAACCCGCGACTTCGTCCGCATAAATTATATACCAGATTTTAAGTCAGATGATAAGCTATCAAACAAAAAAAGTTTCATCGAAATCGGTTCAGTAGTTTTTGCGTGATACTCGAACAAACAAACACCCAAACAAACAAACAGACAGACAAAAAATCCAAAAATTGGTGATTTAGAATCAGGGACATCTAAAAACCACATCGTAATCTTTTTTTTGTTAATATCTTCAATGTACAGACACACTTCTGTTACAGTTTTATAATAGTTTAGGTATACGATGTTGTCTACATAGTGAAAGTTATTTTGTTGGATGGTCTAAATCACCCCTTTAAATTATACTAGGGTGTTTTGAAATGAAATTATTTACTTGCGGAAACACGCTAACACGTGGGACAGTTTTAATTTAGTGCTGCAAGTTTCGCCATGAGCAGTGCAAGCAATAGTTGTGTGACTTATGCATTTATAAATATAATAGTCTGTAAATAAATAAATAAATAAATATCTTGGACAATGTCACACAAATTATCTAGTCACATTTAAAGTACCAGAATCTAACCTGGACTTGTATTACGATGACTAGACAACGATATAGAATACATACATAGATACAAACATCCAAGACTCGGGTACAAATATTCATATTCATCATACAAATATTTGTCCCTTACGGGATTCGAACCCGCGACCCTCGGCACAGCAGGCAGGTCTATAGTTTTAGCTATTTCCAGAAATTATGTTAAAAAAAACCGGCCAAGTACGAGTCGGGAGTCGGGTAATTAGTGTTCCGTACTATCAGTTTTTAACATGGCTCATCAAAGCAACCACTATAAATTGACACTTACTTAGTATGTGGTCACATAGTAACCGAAGATCATTTTACACTGGTCTCACTGGAGTTAGTTTTTTGGGTATAGAAAAAAAGAAGTATCCTGTTACTAACAACCCTGATAATTTTCCCGCCATCTACATGTTATTTCTGAAGTTCATGATTTTTTTCAGATCTTACACGGCTTTATTTTTTGAAATAGAGGTGGGGACAGCATTTTCTCGGATTTAAATGAAAATTTTGTTAAACAAAGTTTTAATAAAACATTTGAAAAGTATATTTTAGACTCTTATTTTCATAAGCTTTTAATTGATAACCCATAACATAGGGTAGAAAAAAAAATTTTTATTTACCCTTACTCCCCACATTGCCCCCAATATAAAAATTAAGCTTTTTTTACTTCATTTATGATATTGGACCAGCAATTTCTATATCTGTACCGAGTTTCAACTTCTTATGTCTTACGGTCTCTGCGAAAAATGCCTGTGACAGACGGACGGACAGACACCGAGCTGATTCCATAAGTGTTCCGTTTTGCTATTTTTAGTACGAAACACTAATAAGTACCATTTACTTAACTTTGCTACCATTACAACATTAGAAGGTATGGTACCAGTATCAGTAGGTACCAACTATCTAACATTGCGATCTCTACACTTCTACTTGCCTGACCTACATTTACTCGCATTTTTCCACTTATTTAAATTTCCATTCTATTCCCAGATCCATAAGAGACATATTCGGCTACAACGACACTTTCTACCACGCCTACGTATCAGCCCAGGGCAATTGGGCCGGTTACCATCTCGGAGTTCTCACTGCTTACTTTTACCATAAGGCACAGTCGGAAAAATGGAATTTGAGAGATTCTCTTGTAAGTATAATTTTTTTAATAACTTGCTTCAAAGAAAGGATGTTCTTATGCTTAGTAACATTACTAAGAATAAGAAGATCCTTTCTTTCAGCAGCTTTTTCATCTAAAAAAAACATTTTTTTAGATGAATTATTTTCTTGATCCTAGATATTCAAAGCTATCCAACTTGAGTTTATCATAATCAGCATTATACAGGGAGTAAATTTTAATGCGTTACTAATAAAATGTGGTGCTTCAGACCATCAAACTGACCAACTCTTTCACTATGGTGCCAACATCTAAATCGTGAAAATAAAATCTGATGTTTCATAAATATTGGTCGAGTAGCCAACGATTTTTTATATGAAACAACACAGTTTTTTTAATGCTATTGCGATGTTGGCTGTAAAAGTTGTTCAGTTTGTTTTTCTGAAGCTATGCAACGCATTAAATTTTTCAGTGTGTGTGTGCGTGGTACAAGCTAATCTTCAAGGAAATTCTCTCCCCTTTTCGGTGGTACCAAAGGAGACAGACAGACAGAGACAGAGACAGAGTAGTAGTGTATTTCCCACCCGGACTTCCGCTCATAACATATGCCAACATAATTTTTATCAGTGCGAGCACTGCGAGCCCGTTTGTCCATACAAAAGTGTCCAGGCTGTGTCTGAATATTACTACAGTATAAGAAAAAGTATGGTAGGTACTACATACAGTACGGACACTTCCTGCCCCCCCCACCAATTTTAACCTCACCCCCGCTCGGTAGGAAGCGTGGCGAAAAATGTAGGCAACGACCTTTTTCCGTCTCGCTCGCACTCACGCAGTATCACTCACGCTTTTTTTAAATGACGTTTGTATTATATGTTTATGCGATTATGGAGGTGCTACTTGGGAATGTTCCTCCATTGAAAAGGGAAGTACTTCCGCCAGGCTAGGTGTGATGCCTGGGGACCGGCCGTGGTCCAACAGTTCTTAGTTGGACCTTGTATATGTATCGAATCTCTGTGATTATTTCTCTTGCGCGATTTATGTCTCGCATTCGATTGTAAACCTTATGTGTAGAAGGTTACGAGTTACGTAGTTACGATGAACGTTGTCTTTGTATGGAGCATATTTCCGACAGCGACGGTATCGACATCTGATGGCATCTTTGCTATAACTTGTGGGTGCTGACATCTGTAGCAAGTCCCCATACGATGTTTAGTGTCCAAGGTGTGGTATTGCCTTCACGTATCAACCGATTAAAAACCATATTTACATTTCAGCTCCTAAAGCTCCTCTTCGTAGCATCCATTCCGATCGCTGCTGGTGCGGTCCTGATGGGCTGGGACCTTCACCATCGCGAGGCGACTGCCTTCGAAGCGGCGGTGTTCAACGCGCTCAACCAAAACTTCTTCGCATTGTGCATCTGCGTGTTTATCGTGGGATACTTTTACAGGGCTAATAGTAAGTTGAGATTGGTGTTGGTTTAGGATAGCGAGGTGAAGGTGGCCAGCGAGGCGTCTAATTCATTCAGGCAAATTTCATGTATGATGTCGACTCCATGACTGTGCCAATAACACGGAAGTTTTTTTCTGCGATTTCGAAGTACAAAAATTAAAAAAAAAATTAAAAAATTCAAAATTTTTTATTCAAAATAATATCATATAGATAGCTTTTTGACGTCATTTTTTGACTCTACCACCGCGTCGGAAGGTGTTCCGTTGAGAGAAGATGCGGCCAGAAACTCTACAACACACATCTTTTAAACAAAACAAAATGTACAAAGTACAATTAAAATACAATATTGCATTACATAGTGTAAAATTGTCAAGAATTGCATTACATAGTGTAAAATTGTCAAGATTGTTGGCTTCGTAATAAAAGTTGTTCACTTTCACGAATAGAATTCATAGTTATAGTTTCCGAGTTGATTAAAAATGTATTCTGTACAGAGAGTGAAATCAAAATATGCGTTATGTACTATAGGGGATGCTCCAGATCATAAAACTGAATAATTTATACAATGAGAACCTACTCCTTTTTTTGAAGTCGGTTAATAATGGAGCCAATATCGAAAGCGCGAAAACAAATCAGTTGTTCCATATTATTATTTAGGTCGAGTATCAATTAAAGTTTTCTATGGAAGAAGCCTGTTTTCAGATTTCTTTATTAGCTCCACATTAAGAGTTGTTTAAATTATAACGCTATTAAATTTTACATCTCGTGAACTATGAACGTAATGTATATCGTTGTCTAGCCATCATAATACAAGTCCAGGCTAGATTCTGGTACTTTAAATATGACTAGATAATTTGTGTGACAATGTCCAAGATATTTATATTTATATTTATTTATTTATGAAAGAAAGAAAAGAAAGACAATATTATTATTTGGATGCACAACAAAACACTGATAATGCAGCTATGCTGCTATGTGCAGTATCTTTACAATATTAGTCAGTGCGAAAACTATAACCATACATTTTACCCTTAAAAGTGAACAACTTTCATTATACAGGGTGAAATTGATATCATTAGCATCCTTTTAAACTAAGAGTCTACCCATCAAACTGAACAACTTTTACTATGGGAGCAAACCGATCGGAGCAAATAAAAAATCAACTGTTGCATACATTTGAGTCGCGAACTTGCGCGTCGACATTGCAGTTTAGTATGGAACAGCAGATTTTTTTATTTGCTCCGATCTGTTTGCTCCCATAGTAAAAGTTGTTCAGTTTGATGGGTAGACTCTTAGTTTAAAAGGATGCTAAGATATCAATTTCACCCTGTAGAGTCAACATGGCTAAGAAAAATCGTCTATTCTATAAGACAGTGGAGTGCGGTGACATTGCTGTTCATAAACCTTTACACAATACCATTCTACTATTATTGCTATATGCATAGAGTAAGAAGAGATGGCATATCGGCTTGTTTCTATAGAAAATGTTGTCGCCAACAAAGGGGGTGAAAAACGGGTGAGGGGAAGGGTTAACATTTAAATACGCTACTTCCCGCTATTATGACGTCAGGCCCAGTTGAGTATCTGTGCACAGTTCGATACAACATCTCTACCCCAGGGGAGCGCGTTATTTTCTCTATGGCTATATGTGTAATAAACGTATGTGCTTTCATAGATCCCTTTACATAAAGCAAAGAAAAGGATCAGATTGATGGACGGAAGGATGGACGAACGGACAGACATTTCAAAACTAGCCCGTTATCAGGCGCTAAGAAAGGCTTTTGTAACCTAACAAAGCAGTTAGGTTTGGTACTCTTATGAATACAAAAGTCCTAAATTTAGAACTTGGTGAGCATCAGCCTTTACACGTTTTACTAAAGGGCATAGGCATACTAATATAGTTATGAGAGAGAGCGGATATACAACGTGTTAATGAATTAACGCAAAACTAGAAAGTAGTTTGTCTAGAATCGAGAACAGAATCGAATTATCATGGTTTCAACATAGGTAATTTTTTTCAAAATATTAAATAATTTGTTTGCAAAATTTAAAAATTTCTGAACCCGATGTCAACCCACCGCACGGGCACACTCACCCTACTTACTACCAAAACAAGATTATAAAAATGTATCCATGAGTACGTTAGCGCTTTCTTTCAGTGCTGAAAAGATAACAAATCATTTTTGCCTCAAAACTTAAAATGCGAATAACTTAAAATTTTAAATATCAAAATAATGAAATTATTGTTTCAATCTAATTATTTTGTTATAAATCAGTAGGGGTGTATGAGGTTTTGCGCTAATTTATTAACACGTTGTATTGTTCTACGCTACGCTGTCACTCTCGCAGCAGAGCTGACATGGGCATTGCAAGACGTTACCCAAATGAAGAATCTATCTGCCTATCCCAACGGGACAATGGCCTGAGCTTATTTATGTTTATAAGTACCTACCTTATTAGAGTTTAATAGTTTCATCATCTGATATGGGTGTTAGGCCACTACGTGTGTCCAATGCAAACTGACAGAACACACGTACGCAGGTGAATATCTTCAGTTTATGCAGGTTTGTTAACGGTGGTAGTTCGAAATTTGTGGCTTTTGAAAAAACTGTCTTACCGATGCTTAAAACTATGAAATTTTTTACAGAAATCTACGTAGGTGCAGTAGAATGGGGCCCGCTGCAGCCCCTCGGCAGAATGTCGTATTGCGCGATGTTGCTGCACGCCACAGTCCTGAGGACATACGGTGGTCAAATGAGGAGGTCCTTCTATGCCACCGATTATACTGCTGTAAGTATTATTGATATAAGAAAGATAATATCCTAATCTTCATCTCTCTCCCAAAGCACGACGCAAAACTGTTCAGATAACTACTGGCTGGTAGGACTGGCAAAATACCAATAGCACTGGGCCCCAAGAGCCTAACAAAGACGAGCTTATAGACACGCACTTAGCGTGGAGGGAGCAAGAATGTGGCCCCGGACTCTCCAACGCACAGCACGCATCTCTTATAATTTTTGACTTTTAGCAAGGACCGAGTCAATCGAGTCATATTGCAGAAAAGTGTTGAGCTTACTTCGCTCGTTCTTGGTTTTCATACTAGACTGCCTCCGTGGTTTAGTGGTTAAGAGCATTGGCTCTCGATACGGAGGTCGTGGGTTCGATTCCCACGGGGGACACCTAGTGATATGTCACTTTGTGCGTTTTTCCCCAGTTGGTAAGGACATTGCAGGCTGAATCACCTGATTGTCCGAAAAGAAAAATGATTCCGTGCTTCGGATGGCACGCTAAGCCGTTGGTCCCGGTTACTATCACTGATGGTAGTAGTCGTTACATAAAAACCACGTCAGAGGCCGTAAGGTGGTCTGAAAAAACTCTGACACCAGGGCTCTGCCCACACGATAAGAAGATACTAGACTTATATTGACGCCAAATTTCGAACTCGTTTCGCTCGCTCCAGGTTTTTAATAGTTTTGCAACGACTGAACCATATAAGTGCGGTTAAATCTCGATGAAGACTACTACCCCACTATTCAGATCCAGACTGTATGTCTTCGGCCTTCCTCATCCAGTCGCTTCCAGCTACCTCTCAGGTTGTCGGTACAGTCCCACACAAATGTTCTATAAACTATTAGTGTTCATAATAATTAAATGTGATGCTAAAACTGGTTTGGGCGTAACTCATGAATGAACCAATTCATAAGTTTCATAGGAAAATAATATTTTATTAAACAAATTAGCATGGCGATTTACCTCCTAGCATGCCGCACTAACAATGCATGTTATTGAAAATTTATAATCCATCTTTCTGCTGGTTGCAACTAAATGAACTAAAATTTGTTCGAACAACAAAGTTTCTAAGTTTATTACACATTCATGCAGTGAGATGGGTATTTTTAAATGTTAATTAAAAGTTTCTAACTCTAGCTTCTAATTATCGATGTCTGAGCTATGAAGTATGCATTTTAATCCTTGGTTTTTATAATTCAGGTTTT
Source organism: Agonopterix subpropinquella (assembly GCA_922987775.1). Taxonomy (NCBI): domain Eukaryota; kingdom Metazoa; phylum Arthropoda; class Insecta; order Lepidoptera; family Depressariidae; genus Agonopterix; species Agonopterix subpropinquella. Next base: position 2,489,745 of record OV277714.1, read on the forward strand.
AATTTAATAAAATACCTATCTCCTAGACGAAAGTTGCTTTTATGGATGTTATAAAACATAAAACAAATGCTGTGAATTTTAATTTATATTTTAAGCTTTCACCCGCGGCTTCGCTCGCATTTAAGCCATTTAAAAAGTATCCTGTGTTACTTTTAATACCTCCAAGAATATGTGCACAAAGTTTCATGATGATCGATTAAGTAGTTTTCGCGTGAAAGCATAACAAACAAACTTACATTCACATTTATAATATTAGGGATGTAATTTCATAATAGAGTATTTTGATGTCTGCAGATTTTGACAAAAACTTTGGGTCAAATCTGAAAACGTATGTTACTTAAACAAAACTTTGCAATTTTGTAATTGAACGAACAACCGAATGAATGGTTTCATAGTGATAGATAAAACCCGAGTTTACCGTCAAAATTATGGGGTAAAAATACGAGTGGGTTAAACCACTGAAGAGGGAAACCCGGCTGGAGTCATTGCAAATGTCACGACACGAGTCATGAGGTGTGTCAAAAATAGATCCAGAGGATCTATTTCAACAGTCTACTTGTACCAGGGGCACATACATACCATTGATATAACTAAAATTCAAAGATACATACACATACATTACATGAATAAATAAGTATCCCTCGATCTCTTTCCACAGATTATGTTATTCGCCGGTATAGTCTGCACTACCTACCTGTTTTCCCTGCCACTCTACCTGTTCGTCGAGGCGCCAGCTTGTCAGCTACAGAAGTTGCTTCTAGGGCCTAAAAGAAGAAGCAAGAAGGAAGAACATGATGCCAACGCTAACCAGGTCCGACCTGGAATCTCGACTGTTTCCGTATCGACTGTTTCTACTCATATTTAAGTGAAAAAACTCAATAGAACTATACAGGATGTAAGGGACAGCCCTTCGCAGATGGAAACGGTGAACTCAGACCATCAAACTGAACAACATTCTCTATCAAACCTACCTCAGGAAACGCAAAAAAAATCACCTGTCAGATTTTGAGTCTGGTAGGTACAGCAGTTTTGTATGAAACAACTGATTTTTTTTCGCGTTTCCTGAGGTAGGCTCCATAGTGAAAGTTGTTCAGTTTAATGGTTTGAGTTCACCGTTTCAGTTTGCGGAGGTCTATCCTTGTATTATTTTAAGAATTTTTTTTACGATGATCTTATGTGGCGTTATGTTTAAAAAGACATAGATATCATTTGAAACTCAATAATATTATTATTATTTGCTCAGTATTTTCTATTCATTTTTATTTTTTAGATATCTTCGTAGTAAATAATTTAATTAAGTATCCAAATTTAAATTAAACTAAGAATATTATGGGTTCTTACTGTGTTATAATTATAATTATAATACTTATGTTTTAGTATAGTGAAATATAATTAACGTAAGTGTTGTAACATCAACGCGATTGACATCAAATTGACTAAATCGAATCGATTCAATGATTTGAAGTACCTAATGTATAATTAATTAATTAATGTACTGATGTTGTAGCTAATGAAAAAAGACACTACGTGTAATTCATAGTAACTAGGTACCTACATAATGGCGCTGCGCTGCCCGGCTGCTCAAAAATAAAATACTGAATAATATTATATAATTTTATTTTTCTATTTTACATGATGATGTACACACGGCGACAGGTCAGGTTACCCTGTTTGGACTTTGAACTATTAGAAGTTGAACGCTGCGAATCGTGCGAGAGGGTGCGGTATGTTGTTGTTGTTTCGTCTCACAGCACGCTGCGCCCGCGCCCCGGCAGCCGCGTCTATGTAGGCTCTCTACTTGTCTTGCTCTCTACCGCACTATTTTGTGTTTTGTACGTAGTGTAGTTATGGGTATATAGGGTGCGTAACCTGATGTGTCGCCGTGTGTACTTTGCTCAAATGTATCAGATTTGAGGATCCTTTTTCAAACATTTGGGAACTATAATTATTAACAGAACTATCCAAAAATTATTTAATATACAACGTGTTAATGAATTAGCGCAAAACCTCATACACCCCAACTGATTTATAACAAAATAATTAGATTGAAACATTAATTTCATTATTTGATAGTTAAAATTTAAAGTTATTCGCATTTTAATTTTTGAGGCAAAATTGATTTGTTATCATTTCAGCACTGAAAGAAAACGCTAACGTACTCATGTACACATTTTTATAATCTTTTTTTGGTAGTAAGTAGGGTGAGTGTGCCCGTACGGTCGGTCGACATCGGGTTCAGAAATTTTTTAATTTTGCAGACAAATTATTTAATATTTTGAAAAAAATTACCTATGTTTAAAAAATGATAATTCGATTCTGCTCTCGATTCTAAACAAACTACTTTCTAGTTTTGCGTGAATTTATTAACACGTTGTATAGACACGGTAGAAACTATCCAAAAATCCATAGAGTCCATCCATTATTCAGTTACTTGCAGTAGATACAAGAATAAATAAATTCTTAAAAGTGGCTCTGGTGTAAAATTAGTAAGTGGCGTAATATAACATGATACCGTCCCAAAAAGGTGAACATCAAAATACAATTTATCTTTTTACTTAATTAAAATATTGCTTAATATCCTCCCAGGTGGTGGCTCAAATTATGAATGATAATCTTAGATGATAATAGATCCAGGCCATTCCAGGCCCATTACTGTTTCTTTTCCATCGATAAGTTAATGGGTTTTCTGACAGCCAGTAGGCCTCGCATGCCACCCCCGAGAAAACGATAAAAAATGAGATGTGCCTCCATCTTTATTATTTTACGTAGGCCAGAAAGAGCGCGCATGACGTTTTACTCGTTTAAACGCTTTGTCGTGGGTGGCATGCTAGCCGTGCTGGTAAAACGTAGTTCAATATACCGCGATAGGATGCCGTAGATACATAAAACATTTTACTATTTTATTTGAATTTTATTATCTGCAACGTCGTTCAACTATGTTTCATCAACGCCATCTATCGAGCCAATTGGAACTATTTTTCTTTTTAATTAGCTTTCGGAAAATCCAGTGGCGTAGCGTGGGCTTCTGCTGCCCGGGGCACAGACTGATTTTGCCGCCCCCTTATCTTACCTACACCAAAAATAATGGAGCGAGCGAAGCATGCTCGAAATTTTTTGCACATCGACTCGAGTTGTGGTCAGATATCTTTTGGTTAATCTATGCAAAAAAGAAACTTAGAGCGAGCGAAGCGAGCTCGAATTTTCTCCTGAATACGAACCGGTTACAGCCCAAGCTTTTTACGTACAAAAAATGTGCAAAGTAGCCTAAGTAAACGTTTTGGATCGAGCGAAGCAACCTCAAAATTTTTAATACTACGTCTTAGCAGCTGTGGTCAGAACTGTTTAGGATTATGCATAGGCACAGTAATTGAGACAGAAATGTCGAGCGAGCGCAGCGTTTTCGCTGCTCTACGAATTGGCTATAGCTCAATCAATCTATATTTTTTCCCGAATTTGCCGCCCCTAGTATAGTGCCCCCCTTACCCCGCCCCCCGCCCCACCCTCGCTACGCTACTGGGAAAATCTCTCATTAGTAGGTAGGTATTGGCGCCCGGGAAAAAAGTTTAACCTGATAATTCTCGTCTATAAACTCGTTCTTAAGCTTATAATATTTAAGTTTCCTAAGATTTTAATAATGTTATCATGTAAGTAGGACCTGCCGGAAAACTTTGTTAATACCTTTAGTGAGGTTGCAATCGGGAGTTTTGTAAATATATTTGGTACTATTTTAGAGTTTAAGTCTTTTCTTTTATTTTACATATCTTTTTAAGTAGATCTTTATATGGTTATTCGTTTTTTGTAAAGAAAATTATAGACTTTTGATATTAATTCTATTTTAATTACAAGCCTAGTTATTTAAGATACCTCAAACGGAAAACAAAACAAACACGAAAAAATCAAATGTGTGTTATTTTAGTAGGAAATCTATCAGAATTAAATTATTACAACAAAGTTTCGACGTGATAACGTCTTATAAATTGATAAACACCGGCTGCACGCACGAAAAAGTGTCACGTTCCGTTCTATCCCTGTCTCCGAAGTAACCCTGTATAATGATGGTAATATAAATTCACCGTTTCAGTATTTGCCGGGCTGTCAGGCTGTAGGTACAATTAGACTTTTTTCTATGAAATTACAAAGAGTCCAAAACATACATTAGGTATACTTAAACCATTATGCCAAGGGGGTAAGCAGAGACAACGGCCTGCCATACTACGATTCTGGCATACTTGTCTAGCCCCATCCACATCCAAAACATTTTAACAAAAAAAGAATCTTTATAAGATTCTAATCGTTATGTGTATCTAAATAAATTGAAAAGAAAAACAAATACAGGGTGTTGCTCTGGGGAAATACATCAAACGCCCCTCCTAACGGAATTAATTTATTTATACCCAAATAATCCCCCGACGATGGGAGAGGGGGATGCAATCCGAGAAATAGAAAATATCTTGAAGGTTTTGATTGAATAACGAGGCATTTCAACCGACTTCAAAAAATAGGTCATCTGTTTTCTTATAAAACAAAATAGTACCTATTGGTATTTGACAGCATAGTGAAAGTTGTTCAGTTTGATGGTCTGAAGCACCCCCTTAAGTATTACTAGGGTGTTTTGTTACACCCTGTACGTGATGGAACGTAAAATATACATTTTCTGTAGTCCTCAGACATCAGTGATTATTGATTAACGTAGAACAGTTTTTAAAAACCTGTCAAATACCCAATTTTTTCAGCCTGCAGTTTGAGAATTTTCAAGCCGCCTAACAAGCCCCTGACAAGGGTTACGAGTAAGTATTGAATTATAGTCTTACGGATCTATCTCAGCCCAACTGCTAAACGTGCCTACGAAGCACGGCGGCGCTCATGAAGTACCCTAAAACGGTCACCCATCCAAAAACTGCCCGGGCCTGAAGTTGCTTAACTTTTGACGTTTTCCAATGTGGCTCCAGTCTCCACTATGCATAAAGTTAGTTAATTATTATATCAGAAACCATCAAGAGATAATAATGACATTATAAAATGGCTGCTCAAGTTCGTATACATGTATACGACGTTGGTGTTTGGTCTATGTGATAAGATAACACACGAATTTCAAAATAAATACGTAATTTATGAACTAATTACAATTTCACTTTACAATTCATCGTCATCAGCCTAGATACGTCCCACTGCAGGGCGGGTGCCTGTCCATTGAAGCTGTGCAAGCTGTGCGAGCTGTGTAGCTGTGTTTTTTTAACCAATCAGGAGCTCGGGCGAGTCGCGGCGGGTGCCTGTCCATTGAAGCTGTGCGAGCTGTGTAGCTGTGTTTTTTTAACCAATCAGGAGCTCGGGCGAGTCGCGGCGGGTGCCTGTCCATTGAAGCTGTGCGAGCCGTGTAGCTGTGTTTTTTTAACCAATCAGGAGAACGGGCGAGTCGCGGCGGGTGCCTGTCCATTGAAGCTGTGCGAGCTGTGTAGCTGTGTTTTTTTAACCAATCAGGAGCTCGGGCGAGTCGCGGCGGGTGCCTGTCCATTGATGCTGTGCGAGCCGTGTAGCTGTGTTTTTTTAACCAATCAGCCTGCGTAACATGACAGAGGTGAGAGCGACACAGGTCACTTCTAAACGACAAATTTGAGTGAGATACTATGGAGATAACCGCCAATTTGACGTTTAGAAGTGACCTGTGTCGCTCTCACCTCTGTCATGTTACGCAGGCAGGAGCTCGGGCGAGGCGCGACACAGCTCGCATATCTCGCACAGCTTCATCAGGGATGCACATAGTGACTCCGGTGCACAATGCGGAATGTTTGGTATACTACACATACGCATCAGAAAGGTGCAGGATTCCTCACTATATTTTCCTTTACCGTTTATGAGTAGTCGATATTACGTATACTTTAGAAAATTGGTAAATGGCATGTAGACCGTGCGGATTCAAACTCTCTCATGATTGAGTGTATGTATACCTCTCCGTCGGTGGCGCGTTGCGGAGAGGTATGGACTCCCAATTATGGGGTCCGGGTTCGAATCCGAACGGACAACATGCCATGTACCAATGAGTTTTTCTAACTTATGTACGTAATACCGACTGCTCTCAAACGGTGAAGGAAAACATCGTGAGGAAATCTGCATACACTGAAGAAGAAATTCTGATGTGTATGTGAAGTCTACCAATTCGCATTAGGCACGCGTGGTGGACTAATGCCCAATACACCCTCCTGGAGGGTAGGCCTGTGCCCTGCAGTGGGACGTTTATAGGCTGATGATGATGATATACCTCTCCGAAACACCCCACTAACGAAAAAGTTCCTAAAAACTCATTGGTTCGGTTTGGCCTGGACGGGGATCGAACCGACTTCGTCTCCTGGGCCTCTACCCGCACATTCGAACTTCGCAATTGCGTGACCGTTTTCGTTTCAATGTCAACTCTATTACAATGAAGTGCGGACCGAAACAGTGGCGATATATCGAACATCGAAAGTCCGGGTACAGGGCCTGCACGGAAGGTAAATTCGTCACTAGACAACGATGACTTTGCATTTTTTACACCTAAAAAACGGAGTATTGTTGAAGTTTTAAAGTCTTGCTCTAGTAAGTAGTAGTATGGTGTGTTGTATTGCTTTAATGACCGGCAGTTACTTGCGTCTAGCGCGGCAATTCTGCGAATGTCAAATAGTTGAGTGTTTTAAGACGGCTATTAGAAGCTCAGTGGCGCCCTCGTCACAATAAAAAAGATTTCTCAACAAAGAAAGCCTAAATTAAAAAGTGCTCAACAGATAAACTACAAAAGCCTTCAAGCCATTGTTATGCAATACTTTTATAGGTTCTAAACATTCCACTTTTAGATAATTTCGAATAAAAACAAAAGCGGCCGTTTTATTTCTTTTTTCAAAATTTTATGTTTAGACCTTTAAAAAACCTATAAAAGTATTCTGTGAAAATAGCTTGAAGGCTTTTGTAGTTTATCTGTTGGGCACTTTTTTAATATAGGCTTTCTTTATTGAGAAATATTTTTTATTGTGACAAGGGCGCCACTGAGCCTGTAATAGCCCTCTTAATCTGAAGTATTATCGTATGGCAAATAACAAATAAGAGCGATACAACATGGCGGAGCCACGTGCAAGCCTGAAAGAAGAAGATACGTGACAAACTACGGTCAGACTTGCAGCGCGACTCTGGCACTCTGGTGAGTGCATGGTGCATCGCTTTCTCCTATAACATAGACGGGTAAGAAGAGGGGAAGTAGATAAGCCGGCAGCGGCATCCTGTTCCCACACTTCCGATAGGGAAGGCCTTGACGCGGTGATATGTGAGAGGTTTTATATGTTTCTACTAAAATATACTTTTTTTTTCTATGCATTTTGTCACAAAGCAAGTATAAGTTAGTTTAAAAAAAATGGCACGGTCATTTCCTACGTGTGAAAAGCATACAGGGTGTAACAAAACACCCTAGTAGTACTTAAGGAGATGCTTCAGACCATCAAACTGAACAACTTTCACCACGGAGCAAACGTCGAGAAAAAAAAAATCTGCTGTACCATACATTTGAGTCGAGCCGGTACTGCAGTTTTGTATGAAACAGTTGATTTTTATTTCGCGATTTCGAAGTTGGCTCCGTAGTGAAAGTTGTTCAGTTTGATGGTCTGAAGCACCCCCTTAAGTATTACTAGGGTGTTGTGTTACCCTGTATAAGAATAAGCATATTTTATGCTTACGACTATATCCCCCTCGGACATTAGGCATCTTCTGAACTTCAGACATATTCTAAAACCTCATAACATCCACGTTTTAGTAGTAGGTAGTACCGAAACTCTGTCCAGTATGACGGGGAGTGAGCTCATCACCACATGTAATGGACAGTAGGTACAATACATGCCTCGAAATTGAAGCACGCAGGTTTCCTCACGATGTTTTCCTTCACTGAAAAGCCAGTAGTGTAACAAATCGTACATGAATTCCGAAAAAAACTCATTGGTACGAGTCTGACGGGGATCGATCCATAGCATCCTGCATAGCAGGCAAGGTTACTTGCCACTGGACCACCACGGCTACGTGTGAAAAGAAAAGTGTTGTTTGAAAATGTTGCCAATTTTATTAGAATCCGAATAAATGCGGATCATTGAAAAGAGTACGGATATTTAAAAAAAACATCACTCACAGCTATGGTAAGTCCGGGACAGATTTGAAAGTCCCAAAAAATTTTTGTTTGTAATTTTTTACTTATTACTATGGCTAAAATGTAAATACATTTTTTAGCAAATTTTTATTCGACTGCCGTATGAAGTAATATTAAATTTTTTACTTCAAAAGAAAATCTAACAAAATCAAGTCGATACAGTAGTCTGTGTCTTGTCAAATAATACTATAAATTACGAGTATACATTTTAGAATTTTCATTTCGCATTCAAAATGATATTGGAATTCCAAAGCACGGAATTGAGACCGGATTCGTTCAAGTGTACGCAGCACTGTCGGGGATAAGGAAAACTTTTATAAGACTAACCGATTCAACCGATCCTTTTAAACTATGAATCTATCCATCAAACTGAACAACTTTTACTATAGGAGCAAACCGATCGGAGCAACTAAAAAATCTGCTGTCCCATACTAAACTGCAATGCCTATTCGACTCAAATGTAACAAACCCTAGTAATACTTAAAGGGGTGCTTCAGACCATCAAACTGAACAACTTTCACTATGGAGCCAACATCGAGAACAAATTAAAAAAATCTGCTGTCCCATACATTTTAGTCGAGTCGGTAGTGCAGTTTTGTATGGGTCAGCTGATTCTTTTTATTTTTTCTCGATGTTGGCTCCATAGGTGAAAGTTGTTCAATTTGATTGTCTGAAGCACCCCCTTAAGTATTACAAGGGTGTATTGTTACACCCTGTATATCGCACCCCTAATAATAAACCGTGTTAACTCAAAAATGCGTATTTGTGGCAAATGGGTATCAAAGTTTTCGAAAATAGCTTTCTTAGATTCACATCACGATATTGTCATGATTAACTAACTGACAATGTTTTTTGTTAATTATTTTGCATTATTTAAACTATGTAGTTATATTTTCTTGTGATATTGGTGCATATTATGCACCAGCTGATATTTTTTTTGCTCCGATCGGTTTGCTCCCATATAGTAAAAGTTGTTCAGTTTGATGGGTAGACGCTTAGTCTAAAAGGATGCCAATGATATCAATTTCACCCTATATATACCTCATCGGGGCATCTCAATGAGACCTCTGGTGACCGCAGAGCTGGGAGCTTCCTGGCACAAAGAATCAGCCTCACCATCCAGAGGGGGAATGCTGTTAGCCTGTTGGGCACCATGTCTTGCAGCGACGCTCTGGAGTGTGTGTATTATTTGTAATTTTTCCGTTTAGTGTGCTCATCGGCTTTTATGTTTTGCGATAAGTTGTTGTTAAAATAAATAATTCGATTTTGTACCATATTCCAGAAAATAAAATATTCTATTCTATTCTATTCATAGAATTATACGTTCTCCAAGACTAATGAAACGAAAACTATGGCAATCATTATCATAAAATTGTAAACTTGGCGTGGATGTTGTTTACAGGGTGTTAGTGTAAATAGTTGCATTACTTTTAAGGGTATTTGTACCTATGATACTGAACAACTTTCCCAAAGAACGCTATATCAAATGCATAATTTTTTTTTTAATTTTTATGCAAACTTTCGATCAGCTGATTACATTTAGTATGGATAGACGAAAAATTTTTGTGAATTTCCTATAGGTTTCTTTGGGAAAGTTGTTCAGTATGGTGGCTACAATCACCCCTTAAATTAATTCAACTGTTCACCCTAACGCCCTGTTCATTGAAGATATTTGCAAAAATAATACCTAATTGGGGGCGTTTAGAATACGTAATGGAATACAATGGAAAATGTTATAGTCAGTGGTCTGCGCGTACGAAGTCGTAATAATATCGCCTACACGCCTTTGAACTCTAATACCGCTTAATTAGAATTCACTCCTGAGACTGTTTATGTTTTGGAGTAAAATAAAGAATATTTGATTGATTGATTGACTCCTGGCCCGTTTGATGCACATTAAACTCTAAAAACTGACCAAGTGCGTGTCGGACCACGCGCAGGATAGGGTTCCGTAGTTGCCCGTCACAATACAGGGTGTAAATTAAAATATGACAGCTACTTAAAGAGGTGCTTCAGACCATCAAACTGAACAACTTTCTCTATGGGACCAATATCGAAATCGCGAAAAAAAAATCGCTGTCCCATACATTTTAGTCGAGTTATGTTTGCAATTTTGTATGGGAAAGCGGATTTTTTTTTCGCGATTTCGATATTGATCCCTTAGAGAAAGTTGTTCAGTTTGATGGTCTGAAGCACCCCTTTAAGTAGCTGTCCCATTTTATTGTACACCCTGTATAATATGGACTTAGAAGGAGGCTTTTTGCTTTATACTACGGTTTAACGTCTAGTCTAAAAAGTACATTTTATAAGATCGACTTATACTCGTAAACTTGTAAAGCCTACTTAGTGGTGATAGTTTTCCTTTTAATTTCGGTGTATATGCTATTGCCATGAATTTTTTCACATATCCAGAAAAAACCGTTTAGCTGGCAGGGGGGGTAGGAAACTTGACTCTAACAAAAATTTTCACTTTAAAGCTTAATATTTCGCTAACGGTTCCCTAAATCGACAGACGGACAGCTGGACAGACGGACAGACGGACAGACGGACAGACGGACAGACGGACAGAGGGACAGACGGACAGACGGACAGAGGGACAGACGGACAGACGGACAGACGGACAGACGGACAGACGGACAGACGGACAGACGGACAGACGGACAGACGGACAGACGGACAGACGGACAGACGGACAGACGGACAGACGGACAGACGGACAGACGGACAGACGGACAGACGGACAGACGGACAGACGGACAGACGGACAGACGGACAGACGGACAGACGGACAGACGGACAGACGGACAGACGGACAGACGGACAGACGGACAGACGGACAGACGGACAGACGGACAGACGGACAGACGGACAGACGGACAGACGGACAGACGGACAGACGGACAGACGGACAGACGGACAGACGGACATACGGACAGACGGACAGACGGACAGACGGACAGACGGACAGACGGACAGACGGACAGACGGACAGACGGACAGACGGACAGACGGACAGACGGACAGACGGACAGACGGACAGACGGACAGACGGACAGACGGACAGACGGACAGACGGACAGACGGACAGACGGACAGACGGACAGACGGACAGACGGACAGACGGACAGACGGACAGACGGACAGACGGACAGACGGACAGACGGACAGACGGACAGACGGACAGACAGACAGACGGACAGACGGACGGACATAGCGAAACTATAAGGGTTCCTTGTTGACTTCGGAACCCTAAAAAGTGGACAAAGGTAACTCCTTTAGCGATATCTTTGTCTCGTACAAGCGACGATTTTAGATTTTATTGAGCTCTTTTATATTAAACTCCAGGAAATGTAACGTTACAGAATATAAAGGACATATTCGTTAGATAAAGCGTAATATGAGTAATGAAATGGTTCGCTGATTTTCTTGTCTGTTACCACGATTACGATTTGCGTCACAATACCCTAGGGGAGCGTGTAATTTTACTCACAATTTTGCTCATTAAAAGCTCAAAAAAATTAGACTCTTGGACCTGTAGATACCACAGTATGAAACCGGTCAAGTGCGAGTCGTACTCGCGCACGAAGGGTTCCGTACCACCATACAATATTACCAAAAAAAATATTTTCTCCGGGATCTTTAGCATAAGCTGCTGGACCGGTTTTTTTATTTGTTGTTATGCTGTAAAGTTTGATCTATAATCACACCCATTTTGACGCTTATACAGGTTCCTTCTTAATATGCTGACACTTTTTTAAGGGGATGGTCAGACCATCGAACTGAACAACTTTCTCTATGGCACCAACATAGAAATCGCGAAAAAAAAATCAGCTCTTTCATACAAAACTGCAAAACTCGAGCCAAATGTCCCATACATTTGCTGATTTTTTTTTTGCGATTTCCATTTTGGTCCCATAGAGAATGTTGTTCAGTCTGATGGTCTGATCATCCCCTTAAAAGTGTCAGCATATTAAGAAGGACCCTATATGTACATAGGTTATTCGTAGTTTGTATTATGAAACGACTGCGAATATGGACACAGACTGGAGTAAACTAATTATTCTTTAGACACGTTAGTTTAACAAAACATAACCATTTCATATCCATTAACTAAATCCTCACGGTATCCTATTTGTGGGGTTGACAGAGACGTAATCCTAACAAAACATTGGATTAACTAATTAAAACACGTTGATTATTTTGATGTTTGTTTAGGACTTTGTGAAAGTGACAACTTTATTAATATCGTAGAGGAATAATATTCAAACTGAAAACTTAATTTGATGGAGATTTTAAATACTGAAAGTTAATTTAATAAACGAGGGTAACTTTTTACCAGAATAATAAAGGAATTCATAACATTAAAAACGGCAGTTGTCTTGAAAATTTCAGAATAGATTTTTATGAAACATAGCTAAGTACAATTTCACATACTCAGCTTACGATGACAAAAAAGCCGCATCAAAATCAGTCCACACATTCTGGAGGTTCCTAATCATAATCAGGTACATTGTAATTATTGTATTTTTTTTGTTTAGAACTAAACCAACGTGGAGCATCGTGGAAATACGTTTTTGAAAGTCACGTGTTCAAATCAGCAATAGAAAATTTCAAATTATTATGAATTATCATTCGATCATGATTATGAATCTCACGATTCAGCTATAGAACTTCTAGTGGAGGCGGTGAAATGAAATGAAATGAAAATGAGTTTGTGGGAACTCGTTGGATGAGGACAGCAGCGTTGAACCGGTTCTTGAGGCGATCCAAGGGTTCCTATTCCCAGCAGTAGGTAGACGTTTATCGGCTGTGATGATCTACTAAAAAAATATATATTTATTTAACCACTAAAAGTTATAGCACATGCCATAGTTAAACTTAACATCTAAAATATTTCAAACATCTTATAATAAAAGGAAAAAGTGAGAACAACTAAGAACAAAATTACCAGAGGTCCTCAGCAGGCAGGCCTGAAACCTGAGGAACCAAATAACAATTGAAAGCCAATATTTGGGTAACAATTAAAACTATACGATAAGCTGTACGATATTCTTTAATATCGCATAATAAGTATTTGGAATATCCTCATTTTCCAATCAAAGTTAAACTCTTTCCAGTCATATTCGTTATGTAGAGTATGTGAAGTAATAGCCCAGTCATTTTACGGTTTGAGCCGGGACTAATTACTAATAGCATTTTTTTTTTTCGCTATAATATTGAAGAGCCAATTTGAGCTTACGAATGTACCAAAATTAAAAAAGAATTACGTCAGCAACAGTTCCAATTTTAAAATATAGATATTATCTCGTTCTAAAAAACCTGAATATAATTATTTTTCTGCACATATTTAAGGCTTTACCATCATACATACTTCAAACATGGTGTAAATATTTTTGTCTACTAAGAAGTTTTTGAAAAATACATTCGTATTTTCTAATAAATACCTAATTTTTTAAATTTTAATGCCTATTTTATTGATCAAAAATAATGTATATTGTTAAATCTAATTCAAATGAGTGCATTGGTATTAATATTATTAATTTAAAGCCTTCTCGGACACACAATTTTGATTTCTATGTTGCGTAGCAAATTTTTTTTGAATACATTTTAGGATAGTATTTTTGTCACTAAATGGTGCCAGTTACAGTTTAAAAGTCCAATTAATAATTACTCCTTACCCGCCTAACAAAACTCCGTAAAATGACTGGCCTATAAAGAGCCCATGGAAAATTTATACAAATTATACATAATTATTATGCCTCGAAACTCATGCATGTATCTACTAGGTTTCCCCACGATATTTCAGCAGTATGCGAAAAAAACGTAATTAATTATAATATACTTACTTAATTATTTTGTCGAGCATTACATCACAGATTTAATTAACGGAAAACAAACACCATTGGGTATAGCGAGTGCCAAATTGCAGGGTAAACGGACCCGTTTTGGACGTTTGTTTACGTTTAATTTAAACATAAACTCGAGACTTTGGTCGCCCCGTGAGGGCGTGAGACATACATAATAATGATGTACCTATTATGCACATTTATTATGTGTGCATAATACATTATTTATTCATAAAGTTTAATTGAAAATGTATTTCTGTGTTGGAACATCTAATCCTTGGGGGACTTGTTTTTAGTTATACTTTGCCGTAACAAACCGTAACTTTGCCGTAACAAAGCTGAATTTACCTATTAAAAACTATTAACCGAACATTATAAAAACTATGGAGACCACGAAGAGAGCTCTCAAGTGAAGTACAGAATCCTCAATACGTCAGACGAATTCTGGCCACCGAGCCTCTAACGCTGGTTGGTAATTCTCTTCGTCACGATAACAGGTCAACCTATAAGTCGATAAAAGAGGACTATTACAAACTATATATACCTAGATTATTATTGTTTCAATAATGGAATATTTTTGTATGGTCAGAGCTGACTGCCAACCTCCAGTAATGGAGAGGAACCCGAAGAAGAATGGAATATTGGTTAAAGTGGTAATTGGCCTATAAAAAGAACTTTACTCAAACAAACAAAACACGGTTATTGTTTCTATACACAGCATCAAATATTATTGAATCCAAATCTAAATTGATCAAAATTTTAATGTAATTAATTTGTACAGAGGTCCAAACAGTCACACGCACCCCAATCATTTGCTTCTCACAACAGATTATTATTATTTTGCAATTACGCATCTCTCCCCCATTAATTATTTCTAAACAATGTGGAGTAACTTTCGTCCACAAACCGGATATGGCAACGTATTTATACGAGTACGTCAAAATCCCTATTCCGTAGAGGGAAATGTTTTATTTTCAAAATCAATAATCTGCTTAGTGCTTAGTGGGAGCATTCTACTGCTGACGAAACGCCCTGACAGGTCAGCAACACCAGTAAATGAAACTGTCCAGAAGTTGTAATTCGGTACCAAACTTCTACAACTTTTCGTGTTTTAGGGTGCCTGTCCATTGATGCGGATCTAGCTAGCGGAGCGGAGAAACGGAGGAATATTAACCAATAGGATTGCATAAAATATCCGCTCAGCTCCAGTGGACAGAGGTTTGCGAGCTAGTTTAAAAATTCATACATTTCAGGAAGCGGTGAACGCATCGGAGCGAGGGTGCGGAGCGGGGCCTATTGGTTAATACTTCTCCGTTTCTCCGCTCCGCAATACTCGCTCGCTCAGGCGGAGAAACGAGGAAATAATAACCAATCAGGATTGCATAAAATCTCGACCGAGATTTTGATTGGGAAATGTTGTCTCGTTTCTCCGCTCCGCCGCCTATCTCCGCGTAAATAGACAGGCAGAATAAGTACCCGTTCGGCAGACACAGTCCGCAATTCCATTCCGCAATACTCGCTCGCTCAGGTGGAGAAACGAGGAAATGTTAACCACTCAGGATTGCTTAAAATCTCGGCCGAGATTTTGATTGGTAAATTTTGTCTCGTTTCTCCGCTTTGCCGCCTATCTCCGCGTCAATAGACAGGCAGCCTAAGTACCCGTTCAGCAGACACAGTCCGCAACTCCGTTCCGCAATACTCGCTCGCTCAGGCGGAGAAACGAGGAAATATTAACCACTCAGGATTGCATACAATCTCGGTCGAGATTTTGATTGGTAAATTTTGTCTCGTTTCTCCGCTCCGCCGCCTATCTCCGCGTCAATAGACAGGCAGAATAAGTACCCGTTCGGCAGACACAGTCCGCAACTCCGTTCCGAAATACTCGCTCGCTCAGGCGGAGAAACGAGGAAATATTAACCACACAGGATTTCATAAAATCTCGGCCGAGATTTTGATTGATACATTTTTTTCTCGTTTCTCCGCTCCACCGCCTATCTCCGCGTCAATGGACAGGCAGCTAAGTACCCGTTCGGCACCGATATTTTGGTACAGAATCTTCTTCTTCGGGTTCTTCTCTATTACTGGAGGTTGACAGTCAGCTCTGCATATCCCTGCGTATCTCTCGCCAAACGAAACAGCTCTTCGACGCTGGTGATGCCTGTCCACTCTTTCAGGTTCACGAGCCATGACATTCGGTCTACCGACGCTTCTTTTGCTCTCTACTTTGCCCATTATTATAGTCTGGAGTAGCTGGTATCGTTCATTCCTAAAGATATGAATAAGGTAGAAGATTTTTCTCCTTTTATTCGGTTGCAGAAACTTCCAAGGACTTATATACAGGGTGTAACAAAACACCCTAGTAATACTTAAGGGGGTGCTTCAGACCATCAATCTGAACAACTTTCATTATGGAGCCAACAAAAATTGCCGTCCCATACATTTGAGTCGACATGGTAATGCAGTTTTGTATGAAAGAGCGGATTTTTTTTTCGCGATTTCGATGTTGGCTCCATAGTGAAAGTTGTTCAGTTGGATGGTCTGAAGCAGCCCCTTAAGTATTACTAGGGTGTTTTGTTACATCCTGTAGAATCGTTTTTAATTTACAGAAGTTTTTTTTTAAGATGACGAAATTCTCTATGGGACTACATTTGGATCGAGTAGCCTTGCAGTTATGTCTGAAACAGCTGATTTCTTGTCGCGTTTTCGATGTTAGTCCCATTCGGAAAGTTGCTCAGTTTCTTATTCTAATCATCCACTTAATAACATATTTAATCAATTAAAATAATGAAATAAATTTTTTTTCCTGAAGTCGGTTTTTATTTTTTTGTAAGTTTTTTTTTATTTCATAATTTTAATTCATTAAATATGTTATTTCGACTCAGATATCAGTTGTACACGCAAAGGGTACATTGAAAAGAAGCAAATGGTTCAATCGCAGACGATTTGCTGTCAACTTTTGAGGAGTTAAATCATGTAGCTTCGAAGTGCGTCATCAGATCATCACAATATTAAAATGGGACCACCTCGGGAGTATACTCTTTCAAACAAAAAAAGAATTTTTAAAATTGGTTTACAATTGACGAAAATATCGGTGAACATACATTAAAAAAAAATACATACAGCCGAACATACCTAGAACCTCCTCCTTTTTTTTTTAAGTCAGTTAAAAAGCCGTCAGCATTTGAGAAAAGTACCTGTACTCGTTGAAAAAAATGAAGCTCAATATGAAATCAGTGAAGATTCAAAATTAAGTTAAGCCGGAAACGAAAGGGCCATGTAACAATCTTGAAGTGGAAAAAGGTTTCGCGATCATTCAAACTTTGCCAATTTTCTGTGCTGTGGCCCCTAGGTACGAGCACCGGGTAGGCTCAGACGTGCGACTTTCATTTTACTTGTGGATGCAATAAAACAAAAACATGTTGCTGAAATATGGAAAATGCGGGAGTATCGTTGGCTTGGGATTAACAAACTTTGACTTGAGAACCAAGGACACTTATTCTGGACTAGGACTAGGACTACTACTACTAGGACTTTATTCTGCTTTTGTTTTTGAATTTTCATTTAATTATTCAATCTCTTCTTATGTTATTATTCAATTTCGTCCTTCCTAATATGCTGAAACTTTTTTAAGGGGATGATCAGACCGTCTAACTGAACAAATTTCTCTATGGCACCAACATCGAAATAGCTAAAAAAGAATCAGCTCTTCCATACAAAACTGCAAACCTATTCGAGCCATAATGTATGGGACAGATGTTTTTATTTTCGAGATTTCGATGTTGATGGCATAGAGAAAGTTATTCAGAGTGATCGTCTGATCATCCCCTTTAAAAAAGTGTCAGCATAATTATGTGTTTCCGGTGAAAAACGGCCCAACTCAAAAAGTGCAACTTTACAGGAGAGCCAAAAAACATATTTTTTTGGCAAAAAAAAATCATTTCTCGAAAAATATTTCAATATTTCATTGTAGATAATGTTACAGTCTTTTATTATCACATGGTTTAATCTCAGAAATACTTACTGTCCTGGAGATATTTCGTTTAGAAGTTGAATTAAACCTTTTGACACAAATAAAGATACTTTACATTACGATTTAAATTGAGTTAGTGCCTTTTACACTTCACAATAACCTCGGTGTAAAGGGGTTTATATTAATCTTTAATTTCATTTTAATTCCATCCATTTCTGAAATACACACCGCCAGAAAACTTACTTTGTAAACTGAATCAAAACGAATTCGTAGAAGTAGTTTTATTTAGGTAAAACAAGCTCATCACAAAATTACAAAGTGTTTTTTTGAGTTAAATTCTTTATCACAAAGCTAACATTTTGTGCCTATGGATTTAATTATAATAATTAATATTATTTTAGTGGAAAAATGTAACAAAAACTTGCAAAATGCACTTTTTGAGCTCACTGTTTAAGCTTTTAATGTCCATCATATTTCACATTAAATTTAAGTAATACAAAAATAAGGCATTTTCTAGGAAAAATATTGATTTTGTTATACTTAAGTAGGTAAGTAATTTTGTCATATTTTTTATAATGGATAATACTAGCTTAGATGCATATTTCGCAACGTGGATAACGCCGCGCGGTAGTAGTTATGCTGGAAAGTGAAATACTAAACAAAAACCCATTATAAAAACAAGTCCTAAAGCGCCGCATGCTTAATAACTCAAGAAGTTAGAACTACCGATTCTGTGCCTCATTTGTTTGTTCAGTTTGATGTTATGACATACAGAAACGATTGATATCCGGTCCGCTTTGAAGTGTCATACTATACAAAATACCATCTTACCTATTAGATATTTTAGGGAAAAAGTTTCACTTAAAAGAACAGCGGATTCTTTACATCTCTACGCACAATCCTATGCTTTCAGTGCGGTTTGGCATACCCTAGCCGAAACGAGACCTAACACTAACACGTGCCATAAAATATCCAGATTGTATTAATGATAAGTGGTTTTAATTCCAACTACAGAAAAAAAATTTACTCATTAGAGTTCTCTGCACTAGTAAAGAAAATATTTGGTGATGGACGGTTTAACTCACTTGTTCGACATCAATTTTTGGTGAGATGTGCAGCGTTTTCCCCGGATTAAGTCAGTTTCCGTACTTAGATGCCCATGCACTCTACAACCAATAACACCTGCAAAGTCCCTTTTTTGATTCACCGTTTAACACATGAGTTACACTCGATTTTTTATGTATTAAGGTTTTGCGTAATTTGATTTAACTCAGATAAATCATATTCCACACAACAAAATAAATTGTGTCTAAAGATTTAAGTCGAAATAAATCCATGTTCACCTAATTTTAAGTTGGTTTTATGATTTAACTCTAATTCAACCATTTTGCACGATAAAAAAATGGAGTTAAACCATTTTGTAATGAGTCTATATCCGGAATTATTAAAGCTATCCATATTCCAGTAAGACCATTTTGTAGAGAAAAAAAAAAGAAGTATTATGGCATTAAAAACTAATTTTGGATCTAAGTTGAGTTAGACCGTTATTCACCGGACCCACAGAATTATTAAGAAGGACCTTGTATACAAGTCATAGGTACTTTAAAAAAATTTATTTTTTTATTTCGACAGATTACATAAAATAGTGACATTAAATTTAAAACTAAACTGATCTAGGATGTGGTGCAGGTTTGGTCCTTGTGGCAGTTCTGGGCACCCAGAACGCTGGCTGCTTCGTATTAAGTAAAATTGTAACAAACAGAACAATACAGGTACCAAAAACAACATAAAAATAAAGAAGGTCGTTGGTCGGGAGCCCCACGAGCTGTGGTCCCAAGTATGCTGAAGTGTGATTTTTGAAAATCATACGAGCAACTTGGCAGTAGAAAGATGCATAATCTCCATAGTAATTTTGACATTTTCTACTGCCAAGTCGCTCGTATGATTTTCAAAAATCGCACTTCTGGAAGCTGCCAGCCATTTCTACGGTCACCGATAATCTCGTAAAGTCGTACCGATTGGCTTTTTCTACTTTCTTTAATCGATGGACTAACGAATGTGGAAGAAGCTTGAGTAGTTTGTCAGGATCGTAGCAGGTGGCGTTCCTTTGTCTCTGCCTTGCCCAGTGGGAGACGGGCATAATTTATGTATGTATGGACATTGAGTTTGAATTGTTGAGAAGATTTTTTTCCCAACATTTTGTCCACGAAGAAAGACATGGCAGACAATGACACACCAAACAACCACAAAGCAATTAAAAAAAAGTACCTAATTTTTTTATTGGCTCGTCTGAGTCATTCTTCTCGCTCGGGGCTATGGGAGAATAATAGCACATTTTATAACTGAAAGAGAAAAAAATTGCCGTTCTAAACTTTGGATCATTGTCGAATTTAAGGAAATTGCCCTCTTTTTGATTATTTTATACTTTCCTGATGCGAGGAAAAGATTTAGGCCTATAAAAATGTTTGCTTATAGTTATCAAACTTTGTTTTATCCTGTTGAGTCGAAGTAGCATTTGTAACAAGCAGTGTGCCAGGAACTAACGCCAAAAATCTGTAAATATCGTACAAATATTAGACTTGTATTGAATACTATCAATCTATAAAAAATTTGTACAAGAATAATTCACTAAAATCTGTATAAATATAAAATCTCATAAATCGGTATGATTCGATTGTAGTCGATGGTAAATCGTTCCAATTTTGTACAAAGAAGTACTCAAAATCCTTTGCCAGAATACACGATTTTGTATAAAATCGGTTTTTATACAAAACTGCCTGTAAGGTATAGCAGATTTTCTTTTTCGACTATGTCTCCATAGTGAAAGTTATTCAGTTTGGTCTAAAATTTAATTTAAAGGGGTGCTTTAAATATTACTAGGGCACGGACCTTAAAATAAGGTCCGGTCCGGTCCGGTCCGTTTACTATGGTATTTTTTTACACCTTCCAAAGGTATGGGGATAGAAACCTTGGTGAGATGGGTAGCCTTTTGAACAAAAAACGCCTTATCTTGAGTAATTGTCATGGTATATCTTATACTAACACGAAAGAAGAAGAAGAAACCCTTAGTCGCCACGTACGACACCCACGGAAAGACGTCTGGTAATCCATTCAAAAAATACAACCAGTATAACTGAAATTCAACCTCTTCAAGAATTCTCTAAAACAATAGATACCGTTCAGTATTTTAACTGTCCGAGTAATCTCGTCTAATGGTGCAACTTCGCTCGTAACTGTCACCCGACGATTGTTATGTGGAGATAGCCTAGAGCAACTTCTAGGATGAGGTAGAGATTCAAATGTTTAGAGAGGGTTGGGACATTATAGTATGAAGACATTAACTGCAGGAAAAAGATTAGGTGAAATAATAGTTTCAAGACGAAAGTCTTTGAGCAGTGTGTACTGCCAGTTATGATAGACGGAACTGAGACGTTGTCGCTAACTCAAGGTCTCATAAAGAGGCTGAAAGTCACCCAAAGGGCAATGCAGAGGGCTATGCTTGGAGTTTCCCTGCGAGATCAAATCAGAAATGAAGTCAAGGCCTTATAAAAAAGTTGAAAGTCATCCAAAGGGCATCGCAGAGGGCTATGCTTGGAGTTTCCCTGCGAGGTCAAATCAGAAATGAAGTAAAGGCCTTATAAAAAAGTTGAAAGTCACCCAAAGGGCAATGCAGAGGGCTATGCTTGGAGTTTCCCTGCGAGATCAAATCAGAAATGAAGTCAAGGCCTTATAATAAAGCAGAAAGTCACCTAAGGAGCAATTCAGTGGGCTATGCTCTGAGTTTCCCTGCGAGATCGAATCAGTAATAAAGAGATTCGCAGAAGTATCAGATATAGCTCAAAGAATTGCTAAAGTGGCAATAGGCACATTGCTCACAGCACCGATGGCAGATGGGGTTGAAGAGTTCTCAACTGGCGACCGCGTAACGGAAAGCGCAGCGTGGGTAGGCCCCCCACAAGATGAAGCTGAGACGGGAACTCGTTGGATGAGGGCAGTGCAGGACCTCCAAGCACACTATCTTCTCAACAGCGAATGTTTTTAAAACATAGCTTGGTATCTTATCATTATAGCATACAATGACCCATGAAAGACAGCCCACATCAACTCACTACTGGGCATAGACCTCTCTTTTATTACGCCATTCCTCACGGTAAAATATGATCCAATGCGAACCCGTCACTCTCACAATGTCATCGGACCCAGACGTCCCAGCCCGGACACTGCATACAAAAAATTGAAATTGACAAGATGACGTCAGCACATGCGAAACCACAGAAATTGAACCTTAAGTCTTCGTCTTAGGGAACAGTAACCAGTCCGAGATAACCAGAGGGAGATAGAGGGGCTGAGGTTAAAAGTTGGTGGGAGGTAGGGAGTGTCCGTACTGTATCTAGTAATGGATACTCTTTCTTATATTGTGCCGACGTGCTGGTGGTCTGCCTGCTGACTTCCGTCCCTCTCTTGGCCACCTCTCTGATACTGCCTAGATCCAATGACCTTCCCGTCTAGTCAAGTGTCCTGCCTATCTCTTACTCAGACTAAAATGTTACCTATTTTATAATTAGGAGAGGGCTATGCTCGGAGTTTTCCTGCGAGATCGAATCAGAAATGAAGAGATCCGCAGAAGAACCAGATTAACTGATATAGCCCAAAGAATTGCTAAACTTAAGTGGCAGTGGGCGGGGCACATTGCTCGCAGAATCGAAAAGTTCTCGAGTGGCGACCGCGTACCGGAAAGCGCAGCGTGGGTAGGCCCTCACACGGTGGACCGACGACCTGGTGAAGGCGGCGGGAAAACGTTGGATGAGGGCAGCGCAGGGCCGGTCGTTATGGCGATCCTTGGGGGAGGCCTATGTCCAGCAGTGGACGTCCATCGGCTGAGATGATGATGATGACTGTTTTTCAATATCAAAAGCTAAAGCTTTCAGTCTGTATTCCTAAACATGACGTACTTGGCAAACTTTCGTATTTTCATTTACATATTACGCTCGCGCTCGTCGGCCGTAGGGCTAAAAATTACCACTGCCAAAAACCACTACTATTGAAAAGCAATAAACTCTCCCCGAAACTGCTTTCCAAGGGATAAATACAAAAAAAACCTGTCAAGTGGAATTTAGGAAATAATATAAGGGTTCCGCACATAATTTATTAAATCTTTACAACGCTTTACAATCTTTTTTTTTTCTTTTTTCTTTCTTTCTTTTTTTTCATTTTATTGAACCTATTTTATTGTAGACAGAAGTTGATAATTTTAATTATAAAATTGTTACCAAAATAATATTTAGGTTCATATTGATGTGTTGAGTCAAATTTGACGTCAGAAAACTATCTATGTGATAATAATAACATTTTGAATAAAAAAAAATAGTTTGAGCTTTGAGATAAGTTTACCAAAAAACAGCAAAATAGCTTTTCACTTCATTGCCTCTTACAATAATCACAAAAATATTTATTGGAATAATGGGTACTTTTACAATGTATGTTATTGTGTATTTTGTGTTAGTATAAAATTATAGTATTATTAATAAACTAGCTGTTGCCCGCAACTTCGTCTGCGTTACCTGGATAAAAAGTACCCTATGTGTTAATCCAGGCCATGGTCTATCTGTATGCCAAATTTCATCAAAATCCGTTCAGCAGTTTTTGTGTGAAAGCGGAACAAACATCCATCCATACTTACAAACTCTCGCGTTTATAATATTAGTAAGATTCGCGGACAGTGACCGGCTATAGCAGGTGATAACAATACAAGTTCTATTGTGTCTCGTTTAGTGTCCGCGAACTTGTTGATTGATCGATAAAAGAAATATTTAATATTTAAAGCTAAGAACCACAAAAACATATTTCTTTTAGTTCCAACTCAGATAAAAGTTAGTGTCGGCCAAAATAAAATAAAATATTCCTTAGACTTTCTTGCTCACATCTTAAAACGTGTTCATTCAAGTCAAAGAGGTACCTAAAGCTATTTTATTCGTTGTCGTGGTTTCAGCAAATCCTTTTCTTAATTTTCTCAAGCAAAAAGAATCTTATAATTCCGTTAGGGATCTCTGAAAAACCATAAAATATACTATCCCATAAAATCCGAGGAACGTATGCTGAAGTTGCTTACATAATATTTGTTAGGAACTCATATATCCTTTTACTAACAAAACTGTTCAGTCTGTAAAGGATACGTCTCTATTTTATGTTTATTGTATGACCATTGAATCGTTAGTCCTTCTGCTTGACTGGTTTTATTTTTAAACTAGATTTTGCCCGTGACTTCGTCCGCTTTCCGTCATCGTAGCGAGGTAAAATCATTATACAGGGTCATTCTAAATATGCTAACACTTTTTAAGGGGACAATCAGAGCATCAAATTGAACAAATTTCTCTATGGTACCAACATCGTAATCGCGAAAAAAAACAGCTTTTCCATATACAGGGTCCTTCTTAATATGCTGATACTTTTTTAAGGGGATGATTAGACCATCAAACTGAACAACTTTCTCTATGGGACCAACATCGAAATCGCAAAAAAAAAATCAGCTGTTCCATACATTTGGGTTTTTTCGCGATTTCGATGTTGGTGCCATAGAGAAAGTTGTTGAGTTTGACAGTCTGATCGTATCGCCCTAAAAACTGTCAGCATATTAAGAAAGACCTTATACAGGGTGTAAGGAATAATATCATTATCCTTTAAAATACGTACTATACCTATCAAACTGAACAACTTTTACTATGGAAGCAAACTGATTGAGCAAAATAAAGTCTGCTGTTGGATACATTTTGAGTCGAGTAGGTATTGGAGTTTAGTTTGGGATAGCTGATTATTTTTTTGCTCCGATCGGTTTATTCCCATAGTAAAAGTTGTTCAGTTTAATGGGTAGAGTATGTGGTTTAAAGGTTAATGATACTTTTCCTTAAGGTTGTCAGGAAGAAATAAAATTGCCATTAAATCACCATCATCATCATCAGCCTACATACTGTGATGGCCATCCAAGAGATCAAGCTTTATTTGTGCTTTGACGATGTAGTGATTGAAATGATAACTCCCATGAGGTGCCCACACTCGACAGAAACTGGACAGACAATTGTGACCCTTGTCACTTAAATCTTTGAAATCATAATCAAAAGTTAATAGTTTGCTGTATCTAGGTTCAGACTGAGTTATCTAGGAATTAATAGGTAAAATTATATATGCAAATAAATTAATCTACTCTCGAGTTCTTGTAAAATGATTGTGTGTTAATAGGTAAAAGGCGAAATCTTTAAATTATCTAATGAATCGAATTGTTATTGATTTTAATATAGCTTCTGTGAATACCAGTTATTTATAATGATATGAATAATTGAGACATAGGTTTCTGGGGTGAAGATAAAAGGAAAATACCACAATAAAAGTTAATAATGTTCATTTATTTAATATTTTTGAATTTACTCGAAATTGTTTGATTATTTAATCTTATAAATTCGATGAACGAATTTATATGATCTTTGAACGGTTCCTAAGTCCCAAAACTAAGATAAAAGGTAAAAAACCATTCAAAGAAAGAAAAAAACCTTTTGGCCATATTATGATAATAACACATTAAATATTATAATTAATTTGTTAATCCTGAAATGTTATCGACTTCTAGGCGAATTTAATTGATTTCTTTCATTAATCCAATATACTTTCAATTCAATTTTGGCTTGTGAGATATCAAACAATCGTGTATTTTATTTCAGGATTAACCACATAGGTACACAAGTTATGCAATACAATGTCAGGAAACGGGTTTATTATGAGATAAGAACGGAATTAGTAACTTCGTGTGAATTGACACAACTGACTTTAAATATCATTGTATAATGTATGTATTTATATTTAATCTCAACATTTAATTCCTCTTAATAAACCACGCCCTCAAGAGATACACTTAGCTGTATTATATATAGGTTTCCTCTACACTGAATCTATGTTTATTCAAGAAAGTGGCCACTTCCGATCTATAAAATTACTCTACTCAAAATACTTTGAAACTTCTTAGAAGGGTTTACAAAAATCACCCTCTTCAATATCAAACTCAACTGTACTCTCCCAGAGTCAAAACAAGTCTGTCTTGCATTTTTCAAAATGCCCCTCTCTTCTCCTTCTTACACCAAACCCTTAAACATCTTTATACAAAACTATATCTTATTTCCTAGTACAATAACGCTCCAATTCCCATATTCGCCATATCGGCGCATGAGTTTAGCCTTTGCTAGGGTGGTCATCTATTATTGGTTGGTTTGTATGTCCCAAAGTGACGCTACGCCTCATTGGTCGTCCCGTTGGTCCATAGCAACGCCTCCAGCGTGTGCAGAATTTACAGATTCTAGATTTCGGAATTCCTAGATTTGAAGATGCAGGGCAGATTGCCTGCAACTGTAGAACTATTTGATCTGGAATGTATGAGAAAACTCTGTAAGATTATCTAGGTATAATTAATTATTAGACCCTTTGATCTTAAAGTATAATTTTGCATAACAACTGATAGCGAAATAATAACGTGTTGGTTTTTTTTTTTCAACCATCTGTATTCCCACGTTTTAGCCCATTGGCAGGGTATTTTATGACCATTTACGAACTGAGGTTCCCCTTTGTTTTGAGTTATTTATTACATTTCCTGTTAAATTATTTTAAGTCAAGGGACGTCTTTGATTTTTTTAAACTATTGTTTTATTTGCTTCTTTGTTTCCAAATTTTAGTTTTTATTTTCCTAGAACAATATAATCATTGTTTCTTTAGGTTTACATTTTATTTCAACTCGCCCGTCGAGTTTATTACTGCCAGATGTGTGTAACTTTCTAAACTGTACAAGTATATAATTTATTTACCTATGTTATGTATACCTATATGGCGATGCCATCACAATACGTCCCACTGCAGGGCATGGACCTCGCCCAAGGATCGCGCCAACGATCGGTCCTGCGCTGCCCTCACTCAAGACGTCGCGTCGGTCGGTCCACTTTGTGGGGGGCCAAATGTGTCTAATATACAACGTGTTAATGAATTAACGCAAAACTAGAAAGTAGTTTGTTTAGAATTGAGAGCAGAATCGAATTATTATGGTTTCATCATAGGTAATTTTTTTCAAAATATTAAATAATTTTTTTGCAAAATTTAAAATTTTCTGAACCCGATTTCAACCCATCGCACAGGTACACTCACCCTACTTACTACCAAAACAAGATTATAAAAATCTATCCATGAGTACGTTAGCGCTTTCTTTCAGTGCTGAAATGATAACAAATTATTTTTGCCTCAAAACTTAAAATGCGAATAACTTTAAATTTTAATTATCAAAATAACTAAATTATTGTTGCAATCTAATTATTTTGTTATAAATCAGTTGGGGTGTATAAGGTTTTGCATAAAAAAAACTAAGAGATTTTACGTCTTACGTGACGTCACGGTCTGACCATATCTATGCTTACGAATTTTCGATCAAGTTACGTGACGTCACGGTCCTGACGCGAGTTTAACACTTTTTTTTACCCATCCCAAAAAGTGCACAACGCCGCTAAAGAAGTTTTCACTTCAATAAAATATA
The DNA here is from genome assembly GCA_922987775.1 of Agonopterix subpropinquella. Classification (NCBI taxonomy): domain Eukaryota; kingdom Metazoa; phylum Arthropoda; class Insecta; order Lepidoptera; family Depressariidae; genus Agonopterix; species Agonopterix subpropinquella. The sequence goes on from OV277714.1 coordinate 2,517,272, forward strand.
AAAACCGAATACCAAAATACTTGAAAACAGGGACAGAAAAAAGTTTTTAAAATAACTTTCGTCTGGATGAAAGTAGCCAAACCTAAGCAGCTTTTCCGAAATAACCAAACCCACTAAAGACATCTTATTTTTTCCCAAATACCCTATTAAATGAAGCTTCAAAATAAGTACACTTCAAAGATTGTCTACTAAGAATAAAAAACCGGCCAAGTGCGAGAAGTGCACGGAAGGTTCCGTACTACTAGTTTTCTCTAGGATTCTTAGCGATAGCGCAAACTCAACTTGATCCGTTTTTATTAGTGTTCCGTACCAAAATTGGCAAAACGGAACACTTATGAAATCAGCACGGTGTCTGTCCGTCCGTCCGTCCGCCCGTCCGGCCACCCGTCCGTCTAACAGATTTATTATAAACATAGTTATTGATTATAAACATAGTATTACAGTTATGTTGTACTATTTCAAAGCAAATTAAAGAAATAAGTTAAGTTTTCTTATTTTAGAAAGTAAAAAAATAAGGGGACCGCCATAATAATGCATAATCCTGTGAAAATTTCAACCGTCTAGCTATTATGTTTGAAAAGATAGATCCCATTATACAGGGTACTACCCGTTTGTTTGGAGTTGGCCGTCGATGACCGTTACAAAATTTCGTCAAAGGCACATTAACTGGTCCCGTCGACAAAAAATAATATAACAAGCAAATACAAATTTAAAATTAAAAGCGATATTAGTGATCGGGACGGACGTGCCGTACGTGGTTGCGTTGCTAAAGGTTATAAAATTGCGTTTCATAGGGTCTCTTAGGGGTGCGGTACGGTGAAGCGGGAAGGGAGGGAGCGGCCAACTCGAAGCAAATGACTAGTAATTTTTATATCACTGCGGATAACTTCAGCATGTATTTTACTCATCAAACTGAACAACGTTCACTATGGAGCCACCTTCGAAATCGCGAAAAAAAAAATAGCTGCCCCATACAAAACTGCAGTACCTATTCGACTCAAATGTATTGGACAGCAGATTTTAAGAAGACGGAAACGGCGGAATGACGTACTATGGTGCGTCATACGACCGACTTGGCAGTAGAAAATGTCAAAATTACTATGGAGATTATGCATCTTTCTACTGCCAATTCGCTCGTATGATTTTCAAAAATCGCTCTTCAGACAGACAGACGGACGGACAGCAAAGGCTTATGAATAGGATCCCGTTGGCACCCTTTGTGTACGCAACCCTAAAAATCCAATGATCGGCTTTCGAAATACAATAACAATATAAGAAATGATATTGAAAAGATGGACAGTTCCACATGACATCTTATGTTTGTTCAGCCATAAAAATTGGGGTCCGTCCAGATCGAAAACAAGAGGCAAAGTTTGCGAAAAGAATAAATAGTCCAATGGTCGGGAAGGACTTATATGCGGGTAAAAGGGTTCCGATGGAACTGGTAAAATGTGATTTGGGAGTGAGCTTTAAAATCTAATAAAATATACTTCATTTTACAAACATAAGCAGTAAACTGCAGAGAAAAGATACAAGATGAACATAATAAGGCGGTCTTGTCGCTAAAAGACTATGGGACTTTAATGTTGCGTTTTCTGAGAGTTCTCATACCTCTGTTTCTGTTCTTGGTTGACCACATACTTCAGTCGATTCAGAGGGTCCAATGGGATGAAAAAACTGTTCCGTGAAAATTACAGTTTTTCTCGAAGACTGTCAATTTTTTCAAAATCTGTGAATGCAGAAGTAAAAAATGTTCAAAGAGTTAAGGTTTCCTATGAACTCGTACGTTTACTTGTAGCTATAATACTTCTGATAGCTGCCCTTTGTGCCCACTCTCAACTTTCCAGCACTCTGTATTTATCTGTTCTGTGCCTTACCTTAATTTTAACAGTCTCTTCGTATCCGTTTTTTGCAATTCATAAAATATTACAGTTATGGCCATTATAATCGAGAGTCGATTTCAAGCGGTGCATGCACAGGACCTATAGACAAAGTAACATTTCTATTGTCGTAAACGCTAGTAGGAATGATAGAATGTATGGATTTGACATTGGCGATCGAAACATTTCGACGTTTGCTTTCGCCACCATACGTCAAGTCCATTCATTTTTTATGTTTTCTACTGTCGTTAACGCTAATCGAAAGATGCTTTGTCTAGGGGCCCAGTTATACTACTCATAATCGCAACATAGAGTGCACGGCTATACCACAGCCCGTGACTTAATAGCCACAGTATAAAGAGTATCTATTACTAGATACATTACGGATACTCCCTTCCTCCGACCAACATTTTACCTCACCCCCACTATCGTCCTCTGGTTACCGCGCACTGGTTCTACGAAGAAGACTTAAGGTTCAATTTCTTTGGTTTCGCATGTGGTGACGTCATCTTGTCAATTAAAAATTTTGGTATGCAGTCTGTGATGAAGTCTTGTAGCTTATTGGTATGTGGATAAAAATTACATTCTTTTTCAAGTAATTTTCCATAGCTAGCTCCAAAATAATATTCTCTCATCCAAGCTTAGGACCCTTTGAATTTTTCCAAACGCTGATTCAGCGAACAAGTACCACTGTGATGACTCTATAAAAGATGGGATGCAGTTCTGTAGGATTACTAGATTTTACTAGTACATTCTGATATGGTCGGGTTTTGGGAAAGGAAATGGAATGGAAGATAGTGAGTTTATGTAAATGTTTGAGCTAGAAAAATACACTGAGGGAAATGTTTAGTCGCTTTTTCTTCTAAATCCATCAAGCCGATTAGGGTACAGAGCGTTCCAAATAAAAAGGTAATACAGACATATTATTATAGACACAAAAAATATTACCCTTCTTTTGGGGCAGTTGGGTAAAATTAAAAAAAATTAAATTAAAAATAAATATCTAACTTCCCTCCTTTTCTACTAATGATGTAATTACTACACTTTTGGTGTGGTGGATGGTGTGTAATTACTACACTTTTTAATATTGGTGTTCTCCGCAATGTAGGGAAATACATAAGTCAAATGTCAATTAAAATACCCTACCAAACGTAGCAAAAAATGTTAATATACCACCAACAAACTTTTTACTTGATCCAAGCGCAATCCCGACACACACTTGGTCGCACACAGTTTTTTTATTTGTCGTTTTACTTTAGAGGTAGGTATCACACCAAGTTTGACGCTTTTTTGTATTGCCGTTTTTACAATCAAGCAAAAACCAAAAACCTTGAAACGAAGACGTATGGGGAAATCCAAAATTATAATACAAATATTTTGTGGCAACCTGATACCTATTATGTTTCGATAGATACAGCCCTTTAAATCTTGGATGGACGGACGGACTGACCGACACTGTAGGCTTATGAATTATTTTATTTTATTAATATTGGCTATTTTATTTTATTAGGTTTGGGTCCAGTTAGCAAATTTTGTATACGGAACCCAAAAAAGGCTACCATTCTTTCACAAACTATCACCAAAAAATAAAGAATAGAATGAGGACATTATTTAGAATAGCTCTCGCTATACCCGTTTGAGAAATTATGTCGTGAGCATAATAAGCTTATTTATGTGTCGCAATAAACATACATACATACATATTCTCACGCCTGTCTCCCACTGGGGTAGGCAGAGACAACGGAACGCCACCTGCTACGATCCTGACATACCTCTCGTTCAACAAAAAATGTATAGCAACGATCTCTCAAACTATAGACATAAGTCGTGTCATATAAAAGGTCGCACAAAAGAAAGTTTTTCCGACAAAATATTTGTTCTCAGTCCCGTGAAGGGTTAAGAGCAAACAGTCATCAATCATAAAATGTTTTTGGGAACATGTTAGATCTGAGATCACTCTAGCTTATTGTTAAACTCTATATCGGTTTTTGTTTGATGTTTTATTCTTTATATTATAACGAGCCTTTACCCGCGACTTCGTCCGCATAAATTATATTCCAGATTTTAAGTCAGATGATAAGCTATCAAACAAAAAAAGTTTCATCAAAATTGGTTCAGTAGTTTTTGCGTGATACTCGAACAAACAAACATACAAAAAAACATACAAACAAACAAAAAAACAAACAGACAGACAAAAAATCCAAAAATTTGTGATTTGGAATCAGGGACAGGTAAAAACCATGTCGTAATTTTTTTTTGTAAATATCTTCAATGTACAGACACATTTCTGTTACAGTTTTATAATAGTTTAGATAATCATTGGTACCGTCAATTATCACCGCTGTCTGTCTGTCTGTCCCTGTGTATGCTTAGATCATTAAAACTAGGCAACGGATTTTGATGCGTATTTTTTTTAAATAGAGATAGATTTAAGAGGAAGGTTTATAATATTATGTATACAGGGTGAAATTGATATCATTAGCATCCTTTTAAACTATGAATCTACCCATCAATCTGAACAACTTTTACTATGGGAGAAAACCGATCGGAGCAACTACAAAATCAGTTCCATACTGAACTGCAATGCCTGCTCAACTCTAATGTATGCAACAGCAGATTTTTTTTTGCTCCGATCGGTTTGCTCCCATAGTAAAAGTTGTTCAGTTTGATGGGTAGACTCTTTGCCAATGATATCAATTTCACCCTGTATAATACATCAGCATTGCATCCGTCCTTGTGGTGTCGGCTAAGAATAGCATCACCCCATTTCCTCCCGTGGGTGTCTTAAAAGGCGCCTAAGGGATCTACCGGAGGATGGGCACCAGCATCCTCTGAGTACACACATTCAATCCAACTGGAATCGCCAACCCGCCTGCCAAGAATGGCGATTATGGCAAATCCCCTTATTTTGGGGGAGACCTATGTCCAGCAGTGGACGTGCGAAGCCGATCGTTAGATTCATATAAGACGATTGTTCGTAGCTATACAGGGCTCTTAATATGCTGACACTTTTTAAGAGGATAATCAAACCGTCAAACTGAACAACTTTCTCTATGGCACCAACATCAAAATCGCGAAAAAAAATCAGCTCTTCCATACAAAACTGCAAACCTACTCTAGCCAAATTATATGGAACAGCTGATACTTTTTTTTCGCGATTTCGATGTTGGTCCCAAAGATAAATTTTGATGGTCTGATCATCCCCATAAAAAAGTGTCAGCATATTAGAAGCACCCTGTATAGGCTGATGATGATGATGATGAAGGTAAGCCTTTTAGTACGAAATCGCAAGCATAACTATTAAAACATATAAAGTCAATTTACTCTGAATTAGGTAAGTACACCGCTAGAAAGCCCGAGTTCGCAAGAATAGGTGATTTGTCAGGACCCGACATCAATGAAGTTTCTTCACTAAAATACCTTCAGGTGGCACCCCATTTTACATTCACCCGGCAAGATTTATCGATGCTAATATTTATTTAAAGCTTGACAAGAATTGCTTTTAAGTGGGTCATTCTAGTTTTATGAATGGTGGATAGTTTAATGTAAGAAGAGTGGATTATATTTCACTTTTAGTTTCCGACTTGTTTATGTAAAATCTACACTATTACAAAATTGTGAAAAGAGTGTTGTACGTTTGTTCCTGTATCTGTTTGTTTGTTCAAGCATCACGCAAAAACTAATGGACCTATTTTGTATTAAAAGCTTATAGATCGAAAAACTCGGCTGGGCAGCGTTCGGGAAGCTATACGTTGTATCTTCACGTCCCAAATACCAGTCTTCGATCAGTGTGTGTTGCTAGTGATGACATATGGAATAGAGACGTGGTCGTTCACTCAATGCCTCATAAAAAGGCTGAAAATCACCCGAAGGGCAATGGAGAGGGCTATGCTCGGAGTTTCCCTGCAAGATCGAATCAGAAATGAAGAGATCCGCAGAAGAACCAGAGTAACTGACATCGCCCAAAGAATTGCTAAACTTAATTGGCAGTGGGCGGGGCACATTGCTCGCAGAACCGATGGCCGGTGGGCCCGAAAAGTTCTCGAGCGGCGACCGCAAAGACCGCGAACCGGAAAGATGCCATTCTTCCATTTTGACGGAACAAATTATATTTCTAATTGTATTCGATAGAACAAATTCGGAACTAAATCCCAGACATACTCGCATCGTTCTACGACACGGGTCCCGCTGAGTGTAGCCACACCAGCGTGGGTAGGCCCCCCACACGGTGGACCGACGACCTGGTGAAGGCGGCGGGAACCCGTTGGATGAGGGCAGCGCAGAACCGGTCGTTGTGGCGATCCTTGGGGGAGGCCTATGTCCAGCAGTGGACGTCCATCGGCTGAGATGATGATGGTGATGGTGATGAGACCGAAAAACTGGTATATAACCCTTCATCATCTCAGCCTACATACTTCCCACTGCAGGGCACAGGTCTACCCTCAGGGAGAGTGTATGGGCGTTAGTCCACCACGCGTGCACAATGTGGATTGGTGGACTACACATACGCATCACAATTTTTTCGTCAGCAGGTTTCCTCACGATGTTTTCTTTCACCGTTTGAGAGCAGTCGGTATTACGTACATAAGTTCGAAAAACTCATTGGTACATGGCATGTTGTCCGTGCGGATTCGAACCTGAACCTCGTGATTGAGTTTCTATACCCGGATACACACTTATGTCACAGTATAAGAAAGAGTATCTATTAGAGTGTGAGTGTGTGTGTCTAGTTGAGTGCCGCCAAGACGCTGCTTAAATCATCTTTTATAGATGGAAAGGCCAATGATGATGATGATGATGATCTATTACTAGATACAGTACGGACACTCCCTTCCTCCCACCAACTTTTTACCTCACCCCAGCCTCACCCCCTCTATCGCCCTCGGCAGTTACCTGTAGCCTAGATTGTCACCATCTAGAATTTATGTTTTCGAAACAAAGAGCATAGGTATAGGTGAAGGATAAAAACTCTTTTTTGAATAGACGGGTGTCAATGCGTTTTATTTACGAAAAAAGAAATAAATGAAAAAAAAATTACTGTCTGGGCTCTAGGCAAACAAACGGCAGAGATTTTAAAACGCTAACGCTTATAGTTTTGCCCCCTGGCCTATTTTCATTTTGCAAGACAATTCAGGAGTGCGATTTTTGAATCTCATTCGCTGAGTTCAGCAGTTGAAAATGTCAAAATTACTACGGAGATATGCATCTTTCTACTGCTGATTTGACTTTCAAAAATCATACTTGAGGAGTGCGATTTTTGAAAGTCAAATCAGCTGTAGAAAGATGCGTATCTCCATAGTAATTTTGACATTTACAACTGATGAACTCAGCCATACTCAGCGAATGAGATTCAAAAATAGCACTCCAGGTGCAAGATGGGCGTACATTGTGCGATATACGGCTGTCCAAGCCATTATAAAGATAATTATAGAAGATTCTTCAGATTTCCAAAGGAAGAATCAAGGTTAGTGGTTTTTTACTTTATGTTTATGGTCTTCATTTTACGGTACCAATCTCTTTGATTTTTCCCACTCGTTCATCGACTAGTCACGCGCGCCATCTGCCCGTCACAAGTTGTACCGCACGCAACTTAAGTTGTGGCAGCCATAAACCCGTTTCGCATGTGCTGACGTCATCTTGTCAATTTTTTTTTTTGTATACAGTGTCCGGGCTGTGCTTATGTACTTAAAAATATCCTGCATACCTGACTTCTTTTATAGTCAAATATGGCGAGTGAGAATTCAATAGTACACGGTACTATAACCTCAGGTAGGTACTACAGATCCTTCGCAAAATCTTATCCAGGAAGAAATATCTAAATCCGTTAAGCAATTTTCGAGATTACCTCGAACAAACAAAGTTCCTCTTACTCCTTGTTAAGCTGGAAGCTTAGGAAGACGGCTTGGTTTGAATTAAGGTTTTTGTATGCAGAATCTGAATTACCTCCTTGAGAACAAAATTAAACCTTTCAAATATATTAGTTTTCCTGCTAGCCCAGTCATTTTACTGAGTTTTGTTAGGAGGGGTGGCGAGTAATTATTAATGGTACCTTTAAACTGTAACCGGCATCATTTAGTGACAAAAAGACGATAAGAAAACGTATTTAAAAAAAAAAAATCTACGCTTCATAGAAATCAAAATTGTATCTCCTAGAATGCTTTTAACTTATTAATATTATTACCAATGCACTAATTTTAATGAGATTTAACAATATAAATTATTTTTGAGCAATAAAATAGGCATTGAAATTTTAAAAATAAGGTATTCATTAGAAAATACTAATGTATTTTTCAAAGCCTTTTCAGTAGACGAAAATATTAACACCATGTGTGAAGTATGTATAATGGTAAAACCTTAAAAATGTGCAAATAACATTTTACCATCTGGGTTTTTAGAACGAGATAACTGCTAAATTTTAAATTTGGTGCTGTTGCTGACGTAATTTTATTTTAATTTTGGTACATTTCTAAGCTCATTTTGGCTCTTAAATAGGTACTATAATGAAAAAAAAATATCAATTATTAATTATTCCCGGCTCAAACCGTAAAATGACTGGGCTATGCATTTTGTTCGAAATCAGGTTGGCCGTGATGGTGCCGTGAGATTACGGCTTGGGACCGTACATTTCTTCCCGTGGATGTCGTACGAGGTAACTAAGGGAAAAGGCTTCTTATGCAGTGTTTTCTAATGAAAAGCTTGTCTTGAAACGTCGAAATGTTATCCTGAAGATTTAATTGTGCTAATGTGCCATGTGAGTGTGTATTTGTGAGCCTATTATTGCGTGCTTAAAAACAGATCAAGAGCGTGTCGGACTCGCCTATGATAGGGTTCCGTAGTCATTGTATAAGTAGTGAGTAATAATAATTCGGACGCAAATCAACCAGATATACTCAGTAATAGCCTGTCTCTCCACCTTTTTCTGGGTCTACCTCGACGCCATCTAATAACAGGCAAGAAATTAAATGTATACAATACAATACAATACTCTTTATTTGCACACCAAAAACATAAAATAACAATAATAAAATCAAACAAAAGGGTACAAATGGCGGTCTTATCACTAAAAGCGACACATATACACAACAACAAACATACAAACACATAAATTTATGTATACATTTACAAAGTTTTTAATTGCTTTTCCCACGATTGGTTGTGCTACATCATTCGTCCTAATTTTCATTGAATAATCGTTTCAGAATTTTTTTCGTTTTTTACGGATTGATCTGAGTTCTGGACAAACGCTTTTCCGCCGAGATTCTATACGGATTCCGCACAACTGCCATTGAACACATTCTCTATTCCACGCAGTCTTCAATTTGACACAAACGCGTTTCTTCCTACTCGCGATTCTACTCAATATTAATTACATAAACAACTCGAACAACATGAACAACTCAAACGACGTGGGCAACTCGAACTTGGTCAACTTGGTCAACTCGAACAACAAGGACAACTTGGTCAACTCGGACGACATAAACAAGACGAACAACTCAGTTCGACAACTCGGACAACATAAACAACCCGAAAAACTCAGACAACTTGGTCAACTCGGACAACATGAAGAGACCAAGTTGTTCGCGTTGACCAAAGTGTCTGAGTTGTTTATGTTGTCCAAGTTGTAACGACTACGGAATCCTAAAAAAAGTTGGCCTTCACTGGAAGCCCGGCAAAAGTGAAACTTTAAACGAACGTCCGACACACGAAAAGGTTGTCTATCCGAATTTCAAAGCCCTCCCAAAAAGTTTCAGTTTAAAAATGTTGGTTTGTTTATCATCATAGAAATATAACCACACTAGCTTTTGCCCGCGACTCGGTTTGCGTGGACATATAATAATATGTAGCCTATGTGTTATTTTGGTATATGAACTATTTATCTGCCAAGTTTCATCGAAATCGATACAAACTTTCTCGTTTATAATATGTATTAGTAGGATAGGATTGCGCTTCTAAAGTTTAAGATACAAGGGCACTACATGGGTCAGGTTTATCTGATACTGACTGTTACTTGCAACTTGCAGCAAAGCTTTCTGACCACCCCAAACGGGTTTATGATCTTGAGTTTATATACCTTTCATAAGACATGAACCCAACAATTCATAGTGACAGTCTTTAAAACTTTAATACGACCCAATTTCAAACTAAAATCTACCAACATTGTCACCTATACAAAGTTACCAACATTAATTTGTCCCTGTCACCACAATAATTTCTCTCGAGTCGGTTTCACAGTTTAATGGCCAAGAACTTGCTAGTCATGCCCCATTTGCTATCGACTTATAGGGCAACTGGGGCACGATATTCCAAGCAAAAACATAAATTTGAAAAAAGGTAGCCAAGCTACGCACAATCAAGTAGATTTTTGATCGATAAAAGAATGAGCTACACTGAAAAAATGCGAGCCTACTAAGACTCTTAATTAGCACCAAAATAATTGAAATGACGTTTTTTTTTTTTTTTTTTTTTTTATGTGTGATAGGTAAGCATTTGACCCCAATCTCACCTGATGTTGAGTGATGATGAGGCCGAAGATGTAGCATGCTTACCTAGAAAGATGCCTATTCACTCTCGCCTTGAAGAGGTCCAGGTTGTATTGCTCAGGGAACAGGTCCGCAGGCAGGGCGTTATGATTGTTTACTAAAAACAAAAGATGGTTAGTTGTAACAACAAGCCGAATTCGTTAAACAAAGTTATCTTAGTCGGAGAAGTCATGATGTTGACAGGCTCATATGGAGTCATGATGTTGGTTGAAGTAAACAAATTTTTTTTTAGTGTATGTTTTCATTTACATACGTATAGTATACTAGATGACCGCGACGAACTTCGTTCTGCCTTAGAATCTTCTCTACACACACTTAGCCGTTTTTTAGCCTATTTTAATTACAGACAATATAGCAATCTAATGGTAAATAATTTATTCCGATCGGTCCAGTAGTTTCGGAGCCTATTCAATACCTTTCAATTTCCTCTTTGTTATATCACAGAGTACTCTAATTACTACCGTAAATAATATGAAGTATTGGTATAGGTGTAATGTGTATAATTATTATGTTCGCGCCATTGTGTCAAGGGGGTAAACAGTTGATATAGAGTAGGGGATGGTAGCTTTTTTTGCCTTATCGTACAAACACACATGTTTTCAAGTAGTTCCGTCGATTGACCCTACGCTTTAGTCCTTTTCGGAAAAGATCATATAATTTGATCTTGGTATACAACGTGTTAATAAATTAGCGCAAAACCTCATACACCCCAACTGAATTATAACAAAATAATTAGATTGAAACAATAATTTCATTATTTTTATAGTTACAATTTAAAGTTATTCGCATTTTAAGTCTTGAGGCAAAAATGATTTGTTATCATTTCAGCAATGACTGAAAGCGCTAACGTACTCATGGATACATTTTAAGAATCTTGTTTTGGTAGTAAGTAGGGTGAGTGTACTCGTGCGGTGAGTTGACATCGGGTTCAGTGAATTTAAAATTTTACAAAAAATATTATTAATATTTTGAAAAAAAATACCTATGTTCAAACCATGATAATTCGATTCTGCTCTCGATTCTAAACAAACTACTTTCTAGTTTTGCGTTAATTCATTAACACGTTGTATTATGGTTATGCTATAAGATCGAATCAGAAATGAAGAGATCCGCAGAAGAACCAAAGAAGAATTGTGGGTCATATTGCTTGCAGAACCGATGGCCGATGTCGCCGAAAAGTTCTCGAGTGGCGACCGCGTACCGGAAAACGCAGCGTAGGTAGGCCCGACGACCTGGTGAAGGCGGCGGGAAACCTCTGGATGAGGGCTGTGCAAGACCAGTCGTTGTGGCGATCCTTGGAGGAGGCCTATGTCCAGCAGTGGACGTTCATCGGCTGAGATGATGATGATGATATTATCCTCAGACAATCTCTCCGGACACATCTGGTCACATTCGGTTGATATATTTTACTCGTAAATCTGCTTTCAATGCTCTCTCTCTACAAATTTTTCCAGTTTACTTCTCAAAAAACTCAATAAATGACATTGCCAATTAATTACTGAACAGAACAATATAGTTCATGGGAATACCAGTTCATGTCATACAAGACTGCCTTTGTTTTATTAGCAATTTTGCAAGTCTTAGAGTTAAACTTGTCCGTTATCGCGCAACACGTTCACACGGTCACGGAGTGCGTCGCTCCTTTTTTTGCTGAACTTGGCCGACCTACTACCGTGCATCTAAATTGTGCTCAAGTATGAAGATCATTATGGTCGAGTGGATTTTGTATGCATACAATGGATAGTTCCTTGCATTACTGCGTTTATGAGCTGGATAATGATTTATTACTCTTACACTTGGGCTCTCCTGGGTTAGCAATACTCCGGATGAAATAACTCTCTCATTGGTTTTCTATACAAAAAATTATACGCTACCAACTTAACCTGGAGTTTAAGGCGATTATCACACTAGCGACGCGTCCCGCCGCGGTGCGCGGAGCGGCATAGTCGCCTTCCCGCGCATTGACGCGTCGGCAGTGTGTTGTCCTAGGCGTGTTTTCTATATAAATTGAAATACTTGCATACAAAGTTAAAATCTGCGGCCCCGTGCTACGCGACGGGGCGCGGTGCAGTGTGATAATCGCCTAAGTTTTTTATTGTTGACTAGCGGCCCGTCCCGGCTTCGCACGGGTGGACGTCTAATCTTTTCTAGCAATAAATATAGCCTATGTTACTCAGGGTGAATGCAGCTTTCTAATGGTGAAAGAATTTTTTAAATCGGCCCAGTACTTTTTGAGCCTATTCATTACAAACATACAAACATACAAAAATAGGTACAAATCTTTCCTCTTTATAATATTAGTGTAGATAAAGACTGTCCCATTCTGGCTCACTACTGGGTCAAACTGGTGAACAGAGTGGGTACTGTATTTACGAGTATATAGTAGTAATAATTGACATTGTTTTTATGTAATTTTATTCGGAATTTTTCTATTTGATGTTTTTAAGTTAATGTAATTATATTGGATAATTTATAATATTGTTAATGTAATTCTATTAATTTTAACTATGTCCTACCTCTAACTTATAACTTATAAGGGCGAAAATCTGAAATAAATGATTTTTATTTTTTTATCTTGCGCAAGTGGGGGTTAGAAGGGCTGTTGTAAAGTTTCGATATTGAAAATAATCACCTAAGTTAAGCAACGTCAAGATCGATCTGCCGTTAAGCTACGTCAAGACCGGTCAGTCTTTGAATGGGTGACCGCTTTAGTGGACTTTTATCTTGAGCACCTCCGTGTTGGTTATCCATTAAATGGTGGTGTATCTGGTTAAATCTGCCATTTGATTGAAAGGCTAGCACATTCATTGAATCATCATAATCATCAGACCATCATCGTCCACTGGTGAACATAGGTTGATTGAAAGGATCGCCCGATCATTGAATGGCGACAGTCAATTGAATGACTAGGCCGAACGTTGATTGAACAAGCGTCACTCAACGTTCAACTAGTTGGCTTATTGTATGATAGCCCTTTGAACGTGGCGGACGTGAAATCAGCCAGGTGATTAATATTTAGTTTAACGTTCAGCAAAATTGTTGAACGTTACATTCAACGACTTGGCCAGTTGTACTTTAGTCATTCAATTGATTGTCGCCATTCAATGAATGGGCTAGCATTTAAATCAAATGGCGGATTTAAGCAGATAGATGGCAGCGACATATCTATTTGCTAAGCCAAGTCAGAAGCCTAAAATTCTCGGAAAGCAAGTTGAGCACTAACTGACACACGCCGCCACCAATCCGCATAGTGAATTATAGCGGACAATAGCTCACTCCATCTCATACCTATTCGAGAGATGAGGCATTTGCCCTGCATTAGGGAAAGGCTTCCCATAGGCTGTAACCTACGTGTTCCTGTGGTGGCCATTGCGTTACTCACCACTGGATGGTACTTTGACCAAAATGGAATCCAATTCGAGAAAATGATTTCGTTGCATCACAATTAAAGGCTACTTTCGCATTAACAGCACTGCTTCGTTCAACAGAGAACGTAATTGGATAGGTGACTTTAATGTTCTCGAGCACTTTCGTGCTTCGGTAGTCATGTAAAGCAGTTAGTCCGGATAGTCCCAAATATTGGCACCAGCTGCAGCCCCAGTATGATTTCTCTACTCGCGCGCGACGCTCCTTCACTGCATAGAAAATTACTCTTTCCCCTATATTTGATCGAAGTTTCCCACGTATTTCAAGTATGGAAAAAGACCGAGTCGCGCGTAAGCAGAGAAATCATACTAGACGGTCAGGCCCATAGATAAATTACGCGCTCCCCGGTCAGGCCTCATTAAAAGGCTGAAAGTCACCCAAAGGGTAGGCAATGGAGAGGTCTATGCTCGGAGTTCCCCTGCGAGATCGAATCAGAAACGAAGAGATTCATAGAAGAACCAGAGTAGCTGACATTGCCCCAAAGAATTGCTAAACTAAAGTGGCAGTGGGCACATTGCTCGCAGAACCGATGGCTGATGGAACCACAGAGAGTACTCGACCTGGCGAAAGAGGCGTGGTCACCAGGACCACGTACCGTAGATCTATCTGCTGAGATGATGATGGTAATCGCCACACTGTCGTTCAAGCCAGTGATTTTAGAAAGGACAGACTAGAAATAATTTAATACTACGACAGAAAGTTAGTCTGTCATGAATTTCATATTAATTCTGAGTATTAATTACTTGTGAATGTGAAACGGTGGAATAGATTTGTTACTGTCAGAATGTCATTGTTCTAAAATGAACTTTGAATTCACAGAAAGTTCTTTGAGAAGTGGTGAAATGTGAAATTTATTATAGTTGTAGGTAAATTGTTTATATATTTAGAAAGATATTATTTCTAACTGCTTTTAACATTAATGATAATAAAGTATAATTATGTATGAAATGAAGGGCCGTCTTTACCCGTCCGTCTGCCCTACCTATTTAGGGCTGTTACTTTTGAACCGTTATAGCTAGACAGTTGAAATTTTCACAGAATGTGCGTTATTATGGCGGATTATTTCCTAACAAATAATAAAAATACCTCATAAAACAAACTAGTTTTTATTGACGTTTTTTCTTCTCGCTCTATCGTAAAAAACGGTAACACATGCAAGTGTCAAACTTGGTGTGATTTTAGAACATGTGCATTTGTGCGTGACATGCTAGCGTATTTTTAAAACCTATACGGATAAAAAGGATTTCTTCTATCAAGGAAAAATTTCTTGAAAATATATTTCGTAAGTCTAAAATATTGTGTTTCTATCCAGGCATAATTTTATTTTTTCCCAGAGTATGAGTTTATAATACAATATAATAATTTACTGGAATTATTCGTTACAATCAAAGAAAATCATTTTAAACTAAATAAAAATTATCTTAATCTAAAAACACAAAATATTTTTATTTCAATAAAAGCACCTAATACTTTAAATGATCTGTGCTAATACCTACTAATTTGTTTTAAGTTGAAGATACATTCTCTATGGTCAAGAGTAATTGTTTTCACAGAAAAAAATTCACAATATCAATTCAAGATTTTTTTTTCTTTCAGCAATAAAATATTAGTTCGATATACATGAGATATATTCTTGGTTCAATGCAATTTGTTTTCACACAAGACAATAGTCTTATTTTAAGAAATCCTTTTTATGCGTGTAGCAGAAACAGACGTTTTATTACGGAATAACGGTATTTTCCTTGAATCATACGGATGTTTCAAGAAAACTGCAAAAAGGATCAAAATAATGTTTGTCTCGAAAAGAAAAACCTCCATTCCTTCGTCTTGTAACTTCTACCGGCCGTGGTCGTCATTACAGTAAAGAAAACAGTTTTTAACCAAACAATGCGCCCTATAGACAGTCTTCTTTCAACGTATCCGAAGTGCGGTCTCAAAGTACGAGTATTTGGGTCGGTCTCTAACGACCTCTCGTGTCTAGAGCCCTTGAGTCACAATCTAAAGATAGACGGTAGAGTAACTAGACCGTGTCCTTGAAATTAATTCCTACTCTAGGACAGAGGGCTAGGGCTACTTCTCAGCTCAGGTAGGATGTTTAAAGTAGTCGATAATTCTGTTTCGAACACACTTGATTTTAGGCACCTGTTATTATTGAAATTCAGGGTCTTAGTGTAGAGTCACTATTAAGGGTGATTGTAATTATGATACTGAACAACAAAAAGTAAAGAAAACAGTTTTTCAACCAAACACAGCGCCCTATAGACAGTCTTCTTTCAACGTATCCGAAGTGCGGTCTTAAAGTACGAGTATTTGGGTCGGTCTCTAACGACCTCTTGTGTCTAGTGCCCTTGAGCCACAATATATACAACGTGTTAATGAATTAGCGCAAAACATCATACACCCCAAATGATTTGTAACAAAATAATTAGATTGCAAGAATAATTTCATTATTTTGATGATTAAAATTTTAAGTTATTCGCATTTTAAGTTTTGAGGCAAAAATGATTTGTTATCATTTCAGCACTGAAAGAAAGCGCTAACGTACTCATGGATACATTTTTATAATCTTGTTTTGGTAGTAAGTAGGGCGAGTGTACCTGTGCGGTGGGTTAACATAGGGTTCAGAAAATTTTAAATTTTGCAAAATAATTATTTAATATTTTGAAAAATATTACCTATGTTGAAACCATGATAATTCGATTCTGCTCTCGATTCTAAACAAACTACTTTCTAGTTTTGCGTTAATTCATTAACACGTTGTATAGGTCATATCGGATTATAATACTTTATACATCCTATACTCATACTGAAAAGTATGCCTAACGCTCGGTTCGAGAAAAGAAACAAATTTCAAGGACACGGCCCTAGTTTCTCTACTGTCTATCTTTACATTGCGCTTGAGTCGCCGCTTTTTGTAGTCTGTCTGTACTTAGTATTGTTTGCTTTTGAATTTTGAAGAGAAATATTAATTAGTTTATTGTTTTGTTTCATTGTTGTTTAAAAGGTTAAATTAAACTTGAAAATATGTTATTATTATTAAGGGAATTGGGAAAGGGGGATTAGGGGGGAGAGGAAAGGTGAAAGAAAGGGTTTCTTCTTATAATTTTTATGTTTAATTTGTTGTTTAAAAAAAATCGCTTTTGGATTTCATGAATAATTTTTTTTATATCAACATGATCAACATTACCATAAATAATTAAGGGAAAGCTCATACCTAGGACATACGGGGTCTCACATAATACTCTAACGGTTTTTAAAGGGGGTGACTAGACCATCAAACTGAACAACTTTCTCTATGGGACCAATACTGAAATCGCGATAACAAATCTGCTGTTCCAAACAGAACTGCAAATCTACTATGACTCAAAGGTATGGGACAACCTATTTTTTCTTTCGCTATTTCTTTGTTGGTCCTGTGGGCACCCTACTCCACATTCATACTCACATTCATACATCTATTCATATAATAATACTTACAGACAGACAAACATACATACATACATACAATAGTGATACATACATCACATTCATTCATCACCTCATAATAATTGTAAATAAATATTGTATTAATATAAATATACTTACCTGATAGCCGAAGTCGTGAGGCGGTCGCATCAATGTCGCATAGCATAACTGTCTTCCTTTCACCTAGCAAACAAAGGATGCGCTCGCGGCTGCCGCCTCCCGCCAGTCGGACGGTAGACGCTAGACTACTCGCATGTCGCTTGGTATACCTACCAACCTACGCTTACGATTCTGCTTGTTCTCATCTCATATTTCTCTTTAACTTCATTCTTCCGCTTACTCTTAAATCCTTCTGTGCTTGTGAACTTTACTGCTTACGTGTGCTATATAAAACTATAAATTGTGTCTTCCACAATAAACTGTTGGTGTATCATAGTGCTTGGTTTATTATTTCAACCGCCGCTAACACCTACACCACAGTCCCATTAAGAAAGTTGTTCAGTTCGATGGTCTGATCATCCCCTTAAAAAACCGACAGCACATAAAGAAACACCCTAAATGTAATTATACCCCCGTCCCCTACATGGTGCTGCTGTACGATTATCGCAATTCAACGTTAAAATTAGCAGTAGAAAATGACCTAAACTGTATGAAGTTTACGTATCATTCGGTCATGATTTTGAATTTCACGATTTAAATAAATAGCACAATTTCTGAAAGCGAAACCAAAATCTTTCATTAAAAATGTATGTCATGTAAAACCACACAATGTATGCAATAATTTAAATTGCAAATAATGGGCATGCTTGTCTTACTTCTCCAGTTACGACTCCTCTTTATTTAATCTGTGGCTGAGTGTATACTTTGCGTAGGCTTAAGACTGAGAAGGAAATGTAATTTTACCTTTAAATTACATATTTCGTACGTTAAATTCTAATAATTTAAACTGTACCTGTTATTTTGTAGCTAAATGTTTCTTTTAGCATAATTATAACTTTTTACAAAAAAACAGTCAGCTCTTCTACAGGGTGTAACAAAACACACTAGTAATACTTAACGGGGTGCTTCAGACCATCAAACTGAACAACTTTCACTATGGAGCCAACGTCGAGAAAAAAAAAATCAGCTATCCCATACATTTTAGTTTAGTCGAGTCGGTACTGCACTTTTGTATGGGACAGCAGATTTTTTTTTTTTCTCTATGTTGGCCCCATAGTAAAAGTTGTTCAGATTGATGGTCTCAAGCACCCCCTTAAGTATTACTAGGGTGTTTTGTTACACCCTGTACACAAAACTGCAAACCTACTCGAGCCAAATGTATGGGACAGCTGATTTTTTTCGCGATTTCGATGTTGCTCCCAAAGAGAAAGTTGTTCAGTTTGATGGTCTGATCATTCCCTTAAAAAAGTGTTAGCATATTAAGAAGGACCCTGTATAATCCTAGTCTTTCTAGCTATATTCACAATGCCGTCAGCCGATCTGGTTTCTGAACAACCCAGCCCTCTCCTGCCAGCCCATATCGATCGTCCCACATCAACCCCTCCTTTTATTGTGCGATTCCTCACTTGGTGTGTGTCTTGTGCTAATCTGATCAATTTCTGACCAGCAGCCCTTACAATGTCATCTGACCAACGTATTGGTGGTCTCCCTACTTATCTTTCCGCTCTTGGCCCCCATTCCCATACTGTCTTGGTCCAAGGGCCGTCTTACAAACATTTTAGCAGATTCCTACTATAATTAATAACAAACAATTTCAACAAAATAAACTGCAACCACTTTATTCTCCAACTAGTTAAACAACCGTCTTTCTTAAACATGCAGTGCAGTATTGTGTTGCATTGTATGACAATATATCACTACAGCACATGGAGTGCAAACCTCAGTTCTGCAGTTTAGTATTCAGCAACTTCGTCTGGGATCTTCGCAGCTAACTTGGCTGGTAGATTTAGGAGTTACTGGAAAGGCCAACAAAGCTGCTGACTAAAACTATCTAAAATATACTCAAGGAAGAGCTAAGCCTCAGGTGTTATTCAAAAGTGTACATTATAACCACTCATAGTCTAAAAAAACAAGGTCTTCTATTCCCAGAGTGACACAAGCCTACGTCACAAAAAAATGGCCGCTAAACATGGTAAAAGGGTATGATGACGTAGGCTTGTGTCAGTCACGTGGTCAGTCACGTGATCGGAAGAGAATACCAGGCGCAGTATATTATTGTACCATGATAACCACTATTTTACGAAATTGTCTTGGAAAGATATTAGATTTTCGCAAGGGCGTTGCTCAGGAAACAGCTTCCAAATGCTTATTACAACGAACCACACCGATGTCGAAGTGCCCTGATGCCAGTAAAAGGCAGTGAAAAAACCCTTAAAGGCCAGTTGCATAAGTGCCCCAAAAGTGATGAGGACCTCGACATAGGACGTTGCTAGGACTATGCAGTGGATAAGAACATGAGAACCGGTGATAACAACTCATTTGTAAATGTTCTAACGTGTATGTAGAATTGATACCCGGATCACCATTACCACAGTATAAGAAAGAGTATCTATTACCAGATACAGTACGAACACTCCCTTCCCACCAGCTTTTTACCTCACCCCCTCTATCGCCCTCTGGTTACCGCGCACTGGTTACTCGTTACCTACGAAGAAGACTTAAGGTTGAATTTCTTTGGTTTCTTTAGTGCTGACGTCATCTAAGTCAATTTCAAATTTTTGTATGCAGTGTCCGAGCTGTGCTATTACTGAAAGTGCCTCTCCGCAAAAGACCATAAAGATTTTGTCAAAAGGTCATGCATCACAGTTCAATGAATGGAATAGACCAGGATTTTCAAACCTGGGCTCCACTATGAGCAACGTTGATCTTCAAAGCCATCTAGACTCAATTAAAAACCGATATGGCAGCCTGTGGGTGAATCTTCATGGCGTTTGAACGCCATAATTTATCAGGCCGAAAATTTTCATGTTGTTTAATAAGAAAATGCATACCATTTTATAGCGCCATTATAAACGTCCAGGAGCTTTACAATAGCCCTTTAAAATTGCATTAATTTTTTATAAATAAGATGAAAATGTTCGGTCAGATAAATTATGGCGTTAAAACACCCTGAAAATGTATTCCTGTACTTGGCTTTTTCGAGCCCCTCATACGATAACTTGTATTTGAGCTATGTAGATTGCTGAAGCTGGTCACCGCTTTGCTGTCAGCCGCTGCCAACTCGGTGTCAATGAGCCTTAAAATGGTTGGGCAAGGTAGTTGAATAGCTTAGACACATCTTGTATCTCTATCGCAACACAACGCAGTAAGCTATCGTCGCGGACTCTGGGTAACTCCACCGTCTGCATTTTAATGTCCAAGTAAGCGACGTCAGCACGTTAAGGCCTTTTGGGAGAAACTTATCTTTTAGACGTGATGAGTTGAAAAGGAAGGATGTTTAGGGTTGAACCTCATCTTGGAGCACGGAATCGCATTTTTTCACGCTCTATCTTTTTCTGTCGCTCAGGAACGTTATTTGCTAGAGTGAGAAAGATAGCGGGAACGCGACAGCACGCGGCAGCACCGGCAGTGCTGTGACCTTTCTCGCTCTAGCAAATGACGTTCCTGAGACAGAAAAAGATAGAGCGTGAAAAAATGCAAGTCCGTGCTACCAGATCAGGTTCAACTAGCATCATCATCATCATCATATCAGCCGACAGACATCCACTGCTGGAGATAGGCCTCCCCTAAAATGGGGGGATTTGCCATAATTGCCACGCTTGGCAGGCGGGTTGGCGATCGCAGTTGGATTGAATGTGTGTACTCAGAGGATGCTGCAGAGGATGATGATCCTCCGGTAGATCCCTTAGTCGCCTTTTACGACACCCACGGGAGGAAATGGGGTGATGCTATTCTTAGCCCACACCACACGGACACGGACATTCAACTAGCATGGAGAGAGATAATTAGCAACGTAGCGGCCCTGCAGACGATGAATAAAAGAGTAGTAATCCTAAAAATTTGATCCTGAGTATTCCTGAGAGCGTCAGTAGTGGCGCGTTGTGGAGAGGTATGGACTCTCATTTATGAGGGTTCAGGTTAGAATCCGCACGACAGACGTGCCATGTACTAATGAGTTTTTCTAACTTATGTAAGTAATACCGACTGCTCTCAAACGGTGAAGGAAAACATCGTGAGGAAATTCGTATGTGAAGTCTTTCAATCTGCGTTGGGCACGCGTAGTAGACTAACGCCCATACTCCCTCCTTGAGGGTAAGGCCCGTGCCCTGCAGTGGGACGTATAAGGGCTGGTGATGATGATATTGAATGCTGAAAATGATAAAAACTACAGGGTACCTTCCGAAAATGACGTCAAAAAGCTATCTATTTGATATTATTTTGAATAAAAATTTTTTAATTTTGTACGCGTTGTTAACGTACATTATATTAAAACAACAGAATATTCAAAAATGTTTTTATTTAGGTGGTTTCAGTCCATACAAACGTTTGACGCACAATACGCGTAGACCTGTATATTATGGAAAAATAGTTTAGAAATTATAGATGTCGATGATTTTGTATGAAAAATTTCAAAGCTTTATATCTTCGTAATTATACCGGGTGTACAATAAAATGGGACAGCTACTTAAAGAGGTGCTTCAGACCATCAAACTGAACAACTTTCTCAATGGGACCAATATCGAAATCGCGAAAAAAAAATCTGCTGTCGCATACATTTCAGTCGAGTTATGTTTGCAGTTTTGTATGGGAGAGCGGATTTTTTTTTCACGATTTCGATATTGGTCCCATAGAGAAAGTTGTTCAGTTTGATGGTCTGAAGCACCCCTTAAAGTAGCTGTCCCGTTTTATTGTACACCCTGTATTATAAATTGCAAACGTTATTTGATACGCGACATCTAGATTTTATTACCCATTTTTCCATATATACAAAGTTACTTATATTAATACCGTCTACGTGTATTGTATGTACGTCAAAGTTTTGTATATTTTTGTGAATTTTCTATTGGTTTCTTTGGGAAAGTTGTTCAGTATCATGGGTACAATCACCCCCTAAAGTAGTGCAACTGTTTACCCCAACACCCTGTATAACTTTTTTCTTAAACGAAAAACACCAAAAATATTAGTCTTTTTTTTGCGCAAAAAAATTAAATAAAATTGGAAATTGTAAATTGTTGCTTGCCGGAGAAACTTACGAGCTTGTTGTGCAAAGTTCAGGCAGGAAGTGTCGGCGGAGAGTACAGTAGGGTGGCTAGAATTTACTTTGTAAATAGGATAAAAAATAAAATACATTGAATATACCTGAAGGATTATACTCAACTCGACAATCAGTTACACTTACAAAAACGGCATAAGCATATGCTCACGACTATATTCCCCGAGGGGGTAGTCAGAGATATTCTGAAACCTCAGAACATTCACGTTTCACTAGTAGTACCGAAACTCTGCCCAGTGTGACGGGGAGTGAGCCCGTCGCCACAAAAACGGAACTTTGGAAATTCACAATTTAGATTTTTCCTGCGAATAAGAATGACTATAGAAGAGTAACTGTAAACAAAATCGACTAAATTTTTGGCACCTAATGAAAAATTACATGTTGTATGAGTTTTGGCGGCAAGGTACAGTTTTTATAGAACAAATTTAGAACACGGTACAGTTTTGTTGGTGCCACTTTTTGAGCTTGATTTACATTTCTATAGGATTTTTCGTATAGAACGCTTATGCTAGCTAGAAAGTCTGCATAGTCGTCTGAAACCCAAAGATTTTTGCACAAAAAATAAAATGCAAATTAATGTACATCAACCATTATGCTTTTAAAACAAAAGATAATTTTAAAAACGAACGTTTTTATTTAAAGCTAGGTTTGTTGTCGAGCTAAAATAATGGGGAAAAGGCACAATAATGATGTTCGATAAATAATAATAAACTAAATTCTTACCTCCATATAGGTTTTTGTTTGTTTGGTCTCTTCAAGGAACAGGTGAATCAACATTTTATTTTTTCTTAGTGAAGGATCATTAGAACTTTTTTTCTCGTAATTTATGAAGCCAAAGCCAACCACTCAATCGATCAATTATACTTTATTGCACACCAAATCAGAACATACATTTGAATAAAAATAAAGAATTGCTAAAGCAAACCATGCTATTAAGAATTGAATAAAAGTTTGCCGTCACGGGACGCCCGGCAAAAGTGGAACTACTTCAGCTGTCAAATTTAAATTTCGTACTTCCGTCACACAAAAAGGTGGCAAATTTTGCGAATTTCAAAGCCCACACAAACGGTTTCACTTCTAAAATTCAATGCTGTCCCATGTCAGGGGTTTACATGGGATTAGCCCAAAAAAATATAGACCCAAAAACAACTCATGGTCACTCTACATCTTCAGATGGTCCAAGACAAACTTTTAGAGTGAGACAATCTTCAAGAAATTTCGCCGTCGGATTTCCTTCCTTCACTTCGTAATTATGGGCTTATACACTTCCTCTCCCTTTTATTAAGAGGTCTGTACCCTGCGATACAAAACAAAGTACAAAAGATGTAGGGGTGCAGTTAGAAAGATTTCGAAAATCAACCCCTAAGGGGGTCAATTTTTTTGCTTTTGTAACTTCTGCAATCCAGGATCAAGAACAGGGGTAACTCTTATCTGTAATTTTTTTCTTAGCATATTTTATCCCACTGCTGGGCAAAGGTCTATCCCCTTATCCTCCATGCATCCCTGTCCTGAGCCAGTTCCATCCATTCTTTGTCGAATGTATCCAGGTCGTCTCTCCATCTCTTTCGGGTTCGACCTTGACGGCGACGTCCATTCTCCGGGATTCAAGGTGTTAAGACTTTGGCCCATCTTTCCGGGTGCAATCGACAGACATGGTCAATCCCATTTCAACTTGGCGGTTTTCTCACCGAATCTGTCTTGAAACCCGAAAAAAAAAACAACCGTTGAACTGTTGAAACATTTGGGTCGAGTGAGTCACCATTAACATTTTCTAAGGAAATTTTATTTCCGATGAAGCACCCTCTTCGACATCTTACGCATTTAATTTTACACCCCGTATAAAATCAACTCTCGGCGCGTTGCAGAGAGGTATACAATCTTGAGGTACGCATTCAAATCCGTACGGGCAACAATGCCATGTACCAATAAATTTTTCTTACTTATGTACACACGGCGACTGGTCAGGTTACCCTGTTTAGACTTTGAACTATTAGAAGTTGAACGCTGCGAATCGTGCGAGAGGGTGCGGTATGTTGTTGTTGTTTCGTCTCACAGCACGCTGCGCCCGCGCCGGCAGCCGCGTCTATGCAGGCTCTCTACCGCACTATTTTGTGTTTTGTACGTAGTGTAGTTATGGGTAGGTATATAGGGTGCGTAACCTGATGTGTCGCCGTGTGTACGTAATACCGACTGCTTTCAAACGGTGCAGAAAAACATCATGAGAAAACTTGCATTCGCCGAAGAAGAGAATCCGATGCGTATGTGAAGTATACCAATCCGCATTGGGCACACGTGGTAGACTAATGCCCATACACCATCCGAGAGGGAAGCCTGTGCTCTGCAGTGGCACGGAATATATAAGAGTTTACAACAGAAGGTTCACTATCTAACGAACGCTCGCTCCAAGCACGGCTGACACGCACACATTGACTCTCTGTACGTGAATGTCACGCACACATGCGTGAATGTACAAGGGATGTCAGTAGTGCGTTCCGATTCCGAACGAACGAATGTTCTGTCACGACGCGATTTAGAAAAAAGAGTCGTGAAAAAGAACACTACCCATGCTACACTTAAATAAACACATTTTGGTTCATGTTAGTCATCAGAATAATTCCTAACAATGAAAATACATAAAATTCGGGCCAAACAACCGATTGCGATGCAGTATTTTTTTTTAATCTTTCGATTAGGATATTACTTTATTATGTTTCTACATCCGACTATTTATTTAGGATACTAATTTAATTTTCAAACAAAAAACAAGTATTAAGGTCGTTCGGTGCGATACATTGAGCGCGTAGCACTCGACTGAATTAGGCCGCGACGTCGCGGCGCGACCGCGTAGGTACATTTTTATACCTAAAATGCGGAGTGAGACAGGCTTGAAGCAGTGGGACATTTATAGGCTGATGATGATGATGAAATATCAATGGCTAAATTATAGAAAAAATGCGTTCTTAGCTACCAGGAACAAACATGAGACTGACCTAGGTACTATAAGACTGAAACTCTCTGGATACTGGCAAATATACATTTTAATAGACTTTTCCTCAATTATTATATAAAACTATCGGATCGGCGTATGCGACCCGTGCGGAGCGCGGGGAGAAGGTGACAGCTGTCAGTCTTGACAGCTTCCGGGTGTAGGCAAAGGGGTGACCCATAGAGCACGCAGGGGGGGTCTGCCAAAAACCACATTTCCGCTAACAGTACAAACCATAAAGCGTTATGAAACGTTATCCGCACGCAGCGCATTTGGTTTCAGCTCGTAAATCTCAGAGTAAATCACTTTATCTAGCTAAGGTCTTACCGAACTATTTGCACCTGAGGCTTTTGGATTCATTTAGCTTTAGCTTTGTGCAGAACAGGGCTTTTGTGTTCTAAAGCTGTGCGAAATAGACAGGGTTTATCAGACCGTCAAACCAGTTACTGGTTTGACGGTCTGATAAACTGATCTTGATAATCCCTTGATAAACCCTGTAGTGGTCTAGTGGCGAATAACTATGCCTGCCGTACAGGTGGCGATGGTTCGATCCTCGTCCAAGCCGACTCGTACCAATGAGTTTTCCGGAATATATGTACGACGAGCTTTTACCCGCGACTTCGTCCGCATAAATAATATACCAGATTTTAAGTCAGATGATAAGCTATCAAACAAAAAAAGTTTCATCAAAATCGGTTCAGTAGTTTTTGCGTGATACTCGAACAAACAAACAGACAGACAAAAAATCCAAAAATTGGTGATTTGGAATCAGGACCAGGTAAAAACCATGTCGTAATTTTTTTTTGTAAATATCTTCAATGTACAGACATACTTCTGTTACAGTTTTATAATAGTTTAGATTTGTAACACTACTGGCTTTTCGGTGAAGGAAAACATCGTGAGAAAACTTGCATGCTTCAATTTTGAGGCATGTATTACCCATACCCATTGTCCATTATAAGTGGCGACGGGCTCACTCCCCGTCACACTGGATAGTTTCGGTACTATTAGTGAACGTAGAGTTCTGAATTTTTGAAATATCTCTGACTACTTACTACAGAGTGAAATTGATATCATTAGCATCCTTTTAAACTAAGAGTCTTCCCATCAAACTGAACAACTTTCACTCCCATAAGAGTATAGTGCAAACCAATCGGAGCAAAAGAAAAATCTGCTGTTACATACTAAACTGCAATGCCTACTCGACTCAAATGTATGCAACAGCAGAATTTATTTTTGCTCCGATCAGTTTGCTCCCATAGTAAAAGTTGTTCAGTTTGATGGGTAGACTCTTAGTAAGGATGCTAATGATATCAATTTCAACCTGTATAGGGAGTTAACATTAAAATTGCAGAAAAAGAAGTCTGCTGTTCCATATAAAATGTCAAATAGCTAGCTATTCGAATGAAACGGCAGTCGGCACTAATGCAGACTAATTTATCAGCTAGATGGAGCAAGATTTGCCTAAAATGCCATCAAGTTGCCAGCGAGAAGACTGAGCGCAGATAGTATAAGAGATAAGTGTACTTTTTGCAACCATCAGTGGTCAAAGCAAACCCATAGTTAATAAAAAAAAGCAAGGCTGATTCAGTGTTTATGGGGTGTAGAGCATCTCTGTGATGGGGATGGACCAGGTCTGCCCGCATAACTCCAGTCGGTTTAGGAGTAACTGATGATTAAAGGTCTGTTAAAATTAACGATCACCTGCACGGCTGATCGTATGATATTGTTGTAGTACGCACTATAGCAAGTGAACAGTACAAAAACTGTCAAGTTCTGTCAGTCGGTTTAGGAGATACAGCCAGTCAAAGTTCCGACCTTTGAACGGCTGTATCTCCTAAACCGACTGATGAACCATGTCAGTTTTTGTACTGTTCACATAGCTACCGTACATACTATATACAACAATAACATACGATCAGTCTTGCAGCTGATCGTAAATTTTTTACAGACCTTTAATCATCAGTAACTCCTAAACCGACTGGAGTTATGCAGGCACACCTGGTCCATCCCCATCACACTGAATCAGCCTTGCTGCTGATGGTTGCAAAAAGTACACTTATCTCTCGGAATAAGAGAAGTATATTAGGAAACTAAGCATTAAATCAAACAAAATTACACGCCAGAACCATGTAACGAAAAAACTTCTTACAAAGTCTAGTAGCGAAGTCAGATACCGGTAAAATATGGCGCCGGTGAGTAAGATCGAGGTATGCAAATTCTTGGGTCGGACTTTGATTAATAGAGGTGCTATTTTTGTGAAGGAGACGATGTTCTATGAAGATTTTGATGTGGTATTTTAGTATTTCATAGTTTTTGTTGAACTTTAAGCTAGTAAGTTTTATAGCCTGTACGTTTCTACAGCAGAGCAAAGGCTTCTTCATACGAATAAGATTGAGAAGGAGTAGATAGGTCATTTAAACTTTTTTTTTTATTAGCTATGGGTTTGCTCTTGACCTCAATCCAGTCCTCAGGACGAAAATTGGGTCGTAGATGTAGCGAGCTTACCCAGATGCCTATTCACTCATACTTTAAAGGAATTCGGGTTGTAAGTACTCGGAAATACTGACGCAGGTAAGGCATTCCACTCCTTGGCTGTGCGCATTATAAAAGATTCAGAAAGGCGCTTGGTGCGGATATGTGGGATGTCAACCAAGAAGGGGTGATATCCCGCGGTGCATCTGGAAATCCGATAGTAGAAAGGGGAAGGAGGGCTGAGCTCATGCAACTTTATTTAGTGCGTATTACTTTGTGCGTATTGCGGAAGCCATGGCGGTCCAGTGGCGAGTAACATGCCGCACAGGAAGCGATGATTCGATCCCCGTCGAGGCCGGTCATTTTGCCCTTAGGCTGATTTGATAATAGGACGTTTTGCTTTTAGGACGTTAAAGTAACGTAGTGGACTGATCCCTTTCGTATCTCAATGACCTCATTGAGATACAAAGAGATACAGGTTCGTCCACTCTGACCACACGCGATCCGTTGCCGGTGGAAACGGATCACGCGCGAAAGGTGCACTCTGATCTCGAGATTAGTTTGCCTCAAAAAAAAAAAGAAATATTTTTGTAGAATCCGATAGGGGTCAGACCACTACGCTGGCACGCTGCAAATTGGTGGAAGCAACTATACAGTCTACCCATCAATCGGCGCAACAACAAAAAACAGCTGTTGTATAGGTACATTTGAGTTGACTAGGCATTGCAGTTTAGTATGGAACAGCAGATTTTTTGTTGCTCCGATCGGTTTGCTCCCATAGTAACAGATGTTCAGTTTGATGGGTAGACTCTTAGTTTAAAAGGATGCTAATGATATCAATTTGTAGATAGTTTCACCTAGGTAACTATGGAATGCCTTGACTTGGCTTAACTAAAAGCCATGCTTTTTCTATTGTTGTCCATATTTAATTACATCTATACTGATCTGTCAATTTAGCTAATTTCAACCCAGGATCTTTAGCAGCAGTCCAGCATGGTAACCATCATGTTAACCTGATCATCCCAAACGTTTACTTACTATTTAGTTGACTTCAAGTGGTATTGCGAGTGTTATGATTATGACGCCATTATAGTCAGCATGAGAGCGTTATTGGTCTCCAAAGGGTAGTTAAAGGCTTAGTTTTCAGGTGCCCGGTGCCGCAAATTGTGGGTCTACTGTTTTGTTTGTCTCAAGGTTATCATTTACAGTATACAGTATCCATTGTAATCTACCTATACTATTATAAAACTACAGGGTGAAATTTATATCATTAGCATCCTTGTAAACTAAGAGTCTACCCATCAAACTGAACAACTTTTACTATGGGAGCAAACCGATCGAAGCAACTAAAAAATCAGCTGTTGCATACATTTGAGTTGAATAGGCACTGCAGTTTAGTATGGAACAGCAGATTTTTTCTTGCTTCGATCGGTTTGCTCCCATACTAAAAGTTGTTCAGTTTGATGGGTAGACTCTTAGTTTAAAAGGATGCTAATGATATCAATTTCATCCTGTATAACAGAAGTGTGGTATGTGGTGCAGAGTTTTATGTTTAGGTATAGTGTGACTAAGGAAGTTGAACCTATACAGGGTGAAATTGGTATCATTAGCATTCTCTTAAACTAAGAGTCTACCCATCAAACTAAACAACTTTCACTATGGGAGCAAACCAATCGGAGCAAAAAAATTCCTATCTAGAGATTATGTCGGTTATTTTGTCCCAGACTCTTCTTTTTGAGGTTCCTTAATCAAACTTACCCTACCCCTTAACTTACCCTTATAATTTCGTTCTTTGTCTGTCTTACCTTACCCTACTTCAAAATTAGCATAGCATAGCATATGCTCACGACTATATTCCCCGAGGGGGTGTCAGAGATATTCTGAAACTTCAGAACATCCACGTTTCTCTAGTAGTACCGAAACTCTGTCCAGTGTGACGGGGAGAGAGCCCGTCGCCACGAAATTGAAGCATGCAGGTTACCTCACGATGTTTTCCTTCACCGAAATGCCGGTGGAGTTACAAATCGCACATAAATTCCGAAAACTCATTGGTACGAGTCGGCCTGGACGGGGATCGAACCATCGCCTCCTGCACGGCAGGCAAGGTTACTCGCCACTGGACCACCACGGCTTCAAAATTACTCTATCATTATTGCACTTAGGGGCATAACTTACCCTAAACCACAGCTAGAATAGTTAAACGATGATTAGCCCGATGTCTGACATGCTCCAGCCTGATCTAAAGTACTGGAAAAACTAGAGTTGCCACCTCTCAATCTGCCGCAACCATAGGGTTGCCAGGTTCAAAGAAGTGATTTTTGAACCTGGCAACCCTACAGTAGCGACAGACTCAGCGGTGGCAACCCTAGTTTTTCCAGTTGTTTTGATCGGTCTCCTTCCGATGGCACCTCATTTACTTCCCAAACAGACAGGTGGAAAAGTTAAACCTACTAAAAATCATATAAGGTACTTGCGGCAAGATTTTCCTAGGCAACTTGGCGGCATTGAATTAAACATACACTAGAATCATATTTCGTTCGCCTAAAAAATAGGTGCATAATTTTACGGTCCGATCTCGGACTATAAGCTCTTTGTCTATCGAGTCGATGGTATGTCTTTTGATATTTTAGGGGCTCTTCGGCACACAGAACATTAAATGTGCTTCGGCACTTGCCCCCTTTCGGGTTTTGTCTACTATTTCTCATCACTATAGATTTATGCCCCCTTTTCGGAAATCAATAGGTACTTTTTATTAGTTCTTCGCCCACTTTCGTATTAATAATTAATATGAATGAATGGCGGTTTAGGTGGGAAAGGACAGATACCACATCAAAACCTAAAAAATCTTTCGAAATTCCAAAGTGATCAGAAGTGGCAGCAGGTGTGTGATTTTTGGCTAAAATCTGACTGATCACCTACTTATCGGAAACTCGTTACATTTCAGATTCTGTACTTAAGAGGTTGTTTGAAAAACTGTTGTAAAAAAACACATTCCCCTTCCCTTGCGTCGCGCAGTCGGGTAATAAAATAGCTTCTGAGTATCTTTAAAGTGGACTTCCGATGCCAGCGGCCGATGCGACTAACGCGCGCGTCTGACGACAGACCTCACTTCCGAGGTCAGCGACTGACGCGTGCCTATTGTGCAGAGTGTTATCACTTTAGGGTATTTTCCCCGAAACTTAGGGTACGTTTTTATGTTTTGGTGTTTAAACAAAAACATAAAAACACAAACAAAAAAAACCAATATACATATTTTAATAAAGAATATTTGATTGATTGATAGATTGATAAACAGCCTATAAATAGTGCTTTCTTGGGATCATTACAATGTATGTGCCTGTGAGCGTTATTTATTTTTATTTTTATTGATAGGTTTAGAGAATATATGAATGCATTATTTTTAAACAGGATTTTGATAAAATACATTTTTGGGAGTAATTAGACAGGGATGCGTTGCGTCCCCATGGCTTTTTAACCTGTACATGTATCGCTGTCTAGCTAATAATTATGTAGGCAAGAGGGATTTTCCGAAAAAAGAAAAAGTAGTTTCAAGTGGCTCGATAGATGGTGTTATCGCTACGTTGAGCGACCTTGTAGATAATAAAATACAAATAAAAAAGTAAAAATTAAGCTAATTTTCGGTAAAATCTTCGTAATATTTCTGGCAAACATTCTTGTTCTGCGTGACGTCAGAGCATAGCCGCGCGCGGCCGCGGCCGATGCGATAGACATCGGCCGCGCGCGTCAGTCGCTGGCATCGGAAGCGGCGCCATACGTTTTCATAGTAACTAGTATGGCCGCATCGGCCGTCGGCCGCGAGCAGCGCGCGTCAGACGCGTCGGCCGCTAGCATCGGAAGTCCACCTTTACGGTTTCGATAAAAAAACCACATCATCTAAAATACACAATAGGAAGTAGGTACCTATCGATATACAGGGTCCTTTCTTAATAATATGCTGACACCTTTTTGATGATCAGACCATCAAACTCAACAACATTCTCTGTGAGAACAACATCGAAATCGCGAAAAAAGCTGTCCCATACAAAACTGCAAACCTATTTGAGCCAGGGACAGCTGATATTTGTTTTATTGCAATTTCAATGTTGGTCCCGTAGAGAAAGTTGTTCAGTTTGATGGTCTGATCAACCACATAAAAATGTGTCAGATTATTAAGAAGGACAATCAAGGACAAGGAAATCAGATGTCTCATACATATTTTGGCTCGAGTAGGTTGGCAGTTTTGTATGTGTGGGGAACTACTACAGATGGTCAGCACCCACAAGTTATAGCAAAGATGCCAACAGATGGCGATACCGTCGCTCGCGGAAATATGCTCCATACAAAGACAACGTTCATCGTAAATACGTAACTCGTAACCTACTACAAATAAGGTTCACAATCGAATGCAAGACATAAATCGCGCAAGATAAATAATCACAGAGATTCGATATATATACAAGGTCCAACTAAGAACTGTTGGACCACGGCCGGTCCCCAGGCATCACACCTAGCCTGGCGGAAGTACTTCCCTTTTCAATGGAGGAACATTCCCAAGTAGCACCTCCATATTGGTGACCCTCGACAAAGAACATCGCAACCTGAACACCGCAGAGCAGCACCAGCAGCACAGAGCAGCAACCAACTTCAACCAACTCTTCACACCCCTCGACCAGGTCAAACAAGGGACCACGGCCAGTCCCCAGGCATCACACCTAGCCTGGCGGAAGTACTTCCCTTTTCAATGGAGGAACATTCCCAAGTAGCACCTCCATATTGGTGACCCTCGACAGAGAACATCGCAACCTGAACACCGCAGAGCAGCACCAGCACAGAGCAGCAACCAGCTTCAACCAACCCTTCATCCCCTCGACCAGGTCAAACAAGCAGCAGTCACACCATCAACCCGAAGCCGCACCAGGTCCATCGCAGCTGTCTTCACACCGCTTCCTGGGCCTGCAGCTTCCTCAACGACAGTCAGCGTCTGCATAGAAGGATCTCCCGCAGCCCACGTGTCTGAGCTCACCTCCACGTGGCAGTTCTGCTCGCCTTCTCCACGCCTGTCACTCGCCCGCATCACATCAGGACTGACCTCCCTGACAGATGCACACACACCGCAGCACATCGCTCGTCAGACTCACTTGACTGGAGCCCTGCACCTACCTACACTACATGGATACAGACTGCACACTTCGAACTACTCAACGACCTCCGGTCTGAGGGGGGAGTCCTGTGGGGAACTACTACAGATGGTCAGCACCCACAAGTTATAGCAAAGATGCCAACAGATGGCGATACCGTCGCTCGCGGAAATATGCTCCATACAAAGACAACGTTCATCGTAAATACGTAACTCGTAACCTACTACAAATAAGGTTCACAATCGAATGCAAGACATAAATCGCGCAAGATAAATAATCACAGAGATTCGATATATATACAAGGTCCAACTAAGAAC
This sequence comes from Agonopterix subpropinquella, assembly GCA_922987775.1. NCBI lineage: Eukaryota > Metazoa > Arthropoda > Insecta > Lepidoptera > Depressariidae > Agonopterix > Agonopterix subpropinquella. The sequence continues at coordinate 2,550,711 of OV277714.1, forward strand.
TGTTGGACCACGGCCGGTCCCCAGGCATCACACCTAGCCTGGCGGAAGTACTTCCCTTTTCAATGGAGGAACATTCCCAAGTAGCACCTCCATATATGGAAGAGCGGTTTTTTCTTCGCGATTTCGACGTTGGTGCCATGGAGCAAGTTGTTCAGTTTGACGGTCTGAACATCCCCATAAAAAAGTTTCAAGATATTAAGAAGGTCCCTAATATACTTAGACATGATGAAATTGATATCATTGGCATCCTTTTAAACTAAGAGTCTACTTATCAAACTGATCAACTTTTACTATGAGAGCAAACCGATCGGAGCAACAAAAAAATCGACTGTTGCATACATTTTAGTCGAGTAGGCATTGCAGTTTAGTATTGAATGGCACATTTTTAATTGCTACGATCAGTTTGCTCCTATTATAAAAGTTCAGTTTGATGGGTAGATTAGTTTAAAAGGATGCTAATGATATCAATTTCACCTTGTAGATAGGTTGGTAACACTATAATAGTTCTTTACAAGAACTTAATATACATACAGATTGACTGAACCCTTAGCACGAGTAAAAAAGCAGAATTATCAACTCTTTAAGCCATCTAGAAGTATAATACCTATCCGATCAACTTTTAGCTTGTCTAAAAGTCTGTACTTTCGTTAATTGGTACAAGTTAAAAGCTGAAAAAAAAAACTACAACTATATGAAATTCAAAATTAAATAATTTTTTTTTTCTCTTTTTTTTTCTTTTTTATTAGGTATTATTTTTTTTTATTATTATTTTTGTTATTTTTTTTTTTTGTTCTAGAATAATTCCAAATAATGCTGACACTTTTTTATGGGGTGATCAGACCATCAAACTGAACAACTTTCTCTATGGCACCAACATCGAAACTGCGAAAAAAAGCTGTCCCATACAAAACTGCAAACCTATTTGAGCCAAATTTGGGACAGCAGTTTTTTTATTGCGATTTCTATGTTGGTAAGTTGATCAGTTTGATGGTCTGATCAACCTCATAAAAAAGTGTTAGGTTATTAAGAAGGACCCTGTATAACTCCTTTTTTTACGGAAAAAGTAAAAATTTAACACTTACAGAAAAACAATGATACCTACCTGTAGTAAAACGTTTTATAAAATTATGAAACTTTGTTTAACAAAAAAAAACAAGTGGGCAATCCTGTTAAAATTATAAAAATACGATAAACCATAAAAAGTCTCACGTTTCCGTTGAAAAATCTGAAACCAATTACTTCGAAAGTAGAATATCGAACCAAACAGAAACAACTTTAAACTAAATACATCAAGTTGAAATGAAAATGAAACTCTGGAGAATATAATGAACAAGCTTTTGACTTAAAATATTTTAAGCTCCAGATCTCAGCTTCGAACTTACAAACTTAGGGCACGGGTAAATCGAATCTTGAAACTTGGGCATAATCCAGAGAGACTTCCGGGGCACTATTAAAAACTATTTAGTATTTTAACTGAACTTTTAATTTTTGCTTAGGTTTGTAAAAGAGGTCTTGAAAATGTGGAATGACTTACAAAGGAATTTTTTCGTTATTTTGATCACGAGTGGACATGAAAACGACTTACACTTATGCTGGAGTATAATTCATAATAATTTGATATACCAATTATGTTTCTACATATCCGATAAAATTATATCGGGTATAGAAACATAAAAAACCTGCCAAGTGCGAGTCGGACTCGCACACAATATTTAAAAATATAAAAAGTATTTTCTCCGGGATCACCGTATTTTATATTTAATTTTCTTGTTTTACTTTAGAGTATGCTCTATAATCATAATTACAAAAAGTTTGAAGCTTGATGCCGTTTCTACTGGAATGCCGTTTTTCATATCAAGATAAAGCAAAAACCCTTAAAAATCAAGTTTATTGTATGGGGACCCCTATACCCTTTGAGTACATACAAAACATGCACTTGCGGCTCTCGTATAGGACTGTACAGCCAGGAGAAAAGTGCTTCTCCAAAAACATTGCTTAAATCATCTGCAACAGATGTATATTGGATAAACTATACACACGCATAAATTTGAAAAATATTCTAATGCATCTTAACTATTATAAAACTGTAAATTTAAAAAAAAAATAGTTTGTTTGTTTGTTTGTTCAAGTATCACGCAAAAACTACTGAACCGATTTTGATGAAACTTCTTTTGTTTGATAGCTTATGATTTGACTTAAAATCTGGTATACAATTTATGCGGACGAAGTCGCGGGTAAACGCTAGTAGGTTATAAAATTACCTACCTTGCGGGTAGATATTAAGATATAAATATCTTGGACAATGTCACACAAATTATCTAGTCACATTTAAAGTACCAGAATCTAGCCTGGACTTGTATTATGATGACTAGACAACGATATAGAATACATATATAAATACAAACATCCATGACTCGGGTACAAATATTCATATTCATCATACAAATATTTGTCCCTTACGGAATTCGAACCCGCGACCCTCGGCACAGCAGGCAGCTACCGACAGTGCTACCGGGCCGTCATATTAAACAGAACCTCTTTATAATATAACACAACTCGTTATGAACTTTTCATTTTATGACGAAAACCCTTATTATAAAAGATGTCGGAAATCTGAATTCGGCATGAAAAGACTAAAAGAGTACAAACTTTAGAAGAATTCTTGTCGTACCACTGCAGATAATAACGTGAAATTAAATTAATTTACTAGCAGAACGTAATGGAGATAACAATTCGAGTTCCAAAGCTAAGATTAAGTTAACTTTACTGTCCATTACAACTTAGTTAATGATACCATTGAAATCTCAAAATGGTGTTTAGTAATAAACAGTTTGAAGTCAGTTATCAAGTTATACTGTCGATGAAAACTTTTGCCAAAACCTTAAGCAAGTTAAACGACTGTTATGTACACACGGCGATACATCAGGTTACGCACCCTCTATATACCCATAACTACACTACGTACAAAACACAAAATAGTGCGGTAGAGAGCCTGCATAGACGCGGCTGCCGGCGCGGGCGCAGCGTGCTGTGAGACGAAACAACAACAACATACCGCACCCTCTCGCACGATTAGCAGCGTTCAACTTCTAATAGTTCAAAGTCCAAACAGGGTAACCTGACCTGTCGCCGTGTGTACAGTACGACAAGGAAAATAATTTACCTCGTCAATCTTCGTTTGCGCAGTCCCCCCACAAAACCCGAAGTTGTTTAGTAATCAAAGAATCAAAGGCACAGTCAAAGGTTACAAAGTCAAAATAATTAGCCAATAGCATCAAGGTATTGAAGGGGGGCACATCCTGATTGGTTAATATAAATTCGCGCGCTATATTAAGGTCCGCCACATCTTGACTATTATGAAACTGTAAATTTTTGAAAAAAGAATTTAGTTTGTTTGTTTGTTCGAGTATCACGCAAAAACTGCTGAACCGATTTTGATGAAACTTTTTTTGTTTGGTAGCGTAACATCTGACTTAAAATCTGGTATAAAATTTATGCGGACGAAGTCGCGGGTAAAAGCTCGTACAATATAATACGGAATGACCCTGATTTGGAATTCAGTGTTGCCGCTTTCAGAGACTTTTTGACTAGATCTGCGAATCTCTTCATTTCTTATTCGATCTTGCAGAAAAACTCTGAGCACTCTCTACATTTCCCTTTAGATGTTCGAATGTAATTCTATTCATATGTCAATGAAATTATTCCCTCACAAAGTCTACGTTTAGTTTTGATATGACAATGTTTTTCAGGGTGTAAAAAGACTACTCCCGAAAACTGAAACTATGGATTCAGACCATGATACCTAACACTTTGGCACTGAAATTTTTATTTTTTATTTTCACAATTTTTTTTTTTTCGGGCCTTTATTTCTACAATTATGAACATTAAAGCCTACCAGTGACATAATGCAACACAATTTTAATTGTTAAACAGAAGCATTTCGAAAATAGCAAAAATCCGCAATGTAAAACGCACTCATCAAACTCGTCGCCAAGCTACGGTCGCGCGCCACACAGCTGTAAGGTCACTGCTCGCTCACCCGAGCGAGCGGGCAGTGACCTAACAGCTGAGTGGCGCGCGACCGTGACTACCGCGCGCACCTTGGCGCGCTTCTTCTCTGCTACAGTTTGTACCTACATAACCGCAAACGGTCGTGTGACGTAGTGTTACGACAGCAGCGTGTTGTACGCTTTACATTGCGTGGCAAGAAAATGGAAAAATCACGAATAATTTTTTATAATTTAAAAGGTTAGCGCCATTAATTTTTATATAGATTCAGTGATATGTTCTTAAAGTTTTCGGGAGATGTCTTTTTACACGGTGTATTTATTCACTCCTAAATTGCATTTACAATTAAAAATATCCATCATCAGTTAAAATTGAACTTACCTACTAAAGATTTCATAACGACTTACTACATAAGTTTGTTTCCATGTTGTATATTAAAGTCTCCAAATATAACTCTTACCGGTAAGTCACAAGTACGAAAATGGCTTAATTCATGGAACTTGGAATGACAGAACCTGAAATCTCTATCAACAGAGGTATTCAGTACTATAAACGGTTTACGGTATAACCCTATACAGACACATGGATAACTATTTGCAAGTTTAAAACTTTGTATAGAGTTTGAATTGTTGGTAGTTGCGTTTTGCGTTTTGTGTTTGGACTGGATGCGTTTGTAGAAAATATTAATGAATTTGATAAACACAATTTGTATACCTATAAAAGGGTACTATATCGCCAACTTCTCATGCATCGCATCCCTTATAAAAGGTAAAATCCGGCGTCCCCCTTTCTAGGTGGAGTAAAACAGATGACCAATTTCTTACTATGGCAAATAAGTTAGTTTGTGTTTTTTTGGACAATAATTAAAAAAATTGCTTCATGGTGAAAAAACGCCTCATACCTACTTGTTCATTTTAAAACAGTTACCGCAATAAATATACCAATCAATAATTATAATAATAATAAGGGACCACTCACGATGATATTTCTTTAATTCCTATGTTAATATTATACAGAGGTCGTGTACCTAAGTCACTCTCACTGGCCTTCTTTGTTTTAAACTGCTACAAAATATAGAATCTACAACAAGTTTTTCACGCAGTGCAGTCGTCTCGATTCCGCAACAGTGTGCTTTCACTGCGTTTTTTAAAACGCAACCAAACGCAACTGCGATTTATTTCTATCCTATCCTCCAGTATAATGTTAGCGGTCAAGTGAGGTATGAGAACGATTCGGTACGTAGCGTAGTTTAGTTGTTAAATAGTTTCTTGGAAAACTAATTTTGAATGTTAAATTAATAAGGCTTAAAGTTTAAGTTGGGTCGTGTCTTGAATATTTTAACACCTTTATGTCTTTTGAAAACTTTAATGTCTCTTGAGACTGTAATAAATTTATTTTAGTTAAGTTTTAGAACGAAATGATTGTAACATTTTCTTAAATCCAAGTATTATCTAGCTCTGGCGGCAAAAGTAACACCTGCAAGCACACATACCCACATAGTCTAAGAGATAAGAGGAATTTTGTAACCATCAGCTGCAAGGCTGATTTAGCATAGTCTAAGAGATAAGAGGAATTTTGGTAACCATCAGCTGCAAGGCTGATTTAGCATAGTCTAAGAGATAAGAGGAATTTTGGTAACCATCAGCTGCAAGGCTGATTCAGTATTCACTGGGTGTAGACTGTAGAGCATCTCGTAAGCCGACTGGAGTTATGCAGGCAGACCTGGTCCTTCCCCAACGCATAGATGCTCTACACCCTATAAATACTGCTTGCAACTGATGGTTACCACAATTCCTCTAATCTCTTATACTAACAAGCGCACCTCCACAATCACACCACACACGTACACCTAACCTATTTGCCGTGTTCAACACGTATTAAAATGCTCATCTTCAGCCTATAAACGTCCCACTGCAGGACATAAAGCCCTACCCCCAGAGAGGGTGTAGGTGGATTGGAAGTCTTCACATAAGCATCAGAATTTCTTCTTCAGCGTATGCAGGTTTCCTCACGATGTTTTCCTTCACTGTTTGAGAGCAGCCGGTATTACGTAAATAAGTTAGAAAAGCTAACTGGTACATGGCATGTCGTTCGTGTGGATTTGAACCCAGTCCCTCGCGATTAAGTGGCCATACCTCTCCGCAACGCACCATATTGACGCTAAAAAGGCTCGTAAATGAATGGGCCATGACGGATTTAGGCCCAAGTGTACATCAAATTCGATATAGAAAGAATTGATAAAATATTCATTCTTAACTTCTCTCACTATTCATTAATCGCTAGAACTTAGTAATTGTTTTATTATCTATACAGAAATTGTTTTTCTATGATTTCTTTCGTAATTTTGCACAGTTAGAAATGCAAACCACGAACTTTCTATAAATCCCTTGCCAATTTAATAATTTGCATTACATACTATTATTTCCATAATAAATTCACGTCCCAAATACCGCATCTCTTAAAACGAAAGTCTTCGATCAGTGCGTGTTGCCAGTGATGATTATATGGAACAGAGACTTGTTCATTCACTCAAGGCCTCATAAAAAGGCTGAAAGTCACTCAAAAGGCAAGGGAGAGTGCCTTGCTTGGAGTTTCCCTGCGAGATCGAATCAGAAATGAAGAGATCCGCAAAAGAACCAGAGTAACTGACATAGCCCAAAGAATTGCTAAACTTAAGTGGCAGTGGGCGGGGCACATTGCTCGCAGAACCGATGGCCGGTGGGGCCGAAAAGTTCTCGAGTGGAGACCGCGTACCGGAAAGCGCAGCGTGGGTAGGCCCCTCATACGGTGGACCGACGACCGGGACCTGATGAAGGCGGCGGGAACCCGTTGGATGAGGGCAGCGCAGGACCGGTCGTTATGGCGATCCTTGGGGGAGGCCTATGTCCAGCAGTGGACGTCCATCTGCTGAGATGATGATTCGTTGGAAACCTGGTATATGGTATACCTTTGCATACATTGTATGTACACACGGCGACAGATCAACCTACCCATAGTTCGACCTTATGTCCATGAACATAGAGTTTAAACTGTGGGTAGGTTGATCTGTCGCCGTGTGTACCAAAGTACGAAAAACGTATAATAGTCTTAAAAGCTTGTGCTTTCCTCCAACAATTGCATTATCATCAATTTTCCAACTCAACCCAGTTTACAGGTTAATTATAAGTCAAAGCATATATCTGACTAACTGAATATTCATACAATACGGCGACGTTGGGGCGCTCATCTCGGGAACGTGATCCGGATGACAATACCCTTTTCTTTATTGTACGGCGTTATTGCAATATTTATGCATAATTATGTGATTATTCATTTGCGGCATTTAAATTTGTACGTGATGGAGGTTGTGGAGTTTAAGCGTGTGTTGAGTGAGTGTGCGTGTGTTTGCGTGTTTATGGAGGATGTGGTTTTGATTATGAGGGTGTTTACGAGTTCTATGAAATAGGGTGTTATCGCTGTGAAGCTAGTTCTTTCAGATAATCCAGGTTTATTTTCCGTATACCTTTGTAATTTTTCGTAAAACTTTTTCACATTGGTTTACTAGAGGAACTAGAGGATCTATAATTTGTATGAAAAATGAAATTAGTTTTTCTTTCTGTTTACAAAGGGGACTTTTATTGTTTCAAACGTTTTACAGATATTAGTTTGTAACAGTGTATTAGGTTCTTGTCAAAACATTTTACAAATATATTATCTTTGAAACATACCAAATTATTTTAAAAGAATCATCAAAATCGGTCCAGCAGCTACATTTCCCACAAAACGTGGACATGTTTACGTAATATTTACGTGTTAACTCAAAATAAGTCAAACATAGAACCTAGTTTTTTATGTTCGGTTAAAAATATCACTAGAAATTTTACCTTCAATCCATTGAAGTCAATTGATCATTCAGGCAAAACTCTGATCCTAAATCCAGACAGCCCAAATGCAATCCGCGCATCAATTCACTAAAATTTAAGCTCCTAAGCTGAACAATTCGGACAGTTAAGATAAGACCTTATTTCCATCAGAAAAGATGGATATTCCATTAGGACATGGAAACAAGTTGGGCGTACTAAATGACAGGGAGATACATTGATGTAGGAAATGCAGTTATCATTTCAGATGTGCTATGCTGATCCGGGTTTAACTAATGGTGACGATTTTAGTGTGGTGTAAATGATTGCATGCTTGTTTGTGTGCTTGATTGCATGCTTCTTTGTGTGCTTGCTAGCATGCTTGTTTTCATATTTGCTTGCATGCTTGCTTCAATGCTTGCGCGCAAGCTTGCTTGTAAGCTTGCTTGCATGTTTGCTTGCATGCTTGCTTGCATGCTTGCTTGTATGCTTTTTTATGCTTGCTTGCATGCTTGCTTGCTTGCATGCTTGCTTATATGCTTGCTTGCATGCCTGCTTGCATGCTTGCTTTTATGCTTGCTTGCATGCTTGTTTGCTTGATTGCTTTCTTGCTTGCATGCTTGCTTGCAAGCTTGATTGCTTGCTTGCTTGCATGTTTGCTTTTATGCTTGCTTGCAAGTTTGCTTTTATGCTTGCTTGCATGATTGCTTTTATGCTTGCTTGCATGCTTGCTTGCTTGCACGCTTGCTTGCATGCTTGCGTGCAAACTTGCATACTTGCATGTTTAGATGCTTCATGCTTTCTCTGCTCACTCGCCATGCATTTAAGCATTAAGTGCATGTACTTAAAATGTTATCTACACTAATATTATAAAGAGGAAAGATTTAGAATAGGCTCAAAAAGTACTGGGCCGATTGAAAAAATTCTTTCACCATTAGAAAGCTGCATTCACCCTGAGTAACATAGGCCATATTTATTGCTAGAAAAGATTAGACGTCCACCCGTGCGAAGCCGGGACGGGCCGCTAGTACGTCAGTAAAGAGCATGGTTCTGCTTCTACATACTTCAGTACTGTTCTGAGTCAAATGTTAACTAGAGAGTAAATTTTTCAGTAGGTACGGAATCTTTCACCATGTTTATTTATTCTACTTGCCAGTTTTCAACTATTGGGCGAATCTCGAGATCATAAAACAAAATTCAGCTTTTCCATACAACATTTTTTTTGACGAATGGTTAACTAAAAAGAAATTAGGAATAGAAAGTATCTAATAATTTTAATAGCCAACGTTATGCGAAATGATGATTATGGCACGTGCAATTATGCAACAGTAAAATATGAGTTTTATGCGACACAACATGGACCTGTAAACGAACGTGTATTTTCTGCGATCATAGTAACACTGACGGCATGAGATGGCGTTATCCTTAAAATTTATTAGCGCCACGTTTCAGTTTAAGAGATAAGATTAATTGAAAAGTTAACAAGAGTTGTTCGCGGTGCGTGAAGCGAGGGGAGGGAGGGGGGGACGGTTGTGTGAAACGGATCGACCGGAAAAATGTGAAATGAACGGAAAATTTTGGATGGAAAAGATTTTTAAAACGTTTTTAATCCTCGTATGGAGGAGAGATATGAACTTAAACAAACGTATACTGGGTCCTTCTTTTCTGACCCCTGTCGCTTTTATAAAACATACACATTGACTTACCAACTACTGGACGTAGGGTCCGCGCTCAAAAGTGTCCGAACCAAAATGGCACCAAAACGTTAAAAGAGAACCAATTACGCGACAGTTTTCGTTTGATCGTCCGTGCTCGCTCCGATGGGGGAGTGAGATGGAAAATAATTTCAGCATTTTCAATGTTTTTAGTTGGTTTACTACTACACGTACTTAACTATGTGTAGTTTAGTCTCGGACACTTTTTTTGAGAATTTTGAAATAGACCCGGAGTCCATAGTATAGACGTCAATGGCTTAGTATAGGTACATCGTAATTTTTGGATTGAGGTCGGGTGGACGCGGAGTTCGAGGAAACGACTGTGAACAATGTTACTGTACTGTGTTAGTTTAGGTTACCTATTTATTTTATTTGTTGAGTTCGTTAATTATGCATTAAATAATACTAAACAGCACAGTAAATCGAGTAATCAGCATGTTAAGGCGGTTGCAGAGGGGTCAATTTTATTCAAAACTTTGACGCACACTACGCGTAGACGGTATTAATATAAGTAACTTTGTATATATGGAAAAATAGGTTAGAAAATCTAGATGTCGCGTATGAAATAACATTTGCAATTTATTATATAATTACGAAGATATAAAGCTTTGAAATTTTTCATACAACCTTTTAATAATTCCGTCTACGCGTATTGTGCGTCAAACGTCTGTATGGACTGAAACCACCTTAAGAAGGATCCTGTATACAAGGTTCCGACAAACATCAGTAGTCCCACGGCCGGTCTCCAGGCATCACATCTAGCCTGGCGGAAGTACTTCCCTTTTCAATTGAGGAATCTTCCACCTCAGTTCCTCCTCTCTCTCTTTCTCTCTCTCTCTTCATGGCTATTAATCCCATATATGGTGGTGGGGTCAGCTGTCTGCATCTGTTCTCTCCACCTATTTCTGACGATGTCTTCGGAGACATTGCACTCGGTCATATCACCACGAACTGTGTTCAACCTTCTATCTTCGGACGTCCTCTTGGTCTCTATCCTGGAATCGACAGTTGTAGTGCCATATTTCCTACATATTCGGGTGCACTGAAAAAATGCGAGCCTACTAAGACTCTTAATTAGCACCAAAATAGTTGAAATGACGTTATTATTGTTTACTAAAAACAAAAGATGGTTAGTTGTAACAATAAGCCGAATTTGTTTAACAAAGTTCTCTTAGTCGGAGAAGTCATGATGTTGACAGGCTCATATGGATTCATGATGTTGGTTGAAGTAAACAATTTTTTTTTTCAGTGTGTCCAAACCACCTAAGCCTATGCTCCTGAAGCTTATCTGCAATGTCACGTACACCCAGGCTACCTCGCACATACTCGTTGCGGATTCTTCCATAAATTAAAATCACTTTTCTTAAACCAGAATTTTCGCTTACCAAGTTAATATACTACCTAGTTACAAATTTTTTCTCGGTGTAGTAATCACAAAGTTTGTATAAAAATCTCTGATACCAGTATTGTCTTAAGCTTTTAGATAAAAGTTAGTTTATTCTAAATTAAGCCTTAACAAAACACCATAAGCAGCAAGCTTAGATAAGAAAGTTTTGTGCGATTCTGCACAAAACTCGTATTAAGATAAGAACAGACTCGTGTTTCGCTTGATATTAAATACAGACTGAGGGGATGGAAGGATCACTCCAGATAAACACTTTACGATATAGGTTATCACTCTGAAAAAAAAATTGTTTACTTCAACCAACATCATGAATCCATATGAGCCTGTCAACATCATGACTTTTCCGACTAAGAGAACTTTGTTAAACGAATTCGGCTTATTGTAACAACTAACCATCTTTTGTTTTTAGTAAACAATAATAACGTCATTTCAATTATTTTGGTGCTAATTACGAGTCTTAGTAGGCTCGCATTTTTTTCAGTGTAGCTGTTGTCCACGACTTCGCCTTCCTTGACTTTAAAAAACCGGCCAAGTGTGGGTCGGACTCGTGCACCGAAGGTTCTGTTCCTCCTCACAATACAATTGGTGTTATTTATTTAACAAAATCATCATTGTGTTTCCTTCAAAATCTGCACTAAAAAAAAAATTGTTTACTTCAACCAAGATCTAGTTTATGATAATTATACATCATGAATCCATAATGAGCCTGTCAACATCATGACTTCTCTGACTAAGAGAACTTTGTTAAATTAATTCGGCTTGCTGTTTGCTACCATCTTTTGTTTTTAGTAATCAATAATAACATCATTTTAATTATTTTGTTGCTAATTAAGAGAAAATACTTCTTAGTTGGAGCGCATTTATTTCTGTGTGTTCAGTAGTTTTTGCGTGATACTCGACTAAACAAACAGACGAACAAAAAATCTAAATATTGGTGATTTGGAGTCAGGCACCAAATATCGTAATGTTTTTCTTGTAAAATACAGACAGACACACTTCTTTTACAGTTTCATAATAGTTAAGAAGTTGTTCGTATGTATGTGTATATTTTATGTAACGCTAGCTGACCTATAAAACTATTAAAAAAAAATAGCAATATGAAAATAATATTTACTTTGGTTTAAAATAATTCAAAATATAAAATTTTTATGCTGATTCAATTGGTGCTGATTTTGAGTAGCTCAATTCATTTGACGGCTAGCTTTGTACATTTATTTTCCTCAAAGTAGATAGAAGTTGCGAAGCTTATGTTTTTACCACATACATTTTTAACACCGAAAACATTTTGCTAATGAAGCAATATCCTAAAGTACATATTACATAAATAAAACAGTGTATTTTGTACAGTTTTTAAACTTGTTTCGTATTCAAGTCTCATCCGTCCGTCAAAATTTCTCAAAAGTTTCACTAACTTTGGGGTAACTTGCGCTCTCTCTGGTGATTCCGTTGAAATATCCACGAGGTTTGTGGAGTTACGAAGCGTGGTCCACGTTCGACATTATACAGGACAGTGACAGCCTGGCAAATACTGAAACGGTGAATTCAGACACTCAAACTGAACAACTTTCACTATGGAACCCCCCTCAGCCTGGCGGAAGATCTTCCCTTTCCACCGGAGGAACCTTCCACAGTAGTTCCTCCACAGCCAGCCAGAATCTCCGCTTTTTAGAATTTAGACAGTCAAACTGAACAAATTTCACTATGGAGCCACCCTCAGCCTGGCGGAAGATCTTCCCTTTCCACCGGAGGAACCTTCCACAGTAGTTCCTCCACAGCCAGCCAGTATAACAGCTTTTTACACCTAGACACAGCCCAGATCAGGCATTATCAACAAGGCTGCCTGTCCATTGACGCGGAGTTAGGCAACGGAGCTGAGCGAGCCAGTATTGCGGAGCGGAGTTGCGGACTGTGTCTGTCCATTGACGCGGAACTAGGCGGCGGAGCTGAGCAAGCGAGTATTGTGGAGCGGAGTTGCGGACTGTGACTGTCCATTGACGCGGAGCGAGGCGGCGGAGCTGAGCGAGCGAGTATTGCGGAGCGGAGTTGCGGACTGTGTCTGTCCATTGACGCGGAGCTAGGCGGCGGAGTGGAGCGAGCGAGTGTTGCGGAGCGGAGTTGTGGACTGTGTCTGTCCATTGACGCGGAGCAAGGCGGCGGAGCTGAGCAAGCGAGTATTGCGGAGCGGAGTGGCGGACTGTGTCTGTCCATTGACGTGGAGCGAGGCGGCGGAGTGGAGTGAGCGAGTATTGCGGAGCGGAGTTGCGAACTGTGTCTGTCCATTGACGCGAAGTTAGGCGGCGGAGCTGAGCAAGCGAGTTTTGTGGAGCGGAGTTGCGGACTGTGACTGTCCATTGACGCGGAGCGAGGCGGCGGAGCTGAGCGAGCGAGTATTGCGGACTGTGTCTGTCCATTGACGCGGAGCTAGGCGGCGGAGTGGAGCGAGCGAGTAATGCGGAGAAATATCAACCAATAGGCCCCGCTCTGCCGCCTCGCTTCGCTGCGCTGCCTCGTGCCGCTTCCTGAAATGTATGAATTTCTAAACTAGCTCGCAAACTCCTGTCCACTGGAGCTGAGCAGATATTTTATGCAATCCTATTGGTCAATATTTCTCAATTTCTCCGCTCCGCCAGCTAGCTCCGCATCAATGGACAGGCATAGTCCGCCATAAATGATACAAATGAACTTTGTACTAGCCTCAGAGGAGTGATCTCTTTATTCTAAAGCATAGAGACCCGCATCAATTTACGATTGCAGTTAGTCTCTTTTATCTTATGACGTTACTTTAATAGTAGAAGAAGACGGAACTATAAATGTTTGTTTATGCGGCTGTCCACTTCTTTTTTGTGCTAGTGTGTGTGAAAAGTAACCGTAAACATAAGGGCAAATTTCACTTGGTCATCTTTTGTCCATACTACTTGACACCACACACTCAAACACAAACCTCAAAAAAGTGGACATTCTTGAAATGGTATGGCTCCCTCTATGCCTTTAGGTATAATCTCTTTGGTACCAGCAGTGCTGACCAACGCCCACTATGGTCTGTAAATCTCCGCAGAAAAAGATCTCTGTGGACTTTGCAAAAGCTGTCTGCACAATGTCGACAATTGTTGATAATGCGGCTATGCGAAAGTTACATTACAATAAAAAAATGCTTACTCTGATAAAAACGTTTTCGTACATCAACGTAAGAAATATTATTTCAAAATTACGAATGATTTATGTGCTAAATAAGAAATTAACTCCTGTCAGAGACTTTCTGAGCGTAACACAGCTCTTTTCGTGGATTTCTTTTAAAAAAATAGTTATTAATGTTTGTTTTACTTCAGAGTCTTGAAGTCAGAAGTCTTGATTATTATTCAGATTCTGTGCCTTGATTGTTCTGTAATCTACGAAGAGATTTTATTCATGACTACGTCAAATAAAGATTTTATTTAATGAATAAAACATTTATGAAATGAATAGAAAAGATTCATCGCTTCTTCTGTATGTCTGTCTTACTCATGCGTAATTATCATATCAGCCCATAGACGTCCACTGGCTGGACATAGGCCCCCACCAAGGATCGACACAAATTCGCGGTCCTGCGCTGCCCTCATCTAACGGGTTCCCGCCGCCTTCACAAGATTGTCTGTCCACCTTTTGGGGGGGGGGGGGGGGGGGGGCGGGCTACCTAGGCTGCGCTTTCCGGTACGCGGCCACAACTCGGGAACTCTTCAGCCCAATCGGCCATCGGTTCTGCGAGCAATGTGCCCCGCCCACTGACACTTAGTTTAGGAATTCTTTGAGCTATGTCGGCTAGCCTAGCCTAGCCTTTTTATAAGGCCTTGAGTGAGCGACTACGTCTCAGTTCCGTATGTTATCACATCACTGGCAGTACATACTGGTCAAAGAGTTTCTTCCCTCCGTAATTTATTGCACGACAGCCATAATAACAATCAAAAATATTATCATGTTAATTTTGTACTCTCTATTTAAGAATTTAATTTAAAATCTCGCCAACAATTTCATTTGCAAGTCTCAAAGCTGTCATAACTTTTGTCACATATGTTGAGTTCCCTAGGTAGCAAGGTGTTCTGAGATTTGTTGCTCGTACGTGCTCCAACTCGCATATTTAAACAGTTGCTGCATAATAATATAGTGTTCTGGATTTAGAGATATAATAAAGTTACCGAGACAAGCGGTTACTTTGTAAGTACAAAGTGTTTCTCCTTTGTAAGTAGCAAATGACTCTAGACTTGGGAGTCAATATTATAGGTAATACGAAACAACGTCTTGGTTAATCTACAAATAAAAAACCGGTTAAGTGCGAGTCGGGCTACTCGCGCACCGAGGGTTCCGTACCACACCACCACAGAACACAACATTATTAACTTAGAAAAAGAAACTTTTTTGTCCGGGACCTTTAGCGCGAGACCGACTCACACATGGCCGGTTTTTAGTATTTTTTATTATTTTGTAGAGTTTGGTCTATAATCACACTAAGTTTGACACTTGTATGGATTACCGTTTTTACGATAGAGCGTGAAGAAAAAACGTTGATAAAAACTAGTTTCTTGATGAGAACCCCCTTAATTTTTAACTTTTTGTCAATAAATAAATTTCAACTATCTAACTTTTACGGTTCAAAAGTTACAGCCCTAAATAGGTCGGACAGACGGACAGTCGGGCGGACAGACGGACGGACAGACGGACAGACGGACGGACGGACGGACGGACGGACGGACGGCGGACGGACGGACGGACGGACGGACGACGTAGGCTTAGTAATAGGGTCCCGTTTTCACCCTTTGGGTACGGAACCCTAAAAATCTCTAAAAGTTAAAAATTAAGGGGGGTTCTCGACAAGAAACTATTTTTATCAACGTTTTTTCTTCACGCTCTATCGTAAAAACGGTAATACATACAAATTATCTATCGTAAATACGTCAAACTTAGTGTGATAATAGAGCAAACTCTACAAAATAACAACAAATACTAAAAACCGGCCAAGTGTGTGTCGGACTCGCGCTAAAGGTCCCGGACAAAAAAGGATTGTGTTCTGTGGTGGTGTGGTACGGAACCCTCGGTGCGTGAGTAGCCCGACTCGCACTTGACCGGTTTTATTTACACATGTCATCTTTCACACCAATCCATCCATCTTTTTTTGGTCGCCCTCTTCATGCAGCCATCTAAAATAATCCAAATACATTATATACAGGGTGAAATTGATATCATTGACATCCTTTTAAACTAAGAGTCTACCCATCAAACTGAACAACTTTTACTATGGGAGCAAACAAATCGGAGCTCAAAAAAAATCAGCTGTTGCATACATTTGAGTCGAGTAGGCATTGCAGTTTAGTATAGAACAGCTGATTTTTTAGTTGCTCCGATCGGTTTGCTCCCATAGTAAAAGTTGTTCAGTTTGATGGGTAGACTCTTAGTTTAAAAGGATGCCAATGATATCAATTTCACGCTGTATATAAATTCACTTACTGGGCCCGCTTAGCAGAGTGTTGTCCATTCTGCGTGCCAACCAGCACGATTAAGATTGAGAAACGCTTATTCGTGCGGGGAGGACTGTCACCTGTCTGATGAATGATGATGAAGAAAATAGTCCTTCAGTAACACCAGTCACTGTACATTCGAAGAAATCAAGGTTTCCCCCTAAACGAAAAAAGGCTCGTCCTTGCAATTAGAGAAGATTAGTGGCAGGTACAATCGTCACAAAGTTTATGGCGCCCCTTAAGGTTGTTTAATGAGAGAGTCGTTAGAGTAGGGCGTGACTGGATTACCATAGCTTTTGTCGATGAGAAGTTGCAAGGACGTTTGTGTCGTTTGTGTACGACGAACTGACGACAGATAACGGATGCTTATACAACGTGTTATTGAATTAGCGCAAAACCTCATACACCCCAACTGATTTATAACAAAATACTTAGATTGAAACAATAATTTAATTATTTTGATAGTTAAAATTTAAAGTTATTGGCATTTTAAGTTTTGAGGCAAAAATGATTTGTTATCATTTCAGCACTGAAAGAAGACGCTAACGTACTTATGGATACATTTTTATAATCTTGTTTTGGTAGTAATTAGGGTGAGTGTGCCCGTGCGGTGGGTTGACATCGGGTTCAGAAAATTTTAAATTTTGCAAAAAAATTAAGTATTAAAAATTTTGAAAAAAATTACCTATCCTGAAACCATGATAATTCGATTCAGCTCTCGATTCTAAACAAACTACTTTCTAGTTTTGTGTTAATTCATTAACACGTTGTAGAGAACAAACCGAAACCGCAAAAGCGTTTTAAATTGAAGTCGTAAGATACCAAAAAGGTGTAGTTTAGTACTGAACACGGTTTGAAATACCGGTGTTTTGAAGAACTGGTGTGATACCGGTACCAAACGTAGTACCTGCTGATGGGACCCTAGACAAAGTGACATAATACTACACAGGTAAAAAAGATTACTTGAAATAGGAAATTACGTTTTCTTCGATATACAGGGTGAAATTGATATCATTGGCATCCTTTTTAAACTAAAAGTCTACCCATCAAATTGAACAACTTTCACTATGGGAGCAAACCGCAACAAAAAAGCAACTAAAAAATCTGCTATCCTGTACTAAACTGCAATGCCTACTCGACTCAAATGTATAACAGCTAATTTTTTGGTACCGGTCCCAAGTCTTCGTACTGAATTATTTAATTATGAATAAAATGGGACGAACTTTATCCCATTTTTTGGCATTAATTTAGCACAGGGTATCACAAAATGTTTTCTCCTAATAACTTGTATCATAATAAATATTTTGTAATATCTACCAAACTGACATAAAGCTTGTTGAAAGTAGCAACTGTTAGTAGCAACTATTGTTTTTGTATGGTGGCTTTTCACCCTGAGGTTATGTCTGCTACACTGTTTGTTTTTACTTTTCATCGTCCTACAACCTTGAGACTACATAACAATGGTACCGATTCGGACTGTGCCACGACTTAACTTAACTAAATTTATTCCTGTCACTTTCTAAAATAAGATTAAGAAAAGAGACAGAAAACCAACAGCTGACTTTAGTGCTGTCAAAGTGACGTTAAATGCGCAAAATAAGATGCCATCATAATGTACACCATCTTATTTAAGTCGTTTTTGGGCGTTTAACGTCACTTTGACAGCACTAAAGTCAGCTGTTGGTTTTCTGTCTCTTTTCTTAATCTTATTTTAGAAAGTGACAGGAATACATTTAGTTTAGTTTAGTCGTGGTACACTCCGAATCGAGGCCACTGTTTGTTTTTACTTTTCATCGTCCTATAACCTTGAGACTACATAACAATGAAAACCTAACATAATCTAACTACTCTCTTCTTATCGCATGGGCAGAGCCCTGGTGTCAGAGTTTTTTCAGACCGCCTTACGGCCTCTAACGTGGTTTTATGTAATGAGTAGTCATTACCAGCAGAGTTAGTAGCCGTAGTATCTAACTACTTATAACAAAACTAAATACCACTATAATTTATTGTCATGGACAATTTCCCTAGTAGGTAAGGTACTACATTATTACCTAAGTTGTTTTCATCCGTAAACAAACATGAATTTTCCATTATCCGTACCTGGTCGTAATGGTAGTCTATTTGGAGGACATCCTGAAAACTTGGGTCTGAACTGATTACTATAGATTTATTTATGTGTTTACCTTACTTGAAAAATGGTACCTACTAGATTTTTATGAATATTCGTAATCCCTTTTATCCCTTTTTTGGTGGTCAGAAACATTGCTACAAATATTTAATATTTTTTTAAGCGTGCAGTTTATAAAATAAGGAAGGTATCGCCTAACTCTTTTCTTTTTCAGGATTCTGTGCCCAAAGCACAGATTATTTAATAGTTACTCCCAAAGCGTGCCAACGGAACCTTGTTCATAAGCTTACGCTGTCCGTCCGTCCTTCCGTCTGTCCGTCCTACCTATAAAGGGCTGTATATTTTGAACCGTAATAGTAAGACGATCAAAATTGTTACAAAGTATGCGTTATTACAGCGAATTTGCGAACAAATACTAAAATAAACAATAAATTCACAATTAATCCATACAAGAAACGTGTTTTTTTTCAACGTTTTTTTTTTTTGTTGGTGTTATTATAATGCAAACTATAATAAAAACCGACTACTTGTATGTCGAGCTTGTTCTAAGCGTGTAGGAATTGTTTTGGTAAATTGGTTTTGGCGCGAATAATCTGACTCACACTTAGCTTACATACATTCTTATCAGTATGGGTACCTTTGACAATGACTTTTGCAAGCCATTCTAAACCTTGAAACCCAAGGTTAGGACCCTAAATACCTCATTTCATCCCTTCCTCTCCGCATTATACCGTATCTCATGCCATGAAGACCGATTAGTGCAGATTTATCTGCTTTCAGGCGGTTTAGCCGATAAAAGAGGCTTCCCGAATGATTCAAAATTCGTTCTTTTTACTTAGGTATTAAGAGTTATATAAGGGGAATTGTTGAAATGATTTAAGCAGTTCATTTGGGTGCGTGCCGGACTGGGATGCTGACGCGGCAAAAACGGGACGATTCGATTCAGTTGAGCTTTGTAATTTTACTTTCATTTGTAAGGGCTCAAGTTATATCCGGTTTACTGATTGACTGTTCCATGTAAAAATAGAATTTCAAGGCTCTTTCTATTCGTCAAAAAACTAATTTGAAACACTTTTAAAGAGTGCATTCTGTGTTTCAAGACAAATGTCTTTGACCAGTGTGTACAGCCAGTAATAATATACAATACAGAACTGAGACGTGATCGCTCACTCAAAGCCTCATAAAAAGGCTGAAAGTCATCCAAACGGCAATGAAGCTCGGAGTTTACCTGCGAGATCGAATCAGAAATTAAGAAATTCGCAGCAAAAGCAGAGTAGCCGACATAACCCGCTCGGCCTGCGGCCTCGCTTGGCAGGCAGACTGACCCCGGGAGACCAGGTCCACCAGGTTCCGCTTCGGAGCTTCGCTCCTACGCGTAGCTCGGCCTTCGGCCTCGCAGTCGCCTCGCAAAAATTACACGGGAGAAGGGAGACGGAAGGGTACGGAGATGTCCAGGCAGTATAACTAAGCGTTGAATTGCTAAATTATAGTGGCAATGGGCGGGGGACACATTAGTCACAGAACCGATTCTCAAGAGGCGAAAGCTTACCGGAAAGCGCATTGTGGGCCCCAATAAGGTAGACCGACGACCTGGTGAAGGCGGCAGGAACCCGTTGGATGAGGGCAGCGCAGGACCAGTCGTTGTGGCGATCCTTGGAAAAGGCCTGCGTTCAGCAGTTGACGTCTATCGGGAGATATGATAATCTGTATGTAGCGCACACTTGTTACTGTAGTTTTAACATGGAATAACATGTCAAAGGCTTGCTTTCCTTTTTTTCTAGTTGCAACTAGGGATTACAAAGGACCTATCCACTTGAGTGCGTTCAGATGCTTTCGTCAATGGTCATGGTTTCAGTAATACATGTTCAGGTTTCCGTTTTGATTTTGTTGCTATTTTTTTGGTCTTTTGCGGTAGGGTCTTCAACTCTGCCATATATCGCTCTAGTTCAGCGTTTCCCAATTGCCGAGTCGCGACCCGGTACCGGGCCTTCAAAATAAAATACCGGGTCGCCACATTCCCGCTTTTTTTGCGAACTCGGATTCTATGGTAAAAAATAAGCAGCAGCTCCATACTTCCCACTAAAATTGTGTGACTAAATAGGCGATACCAAAATATGTAGTATTAATAAAACATTTTTACTATTAATAAATGTGTATTATTTTATCTAATGGATCCAGCTTAGGTTTAAAAAGTACTAAGTGGGTCACGAAGAGGCAGTGTGGAAATTACCGGGCCATGACAGAACAAAGTTTGGGAATCACTGCTCTAGTTAGCTTAAAAATAGCCATGCTTTTCCTATTGCTGCCTCTCGTTTGCAATGTCGGATACCTACTTATTCTTCTTACACCTATCTTCTTTGATTAAATTCGGTACCAAGATAGATAAGAGTCATCCCCCGGGTTCGCTGGACTTCATTGTCTAGTGTTGTGAATGGTCGCCGCTGTTGATCCTGGTTTACAGGAGTTACAGCGGTGGGAATGTGTGGTGGGCCTATGCACGAAGATGTAAACAGATCATTAAAGTAGGTACTTATGAATAATTTGTATTAAAAATTAGAATCTATTTACGTCTGACAAGCCTGATCCCATCATGGTCCCATCCATCATTGACAGCTTATATCGCGCCAATACATGATTCTCTATTAACAAAGAAATCAGCGTAACTGCGAATGAAATAGCGACATGGAGTTAAAGATATACAATTAGCATATAATTTGAGTTTCTTGGAGCCATAGTACAGTAGTATTATATTGGTACCGATTCGGACTGTGCCACGACTTAACTTAACTAAATTTATTCCTGTTACTTTCTGAAATAAGATTAAGAAAAGAGACAGAAAACCAACAGCTGACTTTAGTGCTGTCAAAGTGACGTTACATGCCCAAAAACGCTTTAAATAAGATGGCGTACATTATGATGGCATCTTATTTTGGGCGTGTAACGTCACTTTGACAGCACTAAAGTCAGCTGTTGGTTTTCTGTCTCTTTTCTTAAACTTATTTTAGAAAGTGACAGGAGTACATTTAGTTAAGTTAAGTCGTGGCACAGTCCGAATCGAGGCCATTATAGTAGTAATATGGCTACGTCTATACGGACAGCATTTGCTATTTATGTGCATATGCATTGAGTAAATAGGACAAAACATGTACTGACCTGTACTCGTATACCTTCTCCCTCTAAATATTTTTCTATGGAGTGATGAACGATCATCAGTCTGTTGAGTTATTAGAGCAGTAAATTTTGAAAAAATGCTCGTTCCGAAAATTTATTAAAGTAATTTCATTGTTCGATCTCAATAATTTCTCTCAAATTTGTGTAATTTGTCCTCGTTATGGAGAAGCTAAAGGTAAGGAAATAAAAAATTTAGATTACTGGCACAAAATGTGCTGAAATGGCTTTGTTCTCTAATTACATTTGATCTCAATACTGACGAAGTTTTATAAAGGTTAGATTTGCTTGACGCTTCTTTTAGTTTTCCGAAATCGTTACATTTTTATTGTTTCTCTTTTTTTTTGTTTCTCCGAAACAGTATTCGCCATAAAAGTCTATGCCTAAAAATGGCGCCTTTTTTCTTTTTTTAGCGCGGCCATCAATCAAACAGAATAAAGTTAAAAACAACACTTGTTATTACAAATATCTTAGAACTCAGTTCGAACTGAGATGTAAGGGTCAATTCACACGTACCACAACTACACCACGTCGCAGCGACAAAATATGGTCAAGCTGTGGTTACGTGTGAATAGTGTCGCAGCGGCTTTTTGCAGTTGCGTTGTGGTACCGACAAAATGTCGATGTGGTTGCGTTGTCGCTGTCATTGCGATGTGGTAACCACGTGGTCATGTGCATTATACTCCGGCTTTCGTAGAGGAAACACGGCTCGACGGCATGTCGTGGCGATGTGGCCGCGGTGCCGCTGCCGGTGGTGGCGTTGCCGTCGCGATGTGGTTACGATGTGGTCGTATTACACAGGTGGTCGATAACAACGGCAAAATGTGGTACGTGTAAATTGTAATATTTATTTTCAATACAAAATATACGCCCGACTACATGGCGTCGTTGTGGTGTGGTTGTGGCTGTGGTGTGGTTGTGGTACGTGTGAATTAGCACTAAAGGCTTGAAATGCACGTAATGGTAAAATTGTCAACTGCAAGCCTTTATATCTCAGTCCGGACTGAGTTTAGGAATATACATGTTAATAGGTTTTGTCTGTTACTTTATTCTGAAATAAAATATTCAAGTTTGGTTGCTGGCCGCGCCAAAAACAACGGCAAAAAATAAGGCGCCAACCTTACATATAAAACCAGCATTGTCTTTTCAAAACGAAAACTAAAAGCCATTCAGGACGGCGGTCATAATTATTATAAACAGAAAAAATTAAGGCATTTAAAAAAAAACTTCCTAAACATCTCCAAAAGTCCGGGTTCAAAAGTAGAAATTACTAGTAAAATAGACAAATCTTCCAAAAAGCAGTAGCAAAACGCAACCACGATAGCTACTTTCGTCTAATATTATCGCTGAGGTATTTTTTGGTCGTCACGGAACGTATTTGGCTTGGTTGAACTGATAGTGTGTGTGATTTCGTTTTCTTCCATTATCATAATATTGTATGGTTATCTTGAATTTTCATTAAAACGAACTCAATGAATGCGTAGTAGATTGAGTGGACTATAATATATAATAAGAAAGATGATGAGTTTCACATACTTGACGCAAAAGGTGTCATAAAGAACCTTTCCTATAATTTTTATAGATTGCAACCAATTAACTTTTTTGTTAGTTTTGCTTCACTCTACACGTATTACTAAGTTTCATTCATGTATGGGACCTCTAAGTCTGGGTCTCAAATTACATGGTCGTCCCCCAAACTCCCGCCAGCTCCCCTGCACCCTCCAACATGCATCAAGCAAACAAACAAGCAAGAATGAAGCAAGCATGCAGCTAGTAAGCATGCAACTAGCATATTGAAACTCCGCTAAGTGTGATGTATAACTGGATGTATACTACTTGTTTATAGTTCGCTGATGTATAGGTACATATTCTAACCTAACCTAACCTAAAATTTTAAAAACTTCAGGTTTGTTTTTCTCAGGCGCGCAGGCAGCCGCCAAATTCGGTCAGCAAATTCGGTCAGTAAAATTTCGAAATTTAATGTAGGTACCTCAAAATAAATAATAGTTTAACTATTACAAAATTGCAGTTAAAGCAACCAATAATTTCTCTCCGTGTTTATTTATAATTAAAATAAAGGTTTAGGTTGAGCAGCTATCTAATTAAAAAACCCGGCCAAGTGCGATCGGCCCCGTAGACGGAGGGTTTCCGTAGCACCATACAAACGTTTCTTGTATGGTAATTTTTTTTATAATTATTTAGCAATTCCACCAGAATAACGCATATTCTGTGAAAACTTCAAGCTATTATCATTCAAAATATGTATATAGGGTAGGACAGACCGACAGACAGACGAAGGAACCTTAAAAATGTTTCGATTGTAATCTGAAATTAAAACACCGTAATTTATTCAAACACTAATTTGAATACCAGATAAAGCTTTTTTTTAGTTAAGAAACGCTAAAAACGTCGTGATAAAAATATAAATTAGTTAAACCGCCCCTAATTCAGATTAATTAGCGATTAGGTCCTGCTACGGTGTTAGCAAAAAGTGAACCTTACAAGCCCTAAGATATATGATACAGCTGGTTTTTTTTTATTAATTAGGTACCACTTAATAACATTTAAAAATTTATAAATAAACTTGTACGAGAAAACTTTAACATTTCATATTTTTTGGTAGAGTTAGCAGATTATGATGAAATAAAAAAATGTTTTTTTTTTTCTATTTTTTATGTAGCCTGTTCAGGGTACTGGGCAAAGGCCTCCATTTTACTCTCCATTTGTAACACCCACAGGTGGCTTTTCGGTGAAGGAAAACATCGCAAGGAAACGTGCAAAAAAAAAGAAATTAAAAAAAATAATTCAAAATAATATCATATAGATAGCTTTTTGACGTCATTTTTTGACTCTACCACCGCGTCGGAAGGTGTTCCGTTGAGAGAAGATGCGGCCAGAAACTCTACAACACACCATCTTTTAAACAAAACAAAATGTACAAAGTACAATTAAAATACAATATTGCATTACATAGTGTAAAATTGTCAAGACCAGACATTTTGGTCATTCAAATAATCATCGAGTTTATAGTAACCTTTTTTACAGAGGACTTGTTTAACATGAGACTTAAACTTTTTGTCTGGTAAGTTTAGAATATCCTCTGTGCATGTTTCAATTTAGAGTCATGTATTGTACCTACTGTCGATTACAAGTGGCGACGGGCCAGCTCCCTGACACACTGGACAGAGTTTCGGTGAGTACTAATACTAGTGAAACGTAGATGTTCTGAGTTTTCAGAATATCTCTGACTTCTCCTTCTCAGGAAATATGGTCGTGAGCATATGCTATGCATTATGAGCGTCGGTAGCCACGTGTGGTGGAAGAGTAAGGAGGAGTCCTTTGCCCAGCAGTGGGACAGGGTGTAACAAAACACCCTAGTAATACTTAAGGAGGTGCTTCAGACCATCAAACTGAACAACTTTCACTATGGAGACAATGTCGAGAAAAAATTAAAAAAAGCAGCTGTCCCATACATTTATGTCGAGCGGGTATTGCAGTTTTGTATGAAAGAGCTGATTTTTATTTCGCGATTCTGATGTTGGCTCCATAGTGAAAGTTGTTCAGTTTGATGGTCTGAAGCACTCCCTTAAGTATTACTAGGGTGTTTTGTTACACCCTGTAGACGGGAATTCTTTTCTAAATTTAATTTCAAAATATATTTCTTTTCTGACAATGTTACTGGAATAGTAACTTGTCACCTGTAATTATAGAAAGTCATTGCCTGTAATTGTTAATTTTAATTTTTTTAATTTATTTATAGTACGAGATACGAACGTAAGATCATGCACCTATCCCTTAGGCGAACGGCATGTGATTCATGTTAAAGTTTACACAGGGGTTCACACAATGCCACCGGGTTGCCTAGCAAAATCTTGCCGCAAGTACCTTTACCATGATGATTTATGGTACCATATTTACCAAAAATGCACCTATCTTTTAGGCCAGCGAATGGGGTGCCATCGGAAGGAGACCGATCTGAAGATCTCGAAAGACTAGGGTTGCCACCTCTCAGTCTGCCGCAACTCTAGGGTTGCCAGGTTCAAAGAAGTCATTTTTTACGAGAAATGCACCTATAAAGTAGGGACTTAATTTCTACACCAAATTGAAGCTATCGTCTTCGTCGACACGGTGGACCAGGGTTGCCAGCCTAAAAGCTGCCGCAAATGAGGGTTGCCAGCACTTTTACCAACAATTACACATACCTGATAGGAACGATTTTAACAAGTAAATGGGGTGCCATCGGAAGGAGACCGACCTAAAGAACTGGAAAAACGAGGGTTTTCACCTCTCAGTCTGCCGCAACTCCAGGGTAGCCACGTTCAAAGAAGTCATTTTTAACAAGAAATGCACCTATAAAGTAGGGACTTAATTTCTACACCAAATTGAAGCTATCGTCTTCCTCGACACGTTGAACCAGGGTTGCCAGCCTAAAAGCTGCCGCAAATGAGGGTTGCCAGCACTTTTACCAACAATTACACATACCTGATAGGAACGATTTCAACAAGTAAATGGGGTGCCATCGGAAGGAGACCGATCTAAAGAACTGGAAAAACTAGGATTTTCACCTCTCAGTCTGCCGCAACTCTAGGGCTGCTAGGTTCAAAGAAATAATTTTTCAGCGAAAAGTGCACCTGCAAAGTAAGGATTAATTTCTACACAAAATCGAAGCCATCGTCTTCTACCAGACCAGACTCTCGCCAGACCTGATCTACCATGGAAACTCTCGTTTTCTAACATGTATACATATTACATAGGGCATACACTGAAATGCGTTACATACCTTCCTACTTAAGGTTAAATTAATTCTGAAGACGGATACCTATAGGTAAAGGTAAACCGATTATTTCATTCATAGTTAAATACGTTTCATACATATTTATAAACACTCTAGTACAGCAAACAATGTTGATATTTAATAATAAAAATGGACCAAGTAAAAGGACAATGGGCAAAAATGTCTGGAGTGTGGCCCCGCCCTACTAAACCTTCAGTAAGTATGGCATGTCTGTCTAATTGTTGGTCTATTTACATGCATTCAATAACATTAACGCGCATTCCAGAAATACTTTATTATTGAAGATAATATACATGGTGTGTTGGCATCCCAACACAATCTTATTTATGGTTTTTTCTATGTTTTGTCTCTGGCTCGGTCGGATCTGCAATGTCAATGGCCTCGGCTGTATTTTTCTCTCATTTATTAATTATTTAATTAAACACGATTTAATAGTCGAAGGAAAGTTTTACTCCACCTCCTCTACCACTCCTGCTCATGGTGTAATAAAAAACCCTATTAATAATTTTAACCTCTCGTTTAAAATCAATTGTTTTCGTCGCGCGGATCCGCGTTCCGGCACACCAAAGGTTAAAGGGCTAGTTAATACCATCAAAACGAACAACTTTCACCACGGAGACAACTTCGAAAAAATAATACAATCTGGTGTTTCAGACAAAACTGCAGTAGGTACCTTCAGCCGAATTCTTCCCCGACGTTCTCTCTGTTGTTCAGTTTGATGGTGTTAAATTATATATTACTAGAGTGTCTTATTACACCAGTATACACTGACATCAACGAAAACTCTAGCACACAACAAATTCTTTTTAAATTTTCTGCCTAAGCTCAAATTGTTTTCTTTTTAACCGACTTAAAAAAGGAGGTTATCAATTCGATTCGTATGTATGAATCATTCCCATCACGTCGCTTCCCATGACGCCGCTTCTGTAGATGTGCCTTGATTCTATTCCCATCATTTCGCTCCTTCTATGTGAGTACAGGCGAATGTAATATTAACTTGTAGCTGGTAATTCAATTGACATTGGCATCTTTCAGCTGGTCATTTAATTGACATAGTAACTTGTAGCTGGTTATTCAGTCATTCAATTGACATAGGCAGCTTTTAGCTGGTTATTCAATTGACATTAGAAACTTGTAGCTGGTCATTCAATTGACATTAGTATCTTTCAACTGGTCATTTAATTGACATTGGCATCTTTCAGCTGGTCATTTAATTGACATTAGCAATTTGTAGCTGGTTATTCAATTGACATTAGCAACTTTCAGCTGTTCATTTAATTGACATTAGCAACGTGTAGCTGGTCATTCAATTGACATTTCCAACTTTTAGCTGGGCATCAAATGCAATCAAATTTACTATCAGCAGCTTGTAGTT
Organism: Agonopterix subpropinquella; assembly: GCA_922987775.1. NCBI lineage: Eukaryota > Metazoa > Arthropoda > Insecta > Lepidoptera > Depressariidae > Agonopterix > Agonopterix subpropinquella. The sequence goes on from OV277714.1 coordinate 2,578,630, forward strand.
GGTCATTCAGATGACAAGTCAAATAAGTAATTATTAGCAGCTTGTAGTTGATCATTCCATTGACATTAGCATCTTTCAGCTGGTCATTCAATTGACATTAGAAACTTGTAGCTGGTAATTCAATTGACATTGGCATCTTTCAGCTGGTCATTTAATTGACATAGTAACTTGTAGCTGGTCATTCAGTCATTCAATTGACATAGGCAGCTTTTAGCTGGTTATTCAATTGACATTAGAAACTTGTAGCTGGTCATTCAATTGACATTAGCATCTTTCAGCTGGTCATTTAATTGACATTGGCATCTTTCAGCTGGTCATTTAATTGACATTAGAAATTTGTAGCTGGTTATTCAATTGACATTAGCAACTTTTAGCTGTTCATTTAATTGACATTAGCAACTTGTAGCTGGTCATTCAATTGACATTTGCAACTTTTAGCTGGGCATGAAATGCTATCAAATTTACTATCAGCAGCTTGTAGTTGGTCATTGAGATGACAAATCAAATAAATAAAATAATTATTAGCAACTTGCAGCTGGTCATTCAATTGAAAAAAAAAAAACTGTTATTTCATTATCAGCAGCTTGTAGTTGGTCATTCAAATGACAAGTCAAATAAGTAATTATTAGCAGCTTGTAGTTGGTCATTCCATTGACATTAATTATTGTGAGTAGCTACGCTATGAATAACTCTAAAGGAATTAATGACTTACTGCACTTTCTTCTTTGTATAGATAAAATCTGTATCTTACCTAATCACTGCAGGCACTGCACTGTTAATTTAATCGTTTGTATGTGTTAAAGTATACTATACTGTACTTGAACCAAATCGGTTAATCATAAATTCATAATATTTTAAATAAAGAATATAATTTCAGTGCAAGCAAGTCAAAAAACACAATGATTTGCAGTTCTGTAATAATATGACGCCAGGCAATTAAGTTTAAACAACAGTTGCACTTAATTCATGTAAATTGTAATTAAAAATAGCATTATTTTTTTAAAGCCTACCAAATGATATAACTGTATGGTTCGTAAAATAGTATCTACATATTAAACGGGTCTATTAAATTGAAACTGCTGATTTCTCAAAACTAGTCTAGTCGACTAACTATAGGTAACTACTGAACATAGCTGGTAACGAAAGCGACCTAGTGTACCTTACTTAATATTGTTGTCAGTCAGCGTTATATCAGCATTCATGAAACTGTAAAATTATATGGGTTATAGGACCATGCAACTATGAAGTTGTTAGCGAAAGCTAAAATATCATGCAACAATAAAATGATATGGGTTACAGAGCCATGCAACTATCAAGTTGTTAGCAAAAGCTAAAGGGTCATGCAAATAAAATAGCTGTGAGTGCTTTATTGCAATGGCTGGCACCCGCCAGAATATTTTGAATGCATAAGTGTATGTGCTTATCACAGATTCACTCTTTTGTCCTTACCTCCTTAATTTGATAAAACGGAAATGGATACGATCTTGAAGCAGTGACTTTGACTAGTAGTTAGCCAAAATAAATAAATAAGAGATAATAAAGATCTATGGAACGTTATTTTTGTAGGTTTACTTACCTACCTATCAATAGAAAAATATTTTTACAAGGAAGGGATAGTATAGAACAGAAGTAACAATAACTGAAATGTGTTAATATAAGGAGATTGTAATTTGCATAAACATTGTTTATCGTTGAATTTGGTGTTTGACAATTTCAGATCAATATTTGATAAATATCTATTTTCTGTAAACAAATTAGTCTCAATAACTTATTCGTAATTTGTTTAATGTAATAGCATTGATAACAGTCAACACTGTATTGTAAATAAGTGTTGAGAAATCTATTAAATAATAAGTTTAATGTTTCTGTTGTGAGAATTTTTATTAGAAGTGACGTGACAAGGGAAAACGTTCTTTGTACAAAAGAAAATAATTTTTAAATATTGACAGTGCATTTTATCAAAGAGATAAAACTACAACACCCTCCCCTCAATGGAAATAAACATAAATGAACGGAACATACACCAAAACTTACAAAGAACAATAAAAAGCACAACAAAGAACAATAAACAAAACAGCGTAATAAAAATCAAGTATTAGTTAAGCCCATACCTATAATACATCTTAGGTGAGCTGTACGCCTTAGGGGCTTAGTTAACACATCAGCTGCCATCTGATCTGACTGTTGATACTTAACATTGATAACACCATCGTTAATTTTTTCACGTATAAAATGAAATTTGGTGTCAATGTGTTTTGTCCTATTATGGTGGATTGGATTGAGCGCTATTTTCTGCGCACTCTGGCTATCATTAAAAAGTACAACCTTATCAGCGTTACCACTAACTTCAAACACTAACCTTCTAAGAAATATAGCTTCTTTAGCAGCGCTAGCTAATGCCATATATTCGGCTTCAGTCGAAGATAATGCTACCGTGGGTTGCTTCTTACATTCCCAACTAACGGGTCCACCTGCGAGCGTAAAGTAATATCCAGTATACGATCGCCTGTCAAATGTGCAATTCGCCCAATCTGCATCTGTGTATCCACACAAGTAGGCACCTGTCTTTCTGTAAGAAATACAGTAATCTATTGTACCTTTAAGATACTGTAAAATCCTTTTAGCGGCCAACCAATGTTTCCTTTCGAAACAATTATTAAATTGGCTTAAATAGCTCGTAGCATAAGCTATATCCGGTCTAGTATTTACCGCAAGGAACATTAGGGAACCTATTAGGCTTTGGTAAGGATAGGATTCATCTGATTCTTTACCCTTTTCATATTTATTATTTTCCAGTGGAGTGGACATATGCTTACAGTCTTGCATATTGAAACGTGTTAGAACTGTTTGTATGTACGTCTTTTGGCTGACGCATATTTTGTCGTCCGTTCTTTTCACATTCAAACCTAGAAAATAATCTAATTTTCCCAAATCTTTCAATGAGAAATGCTTTTGCAATTCTGTCTTGACAGTGTCAAAAGACGTCTCTTTTTTATAAAAGATACAAATGTCATCGACATAAACTGCCAGGATGACGGTTTCGTCACCAAACTTTTTTAAATAAACGCATGACTCCGAAGAAGTTCGTTTAAAACCTATAGAAGACAAGGTTTGGTTTAATTTAATATTCCAAGCTCGAGCTGCTTGCTTTAAACCATAGAGCGATTTTTTCAATAAGCAAACTTTATGTTCTTCGCCTTGTTTTATAAAACCTTGAGGTTGCTGCATGTAGACTTCTTCTTCTAGGTCACCATTCAGGAACGCTGTATCGACGTCCAAGTGTCGCATTTTCAAATCCATTTCTGCCGCTAAAGCAATAAGTGTACGCAGAGATGAATTTCGAACAACTGGTGATAACGTTTCATAGTAATCAACTCCTGAAACTTGACTAAATCCTTTGGCAACAAGCCTTGCCTTGTACTTCACCACTCTACCTTCGGCATCCTTTTTAATTTTATACACCCATTTACATGGTACAACCTTCTTGTTTGGTTTTTCAACTAACACCCATGTCTTGTTCTTATTCAATGAGTTGAACTCATCTTGCATAGCAGACTGCCAGCTTGTACTATCTTCTGCTTTGATAGCTTCAGCATAGCTTTGGGGCTCATCAGGTTCACTACTCATAGCAGCATTGCAGTCAAACGTATTTTGATTAATCTTATTTAGCCTATTTCGAAGTGGATACCGTTCTTCAGGCTCTACCACAATCTGTTCGGTTACATCTTCCTCATCAGAAGCGTCATCAGCGCTAATGAATTCTGAAGTATTGTGAACTTGATCTATAACTGCCTCCAAGTCATTCGCCTCCTCTTTTGAAGACGAACCAATTGACGGTGTCGGTTTTTCCTCATTCCTATGAACCAATTCAAAAATAGATTCATTGTTGTCGGTCAAAGTAACTGGTTGATGTGTGGTTTTTTCCTTTAAATCAGTGAAATGGTCTTCAAAGAACACCACATCTCGACCTTTTACTAACCTCCTTGGATTACTTGGTTCGCGAAACAAATAACTTTGTCGATCGTCTGAATATCCGACAAAAAAATACTGCGCGGCTTTTGGATCCAACTTCTTTCTCAGTGGATCAGGAATCTTCACCATCGCGCGACAGCCAAAGACTTTTAAATGAGTCAGGTTTGGTTTTTTGTCATGCCATAATTCGTACGGCGTCTTCCCGTCGAGAGCTCGGTGCGGACATCTGTTCTTTAAGAACACGGCCGTTTCAACAGCATCTTGCCAATAACCTTTTGAAAGGGAACTGTCTGACAGCATACAACGACCCTTTTCGACTATGGATCGAAACGTTCTCTCAGAAACACCATTCTGTTGTGCATTATAGGGCACTGTGGTTTGGTGCTTGATGCCTTCTTTGCCTAAGTATTCAGAAAACTCTCTATTTACATACTCAGTTCCATTATCGGATCGCAAAGTTTTAACCTTCAAGCCCGTTTGTCTCTCGACCATCGACTTAAACATGCAAAACCTACTAAAAACCTCATTCTTAGATGATATAAAGTATATAAAAATCATGCAACTAAAATCGTCTATAAAAGTCAAAGCGTATTTATTTCCTTGAAAAGAATTTTCAGACATCGGACCACAGAGATCCGAATGTATGAGCTCCAATTTAGATGTTGCCCTTTTGTACGATACAGGTTTGAAAGGCTTTTTAGCCTGCTTGCCTTCTATGCACGCGACGCAAGGATCTTTATCAACTTCAGTGTACACTACGCCTAGATTATCCTTTTTAAGTTTGTCTAATCCTATACGGCATAAGTGACCAAGTCGTTTATGCCATAAACGAAAACTTGTTACATCACTTTGTACTTCGAACGCTGATAAGGGTTTTGGGGGACTTACTGTACAATCCAGCGAATACAATCCACCATAACAGGATCCATGTAAAACTGCATCACCTGTACAAGTAAAATTTGCAGAATTATAAAATGTACAACCTTTCGTATCAAAAACAACACTAAATCCATTTTCAGTAGCTTTCTTAACAGAAATCAGATTAGTATTTAAATTAGGAACAAACACTACATTTGAAATCTTCGTAACATTACAGTCACTTTCCGTTTTAAAGTTATTAGAAATAGGAACATTACCTATACCTGCACTTGACAATATGTCTCCATTTGCGATCTTTATCTGACCAGTTGTAAATTCTTTATAATTCACTAACCAATCTGATCTTCCAGACATATGGGCACTGGCTCCAGAGTCTACGTACCATTTATCAGATGAGATTTCTTCAGAACCTGCGTTCAATGCGCCAAATAAACTCTCGAGTTTATTTATGTCCTTGCTAGAGCCATCGTCTTTGGACTTTCTGTTGAGTGGACAGTCCGGTTTGACGTGTCCAGGCTTCTTGCAATTATAGCAAACTACTCCTCGTTTTATGCTATTTTTCTTAATCTGCACGCGCAAAGCCGTGTCTGAATTGGAACCTTCATCGTTTACAGTTGATCTCGATAACTCAGTTAACAGTTTCGTTTTTACGAGCTCACTTGTGATGGCACTCGTAGAGTTCTCTAATGCCATTATTAGAGGATCGAAGCGCGGCGTCAAACCGCCTAAAAGAATGGCTGCGACAGAGGCATCTTCTATAACCTTGCCTATGTCAGCCAAGTCTTGGACAGTGGACATCACGGCATTTATATACAACTCTATATTTTCAAAATCAATCAGAGTGTACCTGTAGAGCTTGCGTTCTAGGGCTAAACGACGACCCATCGACTTATCTTCGTAAGCCGCCGCTAAAGTGTCCCACGCCTCTTTTGCCGACGTACTGTTTCTAACGTGTGTTATTGCTGGTCCGTCCAAGGTTAAGCAAATCTTTGCTAAAGTAATCTCGTCATCCCTTTTCTTATCTTCAACGGGAGTCGAGTCATTTTCTGGGTAGCCATTGACGCTATTCCACAGACCTTCATGTACTAGGTACATCTTCATCTTAAACTTCCATATCGGATAATCTTGCCTACCTTTTAAAAGTATTCCAGCAAGGGAACGAAGATTTGATTTCGATCCTTTATCTGACATCTCGAAGTTTTTCAGAAAATTTTCACTTTTAAATGGTGAAATTAATTTTAGACTTCACTCACAGCAACAGTACATAAATACACAACTTATTATTCACTTTTAAAAGAGCTTCGTGCTGATAACGTGTTGAGAAATCTATTAAATAATAAGTTTAATGTTTCTGTTGTGAGAATTTTTATTAGAAGTGACGTGACAAGGGAAAACGTTCTTTGTACAAAAGAAAATAATTTTTAAATATTGACAGTGCATTTTATCAAAGAGATAAAACTACAACAATAAGATTTAAGAGATTAGCTAAACTGTGGAGTTTCTTGCGCCGCTTCTTCTCCACGGGCTATACCTTCCGAAGCGGTGGTAGATTCGAGTAAACGTAAAAAATAAATTAAAACAAGAAAGGGATGTAGTGTACGGCAATAAAGAGAAGTTAATGTGGAAAGCGCCGGTAGCGCCGTCTATCGGCAGGTGCGGTCTGTGGTGAATATCTATCGTTCATTCGCTCGGTATTCGTGCACTGACCGCCGTGCTGTGCGGACGTGCGCTAGTCACATTCCCTAGTGAAGACTATATCTGTGTTTCATTATATACATCAACCTCAACCAACCCTTAGTAGAAAGGTGTATTCTACAACACCTAAATTGAAAAATGTGTATTTACTGAAATATTTTAAATTTATTGTATTTTTTGTTACCTACCAGCAATCATTCCTCCAGTTTTCTCGGAAACCGGTAGCTTTATTGTGATTATAGCTATTACATAAAACATACAGAATTTTATAAGCTATCTTACAACATTAATGGTATAAAAATACAACTTCAAACGACTGAGCTGTGTCAAATTTATTGGTGCACTGTAACTATGAGTCCAAGCATGCGTCGGTCTGTGGCGGGGCGGAATGACTTCAAATAAAATTATAATTTTTAGAAATGCCAAAGTTATCATGCAAATACATGCAAACCAGGCCGTCACACTTACACGTATTAGTTCATAATTATCTTGAAAACTACTAAACCGATTTTGATGTAACTTAAATTGTTCCCTAAATTGGAGTAAATGTAAGCCAATAAAAAAAGAATGGTCACAATTTGATTAATAGTTTCGGAGATATGCGTGGACAAACATACATACAAACATACATACACCTATGAAATTTTGTATATTTGTTTGGAAGCCCTAATATTTTGCAATTCCTTTAATATTACATTCGCCTGTACTCACATAGAAGGAGCGACATGATGGGAATAGAATCAAGGCACATCTACAGAAGCGGCGTCATGGGAAGCGACGTGATGGGAATGATTCATACATACGAATCGAATTGATAACCTCCTTTTTTAAGTCGGTTAAAAAGAAAACAATTTGAGCTTAGGCAGAAAATTTAAAAAGAATTTGTTGTGTGCTAGAGTTTTCGTTGGTGTCAGTGTATACTGGTGTAATAAGATACTCTAGTAATATTTAATTTAACACCATCAAACTGAACAACGTTACCTACAGAGAGAACGTCGGGGAAAAATTCGGCTGAAGGTACCTACTGCAGTTTTGTCTAAAACACAACAACAACAACAACAACAACAAATATACTACACCACCAGACCACACCAGACCTACACCAGATTGTATTATTTTTTCGAAGTTGTCTCCGTGGTGAAAGTTGTTCGTTTTGATGGTATTAACTAGCCCTTTAACCTTTGGTATGCCGGAACGCGGATCCGCGCGACGAAAACAATTGATTTTAAACGAGAGGTTAAAATTATTAATAGGGTTTTTTATTACACCATGTATATTATCTTCAATAATAAAGTATTTCTGGAATGCGCGTTAATGTTATTGAATGCATGTAAATAGACCAACAATTAGACAGACATGCCATACTTACTGAAGGTTTAGTAGGGCGGGGCCACACTCCAGACATTTTTGCCCATTGTCCTTTTACTTGGTCCATTTTTATTATTAAATATCAACATTGTTTGCTGTACTAGAGTGTTTATAAATATGTATGAAACGTATTTAACTATGAATGAAATAATCGGTTTACCTTTACCTATAGGTATCCGTCTTCAGAATTAATTTAACCTTAAGTAGGAAGGTATGTAACGCATTTCAGTGTATGCCCTATGTAATATGTATACATGTTAGAAAACGAGAGTTTCCATGGTAGATCAGGTCTGGCGAGAGTCTGGTCTGGTAGAAGACGATGGCTTCGATTTTGTGTAGAAATTAATCCTTACTTTGCAGGTGCACTTTTCGCTGAAAAATTATTTCTTTGAACCTAGCAGCCCTAGAGTTGCGGCAGACTGAGAGGTGAAAACCCTAGTTTTTCCAGTTCTTTAGATCGGTCTCCTTCCGATGGCACCCCATTTACTTGTTAAAATCGTTCCTATCAGGTATGTGTAATTGTTGGTAAAAGTGCTGGCAACCCTCATTTGCGGCAGCTTTTAGGCTGGCAACCCTGGTCCACCGTGTCGAGGAAGACGATAGCTTCAATTTGGTGTAGAAATTAAGTCCCTACTTTATAGGTGCATTTCTCGTAAAAAATGACTTCTTTGAACCTGGCAACCCTAGAGTTGCGGCAGACTAAGAGGTGGCAACCCTAGTCTTTCGAGATCTTCAGATCGGTCTCCTTCCGATGGCACCCCATTCGCTGGCCTAAAAGATAGGTGCATTTTTGGTAAATATGGTACCATAAATCATCATGGTAAAGGTACTTGCGGCAAGATTTTGCTAGGCAACCCGGTGGCATTGTGTGAACCCCTGTGTAAACTTTAACATGAATCACATGCCGTTCGCCTAAGGGATAGGTGCATGATCTTACGTTCGTATCTCGTACTATTAGCAGAGCCCTAAGATCGTCTAATTTTAGGAAGGTTAGGTACCTACTGAATCTAAACTCTAAACAGGCGAAATTGCAGACTAAAGCTAGTTACAAAATGAATGTGTTCGTTTTAGCAGTTCAATTTATAATCTAATTATTTTCATGCTTAATTTAGTTTTCGTTTCGACACTAACGTCATTAACAGCGGCGCCGCCGCTGGAAAATTTATTTTAATTCATTTTATTTAAGCGCAAATTAATAAAATCAGGTGAAGGTGACATCGAAAAATTTGTAATCAACTTTTTTACGATTTTAGTTTTATCGTTTTATGATAAATTCACGCTTGATTTTTATTTCATAAAAGCTTTTGTTCGAGTCTTTAAATAAATAAATAAAAAGAGATTTATTCACCAGAAAAAAGATACAAGGATTAGCACTATCATGAACATTTCCTGATGGAACAGGGGGAGCCTCAGCACAAATGCTGTTTTGCGGTCTTTCCCTTTATCTTTGTCTGCTTGGATATATGTGTGTTGTCTGTCACTCAGTCCTGGAACTATTTTACATCTACAGGGTGTAACAAAACACCCTAGTAATACTTAAGGGGGTGCTTCAGACCATCAAACTGAACAACATTCACTATGGAACCAATATCGAGGAAAAATAAAAAAAATCTGCTGTCCCATACATTTTAGTCGAGTCGGTACCGCACTTTTGTATGGGACAGCTGATTTTTTAAATTTTTTCTCCATGTTGGCTCCATAGTGAATGTTCTTCAGTTTGATGGTCTGAAGCATCCCCTTAAGTATTACTAGGGTAGGATGTTATGTTACAACCTGTATACAACGTGTTAATGAATTAACGCAAAACTAGAAAGTAGTTTGTTTAGAATCGAGAGCTGAATCGAATTATCATGGTTTCAACATAGGTAATTTTTTTCAAAATATAAAATATTTTTTTTGCAAAATTTTAAATTTACTGAACCCGATGACAATCCACCGCACGGGCACACTCACCCTACTTACTACCATAACAAGATTATAAAAATGTATCCATGAGTACGTTAGCGCTTTCTTTTAGTGCTGAAATGATAACAAATCATTTTTGCCTCAAAACTTAAAATGCGAATAACTGTAAATTTTAACTATCAGAATAATGAAATTATTGTTGCAATCTAATTATTTTATTATAAATCAGTTGGGGTGTATGAGGTTTTGCGTTAATTCATTAACACGTTGTATAAGGTCCTTCTTAATATTCTGACGATTTTTAAGGGGATGATCACACCGTCAAACAGAACAACTTTCTCAATGGCACCTATATCGAAATCGCGAAAAAAAAACAGTTCCATACGAAACTGAAAACCTACTCCACCTAAATGTATGGGACAGCTGACTTTTCGCGATTTCGATTTTGGTCCGATAGAGAAAGTTTTTCAGTTTGATAATTCAATCATCACCTTAAAAACCGTCAGTATATTAAAAAGGGTCCAGTATATGATTTTATTGGACACCGTTATTCGATAACACATTACAATTGACATTTTCCATTTACGAGTAATTTCTCCATACAACGCCACTAAGGTTGTACGAGGGTCATTTGAAAAGTTCTTAGCCTAACATACTTAATGAAACCACACGATTTTGAGTTTATTTTTATTTTTCAACATACTCTCCTCCGAGCTCAAAACACTTTTTCCATCGACCCAGTAAGGCTTCGATACCAGTTTTAAAAAAATCTTCGTCTAACTCCTCAAAATAAGCGTCCACGGCGGCTATGACCTCTTCATTTGTAAAAAAATGTTTACCACCTAAAAATTTTTTCAACTTTGGGAACAGATAAAAGTCGGACGGTGCTAAATCCGGTGAATATGGGGGATGAGGTAACAATTCGAAGCCACATTGATGGATTTCTGCCATGGATTGCACAGAGGTGTGAACGCGCGCATTGTCCTGATGAAACAAGACTTTTCTTCTCAATAAACCTGGACGTTTTTCTTTGATTTCTTCCCTCAAACGACGCAACAGGTTGCAATAGTAATCGGAGTTTATTGTTTCACCCTTATTTAAATAATCCACGAGAATTATACCCTTTGCATCCCAAAAAACGGATGCCATGACTTTGCCCGCCGATAAAACCACCTTTGCCTTCTTTGGGGTGGGCGATCCTGCTCTTTTCCATTGTTTCGACTGTTCTTTTGTCTCGGGTGTATTGTGGTGAACCCAGGTTTCATCCATGGTTATAAATCTTTCAACAAATTCTATTGGGTCAGCTTCATATAACTCTAAACAGTCGCGAGAAGTTGTGAGTCGGTTGCGTTTTTGTTCCACTGAAAGCAGTCGCGGTACCCACCGCGCAGACACCTTAGAGAATCCAAGTTCAGTAGTAATTATATGATGTGTTCGCTCAGATGAGATGCCTACAGTCTTAGCTATCTCCTCGACAGTCAATCTTCGATCAGATAAAATTAAATCACAGATTTTTTCTTTGTATTGATCAGTGGAAGCAGTCGAAGGCCGGCCACTACGGGGCTCATCTTGAATGGTCTCACGACCACGTTTAAACTCTGCCACCCAGTTTTTAACAGTCGCATACGAAGGGGCGGACTCACCCAAAGTAGCAGACATGTCTTCATGTATAGCTTTTGGAGTTAAACCTTTCAAATTCAGGTATTTTATCACTGCACGATGTTCAATTTTATCCATTTTCAAAAATAGCTCTGACTTGACTTACGGTATCACGTGTAAACGAACAATGAGTTACTGTGAATAAACTAAACTGTGCATACTTGTTGCTAAATAATGTAACTACAAAATGAGGGTAGTTATAAAAAAATACAATGACTTTAACCATGTTAGGCTAAGAACTTTTCAAATGACCCAGGTATAATTTCTCCTCCCACCACACCTTCTAAGAAACTCCATGCGTCAAGACAACTTCTACCTGGAAAGGGAATGGAAGCTGGCTTAGAAACGAGAGATGTGCGGAAGTTATTGATACTTTGGTTACTCCTGGAAAAAAGATTAAGGGTATTAGGCAAGGCCGCTATGGTGCCATTTGAACAGAGTTGGTACAGGTCACGGAGACATGACGCCATGGAATATATGGTAGCGCCCATAATACAGGCACTGTGGTTGATGAAACGAATAGAAATCGAACAGCTCGCTCCTGTGATTATGGGGAGCAAATTCAATCAGTTCGCCATATTGAGGAGTGCCCACTCAGAAAATACCCTGGGAACATTAAAAACCGCGTCAGAGGCCGTAAGGCGGTTTGAAAAACTCTGACACCAGGGCTTGCTGCCCACACCTTGGCGTACTGACGGAAGAGGCTACCAAATGGTTGTAAAACGTGGACTTAAGTATTATAATTGACATGTCCTGATTTTAACGGAAATAAATTTGAAATTGTTAATATCCCAATTTAGTAATTAAGTTCTTCCTAAAGATGTTATCTTTTACTTTGACTTCCTGAGGCCGTTTTAATTCGAAAATATCTGTAGCAAAATCTTAGGATGCGTATCCGATTTTGCTGAAGTATAACAAACAAACTTTAAATTTGTTTCCCGATAAGGAAACGACTTTGCCAGAAATTCGATTTGAAAATTTTATATTTTACGACGGATAAATATTTGAAGGGAATGCGAAAGAGTTATTTGATCTTTTGTGATATTTAGTTTGAGACTAGTAGAATACTGAAGTCTAGCCGAAAAAGCTATCAAAAAAGTTTCATTTTAGATAACCTAATCTTCATAGCTACAGTAGTAAAAATGTTGATTGAGTACCTACGCCCATTGAAATAAAATCTCAATGGTACACCCTATAAAATAACAGCTGATTTTTTATTTGCTCCGATCGGTTTGCTCCCATAGTAACAGTTGTTCAGTTTGATGTATCAATTTCACCTGTATAGAGTTCTTCGATTCCACCACTGGGGAAACAGCGCAGCGAGGGCACTCGTTTATCATATGGGAGAGGGTCTGGTCAGGTTCTCCGCAGTCGTACGTCGAACACTCCCTCAAACCCACTTGTATCTAGTTCAATTTTGACACACATAAACCTTCTTACAGATAAACAACAAAAATGCAGATACCTACTCGATCTTAAGTGACACGGCCGGCTGCAGATTCTGCAAGGAAACTCCTCTGCACCTCCTATGTGACTGTGGCCCCCTGATGTACAAACGCAGTACTCATCTGGGTAGGCAGGTGCTGACACCAGATGAGATACAAACTATCCCGGTCAAGAATCTACTGCGATTTCTGGCCGCAGTGGGGATTGGTAAGGAACTATAAAAAGAGCGTTCACAAAGGACCAGCGATGGTCTACGTGGCACAGGCTTAGCAAGCCTGTCAAGGCCCAAAACCCCAAATAATTATAACACAGATAAACAACAAAAATGCAGATACTTACTCGATCTTTATGAATTTTATCACTTACTATGTTTTCAACTATTGACTATGTCATCATCAGCCTAAACATCCTGCTGCTGAACAAAGGTGCACGCACGTATTCCCAATTCGGATTCATCAGAATTGCTTCTTCAGCGTATGTATGCATTTTTCCTCACTCTATTTTCCTTCACCGTCTGAAAGCAGTCAGACAGAAGCAGCAGTCAGTGGTACGTATACAAGGTGAAATTGATATCATCAGCATCCTCTTAAACTAAGAGTCTACCCACCAAATTGAACAACTTTTAGTATGGGAGCAAACCGATCGAAGTAACAAAAAAATCTGCTGTTCCATAGTAAACTGCAATGCTTACTCGACTCAAATGTATGCAACAGCTGATTTTATTTTTGCTCCGATTTGTTTGCTCCCGTAGTAAAAGTTGTTCAGATTGATGGGTAGACTCTTAGTTTAAAAGGATGCTAATGATATCAATTTCACCCTGTATATACAGAATCCTTCTTAATATGTTGACGGTTTTTATGGGCATGATCGGGCCATCAAACTGAACAAATTTCTCTACGGGAAATCGCGGGAAAGAAATCAGCTGTTCTATATAAAACTGCAGTCCTAATCGACCAACATGTAATGGGACAGCTGATTTATTTTTCTTCAATGTTGGTCCAAAAGAAAGTGTTCTTTATTTTGATTATTATTACTCTATTTATTTATACCTTATTATCCTCATAAAAAACCGTCAGCATAATTATGTTGGTACCTCTACAGGGTGAAATATTGATATCATAAGCATCCTTTTAAACTAAGAGTCTACCCATCAAACTGAACAACTTTTACTATGGGAGCAAACCGATCGGAGCAACTAAAAAATCAGCTGTCCCATACTAAACTGCAATGCCTACTCGACTCAAATGTATGCAACAGCTGTTTTTTTTTTGTTTCGATTTGTTTGCTCCCATAGTAAAAGTTGTTCAGTTTGATGGGTAGACTCTTAGTTTAAAAGGATGCCAATGATATCAATTTCACCCTGTATAAGTAGGTACCATTATGAACATAACACACAAAATTGAACAACATAACAAACACACACACATGAAACACAACACACAGCTTAAGACACACACACATAAATTTAAAGATTAGAATAAAATAAAAGTATGAAGAGATAAAATGATAGTCGAACAATCTACTGCTATGCAAGGAATATTGTATCTCTTCAATGGTCTTCCATCGTAAACAGTACGTAATAACTTCTCAAGCCGACAGGCCAAGGCTCTTTATCCAGGGATTATCCGTCACTATTGAACAAGTTCATGCGAAATTGGACGTTGGGAATAACTTGCTTGTGACGTGAATCGAATTATTTGGATGAGTTGTTCTTTTTGGACGTCGGGAATAACTTGGTTTTGACATGAATCGAATCATCATTCGGAGGAGTTCATTCAGGTATGAAGGATATTTTTAAACGCTATTCAGAATGACGTTTTACGAATAGACGCGTCTTACGCTAACATCACTGCACTTTAAAATGGCGCGATACAGTGACATGTATATTGTAGCCCGTACACTAGACGGCGCATGACTATGTGAAAGCCGGATAATTACCTTGCTTTTTTGATGCCATTTTGGAGCGCGGGCAACGCATCTACATATAAAAACATCTTAGGCTATTCACAAATGAATTTTCTCGTTCTTCTCCTTCTTAATCATAATCATATCACTTCTTGGGTTATGTGGTTAAATAAGATCTTAAAAATGTGGTAGAGCCTATAGTAGAGCACACACAAATACCCTGGAAGGGCGCAGCAATATCTTAAAACTAATTTAAAATAACTGACCAAGTGCGTGTAGGACCACGCGCAGGATAGGGTTCCGTAGTTGCCCGTAACAATATAATATGGACTTCGAAAGAGGATTTTTGTTTTATACTACGGTTTAACAGCTAATAAAGTCTAAAAAGTTCTTTTTTTAAGTTGATCGAATATTACTCGTAAACTTATAAAGCCTACTTATCGGTGATAGATTTTCTTTTAATTTCGTTATTATACTACTGTCATGAATTTTTTCACATATCTAGAAACAACCGTTTAGCTGGCAGGGAGGGGAGACACTTGACTCTAACAAAATTTTTCACTTCTAAGCTTAATATTTCGCTAACGGATCCCTAAATTGAAAAATGTTTTTCCCACACCCATAATATTTTTAAACCAGCTATTCAACGATACCCCACATCCTGGGGTAGAAATGAGAAAAAAATCCATTCCCACTTCGCGTGTAGGGGAGGTACCCTAAAAAAATATATTTTTCAAGATTTTAATTTACAACTTTATCGGCGTGATAAATATGTATACACATTCCAAATTACAGCTTTCTAGTACTAAGCGTCTCTGAGGTTTAACGGCTAATAAAGTCTAAAAAGTACATTTTATGTTTTTTTTTTTTTTTTTTTTATTAACTATGGGTTTGCTCTTGACCTCAATCCAGTCCTCAGGACGAAGATGGGGTCATAGATGTAGCGAGCTTACCCAGAAGATGCCTATTCACTCGTACTTTAAAGGAAGTTGATCGACTATTACTCGTAAACTTGTAAAGCCTACTTAGTGGTGATAGTTTTCCTTTTAATTTCGGTATATATACTACTGCCATGAATTTTTTCACATATCCAGAAACAACCGTTTAGCTGGCAGGGGGCGGAGACACTTGACTCTAACAAAAATTTTCACTATAAAGCTTAATATTTCGCTAACGGATCCCTAAATAGAAAAATGGTTTTTCCACACCCATAATATTTTTAAATTACCTATCCAATGATACCCCACACCATGGGGTAGACGAGAAAAAAATTCCATTCCCACTTCGCGTGTAGGGGAGGTACCCTAAAAAAATATTTTTGTGATTTTATTTTACCACTTTGTCGGCTTGATTAATATGTATACTAATGCCAAATTACAGCTTTCTAGTACTAAGCGTCTCTGAGCTAAGTCGCGGACAGACGGACAGACAGACAGACAGACAGACGGACGGACAGACGGACGGAAAGACGGACGGACATGGCGAAACTATAAGGGTTCCTTTTTGACTTCGGAACCCTTAAAACAACACATATTCGAAAAACAAATCAAATTAAAATTTAAAAAAATTTCTGCATCTAAAACTATCCATACATTGTATTCAAGTTATCAGAAACATAATTATTAAAAAGTCTTTTAAAACTCTGTGAAACAATGATGCATTACAATAAAATATACAATACAATACAATGCCTTTTCTTTATATCTTATGCGTACAGGTAGTTGGTTAAAAATTTTGTAATTTACACCTATTTTATAACTAAATGCAACTTTGTAGGTAGATCCAATCTGTCTTTATGCCGTAAGTTATGAGGTCTGGCTAGAATGTCTTTTAGGTTCTTATGTTTTATTAAGAGATCCTTCCTCTGAGGTTTTATTATTACAAAGTTACAGATTTCTAGAATATACATCGAAGTTAGAGTAGCTGGTGGATTCAATCCGCGTAGACGGAATTAATAAAAGTAATAGTTTAGAAAATCTAGATATCGCGTATCAAATAACATTTGCAATTTATAATAAAATTACGAAGATATAAAGCTTTGAAAATTATGTATGAAAATTTTCTAAGCTTTATATCTTCGTAATTATATCATAAATTGCAAATGTTATTTGATACGCGACATCTAGATTTTATAACCTATTTTTCCATATTATACAAAGTTACTTATATTAATACCGTCTACGCGTATTGTGCGTCAAAGTTTTGTATAAAATTGACCCCTCTGCAACCGCCTTAAGTATATTTTGATTTTCTTAATCTGATCGAATCCATTATCTTTATTAACTAAGTAAGTATCCAAATCAACATTTTCAGAATAAATTTTTAGTCTAAAAACTAGAATAGCATCCATAATTAGTCTTCGGTTAAATCGGTATAGTCAACAGAGGCATGGTAAACGCAATTTAAACTTTACAAGACGTTGTTTAAATTAAAAGCGATAGAGATTAAATCACATAACTTTATAGTTTCTTCATCTTTTGTCTGAGGCTGGTGCTTGCCGTTGGCTTAGTTGCTTGCTTATCGTGTCGACTTCAACACAACAAAGTCGCTTAATAGTACCTTGCCAGAATTGGGCAACCGATACTGCACCGTCGCTAGCGGTCATGAGCTCCTCCTGCGTGCAGGTGTTAGGGCACGCAGGGCACGATGTGAGATGGGCCATCGTTTGTGGAGCTCCGCACAAGCAAGCCACATTTTGTGCATCTAAGAATCCCCACCTGACCATGTTGTCCTTACTGCGGCCGACCTCGGTTCGAAGTCGGTTTAAGGTCTTCCAGGTCGCCCAAGGCAAGTCATGTCCAGGCGGGAGGCTCTCAGACGGCGGCACAAATGGAGTTGGGAGGGCCACTTTTTGTCTCCAAAGAGTACACCTCGCTTGCGCTGGGTCAGTATTCAGTGGGTCGACACACTTCATAAAGCTGCGTCGGCTTGGCAGCCTTTGCGGCGCAGGAATGAAGCCGTGCATGGGATGTCGTGTATCGTCCACCATTTTAGAGGCTTAGTGGAACATCGGTATTGGAAACGATCAGCAAAGTTAAGCAACGTCATATCTGGTCAGTCTTCGGATGGGTGACCGTTTTGTGGTATTTTTATTTCGAGCATCTCCGATTTGCGTCTCGCTTCACAGCAGCTTCTGTAACTTCATGACAGCAGTTGGTCTAGAGTAGCTCCGTTCGATGGCGAAGATCATCAGATCGCGGTGTAACTAATTCGTCAAAATACTCTGACACCAAGTTGACCACTATAACTTTCCTTAAATCCGCACTGGGCCCGCGTGGTGGCGTGGTTTTGTGGTACACTTCCTCTCACCATTATTCAAAAGAGGAGGCAAACCTGCAGTGGGATCGTACTGGCTATAACTTACTTCTTCTGTTGAGTCAATAGGATTCCATAGAAGTTGACTTGCCATCGTTGGAAAAGTTTGCCAACCAGCATCTGAACCAGCGACTGAATTACACGATCTGATACCACCGTCTCCCTTTCATCTGCGGGGGACCAGACGCAGACTGGGTTTCCACCCTTATGTCGTTGACCTACCAGCAATTCGCACGAAGAAGTTTGCTTCTTCTTTTATAATGCGCACGGCTAAGGAGTGGAATGCCCTGCCTGCGGACCTGTTCCCTGAGCAATACAACCTGGACCTCTTCAAGGCGAGAGTGAATAGGCATCTTTCTAGGTAAGCATGCTACATCTTCGGCCTCATCATCACTCAACATCAGGTGAGATTGGGGTCAAATGCTTACCTATCACAAATAAAAAGAAAAATCTTCTATCGAGTCGATGGCATGTCATTCAATATTTTTCCAGCCCAGTATATTACCGCACGGATAGCATTGTCAGCAGCGTCCATAAACTCCGTTCGTGTGCAGGTATCCGGGCAGGAAGGGCAGGATACTAGATGGACCATAGTTTGTAGAACAACACCGCATTCACACCTGAGGTCCGACTTGTCTATGTAACTCCACTTGATTATGTTATCTTCGCTACGGCTGACCTGAGTTCGGAGTCTATTTAAACACCTCCAAATCGGCCTGGGCAGTTTTTGTCCTGGAGGGAAGCTCTCTACAAGAGGGACGAACGGGTCATTGAGTGGTGTTTTTCCGCCAGAGACCTCGTCTAGCTTGAGTAAATTCTTACGGCTCTTGAGCTGCCAATAAGGATTAGAGGCTGGCTGATAATTATGATAGCTCAAGTTACGCCGGATGTATCAAGGAATTAGTTCGTCAATCGGAAAGCCTCTCTTCGTGCATCCACACAAAACGTTCTTTGTATTCTTTCATTCGTGAAGCTAGAATGTAATATTTTAGATTTAAGACGGCAGTACCTTGAAGTAATAGAACAAATCGGTCTCCCCTTTTCACTTACACCAGCAAAACAATCCAGTCACAATTTGCTGCCTCTCAGAGATTTTCTACCAGAAACCGCGAAATGAACAGTCAAGTGAACGCGTCCTGCGGTATCGGTATATGTCTATTAGCATAGCATAAATGCTCACAACTATTTTCCCTCAGGTGTTGTCAGAGATAGTTCTGAAAATTCAGAACATCCACGTTTCACTAGTAGTACCAAAGCTCTGTCCAGTATGACAGGAGTGAGCCCGTCGCAACTCATAAAGGATGATGGATCAAAAAACAAGCCTCGAAATTGAAGCATGCAGGTTCATGCATCCTCATGAAATGGGTATCGGTCTATTTTTAAAGATATATCTATATACCTATCATATTTAGTAAATAAAATATCTACCTTTTGAAGCTTTTTTATTTTAAAAGTGAAGTTTGAGGGCGTCTACAATCACAACGGATACAATCCATTTTAAAAAATGATAACATGAATGAAAAAGAAGTGCCTTGTAGTGTCCAGCAGCTAACGTAAATCAGTTAGAAAAACTCGCTAACATCATGTGAAAGAGAAAAAAGAAAAAATGGTTTATGCATAATTTTTTTTACCTCACTAGTGGTTCTTTCAAACTTTTTCCTGGGGACCAAGATCGTAAGCCGCGAAGGTTTGTTCTTACACAGTTGGATGTCTAATTGCGAAATATTCAAGTTTCTGAAGCAAAATGAAAAGGAGTTTGATTACGAGGATGGGAAAAAGCTAGGAGCTGAAAAAAATCTGTTTTTCAGCCTGTGACATCATGAATTATGGATTTAGATCACATTTTTGAATAATTGACACATTTTGGGAAGTCTGAAACTTTTCGCTTTTTTTTTGCTATGGGACGTAAGCTAAGGACGTAAGAAACAAAACTGAATAGCGCACAATATATCAGGGCGGGCAACATCACGGGAAGAATAGTTGTCGTGGAAAATGCCAGGGCCCTGTTTAATAAACGCGACAATGACAATTTGACAGTGACAATTCAGAGTACATTGATGAGAATGCTAGGACACATGAAGCTCTGCAAGTTTAGCGTCATTACTAACCAGCAATGAAATTAATTAATCATGAATTGAACACGCTTACTTCATGGTCGCAACGCTTTGACGGTGTCAATTCACACGTACCACAACCACACCACAGCCACAACCACACCACAACGACGCCATGTGGTCGGGCATATATTTTGTATTGAAAATGAATATTACAATTTACACGTACCACATTTTGCCGTTGTTATCGACCACCTGTGTAATACGACCACATCGCAACCACATCGCGACGGCAACACCACCACCGGCGGCGGCACCGCGGCCACATCGCCACGACATGCCGTCAAGCCTTGTTTCCTCTACGAAAGCCGGAGTATAACTGCACATGACCACGTGGTTACCACATCGCAACGACAGCGACAACGCAACCACATCGACATTTTGTCGGTACCAAAACGCAACTGCAAAAAGCCGCTGCAACACTATTCACACGTAACCACATCTTGACCACATTTTGTCGCTGCGACGTGGTGTGGTTGTGGTACGTGTGAATTGACCCGACGTTGTAAAAGTTCCATTCTTTAGTTAGCCTGTTATATGATAGGCCCAAGATTATTTAGGGTTGAGCCTCATCTGGCAGCACGGAATCACATTTTTTCACGCTCCATCCTTTTCAGTCGCTAAGGAATGTCATTTGCTAGAGTGAGGAAGACAACGGCAGTGCTGCGACCTTTCTAAAGAGCTCGAGTTTCGAGTTTGAGTAAAACCATTGTTCTGGGACTGCGACGTATTTTGAACGAGATGTCGCTTTGACTTATCGAACTCTTCGATGATTGACCTCCTTCCCAAAGTTAGTCCTTTCCTTCATGACTAGACAGTTTGTCCCAGGGATACAACAATTAGCTATACAGCCAAGATAAATAGGATTATCAATACAAACTAGTTCAAACACTTACACAACTTCTACCCTCTGGATCTGTGTTTTTCAAACTTTTTAACTGTGACCTAAAATACTGAGAAACCGGTAAATCATCAGTCTTGAGACGACACTAATCAGAAATCAGAATTTTATTGGCCTTGTAACAGAGAATGCTACACTAGGTACGTCAAGTTTACATAATCATAATTTATACTTAAACTCATTTACATTCACAATAAGAAAAAAGAAAAAAAAAGAAAAAATTCACAACCTTGATCCTTTTAGAGCTGCCTCACCTCTACAAAATAACGTCATTTTAGTAGGTATACCTATTTTTGACTGGCTTGTTCTTCATTATGACACTGTAGAGCGTTCTAGTCCAAGGAAATCAAATTCGAAAATCATACGAATTTTCGCACAAAATTATCTAATTAACTCATTAAAAAAAAATCAGTAATTATTGGTCTTAAAAAAAGTACTTTATAGTATTTTTATTAGACCTTAAATTGTCTACACTATGGTGTGTGTCGCATGTAAAAATGTCTTCAACTTATAAAGTTTTTTTTGTTTTGGAAAAAAGAGTAATAAAGACTGGACCTAAAATTGAATCACTCGCAATAGTATACAGGGTCCTTCTTAATATGCTGACACTTTTTTAAGAGGATGATCAGACCGTCAAACTGAACAACTTTCTCTGTGGCACCAACAACGAAATCACAAAAAAAAAATCAGCTGTCCCATACAAAACTGCAAACCCACTCGAGCCAAATGTATAGAACAGTAGATTTTTCTTCCGCGATTTCGATGTTAGTTCCATAGAAAAAGTTGTTCAGTTTGATGGTCTGATCATCCCCTTAAAAAAGTGTCAGCATATTAAGAAGGACCCTGTATGCCCCACTTTGAAAAACAGTGGTCTGGATTAAACGGGGACATTTCTATTAGATTCAGCGAAACAAACAAGTCTTGTCTAGAACAAATAACTTTTATCCAGTTAAAACTGGTTGTGTTCCGAATACAGAACCGTTTTAAAGAAAATGCCGCCTCGATTTTTGACGTATTTTTCTACACTACCTATTACAAAGATGTACCAGATAATGTCTGTACAATGAATATATTTAAAAATAAAAAGTTTGTGTACTTAATTTTATTATGTCCGCAGTACACACGTAAGATAAAATACTTAGAAATGGCGAGAAAAAAAAAGTTTTTTCATTCGCTTTCATACAAAAGAAAATGCGGCTTTTGTATGGAAGGTTGGCCTTATTTCTCGACGTAGTTTTTACCGCGGCCATTGACCAAACTAGAATATTTTAGTTCAGAATAAAGTTACAAACAAAACTTGTTATTACATATACATGTATATCCCTAAAGTCAGTCTGAACGGAGATATAAAGGCTTGAACTTGAAAATATGTTCATTACGTTTACTTCAATCCTTTATATCTCCGTTCGGACTGAGTTTGGTGATATAATTGTCATGAAGTTTTGTTTTGTAACTTTATTCTGAACTATAATATTACTCAAGTGTGATTGGCCTATC
Source organism: Agonopterix subpropinquella (assembly GCA_922987775.1). Lineage (NCBI taxonomy): Eukaryota > Metazoa > Arthropoda > Insecta > Lepidoptera > Depressariidae > Agonopterix > Agonopterix subpropinquella. Next base: position 2,601,286 of record OV277714.1, read on the forward strand.
TCATTCTATATTTCAGGTCACCATGAACCCATATAAAAGCACAAACATCCTTTTTCCTTTTGCTTCGATCAGTTTGCTCCCATAGTAAAAGTTGTTCAATTTGATGGGTAGCCCCTAAGTTTAAAAGAATGCTAATGATATCAATTTCACCCTATATACCTACTATAGGGTGTTTTTTAAACCTCGTATGTTTTATTAATTTTTAAAAAGTAACAAAATCATTAATAAAATACATTAATTTTATTTATGTGTACTTATTCATACCTTTATACTTTCCCTGGTAATCTTCTTCTTATTGTGTGGGCAGAGCCCTGGTGTCAGAGTTTTTTCGCCTTACGGCCTCTGACGTGGTTTTTTATGTAACGACTACTACCACCAGAGATAGGAGCCGGGACCAGCAGCTTAACGTGCCATCCGAAGCACGGAATCATTTTTCTTTTCAGACTATCAGGTGATTCAGCCTGCAACATCCTAACCAACTAGGGAAAAACGCACAACGTGACATATCACTAGGTGTCCCCCGTGGGAATCGAACCCACGACCTCCGTGTCGAGAGCTAAAGCTCTTAACCATTAGACCACAAAGGCAGTTATTTCCCTAGTAATGATAATGAATAAGTTCTGTATATACTTACATTCTGAAATTCAGGTATTTCATGATTCAAGATTCCTTATCCAGCCGAGCCCGTCTATCTAATCTGCGTACATTAATTAGTATAATTGGATTACGTTTACCTAGATCAAGGTAAATCTGTTTGAAAGTCTAGAATTCTAGATTCTATCATTAATGAATACTAATTTACATAGCTACATGTTGCATGAAATTTCTCGTTACTTATCAAGATTTCTGTTCAAATTTAGCAATTAGTATAATTGGACGTTGACAGTAAATAGATGGAATCAAAACCTTTTAGAACCATAATATCATACAAGTGATTTTTGAGCGTATGTGATTTCGCAACTGCACTGCGACGATGCCGCAACTGCACCGCCGCGACGTCGCAACTGAATCGCATCGATTTTTACTGAACGATATCGTATGTCTACTACTATATCGACACTACATCGGACGGGTTCTGTCGCAATACTGATTCATACCAGAAATATTGCGGCGATAACACGGCGAATAGTCCAGTAAAAATACGGGTCGAAAGGAAATAATTTATAATAAGCAATTTATTTGCTAGATCGTTTAAAATAAACAAAGTTTTAATAAAAAAAATTAAAAGTATATTTTTGGACTCGTATTTTCATAAGCTTTTAATTGATAACCCACACCATAGGGTAGAATTTTATTTTTATTTACTCTTTCTACCTCCCCGAATTTCCCCCCCTCCCCCCCCCCCTCCCATATAAAAATTAAGCTTTTTTTACTTCATTTATGATATTGGACCAGCAATCTGTAGACACCGAGCTGATTCCATAAGTATTCTGTTTTGCCAATTTTGGTACGGAATATTAAAAATTATATTTAGATACCTTATTTTGAGATTTCCTAATTTCCTACTGCTGATTTGAACGTGTGACTTTCAAAAATCGCACTCCAGATCTTAATTAAATTCATTTCAAAATCAAAGTGTCTTTATTGCAAAACTATAGGTTGTAACAATTAAATTAAGGTCTCACAATTAAATACATACACTACATTACATTGGAATAACTCTGACAAAAAAACAGATGTTTTGAAAAATTCCTCCTTTTTAAAATCGGTTAAAAATATCCACGGTCTAGAATCGAACCCTCTCGACAGACTAATCCCACAAACAACGGTTCATATAAAAATTGGGTCTGAAATATAGAGTGAAGTGGGTCCAATTAACCCTTAGACTGCACATTTATCCTATTCTAACATGGGTGAAAGAAACCGTCCGGTTTTTAGTGGACATTCTTCTTTCGAGTCGATAGCATGCTATTGCTGAAAAGTACATGCTAAAAAGTTTCCTAAAGATATACAAAAAACTTACACTCTCTAAATAATCTTTCTAAACAATTAAGACAATTTCTAAATTTTTCTACAGTTTAAAATAATACCAAAACCCACAAAAATGAGAGCCTTTTTTAAAGTGTGTTTTGTTTTTACAATTTTTTAATTTTATTGTATAGTATACTCTCCTTCATCCTCTTTTTTCGTCATTTCTTTTGCAAAACCATAAAAGGTAGCTTAGTTTTGCATTATACACTAAGTATAGTAAATTAATGTATCTGTGTATGTAGGGTACTGTGTTTTGTGAGAAATAAACAAAATATTTAAAAAAATCATTATAAACATTTGATTTGATTTGACTGGATTATTTAGTTAAACTTGCCCTCGTGGCAGAGGCTTTGTGATTATGATTACCCAGGACACAGTACCATAGATTATGTCGAATGAATCGGAGGTTCTTATAAAGCAATGACAATTCGCAAATAATGTTGATGGTTGACGGTGCAGATGGTGCTTTGTTAATCGTATGCTACAGTACTTCTTTAGATTTAAAACAACAACATGACTTTAAAACATTGGACGATTTTTTAACCATTCCGAAACTTTCAGGAGTCTTAACCACCCTTGAAAGTTTCGGATCGGTAAAAAAATCTGGTCCAATTATTGATGTTCGCCTTAGAGCAATAATAGGTTAAGATAGACCCAAAAAAAAATAAAGCTAAGCTATGCTCACTCCCATAGCAATGCCAAACCTACATTTTGTGCCACCCCGCCGCGACGGTGCAGAAAATCTTACCCTTGTTAGTGTCAAGCCCTAAATTCGGATAAGCCCGGATATCGACACGCGTTGAACCGGTTAGGATACTTTTTGAACCGGATTTTATATATTGGACTTTTTCGGTACTAACCACCGAAAGGGTTAAGAGGTGGTTTATAGAAAAACGATTTAGAAAATATGTTTTTTATCCTTTCAATGGACATGTGGCTTGTAAATATTAATTTTGATACTATTAACTTTTGGGATAATCGTATGGGTACAATAAATGGGCGGTAGTGGGCGCACGGACGCGTAGTGGGGCGACCTAGCTGTCAGTCGAACAACGGCAACGGAGCGGACTTGCTAGCTAACCCCTTACGTGACGAAATAAGTCGACATCATACATGGTATAAGAAAACGTAACCACATACTCTACCCATCAAACTGAACAACTTTTGCTACGGGAGCAAACCTGTCAGAACACAAAAAAAAATCAGCTGTAACATACGTTTGAGTCGAGTAGGCATTGCAGTATGATATTCGATAAGTATGGAAAAGCAGATTTTTTTGCGCTGACTGGTTTTCTCACATAGAAAAAGTTGTTCAGTTTGATGGGTAGATTATGACGTGGTTTAAAGGTTAATGATACTTTTCCTTATACCCTGTAATAACTTCACTATCACTACTCTCATACTACCCTCCGCTTGGCTGGTCAGGTCATAACGAAAACCAGTTACTTAAGCTTTACTAAAATTACCTTAAACTTTTAATGGCAGATCATTGAAAATCCCGGAATAGAAACCAAGTTTTAATTGGTTTAATTCTTGTTAGTAAAGTCACAAGTTTGGTAGTTCTATCAATAGTGCATAACGAAGTGAGAACCTTCTGGAAGTTTTGGCAGCTTTGACCAAAGGATGTTGTTGTTTAATATTCTTGTTTAATTGACGTACGGATTCCAGTAGAATGTCACTTTGTGTTCAAGTAAAATGGAATTTATGGAATGGAATGGATTCGATACAGTATTTAAATGTTCTAACTTACTTTATTTATTCAGATAAACAAATAAAAGTGGGTAAGTACTTACGTACACGTACGTACACACGGCGACAGGTCAGGTTACCCTGTTTGGACTTTGAACTATTAGAAGTTGAACGCTGCAAATCGTGCAAAAGGGTGCGGTATGTTGTTGTTGTTTCGTCTCACAGCACGCTGCGCCCGCGCCGGCAGCCGCGTCTATGCAGGCTCTCTACCGCACTATTTTGTGTTTTGTACGTAGTGTAGTTATGGGTATATAGGGCGCGTAACCTGATGTGTCGCCGTGTGTACACACTCTCTTGAGTATGACTGATTTTTCATTCATCGTCGTAAAAATTGCAATGAGCGTTTTATTTTCGTCATTATTTCCATAGATCAAACATTTGGGTCGAGATGCCATACAATATGATGATGATGAGGGTGCTCAAACTTGGTGTTTGACTAAACATCAGGTCTTAAGGTCTGCCAAAGACCGATGGAGCGCAGCATCTTAGGTGTGAAGCACCGATTACCCCCAATAGATCCTACCGCATACAAGGCCGCCGACGCTCGCCACACATCTATGATTTTGCACTGATATAAGCAACGCAAGTGAGCGAGCTCGAAGTAGTGCGACCTTGAAATGGCCAATCACGTTGCATCGTTTCGTGCCCCGCTACCCGCACCTACCGCCAAAAATTTTGACTTCGGGCGTGTACAAAATTTTCATCATGCGGTATCTATTCTGTAATCTGGGTAATTGGGGGTAATCTGTGGTGTGAAGCTAACCGATCGCGTTAGAAACACAGAACTACGCTCCAGGACTGGTATGGCTGACGTTGGACTCAAAATAGCTCAGCTGAAGTGGGACTGGGCAGGACATTAGGTATATGTCTATCGGAGAGATGGGCCAAAATCATCATAGACTGGGCCGCGTAGGACGGTCGTCGTCGAAGACCCAGATAAAGATGGAGATATAACCTGGTTACCTTTCTGTTTCTGGAGATTTGACCAAGTTCTGCACATAATAAAGAGGATTGGAGAAAAAGCCTTTGCCCAGCAGTGGGATACGGTACAGGGTACGTAAAAAAGTTTAAAAAATGCAATTTCTTCCGAAAAAATATTGGTCCCGCAGAGAAAGTTGTTGTGGAAGTTGTTGGTTTGAAAAATCTTACACTAGAGCTTTGCTGTTCACATGATAAGAAGAGGTGAAAGTTGTTCATTTTGTTGGTCTTAATCACCTCTTAACACTTTAACTGTTGACGACCTACGTGGTAGGTCAGTGACAAATGGGCCGCAGTGCGCACGACTCAAACGTTGAGTCAGAATTGTATAGCATTCCAGTGTTATCTGCGTGAGTATCATAGTTTTGAGCTTAGCAGCAAAAGTGTTAAAATATGCACTTAACACATTCTTTATACACTGCAAAATATGTTTTTAAGTAGCGCCAATATGCGTCTCAAAACTAAAAATTTCATAAATTCTAAGCCAAAGTAATTAAACAAAGTTACTAATTGTTAATTGGAGGGTAGTTTGACTTCGAATTAAACCCTAAACTTAACCTTACTGCGGTTACTTAGGTGTCAGACTGTCGGCGAAATCTGTCGGGGCATAGAAAATTGATAACATCACTTAAAAGTTTTGTTTTAGTTACGAGAAACTACTAAATAGAAAGATTACCAAAGTTTATACTTTGGTGATAATTAATTTATTTTTTACGCAGCGTGGTGGCAAGCAAGGTGGACCGACGACCTGGTGGCGGGAACCCCTTAGATGAGGGTAGCGCAGGACCAGTCGTTGTGCACTTTTTGGGATGGGTAAAAAATGTACATCTCGCGTCAGGACCGTGACGTCACGTGACCTGATCGAAAAATCGTAAGACGTAAATTTGTAAGACGTAAGATTTTGGGATGGGTAAAAATTGTTAAACTCGCGTCACGTCGTGACGTCACGTGACTGTGAGACGTAACATCTCTTAGTTTTCACTTCTGCCGGCACTCCCAGGGTGCAAACCGTAATTTTTCTTTTCTATTTTTTTTTAATACCAAAGGCGCTGGCTGTATTTTACGTTGTCCCGACAGGTAGGAAACCTCTGTGATATTCTAAGCTGGAAAGCATACATAGGGGTATGGATTGCGTAGCGTAGATAGGTATAGGTCTGGCAAGTTGTTGACGGTACCTGAAAGGATTAGTCCCCTTGTACACTGGTCTCTGTTGGTCAAAACCGACACCGCACTGCAATTCCTTGAAATTGAATGCACATTCAAGCCGGTTCGCCATAGAAACTTGAGCTACAGAGAAATATTAGTTACGTCCACCTCAAAACAAAAAACTTTCTCCGGAATTTATGTAACGAGACAGCGAAAATTTTAATAATAAAGGTTTGCAAAAGACATCCTCAAAATCGGGCCATTTTTGTACTACCAACTTTTTCTACAGCGTTATAAAAATATGGAAATAATAGTTCACATACTCATATTACTAAAACTAATTATTTCAACGTTATATTTTATGGTACAAACGAGATATCTTGAATTGAATTTGGATATTTTAGTTACGAAATGTGAAAAAATGGCGAAAAAAACACAGAACAAGTAGTCACAAACTTTTTGAAAAAAGAAGGCCTTGACAATAAATTGATTGACATATTTTGACATTGGCATAATTTTTTTTTTAGGTTTTATTTCTCTAATTCTCTATTAAGGCCCCTCACACAAGTGCGATTTCATCGAGCGATAAAATCGCTGCGATTTTACAATTTGCATTTTCAGTACAGCATTGGCTTCAAATTTTTTGAACACTATTGGGTTTAATAGCAAAACTAACATTTAAACCAAGATCTGGTCCTAAAGCCAGGAATGTCTCCATATGAGGGAACTCTTTCTTTTTAGGAAAGCCTTTCTAGCGACAGTTACCAAAATATCATTGGTGGGGCGGACGCGTGACGCTGATCGCAAAATCGCACCTGTGTGGTAGGTGTAGGACATGCGACGCGGTCACAAAGTCGCCGGGATATTATTGCTCGATAAAATCGCAACTGTGTGGGGGAGCCTTTAGTATAGGTAAATCATAGATTTATATATTACTAGCGTAAGGATAGGTCCGTCAGAATATTTTACAAAAACCTTCTTCATAGAAACAAAAATTTGCGCCATCTGTCATAACTCGTATACGAACTATATCGTGTCATATATTTGTAGTGCTCTAAATTGACATTTTTCCTTGCATTTTAGAGCCAACAAACTGGAGACAATAGTCAAGCTCATAGGCCATGTCCTTACGCTAGTAATATATATGTCTTTGAGGGAAATGGTGAAATAAAACAGTATTTGATTAAAAAACATAATTATTATTCATTTTCCACATCTTCTTTAACAATTATTTATCATCCAGATATATGCAGCAAGAGGCTCAATATTTGTCTGGTATCGTGCCCAACCCATGTACCAGACTACCTTCAGTATGCACAACACCCCACAGTCCTTTTACCACTAACACTGCTACAATAATAACACAAATGCTATCTTCCTACGACTGTATCACACTTTCATTAATAAGTAAAGTATTAGTAAGTATTAATAAAGCAGAAAAACACAGAAAAACTAAAGCGCAGCCGAATCGAACAAAAACATCAGATAATTCCACTGGATAATTCAGAGAAAGTACTCTTTGATTCAGAGCCATTTCAGAGCAAAATTCTTGCAAAATTCAGAGTGCGCTATCCATAAAGGAAGTAATGTGTAGTTTCACCTCCTTGAGGATTACCTCCTTGATGACGCTATCATTAACCAAGAAGTTTTACTACAGTAAAGATCGCTTTTTTATATTGCTAACTGCGCTATTTGTAATTACTTCGAGCTGTCATCATATTACTTTAAATATTTTGTAACACGAAACGACTTTATTTGTAGCTATTATATCAATTGGTTTGTATTTTTATTATATTTGTCTATATTAAAATGCGTATATAAAAGCTATCACATGCATATGCATGCATATCACAAATTGGCCTGACGGCCCATACATTGATGAATGATGTCTTTTCTATTAATATTTGAGAATAGGAATAATAAAAAGAATCATCACAGGAAAACTTGTTATAATTCTAGGTTTCGAGATGAAAGATATTGTAATTATTATTGCCATTTTTGTCGTAAGGATATCAGTCACCAAGTTATGGGCCGTTCGGCCAAATTGTGATATGCATTTTATAGCTTTTATATATGCATTTTAATATAGGTGAATATGAGAGAAGTACAAACCAATTGCAAAAATAGCTATAAATAAAGTCGTTTCGTGTTACAAAATATTTAAAGTAATATTTTGACAGTTCGAAGTAATTACAAATAGCGCAGTTAGCAATATAAAAAAACGATCTTTTACAAGAAGAAATAGGATTTCTTTGGAGTATTACCTATATTCTTTACAGTATGTCAATGTCATAGAGTAGGTAATGTAAACAAGTCAATGTTTTCGTTCGATTCGGCTACGCTTTAGTTTTTCAATGAAAGTGTGATACATTCGCGGGAAGATAGCATTTGTGGTTATTATTGTAGCTGTGTTAGTGGTAAAGGAACTACATGTTTAGATGTTACGTAGGTAACCCGTTGTGCACATAATATAATGACGATAATCTGGTACATGGGTCCTGCACGACACCAGACAAATATTGAGCCTCCTGCTGCATTTGTGGATGATATAATTGTTTGAGAAGATGTGGAAAATGAATAATACTTATGTTTAATAACCAAATACTGTTTTATTTCACCCTTTTCAACAAACACGTAGGTACACATAATTTAGGCTTTGTAGGTGTATTTATAATCAACACAATATCATCCATCACGTCATGCACACAATAGCCATGATAATACTGCAGCTGGAAACGTGAAAGAAGTTAAGGTATTGTATATTCACTCTCAGTTTCATAGAAAAAATCTCAGTTTGCAGACGGTCATATTGGGCTCCCCCACACAGGTGCGATTTTATCGAGCGATAATATCGCGGCGATTTAGTGACTGCGTCGCGTATCCTTCCACATAACTGCGATTTTGCGATCCGCGACACGCGTCCGCCCCACCAATTAATATAGTCTAAGAGGTAGACATACTTTTGGTAACTATCGCTAGAAAGGCTTTCCGAAGAAGAAAGAGTTCTATCATATGGAGACATTCCTGGCTTCAGCACCAGATCTTGGTTAAAATGTTAGTTTTGCTATTAAACGCGATCGTGTACAAAAAATGACAAGCCAATGCTGTTAACCGTCAAGGCGTTCCCTCGTACGGACATATTCTTGGCTTCAGCACCAGATCTTGGTTAGATATGTGTTTTGCTATCAAAACTGAACTGTAAACAAGCCGATTCTGGCAGCAGCACCAGGTCACTTTCACCATATTATTCCACACACGGAAGTCGCGAGAAATAAAGAAACTATGTACCATTTATAATACGATTCCTGACCACCCTGCAAGGAATTATGGTCATGAGTTTATATGTATAAAGTCGTTAAGAAATGTAATGTAGTCTCTAATACTATTTCTTACGCCAGGTCGCGGCACGCGAACGCGACGAAAAAGTTCAGAAAATAAATATTGCAAAATCGCAGCGATATTAACGCTCGATAATTATTGCACCTGTGTGGGGGAAAGTCGACTTAAAAAAAATGCTTTTATGTCCATGTCAAATGTCAAGTTGTCAATCAATTTATTGTCAAGGCCTTCTTTTTTCGAAAAGTTTGTGATTACTTTTTCAGTGTTTTTTTCGCCATTTTTTCACATTTCGTAAATAAGATATCCAAATTCAATTCAAGATATCTCGTTTGTACCATAAAATATAACGTTGAAATAATTAGTTTTAGTAATATGAGTATGCGAACTATTATTCCCATATTTTTATAACGCCGTAGAAAAAGTTGGTAGTACAAAAATGGCCCGAGTTGGTGGTTGTCTTTTCAATAAAAATATACTTTGGCGCTTATGGGTTACCAAGACCAAATTAAAATGAAACATTTCAAAGAATTTACTTGTAAACTACCTTGTTTTTCAGTTTCACTGATCTTTTAAAAACTGGCTTTATGGCTTCTTTTATAAGAAGCTTATGCCACACCCCGGACACTGCCTACAAAAAACAGATATTGACAAGATGACGTCAGCAGCACATGCAAAACAGAGTCTAGGACTGCAATTTACTAACTTTATTTGACTTTTTCGTAAATAAAACGCTTTGACACCCGTCTACTTCAAAAAGAATTTTCACCCTACGCTACGTCCTGAGATTAAGTATATTCTCTATTAGATGTTTCGAAAGCATAAATAGCATATCAATGGTGGTGTTAATCTAGGCTTGATCTAGGCTACAGGTAACCAGAGGGGGTGAGGTAAAAAGTTGGTGGGAGGCAGGGAGTGTCCGTACTGTATGTAGTAATAGATACTCTTTCTTATACTGTGCTTATGCCTTACTGTGACTGGCCCAATATCTTATTTGAAGCAGGTATCTTATTTCAATTTTATTTCTACCTCCCACTCCTCACACAAGCAAATACAGTCCGTATTTGCTTTAAAACCCACCTCTAAATGAAAAATAAATCCTGAAATGTTTGCGTAATCAGCAATCAGTCACAAAGAACATTTGCACAGATAATCCAGTTTGAATTTTAGATTTACTGGACAGTAGCAATTTGTAGATAAAATGAAAAAAAATAGATTTTTATCTCTACACTAACAACCCGAAACTAGCATTTTAGACCGGCAGCAGTTTTTCTAATTTAATTCTTCAGTTTTACTCCAAGATCCCACTGTATGTTTTCTACACCCATTGTTTAGGCAATTATATAATTTACTCCAGTGAAAAGGTCATAGATTAGGAGTCCCAAAAAATTGGGTTGCCAACCTAAAGCTTTTTGTAACCCCCTTGCGGATGCAAAAATGTTGTTCCTGTTGTATTTCTATACCCTCATTTGTTTAGGCAATAAAATGAAGCTAAACAATCAGCTACATGAAAAAATAAGATTGCCTGCATAATGATGGACGCATCGTAGGGTTGCAACATTATTTTCAGTCGTACGAATGGAAAAAAATTACTCGAAAACGATTGGTCTTATTTTAACGGTTCTTTCACATATTATTATGATATATCCTTTTTCTGGGCAGTTTTTAAAACATAATAAAATAGCACAACATGAAAAAAATGTCTTCATTCGGCTGTATGAAAGGGTTGCGACAGGCTTCAGAGTGCAGTGGTAACCCTATTTTTTAGGATTTTCTTCTTCTTCTTATCGTGTGGGCAGGGTCCTGGTGTCAGAGTTTTTTCAGACCGCCTTACGGCTTTAGGATCCTTAAAATACGATATTAACACTGGTGTGTGTATGTACCATTGCCTACACAAGTTGGTCTAGTACCTACCTATGTTGTATTTATAATCTAAATTAAGTAATTATTGGCAACTGTTATATTATTGTGACTAAATTCCTAGTGCCATCTATATTTTTTGTTATGTTGCATGCCCTTAGGCGGATCACAGAGAGCTTAATTCAAATGTATACCATCATAATAACCTGTGTATCGCAATAAAGTGCTTTGACTTTGACTTTGTGGATGTAGGAAGCTTGCAGTAGGATCTTAGACTATTTCGAGTAAAAAGTCTGTTCTGGCCAACAAACAAATAGAATTTTCTGCGAGCCATTTTTGTTTTTAAGCTCCCGTAACTAAAACAGGAGCTTTTAGAAGTAAAATGTTTGCTCAAAAAGTTTTAAAATGACTTAACGAACATTTCGGTTCATTTTGTTTTAGGAAAATTACTTCTTTTTTAATTAAGCTTGATTATTTTACCTTTGATTTAATTTCCACTACGCTAACCAAACAGATGACGTACCTAAAAAGGGTCAATACGATATAAGCACTTCTGTTTTATTCTAAAGTAAAACAGCATTTAATAAAAACTGCCCAAATGTGTGTCGGCTGGATCCCGGAGATTTTTATTTTGTAAATATAATGGTATGGAACCCTAGGTGCGCGAGTCAGACTGACACTTGACCGGTTTTTTAAATTCAGTTCGGTTTTTTAATTCTTTCGAATTACCGAGTACCTGTAGCTTTAAAATGTTCTATTGCTTCGGTAGTAGCTTCGGTACCGGTCAAAACTACTCCGATTTCCTCGATTTTTTTTTAAAAACGTCTGTAATCTAAAATACTACAACGTTTATACTTTAAAAATTGACGCTCTCAGTCAAGCAAAAAGTTGTAACCCAAAAAATACAAATTTTAAGAAAAAATGCTTCACAACTTGCGAATTCATGTAAGAACAGGGCATTCTCTTCGCATTGAGGCAATTTTAATTGACATTGGCTGACGAATAAACCTTCATGAGCGCGCTCCATACAAACGAAGTTTGATTCTATTTTGAATATTAACCAAATATATTTAATGATTTAACACGATCTAGAAACTAATATCCTTGCCTGTGGTTTATCAGATTTCCGTTATGTTACATAGTTTCAAAGTTATACTGGCTCAAAGTATTCTATACAAAAAAAAGCGTCAATTTTTAAACTGTAAAGGTTGTAGTATTTTAAATTACCTTCATTTAAAAAAAAAATTTTCGAAATCGGAGTAGTTTTGACGGGTTCCGAAGCAAAAACCTTCAGGATCTCTACACATTTGATAAAGTACGTATTGCCTAGTCTTGCGCTGCCCTCATCCAACGGGCTCCCGCCGCCTTCACCAGCACTGGTAGCATGCACACCCGCGATAGCCGTGATACGGCTTTATCACGTCTTTTATCTCGTTCTTTTGCGCGCGAACGAACGAGATAAAAGACGTGATAAAGCCGTATCACGGCTATCGCGGGTGTGCATGCTACCAGTGCAGGTCGTCGGTCAACCTAATGGGGGACCTACCTAACCTTCCAGAATATGTACGTATGTGATAAATATAATAGTTTACGTATGCATGTGAGTGAAAAATGAGGTTGTTCTGAAAAACTGAAATTGAAATACGAGAGTTAGTGGTGTGCACGACAGAGTGTGAAATAACGCACGTAGATATTGCAAAACTCATGCAAAATTTACGTCATCGTTTTTATTGTCCAAACCCAAACCAACCCCTATATTTCAGCAAACCTTTTCCGCACCGTAAACTTTATAAACATAATTATTCCTAGGCTCAAATAATTTAGCTTAAAATGCGTAGCTTAGTTTCAGATTTTAGTCACTGGCATCCGTCCAAACTTTGACTTGACCTTTAAGAGCGTATCTCCAGAATTTTTTCACTGAATACTCACTTCTCTTTCAAGTAATTTAAAGTAGAATTTTGTGTAGCAATTGACTGGTATTTGGGAAGGTTAAGATGAAGAATGAAGCAAGCTTGACCTATTTATATGAGGGATGCAGGTTGTATGTTATACAAGTTGTAATTTAGACGTAATAAATGACTGAAACAAGGATATGAGTGCTCTTAGAGTGATTTAATGTGCTTATATCATATTTCGATACGGTTGGCTTAAGATGCGAACATAGTAAGTTTCTTTATAAATTGAATTTGCATCTTTCTTTCTTATCTTGTGGGCAGCAAGCACTGGTATCAGAGATTTTTCTGATGATTATACTACTATCATCATCATAACCTTCCTGCCCTTACCCCATTACTTGTGGTCGGCGCATTATGTCGTCTTCCTCCATTCATCTCATTAGCCGTCATTTCAGCGCTGAATCCTTTTCACCCGACTGCGCAAGCAGGGTAATGTGTTTCAAGTGTATGTATGCTTAGGTCTACGAATAAGAATAACTATGGAAGAATAACTCTAAACAAAAGCAACATAATTTTTGGCACCCTTTGAAAAATGTCATTTTGTATGAGTTTTGGCGGCAAGGTGTAGTTTTTAAGGAACAAATTTCGAACACTGTGTACTTTTTTTGGGGTCACTTTTTGAGCTTGATTTACATTTCTATACATTCTTATTCGTAGGCTTAGGTAGATCACAGTAAAATTAATGGATTAGGCGAACATTTCAAACCAGAAAAATTTGGCAAAACAACTGACAGTTTTACTTCGAATTTGTACCGAGATGACAGACCAAGTACCCTAGTTTGTATTGAAGTGCCCTAGTTTTGCGTGCTTCACTTCAAGCGCTTTGGGCCTATCCATTGATTTTACTTTGATCTAAGTATGTACGTAGATATAATTAGTATGTTTATGTATTACATTGTCAAACTTCAAACTTCAAACTTTTCAAACTTCAAACTTTATTTAATTAGTATTAGGCAACTACATCACAATTTTAATTATGGGTTACAATATTTAAGTACTTGATGATAATGAGACAGTACTTTGCGAGAAACTACCAACTATAGCTTAATTAGGCAAAAAATGCCTGACTTATTAAGCGATAGTCCTCTTCCAATATGTATTAAATAATCATGTACAAGGAGATAAGTTATATATAGGTATTACATTATTTGAGGCCCAATGCAAAAGGAAAAAGAATTATACAATATTAGGTAGTTATGTGATTATGGACCAATTTGATTGATGTAACAGCTATGAAAAAAAAAAAAAAAAAAAAAAAATAGATAGATAACCAAGTGAGCGACTGTGAGTATGGGTTTGTGTATATGTGTGTGTGTATGTGTGTGTGTGTGAATGTGTGTGTGTGTGGGATGTGAGGGGGGGGGGTTGAGGGGGGTTGGGGGAATCTTGACAGTAAGTGAGTGTGCGAGAATATAGTATTTTTACCATATCGATTATTTTATATTAATGAGTTCGGTGGTATAAGTTCTAATTTATAGATTATGTTAGCTAGGGTTCCAACCTTCAGTGGTGTCCAGCAATGTTAAATATTGGTGTGGCGATTATGGCAAAACCTCCTTTTGGTGGGAGGCCCATGTCCAAAAGTGGACGTATAAAAAAGGCTGAAATGATGATGATGACAAACAGGTATGTTTTGTTTGTAGTTTTAGTTTTTTCTCGCTTGCGATACTTTATTATAATTATAAATGCATTCAGGCTTCAAAAATTCAAAAGAGAAAAACAAGCTCTATAGTCTCTGGGTAATTATCAATTTTATTTTAGCTAGTATACTAGCTAAAATAAAATTGATAATTACCCAGAGACTATAGAGCTTGTTTTTCTCTTTTCAGTAAATAATTTTATTTTATAACGGAGTCCGGTCTTTTGATTTTCTTAACTATTTGTTTACAGTTGCCATCTTTCACACTAACAATCCATCCATCTTTTATCTGGTCCGTCTCTCTTCATGCAGCCATCCACATTTATACACTTAACACTTGATGATAATTTCGATCTATCATTTATAAAAGAAGGTAAATACACAGGATATTTTTAGGTAACTACCTTCAATGAGTGGAGACTTAGATACGGGGTGTTTGAACAAATGTCATAGGGACCGAGGTCTGCTATATGAATGACGTCATGAAAATCCAAGATGGCGGATAAAGGATGATGGCCATTTTTCAAGTTGTTCCGAACAGACTGAAAATTTGTATCGGGGGTTTGGAAACTAAGGCGCTGTCCTATTGCCATCGCACGCGCGATCATGCGTCCGTCCGATGAAAATGATCGTGCGATCGTGCGATCAAACATAGGAATCAGTATTGACTGTCCTAATTTCGATCGCGCGATCATGCGATGCGTTCGAATTGTTCTATTTTCGACGCACGATCGTGCGATCGTGCGATCAAACATAGGAATCAGTATTGACTGTCCTAATTTCGATCGCGCGATCGAGGAGCGCGACGAGGCAAGGGTGTACCTACACTCAGCGGGACCCCGTGTCCTAGAACTTGTTCTATAGAATTTGTTCTAATTTCAAATATTATTGATTTCAAACATATTACAGCCTTTGGATAACGCACTTCCCCGGTTTGGAAGGGTGCGGGTTCAAGTCCGGCTCGAGACTTAATTTTTCAATCTTTAATTTGATTAGAATTTGTTCTATCGAATCCAATTAGAAATAAAATGTGTTCCGTCAAAATGGGAGAATGGCATAGGCAAAGATTTTTTTTGGTCTTTACGACTAGAATTCGAGTTTCAACAACAACAAAAAATGAAAACCGACTTCAAAGTAAAAAAGTTAAAAAATAATATTTCAGTTTGACTTTTACGTTCGAATCTATAAGAAAATTAATATTTTGTTTTATCGAAGTTTGATAAAGGTGAGAAATAAAACCTTTGGCCTTAATAATTAAACTCAAGTTGTTTTATTAAAATAATCAAGCACTGTTGTACAAGTAAGAACATCACATTGTCTACAATTGTATCATGGACAAACTTTTTCTATCATCAACCGTTGTCGAGATATCTGTCTATTACTATTTTAATTAATAATTTTTTGCAAATATCTCGTTTCGTATGCATCAAATCGTGAATAAAGTTAAAACAAAACATGTAGAACATAACATTGTCTATAATTGTATCTGAAGGAAACTTTTTCTATCATCAACCGTTGTCGAGATATCTGTCTATTACTATTTTAATTTAATCGTTTTTGCAAATATCTCGTTTCTTATGCATCAAATCGTGAACAAAGTTATAACAAAACTTGTAGTACATAACATTATCTACAATTGTATGCTACGCAAACTTTTCCTATCATCAACAATTTTCGAGATATCTGTCTATTACTATTTTAATTTATTCGTTTTTGCAAATATCTCTTTTCGTATGCTTCAAATCGTGAATAAAGTTATTACAAAACTTGTAGAACATAACATTATCTACAATTTTATGCTGAACAAACTTTTCCTATGATCAACAATTTTCGAGATATCTGTCTATTACTATTTTAATTAATTCGTTTTTGCAAATATCTCTTTTCGTATGCCTCAAATCGTGAACAAAGTTAAAACAAAACATGTAGAACATAACATTGTCTATAATTGTATCTGAAGGAAACTTTTTCTATCATCAACCGTTGTCGAGATATCTGTCTATTACTATTTTAATTAATTCGTTTTTGCAAATATCTCGTTTCGTATGCATCAAATCGTGAACAAAATTATGACAAAACTTGTAGTACATAACATTATCTAGAATTGTATGCTACACAAACTATTCCTATCATCAACAATTTTCGAGATATCTGTCTATTACTATTTTAATTAAAGCGTTTTTGCAAATAACTCTTTTCGTATGCATCAAATCGTGAACAAAGTTAAAACAAAACATGTAGAACATAACATTGTCTATAATTGTATCTTTAAGAAACTTTTTCTATCATGAACCGTTTTCGAGATATCTGTCTATTACTATTTTAATTAATTATTTTTTGCAAATATCTCGTTTCGTATGCATCAAATCGTGAACAAAGTTAAAACAAAACTTGTAGTACATAACATTATCTACAATTGTATGCTGCACAAACTTTTCCTATCATCAACAATTTTCGAGATATCTGTCTATTACTATTTAATTAATTCGTTTTTGCAAATATCTCTTTTCATATACATCAAATCGTTAACAAAGTTAGAACAAAACTTGTAGAACATAACATTGTCTATAATTGTATTTTTAAGAAACTTTTTCTATCATCAACAATTTTCGAGATATCTGTCTATTACTATTTTAATTTATTCGTTTTTGCAAATATCTCTTTTAGTATGCTTGAAATCGTGAATAAAGTTAGTACAAAACTTGTAGAACATAACATTATCTACAATTTTATGCTTAACAAACTTTTCCTATGATCAACAATTTTCGAGATATCTGTCTATTACTATTTTAATTAATTCGTTTTTGCAAATATCTCTTTTCGTATGCATCAAATCGTGAACAAAGTTAAAACAAAACATGTAGAACATAACATTATCTATAATTGTATCAAAAAGAAACTTTTTCTATGATCAACCGTTGTCGAGATATCTGTCTATTACTATTTTAATTAATTCGTTTTTGCAAATATCTCGATTCGTATGCATCAAATCGTGAACAAAATTATAACAAAACTTGTAGTACATAACATTATCTAGAATTGTATTCTTCACAAACTATTCCTATCATCAACAATTTTCGAGATATCTGTCTATTACTATTTTAATTTATTCGTTTTTGCAAATTTCTCTTTTCGTATGCTTTAAATCGTGAACAAAGTTATTACAAAACTTGTAAAACATAATATTGTCTACAATTGTTTTTCAGACAAACTTTTTCTATCAAGAACCGTTTTCGAGATATCTGTCTATTACTATTTTAATTAATAATTTTTTGCAAATATCTCGTTTCGTATGCATTAAATCGTGAACAAAATTATGACAAAACTTGTAGTACATAACATTATCTAGAATTGTATGCTTCACAAACTATTCCTATCATCAACAATTTTCGAGATATCTGTCTATTACTATTTAATTAATTCGTTTTTGCA
This sequence comes from Agonopterix subpropinquella, assembly GCA_922987775.1. Lineage (NCBI taxonomy): Eukaryota > Metazoa > Arthropoda > Insecta > Lepidoptera > Depressariidae > Agonopterix > Agonopterix subpropinquella. The sequence goes on from OV277714.1 coordinate 2,619,352, forward strand.
AATATCTCTTTTCGTATGCATCAAATCGTGAACAAAGTTAGAACAAAACTTGTAAAACATAATATTGTCTACAATTGTTTTTCAGACAAACTTTTTCTATCATCAACAATTTTCTAGATATCTGTCTATTACTATTTTAATTTATTCGTTTTTGCAAATTTCTCTTTTCGTATGCTTCAAATCGTGAACAAAGTTATTACAAAACTTGTAAAACATAATATTGTCTACAATTGTTTTTCAGACAAACTTTTTCTATCAAGAACCGTTTTCGAGATATCTGTCTATTACTATTTTAATTAATAATTTTTTGCAAATATCTCTTTTCGTATGCTTCAAATCGTGAATAAAGTTATTACAAAATTTGTAGAACATAACATTATCTACAATTTTATGCTTTACAAACTTTTCCTATGATCAACAATTTTCGAGATATCTGTCTATTACTATTTTAATTAATTCGTTTTTGCAAATATCTCTTTTCGTATGCATCAAATCGTGAACAAAGTTAAAACAAAACATGTAGAACATAACATTGTCTATAATTGTATCAAAAAGAAACTTTTTTTATCATGAACCGTTGTCGAGATATCTGTCTATTACTATTTTAATTAATTCGTTTTTGCAAATATCTCGATTCGTATGCATCAAATCGTGAACAAAATTATAACAAAACTTGTAGTACATAACATTATCTAGAATTGTATTCTTCACAAACTATTCCTATCATCAACAATTTTCGAGATATCTGTCTATTACTATTTTAATTTATTCGTTTTTGCAAATTTCTCTTTTCGTATGCTTTAAATCGTGAACAAAGTTATTACAAAACTTGTAAAACATAATATTGTCTACAATTGTTTTTCAGACAAACTTTTTCTATCAAGAACCGTTTTCGAGATATCTGTCTATTACTATTTTAATTAATAATTTTTTGCAAATATCTCGTTTCGTATGCATTAAATCGTGAACAAAATTATGACAAAACTTGTAGTACATAACATTATCTAGAATTGTATGCTTCACAAACTATTCCTATCATCAACAATTTTCGAGATATCTGTCTATTACTATTTTAATTAATTCGTTTTTGCAAATATCTCTTTTCGTATGCATCAAATCGTGAACAAAGTTAGAACATAACTTGTAGAACATAACATTGTCTATAATTGTATTTTTAAGAAACTTTTTCTATCATCAACAATTTTCGAGATATCTGTCTATTACTATTTAATTAATTCGTTTTTGCAAATATCTCTTTTCGTATGCATCAAATCGTGAACAAAGTTATTACAAAACTTGTAAAACATAATATTGTCTACAATTGTTTTTCAGACAAACTTTTTCTATCAAGAACCGTTTTCGAGATATCTGTCTATTACTATTTTAATTAATAATTTTTTGCAAATATCTCTTTTCGTATGCTTCAAATCGTGAATAAAGTTATTACAAAATTTGTAGAACATAACATTATCTACAATTTTATGCTTTACAAACTTTTCCTATGATCAACAATTTTCGAGATATCTGTCTATTACTATTTTAATTAATTCGTTTTTGCAAATATCTCTTTTCGTATGCATCAAATCGTGAACAAAGTTAAAACAAAACATGTAGAACATAACATTGTCTATAATTGTATCAAAAAGAAACTTTTTTTATCATGAACCGTTGTCGAGATATCTGTCTATTACTATTTTAATTAATTATTTTTTGCAAATATCTCTTTTCGTATGCATGAAATCGTGAACAAAGTTAGAACAAAACTTGTAGAACATAACATAGTCTATAATTGTATTTTTAAGAAACTTTTTCTATCATCAACAATTTTCTAGATATCTGTCTATTACTATTTTAATTTATTCGTTTTTGCAAATATCTCTTTTCGTATGCATCAAATCGTGAACAAAGTTAAAACAAAACATGTAGAACATAATATTTTCTATGATTGTATCTGTAAGAAACTTTTTCTATCATGAACCGTTGTCAAGATATCTGTCTATTACTATTTTAATTAATTATTTTTTGCAAATATCTCGTTTCGTATGGATGAAATCGTGAACAAAGTTATAACAAAACTTGTAGTACATAATATTATCTACAATTGTATGCTGCACAAACTATTCATATCATCAAAAAATTTCGAGATATCTGTCTATTACTATTTAATTAATTCGTTTTTGCAAATATCTCTTTTCGTATGCATTAAATCGTGAACAAAGGTAGAACAAAACTTGTAGAACATAACATTGTCTATAATTGTTTTTCAGATAAACTTTTTCTATCATGAACCGTTTTCTAGATATCGGTCTATTACTATTTTAATTTATTCGGTTTTGCAAATATCTCTTTTCGTATGCTTCAAATCGTGAACAAAGTTGTAAACTTGTAGAACATAACATTATCTACAATTTTATTTTTCAAAAACTTTTCCTATCATCAACCGTTGTCGATATATCTGTCTGTTACTATTTTAATTATTCAGTTTTTACAAATATCTCGTCTCCTATGCATAGGATTGTAAACAAAGTTTATACAAGCGTGAAGACCATTAAATTTCCAACAATTTTGTTCATAACAAATTTTTTTCTATCACTTACCATTGTCGAGATATCTGTCATTTTTGTTATATTATAAAAGTGGTCTGATTCTGGAAAGGTGACCGATCCGCCATGTAAGACCGGGTTTTTCGTGATGGGTAAAGTGTGTTCTTTCGATCCAAGTTGGTTTCACATTTCCTATATGTTTAGGCCTAAGACCTATTTTTTTTTATTTTCAACCCCAGTCTGATTTTGAACGGTGACCGATTTGAGAATAACTAAATCTGCTGTGGTGTTCTCCTAAGAGGGCTCTTTCTTAAAATGCAACCAGTTCGTATCCTATATATTTAGGCCCAGACCCCATTTTTTCGCGATTGTCTTACCGCTGTAAAAAAAATCAGTGACCGCTTTGAGTCATAAGACCGAGGCTAAATGATGTACTTTGGCGTCTATTTTCGAGCTAGACTGAATCCAGCTTTCCTATAATTATAATACGTTTAGGCCCTAGACCGTTGGGGGCTCTGGATCTAATTCTTCCATTTTGACGGATTTTTTTTTATTTCTAATTGAATTCGATAGAACAAATTCGGAACTAAATCCCATACATACTCGCATCGTTCTAGGACACGGGGTCCCGCTGAGTGCAGGTACACGAAGCAAGGGAGGGTGATCGATCGCATCGATCGCATCGCACCAAATTAGGACACACGTTTTTTGATCGCGCGATCGGTTTCATCGCGCGATGAGATCGCATCGCACCATCGCGCGTGCGATGGCAATAGGACACCGCCTAAGTAATACAATACGATATGAGTTTAAAAAATGTATGCGTTAGGAAAAAAGGGGAATTTTGATTTCGATGATAAATCTTTCTATCTATAGGGTGAAATTTTTTCAGTTTTATGGTTTGATACATCCCCTGAAATATGCAAACCATGTCTGTCGAAAAAATTTGTACGATTTTTTTTTCATAGATAATTAGTTGGATACCTAAGTTAGGTATCAGATAGTAATATCCCCTATCCTACAAATAGCCCAGATTGCGTGTCGTGCCAAGGAATAAGATACGATCGTCATTTGTCCAATAGATGATGGATTCTGACGTATTGAGCCCGTAACTGGGTAAGTTTACTTTGGACCCTTGAAGTACGCACGGCGACAGATCAACCTACCCATAGTTCGACCTTATGTCCATGAACATAGAGTTCAACTATGGGTAGGTTGATCTGTCGCCGTGTGTACCTAATGCCTTGCTTAACTTCAATTGGAAACAGAACAGTTTATATCAGTACAAAAATAGGTATGCTCCATTTTGTCCGTTTTTAGGGTTCCGCACCCAAAGGGTGAAAACGGGACCCTATTACTAAGCCTATGTTGTCCGTCCGTCCGTCCATCCGTCCGTCTGTCCTACCTATTTAGGGCTGTAACTTTTGAACCGTAATAGCGAGATAGTTGAAATTTTCTCAGATTATGCGTTATTACGGCGGATTTGATAACAAATAATAAAAATGTCAAAAAGTTCAAAATTAAGGGGGGTTCTCAACATGAAACTAGTTTTTATCAACGTTTTTTCTTTACGCTCTATCATAAAAACGGTAATACATACAAGCGTCAAAATTAGTGTGATTATAGAACAAACTCTACAGAATAACAACAAATACTAAAAACGGGCCAAGTGTGAGTCGGTCTTGCGCTAAAGGTCCCGGACCAAAAATGTTTTTTTTTCTAAGTTAATAATGTTGTATTCTGTGGTGGTGTGGTACGGAACCCTCGGTGCGTGAGTAGCCCGACTCGCACTTGACCGGTTTTATTTTAAATTCTGTTTATTTTATTTTTATTGGAGCTTTTAACCCTGAGGTTATGTCAGCCATTTTGTTGAAGTGAATGCCTCGATGATTGGATTATTTGAGTGTTCAGTAAAATACAGAATGATTATCCAAGGTATCTAAAAAGCATCACACGATTGTCCTTGCCCAGCCTTGAATCCAATCTAAAGATTCCAAATAAATCTATGTACTTAGTTTGATAAAACGAAACTAAATCCATTTATCCTCTAAAGGTGTATGTGCACCGGCTAGGATGCGATGCGTTGAACAGAGATTTAAAATTGATCATTTAGGACTCCCACACATAACTGCGATGTCGCATCGCATCGCAAATATCTGCCAGCGCTCGATGGCTTATTACGATGACATTTATGTATGATTACTGCACGCAGCGCATCGCAGATATTTGCGATGCAATGCGACATCGCAGTTATGTGTGGGCAAATTTAGGCCTGGATATATATGCAAGGCATTCGAGACATAAATTGTATATGCGCGTTTATAGTATTTATTACTCTACATTTCAGTATATTGAATTATTAAGATGTTCGAGAAATTTATTTAAAAAATTAATAATATTCGTCGTATATCTTCGTATTTTGCAAATATGATTGCAGACGATCGAGCGAGCAAGACAGTCAGTGGTAGCCGACGCGCATTGTTAAACCAGTTATACCTAGATTAAAATCATTCGCGATACCTACATCACTTCAAAGCGATATCCATTACTTAGTGTTAATTACAAAAACACAAATATAAATCATACCAGCAGCACTCGTAACAAGATACTCGTAATGTAGGTCACCTTTATCAGGCAGGCCTTTTTTGTAGGTCATTAAACTTTTGAGAACATAACTGCATTTCGAACATACTCTGAAAATCCTTTTCCAAATCGTCTAGTCTCAAAACGATGTCTCGCGGTGTCAATCTTTTAGGTTGAGCCGCATCTAGTAGCACGGAATCGCATTTTTTCACGCTCTATCCTTTTCTGTTGTTAATTTGCTAGAGCGAGAAAGGTCACAGCACAGCCAGTGCTGCCGCGTGCTATCGCTTTCCCACTATCTTTCTCGCTCTAGCAAAAGACGTTCCTGGATAACAGAAAAGGATAGAGGGTGAAAAAATGCGATTTCGTGCTGCCAGATGAGGTTCAACCCGAATGAAATAAATTCTGCGAGATTTCAATCGCATCGCATTCCATCTAAGCCGGTGGACATGCACCTTAAGCAATGTCTTTTTATCTTTAATGTTTTTTTGATTCACGTTAATTCTTTGAAAGCTTCGATCTCTTGGGAATTAAGTATTTCAGCTTAGAGTAAACACGTTTCATACTTTTCCAGACTTCGAAATCTTTTTTGTCAAAATGTGCATTAAAACGGTTAGGGCACACAAAAATTGAAAAGTTTTATTACATGGCTTTGCTTTCTGTAAATGGGTGTGAGCAGAGCCCGGACACTGTATACAAAAAAATGAAATTGACAAGATGACGTCAGCACATGCGAAACGGGTTTAGGGCTGCCACAACTTATGTTGCGTGCGGTACAACTTGTGACGGGCAGATGGCGCGCGTGACATAGTCGATGAACGAGTGGGAAAAATCAAAGATTGGTACCGTAAAATAAAGACCATAATCATAAACATAAAGAAAAAAACCACTAACCTTGATTCTTCCTTTGGAAATCTGAAGAATCTTCTATAATTATCTTTATAATGGCTTGGACAGCCGTATATCGCACAATGTATGCCCATCTTGCACCTGGAGTGCTATTTTTGAATCTCATTCGCTGAGTATGGCTGAGTTCAGCAGTTGTAAATGTCAAAATTACTATGGAGATACGCATCTTTCTACAGCTGATTTTACTTTCAAAAATCGCACTCCTCAAGTATAATTTTTGAAAGTCAAATCAGCATCAGAAAGATGCATATCTCCGTAGTAATTTTGACATTTTCAACTGCTGAACTCAGCGAATGAGATTCAAAAATCGCACTTCTGAATTGTCTTGCAAAATGAAAATAGGCCGGGGAGCAAAACTAAGACAATAAGCGTTAGCGTTTTAAAATCTCTGCCGTTTGTTTGCCTAGAGCCCAGACAGTAATTTTTTTTTCATTTATTTCTTTTTTCGTAAATAAAACGCATTGACACCCGTCTATTCAAAAAAGAGTTTTTATCCTTCACCTATAAGTACCTATGCTCTTTGTTTCGGAAACATACATTCTAGATGGTGACAATCTAGGCTACAGGTAACTGCCGATGGCGATAGAGGGGGTGAGGCTGGGGTGAGGTAAAAAGTTGGTGGGAGGAAGGGAGTGTCCATACTGTATCTAGTAATAGATACTCTTTCTTATACTGTGGTGTGAGTAAAGGTATCATTATCATTTTTTTAACAGTCGCGGTCACCATTGACAGTATTGTATAATTATAGTGCATAAACACATACATCAGCATGACACTGCAGCATATACCACAGCTTGCTCTCACATGCTGCAGGGATTCTTGTAACTGTTATGTGCCAAATAAACGTTTATTTTATTTTATCTTATTTTTACATAACATTTTGTTATTTAACAGTTAAGGGCATCGGAGCTGAGATATTTGACTGCGAAGGTTCGTGTAAAAGTGATTAAATCCTTTAAGAATCAACTCATTTTCAATCAATCAATCGAAACATATTACCTACTCAGCAAAATATACCGTAAAAAATTACAGAAGATTCAAAACAAGGCGGTCTTAGCGCTTAAAGCAATTTCTTCCACACAACCTTAGAAGTTATGCACACACAGCTCCGATATGACCTAAAAATGAAAGTGTTGTTTTTCTATGTAATTTGAAAGGTAAAAACCTATGTAAGTTTTATTACTGGCCGCTGGAAAAAATTTCTCCATACAACCCTACAGAGGTTCTCCGTGTCCTACAATGGGACTCATACATAACAGGCTGATGATTATTATACAAAATAATGAAAAAAGAGTCTACTATTAGGGCCATTATTTTATTCAGGGTACAATTGGGATAAACATTTATTTTCTTTTATTGTACAAATTCTATGTCTTTTTTTACCGTTTTATGCCGATTTTTGTTCATCATTGTTTATAGTAATCATTAAAGACATTTACAGCGATGTTTTCTTGCTACTTATTACATTTCTTGATGTTTTTTCAGCAAAATAACCACTGCGTTACCGTCCCTTAAAATTATATTGCATTTCATACCACAAACAACTGCGTTACCATAATTTGCAAAAAACGTTTTTCTAAGACTGGTTTCTTATTCAGTAGCTACCGATAACAGTTTTATTTTGGAATTTACCTATTTTACTAAAAAAAATGCCGTTGTTGCCTTTGAAGGGGATCGGATTATGGTAACCTGAATAAAATAATGACCCATTAATCACTTTCTTATAAAATTTTCAATATCATTTTAAATCTAAAACAAATATTTTATTTAGTACCAAAGATTAAATGAGACAAATAGCTTTTTGTCTAGACTCAATCATCTAAGTGCCAGTGGATTTGAACTTTAGTCAGTCATTTACGTTTAGTACCTATCCTTTTAAAGAGTTTTTCATCGATGTTCAGACGCATATTTTAGCTAAAATGCCAATCCGAATTTTCGATGATTGCTTTATGTCGATATTTGTAGAGGTACTAAGATAATCCTTTATGTTTTTTTTTTACTTTAGCCCCATCTCACATCCAGGCCACAAATGTGTGCATATTACTTATTATGCACACATTTATTATGTTTAGCGTACCTACACCTGCGTAACTGTTTTTTTTTTGTTTCTCTCAGCAAACCTTTGTAGTCAAAATCAGTTTTTTACCCCTGTTACTACCAAGTCTTACTACCAGTAGTATTTAAATTGACTAAAATTATAAATAACAAATATTTGCACCTTTCACCCCCTGTGCCCACCCCTTTAACCCATATACTTAAGGACCCCTAAAACGTTACACATAATGACAGTTGTTTAAAACAACGATTTGGCTTCCTATGGGGGTTATATTAAGATAAATCCCTTTTGCGCCCTTTTGGAATATCACCGTAGAGAGAATAGCCATCATCACAAACAGGACAACTTTTAGTAAGTTTTAGCCTGTGGGAAATATGCCTTTTTTCACGAAAAATTGTGACCCCTCACATACAACTTTAAGTCTGAAACTTTAAAATATCCTTAAAAAATTTCAAAAAACAACACTGCTTTAGCGCTGCGAATTTTGTTTATTGCTATGAAGTGACAAATGAAAGCTGTGGTGTGAAGTCTATGTGTTGGGCTAAATCTGTGCCCTGCAGTGGGACGTGGTGATGAGATGGCGATAATGTGACGCAACTATTTATTTATGCTAGACAATTTGTTGCTGAAATAATTCTTAGATGTGACTACAAATCTGTTTTCCTAGACTAGAATTGTAACAAGAAAACGATCATGTTAAATTGTTAAACATTTTATTATACAGGGTGTAACAAAACACCCTAGTTATTACTAAGGGGGTGCTTCAGACCATCAAACTGACCAACTTTCACTATGGAGCCAACATCGAGAAATAATAAAAAAAATCTGCTGTCCCATACAAAACTTCGTGCTGACTCGACTAAAATGTATGGGACAGCTGATTTTCTTTATTTTTTCTTGACGTTGGCTCCATAGTGAAAGTTGTTCAGTTTGATGGTCTGAAGCACCCCCTTAAGTATTACTAGGGTGTTATGTTACACCCTGTATATGTGATAAGATGATTTTAGTTGCATCGAGGTATCCCTAACAGGAATAAATTAAAGAAAAGTCTGTAATTATCTAATGACAGGTATAAATTGAAATTCTATTTATTTTACTCATTTTCACTTGAAAAATTATCGACGTGAAAATATACAAATATTTTCCATCCTATAATTATTGAGTTAATTACAAAATAAGGTGTCGACATAATAATTAGCTGATGGAAATGCCATGCTTGACGTATTTAATAACACCATTCCATAATTTTGTATTAAAACATCGCAATCACAACATTAATTGAGTTATTGTAATTAGAAGGGGTGCGAAAAACGATATCGAGACTTGCTGATTTATCGATACCGGTTTTGTTCGATCAATCAAATTATGAATTTTGGATAAAGCTTTCTCACATTTTCATCGATATCTCAGACATCTTTAGGATAAGAAGTGCGATTTTTGAAAATCATACGAGTGACTTTTCAGTAGAAAATGTCAAAATTCCTATGGAGATTATGCATCTTTCTACTGCCAAGTCGCTTGTATGATTTTCAAAAATCGCACTTAAGGTGTGATTTCAATTCATTTTTGGTAAAAACATAATTCGCCAAAAAAAAAAAATGCTAAAGAAACAGTTTCATCAGATTTCTTGTTTTTGTTAAAAAACTTAATACCTATCTACAAGGTAACTGTAAAATCAGATCTTCTGCTCGCATTTTCAGTATTTCTTTAGGTTTAATAAAAAAAAAAATTAATAATACCAGGATGAACTATAAAAAGTAACGACCTTTTTTTATACCTAACTAGTATTTAGTACAATTTTTTAGTTGTCCGCTCTCCTATTATTCCCGTTTTTGAACAAGTCAAGCCATAACTCGTAATATAAAGCTAGGGCACTCAAATTACAAAGTAATTGATTTCTAAAATATTTCTTAAAGAAAACTTTAACTTTTTTCTTTCCCTTCAAGAATCAATCAATTTAGCTTATGTTACATTTATATTGAAGAAATGATAAAGCAATATCAGTTTATTGGAATTCACTTTTGATTTAGAATTCAAAACGGTTTTCAATTCAAAATTTACTTCTTTTTTCATTATAAGAATACGCTTTTACAGTGTGAAAGCTTGGAGAAATAATTTATTTTAAACCTCGGTAAACATTTTTAAATCTTTTGAAAGTTATTCCACTATTGGATTTAAATACAAGTCTATCCCAGACGTGAAACAGATTGTATTTACAAAGTGAAATTACATTTTCCGCTTTTATTATACTATTCATTTACATAGATAATATACCTCTTACTTTTTCCCTGGGGTAGGCAAAAACTAAAGGATCTTTACTTTTGTGTTGACCTGAGATACTCTTGCTTTCTCTAGATATGCACAACTAGTCATAAATTTATGGTACTTACCTACCTATTTTCTTATACAACTATAATAATTTAAATTATATCGATAAATGCTACTAGATGTTATGCACGTCACTAGTAATTATAGAAGTGTTAATTACATGACACATTTTTATTTAAATCTGACACTTTTTAAAGTCACTTCTATCTCTTTTGATTTTGAATCTAGACGTATCGAAAATGTTGAAGTCACTTATAAATAAACTTGAAAATCCAAAAAGACCATTGCTTGGCCCAAATGTAAAGGCTCTACAATTTTGGGGTCTTCTGCTCCCAAAAAACGCATTCAAAAGATACTTTTACATCCTAATGCATTTATCTGTTACGTATTTCACTGCTACGGAATACGCAGACATTTGGTTTATAAAATCAGACATGAATTTGGTTTTGAACAATTTGAAAATCACGATGCTTGCTACCATGAGCGTTGTAAAGGTAACAAGCTTTTTGATCTGGCAGAAACACTGGCGAAGCGTCATTGAATACGTTACCAAAGCGGACTTACTTCAAAGGATGACTTGCGATGCCCAGAAAAAGGCAATAATAACCAGCTATACTAAATATTGCAGAATAATAACGTACCTATATTGGTCCTTGATGTACACAACGGTTATTATAGTGGTTTTTCAGCCGGTTTTCAAGTTTTTTCTAGCACCAAATTATAGGGAAAATGTAAGGAATGGTACAGAGCAATATCTTCAAGTTGTTAGCTCCTGGGTTCCTTTTAGTAAGCAACATATGGTTGGATATTTAGCCGCGTCTGCATTTCAAACGTACGCTGCAGTTTACGGTGGTGGTTGGATAACATCGTTTGACTCTAATGCTATGGTAATAATGGTGTTTTTTCGAGGAGAAATAGAACTGCTGAGGAAGGATAGTGCAAATATATTTGGGAGTGAGGAGAAGCCGGTGGAGAAAAATGTTAGTAGAGACAGATTGAAGGAGTGTCATCGAAGACATGTTGAGTTAGTTAAGTAAGTAAAATCGTCTCTATTCTATACCGGATGATTTTAACCTTGAGTTACCAAGGGGCAAGCTTGCTCGCTGGACTGCATTTTCTAGACTAGATAGTGTAAGAAATACGCACTTCTTGTTATCAACAGGTGTAAGGCTGATTCAGTATTCGTAGGGTGTAGAGAATCTCTGTGATGGGGATGGACCAGATCTGCCTGCATAACTCCAGTCGGTTTAGGAGTTACAGCCGTTCGAAAATTTGACTTCTGAACGGAGTACATGCCAGTATTTGTACTGTTTGCATAGCTACAGTGCATATTACAATAATACTTGGAAGTAATATTGTAATATGCACTGTAGCTATGCGAACAGTACAAAAACTGACTTGTTCTGTCTGTCGGTTTAGGAGATACATCCGTTCAGAAGTCAGACTTTCGAACGGCTGTAACTCCTAAACCGACTGGAGTTATGCAGGCAGACCTGCATGTCTAGTATGATTTCTCTACACGCGTGCGACGCGCCTTCGCTGCATATAAAATAACCTGTTTGCGCGCTTTTCGCAGAGCGAAAGCCGTGCTTGCCGCGACTTGTAGTATGGAAAAAAGCCGAGTCGCGCGCAAGTAGAGAAATCATGCTAGAGGGTCTGGTCCATCTCGATCACAGAGATGCTCTACACTCTATGCACACTGAATCAGGCTTGCAGCTGATAATAACAAAAAGAATGTCTATCTCTTATACTAAGAGAAGAGAGTGGTCGCCTCCGTTGATCCTAGTTTACAAGTGTCACTGCAGTGAGCCTTCAGTGAGCCAATACCCATAATTTTAGGTCATTAAGGTCAATAACCTCTATCTTAAAACTAATCTCAACTACCCATTAACAAAACCGCGTAAACAAAGTTTTAAAGAGAAATTTATCGCTCAAATGTACATTTTCATGGTAACTTAAATTAACTTTCGCACTGTTAATTTGAAATTTGGAATGTAGCAAGTTGAGATCTTGATATCTTTGAAATTGTTAATTAATGTGATTTGTTTTTTGATAACAATATAGAAACACTGTTTACTATTTAGCATAGAATATTAACTACATGACTATTATTCCCTAAGGGAGAAGTCAGAGAAGATTTTGAAATGAATAATGAATGTGAAACTTGATGTGAAATCAAACACTTGAATATTCGCGAAGCTAAAACTAGAGTTAAAAGTACTCTATTTACCTGGTCATACGATGTAACGGAGATGTTTTTTTAGGGGACCTGTGTAAAACTTTTGAAGTGAAACACTTTTTATGTGAGGGCTTTGAAATTTGGATCCGCAACCTTTTCGTGTAACGGAAGTTCAAAATTTAAATTTGAGCTGCGGATGTTCTTTTCTTTACTTATATTCCGCTTCCTGAAATGTAAAGACAACCGCTTCCTGAAATATAAAGATCACTTGATTTTAAATTGAAATTCCATCTTGCAGCGTAAGCGAAAAAAATTGGTCTATGCTTCAAATTCGATCTTTCAAAACTTTAAAACAGGGCCAGATTGGGGGTTTTCCCGCGATTTTGGAGAAACATTTGGTCTTTTTGGGAAAAGAAATTGGGTATACAACACATACAATATATTTTATTTTTATCTTCTCAGTAAAAAAAGGGTTCGAAAATAACGCTAAACACCAATTTTCGTTGAGTTTTTAGCTTAAATGCTATTTTTAATAATAAGATAAACTTTAAAAAGTAATGAAATGTTGATGACGTCACAACTAATTATTTAGTACAAATGTACAAAGCGCACGTTTTGACATCCGATAAAGAGTAGCTGATTTGACTAGTTGTCAAGAAGCCTATTGTTGGGGAAATTGACGGGGAAAAAATTCAAAGCGGGGAATTTTGGGGTTTTTGAAGTGAATATTTTTATGGGAGGGCTTTGAAATTTGGATCGGCAACGGCATTTCGAACTTTCTTCGCATGAAAAGCATGCGAAGAAAGTTCGAAATTTAAATTTGACAGAGAGCTGCGGAAGTTTCACTTCTATCGTATGTCTTTACGACGGGCAACTTTTTTTTTCAGGTACGCTCAACTATTCGACTCCCTTTTGTCGCCGATCATGCTTCTCTACATGTTTGTTTGTTCCGTCATGCTGTGCGTTACCGCATATCAAATAACAGTACGTATAACATTATAATAAGACAAATTTTTCTATAGATTATCTTGAGGAATTCTACAAGAATGGCCAACAAAAGAATATTTTAAAATTAAAGGGCATATCGTTAGTAGTGAAAGAATGAAAAGGTCTACACTTATCAGTCTGGTTTAACAGGTTGATGATGATGAAAGTTTACTACAGATTATGAAAAATCTTTACCGTCGCTATTGCGTTCTCAAAATTGAGAAAATCGATTTTTTAGATTTGAAATGCCCACATGCCTAAATTCACAATCTTCATCGCTTTCGGGATACCTATGATAGCTTACACAATTCAATTCAATTATTTATTTGCATCATGTAACGGCATTATTTGTAGTTTTTATTCTTTAAGCCTTTAATGCCCAAAATTTTAACCTAACAAACGTTGTTTAAATGTATTTCAGATTGAAACAAGTGCTATACAACGGTTCCTGAGCGCTGAATATCTAGTGTTTGGTGTATCCCAACTATTTATATACTGCTGGCACAGCAACGATGTTTTGTATGAGGTAGGGTTAATTAAGGAATCAGATCCCTTTCACCGTTATCCGTAGTAGAGGCCATTGCCACAAATCCATTGCCCTGCAGAACATCTTATAACTTACTTAGGTTAGGGCATAGTTTCATCACATCTGGATAAGTTCTGAATAGCTTATTCATTTGACATATCTTCCATATGAAATATGTCAAACATTATCCAGAAGTGGTGAAACAGACCCTTCATCATCATCATCTCAGCCGAAGGACGTCCACTGCTGAACATAGGCCTCCCCCACGGATCGCCACAACGACCGGTCCTGCGCTGCCCTCATCCAACGGGTTCCCGCCGCCTTAAACAGACCCTTAATAAAAGACAAATAAACGTTTTTTTTGTTGTTTATTGATCTACAATCTTGACGTGTGGTTGCCGGCTTTAGATAGCACCAACACAATCGGGTGTCATTAATTCCTTCAGGCATCTCAAACGTAAAAATCTTTGACGCCCAATCTATGTGACTTACGGTTACCTAATCGGTCTCCCGTTCAGGAAGGCAAGGAATAGAGAGTACATCTATGTTTGGTGCGTATATTTATAGCATAGCATATGCTCACGACCATATTCCCCGAGGGGGTAGTCAGAGATATTCTGAAACCTCAGTCGAAATCGAATAAGAAAATTCATCCAAATAGTGCGTTAACTCATGTATGCAACGTAAATTTACTTGTTACATAAATTTTTAGAGCCAAAATTTAATCCTGGGACCATACGAGAGCATCTGGTGGACAATTGATGCAAAGAAGCGTAAAGAATTGTACATTTTGATGGCACAGTTCAAGAAAATTGTGGTCTTTAGTGCTGGACCATTTTCTAAGCTTACTGTACCCACGTTTCTAAGCGTGAGTATATATTTTATTGGACTTCTTCTTTTGTGTCAGTTTGAGCTATAAAGCATGACAATCACTCATGCTGTTGTATAAAGATTAGCCAGTTAGTAACTGGTCGTATCGAGGGTGAATTTCCAGGGTGCGCCAGACGAACTTAGGTTTAGTCATTTTCTCTTTAGAGTTACTGATAGGCAGGCCCCGAGGGTGCGTTGGATATTTCATTTAGGGGTATAAGTTTTTAGTATAAAAAACCATGAGAAAACCAGTGAACCTGTTTGACTTTTATCCTCTGAAATTGAGTGAGCGTCCTCTGAAATCTGCCGCCCCAAGGACGCTGCCGCCCCTAGGCCGCGGCCTATACGGCCTATTGACAAATCCAGGACTGGTCATTTGTGAAGCAAGGAGTTGTATGGAACCGCACGTAGAAGCACGCATGGTGCGTCAACTCCTTGCTTCACAAATGACGGACTGACGTCTGCCGCTCCGTCAATGCGTCATCGTGTGTGATCCCACTTAGAATTTTGGTTTATTTGGTTAGTTTGACTAGGTATTACCTGAGGTGTCTTGAAAACACTCTGACAGCAAGTAGATCACTAACTTGCTTCCACCAAACCGCATTGGGCCCGCGTGGTGAAGTAATGCCCACTCTCTCTTACCATTATTTGTGAGAGGAGGCATTTTGCCCTGCAGTGGGACCCTAAAGTCCATAACTTACTATAATGTGCTTAGAAATCTGTCTACTTGCCGTATACAATTTTGTTGTTACAAGCAATAAGAGTCAATAACGTCAAGTGCAAATAAAACGTCATACAACCCGGGCGAATTAACTAGGCACCTGGCTCGCACGTGGCTCGGAATTTGACACCCCTCCTAATATCCCCCTGCGGGACCCCGCCGCCGCCGTGCGAGGCCGAAGCACAGCATTTTAGTTACCGTTGCACATGTCCCTGCGCTTTAGCATTTTTGAGTTTTTCTTTCCGAGTTTTCCGAGTTTGAGTGCGAGCCAGGTGCCAAGCTAATTTCTACTTAATCTCTTTTTCAGATTCTCAAAGGGGCTTACAGCTACTACACTCTATTAAGTCAATCACAGATGAAATAATAATAATAACTCATTAATTTAACTAACCATGCTTCATTGTAATAATAATAATGATCTACAACGATAGCATGACCTGCGCCTCCTAAGTGTTCACAAACATCTACAAGTGCTTGCAAATCACAACGCATGCCTGTGTCCTGCAATGCTCTAAGCACTTGAAACGTCGGCGAGCTGCCAATTCAGTATTCGCTAAGGTAATGTCATGTGTCAAACTCATATAAAAATTCAGATTTCTTGACTCACATGACTATCGAGCACATTGGAAATGAATCTACGGAATTCGAAAAAATATTGTCTCAAAAAGGTTAGACCCATAGAGAAAATAACGCGCTCCCCTGGGGTAGAGATGTTGTATCGAACTGTGCACAGATACTCAACTGGGCCTGACGTCATTACATACACATCTAGCGGGAAGTAGCGTATTTAAATGTTAACCCTCCCCTCACCCGTTTTTCACCCCCTTTGTTGGCGACAACATTTTCTATAGAAACAAGCCGATATGCCATCTCTTCATACTCTATGGTTAGACCACAGGGCAAACACTTAACCCGATCGTCTTTGTTTTTTTTTTCAAATTGTAGCTGACTAAAGGACATCTGGCACATAATACCCAAAAATGTCCTTCTATTTTTATTATGGACTATGGTACACTAGAAACTACCTGCAGGCATTAGTTTATTTTATAATGATTTATTAGTTTTTATCATTTTTATATAAAAAAAACATTGTGCTTGCAACACCTCCTACCTCCTCCTACTAAACAACATTGACAGCCATGTTGAGGTTGCTGCTTTTTTATAATTTATTATCTACACTAATATTATAAAGAGGAAAGATTTGTACCTATTTTTGTATGTTTGTATGTTTGTAATGAATAGGCTCAAAAAGTACTGGGCCGATTTAAAAAATTCTTTCACCATTAGAAAGCTGCATTCACCCTGAGTAACATAGGCTATATTTATTGCTAGAAAAGATTAGAAGTCCACCCGTGCGAAGCCGGGACGGGCCGCTAGTTAATAATAAATGATTAAATAACTCGTTAAATAAAAATAAATGATACTATCTGAGTCGTTTTTATAAAACCTCATAATTTATTACACATTTGACTTCAATCAAAACTTCTATACATTTTAAGGTATTTTTTCAAGGGAGAGCGGCGGTTGTCCTTTTCCAGAGGAATTTTACTCAAATTGTTGATATCATTCTTCGTTTCCGAAATATCGAGCGCCAAAATCAAAAATTCGGAAAATATTGATTTTTATTTCACTATTTCGGCCATAACTTTATTTTTTTTTACTTTCTCGAATAACTCTTTTTGCACCTTACAGCTCCCAAAAATACGCGTCTTTTGAGCTTTTTTTGAATATCATATCTTTACAACTCTCCGAGATATAAGGGGATCGCACTTTTTCGTGAAATCTGAGCCTATACTGGAGCGAACGAAAAGACATTTCCAATGTCAGAACTTCGACGATATGAAGGATGCAAGAAGGATGTTACATTTCTGAGCTCGTCGATGTTTTTGACAGAGATGTGACGCTTAGAGAATTGCACTCTTGAGAGAAAACAAATGCACCGTCTAATTGGCACATTATTTTTTAAATAAATAATAAATATCTTGGACAATGTCACACAAATTATCTAGACACATTTAAAGTACCAGAATCTAGCCTGGACTTGTATTATGATGACTAGACAACGATATAGAATACATATATAAATACAAACATCCATGACTCGGGCACAAATATTCATATTCATCATACAAATATTTGTCCCTTACGGGATTCGAACCCGCGACCCACGGCACAGCAGGCAGGTTCACTACCAACTGTGCTACCGGGCCGTCAAATATTATCAGTTCACATTTGGTCATCTGCGGGTTATGCTATCGTAGTCTATGAAAGTATTCTCTTAGTAATAGCAGATATACCTAGTCACTCTGTATGATGAAATACGAGTTATTACTATCACTTGGTTTTTGGAAAGTGCAACATCTGTACGTAGTACTTTTAACTATTCTACTTTAGGACAGACAAATTTATTATTCCAATTAAAAGCACAATAAATCTACCAAAAATAATCCAATCCGCAACGCAGGCTTCGTCAAATATTAATCACACATAATATCTACAGGGTGAAATTGATATCATTGGCATCCTTTTAAACTAAGAGTCTACCCATCAAACTGAACAACTTTTAGTATGGGAGCAAACAGATCGGAGCAAAAAAAATCTGCTGTTGCATACATTTGAGTCGAGTAGGCATTGCAGTTTAGTATGGGACAGCTGATTTTTTAGTTGCTCCAATCGGTTTGGTCCCATAGTAAAAGTTGTTCAGTTTGATGGTTAGACTCTTAGTTTAAAAGGATGCTAATGATATCAATTTCACCCTGTATATCCGCTACAAGCTTCGTCAATGGCAGCACACAAGATAAGATCCGCATGCAAGCTTCATCAGACTATCACTAACTTAATCTAAAGGCACTGCCCGGCGCGACCCTGGCTCAAAGGTCCCAAAGATGCTGGCCGCATTGCCCCTCTGGATAGCCAGAGAAATTCTCTGCACCAGATAGGCTCCCGAGCGTGGGTTCCCCCGTTTAGTTAGCATCCGCTGCCCTATCTCCCTAACGAAGTCCTTGGCATCGACTCCCCAAGGGCCTCCAGTCTCAAAGGCGGCTGGCACGAAATCGTACCCTTGCTCCAGGTTGGCATATATCGTCCGCTTCTAGTTTAGGTAATCTGTTGTTAATTATTCAAGTTACAATTCTTCAATGTCACACTATATTCTTACGCTTCGCCAGTTCGCCACTCTGTCATCATGACCACACGACCACAATAGCTGCCTCATTAGATATGCTAATTACACCGCCAGACATTTTCACGTCTTAGAAATTCCGTGTTATGCAGGATAAGGAGACACGATCGGATCAGTGAATATTCATAACTTCGCGTAGGCATTTCAAATGAAACCCATCCAATATACGGATATACAGGGTGAAATTGATATCATTAGCATCCGTTTAAACTACTAAATAAAAAATAAAAAAACCCGACTGCTTAAAAACTGAAAAGAAAAAAACAAGTTCAGTAGTCTAGAATTAAGTTAAGTTGTACTGAATAACTACACCTTGAAATAGTATTTTGATCGATACACACATAAAACAAAAAATATTAAACTCTAATATGGAACATCGTGGGTTTAACAGTCGGGACCCATTATTGGGAAAATTAGGTCTAGAATTTTTAATGGGTCCCGACTGTTAAACCCACGATGTTCCACATTAGAGTTTAATATTTTTTGTTTTATGTGTGTATCGATCAAAAAACTATTTCAAGGTGTAGTTATTCAGTACAACTTAACTTAATTCTAGACTACTGAACTTGTTTTTTTCTTTTCAGTTTTTAAGCAGTCGGGTTTTTTTATTTTTTAAATAATTTTTTTTATTTTACACTTTTTAGTTACGATTATAATTTATAAGGCGGTAAGTTTCGCGATTTAAAGAGGAAGTTAATATCGTGGGAATTATTAAGTAGCTTGCGGTGGTCTAAACTACTGATTATTAATCCATCTATAGACCTAACTCGCCTCAAAGTTACATAGCATAGGCTTGACATTTCGCAAAAATGCTTGAACTTATATCAACCACAGCTTGGTCCAAAGTAGTTCCCTGTCGTTACTGATCTTAAACTACTTACCTTATCGTTCTATTTTGTCCTGTACTCGAAATGCATCGAATTCTGTCGTCGATTCGATTCTGACTCCTACTCCAAGGACATTGTTTTTAATAGCTTTGTCGTCAAATTCCAAATAAACAGCTTGTTGCAATTCTCCGGGTTTCATCTGGTCCCTCCAAAGAGCTGGCCACTCAATTGTCCTTATACTCCCATTAATCCGTTGACAATCTTCGCAAAATTACTCGAAATCCTAACCCGATTGTCAAATATTTAACGATTCCTTTAGTTTTGTTGGGGTCATCAGAAACATAAATTTTTCGGTTTTTGACCATAATCATGTCTTCTTTTCTACTGATATATCTACCTGCATGTAATTTATATAGTCTAGTTAGACTTTTCCAATATAAATGTCATGTTTTGATTATGTTCATCAACATGTTTAGTAGTCGGAAAAACTCGAATGATTTCATTAAGATCGTTTACGTCTACTCGTCGGCTATCTAATATAATATCTCCAGGTGATGCATTATCAGTTGTCTGACTCTCAGAATTTTTAATATATCCACAAATGTAGTGTTATGTCCTTGTCTCATATTTTGTGGTAATTCACAGAAATTTAATAGATGCCAGAGGTTGACTTCACCTGCCAAGGCCAGGTATCCCTTCAATATCTTTTCTCTTGGGTGTTTGGGGTAAAAACCATCGGGTAGAATCGCTGCTATAATTAATTACCTTTCAAATGATGGTATATTCAGAAGAAATGGTGAATGGTGATTCTTGTAAAACTGGTTATAAATCTGAAATCGAACTCACTTTGGTCACAGCCTGGACAATGCAAAAATGGAAATTGACGAGATGCCGTCAGAGCACATGCGAAACCAAAGAAATTGAACCTTAAATCTTCTTCTTAGGTAACTGCCGGGTAACAAGAGGGTGAGTTAAAATCTTGGTGGAAGGAAGGGAGTGTCAGTACTGTATGTAGTAATAGATACTCTTTCTTATAGGTACTGTGCTTTGGTCCTCTTTTCTATCCAGAAAATTTAATTGAATCATGTTTTCAACGGTTAGATTCACTGCAGAAAAAAAGTATCTACACTGTTATTTGAACTGTACTTATATAGGGTCCTTCTTAATATGCTGATACTTTTTTAAGGGGATGATCAGACCATCAAACTGATCAACTTTCTCTATGGCACCAACATCAAAATCGCGAAAAAAATATCAGCTAATTTTTTTTTCGCGATTTCGATATTGGTCCCATAGAGAAAGTTGTTCAGTTTTGACGGTCTGATTATCCCCTTAAAAAAAAGTGTCAGTATATTAAGAAGGACCCATCAAAAACCGGTTTGAAAACAGACAAAATACGTTCCACCCCCCCCTTAAGGTACACATAATAGGTGGGCAGATTGATCCCGGAGACCAAGTCCACCAGGTTCCAGGGGGGACGCTTCGGAGCTTCGCTCCTACGCGTAGCTCGGCTTTCGGCCTCGCGCTCGGCTCGGCCTGCGGCCTCGCAAAAATTACACGGGGAAAGGGACACGAGAGGTGACGGAGATGTTCAGGCAGTATAAATGAAATATTGGGGGTAACATTTATTAATAATAATTACCCCTAAATAAAATCACTACGTACAATCAGCTTAAAACTACACGAACAAGAAATACCTACTAACCAATCTTTTGACTTAATGAACCGATTGCGATGAAATAAAATCTATATGTTAATCCAAACTTAACTCTATGCATTTGTGAAAACTTCATTCAAATAAGTTTAGTCGTTATTAAGTAAGTATTGAAAATTTAACTGAGAATGATTGCTAACCAACTTTAAATCGTTATAGATCCTAAATGGTCATTCGAAATGAAAAATATTAAGAGAAACCTAAAGATGATTTTTAAATACCTATTCAATGATACCCCACTTAACATAGTGGGTCAATTTTTTTAATTTTTTTTTTTACAATATGACGTCTGGTTGTCGCCATACCTAATTGTAATTACTGTCATGTCTTTAGTGACACTCGCAGGATTAAGACAAATCGATTGACGTAAAAATCAGCAAAATCGGCCCACGCGTTTGGTCTCTAGTGTGCCACAAAGGAACAAACTTACATACATACATACATAGATACATACATACATATATAGGCTGATAAACACATTACCCTTCCTTTGCGTCGCGCAGTCGGGTAAAAATCAGCTGTCCCATACTAAACTGCAATGCCTACTCGACTCAAATGTATGCAACAGCAGATTTTTTTTTGCTCCTATCGGTTTGATCCCATAGTAAAAGTTGTTCAGTTTGATGGGTAGACTCTTAGTTTAAAAGGATGCCAATGATATCAATTTCACCCTGTATACAGGGTCCCACTTAATATGCTGACAGTTTTTTAAGGCGATGATCAGACCATCAAACAGAACAACTTTCTCTATGGGTCCAACATTGAAATCGCGAAAAAAACAGATGTCCCATACATTTGGCTCGAGTAGGTTTGCAGTTTAGTACATGGAGCAGCTGTTTTTTTTTTCGCGATTTCGATGTTGATGCCATAAAGTAAGTTGTTCAGTTTGACGGTCTGATTGTCTTCTTAAAAACCCTATAATTAATGTTTGCGATAAGGGCACCACGTTTCCGAGGCATACAGGATATTGACAGGAATTCTAGGCTTCATCTTCTTCTCAGAACTGGACGATATGGAAACAAGGTGGCCAAATTTTGCGGTATAAAGATATGCTGATGCATCAAAAAGAAGAGAACCTATTATTAAGCTCACTAAAGTAAGCTCACATTTAAAATAATCCAATTTTTTCATAACAATATGCGCAATCTTTTAGCCCATGAACAATTTTACTCAACACTGAAAATAATTGTTAAATGTAATAAATAAAACGTGATATAAATAAGTGAACTTGTATTGAATTTCATAAAGCCTTTTAACAGATTTTTGTTAAATGAATTCCGTGTTTTTGTTTACTCACGTTCTTTGAAGTGTTTCGTTCGATATCAGGTTTATTTTTTGTATGAATTTAATTCAATTACCTACCATTTTTAACAGAGATGAAAAAATTAAAAAAGTTTCCAATTCTTACGTATATTTTTGGACCGCCATTTGTACCCGACGTTCTTTTTATTATTCTGTTCATTATAATTATGGTGTGCAAATAATGAATAATTATTTCTGTTATGTTTTATTTTTATGTGGACATTGATAATGATAATTATTTGTCATCAAATTTAAATGTGAACAACCTATTATAAATAAAGAAAGAATTGCTGAACTTAAGTGGCAGTGGGCGGTGCACATTGCTCGCAGAACCGATGGCCGGTGGGGCTGAAAAGTTCTCGAGTGGTGACCGCGTACCGGAAAGCGCAGCTTGGGTAGGCCCCTCACACGGTGGACCGACGACCTAGTGAAGGCGACGGGAAAACGTTGGATGAGGGCAGCGCAGGACCGGTCGTTATGGCGATCCTTGGGGGAGGCCTATGTCCAGCAGTGGACGTCCATCGGCTGAGATGATGATGATGATGAAAAACCTATTATAAGACCTTTCGAACAGAAAAATGATGAAACATGTCTTGCATAATTATCTAGTCACATTTAATGTGGCCAGTTTATATTCTGGTACCTACTTGTGTATACAAAATATGTTTAACAGGCTTTTATCGAAGCTTTTCAGTTCTCAAAGCACCATTACCGTATTTTATTCTGAAATGTATTTTAGCCTCTACCCTAAAGGTGGAAGGTTCAAACCTGCGTACAAATTATGTAAATATACATTGGGTTGTAAGTAACCGTAAATTCTGCAATCGTGATCGTAGCCGTTGTACGTTATTATTTATTTTTATCCGAAGGGTTTTTTTATTTATTTAATATCAGTTTTGTATTATCGGATTGTTTATTATCGATTTGATTTGCTTTTAGGCAATTTTCCTTTTAAATGTATATGACACATGCGTGATGCATCTACAGATGCATTACTTTAAGGTGTGATTGACACTGAACAACTTTTCCAAAGGAACATAATGAAAATTCGCAAAAGGAAATTCAACTCGTCATCCAAATGTTTGATCACCTGATTGCATTTAGTATGTAGGTAAAGTCCAATGTTTTTTTTCTGCCAAGTTCCTATAGGTTTCAAATATTATTGATTTTTAAACATGTTACAGCCATGTTGTGCTATTTCGAATCAAATTAAAGATTGAAAAATTAAGTCTCGGGCGGGACTTGAACCCGCACCCTTCCAAACCGGGGAAGTGTGTTATCCAATTTCGCTACCGAGCCCACTAGCCAGAGAACGAATTTTTCAATCTGTTGCGTCTTGAGGGGACGTGAGCGACATCTACTGGCAGTTATTACAAACTAGCCAACCCGCAAGTTCAGCATTACAACTGAAATTCATACGGTATAGACTGTATAGACAGAGACTACTGGGTATAGATGACACACCCTGTTCCAATTTCAAATATTATTGATTTTTAAACATGTTACAGCCATGTTGTGCTATTCGCACTTCCCCGGTTTGGAAGGGTGCGGGTTCAAGTCCCGCCCGAGACTGAATTTTTCAATCTTTAATTTGATTCCTATAGGTTTCTTTAGGAAAGTTATTCAGGATTTGCAACTGTTTACTTTAAGCAGTTTTTTTTTTTTGCATTTTTAATGTTGGTTCCATAGTTAAATTTGTTTAGTTATTAACTATTATATATCGCGACCATTTCAGTTCGAATTTAATTGTAATAGAGTTGACATTGGAACGCAAACGTTCACACAATTGCGAAGTTCGAATGTCCGGGTAGACCTTCAGTGTGTTGACGAGATAATAGAAGCGTCGGCAATACTTAAGGTACGATTGGCGAAAGATCTAAATGGATAGCAAAATGGGGAGCAGGCTTATGCCTTGCAATGGGTGGATACAGGCTGATGATGATAATGACTTTGTATCTAACACTCGTTTCCATTTACATGATGAAGTGACTAGTAGTTATAGCGTTTATCAAATACTCGTGGATCCCAATTACATGATGGGGCGACTGGTAGTTATGGCACGGCTTCTGACCACCCCAAAAACGAATCTAGCCGTGAGCCTACATGTATCAGATATAGCTCGACGTTAACAGACCATAAAAGTGAGCCTAAATAATTTTCATCCGGCACTTTTCTGAAGCTTCGCAAGTCCCGGGCGTCTCGAGTTTTGGATAAAAAACCGTCCTAATTCCGTAGGAAGGCGTAATAAATAATAAGATTTTTACTTGGAGGTAGAAAAATAAATAACAAAGCAGTATAAGTAAATTTTTGTTGAGTCTACCAGACATTTATGACAAAAAAAAAATTCCAGTACAGTCTACTATAGTCTTCCTGCCCTTATCCCATTACTTGGGGTCGGCGCAATATGTGGTCTTCCTCCATTCATCTCTTTTAGCCGTCATCTCAGCGCACACTCCCTTCTTACACATGTCATCCCTCACACAATCCATCCATCTTTTCTTTGGTCGTTCTCTCTTCATGCAGCCATATGAATGTGGATGGCTGCATGAAGAGAGCAGAGTCTACTATAGTGGTAGAGATTATATTTATTAGAAAAAAAAATAATAATATGGAATAACGGGGAATCCCGCTCACGGGGGTAAACCCCGCGATGGTGAAACCGGAGCCGCACCTCTTCAGCCGCTCAATGGGATGTTGCCCCAGTGTCGCACTTTGTGCGTGCGGCCGTTTTATGGGGCCCACTCGACGAGTCGGCGAGTCACCGCTTGCCCTATTTACAATTTTGAGACTAGTTGTCAGGGCAGGCGTCCGTTAGTCTCCTCCCATAGCCCAGTATCCATCCATCCAACTTTCACCTCCATAGCCAAGTCCTTATTTTTCCATCGCGGCCATAGCGCCGGACTCCAATAGTCTTTGCACATGGCGGGGATCATCCCCGTGTATATCATGCTGTGCGCTCGGAGATAGTATCCGCCATTTAGATTAACTTGTCTTTTGAACGGGCCTCTACATGTTGGCTTCGGCTCCATGCACGCCTTCCAAAGGTCCGACTAAACTAATCCAAGTCTAACTAGTCTGCAAATTTAAAATAGTTATCATATAATTATACTAGCTGTTGCCCGCGACTTCGTCTGCGTTACCCGGATAAAAAGTACCCTATGTGTTAATCCAGGCCATGGTCTATCTGTATGCCAAATTTCATCAAAATCCGTTCAGCAGTTTTTGCGTGAAAGCGGAACAAACATCCATCCATCCATCTATCCATACTTACAAACTTTCGCGTTTATAATATTAGTAGGATTACTAGATATTTTTCTTCAGGTCTTGGAATTTCAGCCAATATAAAATAAGGTGGTCTTATAGCTAAAAGCTATTTCATCGAGACAACCTTAATTTTCATTATTCTGGATGATTTTCAATCACAACACCGACAAGAGCGTAGCTCTTAAATAAGATGATGTGATGATAATGAGATTTTTGTTAATTTTTAATTTAACTAAGCTGTCGTTGTAATCAAAATCGTCAAAGATTTTTTCATATTCAAAATATTTATAGCTCCACGTTATATTATCATGAGGGATCTCTGAAACTTTACATTCTTTGAGAACAAATTAGGTACGGGAGCTCAGATTGCTTTCAGCGATACGAAGCAGTTTAGAATTAATAGTTCTTTTTATTTCCTTTTATTGTGATGAAAATACATTATTTTTCTTCATTCACCGAAAATTGTGTTATATCTACATTATTATAAAACTAAAACTGAAGTGTATCTTCGTTATCTCAGATTTTTTGTTATTATACTGTAGTTTGCTCTATAATCACACCAAGTTTGACGCTTGTATGATTCGCTCGTTTTTACGATAGAGCGAGAAGAATAAACGTTGATAAAAACTACCTAGTTTCTTGTATGAGTTTGAGTACCTCCATAATTTTCAACTTTTTAACATTTTAAATATTTGTTAACAAATCCGCCGTATTCGCGGATATTCTGCAAAAACTACTAGACCGATATTGATAAAAGTTTATCGTTCAACTTAAAAAGAACTGTTCCACACGACAATTTTATCTCGCTACGATTATGGGAACCGTGCGAACGAAGTCGTAGGCAAAAAGCTAGTGTAAAATAAGGGTGCTTTAAGATTTTTTTTTAACACATACATAATTATAGCCATTCTAGTAAAGGCTTCAAAACAGCACCAAAGGAGAGTGGCGAAAAAGCTTTGCGTTATTAGTAGCAGGTAGGCAGGAAAGAGTATCTATTACTAGATACAGTACGGACACTCCCTGCCTCCCACCAACTTTTTACCTCACCCCCTCTATTGCCCTCTGGTTACCTCGCACTGGTTACTCGTTACCTACGAAGAAGACTTCTTTGGTTTCGCATGTGCCGACGTCAATTTCAAATTTTTGTATGCAGTGTCCGGGCAGTGGTTTAATTATGACATTATCATTGACGTTTTTCTTCTATACAGCCACCAAAATTCCTACAAACACCGACATTATTTTTAATGAGTTATTCAACCCTAGACCCTATTCCAGAGCAGTAGTCATAAAAATGCCATAACAATGCCATAACGTGTCACATCGAACGTGCCTTATAATCACTGGTCATAAAAATTCATAGCGTATACAGGGTGCCTCCAGAATTAATAAATTTTAAGCATTACCCGCCCGACAGATGTTATGTCAATATACGATTATATGAGTTTTTATGTGTGTTTTTTGGATAAAGGGTCTCTTGTTGCGAGTTTTAACAGGGTTTTTAAGGCCACATGTGCTTTAAGAAATACAAGAAAGAGCAGAATATGTAGCAGTTAAAGTACGGTTAATCTAAAAGTTGAAATTGCGAAACAAAAATACACGCATAATCACATATACACTCAAACACGCATACTCATGCACACGCGTACTCATGCATACGCACACGCAATTCCTCGTAAAATACAGAAAACGCAAAACGAGACATTGAGAAGAGACGCAGTTGATGGCAAACCGGTTAACTGCAAATTGAACTTACGATTTATGCTGACACTTTTTAAAGGGGATGATCAGAACTTAAAACTGAATAACTTTCTCTATCGGCACCAACATCAAATCGCGAAAAAAAATCAGCTCTTCCATACAAAACTGCAAACCTACTCGAGCCAGCAATGGTATGGGACAGCAGATTTTTTTTTCGCAATTTCGATGTTGGTCCTAAAGAGAAAGTTGTGTGTTGTGTGTTGTTGTGTTGTTGTGTTGTTGTGTTGTGTTGTGTGTTGTTGTTTAGTTTGATGGTCTGATCATCGCCTTAAAAAGTGTCAGCATATTAAGGAGGACCCTGTCACACACACGCACACGTACGCGCAACATATAGAAATACTTACCAGAACACGCAAAACGTGGCAGTAAGGGCTCTTACAGACGAGCGACACTTTGCTGTCGCGGTGGGTCGCAGAGCGTGGCGCTCATACATTTGATCCTCCGCGACACCCGGCGACAGCAAAGTGTCGCTCGTCTGTGAAAGCACTAAGGCGCAGTGGATGGCAAACCGGTTAAGTGCAAATTGAACTTACGAAACAAAGACACACGCATAATCAAACATATACACATACATACAGACATACGCACGGACACACACACACACACACTCGTACACGCAACATACAGAAACACTCAACAGAAATTCGCATAATATACAACTTTCGATTTTACGTAGATAACTCGAGATATCTCACGTTACGGCGCGGTGTCTTTATGACTACGTGACCTAGTTCAATAATGAAACTTTAAACAACATGTTCTCAACTAGCTTTTGCCCGCGACTTCGTCTACGTGGATTTCGAAAGCTTAAACCCCCGTTGCTCCTCTTTCGGGGGTATTTTCAAAAAATCCTTTCTGTGGAATATGCATTCCACATGTTTCTATCTTCACATCTTCAGGGTATACAACGTGTAAATGAATTAACGCAAAACCTCATACACCCCAACTGATTTATAACAAAATAATTAGATTGAAACAATAATTCCATTATTTTGATAATTAAAATTTAAAGTTATTCGCATTTTAAGTTTTGAGGCAAAAATGATTTGTTGTCATTTCAGCAATGAATGAAAGCTAACGTACTCATGGATACATTTTAATAATCATGTTTTGGTAGTAAGTAGGGTGAGTGTGCCCGTGCGGTGGGTTGACATCGGGTTCAGTAAATTTAAAATTTTACAAAAAACTTATTTAATATTTTGAAAAAAAAACATATTATGTTGAAACCATGATAATTGGATTCTGCTCTCGATTCTCAACAAACTACTTTCTAGTTTTGCGTTAATTCATTAACACGTTGTATAGGCTGTGTGTTGTCCGTCTGTCGGTCAGTCACGGAATTGTTTTATATGTATGAATAGATGGGCAGATAGATACCTAGTTAGACAGATAGAAGATAGATAGATCACGGAATAGATAGATATAATGACATCATGATTAATAAATGTATAATTATGCGAGATAGAACGACACAGAATTTTTAAATAAGTACGTCTTTTTGGACAAGTCAAAAAGATTTCTTTTCAAAACATGCTATTCCTTACACTTAAACATTAAAATTCTATTCACCATCCCTTTTCAAAGCATTCAAACAACATTAAGAGAAGGAAAGACAAAAAATAAATGTCGAAAAAGAATTTGAAATAATCTTATAAGGCTCGAAAAGAAAAAGACATTTTCCGTACCATTTATCTCTGGGGTCATTAAACCCAAATTAAGGTCTAGTTTTGGACAATCTTCAAGTCGGGGCAGAAAAGTTTTAGGCCGCGGGTATTTCGGTGAATAAGTTGGACAAAGATAATTTAAGAATGGAAGTGACTAAAATCACTGCATAAAAAGGTAGATTGACTTTGAACTTTTAAAGAAGTCATTGATTTGTAAAAAGCACCTATCGCTTAAAAGATTACGCTGAAAAGAGTCCAGGCTGAGGTGGTATGGATATGTAATGCAAAGACCCGATGATCACGTGACTTAAGTGAAAAGGGCTCTTTTATTAGTGAGACGCTCTTTTATAAGTAGAGTGGCTCTTTTATAAGTGAGAAGGGCTTTCATATAAGTGAATGGAGCTTTGACATTAGTGAGAGGGGCTTTCACATAAGTGACAGGGGCTTTTACATACGTGAAAGGGTATCTACACTAATATTATAAAGAGGAAAGATTTGTACCTATTTTTGTATGTTTGTATGTTTGTAATGAATAGGCTCAAAAAGTACTGGGCCGATTTAAAAAATTCTTTCACCATTAGAAAGCTGCATTCACCCTGAGTAACATAGGCTATATTTATTGCTAGAAAAGATTAGACGTCCACCCGTGCGAAGCCGGGACGGGCCGCTAGTCATTTATAATTGAGAGGGGCTTTCACATAAGTGAGAGAGGCTTTGACATACATGAAAGGGGCTTTTTTATAAGTGAAAGTGGCTCTTTTATAAGTGACCCTCTCACTTATAAAATAGCCACTTTCACTTATACAGCTTTCTCATAACTCTCATAAGTGACGGCTTTCACAAGTGGAGGCGGCTCTTTTATACGTGAGAGGGGCTTTCACATACGTGAAAGGAGTTTTCACACAAGTGAGAGGGGCTCTTTTATAGGTGAGAAGGGCTCTTTAATTTAGAAAATTGCAGGTAGTCCACTTCTTACAAACAAGTATATTAACATATAATTTTGGGGGCATATCATATTCAAAAACATTTAATTAAACAGCATTTTCACAATATTATGCAGTTATCTATCATAGTAGGCAAACCACGCTCAAAATAACTGTTTCGCTTTCTCTACATCCCAATAAAGATTTCGAGTGAACCTTTCTTCATACTTTAAGTCACATCGTTGGATGTCATCTTTAAACTATTCAGAAAGCTTTTGTAACTTCAGTCAGTGTTTTATTATCTATTGTCATTATAATATTAAAACAACAGAGGAGAGAGCCGGGCTTCATCTATTAAAAGCGAGTTCAAAACTAATAAAAAGTTTAAAATAATATTACAGCCAATGTCTTTCACATAAAGAACATTAATTTGTTTTACTGGAGTTGCTGCGAAGCCAGCATCATTCATGAATGGGCTTGGTGTAATTTATTTAGGCTTGGCTTTAGCAACTACTAGCATACTTACAATTATGTTTGAGTGCATACACATTACAATATTGTTAATTATATTTTCCATTTAACGTTATTAGGTCTGTGTATATATTTTTTTGCTTTTTGTTTTAATGAAATGGTACAACGGAAATTAATAATTGTGATTTGCAACTAACACGTTTGATAAGATAGATATGTTTTCGATACCAGAGCGTCTAGCATGATTTCTCTACACGAGCGCGACTCTGCTTTTTTCCATACTACAAGTCGCGGCAAGCGCGGCTTGCACTCTCCGAAAAGCGCGGGAACCGGTTATTTTGTATGCAGCGAAGACGAGTCGCGCGCGTGTAGAGAAATCTTACTAGACATGCAGTTTTCCACACTCAGCAAATTTAAGAGCATTGGGCTCCTGAAACGCTGGGTCATAGGTTCGATTCCGACGGGGCACACCTGGTGATATATCACTTTGTGCGTTTTCCCCAGTTGCTTAGGATATCGCAATCTGAATCACAAATGATTGTTTGAAAAGAAAGATGATTATGTGCTTCGTATGGCACGTTAAGCCGTTGGTCCCGGCAACAATCTCTGGTGGTATTATACGTTATTTAAAAATCACGTCAGAGGCCGTAATGGGGTCTGTCCATTGACGCGGAGCAAGCTGGCGGAGCGGAGTAACGAGGAAATATTAACCAATCAGGAGCTCGGCCGAGTCTCTGCCGAGATTTTATGCAATCCTGATTGATTAATATTTCCGCTCCGCCAGCCAGCTCGCGTCAATGGACAGACAGCCTTAGGCGGTCTGAAAAAACTCTGACACCAGGGTTAGCCTGCCCACGCTATAAGAAGCAAATTTTTTAATGACCTTTTTCGTCCCATCGTTGTTTTCCCCTTTCCACCCTTCCCCATTCCCCTCTATTTATTAACTAGGTACGATACAGAAAATGGTTCAGTACAAGCTGATGAAAATGTCTAAACCAAATCAAAACAAAACCACCTAGAAAGTCTGGCATGTAATCATCCCCCATACCATTGTATAGGACCATATGGTATGATTTACCGTTGAGCGGCGAGGCTGTCGTTCGAACAAGTTTGTTTGTTGTTCGCAACTCGTTAGCGAGACGATCGGCATATGTGATGGGATACAGTGGTACCGAGGATGTCGAGCTGCAAGGAGAAGCGCTCGCTGTAACGAGGTGTCTCCAGTAATAAAACTGGTCAAGTGTGAGTCGGGCTATTCGCACACCGAGGTTTCCGTACACCACACACAACATATTAAATTACAAAAAAGATTTCCGGGACTTTTAGCGCCAGACTGACTCACACTTAGCCGATTTTTCTTATTTGTTGTTATACTGTAGACCGGATACGGAATAGTGTGATTAGAGAAAGATGTGGTCTGAAAGAAGATGTAGTGACCAGTATTGAAAAAGGCATGTTGAGGTGGTTTGGCCATGTAGAAAGAATGAGTGAAAGTAGGTTGACGTATGAAATTTACAAGGCAAGTGTGAATGGAATGGTTGAAAGGGGTTGCCCTAGGCGCACGTACGCTCCCTGGCCAGGCTCAAGGGCCAGGTGAAGGAGGCCGTGGAAACGGGGGATGGATTGTTGGCCGTGTCATTCGACATAGCCAACGCCTTCAACTCCGTCCCCCATCCCACCATTCTAGAGGCACTTCGGTTCCACGGAGTGCCTCAATATCTGCGGGGCCTCCTGGCCAGCTACTTGGAGGACCGAGCGGTCCTCCTCGTGGACAAGACTGGCTGCCTTCGGCGATACGGAGTCGAGGCCGGTGTTCCACAAGGGTCGGTTCTAGGACCACTCCTCTGGAACATCGGTTTCGATTGGCTCCTGCGGGGGAACCTTCTCCGTGGCACGAGTGTCATCTGCTATGCAGATGACACCCTCCTCACTGCCCGGGGGGGGACTTTTAGGGAGGCGGCCAGTCTGGCCTCGGCGGGCGGAGGCCTCGTCGCAGGGAGGATCCGCCGCCTAGGGTTGAGGGTGGCGCTGCACAAAACCGAGGTCGTGTTCTTCCACGGACCCCGGCAGCGCACCCCGCCTGGCGCCCACATCTCAGTGGAGGGCGTCAGAGTTGAAGTAAAGACCCAGATGAAATATCTGGGTCTAATACTAGATAGCAGGTGGCGCTTCGGCCCGCACTTCAGCGGGCTGTCGGCGCGCCTGTTGAAGGCCGCGGGCGCCCTTTCATGGCTCCTCCCTAACCTGGGGGGGCCCAGCGTGCGATGCCGGCGTCTGTACGCCGGCATCTTGAGGAGCATGGCCCTTTACGGGGCCCCTATATGGGTGGACTCCCTCCATAGGAGGGAGAATGCCGCCGCCATCCGTCGGCCCCAAAGGGCCATTGCACAGCGGGTGGCGAGGGCCTATCGGTCGATAAGTTTCGCGGCCGCGTGCGCTCTGGCTGGTACCCCGCCTTGGGAGCTCGAGGCGTGGGTGCTCGCCAGAGTGTACGAGTGGACAGCGGGGCGGAGAGCGCTCGGAGAGCGCCCCGCCCCGGAAGAGCGGGAGGCCGTTCGGCAGCAGGCGAGGACCAACACTGGGCGGAGGACCTGGCCGCTGCAACATTCGGCCGTCGGACGTTGGACGCGCTCGGGCCAGTCCTACAAGATTGGCTCGAGCGGTCGCACGGTTTCCTCTCCTTCCGTCTGGTTCAGGTATTGTCCGGGCACGGCTGCTTCGGATCGTACCTGCACCGGATCGGAAGGGAGGAGACCCCGTCGTGCCATGGCTGTGGCGCGGCGGAGGACACGGCGCAGCACACACTCGAGGTGTGCCCGTCGTGGTCCGAGCCGCGCCTAGACTTGGTCGCGGCGGTCGGGCGAGACCTCTCGCTTCCCAGCGTGGTCAACGCCATGCTGGGAGGCGAGGAGGCATGGGCGGTGGTCGCCTCCTTCTGTGAACTCGTCATATCACAGAAGGAGGAAGCGGAGCGCGCGCGGGAGGACGACCCTCTCGCGGCACCGCTCCGCCAGCGGAGAAGGGGCAGGAGAAGGCGGTTGCATAACCGTCTTCAGCCTCCCGGTGGTGAGTAGCGGGCGGCAGGCGCGGGGGTGCCTCCGCCCGCATTGCACTACTCACCACCCTAGCGGAAAGGGGAATGGCTGGGCACTCACGGTCATTCTCAGGCTCCTCCCGTGCGGAGGAGCGTGGTAGGGCCCGCCGAAAGGCGGGCGATCGCCGGCGGGGGACAGGACGTAAAGGCTCTGCTGGTCTCCCAGTCCCCTGCCATCCGGGCGAAGCGGGAGTGCCGCTGGGTTATTTTAGTGGGTATACCGGTGACACGCACCGGGGAGTCCCACATACCCCTCCTGTCCCCCAACGGGAGGGGACGCGTAATGCATTTTTTCCCAGCGTCAAAAAAAAAAAAAAAAAAAAAGGCGCACGTACGCTGACCAAATCGGATGCGTACTGAAGAAGGGCCAAATAAAATGTACCCGGAACCGACGAGCTTGTATGAAGAGACTTATGGATGTTGAGGAGGCAAGAGATGTGTGTCACAATCGTAGTATGTGGCGATCTGTTGTCTCTGCCTACCCCAGTAGTGGGACATAGGCGTGAGCATATGTATGTATGTATGTATGTTGTTATACTATAGAGTTTGCTCTATAATCATACCAAATTGGAACCGATTTGCATGGGATTTTCACAGAAGCATAGGACTTAGTTTGGATTAACATTAAGCTTTATATCAAAGATTTAAAGCAAAAAAAGCTGTAAAACTTCCTAAGAATAATAAAATAAAATAAATAAATTATTTTTTTTGGTCTCAGCGAAGACCAAAAAATCTTTGATTTATATTATCGCAATCCGTTTACTCAATCAAAAGTTATGATTATGAGTATCAAAACTCAGGGGTCCACGCGTATGGAGTCGCGAGCGCCACTATTAATCTCGCAGGTAATAGAGTAATACCGGTAGGTGCTATACTTCCAAAGTAATAAACGATCGTGTCATAACTTAATATTTCTTTACAATTATGGTTTTTGCTTGTTACCCCTTTACCGAAATGAAAGACGTTTCACTTCAAAAAACCAGTCATATTTAGAATTTTTGTCATCTTCTTATCTTAGCTTTATGGCAGGTTGCGTTGCGAGTTCTGTCCAATTACTTACAGAATTTTTCGATCTCTCATTTTGATTTAAATCTCATCTAATTTCTGCTAATTAAGTCATCATTCCCACCTCAAACTCCCCCATTCTTCCTGTCCGTAAGTCCCCGACAGAAGTAATTGAGCGGTACCGGTCTCTCTACAGTCCTAATTGGGCCTTTTAATTTTCATTTGTTTTTCCCCTTATATTTTTCAATCGAGGAATTTAACAGGTCTCCCGGAAAACGGTCTATTGTATTGGAAAATTTTATATTGAAATCAATTTAAATACTTTGTAAAGTGACTCGGACAATATTGCTTTATTCACAAATCTGTAGCAAGCAACTACGAAACGGAACATTGTTCCATAGCAAACTAAGAATAAAACTCTTTTTCTTCTTTTGTCAAGTCAATGACAATATGACAAATATTTGCCATCCAAAACATGACAAAAAGAAGTTTGGCGGAAGGCCATGTAATGTGAGACCCAGATGTAGAGGTCCCATACAAGAATAAAACTTAGTAATACGTGTAGAGTGAATCAAAACTAACAAAAATGTAAATTGGTTGTAATCTGTAGAAGTTGGGGAAAGGTATTTCTCCTTATAATTGTATCAAGTGTAGTCTCCTTTTGTATCAAGTGTGTGAAACTCATAATCTTTCTTATTAGATAGTGCACTCAATCTTCTACGCATTCATTGTGCTTATTTTAATGAGAATTCACGATAACCGTACAATATTATAATAATGGAAGAAAACGAAATCACACACACTATCAGTTCAACCAAGCCAAATAGGTACGTTCCGTAATGACCAAAAATATCTCAGTGATAACATTAGATGAAAATAGCTGTCGTGGTTGCGTTTTTCTACTGCTTTGTTGACGATTTGTCTATTTTACTAGTAGTTTCTACTTTTGAATCCGGACTTCTGGAGATGTGGAAGTTTTTTTAAAAAATGCCTTAATATTTTCTGTTTTTAATAATTATCACCGCCGTCCTGAATGGCTTTTAGTTTTCGTAAAAATGGCTGGGTCCAAATCTGCCATTGTTCTTTGCCATCCAGTATTTAGAGGCTTGCTGATGGACCACGTTGCACCAGACATATCAGGGGTTTAGAAATGTCATCCTGTCTACGTTCTACTGCTAGACACTGGCGTCTCAAGAATCAATTTGATAGGGAGCGAGCTATACTGTTCAACTCGGAGTCTAATGGATAAAGAAGCTGTCAGATTTTGAAGCCGCTTTGTTCCGGCGTTCAATTTTAGATCTTTATTGCGAAGAACGTATCATATTGCAGTAAAATCTTGAGCTCGCTTCACTTGTATCAGGTTTTACACTTTGCGACGACCTAACCTAGACAAACATTTTTGCTACGCCATGGCTACGCCCCTTGGCGGGAGGGGCGCCAATGTCAAGTTTCTGCCTTCATTCAACATCTCAGGATCATTCAACCTCTTTTTGTACCAAAATCACTGCATCCAACTTGAATGCAGTGATTTTATCTGCTAGCTACAGCGTGTGGGCATCAGATGTGAGATTAGTGCGTTACGACACGATTTCACATAGGTATAGTAACTGTTCAACGTGATTGAAATGACAAATGCATTCAAGTAAGAACATAATAATTACGCTAAGAAAGGTTAACTCTCTTGTTGTCAAACATAGTTCTTACCCTCAGGAATCTAATGAAACACGAAACTGCAACAGGGGTTGGATGCAGTGACTATTTGGTAGCCACAAGGTGTGAGAATCAGATGATCTTATGATGATGTTGATGTTGCCTAATGAGAATTTTGTCGCCTCACGACTCCGGTCTGTGTTGATGTTGTTCAAAGTCGGATATCACATGACACGGAGCTATGTTAATCCGATAGACGTGATAATTGTGGAAACAAATCTAATCTGAAATAGGAATTATCCCCACAGCGGGCGAATAATTGCCTATCTATGATTTTGGTCTCATATTTCGTTGATATTTGTTTCGGATGTTTGGATTATTATCTAGTTTTGGTGCCAGTTAATTTTATTATTAATGTCGAAATATAGATTGTACCAATATTATTTTATAATGATTTTCTTTTCTATCAGATTTTGGCTATAGCGACTAAACTCGGATTAAAAAATTCGGCGACCAGCCTGCGTAACATGACAGAGGTGAGAGTGACACAGGTCACTTCTAAACGTCAAATTGGCGGTTATGTCCATAGTATCTCAAATTTGACGTTTAGAAGTGACCTGTGTCGCTCTCACCTCTGTCATGTTACGCAGGCAGTTTTGACGTAATTTATGAATGGCTTAGACATAATTGGCTACTTGACAACTAGTCAAATCAGCTACTCTTTATCGGACGTCAAAACATGCGCTTTGTATGAAGATTTGTACTAAATATTGAGTTGTGACGTCATCAACATTTTCATTACTTTTTATAGTTTATCTTGTTATTAAAAATAGTATTCAAGCTAAAATCTCAATGAAAATGGGAGTTTAGCGTTATTTTCTAACCCTTTTTTTATTGAGTAGATAAAAATAAAATATATTGAATGTAGTCAAATACCCAATTATGAATGGATCCATTCATATTATGTTACATCAAAATTGGTCGTTGTTTGAAGAATTTGAGTTTACTTTAGTTACATAGAGCACAATAAATACAGTACAGCAAAAAATCATCAAGAAACAAATCACTAAACAAACGTTCAAACGCTGTAAAAAAAACCTTCAAAGAGCCCACTCGAGGCCAAGTACCTTGGAAGCTGGACGCATTTCCTCTTTGAATGGCAAAGCTAAAGCAGTCAGTTATGCAGGATATTTTACTATGAGTGTTTTTTGCACACAGTTACCGAGCACAGTACTCTCGCAACCTTACGCTCCTGAAGGCACGGGAAACTGCAAAGAAACAAAAGGAAGCAGAACTATGTATATTATTGACCTCTTATATGCACGCATAAGCACAGAATAGGTAATAGTATCTTTATAGTTCTACATAGCATAAGTGGAAGAAAAGGAGGTAATTATGTCAGTGAACACAACTGAAAAGGTGCACATAGATGTGAAAATTTGCAAGAGTGGCAAAGCACTGGGCTTAATCTCCCGAAGAACTGACAACCGATGGGAATTCAAAGTTTTAGAGTGGATTCCATGAACTGGCAATATCGTAGTGTGGGAAGCCATGCGGCCCGCTGGACCAATGATCTAATAATATATACACCACTAGTTTTTAATTACTAACGTAACTTTAAGGGTGTATTCAGACCATGAATCTAAACAACTTTCCCAAAGAAACATGGGTCGAAAAACGAGAAATTTTTTTGGACCTCCCATAGAAAATCGATCGGCCGATCCGCACTTTTGTATGGAAGGTCCAAAAAATTTTCTCATTTTTCGACCCATGTTTCTTTGGGAAAGTTGTTTAGATTCATGGTCTGAATACACCCTTAAAGTTACGTTAGTAATTAAAAACTAGTGGTGTATACATTTGCTTACATCTAAAATAATAGGTGACCGAATTATTTTTAACATTTTGAATGTTTGTTTTTGGCGTTGGTTTTTTTTTTAATTTGTAATTTAATGTTATTTCATAATTTTTAAAGTTACATGAAAACTGCTGAACTGATTTTCATGAAACAAAGGTAAGAATACTCTCGGAAAAATTAGCTTTCTATTAAAAAGAAACGCATTGAAATCGGTCCACTCGTTTGAGAGCTACGATGCCACAAACAGACAGACAAACAGACAGACCAACATACGCGTCAAACTTATAACACCCCTCTATTTGCGTCGGAGGTTAAAAAGGTAGCGGGGAGCGAAAAGATGAGAAAGGCCGAGGATAGACCTTTGTGGCGTGCCTTTGGGAGAGACCTATGATCTTCCCGTGGGAGTCAAAGAATATTTTTTTAATTTTTGTACGATCAACCAGTAGCCACCCATTAGCACTTGACCCTTGGAACCCTAAGAACGCCAAAAGTGAACTATACGGAGTATATATACTGGTACTCATTTGTTATAGAGTTACTGGCTATCTGCTTGGCAGTACAGTCATAAGTTTATGTGTATTATAGTTTGAACATAACAGTCGTAAATAGCATACTCAGTTATTGTCAAAACAACCTAATCTCAGCAACATGTTCACTTTAATGTATGCAACCTATTTCTGGTACAAAGTTGTCCAACTGTTTTGGGGAGTTACGAAAATTCTGCTCAGTTAATAAAATGTGCTGATAGTGTAAATTTACATCAAAGTAAATTGAATGGATGGAGTCAAAGCTTCAAAAAAAGGAGGAGGTTCTATGTTCGGCTGTATGTATTTTTTTTAATGTATGTTCACCGATATTTTCGGCCATTGTGAACCAATTTAAAAAAATCGTTTTTTTATTTAAAAGGGTATACTCCCGAGGTGGTCCCATTTAAATTTCGTGCAGATCTGATGACGCGCTTCGGAGCTATACAGGGTGTACAATAAAATGGAACAGCTACTTAAAGGGGTGCTTCAGACCATCAAACTGAACAACTTTCTTTATGGGACCAATATCGAAATCGCGAAAAAAAAATTACTGCTGTCCCATACATTTCAGTCGAGTTATGTTTGCAGTTTTGTATGGGAGAGCGGATTTTTTTTTCGCGATTTCTATATTGGTCCCATAGAGAAAGTTGTTCAGTTTGATGGTCTGAAGCACCCCTTTGAGTAGCTGTCCCATTTTATTGTACACCCTGTATACAATAGAACTCCTCAAAATTTGACAGCAAATCGTCTGCGATTAAGGCGTAATGAGTTTATAAACTCGTAAAAAATCGCTTTTTCGATTACGTTTTTTCCATTCAAAATGTAATAATTTTGATTTGAATGAAATATATATTATAGTTGGGGATATTTCCTAGGCAGGAAGGTTATTCAGTACACGATTGGAACCATTTGGCTAGATAGAAAAACATCCCGAAGTTACCCCTCTTTCTTACTTTTAATATCATTTTATATCTAGAAGAAACTGTATTTACGCAAATAAAATATACTATTATCTTGGCCATAACATAAGCTTGGCAGCTAGGTATATTTCGTTTACTTTACTTTATATACTTCAACACAATTCCAAAATATCTACGAAATTTCGAGCGTCTCGCCATTTTGCCGATGCGATACGCCATTTTAGAAGCGCGGCAGCGCTTGTAGAGGTAAGACCTATGTCAAACTTTTCTTCAAATTTCACGTCTTATTTTACAACATTTCCGGCTTTTTTCT
Organism: Agonopterix subpropinquella; assembly: GCA_922987775.1. Taxonomy (NCBI): domain Eukaryota; kingdom Metazoa; phylum Arthropoda; class Insecta; order Lepidoptera; family Depressariidae; genus Agonopterix; species Agonopterix subpropinquella. The sequence goes on from OV277714.1 coordinate 2,659,522, forward strand.
GTATTAATATCTATATAAATATTTCTAATATTGCTCAAATTGTAAATAATAGCTGTGATTATTGTAGATATAACTAATTTGTAAATTTATTTTTGAATTGTAAATTATGTAGGCAAAATGACAGTTCCATCATAGTGCCACAGTTCACGAATATAGCTTTCAGTAGGACAACACCAAAATGACTCGTGGTGCTACGAATTGCTAAACTGATGTAGGTAAAGTTGTTTCTGTAGCGCATAGCGAGGCATCCTAAGAGGTAAGCGGTTCCCAAAGTGTATCTTAGGGTTTCGTGGAAAACAGTAGGGTTCCTTGAATCCAAGAGCGGATACTTACATTTTCTGAAAAGGGATCGTCTTGCGAGTTTAGCTTAGGTATTTTCTCATTTTATACTTTTATTTCCCACTGTACAAAGAAAGTACACTACAATTAAAAAAAATACTGTAATAAAAATTGCTTTAATATTTACAATTTAGACTATTTTATTTAAAATATACCAACAGATTTTGTACTGAATAAAAATTTTTTGACAAAAAATTAAAACCGACTTCAAATTTCAAAAAGTACCTAAAAATAATAAATATTGCAGCCGATGAATTTTACGTTAGCATCTATAAGAATATCATATTTCATATTATTTCATATTTATTTATTCATATACAAATTACATTGTGTTTGAAATAAAAGCTAAAGAAAAACCTAATAAGTTACATATAAAACACAGAATAATATTGAGTATAAATTTACAACAACAAGTCAATATAAAATTCATAATTTACATATTTTTTCCGTATTTCATAAATATTCAATATTAAACTGTAGAAAATAGACTTTGGTATGTATTTAACACGTATTTATTCATAAAAGATAAAATACACCGGACTCGACATTTGACAGAGAGGAAGTGACAAGTAGCGCCACAACGGTGCCTAAACCTTAGAACTAACCTTAAATTAAATCGATCGATCATGTCTACATTCTTCCAACATCCTCCCTTAGACATAATCCCATATTGGACGAACAGAAATCCAGCTTTGAGTGTGACGTCCCCTTGGTGAGAGCATCCGCTACCATTTGGTCCGTTTGTATGTAGCGTACTTGAATACAGCCACCAAGTACTTTTTCACGAATGAAATGATGCCGCACGTCAATATGCTTTGTTCTGGAATGATAACCATCAGTACCTGCAAGTTTCAAGCAACTTTGATTATCACAGTAAATTACCATAGCTTCATTTTTCAATTGTGGCCACAATTCTTCTTGAAATTGTTTCAGCCATAAGGCCTCTTGTACACATGATGATAAAGACATATATTCAGCCTCCGTTGTGGACAGAGCGATAGTAGGTTGACGTCTCGAGTTCCAGCTAATCGATCCTCCCTGGAACTGGAATGTGTACCCTGTACAGGATCGTCTATCGTCTTCAGAGCTCGCCCAATCAGCATCACAATAGCCATGCGTCATTGACTCATTAGGCTGTTTTTTATAGCGGAGTCTATAATTTACAGTGCCTTTTAAATATCGCATTACACGTTTAAGTGCAATCCAGTGCTCTATTTCTGGCTTGTTGTTATATTTACTCAACATGTTAATGACAAAACTTATATCCGGTCGTGTAACTTGAGAGATGTACAATAGGCAGCCAATTATTTCTTGATATGGAATATCATGTAAAATTTTATTCTCTTCTGAATTCTTATGAATGTTTGCATTCATATCCATGGGAGTTCTTACAGACTTACAATCATTCATCCCAAACTTATTTAACACTTCTTGTATGTACTTTTTTTGGTCTAAATAAATTATACCTTTCTCCCTGTCCCTCTCTACATGAATTCCAATACAGTAACATAGGTCTCCGAGATCTTTCATTCTGAACCTTTTATTTAGTTCCTCCTTGGTATTATTCTTGGATTCTTGATTATTGGTAAATATCAACAAATCGTCCACATAAATCGCTACAAATAGCATATTATTTTCACCTACAATTTTGTGGTAAATGCACGGATCTAGTTTAGACTGTAGAAGACCCATTTCTTTCAATGCTGAGTCTAATTTTTTGTTCCATTGCCGACTGGCTTGTTTTAGACCATACAATGATTTTCGTAATAAACATACTTGCTCTCCTTCTTTATACATAGGTGGTTGAGTCATGTATATTTCCTCTTCAATGTCACCTTGAAGGAAAAGCTGATACGGCATCCATTTGGATTATGTCTAGGTCATACTTAGCAGCCGTTGCAAACAAGTATCTCAGTGATGAAAGTCTAACTACCGGTGAAAAAACTTCATTGTAGTCGATCCCCTTTTTCTGAAAACATCCATTTATCACAAGTCGTGCTTTATATTTTATGATTACTCCATTCTCATTTGTTTTAGTCTTAAAAACCCACTTACATGGTATAGCACGTTTGTTAGACGGTAGAGTGGTAAGATTCCATGTGTTGTTGTCTTTCAAAGATTTATACTCTTCATCCATTGCCTCTCTCCAATGCTGAGCATCAGGGCCAGTCAGAGCTTCTTTAACCGTTTGTGGATCTGAAATCGGTGTAACACACATGAAATTATTTTCTCGTAGGCGTCGCTGGTGTGATCTCAATGTGACATAGCTGTCATGAACATCTCCACTATCATAGTCATCACTAGTATTCGGGTGGTATGTTTCCTCATGGTCATCTCTATTCATTACACAGCTGTCAAATGAATTATCTGTATCACTGCGAGGCGATAGGGTGTCATTTCGTGACTCACCCTGTGAACCGTCACCCACAATCAAAATCTCTTCCGTCTCCTGGGAACTACTGTTGGACCCTAAACTATCATTGTTACCATTTATAGGGATCTCAACGTGATTAGGCAATGGTACAGATTCCTCTTCTTCGTTATTTGTATTCTTTAGATTTTCAATGAATATTACATCTCTACTTATTAGAGTTTTTTTAGTATTTGGATCATACAGCCTGTATCCTTTAGTATTGTCACAGTAGCCAGTGAATATTAACTCATGTGACTTACGATCCCATTTCAAACGTTTTTGCTTCGGTACATGTACCATTGCCTTTGATCCAAAAATCTTTAAATGTGAGATATTTGGTTTCTTACCTGTCCACTTTTCGAATGGTGTTACATCGGCCAGAACTCGTGATGGTGATCGGTTCACAACGTGAGCAGCAGTAGCCACTGCTTCCGCCCAATATGTTTTTGGCAGCTTTGCATCAAACAGCATACATCGGGCACGCTCCACCAACGTTCGATTCATGCGCTCCGCCAGCCCATTCTGCTCCGGTGTGTAAGGAGTGCTTGTCTGGTGCTTGATGCCGGAATCTGCCAGAAACTTCAGAAAATCCTTGTTACAGTATTCTTTCCCGTTGTCTGTTCTTAGTATTTTTATTCTTTTTTCCAATTCATTTTCTACTTCATTCTTAAATCTCTCAAACACTGACTTCATATCCATTTTGTTCTTTAAAAAATATACATATACTGTACGCGAGTAGTCATCTATGAAAGTTATGAAGTATTTTGCACCACCAGCTGACGGTGTCTCCATTGGACCACATAGATCGGAGTGAATTATTTCCAGTAATGTATCTGCTCTTGAACCAGAATGCGAGAACGATAATCTGTTTTGTTTTCCTTCACAACAAGGTATGCATACTAAATCTTCTTTCTTGTTTGTTAATTTCATACCTTCAGCACAAGATTCTAACCTCTTCACATCTATCATATTTTAATGCCCCAAGCGTCTATGCCAGGTATCAATATCAGCTTTATTTTCATTTAAAGTGGCAGCATAAACCTTTCCAGCAACAGTTTCTAGTTTATACATGTTATTGCTTAGTCTAGCTGTTGCAGTAAGGTTCCCTTTTGAACTGTATATGTTGCAGCCAACATCAGTGAACTCAACCTTACAACCATTTTTGGTTAACTGGCTTACAGACAACAAGTTTGCACTGAGCTCCGGAATAAAAAGAACATTTCTTACCTGAATCATATGTTCAGTATTCATTACGTTGGTCTGAATGTTTACATTACCCATCTTCTGCACGGAGACGGAATCATTGTTTGCCACCATTATCTTCTGGATCGGAGGTGTTTGTAAATCATACATCCAGTCTGAACGCCTTGACATGTGCATTGTTGCGCCTGAGTCTATATACCACTCATCCTGATTGACGGTGCTGTAAGCTGAAAAAATGGCTGAAAAAACATTGTTGTTAGTGTTGTTACTGTTGGGATTATTTTGAGTACACTGGTTTTTGAAATGTCCATATTGATTGCAATTATAGCATCGTGGCCCTCTTGGCTTCTGCTTTGACTGATAACTATTCGCATTTTGGTTATTTCTGTGCTTTGTGAAATAAACGGAAGACTCGGAAACTTTGACTTCCTGTAAAAGTTTTGTCTTTATAAAATCTGAGGTAATTTTGAGGCCAGAACTCTCGATTCCCATTATCATTGGTTTATAATCGTCCGGTAAACCTGCCAGCATGAGAGTTCCCAGCCACTCATCATCAACTTTAAAATTTATGTTTCTCAATTTGTGAGCCGTACACATAATTTTATTGACATATTCCTCTATGCTAGCACAACTATCCAAAGATGTGTTTATGAGATCTTTTAGTAAACCAACTTTCCTTGACAGCCCGGAGTCCTCGAAAACATTTTGAAGATTTATCCACACTTCACGAGCTGTTTTAGCGCTTTCTAAGTGAATGTAGTTTATTGGTTCCACCAACAAAATTATTTTTGACTTAGCTTTTATGTCACTCTTAGCATCGACTTCCTCATCTTTGCCCGGCTCGACGCACTTCCACAAATCTTCGTGCTCCAAATACGATCTTACGGCGAACTTCCATGTATTGAAATTTTCTCTGCCGATCAATTTTTCAATTTGGAGGTTATGTGTAGCCATTGTGCACGCGGGTTTTTCAGTTCCGTATTTTTCGCTTTTCGGTAATAAATACTATATATTTATACACAAAGGTATTAGGGACGGCCCATAACCTGTAGAAAATAGACTTTGGTATGTATTTAACACGTATTTATTCATAAAAGATAAAATACACCGGACTCGACATTTGACAGAGAGGAAGTGACAAGTAGCGCCACAACGGTGCCTAAACCTTAGAACTAACCTTAAATTAAATCGATCGATCATGTCTACATTCTTCCAACATAAACAAGTATTCAATTTTAAATTAATCATAATTAGTAATGTCAGAATTGAATTCATCATTTTGTTTTATCGAAGTCGCTGTCAAGCCTGTACGATTCGAGACTGAGCTTGCAATAATTTTTTGGCTAGGCTTGACACCGACTACAATAAAACAAAATGATATTCTTAATAGATGCTAACGTAAAATTCATCCGCTGTAATATTTATTATTTTTTACTTTTTGAGTTTTGAAGTCAGTATATTCATACTTTGTTAAAAAATTTTTTTTTTTTAATTTTCAGCTTTGGTGTTATATTGGGTTAACATATCCGTTGGACATGTAAAGGGAACATGAACACGAATCTTTTATTTCAATCGTCGATGATATGCTATAGATCTTTGAGGAGTCTATTGTCTATCTCCGAAGCCCTTTACCAAATCTTCATCAAATTAAAATGGGACCACTTTTGAAGTATGACCTAAAAGAAAACTTGAACACGAATCATTTATTTCAATCGTCGATGATAGGCGATCTTTGAGGAGTTCTATTGTCTATCTCCGAAACCCTTTACCAGATCTTCACCAAATTAAAATGGAACCACCTCTGAAGTATGACCTACTAAACAAAAAAAAATATCAAAATCAGATTACTCCGTAAAAAGTTATGCGTACATACATAAAAAAAATATATATATATACAGGGTGTAACAAAACACCCTAGTAATACTTAAGGGGGTGCTTCAGACCATCAAACTGAACAACTTTCACTATGGAGCCAACATCAAGAAAAATAAAAAAATCTGCTGTCCCATACATTTTAGTCGAGTCGGTGCTGCACTTTTGTATGGGATAACAGATTTTTTTAATTTTTTCTCGATGTTGCCCCCATAGTGAAAGTTGTTCAGTTTGATGGTCTGAAGCACCCAGTTAAGTATTACTAGGGTGTTTTGTTACACCCTGTATACGCGTCGACTTGAAAACCTCCACCGTTATTTGTTTTGTTTTCGTCGGTTAAAAAAGCGAACAATTTTGGGCGGTGCCACAAATGGCAAAACAATCAAGATTGTTGATTTACAGGTGCGTACCGACTTCGCGTGGCAAACCATCGAGCATTATCTCGCGCGGCAGCCGCGCACTATCCCTTTACACCCGAGACGTATGCGAGTAACATTTGAAAAATTCTGATGACCGCGCAAATTAATTTTAGCGAACGCAACCGGCACTGATCGCTCGTGCGAGTGCTACTCCCGCCTTTCAAAGCGCCCTGCATTAGTTTTGATGCTTCAATAGCCGGTGATTAGACTGAAAAGGTGACTGCGTTTTTTGACCCTAGAAGGCGCTCACGTAAATATGAATTTTTCTCAAACATGCTTGGAAATGTGAGCATTATTTTGACAACCTTCTTCGAGATAAATCAAAATTGCTGTACTGGCCAAATACATGCGTGCAGCGGCCGGCAATGTTGTATGAAAATCCATATCTGTCGTGTTTTGCGGCCAAATAAATTACATAGTAAACTCATATCTGTAACTACCGCCCTATCGCCATTACTTCCATTCTCTGTAAAGTCATGGAAAGAGTACTTAACAGTAAGTTGCTGTCATACCTAGAAGACAATGATCTACTCAGTGATCGCCAATATGGCTTCCGCCGGGGGCGATCGACTGGGGATCTTCTTGTGTATGTCACGCACTGCTGGGGCGAGGCCATCGAGAAGCACGGTGAAGCACTGGCTGTATCACTTGACATCTCGAAGGCCTTTGACAGGATATGGCACGCTAGTTTGCTGAACAAGCTTCCCGCTTATGGCATCCCCGCTGATCTTTGCAGCTGGATATCTGATTTCTTGAGAGAACGGTCGATTAGAGTTGTCATTGACAGCTGCTCTTCTGACCTTATGGCAATTGATGCTGGAGTTCCTCAAGGGTCTGTTCTCTCCGCGACACTTTTCCTGCTGCACATCAATGACCTCCTTGTGTCAGGTATTGTTGGGTATGCAGATGACAGTACTGTCATGGAGAGATATGTATCTGGCGCAGGGGCCAGCGGGGATAAAATACGCTCGCAGGTGAGCGGTAAATGCGCAGGTAAATGGTTGAGCGGACAAACTTGACTTTAAGTCTTGTCTCCCAGTGGGGTGACAATAATTTAGTCAACTTCAACGCCACCAAAACACAGGCTTGTCTGTTCACCGCAAAAAGGAGTCCGTTTAATCTGACTCCTACTTTCCGGGGTACATCTGTCCCTGTTTCCGACAGTCTTGGGCTTCTGGGTATAAGCTTGACCACGAAACTCAACTTCGGCGCTGACATCGAGTCTAAGGCTCAAACTGCGGCCAAAAAGCTGGGCATCTTAAACAAGGTGAAGCGGTACTTCACTCCTGGACAGCTCTTAGTATTGTATAAAGCTCAGGTCCGATCATGTATGGAGTACTGCTGCCACCTGTGGGATGGCTCAGCCAAGTATCAACTTGCCGCACTCGACTCGGTTGACCGCAGAGCCAGGAGGCTCATTGGCGATAGTAACCTGGTGGAGGCCAAGCTTCATAGCCTAGCCCACCGCCGCAGAGTGGCCTGCTTGTCGGTCTTCTACAGATTGTACTTCGGTGAGTGTGCCCTTGAGCTGCATGAGCTCATCCCACCTTCCCCTTTCTACTATCGGACTTCCAGACGCACCGCGGGATATCACCCCTTCTTGGGTGACATCCCACATATCCGCACCAAGCGCCTTTCTGAATCTTTTATAATGCGCACAGCCAAGGAGTGGAATGCCTTACCTGCGTCAGTATTTCCGAGTACTTACAACCCGAATTCCTTTAAAGTACGAGTGAATAGGCATATTCTGGGTAAGCTCGCTACATCTACGACCCCATCTTCGTCCTGAGGACTGGATTGAGGTCAAGAGCAAACCCATAGTTAATAAAAAAAAAAAGATGTCTTCCCGTATAATTTTATGAATATGCACCATAGCTGCGTAGTAAAAATTTAGGACGTGTATTATTGAAGGCTGTAGATTCCAAACATGGAATAAAAGTGAAAAGGGTGTTATGGCACTTTACACCTTTATTCGTTCGGGGGTGCGTTATATCTAGGGTTGCCAACCGTCCCGCGAGAGGCGGGACGTCCCGTTTCTAGACCCTATGATGATGCGTCCCGTCAAAGATGTGCGCGGGACGCCAATTGTCCCGTTTTCTGGCTCACCTTTCGGGTAGTAGGTGTGAACTCAGTTGACTCGGAAGAAGTGGTTTAAAATTTTAAGTTACTTTTCTAACCATGCCGTTTAAATGCAGAGTTCTAAAGACGTATTAATTTTCTGTTATTTTTGTAAACTCATCGAAAAAGTTTACTTAATTGTCTGATTTTCGTTTCCGATTCGAAAGCTAAAATGTACAAAAACTGTGACAATACAGCTACGAATGGGGAATTCAAGGGCTTTCTTAAATTTTATAAAGAGCTTTTACCTACCCGAAAAAATAAATAAGTATGCCGTTCTATAACTTTTTTTTTTTTTTCATTTCATCCTTACCAAATAATTTGACTAAGTGTAAACAAAAGGGGCTGACTTGAAGATTCCACAATTATTACATTTTATTTTTATTTGCCTTATTGATTCTACTTTTGTTATTGATTTTTCGACTTCTTATTATTTGCCAGCTGGGTGGGTCCCGCTTTTTATAGCCACGTCCCGCATCTTGGTTGCAAATTTCCCGCTAATCCGTGCACTAAGGTTGGCAACCCTAGTTATATCCATTAAAGACTCTGCAGGTGCATGTGATTCTGATGACAATACAATAATATGGTATTATCCAGCTGATCTGGTGATGGAGCTGGAAGGTGGCTAGTGGAACTCTTGGATGGCTAATAGTATACTCATCGAATTTCAGCTTGTTAAAATCATCTCGATGAGTGCTTTTCTTTACAGTTTTGTAACAAGTACCTATTTAATTATGGAGCTGAATAACTGTTACAAAAACTGCTCACTGGTATTTTCAATTTGTGTTTCTCAACCGATTGCTTCCAAAATCAATATCTGAGGGTCCGCGTGGACCCTGAACACGAATCCGATGTCAGATTGAAGAAAAGGGTCCACTTTAGAGTCAGTATGACTCATCCTAAGCATCTGTAAAGCGTAGTTGTGGCAAGGCATGCCTTATTTTGCCGAGTCCAGCGCTGCACCAGTTGGTTGAGTGGTCTCGGTACTCGCCTCCAGAGCAGAGCGGCGGTTTGGTGCGGTTGGCGCGAGTTCGATTCCGGTCGCTAGCAAGGTGGCAAGGAGCTCGTTGCGAATATTCCTAGGAGTTCGTTGGGACTTTATTATTTAATATATATATATTTTTTGTTTTTTGTTTTTTGCTGGCGAATTGTCACCTAACCCCAACTATTAACCATCTTTTGAAGCGTGTAGTTTTAGCAAGGCTCACTTATAGCATATAATTGATGATTTCAAACAACTTATTCAATTGCCAATGATTTGTTTTCAACTGTTGAGGAGTTCCATTTACCTGTTTCCAAAGCCATTCATCAGATCTTCATCAAAGAATTACTTATGCCAATAGCCTACAATAATACCTATAAATAACTTTAACTTTGTTATTGGTGTTGTTCAACTGGTATCAATTATATGACATGTTGGTATACTGTGGCATCTTGAAGAATTATTGAACACTCTAATATTTAAATTCAAAATTCGAACGAATTGCTCGCGATCTCCCCTCAGACCCCGCACCTCACCCCCTTTATCGGAGCTTAGCCCTGCCTTCACGTTGCCTTAAACCATTTGCTTCGTTTCAATGTACCCTTTCCGTGTATAACGGATTCGAACTAAAATTATTTAATCACAGAAAGTTATGAAATAATTTTTTTTTACAAAAAATTAAAAACCGACTTCAAAAGTAAAAAAAAAGAAATAATATTTCAGCCTATAACTTTTACGTTCGAATCTATTAGAAAATTAATTTGTTTTATTGGAGTCGGTGTCAAGCCAAGCCAAAAAATTACTGCAAGCCCAGTCGCGAATCGTAGGTACCGGCTTGACAGCGACTTCGATAAAACAAATAAATTTTCTAATTGATTCGAACGTAAAAGTAAAGCTGAAAGTAAGAGCTGAGCTGAGCTGTAAGTTAGGCTGAAATATTATTTCTTACTTTTTTACTTTTGAAGTCGGTTTTTAATTTTTTGTATATATTTTTTTTAAATTAGAAACACAGAAAGTATAGGCGCCGTCGGAGAGCACTTGGTATGTCATCACGTTATGTATTTAAAAGTATATCGAACGTTTCGTCAAAGCAAAGGCAATACAATTTTTAAGGACATGATCAGACAATCAAACTGAACAACTTTCTCTATGAGACCAATATCGAAAATGTACATTATCGGATGGAAAAAAATCTGCTGTTCCATACAAAACTGCAAACCTCCTAGACTTAAATGTATGGGACAGCAGATTTTTATATTGCGATTTCGATGTTGCTCTTCTGCAGTTGATCTCCTGAATAAAAACTGCCAGCATATTAAGAAGACCCTATATTAAACGATATAAGTTTTGTGGACTCCACTCAAGTATTTGGTCTCAAATTCTCGGATCAGAATTTGGTGCCCTGGTTCATTAAAATTTACTGGCTGGCTATATTGCATAGTGATCTCAGAGGATAGTAGATTGACCTAAATACTGGTCGTACGTCGAAATAAATGAAGCGAACACTTATGTACGGGACATGCTTTCACGGATTCCTTTTGGACTAAATTCGCAAAAACGCTTGGGAGTAAATGAAATGAGGGAAATAAAAGTTGCGATACTTTCAAATCTAGTTGCGTTTATTCCGATCCGAATGCATAAATGAGCGCTGCATACAAACGAAGTCTGGTGATATTTTTAATACTAACCATTTAAAGTCAATGGAATTTTTCAAAAACAATCAAGAAACTAATCTATTTGTTTTTATGAAGTCAGATTTTCGTTAAAATATACAGTTTTAGTGCTAGGATTAATTTAAGATTTCTTTGGAATTCTTTGAGGCACTGTACTATCAGTTTAAAATAACAATGTGCATGACCTCGTCTGCAAATGTGACGTCACTCAATCACACGAACTTCACTCGAGTCATTCAAATGATTATTTCCTTTACATATAGAGTCTATATTCCTTTACAACCGAGTGAAGTTATCGAACGGCCCTTCAAGGTCATGCACATTGTTATTTTAAACTGATAGTAACTTTAAAACTATACATTTTAACTTCTAGATTATTTCCGAAAAATTTCATTAACTCTAATTGGTTAGTATTGAAAATATCGCCAGACTTCGTTTGCATGGAGCGCGCGGAGCGCGCTCCGAATTATATTCAGTTCAAAACTAAACTGGACAAATTATGCAGTTTTCAATAGATTTGCGATTTATTTCAATTTCGATCGCCACTTCAGTCTCTCTAATCTTTAGGTACCTTACTCGAAAATAATACATAAATAAGTAGGTATGGTAACTCGTCGATATGTGCATCTCGTCCATCTTAACTAAAGGTGCTAAGACTTGGTCTTTGACTGAACATCAGAAAAGTCATTGGGACATTTTAGCCGTATGCATCCGGAGGTGGACCATGATGGCCACAGAATGGGTTCCACGAAATAATTTCCGACATCGAGGAAGACCCAAGAGAAAATGGAGCGATGATTTGAATAACTTCCCTTCCTGAACGGTTGGCTCAAGTTCGCATTGCATAGGAAGGCAAAGAGAGGGGGCCTTTGCCCAACAGTGGGATATAAAATAGGCGAAATAAAATAACCACAAAGCGATCATGATAGAGCACTAACCCGTGAAAGATCGATACGGTATAATAAATCCTCTTTTTCTGCAGGTAGCCTGTGTCCAGCAGTAGACTTTTTCTACTTGATGATGTTGGAGAAAATGCAAAATTTAGAAAATAAGTAACTTTTCGTACCTCCGCAGAACATAGGACGAAGTTGATGCGGCCATGTGAAATTAATTAAAATTCTGGAGCGCATCCAATGCTGAATGTTTCCACAAGCGCAACTGTAACTGTAGTGTCTAACCACGCCAAAACATACGTTGTTATATTAATAATAAATTTAAAATTCCTTCGTTCTAAATACGGAAATGAATTATCTATTCATTTTGGCGCACTGCCAAAGCCGAGTTCGGAACCAGAACTAAAAAAGAAAGGAAATCGAACTGAGAATGATTTCTTTCTTTATTTTTTGGTATATCCGTATTCCGTCATATCCGTTCGAATATAATGGTAATGGGCATCAGTCGTCTCATATTAAATCCTGGAAGATATGGGCTGGTCTGTACAGGGTATAAACTTAAAAAGGTAATTAATTATAGCAGTGATTCTACCCGATAGAATTTACCCCAAACACCCAAGAGAAAAAATATTGTTGAATAATGTGTTTTTTTGCGATCTTACTTTCAAATCTTTCAATTGAAGCGGGATGGCTAATTGCAAAAGTTTGCTCGTTAGAAAGAGAGGCTTGCTCTAGCTCAGGTTATCAAACCGAACAATTTCTACTATACAGAGTGTAAGGAAAAGTATAAACAACATATTCTACTCATCAAACTGAACAACTTTTACTATGGGAGAAAACCTGTCAGAACAAAAACAAATCAGCTTTCCCATACTAAACTGCATTACATACCTTATTCAAACGTATTTTTTTTTATGTTCTGACCGGTTTGCTCCCATAGTAAAAGTTGTTCAGTTTGATGGGTAGAGAATGTGGTTTATAGGTTAATGATACTTTGCCTTAAATCTTGAATTGGACAGCGAAATCGCGAAATAAAAATGCTGTTGAGTGGGTTTTTTTGAATAATTGAACTTTGTAACAAATACGTAAATCTGTTTCAAAAACCAGACAATGCATCAAAAATTTTGCATTTATTCTCAAATTGTCGGCCAAAAAGTGGAATATTAAATACGGTTTTGTTTACTCCAATATGATAAATGTGTAAACGAGACTCGTTTATTTGCTTTTAACGAATGAGTATCAACTGTTTTGGAATGATAAAAGTCATTTTTGGTTAAATATGAGCACATATTTTTCACTTAAATGCAGTGATGTTTAAAAGCCGTGTTGACTGAAATGAATGACCAGGGTACAAAATATAACTGAAAACATAAACGTAATAATTCTCTTGACTATATTCCCCGAGGAGGGGCATTAAAAAAACCAACAAGTGCGTGTCACACCGAGGATTCCTTACGTCATCAGTCAATATACATATTATTTGTGATGTATTTCCAATAAGAGCATGCATGAAAGGACTAATATAATGAATGTGGTGGAAGCTAGAGAGGTTTTCAGGATCGTAGCAGGTGACACCAACTGATGACTGACCGCCAAATGAATGACAATAATAGCATTTTTAGGTATTTATTGAAACGAAACAAACAATTTCTTTACATTATAATTACTATCATGTGATGAGTTCATGACGTTACGAATGTTACGATGATAATTTGTAAACTGTATTCTAATATTAATGCAACTATATCAAAAGACTATCGATAGTTTCAACATTAGACATAATCTGCATACAAATGCATACAATGCATGAACCATTATCACACAAGCGATTTTTGAGCGTAGGTGATTTCGCAACTATACCGCAACGACATCGCAACTGCTCCGTCACGATACGGTACCGTTCCATCAACGCCTACGCTCAAAAATCTTTTTAAAATATGCCACCTAAGACATCAAAAAATCACTAGATCTATCTCTGAAAGCGGCAACACTCCATACGGAATCTAATTCCGAATCAGGATTATTCCGGATGTGTGTGGTGGGCCTTAGGGCAGGCGTCATAATATGTATGTGTATGTATGTATTTACAATACAAATGTTGTTTTCTTTCATTCAGTTTGAGATCCCTTGCGTGAGCCCCACTCAAACTTGGTGGGTTTATATTATTTTGACACTGGAAATGTCTTTTCGTTCTGTCACGAAAAAGTGCGATCCCTTATATCTCGGAGAGTTGTGAAGATGCGATTTTCGAAAAGAGCTCAAAAGACGCGTATTTACGAGAGCTGTAAGGTCCAAAAAGAGAGAAAGTCAAAAATGAAAAAAGTTATGGCCGAAAAAGTGTTTTTTTTTTTTTTTTTTTATTTTAGCGTTCGATATTTTGGAAACGAAGAATGATATCAAAAATTTGAGGAAAAATCCTTTGGACAAATTTAGTCAGCTACAATTTGAGCCTAAAACAAAGACGATGCCTTGTAGCCTAACCTTTTTGAGACAATATTTTTTCGAATTCCGTAGATTCATTTCCAATGTGCTTGATATTCGTGTGAGGCACGAAATCTGTGAATTTTTTGTATACTTCCGAGTTTGCCAAATTGCCTAACAAAATTACCTAATGGTATAGATAGTTAAAGGTAAGACACAGACATTATTACCATTATTTCTCTCCACTCATCATCTCAAAACAAACGTCCCGGCATTAAATTTCACAAATTAACACGTTTACTGCTATAGGAGGCTCAAAAGGCCTCTTCCCCCCGGCGGCGGTTAGTAATAGCATAGAATAAATAAATTATACACAACAGAGGGTCAATGCCCATACTAATAAAGTTGCCACCTTCTTATATGAAAACTCGCGCAAGTACAGCGATGGTGGTGAGTAACCGGTACTACAGCAATGTTTAATTACGTAAAAATACGTGTTAAACACATTTGTTATTAAAATTTTTAAGAAAATTAATCTATATAATTTATTTCCGTGGAACAAAACTCTAATAATAGTGATCTAATAACGTTTAATTAAGATGTATCTCTCGTTCAGGCCAGTAGCGACATCTGTTTGTGCCAAGACTATACTTAATCTAAAATGTATGGAACTGACCAGACATGGCAATTATTGCCATGTCAATAGCTAGGTAAGTTCGCGCACTAACTATTATAGTTAGTGCGCGAACTTACCTAGCTATTCCAGTACCTAAAAATCCGACGTATAACATAGTTTTATTAAGAAATCAACAAGACAAATTAAGTACACAAAATACGCTCCAAACGCCTAATCTCGTTAGATATTTGATGAACCCAAGAAAAACTAAATATATTTGGAAGTAATAGAAATGAACAAGAGAGAAAGCACAGTCTTAACAACAAAAATTACAAAAAGCTAAAAGAAAATCAGGCTCCAGGTGATCGGAGTTCAATATTGATCGGCACACCAACTACAGATAAAATATTGAGGTAGTTTACTATCTGTCTTATTCTCTTTCTGCATTTGTTTTCCAATGCAGGTCTCTTCAAGGGCAGATTAAACACAGGCTTTATCTGGGTTGGCACTATAGTCTTTCCATCACATGATATCAAGCCAAGCAAATCGTAAATTAACGAAATAATTTAACACTTTAAAATACAAGGTCCTTCTTAATATGCACACTTTTTTAAAGGGATGATCAGATCATCAAACTGAACAACTTTCTCTATGGGACCTATATTGAAATCGCGAAAAAAAAATCAGCTCGTCCATACAAAAGTGCAAACCTGCTTGGGCCAAATGTATGGGACAGCTGATTTTTTTTTCACGATTTCGATTGTGGGGAACTACTACAGATGTCCAGCACCCACAAGTTATAGCAAAGATGCCAACAGATGGCGATACCGTCGCTCGCGGAAATATGCTCCATACAAAGACAACGTTCATCGTAAATACGTTACTCGTAACCTACTACAAATAAGGTTCACAATCGAATGCAAGACATAAATCGCGCAAGACAAATAATCACAGAGATTCGATATATATACAAGGTCCGACTAAGAACTGTTGGACCACGGCCGGTCCCCAGGCTTCACACATAGCCTGGTGGAAGATCTTCCCTTTTCAATAGAGGAACATTCCCAAGTAGCACCTCCATACGATGTTGGCCCCATAGAAAAGTTGTTCAGTTTGATGGTCTAATCATCCCTTTCAAAAAGTGTCAGCAATAGTCAGCATATTAAGAAGGACTTCGGAGGACTTCTTATACTTAGTCAGCTTATTTATACGTAACTATGCTTTGAAAATTATAAGGGGCCTTATCAACCTCCTATCGCACAAGCTGCTGCAAGAAACGTGTTAAATAACTCATCACATAAGTTCAAATAGAAATGTCATTTACCGGTCGACAACGGGCGCGTTTACCCTAACAAACTTGTCAACGCGACGTAGGGTCTACACGTGACCTGTCTACCTTACTTCCAGCCCTTATTAACTATAGCAAAAGTTATATTGTTGGACGGTATTGTACAAAAGAAAACCATAAAACATTTATAATTCTTAATACGAACGAAAAAAAAACGTACCTATATATATTTTTTTTTTTAATTTATTTATTGTATGAAAAATTACAAACGATTTGACAATTGAACTTCCAAAAACCATCAGAGGTTTATCCGGAAGTGCAACATAAACAGTACAGTTACATCAGTCAGATCACAATTTTGTAGGTACTACTAAGTAGATACAGTATAGGTAGTTAGTTACATTTACATTCAATACAAAGATTTACTTCGTTAGTTGGTAGGTACATAAAAAAGTGATTTGATAGAATACAAATAGAATATTAATATGATATAAAACTTAAAAGGTAGGTAGGTACATCACTACACAGTGAACATAACAAATAATAAATTCCGAAACAAGTTTATTATTTAGGGTTAGTTTGAACAAAGTTATTCACATCCACCCACAGTAACTCGGTACATTTTTGCTGTTAAAGTTTTGATATACAGTGTGATTTTAATTTAAATTTGAGATTAGAACTAGTGACACCGCTTTTGACAATCGGATCAAGGTCGTTAAGGAGTCGAGGAACTATGTAGGAGCAGGTGCGTTCCCCGTAGGTATTTTTAGCTCCAATGGTGACTAGTTTTTTATTTGTGACTGATCGTGTTAGTTTCGTGTGGTTGATTTCAATTTGGAAGTTTCTGTTGAAAAAGTTTTCTTTTAATAGATTTAGGTGAACTTTCATATGTACTGGAATGATGTTGCAGTGTTTAAATATCTTGTTAGAATCATCAGCACATTGTATTATGATATATATATATATGATTCGACTTATATTAATAAACGATTTTATTCAACTTCAAAGCTATCTAACTATCTATCTATTTAAACTAGCAATGGATTCTTGTAATTTTTTCTCATATTTTATCTCATTATGAACTTTAATCTACAATAATTTTATTGGTCAAATCAGATATCTACCTACGCTACGTACTTATGAAAATCTATATGAAAAAAGCAATCAAAACTGACGAACATAATGTAATTATTTTGAATGGTTGGGAGGAATTTGCAGTGCAGTTCAATTTTGCCTCTACCTAATCTAGTCCACAATCAAGCAGGCCTGAGCATAATAATATATTTATGTATGTACGTGTTCGTATTCATATTGACTAAGTCTAGATGTCCATAGATCTGAAAATCTCAATTTGGAACATATTGATGTCGAAACCACTATAAGTCTTGATTATTCCGACCAAAGAATCAGAACCTAGTCTAATTAATGTACCGTTACAAATATTGGAATTTACTATGCAAATGTCACCCGTCGAAATCTTCTTTAAATTGGACCATCTGGAGTGCGATTTTTGAATCTCATTCACTGAGTTCAGCAGTTGAAAATGTCAAAACTAATGTGGAGATATGCATCTTTCTACTGCTTATTTGACTTTCAAAAATCATACTTCAGGAGTGCGATTTTTGAAAGTCAAATCAGCCGTAGAAAGTTGCGCATCTCCACAGTAATTTTGACATATTCAACTGCTTGCTGAACTCAGCGAATGAGATTCAAAAATCGCACTCCATATTGTCAATGACTATTATAAAATTTAACTTTGATAGTACTAAAAGGAAACATTCAAAAGAATTAAAGAATCTGTGATGTTCAAAGACCATAAACCGAATACAATACAAGCAATTTAAGACGATTATTTGCCAAAAATGTCGTTTTACCCCGCGAATTGAAACATTATTTTTAAATAATGGTTTCCGTCGGCATACTTGGCTTTAGCGCCAACATCAGAAGTGTAATCTTATTTTCAAGCTTTGTGATGTAAGATGTCATTCTTAAGTTGTTTATATCTTGGATATTGTTATTTTGTATCACAGATTATTATCTAGTTTTTATCAAAGTGTTAGAATCCAGTCCATAATAATTTTATTGTCTTAGAATAATAGTTCAGTAAATCTGGTTGGAAAATGATACCCTAAACCTAACCTTACAAAAGGTCGGGTATCCGGGATTTTTTGATATGTTATACAGGTAGAGGTCCTTAATAAAAATATAAGTTTTCGACCTTGGGGTCCAGCCGCGGACTTTGGTGTGACCATAAAACAACGAAAATTTTGAGACTTTTTCAGTAAAACTTAAACGTTGGGTTTTAGAGAAAACTTGTTTACTAACGGTTTAAACAAGACCAAATGCGCTACAACTTGATAGTTGAATCATCTTTACATACTGAATAGTTACCAAGATACAACACCTCAAAGTTTGGAGAGGAAGGTATGACTAATTCCTTAAAAGTTTTTTTTTAAATGCTATCAAATTTAGGTTTCAGTGTGAAGATGTTTAGAAGAAGTATAAATAATGCGCTACAATATCTTTTTTGAATCATAAGATGCGACACTTGTAAATTTTCAGTTAGCGATCAGCCCTAACTGCCCTTATTTTGAAGTCTCATATCTCGGTAACTATACAGTATAAAAAGATGATTCAAAAACCCAAACTATAGCGCATTTAGTGCTGTTAATTCCTCTAAAACATAATTTTACTCTAAAACCTACACTTTAGATTTTAAATAATGAAAACTAAAAAAGCTTCGAAATTTTCGTTCTTTTATGGACATGGCAGAGCCCGCGGCAGCACCTCAAGGTCGAAAACTTGGATTTTTAAGAACCTATACCCGTATAACATATAAAAAAATCATGGATACCGGACCTTTTTCAAGGTAAAACGTTTACTTTTACTAGGCTATAACTAACGTCCAAAGGATAGATGCGGTGGATTGGTAGACTTCATAATACAGGGTCCTTCTTAAAATGCTGACACTTTACTAAGGGGATGATCAGACCGTCAAACTGAACAAATTTCTATAATTTATATGGCACCAACATCAAAATCTTGAAAAAAAAATCAGCTCTTCCATACTAAACTGTAAACCTATTCGAAGCCAAATGTATGGGGCAACTGATTTTATTTTTGCGATTTTGTTGCTGGTCCCACAGAGAAAGTTGTTCGGTTTGATAGTCTGATCATCCCCTTAAAAAAGTGTCAGCATATTATGAAGGACCCTGTATAAATACGCATCAGAATTTCTTCTATCAGCGTATTATGTTGGTTGAATGGCTAGATGATAATGTGGAAAATGTAAAATATCTATACAGGGTGTAACCAAACACCCTAGTAATACTTAAGGGGATGTTTCAGATCATCAAACTGAACAACTTTCACTATGGAGCCAAGATCGACATCGCGAAAAAAATATCCGCTCTTTCATACAAAACTGCAGTACCGTCTCGACTCGAATGGGACGGCAGATTTTTTTATTTTTTTCTTTTCTTTGGCTCCTACTTTAAGGGGTGATTGTACCCATCATACTGAACAACTTTCCCTACGAAACCTATAGGAAAGTAGCATAAAAAAATTTGGACGTTTCATACTAAATACAATCTGCTGATCGAACATTTGTTTGAAAAGTCTAATTTTTTTTTGTGAATTTCCTTTCCATATTGAATGTTGTTCAGTTTGATGGTCTGAAGCACCCCCTTAAGTATTACTAGGGTGTTTTGTTACACTCTGTATACAAACATCCAGAACTCGGGGACAAATCTATTAGTCTAGCTCTAGTAGTACTTACAGAAACTCTGTTGTCGTAGATTATAGTTTCATAACCTAAATTACACAAAGGTTACGAATTAAATGTCCCTTTCATTCGCAGTTGCAGACAAAAGGTAAAATTAATTAATTGCATTGTTAACAATAGCATAAACACATCCGAATATCCTTTTCCACCTCCAGTCCGGGAGTATTTAGAGATTGTCGTCGTGCACGAGAAAATTAGTTTCATGTAAGTACTTATACTAAGCTCAGGTTACATTTGTAGGTACTACAGGGTGTTAGAGTAAACAGTTGCATTACTTTAAGGGGTGATTGCACCCATGATTACTGAACAACTTTCCCTAAGAAACCTATAGGAAATTCGTAAAAAAATTGTACTTCCCATACTAAATGCAATCAGCTGATCGAACTTTTGTATGAAAATGAAACAAAAATTGCTAATTTCCTACAGGTTTCTTTGGGAAAGTTGTTAAGTATCATGGGTACAATCATCCCTTAAAGTAGTGCAACTGTTTACCCTAACACCCTGTATACAGAGTGTAATAAACCACTCTAGTAATACTAAAGGGGTGAATCAGACCATCAATCTGAACAACTTTCACTATGGAGCCAACAACGTAGAGAAACAATAAAAAAATCTGCCGTCCCATACATTTGAGTTGAGACGGTACCACAGCCCGGACACTACATGCTAAAATTTGAAATTGACAAGATGACGTCAGCCAGCACATACAAAACCAACGAAATTGAACCTTAAGTCTTCTTCGTAGGTAACGAGGAACCAGTGCGCGGTATCCAGAGGGCGATAGAGGGGGTGAGGTAAAAAGTTGGTGGGAGGAAGGGAGTGTCCATACTGTATCTAGTAATAGATACTCTTTCTTATACTGTGACGGTACTGCTGTTTTGTATGAAAAAGGGTGTTTTTTTTTATTTCGATGTTGGCTTCATAGTAAAAGTTGTTCAGTTTGATGGTCTGAAGCACCCCCTTAAGTATTACTAGGGTGTTTTAATACACCCTGTACAGGGTGTAAGGAAAAGTATCATTAACATTTAAACCACATGACATTATGACATACTCTACCCATCAAACTGAACAACTTTTACTATGGGAGCAAACCTGTCAGCGTGTAAACAAAATCTGCTGTTCCATACTAAACTCCAAATCGAACGACTCAAACGTATGGAGCAGCAGATTTTTTTTGCGCTGACAGCAGCTTTGGTCCCACAGTAAAAGTTGTTCAGTTTGTTGGGTAGAGTTGTGGTTTAAAGGTTAATTATACTTTTCCTTACAATCTGTAAATGATTATTATTTCAAATAAAATGATCTAGGTATCTATCAAGGGTTCGGATCTTCATCTCAGCCGATGGACGTCCACTGCTGGACATATGCCTCCCCAACGATCGCCATAGTAATGACCGGTCTTACGCAGCCCTCATCCTACGGGTTCCCTTTTTCGTGCCTTTTTGGACACCAACTAATTAAATGTTCTGATATTTGCAATGAAGTTTTCGAACAAAACAAAACAAATGTGACCCAATTTATTAGTTTAACTTTGCAGAAAATCAAAGAACCAGAACAAAAGCTCAATACAGTAACGAAGCAGCAGCGAAAGACTTCAATTTATTTCGTAAAAAGCTAAATAATAATACAATACAACAAACTAAATACAAAAAATACAAATAGTTCACAAAATCTGGAGCGTTGCCGTCCTTTTTAATATGCTGACACTTTTATAGAAAGTTGTTCAGATTGATCAGACCATCAAACTGAACAACTTTCTATATGGGATCAACATTAAAATCGCGAAAAAATAATCAGCTGTTCGATACAAAACTGCAAACCGACTCGAGCCAAATGTATGGGACAGCTGATTTTTATTTCGTGATTTCAATGTTGGTCCCATAGAGAAAGTTGTTCAGTTTCATAAAGTGTCAGTATATTAAGAAGGACCCTGTATAATGGTGCCGAACAGGCTAGCAGCATTCCCCCTCTGAATAGGACCCATATATTCTAAGTCGCTTCTTCAAAAGCTTCCTCGACTCAACCTCACTCAAGGTTACCTTAAAGTTTTCCTCAACCCATCCTCAAAATCTATTATTCTCAGTCATAACCTCGAGGTTCGTCCAGCGAGATCGAGTCAAAAAATTTGCAATAATGGTGCAATTTTGGGTCTTTTGTTCCTTTTTTTCACAAGTTTTAGAATAGCAATAGATAAATACGTGCCATAATTTTACGAAAACTATGCTTCTACGACGTTTACGTATCTGGAGGATAACTTAAGGCAGGTTGCGAGCTACCTTTAATTTGATGTTTCTTTCCTCCACTCTTACTGAGGAAATTCCTCAAGTCGAGTTCGCTTATGCCATTTTTGATTTCAAATTTGAGTGAGCGTATGTCAACTCGAGTGAGGAAACATCAAGGAAACAACTAAGAATACGGGTGTATTCTTTGTGTCAAGAAGCTGCCAGCGCTGTTGCGGTCCCTAGAGGACCCATTAAGACGCCCCGTGAGGTCTGCAACATACTTTTGGGCCTCTGGACCCCAAGGACCCAGCATCTTCTCAAACCTATTGGCGTGAACGCGTAGCCGCTGGCGAAATCACGTTTAGTTTGGAACAGACGATTTTTATTTCGGAATTTCGAAGTTTGCTCCATTGGATTAATCATTGTGAGAGGAGCCATGTAAGTGTGCGTATCGAGTCAAGCGGTTTCAGTGTCGCAACTGCTTGGCTACTGTTCAAAAATATAAGTTGTATTGTCAACATTTATTGAGTTTCATTTTGACAAACTTCTCGCAAACGTATTGAGTCCCGACAATAGAAAATAAACAGAAAAAACTGGTATTTGTTAGAATTATTGATTGTGACCGTCTGAGGAAAAATTGGGGCTAAGTACTGGGACGCAGTATTATAAAATCTAGCAGTAGTATATGCTAGTGGCTTAGTTATGCTGTCAGAGGTGTAAAAGACTGCAGAGTATAAATATTGGGTGAAAGATGATGATTGTGTAAGAAAAGAGTGCTTTCTACAGAAATAAAGAAAAAAAGAAGAAGAAGTTCTTTTAAAGATAAATGGAAGAAAATGACTTATTGCGCCAACTAGATATTAGAGCCAAGCCAAAGAATTATAATAAGTTTGAAGAGAATTATTGAAAAGCCTCATTCCCCTGAGAGAAGTAAAAATAAAGCTTTAAATTACGCCACTTGAAATACTCGTCATACTTGCGTGCGTCCTCCATTCTTTAAAGCTTGCTTTCAGTTTTGATATATTTATTCATGTGGTTGGAACGAGATCTTTCTGGCAACCCGAAAGGAGATAACTGTCACGAATGGCATCCCCGAATGTGTTTGTGTTTATGTTACGAAACAACCGTTACAGTCGGAAATATGACTTCCACAATGCCTATGTCATGTCATTTTCAATCACTGCGTCCTGCTAACCAATGGTGCGGAATCATGAACCCTGACGATAGGACTAGTTCATCAATTCAAATTCGGTCTCGCAGCGAGCTATGGAGAGCTATACTAGGTCTTTAAATCTGAGATCACCAGGAATGAGATAAGGAACTAAATTGGTTGACATTTTAAGCTGAATTGGTAATGGGCTTGTCATATTTGCCGAATAATTGACAACCGATGAGATGTCAGAGTTATATGTTATTATGGGGTGTTTAGTGGAGACCACGAAGGCGTAGTGTAGGATGCCTTGCGACCAGTTGGACTGACGACCTGCAGGGAACGACCAGAAGAGAAAAGTCGAGGATAGAGTTTTGTGGCGTGCCTTGGGAGACGCCTATATTCAACAGTACAAGATAATAGGCTGATGATGCTATCATAATCGTCATGTATGTTTTTGTTTGTATTATATTAATTGCTCAGTCGTATTACTGTTTGTTACAAACGTACTGTGGTAGTACCAAGTACAATGATAAAGTTTTTTTATGACCTACCGTTATTACAGTATCAATTGTTAGGTCAAATACCTTCTTCAATAGTTAGATATTGCGTTTGAATAAAACCTTTGGCGTACCTACTCCATCTTGAATTGATTTGAAAATTTCTTTATGATTTTTTATCAAACAGCAGTTTTTGAATTGATTGTTTTCAGTGATTTCTTTTTTAAGAGAAGCCTTCTCGTTATTGTTGCTACAACAAAGATTTCAAAACTTGCAGTAGTAGCATGGTTCAATTTAAGCAGATTTAGGGTTTCAGGATTATAGTGCAAAAAGTCTTTTTCTATCGAGTCTAGGTCATTCTATATTTTCCGGCTCAGTATGTTACTACCAGGGCCAGGGTTTGCCGATATATATCAGCGGATATATATCAATTGATTCTTATCTTGATAATATATCAATTGATTTTTTCCTGTTTTCTGAACTATAAATTTTGGAGATTAATGTTTCCCCTTGCAACACGTAGTGAAAAACTACAATTCAGAATAATTTAGATTGTTTTCCAAAATGGCAATCTCATTTAAAGTTGGGGAAATCCCCTTCAACTTACCAGTACGGCTAGCTTTTTATTGAAATTCAAAACCTAAATTCATATCATATAAGGTTTATTATACGAGCTTATTACACGGTTAGCACTATTGGCAGGTTTCATAAGCAGGGATGTATTTAAAAATATAGCGTCCCTGGGCAAATATATTTGCAAATAGAAACCAGAGCGAGCAAAGCGAGCTTGACATTTTTCCGCAATACGGCTTGGCTGTGATTGTAATTCTGTCGAGCTCTATGCATGCAGTACACACGGCGATACGTCAAGGTATACAAAACCAAAATGTATCATTCTCACCGATCCCCGCTACCCCATCATAGTCCGCGTAGTCCCAGCAACGCCGAGGTCCGTACCCCTTAGGGGTGCCCCTTGGGCAGGTTGCTTAAGTTCTTTCATTGGTTCGGTAGACCAACCAGGGCGCTTCGCCGTCACTGGTGTGGTCCCCCCATAGACCGCAGTAATAAGCAGACGCTATACTCTCTGAGTAATAGAGTATTGGTCAATTCGAAAAAAAGTAATTTATTATCGTACACGTAAGGGCTCTTACAGACGAGCGACACTTTGCTGTCGCGGTGGGTCGTAGAGCATCGCGCTCATACACTGATGTGACGCCGGCCGTGTGTACAAATAAAGAGAAACCAGAGCGAACGAAGCGAGCTCGAAATTTTTTCACAACTTGTCTGGGATGTAGCCAGAAAACTGTTGACTGAGTGTGTCTGGCACTTCGGGCCGCCCCCCTTGACTTGGCCGCCCCTAGCACTTTCCCATTTTACCCTTAGGAGAATATACGTACGCCCCTGTCCATAAGCTCCGTAGTTTCATCCCCATGTGTGGTGTGTTTTCTGTAATTTTGCCCCATTATTGTCTCGACTCGTTCAACATAACTATTAGCTCTTTTTCACAACTGGATGGTTCATAAATTGAAACACAAAAGCCTACATTAAAACAAAAGTGCTCAAAAGCCATAACACTCAGTACTGCGATTTATTGCACGCATATCCGCTATTTAATACTACAAATTATCAGAGTTACACTATTTCCTATGTATATTTTGGGATCTGAATAGGTGACTATTATCAAATTAAATGTTTATCAAATAATTTAGTCGCTGTCTCTTTCTTCTCGTCACTCTTTTAAGCAGACAAGGCTATCAATTTCTGTATAATATACAGGGTGGTAACTTAAATGCGTTAGGTGTTGGGTGGTACGGACCATCAAACTGCACAACTTTCACTATGAGACCAACATCGAAACGACGAAAAAAAAATTTGCTGTCCCATGCATTTTGCTCAAGTAGGTTTGCAGTTTTGTATCGAACAGCTGATTTTTTTCGCGATTTCGATGTTCGGCCCATAGAGAAGAGTAGAGTTGTTCAGTTTGATGGTCTGGTCCCTTAAAAAAGTGTCAGCATTTATTAACTCTTTCGCGGACACTGATCTGGCTATAGCAGTGATAACAATAAAAGTTCTATTGTGTCTCGTTCAGTGTCCGCGAATGTGTTAAGAAGGTTTAATTAATATTTGGATCGAGTCGCCATTGACGTTTCTATGTTCCACACAAAACAATTATTCGAGGTTTCTTTTTTGCTACTGTAGTGGAAGTTATTTAATTTGATGTTTAGCACCCCCTGAAAAATATAACGAATTTAAGTTAAGGGGCTATGTGAAAAAAATAGGATTCTTCAAAGCTTCATATATCATGAAGTACTAACAGTAGAAGTATGATTTTCGGATATGTGTAAATTGAACATATAATTGAAGTTTTGATTAGAGCCAAAACACGATTAAGATACATTTTCTCGATAGAAAAACAAGCCAAAGTAGCCTCTGTTTTTATCTATAAACGCTTGGAACTGCTAAACGGTGAATAATAGAAACACGAGACTTGATTTAAAAAAAAAGAGATTGATATTTTCTAAATGTTGATTAGAGCAGAATTGAAATAACATAAATAGTACAATCACAATTAAATAAAATTTGATTTGCGCTCGATTCGCTTCAGGCGCGCGCGGCGCCCCATCTCTTTCTCTCGCATCAGGCCGTAATATAAGCTATCCCACGCCTGTTTCGCTTTAATTATTTTTCGACATAGGCCCTTAATACCACCTATTTTTCAAAATACTTTTTTTGTTCCTACATAAGTAGCAACCTATAAAATCGCCTTATATGCCAACCATTCTTCTGAAGAACTAAAGTGGTTGACATAGCTCAGAAAATTAGTAAGCTGAAATGGCAATAGGCTGGTCATATCTGCCGAAGAACTGACAACCGGTGGGGTGTCAGAGTTCTAGAGTGGAGACCGCGAACTAGAAGGCGTAGTGTGGGACGCCCTGATGCCCGCTGGACAGAGGACCTAAAAAAGGTAGCGGCGAGCGACTGGATGAGGAAGGCCGAGGACAGAGTTTTGTGGCGCGCCTTGGGAGAGGCCTATGTTTAGCAGTGGACGATGATAGGCTGATGATGATAATGATGACATATTCTTCTTTATTAAAAAATGTCTTTCTGAGCTTGAACAAGCTTGGCCAATGCTAAATGCAAATTATCGTTGGTAATGTTATTATTCACACAAGGTTTTATACAGGGTGTAACAAAACACCCTAGTAATACTTAAGGGGGTACTTCAGACCATCAAACTGAACAACTTTCACTACGGAGCCAACATCGAGAAAAAATATTTAAAATCAGTAGTCCTATACATACAAAACTGCAGTTTTGTCGTCCCATACATTTGAGTCGAGACGGTACTGCAGTTTTGTATGTATAGGACTACATACAAAACGGTTACAACGTGAAAGAGCGGTTTTTTTTTTCGCGATTTCGATTCAATTCAAAAAATTCAAATTCAATTCAAAATTTTTTATTCAAAATAATATCATATAGATAGCTTTTTGACGTCATTTTTTGACTCTACCACCGCGTCGGAAGGTGTTCCGTTGAGAGAAGATGCGGCCAGAAACTCTACAACACACATCTTTTAAACAAAACAAAATGTACAAAGTACAATTAAAATACAATATTGCATTACATAGTGTAAAATTGTCAAGACCAGACATTTTGGTCATTCAAATAATCATCGAGTTTATAGTAACCTTTTTTACAGAGGACTTGTTTAACATGAGACTTAAACTTTTTGTCTGGTAAGTTTAGAATATCCTCTGGTATTCTTATTATAAAAGCGTATACAGTGCCCCATGAAAGATGTGTTGACTTTACTGAGTCGAAAATGTGGGAATACTAATTTATTTTTATTTCTTGTATTGTAATTATGAACCTCACTGTTTTTGGGAAAGAAAGACAAATTTTCCGAACATATAAAATATTTTCGTAAATATATTGACTGTAGAAAGTCCAAATACTGATATCTTTAAAAAGATCTTGTAGTGAGTCTTGACAACGCAGACTATAAATGGCTCGAATTGCCCGCTTTTGAAGGATAAAGACAGCCGACAGCAGAGATGTTGGCTCCATAGTGAAAGTTATTCAGTTTGATGGTCTGAAGCACCCCCTTAAGTATTACCAGGGTGTTTTGTTACCCCCTGTATGTGTGTATTCACTTAACAAAACAACGGTGGTAGTAGAATAAAATCCTTTACAAAAATCAGCAGCAGGTCCTAAAGTCCCAGTCTTGTAAATATCATCAGGTTTTATAGTAGGTACCTATGGCAGATTTTATGACCCTACGCGGAAAATACGGGTTAAAAATAATCCGTTTTATTTCCGACACTAACGACATAAAAATAAATTAAAATGCACTCAACTACAAAACAATTTAAATTCACTGCCAAATTAATCTGTTTCAAAATTCCTCTGCATTCTATAGTTGTAATTAAATCTCTTTATTCGGATCAGTGTTTCTCAAAGCGTATTTTACTGATGACGAATATATCATTACAAGGTTCTTAATGCGTAACTATCCGATAAAATCGGTATCAAATCGGCATTGTGTTTTTAGGCAGTTCTTAGTGATTCTGCTTCTAGCCCAGTCATTTTACGGTTTGAGCCGGGACTAATGAATAACTGCAGGATTTTTTTTTCGCTATAATATTGAAGAGACGATTTGAGCTTAGAAATGTACCAAAATTTAAAAAAAATCACGTCAGCAACAAGTTCCAATATTAAAATTTTGATATTATCTTTTTTTCATTATCTCGTAAACCTGATGGTAATTTTTTTTTTATTATATTATATTTAAGGCTTTATACATAATTCAAACATGGTGTAAATATTTTTGTCTACTTAGAAGGTTTATAAAAATACATTCGTATTTTCTAATAAATACCTATTTTTTAATTTCAATGCCTATTTTATTGCTCAAAAATAATTTAAATTGTTAAATCTAATTCAAATGAGTGCATTGGTATTAATATTATTAATTTAAAAGCCTTCTGGGACACACAATTTTGATTTCTATGTTGCGTAGCAATTTTTTTTTAATATGGTTTAGGATAGTATTTTTGTCACTAATTGGTGCCGGTTACAGTTTAAAAGTCCATTAATAAGTACTCCCTACCCCGCCTAACAAAACTCCGTAAAATGACTGGCTTATTCTTATTATTTAGCTAATTAATTTCAGACGATGGATTTTACTATCACAGAAACAAAATATAACTGAAATAAAAATTGGTCAAGTGCGGGTCGGGCTACTCGCGCACCGAGGGTTCCGTACCACACCACCACATAAAAAGTTTTTTTTCTCCGGGACCTGTAGCGCGAGACCGACTCACACTTTGCCGGTATTTATTATTTGTGTTTATACTGTAGAGTTTACGCTTGTATGTATTACCGTTTTTACGATAGAGAGAGAAGAAAAAACATTGATAAAAACTAGTTTCTTGTATGAGGGATACCCCCTTCATTTTTTACTTTAGAACATTTTTATTATATGTCAGCAAATCAGCTATAATAAAGCACATTCTGTAAAAATTTAAACTGTCTAGCTATTACGGGTACAGCCCAAAAAAGTTAGGGCAGACCATAGGACAGACAGACGGGCAGCGTAGGGCTTATGAACAGGGTTCCGTTTTCACCCTTTGGGTACGAAACCCTAAAAACGATTTAGATGAAATTTAATGGACCGATAAAAAGGGCGTTTAACTCCATTTAGGAGTTCTTTTGCGCTCTGGCTGGTTAATGGATACTGTTTTCATTTTTTTTATTTTTAAGAATTAACGAATTTCAAATATAATTATTGTTTGTTTAAAAAAAAAAGTTTAAAGATTTACATGGGTAAAGAAGGAACCCTTATTGTTTCGTCTATTCTGTCTATCGATCGGTATAACCAGTATAACCCCTCTTCAATCTCTCTCTCACTTAGCACCTATTTAAAGAAAATTACAGATAATTTTCTACGCCAAGCCTCAAGGTTTGTCAAAGCGCTAGGTAGGTATTAAGCATAGCATAATAGGCTTAAAACTGATCGACCGAGTCAGAAATGAAGTCATTCCCTTCGGCACCGAATCTTATTATTATTAATCGTATGGCTCTTTCTTTTCATTCCTGCGGAGATTACAAATTGATATCTATGGTTTTGAGCCATAGTTTGGCTCTCGGGGTTAGCTCGTTCAACTCCTGGATTCCACCGTCGAATCTTCTGCCAGGGCACTCGTTAACAATGTGCTCGACGGTCTGCTCCGGAGCACCGCAGTCGCACTCGGGTGAGCTTTTTATGCCCCACTTGTGGAGATGGTAGTTGCACCGAGCGACTCCCGTTCTTATTCGGTTCAGACTAGCCCAAGATTTTCGGTCCAGTTCAAAGCCAGGAAGCCGTTTTATGGGATTGGAGACCAGATCAGTGCCCGCCTCCGACTGCCACGCGGAAAGCCACCGGGAGCCGATATCGGGAGGCGTCTTGGCTTCTTCGTCTGACCAGATGGGTTTGCGGGATGGCAGTCGAGAGTCTGGGATGTCGTCCAGGGTCTTCCTAATAGGCATCTGATACGGCTGTTCCATTGTTCCGCGGCACCGAATCTGAAATGTAGTCATTCCCTTCGGAACCGAGCCAGAAATAGTGTCAATCCGTCCGAATAGCCCTAAACCTCCGACAGGAGATGGCACCACACGAAGAAGATATGTTGCTAAAATTATTTTGGTAGATGGTAGGTAGGTACTAAAATCCGTTTTCATCATCATCAGCCTATCATTGTCCACTGCTGAACATAGGCCTCTCCCAAGGCGCGACACAAAACTATGCCCTCGGCCTTCCTCATCCCGTCGCACCCTGCAACTTTTTTTAGGTCGTCTGTCCAGCGGGCAGCTGGGCGTCCCACACTACGCCTACCAGTTCGCGGTCTCCACTCTAGAACTCTGACACCCCACCGGTTGTCAGTTTTTCGGCAGATATGACCAGCCCATTGCCACTTTTCAACAGCTTGCTAATTTTCTAAGCTATGTCAACCACTTTAGTTCTGTGACGTATCACTTCTATCTCTGATGTGATCTCTCAGAGAAACACCGAGCATAGCTCTCTCCATAGCTCGCTGAGCGACCTTGAATTGATGAACTAGTCCTAATCCAAATCAGTTTTGATATAATCAAATTATCATCATCATCATTTCAGCCGATGGACGTCCACTGCTGGACATAGGCCTCCCCCAAGGATCGCCACAACGACCGGTCTTGCGCTGCTATCATCCAATGGGTTCCCGCAGCCTTCACTAGGTCGTCGGTCGCGGTCGCCACTCGAGAACTTTTCGTCCCCATTTTCTTCTTTTCGTGTCAATTGTTCTACTATTTCTATATTTTATTGGCCAGATATTCGTCCCCATCGGCCATCGGTTCTGCGAGCAATGTGCCCCATCAAATTATATTGTAAATTTTTTTCTCCTCGTATAAGAACTTACTTCAGATAAACTTTGCCAGTCGCATTAGGAAAGAACAAATATTTGCCAGAGTCTCAAACTAATCGATTTCAGATTCGAACGACGAACGAGTGCCTACTGCATTATGTATGTACACAGTGGGAACGTAGACGTTTACATTTGTATGGATTGCTATAACGATTGAGTTTTTAAAGTGATTCTACCGACGTTTCTGTTTGGTTTGCTTTCTAGAGCTGTCTGATAAAAATTGTGATAAGGGTGTAAAGGACAGCCCTCCGCACACTGAAACGGTGAGCTCATACCATCAAACTGAACAACTCTCACTATGCAGCCTACCTCAGGAAACGCGAAAAAAAATAGCTGTCCCATAAATTTTAGTCGTGGAGGTAAGTACAGCAGTTTTGTATGAAACAGCTGATGTTTTTTCGAGTTTCCTGAGGTAGGCTCCATAGTGAAAGTTGTTCAGTTTGATGGTTCACCGTTTCCGTCTGCGGAGGGCTGTCTCTTACACCCTGTATCTAAAAATTCGTAATTTTTCTTTAACTTTCTGATTATCTGTCTACTAATCACTATCCACCAGGATTAAACTCTTACCTTATACCCTTATGATAAGGTTCTAATCAGGATAAAAGCTACCTTTTAAAACGTAGACAATAGACTTTCAGCAACGGAGCTAAATAATACATCCATTTTCCTGAAGAAGTAAATAGGTAAAATCGTTTAACACAAAAAGAAGAAAATTTGAATAAAAGGCTTCTCAGATCTGCAGTGCAGCACAAAATGATCCCAAGACGCCATCTCTTACAAAACAAAGCTAAGAAACCATGTGCGTTAACCCTGGACTACCATGCGATTAACCAATTTTTAAACAAATGTAGATAGGCAAGACACTTGACTAGTCCGACATAGCCCGATGAATTGATAAATTATAGTGGCTATGTGCGGGACACATTGCTCACAGAACAGATGGACGATAGGCCGAAGAGTTCTTAAGTGGCGACCGCGTACCGGAAGAAACAGCGCGGATTGGCCCCCTCTAGGTGGACCGTGGCGGGAACTCGTTGGGTGAGTGTGGCGATCTTTGGGGGAGGCCTATGTCGACGTCTATCGGTTGATATAGTGAAGACACCTTCAGCCGATTCTGACTTCATTGTGAGGGACATATAATTGCATTAGGTTAACAGCACATAAAAATCACGGGGTGCAAAAAGAGCTTATGGCCAATTGATGTGGGCAGATTTGTTTAATTGACCGAGTAAAAATATTTTATCATACAAAGTTATGGGTCCATTTCAGAAGTCTCAGATAGTGCTCTATCTATCATCAAGATGTTCCTATTTTAGGTTTCAGAACTCAATAAAACTGAGAATTTCATTTTAAACTCAAGGTTAATAATAATTAGTTCAAAGATAGTCGGGGTTTTTTTCTTATTTATCACCAGTAGTGATAAACACATTGGCAACGGTTGGGAAAAAACCCTAACACGGAAACTTTAAAACGATGGTGGCCTCGCCAGTGCGACGTACATCTAAGAAAGTAAACCGGGATGCAGTTTCATTGGAACTATAAATACTACTGAACACTAAATAGAGTCCATCCTTTACTACGTAGTCTCCTTAAGGGGTTTCACATTGACATTGTTTTAGCATCGTTTTAAATTTTACTAGAGTTTACCCGCGACTTCGTCCACACAAATTATAAGTGAAAGCATAAGCTATTCAACAAAAAAGTTTAATCAATATAGGTTGTGTAGTTTTGCGTGATGCTCGAACAAACAAACAAACAGACAAAAATTCTAGAAAAGGTTGATTTAGAATCAAGGATACCAACCTTATCATAACATTTTTCTTGTAAATAATTTCCAATGTACAGACACACTTCTGTTACAGTATTATAATAGTTAAGACAAGCATCTCTTCCCGGTGACTGTAACCAGATTTCCAATAGCCAGGTTAGAAAAAAAGAGAAGAAGAAGTGGTGGTGGTGGTGGTTTCCAATAGAATTAGGTCATCACGACTGTAATGGTATATTTAGAATAGAATTAGGTCATCTACGACTTTGGTAGTTTTTATATTGCTAAAATATGCTTGAAAAGTATGCGTTTCATAGACAAAAAAAAATAGATTTTGTGTGCATTGATATATTCTGACATACATAATGCAAACAGGCATTCAATAAATTTCTTACAAGATTTTTTATATATGTTTTTGTTTGCTTTTTTATATTGTTATGCCTTAATACTTCCTGACAGAAAAAAGTCGTAGCGTTTAAACAGTTTGTCTGAATACACCTTTATCTGCTTAGGCAACTAAGAAGCTTCGGTGTGTAATGCGTTTTTTATTGTTCCCTGCAAATTGGTTGTTACTTTGCTTTGAAAGGAAACGGATGTCTGGATAAATCTCGTCTTAAATACGAACGATAATATTACGTGAAGAGTGATGGAAGATTTTTTATTAGTTTTGTTACAAAAACATTTTTTACAATAATCTAAATAACCTAACCTAATTAAACTAAGAAAAA
This sequence comes from Agonopterix subpropinquella, assembly GCA_922987775.1. NCBI lineage: Eukaryota > Metazoa > Arthropoda > Insecta > Lepidoptera > Depressariidae > Agonopterix > Agonopterix subpropinquella. The sequence goes on from OV277714.1 coordinate 2,693,353, forward strand.
AAACAAAAAAAATTAAATAAAAAATTTAAAAAAAAAACGTAAAGGCAAAATGAGTCTTCGTCGAGCAATCTTCAATATTTTATTTATTTATTTGTAAGACAACAAAAATACAAGACACAGTAAAACGTGTTAATGAATAAGCGAAAACCTCATACACCCCAACTGATTTATAACAAAATAATTAGATTGAAATAATAATTTTCTTATTTTGATACTTAAAATTGAAAGTAACTGGGCTTTTAAGTTTTGAGGCAAAAATTATTTGCTATCATTTCAGCAATGAATGACATTATTAAAATATAATTTTACCATTAAAAAAAGGACTTAAAATACCACCACTATTACTTACTAATTCCTTTACGGAAGTGAAGATTTTCTTTTTAACTAAAAATGAATGGATGAAGAATATGAAGATTGTTACGTAGCTTCAGTGCTCTTAAACGTATCTCAAAAAGATTTAAATAGTATAATTAGAGTAGAGTGTGATTATCTCAATATAAGACCGTATTGACTAAAAGTGTTAGTCTTGAGATGAGATGAAAATCTATAATAAGAAGCTAGTGTGGAGAGGACTTTTAAATTAAATTAATAATAAATACCACAGATCACAAAAACTAAAGGGAGATGCGAAAAGGGGGCGGGGCCATGTCGCAGCAATATGCGCAAAAACGGAACACATTGCTCGCGACAGTAAGGATTCAATATATTATGAGGCTGAAAGCCAGTCGAGATATTATGCTTGCTAAACATTATTCGAACGTTGAGTTCGGATACCGCAATATAATGAGCACATTCAAGCTAGCTAACAAAATACTTTCTATCGTGTGGTACTGGTGGTAATGCGACACTAGGTTTCGTACTCAGCGCGTTGATTGGCATCTCTCTAGATCTCTATGTTAAGAGCCTATGTCGAAAAATAATTTAAGCGAAACAGGCGTGGGATAGCTTATATTACGGGCTGATGCGAGAGAAAGAGATGGGGCGCCGCGCGCGCCTGAAGCGAATCGAGCGCCAAATCAAACTTTATTTAATTGTGATTGTATTATTTATGTTATTTCAATTCTGCTCTAATCAAAATTTAGAAAATATCAATCTCTTTTTTTTAAATCAAGTCTCGTGTTTCTATTATTCACCGTTTAGCAGTTCCAAGCGTTTATAGATAAAAATGGAGGCTACTTTGGCTTGTTTTTCTATCGAGAAAATTTATCTTAATCGTGTTTTGGCTCTAATCAAAACTTTAATTATATGTTCAATTTACACATATCCGAAAATCATACTCCTACTGTTAGTACTTCATGATATATGAAGCTTTGAAGAATCCTATTTTATTCACATAGCCCCTTAAATACAATATTTCCGCATTCATAATTATTTTTATCATCGGCCCTTTACTGAAATTGCGCGGTAACCTTCACCTAAGGTTTAAAAGGATATAAGCATAAACATATGCTCACGACTATATTCCCCGAGGGGGTAGCCAAAGATATTCTGAAAATCAGGACATCCACGTTTCACTAGTACTGAAACTCTGCCCAGTGGCAAGATTTTTCATTACTCGCTGCGTTCAATCGTAATTAAAAATGCATATTTAGATGCCTTTGATGGGACAGTTCAATTTATCGCCAATTATAAGACTATAATTATTATAGTGGAGGGGTGAATATTTTCGGAATGGAAGCCGAAATTCAAGTAGAATAATTGAATCGATCGAAAGAATCTGTCTGGAACTGTGACACGACTCTCCATAATAAACGATGTGAACGAACGAACTCCGGTCAGAATTTAGCCGTTTTTTTTTTTGAAAAATTTGACGAATTCTTATGAATTTCAAAAAACAAGAAAACCGAATCATTCTATCTTGTATTATGTGAAGTATAATATTGTAAAGAACTTTGGCGAATTTGGCCCCAGCCATTCTTACGGAAACTAAAAGCCCTTCAGGACGGGGCGGATTATTAAAAGCAGAAAAAATTAAGGAATTTTTAAAATAAACTTCCTCATCTCTAGAAGTCCGGGTTCAAAAGTAGAAATTACTAGTAAAATAGACGAATCATCCAAAAAGCAGTAGCAAAAGGCAACCATGACAGCTATTTTCATCTAATATTATCACAGAGGTAGTTTTTGGACGTTACGGAACAGTATTTGGCTTGGATGAACTGATCGAGTGTGTGATTTCGTTTGATTCCATTATCATAATATTCTACGGCTATCGTGAATTTTCATTAAAACAAACACAATGAATGCGTAGAAGATTGAGTGGGCTATCTAATAAGAAAGATTATGAGTTTCACACCTTTGATACAAAAGGTATCATAAGGAGAAATACCTTTCCCCCAACTTCTACAGATTACAACCAATTTCCTTTTTTGTTAATTTTGTTTCACTCTACACGTATTACTAAGTTTCATACATGTATGGGACCTATATGTCTGGGTCTCACATTATATGGCCTTCCGCCAAACTTCTTTTCATTTTCTTCCGATCAACAATGTAAGAGAAAAATGGTTACAACTGGAAAAAAATGGGGTGACTTAGAGTTTTATTTTCTGCTTAAAAATTTCCATAGTTGATATATAAAATGGTTACAAAGTTACACGATTTTACTGTAAAACCGGGCGGTAGCATTAATACAGTTGCTAGCTTTGTGCTTGACAAATATAACTTTTGGTCTGAAATATCCATAAACTGACCGTCTCGGTGGCGCATTTTTGCAAGGTATGGACACTTCATCACGGTTCAAATCCGCACGATCGAAATGCCATGTACTAATGAGTTTTTCTAACTTATGTTCGGACTACCGACTGCTCTCAAACGGTGAAGGAAAACATCGTGAGGAAACCTGCATACACTGAAGAAGAAATTCTGATGCGTATGTGAAGTCTACTAAATGACATTGTGCTCGCGTAGTGGACTGACGGTGACGCCCATACACCCTGAGGTTAGGCCTATGCCCTGTAGTGGGACGTATAATAATGATGTACAGGGTGTAACAAAACACCCTAGTAATACTTAAGGGGTGCTTCAGACCATCAAACTGAACAACTTTCACTATGGAGCCAACGTCGAGAAAAAATAAAAAAAATCTGCTGTCCCATACAAAACTGCAGTACCGACTCGACTAAAATGTCCCATACATTTTAGTCGAGTCGGTGCTGCAGTTTTGTATGAAAGAGCTGATATTTTTTTCGCGATTTCGATGTTGGCTCCATAGTGAAAGTTGTTCAGTTTGATGGTCTGAAGCACCCCCTTAAATATTATTAGGGTGTTTTGTTACACCCTGTATATTTTATTAGAACATGAACGGATACAAATCATTAATTTAATTTATCTTATCATTTGGCATTTATGTAAAGTTAAAGTAAATCTTTATTGTGCAGTAAACGTTTTGAAATTTTTTTGTTTTTTCTAATGAAGTGATCTAAATTAAATCATTTTCAAATTAAAGTCGAAAGTATTCGGGCCATAAGTTCGCTCCTCACTACCTAACCTTCTTTTTCTTTCAATAGGAAACCTAGGTTCAATCTGGAACGGTGAAATATTTAAATTGGGCCGTAGGAAGATCGCTTCACCCGACAACGTTTTAAAAGGTAATGTAGTTTTATGTTTTTTTGAATGGGAAATTTGCAGTTTCGTACTTCTGAGCGAACATTCTTTCTTCAGAACAGTTTTTCTCTGATAATGATAAGATGCATCCAACTAGGATGGGCTTTGGGGAAATTCCGTCATAAATTGTTCTACCACAATGCCTCAAAACGAAGGTGTTTAATAAGTGCGTCCTGCCAATAATGACCTATGGTGCGGAAACATGGACCCTGATGATGGGACTAGTTCATCAATTCAAGGTCTCTCAGCGAGCAATGGAGTTGGCTATGCTCGGTGTTTCTCTGAGAAATCACATCAGAAATGAAGAATTTTTTTTTTTTTATATCTGGCAAAGAACTGACAACTGGTGGGGTGTCAGAGTTCTAGAGTGTAGACCGCGAACTGGTAGGCGTAGTGTGGGAGGCCCTGCTGCCCGCTGGACAGACGATTTAAAAAATTAGCGGGGAGCGACTGGATGAGGAAGGCTGAGGACAGAGTTGTGTGGCGCGCCTTGGGAGAGGCCTATGTTCAGCAGTGGACGATGATAGGCTGATGATGATGATGATGAATGATAAATTGAAAACACAACTCGTCTGATCACATTACAAGTTACTAATATTCAAGTGGAAAAGACGTAGTTTCAAAATCCTGAAATAAAGAGATGCAACCTTAAAAATTATTTTATTGTTCCTCATCACAATATTTTGCTACAAAAACTCGAAAGAAAACATGTTTTTATAATACTTTTATAGGTTCTAAGCATTCCACTTTTAGACAATTTGGAATAAAAACAAAAGCGGCCGTATTTTTTTTCTTTTTTCAAAATTTGTATGTTTAGACCTTTAAAAAACCTATAAAAGATTCTATGAAAATAGCTTGAAGGCTTTTGTAGTTTGTCAAGTGGGCACTTTTTTAATTTAGGCTTTCTTTATTGAGAAATCTTTATTATTGTGACTGGACTCGAATAGCCCTCTTAACTGTGAACGCCTGGCATAAACGTCTACTAAACGAGTTTCTTTTTTGCATATTTCATTTTCAAATAAGCGTGAATGTGGGTGCACTGTGAAGGGTAGTTTATTTTGAATAGGAAATCCGTTGCTTTTTGCATCAGGTCATTTCAGACCACTCGGTCTGAGAGCGTTTGGTTTAAAATTTTAGTGTGAGCTAGATTACAGGGTTTAATCCTAGGTTTAATCTCACCTTTTTGGAATGGTTTCTTATTTTTTATAGGATTTGGAAAATGCACCTTGCAATTTTACGGATAAATATGGGAAAAACACAAATTATTAAGAAGGACTCCAATTATTAATAATTTAGTGGCAAGACCGCCATTTGTTCCCTTTTTGTTTGCTTTTGATATTGTTTTTGGCGTGCATATAAAGAGTATTGTATTGTATTGTAATAATTATGCTGCCAGTTTTTTAAGATGTTCTTCTTCTTATCGTGTGGGCAGAGCCCTGGTGTCAGAGTTTTTTCAGACCGCCTTTCGGCCTCTGACGTGGTTTTTATGTAACGACTACTACCACTAGAGATAGCAGCCGGGACCAACGGCTTAACGTGCCATCCGAAGCACGGAATCACTTTCCTTTTCAGACAATCAGGTGATTCAGCCTGCAATGTCCTACCCAACTGGGGAAAAACGCACAAAGTGACATATCACTAGGTGTCCCCCGTGGGAATCGAACCCACGACCTCCGTATCGAGAGCCAATGCTCTTAACCATTAGACCACGGAGGCAGTTTAAGATGTTGATCAGACTACATCGAGGTCGCGAATAAAAGAAACTCTACATCAAAGATTTTTTTTTGTTCTAAAAAATCTTTCCTCTACATCTCTTAAATAAAACAAAATACTCATACAAAGTAATATTATAGGTTGTTTAATTAACACAAAAAAACAAAAAAAGGAGCTGTAGTTATGTAACATTCAAAAGACAAATCCGTAATGTAACAATTTAAAATTTTATAAATTCCGCAATGACTATGAAATTAATATTTTATAATTGTTAAGAAATAAAAAAAACCAGTCAAGTGCGAGTCCGGCTACTCGCCCACCGAGGGTTCCGTAACATTATTAACATAGAAAACAACTTTTTTTGTCCGGGACCTTTAGCGCGAGACCGACTCACACTTGGCCGGTTTTTAGTATTTGTTGTTATTCTGTAGAGTTTGTTCTATAATCACATTAAGTTTGACGCTTGTATGTATTACCGTTTTTACGATAGAGCGTGAAGAAAAAACGTTGATAAAAACTAGTTTGTTGTTGAGAACTCCCCTTAATTTTTAACTTTTTGTCATTTTTAGTATTTGTTACGTAATCGCAAAAATTTCAACTATCTAGCTATTGCGGTTTAAAAGTTACAGCCCTAAATAGGTAGGACAGACGGATGGACGCACGGACGGACAGACGGACAGACGGACAGACGGACAGATGGACAGACGGACGGACGGACTGACGGAGAGACGGACGGACGGACGGACGGACGGACGGACGGACGGACAACGTAGGCTTAGTAATAGGGTCCCGTTTTCACCCTTTGGGTACGGAACCCTAAAAGATACGATTGAGGGCAGCACTGGAGGCTTAGAACCCTCTTAAGTACAATTTCACTTGGAAATTGGAAAATCCATTTATTTTTAAAAATATCTTCTGTTAATAAAGTGAAATCCCTCTTCCGAAATCCTCTTTCCTTATCAATGCTTTGCCAGTCCTATAAAGGCAACAATCGAAGTTATTCTTGGATACCCGACTTTGCGAAGTACCTACTCATTTTCAAAATGAATTAAAGTACCTTGGGATGGTGATTTTGAACGTCTTTCCGAAATGTACATTTATTATTTTAATATCGTATACTGCTTAAGGCCTCATAAAAAGGCTGAAAGTCACTAAAAGGGCAATGGACCTCTCCATTGCCCTTTCGGTTAGAATCCAACTCGGCTGGGCAGTGTTCCGGAAGCTATGTATATTATATTAACGTCCCAAATGCCGCAGTGTCTTAAAACGAAAGTCTTAAGTCTTCGATCAGTGTGTGTTGCCAGTGATGACATATGGAACAGAGACGTGGCCGTTCGCACAAGGACTCATAAAAAGGCTGAAAGTCACCCAAAGGGCAATGGAGAGGGCTATGCTCGGAGTTTAGAAGAAATGTTTTCGGAGAAATGAAGAGATCTGCAGAAGAACCAGAGTAGCTGACATAGCCAAAGAATTGCTAAAGTGGCTGTGGGCGGGGCACATTGCTCGTAGAACTGATGTCCGATGGGGCCGAAAAGTTCTCGAGTGGCGACCGTATACCGGAAAGCGGAGCGTCTGCCCGCCACACGGTGGACCGACAAACAGCATGGGTAGCATGACAACCCGCGATATCCGTGATACGGCTTTATCACGTCTTTTATCTCGTTCGTTCGCGCGCAAACAAAAGAGATAAAAGACGTGATAAAGCCGTATCACGGCTATCGCGGGTTTTCATGCTACCCATGCTGGTGAAGGCGGCGGAAACCCGTTGGATGAGGGCAGCGCAGGACCGGTCGTTATGGCGATCCTTGGGGGAGGCCTATGTCCAGCAGTGGACGTCCATCGGCTGAGATGATGATGATGATGATACTGCTAGTGTACGTACGTTATGTATGTGTAAAACCTTTCTAATATGAAAACTAAAGCGTTGAATTTCATATTGCGCTCGTCTTGTCTTGTGTATTTTACATTTACTGAAAGTTTGTGCAGCACTTGAATGTCAGTCCTCTGTAAGGTTGCCAAGATTGCCTCTGTAAAGTAAGAGGTTAGGAATTGCATTTTTCCAAGTGGTCAAAGCGTTGCAGTATAAGGTACCTATGTTTTGGTGCCCGGAATATTTACCATCCGACATTCTGCATTTTGCCTCAATGCTACGAGTACTGCATAAATTACTCTGTGCCGAGATATTTTAATACTGGATGATATTGTAAGCACATTCCTTTTCAGGGGTGGTTCAGACCATCAAACTAGGAATTTTATTAGGTATAGGAGCAAATCTAAAATCGCAAAAAATCTATTGTCTAAACTGCAATGACTACCTATAATAAAACAAATTAATGTTCTTATGATGCGAACGCAAAAGTCATCGGCTGCAATATTATTTTTTAACTTTTAAGTTTTTTTTAAGGCGGTTTTAATTTTTTCGTAAAATTTTGTTTATTTTACGAGTTGAAGTTTGATTCCATACTGAAAGTTGTTCAGTTTGATGGTCTGAACTACCCCAGATAGTTTCGGAACTGTAAAAATAATCATCCAGTATAAATAACACTGTGTGCAAAACCTTTACTTCTGATTACGATGTAATCTTCTCTAGTCGTTCATCAATACGCCTGACAGAAACTGATTAGCAACGTTTTACTCAAGCAACTAAAATAAAACTTTGCCTTCAACTCTCATTAGGCGTGATCCGCTCCACATAAGCTTTTACATGGGCAATGAAACTACACCTGAACGTTTATAGCTCGGAACTTGGATACTACTTACGCAGTAATATTACTTTGTTGTGCTAGTGTGTGGTACAAACGTGGATTACTATGTTGTTTGGTATTTAATTTGTGAGGTGTTAAATACAGGATGTAAGTGACAGCCTAGCAAATACAGAAAGAGAAACGGTGAACTCAGACCATCGAACTGAACAACTTTCACTATGGAGCCTTCCTCAGGAAATGCGGAAAAAAATCAGCTGTCCCATACATTTTATTCGGGTAGGTTCAGCAGTTTTGTAGTGAAAGTTGTTCAGTTTCATGGTCTGAGTTCACCGTTTCAGTATTTGCTAGGCTGTCACTTACACCCTGTATAAAATTGATTTAAGAACTACCATCATCATCATCATATCGGGGTGCAGGAAGAGAGCCTCCCCGAGTGACGTACTGAACCCCGATACGTCCGGCGCACCCTGGGCAATCAGCAACTCCCAACGCTGATTGGCAAATCTCTTCACCACGATGGCAAGTCGAACCCCAAAACAGCCAGTCAGTCCACTTTCAAAACCTGCTTTGTGCGTGGTCTCGATAAATATCGAAGGGTTCTCGCAGGATAAGTCAGAGATCCTCTCTGAATTATGCCGGAGTACACAATGCGACATCCTGTGTGTACAAGAGACCCATCGGGACACCAGCCAAAGTAGGCCACATGTTCCTGGACTGACGCTTATCGCCGAGATCTGTCACCCGAAGCACGGTAACGCAGTGTTTGCTGCTCCCGGCGTACCTAAGGTGTGAATGTGGTGTTGCCCCTCAGACTATGGCCCACCTCATATCTTGCCCTTCCTGCCCGCAAACTTGCACGCGAACGGAGCTTATGGACGCTGCCGGTAGTGCTATCCGTGTGGCAAAATACTGGGCTGGAAAAATATAAAACGACATGCCATCGATTCGATAGAAGAAGAAGATCATCATATCAGGCGATAGACGTCCCTGCTGGATATGGCCTCCCCCAATGACCGGTACTGCACTGCCCTCATCCAACGGGTTCCCGCCGCCTTCACCAGGTCGTCGGTCCATCTCCTACAAACGCATTGCTTTCCGGTACGCAGTCCACTCGAGAACTCGTGGTCCCATCGGCCATCGGTTCTGCGAGAAATGTGCCCTGCCCATTGCCATTTAGTTTAAATTGCTAGTCTTTTTAGTTTTGGACATTTCGTGTTGAGTGGTATTTTGCATAGATTCAACTAAATTCGACACAGCTTGTCCGGAAATGGTTTAAATTTCTAGCACACAGACAGCATGCTCTGTGATCTAGTTGGAGGCTCCATCACCCACTTTGCGCATATAGCCGTGATAACTAATTATAATATCTTGATAAGCCTTAGTCAACTCCGCACTGTAGACATAAATATTATAACAACGTATTTGACCGACCCCATCCATGATTGGCGTATGTAGGCTTATTTTCCAGGGGGCTCCCCTGAATAGCGATTGCCTAAGAAGCCTATAAACGCAAAGCAGTAAAAGTCATTTAAACTTGAAGTGCTGGGCCATATTTCTACCGTAGGTTTTAATAATGTTTAACTAGATAGGTACGAGAGCCAGTGGGTATTATACGTACTGATGGAAAGCGTCCTGATGGCATGACTGTAGGGCCTTGGAAGTTGGGAAGGTCTTTGGTATGGGACGCAACTTGTGTGGACACGTTAGCGGCGTCGCATATTAATCGGACATCGTCGCGCGTGGGTGCTGCTGCGGCATCGGCTGAGTCAGCAAAGCGCACGAAGTACGTTGATATAGGAGAGGGGTACATGTTTGTACCTTTGGGAGTTGAGACCCTAGGACCATGGGGACCCGATGCAAAACAGCTTGTGAGAGACATATCTGCGCGCCTTATAGAGTCCACTGGTGATAAGAGGGCTGGCAGTTACCTTCGTCAGCGTATAAGCTTGGCGATTTAAAGGGGGAATGCTGCCAGCGTTCTAGGGACCGTCCCGCAGGGAGAGGCTTTGGAGGAGGTTTATAGATTGTAGGTATAGAAATTGACGAAGCTTGTTGCAGATATATGGGTGTATTTATTGACGAAGCCTGTTGTGGATGTGAGTGGTGTACCTATTTACCTTTGACGAAGCCTGTTGTGGATGTGAATGTTGTACCTATTGCCTTTGACGAAGCCTGTCGTGGATACGCACTTTGTACTTTTCGTTTTAAATAAATTATTGTGATAGGTACTGAAATATAAAATTTTATTACTTTATTAATGTAATTCCAGTGTGGGACTGGAATTTTCCTTGGGTGGGCGATGGCATCTTATTTTGGGCGTGTAACGTCACTTCGACAGCACTAAAGTCGGCTGTTGGTTTTCTGTCTCTTTTCTTAATCTTATTTTAGAAAGTGACAGGAATAAATTTAGTTAAGTTAAGTCGTGGCACAGTCCCAATCGGGGCCACTACTAGTCATTCACTTCGAGTTGGCCGCTACCTCCCTTCCCGCTTCCCCGCACCGCACCCCTAAGAGACCCTAATAAACGCAATTTTATAACCTTTAGCAACGCAACCACGTACGGCACATCCGTCCCGGTCACTAATATCGCTTTTAATTTTAAATTTTTATTTGCCTTTTATATTATTTTTTGTCGACGGGACCAATTAATGTGCCTGTGAGGAAATTTTGTAACGGTCATCGACGGCCAACTGGTCGTGAACGGGTAGTATATGAGTAATTCGCGCTACGGCTACGACTTCGCGCTACGACTCTACGACTACGACTTCGCGCTACGACTACCGTTTTGACAAGGGTCGCTTTTCGTGGATGTCAGATTAGAATTATTGGAGGATAAGCTTTTAATTAGATACACTTAAAAACTGGTTAATATTTTAACATAGACAATTTTATGATCCCGAACGTAATTTCAGTTTTATTATAGAAACAACGGCACAAACACAACATCCATGGCCGAACGGTTTGGTTAGTCCGACGTGGTATTCAACCACGAAGTCACGGGCAAAACCTCGTAAAATATTCAGGATGTAAACTTAAATGTGTATAATACTAAAGGGGGTGCTTTAGACGATCATAATCATAATCATAATCATAATCTTTATTGCATCCTTGAGGTAAAATTTACAGGTCTTAAAGATAGGTATAGTACATCTCAGGGACCCTGTTAGGGCACAGCAATTGTCCATTATAATTGTTAGAATGGATGTAATTGAATTTAATTAATTTGAAAATACAATAGAATAAAATAAAATAAAAGGCGACAATAATAATTGATTAATAATCGATCAAACTGAACAACTTATGGGACCAACATTGATATCGGAGGCACGTTGCAGGAACTGACCCGAGCACACGTCTCGCGTGGTTTCGCGCGTCGCGTTTTTGCCTGCCACGAGGCTCCGCAATCCTCAGTCTCTTCTTGATCTTGTCCAAAAACAATCCCTCAGATAGTGATAGATTCTCCCATTAAATACTTGACACTGGCGGAAATGCAGTGCTAACGCACAAGCAAGAGTCCATTTAATTATAAATAAAAAATAAAAAAAACATTGAAATCGCGAAAAAAAATCTGCTGACCTATCCTACTTGACCTAGTCGAGTAGGATTACAGCTTTGTATTGAAAAGCAATTTTTTTTATTTTATTGTTTTATTTTATTTTATTTTATTTTATTTTATAATATTCGGGATGCTAACAGCCTCTTTTACAAAATAATGTATTCAATAACATGTCATTTGCCATTTACAAGCATCCACATATAAATTTTATACATTTAACAATCATTTACGTTTCTATAAGTGGTCTTCTGAGTAGAAACTATTAAGTATTAAAAGTCTTATCAGTTAACAACTTTTTGGTAAGTCGAGCACTACAGCTAAATAGATCAAATCGAGCGTCCTCATTCAAAATATTAAGCCGTTTACAAGTTCTAGGAAAGAAACTGTTTTCCCTAAAGTTGGTACGGTGAGATGGAATGTGCAGCAAAGTACTCTTGCGTAGCTTTCTAGCAGGGGTTTTAAAAACTATGTTACTAAGGAGCTCCGGACAATCAACAGCGGACTGAGCAATGTTGACGAGGAAACATGCATCGGCTATACTTCTTCGCGTAAATAAAGGCACTAGGTGAAGATCAGAGCAAGCGTCTTCATAATCTTGGCGGTTGAGGTGAAATTTATATTGAAGAAATTTAATGAACTTTTTTTGGATACCTTCTAATCTGTTCAAGTAGATAGCATAACACGGATTCCATATTTGGGAGGCGTATTCCAAGTGACTTCGAACATATGCACAATAAATAATTTTAATTGTCTTCATTCGCCTGAAGTCTTTAGAGATACGTTTCACAAAACCAAGTGCTTTATAAGCTTTGTCTATTATGTGGTCAATATGTTGGTCGAAAATAAGTTTTTGGTTTTTGTTGTTGATCCCATAGAGAAAGTTGTTCAGCTTGATGGTCTTATCATCCTCTTAAAAAACCGTCAGCATATTTATTTCTTTATTAGGCACATAAAACAGATTAGATTATAGTTATGCGATCGAAGGGATAAAAACATCAAATATAGACAGATTAAAAGGTAAAGCAAGCCATAATTCTAAGCATATGTGCACAATATCATGAAATAAACAAATTAAAGATAAACAATTAGCATAGTGTGCGTGACTCTATACATTTATAAGAAAACAAGAGAATAATTTTTCCATGCATCGAAAGACAAAAAATTACTACAAGATAAAAAAAACTTATCTTACAAAGAGGTTAATCACTCTAAGCTGTCCTATACAGGGTGTAACAAAACACCCTAGTAATACTTAAGGAGGTGCTTCAGATCATCAAACTGAACAACTTTCAGTATGGGGCCAACATCGAAAAAAAAATTAAAAATCTGGTGTCCCATACATTTTAGTCGAGTCGGTACTGCAGTTTTGTATGGAACAGCAGATTTTTTTTTTCTTGATGTTGGCCCCATAGTGAAAGTTGTTCAGTTTGATGGTCTGAAGCACCCCCTTAAATATTACTAGGGTGTTTTGTGGCACCCTGTATAAGATCGAAGGTTACTGGGGAATTCTTTGTACCACACAGCAAAGAGGAATAATAATGTGGAATTAGTTGCGAAGTTTATTACCGACAAACATACAAAGACAGTTTCAGTGCATTTGTTGCATTTTATTTAGTATCAGTTTAGTTTTCTAATCTACAGAGTGTAACAAAACACCCTAGTAATACTTAAGGGGGTGCTTCAGACCATCAAACTGAACTACTTTCACAATGGAGCCAACGTCAAGAAAAAAAAAAAAATCTGTCATCCCATACATTTGAGTCGAGACGGTACTGCAGTTTTGTATGAAAGAGTGGATTTTTTTTCGCGATATCGATGTTGGCTCCATAGTGAAAGTTGTTCAGTTTGATGGTCTGAAGCATCCCCTTAAGTATTACTAGGGTGTTTTGTTACACCATGTACTTAGTATAAGGTTACATGTTATTTATGTTTGTTGCTCTTTTGAGGTATTTGTTAAAAACCTGAAAAAGGCATCATTGGATTTGGTCCAAAATGAGAAAATGCTGGCCAAAAAAAAGCGATATTCTGTTAGGACCTGTCCTTCTTATTTGGTACCATTTGTTCTAAATGTGAGATGGCGTGCACCTATCGAGGCCTTTCCATACACCATAGAGATTCACTAAAAGATAATTCTCGATAGATGCTGAACTATTGCCAGGAAGGAGTAAAGAAGTTTGGCGGAAGGCCATATAATGTATATAACCCAGACATATAGGTCCCATACATGAATAATACTTAGTTATACGTGTAGAGTGAAACAAAACTAACAAAAAAGGAAATTAGTTGTAATCTGTAGAAGTTGGGGGAAAGATATTTCTCCTTATGATACCTTTTGTATCAATAGCTTTCTTATTAGATAGTCCACTCAATCTTCTATGCATTCATTATGTTTGTTTTTATGAAAATTCACGATAACCGTACAATATTATGATAACGGAATCGAACCAAATCACACACACTATTATAAAAAGCCAAAAAGCAAGCAAGCAAGCGAGCAAATAAGCAAGCAATAAAGCCAAATTCGTTCCGTAACGTCCAAAAATTACCTCAGTGATAATATTAGATGAAAATAGCTGTCATGATTGCGTTTTGCTACTGCTTTTTGGATGATTTGTCTATTTTACTAGTAATTTCTACTTTTGAACCCGGACTTCTAGAGATGAGGAAGTATTTTTTAAAAATGCCTTAATTTTTTTTGTTTATAATAATTATGACCGCCGTCCTGAAGGGCTTTTAGTTTTCATAAAAATGACTGGGTCCAAATTCGCCAAAGTTCTTTGTGTGGGCTATGGTAATGAGATTCTGTGTACTGGATAACTGGGCTATACCTATAGAGTGAGATAATGGAAGCCTGCTCTAGTTTATGACATTTTACACTTCCAACCTGAGCGTCTAGCATGATTTCTCTACACGCGCGCGACTCTGCTTTTTTCCATACTACAAGTCGCGGCAAGCGCAAAAAGCGCGGGAACAGGTTATTTTGTATGCAGCGAAGGCGAGTCGCGCGCGTGTAGAGAAATCATACTAGACATGCTGGAGCATAGGCTCCACTCTTGCGACTCCACTCCAGTAGGCCTAGTTTGCCACCCTCGAGAAAACGACAAAAATCGAGACGTGAGAAAAAAAGAGCGCGCATGACGGTTTTCTCGTTTAAACGCTTTGTCGTGGGTGGCATGCTAGCCGTGCTGCCCGGCCGGTTAGGACAGGAGGTGAGGGCCAAATCAATCCGGGCCCTCTGGGCCTCTACTCGCACATTCGAACTTCGCAATTGCGTGAAGGTTTTCGTTTCAATGTCAACTCTATTACAATGAAGTGCGGACCGAAACAGTGGCGATTTATCGAACATCGAAAGTCCGGGTACAGGGCCTGGAGAATCGGGTCCGTCGTGTCGCCACTGTACTATTATTATTATTATCTATGTCATATTATGTCTGTAATCCTAATCTAGTGGTGTTACGCGTAAAGTTTCTCAAACTCGTATTTTGAATGTGAACCTAAGTAGATATACTTACCCAGTATTATTTAGGGTGTCCCATTTTTTCCGTCACAAAATCTAATCAATTTTCTCCATCACCCTGTACGTATGGCTGGCTGTTTGTATGTGCCAGCGCACAAAGGCGGCAGAGCGGAATTTAATTTAGCGAGGAATTCTCGTGATTGGGTATAAGAGAGATATGCCGTTTGCCCGCTCTCGAATTAGAATTTTACCAAACATATTATACTTACGACCTTTATCCCTTTCGGGGTGATCAAAAACTTCGCTACAATCATCTTTTTATGCATCATAGTTGGAGCATGCTTCACTCTAAGCAATTTTTGGGTTTTTGAATGAAATTGGTTGCTCCATTGAAAATGACAATGACTGCAGTTCCATCCAACTTCCAAATGTTTTGAACAACACCCACATGTTTTGTTTTATGCAAATATTAAAAAAAACTGCAGATTTTTCTATTAGCCGATTTCAATCTTATTTCCTTAGTTTTTGCCCAATTTGATGGTCTGAAGCCCCCACAAAGTAAAACCATGTAAAATCTAAAAAATACTGCAGAAGAATCTAAAACTTGCGACGTCTTAAAATAAATAAAGTCCCTTGATCTATATAAACTAATACATATGCCCAACTAAATACACTAATAAACTAATAACTGCCTCCGTGGTCTAGTGGTTAAGAGCATTGGCTCTCGACACGGAGGTCGTGGGTTCGATTCCCACGGGGGACACCTAGTGACATGTCACTTTGTGCCTTTTTCCCCAGTTGGTTAGGACATTGCAGGCTGAATCACCTGATTGTCCGAAAAGAAAAATGATTCCGTGCTTCGGATGGCACGTTAAGCCGTTGGTCCCGGCTACTATCTCTGGTGGTAGTAGTCGTTACATAAAAACCACGTCAAAGGCCGTAAGGCGGTCTGAAAAAACTCTGACACCAGGGCTCTGCCCACACGATAAGAAGAAGAAGAATACATATGTAAAGCTGTAAAGCATTATAAATAAGAACTGTATCACAAAAGACAATGTTGTTTTTCACATAAACAGTTAATTTTGCTCTATTAAAAAAGGTTACGACGGAAAAAATAACTTTTTTTTTCGCTATAAAAATGTAGCTCTCTCTTAAAAGTCTTGTAACATTAATCAATCTGGGTGTTACGGAAAGCAAGGCTCGTAACTTTTTTTAATTTGGCTTATAAACGTCTTAGACATTTGAGAGCCAATATTTCGTAAAGAAAATTGATAGACTTCATTAATCATAAAAGCTGCTCTGTCCTGTAAGTGTATAAAAGTAAATTTTTTAGGCTGTCTGATCTATACAGGATGTAACAAAACACCCTAGTAATACTTAAGGGGGTGCTTCAGACCACCAAACTGAACAACTTTCACTATGGGGCCAACATCGAAATCGCGAAAAAAAAAACCGCTTTTTCATACAAAACTGCAGTACCGTCTCGACTCGAATGTATGGGACGGCAATTTCTTTTTATTTTTTCTCGACGTTAGCTCCATAGTGAAAGTTGTTCAGATTGATGGTCTGAAGCACCCCCTTAAGTATTACTAGGGTGTTTTGTTACACCCTGTATTCTGTATCGTTTTCTAGACATCAAAATACAATAAATTGATTTGTTAGTCTGTGCGAAAATGAAAAAAAAAATTTTTAAGAAAATTTGGCCGTCACGGGACGCCAGGCAGACGTGAAACATTTTACAAAACAACTTGGCCTACAATGTACAGGTGAGATTTTTTCCTCATACAAGAAACTAGTTTTTATCAACGCTTTTTCTTCTCGCTCTATCGAAAAAACGGTGATACAGCATAGGTACAATACATGCGTCTTGCGTGTGATTATAGAGCAAATTCTACAGTATAACAAAAACCGGCCAAGCACGAGTCGGGACTCGGGCAATTAGTGTTCCGTACTACCAGTTGTTTAACATGGGTCATTGAGGAAACCACTATAAATTGACACTTACTTAGTATGTGGTCACATAGTAACTGAAGATCATTTTACACTGGTAGTACTGGTGTTAGTTTTTTGGGTATAGAAAAAAAACTATCCAAGTTAGAGCCATCCTGATAATTTTCCCGCCATCTACACGTTATTTCTGATGTTCATGATTTTTTTCAGATTTTATACGGCTATATTTTTTGAAATAGAGGTGGGGACAGCAGAGGTGGGGACAGCAATTTCTCGCACTGGTGTTAGTTTTTTGGGTATAGAAAAAAAACTATCCAAGTTAGAGCCACCCTGATAATTTTCCCGCCATTTACACGTTATTTCTGATGTTCATGATTTTTTTCAGATTTTATACGGCTATATTTTTTGAAATAGAGGTGGGGACAGCAGAGGTGGGGACAGCAATTTCTCGCACTGGTGTTAGTTTTTTGGGTATAGAAAAAAAACTATCCAAGTTAGAGCCACCCTGATAATTTTCCCGCCATTTACACGTTATTTTTGATGTTCATGATTTTTTTCAGATCTTATACGGCTATATTTTTTTGAAATAGAGGTGGGGACAGCAATTTCTCGGATTGAATTGAAAATTTTGTTAAACAAAGTTTTTATAAAAAATTTGAAAAGTATATTTTTAGACTCGTATTTTTATAAGCTTTCAATTGATACCCCACACCACAGAGCAGAATTTTTTTTTTTTTTTATTTGCTTTTTCTTACTACCGAAATTGCCCCCAGTATAAAAATTTAGTTTTTTTTACTTCATTTATGACATTGGACCACCAATTGCTATATCTGTACCGAGTTTCAACTTCCTATGTCTTAAGGTCTCTGAGAAAAATGCCTGTGACAGACAGACGGACAGACACCGAGCTGATTCCATAAGTGTTCCGTTTTTCCAATTTTGGTACGGAACACTAAAAACCGGCCAAGTACGAGTCGGGACTCGGGCAATTAGTGTTCCGTACTACCAGTTGTTGAACATGGGTCATTGATAAAACCACTATAAATTGACACTTTACTTATTAGTATGCGGTCACATAGTAACTGAAGATCATTTTACACTGGTCGCACTGGTGTTAGTTTTTTGGGTATAGAAAAAAAACTATCCAAGTTAGAGCTACCCTGATAATTTTCCCGCCATCTACACGTTATTTCTGATGTTCATGATTTTTTTTCAGATCTTATACAGCTTTATTTTTTAAAATAGATGTGGGGACAGCAATTCCTCGGATTTGATTGAAAATTTTGTTAAACAAAGTTTTAATAAAAAATTTGAATAGAATATTTATTTTTAGACTCGTATTTTCATAAGCTTTCAATTGATAACAGCACACAGCACAACAACACAACACAACAACAACATAGAGTAGATTTTTTTTTTTGTTTAAGTACCCTTTCTACCTCCCCATCCCCAAATTGCCCTCCAATATAAAAATTAAGCTTTTTTTTACTTCATTTATGATATTGGATCAGCAATTGCTATATCTGTACCGATTTTCAACTTCCTATGTCTTACGGTCTCTGAGAAAAATGCCTGTGACAGACGGACGGACGGACGGACGGACGGACGGACGGACGGACGGACGGACGGACACCGAGCTGATTCCATAAGTGTTCCGTTTTGCCAATTTTGGTACGGAACACTAAAAATGCCTGTGACAGACGGACGGACGGACGGACGGACAGACACCGAGCTGATTCCGTAAGTGTTCCGTTTTGCCAATTTTGGTACGGAACACTAACAAGTGAGAGTCGGTCTCGGGAGTTAATATGTTTTGTGGTGGTGTGGTACGGAAGCCTCGGTGCACGTTTTTTACTTAAGGACGTCTCATGGCTTCATCATCATCATTCATCACAAAATGAGGATATACTCGAACCAATAGATATTCAAGCACCAAAATCACATCCGATGACACATTTGTGTACTGCCCATAGACATTATTGCCATTAGGCAATCCGTGTCACTTGGATGTGAATTATCAATCAGGACATAATGGACATGTGAATTAACATGTCCCGAGTTATCTACGCATATAATGCAGACAGGCATTTCTCTCGCATATTAGGTACCTATCCAAGTTGTATATACGGCTGTATGATTTAGTGTTGACCTTGAAAAATTGTAACAATATCGATAGTGCTATCGATTGTATTGATAGTTTTTACTTTAAGAATAGCATCGATAACGATGCTATTGCATTTCAATACTCTATCAATAGTACGAGGGCGACACTGAAAGTTTCAAGACAATAAAAAGTGTATAGAAGTAGGAGGTTGGGAATACTTTTAATATTTTTAGAAGTGGCCTCCATTCCATTTTATGTATCGTCGCGTTCAATGGAACCTCTGTGAGAAGCAGTGGACCCCCTCTGCTTTACTATGAAATTATTGAAATCTGTTAAATTATGGGGTATTCATCTAGTACAAAGCTTCCCTACGCCTTAATATTCGTGTAGGATCTTTTGCACTTGACTCATATCAATGCTGAAGCTTGCCTGAATCTGCTGGTAGGTCACTCTCTTATCAGCCTCTCTCATGAGCTGCACAGCATTGGCGTTTTCTTCAGTTGTCGCCGTTGAACGACATCTCCCAGGTAGATCATCAGATCATCACTGAGATTGCTCCGATCATGCCTAAACTCATTTAACCAGTTGTAAACAAGTGTCAAGGGACAGGGCTTCATCATGAAATACCAATCGAAGTTTATCATTAACTTTGTTATGGACTAGGAACACTACGAAATTGGGGAGAAAACATTT
This sequence comes from Agonopterix subpropinquella, assembly GCA_922987775.1. Classification (NCBI taxonomy): domain Eukaryota; kingdom Metazoa; phylum Arthropoda; class Insecta; order Lepidoptera; family Depressariidae; genus Agonopterix; species Agonopterix subpropinquella. The sequence goes on from OV277714.1 coordinate 2,713,134, forward strand.
TTCCCTGCTAAATTCGTTTTGCCTCGCGACACGCACTTTTCAAATTGCCGCCAAATCGTTAAAACAAATGACAATCGAATAAAATTTTCGGCTATAGGTTGATAAAGAGTTTCTTATTCGTAATTAAAATAAATTTTTCATTGGCATTTTCACTAACTGGTCCATTCTTGAAACTTTCAGTGTCGCCCTCGTAACAATAGTATTATTATTTTCGTATGGTCTGAAGCACCCCATACAAGTATATTATAAAACATTTCCAGTACACAGGTCGAAATGAAGGTCCTTGGCATCCATTTAGAATAAACTTTGTTTACACATAAAACTGAACAACTTTAACTATTGCAGTTTTTATATGGAACAGCATTTTTTTTTATTTCCCTTAACTGCCAAAGTTTTTCATTTCGATATGTAGGGCGTAGTTTTTATGCAAATGGATTTAAATTTCACCCTGTATAGTATAAGATGGATTGGTTTCATTAAAAAAGTCTTTATATACCTATCAGCTTATTCACCTCTTTGATAAGTCCCCCAAATCAATCAGTTAACCCTGAATAATAAGAAAAATTTAAATACCGCAAAAAGGAACAAAAGGCCGAATTTCAATAGTACAATATCAAGACTTTGAGGGCACTTCTCAAAGAATAAAAGGCGTACCAGATTTATATAATTCTCTATGGGAGTTCCTTCGGAGTTCAGTAGGAATCTGCGTTTTATTGCCGACGGGCCGCCTTGTGTTTTATGAGGACATCTGTATCTATTGTGATCCTTGATGCGTGGTACAAGTTTGGAGATTGAAGCTTCTCTGTTATCGAGTCATGATGAGCTATAATCACATCACAGTTTCTCATGCTGCAGTGGAAAGATTCTACTCAGCAATGGTAGTATCAATGTTACGGCTAAAATCAGAAGTGCAATGCAGAAAACAGTTTTTTTAAGAGAGGAGGAAATCTTCATGGATTCTACTCTGATGCAGTATGTTCGATTCCACTGGGAATGTTTCCCAACAGCCTACGGACTAATACCTCCTCCCACTACGTCACCCGTCCTTTCCAGAAAGCATCGTGCATAACTTCAGAATGGGGGCGGATTTAAGTTAGGGGGATTTTTGTCATTCCTACTCTCTTTTCATCATTATTAGCCCAGTCATTTTACGGTTTGAGCCGGGACTAATTTCTAATTGCATTTTTTTTCGCTATAATATTGAAGAGCCAATTTGAGCTTAAGAATGTACCAAAATTAAAAAAAAATTACGTCAGCAACTTTTCCAATTTTAAAATATAGATATTATCTCGTTCTAAAAAACCTGAAGATAATTTTTTTTTTTTTCATATATTTAGGGCTTTACCATCTACAAACATGGTGTAAATATTTTTGTCTACTTAGAAGGTTTTGAAAAATACATTCGTATTTTCTAATAAATACCTCAGTTTTTAAAGGAAATCGCCCACGTGACGAACATTCCACGTTTCAAATCGTTAAACAACTAACGAATGAGTATGATATCTACAATTATACACAAAATAGGAGCAATATCATATTTCTAAAGGAAATAGAAATTATCCTATTTTATCGTCGCATTTCTTATAAAATTCAAATTCTAGTTTGTAGTTTTGAGGTTATGTAAAATTAGGATAGAAGGTAGGCCCTAAACACACGAGGCGTTTGACGGCGCAGACGAGACGACGCGCTTTTTTCACGAACACGCGTTTACGGCGACCTAGAGATCCAAAAACCTGTTTATTGCATTTGTATTGATACAAAAGCGATACATATTCAATTGTGTGTGTTGTTATTATGTAAGAGCGTTCACGGTACGGCAACAGTTAAAGGCCTGGCTTGGCCTTCGCCGTAATACCACTGGTTTGGAACCTGAGGTATTACGCGATACCGCGTTGTGAAGCTGTTGATGAGTCTAATCAAAACACGGAGTTAAATGGCAATAAAAACGCGCCACCACAAAATGCGCGCTGATACGTCAATACACGCGTCTGTATTGACTTCAGCGCGTTGCGCAACTCGCTTCCATTGAATCTCGTGTGTAGCGCGACCAGCGCGTTAACACGCGTCGACTATGCGTAGAAAATACGCCATGTGTATAGGCCCTTTGCGTTCTTACAGACGAGCGACGCTTTGCGGTCGCCGTGTGTCGCAAAGAGACGCGCAAAGGAGACGCGCGCATAGACTTTACGGTCGCAGTGGGTCGCGCGACCCTCTGCGACCGCAAAGTGTCGCTCGTCTGTAAGAACCCATAGATTGTATAGAGGGTGCGAGCTACGATGTACGATGCACGATGAGTTGAAAATGTAAGATAATAAAAATAGTTCACTGAGTAATGACAATCATTTTATTATTTTATTCATTTACATTATGCGTATTTTCTGTTCTTCCAAACATTTCTTGCAAATACTCAGCCGATTGTAGAATCTAGAATTTACCAAACCAAGAACTCTCTTCTAGGCATAGATTTATATTTTACTAGCGTAAGGATAGGCCCGTCAGAATATTTTACAAAAACCTTCTTCATAGAAACAAAAATTTGCGCCATCTGTCATAACTCGTATAGGAACTATATCGTGTCATATATTTTCGAGTGCTCTAAACTGAAATTTTTCCTTGCATTTTAGAGCCAACGAACTGGGGACAATAGTCAAGCTCATAGGCCATGTCCTTACGCTAGTAATATATATGTCTTTGCTTCTAGGCTTCATCTAGGTTTGCCCTCTTTCAGCGCAAAGATCTTATTTTTACAATGCATAGGCTAAATATCAGATGCACGATTGAAGTATGTATCTATTCTTGCCGAAATATAACACGTAGAACATGTAGAAGTTATTTGTTCGGTACAAATTAAGTTTTACACATAGATTTATATATTACTAGCGTAAGGATAGGCCCGTCAGAATATTTTACAAAAACCTTTTTCATAGAAACAAAAATTTGCGCCATCTGTCATAACTCGTATACGAACTATATCGTGTCATATATTTGTAGTGCTCTAAATTGACATTTTTCCTTGCATTTTAGAGCCAACGAACTGGGGACAATAGTCAAGCTCATAGGCCATGTCCTTACGCTAGTAATATATATGTCTTTGGTTTTACACTACGCTACGTCCAATAAACTTCAACTTTCATCGCTTTGACTGGGTATTGTTACGAACAATTTATTTCTTTTCTCTTGCTCGATTTATGTTGATCTTCATCTTCAATGAAATGATAAAACACGGTAATCCGTGCGTAAATTAATATTTATTGCAGATCAATATTTTCATTAAAAAACTGACATCATAAAAAACAAAATTCAATGTCAGGACTATGATGGGACTATGACAGGACAGAAGTCCTAAAAGAAAAATGTTACATCAGTGACAAAAAAGATTTTATTCAAACAACACATATTTTGATGGAATCAAGAAGTTTGAATGGTATATGCACGGTATATGTTAATCTTCATGCTTGTGGTCTTAGATTAAAAACTTTTCGCTTACGCTGACTTGGTCTATTTTCCATAGTCTATACCTACTATAGACTATGGAATAGACCACATGCATGAAGATTTTACGTAGTACTTCCCAGGTACTTCCTATCTCTATGGAAGATTAACATTAACATACATTCTCAAGCTTTTCTCAAGACTTCGTAAAGAGTTCATAATGTTGTTATCGACGGATCTAGTCGTTATGTATCTAATAAGAATTAAAATAATAATACCACTAACAATTTTTACCATCTGAACGGAGAAGAGCTATTAAAATACATAATGAATTATAACAACCATCTCATGCCCATAATCCTTATAAAAGGCGAAACGGGATCTGTCATTGTCCTTTAATGCCTATTTTATTGATCAAAAATAATGTATATTGTTAAATCCAATTCAAATGAGTGCATTGGTATTAATATTACTAATTTAAAAGCCTTCTGAAACACACAATTTTGATTTCTATGTTGCGTAGCAATTTTTTTTTTAATATTGTTTAGGATAGTATTTTTGTCACTAAACGGTGCCGGTTACAGTTTAAAAGTCCAATTAATAATTACTCCCTACCCCGCCTAACAAAACTCCGTAAAATGACTGTCCTATATGGAGCGCAGGAGGGTGGACAGTGCTTTCCACTCCTCACCACTGCTAAGCATACGTTGAATGAGATTTCCGTTAGTGGCTTCTCTCCCTGAGCTTTGGCTCTGATTTCGGTGAATTCCTTGCAATATCGCGTGTTTGGGTGTGTCCACTTCTCCACAGTATTCGCAATAGTCCGAAGCTGCTTTACCTATTGCGTGTGTTTGTAGATGTTAAATACACAATGACCCGTAATAGTGCCTGCGTTAGTTACCGCCTCTCCGTGTTGTCGTTGTAGGCACGCTTTTAAGTCTCCAATCAGTTTTAAGGTCCATGCCCCTTTTCCATGCTCCTTCCAATCGTTTTCTTATTCCGCTAGGGTTTGTGCTTTCTGTTCGTCTTGAGTTTTCCTGCTAATCTCCGCTCTAGCGTTAACATATTGCCAAGTTCTTTCTTTAACGAGTCTATTGGAACTAATCCAACAATAACAAGCACTGCATCAATCGAGATGGTGTGCTAAGCTCCACAAATCCAAATTGCTAGTTGTTTTTGGATTCTGGTATAAGCGAGTTTGAATTTAGCGAATCTATCCATACCTATAAAATATATCCATTCATAAAGAATTAATTATTTCTTGTCTTTTTGTGGCTCGAAAATAAATCTTATGACTTGCACCTCACAAATCCAGAGCATAGACGCTAGCTTGACCAATAAAAAGGGGTTTTATGTGCAAACTTCTAGAACGTTTCCCTTAGTCGAATATTTGCACTGAAGAGTGAAACCTCTTCACTATTACTCGAGTCCCAGTCTCATTCGGTAAAGTGAATGAAAGTTCAAAGTGGTACTGGTTTCCACGTCTTTCTAAAAGCCTGGAAACAGAGTGGACTGGTTATAATGTTATGGTATAATGTTTATGCTCCTGATCGATTTCAGCCACGGTGACTGCTTGAACTCCGTTTACAATAATGTGCCTAACATTCCAATTATTTTGCATTGAGCATCTTTGCGACTTTGAGGTCTTATTAACCTTTGCGTGCAATTACACTACCAAGGTTTTTTTAAAGGATTTGATAAAATTTTTTTTTTAATTCTGTTTTTTTTTTATTTTAATTTGAGCTTTTTTTAACCCTGAGGTTATGTCAGTCCGATTTCATAACATTGCTATGTATCTCTTACTTAACATTAAGATTTGAGCATCTCGTTTGATTTAGTAGGTGTCCTAGATTTTTTATTGTACACAAAAAACATAACACGGGTCTTAACAGAGTTTCGTATGAAACAACTAAATGACTGTGGGTTCATGTTTCTTTTTTCGTCTTTATGTCGGCGAAGGGCAGTGCCACAACATATGAAATAACACTGTGATGAATGTGAATTTAAGCTAAAACTGCACATAGGTAGTTGTGTCAATGGCAAGTCGAGATAATGGCAGATGCAAAAGCAAAGCTTTCGCAGAGTGGTGGCCGGGAGAAAGGAAGTGAAGAGTGGGTTGTCCGGTGTCTAGATGGGTCGACAATATCGTTCAGGCGGTTGGTTTTCATTTCCCTAAGTTCTAGTAGTACCATACTATGTCATAAGAATAATGCCTTCTTCTATAAAGAGAGTCACGGGAGCTACGTGTATATGAGAGATGCTCAGGACATAGGAGGGTGGCATAAACAAAAGGAGGCCTTTACCCAGCAGTGGGTGGATTCAGACTGTGGATAATGATGAGTTGTATCAAAGTTTCTGGCCATCCGTGGGATACTGTGGTGAATTTATGTTTAGACGATAGACACTGAGAAGGAAACACACTGATTTTGATCTGGAAGCATCATGTCATATGTCTAGTCTGGCGTCATCCATATTCATGAATGGTTGGCATGCTTATGGATATCGCGTAATTGACTTGCTAATTTTGGCAACTACTACCAGCAAGGGAATTTCTGTATTACCGAAAGAATAACGGTACTGGGATAAAGCTCTATTCAGACTACGACGACGTGCGGGCGCGGACGGGCATGGAGGGTGTGCAACACGCGTGTGGCTCCGTCCTCCACCCGTGGGGCCCGTATGGGTGATCGACTTTAATGGTATTGAAATAGGTATTATTTTACATTTACACGCGGAGCTTTGTCTGTGAACTCTATCGGTATTGAAATTGGTATTATTTTACATTGCACTCTCCGTCCTCCGTCCGCGCTCGTCCGTCGTAATCTGAATAGAGCTTAAGAGAAAAACTATACTGGGATCTTCTCTATGAACTACGCAAGTGCGTCAGGAGTTTCTACCAATTAGATGTGGTTAGTAATGCCGTGGTGATGAAGTAGCTAGAAGCCTTTCCTCATGCAGGCTGGATGCGACTCCTTCCAAAGACTTGTCAGGAACTTACGTACTAATAGCACCACTACTTTTTCAGTGGAAAAAATCATGAGAAAACTTGTGTCCGGTGGATTTTTTTATCGCTTACAGCCTCGCTACCTTGTAAACTCTGGTGGAAAGCCAGCAAAAAAGTGTTTTTTTCATCCACACAGCCTCGAGTCCTCGCACAAGCCTTGCACAGCTATCCGGTAGACAGCAAGGCTAAAAAATATCGCGGGCGGGGTGCGGCAATATAAACCTTATAGTACGTAGCTTAGAGTCGTTTGGAGAATTACGCCCGCGCCTCCGGGCGAAGTCGCCGGGTAGCGAGGGCGCGATTTTTCTTTACGTCAAAAAACGACGCTATGCTACGTAATATAAGGTTTATATTGGTGTTACTTTGACTACACGCCACCGCCACGCGTCTCTTCTGTATAAACCCTACCTAATGCCCCATTCACACGAGGGCAAGGCAGTGAGGCAGGGTTGCCAGATTGGGTATTTTTTTCGCAATTTTGGGTAAAAATTTGGCTCCTTGCGAAATTTTGGAGAAATGTTTGGAGAAAAAAAATATCATGTGGAGAATTTTGGGTAATTTAATTTTTAATTTTGGAACGCTATTTATATGAAAAGAACATGCATTTAACGAACGTGTTCATTTTTAGTACGTTCGTTAGTTTCCTTTCCTCTCTTCATTCCATTTATTCGTTCGCTCCACCCACTCACCCATTCATTTACTCCACATGAGGTGTTTGTTTTGTAAAGTTTTGTTTGGTTTGTGCGATCATTCTGTAATATCTATAAGAAAATTTTAATAATTGGATGTATTAAATGTATTTGAATAAAATAGACTTCCTGCACGTCTAGCATGATTTCTTTACACGCGCGCGACGCGTCTTCGCTGCATACAAAATAACCTGTTTCCGCGCTTTTTGGAGAGCGCAATCCGCGCTTGCCGCGAGTTGTAGTATGGAAAAAAGACGAGTCGCGCGAAGTAGACAAATCATGCTAGACGGTCTGCAAACGATTTAGTTTTATTTTATGTCAATACCACAGACAAAACTCTAGCAGTCAAACCACAGGCAATGCTATTTGTTCAGTTTTACTGGTAAAACCACGGACAAAAAAACATTGCCCTAGGTATGATCACGACCAAAAAACGAGTTTGGGTAAAAGTAAAGAAAATAGTATCGTTTTGGAGAAAAATTATTTCAAATGTGGGGAGAAATAGAAAATCGCATCTGGCAACCCTGCAGTGAGGGCAGGGCAGTGCGGCAGGGCAGTTGGGAAAGCAGTTGGCGTTCACACGAGGGCAACTAGACGGGGCAGCACAGTCCACGAAGTAATATAATTTGAGTTCCGTTTTGATAACTTTCGCAGTAATATTCGGTATTCCTATTTAGTTTTCCTTTAAATCTGAGAGTCCTACAAGAGTTTATATTTATATTCAACAATTTCACTTTTTTATTAAATATAATTTTCCTTTTAAACCTTTATTAGTTTTATGTTAAGCTGTAACGCATTCTCAATGCGAAGGGATGCATTTGTAATTAAAAAAACTAAGCAGAATGACCAAAAATTATAAAATGGGTGAAATGCAGAACGGATGTACATAGATACAATTTAAGTTGTCCCGTAAGTTTAAAACAAGATACCGTCTTTTCTCTTTCCTTGATTAAAATTATTTCCATAATTCTGAGCAGTGTATTTATTTCCCAATTAAGCCCATTTTTTATTTTTTTGATACGCGCAATGAGGCACGAATTATTATATTTTTAAAATTTAATACTAATATAATACAAACTTTCATACCAATTTTATATGTCTCTCCACTACCTTGTCAACTTTGAATATTAATAAATAAATTTTTCTTAGTTTAATTTAGCTTTTTTTTGGTTAAAATGACCACTTATTATCTAAATTGTCAGATTGGAATAGGCTGGAATTAAAAGGAAACGATTTAGTCATAAGATTAGCGTATTAAATGTTTGTCTCCATTTTTGTTAATTTCGTAACTCAGGGTTAGTAACGACATTTTGGGCACAATTACAACAACAATTCTACCATTCGATTGTATTTTTATAAAATGGAAACATTTTCTCAAGTTACGTCAAAATATTGACATTAAGATGGCCGTATTTTGCTTCGCAGTTCGAGGTTGGTGTATGACTAGCATTTTGTCAAATATCAATATCAGGGTTAATAACGCGATTTTCCTATTTCCGGTAAGTGTAATTTGTCAGTTATTTGCTGATTTTTCTTGCGTAAGAGATATAATTACCGCTGGGATATAAGTTATTGTCAAACCAATAGCGATTTGGGTAGCAAATATTTTTGAGGTTAAGATTTCTCAGTTTATTTTATCAGTTTCGTAACGTTTCGTTACGCAACGAAACTGAGCTCTCAGTTTCGTTACACTAAGGTCTCGTTCATATGAGTTTGTGACATAATACTGTTTTTTTTAACATTAGACATCAAGTAATATCCCAAATAGTAAATAATATGTATTAATTAATTTAATACTATAAACTAAAATTTATATTTTAATGTTCTATGAAAATAATTTTATAAAATATAATGAGATTATTAAACATAACACAAACTAAATAAACTATTAAAGCATTGCAATATATATATGTATACATTTAAATAATTTCAGGTATGGCACCGATGACTAATGCAGAGAGGCAAAAAAAGTATAGACAAAAATTGCAGATAAGATTGATTTTTGACAAGGTTTTTGCAATTAGTAGAAAAATATAGATGTAAGTTAATTAATAAAGTTGATTTATGCCATAAATATTTTATTTATTTTAATGCTTATGTGATCTCACCCTTACCTTATCAGTTTCGTAACAATTTATCAGTTTCATTACAATCTCAGTTTAATAACGATTTCGTTACGGTACATCTATTCTGCATTTCACCCAAATATCATGTTGCACTGCCCTGCCCTCGCGTTCACACGGGGGCAGCTACGAGGCAGTCGAGCGAAATAGGTGGAGGGGGAAGCGAACTGCCTTCAAAAATAGACCGGCCGTCTATTCACTGCCCTGCGCTGTTTACTGCCCTGCCTCGGCGCGGCTGTTCACACGAGGGCAGGGCAGTACTGCCCTCACTGCCCTGCCCTCGTGTGAACACGGCATTAGGTATTCTCTTAGTTTAGTCCTCAACTCGACAATCTGAAATAACAATTTCTCTGCACGAATTCCGTATTAGGTCACGTATTGAGTAACTGACGTTTCTAAAGCGTGCCTGCGAAATATTACAAGACTTTCTTTAACATCGAATCATAAAGAAAATTGTTTTGGATTGGAAATTACTTTGAGTAGGTATTAATATTTATTTGGGTAAGTATGTTTCATGAAAGGAAAGATAGTCACAGACGTAGCAGTCGACGTCAAACCATAAAGTTATTATATCTGTCGGAATAGAGTAACTGACATGAGTTGTCAAATGAAACCGTTTTTTGTGCATTTGTCGGCACTTATCGGCACCCTTATCGTGTGGGCAGAGCTCTGGTGTCAGGCAGGTTTTTCAGACCGCCTTACGGCCTCTGACGTGGTTTCTATGTAACGAATACTACCACCAGAGATAGCAGCCGTGACCAACGACTTAACGTGCCATCCGAAGCACAGAATCATCTTTCTTTTCAGACAATCAGCCTGCAATGTCCTAACCAACTGGGGAAAAACCCACAAAGTGACAAATCACTAGCGATAAATAAATAAATATTAAATGTCTCCATACTGAAAGTTTTTCGTTTTAACGGTCTAAACCACCCCTTTAAATATTACTATTGTGTTTTGTTACACCTTGTATAAGTCTTTTTTATCAAAAAAGTCTGAACAACGGCATACAATATAACTTTTATGACTAAAAAAACATTGAGCTTTAAGGTAAGGTAGGTAATAAAATATGCCATGGACTGTACGTAAAATAATTTTCATTTCGTGCGGATTTCAGATTGTTTATGCGCTATAAACTTGGTTACTGTGAAGTATATTGAGTTTGTATTTAGACAACGCTTTGGATGCGACTTTGTCTTGGAAAAAATAGGGTAGGCTGTATCAGGGATGCAGCCGCAGTGGAGTACCTAGGTACACTGAAAAAAATGCTTTGTTAAATATAACCGAACTTTAGTGGCTTACAAACTGTTTTGTAGCAAATAATCAAACATTTGGTTATAAATAGCGAAAAGGTTTGTTATTGGAAGTCACTAAAGTTCGGTTATATTTAACAAAGCATTTTTTTTTCAGAGTACGTTAAATAAATAAATAAATATCTTGGACAATGTCACACAAATTAACTAGTCACATTTAAAGTACCAGAATCTAGCCTGGACTTGTATTATGGTGACTAGACAACGATATAGAATTCATATATAAATACAAACATCCATGACTCGGGTACAAATATTCATATTCGTCATACAAATATTTGCCCCTTACGGGATTCGAACCCGCGACCCTCGGCACGGCAGGCAGTTAAATATCTTGTACCTATCAAGTAATGGCTTCTATCCTCTAAATAATGGAAATAAAATAAACTACTTGACACTAGCGGAAATTTAGTACTAACACACAAGCAAGACTCCATTACTTTATAAATAAAAAAACCGGCCAAGTGCGTGTCGGGCCACGCGCAGTGTTAGGTTCCGTAGTTGCCCATCACGAGTACCTACGGAACACTTATGGAATCAGCTGGGTGTCTGTCCGTCCATACGTCCATCCATATCTTAATTTTAATAGGATGTTTCTCTGAAGAGTAATATTTTGTGTTGTGTTGTGTTTTGTGTTGTTTTGTGTCTTATTTTATTTTATTTTACTTTATTAGACACACCAACGGTACATAGACAAAAAATCATAAATAAATACTTTAAAAGCTTTAGCCCTTGACTATGCACTAATAATAGGTATGCAACAGCATGCGTTAAGTATGTCATTTCATTACAGTTTTCAGATATTTTCTTGTTAAAGTTTTATACAATTTTAATGACTTCTAGTTACAATTTTAATATCAATTTATAGTTACAATTTTACAATCTTTAGGTATATTTCTTGTAATTATTTTATGATTACTATAGCTATAGCGGATTTCCAACCAATAAACAATTTAAAGGGGTCCCAACTACCCAACATAAGAAACGTATTTTGATGTTTTGAGTAGTTTTAGTAAAAAATAGATAAGTAATAGGGTCCTGTACGCTAGCATGCCACCCACGAAAAAGAGTTTAAACGAGAAAACCGCCATGCGCGCTCTTTCTGGCATACGTAACTTAATAAAGAGGGAGGCACATCTCGATTTTTATAGTTTTCTCGGGGGTGGCATGTGAGGCCTAGTTGCCACCCTTTACAACCCTTACAACGACTGGATGGTAGCATGGAACACTAATTGCCAAGAGTCCCGACTCTCCCAGCAAACACACTGAAAAAAATGATCAACCAAACTTAGTGTTAAATACAGGGTGTACAATAAAATAGGACAGCTACTTAAAGGGGTGCTTCAGACCATCAAACTGAACAACTTTCTCTATGGGACCAATATCGAAATCGCGAAAAAAAAATCTGCTGTCCCATACATTTCAGTCGAGTTATGTTTGCAGTTTTGTATGGGAGAGCGGATTTTTTTTTCGCGATTTCGAATATTGGTCCCATAGAGAAAGTTGTTCAGTTTGATGGTCTGAAGCACCCCTTTGAGTAGCTGTCCCATTTTATTGTACACCCTGTATAACCAAACTTTAGTGACTTCCAAACTGTTTTGTAGCACATAACAAAACAGTTTGGAAGTCACTAAAGTTTGGTTATATTTAACACTAGATTGGTTGATCATTTTTTTCAGTGCAATTTGGTCGTATTAGGCCCCCATTTATAAATGACTATTTTGACTTATAAAAATTACCTATATTACGGTAATTTCGTCATATGGGTGAAATGCAGAACGGATGTACATAGATACAATTTAAGTTGTCTCGTAAGTTTAAAATAAGATACCGTCTTTTCTCTTTCCTTGATTAAAATTATTTCCATTATTCTGAGCAGTCTATTTATTTCCCAATTAAGCCCATTTTTTATTTTTTTGATGCGAGCAATGAGGCACGAATTATTATATTTTTAAAATTTAATACTAATATAACTTTCATACAAATTTTATATGTCTCTCCACCACCTTGTCAATTTTGTATATTAGGAAATAATTTTTTCTTAGTTTAATTTAACTTTTTTTTGGTTAAAATGACCACTTAATATCTAAATTGTCAGATTGAAATAGGCTGGAATTAAGAGGAAACGATTTAGTCATAAGATTAGCGTATTAAATGTTTGTCTCCATTTTTGTTAATTTCGTAACTCAGGGTTAGTAACGACATTTTGGGCACAATTACAACAACAATTCTACCATTCGATTGTATTTTTGTAAAATGGCATCATTTTCTCAACTTACGTCAAAATATTGACATTAAGATGGCCGTATTTTGCTTCGCAGTTCGAGGTTGGTGTATGACACGCATTTTGTTAAATATCAATATCAGGGTTAATAACGCGATTTTCCTATTTCCGGTAAGTGTAATTTGTCAGTTATTTGCTGATTTTTCTTGCGTAAGAGATATAATTACCGCTGGGATATAAGTTATTGTCAAACCAATAGCGATTTTGGTAGCAAATATTTTTGAAGTTAGGATTTCTCAGTTTATTTTATCAGTTTCGTAACGTTTCGTTACTCAACGAAACTGAGATCTCAGTTTCGTTACACTAAGGTCTCGTTCATATGAGTTTGTGACATAATACTGTTTTTTTTAACATTAGACATCAAGTAATATCCAAAATAGTAAATAATATGTATTAATTAATTTAATACTAGAAACTAAAAAATATATTTTAATGTTCTATGAAAATAATTTTATAAAATATAATGAGATTATTAAACATAACACAAACTAAATAGCGGCGTCTTCTCCTGGCTGGCAGCATCTTCTCCCTGGCTGGAGCGATGTCGTCTTTCTTGCTGGCGGCATGATTGTTTGCAGATAAGATTGATTTTTGACAAGGTTTTTGCAATTAGTACAAAAATATACAACGTGTTAATGAATTAGCGCAAAACCTCATACACTCCAACTGATTTATAACAAAATAATTAGATTGAAACAATAATTTCATTATTTTGATAGTTAAAATTTAAAGTTATTCGCATTTTAAGTTTCGAGGCAAAAATGATTTGCTATCATTTCAGCACTAAAAGAAAGCGCTAACGTACTCATGTATACATTTTAATAATCTTGTTTTGGTAGTAAGTAGGGTGAGTGTGCCCGTGCGGTGGGTTGACATCGGGTTCAGAAAATTTTAAATTTTGCAAACAAATTATTTAACATTTTGAAAAAAATTACCTATGTAGAAACCGTGATAATTCGATTCTGCTCTCGATTCTAAACAAACTACTTTCTAGTTTTGCGTTAATTCATTAACACGTTGTAGATGTAAGTTAATTAATAAAGTTGATTTATGCCATAAATATTTTATTTATTTTAATGCTTATGTGATCTCACCCTTACCTTATCAGTTTCGTAACAATTTATCAGTTTCATTACAATCTCAGTTTAATAACGATTTCGTTACGGTACATCTATTCTGCATTTCACCCATATACTGGTGCTTTATGAGTATATTCGACTATACAACACCTATACGACCAAATTGTTTGTTTGGTTGGCCGATTTTCTAAATTAAAACAACAAAACAAACAAATTAACCAAATTATAGTAACATTGATTTGTAACTTTACAACAAGACAAAAGGTACTTGATTGTTTTGTGGTTCTATTAATTTTTAATAGCCCTTTAACTGTAACAATTCCGAGTTCCGATTGGCAATTGTATGAAATTTACGATACAATTCGAGTTCAATTCAGATCGTTTGTTTCGCTTGTTATTGTTTAATTTGCTAAGTAGTTCTTTAGTCTGATAGAAAGCCTATTAAATTTATTTAAGAGGATATATACCAGTTAGCGTGCTCCATTGTCTGTATTTGCGTTCATTGGCTCCATACAAACAAACAAAGGTTTTTGAGAGTTACGCGGTTATTATTTAATCTAGAATTAAACATTTTAACGGGTTCTTACCGCGTTTTGGTGTTAGTGTATTCCCTATATTTCGGCAGTGTTACAACTGCCATGATCACGGGATGACTGAGGAACTGCAGGTAGATTTTTAAGAGCAGACAAATCTGTCTACCCTCACTCTCGTTCGTTTACTCCGACCACTACTATCGGAAGTAGTGGTCACTCACTCACTCACTCGATAGTAGTGGTCGGAGTAAACGAACGTTCCTCAGTCATCCCGTGATCATAACAGTTGTAACACTGCCGAAATATCAGGAACTCACTAACACCAAAACGCGGTTAATTCTAGATTAAACAAAGGTTTATTATATTTTGGATGTTAACCAATTAAAATCAATTAAAAACCTTTTTAAATACGATTCAAGTCAGATTTTCGTTAAAATTACACGACTCAAAGATCTGACACCAGGGCGGCGATTGCGGTAAATAAATCGCAATTGAACCATTATTGAACCGCGTGCAAAGCTTAGCTTTTTTCGCTGTAGGTATAATATGGCCTCGATTCGGACTGTGCCACGACTTAACTTAACTAAATTTATTCCTGTCACTTTCTAAAATAAGATTAAGAAAAGAGACAGAAAACAAACAGCTGACTTTAGTGCTGTCAAAGTGACGTTACACGCCCAAAATAAGATGCCATCATTATGTACGCCATCTTATTTAAAGCGTTTTTGGTATTGCGCTAATCGCGGTACAGCTCATGACAGCCGTTAGAGCCGTTTTGACAGATGGCTCAAACGTTAAAGGCTGTCAGTCACATAGTAAATAAGTCAAGTTTAGCGCCATACGGAATTAACACAGTAATCGGATTGCAATGTGATTAGAACTGAAATTAGATTAGGATTGAACTTGGATGTTTTAAATTAGTGCGATCTCTCTCCAGGGTTTGCACACGATGAGAAGAAAAACGGAAATATAGACACAGAGATTAGTTTTTGCAGGCGTAGCCGGTTGAAATTAATGTTCCCATAATATGAATTATTATTAAAGTTGGATTTGCTAACAAATATAAAAAACACAAAAAATAAAAATTCAGGGATAGGTATACAAGAAAAATTTTTCAGTGTTTTTTTTATTTTGCTCTACCTTCAAAACGGTTATTTATACGTACATACAAGCGTCAAAGTTGCTGCTTTATAACATAACTCTAAAGTTCAAAAAGCTAATGTAGAAAGATATTTGAAGCGCCATCTCTACGTAAATCTGGGTACTAAACAAAACCTGACTACGAGGTTAAACCTGCACGTTCACGGGCCAGTTACGTCGGCTGAAGTTTACTGAAGAACTTAGTCACGTTTTAGTACGACACACGATATTCAGATGTCGCTAGTAAAGTGTTCAAATAGTTTTTGTACTTATTTATATTACTTTGCAAGGTTTAAGCAAATAACCGGAAACATGGAAAACCGTTTCTCCAGAAAAATAACAGAACAACATTGATGATTGTATTCCAAGCGTCAATGTCATGTTGGCACGCGTCTGTCGCGAGAGTTTCGCTTCTATTGGCTGTGTGCACGACACTAGCGCCATCTAGCGCAACACGGCCCCGTGAATTATTTGTACATATAACATAAAATGTTAGGATAAAGTTTGTTATTTTATATTTAAATAAAGTAAAAACTAAATAAATGAGCAAAATTGTCGATATTAAAAATATTATAATACCTAATTGGCTGAAATTCCCATTCTTTGTTACGAAATTCTCATACAAACTTTCACCCCTGTTTTCACACCTTTGGGGTTTGAACTGCGAAAAATTTTTTTTTTGTGAACACCTAGAAGGCAATAAAAACATCCCAGTAAAATTTTAAGTATTAGTATTTGCTAGTTTAGATATTTGAGAATTGAATGAGTATGCGGATTTGCATAGATTCAAGCAAATCTGACACAGCTTCGCCGGGAAAAGTACAAATTTCTGCCACAGCGTGCGCTGCGATCGACTTGACAGTTCCCAACACCCACTTCGCACATAGCCAATAGTGTAACTATTATTACCTATGCATTATGTAGATGGGAAG
Source organism: Agonopterix subpropinquella (assembly GCA_922987775.1). Lineage (NCBI taxonomy): Eukaryota > Metazoa > Arthropoda > Insecta > Lepidoptera > Depressariidae > Agonopterix > Agonopterix subpropinquella. The sequence continues at coordinate 2,729,663 of OV277714.1, forward strand.
TGTTGTCAAAAGTGGTAAACCAATTATTTGGCCAACAGTACCTTATGCAGGCAATCTTCATTTTAGGCATTTCGATTCTTAGGCATTAAACATTGTTGTCAAAGTTCATTGTAGGCAAATTTAGTTTTTAGGCATCGTGCATTTTAGAGTTTCAGGTATCTTGCGTTTTAGGTAGTTACGCAGCAGTGGCATCATGCATTTTAGGTACTTCGCTCAAAAGGGGTTGATTTCTACTACGGCCGCTGCAAATCTTCATAGAAAAGCAGTGAGATTCGCAGGATATTTTTAAGTGCATAAGTGTAGGTTACGCGCTAAACACAGACGGGTCGCAAGGGGTGCGTGGCACCCGGGCACAGACACCTAGGGGGCTTGCCTTATCCACATACCATGCATAATCTGCTAGTTTTGAAAATTACATAACAAACATTAAGAGGGCTATCGGAGTCCAGTGGCGCCCCCGTCACAATAATAAAGATTTCTCAATAAAGAAAGCCTAAATTAAAAAAGTGCTCAACAGATAAACTACAAAAGCCTTCAAGCCATTGTTGTACAATACTTTTATAGGTTCTAAACATTCCACTTTTAGATAATTTCGAATAAAAACAAAAGCGGCCGTTTTTTTTTCTCTTTTCAAAATTTTTATGTTAAGACCTTTAAAAACCTATAAAAGTATTCTATGAAAATAGCTTGAAGGCTTTTGTAGTTTATCTGTTGAGCATTTTTTTAATTTAGGCTTTCTTTATTGATAAATTTTTATTATTGTGGTGAGGGCGCCACTGGACTCCGATAGCCCTCTTAACCACTATTGTTCACACGCTTCAGGTAGCTTTCGATACATTCGGCTTGGTCACTTGCGACTTGTGTTGTGAAAGCCAATCTAGATCTTATCACTACAAGAATAGAGACCAATCTAACAAGCCCAAACTCGGTGGGTCTACATTAACTGCAGCGGAGATCCCTGTAACTACCTTCCAGCTTCATCTTCAGACCAGCTCCTGGACACCATAATATTGCATTGTCATCTGATTTCTATAGGTAACATGTTTCATCTCGATAGAATACTTATCTAAAGTCAAAATTCAATTGAAAGATTTGTACCAAACAATGCAAGTTAAATAAAAGCTTGTAAATAGAACATAAAAATGCAATTGTTCTTTCTCTGGCATCAGGGGCGCTCGATAATTTTCGCACCTTGACGCCCAATAAATAAATAAATAAAAATAATATATTTCAGACTTTCGCCCATATAAGTTAGATGTAGGAACACAGTAAAAAATTAATACAATTACATTAGTCGTGAGCATATGCTATGCTATGCTATGCTATGCTATGCTATGCTATGCTATGCTATGCTATGCTATGCTATGCTATGCTATGCTATGCTATGCTATGCTATGCTATGCTATGCTATGCTATGCTATGCTATGCTATGCTATGCTATGCTATGCTATGCTATGCTATGCTATGCTACAATTAAATTAACAATACTTCTAGGCCTTGGACCACAGTGTTTCCCTCTTTTTGCTAGGAGCCTTGCCTTGACTCCCTCTGAGACAAAATACCGTAAGACCTGCCACACACCCGGAATTCCGAATCAAAATTGTGATTTTGGATTTGATACCTTCTCGCAATTCCGAACGGAATTCTGGAGTGGGAAAATCCATACAAAATAGTAATCCTGATTCGGAAGTCCGATTCCGTATGTAAGTGGTGGATCTTAAACCCAACTGGGTCGGTGCTATTCCAAGCAAGAAAATAGTTTGACAGTCATAGAGACACGGTCTCAGGGTCTTCAACACTGCCATAAATTATCTCTGGAATTGGCTCTCTAACAGCCATGCTTTGTTATTATTGCTGTCTCTCTGCAATCCCTTTGCAATGGAGGGAAGTCAGATATTTCTTTTTCCTACTCCTCCTATCTTCTTTGATTAATTCATTGCGGGTTCCAAGACAGATTAGAGTCATCCTCCGGGCTCGCTGGACTTCATTTTCAAGTGTTGTGAATGGTCGCCGCTGTTGATCCTGGCTTATAGGAGTTACAGCGCGGTGGGCCTATGCCCGAAAGAAAATTGTCGTAGAGACATTTGGAGCAAAGATTTTGACCATCCCGAAAAGGATTATTGTATCATTTATGTACGTCGTTATGTAATGGCGCGCGGTATGTCAAACAACAGGTAACAAGATCATTCATCCGTAAGCGCAATCTTTTTAACAAATTATAAAATTACTGCAGACGCTGGGCTTTCTCGCAGAACCTCCTTCGAATCCATCTTCTAGCCTGCGTCGACCCCATAGTTTTAAGTGTTGTACATCAGACAAAACTTTATACAGGTCGTATTTTTAACTTCATCTTATTAAAGAGTCAGTGGAATACCTACCACTGTTACTACCTATAAGATCTATGTACACACGGTGACTCATCAAGCTATACAAAACCAACATAAGTTGGCCGCGCGTAGGTTGCATAACTTATAACGTTGCGCGGCCAGCTTATGTTGGTTTTGTATAGCTTGATGTGTCGCCGTGCGTACACCACATGAAGCAATAAATGATTATGAATTATGAAATATGAATTATTCTTTCCAGTTCAGTCTCTTTTCCGCAAGTTTCTTGAGTTTCTAATACGATACGACATAATTTTTTCTTTTTTCTTTTATTTTATGAGCACAAAAACATGACCATTTCCGGTTGCTCTGAACCCTTGCTACAACAAATATTTTTGAAACGTACATACAAATTACATAGATACAATATACCTAGATGCAAATCTAGGCTCAGATTTTGCATGTTGAAGTTTTCACGATGACGTTTCAAGTGGAAACGGGGCTATCTTTCGCCCACAAAAGTATTGCAAAAGAACCTTTCCCTGTACCCGGACTTTCGATTTTCAATATATCGCGACCATTTCGGTCCGAACTTCATCGTAGTAATAATGGTAACATTGGAATGAAAACGTCCACGCAATTGCGAAGTTCGATTGAAAAACTCCTTCGGAAAAACTCCTTCCCATAACTCCCAGAACTGTAATAATTCAAAATTGAAAGCAACCTGTATATCTTAACCCTTTAGGTCTTAGAAGTCGTGCGTACCAACAGTGAGATAACGACGCAGCCAATATGGTGGCCGTAATGAGCATTCGGAGACCTTATGTGGAATATATTGTGAGGTTAGAAAAGACATGGACAGGCTTGGTGCTAGTGATTGCGGAGAAATAGGAAGATCTTCAATGGTTTACCGAAACCGTGGTTTACCGAAATGGTTTACCGTTTATTTCATTGCTCTTCTTCTTCTTTCTCGTGTGAAGCTGATCACCTTCGCACGAGAAAGAAGAAGAAGAGCACACTTTGTCCTTCCAATACTTGGCCACTTCTATTCCTCGAGGGTAAGCCTCTATTAGGTCCTGGAGGGAGCAAGACACAGGGCACAGGCTACACTGCGATAGATGTCGAGTGGTTTGCACCTGATCACACCCACACTCCACAGATAATTATATCCAATCTCCGCAGATTATCTTTGGATCGCCCAACTCCCGTTCGCAATCTTTTGAGTGCATTTTATTGCTATTCGATATGAACATCACCTCACTATAAAGATAAAGGGTCCAAAATTCCAAAAAGGTTCCTAGGCTCAAAATTCCAAATAGCCCTAATGATAACTAACCTCTGATAAGAGATGGCACCACAAGAAGATGTTGAACACTTTATTGTGCATACAGTAGTAGACACACTTTGTCAAATCATAATTTAAATAATACAAAGGGCGAGCTCATAGTGTAAAAAAACAAGGTCTTCTATTCCCAGAGTGACACAAGCCTACGTCACAAAAAAATGGCCGCTAAACATGGTACTAGTCATTCACTTCGAGTTGGCCGCTACCTCCCTTCCCGCTTCCCCGCACCGCACCCCTAAGAGACCCTAATAAACGCAATTTTATAACCTTTAGCAACGCAACCACGTACGGCACATCCGTCCCGGTCACTAATATCGCTATTAATTTTAAATTTTTATTTGCCTTTTATATTATTTTTTGTCGACGGGACCAATTAATGTGCCTGTGAGGAAATTTTGTAACGGTCATCGACGGCCAACTGGTCGTGAACGGGTAGTAAAAGGGTATGATGACGTAGGCTTGTATCAGTCACGTGGTCAGTCACGTGATCGGAAGAGAATACCAGGCGCAGTATATTATTGTACCATGAGCAACCATGAGCGAGCTTATCTTTGAAGATCTTATGTGATCTTTTATGTGGCAGAGGAAAACATAAAGAGTCTATCTTGCCTTTTGGTGACATTGAAAATGTATCTATGCTTAACTAAAAAAATTTCATACAAAATATAACATAGTCTACTCCACAGTTTCCTACGTCTAGTTGACAGAGGGCGCGGTCGTTCACCCCTGATATCGGAATATAACCTTAACAGTTAAGCCTCGTCCTTCTATGACTAATCTTAATATCTCTAATACGGAAGTCTAGAAACTCCATAGTATATAAGTTATGTATGATACATTATTATAACAGCCGCGCCAAAGAAAACGCCGCCGCGCCGCAGTGAGATTCTGACTAAGAATCCTCCGGTGAAAAAAGAAAAACCGGCCAAGTGCGAGTTGGACTGGCGCACCAAGGGTTCCGTACCTAACACAACACAATTTATTTGTGAAAAAATTTAGTTTTCTCTAGGATCCTTTGCGCATGCCCGACTCACACTTTGGCTTTGATAGTACCTATGCCACATAATCACACAAAGTTTGACGCTTGTATGTATTACCGTTTTAACGATGAAAACAGTTTCTTGCTTAGATTTTTTCACTTTCTCTTTTTTTATACAGGGTGAAATTGATATTTCGTTAGCATCTTTTTTTATTATAAACTAAGAGTCTACCCATCAAATTGAACAAATAATCGGAGCAAAAATGAAATCTGCTGTTATTGCATATAGGGTTCTACTTAATATGCCGACACTTTTTTAAGAGGATGATCATACCGTCAAACTGAACAACTTTCACTGGCATCTGGCACCAACATCGAAATCGCGAGAAAAAAATCTGCTCTCCCATACAAAACTGCAAACCTACTCTGGCCAAATGTATGGGAAAGCGAGGCGGGCGGGGGCGTGGCGGGTAGTGTGTGCGTTTTTTTCGCGATTTGGATGTTGATCCCATAAAGAAAGTTGTTGAGTTTGATGGTCTGATCATCCCCTTAAAAAGTGCGAGTATATTAAGAAGGACCCTGTATATTTGAACCGAGTACGCATTGCAGTTTAGTATCCTGGAATAGCTGTTTCTTCTTTTTGCTTCGATCGGTTTGCTCCCATAGTAAAAGCTGTTCAGTTTGATGGGTAAACTCTTTAGTTTAAAAGGATGCTAATGATATCAATTTCACCCTGTATAAGCAAATGCAACATATTAACTATGGACTTCAAATTCCACCATTATTACAAATTCCTCGACAAATCCTTTGAAGAAACCACGAGATTTTGACAGAGAATTCCAAATTTCGAGGATCGATCCTGAGCTTCGCTGATCTATTCCTGATCAAAAAAGTCAATTTGGGTGGAAAAAAATGTTTTTATTTTTTTTTATTTTCAAACCCCTATATCTCCGAAAGTATACCACTTAGGTCATTTTATCAAAGTATATTTTCTGTTTGTAATCATTTTCCCTGTCGATTGGCATATGTTTCATCAGTGGCCGCAAAATCGTGATTTTTTCAAAATGGCGGACAGTAGGTATGCCTCTAAGGCAGGATGCTCTTTAGTGTGTACAATCGACGTATCAAATACCATCCTTTTAAAACCTATCGTATAAAATGAAACAGTTACTCGAAAAGCATGGCTCATAAAAAATACAATTAATTCCTACCACGTCCCGGTTCTAGTCTTATTTGGTAGCAGGAAGACCGATAGCCACACACGAAGTTCATGGGAATTTTGAGTCAGCGTCCATTGTCTATTCGCTTCGGTATACCGTTGTCAATATAGACATTTTCTGTTTAAAGTTATTGTAACGGGTTCACAAAGTCATTTCGAAACACGTTATGTCTAATTACGTTTAATCTATGAGGACTCATAATTGGTACCGATTCGGACTGTGCCACGACTTAACTAAATTTATTCCTGTCACTTTCTAAAATAAGATTAAGAAAAGAGACAGAAAACCAACAACTGACTTTAGTGCTGTCAAAGTGAAAAGAGAAGTGGATTATACTCTACCAAGCGGGCTAAGTGTAGTGTCAATCAGTCGGTCAGTCAGTCCGTTGGTAGCTAAAAAAATCAGCTGGTTCATACATTTCGCCTTTGATATGTTCAATCGAACAAAACTTTTTTGCGAATTCGATATTGGTACCGATTCGGACTATGCCACAACTTAACTAAATTTATTCCTGTCACTTTCTAAAATAAGATTAAGAAAAGAGACAGAAAACCAACAACTGACTTTAGTGCTGCCAAAGTGACGTTATACGCCCAAAAATGCCTTAAATAAGATGGCGTACATTATGATGGCATCTTATTTTGGGCGTGTAACGTCACTTTGACAGCACTAAAGTCAGCTGTTGGTTTTCTGTCTCTTTTCTTAATCTTATTCACCTATCCTATTTATCTTCGTTCACCTTTTCCTCTACCCTAAGGTTGTCTGGAAGAAATCGCTTCTTAGCGATAAGACCGCCTTATTTTGTGCCTCTTTTATTTTTTCTCTGTATTTTACTGTTTATGTTTTTGGTGTAAAATAAAGTATATTTGATTGATTGATTGATTGATTATTTTAGAAAGTGACAGGGATAAATTTAGTTAAGTCGTGGCACAGTCCGAATCGGTACTATTATTCATTATACAGGGTGTACAATAAAATGGGACAGCTACTTAAAGGGGTGCTTCAGACCATCAAACTGAACAACGTTCTCTATGGGACCAATATCGAAATCGCGAAAAAAAAATCTGCTGTCCCATACATTTCAGTCGAGTTACGTTTGCAGTTTTGTATGGGAGAGCGGATTTTTTTTTCGCGATTTCGATATTGGTCCCATGGAGAAAGTTGTTCAGTTTGATGGTCTGAAGCACCCCTTTGAGTAGCTGTCCCATTTTATTGTACACCCTGTATTTAATTTTATCTATGTATGTATGTATAGTTGCCTGGTGAAGGCGGCGGGAAAACGTTGGATGAGGGCAGCGCAGGACCGGTCGTTGTGGCGATCTGCGGGGGAGACATATGTCTAGCAGTGGACGTCCATCGGCTGAGATGATGATGATGATGATGATGATGATAGTTACCAGCTACAATTTAAACAGAGTTTAATACAATATAAGTTTACAGTTTTTTTTAGTAGAAAGTTTGTTCAATGCTGTAAGTATTTCAATATTTCATCTAAACTTGTAGACAGAAAAAGCCGTTGATTTAATTCTTAATGTTATGATTATGACAAAGCTTATATGTGCTGAGCTGACAGTTTGAAATGTAAAAGTGAAATGAATGAACCATCGGTGAAATGTCTTTTGCTCGATAGCATAGACGCCAAAATTTTTGCGATAATTCGTGATGAATCCATTTTTACCATTTATAGACGAAACGTGTTTCGAAATAGTGTAGTGAACCCCCTTCAAAAAGTACTGAGCCGTACATGTCACACTAGAGTTTGATATTTAGAGTAAATTCTGGATAAGTAGGCTATTTCTCGCACTGTTCAGGGTCACAGTCTCCAGGGTTCGAATAGCCCTAATGATAGCTAACCTCCGATAGGAGTTGACACGATAAGAAGAAAATGCTACGTCTAAAACAGCCTTTTTAGTCCCATGGTCAACCAATATTAAACAGTAACATCAAATGCTGTTGCAGTTATCAAACCAATTGTTTACCGTGGTTTACTGAAGTCTTTTTTAAAGTGAAAGAGGAGTGCTGTGCTATAAGCGATGGTCGGAATATTTTGACGAAAGATCGTTATCTAAAGGCATCTGGTACAAGACAATTCAGCCCTCTCTCCCTCTTGCTCCCTGGTTTACTCCCAGCACTATGTGTAGACGTGATCTCGTCCTGGCTATGAGACTACGTTCCGGACACGTCCCTTTAAACGTCTGCATTTTTGATGAAGAAAGTTGATACCCCTAATTGTGACGCGTGTGGTTCACTCGAAGATGTCTACCACATCATAATGGAATGTGAACGGAATGAGGCTGCTAGGCAGGACTGGATTATCGCCAAAAGTATTGTGTTAACAGAGGTCGGCATTTTTAACAGTGTTTTGGCCTTCCCTCTGTCAGATAATGCCAAATATATTTTTAATATTGTAAAGGTGGTTCTTCGAAGACGCAGGGAGTTGCCTCTTTGACAACACCGCTGCGCCACCGAGGAAATGACCTGAACTTACGTAGTATTTATGTTTATACTTATGTAGCCTGAACCATGTAATTAGAGTCCCACTCCGATGAGGGTGATCTATTCCATACGGAAAAAACCCTGCATAATAAATTAGAAAAAAAAATAATAATAATGTTTCAGGTTTTGCATTAATTTGATAGCATTTTCAACTAAGTAGAAGCACTACAGAGTATTATAGAGGTACATAATTCGCACATCTCTGCCCACAAATTCTATCAAGATTCAACAACGCATTTCTGAGCAATCCGTACAAATTGTCCATACCGATACTTCCTTATTGGGTTCAATTCTGTGAGTATATTTCGATGCCAACGGTCTGCGGTTGAAACGCAGAGCATTAAAACATTTCTCGCTTGCTTGTTAGATACTTAACAAAGTTTTAGAGCCTAGATATGTAGTTCCAGTCAGAGTTTACTAGCGATTATTCGAGGTGGTAATTTCTAGAAAATAATAAACTGGTACTTTGTTTAGGTTAATGTTTGTTTCACATAAAAACAATAGAACTGATCTTCTGCACGATCTGAAATTATATGTAAACAGTTTATATAAACCAATTAGGCAATTAGCAAACCTATGAAATCATTTTTTTTGTTTTTATTAATATTATTTTGTACCACCAATGCAAAACTTGTAAAGCAAACTTGTCATTGTCATTGCTTACAAAGCAATGTGATATTTTTGGCTTTGTTGACTTTTTCATATCTATGAAGTCAATTTTAATTAAAATATTGGAAATAAGGAAATAATTATCAATTAAATTTATCAAGTGCAGGAAGCACTAGAAATTCGTATAGAAACGCCGAATAAACGCCCGCCGCTCAAAATACTGTTTCTTGCTCTGTGTCTGATACAAGAGATCTTCTCTTGTTTCTAAGCAATCATATTTTCTTAAAGATTGTATGGAATGACTTGTTATGTTTACACGTTTTATGTTACATACATACAGACATACATAAACTGCATAACTGCACTGTTTTTATAGTACAGTCGAAATTAATCTTAATTTACAGTGGTACAGACACAGAATTTATATGAAAGAGTTCATATCTGTATACATGTTATAGTACAGACACTCCATGCCCCTGACCAATTTTGACCTCACCCCTCTTGTCGGTAAGGGAGGAGGCAGATTGAAGTCTCACTAGTAGTTCCGAAACTGTGGGTAGGTCTGTGCCCTACAGTGGGAAGTTTATAGGCTGGTGAGGTTCTATTCTATTGAACTCTACCAATATTCGGTGATCCTATCTTAGAAAATATGCCTGCATCCGTGGTCTAATGGTTAAGAGGACATTGCAAGCTGAATTACCTGATTGTCGGAGAAGAAAGATGATTCCGTGCTTCGGATGGCCGTTGGTCCCTCTAGTATCTCTGGTGGTAGGAGTCGTTACATAAAAACCTCGTCAGAGGCCGTAAGGCGGTCTGAAAAAACTCTGACAAACGATAACATGAAGAATTTTAGACGAATTGGTACAAAACAGGCCACGGATACACCAGGACTGAGGCATGCAAAAGAACTTGTGACCGGCTTCTCAAACAGACATACCTCGGATGCCATCAATTCGAACCGCAACGACTTAAGGCTCTTAGTACGAGCTTTAACAAGACACTGCAAGTTAAACAAACATCTACACAGAATGGGGCTTGTAGATTCACCCACCTGCAGATTCTGGTGTGGAGCAGAGGAAACGCCCATACACCTCCTCTGCGAATGCGAAGTGCTCATTCACAGCAGGAGTCGCCATCTAGGTGGATACGTAATAACACCTACTGACATTAGGGACCTCCCCTCCAAAAGCATCACACGGTTCATGAAGTCCGTGGGCCTACGAAATTACCTTTAGGTCTAGGGTGACAGCTACAATAGATCTATCCAGGTCGCAGTAGCTATTGATCATTGAACAAGCCCTTATAACCAAATAATAATAATAATAAATACAAAACAGGCCAGGAATCGAACCGTCGGCCTCTATGCGGGTTTTGAAGCCAAAGCTATCTTCCATGCAGGATATCATCGCTCATGGCACCTTAATTGGAACCATAAGCATAGTTCAAAGTTAGAGTTAAAACAAAGATAAAACAGTAGTTTAGAAACTATTCAGGATATTTTGCAGCATTATGGGAATAGCTTTTGTGTGCTGGATTCTGAAAACTTTCAAGTCGTGAATTTCAAAAAATCCTACCGTACACAGTAACATAGAGTAATAATTGAAAGGGCAACAATGTTTTAGGGTAGGTACTTTATTTATTAGTTTTAATATGATGGAAAATTAAATGCGTTACATAGGTTGTAAGTGACAGCCTGGCAAATATTGAAACGGTAAATTCAGACCATCAAACTGAACAACGTTCACTATGGAACTACCCTCTGGAAACGTGAAAAAAAATACAACTGATTTGCTTCATTATGGTCTGAATTCACCATTTCATTATTTACCAGGAGTGCGATTTTTGAAACTCATTCGTTGAACTCAGCAGGTTGTAATTGTAAATGTCAAAGAGATACCTACGCATCTTCCTACTGCTGATTTGACATTCAAAAACCATTGCGATTTTTTAAAGTCAAATCAGCAGTAGAAGGATGCGTGTCTTCATACATTTTCAACTGCTGAGTTCAACGTATGAGATTCAAAAATCGCACGCCAGGCTGTCACTTACACCCTTGTAGTTTAGGGGGTACTTTTTCGAAAAAAAAGTTCGAAAAAAGTTTTGTTCGATTGAACATATCAAAGGCGAAATGTATGAACCAGCTGATTTGTTTAGCTACCAACGGACTGACTGACTGACTGATTGACACTACACTTCTTCTCTTTTTTTTTTAAACTGACACTAAACACCCTATTACACATTTAATTATCTATTTTGCCTGTAACTTTCAACCTTATGAAAATATTTATAGAGTTTAATTCACGTAAGATGTTTTAGTACCGTCTCTGCTTGCATTTATAAACAGGCGATTGCGTGCGCTTATTTATAGAATGGATTAATGTAAAGTTCAAGATTGCTAACTTTAATGTCAAATTCACCTGCAGCGCCTACTAAAAATAGTGTGAGCACGAATTTGTAGATGTTTCATTTCAAGCCAGCAACTAATTGCTTGCGGTGACGGAGAAATTTTGATGTGTAGAGTATGTCAAGTCTATCAATCCCTTAAGGCTCTTACACAAAAATACAGGTTTTTTTATATTTTACTTAAGAGCCTACCGAGCCTATTGTGCTGCCCTCAATAGTATTTTTTTTTATTTCTAAACAATTAAACGACATGTCCAAAAACAAGAATGTCACATTGTAGTCCTGATTGGCTTTCAATTTATCGAAACATTACGGATTATTATGTTTTACGCTTGTAGCTATTATCGTTAAAACCGCCGAAAGTGGCCACTTTTGGTGCTTTTAACGATAATAACTACAAAAATTCTTTATTTTATGTGATTATACTAATATTAGATGTAATCTTAACTAACAAAATATGGGCAATTTTTAGTCTGAAATAAAACATTTTATTTTTAAAAAACAAATACGCAGTAACTCGATAAATTGAAAATCAGCAAAGACTACAATGTAACATTCTTGGTTTTTGGAAATGTGGGTTAATTATTTAGAACTTAAAAAATGCGATAGGGGGCAGCACAATAGGCTCGGTGCAGCCTTAAGCAATTTTTTAATAAAATAGCTTTTTGAAGTAGTAACAAATTTTAATTTATTTATTTTTATTTAATTATTATGACTAACGCATAAAAAGGAGCTACTGTAGACAAGATGCGACCAGAAACTACACAATATTACATCTCTTACAAATTGTTTAGTATAAAAAATACACTGTTTAATGCAAATTACATAAAGTAACATAGTCCAGATATTTAAGTTATTTGTAATTCATCAAGTTAGTTAGTAGCTACGAATAAGAATAACTATGGAAGAATAACTCTAAACAAAAGCAACATAATTTTTGGCACCCTTTGAAAAATTACATTTTGTATGAGTTTTGGCGGCAAGAATTAGTTTTTAAGGAACAAATTTCGAACACTGTGTACTTTTTTTGGGGTCACTTTTTGAGCTTGATTTATATTTCTATACATTCTTATTCGTAGGTTAGTAGGGTGTAAGTGACAGCCTAGCAAATACTGAAACGGTGAACTCAGATCATCAAACTGAACAACTTTCACTATGGAGCCTACCTCAGGAAACGTGAAAAAAAATCAGCTATCCCATACATTTTACTTTTTATAAATAAGCTTTTTGACACAGAACTTGTTTAACACTTTTTGTGGGGTGGCTGCAGGTGGGAGGACAGAAGCAAATGTTTTTCAAATAATTTTAATATACAGACACGCTAAGTTTATACAGTTTTATTATACACAGGGTTCAACTTATTATGCCGACGTTTTTTTAAGAGGATCTTCTTATCGTGTGGGCAGAGCCCTGGTGTCTGAGTTTTTTCAGACCGCCTTACGGCCTCTGACGTGGTTTTTTTATGCAACAACTACTACTACCACCAGAGATAGTAAGCACGGAATCATCTTTCTTCTCGGACAATAAGGTGATTCAGCCTGCAATGTCCTAACCAACTGGGGGGAAACGCACAAAGTGACATGTCACTAGGTGTCCCCCGAGGATGATCAGACCTTTAAATTGAACAACTTTATGACCAACGTCGAAATCACTGGTCGAGTAGAATTGCAGTTTTATATGGAGCAGCAGATAATTTTTTTTCGCGATTTTGGCCTTGCTCCCATAGAGAAAGTTGTTCAGTTTGATTGTCCGCTCATCCCCTTAGTACCTAAAAAGCTATTGACGTATACAATTTCATCTTTCTATTCTGTAGACCAAGAACAAAGACTGGAATCTAAGTCGTGACATCAAAACACCAAATTATAATTCAAACCAACCTAAAATTCTAAAATGTTAACGTTAAAGTTTATAATTGCACTGAAACTTTGGTTAGGATTTATTTAAACTTGTTTGATAGACGGTAATTAGCAGATTTCGTGTTAACTCGCGATTAGTGATAGTGTGGTTGACTTCGCTTGTTTAAAAGTTATATTTAGGTGTGATTTAGGTTGTTTTTCGTTATTTAGTTCAATTCTTTTATTCCTTCTTGGTTTTGCTGTGTGACCTCAGCACAATAAACTTATCGTCACGGAGTAAAATATATGTAGGGTGAAAATCGAAATGAATCCACAAATTTTTAGGGGTGGTTCAACCATCAAACTGAATTGTTTTATGATGGGAGCAAACCAGAGATTTCAACAAATATCAGCTGTTCCATACTAAACTGCAATGCCTACTCGACTCAAATGTATGAACAGCGGGGTTTTTTGAAGTGAAAACTTCTTTAGCGGCGTGGCGTTGTGCACTTTTTGGGATGGGTTATACTCGCGTCAGGATCGTGACGTCACCCTGATCGAAAATTCGTAAGACAAAAATTGGTAAGCCGATTACGTAAGATTTTATGTTAAACTCTCGTCAGGACCGTAACGTCACGTGACATTCGTAAGACGTACGATCTCTTAGTTTTCACTTCTGCCGGCACTCCCAGAGTGCAACCCGTCGTTTTTTTTTGCAATTTCCGGTTTGGCCCATTGTAAAAGTTAGTTTTAGTGACTGATGTAAACACCTAATACCGACAGCTCTCAAATGATGAAGAAAACCATTGTGAAGAAACCTGCATACACTGAAGAAGAAATTCTGATGTGTATGTGAATTATACCAATCTGGGTTGTGCTCGCGTGGTGGACTAACGCCCACTCCGCGAGGGTAGGCCTGTGTCCTGCAGTAGAGGGAGAAGGAGGTGTTTTAAAATTTACTGAACCCGATGTCAACCCACCGCACGGGCACACTCACCCTACTTACTACCAAAACAAGATTATTAAAATGTATCTATGAGTACGTTATTAGCGCTTTCATTCATTGCTGAAATGATAACATACCATTTTTGCCTAAAAACTTAAAATGCGAATAACTTTTAATTTTAAGTATCAAAATAATGAAATTATTGTTTCAATTTAATTATTTTGTTATAAATCAGTTGGGGTGTAAGATCATCATCATCATCATCTCAGCCGATGGACATAGGCCTCCCCCAAGGATCGCCATAACGACCGGTCCTGCGCCGCCCTCATCCAACGTTTTCCCGCCGCCAAAGGTCGACCCATAAACATATTATACTTCCGAGTAGACCGAGGAACTCCTCAATATCGCATCACCGAAACCGAAATGTGAATATGTGCGAAATTGATACGTGTGTGAGTTCTAGTGATGTGACATTGACGTATTCGCGATTATCGATATCAAAATCATCGATATCAGATAATCGACTACTTAGTAGTCGATGTGATTTTGATACGATAATCGCGAATACGTCAATGCTACATCACTAATTTATAGTAGTCACTACTACTATTATATTTTTATATTACGAAGTCTAAATCGGCTAGGCTTACAATCCATCTACCTACACTGTTATAAAACTGTTACTTAGGTCATAGGCCATAGGTCGACAAATATTTTCTATGAAAAACGCGATTGCCCAGCCCCACGAAAAGGGCGCGCATCACGTGCGTGTGAAAAAAAATACAACTGATTTGCTTCATTATGGTCTGAATTCACCATTTCATTATTTACCAGGAGTGCGATTTTTGAAACTCATTCGTTGAACTCAGCAGGTTGTAATTGTAAATGTCAAAGAGATACCTACGCATCTTCCTACTGCTGATTTGACATTCAAAAACCATTGCGATTTTTTAAAGTCAAATCAGCAGTAGAAGGATGCGTGTCTTCATACATTTTCAACTGCTGAGTTCAACGTATGAGATTCAAAAATCGCACGCCAGGCTGTCACTTACACCCTTGTAGTTTAGGGGGTACTTTTTCGAAAAAAAAGTTCGAAAAAAGTTTTGTTCGATTGAACATATCAAAGGCGAAATGTATGAACCAGCTGATTTGTTTAGCTACCAACGGACTGACTGACTGACTGATTGACACTACACTTCTTCTCTTTTTTTTTTAAACTGACACTAAACACCCTATTACACATTTAATTATCTATTTTGCCTGTAACTTTCAACCTTATGAAAATATTTATAGAGTTTAATTCACGTAAGATGTTTTAGTACCGTCTCTGCTTGCATTTATAAACAGGCGATTGCGTGCGCTTATTTATAGAATGGATTAATGTAAAGTTCAAGATTGCTAACTTTAATGTCAAATTCACCTGCAGCGCCTACTAAAAATAGTGTGAGCACGAATTTGTAGATGTTTCATTTCAAGCCAGCAACTAATTGCTTGCGGTGACGGAGAAATTTTGATGTGTAGAGTATGTCAAGTCTATCAATCCCTTAAGGCTCTTACACAAAAATACAGGTTTTTTTATATTTTACTTAAGAGCCTACCGAGCCTATTGTGCTGCCCTCAATAGTATTTTTTTTTATTTCTAAACAATTAAACGACATGTCCAAAAACAAGAATGTCACATTGTAGTCCTGATTGGCTTTCAATTTATCGAAACATTACGGATTATTATGTTTTACGCTTGTAGCTATTATCGTTAAAACCGCCGAAAGTGGCCACTTTTGGTGCTTTTAACGATAATAACTACAAAAATTCTTTATTTTATGTGATTATACTAATATTAGATGTAATCTTAACTAACAAAATATGGGCAATTTTTAGTCTGAAATAAAACATTTTATTTTTAAAAAACAAATACGCAGTAACTCGATAAATTGAAAATCAGCAAAGACTACAATGTAACATTCTTGGTTTTTGGAAATGTGGGTTAATTATTTAGAACTTAAAAAATGCGATAGGGGGCAGCACAATAGGCTCGGTGCAGCCTTAAGCAATTTTTTAATAAAATAGCTTTTTGAAGTAGTAACAAATTTTAATTTATTTATTTTTATTTAATTATTATGACTAACGCATAAAAAGGAGCTACTGTAGACAAGATGCGACCAGAAACTACACAATATTACATCTCTTACAAATTGTTTAGTATAAAAAATACACTGTTTAATGCAAATTACATAAAGTAACATAGTCCAGATATTTAAGTTATTTGTAATTCATCAAGTTAGTTAGTAGCTACGAATAAGAATAACTATGGAAGAATAACTCTAAACAAAAGCAACATAATTTTTGGCACCCTTTGAAAAATTACATTTTGTATGAGTTTTGGCGGCAAGAATTAGTTTTTAAGGAACAAATTTCGAACACTGTGTACTTTTTTTGGGGTCACTTTTTGAGCTTGATTTATATTTCTATACATTCTTATTCGTAGGTTAGTAGGGTGTAAGTGACAGCCTAGCAAATACTGAAACGGTGAACTCAGATCATCAAACTGAACAACTTTCACTATGGAGCCTACCTCAGGAAACGTGAAAAAAAATCAGCTATCCCATACATTTTACTTTTTATAAATAAGCTTTTTGACACAGAACTTGTTTAACACTTTTTGTGGGGTGGCTGCAGGTGGGAGGACAGAAGCAAATGTTTTTCAAATAATTTTAATATACAGACACGCTAAGTTTATACAGTTTTATTATACACAGGGTTCAACTTATTATGCCGACGTTTTTTTAAGAGGATCTTCTTATCGTGTGGGCAGAGCCCTGGTGTCTGAGTTTTTTCAGACCGCCTTACGGCCTCTGACGTGGTTTTTTTATGCAACAACTACTACTACCACCAGAGATAGTAAGCACGGAATCATCTTTCTTCTCGGACAATAAGGTGATTCAGCCTGCAATGTCCTAACCAACTGGGGGGAAACGCACAAAGTGACATGTCACTAGGTGTCCCCCGAGGATGATCAGACCTTTAAATTGAACAACTTTATGACCAACGTCGAAATCACTGGTCGAGTAGAATTGCAGTTTTATATGGAGCAGCAGATAATTTTTTTTCGCGATTTTGGCCTTGCTCCCATAGAGAAAGTTGTTCAGTTTGATTGTCCGCTCATCCCCTTAGTACCTAAAAAGCTATTGACGTATACAATTTCATCTTTCTATTCTGTAGACCAAGAACAAAGACTGGAATCTAAGTCGTGACATCAAAACACCAAATTATAATTCAAACCAACCTAAAATTCTAAAATGTTAACGTTAAAGTTTATAATTGCACTGAAACTTTGGTTAGGATTTATTTAAACTTGTTTGATAGACGGTAATTAGCAGATTTCGTGTTAACTCGCGATTAGTGATAGTGTGGTTGACTTCGCTTGTTTAAAAGTTATATTTAGGTGTGATTTAGGTTGTTTTTCGTTATTTAGTTCAATTCTTTTATTCCTTCTTGGTTTTGCTGTGTGACCTCAGCACAATAAACTTATCGTCACGGAGTAAAATATATGTAGGGTGAAAATCGAAATGAATCCACAAATTTTTAGGGGTGGTTCAACCATCAAACTGAATTGTTTTATGATGGGAGCAAACCAGAGATTTCAACAAATATCAGCTGTTCCATACTAAACTGCAATGCCTACTCGACTCAAATGTATGAACAGCGGGGTTTTTTGAAGTGAAAACTTCTTTAGCGGCGTGGCGTTGTGCACTTTTTGGGATGGGTTATACTCGCGTCAGGATCGTGACGTCACCCTGATCGAAAATTCGTAAGACAAAAATTGGTAAGCCGATTACGTAAGATTTTATGTTAAACTCTCGTCAGGACCGTAACGTCACGTGACATTCGTAAGACGTACGATCTCTTAGTTTTCACTTCTGCCGGCACTCCCAGAGTGCAACCCGTCGTTTTTTTTTGCAATTTCCGGTTTGGCCCATTGTAAAAGTTAGTTTTAGTGACTGATGTAAACACCTAATACCGACAGCTCTCAAATGATGAAGAAAACCATTGTGAAGAAACCTGCATACACTGAAGAAGAAATTCTGATGTGTATGTGAATTATACCAATCTGGGTTGTGCTCGCGTGGTGGACTAACGCCCACTCCGCGAGGGTAGGCCTGTGTCCTGCAGTAGAGGGAGAAGGAGGTGTTTTAAAATTTACTGAACCCGATGTCAACCCACCGCACGGGCACACTCACCCTACTTACTACCAAAACAAGATTATTAAAATGTATCTATGAGTACGTTATTAGCGCTTTCATTCATTGCTGAAATGATAACATACCATTTTTGCCTAAAAACTTAAAATGCGAATAACTTTTAATTTTAAGTATCAAAATAATGAAATTATTGTTTCAATTTAATTATTTTGTTATAAATCAGTTGGGGTGTAAGATCATCATCATCATCATCTCAGCCGATGGACATAGGCCTCCCCCAAGGATCGCCATAACGACCGGTCCTGCGCCGCCCTCATCCAACGTTTTCCCGCCGCCAAAGGTCGACCCATAAACATATTATACTTCCGAGTAGACCGAGGAACTCCTCAATATCGCATCACCGAAACCGAAATGTGAATATGTGCGAAATTGATACGTGTGTGAGTTCTAGTGATGTGACATTGACGTATTCGCGATTATCGATATCAAAATCATCGATATCAGATAATCGACTACTTAGTAGTCGATGTGATTTTGATACGATAATCGCGAATACGTCAATGCTACATCACTAATTTATAGTAGTCACTACTACTATTATATTTTTATATTACGAAGTCTAAATCGGCTAGGCTTACAATCCATCTACCTACACTGTTATAAAACTGTTACTTAGGTCATAGGCCATAGGTCGACAAATATTTTCTATGAAAAACGCGATTGCCCAGCCCCACGAAAAGGGCGCGCATCACGTGCGTGTGAAAAAAAATACAACTGATTTGCTTCATTATGGTCTGAATTCACCATTTCATTATTTACCAGGAGTGCGATTTTTGAAACTCATTCGTTGAACTCAGCAGGTTGTAATTGTAAATGTCAAAGAGATACCTACGCATCTTCCTACTGCTGATTTGACATTCAAAAACCATTGCGATTTTTTAAAGTCAAATCAGCAGTAGAAGGATGCGTGTCTTCATACATTTTCAACTGCTGAGTTCAACGTATGAGATTCAAAAATCGCACGCCAGGCTGTCACTTACACCCTTGTAGTTTAGGGGGTACTTTTTCGAAAAAAAAGTTCGAAAAAAGTTTTGTTCGATTGAACATATCAAAGGCGAAATGTATGAACCAGCTGATTTGTTTAGCTACCAACGGACTGACTGACTGACTGATTGACACTACACTTCTTCTCTTTTTTTTTTAAACTGACACTAAACACCCTATTACACATTTAATTATCTATTTTGCCTGTAACTTTCAACCTTATGAAAATATTTATAGAGTTTAATTCACGTAAGATGTTTTAGTACCGTCTCTGCTTGCATTTATAAACAGGCGATTGCGTGCGCTTATTTATAGAATGGATTAATGTAAAGTTCAAGATTGCTAACTTTAATGTCAAATTCACCTGCAGCGCCTACTAAAAATAGTGTGAGCACGAATTTGTAGATGTTTCATTTCAAGCCAGCAACTAATTGCTTGCGGTGACGGAGAAATTTTGATGTGTAGAGTATGTCAAGTCTATCAATCCCTTAAGGCTCTTACACAAAAATACAGGTTTTTTTATATTTTACTTAAGAGCCTACCGAGCCTATTGTGCTGCCCTCAATAGTATTTTTTTTTATTTCTAAACAATTAAACGACATGTCCAAAAACAAGAATGTCACATTGTAGTCCTGATTGGCTTTCAATTTATCGAAACATTACGGATTATTATGTTTTACGCTTGTAGCTATTATCGTTAAAACCGCCGAAAGTGGCCACTTTTGGTGCTTTTAACGATAATAACTACAAAAATTCTTTATTTTATGTGATTATACTAATATTAGATGTAATCTTAACTAACAAAATATGGGCAATTTTTAGTCTGAAATAAAACATTTTATTTTTAAAAAACAAATACGCAGTAACTCGATAAATTGAAAATCAGCAAAGACTACAATGTAACATTCTTGGTTTTTGGAAATGTGGGTTAATTATTTAGAACTTAAAAAATGCGATAGGGGGCAGCACAATAGGCTCGGTGCAGCCTTAAGCAATTTTTTAATAAAATAGCTTTTTGAAGTAGTAACAAATTTTAATTTATTTATTTTTATTTAATTATTATGACTAACGCATAAAAAGGAGCTACTGTAGACAAGATGCGACCAGAAACTACACAATATTACATCTCTTACAAATTGTTTAGTATAAAAAATACACTGTTTAATGCAAATTACATAAAGTAACATAGTCCAGATATTTAAGTTATTTGTAATTCATCAAGTTAGTTAGTAGCTACGAATAAGAATAACTATGGAAGAATAACTCTAAACAAAAGCAACATAATTTTTGGCACCCTTTGAAAAATTACATTTTGTATGAGTTTTGGCGGCAAGAATTAGTTTTTAAGGAACAAATTTCGAACACTGTGTACTTTTTTTGGGGTCACTTTTTGAGCTTGATTTATATTTCTATACATTCTTATTCGTAGGTTAGTAGGGTGTAAGTGACAGCCTAGCAAATACTGAAACGGTGAACTCAGATCATCAAACTGAACAACTTTCACTATGGAGCCTACCTCAGGAAACGTGAAAAAAAATCAGCTATCCCATACATTTTACTTTTTATAAATAAGCTTTTTGACACAGAACTTGTTTAACACTTTTTGTGGGGTGGCTGCAGGTGGGAGGACAGAAGCAAATGTTTTTCAAATAATTTTAATATACAGACACGCTAAGTTTATACAGTTTTATTATACACAGGGTTCAACTTATTATGCCGACGTTTTTTTAAGAGGATCTTCTTATCGTGTGGGCAGAGCCCTGGTGTCTGAGTTTTTTCAGACCGCCTTACGGCCTCTGACGTGGTTTTTTTATGCAACAACTACTACTACCACCAGAGATAGTAAGCACGGAATCATCTTTCTTCTCGGACAATAAGGTGATTCAGCCTGCAATGTCCTAACCAACTGGGGGGAAACGCACAAAGTGACATGTCACTAGGTGTCCCCCGAGGATGATCAGACCTTTAAATTGAACAACTTTATGACCAACGTCGAAATCACTGGTCGAGTAGAATTGCAGTTTTATATGGAGCAGCAGATAATTTTTTTTCGCGATTTTGGCCTTGCTCCCATAGAGAAAGTTGTTCAGTTTGATTGTCCGCTCATCCCCTTAGTACCTAAAAAGCTATTGACGTATACAATTTCATCTTTCTATTCTGTAGACCAAGAACAAAGACTGGAATCTAAGTCGTGACATCAAAACACCAAATTATAATTCAAACCAACCTAAAATTCTAAAATGTTAACGTTAAAGTTTATAATTGCACTGAAACTTTGGTTAGGATTTATTTAAACTTGTTTGATAGACGGTAATTAGCAGATTTCGTGTTAACTCGCGATTAGTGATAGTGTGGTTGACTTCGCTTGTTTAAAAGTTATATTTAGGTGTGATTTAGGTTGTTTTTCGTTATTTAGTTCAATTCTTTTATTCCTTCTTGGTTTTGCTGTGTGACCTCAGCACAATAAACTTATCGTCACGGAGTAAAATATATGTAGGGTGAAAATCGAAATGAATCCACAAATTTTTAGGGGTGGTTCAACCATCAAACTGAATTGTTTTATGATGGGAGCAAACCAGAGATTTCAACAAATATCAGCTGTTCCATACTAAACTGCAATGCCTACTCGACTCAAATGTATGAACAGCGGGGTTTTTTGAAGTGAAAACTTCTTTAGCGGCGTGGCGTTGTGCACTTTTTGGGATGGGTTATACTCGCGTCAGGATCGTGACGTCACCCTGATCGAAAATTCGTAAGACAAAAATTGGTAAGCCGATTACGTAAGATTTTATGTTAAACTCTCGTCAGGACCGTAACGTCACGTGACATTCGTAAGACGTACGATCTCTTAGTTTTCACTTCTGCCGGCACTCCCAGAGTGCAACCCGTCGTTTTTTTTTGCAATTTCCGGTTTGGCCCATTGTAAAAGTTAGTTTTAGTGACTGATGTAAACACCTAATACCGACAGCTCTCAAATGATGAAGAAAACCATTGTGAAGAAACCTGCATACACTGAAGAAGAAATTCTGATGTGTATGTGAATTATACCAATCTGGGTTGTGCTCGCGTGGTGGACTAACGCCCACTCCGCGAGGGTAGGCCTGTGTCCTGCAGTAGAGGGAGAAGGAGGTGTTTTAAAATTTACTGAACCCGATGTCAACCCACCGCACGGGCACACTCACCCTACTTACTACCAAAACAAGATTATTAAAATGTATCTATGAGTACGTTATTAGCGCTTTCATTCATTGCTGAAATGATAACATACCATTTTTGCCTAAAAACTTAAAATGCGAATAACTTTTAATTTTAAGTATCAAAATAATGAAATTATTGTTTCAATTTAATTATTTTGTTATAAATCAGTTGGGGTGTAAGATCATCATCATCATCATCTCAGCCGATGGACATAGGCCTCCCCCAAGGATCGCCATAACGACCGGTCCTGCGCCGCCCTCATCCAACGTTTTCCCGCCGCCAAAGGTCGACCCATAAACATATTATACTTCCGAGTAGACCGAGGAACTCCTCAATATCGCATCACCGAAACCGAAATGTGAATATGTGCGAAATTGATACGTGTGTGAGTTCTAGTGATGTGACATTGACGTATTCGCGATTATCGATATCAAAATCATCGATATCAGATAATCGACTACTTAGTAGTCGATGTGATTTTGATACGATAATCGCGAATACGTCAATGCTACATCACTAATTTATAGTAGTCACTACTACTATTATATTTTTATATTACGAAGTCTAAATCGGCTAGGCTTACAATCCATCTACCTACACTGTTATAAAACTGTTACTTAGGTCATAGGCCATAGGTCGACAAATATTTTCTATGAAAAACGCGATTGCCCAGCCCCACGAAAAGGGCGCGCATCACGTGCGTGTGCCGTTTTTTCGATTTAAAAGATACTACCGAGTAGACCAAGCCCTGTACCCGCACTTTCAATGTTCGCTATATCGCCACTGTTTCGGTCCGCGGTTCATTGTAATAGAGTTGAATTTGGAATTAAAATGTTCACGCAATTGCGAAGTTCGAATGTGCGGGTAGAGGCTCAAGTGACTCCTCATTATCGCATCACCAAAACCGAAATGACAGTATGTGCGAAATTGATATGTGTGTGAGTTTTAGTGATGTGACATTGACGTATCCGCCTTATTGATATCATAATCACACCGACTTATATAAGGTTTTAGTCTGCTGGGCTATAATTTATCTACATACACTACCGTACTTATTATAAAACTGAAATGTGTGTCTGAGCATTGAAAATATTTTGTAATAAAAGCATATGACTATAGTCCCTGAATCAAAGATTTCTTTATTTTTGATATGGAATCCAATTTATGAAAATAATAAAAACCTGCTGTAGTAGCCAAAACTTAAAAACATATCCTGTTTTTTTCACAGAATGTACAGGTGCAATATAATTTCGAAGAATTTTGCGATACATAATTGAAACTAGCATAGCAGTGTTTCAAAGAGAACGGAACCACGGTTCTCATGATTAAGTATAATAAATTATGCTGATTTTGATTCCATGCATTTACGTATATGTTCCGCCGTAGCACCTAAACTACTGAGCCGATGTTGATGAATGAGGTGGCAATCGATTCGTTATTTTATTATTTATGGTCTGGGTGACATAGAGGATACATTTTATACAAACAAAATCAATATGACGGATGTTACATCCGATTATGATGAAACTTATTGTGTGAAACCTATGTGTTGTTGAGTTTCTGGCCGCATCTTCTCTACAGCGAAACACTTCCGACGCGGTGGTACAGTCAAAAACATGACGTCAGAAAGCTATTAATTTGATATTGTTTTGAACAAAAAAACATGATTTTGAAAAAAAAAAATGGATTTGAGTTCGAGTTTAAAATCAAATAATTAGACCTAAAAAAACTGGTATGTATTTTATCTCGCTACGATGTCCCGTGTCGCGTGCGTGATTCGTCCCCATACAAGAGGTTGGAAACATACGAATGAAAAAAAAAACATATTTCGAAAACGCAGGTGCAGAATAGCTGAGTAATAAATAAAACAATATTAATAAATCACAATAATACTACTTTTAATAACTTTATGCATTTTCTGAAATAATAAGTTCGGTATATTCATTGGAAGGCTGAATCGAAAACCATTTCAGTAACAATAATAAAAAAAAAAACCAGAAGCTGACGAGACATGAACGGAGGGAGCTAGGTGGTAGAAAAAACATATTTCAAAAATATCGACATATCGATAGATTTTGTGCAATCTATATGCGAAACGGTTCCTTTTTCACGTACACAATAATTTTTTATCTAACACATAATTATTTAAAATTACATATTATTTAGAAAATAGGACGTTTACTGCATTTAATGAATGTATTACTAAATCATTTTAAGAGAAACATAATGTGAAAACAAGCCTCATGAAAGTAGTATTGTACTGATCGTATTTACCTGTGAAACGTTTCTTTATTTGGGTTGTTGGTGTAAGTTACACTACATTCCAACACGGAACACGACACCATTATGATTTTTTATATTCGTCTTATAAAACACAAAATAAATTTAAATTAAATCAATAAAATAACGAGAGATAATTTTTTGACAGGACTCCAAAAGACTCCAAATAGTTTCAAAATGGTTTCACGGCAATTATATTATAATCTCTTTCGCACTCGTAGTTTTTTTCATTATGATCGGAATCTCATTCACACACTTACTTGGTCTACTCACGGTAGTAGAATAATAATGTCTATGGGTCGACCTCGTTTCTGTTCCATATGTCATCACTGGCAACACACACTGATCGAAGACTTTCGTTTTAAGACACTGCGGTATTTAGGACGTGAAGATATACGTACTACGTAGCTTCCCGAACGCTGCCCAGCCGAGTTGGATTCGACGGTTGATCTCTTTCTCGAAGTTGGACTTACCTAACTGAATAGTTTGTCCCAGGTAAACATAATGGTCAACAACTTCGAGCGCAGAATTTCCGATCATTACAGGAGTGGGTACAACATGGGCATTCGACATGATCTTCGTCTTGTCCATGTTCATCTTCAGACGAACTCGTTCGGAGGCTCTGCTGAGATCATCGAGCATTCGACTGAGCTCCTCCATAGTCTCCGCCATGATGACTATATCATCATGGCGTGTAGTTGGTGTATGATGTTTTGCGCTAATTCATGAACATTTTGTATAACTGCAGGTTTACTCACGGAGTTTTCTTTCACCGAAAAGCCAGTAGGACGCCATATGGTCGACGAAAAACAGATGACATAAGATTTGGAGCCGACATAAAGGAGCCTCCGTTTTATGGTTGCTTTCAGCTTTTTTTAACCTACTGCTTCCCACTACTGGGCAAAGGTCTCCCCTAAACTCTATTTCGAGATAATGTGGAAGATTTTAGGGGAGACCTACTCCTAAAGAATTTTATTGTTTGTTTTAAAACATAATTAAGTTAAAATACACCTCCCAACAGTTGCAAACTTAAAAAGTTTGTTGTATTATAGTTTCTGACCGCTCCAAATGTGTATATTAAACATTTTTGTAGCCTTAGGCGTGTGCCAACTCATTTTCCAGCGAATTCATAGCATTATCATTATTTCCATGGTCTCATTTCACCCATGACATTGTATCCAATGCCATGTTTTCGGCAAACCCCCATGTTTAAAAGAGATGTACCGGAGCTGAGTATCCGTAACCGTAATCGTAATGTAATTATATCCGAAAAATTATAGACTACAACAATTTCAAATATTTCAATGCAAATAAAAATCCTTATGATTTATTATTATTTCGGAAATTTAAAAATAGTATTATAATGTTTTCTTTGTTATTCTTCTTTTTAGAGGGCCCGAGACGGGTAGTAATTCAGTCACGCGCTCACGTGGGCCTTTGTAATCAATCGGTTGAGGACTAGTTGAGGATGCATTTTGGTGTTATTTCGATCAGGAAAACGAAGTCAATGATTTTTAGTCTGCATGAAAATCAAAAAACTCATTTGAAAATTTAAAAAATTCAAAAATCTAATATGAATCCGCTTACGATTTTCGAGAAACGGATTTCAGGTTTGATTAATTTTGAAATTTGAGCTTTTTTCGAATATATTTTGTAAACAAATACATACAAATACCTACATAAGCTCAAGACCGTTTGTCCTAAGGGGTGAAGAAGTTTACGCCTTTTTAAGTTTAAGCCTACAATATAATTAATAATTATAATACCCAAGTATATAGTACTCTGTGTTAAATGTGATAATACGTATACAAATAATAAAAATAATAATTTTTAAATATCCATATCCGTAGGTATCTGAAATCCCAAACTAATGACGTACCTATGCCTAATATTTAGTCACGCTAACAGCTAAAACACCATTATCCGTACATTTCAGTCCGTGGGTTGTGTAATTATATTCACTAATTCAAGGTAAATGTCAGTTCCTTTTTTGTTTTTATGGAATTCGTCCGTTATTTTTTTATTAACTTAGGTCAGTGTGAGATTGTGTAATATTAGTTAATTATGTACTGTAGCCACGGAAATACTACTGAACCGATTCTAATGCAAATTGTCACTGAACATGAACATCAATTATCAGACGCTTATACTGGTTTATAAATTTAAGAGTAGAGGTCTTGTTTGTTCACAAATTGGGGCTACAAGACCGTTGCAAGATTAGTTGTTAAATGGTGTTAAAAATAGGGTAACGATGTAAGGGTAAACAGTTTCATTACCTACTTTAAGGGGTAACAGTACCTGTGATACTTAACAACTTCCCCTAAGAAACGTATAACTAGGACATTCTAAAAAAAAATTACTTTCAATACTCAACGCAAACTGACATTCAAAAATCGCAGTTCTTATATGATTTTTTAAAGTCAAATCAGCAGTAGAAAGATGCATAATATCTCCATAGTAGGACTTAATATTGACATTTTAAACTGCCGAGTTCAAAGTATGAATTTCAAAAATCGCACTCCAGGAGTGCGATTCTTGAATCTCATTCGCTGAGTTCAGCAGTTGAAAATGTAAAAATTTCTGTGGAGATATGCATCTTTCTACTACTTACTGATTTGACTTTCAAAAATCATACTTCAGGAGTGCGATTTTTGAAAGTCAAATCAGCCGTAGAAAGATCCGCATTTCCATAGTAATTTTGACATTTTCAACAGCTGAACTCACCGAATGAGATTCAAAAATCGCACTCCAGGGCCTGATTGATTTCAGAATAACGCGGCGATAACGCGTCGATATAGCGGTAATATCGCGACGATATCAAAAATCGCTTTTGTGATTGGCACTAAAAGGCGTGAACCTTGTATTAAAACACAACAATAAATCTACTCAAAATAAAACATGACTAAGATTTAAAACTTCATCCGTTTGAACCTAAATTAAAAAACACAAAAAAAGTCAGACTAATTTTAACCAAACAATAAAACCTAGTCATCCTAGGAATCCTATTATATTCTAAAGACCACGACAACAATAGGTTCGAACCAAAAACTTGAACAAAAAATATCGAAAACCATTAATCTTGAAACAAAAACATAAATTAGTACCTTTCGAAAGTATTATGCGAGGGCGTTCCTTAAATATTAGGACGAGGACTCTGACAGACGGGCAGGATGTAAGATATGTTGTGGTTTACATGGCGATGATGATGAAATACTGGTTATAAGTTATCTATTGGCGACGGGCTCACTCCCCGTCATACTAGACAGAGTTTCGGTACTACTAGTGCAGTGGTTCCTAAACTTTTCAATCTTGTTACCCCTATGACCTAATAGGGAAACAGATTACACCCCTCTTTAAAAAAGTGGCGTACCTATATACACAATGTCAGGCCCTTGGCAAAATGTGGGATAGTGGGGCTCTCCTCTGCCTACCTCAATCAAAGTGAAAAACCAGCGAGGGCATAGCCAATGATTTTTTTCAGGAGAGGGGGAGGAGGAGGAGCTGGTCCAGGTTAGTACGCGATACGACCTAAAATCAGAAGCGAGCTCCTTGCAATAGGTACGATAAAAAACCAAGAGCGAGCGAAGCGAGCTCGAGATTTTACTACAGTACAGCTAATATGTGCAGGACAAAACCCAGGAGCGAGCGAAGTAAGCTCGAGATTTTACTGCAATACGGCAAATAATCATATGTTCAGGACGAAACCTAGGCACGAGCGAAGCGAGCTTGAGATTTTACTGTAATACGGCTAATATGTTCAGGACGAAACCCAGGAGAGAGCTATTACCCCCTAGAAAAGCTGTTTTACCCCCGCGGGGGTAATTACCCCCAGGTTAGGAACCCAGGTACTAGTGGAACGTGGATGTTCTGAGGTTTCAGAATATCTCTGACTACCCCCTCGGAGAAAATAGTCGTGAGCATATGCTTATGCTTATGCTTATTAATTGTTTGTGGTAATTGTTGTTAATTACCTTGCATGCCACTTATTTGCAATGCCCTAATCAACAGGGTTCGTGTACAATAAGACCTTACATGAAAGTAATATTTACAATTCAAGTCATTTGAATTTAATTGAATTA
Source organism: Agonopterix subpropinquella (assembly GCA_922987775.1). NCBI lineage: Eukaryota > Metazoa > Arthropoda > Insecta > Lepidoptera > Depressariidae > Agonopterix > Agonopterix subpropinquella. Next base: position 2,758,620 of record OV277714.1, read on the forward strand.
TTATCGACTACAGCAACTGCTTAGTAAAAACAGTGAGGTATACACATACAGGGTGTAAGGAAAAGTATCATTAACCTTTAAACCACAATACTCTACCCATCAAACTGAACAACTTTTACTTTGGGAGCAAACCTGTCAGAACAACGAAAAAATCTGCTGTTCCATACGTTTGAGTCGAGTATGGAACAGCTTATTTTGTTTATGTTCTGACAGGTTTGCTCCCGTAGTAAAAGTTGTTCAGTTTGAAAGGTAGATTATGTGATTTAAAGATTAATGATACCGTTCCATACTAAACTGCAGCGCACTCGACTGAAATGTATGAGACAGCTGTTTTTTTTTTTGCGCTGACAAGTTTGGTTCCATCGTAAAGGTTGTTCAGTTTGATGGGTACCTAGAGTATGTGTTTTAAAGGTTAATGATACTTTTCCTTACACCCTGTATACTAAAAGGAATATTTCAGACCATCAACCTATCCATTTGTTTCCCGTAGTCCTACCGCGTAGTACCACATTTCCATCATTCAAATCGTTGAAAATTACAATACAGGGTGTACAATAAAATGGGACAGCTACTCAAAGGGGTGCTTCAGACCATCAAACTGAACAACTTTTTCTATGGGACCAATATCGAAATCGCGAAAAAAAAATCCGCTCTCCCATACAAAACTGCAAACATAACTCGACTGAAATGTATGGGACAGCAGGTTTTTTTCGCGATTTCGATATTGGTCCCATAGAGAAAGTTGTTCAGTTTGATGGTCTGAAGCACCCCTTTAAGTAGCTGTCCCATTTTATTGTACACCCTGTATAGCTACTCCACCAAGTAAACAGACAAACCTAGTTGTTTTTGCAAAAAATCCATGTAAACCAAAGCTAAACAGTAAGCGAAATATCTCTTTCTGGAATCCGATTATTTTACGAGCTTTTATTTTGGCCGTCTCGAAAGAAACTTTAAAACATTTTTCTAAAGGTGTAGGTAACCAGAAGTCTGTTTTGTAATTTATTATTACTTCTTTATTTTTACTCATAGCTAAGTATAGTCTCCGGTCTCCGGGTTTTGCTTGCTGTTTACGAAAACTACCTACTTATTTTTCTTAATTTCTTAATAAAAAATTAAAAAAATCATTTTAGTCGAATCGGTACTGCAGTTTTGTATGGGACAGGTGATTTTTTATTTTTTCTCGATGTTGGCTCCATAGTGAAAGTTGCTCAGTTTGATGGTCTGAAGCTCCCCCTTAAGTATTACTAGGGTGTTTTGTTACATCCTGTATACACAAACATCATAATTCGGGTAAATATATTCATATTCATCACAAAAATATTTGGCAGGCAGGCAATTTATACAACAGGCAGGTTCACTACAGACTACGCTATCAGGCCGCCAAATAGTATAAGAGATAAGTGTACTTTTTGCAACCATCAGCAGCAAGGCTGATTCAGTGTTTATGGGGTGTATAGCATCTCTGTGATGGGGATGGACCAGGTCTGCCTGCATAACTCCAGTCGTTTTAGGAGTTACTGATGATTAAAGGTCTATAAAAAATTTACGATCAGCTGCAAGGCTGGTCGTATGTTATTGTTGTAGTATGTACTGTAGCTATGGGAACAGAATAAAAACTGACATGGTTCATCAGTCGGTTTAGGAGATACAGCCAGTCAAAGTTCCGACCTTTGAACGGCTGTATCTCCTAAACCGACTGATGAACCATGTCAGTTTTTATTCTGTTCCCATAGCTACAGTACATACTACAACAATAACATACGACCAGCCTTGCAGCTGATCGTAAATTTTTTACAGACCTTTAATCATCAGTAACTCCTTAATCGACTGGAGTTATGCAGGCAGACCTGGTCCATTCCCATCACAGAGAAGCTCTACACCCCATAAACACTGAATCAGCCTTGCTGCTGATGGTTGCAAAAAGTACACTTATCTCTCGGAATAAAAATTCCTTGTCGTGATATACATATATACACCTACACGCCAAGTTTAAATTTTATTATAATGACGAATGAAGAAGAAGCCGTGATTTTGTTACAAATTAGTCTATTTCCCAAACGATTTTGGTAATCATTAATATTCGTCAATTTTGGACAGGTCGAAAAAGATTTTGTGTGTTTTTTTCCAAAACTAAATCAGTAAAGTTTAACAACAGTAGATACAAATTAGGATAATAATAAAGGGTTTTCCTAATAATATTAACAGACCGTCAAACTGAACAACTTCCTAGAGGAAGTTGTTCAGTTTGACGGTGGCCAACTTTGACTATGGCACAAACATCGAAATCGCGAAAAAAAATCAGCTCGTCCATACAAAACAAATTTTTATTTACTCGAGCCAAATGTATGTGACAACAGATTTTTTTCGCGATTTTGATGTTGGTCCCATAGAGAAAGTTGTTCAGTTTTATGGTCTGATCATCGTCTTAAACAAAGTGTCGGCATAATAATATTAAGAAGGACCCAGGACTTACTTGCGTGTTAAAATAAAACCATGGATCAATAATGCCGAAACCTGTTATAACTTATGATTATGACATTGAGACTGGTGACAAAATGACCATTAAAACTTACGTTTCGGAATGAAATAGTGCTGCCAAGCTATCGATAGATTTACTTTAAGAAGACTATCGATATTCTTACTATCGACCTATACTTAGTTGACCTTAAAAAATCTGTACTACTCTACGGTACCTACAGTAGTTTATCGAATTTTTGGTATTTCGTCTAAATACAGTACCTACTTTATTGTATCTACAGGTGCTTATTTTTTTACCTATGGATATAGTACCTACCTGGCAAACAACTTGAAAAATGGGCGAGGGTTAGGGTACGCAGGTAGAGTATCGCTTTCTTATAAATTTTTTCTTTTCTCTGCGCAGTCAAAGTCATGCTCAAGATTTTTGTAGATATTATCGAAATAGTAAAACACCAACAGCATTTTTATATTGATTAATATTTTTTATTAGTCAAACTATGTACACAATGTAAATAAATTAAGTAGCAACAAATAAAATAAAAAGAGCATTTTTTTAAGGTCTAACAAACGCTGAAACTATTTTAAGGAAATGATCAGACCATCAAACTAAACTGTGTGAAACAGCGAATTTGTTTGTTGAATTGGATAGTTTGGACACTATTGAAATATAAGGTCATACTATCGATCGTATATCTCAACTACGACAGTATTGCCTTATTTTTAAGTATCGTCAGTATCGATACTAATTTTATCGATTACTCATTATTTCTATTATTTGACAATCGAGTGGCAGCACTAGAAAGAAACACCCAAAAAACGTTAAATCACGCAAACACGTCATTCATTCATAGAAAAAAATAACATTTGAATTCTACCATCCATTCCAACTTTATCTTTACCACATGATTCCACCTTAAACTTTGGTAGCTAAGGTTTAAAATCCAAAGAGTGAATCGCAAAAGTAAGTTTGTAATGGGATATGGCTACCCTTGACAATGCAAAGCCTAAAATAGAATGACAAATAGTGAAAACCATGAACACAACGAAATATTGACATGAAATGTTTCGTAGAAACACGCAAGTTGAGCTTTTATTTTGAAGTGACACTGAACAATAAAATATAGACCTAGCCCTAGATAATAGCTGATTAGCCCAGTCATTTTACGGTTTGAGCCGGAACTAATTACTAATTGAATTTTTTTTTCGCTATAATATTGAAGAGCCAATTTGAGCTTAAGAATGTACCAAAATAAAAATAAAAATTACATTAGAAACAGTTCCAATTTTAAAATATAGATATTATCTCGTTCTAAAAAACCTGATGATAATTTTTTTTTGCACATATTTAAGGGTTTACCATCATACATACTTCAAACACGGTGTAAATATTTTTGTCTACTTAGAAGGTTTTGAAAAATACATTCGTATTTATTTTCTAATAAATACCTCATTTTTTAAATTTTAATGCCTATTTTATTGATCAAAAATAATGTATATTGTTAAATCTAATTCAGATGAGTGCATTGGTATTAATATTATTAATCTAAAAGCCTTCTGGGGCACAATTTTGATTTCTATGTTGCGCAGCAATTTTTTTTTAAATGTAGTTTAGGATAGTATTTTTGTCACTAAATGGTGCCGGTTACAGTTTAAAAGTCCAATTAATAATTACTCCCTAACCCGCCTAACAAAACTCCGTAAAATTACTGGCCTAGATTGGAAGCGTGATCAAACATAGTTTAGAGGATTGCTTGCAGATAAGTATGCTCACGACTACAGGGTGAAATTGGTATCATTAGCATCCTTTTAAACTAAGAGTCTACCCATCAAACTGAACAACTTTCACTATGGGATCAAACCGATCGGAGCAACAAAAAAATCTGATGTTCCATACTAAACTGCAATGCCTACGCGACACAAATGTATGCAACAGCAGATTTTTTTTGCTCCGATTGGTTTGCTCCCATAGTAAAAGTTGTTTAGTTTGATGGGTAGACTCTTAGTTTAAAGGGATGCCAATGATATCAATTTCACCGTGTATACAAGGTGTTAGGGTAAAAGTTGCATTACTTTAATGGGTGATTGCACCCATGAGACTGAACAAGTTTTGAGTTTCTAGACCTAAATAACATCCCATTAAGTCTGAAAACCCTAAAAGCGTAACAAACAAAACAGAAAAATCAAGTCACGTCTGTACAAAGAATACACCCCTTCATGTAAACAGTAATCACGCAATCAAAGCATTATAGACTTTAAACAGTAGCGATAATAGATATTTACCGTTCTATGCAGGCAAATAATGTATCCCATCCGATGCCAGACATCAGCCGGGAACTCGTCGACCTAGTCGTATCTTTTTTTTATTTATTATAATTATTATTTTTTTTTTCTTCTCCTTTCCTCTCATTCTGCTTTCCTTCTCAGTCATGGTGGTTGTATGTGTGTTTGTGTTATCTTTCCTTTACTATATATTATAGCTGTAGCATGTATATTTTATGCGTATATATTATGTATGTATATATTTATATATGTAAGTATATGTATGTCTATTATTATGAAATGCGTTTATTTTTCGGTTTCTCCTTTATTTCTGATATTTACTATTTATTTTATATAGCACCGACCCGTTGTTCTTTGTTTAAATTTCCTCTACCCTAAGGTTGTCTGGAAGAAATCGCTTTTTAGCGATAAGACCGCCTTATTTGTACCATTATTGTTTTTTTATTCCTATGATGTATCTGTGTTTGGTGTAAATAAAAGTATATATTTCATTCATTTCATTCATTCATTTCATTCTTTTACTTTTGAAATACTGCAGCTAAAAATCTGTAAATATTCACGAATATAGCTCTTAGCATGTACTTCCAAAGAATAATAAATAACCAATTCTGTAGCGCTATATAATGAAAAACAAAAAAGTGTTGACTTTCTCTATACAATAGATTCAGAACCTTATCATGAGCTTGTCCGCTTCCGGTACTACATGTCGACCTTATCCCAAATTGACTGAATCCCTAATCGACTGATTCTCGAATTGACTGAATCCCCAAATCGTTGGTACATACACTACATGTCCAACACGCTCTTGGCTGATTATAATTTTTTATTGATTCTTTGTCATTACCCTTGCAATTTGCCTGATCGGGAAAATTATCCATATTCTTCTGGGTTCGGGTAGGGACTCAGGAGTCATGAGACAAATTCTGCTTGCCAACGCATCAAATTCTCACAAATATCACATAGATGCTTTTTAACGCCTTTTTTACTCTACCACTGGGCTGCTTTCACGACCTTTTTGTGAGGTTGTTTTTTCAACTCACTCTATAGTAGAACGTCTTTCACAGAGGCTCTGAACGGCGTTTAGTGCGAAAAGTTGCGATCGGGGTGCACTCTGGGTTCACATAGTGTGTAGGTTCTGAACGCAGCCCCGCGTTGGGATTTGTTCCGTTGTAGAGAAGGTATAGTTATGTACTATGGACTCTTGTTTAATCTGGCAGGTTCAGCAATGCAATCCACTAAGCGCAAACATCGTCACAACCTTAAATTCGTCGTTGAAACATCGGCGAGCTGACAATTCGGTATTCACTATGGTTGTGTTATGTGTCAAACTCATATAAAAACTCTGACGATCTGAAGGTTGCAAGAAGGATGTTAAATTTTGCGAGCTTGTCGATAATTTGACATCGATGTGACGCTTAGTGAATTGGACTCCAGGGCCTTGTTTAATAAACGCGAAAATGACATTTGACAATAACAATTCTGAGTACCACGCAGGTAGCCGGGTCAGCTGCCTAACACGCGGCACACCTGAAGCACTCCACATACTCCTGCTTGAAGCAGACCACATATTTGTCCCATTCGCCATGGAGACAGCCGGCCCCTGGTGTGCATCTTTGTTAAAGAATTGAGCCGACGGCTCCGGGACAGGGGCTGCGACCCCCGCTTCGGTTCGTTTCTGGTCTATCCAACGCATAGCACTAGCAATACAACGCGGTAACGCCACCAGTATTTTAGGTTCCTTCAGACCGGAAACCAACCGTGGCGGGCCCCTGGAATAGCATTGGTTCATCTTTCATCCCTTCTTTCTTTCTTATTTTTTTCCTTTTTTAACCTTAGTCGCCTATAAATATATCATTCATTAGTTATAAGTTCTTCTGGCATATTATGTTATAGTTTAGATTTAGTTTAGATAATTATTTAGTTTATTTATAATTGTGTATCCCCCTTCTTGAAGTGAATAAAGACTATTCAGAGTATATTGCTGAGAATGCTAGAACACATGAAGCACTGCAAGTTTAGTGTCATTAGTACTCTGAATTGTCGTTGTCGCGTTTAATTAAACATGCCATTCGCTAGCCCGATAAGATAGGTACTCAGTCACAAGGTTTTCATTGGATCACTACTGCTAGATCGGTGTGTTGGTTGTGTAATAGTCAGGGTGTGTACTTGCGTCATAGCTGAAACGATATTTGGTGACACCATTAAGTGAAAATAAACAGGGCGAGCGAATTACGCAGTTGACCCTGAAATTGTGTTTTGGGTTAGATTTTACTTTTAATGCTAGACTTTCTAGAACCTAAGGAAAGCTAGTAATAAGTTATAGTGTAAGAGATAAGTGTACTTTTTGCAACCATCAGCAGCAAGGCTCATTCAGTGTTTATGGGGTGTAGAGCTTCTCTGTGATGGGGATGGACCAGGTCTGCCTGCATAACTTCAGTTGGTTTAGGAGTTACAGACGTTTAAAGGACAGTAAAATATTAACGATCAGCTGTAAGGCGGTCCGGTCTTTGAACGGCTGTATCCCTCCATCACAGAGATGCTCTTCACCCCATAAACACTGAATCAGCCTTGCTGCTGATGGTTGCAAAAAGTACACTTATCTCTTATACTATTATAGTAGCCTGCATGGTAGGATCCCGACGCAGGGAAAAAGGCCTCTCATAAAAAAGGTTGAGCCTAAATAATATGGATGAGCTAAAAGGTGGTTATTAAAGTCAGTGATATTCAAAATAATTAGCGAATTATTCCGAATTTTCGCATTCAACACTTAAACTCTATCCAGTCAATAATAGCACAGGTCCGGCACTTCAAACAACGTTTTAGATTTGACATGATGACGTTCGCACATGCGCACTTTGCGAAAATTGTGCATGACATATGTATAGGGTTGGCTTAACACGCATTGTTTAAACTACATTTTACATTTCGTTAGTTTTTATAGTTTATTCTGTGATTAAAAATAGATTTTAAGCTAAAGGATCACAGAAAATGTTAATTTAGCGTTATTTTTCAACGTTTATTTTTATTGTGAGGAGAAAAATAAAATATATTTTATGTAGTCAAATTCAACGGGTGCGCGCGCCTGACTGCATTCCCTTGCTCGGCTTCCCTCAAGTTACCACAGAGAGTGTGAGGGGAGGTGGGGTATCTGAAGTCAGAGGGGGGCGGGGAGTGGCCGTTCTGTATGTAGAACTATATACTATTACCTATTCTGTGATAATAGTATATATACATAATATTTTCCATACAAAATTATGTTGATTTGGTTTTTATGCGGTTGGTTTTCACTACTTAAAAATACCATAACCCTTTTTTCCAAGTCCAAAACTAAACGTATTTTTACGTATTTTCTGTAAATCCCGAATTTGATCATCAATTCATCAGTCAGTAATTTCACGCAAACGATATCGCGGCCAGAAACTAGAATTTATGATACCTAGTAATTATAATCGGCTTAGTTATCTAGACTTATAAAATATACTGAGCAAGTTTGCAAGTATATTAAAAACAAATCAATCATTCTTACTTAGAACTTAATCTACTAACTGGTTCATTGCGAGTTTCGTAAGGACAACAATTATATACATAATTTACTTTTTTAATGTGCTAGTGTATTTTCTGTTTATCATGAGATAGTCATGTTCACGCCTATGTCCTACTGAGGTAGGCAGAGAAAAGTTTTCGAACGTGCTACGATTTTGATACTCCACATTCGCGCTTCTCGTGATCATTTTCTGCTCTGCAGCCCGCGTAGCACGGCAACATGTTATAGTGTTATCGTGCTTTAGCTCTCTATTTGCGCGTGATATAGCCCTATCACGCGTAACATGCTACGGGGGCTGAAGCCGTAGCATGTTGTGCATGATACGGCTATATCCCGCCTTTTATCTCGTTCGTTCGCGCGCAAATAGAAGGAGAGCGAAGGCGCAATATCGCTGTATCACGCAGCCATACTACGGCCGCAGGAGCACACAAAACGTGACGCGCTAGCTCCCATAGATTGTCAACTAGCGCGATTGTTCGAAGCTTTCGGTGGGGTCATCATCATCGTCACCCTATCTTCGCATCCCACACTACGTCTACCAGTTCGCGGTCTCCACTCTAGAACTCTGACACCCCACCGGTTGTCAGTTCTTCGGCAGATATGACCACCCCATTGCCACTTCAGCTTGCAAATTTTTTGAGCTATGTCAATCACTTTAGTTCTCTAACGTATCATTTCATTTCTGATTCTTATTTCGGTGGGTACTCATGCGGTTTTTATTCTGTGACAACCTAAGATGGCGAGAACCACAAAACTAATCTAAACTATTATAAAACTGTAACAGAAGTTTGTCTGTACATTGAAGATATTTACAAAAAAAAGATTACGATATGGTTTTTAGGTGCCCCTGATTCCAAATCACCAATTTTTGGATTTTTTGTCTGTTTGTTTTTTTGTTTGAACGAGCATCGCGAAAAAACTACTGCACCGATTTTGATGAAACTTTTTTTGTTTCATAGCTTATGATCTGACTTAAAATCTGGTATATAATTTATGCGGACGAAGTCGCGGATAAATGCTCGTAAGAAATAAATGTACAATCCCCATAGAAACAAGCTTCGCTATTTCCTTAATCGTGAAAACAAAAAGAAGTAAAGCTTAAACATAGGAGTAAAACATCTCATTTCACCCCCAGAGCTAACACTTTCATGTTTTTTCACCAATTAGCGGTTTGTGCAGATAATGGGTTGTGACACCATAGACCTTGTAGCATTCCGTTTAGAATAGAGAGTGCCGAATGCAATGGACAACATACAATTTTTTTAACCACCTGTTTTTAATGAAAAACATAAAAATAGTTAAAATAAAACCGGTCAAGTGCGAGTCGGGCTACTCGCGCACCGAGGGTTCCGTACCACACCACCACAGAACACAACATTAACTTACCGAGAAAAATAACTTTTTTTGTCCGGGACCTTTAGCGCGAGACCGACTCACACTTGGCCGGTTTTTAGTATTTGTTGTTATTCTGTAGAGTTTGCTCTATAATTACACTAAGTTTGACGCTTGTATGTATTACCGTTATTACTATAGAGTCCCCGTTTGCGGTACCTACCAATATTTGCTTAATGTATGTATAAAATAAATAAATAAATAAATAACGCTCACAGGCACATACATTGTAATGATCCCAAGAAAGCACTATTTATAGGCTGTTTATTATGGAAACCATACAACAACGGCACAAACATATAAACATCCATGACCGAACCGGGATTCGAACCCAGGACCCTGGTTTGGCAGTCCGGCGTGGTAACCATTACACCAACCGGGTCGTCCTGTATGTATGTAATGTATGTATGTGTTATAGCTGATTAGTGATTATAGAGCTTGTTTTTCTCTTTTCAATTAATAGGTTTTTTATGCAGTCGGGTTTTTTGTTTTTCGTAATAATTTTTATCCTCCTGAACCTGTTACCAAAGCGAGAGAGCTTTTGACATCTATTTAATTGGTATGCAATTTACCGATGGCACTAACTCTCTACTGCCAGGTCAGCACCTCGTGCTGTGTAACCAGGCCATAAGACATTTATTTATATCTTTTGTTTTGCATCGTCTGCCTCTACCCTTAGGACCACTACAATGCTAGGTGCAAATGTGCCATTCCTTTATTTTCTAAAAGGATCCTTAGATAAACACTTTTAGTTCCAACTACACTGAAAAAATAAACTGTTCAAGGAGCTACTTAGCGTCGACGTAACTTTCACATTTTATTCCCTGCTAGAATGAGGATTAAGTTTATTTTGCTTTGTTTTGCGACTTCTAACATTTAACACCTCGTCACTCTCAGAGACTTAAGGTTCTAAGTCTAAGAGATAAGAGGAATTTTGGTAACCATCCGCTGCAAGGCTGAGTCAGTAATTCATAGGGTGTAGAGCATCTCTGTGATGGGGATGGACCACTGCCTGCATAACTCCAGTCGGTTTAGGAGTTACAGCCGTTCAAAGATCTGGTAAAAATGAATATGCATGAATATGCAGGTATTATTGTAATATGCACTGTAGCGATGCGAACAGTACAAAAACTGACATTGTCTATCAGTCGGTTTAAGAGATACCGCCGTTCAAAGGTTGGAGCTTTGAATGGCTGTATCTCCTAAACCGACTAACGGAACATGTCAGTTTTTGTACTGTTCACAGAGCATCAGTGCATATTACAATAATCCTATGATCAGCCTTGCAGCTGATCGTTCATTTGATACAGACCTTTGAACGGCTGTAACTCCTAAACCAACTGGAGCTATGGAGGCAGACCTGGTCCATCCCCATCACAGAGATGCTATACAGCCCATGAATACTGAATCAGCCTTGCAGCTGATGGTTGCCAAAATTCCTCTTATCTCTTATTCTATAAGGTAAGTAGGAGCTCGAAATCAAATACTACCTACTGAAATGGTCACCCATCCAATGACTTTCACCGACCAGGGTTCCTTAAAATAAAATATTCTTTATTTGCACACCGATAACATACAGCAATAAAAACAGTTCTCATACATTCTTTTTATTCTGTTTTTATTGCTGTATGTTATCGGTGTGCAAATAAAGAATATTTTATTTTAAGGAACCCTGGTCGGTGAAAGTCATTGGATGGGTGACCATTTCAGTAGGTAGTATTTGATTTCGAGCTCCTACTTACCTTATAGAATAAGAGATAAGAGGAATTTTGGCAACCATCCGCTGCAAGGCTGATTCAGTAATTCATAGGGTGTAGAGCATCTCTGTGATGGGGATGGACCACTGCCTGCATAACTCCAGTCGGTTTACGAGTTACAGCCGTTCAAAGGTCTGGTAAAAATGAATATGCATGAATATGCAGGTATTATTGTAATATGCACTGTAGCGATGCGAACAGTTGAGGAGACATATATATACGGTCGAATTGAGTAACCTCCTCCTTTTTTGAAGTCGGTTAAAAATGGCGGTTTTATCACTAAAACCGATTTCTTCCAGACAACCATAGGATGGAAGAACTCGTTTTCAATACTATTTCAATGTCATGCGCATTTATACAGGGTGTAAAATTAAATGCGTGCATTTATACAGGCTCTAAAATTTAATGCGTGCATTTATACAGGTTGTAAAATTAAATGCGTTTCAATATCGAACAGGGTGCTTCAAAAGACCATCAAACTGAACAACTTTCTTGAGCAACTTAGGCAAATAGAAAAAAAAAAATTGCTATTTCATAGAAAATGTCAATAACTTCTCGACCAAAATACATGAAACAGCTGATGTTTCCTCTACCTAAGGTTATCTGGAAGAAATCGCTTCTTAGCGATACCGCCTTATATCATGCCTATTTTATTTTTTATATGTATTTCACTGTTTATATTTTGGTGTAAAATAAATAATAATTGATTTGTGATGTTTTTAACGCGATTTCAGGATTTTCTCCGATTCCTCACTGTGTCCAAATCTACGGTTTGAAAAAATTATTATGGTTTGTAATTTTGAGTTTCCTTGATGGTTGATATGCTGGCATAAACCATAGCTAGCTGGTAGCTTTATCTTACATGATGCATTTCAATGTCAAAAAATTGCATAATGCATTTCAATGTCAGTTGGCCAGCTGATTGCAAACGTTACAGCATAACTTCGTGCATCCAAACCAACCTTTAGAGTTCAAAAACCTTTTATAAACACAAAACCTTTCTTTAAAAGTGTAAATTTATTCAAATTTCAAAAAACGAAGCGTACGCCTGCATCCTTTTTCACTGTAGACCGGTAAAAATGCGAGATAGATATATGTTGACAGTTACGAGTGTGAGAGAGATGACTGTAGTATTGTCGACATCCTTTAAGAACCCGTTTAACAATAGCTAAGTCCGTGATGTGATGTGCATGGGCAACGGTTTTGCGGTAAAAGAAAAAAAAGGTTTTTTTTTCACGTGCCGGATGAGTAAATTCGGCAAAAAGTTGAGGTAAAAACTATAAAATTGACTTTAAAGAAAACAATTTGGCGATTTTATCTAACATCAAAAAATACTTCATGACAGCATTTTTTTTTCAAGAAGAAAATTGACTTTAACAATTATAAGGTCTAACAAAATTAGTTGAAACTATTTTAAGGGAATGATCAGACCATCAAACTGAACAACTTTCTCTAAAGGACCAATATCGCAATTGCGAAGAAAAAAAAACAGGTGTCCCATACAAAACTGCAAACATAACTAAACCGAAATGTATGCGACTGATGATATTTTTTTCGCGATTTCGATATTGGTCCCATAGAGAAAGTGGTTCAGTTTGATGATCTGATCATCTACTTAAAATAGTTTCAGCTAATTTTGATAGACCTTATACTTATAAAAAATTATAACAAACTTTTCTGAAACAGCTTACTTATAATTATTAGTAGATTATGTGAATAATACAGGATCCTACTTAATATGCTGACACTTTTTTAAGGGGATGATCAGACCATCAAACTGAACAACATTCTCTATGGGACCAACATCGAAATAGCGAAAAAGAATCAGCTGTCCCATACATTTGGCTCGAGTAAGTTTGCAGTTTTGTATGGAAGAGCAGATTTTTTTTTTGCCATTTTGATGTTGGTGCCATAGAGAAAGTTGTTCAGTTTGATGGTCTGATCACCCCCTTAAAAAAGTGTCAGCATATTAAGAAGGACCCTGTATAATTATTTGAATCCATCATGGCCCTGCGCCCTGCACTGTATCATAAATAGGGATCATGATGACGATTCAAAATCATCATCATCATCTCAGCCGATGGACGTCCACTGCTGGACATAGGCCTCCCCCAAGGATCGCCATAACGACCGGTCCTGCGCTGCCCTCATCCAACGTTTTCCCACCGCCTTTACCAGGTCGAAACAAAATTCTATCTTGTACTAAAATATTCAAGAGCATTACAGAAGCAAAAAAATTCTCAAAACTAAAATAAAAGAAATTCAAAAGTATAATTCCCTCTCGAGAAATACATTCAACTCAGACTTTTCATTTTTTCCTTCCTTCCTTCCTTCAACCAAAAAACGGGCACTTGCATCCAACTAAAAATCGTTTTATTTATTTTTTTGCCTTCCGCGGAATCAAACAGTCGAAAGTAATTGTATGTGATTTTGGATAACATGATAAATGTGTGGGCTGACTAATTTTTTTTTGCTCTGATTATTTTTTTAAGAGACCGTAATAAATCTTTGGGAATTTCAGGAATTGTCTTTGGCGAATGTGAAAATGATACAACAATTTTGGGAATTTTGAAAACTTGCTATGAACTAATCAATTTTGTGTAAAGTCTACAATATTACAATAAAACTACAATATTTTTATATACTAAGAATCTATCCATCTAACTGAACAACTTTTACTATGGGAGCACACTGGATCGGAGCAAAAAAAAAACTGCTGTTGCATACCATCTGAGTCAAGTAGGCATTGCAGTTTAGTAACGGACAGCAGATTTTTTCTTTTTTTGCTCCAATCGGTTTGCTCCCATAATAAAAGTTGTTCAGTTTGATGAATAGACTCTTAGTTTAAAAGGGATGCTAATGATATCAATTTCACCCTGTATAATGCTAAAAGACAACCACCAACTCGGGCCATTTTTGTACTACCAACTTTTTCTACAGCGTTATAAAAATATGGGAATAATAGTTCGCAAACTCATATTACTAAAACTAATTATTTCAACGATATATTTTATGGTACAAACGAGATATCTTGAATTGAATTTGGATATTTTAGTTACGAAATGTGAAAAAATGGCGAAAAAAACACAGAACAAGTAGTCACAAACTTTTTGAAAAAAGAAGGCCTTGACAATACATTGATTGACATATTTTGACATTGACCACTTGACATTGACATAATTTTTTTTTAGGTTTTATTTCTCTAATTCTCTATTAAGGCCCCTCACACAGGTGCGATTTCATCGAGCGATAATATCGCTGCGATTTTACAATTTTTATTTTCAGTACAGCATTGGCTTCTAATTTTTTGAACACGATTGGGTTTAATAGCAAAACTAACATTTAAACCAAGATCTGGTCCTAAAGCCAGGAATGTCTCCATATGAGGGAACTCTTTCTTTTTAGGAAAGCCTTTCTAGCGACAGTTACCAAAAGTATGTCTATCTCAGACTATACTTATTCATTCTCATTGGTGGGGCGGACGCGTGACGCTGATCGCAAAATCGCACCTGTGTGGTAGGACATGCGACGCGGTCACAAAGTCGCCGGGATATTATTGCTCGATAAAATCGCAACTGTGTGGGGAAGCCTTTAGTATAGGTAAATGGTGAAATAAAACAGTATTTGAATAAAAAACATAATTATTATTCATTTTCCACATCTTCTTTAACAATTATTTATCATCCAGATATATGCAGCAAGAGGCTCAATCTTTGTCTGGTATCGTGCCCAACCCATGTACCAGACTACCTTCAGTATGCACAACACCCCACAGTCCTTTTACCACTAACACTGCTACAATAATAACACAAATACTATCTTCCTACGACTGCATCACACTTTCATTAATAAGTAGGTATAAAGCAGAAAAACACAGAAAAACTAAAGCGCAGCCGAATCGAACAAAAACATCAGATAATTCCACTGGATAATTCAGAGAAAGTACTCTTTGATTCAGAGCTATTTCAGAGGAAAATTCAGAGTGCGCTATCCATAAAGGAAGTAATGTGTAGTTTCACCTCCTTGAGGATTACCTCCTTGATGACGCTATCATTAATCAAGAAGTTTTACTACAGTAAAGATCGCTTTTTTATATTGCTAACTGCGCTATTTGTAATTACTTCGAGCTGTCATCATATTACTTTAAATATTTTGTAACACGAAACGACTTTATTTGTAGCTATTATAGCAATTGGTTTGTATTTTTATTATATTTGTCTATATTAAAATGCGTATATAAAAGCTATCACATGCATATGCATGCATATCACAAATTGGCCTGACGGCCCATACATTGATGAATGATGTCTTTTTACAAGTTTTTAAAATAAAAGAGGGCACAGGAAGGTTAAACTTTTTGATGTCATTCTTCTATCGCTGCTTAGAAAAACTTGCTTCCTTTTAGAAAAAGGATATCAGTCACCAAGTTATGGGCCGTTCGGCCAAATTGTGATATGCATTTAATAGCTTTTATATATGCATTTTAATATAGATGAATATGATAGAAGTACTAACCAATTGCAAAAATAGCTATAAATAAAGTCGTTTCGTGTTACAAAATATTTAAAGTAATATTTTGACAGTTCGAAGTAATTACAAATAGCGCAGTTAGCAATATAAAAAAACGATCTTTTACACAGAAGAAATAGGATTTCTTTGGAGTATTACCTATATTCTTTACAGTATGTCAATGTCATAGAGTAATGTAAACAAGTCAATGTTTTCGTTCGATTCGGCTACGCTTTAGTTTTTCAATGAAAGTGTGATACAGTCGCTGGAAGATAGCATTTGTGGTTATTATTGTAGCTGTGTTAGTGGTAAAGGAACTGCATGTTTAGATGTTACGTAGGTAACCCGTTGTGCACATAATATAATGACGATAATCTGGTACATGGGTCGTGCACGATACCAGACAAATATTGAGCCTCCTGCTGCATTTGTGGATGATATAATATATGTATATGTTATATATGTTGGTTTGAGAAGATGTGGAAAATGAATAATACTTATGTTTAATAACCAAATACTGTTTTATTTCACCCTTTTCAACAAACACGTAGGTACACATAATTTAGGCTTTGTAGGTGTATTTATAATCAACACAATATCATCCATCACGTCATGCACACAATAGTCATGATAATACTGCAGCTGGAAACGTGAAAGAAGTTAAGGTATATTCATGGTATATTGACTCTCAGTTTCATAGAAAAAATCTCAGTTTGCAGACGGTCATATTGGGCTCCCCCACACAGGTGCGATTTTATCGAGCGATAATATCGCGGCGATTTTATCGAGCGATAATATCGCGGCGATTTAGTGACTGCGTCGCGTATCCTTCCACATAGGTGCGATTTTGCGATCCGCGACACGCGTCCGCCCCACCAATTAATATAGTCTAAGAGGTAGACATACTTTTGGTAAATATCGCTAGAAAGGCTTTCCGAAGAAGAAAGAGTTCTATCATATGGAGACATTCCTGGCTTCAGCACCAGATCTTGGTTAAAATGTTAGTTTTGCTATTAAACGCGATCGTGTAAAAAAAATGACAAGCCAATGCTGTTAACCGTCAAGGAGTTCCCTCGTACGGACATATTCTTGGCTTCAGCACCAGATCTTGGTTAGATATGTGTTTTGCTATCAAAACTGAACTGTAAACAAGCCGATTCTGGCAGCAGCACCAGGTCACTTTCACCATATTATTCCACACACGGAAGTCGCGAGAAATAAAGAAACTATGTACCATTTATAATACGATTCCTGACCACCCCGCAAGGAATTATGGTCATGAGTTTATATGTATGTATAAAGTCGTTAAGAAATGTAATGTAGTCTCTAATACAATTTCTTACGCCAGGTCGCGGCACGCGAACGCGACGTCGGCGTCGCAGCGATAAAACCGCGGCAGTCTGTAGGACCGCGCTCAAAAAGTTCAGAAAATAAATATTGCAAAATCGCAGCGATATTAACGCTCGATAATTATTGCACCTGTGTGGGGGAAAGTCGACTTAAAAAAAATGCTTTTATGTCCATGTCAAATGTCAAGTTGTCAATCAATTAATTGTCAAGGCCTTCTTTTTTCGAAAAGTTTGTGATTACTTTTTCAGTGTTTTTTTCGCCATTTTTTCACATTTCGTAAATAAAATATCCAAATTCAATTCAAGATATCTCGTTTGTACCATAAAATATAACGTTGAAATAATTAGTTTTAGTAATATGAGTATGCGAACTATTATTCCCATATTTTTATAACGCCGTAGAAAAAGTTGGTAGTACAAAAATGGCCCGAGTTGGTGGTTGTCTTTTCCTTTCCTTTAAGCTACCTCTAAGTTACTGTTTAATTTGTTACATATTTTGGTAAAACCAGAATTGAAGAGCGTAGCATATTAAGTAGGAATCTAAAGGGTTGACCGTGCCTTTGATCAAAGTAAAATGAAGATCATGCCCAAAACACCACTTAGGTATATTATAATGTTCAATGGGTGCCCGAGCATGGAAGACGGCCAGACCCTGAAAAAAACGGGGCGGCGTGATTCTTTTTTTTCTTATTGTGTGGGCAGAGCCCTGGTGTCAGAGTTTTTTCAGACCGCCTTATGGCCTCTGACGTGGTGTTTATGTAACGACTACTACCACCAGAGATAGTAGCCAGGACCAAAGGTTTAATGCCATCTGAAGCACGGAATCATTTTTCTTTTCAGGCAATCAGGTATTCAACCTCTAATGTCCTAACCAACTGGGGAAAAACGCACAAAGTGACATATCACTAGGTGTCCCCCATGGGAATCGAACCCACGACCTCCGTGTCGAGAGCCCAATACTCTTAACCATTAGACAACAGAGGCAGAAGATCTGGATGCTCGCAACACTGACTCACAATATGATAGAAAGTAATAGAGAGTGTTGGAAAACAGCAAAGGTCCAGCGTCGGTCGTCAAATTGTGAAGAATTAAAAAAAAAAGCTTTTCCTTTTCATAACGATCAAGCCTTAATCAAATAACCAAAAATAAATAATTACAATCAATTACGAAAAAAAAACATTAAATTACATTAAGCTGAATAAGATATTCGAACCGCCATAATTTAATTAAAAGATGACGGGAAAATAAATCGATTCGGTTTTTAACACGGGCCCTGGAGACGCCCAGGAGACGCCCAATCAGTGTTGCCAACGACATTCATATGCAGATCTACCAATTTTGGTATTTTTTATCTCCTTTTGTAGAGTCAGTTACCTAAAACAAGTACCAACTAACGTGGGTTTCAAAAAAAAGATTTGACATTTCATTGTAATGAAGTATACTGAATAAATAAATTTTATAGTCACGTTGTTGTTTAGCCATTGTTGTTTAGTCTTCTCAGCTGTGTTTTTACTCAAAAACAATCCTTAAGATTGGATAGATGCTTGAATTGAACAAACCACTTGGAAATGCAGTGCCAACACACGCACTAGGAAGTCTCTATTTCATTAAATTATAACATTTTTAAGAAATAAAATAAAAAAGGAATTTTTTATTTTGGATCAGGAGTGCGATTTTTGAAACTCACACGTTGAACCCAGCAGTTGAAAATGTAAAAATTACTATGGAGATAATGCATCTTTCTTCAGCAGGAGTACGATTTTTATAAATCTAATCAGCAGTAGAACGATATGTATCTCCATACATATCAACTGCTGAGTTCAACGTATGAGATTCAAAAATCGCACTCCTGGAGGATTTGCATGTGCCCGATTGGGGCACAGAAAATGGTGTGATTTGTTGTCGAGGCCAGAAGCTCTATGTTGGAATCTCAGACTTTCCAAATCATTATGGAATAATTCACATACTCCAAACTG
Source organism: Agonopterix subpropinquella (assembly GCA_922987775.1). NCBI lineage: Eukaryota > Metazoa > Arthropoda > Insecta > Lepidoptera > Depressariidae > Agonopterix > Agonopterix subpropinquella. Next base: position 2,777,905 of record OV277714.1, read on the forward strand.
TCAAACATTCAGTTGCAGAAACGCTAATTAAAGTTAATCCTCCATTAAATCTCTAGCTGTCACTTTTTGGCTTGTTGACGTAGTAGGTAAAGAGATTTAATGGAAGATTAACTCAAATGAGCGTTTCTGCAACTGAGTGTTAGTCAGTTTCGAATATGAATTAAGACGTGTTATTCAAAAATAACACTCAAAGACCTACTAGTACCTGAGCCAGCGGCGTGTTCTCGTTTTCGTATTATTTTTAAGAGTAGGCAACACTAAGGCCAGTAATTGAATACTCATCAATTATGTCAAATACATTAAAGATCTGTAATTCGAACTGATTCACTGGAAACTTTTCACTGGAATTTTGCTTCTTTGTCTTCTTTTTTTTAATGTTGAGTAATCACATGAGTTATATTGGAAACATCAATACATGAGATTTTGTTCTAATCATAATACTTTTTAATCCCTTTTTAAATATCCCTCTAGTAAGTAGGTACCACGGCGACAGATCAACCTACCCATAGTTGAACTCTATGTTCATGGACATAAGGTCGAACTATGGATAGGTTGATCTGTCGCCGTGTGTACATCCTTGAACTAGAATTTTTACAAGTGTCCATTTTGTAGCATTGAAATAGTATCTAGTATCTTTCTGTGTTTATTTTGAATGTCCTTTCAGCACAATTATTTTTTTTTTGTTTTTTGTGAGTTTTCCCTAACCAATAGCAACAGTTTCCTAAAGCTGTTGCTATTGGTTAGGGAAAACTTCATAAAGAAGCTCTAGTGATATCCCGATTTCTTAAATGAAGAAAGAAAATGAAAAAACAGCTTTACCGGGTGAAACTGAAATAATTCGACAAATGGGGGTGGGTCTATAGCTAGAACGATTTGTCTATAGGTATGTTAATCTTGCCAAAATGATGTACCTATCTATGTTAGATCCAAAGCATTTTAGCCAAAAATTAAAGCTTTGTTCTTTTGTTTCCAAAACTAATCTAAGAAATAAACTGAAAAATAAAACAACACCAAAACCTATCTGAAGTTTCAAAGTCGGAGTGAAAAAAGCAAAAAACACAACCACTTTTGCCTAAAGCCAAACCGGTCTTGTAACCAACTTCACACAGTCGCATTTCATTATAGGAAGGTCAGCTCAGTAGTCTACGCCGCGACTCTCAGATGCTTTTCGACGTTCCCGACGAACGAACGCGCCGTAAAGTCGTCAAAAAAAACTTTATCGTCAAAAAACTACGAGACAAAACTTGTTTTTACAACTAAAAACATGTAAAAAAGTCTTTTTGTGTTGGTTTTTGATGATATTTCAAACAGTTTTGTGTACAAGAACAGGTTTGTTGTGATAAATGTAAAGTTCAAGTAGAAAGTTGGCATGCATTGACAAGTATTTCTGTATAAACAGTAGTGTGTGGATTACTATTTCAGTTTTGTGCTGTGTTTTTTTGTGTTTTTTGGACTGGGTTGTGTATTTTTCGTTTCGAGGTAAGTGTTTTTTAAAATTCGATCTATGTTTTACCATTTTTTTTTTCTAATAAGCAGTGTGCTTATTAAACAGACTCCAATAAGACTCTTATAAGATACTTATAAGAGTCTCTTAAACTGCAGCATTTATTCGCGCAGTGCAATGTGTCCTTAACAAAACCGAGCCAGTCATAATGTAACCGTTATTTTCTGCGAAAGTTTACTGTCATTTTTATCTGTGTGACTAAAGGGTATTCAAACTTACCTTAATTCAAGTTCTTTAGAGAAGGAAAGAACTCACCGACTGACGACACCCTAGTTCGTCTGAAGTAATCTGGGCAGTTAGCCTCTATAAGTCTATATGACCATTGCTGACTGGCTAATCTTTATACTACAGCATTAGTGGTCGTCATGCAATATACCTCATGCTAACATGAAAGAAGAAGAATTGAGTTCCTGCAAAATGTTATAGCCTGTAGAATTGCACTGGAAGTAAACGGCCCAAAAGTCCATCAATGGCCTAGAAGAGATTAGTGCAGTCAAGTTAGTTGAAGATGTGGTCTCCGAATATTTATTTTTCTATTTAATCTGAACGTTTGAAATTAGAAAAAAAACTCCTAATACTTAGCATTATTTCAAAGATGTGTAATTTAATTAATTAATTAGTTAAAAAAAATCTGATTGAAAACGTTTCCTTTTATTAGATAAGTCGTGTTTTATTTTTAAAAGTTGTTTAAAAGGCAGTTAAGCCAGTCTTGCCTGAACTTAAAAAGTAGTTTTTTTTTTCTTTTTACTTGAAAGATTTCAATACATAACCTTGGCTCTTTATAGCTTAATGCATTTGTTGACGATGTTTATTTTTTTCAAGGTATTTTACTTTACTTACATAAGTTTAAAGGCTGGTTATGATTACTGAAAGTTATCGCTAAATTAAATATCGTTTACTCTTTGTCATAAAATTACTTAGTCCCATTTAATGTACCATAACCTAGGTATTTTTTTATTTTTTTTTATTAAGGATGCGTTTGCTCTTGACCTGGACTTTTATTGTAAAATTGTAATGACTAGACACACAAAATAAGTCAAGGATGTTTTATTTATATAAATAAAACATCCTTGACTTGGCTACAAACATTCTTAATATCACCAAACAAATATTTGCCCCTAGCGGGATTCAAACCTATGACTCTGACTCTGTACAACAGGCAGGTTCACTACCTATTTAGCTAGGATTTCTATTTAAAAAAAAAATATTACAGACTCTAGGATCCCAGAGCTGGGTACCAAAAGGAGGTAGGATCCAAGGGGTCCAAGGGGTACTCTGCCATGCGAGCCTAGTATGGCTTGATAGAGTTAAAGGAAACTTCAGAATTTTTTGATGTCTCATAAAAATATCTTTTTTTGATGTCTCATAAAAATCTCTTTTGGTTTAGGTTGGTTTTTTTGACGACCCGGTTGGTGTAATGGTTACCACGCCGGACTGCCAAACCAGGGTCCTGGGTTCGAATCCCGGTTCGGTCATGGATGTTTATATGTTTGTGTCGTCGTTGTATGGTTTCCATAATAAACAGCCTATAAATAGTGCTTTCTTGGGATCATTACAATGTATGTGCCTGTGAGCGTTAAAAAAAAAAAAAAAAAAGGTATGTGATTTAAGCAGTGTATATTATTTTGTGTATCTTGTAAGTAAATAAATACAAATACAAGTCAGTGGTCATCCTGCTTTTAGTGTATTTTTCTTTACCTACTTATTAGTAAATATAATTTAATTTTATACAGGGTGTAAGAAAAAGTATCATTAACCTTTAAACCACATACTGTACCCATCAAACTGAACAACTTTTATTATGGGCGCAAACCCGTCAGAACAAAAGAAATATCAGCTGTCTTCCTGTCTTATACGTTTGAATAGAATAGGTAGGTATCGCAGTTTAGTATAGAACAGCTGATTTTTTTTTTGTTGTGACAGGTTTGCGACCGTAGTAAAAGTTATTCATTTTGATGGGTAGATTATGTGGTTTAAAGGTTAATTATACTTTTCCTGACACCCTGTATACATTTATGTTTTTTATAATATTACTATTAACCATAATACTGTCTTTTTATTCAATAAATATATTTTTGAGATATAATTGATAACTAGGTAAGGTATACAATCAGAATTCAGCTGTCAAACATAATTTGCTTTTCAGTATTGAAAATAATGTAGAAGGAATAATAAATCTTGCAACAAACAAAATAGGCGAATATTTTTAAATAAACCATCTCAATTTGAATCGCAAATCAAAACGAAGCAAAAAGCACTCTTGACATAAAAATCCAAAAAAAATCCAAAATAATCCAAAAGCTAGACTTAATTGGACCATCCAATTACTTTGGCTAATAAAACACTAAAACGATATTGATGGAGGTTATAAAATTGTGATAGTTGATTATTTACACAGTTGTTACGTTACATTGATCTAATTGCATTGGGTGCAATGAACTCAATTATAACTAGGGTTGCCAATTTTCTCTATTAATTCAGGATTTTTTAGGACTGATAAGTCTGCTAGTCAAATGTGGATTTGTGAATAATGGCATAATATTTAGAGTGCCTATTTCGGACCCTCACCGAGGGTGCTCACACAGGCATGCAATTATACAAAATTCAAAAAATGCTGTATCCGTCAATTTTAATTTAATATTTTACTAGATTTTTCCTGCGACTTCGTGAGCACCGGCTCGATTGTTTTAGCTAGATAAAATGTATACCAGTTTTTAAGTCAAATCATAAGTTTTTAAACGGAGAAACTTTCATCAAAATCGGTCCAGTAGTTAAAGCGTGATGCTCGAACAATACAGACTTTTACAGTTTTATAATAATGTAGATTGTAAAATTTTAAATTGTGTAGTGGGTTAATAGTCGTCCGCTATCTTTTTTTCTCCCTTATATCCTCCGTTTTTACTATAATTCTAAATTTAATGTTTCTATATTCAGTGGTTTAGGTTGTGCGTTGTCAGTCACGGAACTGTGTTATATTATAATAATTATATGCATAAAGTATGATACTGCACACTTAATACCAAAATACGTTTTTGAACTTGCGCATGATTACTTATTTGTTACGATTCAATATGTACAAAGACCGTTTAAAAAAATGTCCCGTAAAATAATAGAAAACTGGTAACCCTAATTGCGATGAGACTAAGCGATATCTTAGAATCTTGGAACGATTTATAACGATAGAGATCTTAATTTCAAACTAATTTCATGTTCAGTTCGTGTAATTATAAACATTTTGTTATGTAATTCTTCTAATAGACTGCAGTTTAATAATGAGAAAGTTTAAAATAGTATGTTACCTTCACGGTTGTATTCCAATTCGGGGTGATCTGAGACTTTGTCTAAGACTTTGCTATAAGTACCAATAATCGTTTTTGATTAAAAGATATGAGATATACAGGATGCAACTTAATATGCTGACGGTGTTATGAGGGAAAATGTATAAGTATCAGATATTTCTTCGCGATTTTGACCAATGTCAAAATCACTAACCCGAAACCGATCACTAAACTGAACATCTTTGTCTATGGGACCAATGTCCCATAGACAAAGATGTTCAGTTTAGTGATCCGATCATCCCCTTAAAAACCTGTATGACAGGGTGTATCGGAAAGGTAGGTATGGTCATATACAGGGTCCTTCTTAATATGTTGACACTTTTTAAGGAGATGAGCAGACCATCACACTGAACAACTTTCTCTATAGGACCAACATGGAAATTGCGAAAAAAAATCAGCTGTCCCATACATTTGACTCGAGTAGGTTTGCAGTTTTGTATAGAACAGCTGATTGCTTTATCGCGATTTCAATGTTGGTCGTCCTTGCGAAAGTTGTTCAGTTTAACGGTCTGATCATCCCCTTAAAACAGTGTCAGCGGACCTATATGAAGTGGTTGTCTTACTCTGTCAAACAGAACAACTGTACATAGAAAAACGTTCGATTTGAAAGTTGATCAGTTTGATGGTTTGAAGCACCTAGAATTTGCAACGCAATTAACTTTAATATCAAATAACATTAAATTATTTTACAATTTGAAAGTTAATAAGATTTTGCAACAGTACCTTAATTATTTATCTAATCAGAGTTTTCGGCATTGGCCTAATGCAATGATTATCATTAGAGGCTTGTTAAGAGATAATTGTTGACATATAAATCAATGGGGCAAGGTTTTAGATATACAATAATTATTGTAATTACGTATTTCCGTAGCAAATGTTTATAAGATTTGTTAATTCGTAATTATTTTTCAAGGCGTTTCACCTTGATTGTAAGACGTATTTTTGTATTAAACAGGTTTAGTTATTTCAGAAGTTAAATACTTTTAGTGAGTAAGTTGCAAGGAAAAAGATTCTGTTTTATTTTGTTGACTTTACTCGGAAAATTTCCCATTTGCAAATCCCCCATTTTGGGGGAGGCCTATTGACCGAGTACCTGTAGCTTTAAAATGTTCTATTGCTTCGGAACCGGTCAAAACTACTCCAATTTTCATGTTTTTTTTTAAACCTCTGTAATTTAAAATACTACAACCTTTATACTTTAAAAATTGACGCTTTCAGTCAAGTAAAAAGTTGTAACCCAAAAAATACAAATTTTAAGAAAAAATGCTTCACAACTTGCGAATTCATGTAAGACATTCTTTTCGCATTGAGGCAATTTTAATTGAGATTGGCTGACGAATAAACCTTGATGAGCGCGCTCCATACAAACGAAGTTTGATTCTATTTTGAATATTAACCAAATAAATTAAATGATTTTTTTAACACGATCCAGAAACTAATATCCTTGTCTGTGGTTTATCAGATTTCCGTTATGTTATATAGTTTCAAAGTTACACTGGCTCAAAGATTTCTATACAAAAAAAAATGCGTCAATTTTTAAACTGTAAAAAAATTTCGATATCGGAGTAGTTTTGACGGGTTCCGAAGCAAAAACCTTCAGGAACTCTACTATATATGTCCAGCAGTGGACGTCTATCGGCTGAGATGATGATGATGATGACTCGAAAATGTTGTAACCATAATTCTTATTGAATCGCATAGTACAATAATACCTGCATATTCATGCATATTCATTTCACCAACCATACCAGACCATTGAATGGCTGTAACTCCTAAACCGACTGGAGTTCTGCAGGCAGACCTGGTCCATCCCTATCACAGAGATGCTCTACACCCTATGAATACTTAATCAGCCTTGCAGCTGATGGTTACCAAAATTCCTCTTATCTCTTATACTATCATGAGGTGGTCCATTCTACGCTTGAATCTCATGGCCTAAGAAGAGAATAAAGCTTGTAATTTCTACTATTCCAACACATACAAGGTGGTAAAGAAAAAAAATTCAAGAACAAGACTACAATGCAAATTCTAATTGTTTACAAATGAAGTTATATAACACACCTTGACCGATTTGTTCTAGTTGCATGGGCATACGTAATTCTTCCTTATTTACGTTCGTTCATTCAAATTCTGTTTATGTATGCGATTGTTAGAAAATCTTGGCCTGGAATCAAACACGTATGTCGGGTGCTTTTGGTGTTTCTTTACCAATAAGTTAGTTTAAGTAGATTAGTAGCCAGATGGTGTGAGGATGAGATGACTGGAAAGTAGATGGCAAAAAGAAGTTTGGCGGACGGCCATTCAATTTGAGACCCAGACTTAGAGGTCCCGTACATGAATTAAACTTATTAATTCATGTAGAGCGAAACAAAACTAACAAAAAAGTAAATGGGTTGTAACCTGTAAAAGTTGGGGGAAAGGTATTTCTCCTTATGATACCTTTTTTAGCAAGTGTGTGAAAGTCATAATCTTTCTTATTAGATAGTCCATTCAATCTTCTACGCATTCATTGTGTTTATTTTAATGAAAATTCACGATAACCGTATAATATTATGATAATGGAAGAAAGCGAAATCACGAACTATCAGTTCAACCAAGCCAAATACATTCCGTAACGACCAAAAAATATCTCGGTGATAATATTAGATGAAAATAGCTGTCATGGTTGCGTTTTGCTACTGCTTTTTGGATGATTTGTCGATTTTTCTACTTTTGAATCCGGACTTCTGGAGATGTGGAAGTTTTTTTTAAAATACCTTAGTTTTTTTTTAAAATACCTATGTATGGGACACCTGATTTTTTTACGTTGAACACGTATGATGGTCTGATGACCCCCTTAAAAAAGTGCCAGCATATTAAGAAGGATCCTGTATGTATGAAACAGCTGAATTTTCGCTATTTCATAGTTGGTCCTATTGCAAAAGTTGTTCAGTTTGATGGTCGGAAGCACACCTTTGACTATTTAACGCATTTAAGTTTACACCCTGTACATTATATTTTTTTCATTTATTATATTTTTCACAATTAAGGGGGCATCGCGCGAAATCGAACAAAACAAGGTGTGGGATTTAATGATGCTGTTCAAATATATACGGTTGTACCTAGCTAGAGGTATCTAAGTATATTATGTCATACATCATCTCATAGCTCGACGGTGAAGGAAAACGCCGTGAGAACTTTTTTTTTAATTACTGTTAAATGTTTGCTAGAAGAGAAAAAGTGAAAACCATTCCATTGACTGTCAATTAAAAGCCTACAAAGAGACAAGATAATTGGAATACAGTTATTACTATTACGTAAGTAACGAAACATAATGTTTACTTAACGATTCGATAACAGTTCAAATGTCAATCTTATTAATGACTGACGACCCGGTTGGTGTAATGGTTACCACGCCGGACTGCCAAACCAGGGTCCTGGGTTCGAATCCCGGTTCGGTCATGGATGTTTATATGTTTGTGCCATTGTTGTATGGTTTCCATAATAAACAGCCTATAAATAGTGCTTTCTTGGGATCATTACAATGTATGTGCCTGTGAGCGTTATTTATTTATTATTTATTTATTTATTATTGACAGAATTTTTTTTTATTGAATAACTATGGAATTTGAATCAAGAGATCATCAATGTAGGTATTTATAAATCCCAACTCAATTATATTTTTGGTTACGTTATAAAACGCTTTTAAAGTTCGATTGTCAAATCTAAAAAATAATTATAGCAATTAGCTACTTTTAGTTATTTAAGAGGATATAATATACTGCGCTCCATACAAACGAAGTTTTATTATTATTATTTTGGATATTTTAACTTTAACCAATTAGAGTCAATGCATTTTTTTAGAAACTAATGTCTGTAGGCACCTGTGGCAAATAAAATATACACTACTCTGTGGCAAAGAAAATATACACTACTGCGAAAAGAAGCGACACATGCATGTGTGCTCGTAAAAGCGCTCGCGGCTATGTGTGCGGGTCGGGCGAGCGCGGGGGGGTGCGCAGTATGCGAGCGGGTGGGAAAACATGTCATTGACGCTTGAATTACATGGTCCTGTGGTTTGTCAGATTTTCGTTTAAGGGGCCATAGGTTCAGGCGAATATTTTCAATGAGAAACGCGAAATGCTCAGCCCTCCGAAAAGTGCGTGCGTTGCCGTATTTTCGATTAAAAATAATTAATAGACGTACTTTTTATAGATTTTTTTATGATTTCACTAGATAAACTAATGGTGAATATGTGAGTAAAATTCCAGTAGTTATAAACGGTTGCAAGTTATTCTAGTTTGAGAAAATAATGTTAAAAATGCGTTATTTTCGTAACTTTTCGAAAGGAAATTGTATCGAGTGAAGTTATTTCAATCGTGTATTCAATTGATATTCAAGAATACTTTGTATTTTTTTCGTTTCGGTAACATGAATAAATCTTGTAGAAAAACGAAAAATACGAGACCCCTTTTTAGGTAATTCCGGGACCTATTGCCCCTTAAATGTGTAGTTTCAAAGTTACAGTGGTTAACATTTTTATAGAAGTGTTAAATTAACCCTAGCATTAGAACTTTATTGTGTATTTTAAAGGAAATCTGACAAATCACAAACACAGATCATGATCATGATTTGTATCTAGATCATGTTTAATAAATTTGAATACCATTCTGTTTTGGTTAATTGACTTCAAATCAAATCAAATGTTTATTTTGCATACTAAGTGTACAATTTATGTTCTTAAAAATAATGTTACAGTGCACTTACAACTTAGAAAGTTTAATTGGTAGTATTGAAAATAGGATCTACTTCGTTTGGGCTATCCCACTGGGCTATAGGTACTCTTTTATATATTGCAATAGTTAGGCGGTGTCCTATTGCCATCGCACGCGCGATGGTGCGATGCGATGTGATCGTACTGATGGGTAATTCTCCGAAATTTTACAAATCGTTGAAATTTTTCCATAGAAAAACTTGAAAATTTGAAAAATTTCGGATAATTACCCATCAGTACGTTAGGCGGTGTCCTATTGCCATCGCACGCGCGATGGTGCGATGCGATGTGATCGTACTGATGGGTAATTCTCCGAAATTTTACAAATCGTTGAAATTTTTCCATAGAAAAACTTGAAAATTTGAAAAATTTCGGATAATTACCCATCAGTACGATCACATCGCATCGCACCATCGCGCGTGCGATGGCAATAGGACACCGCCTAACTTTATCAATTGCGTAACTGCCTCCGGTCTAATTGGGCTCTCGACGCGGAGGTCGTGGGTTCGATTCCCACGGGGACACCTAGTGATATGTCACTTTGTGCGTTTTCCCCCCTGTTGGTTAGGTAGGACATAGCAGGCTGAATCACCTGATTTTATGAAAAAAAAAAAAATATTCCGAGCTTCGGATGGCACGTTAAGCCGTTGGTACTATCTCTGGTGGTAGTAGTCGTTATATAAAACCACGTCAGAGGCTGTAAGGCGGTCTGAAAAAACTCTGACACCTGCGCTGCGCCACCATTACCGCACATTCGAACTTCGCAATTGCGTGAACGTTTTCGTTCCAATGTCAACTCTATTACAATGATGTGCGGACCGAAACAGTGGCGATATATCGAACATTGAAAGTCCGGGTACAGGGCCAGGGCTCTGCCCACACGATAAGAAGAATTGCGTAAGATAAGGAAAAAGGCAAAAATCTGCAAAATCGAAACTGATGCAAATGTGTCGCAATTTGTATGAATCTAGAGGAAGGAAGAGAACTATGTCCTCAGCATCCAAATGGTAATCCATAGTCTCTGTCTACCTTTCTGGGAAAAGGATGTGAATTTACATACGTACATAACTATGCATCATTCTTCTATACAGGGTGTAGGAAATGTATCATTAACCTACCACATACTCTACCCATCAAACTGAACAACTTTTACTATGGGAGCAACGGGTCGGAGCAAAAAAAATCTGCTGTTTCATATTAGGGTCAGCGCACACCCAGCGTAAATCTGCTCGCGCATGCTCGAGCATGTTCTTTGCAGTCGCGCACACCTAGCGGCAAAATCCGCCGGCGGCAGAGGCGAAATCCGCCGGCGGCAGCGGCGGATGCTCGAGCATGCGCGAGCATGCTCGCGCGTGTTCGAACAGTCTCGCGGATGCTCCCGTGTTGCTACAGTTGACAATGAATTTTGCAGTTGTGTTTACAATATTTTAAAGTAAAGACGTGCGAAGAGTAATTTTAAAGTATGGTGGACTGGGATTTGGTAATTATTGGGTTACTAGCAGAGGAAGAGGAGCAAGAAGAGCACATCAATAAAATGAAAAGAGGACGACACAAAATTGAAAGAAGAATATGGGCTGAAGCAACCTGGCAAGAAAGATGTACATTTGGGGAATACCACACCCTGTGCTACGGTTTAAAGTTCAAGGGACAGTTATTTTATGACTACTATAAAATGGAATATGAACAATTTGAAAACCTACTAAATCTGCTTCGACCTTTGAGATTTTCATTGTATTTTCAAAAAGAGTTAGATTATTATATATTTTCTGTACTAAATTGCCCTTTTCGGGCTAAAGTAGTTAAAAAATATGCTAGATTTAGTCCGAAACCGGCAGAGGTGGCAACACTTACGACGGATCGCAAGCATCGACACGGGCGTATGCTCGAACATGCTCGAGCATGCGCGAGCATGCGCGAGCATGCTCGCGACTGCTCGCGTCGCCGCGAGGAGCATACGCGAGCATACTCGAACAGACGCTGAAGGGATTTAATCACTTGCAAGCTATTTTCGACTTTATTTCAATGGGAATAGAGTTCATTATCAATTGAATCAATGAAATCTGCTCGCGCATGCTCGAACAGTTTTACGCTAGGTGTGCGCTGACCCTTAAACTCCAATACTCGACTCAAAATGTATGCAACAGCAGGTTTTTTTTATTTTTGCTCCGGTCTGCTCCCATAGTAAAATTTGTTCAGTTTGATGGATAGAGTATGTGTTTTAAAGGTGTTTAAGTATCATTATACTTTACCTTACATCCTGTAGAAGTGTAGAACATTGTGCAAGATAATTATTCTCAGATTCTCTAATGACGAATTTTCTTCAGAAAATAATGATTTTTTCAATCGTGACCGATTTACTCAATTATACAGAATCTTGAGGTCATGATGATAACTAGGTAATAACGTGTGATGATTACATTATGACGTCATCAAAATGATGATCGAATGCGGTTTTGATGAAAAGGTCAACAACCAATGATTTGAATTTCAATAATATTTACTTAGTCACTTTAATTTGAATAGTTCTATTTTTGTATAGCTAAATATACATAAGTACATTAACTCACGACTCAATTCCTCTTTGGAGTAGTCTAGCAACCTTGCTACAACTACTAAACTTGAAGATTTATGTTTTAATTAACTATACCAAGGTTCACTTTTATAACGTTTCAAGTGGGAATAAAATGGAGAGGGCTATGCTCGGAGTTTCCCTGCGAGATCGAATCAGAAATGAAGAGATCCGCAGAAGAACCAGAGTAACTGACATAGCCCAAAGAATTGCTAAACTTAAGTGGCAGTGGGCGGGGCATATTGCTCGCAGAACCGATGGCCGATGGGGCCGAAAAGTTCTCGAGTGGCGACCGCGTACCGGAAAGCGCAGCGTGGGTAGGCCCCTCACACGGTGGACAGACGACTGGTGAAGGCGGCGGGAAAACGTTGGATGAGGGCAGCGCAGGACCGGTCGTTATGGCGATCCTTGGGGGACTGTTGGGGGAGGCCTATGTCCAGCAGTGGACGTCCATCGGCTGAGATGATGATGATGATGATAGTGGTATACAAATGATTGAGTCCCTGACTCCCAAAGTCGGAATACCGTGTATTGGGAGGAAAACCGTGTATTGGGAATGTTCTTATGAACATTAATTTATTTTATTGGAGTCGCTGTCAAGCCGCCCGGTATGATTCGCGATTGGGCTTAGAGTTATTTTGTTGGGCTTAGCTTGACACCGACTCCAATAAAATAAATTAATGTTTACCCCCATTTACCCCTGTGTAAATATTCACTAGAATCTTTCGTTCAAAAAAGAAATAGGTGCATAATTTTAATGACTGACTGACATATCAAAGCACAGCCCAAACCGCTGGTCTAGAGATTCCAAATTTGGCATGTACGTACCTTATGTGGTCTAGGGTTGCACTAAGAAAGGATTTCTCAAAATTCACCCCCCGAGGGGTTGAAATGGGGGTCCAAAGTTTGTATGGGGGATTAAGATTATTTAGACTATTTTACTCGAAATTGCACAGGAGTACTCCTATTGATAAATGAGTAAACCAGTGTTTCAGGTTTTTTTCAGAATTCAACCCCTGAATAGGGGAAATGGGGTGACAAACTCTGAAAATCAAGATGGGTATTGTTTGTATGGTTTATGGGGTCGCTGATTACAAAAACAACAATGATTTTAAAATCCGACGTGATGGACGTGAAATACCATCATGCCGTGTTAGGGTGCGATGGGGTTGAAATGTCTAAATATCATTATGGGTGTCTTTTTTATGGGTTTTTGGGACGTTAATTGGGGCTGAGTGGGAGAGTGTGTAGGGCTAGGGGATGCGTAAGTGGTGAGGAGGGGGTGCGAAAGTGTTACGTAGAGGGGGCGAGTAGAGGGTGCTTAAGGGTGTGTAGGGGTGCGTAGGGGTTGCGTAGGGGGTGCGTAAGGGTTGCGTAGGGGGTGCATAGGGAGTGAGTATGGGGTGCGTAAGTGGTGAGTAGGGGGTGCATAGAGGTTGTGAGTAAGGGAATGAGTACGGGGTGCGTAGGGATGAGTAGGGGGTACGTAAGGGTGAGTAGGGGGTGCAAAAGTGCTACGTAGCGGGGGCGAGTACGGGTTGCGTACGGTTGCTAAGGGGCATAGGGTGTGTATAGGGGCTGCGTAGGGGGAGCGTAGGGGGTGCATAAGGGGTGCATAGGGGCAGAAGAGGGTGAGTAGGGGTGCGTAAGTGGTGAGTAGGGGGTGCATAGATGAGGTAAGGGTGCGTAGGGGATGAGTACGGGGTGCATAGGGGCGAGTAGGGGGGGGGGGGGGGTACGTAAGGGTGAGTAAGAGGTGCATAGGGGGATGAGTAGGGGTGTTCTTTCAGAAGTCACAAAAACAAGTCAGTGCCACAAAAAAAACTATAAACAAGTCCTAAGTCTACGCGTACGAAGTCGCGGGCAACAGCTAGTTCTCAATAATACTTCGCATTGTTAGAAAACTCTGTGTTCAAAAGAAAACCAGTGAGCCTTGGTATGCACGTCGAACTGCAAAAACCCCCTCAAATTGTTTATTTTCCCACACACGTTAATTAAAAAGGACACGGCGGTATTTCCTGAACCGCATTTTATTTATAAGAATTTTTTGATTCACAATAATGTTTGGTATTTCACGTTTTTGTTTTGTTAATAATATTGCTGTTCTTTACTTTTATACAATTATTTCCTGTCGGCCTAGCATGCTGATTCAGAGAAAACGAGAAAGATCGAGATGTGACTTTACGTGACGTGACGTGATGTATACAGCGTGTAAAATTAAATAGGACACTTAGGTACTAAAAGGGGTGCTGCAGACCATAAAACTGAACAACTTTCTCTATGGGACCAATATCGAAACTGCGAAAAAAAATCCGCTGTCCCATACATTTCATTCGAGTTATGTTTGCAGTTTTTTATGGGACAGTGATTTTTTTTTTCTAATTTCAGTGTTTGATGGTACCATAGTAAAAGTGGTTCAATTTGATGGTCTAATCAACCTTCAGCTTTTTAAGAAGGACCCTGTATAGTTAAGTATTTATTTATTTTATTACACTACACAGTAATATTATAGTACACACGGCGATACATCAAGCTATACAAAACCAACATAAGCTGACCGCGCGTAGGTCGAGTAACGTATAGCATCGCGCGGCCAGCTTATGTTGGATTTGTATAGCTTGATGTGTCGCCGTGTGTACATCCTTTCTAAGAGTAGCTTCTCGTTTCCAAAAAAACAGGAAATCCTAGTTTGTGACAAGAACAACGTAAACATTTAAGTATTGCAATTAGTATACTTCACGCAAAAGGCCAAGACTCTTAAGTTTACAAGTGAGCGTTCCAAAATACTGCACAGTCATTATCAAATAGGCATTTAAACATAATCAATAATCATACACTCACGGCTATGTATTTTCCAAGGGGTAGACAGAGATATCTATACAATTATAATCTTCTTCTTCTTATCGTGTAGGCAGAGCCCTGGTGTCAGAGTTTTTTCAGACCGCCTTACGGCCTCTGACGTGGTTTTTATGTAACGACTACTACCACCAGAGATAGTAGCCGGGACCAACGGCTTAGCGTGCCATCCGAAGCACGGAATCATTTTTCTTTTCGGACAATCAGGTGATTCAGCCTGCAAAGTCCTAACCAACTGGGGAAAAACGCACAAAGTGAGATATCACTAGGTGTCCCCCGTGGGAATCGAACCCACGACCTCCGTGTCGAGAGCCAATGCTCTTAACCATTAGACCACGGAGGCAGTTTTCCAAGTATTTGTTTCCAAGTTTTTTCAGGCTATGTATTTTCCAAGGGGTAGACAGAGATATCTATACAATTATAATAAAACAACCTTGACATGAAGAAAATGAATTTGGGGGTTAAAAACACGTAAAACGCACCATTCGTTTCAAGGTCGTATTCGTTTCTATCGCACTAAGAGGCATAGGTTTCTTAATAAAAATCCTAATCGTGTTACAAATCTTACGTTAATTCCTAAAAACTCCAAAAACAATATATAAACCGTTATCATGCTGTACGTTTATAAATAAAAACTTGACTAAAAAATACTTTTCGTCATCAAAATTAACAAGAACACCTCTCAAGCACGTTTTACCTGACACACAAAATTTTTTTCTTTCTGTTCTTAGGGAACGTACCCATACTACGTGACCCGTTTAGGGGGGGGGGGTCTTCAAAATACCACGAAATACCAATATCTTCTAGGGAAATCTCACGCTTTTTCGAGTATTTATGGTCAACCAGCCTGCGATCTGTTGAATTGGCTTCGCACCGTTGAACTAACTACCTATACTACCGCTTTTATATGCGCTAATAAGGACAAAAAACTAGTGGGGAGGGGGGGTCTTGGCATATACTACGGATGGTCACCGCGGGGGGGGGGGGGGGGGGGGGGTAAAAATTGTTAAAAATGGTACGTAGTATGGGTACGTTCCCTACAAGAAGTTAGATCTTATTCTTTAAGTGTGAAAATATCTTGATATGCGTCGTTAAGAAGGATGTTAGACGCTCAAAACGCAGTGAGAAACCACTGAAGGTAAAAATTCTTGATTTATTATACAAAAATACAAAAAAACATTGGTTAAGACCATCAAAATGAACAACATAATATCGAAATCGCGAAAAAGAAATCGGATGGTTCATACTGTTTACAAATCTACTCTTACGAGCTAAATGTATGGTAGAGCTAATTTTTTTTCGCGATTTCGATGTTGGTCCCCTAGTGAAAGTTGTTCAGTTTGATCGTCTAAACCTTTTTTATTTTTACTTTTGTAACAACCTGTATATTGACTTGAAAGTGATCTGTTTTTTGTCAGTATGATAATAATATCCAAATAAAACTAGAACGTAAAAAAAATTAGTTAAATGTGACTAGATAATTTGTGTGACAATGTCCAAGATTTATTTTATTAATTTACTAGTTTTTGCCCGCGACTTCGTCCGCATAGAGTTTGGAATGGAAAACCCTAAGTATCCTATGTTACTTCTAATACCTTCAAGAATATGTGTACAAAGTTTCATGATGATCGGTTAAGTAGTTTTCACGTGAAAGCCTAACAAACAAACTTACTTTCACATTTATAATATTAGAAATTCATAATTTCGTAGGTACAAACTAAGAATCCCGATTTTTAATCGTTTTGACTAGAAAAAAATCTACTTCGAATAAAAATTGTATAAAGCCGGGATTTCTCACCTTATCAGAATTAAATTATATCATTGGATTTACTGACAACTGCGTCATGTGATGACCCAAAATTGAGTTATCATATCAGTATTGATAGGGTTTGTTATCGTGTTTACATTCACTTTTTTATAGTGAAAGTCCTAATTTTGCCACTTGACCGTAATCTAGATATTGTATCCAATTATATTATGATTCAAAAATTCAAATTCAAATTCAAAATTCAAAATTTTTTATTCAAAATAATATCATATAGCTTTTTGACATCATTTTTTGACTCTACCACCGCGTCGGAAGGTGTTCCGTTGAGAGAAGATGCGGCCAGAAACTCTACAACACACATCTTTTAAACAAAACAAAATGTACAAAGTACAAATAAAATACAGTATTGCATTACATAGTGTAAAATTGTCAAGACCAGACATTTTGGTCATTCAAATAATCATCGAGTTTATAGTAACCTTTTTTACAGAGGACTTGTTTAACATGAGACTTAAACTTTTTGTCTGGTAAGTTTAGAATATCCTCTGGTATCTTATTATAAAAGCGTATACAGTGCCCCATGAAAGATGTGTTGACTTTACTGAGTCGAAATCTAATAATGCCTACATTATAACTCACGAATATACAGGGTGTTAGGGTAAACAGATGCACTAAGTTAAGGGGTGATTGTACCCATGGTACTGAACACTTTTCCCTAAGAACCCTATAGGAAGCTCGCAAAATAATTATTTGACTTCCCATGCTAAATGCAATCAGCTGATCGAGTGTTTGTATGAAAAGTCTATTTTTTTCTCATGCTACCAAACCATAGGTTATTGTCCTTTCATAATTCAAAACCAATTGATCAAATCAGGCCACTGGGCTTACCGCCAGTTGCACGTACGTTCATTAAAGATAATCCTCCATTAAATCTCTTGCTAGCTTTTATTATGTCAACAAATAGACAGCATAAGATTTAATGGAGGATTATCATTAATGAACGTACGTGCAACTGGCAGTTAGGCCCTATTTATTGCGCTATACCTCACAGTACACAAAAAAACCGGCCAAGTACGAGTCGGGACTCGGGCAATTAGTGTTCCGTACTACCAGTTGTTTAAACATGGGTCATTGATACAACCACTATAAATTGACACTTACTTAGTATGTGGTCACATAGTAACTGAAGATCATTTTACACTGGTCTACTTGGTGTTAGTTTTTTGGGTATAGAAAAAAAACTATCTAAGCTAGAGCCACTCTGATAATTTTCCCGCCATCTACACGTTATTTCTAATGTTTATGATTTTTTTCAGATCTTATACGGCTATATTTTTTGAAATCGAGGTGGGGACAGCAATTTCTTGGATTGAATTGAATATTTCGTTAAACAAAATTTTTATAAAAAATTTGAAAAGTATATTTTTAGACTCGTATTTTTATAAGCTTTCAATTGATAACCCACACCATAAGATAGAAAAAAAAAAAATTTATTTACCTTTTCTTACTCCCCAAATTGCCCCCCAATATAAAAATTTCGCTTTTTTTACTTCATTTATGCTATTGGACCACCAATTGCTATATCTGTACCGAGTTTCAACTTCCTATGTCTTACGGTCTCTGAGAAAAATGCCTGTGACAGACGGACGGACAGACACCGAGCTGATTCCATAAGTGTTCCGTTTTTCCAATTTTGGTACGGAACACTAAAAAACGAGTCTTCGAGCAGCGTGATGATGACTGATGAGAGATGACATATGGAACAAAGACGTGGTCGCTCACTCAAGGCCTCATAAAACGGCTGAAAGTCACCCAGAGGGCAATGGAAAGGGCTATGCACGGAGTTTCAGAAGAACCAGAGTAGCTGACATAGTCCAAAGAATTGCTTAACTAATGTGGCAGTGGGTGGGGCACATTGCTCGCAGAGCCGATAGCCGATGGGGCAGAAAAGTTCTCGAGTGGTGACCGCGTACCGGAAAGCGCAGCGTAGGTAGGCAGTGAGCCCCCCAAGGCGGACCGACGACCTGGTAAAGGCGGCGGGCTGTTGGATGAGGGCAGCGCAGGACCGGTCGTTGTGGCGATCCTTGTGGGAGACTTATGTCTAGCAGTGGACGTCCATGGGCTGAGATAAAGATGATCTCACAGTCCTATGCTAATCTGATCCAATGCTCACAGTGTCATCTGACTAATGTGCTGGTGGTCTACCTACTGACCTCCGTCCCTCTCTTACCGGCCCGGTTACACGTTCAGTATTTCGTCATTCTGGTCCATCAGTCTGGCCATGTTTATTTGATTTGAAGGGAAACTGACATACTGAAGCACCATGTTAGTCGGGTCAATCTCGAGTCAGTTTCCCTTCAAATCAAATATACAAGACCAGACTGATGGACCAGACTGATGAAATACTGACCGTGTAACCTCCCTCTAACTTCCTTAAAGTTTCAAAAGCTGATTATAAAAACTTTGTAAAAATAGCAGTAAAAATTCCAAAAATACGGTGGTCTTACTTCTCAAGGAAATCTCAAACGGCTCACGACTGAACCGTCAAAATGTACCGAACAAAACATCCTCGCAATTTCCTAACGGATTCGAACCCGGTTCGATTCGTCGGGACAGGATAATTGCGACTAATTCACTGGGGAACTGCGGGGTGCATTAACTCTGTGGCATTAGTCAACGTTGCGAGTTTGAGCTCCTTGAATATGCTTGCGTGGTTTAATAGTGATGGGAACAATGGTGAGTCAGATCTTTTTATTTTGAATGATTCATTTAGAAAAGTCAGATAAGTACATTTTAAATTAGTTTAGCCTAAATTACAGGCATTGTCGCACAAATTAATGAACGCCGGGTATCATACAAAATTCTCGAAAAAAAGTGTCCCAGACTAACTTACGAAACGTAAGTATACAAATGTAAAGGAGTAAAATTAAATGCGACACTTATTTAAAGGGGTGCTTCAGACTATCAAACTGAAAAACTTTATTTATGTGACCAATAAAGAAATCGCAAAAAAAATCTGCAGTCCCATACATTTCAGTCAAGTCATGTTTCTGTGTTGGTTCCATAGTAAAAGTTGTTCAGTTTGATGGTCTGAAGCACCCCCTTAAGCAAGTGTCCCATTTAATTTTACACCCTGTATAAACAAACTAAAAAGTAAAAACATTGAAACTGTTGAAATTCTTTTTTCATTTTGCTTAAGTAGTTGTAACAAATTTTATATCACAGTTACTCTTTATGCGTTTTGTTACTCTTTTAGTTCGGACACTTTTGAGCACGGACCCAAAACGTCCAGAAGTTAGTGAGTCAATGATTTATTTGTTGAAAATGTGTTCTTGAAACAAAACCTGTGGTTTTAAATACACCTCTAGAATAAATAAGTTTTTTAACTGAGTCCGTATTCCAAAAGTTTACCAGTATCTTGCCATAAATTTACCGACACTGGGCCTGCGTGGTGGATTAGGGCCTACTTCCTTTAACATTTTTAGTGGTAATAGATATTTACTGCGCAAAAATCCAATGAACTACAACTGTTTTTCGAATTGCCTCACTGAGTCATCTCTCTCTCTAGAGGTTCACATCACTAGCTGTAAGGATAATTTCTGGTATGCTTTTATTTGTCCATAATTCACAAGAAAGTTTTAGCAATGCGGAATGGAGTTAAGGATAGTTGCATAACTTTATGCACTTAAGGAGAACTTTGCATATTTAAGTTTACGATTCAAAGTTTAGACTTTAATTTATGTGGCTACCTATACATTTTTTGCATTGACGGTTGTCTATGTTTCGGATTTCATTAATTATCTTTTTTATCCCTTCATTTATAATGTAATGTTTGAAAAGGGAAACAATTTCTTGCTGGTTCTGATTTTCTTGTTCTTCTATAGGAGTGCGATTTTTGAATCTCATTCGCTGAAGTTCAAAATCTCAAAATTACTGTGGAGATATGCATCTTTCTATTGCTGATTTGGCTTTCAAAAATCGCACTCCTGAAGTATGATTTTTGAAAGTCAAATCAGCGAATGAGATTCAAAAATCGCACTCCAGGGTTGTTTAATGTCGCTGGTTTTGAATAAGCTACAAACTTAGCAACAGTAAAAACCAATACTCTACAATAAATTCAGGATATAACACCGGAAGTTTTAAGAAGCGTTTTGGAAAATGCTTTGTAAAGGGGTCAAATTTGCATTTCAAGGATATCATATAGAAATAATTTTACACATACATGGTCCTTCTTAATATGCTGACACTTTTTTAAGGGGATGATCAGACCATCAAACTGAACAACTTTCTCTATGGGACCAACTGACCAACATCGAAATAGCGAAAAAAAAACAGCTGTCCCATACAAAACTCCAAACTTACTCGAGCCAAATGTATGGGACAGCTGTTTTTTTTTTTCAGTCCATCAATCTGAACAACTTTCACTATGGAGCCGACGTCGAGAAAAAAATAAAAAAAACTGCGGTCCCATACATTTTAGTCGAGGCGGTACTGTAGTTTTGTATGAAAGAGTGGATTTTTTTTCGCGATTTCGATGTTGGCTCGTGGAAGTTGTTCAGTTTGATGGTCTGAAGCACCTCCTAAGTATTACTAGGGTGTTTTGTTACACCCTGTATAATATGTTTCCAAAAAAACTGTTACATTTTCTTTATTAGAAAAAAGTTTAAGCTTAATAAAATTACGGTATTATTTATACGCCAACATGTATGTAATTAACGAATTATATTATTCTTCACATTATAATTATGTTGTTTAAGATATTCAAACTAATTCTATTTCTTCTTTGTCAAGATTTTTCCCAAAGGCTCAGTACAAAAAATAATGTAAATAATCGAACAGAATACACAATAGAAACTGGTCACCGCCCACTCTCCGTGAGAAATGCATACTGCATTGTGACAGTTGCGTAAGAAACGCATCTACGACATTATACTGGACACACAATAGATATGCACTCATACAATGCTTGGAGATTAAAGTTTTTAAACTCCTCCATTCTTTTATAGACAAGAATTGATGCTGGATACGACGTGTGAATTGGTAATGTAAGATAACAGATAAAAAAAATTACTAAAATACAATACATAAATAAATAAGTTAAGGCTACTCCTCCCATCTGCAAGGCTCTCTTTCTTACAAGCAAGCTTTTGCAATTAGCCATCCCGCTTCAATTGCGTGGCTCCGGTCAGAATTTTCCGTTTTCTTTGAAAACCTGTATGATTTTTTATGAATTTTCAAAAAATAAGGAAACCACATCATTTTATATTGTATTGTGAAGAATATTGTAAATTTTCATATTCTTCTGATCAACAATGTAAGAGTAAAACGGTTACAACTGGAAAAAAAGAGGTGACTTTGGAGTCGTTTTTCTTCAGTTTTATTAATTAAAATAGATTTCGAGAAAAACCACATCACTTCTCATATCCTGTGGATTGTTCAGTTTTGTTTTCTGCTTAAAAAGTGCCATAGTTAATGTATAAAATGGTTACAAAGTTACTCAAAACCGGGCGGACGCCCCTTAAGTTCACAGGCACATTATACTGTACCTAATGATCCCAAACACAAGATACTAGGCTCTTTATTATGGAAGACAACAGCACAATACCTACGTAAAAACGCTATGCCTAAGGGAGAGAGAAAATAATGATTTTTTTTTTGTTAAATACAGGTTACAACCAAACACCCTAGTAATACTTAAGGGGGTGCTTCAGCCCATAAAACTGAACAGCTTTCACAATGGAGCCATCTTCGAAATCGCGAAAAAAAAAAACAGCTGTCCCATACATTTTAGTCGAGTCTGTACAGCAGTTTTGTATGGGACAGCTGATTTTTTTTTCGCTATTTCGAAGTTGGCTCCATTGTGAAAGTTGTTCAGTTTCATGGGCTGAAGCATCCCCTTAAGTATTACTAAGGTGTTTTGTTACACCCTGTATAACCAAACTTTAGTGACTTGGTGGGACTTGCTTAAACTTTAAATTCAAATTGCTTTTGAATTAAGCACATAACAATTTGAGATATAAAAATTACAATTGTTTTCAGTGTGTATGAAAAGTGGTATTTATTTTTGAGATTTTCCCTTAGATTCCTTCGAGATAGTTATTCAGAATCATGAGTACAATCACCTTTAAAGTAATGCCACCACTTACACCTTGTCTAAACTTGGTCTGATTTTAATATCAACATGCGATGATTGAAATGCTGTAAAAGTTTAATGAAATTTAAAAAAAAATCGAAGCTTCAAATCTAGTTACTTATTTGGTTATCCAATTAACTAACCTACTTCTACTTCTGGGAAAAAGTCTCCCCTAAACTATGTGTTATTCCAATAACACATGAAATTCGTGAATCTTTAGACTTAAAAGGGTATAATAATAAAACCGGTCAAGTGCGAGTCGGGCTACTCGCGCACCGAGGGTTCCGTACCACACCACCACAGAACACATTATTAACTTAGAAAAAAATACTTGTTTTGTCTGGGACCTTTTTAGCGCAAGACCGACTCACACTTGGCCGGTTTTTAGTATTTGTTGTTATTCTGTAGAATTTGCTCTATAATCACACCAAGTTTGACGCTTGTATATATTACCGTTTTTACGATAGAGCGTGAAGAAAAAACGTTGATAAAAACTAGTTTCTTGTTGAGAACCCCCATTAATTTTTAACTTTTAGACATTTTTATTTTGTTAACAAATCCACCGTAATAACGCATAATCTGAGAAAATTTCAACTATCTAGCTATTGCGGTTCAAAAGTTACAGGCCTAAATAGGTAGGACAGACGGGCGGACGGACAGACGGACAGACGGACGGACGGACGGACGGACAACGTAGGCTTAGTAATAGGGTCCCGTTTTCACCCTTTGGGTACGGAAACCTAAAAACTGTTTGCTTCCTTTGCTTTTTGTACAATGTACCTACAGAGACATTTACAATCCTCTTACAGTGTACTTATTATGCTTCAAAATTTATAAAAACAATTTTACTATCAGAAGATCAGAGAGAAAAAATGATTTAATCGTTAAAAAAACAATAGTGGAGGCCAAATGAGATCATTTCAGCATCATCCATCAAACTTCATTTCGATACATCAATCAAATTTGTCCGACTGTCCGTATCCTTGATTTATAGTATTGTGACGCCCACTGTACCTGTTTTATTTTTTATTAAATTGATTAAATTAATCATCTAGTTGTAGTTATTTTATTCGTATTCGTTTTATTGAAGGTTAATTATACAGAGAATGACAGTCAGCTCAAATGAAAGAACCGTTTTAAAGAGTTAGGGAAAATAAAAAACTTTATTAGGTATTTGTAAACCTTTTAATTTAATTCGGTTTGTATTAAATAAAATAAGTATAATTTACACACATAAAGAGAGCTTTAAAAAATAATAAAAACTTTATGTTTTCTAAATATTTAGGTAATTAAACATCTCTACGTAGTATAAAATAAAGTCGCTTTCCGCGTCTTGTACAGTCGTGCCATCAGATATATCGTAGCATACAAGGTGTCCAAATATTTCTGAGCAGTGTTAATTTTCATTAAATTGTTTACAGTAAAAAACGTGTATTTTGTCATAAATATCTGAACAGCGAATTTTCAATAATTTCTTTACAATGTTATTTAAAATTAAAATGTAAAACAACGGAGTAAGGTTTTTTTTTTTTCGAAACTGTTCAGATGTTTATGGCCACCATGACCAAGACTGCGTCGATAGATTTGATGTTCTCGGCGTTCCTATATTTCTGATTGACTATGAGTAAAGAAATTATTGAAAATTAGAACTGCTTAGAAATATTTAACCACCTTGTTTGCTACGATATATCTGCTGGTGAATGTACATCTCAGCTAACAATCCGATAAAAAGCATGCATTTTTATTCGCGGGCAAAAACCCCAGATCTATTCTGTATTGAAAGGTTTTGCGCGAATTTCATAACACATTGTACACTCAAAATATTACAATACATAAATAACAAATGAGTTACAAAAAAGTTGTTACCGTTATCTGTTATTGGAATCTAAAGCGTGAACTATGATGTACAAACATATGCAATTTTTCACGTTAGGTTACAACACTGAGTTATTGTTATATTGGCATTTAAGTTGCAGCAACGTTTGAGGATAATCCTAAAGGGCATGGATGAACTATACTTGAAGTCGACGATACTGATCGTACTAGAATGTGTAAAGGCTTTAACTGCGCAGTGGCATCGTCATAAAAATATTTAAGATTTCTTAATCAAGAAAAGAAACCAGAGTCAATGACATAGCCCAAAGAATTGCTAAGCTAAAGTGGCAAGAACAGAACCAGTGGCCGATGGGGCCGAAGAGTTCTCCAGTGGCGACCGCGTACCGGAAAGCGTAGCCTAGGTGGACCGACGACCTATGGTGAAGGCGGCGGGAACCCGTTGGATGCGGGCAGCTCAGGACCGGTCGTTGTGGCGATCCTTGGGGAGAGGCCTATGTCCAGCAGTGGACGTCCATTGGCTGAGATGATGATGATGCATCAAGAAAACCTAAAATAAAAAAGTGCAACACCAATATTTGACCTACTTCACGCAACCTAAAAGCAATTTTTATACAATACTCATAATTAATGATTTGGAACATTCTACTTTTATGAGAAGATCAAATTGGTATTTTGGTATTGCAAAAGCTCCCGGGACTTCCTGACTATTCGTAGAACCTCCACATTGGCGACTCGTTGAACTCAAATAATTCGTAGCATTCTTCGGTAAAACATTTCTGTGGCCTCTGCTCTGGTATCTGATGAGTCCGCGTCCTTTATGGTTCAGTTGGGGTTGCACTTTGTGTTAGGATTTTTTATTGAGAAATCTTAAATTGTGCGATGAGGGTGCTGAGCGGTAAAATACCTGTTAACATAATAATCGTAAAAATGTAATGTTAATTAAAATCGTAATTCTCTTGCCCTTATTCCATTATTTAGGATTGGCGCAAATGTCATCCTCTTCCATTCGTATCTTTAGCCGTCATTTCAGCACTCACTCTTTTCTTACACATATCATCTTTCACACAATCTATCCATCTTTTCTTCGGCCTTTCTCTTCTGCCCATGAATACATACTTAACACTCGTCTCTGCTCATCACAATACATGTAAATCAACAATTATCTAAACCAAGTTAAGCAGAGCATCTCAATCTTAACTGCACCTAAGTAAATTCTCTAATCAAACAATATATCCTATCCTATCTAACACTGTATTCTGTTTATCTTTGTGTGTTAATCACACATTAAGAAGTGTTAATTCTTGAGAATGGACCTTATATTTGTAGAATATTGTTAGTAAAATATTGACATAGTTGACAGAACATAACTATTGTAGTGTCTTTATATTTCAAGTTGACGCATTTCGTGTTGTGGTACGTACATTCAAGTGTAAAGGAAAATTTCAAAAACACCACTATCTTCTATTCTACATTGGACACCGTGATAGCATGATTTTTTACGTAGATTGTTCAGTGTCCCTCTGTTGGGCAAAGACCTCCCCTTTCACTCACCAATCCTCTCTATTGTGTGCAAACTGACCAACTGCCTCCGTGGTCTAATGGTTAAGAGCATTGGGCTCTTGACACAGAGGTCTTGGGTTCGATTCCGACGGGGGACACCTAGTGAAATGTCACTTTGTGCGTTTTTCCCCAGTTGGTTAGGACATTGCAGGCTGAATCACCTGATTGTCCGAAAAGAAAAATGATTCCGTGCTTCGGATGGCACGCTAAGCCGTTGGTCCTGGCTACTATCTCTGGTGGTAGTAGTCGTTACATAAAAACCACGTCAGAGGCTGTAAGGCGGTCTGAAAAAACTCTGACACCAGGGCCCTGCCCACACGATATGAAGAAGAAGTAGTATACTACAGTATCAACTCATAGTCTGTTATCATGATACGTATCTTATTTTATTACCTCAATCACTAAAAGACCTACGACTTTATTGTAAATTAGCATAAAACCACTTTCCATAGCTAAACTAACGGGAAAACAAAATGAAAAGTAAAGAACAATTAGTTTAAAACTTTCACTCACCATTGACAATTTGAATAGTTTAATGAACTGACGTGACGGTTAAAAGCAGAGTTTCTAATGATTTTTCACTTTTTAATTTATTGATTTGTACTTCCTAGTTTATGGCATGGATTACCAGGAGTCTTTGAATCGATTGAGGAATATCCAAAACCCTTTTGACTTTCACGATGACCGCCATATTGGATTTTGAAGTGAAACACTTTTTATGTGAGGGCTTTGAAATTTGGATCCGCAACCTTTTCGTGTAACGGAAGTTCGAAATCTGAGCTGCTGATGTTATTTTCTTTACTTATATTCCGCTTCCTGAAATGTAAAGGCAACCGCTTCCTGAAATATAAAGACAATTTGATTTTAAATTGAAATTCCATCTTCAGCGTAAGCGAAAAAAATCGTCTATGACGGTTTCAAATTCGATCTTTCAAAACTTCAAAATAGGGCTGCCAGATTGGGGGTTTTCCTGCGATTTTGGAGAAAAATTTGGTCTTTTGGGGAAATTGACTGGGAAAAAATTCAAAGCAGGCAATTTTGGGATTTCGAAGTGAATATTTTTAATAGGAGGGCTTTGAAACTCGGATCGGCAACCTTCTCATGTGATGGAAGTTCGAAATTTAAATTTGACAGCTGCGGAAGTTTCACTTCTATCGTATGTCTTTAAGACAGGCATCTTTTTTTTTCTAGTGACGTCATTGTATCTTGTTCTCAAAAAATCTATTGAATAGGTTTTTTCTGGGTGAGGGCGTTACATCCTCGGTTTCATCTACATTTTCCATCATTTGAGCTGCCATACATTTATTTCGAAATAATACAAAATCGCTCCTTTTGTTGTGGACGGGTAAAAAATAGACCTACAATCTACAAACCATTTTAAGACAAAATGACATTCTTGAATAGTCAAAGAAAGCTGTTACCTTATTCGGTCATGTTTGTTCGACGGTTTCGGTTAAAAAGTGAAATTTCTTTTTAGTGACATTCTTTAGTGACGAAATGACTGTCATTTACTTGGCGGCTTACCTTTGTCTCTTTAAACTCATGAGATCTGTTTATAAGATCGTTTTCTAATCGTGGCCGTTGACTTAAGTTTTTCCTTATTGTTTTGAGGATAAAGATCGTTTTTGAATAGCTTTTAAAATGTTTTTGGTCACTATGAAGAACTTGTGCTTAGCGTTTTACTTTTTGGGGTTTCGTAGTCAAATAAGAAACTTACTATGATTAATGCACAGTCGTCCTTATGCACAGTCGACCACACAAGTGGTCTACCACCCTTTGGTTATTTGTTTGCACGTCTTAAAATGAAATAAAAACTGGTCAAGTGCGAGTCGGGCTACTCGCGCACCGAGGGTTCCGTCCCACACCACCACAGAACACAACATAATTAACTTAGAAAAAAATTTTTTATTTGTTCTGGACCTTTAGCGCGATACCGACTCACACTTGGCCGGTTTTTAGTATTTTTTGTTATTCTGTAGAGTTTGTTCTATAATCACACTAAGTTTGACGCTTGTATGTATTACCGTTTTTACTATAGAGCGTGAAGAAAAAACGTTGATAAAAACTAGTTTCTTGTTGAAAACCCCCTTTAACTTTTAACTTTCTGACATTTTTATTATTTGTTAACAAATCCGCCGTAATAACGCATAATCTGCGAAATTTTCAACTATCTAGCTATTACGGTTCAAAAGTTACAGCCCTAAATAAAAAGGACAGACGGACGGACGTACGGACGGACGGACGGACGGACGGACGGACAACGTAGGCTTAGTAATAGGGTCCCGTTTTCGCCCTTTGGGTACGGAGCCCTAAAAAACGCTCTGCCCACACGATAAGAAAGAAAGAAGCTAAAAAGTTTTGTAAAATTGTTAGACCACTTTCTTGGCCGACTGTAGGTACTTGTATATTTAAATTGAGTAATAAAGTAATTAAGTTTAATGATATAAACAAAATTATCGCGTAAATCCATTAAGAACGAAGGACATAATTCAAAAGCAAAAGTTAAAAAAAACTATTACTTAATTTCTATTCCAAACAAAAAGCCAATGTCAAAAAAACCACATCAAAATTTTCCGAACAAAGGCTAAGGTCAAAAACATCGTTTAAAGTTAACGTCAGTTAAATTAAACCGACGCTAATCTTCTGTTAATGGATGTTCTGAGTTAACCCGTGACTCTATTACTTCATCTTCATGGTTTTTGGCCTTAATATTGACCTTGCTTCAATGTTAGATATGTTACTCACATTTGGGTGTGTTGATACTGGCCCGATAAGTCATAACATAATACAAAGTGAAAAAACCGGCCAAGTGCGAGTCGGATTCGCGCACGGAGGGTTCCGTACCAACAAACAATATTACCCAAGAAATTGTGTTTTATCCGGGATTTTTATTATTTGTTGTTTTACCTTCGAGTTTGTACTACACCAAGTTTAACTTTTGTATGTACTGTTTTTACGATAGAGCTAGAAGAAAAAAACGTTGAAAAAAAACTAGTTTCTTGCATGTTGAAAAAACTAGTTGCTTTTGTTTTTAAATGTCATGATAGTTAGTAAGATTCCAAACAAAACTAAGTAAATGACGCCATACATTTTTATCAGAACACAATTCTTTCTGGCGGCATCTGGAAAACCACTTTCCCAAACAAACAAAAATTACCGGAACGAACTTTTTCTGAAAAGTGAAAATGTTATTTTTGCCGTAAACAGATGTTGCAAGATTTGTATTGTACAGATGTTTTGTGTAATTTGAATTTCCATTTTTGAACTGTTTCAAAATAAGCGTAACTCTGTATTCATTAGATTTATTCCCTTTCGAGGTGGGCTGAACCTTTTCTACAACTACCTACTACCTTTCTTCTTTCGCGTCGATAGCATTTCATTCAGTTTTACTTATAACAGTGCTTAATCTAAACCATTATAAAACTGTAACAGAAGTGTACATTGAAGATATTTACAAAAAAAAAAAATTACGATAGGTATGGTTTTTACCTGTACCTGATTCCAAATCGCCAATTTTTGGATTTTTTGTCTGTCTGTTTGTTTGTTTGTTTGGGTGTTTGTTTGTTCGAGTATCACGCAAAACCTACTGAACCGATTTTGATGAAACTTTTTTTTGTTTGATAGCTTATCATCTGACTTAAAATCTGGTATATAATTTATGCGGATGAAGTCGCGGGTAAAAGCTCGTAAAATGATAATATTTTACAACAATACAACAACACTTATATACAACTTTCACAATAGAACCTACCTAAGGAAACGTGAAAAAAATCAGCTGTGCTATACAAAACTGTTGTACCTACCCGACTAAAATGTATGGGACAGCTGATTTTTTTTCACGTTTCCTGAGGTCGGCTCCATAGTGAAAGTTGTTCAGTTTGATGATTTGAGTTCACCGTTTCAGTATTTGCTAGGCTGTCACTTACACCCTGTATTTAAACGAAAATATGACAACAGACAAGCATGGAGATTAGTTTCTAGATTGTTTCTCAAAAAATTCATAGACTTAATTTGGTTTGATTGAAAATATTACCAGACTTCGTTTGTAGGGAGCGCGCTACGAATTAATGTTGGTCCAATAGTGTTTGTTCAGTTACTATCAGTTTAAAATAACAATGTGCATGACCTTGAAGGGCCGTTCGATAACTTCACTCGGTTGATAAAGGAATATAGACTCTATGTAAAGGAAATAATCATTTGAATGACTCGAGTGAAGTTCGTGCGATTGAGTGACGTCACATTTGCAGGCGAGGTCATGCACATTGTTATTTTAAACTGATAGTACATGATCTGAAGCACCCTCTAAGAGAGGGGTTACACGTTCAGTATTTCGTCATTCTGGTCCATCAGTCTGGTCATGTTTATTTGATTTGAAGGGAAACTGATATACTGAAGCACCATGTTAGTCGGGTCAATCTCGAGTCAGTTTCCCTTCAAATCAAATATACATGACCAGACTGATGGACCAGACTGATGAAATACTGACCGTGTAACCTCCCTCTAAGACACGTAGGTAACGCATTTAAGTTTACACCCTGTACGTTTAAAAGAAGAAAAGGCTGACTGATCATAATGAAAGTAACTGTTATTTCCTTTTGCAGACAAAGAAACCGCTGTAATTTTATATGGAACTTTTTTAAGTCATTGAAGAAATGGATCAGTTTACCGTTTTATATCAAAGCAGATTTCAACAATTTCAGTTCGTACAAAGAAGTCATGTGCGTAGGACTCTCACAAACATTGATGTAAAGTCGAAATTGGCTTGATTTGCGTGTCTTTAGCAGAAACTGAAGTAGCGTTGCTAAAAATAGATATAAATTGAAACCTTTAAAGCCGGATAAGTATCATGTAACGGTTTAATTTGCTGCCTGCCCCGCGTGATGGAAGGACGACGTAGTTTCCTCTTTATTACTTTTTAGGGTTCCGTAGATTCAATTGGGTTTTCAAAGAACAGGACTAGGAACTACACTGAAAAAAATGGTTTGTAAAATATACTAAAATTTTAGTATCTTCCGAACTTTTTTGTAGCACATAAACAAACGTTATGTGCTACAAACCAGTTTGGAAGTCACAAAAGTTTGGTTATAATTTTGACAAAACAATTTTTCAGTCGTATTTTAGGTCTGATTGTTCAATCCGGGGGCGTGAGTTTATTAAATTAAAAAATTAAATTAAAAATTATTTATTTCAGATTATTCATCCATATTGTGTTAGTAACAATTTTCTTATAACTATGTTAGTTCACAAATAAATTCATTCAATAAAATAAAATTACAATATACATTACATTAATTACAACACATACATTATATTACATTATTGAACAAAGGGGGATGAGCTGGCATGCAGCAGCATCCACCTCTGCACCATGGGTGAGTCCCACTGCTCAGCCAACACTGAACACTTATGAATGTGTATGTATTATTCAATATTTGTTTTATATTTTGCCTAATGTCTTTTAAATTGGTAAAAATACTAATGCTAGAAATGCAACTACTTTACGATATGCCCAGCCATAAAATGATGTGGCGAGGTGTCCATAACTGGGAATATCGACAAATAGCTTGCTTTCATCGATCCGCCTCACTTTCTATTAGACACATCCTGAAATAATCAGCCAAATCATGAAATGACAGCGTATATCACGAAATGCCCAGGCAGACCCAGGTACGATATTATTCATTCGGCATATATTTTTTCTTGTGACAGGCAACCCAGATAGAAGCGAATACAAATTTAATTTGCCATGCTCTGATGAAAAATCTATGAGCCAAAAATTGATACCATTCCATGTACAAAATGTATTCTGTGTTTAAAAGTTTATTGATTTACAGAACCCTATAACTATTTTGTAGATCTTACATCACCTAATAGTTTACTAGTGAGAAAAAAAATTTGAGAATTAATAACTATAATTATTTATACTTAAAAAAATGCCCAATGTTTTGATTTAGATACGAATTTATATTAAAACAGTGTTATAATTAACGGCTTCCCATTAAAAGTATTCAATTTGTTAAACTATTTACTTCCCATTCCCACAATATATAACATTTTTTATCTGCATTCAATCAAAATGGCGTCATGGTTCGATCTAGTTTTTTTTTTTAATTTATTCCTCTTCAACCTTTGCCTGTTGTTTTTCAGTAAACAAAATTGCTTTGCGGTCGTAATTATTATTGTTAGTGAATATTAAACGTTATTGCTTCCAATTAAGAACGATTTCGCTTTTTGATCGACAGTAATTTTACGTTGGTTAATGTGTATTATGTTAAATTGTGCGTGAAAATACATGCAAGGTTTTTTTTTTAATTTTAAAAGGGCTCGAGCGTTTGCTGGCGGTTTTTTTTCAGTGTAGCGAATTGATGTAATTCTTTTTTTATATAGGTATTGATGGAATACAGATGATAAAATTACTTATACAGGGTGTAAGGAAAAGTACCATTAACCTTTAAACCACATACTCTACCCATCAAACTGAACAACTTTTTCTATGGGAGCAAACCTGTCAGAACAAAAAAAAATATCTGTCTCATACATTTGAGTCGAGTAGGTATTGCAGTTTAGTATGGGACAACAGATTTTTTTTTGCTCTGACAGTCTTGTTTCCATAGTAAAAGTTGTTAAGTTTGATGGGTAGTATTGTGGGTTAAAGGTTAATGATACTTTTCCTTACAACCTATATTAGAACAACGAAAGAGAAATGATGAAATCTGTTTTTACTTAAAGGAAAAAGAAGAAAGAAGAAGAAAGAAAGAAAAGAAAGAAATTAAAAACCACAAAATGGGCTGTTTCAACATCGGTACAGAAAAATAGTTTTTTCACGGTTTTTCGTCACACATACATACTAAAGTACACATACAAAATATTTTAACTGTCTGGGTACATTATTATTGTTTTGCAATCAATTAACTAAAATAATGTCCAAATTGCATGTCATACAAGTTTTAATTAGATTTTCTCAAAAAGATTACAGTTTTGTGTGCATTTAGAAATTATCTTCATTCCCATACGTTCTGATTGTCCATTGTTTTCTGTAAAATAATTTAATAGTTCTTGCGGAGTTGTGTCGAAAGGGCATAATCTTTAATACAATATTCACAGTATAAGAAAGAGTACTTACGTAGAGTACGGGGTCTCCCTGCCCCCCCACCTATGTTGACCTCACCCCCTCTCGGCGGTATGGGAGATGGGCTACAGTGAAATGAATAAATGATGCTTATTGCCATATACAGGGTGAAATTAATATCATTAGCATCCTGTTAAGCTAAGAGTCTACCTATCAAACTGAACAACTTTTACTATGGGAGCAAACCTGTCAGAAGAAAAAATTTCAGCTGTTCCATACTAAACTTTGCCTACTCGACTCAAATGTATGCAACAGCAGATTTTTTATTATCTGATCAGTTTGCTCCCATAGTAAAAGTTGATCAGTTTGATGGGTAGAGTATGTGGTATAAAGGTTAATGATAATTTTCAGGCCCCTAACAATGAATTTTTAAAAATTTATTTCCGGTGTGTAACACCACCAGCGTTTTATTGTGAGGAAATCAACATGCGTCATTTCTTGCCCATCTAAAGCTCAAATGCTTATAAATATATTCATTATACTTAGTTATTATCATGTCTGGACAGTTCCATACATTTTAGATTTAGTATGCTCTTGGCGCAAACAGATGTCGCTACTAGCCTGAACGAGAGATAAATCTTAATTAAACATTATTAGATCACTATTATTTGAGTTTTGTTAAATTCCACGGAAATAAATTATATAGATTTATTTTCTTAAAAATTTTAATAACAAATGTGTTTAACAGTTATTTTAACGTAATTAAACATTGCTGTAGTACCGGTTACTCACCACCGGCGCTGTACTTGCTCGAGTTTTCATATAAGAAGGTGGCAACTTTCTTAGTATGGGCATTGACCCTCTGTTGTGTATAATTTATTTACTCTATGGTTATATTAAAGTGCTTATCTTTTGCCTACAGGTACATTCACATTCGTTGAATCGTCACATTGCATGCTATCCTCAAACCAGGTACTTATAAATTCGAAGCTTTGTAAAAATATACAACCAAAAACCTTGGAACTCTATGGAAATGGGAAATACCTACATTACATAAACTCAAGACCATAAACCCCTTCGGGGATGTCAGAAGCGTCGCTAATAAGTAATAACTACTTTCTTTTTAGGTTTGCAGTTTGTAGCCAGGCTACCTTTAGCATAATATAAGGTCTAAAAAAATTTGCTGAAACCATTTTAAGGGGATGATCAGACCACCAAACTGAATAGCTTTCTCTATGGGACCAATATCAAAATCACAAAAAATAAATCTGCTATCCCATACATTACAGCCGATTTTTCTTTTTCGATTTCGATATTGGTCCCATAGAGAACGTTGTTCAGTTTGAGGGTCTGAATATACCCATAAAATAAAATAGTTTCAGCAATTTTTTTTCATTTTTTTTTTTTTCATAATGGGTTTGCGCTTGGCTTCAGCTCACCTGATGGAAAGTGTAGATGAAGACGAGGATGCAACACGCTCGCCCAGAAAAAGCCAATTTACTCTTCTTTCTTCTTCTTTTGTTAGACCTTATAATAGTCTTCGATGGAACGATATCGATAAGTAGCTATAACCTTTCACCCACAAAATCACTACATGTATAAACAGAAATATCCCATTAGTCACCTCGTACGATACCAACTGATTCAAATCCGGAACCATACAGTGTACAAATGTACAAAATTCAAAAACCACTTTTAACTAAACGCTCATAAGCAATAATTCTTGCCAATTATCTTAACCGCCACTATAACAAATAGCAATGATCATGATCATAAAATATGACGTCATAATGATCATCACTCAGCCATTGCCAGTAATCACTTCCTAATGTTAAGAGTCACAATTAGTCATGCGTTTTTTTCAAAGTCGGCTAAGGTTGGGGGCGTCACGGATGATTTTGTGCGCGCTGTGACTTTGGACTTTAGTATTTTACGCTGTGATCTTACGGTCTTTGAGGTTGATATGTTAAGGGGCCATAGGTTCAGACGAATATTTTGTATGAGAAACTCGATTGCCCAGCCCTCCGAAAAGTGCGTGCGCGTGCCGTATTTTCGATTAAAAAAAGATTAACAAAAGTACTTTTTATATATTTTTTTATGATTTCACCAGATAAACTAATAGTGAATATGTGAGTATAAATACCAAAAATCTGAAACTATTTTAAGTTCTTCTCAGGTTAGAAAAATGGTTAAAAATACATGAAAATACGTCATCTTTGTGACGATTTTCTATCGAGCGAAGTAATTCCAATCGTGTATTCAATTGATATTATTTCACTGGATAAACTATCCAAGAACACTGAGGTATGATTTTGGTTTCGGTAAATTGTATAAATCTAGTCGAAACATGAAAAATAAAAGATGCCTCCAAGGCGTTTTGTCCTAGCAGCGTATTAATAATTAATTAATCCTAATTTTATAATCCTAATTTCTAATTTTGTTTTTCCAATTGTATAAATGCAATTCAATACGTAACGTATGATTTTAATTCTAGATTTATGTTTTGTAGTGCCCTAGCAGGGTCCATGTGTACTACTGGAATCACTATGTACCATCTTGTAAACCCATGGTTGCAATAAATGGATGATGATGATGATGTTGATTTGCATTGGTATTAATAGTGATTAGTTTTTATAGCTTTTATTGCCTTACTTTTACTATGGGAGCAAACCATGGTCTAAATAACAAGGTCTTCTATTCCCAGAGTGACACTAGCCTGCGTCACAAAAAAAAATGGCCGCTAAACATGTTACAAGGGTTTGATGACGTAGACTTGTGTCAGTCACATGGTCAGTCACGTGATCGGAAGAGAATACCAGGCGCAGTATATTATTGTACCATGAGCAAACCGATCGGAGTAAAAAAAGAAATCAACTGTTCCATACTAAACTGCAATGCCTACCCTACTTGACTCAAATGTATGCAACAGCAGATTTTTTTTTGCCTCCGTTCGTTTTGCTTCCATAGTAAAAGTTTGATGTATGATATGATATAGGTACTTAAATACAATGATTAGCACTCTGAGAGTGGCTTATAGAAACTAATTTCGTATGTTCAAAGTTTAAGTAGTAACACTATAATTGGATGCGAGTAGGAACATCATTCTATAACAATTACGCACGATTTGATAATCATTTGGTAGGAAATATAAGTCAAAATTGTTTTATATTCATACAAAAAAAACTTATAGTTTTTTGTCGGTAGTGTTTACGGTAGTAAACATTTTCAAAGTTGCATTTCGTGTTAGTTTTTTTGTTGAAATATAATTTAAAATAGTAATTCATTGTGTTTTAATTTTGCAAAAAGAGCTATTTTGTTTTTAGGAAAAGTTGCAAAAAGTTAACAAATGATCTGGAAAAACCTTTTGGTTAAAGGTTTTTATCGTAGGTGCCGTGTGGTTCCTGCTTAAAATATATAATATTATATACAGGGTGTAAGGAAAAGTATTATTAACCTTTAAATTTA
This sequence comes from Agonopterix subpropinquella, assembly GCA_922987775.1. Lineage (NCBI taxonomy): Eukaryota > Metazoa > Arthropoda > Insecta > Lepidoptera > Depressariidae > Agonopterix > Agonopterix subpropinquella. The sequence continues at coordinate 2,814,756 of OV277714.1, forward strand.
AACCACATACTCTACCGACTCTAACCCAACAACAACTCTACTCTGAACAACTTTTACAATGAAAGCAAACCTGTCAGTGCAAAAAAAATCAGTTGTTCCATGCCTACTCAATTCAAACTTATGGAACATCGTTTTTTTTTTTGTTCTGACGGCTTTCCGTACGAGGCGACTAAGGGATTAAAGGTTTCTTATATTGTGTTGCCGTGCCGGCATGAAGATTAGACAAGGATACATATAATAGAATACATTATATTGATACAGAACAGAATAGAGTTCATCTTCATCGGGTTCCTCTCCATAACTGGAGGTTGACAGTCAGGTCTGCATATCCCTGCCTATCTGTGCCAAACGAAACAGGCCCTGGGCCACAATTGCGCTATTTTATACGGTTTTATCGTTCGGACGGATTTGGTTTAGCTGATGTAAAAATGCTATCGCGTTATTTTTTCCTGAACGGTTAAATCGCACAATACAGAAAATTCGATCGAACGGACATCAAACGTTACGCCAACGTATCTTCCAAAATAAAGCTAAATCGTTACCGTTAATAGAATTCGCGCGATACAAATTGTGCATAATGTAACGTTTTTGGTTGTGGTTTTGCTTTGGTATTGGTACCGATTCGGACTGTGCCACGACTTAACTCAACTAAATTTATTCCTGTCACTTTGTAAAATAAGATTAAGAAAAGAGACAGAAAACCAACAGCTGACTTTAGTGCTGTCAAAGTGACGTTACAAGCCCAAAATAAGATGCCATCATAATGTACGCCATCTTATTTAAAGCGTTTTTGGGCGTGTAACGTCACTTTGACAGCACTAAAGTCAGCTGTTGGTTTTCTGTCTCTATTCTTAATCTTATTTTAGAAAGTGACAGGAATAAATTTAGTTAAGTTATGTCGTGGCACAGTCCGAATCGAGGCCAGTATCGTTCAAAGTTAGCGCGATTGACCCCCTGTACCCGCACTTTCGATGTTCGCTATATCGCCACTGTTTCGGTCCACACTTCATTGGAATAGAGTTGACATTAGAACGAAAATGTTCACGCAATTGCAAAGTTCGAATGTGCGGGTGGAGTGGAGGCCCAGCTCTTCGGCGATATCGATGCCTGTCCAATCCTTCAGGTTCACAAGCAACGACATTCTTGGTCTATCGATGCTTCTTTTGTCCTCTACTTACATACTACATAATGCTCACGACTATATTCACCGAGGGGGTAGTCAGAGATATTTTGTAACCTCAGAACCAACCTTAGAGGCCTATGGTACTACTGAAACGTGGATACGTTTCAGTAAGGCCGCGTTCAGACGAGCCGCACCCACCCCACACCCGCCCCGCACCCGGACCGTACTCGCCCAGTGCTCACCCCGCATCCTAAAATGCCTTAGACTAATTATATCGGGACGCGTAACCACGTGTCATTCTACTAACAAACTTTCTGCCACTTTTTGCGGGGGGCGAGGTAACATGTTATCCGCAACTTTGGATTTTATTCCCTATGACTTTAGATTCTAATTTTGAATGTTCAAAATCATGAAAAGTAGTCTCGTGTAAACCCCAAACGTTCTAAGTTCGAAATTATTGTTTCGCTATTATAGGCTGTCTCGTTTAGTGATAAGGTATAAAATTGGGTGTAAATGCGCAAGATTAATTGATCTAATACCGTGGCAGAGGGGAAATGCTACCGCAAGGCCGGTCCGGATATAATTAGTCTAAGTAAAATGCATTGCTTGCAATTTGAGTCTTATGACACGATAATAAATCTCGTATTGTATTTTGACTAGCGGTCGCGGGGCAAGCGCGTGGTGGGTGCGGGCCGGGCGCGGGTGCTCCCCTAAAATACAATACGAGATTTCATTATCGTGTCATAAGACTCAAATTGCAAGCAATGCATTTTAGGACGCGGGGTGAGCGTGGGGACAGAGCGGGTTGAGTGCGTGGCGGGCGCGGGGCGGGTGCGGGTCATCTGAACGCGGCCTAATCTGTCCAGTATGACGGGGAGTGAGCCCGTCGCCATTTGTAATGGACAGTGCCCTCTACTTTGTCCATTATTATAGTCTTTACTTCTGGAGCAAGCTTTTATGACTTAATTTGTCATCTTGTCCAGTATATAATTATTTATATACAAAATGTCGCGTTACTTTAACCACAGAGTACTATAATTACCTTTAACTAACATTACAAACTGTTATATTAAATACCGTTAAACTGTCAAACGTAATTGCGATATGACTTGATGTATTAACTAATATGTGCCCTCATTTTAACTGGCTAGTCAAGTTTGAGTCCAGTTTCTAACATACAAGGCCCTTTAGACAACTATCAAATTAATGTACTTATAAGTTTTGTAATTATGAGAGAATTAACAGGTGAATTTATTAAGAAAAACATTTACTACATAGGAAATTTTGTTTAAAATGAAGTGGTATTTGGTGAACTCGTTTCATTCTCGCTTTTGTCGTTTTCAAATTCGACAATGGAGGTCAAATAAGGAATATTGTTAAAAATCTAGCTATTCATTTAAGATATTATCTTGGTCATATTTGTCAAAAATGAATAACTTGTTTCAGTGTTTGTTTGTAAAAGTGCATGTTTACGACGGTGATTACAATTCCGGGTGGTCAGATATTTTACAAAATAGAAGTAAAAACCTTAGATAGGGTAGGGTCTTGATTTGACCGCGTACCGGAAAGCGCAGCGTGGGTAGGCCCCCATACGGTGGACCGACAGACACGACCTGGTGAAGGCGGCGGGATCCCTTTGGATGAGAGCAGCGCAGGACCAGTCGTTGTGGCGATCCTTGGGGGAGGCCTATGTCCAGCCGTGGACGTCCAGCGGGTGAGACGATGATGATGATGAATGTAGGATCTTGATTGTTGTTTTCACTAAGGTGTTCAAAGAAAAATAAACTAAACAACTTTTAGCATTTTAGAAAAGAAGCATTTGCTAATAAGTAGGTAATTAATAAATTATTCTAGCCTTCATCAGCTTGTACTAAACAACTGCTGGATTAAAAATAAAAACCGGTCAAGTGCGAGTCGGGCTGCTCGCGCACCGAGGGTTCCGTACCACACCACCACAGAACACAACATCGTTAACTTAAAAAAAACTTTTTTGTCCGGGACCTTTAGCGCGAGACCGACTCACACTTGGCCGGTTCTTAGTATTTTTTTTTTTATTCTGTAGAGTTTACTCTATAATCACACCAAGTTTGACGCTTGTATGTATTACCGATTTTACGGTAGAGAGTGAAGAAAAAACGTTGATAAAAACTATATTTCAACTATTACGGTTCAAAAGTTACAGCCCTAAATGGGTAGGACAGACGGACGGACGGACGGACGGACAGACGGACGGACGGACAACGTAGGCTTAGTACTAGCGTCCCGTTTTTACCCTTTGGGTATGGAACCCTAAAAATTATAATAATTATATTCTAATTCAACTACTAGTCAATTTCAAAGTGAGAAAGTAGTAACTAGTAAACGATTAGTACCGCTTCTATCTAAAACACCCATCAAGGTCGCTATCATCACGCCTCGACATTCGTGAGGTGACCAGACTGTCAAACGGTATATTAACCTACTAACTTTCGATTTGATATGTCAAAAGACCGGTATTAAAACAATGGATTAAAGAACAATTGATTTATGGTTCCTAGATTTCTTTTTTAATCTGTATTTAAAAAAAAGGTAACCGGTTATGCCAGTTTTGTACAATCGTTGACGTATTTAAATTGGTCATTCTTTTTAGGTCAGATATTCCGAATATGGTACGCGATAAAAATGTTTTCTTTTAGGCGGTTGTCACACGATGATGGTGACGATGATGATCGACGGATGATGATCGACGGCGTGTGTCAGTACCATAGAGAAGTTAGAGCGCTTACAGACGAGCGACACTTTGCTGTCGCCGTGTCGCCGTGTCGTGTGTCGCAACCGTCGCGCGACCGTAAAATGTATGAGCAGCGCGACGCTCTACTACTCACCGCGACAGCAAAGTGTCGATCGTCTGTAAGCGCCCTTACGCGCTCCCCAGCTGTTCCAATATAAAAAACTGATAAATACGCCTCTTACCAATTTACACCAGAGCCACTTTCAAGGATTTATTTTGTATCAACTACTTACTGTATAATAACTATATAATTTGGAGACAGTTCTATTAATATAATTCACAAATGTTTAAAAAAGATCCTTTTGTTACATTTGAAAAAAGTAGGTAAGTATATCAATTTGTAAAAAGCAAAAAAGTGTTTTATTTTGGAGCAGCCGACCCAGCCCCGGATCTTCAATTTTTACGACCCGGGGCTAAAAACGTGACTTTGGTGCCCCTCCCTCCAAGCGCATAGCAAGAATTTTTTCCCAGTGAGGCATGTTCCAGATTAAGTTGTTGCAAAAAAATCTAAAACCTGGAGCAAGCGAAGTGAGTTCGCGATTTAATTTCAATATAATGATTAGTTAGTAGCAATATTATCTAAAACCTGGAACGACTTTTGCACCATGACAATCTCAATACAATAAAGCAAGCAAAGCGAGCTAGAAATTTTTCTGTAATACTTTAAAGACGTGGGTCCGCGTGGACACCCTGCAGTGGGATACACTACAGGCTATTTGCTTTTATAATAACAGTAGGTAAACATAGATTAAAATCTATCGAATCAACAAATCAATCAATCTTTACAATACTCAATAGATGTTGTGCAATATTAACACAAACATTTGTCTCACTTATTGTTATTCCATGTTTACATTCTTTATTCATCTTACGTAACCGCTCAGAATTATATCACATCTTTGTTATACTAGACGATGATGAAATTGAAACAGAATCAATACAATTGTTACTGATCAACATCTTTGAAAAAACTTGATTAATTTTAAAGCAAAGAAATGCAAGACCTATTTCTTTGGCTATGGATAGTGATTTTCGAAACTTATTCTTTGAACTCAGCAGTTGAAAATGTCAATACTATGTTTACTGCTGATTTGACGTTATAAAATCATACTCCAAGAGTGCGATTTTTGAAAGTTAAATCTGCAGTAGAAAGATGCGTATCTCCATACATTTTCAACTGCTGAGTTCAACGAATGAGTTTTAAAAATCGCACTCCAGGAGTGCGATTTTTGAATCTCATTTGCTGAGTTCAGCAATTGAAAATGTCAAAATTACTGTGGAGATATGCATCTTTCTACTGCTGATTTCACTTTCAAAAATCTTACTTCAGGAGTGCTATTTTTGAAAGTCAAATCAGCAGTAGAAAGATGCGTATCTTCACAGTAATTGTGACATTTTCAACTGCTGAACTCAGCGAATGAGATTCAAAAATCGCACTCCTGTGCCCCATTTTATACACAGTCACAATCTTTAAGAGTAATTTTACAGTTCAGTGGCACCCTCATCACAATATTAAAGATTTCTTAATAATGAAAACTCAATAGATGTTTGCCGGCTACTATATTAGTATCTATCCTTAGTCATATTTAAGTACTTATCACTGGTATGGAACCAGACATGTCTCATCTTTACCATAAAAAGAAACCTATTATTGTCACATGAATATTAAAATATATAATATATTTTTATTCTAGAATTAGTTCTATATAAGAAACTCATGCAAATCTAACCAATAACATCCTTTTGAGGTTGCCATAAGAGTTATATCAAGAGACAAGCTATAAGAAATGTTGCGTAGAATTCCATTGTAATGAATTGTTGATTATTTATCAACTGCGACAAGATTCCTTATAAACATAATGTGGGCGGACGAGAGTACTAATAACTAAGGTTATGTTAACTATGTACTATGTCACGTGTATTTTAACATAATAGTTATTATAAACTAGCGTAAACAATATGTTTATAGCTAGGAAGCGATCTGACCTTAGATAAGGTATATAATTATTGCAGAAGCTTTAAAATAAAACCGGTCAAGTGCGAGTCGGGCTACTCGCGCGCCGAGGGTTCCGTACCACACCACCACAGAGAACACACCATTGGTACCGATTCGGACTGTGCCACGACTTAACTTAACTAAATTTATTCCTGTCACTTTCTAAAATAAGATTAAGAAAAGAGACAGAAAACCAACAGCTGACTTTAGTGCTGTCAAAGTGACGTTACGCGCCCAAAATAAGATGCCATCATAATGTACGCCATCTTATTTAAAGCGTTTTTGGGCGTGTAACGTCACTTTGACAGCTCTAAAGTCAGCTGATGGTTTTCTGTCTCTTTTCTTAATCTTAATTTAGAAAGTGACAGGAATACATTTAGTTAAGTTAAGTCGTGGCACAGTCCGAATCGAGGCCATTATTAACTTAGAAAAAAAACTTTTTTTGTCCGGGACCTAATCACACTTAGCCGGTTTTTAGTATTTGTTGTTATTCTGTAGAGTTTGCTCTATAATCATACTAAATTTGACGCTTGTATGTTTTTACGATAGAGCGTGAAAAAAAAACGTTGATAAAAACTAGTTTCTTGTAATGTTGAGAACCCTTAATTTTTAACTTTTTGACATTTTTATTATTTGCTAACAAATCCGCCGTAATAACGCATACCTAATCTGAGAAAATTTCAAATATCTATAGCTGTTACGGTTCGAAAGTTACAGCCCTAAATAGGTAGGACAGACAGACGGACGGACGGACGGACGGACAACGTAGGCTTAGTAATAGGGTCCCGTTTTTACCCTTTGGGTACGGAACCCTAAAAACTATAAAGGGTCCTTAATATGCTGACACTTTTTTAAGGCGATGACCAGACTATGAAACTGAACAACTTTCTCTATGGAATCAACATCGAAATCGCGAAAAAAAAAAACAGTTGTCCCATACGTTTGGCTCCGAGTAGGTTTGCAGTTTTGTATGGAAGTGATGATTTTCATTTCGTGATTTCTCTGTTGGTCCCATAGAGGAAGTTGTTCAGTTTGACGGTCTGATCATCCCCTTAAAAAAGTGTCAGCATATTAAGAAGGACCCTATATACAGGGTGAAATTGATATCATTGGCATCCTTTTAAACTAAGAGTCTACCCATCAAACTGAACAACTTTCACTATGGGAGCAAACCAATCGGAGCAATTAAAAAATCTGCTGTCCCATACTAAACTGCAATGCCTACTCGACTCAAATGTATGCAACAGCTGATTTTTTTTTGCTTTGATCTGTTTGCTCCCATAGTAAAAATTGTTCAGTTTGATGGGTAGACTCTTAGTTTAAAAGGATGCCAATGATATCAATTTCACCCTGTATATACATGAATCAACGCACCAAACCCACCCACCACCACCCGTGAAAGACAGGAGGAAGACGTTATACAGGGTGTAAGAAAAGTATCATTAACCTGTAAACCACATACTCTACCCATCAAACTGAACAACTTTTACTATGGGAGCAAACCTGTCAGAACAAAAAAATCTGTTTGAGTCGAGTAGGTATTGCAGTTTGCAGTTTAGTATGGAACAACTGATGTTGTGCTGACATGTGAATGTTCTGACAGGTTTGCTCCCTTATTAAAAGTTGTTCAGTTTGATGGGGAGAGTATGTGGTTGGTGCGTTCATTACAAACAAAAAATATCTGTTTTTTTAGAAATAACAATCGATGAATCATGTAAAATCTGTAATTTTATCAAGTACTTTTATTCCCAAAATTTCTTCAGATAACACGGAGATAAAAAACTGATTCAAACCGCTATCGATATTGATAAAAACAAGTTGTCATACATTCTATAGATAAAGAGTTATTTAATTACTAATTAAATTATTTTATAATTATTAATGATTTTGCGTTTAATCAATCAAATATTCATTCAAGTTATCTGCTAGTAACAACTTTCAGATAGTCTATCAAGTTCCCAATTATCATTAAACAGTTAAAATTTTTTGTGTTAAGTTCGCTGTCTATTATATTACTCAGTTATAAAATAAATATTACATCATATTTAAAAAAAACATGGACCAAAATTAGCTAAAACAATTTTAAGGGGATGATCAGACCATCAAACTGAACAACTTTCACTATACAGGTGAAATCGATATCATTAGCATCCTTTTAAACTAAGAGTCTACCCATCACACTGGACAACTTTTACTATGGGAGCAAACCGATCGATGCAAAAAAAAAATCTGCTGTTGCGAACTCGCGCGTCGACATTGCAGTTTAGTATGGAACAGCAGATTTTTTATTTGCTCCGATCGGTTTGCTCCCATAGTGACATTTTTTTCAGTTTGATGGGTAGACTCTTAGTTTAAAAGGATGCTAAGATATCAATTTCACCCTGTAGATATTTATACAAGATACAGATAAAGATTATCATTAACTCAGTATTATACTTAAGTAGGTAACAGAGGTGTAAGGTTCATCTGACACCGACAATAGGTCAATCTGCTCGTATATCGGTACTAACGCCTACCACCAATTAAAGGTAAGGAGGCCGCGTAATTAGACTACCGAAAGACTTAGAATGGACATGCCGTCTAATATTCTATTAAACGTGTCAATTATTCTCGAGGAACGAAAATATTTTGCAGCCGATCAAATAACAAAATTTTTTAGGATAAGATTTATTAAAACTGTTTAATATCTTTTCCCAAAAATAATCACCGTTTTAATAATATATTTTGCATGCATATGCTGAAGAAGAAATCTTTTGTGTGAAATCTACTAATCCGTGCACGCCTTGGCCCTGTTTAATAAACGCGACAATGTCAATTCAGAGTACGTTGCTGGTTAGTAATGACGCTAAACTTGCAGTGCTTCATGTTTCCTAGCATTCTCAGCAATGTACTCTAAATTGTCACTGTCAAATTGTCATTGGCGCGTTTATTAAACAGGGCCCTGGTGGACTGAAGCACATATACCCCTGAGGGAAGAACTTTGCCCTGCAGTGGGACTTACATAGACTGATTGCTGTATAAGAAGTGTGTCAAAAACGTAGCGAGGGGTATGTTGAAGTATCTGCGTCGTACGCAAAAGCCCTGGAATAATGGCATAATTATGTAAATTGTACAAGTAATTCAATTATGTGTAAGACATACACAGTAGGAAAACATGAAGAAAAACGGAAAGTATTTAGTATGTTTTATCGCCGCATTAAATTAGTCTTGATAAACACGGCAAAAATATACTCAGTATTTATCGTCTTATCCACTCAAATCCAACGAATGCTACAAATAAGAGATAGTATAGGACCTTCTACATTCGTGACCTGATATCAGATTAATGTAACATTAAGATTTTAATGTCTTTTGTCTCGGTGTTCTAAACATTAATTACTATTATTGTTGTTTATACTTAATGGACATTATAATGTATACTTAATTGATCATTCATTGATTTATTATGTAGTTATTTTATGGTTATTGTTTTGTAATTATCATTTTGCGTTTAATTACCAAAGGATGTTTTTTTTATATTTATCAGTCAGGTATTCTATTTTCTTTAGGGCTATTGTCACACACTAATTTATCAGTAATTAATCACAGTATGGACATTGTCTGAAATAAATTGATTTTATTTTTATTTTTATTGTTTTCGATTGTTGTATCGTTTACAAGATCGGTAACCTTTAAATTATAATGTATTATTTTGTTGCGGTGACCTGCGGTGTTGTTAATTAACTAAATAGTATTTAAGAAGCAGAATAGCTAAAAACTGCTAAACAACAACTTGATGTCATGTCGATTTGATATCGGGTAAAATTATCTACTATCAATTTTTTTCGTAACTACGATCTTTCGAACTATAATTTGTTATTCGAAGTTACGTTTGTATTTCGAAGTTCAGTTACCATATATAGGCAGTAGGTATGTAGTCATGCTGACTGTTTTTTAAGCAGATGATCAGACCATCAAACTGAACAACTTTATCTTTGGGACCAAGGGCGAAATCTCGCAAAAGAAATCAAACTGCTCCATACAAAACTGCAAACCTACTCGACCTAAAGTGGGACAGCTGATTATTTCGCGATTACAATTTTGGTCCCGTAGTGAAAGTTGTTCAGTTTGATGGTCTGATCATCCGTTTAAAAAACCGTCAGCATTTTAAGTAGGACCCTATACAGAGTCCTTCTTAATATGCTGACACTTTTTTAAGGTTATGATCAGACCATCAAACTGAACAACTTTCTCTATTGGCCCAACATCGAAATCGCGTAAAAAAATCTGCTGTCCCATACATTTGGCTGGAGTAGGTTTGCAGTTTTATATGGAAGAGCTGATTTTTTTAGCGATTTTTATGTTAGTGCCGTAGAGAAAGTTGTTCAGTTTGTTGAAGTGTCAGCATATTAAGAAGGACTTGAGAAGGACCCTGTATGTTGTAATTTATGAGTTTGTGAACAAATAAATTCTTTTCACTGAATGTGTACAATAAACACTTACTAATTTAATTATATACAAACCGGAACATTATTATTGTGATTTCAATCAAGATAACAATCATACATGTCTGACATAAGATTTGCATTGAATTCGTGATCATTTGAATGCAATTGTTATGACATTCTATTGTAAAACATTGAACTTTTAATTAAGTTTCTAATTTATGTCGTTGGTAATTTAAATCGTATTTGTTAGGCAATAAGTTTTAATTTTTGTTGTGTTAATAGGTTTAGAATTCTATTTACACAAAGTTTAATTATATTTTGGATACTAACCAATTCCAATCTCCCAAATGAACTGATTTAAATTTTTCTCCGCGTCACAAAAAAGTATAAGTTCTGAATAATCCATCAGTGCGTGCGATCTCAACGAAATGAGATACAATGAGATATCGATATCTTATTTCGTTTTCGAGATATGAATTTTTTCTCACCGAAACCGGGAGTAACCGATTGCATTTTTCATTTCTTTTCGATTTTCAAAAAATGTTGTTTCCGAAATATTTTTATTTTTTGTAGCCCTCGTCGAGACGTTTCTTTTGACATCCCCATAGTCTAAAAAAACCATAGATATAGTAACTAGATGAAACCATACCGTGGCCGCACATGAAACAGCAATAGTGTGACTTTTGCATACAAAAAGACGGTTTGTTTGGCAAGATGTCATCAACATTCCATAGGTTTGACAGTGGTTTGACATCTTGCCAAACAAAAAAACCGGCCACGGTGACCGAAACAAAAAATAATATTTCTGTCTTTTTTGTTTGTTTTCATAACTGGCTATTTCGCTCTCTCATTTCTTGGCTCCATCTTTCAGCGTAAGCGAAAAGTTTATAATCTAAGAAAAAAACAAGGTCTTCTATTCCCAGAGTGACACAAGCCTACGTCACAAAAAAATGGCCGCTAAACATGGTAAAAGGGTATGATGACGTAGGCTTGTGTCAGTCACGTGGTCAGTCACGTGATCGGAACAGAATACCAGGCGCAGTATATTATTGTACCATGGACATCCCAATCATTAGCAAACAGCCACGTATTCCCAAAACCCATGACACTAGGGCGATATCGCACTTTCGCTGAAAATCGGACCAACAACAAACCATAGTCAATGTTAAAATGTCATTACCTTAAATTGGTTAATTTTTTATTTTTTCTCTATTAATTTAATACAACACAAATCAAACAGTTACAAATTTATGAACACGCAGGTGATACCTATTTTGTCTGTTTTCGAACCGATTTTTGATAGCCAAATTATTACATTTAATATAATTATATAGTTCACATAACAGTGTAGATACGTTCTTTCTGCAGTGAATCTAACCGTTGAAAACACGATTCTATAAAATTTTCTCGATAGAAAAGAGGAGCAAAGTAAGTTCGATTTCAGATTTATAACCAGTTTTACAAGAATCACCCTACAGCATTTCTTCTGAATATACTATCATTTGAAAGGTAAATAATTATAACAGGGCTTCTACCCGATGGATTTTTCCCCAAACATCCAAGAGAAAAGATATTGATGAAAAATACGTTTTTTTGCGATCTCGCTTTCAATTGAAGCCGGATGGCTAATTGCAAATGTTTGTTTGTTAGAAAGAGAGGCTTGCTCTACTAATACCCAGCCATAAAAGCATAAACAACCAAATACCCAGCCAAATATGGGCAATTCTTAGTCTGAAATAAAACATTTTTTTTTTTTATAATAATTATCTCGCTGCAACTAATACGTTTTTTCTGATTGGTGGTTGTAGCCACAGAACCATGTAGGTTGTAGCAATGTTTCTGACAACCCCGAAAGGTCATGAGTTTAAGTATGTGACTGCAACGAAGTAGAAAGATATATCAATCTCAAACATAGTAATTGTTAAGTATTACTCGGTCAGTGTAACTGTGTGGTTAAAGTGGGCCACATTCACTTTCTGCTCCATTCGATCTTGTATGTGTTTTGTGTTGGTATGTATGTATCTAATTTTTTGTGGGCGATTGTAATTATGAAGTAGGTATTCAGGTTAGAATGATGATTGTTTCCAGAATCGTGTGATTTGTACAAAACTTGAAATGATTAAGAGGATATTCCCGCAAACGGGCTTCATTCATACAAACGCAACACATATTATTATCCAATTTAAAGCAATGAATTTCTGACGTAAAACGTCTTTCTATTCGGCCAATAGAAGGTCACTCGCAAAAGCCATATAACGAAATATTTTATGACAAGATCGCTTATTACTTTGAAATTATAACACTTAGGTATCAGAATTATTTTATTACAATTATTTAGAGGATACTACTATTACTATGTACAAGACGTTTCACGTACACACGGCGACACATCAAGCTACCCAAAACCAAAATAAGCTGGCCGCGCGTCGGCATAGTAATGGTAACTTGATGTGTCGCCGTGTGTACTCCATTGTGGCTGCGTCCCTGACCTACCCGATTTTTTTAACACAATCTCGGTATGTAGATACTAATCACTGTGGCTGTGGTTTGTCAGATTTCTGTTAAAATATACAATTTCAATGCTAGGATTAAATTTACAGTGGCTTAAAGATTTCCATAAAAATCGTAATTTAATAATTAAGATTTGTATGGAAATCTTTAAGCCACTGTAAATTTAACGCTCACAGGCACATACATTGATCCCAAGAAAGCACTATTAATAGGCTGTTTATTATGGAAACCATACAACAACGGCACAAACATGTAAACATCCATGACCGAACCGGGATTCGAACCCAGGACCCTGGTTTGGCAGTCCGGCGTGGTAACCATTACACCAACCGGGTCGTCAATTTGAAACTGCATTTAACGAAAATCTTGACAATCCACAGACACAGAAAGTTTCTAGATCTTGTTTAAAAAATAATTGTTGACTTTAATTGGTTAATATCCAAAATATAATTAAACTTCCTTTGTTTGGAGCGCGCTAGTGGTCAATTTTATACAAAACTTTGACGCACAATACGCGTAGATGGTATTAATATAACTAATTAATATAACTTTGTGTATATTGAAAAATAGTTTAGAAAATCTAGATGTCGCGTATCAAATAACATTTTCAATTTATAATATAACGAGCTTTTACCCGCGACTTCGTCCGCATTTTCAAAATCGGTTCAGTAGTTTCTGCGTGATGCTCGAACAAAAAAACACAATCAAACTAACAAACAAACAAACAAACAGACAGACAAAAAGTCCAAAAATTTGTGATTTGGAATCAGGGAAGCCTAAAAACCATATCGTAATCTTTTTTTGTAAATATCTTCAATGTACAGTTTTATAATAGTTTAGATTAAAGCTTTGAAATTTTTCATACAACATTTTCAAATCTTTATATCTTCGTAATTATATTATAAATTGCAAATGTTATTAGATACGCGACATTTAGATTTTCTAAACTATTTGTCCATATATAAAATACTAGCGGCCCGTCCCGGCTTCGCACGGGTGGACGTCTAATCTTTTCTAGCAATAAATATAGCCTATGTTACTCAGGGTGAATGCAGCTTTCTAATGGTGAAAGAATTTTTTAAATCGGCCCAGTACTTTTTGAGCCTATTCATTACAAACATACAAACATACAAAAATAGGTACAAATCTTTCCTCTTTATAATATTAGTGTAGATTGCTTTTATTAATTCCGTCTACGCGTATTGTGCGTCAAACATTTGTATGGACTGAAACCACCTTAAAGGTCTTTGCAGCTGGCTTCCAAACACCCTTTGTCAAAACTTTCCAAAAAAAATCTTGTGATATAGTTTGTAGTGGATGTAAGGTATGTGGTAGTGGAGATGAATACAATAATATTGTTTAAAAGAATGGGCAATTAGCAGTGATAATTAGACAGACAGAAAATAATTAGCTTTGTATGTAAGTAGTGTGCGAAAACCAAAAGTGAAATTTCTAAATATGTCTTTCGCGAGAAATCATGTTTGTAAAGAACATTTTCGAAATGAATGAAATTTCCAAACATTTGAAACATTGCATTCTTTTTATTCTACTTTAAAAACCGACTCTAGAAAAATCGTAACAGTTAGCCCCAAAAAGAACCATGTATCTACTTACGAGTACATCTATTAGTGCCACTTCTTTCATTTGTCAGCATGAGCTATATCGCATGACAATCACTCTAAAGTGTAAAGATTAGAGAGTCAGCAATTGTCGTATGAGTTTTTCTAACTTATGTACGTAATACCGACTGCTCTCAAACGGTGAAGGAAAACATCGTGAAGAAACCTGCATACACTGAAGAATACATTCCGATGCGTATGTGAAGTCTACCAATCCGCATTGTGCTCGCGCGATGGACTAAAGACCATACACCGCCCCTGAGCTTAGACAATTTATATAGGGACTCACCTTGCGGTAGCATTTCCCCTCTGCCACGGTATAAGAACAATTGATCTTGCGCATTTACACTCAATTTTATACCTTATCACTAAACGAGACAGCCTATAATAGCGAAACAATAATTTTGAACTTAGAACGTTTGGGGTTCACACGAGACTAGGTACTTTTCATGATTTTTAACATTCAAAATTAGAATCTAAAGTTATGGGGAATAAAATCCAAAGTTGCGGATTTTATACACGCGTAACTCGTCCCTATTATAAATTGTCTAAGTCCCTGAGGGTAAACCTGTGCCCTGCAGTGGGACAGATATAGGCTGTGATGATGATGATGAATGGTATCGAGCCTGATTGACAAAGTGTAGGTACTCTATTTTAGAGGTCATAAAATTCTATAAGAACTTGACACAAATAGCTATTCTCGAAACAAGATTGTATAACACAACCATACTTATATTTTCACAATAAAAAAAATAATTTGTTTTATGGCGTAATACAAAACAACACCTAACAAAAGGTGTAAGTAGTAAAAAAATTAAGTTATTATAATAATTATATTGTAACGTTACAAACTAGTATTTTGATGTAACAGTTATTGTGTAACGTTATTAATAATAATAGTTAATTTTCTTTATTAGGTGCTATTTTCGACATTTTATATTACTAACTTCGTTGTTCTTAGAAATCCAAATCTGTGCCTTATTTATTTAGTTGATTATAAAGTTACAAATTTTATCGTTTTGTTACAGATTAGTACTCATTATCCGGCGTTATAAGGTATGTACAGTTTCACTAAACTATTCCTCTAGGTAATCAGGTATACAGGGTGAAATTGATATCATTGGCATCCTGATAAACTAAGAGTCTACCCATCAAATTGAACAACTTTTACTATGGGAGCAAACCGATCGTTGCAAAAAAAACAGCTGTTGCATCTACATTTGAGTAGACTAGGCATTGCAGTTTAGTATGGAACAGTAGATTTTTTTTTGCTACGATCGGTTTGCTCCCGTAGTAAAAGTTGTTCAGATGGGTAGAATCTTAGTTTAAAAGGATGCCAATGATATCAATTTCACCAGGTATAGGGCTCTTACCCGACAGATTGTCCTGTCTAAAAACCTTATTCGGATAAAAAAATCGAAAAAAGAAATTGCAAAATCGGTCCAGTCACAAGTCACAGTGCTACAGTTTTGTGGTCGACTTGTTCAATTTATTTTTAAATTATTTTGCTCTAAATTTCTGCGGGGGTTGCATTACTATAAGGGGTGATTGTACCCATGATACTGAACAACATTCCCAAAGAAACCTATAGGAAAATCGTTAAAAAAAATGTGGACTTCCCATACTAAATGCAATCAGCTGATCGAAGTTTGCATGAAAAGTTGAAATTTTTTTGCAGCTTTTATAAGAAAGACTAGGTCCAGTTCCGACATTCCTTTGTGATGTCAGATTGTCGAAGGCGATCTCTAATTTGCTTATATTAAAGCATATGTGAAAGAATTCATATGCGCTTGCCTCATTATTGCAACATTACAAGTCAATCAAAACCTATATAAAAATTGCGCACTCGCACAAAATTTGCTTACAATGGGTACTACAGTTCGATCCGTTTGAGATGAATCGCGAATTAAGCAATTTTCTTACCTATGAGATGGTCATAAAGAACTTGTAGAAAGACGTTTTATAGCGAATGAATAGTTGTTAATATTATAATATTAATTCATGCGATGCTAGAGTTTTCTTTTATGTACAGTCAGTTTGAAAATTGTTTCAAAATGTTTATTTTCTTTATATTTTACATAGTTATTGAGATTTGAAGACCTTGAAGACCGATACAAATAATAAATGGTATTTGGCACACAAATTATCGTAATGCAAACTAAGCCCTATGCTTTTGTGAAAACCCCATCCAAATAAGATCAGTGGTTTTTAATTGATGCGTGCACAAACGAATAGACAACGCCTTACGTATCCTAAATGTCCGCAATTAATATTTTTCTAAATATCATCAATCAATCAATGCATATTCACGCCAAGTTTACAATTTTATTATATGTATTGTATATACAGGGAGAAATTGGTATCATTAGCATCCTTTTAAACTAAGAGTCTACCCATCAAACTGAACAACTTTCACTATGGGAGCAAACCGATCGGAGCAAAAAAAAGTCTGCTGTTCCATACTAAACTGCAGTACTTACTCAACTCAAATGTATGCAACAGCTGATTTTTTAGTTGCTCCGATCGGTTTGCTCCCATAGTAAAAGTTGTTCAGGTTGATGGGTAGACGCTTAGTTTAAAAGGATGCTAATGATATCAATTTCACCCTGTAGATTTCTGTGTCAGTCCCCAGTTCCGGAGCTTGAATTATCATTAAAAGTTGATCACTTTGTATAAACTGTAACAGTTTAGTTGAAGACTGTACCTCTCGTGTCTTGGTATTATCTCGAGGTGTCGAATGGAGGCGTCACTGAACCACAGACGCAACTCTGATGTTTCATGCAACCATTACCATATGCGTTGCTGAACAAGTTTCCTTTCAGTCATTTTGTAATTAGCCTTCTTTGTCTTTCGACATAAGTTTAACGTGGAACAGAGACTTGGTCGCTCACTCAAGGCCTCAATAAAAAGGCTGAAAGTCACCCAAAGAGCAATGCAGAGGGCTATGCTCGGAGTTTCCCTACGAGATCGAATCAGAAATGAAAAGATCCGCAGAAGAACCGGAGTGGCTGACATAGCCCAAAGAATTGCTTAACTAAAGTGGCAGTGGGCGGGGCACATTGCTCGCAGAACCGATAGCCGATAGGGCAGAAAATTTCTTGAGTGGTGACCGCATACCGGAAAGCGCAGCGGTGGACCGACGACCTGGTGAAGGCGGCGGGAACCCGTTGGATGAGGGCAGCGCAGGACCGTTCGTTATGGCGATCCTTGGGGGAGGCCTATGTCCAGCAGTGGACGTCCATCGGCTGAGATGATGATAATAATTCAATATATTCTTGTTTTCATCTTTAAACTTGTTTGTACATACAAAGGTCCTTCTGCTGACGGTTTTTTAACGGGATGATCAGACCATCGAACTTAACATCTTTCTCTAAGGGAACAACATCTAAATCGCGAAAAAAAATCAGCTGTCTCATACTTGAGGGACAGGATTGCAGTTTTGTATGAGACAGCTGGTTTTTTAACGAGATTTCGACAGATTAATGGTCTAATCATCTCCTTAAAAAACGTTACCATTATTAAAAAGAATCCTTATAATTTTATTCACAGACTAGCGGCCCGTCCCGGCTTCGCACGGGTGGACGTCTAATCTTTTCTAGCAATAAATATAGCCTATGTTACTCAGGGTGAATGCAGCTTTCTAATGGCGAAAGAATTTTTTAAATCGGCCCAGTACTTTTTGAGCCTATTCATTACAAACATACAAACATACAAAAATAGGTACAAATCTTTCCTCTTTATAATATTAGTGTAGATTAACTTGTGTCAATCTTACAGGTTGTCCAGAAATAGAACTACGACAAAAACTACGTTTTATATGCAGTTGTAGTTAAATACACTACAAGCAAAAACTACAATAGCATTAACGGAATAAAAGGGATGGTCTATCCTGTTTTGTTTTTCTAATTTCTGTCAATAAATCTTTATAACCATTTGTAACACAAAACAGTAAAAAATATTCAAAGCTACCTTCTATCAAGACACAGCTTTAAATCAAGACACAGCGTAAATGTTGAGTCCATAATTATAAGAGCTCACGGTAGACACCCACTAATGATAAAATCTCATTATTAATCGAAACACGTGTAAAAACAAATAAAAACTAAACTAGTTCTAAAACAGGTACCTAACCTGGTGATAGTTTTTTTTACTACAAAACCAGTTTGAATAATGACTCATTGACTTGTAGTCATTATGAATGTATAAATAAGCCATTGTTACTTAACAAAAAACTGTTAGAAAAACAAATAGTTAACAAAAAAGAATGTGCTCTCTTTGACATCGTATATTTTTGCTGTCAAAAGATGACAGACGCTTTTGGTATCGACAAAAAACTTTGAATACCTTCCAAAGAAAGATGGATAATATTAGGTACTCAATGGAAAGATTTTCAAATGAAAATTGGCATTCCTACATTACGCGCACAATGCAAAACATCAAAGTGGTTACCTTATCACTTGGCATCGATTTCATGTCACTTTGGTTACCATTATAATGCTTTCAACCTTTACCTAAGTAGGGAAGTTTCCACAATCGTATATCTATCTTTTAGAGGGCGATGATACCCCATACGGAAGAGAGCTAGCGCCTCAATCATTCGATTCCTGGCCTGTACCACTAAGTTCTTCGGAATTTATGGAAGGTGGTATTCATCATTTACTAGCTCGGCGGTGAAGGAAAACATTGTGAGGAAACCTGCATTCCCGAGAATGAAAAGAAAATACCATAAGTTCGGAGGTATGCTTAAAATATGGGTGAGCTTGGGGTGAACACAAAGGACAAGCGATGGTCTCACTGTTACATAACGACCCTTGCTTGCAATAGCCCAACCACAAATAATCAATAATCAATCTATCTTTATCTGCAGCATCGAAAGACTCTTAAGAGCAAAGAGTTGTTTCTTTTCTCGGTTGGTTTGCATTAAGACCTACCATTATACCTACTTAAACATTGAACTCTAATCTAAATTAAAAATTACAATCACAATTCAAACCCATTGTCAATTCAAATAGCTTTCATTCAAACCCTTTTGAACGTTGACAGCTGGACATTTCAATAAAAGTCTGATTTCACAGTTTGACTGCAACGTAACATTTAGTCACCGGCATAACAATTATCCGTAATACTATTGTCTTTATGCAAGAGAAAGGGCGTTGTGTGAAAATCGGTGCGAGAGAGAAAGTCTGCCATTTTGTTCTACTAATCGTTTTAATTTTAGGCGTGATAGTAAAAGTGTCTTGGAATAATTACATATTACAAGATCTCCCTACAAGTTTTCAAAGTCAAAGTACAAATAATTTATTCAATATAGGAATTTGAAGCCTATTTATTAAAAGTCAAATCTTTTTTAGAAGCTATACTACCGTTTCGGAAAGTGGTCTCGCTGTAGAGAAGATGCGGTCAGAAACTTTACAACATAGAACAAATTAATAACTTGTTAATAACCTATAACAGTATATAAATTCTAAAGATAAGGTTATATATCTATACAATAATAATGATACATACAGTTTATTTAATTAAATAATTAATACAATATACATTATTGAACCTGCATACGCTGAAGAAGAAATCCTGATGTGTATATGATGTCTACCAATGCGCATTGGGCTCGCGTGATGGACTGATATCTTAGACAATTTAGAGACTGGCACCCAAACACCCTCCATGAGGGAAGG
Organism: Agonopterix subpropinquella; assembly: GCA_922987775.1. Taxonomy (NCBI): domain Eukaryota; kingdom Metazoa; phylum Arthropoda; class Insecta; order Lepidoptera; family Depressariidae; genus Agonopterix; species Agonopterix subpropinquella. The sequence continues at coordinate 2,834,880 of OV277714.1, forward strand.
CCTGTGCCCTGGTGTGGGACGTATATTATATAGGCTGATGATGATTATACAACGTGTTAATAAATTAGCGCAAAACCTCATACACCCCAACTGATTTATAACAAAATAATTAGATTGAAACAATAATTTCATTATTTTGATAGTTAAAATTTAAAGTTATTCGCATTTTAAGTTTTGAGGCAAAAATGATTTGTTATCTTTTCAGCACTGAAAGAAAGCGCTAACGTACTCATGGATACATTTTTATAATCTTGTTTTGGTAGTAAGTAGGGTGAATGTACCCGTGCGGTGGGTTGACATCGGGTTCAGAAATTTTTAAATTTTGCAAACAAGTTATTTAATATTTTGAAAAAAATTACCTATGTTGAAACCATGATAATTCGATTCTGCTCTCGATTCTAAACAAACTACTTTCTAGTTTTGCGTTAATTCATTAACACGTTGTATAAAAGGTCTACCTCGCTAGAAGATAGGCTTGCATCCTGGCAACTGAAGAACGTAGTAACAAAATTATAGAGGCAAGTAGGTTGACCCACCACTTTATGATTGGGGTTTTCGGGACAATCATAAACACTTCTGAAACAGTAACAAAACAAAACTGTAAGCCTGTCAATAACTGCAGTTCATGTTTTTAACCCAAATTCGCATTCTTATTGTAAAAGAACTGACAAGGTTAAACAATTTGAGTTCCTGAAGTTACATTGTTTTCTTGTACGAATCTGCATAAGCATTATTTATTATGTACACGTCTATACAACGCGTTAATGAATTATCGCAAAACTAGAAAGTAGTTTGTTTAGAATCGAGAGCAGAATAGAATTATCATGGTTTAAACATAGCAAATTCTTTTCAAAATATTAAATAATTTATTTGCAAAATTTAAAAATTTCTGAACCCGATGTTAACCCACCGCACGGGCACACTCACCCTACTTACTACCAAAACAAGATTATAAAAATGTACCCATGAGTACGTTAGCGCTTTCTTTTCGTACTGAAATGATAACAAATAATTTTTGCCTCAAACCTTAAAATGCGTTAAACTTTAAATTTTTTGTAGGTATCATAATAATTAAATTATTGTTTCAATCTAATTATTTTGTTATAAATTAGTTGGGGGGTATGAGGTTTTGCGCTAATTCATTAACACGTTGTATTCCTCGAGAGAGTAATCATAGATATTCTGAAACCTCAGATCATTCACGCGTTTCACTAGTACCCAAACTCTGTCCAGTGTGACGGGGAGTGAGCCCTCGTCACTTGTAATGGACAGTGGGTACAATACATGCCTCAAAATTGAAGCATGCAGGTTTCCTCACGATGTTTTCCTTCACCGAAAAGCCAGTGGTGTTATAAATCGTACATAAATTCCGAAAAACTCATTGGTACGAGTCGGCCTGGACGGGGATCGAACCATCGCCTCCTGCACGGCAGGCAAGGTTACTCGCCACTGGACCACCACGGCTTATTATTATTCAATCTAATTATTTTGTTATAAATCAGTTGGGGTGTGTTTTGCGCTAATTCATTAACACGTTGTATTCCTCGAGAGAGTAATCATAGATATTCTGAAACCTTAGATCATTCACGTGTTTCACTAGCACTGAAATTTTATCCAGTGTGACGGGGAGTGAACCCGTCGCCACTTGTAATGAACAGTGGGTACAATACATGCCTCGAAATTGAAGCATGCAGGTTTCCTCACGAAGTTTTCCTTCACCGAAAAGCCAAGTGGTGTTACAAATCGTACATAAATTCAGAAAAAGCCATTTGTACTAGTCGGCCTGGTCGGGGATCGAACCTTCGCTTCCTGCACGGCAGGCAAGGATACTCACCACTGGACCACCACGGCTTTATTTTACGAAACTAGTTTCCTAGAAGGCGGCCGAAGGGTTTCTATTAGGGATGCAACGATTACGAAGCGGTGCATCGTTTTGCATCTGTAATCGTAATAATCACGATTAATAACGATGCAGTGCACCGTAGTAAGAATCGTACGATTATTAAATCGAATTGAAATCGTCAATCGGATTGCACTTGTTGACAAATACCAGACCTAAATACTAGATTCTATAGCCAAAAAACAACATTTAAAAAAATCTGATCTCTTGCTGCCATTTTAGCTCATTTGGAGCTAAATCTTGATTTTTTTCTGTCAGATTTGACTTTCATTTTACATATTTTATTTTTTAAAGTCAACTGATTCCTATGATTAGATTTTTCGGTTTGAAGTGAGGAATTAATTCTCGTTCTTGCGATATCTCACATACATTTTAAAATAATCTTTTAAAACGTTAATCGGATGAGATGAGATATCGCTTGATTAACGAGATTGTACAGAATCATGTTCCATATTGTGTTTTTCAAAGCAAATTGGCCTACACGCATCCAAAAATCATAATTCTGACCAAGTGAGCCTTTGACTTCGATCTCAAATTAGTAGAAAAAAATAACAAAATCTTGGAAATTTGTGAAGTTTTTTTAATGATTTAAGTTTCATTTAAATGCAAAGAAACACTATAAAAACTCATTCTGAGTATAATCACTACATTTTTTTTTTTAATAATCGTAATGCATCGGCTATCGTAATAAATAACGATTAATATCGTAATCGTAATCGTAATCGTAATGGCCGAATCGTTGCATCCCTAGTTTCTATCATAGAAAAATTACACGCCTTACTCCATATTATCTATGGTGAATTTTAAGCCGCGTTATTTGAGGATACCTAACCTAACACTCTGTTGCAGAACGCTCATTAAAGTTAATCCACCATTAAATCTCTTGCTGTCACTTTTTGTCTTGTTGACGTAGTAAAAGCAAGCATGAGATTTAATGGAGGATTAACTCTAATGAGCGTTTCTGCAACTGAGTAGGAACCAATATTTATCTATGACCTTTCTGTGATTATTTTACTTGTCAAACTTTGACAGTCAGTCAGTTAATTTGACATAGTCATTTGAAACAAACTGACATAAGTTAAATGGTCATTGATCTTTGCGTAACCGCCGCGCGCCGGTAGGTGTGGTTAGAATGTATAATTATTAATTAACTATAAGTTGGAATAACTATAAGATTTAAAAAAAACTATAGGTTTTTATTTTGTTATTAACGGTCTTTTCGTCTTGTAATCGGTGAAGTAAACCGTGATGAGGATGTTTTCAAATGTAATCAGATGTGTTAAATCCAAATAACATTAAAGATGGCATGGCAAAATAACCGCTAGCCTAACATTCTATACAGGGTGAAAGTTTATATAAGTCTACCCATCAAATTGAACAACTTTTACTATGGGAGCAAACCGATCGGAGCAAAAAAAAATCTGCTGTTGTATACATTTGAGTCAAGTAGGCTAGGCATTGCAGTTTAGTATAGAACAGCTGTTATTTTTTACTCCGATCTGTTTGCTCCCATAGTAAAAGTTGTTCAGTTTGATAGGTAGGCTCTCAGTTTAAAAGGATGCTAATGATATCAATTTCACCCTGTATAACGTTGACTTGTTCTTTTTCATATAATAATATCGCAATATATTTCATTACGCTCCTTGGGGAAAGTTGTTTCATACTCGTGAAAGTAATTTTTTTTCGCGATTTTAGCTTTGGTCCCATTACAGACAGTTGCAGTTTGATGGTCTGATTATCCCCTTAAAAAACCGTCAGCATATTAAGAAGGTCCATATAAACAGGTGTTTTAAGAAAATAATGATACATTATCCATGTCACCACAATACTTATATAGCCTTTGGCCAAGACACGAACTGGCACAAAAAAAAAGAAAAACCTCTTTGTTAGCAGAAACCCTGTAATACTTAAACCCATTCAAAGTTAAGTATAAGAAATTAAAAAAAAAACTGCAACTTCCTTAGCGAAGTCACGACTGCCAGAATAATTTCATATTACTAAAAGTCATAACCACAAACTGTGTTATCGAAAAATTTACCTTAACTTAAAGTGCGAAAGATTGAAGTTGTTTGCTAGAACACACTCCTGCAAAATGAGATGACAGGTAAAACAGGCAAGTAATAAAAGAATGTCGAATTTTTAAACTGCAATTTCGAAATTCAATCCCTGTTTTTTATGAGTTTTATGGCGATAGAAAGGCGTATCTTTTTTATTTAGTGCCAGTATCTTAATTTTAATATTTCGCGGTAATATTTGGGGGTCTTTTGAGACTTTCAATGGCGTAGACTCTTCTTTTTAATACTACTGCTACCAAGTTGCTGTGATTCCGCCTTGTTTTAATATACGTCCCACTGCAGGGCACAGGCCTACCCTCAGGGGGAGGGCATCATTCTTTTCAGTAGTAGGTGGTCGAAACTTCTTATTGTAGTCACGTGACATAGGGGGACATACCTACCTTTCGTAGTGTCATTTTCGTTACATTATTTTCGTCCCCCTGAAAATAATGTAACGTAAATGACACTACGAAAGGTAGGGGGCCAAAATTCATCCAAATATATGTCAAATACGTGTCATGTGAATTAAGAACGCCCTTTACATGTTATTTTTCGCGATTTTGATATTAGTCCAGTAGAGAAAGATGTTCAATTTTATGGTCTGAAGCAACACGTTCATCGAATAAAATTTTACACCCTGTACCTATATTTATTCTCAGTCTATTTTCGTGTCACCATTACGTGCGTGCGAAACTTCACTTACCTACTGATCGGAAAATGACAAACATTTATTCTTTCGATTTACAAAGATAGAATAATATTTATATTATGCAATAGTCTGTCGTGTTAGATGTATATTTTTATTACCTGTTTACGATAGTTACCATATTATATGGGTATTGGTAACCGATGATTATTATAAAAGGCCATATATGACTCTAGTGTCCGTTTTATTACAAAATAAAATAATCGGTTAATAGATACAGTAATTATAGTAAGCCGTGGTGGTCCAGTGGCGAGTAACCTTAGCTGCCGTGCAGGAGGCGATGGTTCGATCCCCGTCCAGGCCGACTCGTACAATAAGTTTTTCGGAATTTATGTACGATTTGTAACACCACTGGATTTTCGGTGAAGGAAAACATCGTCAGGAAACCTGCATGCTTCAATTTCGAGGCATTTATTGTACCCACTGTCCATTACAAGTGGCGACGGGTTCACTCCCCGTCACACTAGACAGAGTTTCAGTACTATACTAGTGAAACGTGGATGTTCTGAAGATTCAGAATATCTCTGACTATCCCCTCGGGGAATATAGTCGTGAGCATATGCTCAATTATACCTATGTAGTACTAGATACCCTTTCTTATACTGTGTAATACAGGAAAAATTGATTATTTTGGCTCAAAATATGTATACGGTTTTTTAACTTTGTCTTGGCACTAGAAATGAGGATCTGCCGAGTCCACCCAAAATTTAGGGGTAAGTACTACCCCCAAGTGGCAGGGCTATAAATATGAAATTGGGTACATTTTATAAAACTGATGAGCACATGCTGTCCTGAAAATTTGAGCTCACAGGTACTATCCTGACCGAAGTTATGAGCGCTCAAAAATACGCAGAATCTCTTCGAGAAAAGATACGGTAGAGCGCCGGAACAAGGTCCTACAAGCATGTGGATGGTCTTATTCGATTCAGCGTGTAAAATTACATAGAAAATGATATGTCACTCGCCCAGGTTGTTAGCCAAAGAGCATTTCAAAGAGCAGCTCTACATTAGCCAAAATTTCCCTCTAACCCATACCCCCCTGGAAGGGGGTAGGACCCCTAAATTTTGGGTGGACTCTGCAGATCCTCATTTCTAGTGCCAAGATAAAGTTATAAAACAAAGTTTCATTGATGTACATATTTTGCCTCCAAACATACATTATTTAGGTTACTTTACCTGTATATGTGGTATTATAAATCTCAACTCTTCACTATCAAAATCAACTCTTCACTTTAGTTATTTTAGAGGTAATTTGGTATATTTAAAGCCTAGAACGACGCTAATAATGTAATAGAATTGCTATACAAACATTATCCAACAAACTAAGAATCATTCCGTCACGACTTAACATTTCGAATGTCCTCAAAATAGTCCCCAATTAAACGTACTCTATTGTTAGAAGGGTAATTCTTCTGATCGCAATCTGATAGTCAATTATTAAAGGTTGGATAGAGTGTGCACAGGGCCGGATTGAGATGCGAGAGGGCCTCTCTGTTATATGAAAGAGTCCATCAATTCTTATTCATAAAAAGTCTAGGCTTACTTGGAATCATTAGGATGTAGGTATGTGCCTGTGGTTGTTATTTATTTATGTACTAGGCTGTCAGCTTCAAATATATCGTTCAATCTCTCCCCATAAACATCGTATTAAGGTAAAATTGTCATTATTACACCGCGCGCGCATTCGTAGAAACGAATGACAACAAAACGCGCGTTATTAAAATTTGACTGGGCTTTGTAGTTATGTGACATATAAGCTTTTTGTGTGACATGTATCTGAATGACCTGACATTACTATTTAATTATTATATTTAATGCCTTTCAATTTTTTGTTTTTTAAATGTTTTAATTGTTATAATTCGTTGTTTACATAAAAAAATCTTCATTATCATGACTGAATGTAAATTTTTTATATTTATATTTTCACGCCTAAAATGGCAGAATATGCTGGATTTTGAAGAATGTTATAACTATGTTTGTACCGTATTCTGGAAAATAACGTATTCTATTCTATTCTATTGATCCGTCAAATTCAGATAATAATAATAATTGTAAACTCTGAAACATAAAACGAAAAATTTGCAGATTTTTCTTAAAGACATAATATTTTCAAAAGTGTTGACGGGCTCACTCCCCGTCACACTGGAGAGAGTTTCGGTACTACTAGTGAAACGTGGATGTTCTGAAGTTTCGGAATATCTCTGACTACCCCTTCGGGGAATATAGTCGTGAGCTTATGCTTATAATATTTGCACTACGAAAACTGTAATATTTATCCATCATTTTCTTCAGAAAATTTTGGCGGGCTTTGGGAATTTCGAATTTTTAAAAGGCCCCCCCACCCTCAATCCGGCCCTGTCTGCAACAGTAGTCGATTAATGACAGGATATCTCGGTAAGTACCTACTGTAACTTCTACTCGGTGATTAGGGACCATATTTGCATTGCACTCATAATTTTGCTGCGTCCATAATTTAGTAATTCCGATGGTTTAATTGAGAATAGTGTTGTAGGAGAAATAGGATTGTGGTATTACATACATAAATACATATACCGACGACCATAATCCCTTTGCGGTAGGTAGATATTTTGCTACAACTACCAATGGATTGTTCTTAGATCCATCCTGTAAATATGAGAAAGAACTGACAAAATCTTTTTGTTAAATTATAGTAATAAATATTAAAACCGTGTTGCCTTAAACCCATTTTTTTAATTACTAGAACAATTTTAAGGGTGTTTTCAGAAAATGAAACTAAACAACTTCCCCTAAGGGGCTGTTTAAACAGAAGTGACGTGGCGCGGACATTTCGCGGGCGGGGTGCGGCAATATAAACCATATAGTACGTAGCATAGAGTCGTTTGGAGAATTACGCCCACGCCTCCAGGCGATGTCGCCTGGTGACGGGGGCGCGATTTTTCTTTACGTCAAAAAACGACGCTATGCTACGTAATATAAGGTTCATATTGGTGTTGCTTTGACTACCCGCTACCGCCACCACGCGTCTCTTCTGTACAAACCCTACCTAAGGACCTAGAAAACGAGATTATGTAACCTGCCATCCAAAATATGACTTTTTTACGGTTCGCTTTTTGAAAAACCCAAAAATCGAAAGTCTGAGTTTAGGGCGTCAAACAGCTTCGAAACCCTAATGTATGTATTTAAGTAGTTCGACACGCACTTGGCCGGTTTTATTCCATACTCATAATAAGTACAGCTAGCATGCCATCCCCGAGAAATCGACAAAAATTGTCTGTACAGGGTGTTACAGAAGTAAAAATAAAAATTGAAAACTTTTAAGGGGTGGTTTAGACCATCAAACTGAACAACTTTCACTATAGGACCAACATCAAAATCGCGAAAAAAAAATCTTTTGTCCCATACATTTAGCTCGAGTAGATCTGTAGTTTAATATGGAACATCGCAAACGCATCATGGCGATTATGGTATATCTCCTCATTTTGGGGGAGGCCAATGTCCAGCAGTGGACTTCTATCGGCTGGTATGATGATGATGATGATATTTGTTTTTCGCAATTTCGATATTGGTCCCATAGTGAAAGTTGTTCAGTTTGATGGTCTTAACTACCCCCTTGAATGTTTATTTGTATTTTTGTAACACCCTGTATACAGGGTCCTTCTTAATATGCTGGCACTTTTTTAAAGGGGATGCTCAGATCATCAAACTGAACGACTTTCTCTATGTAAAAATCTGCCGTCCATACATTTGGTTTTGTATGGAAGAGTAGATTTTTTTTCGCGATTTCGATGTTGGTCCCATTGAGAAACTTGTTCAGTTTGATGGTCTGATCACCTCCTTAAAAAAGTGTCTGCATATTAAGAAGGACCCTGTATGCGAGAGCAAGTGCCCATGACGGTTTCAATCGTTTTGTCGCTTTGTCTCGGCATGCTAGCCTTACCGATTCCCGATGAAAACAGAAAACCCCAGAGCAAAAATCTAGTTCTAAAATAAATATCGGTAAGATCAACTCTCGGTCGATGTCTTAAAAACTCATCCTACGGGAGAACTCGTTTGTGTAATGGCAGCAAAAAAACTTAGCTAGTCGTAATTATCTCAGAATCTCGTGTAAGGGCTGGATGTTATAGTTTGATCGGACACTTATTACTTTACATGTTATCGTACTGGGTAGCGTCAGCAGAAAAGTTTTACAAATTTTATCATGAAACAAGAAGAAACTTTGCTACGTATATTATTGTATAATAATTATAGCAATACTTTTGGCAACCCCGAATTGGATAAGATCGTAGGTTTATGTAGTATGTTAATTTTTTATGGGTTTAGCGTTACGTAAGAAAAATTCGTAGATAATATTACTCGTAATATTTCACTCCAGGTGTTTTTACGTGGATAAATTAACGACTGCAATAATTTCGGAACTTTGTTTTGCTTACTGAACTCTGTTTTTGAGGCAAATTATAACGAGTTATTTTTAGTTTCAGCGTGAAATGACATGTCAAAACTACTGAATGAAGCGATTATTATTATTATATCATCCGTCACTGTCCCATTCTTAGGCAAAGACTTCCCTCCTTTCTCTCCATGCCTCCTAGTTTTGCGCTTAGTAAATTATTTCTATTATTTAGAAATAGTTCTATTTCAATAGGCCAGTTCTTTATGAAGCTATCAATTTATCCCGCCATCTTCTTCTAGGTCTTCCTCGAAGCCGATTTCGTTTTGCTAGGAACCAGTTGTTAGCGATTTTGGACAGGTCATCTGACATGCGGCAGACATGTCCAGCGCAATCCAACTTAAGGCTGCCTGTCCATTGAAGCTGTGCGAGCTGTGCGAGCTGTGTAGCTTTGTTTTTTTAACCAATCAGGAGCTCGGGCGAGGCGCGGCCGATCTCGCCCGCAGCTTCAATCGACAGGCACCCTTAGATTGGCACCAGTGGTGGCGACGTCTGTCACTTGGGTCAAATTGATCTCTCGCAAAGTATGCTGCGCTCCATAGTCCTTTGACAAACCTTGAGACTTTCTTCTAATCTTTTATCAAAGACCACCTTTGATAATTTTTTTGGCGTTATAATGGGATTGCTAAAAAATAACAAATATTTATTTTCAGACCCTACCCGTTAGATCAGGAGCAGAATAAATACGGAACCAATTTGACATACGCTACCCGATAGCAACCACTGCACACATCTTTAACTACCCTATAGTTATAATAATAAGGTCGAAAATTCCATGGCAGAACTATTGCGTGCAAAAACGTAATAATAATTTCTCTAAAGTATGATTATTATGTAACTATTGAAAAGCTATTAGTTTATTGAAAGAGGATTTCCATACAAAAACTAATATCCCGCGAAAACCTGTTTCGTTTCCGGTAAAACAAGAAAGTCGATGTACTTTTGAAATAGGGCTGTAATGAACCCACAATTTCGGATTCGGATACGATATAATACGAATATTTATAAAAAAAAACGTAATAAAATTTTTATCTAAAAAAACATCATCTAGTTAGAAGAAGATTATTTAGTTCTGGACACATTTTATGGCGTACGACCGTTAGCATAATGCGGATTGATAGACTTCATAATGCAATAAATTACATAAGTGTACGCGATAAACACAGTTGCAATCTCTCGTCCTACCCTGGTAGGACGATAGAGCATACCTTCCTATGTCTGATAGAACGGGTGACCGATACGATCAGAGGTGGGTTCAGGAGCACAATTCTATAAGCGTCACATCGCTGTCAAAAACATCGACGAGCTCACAAATTAACATCCTTCTTGCATCCTTCAGATCGTCGAAGTTTTTATATCAGTTTGACACATGACGTAACCATAGCGAATACCGAATTGACAGCTCGCTGATGTTAGGTTAGGTTAGAATTTTAGGTTTTGATGATGTTTCCGCTTAGAGAATGGTTTGGATGTCAAATATGTGTAAGACGCCTGAAGGAATTAGTCTTCGTCTTTTTTTCGCGTGTCCTGAGTCCTGAGGTACGATCCATAGTGAAAGTTGTTCAGTTTGATGGTCTGAGTTCACCGTTCCTGTATTTGCTAGGCTGTCACTTGCGATGATAGCCCATACGGAAGAGAGCTCGCGCCTCAATCATGAGGACGCGGTTCGATTCCAGGCCCGTACCACTAAGTTCTTCGGAAATTATGTACGGTTGTATTTATCATTTACTAGCTCGGCGGTGAAGGAAAACATCGTGAGGAAACCTGCATTCCCGAGAATGAAAAGAAAATACCGTAAGTTCGGAGGTATGCGTAAAATATGGGTCAGCTTGGGGTGAACACAAAAGATCAGCGATGGTCGCAGTGTTACATAACGACCCTTGCTTGCAATAGCCCAACCACCAATAATAATAGGCTGTCACTTACGACCCTGTAGGTGTAGAGTACCTAGTACAAAGTAAGACAGTAATTCGGATAACCAAACATTACGGATACGAAGATAATATCCGTACTTTTAAAGCAGCTCCCCACGTTCTGGAAGCTGTTAATTTGATTGCTATGTTATTTCCTGCTGTAAGACCGCCACTGACTTCAAATTACTTAATATTTCGCTTTCCGTTGTACAAAGTATAGTGCTACGGAATAATTAAAAATGCGCGGCACACACAAACAAAACATACATTACATAATTATACACTGACGACCTAATCCCTTTGGAGTGCGATTGCGCTAATTTAAAACTTCCAAGTTCAATCCTAATTCAATTTCAGTTCTAATCACATTGCAATTCAATTAGTATTCAACTGTGTTAATTCCGTATCGCGCTAAACTTGACTTATTTACTACTAGCTTTTACCCGCGGCTTCCCTCGCATTGAAGCCATTTAAAAAGTGTCCTATATTACTTCTAATACCTCCAAGAATATGTGTACAAAATTTCATGATCATCGGTTAAGCAGTTTTTGCGTGAAAGCCTAACAAACAAACTTACATTCACATTTATAATATTAGAGAAGAAGAAGATCTGATAACCTGTCAAAGCGGCTCTAACGGCTGTCATGAGATGATACCATTGAATAAAATGAGATGGTCCACAAACAAACATACACATCGAAATAAAATCATTATTATTAAATATTTTTAAATCGCCATCAATAAATGAAATACTACTGGGTGAAATTGATATCATATTAGCATCCTTTTAAACTGAGAGTCTACCCATCAAACTGAACAACTTTTACTATGGGAGCAAAACGATCGGAGCACAAAAAAACTGCTGCTGCATACGTTTGAGTCGAGTTTAGGAATAGAACAGCAGATTTTCCTTTGCTGCGATCCGTTTGCTCCCATAGTAAAAGTTGTTCAGTTTGATGGGTAGACTCTTAGTTTAAAAGGATGCTAATTATATCAATTTCACCCTGTATAAAAGGATGATAAAAATCCCAAGTAGTCCCAAAAGCATGCCAAAAGCTAATTGCTACTTAGAAAATTCAATAGGTTATTTCCGAGATAATTAGACTTACCTCTTTCATGGAATTATTTAGCTATTAGAATCATGAACCAACTAGACGGTACAAAGAACAAGCAGTAGAATAACTAAAAATAAAAACTATAACAAAATAAAGTAAAACATTCCGATACAGTAATATACGGTGGTGGAGCATGCGCCAGACCGGCCGATATGACAGATCACGCGATTGAGAAGTATGGCTGGGCGGGCCGCTAATATGCCACTCTCAAGAAAAACAAGCAAAATGATGAAATTAAAAAAAATACAATTTTTTTATCATAATATAAAAAAATAAAAAAAAAGAGTTTGCGCTTGGCTTCGGATCACCTGATGGGAAGTGTAGATGAAGACGAGGATGTAGCGCGCTCGCCCAGAAAAAATCTATTGATTTTTCTTTCTAATTAAAGTATTATGTTTGCTTGGAAAGACAGACACTGAGAGAGAGTTCCAAACCTTACCGGTTCTCATTACAAAAGAGGATGAGAACCTTTTTGTGCGGATTGTTGGAATATCGACAACGTATGGATGCTGTCTCGCACTACGTCTTGTCGTACGTGGGTGGAAGGGGGATGGTGGAATCAGGGCATGTAGCTCCTGAGCACATACGCTGAAGTGTATCCGATAAAACACCGACAAACAAGCGACTAATCGCCGGTGTTCCACGGACATGTAACTTAGCCTAGTCATATTTTAAGCGCCGATGATTCCATGATGCACCATACAGAAGATAAATCGAAAATAAATTAAAATAAGAGCGAATTTTCTGAATTTTACTATTTAAGAAACTTGCATCCATTATAATTTTAATGTACATACACAGTTGATTTTGACTTGATTTAGTTATGTAGAATTTATATAATAAAAAATATCCTTTATTAAGCACAAAAACACATAAAATATACAGAACAATGAATAAAAATACTAAACTAAAACACAAATTACAAATAAAATATGTCCTCCAAAGCGCCCACCCGAGGCAGAGCTCCAAGGAGGCTGCTTTCATATAATTTCTTTTTAAATTACCTTTTTTGCATACACAGATGAAATCTAATAAATATGTCAAGATCTACTAATGAGCACTTTTATTTTATCCTTTAAAAAACAACCGAAGGGAAATCTGGAGCAGTAATTATCTATTCTGGAGTTAAGGTAAACACCCCCTCGAGATTTCGTCCTCTTCCTATATGTATAGGGTCCTTCTTAATATGCTGACACTTTTTTAAGGGGATGATCAGACCGTCAAACTAAACAACTTTCTCTATGGCACCACCATCGAAATCGTGAAAAAAATATCCGCTCTTCCATACAAAACTGCAAACCTACTCGAGCCAAATGTATGGGACAGCTTAGGTGTTTTTGTTTTCGCGATTTCGATGTTGGTCCCATACAGAAAGTTGTTCAGTTTGATGGTCTAACCATCCCCTGAAAAAAGTGTCAGCATATTAAGAAGGACCCTGTATATCCAAAGAAAAAATGAGTAACTACTCAAAGCGCCATTTTACTCGCCAAGAACTAAAATTAACTCAAGTTCAGTTTTATTGTTTGCCAAGATATATTGTGTGTAGGCCATACTTTATGATGGTGCCCCGCAATTTATGAGGTGATCCCACTGGGACGGTTGCTATGCCAACGTAAATAGTACCATTGCATCATTATTCAGCTGCTATTGTACTAAAAATGTTGGAAGGGATGAAGGATAACTCATAGTGTGCTATATAGGAATGCATATTGATACGAGTACCATTTTTAGGGTACCGTACCCAAAGGGTGAAAACGGGACCCTATTACTAAGCCACGTTGTCCGTCCGTCCGTCCGTCTGTCCGTCTGTCCGTCTGTCCGTCTGTCCGTCTGTCCGTCTGTCCGTCTGTCCGTCTGTCCGTCCGTCCGTCCGTCTGTCCCACCTATTTAGGGCTGTAACTTTTGAACCGTAATAGCTAGATAGTTGAAATTTTCTCAGATTATGCATTATTACGGCGGATTTGTTAACAAATAATTAAAATGTCAAAAAGTTAAAAATGAAGGGGGGTTCTCAACAAGAAACTAGTTTTTATCAACGTTTTTTCTTGACGCTCTATCGTTAAAACGGTAATACAAACAAGCGTCAAACTTAGTGTGATTATAGAGCAAACTCTACAGAATAACAACAAATACTAAAAAAAGTGTGAGTCGGTCTTGCGCTAAAGGTCCCGGACAAAAAAAAATTTATTTTCTATGTTAATAATGTTGTGTTCTGTGGTGGTGTGGTACAGAACCCTCGGTGCCCGAGTATCCCGACTCGCACTTGACCAGTTTTATTTTATCTCATTGTTTATGCAATCACTTAAAAACGAGGATTCGATTTTTCAAGAGCAATTTTGCTTAAATGAATTTAACTGCCTCCGTGGTCTAATGGTTCAGAGCATTGGGCTCTCGACTCGACACGGAGGTCGTGGGTTCGATTGCCACGGGGGACACCTAGTGATAATTATGTCACTTTGAGCGTTTTGCCCCAGTTGGTTAGGAGTTCTAACTTACTTAGGACAATAAACATTGCATTGTAGTGCATTGCAGGCTGAATCACCTGATTGTCTGAAAAGAAAAATGATTCCGTGCTTCGGATGGCACGTTAAGCCGTTGGTCCCGACTACTATCTCTGATGGTAGTAGTCGTTACATAAAAACCACGTCAGAGGTCGTAAGGCGGTCTGAAAAAACTCTGACACCAGGGCTCTGCCCACACGATAAGAAAAAAAATGAATTTTTGGTCATAAGCATAGTCTAAAAAAACAAGGTCTCCCAGAGTGACACAAGCCTACGTCACAAAAAAAAGGCCGCTAAACATGGTAAAAGGGTATGATGACGTAGGCTTGTGTCAGTCACGTGGTCGGAAGAGAATACCAGGCGCAGTATATTATTGTACCATGGTCATAAGACAATCCTTGAAATTGCGTACCTCTACTCCCTAAACCCACACCAAATTGGCAGCAATGCATGCAAAGCATACATACACACAAGCAAAAGCCCATCTATACAGGGTGTAACAAAACACCCTAGTAATACTTCAGGGGGTGCTTTAGACCATCAAACTGAACAACTTTCACTATGGAGCCAACTTCGAAATCTTTTGTATGGGACAGCTGATTTTTATTTCGCGATTTCGATGTTTGTGCCATAGAGAAAGTTGTTCAGTTTGATGGTCTGAAGCACCCCCTTAAGTATTACTAGGGTGTTTTGTTACACCCTGTATAAATAAAAATGAATTGCTGTTCGGTTCGTTAGTCTCGCTAAAACTCGAGAACGGCTGGACCGATTGCGATGAAACTTTGGTGTGTTATTGTGCACATGCCAGGGAAGGTTTATAAATTAAAAAAAACAAAAAAATTAAAAAGACAGCTAGTTAATTTATAAATAAACAAAAAGAATCGCCTGTCATAACATTATTTATTTTTGTTTTAAACTAAATTAGCATGAAATATAGCTAAGTATATTTGTTAAAACATTTTACGATCTTCGTCCACTTTCTTTGCATATCAAAGTCAATGATAATTCGGTTTATTTATCACTCATTTAATAACAATAAAATTTTTAAATTGTTGTCAAAATCTAGATGGGACCAGTTGCACCGTTATTCAAACACCCAACCAAGTTAATAAGAGATTGTAACTTTTCCAATCAACTTTTACAACCATGTATTGATTAAAAATCATTATCATTTTATAGAAGGATGTAAACGGTATTAAAACACGATAAACTAAAACATTTTATTTATCAATTACTTGTTTAATGTAGGCTCTGAACGAATGTCGATTGAATTATGCTGCGTTCAATCGCTTGCGTTTTTTAAAGTAATGCCTTCAAAACAGACCATAGTAAAACAAGAACTAGGTATGTCTCTGTTACTTTTTTTGTCAGGTACATAAATAAAATATGGTTTTTGTAACGAATAGATTTTGAATTGTCGTAGTTCAAATTCATAAAAATAATTTAACGTAAAACTAAAGCCTAAATTTACTACACAGCTTCAACCTCCTAGACATCATGGCCATCACCTTGGCCGGAAAGATGACAAAAATGTAAAGATATTTCAAATGACAATTAGTTTCAGATTCAGGCAAAGGAAATGCATCCAATTCCTTTCTTTCTTTTTTTTTTTTTTTTTTTAATTCATCCTAGCTTGTAATTTTTCAAATGTTTCGAAAATAAATAGAAAAATCGGTTAATTTGTATAGAAACTATTTATGTCGTAATCTCCAAATCGTTTTGGAATTTTGCTACCTTTTCTAAAATTAAATATTGTCCATTCAATATTTTAATAGTATCTTTGTTGTGAAGCTAATCTAAATTGCTTCCGTTTGAAAAATTAAAAGTGGTGTTATAGGAGCTGATTGTCGAAAAAAGAACGACAAAATCTCAGATAAAACGCAACCGTCAGTCGAAGCTTCATTTAGAGCCTTATTAATAAATTCACTCAAGTGTGAATACTTGACTTTATGTCAGAACGTAAAACGTCCCGCAATTAACATTTAACCGTCTGGCTGTTACATTAGAACATTTATGATTCAGTTTAAAGTTGAAATTACTTTTTACGAAATAGATTTTATAAGAAATAGTTTCGAACCTAATCTTAAAGCTATAATAGACAAATGTACGTTTTTAGGGTTCCGTATTCAAATAAAGAACCCTTAAACTTTCGTCCATTCTTCTATCTATTAAATAAATACGTTTTATTTTATTTAATGTAGTTTTTATCTGTATGCTCCGCCTCAATTACTCCCATCATTTTTGCACCAATTAAAACAGCACGAAAACAGATAATAGTGACCAAAAATCAGAAATATAATCAACTTAAATAAAATATTATTTATTTTTACTTACAGCCAAAGATAATAATTTTACCCATAGGTACCCACCCTATCGATTCAGATGTCGGTAGACGGGTCTTATGAAACGTAACATTTACAGTGTATGCTGTAGCCTGAAGCACAATCATTGTCACAATAAAAAGCCTCTTGAATAAAAGTGTGTGCAAATATACAGGGTCCTTCTTAATATGCTGACACTTTTTAAGGGGATGATCAGACCATCAAACTAATCAACTTTCTCTCTATGGGACTAACATCGAAATCGCAAAAAGAAAATTGATGTCCCATTCCATACAAATGGCTCGAGTAAGATTGCAGTTTTGTATGGAAGAATTGATTTCTTTTCGCTATTTCGATGTTTGGGCTATAGAGAAAGTTGTTCAGTTTGACGGTCTGATCATCCTCTCAAAAAAGTGTCAGCATGTTAAGAAGGAGCCTATATTATACAATGGCTACGGAACCCTATCATGGGCGTGTCCGACACGGTCTTGGCCGATTTTTAGTTTACGTTCATTTGTTAACAACTTCACTAAACTATTATAAAATCGAAGTGCAAAAATGTCTTCAATAAAATTCCAAAAACATTAAACTAAGCGGTATATTTACATTCTAACGGTAAACCAAGTTTATTAGTTTTATTACATAACATTCGATTGATGATAACGTTTATACAAAAAGGCTAGCCGGTTCAATTAGGCGGATGCCAATGACTTCTTTATGAGTCTTCATGATAATCTGCGGGCTTTGGACCACAAAATTTTATACAAAAATCGTAAGGGTATATTCTCAAAAACCCCAACTTTCAGGGACATTGTTTTCAGTGATATACTATTGCAAATCCAGTGTATTATATTGATAATAAAAGATCCTCCTTTACTTAAAAATCAAATGAATCGTTTTTTTGTACGTTTTATACAAAGACATATATATTACTAGCGTAAGGACATGGCCTATAAGCTTGACTATTGTCCCCAGTTCGTTGGCTCTAAAATGCAAGGAAAAATGTCAGTTTAGAGCACTACAACGATCAAAGAAAATATATGACATGATATAGTTCGTATACGAGTTATGACGGATGGCGCAAATTATTGTTTCTATGAAGAAGGTTTTTGTAAAATATTCTGACGGGCCTATCCTTACGCTAGTAATATATAAATCTATGGTTTTATATAATTTATTTTAGGAATCGCGTAAAATCCGGACACTGTTTTTCGAAAAATTGGGTTACTTTAGGAACATTTTTAGAAGATTATGTTACACGGTTAAATTTACAGCTTACGTAAAAAGAAAGATAATATAAATATAAAAAAACTAATGAATCGATTTTTTGAAATACGATTAGAAAAGACACAACATTTTTGAAATATTTTAGTAAAAATGGAACAGTCTGATTACCATACAAAATGGCGAACAAATTCAATCTTTGACATCTTTTGACAACTGCAAACCTCTACTTGTTTCTGATTTTTTCCATAGTACGGCAAGTGATGACGTCACAAACGAAAATATACCCTTTAAGACACCCTAAGAGGACAATGAAGCTGGGAATCTCCGTACAAAAACCGAAATTTTTTTACCCAAATGAATCGTTGTAGAAATGTATGGTTTAGTTGTCATTTGATTCAATAAGGTTTATAGATTTCGATTCACCTTTCTTTATTTTTGCGAATCAAATTATTTTGGGAGTCCATACCTCTCCGCAATGGGGGTCCGGGTTCGAATCCGCACGGACAATATGCCATGTACCAATGAGTTTTTCGTCACAACATCGTGAGGAAACCTGCATACACTGAAGAAGAAATTCTGATGTGTAAGTATGTGAAGTCTACCAACCCGCATTGGGCACGCGTGGTGGACTAATGCCCATACACCCTCCTTGAGGGTAGGCCTGTGCCCTGCAGTGGGACGTTGATAGGCTGATGATGATGATGAAATTATTTTGGCATCACTATGCTTGAATTGCTCATATCAAAAAAAAAATCTTTTTATTAAAAATAATATCCCGTAGATTTCTGACGTCATTTTTCGACTCTACCACCGCGTCGGAAAGTGTTCCGTTGTAGAGAAAATGCGGCAGAAACTCTACAACACACATCTTTTAAATAAAACCAAATTTTCATAATACAATAATTATACATAGTGCAACATTGTCAAGACCAAACAGCTACTCTGGTAATGTATCATACATTAAATAACCATTGCTTATCAGCCGATAGACATCCACTGCTGGACATAGGCCTCCCCCAAAATGGGGGGATTTGCTATAATCGCCACGCTTGGCAGGCGGGTTGGCGATCGCAGTTGGATTGAATGTGTGTACTCAGAGGATGCTGCTGCCCATCCTCCGGTAGATCCCTTAGTCGCCTTTTACGACACCCACGGGAGGAAATGGGGTGGTGCTCTCTCTTTTAATTGAGGTCAATGTACACAATATAATAAAAATTCACAAAAAAATATAAAGGATTGATAAAATGTTTTCAGTTTATTTTATGCAGATTGGCAGCTTGGTAATCATTTCCAATAGGTACCAAATCTCCACTTACTCCAAGAACGTTGACTTCCATCTTGATATATCTAACTCAAGCTTTTTTCCCATTAACCATGAAAAAAGTAACAACCTATTACACAAGTTTAGTTACATAATAAAAACTAACCGATTAAGATCACGCCCGATCATCGGCATGGATCCAATACTACTTCTTACGAGACCCCAAGAATCAAGTTAATATGAAACTTATGTTTTAGATGGTAGGGGTTATGTAGAGGCTTCTTTCGTGGTAACTTAGAGTGATGTGTCTAGAATACGATATAGACTATAAATTTTTATGGGTACAAGAACAGTCGATCGATTTTAATCTTTGAAAATGTTGGTGTTATGTTCTTTTTAGGTATTGAGTAGTTTATCGTAGATTCATTGGGTTTGCAGATAGATTCTACGATCTTTGTAAAGAAAGGTCAAAGTCATGGGTCAATCATTTATATCATTTAAAAATATGTTTTATGTTCTTTCTTGAAAACTTTGAATACTGAGCTCGATTATGATGAACGAATTAAAAACTAAATGTTACCACAGATTATTTAATAGTTGATGTTACTCTAAACTAAAAACCACATCCTGATTGGTTCAGTATTGTATGCTAAAACAGGTAAAAATTCTAAAGATGATCTAGATGCATTCTGTTCTATTACATAGTCTCATATATTTTCGATAAACAGTTACTTACTTACACAATATAATGGCTGTTCTTAACATGCTGATGGTTTTTTAAGGCTACTCCTCCCATCTGCAAGGCTCTCTTTCTTACAAGCAAACTTTTGCAATTAGCCATCCCGCTTCAATTGCGCGGCTCCGGTCAGAATTTTCCGTTTTCTTTGAAAACCTGTATGATTTTTTATGAATTTTCAAAAAATAAGGAAACCACATCATTTTATATTGTATTGTAAAGAATATTGTAAATTTTCATATTCTTCTGATCAACAATGTAAGAGTAAAACGGTTACAACTGGAAAAAAAGAGGTGACTTTGGAGTCGTTTTTCTTCAGTTTTATTAATTAAAATAGATTTCGAGAAAAACCACATCACTTCTCATATCCTGTAGATTGTTCAGTTTTGTTTTCTGCTTAAAAAGTGCCATAGTTAATGTATAAAATGGTTACAAAGTTACTCAAAACCGGGCGGACGCCCCTTAAGCAAATTAATTGACCATCCAACTGAACAACGGGAAAAACGTCGAAAAGGCAAAAAAAACGGTTGTTCCATACAAAACTACATCGTATGACCCAAGTGTGGGACTGATAAATGATCATCCTATAAAAAACCGTCAGTATATTATTAAGTGGACACTGTATAGGTTGATTTGTTTGCTTTCATAATTATTTAAATAAGTATATTTCTTCATTTTCAGGTAACCATCACAGCCCCTTACATAGGTACAGTATAATAGATGTATACATACACATTATTAAGATCATTACCTATTCAAAAAGAATATTCGATTAACTAACGCGGAATTCTTCAAATCCCTAAACCTAAACCGAATAGACCTAAACAGTATCGTTACTAATAATAATAAACAAAGCCCGTAATCTGCAAGGCTCGTTTGTCCAGTCATCTGACTAACGGAACAATTAAATATATTTCACCACCAAATCTGTAAGTAATGAATCACTTGCTGACCAACGCGGTACGGTATGAATATAAATCATTAGATACTGGGCTGGAACCAGTGATATCATCGTTATATCAGCCGATAAACGTCCACTGCTGGACATAGGCCTCCCCCAAGGATCGCTACAACGACCGGTCCTGCGCTGCCCTCATCCAACGGGTTCCCGCCGCCTTCACCAGGTCGTCGGTGCATCTTGTGGGAGGCCTACCAACGCTGCGCTTTACAGTACGCTGTGGAGAACTCTTCCACCAGAAATAGTAATATGACCGAGTGCAATTTCTTAGAAGAAGACGTCACTATATGGTGAAGTAGAGAGAACAGATGCAGAAGGTTGTTAAGATAATTTATTTACTTCACAATTTGTGTACATAAGATAATTAACTATAATAAAACGCACATTTCTAATTGATTCGACCAGTGCCTAGAAAAAAAGGGGGTAGAAAGAGAGAAAGAAAGACCATAGTTACTGATTAAGTATACGTTGATAAATTAATTTAAAATTATAACCAAAAAATAAACAAAGCAGGACCGATTTGAGCATAGGAGCATACCTACACAAATATCGAAAAGAATTGCTTCCAAATTAATATAAACTCTAGTACTGTTGCCACCACCATATAGGATTAAATAGTCTGGAAGAGGGGGAGATAATACAGGGCAAAAAATATATAGAATTGGGAAACGATGGCTGTCCACCAGAGATGTGCGTATAGTGTAATGTAGTTATACCTTAATCGCCTCGTTAAATAAAATAAATTCCATTTTATTTAACAATGCAATTGTTATGCCAACCGTACAGACTGTCTCTAGCAGGATTCTGAGTTATAAATTGCTTTGTATTGTGAATTCCATTAACTAACTTTAACTACAATACATCTCAATCCAAAGTTGTCCTTTCATGCATTTGTTAGATTTTAGGGTTGTATCGTTCTATCAATTAATTAATAACAACAAACAATTTAAATCTAATTCAAAACTAAACGTAGAATATAATAATATACCTAAAGTTTTTTTTAAATTCGCATCTACACCACAACTTTTTAACCAATAGAAAAAATGGTATTCAGATAATTAAACAATTTTCCTTAGGAGCAGGGGTCGAAAAAGAAGAAAACCTAGACCTCCAATAGAAAATTTTACTTTTTTATAGATGGTCCAAAATTGTTCTCGTTTTTCGAACCATGTTCCTTAGGGAAAGTTGTTCAGTTAAGCCGTCAGCAAATTAAGAAGGACTCTACACTACAATATCCAAAACATCTATACTCCATTCCAGATAGGGGCGAAAAGAAGGTAAAAAAGATTCTTTATAGTACACACTTTAAAGAAATTATGAATATTGTATCAAACAACAAAATGGCGATGTTGAAAGACCTAAAGAAGCAGTGGTGCACACATGTGGTTCGCCTTTGTTTCAATGAAGCTTTTTTAAAGACAGTTATGAAAAAAATCCGTCAGGTGGCGCTAGTAGTAGCCATATTGACAATTTGAAAAAAACATCTTTAAAAATTCTAAAAAATTTTACTAAAATTATTACGACTTCATTTAAATCGTTATGATCGTCATCGTATTATTAATGTATGAATAAATTTGTCTCTAAACTTGGAAATCTAGGAAAATACGTTTGGCAAGCATTAGTTTATTACTGTGGCAATTTTTTTTAACCGACTTCAAAAAAAGGAGGAGGTTCTATGTTCGGCTGTATGTATTTTTTTTAATGTATGTTCACAGATATTTTCGTCAATTGTGAACCAATTTAAAATATTATTTTTTTTGTTTGAAAGGGTATACTCCCGAGGTGGTCCCATTTTTTTTAACCGACTTCAAAAAAAGGAGGAGGTTCTATGTTCGGCTGTATGTTTTTTTTTTAATGTATGTTCACCGATATTTTCGTCAATTGTGAACCAATTTAAAAAATTATTTTTTTGTTTGAAAGGGAATACTCTCGAGGTGGTCCCATTTTAATTTTGTGAAGATCTGATGACGCACTTCGGAGCTACACAATAGAACTCCTCAAAAGTTGACAGCAAATCGTCTGCGATTGAACCATTTGCCTCGTTTCAATGTACCCTTTGCGTATATAACTGATATCTGAATCGAACTAACATATTTAATCACTGAAAGTTATGAAGTAAAATTTTTTTTACAAAAAAAGTAAAAACCGACTTTAAAAGTAAAAAAGTAAGAAATAATATTTCAGCCTATGACTTTTACGTTTAAATCTACAGGGTGTAACAAAACACCCTAGAAATACTTAAGGGGGTGCTTCAGACCATCAAACTTAACAACTTTCACTATGGGGCTAACGTAGAGAAACAATAAAAAAAATCACCCGCCACGTACATTTTAGTCGAGTCGGTACTGCAGTTTTGTATGGGACAGCTGATTTTTTTATTTTTTCTCGATGTTGGCCCCATAGTGAAAGTTGTTCAGTTTGATGGTCTGAAACACCCCCTTAAGTATTACTAGGGTATTCTGTTACACCCTGTATAAGGAAATTAATTTGTTTTATTTTTTACTTTTGAAGTCGGTTTTTACTTTTTTTGTAAAAAAAATTTATTTACCAAAACGCCTCATTGATATAATCAAAGAACATTATAAGGGGGTTTAGAAATGCAAAGTAGCGCTTTTGCTCAGGAGACGACTGTCACCACGTATCTTCCCACTCACGCTGCTACAACTACTTATGCCCGCACCACGCCGCGCACCTTATGCAAATCATTGCATAACCGTGTGGCACGCGTTCCATGCCTAATTTGCACTTCTAACTTCTCTTATAATGTTCTGTGGATGTAATCGTCACGAGATAATGATGACAATTAGGCGGCAGACTACAGAAGACTAATAGGTTTTTATTCACACACGCTGGACGCAAGACGGAGCGTCATACGGCAGCCAGTCATTTGTGAAGCAAGGAGTTGTATGAAACCGTACTTAGGAGCATACACGGTGACGCATTGCCATTGCGTCAATTCAGCAGCCGTCACCGCGGCGACGTCGCATGGTATGGCACACGGGTGATGCAGTGACGTGCGTAATTTTGCCAGCAGATAAACCATAAAGTGACCTGAAGCTCTGCATTTTCGATTAAAATTATGAAACATTGTAACATATTGTAGACTAATTGCTGCAAAAGGAAAATAAATAAGGTAGTTTCTGACCAATCGCAAATTTAAATATACCTATTAGAAAAATGTATGGTTTCTCCGATCTTCGAACACGAATCTAAAGTCAGAAACTCAGATAAGTGGCCGCCATCTTGAACTTTTTGTTTTTCAACCGATTGCTCCCGAAATCGATATCTGGGGGTTTCTGCGATCTCTGAACACGAATCTAAAGGCAGAAATTCGGAAAAGTGGCCGCCATCTTGAACTTTTTGTTTTTCGACCGATTGGTTCCAAAATCGATATCTGGAGGTTTTTGCCATCTCCAAACATGACTATAAAGTCAAAAATTCAAAAAAGTGGCCGCCATATTGAACTTTTTTGTTCTTCAATCTATTACTTCCAAAATCGATATCTGGGGGTTTCTGCAATTTCCGAACACGAATCTAAAGTCAGAAATTCGGAAAAGTGGCCGCCATCTTGAACTTATTTGTTTTTTAATTGATTACTTCCAAAACCGATATGTAGGGGTTTCTGTGGTCACCAAACACAGGTCCGAAGTCAACATTCAGAAAAGTGCCCGCCTTCTTGAACTTTTTTGCTTTACAACCGATTGCTTCCAAGATCGATATCTGGGGGTTCCTGCGATCTATTAGCATGAATCTGATATCAGAAATCAGAGAATTGGAAGGAAAACAAATAAGGTAAAAAACAAATAAGATTATCTTGAATTTAATTGTTTGTTAACTGACTGCTTCCAAAATAGATATGTCATTCCAAATCTCCGGAAAAGTACCAGATGGCGGCCACTTTTCTAAATTTTGGACTTTAGATTCATGTTCGGAGATCGCAGAAACCCCCAGATATATCGATCTTGGAAGCAATCGGTTGTAAAGCAAAAAAGTTCAAGATGGCGGCCGCTTTTTGAATTTTTGACTTCAGATTCGTGGTTGAAGATGGCAGAAAACCCCAGATATCGATTTTGGAAGCAATCGGTTGAAAAAAAAAAAGTTCAAGATGGCGGCCACTTTTTGGAATTTTTGACTTAAGATTCGTGTTTGGAGTTGGCAGAAACCCCCAGATATCAATTTTGGAAGCAATCGGATGAAAAACAAAAAGGTTCAAGATGGCGGCCACTTTTTTAAATTTTTGACTTCAGATTCGTGTTTGGAGATGGCAGAAACCCCCAGATATCGATTTTGGAAGCAATCGGTTGAAAAACAAAAAAATTCAAGATCGCGGCCGCTTTTTTTAATTTTTGACTTCAGATTCGTGTTTGGAGATGGCAGAAACCCCCAGATATCGATTTTGGAAGTAATAGATTGAAAAACAAAACGGGTCAAGATGGCGGCCACTTTTCTGAATTTCTGACGGATTCGATTGAGTGCGTCCATACCACATCACACTACCGGCAACGCTCTGCGCGACGCAAGTAATACCAAATAATATTGATGTTACAAGCAGACGGATTAAATTCCAATGATTTCTGCAACTGCATTTTTGGGAAAAAAAATTGTTACAAATTTGAGTTTGCTTGAGACATTTTAAGTGATATTAGCTGATACCGACTTGATCTATTTTAAGATGTATTTTATTAAGGCTTAAGAAGAACTCGTTTAATACGTCTTCAAAATCGATTGTCAGCGCGGTTTATTAATACGGAATAACGGACATTAGTGAGCACCGGTGGCGTAGCGTGAGTGTCTCATACTCATGATACTTAACAATTTTAACTAAGAAACCTAAATAAAATTCATAAAAAATTGTTTGGTCTTCCTATAGTAAATGCAAGCAGCTGATCCAACATTTGTATGAAAAGTTGAAATTTTCATACAAACGTTAGATCAGATGACTGAATTTTGCGGATTTCCTATAGGTTTCTTCAGAAACGTATTTCAGTGTCATGGATACAATCACACCTTAAAGTAATGCAACTGTTTACCCTAACACCCTGTGGTTCAGTCAGAGCTCAATCAATTAATATTTTTGCCACCTCTGGTAAAGTGCCGCCCGGACCCCGGTGCCCGGGGCATTTGCCCCCCCTCGCTATGCTACTAGTGAGTACATACATAACAGACGTTTTCTTATTTTTCCATCAACTCCGATAGAGTGAACTAAAATGTGCCTAAGTATGTGAGTATACCCGGTGTCAGCGCTTTAGTTCTAATAAATGCCAGTGCGCTACAGACTATTGGCTGTTTCACTCGCTATCCCTAATTCTTATATTCATCAGTCATCAAACACTGACATAAGTGATTCGATTTTTTTATAAAATGATCACGGTCTGAAAAGGTTTCGTAGCCCTGATTCTGTGATCTTCTTTTTTTCGTCTTTAATAAAAATGGAGTATAGACATCCAAAATTTTACATTCATAATATGGTATGATTAGTTTGGCACTATCCGTGTGGTGACGGCTAAGAATAGCACCACCCCATTTCCTCCCGTGGGTGTCGTAAAAGGCGACTAAGGGATCTACCGGAGCGGAGGATGGGCAGCAGCATCCTCCGAGTACACACGTTCAATCCAACTGCGATCGCCAACCCGCCTGCCAAGCGTGGCGATTATGGCAAATCCCCCCTTTTTGGGGGAGGCTTATGTCCAGCAGTGGACGTCTATCGGCTGATATGATGATGATGATGATGAGTTTAGCACTAAAAATACAGTCAATGCGGAAGAAAATGTAATTCAATATTCTACCAACAAATATTCGCCAGAAACATAATAAAAGGAGTTATAACCAGTACACCATTTTTGTCCTTATAATCCTGGTTTTCTGGCGTATTGCCCGCACTAGATACCAAATACATTCGTTACTTATACTTAGAAATATTGTTAGAACAATCAGAAAATTGTGTTGGGGCCAAAAATACGTTATAGCAAACTAAATGTTTATGTTACTGAGTTTTCTGGCCGTTATAAAAAAAAAGCTTCATTTTTAATTTATTATATTTTTCTCAAAGATTTAAATACACAGGGTGTTACAAAACACCCTAGTAATACTTAAGGGGGTGCTGCAGACCATCAAACTGAACAACTTTCTCTATTGAGCCAACATCGAAATCGAGAAAAAAAAAATCCGCTCTTTCATACAAAACTGCAGTACCGTCTCGACTCAAATGTATGGGACGGCAGATTTTTTTTATTTTTTCTCGACGTTGGCTCCATAGTGAAAGTTGTTCAGATTTATGGTCTGAAGCACCCCCTTAAGTATTACTAGGGTGTTTTTTTACACCCTGTATGTCAACCGTTGAACAAGATTATTAAAAATATGTAGGTCAGTTACATTATACATGGTCCATTTTTAGTGAAAGCCAATTTTCCCAAATATTTGCAATTATTTTGGAAGAATTTAAAATCGGTAAGTAATTTAAAAATAAGCATATAAATAACTTATGCAGAATATCCACAATTCACTAGTATTGCCCAAACTCTACCGTCTATAGGTAATTTTAAACATCTGAAATACAAATTAAAGATTGAAAAAGTCGGGTGGCGTGCAGGATTCGAACCCACGACCTGCCTTTCCGGGGCATGCTCCTCTTCAACAGAGCTGTCGGCGCCCCGCAGGCCACTACGAAATTTTCAATCTATATTATCGTCTTTAAGTAACGGCAAGGCATGTCGTGGGTATCTAGTAATAGATACTCTTTATTATACTGTGTCGTGGGTTCGAATTCGAATCCCGCTCGCCGCTCGACTTTTTCAATCTT
The DNA here is from genome assembly GCA_922987775.1 of Agonopterix subpropinquella. Lineage (NCBI taxonomy): Eukaryota > Metazoa > Arthropoda > Insecta > Lepidoptera > Depressariidae > Agonopterix > Agonopterix subpropinquella. The sequence continues at coordinate 2,862,800 of OV277714.1, forward strand.
TAATTTGATTAAGCTAACATGGCAGTCATGTAAAATCAATAAATTCGATCTTAAATACTTTTAATTTGTTTCTTATTGAATGAAAAAGTTAGCCGTCACAGGACGCCCGGCAGAAGTGAAACTTCTGCAGGTGTCTTATTTAAATTTCGAACTTCCGTCACACGAAAAGGTTGCGGATCAGAATTGAAAAGCCCTCCCATAAAAAGTTTCACTTCAAAAACTTGAAAAAATGTCATCATCATCTTATTTAAGAGCTACGCTCTTGTCGGTGGAGTATTCGCCAATCCTGTCTATTTTCCTCTAGTGTCTTGAGTTCTTGATACGACACGACATCAACCTTTTCCTTCACTTGGGCTAGATAACTCTGTCTAGGTCTTCCTCTGCCTCTCTTCCCCTCTATCTTCCCTTCCAGTATGGTTTTAAAGAAGTTGTCGTGAAAAAATGTACATGAGTACAATAAGGTGTCAATAATGAAAGAAGGAAAACCGTAATCGTCGCAGCCGAAATCTGCATGGTATCGCCCCGGCAGCTTCTTCCAACATCAAAGCAGCCACGATGACGACTCCGGTATATATCTGCAGCCTGGACAGAAAGACGACTGCGGACGACATCCTAAGTCACCTCAGCACCAGGTTCTCTACTAAGGATGGCGGGCCTCTCCCGGCGAGGGTACGGGAACTGAAGAGCAGGTCTACAGACTTCAAGGCCTTCAAGCTCCGGGTCCCAGTCGCTCACCTGAAGACGTTCCTGCTCCCTGAAGTGTGGCCTACCGGAGTCGTGTTTAGACGCTTTAGGGAAGCGAGAAAAATAATCCCTAGGGAGTGTTAAGTGTTTATATTAAGTTATATTTTTATTTATTTTAGTATAAGGTATATATAATATGGGCCCGTAATAATTTTATATTGTACTGTTGCCAGAATCAAATAAAAAAAAATAATAAAATAATAATAATTAAAGGAAGTTAAAACCACCTTTGTTGCTTTAGTGACAAGTGACACGAGTCAAGGTATCCGCTGCCGTGTCGACATCAATGGACAACTTTGTATACTACTATCAAACCAACGCGGCCTGCGGTCCCTGATAGTCATGATTTCTAAAAGATAAGATGACGACGAATCTGGTGATATAGCCATATCACGCGGCAACATGCTACTGTGGCTGTTTTCTTACTCAAACGTGAATTATAATAGTGCCAGCGGAATATACAACGTGTTAATGAATTAGCGCAAAACCTCATACACCCCAACTGATTTATAACAAAATAATTAGATTGCAACAATAATTTCATTATTTTGATAGTTAAACTTTAAAGTTATTCGCATTTTTTAATTTTATTTTATTTATTTTAAGTTTTGAGGCAAAAATGGTTCGTTATCATTTCAGTAGGGCTACCATGAGTTGCTATAGTAAATTCATTAAACGCAACTAAATTCGTTTTCGTAAATTATTTGTATTGAATTCAGTACAGCGCCTCTGGCGGATAGTTATGTAACTAAAATTTGACTAAAATCCGCACCATGAGTTGCTGTAGTTGACTATCGCCGTTAATGTAACTAAAATGACACTACACTTATTGTAGTTCCCATACAATTTCGGCACCATGAGTTACATATTTGACAGATGTCATAGTAATTTACTATAACGAAAGTAGTTGCGGCTGTCACCTAAATTTTTCTCCGTGAAACAGTTTTATTTGTTGAGTTTTTTTTTCAAATATGTCTACAAGAGTATATTTTGCTTGGAGAATGTTAGCAGAAGCTGAATCTGAGGACGAATGGAATATGCAAAGGAGCTACAGTGTTCATTTGCGCGCACAAAGTCAAAAGGACCCTTTTCGCCCCCTCACCTCGTGAAATTCATTAAGTGTGCAGTATAACAACTGAGGGTACTGATGGGGCTGCCAATGTTCCGTAGTGCTTCCAATATGTTTACGGAGGCGCACAGTGATGGGTTCCACGCGATAATGCAAAAGCTGTGCATCTCTGCTGGGCCGTTTGCGCTGCAGCCCTAATAGCCACAACCTGCGCGCGTTGGCAGACATATGGTACTCCCCAATGCTGCAACAATGGGTGCGCTTGCATGCCACCTTGTAACTACCCACATCATTGTTTGATAGGGAATCTTTTGTTATTATTGTTTTTCAGGGATCCGTTTTTATTATTACCTATTACTAAGCCTACATTGTCCGTCCGTGCGCCCGTCAGTCCCTTTGTTCTACCTATTTCGGGCTGTAACTTATGAACCGTAAAAGCTAGTTAGTTGAAATTTTCACGGAATATGCGTTATTGCGGCGGATTTGCTAACAAATAATAAAAATGACAAAAAGTTTAAAATTAAGGGGGGTCCTCATACAAGAGACTAGTTTTTATCAACGTTTCGCTCAATCGTAAAAACTGTAATAGGTGCAAGTATCAAACTTGGTGTGATTATAGAGCAAACTCTACAATTTATAACAACTAATAATAAAAACCGGCCAAGTGTGAGTCGGTCTCGTGCTAAAGGTTCCGGAGAAAAAAATGTTTTTGTATGTTGGTGGTGTGGTACGGAACCCTCGGTGCGCGAGTAGCCTGACTGGTACTTGACCGGATTTATTTATTTATAACTAAAATAGTTTGTAAGATCATTGTTTTACTAACATTACTTATATGCATATGGGTTATCTGAATAATAATTTAATTTTTTATTTAATTTAGACTTTCCTATTAAATAAATGACTTATTATTATAGATAAAAGTTTTATTATTTTACATACGATAAAAAGAGCATTATATGCGTTTCCACCAAATCACTCAAAATGCAAATGGTGCTAAGTCTCACAAAGTCACGCCATAGATCAAACTGTGATTCACTGCACCTTATTTTCTTTTTGTCTTTTTGATTGCAAGTCCAGCTAGATTCTGCTACTGCTACTTTAAATCTTCTTCTCTTCCTGTCACTGTGGGGTATATTTAGGGCTTGGATAATAGCTCTCCACCGGTTGCGATCTTGGACAGCACTGTAGATATCCCCTCAGGTCATGTTAAGGCTTTTGGCTTCAACTTTCACCGAGCGGCGGCGCCAGGTTATTTTAGGACAGCCTCTATTTCGTTTGCCTGGTGGGGGTGGGTGTCATGGATGGGTGATCGTCTCCTTAATGCATGGCCTAGCTACTGCCTTCAGGCAAGGATCACTTTCTCTATACACTGCTCACTCGTCCGTCTCCATAACTCCTCGTTTGAGATGGTGTTTGTTAAGAAGATCTTCAAGATTTGCCTGATGCATTTATTTTGTTGATGAAAACTTGGAGTCTGTCATAATATTCTTGCGAAATAAATTGAAATTGAACTATAAATAAAATTTCAATCAAAACACATAACACTCACAGATCACTATATAATTGTACTTAAAACGTAGTGATTATATTCTCTTTGATTGTACTGACATAACACTGTTAGAATGAAAACGTAAAAAACTCCATGCAATGCTTACAGTAACAAACCTTTTTAAGGCCTATGGGTAATTTTTGTATGGAAGGTGGAGTCTTTTTTTTTTTGAAGCGGCCAGTTACCAAATATTGCAGATATTTTAGGGCTATTATTACCTTACATTATTATCAAAAAAAATTGTCCTACGGTGTAACGTTTCGGAGATATTTAATGTTAAAGTTTTAAAAAAATCACTCTAAAAAGCTCATTAATTGTTACCCATTTAGGTTTCTTTACTACTTTATTTGTTTTTATAGCCCAGAATTATTAGTTTTACCCACTTAAGTACCCACAATATTTAGTTCGTGACCGTATCAGTGTAGAAACTTATACTAATTTAAACGAGCGACCGCAAATTAGCGAGGATTGCGATGCATTCCTGCACAAAATATGCGTGATGAAGTCACAAATAATTAGAACTAATAATTCTGGGCTATAAAAACAAATAAAGTGGTAAAAAAACCTAAATGAGTAACTTTTAATGATCTTATTAGAGTGATTTTTTAAAACTTTAATATTAAATATCTCCGAAACATTACACCGTAGGACCATTTTTTTTTAATAATAATGTAAGCAAAATGTAAGGTAATAATAGCCCTAAAATACCCACAACATTTGGTAACTGGCTGCATGAAAAAAAAAGACGCCAATATTACCCATACTCCTTTTCGTATTACTTTATGGTATTAACACAATACTTTTTAAATTGCCTTTTTTTGGCTTTGATCTAAGAGGAAGGAGCAAGAAGGTTGAAATTTGGGAAAAAATTTCAACCTTCTTGGAAAGGAGTCTCTTTATTCCAAACCAAAGAGACTCCTTCCTGTTAGACTTTGATGCAATAAGTCGTAATAGTGAAGACGTTGAGCGAATAGATAACATATAATTCGCACCATGAGTTTCATCGCACGCAACGAAAATCGTTACGTATAGACGACAGGCACTATAGCTCATGGCGTTCCATGACTCACTTCACACTTATCGATGTGTCTCTTTCTAATTGCCTATTAGAAACAAGGATAGCAAAACTGGCCAAAATCTTTTGAACCCAAGCCAAAAAAAGTAAATTTAACCCTAGAGTGCTCGCGCTATGAGCATTTTGCCGCCCGCGTCAAAAAATTAATTGTATTTTGTAAACGATGCATTTGTAAAAGTCAAGCGTCCCAGTAGCTGCCCCTACATATCTCACCTCCCCATTTTAGAAATTAGAAGAAATTGAGTGCGCGGGTTACCTCACGAAGAAAGGGTTGTTGTAGGTGTGTCGCGTTTGGCGGCAAATTACTCACTGCGCGACTACGCTCGTAAGTAAAATTCATTTATGGTTTTTTACAGTACGTTTAATTATTATTAGTTTCATCGTGTTTGTTGTTTTTTTGATGTAAATATAATAATAATATATTTATTTACGTTATTTTGTCTAATTATTGGGTGTTTTTGTTTTAATTAGTTGATTTAAAAAAATAGGTGAATGATGTTGGAGGTATAAAAAGTCGATACTAATACTTAGCATGTTACAGAAACCAATGAGAAATTGATTTTTACCATCGGAACATCTGAAAATACCCTCAGAAAGAGAAGGTATAATATGAGCAGTGGTCCATCCAAGACAAATAGAAGGACCAAAAAAGAGTGCAATAGATGCGCAAAGTTACTGTGCAACGAACACTTCATGTACACACGGCGACACATCAGGTTACGCACCCCATAAACCCATAACTACACTACGTACAAAACACAAAATAGTGCGGTAGAGAGCCTGCATAGACGCGGCTGCCGGCGCGGGCGCAGCGTGCTGTGAGACGAAACAACAACAACATACCGCACCCTTTCGCATGATTCGCAACGTTCAACGTCTAATAGTTCAAAGTCCAAACAGGGTAACCTGACCTGTTGCCGTGTGTACTATCGGGGACTTTTCCGCCTGACCACTTAAGAAAAAAGTCGCATAATTTCGCCCAAAATTTATTGTTTGGAAACTATTATTAATTGGTCTATTCATCAATAGGGCGGTTTAAGATATCGCTTTTATTTTTTAGTATGCAAGCAAAAATGAGCCTAGTGGTGGTCAGGCGGAAAAGTCCGCGATAGTACATGTGTCAGGACTATTTTACTGAAACACATGCCGTAGATGAAGAAAACATTTAATTTTCTTATTAGGCTTAAATATTTTTTATTTTATGCGTATTGAGATAAAGATGTTACTAAAATTCAAGAAAGGACATCATCGGCATTTTATAAATTGTTGGTCCAAATGTGAAAGTGCCGGCCAACAAAAAATAATGCTATATTCTGTTAGAACTTGTCCGTCTAAGCATTTATTATTCCAAAAACCAAAAGGCACGTTAAAAATGTAAAATTTTATTTTATTTAAGTAGGTAGGTAGGTTGTAACATAAAAATCATTTTCTATATGAGCGGCAAAATGCTCCCCACGCGATCACTCGCGTTTCACGGCAGGGCGCGACTACTCTAGGGTTAAAACGTATTGTGTCAACACCATACATAACATATAGTACCTACGATTAAATCAAAGAGGTTCGTTACTATGTAAGCATGGCATTGTTTACGTTTTTAGAGTTCCGTACCCAAAGGGTAAAAACGGGACCCTATTAGGTACTAACGGTACTAAGCCTACGTTGTCCGTCCGTCCGTGCGTCCGTCCGTCCGTCCGTCCATCCGTCTGTCCGACCTATTTAGGGCTGTAACTTTTAAACCAAAAGAGCTAGTACTTAGTTGAAATTTTCACAGAATGTGCGTTTGCGGATTTTGCTAACAAATAATAAAAATGTCAAAAAGTTTAAAATTAAGAGGGGTTCTCAACAAGAAACTAGTTGTTATCAACGTTTTTTCTTCTCGCTCTATGGTAAAAACGGTAATATACAGGGTGTCCCGTAAACCGACTTCAACCCGGCGCATGCTGGTAGGTTAGGTCATGACTAAGCGGAATATCAAAATTTGGCTTTGGTAAAAGTGGCTTAGTTTTCGAGATATTGACAGTTTTAACACAGATACTGCATAGACAATTAATAGCGGGGTGCACTCAAAATAGTGAATAAGGTAAAGAGTTTCACGAATTTCATAAAACTGTCTTTATCTCGAAAACTAAGGACCATTTCCTAAAGTAAAATGTTGACAGACTGATTGATTGATTGACAGATATTTTTATTTTAGTGTATTCTGGTTAGGCATGAACTAACCTATCAGCATCCACCTGGTTGACGTCGGTTTACGGGACACCCTGTATGCAAGCGTCAAACTTTGTGTGATTATAGAGCAAACTCTACAGTATAACAAAAAAATAATAAAAACCGGCCAAGTGTGAGTCGGTCTCGCGATAAAGGTCCAGGAGTAAAAAAAATTTTTTTTACGTTAATATGTTGTAGTGGTGTGGTACGGAATCCTCGGCCTCGATGCGCGTATAGCCCGACTCGCACTTAACCGATTTCCAACAAATAGTTACCATGTCACGGAGAAAAATTAAGGTGACAGCCGCAACTACTTTCGTTGTAGTAAATTACTATGACATCCGTCAAATATGTAACTCATGGTGCCGAAATTTTATGGGAACTACAATAAGTGTAGTGTCGTTTTAGTTACATTAACGGCGATAGTCAACTACAGGAACTTTACTCATGGTGCAGATTTTAGTTACATAACTATCCGCCAGAGGCGCTGTATGGAATTTAATACAAATAATTTACGAAAACGAATAAAGTAGACATACTGCTATCCTTGTTTCTAATAGACAATAAGAAAGAGACACATCGATAAACGGGACCCTGTTTGTAATATCATTGTTATAACATTATTATGCATCTGAGTTATTTCAATAATAAATGATGTGATTTAATTTAATTAAGACTTACCTAATTTAATAAACGGCTGTATTATAGATAAAAGCTTTATTATTTACATACAACATACAATAATAAAAAGAACATTAAATGCGTTTTCACCAAATCACTCAAAATATGGAAGCATCGCCATCGGTACAATTTCGCGATTTGTACAATTCCATGAATGGTTCTAGAAGCATGTTACTGTTCTAACTATCACACAGTCACGCCATAGATCAAACTGTGATTCACTAGACCTCATCTCATCTTTTTGTCTTTTTGATTGTAAGTCCGGCTAGATTCTGCTATTTTAAATCTTCTCTTCCTGTCACCCCCAATTTAGGACTCTCCACCGGTTACGATCTTGGACAGCACTGTAGATATCCCATCAGGTCATGTTAAGGCTTTTGGCCTCAACTTCCACAGAGCGGCGGCGCCAGGTTATTTTAGGACGGCCTCTATTTCGTTTGCCAAGTGGGTGTCATGGATGGGTGATCATCAGGCCTCCTTAATGCATGGCCTAGCTACTGCCACTTTCGATTAAGGATCACTTTCTCTATACACTGCCATAGTGTAATCAAACTAGTGAGCGCGCTCGGCGGCCGCGACAGGCCAATCGTGCGCGGTGAGTGGAGGCCCGGGGGAAGCGTATCCTGGTACCAATTTACCTACGCGCGGTACCAATACTGCCGGTGCTTCACCCCCCAGCAAACCGCGCAAGCATAGATCCACCGCGACCGCTAAGCGCACCCACTATTGTTATAATTACGCTATGACACTGCTCACCCGTCCGTCTCCATAGCTCCTCGTTTGAGATAGTGATTGGTCAGAAGATCTTCAAGATTTGCCAGAGGCATTTGTTGATGAAAACTTGGAGCCTGTCTGTGACCGCTTTACGGATGAACCTAATGTAATGATACTATAAATGCGACTAGATAATCTGTGTGACAATGTCCGATATTAATAAATATCTTATTTTCTTAACATTCTTGCGAAAGAAATTTAAATTAATCTATAAAACCCGCTTCAATCAAAAACACATAACACTGTAAGAATGAAAACGTAAACAACTCCAGTGCAATGCTTACAGTAACAAACCTTTTTAATTTAAACGTATTACTTTACGGTATTGACACTATACTTTTTAAATTAGCTTTTTTTGGCTTGGACTCAAATTTTTTTTAGCTAATTCTGCTATCCTTGTTTCTAATAGGCAATAAGAAAGAGACACATCGATTAAGTGTGAAGTGAGTCATGGAACGCCATGAGCTACAGTGCCTGTCGTCTATACGTTAACGATTTTCGTTGCGTGCGATGAAACTCATGGTGCGAATTGTATGTTATCTATTCGCTCAACGTCTTCACTATTACGAATGTAGCCACGTCAGTTGATTTTACTATCACAACTCATGGTAGACGTACAGGACTGAAAGAAAGCGCTAACGTACTCATGGATACATTTTTATAATCTTGTTTTGGTAGTAAGTAGGGTGAGTGTGCCCGTGCGGTGGATTGTCATAGGGTAAAGTAAATTTAAAATTTTGCAAAAAATATTATTTAATATTTTGAAAAAAATTACCTATGTTGAAACCATGATAATTCGACTCAGCTCTCGATTCTAAACAAACTACTTTCTAGTTTTGCGTTAATTCACGTTATATTTTTTTTTAGTTTGAGCGGGTTGAATAAAAAGGCTGAAAGTTATGCCTTGATCATATCTTGAGAAGTGAGCGATGCCAGCTACTTCAGACTATAATAATGGGCAAAGTAAAGGACAAAAGTATTGTCGTGACTCGCAAACCTGAAAGAGTGGACCGGCATCGTCAGCGTCGAAGAGCTGTTTCGTTTGTCGAGAGATAGACAGGGATATGCAGAGCTGACTGCCAACCTCCAGCAATGGAGAGGAACCTGAGGAAGAAGAGTTGGAGTAAGAAAATCGAGACACTTTCGTGCTTTAGCCGACAAGATTAACTATAAATAAATAAATATCTTGGACAATGTCACACAAATTATCTAGTCACATTTAAAGTAGCAGAATCTAGCCTGGTCTTGTATTATGCTGACTAGACAACGATATAGAATACATGTATAGATACAAACATCCATGACTCGGGTACAAATATTCATATTCATCATACAAATATTTGTCCCTTACGGGATTCGAACCCGCGACCCTCGGCACAGCAGGCAGGTTCCCTACCGACTGTGCTACCGGGCCGTCTATGTAGATCTCTTTCGTGCTTCGACCTTTTCTCGAAGTATGAAGAGCTGGAATGTAGTGAACTTTGTGGTTGTACTCGTAAGATACCCGCGTTGATGGTCTGATGATGGAGCCGGAAGGTGGTCAATAGATCTCCTCGATGATATTATATTTCAATTCGCGCTTTAATTCCTCCATCGAAAATCCCGAATTTATAATATTATATTATACTAAATAGCTTCCAACCAATCCGCTCTAAGCTCTTAATTCAAACCAACCAATGAACGTTGCGCAATCTGTGACTAAGGCGAATTCCTGCGCATTGAAACAAGGTACAATAAAGCACAGATTAAAAAGATTACGATCAGTTATTAGCGGCCTGTAAGGGTTGATTATATTGTTGTAATCTAATTATTAAGGCTGGTCTCTTAATAGTTCTGTTGTGTCGATTGGTCATGATTTAATTACTCTACTTAATTATTTTTGTCATTGAGGCGCTCTCATTTGTAAAGTGGACCTTCGGCACAGTACAGGGTGTTATGATAAACAGTTGCATTACTTTAAGGGGTGATGAACACCCTGTATAAGAAAGAGTATCTTCTACATACAGCAATGCAATTCTCTAAGCACATACATCGTCGCAACTTTAAATTCGTCGTTGAAACATCGGCGAGCTGTCAAATTCGGTATTCACTATGGTTATGTCATGTGTCAAACTCATATAAAAACTTCCAACGATCTGAAGGATGCAAGAAGGATGTTACAATTTTGTGAGCTCATCGATGTTTTTGACAGTGATGTGACGCTTACTCCAGCACGGACACTCTTTTTTTTTTTATTAACTTTGGGTTTGCTCTTGACTTTAATCCTGTCCTCAGGACGAAGATGGGGTCGTAGATATAGTGAGCTTAAAGATGCCTATTCACTCGTACTTTAAAGGAATTCGGGTTGTAAGTAAACGGAAATACTGACGCAGGTAAGGCATTGCACTCCTTGGCTGTGCGCATTATAAAAGATTCAGAAAGGCGCTTGGTGCGGATATGTGGGATGTTAACCAAGAAGGGGTGATATCCCGCGGTGCGTCTGGAAGTCCGATAGTAGAAAGGGGAAGGTGGGATTAGCTCATGCAGCTCTTGGGAACACTCACCGAAGTACAATCTGTCTTGACTCCTTGCCCCCTACCAATTTTAACCTCCCTCTGGCAGGATAGTGGCGTAAAATTTTGTATTTTTTTTAAGATGTGTGTTGTAGAGTTTCTGGCCACATCTTCTCTACAACGGAACACCTTCCGACACGCGGTGGTATAGTCAAAATTGACGTGAAAAATAAGCTATCTTTGTGATATTATTGTCCTTTGGTATAAGAAATATACGATAATTATATTAAATATACAGGGTGTAAGTGACAGCCTAGCAAATACTGAAACGGTCAACTCAGACCATCATACTGAACCACTTTCTTATAGAGCCTACCTCAGGAAACGCGAAAAAAATCAGCTGTCCCATACAAAACTGCTCTACTTACCCGACTAAAATGTATGGGACAGCTGATTTTTTTTCGCGTTTCCTGAGGTAGGCTCCATAGGCTTTTTCAGTTTGATGGTCTGAGTTCACCGTTTCAATATATGCTAGGCTGTCACTTACACCCTGTATTAAATATACATTATCCCTTAGTCACCTTATTACGACTATGTAAAAACAGACATACAAGGTGTTAACGTGGTTAAATCGACCTAGGTTTTAACATATTACACCACACTATCTTAGTTGGTCTCGTTACGTCAAGAAGAAAACACGTCAAAGTTTTCTTTATAATCTCTTTCAAAGAAAAATAAAATAAAACAATAATGATAGAAAGTTGTGTTTTCTATGACCCACATTAAGATAAAGGCGGGTGCAGAACAGAGTGAAATTGTGCAACCGCGATTATGAGTGATTAGATGCGTGATAAGTCAGTTTACATGGGAAGTGAGGTGTTGAGATGACGATCTTGATGACAGTTGTTGATATGACAACTTTCTTAAAGCGATCGTGTGATAAGCGTGTTGTTGATAATAAATCTTTTTTGTAATCCTTTAATTTATTTGAAATAGCTTTTGACTTGATCTGCGTTGACTTTAAATTTAGCATCCAATGTATATCAAGAACTAATTCAATCAGTATGTCAAATTTCAACCAAATTCGTTCAACAATTTTTGCGGGATTAAGACAATAAATATTTAAATATGCATCGTCACAATCATTTACAATTTTTACAAACGGTAGGATAGGATAGTATTTTTTTATTCATTTCTATGTTATTCTAGTACCTATAGCTAAAATAATAACCACCAATTTAAAACTGCACATGTGGGCAACCACTTCCTATGCTAAATTACGTACTATCAATGTCAAATATTACTATGAAGTGCATAGATTTCATAACCTACATTTTGGTAAGTACTACACCTTAAAAACAACCATTGTACCCTACCCATGTAAACCAAGCAACAACTTTATGAGTGATTAGACGCTTTCTAGACACCCCCGCATGTATCCTAAGCTTTATAGAGCATTTAATAGTCTGTGGTAAACAATATTTAATCGATGTTAAATCGAATGGAAATCGATTTGGTATGACTCGATACTGAAATTCTTATTTCTCGGATAGTGTGGTTTTGAATGAATTTTAGTTGTATTGAAAAGGACAATTTACAAAGAAAAGTTATGGAATATTTTTATGGGCCAATAAATTGTTTTCTTTGTTTCTATTTGGTAAAAGCACTATCACAATAAAACAAGTGGTTTTTACTTCCAAATACCTTCACCTTATTAATGTTCATTAGCATCATTAAAAAGCGGTCACCAATAAAAATATCGGCCACAACTAACGTTGATAATAAGGCGAATATAACAGTAAATTTAGTTACTATAGAACGAAGGTGTCAGAGTTACAATGTGGGACGGCACGCGACAAGTTTAGTGCTCTGTTAAGGGTAAGCACTTACACTTCAAAAACCCTGAAAACCGATTCTATGGAATTTATAACTGTAATTATACAGATTGAAATTGATATCATTAGCATCCTTTTAAACTAAGAGTCTACCCATCAAACTGAACCACTTTTACTGTGGGAGCAAACACATCGGAGCAACGAAAAAATCAGATGTTCCATACTAAACTGCAATGCTTACCCGACTCAAATGTATAATATCTCTTCGAAAATGCACAACAAAAAAATGTAACCTTCCATTTAGAGTGAATTAAAATTATAAGTAACGAAAGTTACTAACCTAAACAATAATATCAAAAAATGTTGGTTATTAATAGTTATTATTGATTTTTAGAAGTTTTTGCTTTAATTTACGAGTACCTATTATGAGAGAATGCCTTGAACGATGCGCACTATACTCCAGTGCCGATTAGTCAGTACCGTACGCAAATTAATAATTCAAAAGGGATCTGACTTGACTTAACGAAAGAGTAAACTGCTCCATCAGGGGACTAGCTTGACGTCGTAACTTTTAGATTATCTGTGCCAATTGCTTGATGTAGCTTCCGAAGCATGAAAGCGCTCCAATTAAAGTAGATACAGACCACCTCCAAAGACTGAACAGACAGATAATGTTTTAACTTCGGTGAAACTATAGGTCGACCAGAATCTCACGAAATGAAAAAAGTAAAATAATATAGATTTTCTCATGGTAGTGTCAAAATGTAATCTATCTAGTCAAAGTACAGCCCTGTACAGACTGAGCCTTTTTGCACCGATAAAAACGTGCGTTTGTCTAAACCCCAGTGTTGCTTACTCTAAAATTTGATTTCCCTATTTTTCATCAGATTCTGGTCCACCTATAACTACGCCATGAACGCCTAATAATAATTTAAATATAAAATCATCAGTGACACAAAAATACTTGTGTGTGTCAGTCATCCCCTTTACACGCTCTTTACAAAGTGTGTAGTGTTAATTTCAAAACTTCACACCTTTGTTTATGTGTGATATTAAATTTAACTACTTTTCTTACAATAGAGGACAGTAAAGAAGATACTTTAGGCTTAGGACAGTTGGTAATAAAGTTCAGGATTGAATAATTTACGCTTTCATACCGGATATATGGACACAATAGTTTTATTAGAGAAAATAATATGATTAAGAATACCTACTTAGTGACTTATACAACGTGTTAATGAATTAACGCAAAACTAGAAAGTAGTTTAGAATCGAGAGCAGAATCGAATTATCATGGTTTCAACATAGGTAATTTTTTTCAAAATATTATTTAATTTGTAAAATTTTAAATTTACTGAACCCGATGTCAACCCGCCGGGCACACTCACCGTACTTACTAATAAAATAAGATTATTAAAATGTATCCATGAGTACGTTAACGCTTTCATTCATTGCTGAAATGATAACAAATCATTTTTGTCTCAAAACTTAAAATGCTAATAACTTTAAATGTTAACTATCAAAATAATGAAATTATTATTTCAATCTAATTATTTTGTTATAAATCAGTTGGGGTGTATGAGGTTTTGTGTTAATTTATTAACACGTTGTATATGATTTATAGTTATTATTGACATAAAATATAACAAAGAAGCGTGTTAGTAAAGTGTTCGAGATTTGTTCAAAGTCACTCAGCAAGCAATGGAGAGAGCTATGCTTGATGCTTGCTTGGGAATATTGATTGATTGATTGATATATTGATTGTTTCTCTGAGAGATCACATCAGGAATGCGGTGATACGTCAGAGAACTTAAGGCTATTCTACCGTTGGCGCGCTCCATACAAACGTAGTATGGTGATATTTTCAATACTATCCAATTAAAGTCCATGAAATTTTTCAAAAACAATCTAGTAACTAATTTCTATGTCGATGTCGGTATGAAGTCAGATTTTCGATAAAATTTATAGTTTTAAAGTTACAGTGCCACAAATATTTCCATACAAATCTTAAATTAATCCTAGCATTGAAACTGTATATTTAAACGAAAATCTGACTTCATACCGACATAGAGACGGCCCGGTAGCACAGTCGGTAGTGAACCTGTCTGCTGTGCCGAGGGTCGCGGGTTCGAATCCCGTAAGGGACAAATATTTGTATGATGAATATGAATATTTGTACCCGAGTCATGGATGTTTGTATCTATATATGTATTTATATCGTTGTCTAGTCATCATAATACAAGTCCAGGCTAGATTCTGGTACTTTAAATGTGACTAGATAATTTGTGTGACATTGTCCAAGATATTTATTTATTTTATTTTATAGAGATTTGTTACTTGATTGTTTTTGAAAAATTTCATTGACTTTAATTAGATAGTATTGAAAATATCGCCATACTACGTTTGTATGGAGCGCGCCAACGGTAGAATAGCCTTAAGTGGACATAACTTTGATGAAATTACAGTCTCTATATGTTTTATACCTGCACAAGGCCCTTCGTAAAATGATGGTGGTTTTTTTTAAGGGGATAATAATAAAACTAAACAACCCTCTCTTAGGGGCTAACAACGATACCGCGAAAAAATTATGTTCTAGTGAACCGTCTTTTTCCTCCGCGATTTTGATGTCAGTTCCATAGAGAAAGTGAATTATTATGAAAGTCAGGTGTGCGATTTTTTAATCTCATTCGCTGAGTTCAGCAGTTGAAAATGTCAAAATTACTGTGGAGATACGCATCTTTCTACTGCTGATCTGACTTTTCGAAAATCGCACCCCTGGAGTATGATTTTTGTATGTCAAATCAACAGTAAAAAGATCCATATTTCCATAGTAATTTCGACATTTACATCTGCTGAGTTCAACGCATGAGATTAAAAAATCGCACTCCTGATAAACAAAAAACAATCAGCATGATAAGAAGGTCCATGTATTTAGGTATCGTCATCATCATTATCATAATTTTTTTCGGCCGCATCTCTTTTCTACTTTCCATGAAAAGTCTACATTTTTGTCTGTTATATCATTTTGTATTAGTGTATGTTACAATGTTATTTGAGTTCCACAAACTATTTCATTTGATTTCTTAATTTCAACTTGAGTTCAACATGAGTCCTTAACACTTGCAAATATCTTCTTTATTTCACTAGGTAGGTAGGTAATTTATATGCAAATGTATCAAATACCAAGTATCCATTTTACGATCTTTGACGCATCAAAGATACTTACTAAAAACACAAAGAATACTGAACCTTAAATCTTTAGTACAAAAGCTAAATTCGTGACAAACTTTCATTGGAACTTCGTTTTATGTGACATTGAATGACCCTAATATTGACAAAGATGTTTTTTGCAGCTTCTAAAATTCCTTTAAAACCTTATGGCATTCGGTTAAGGTTGAATTTTAAAAGAACTGGGCTTTCTTAAGTGCTAATAGAAGATGGGAATACATGAATACTCATGTGACACGTAATTTTCCATGCATCTCAGTGAAATCATGACGAGAATTGAAAGGGAAATCGATGCAAGATATTTTTATACACAAATAACAATCAGGCCGCAAGACATCTCGAGATTTAAGAAGGTGTGATACCGGAAAAAGATTAAGATTAAAACTTTCGACTACGTCGACCGCCATACGTCATTCCGGTGGCTTCTCATTGTGATACTAAATCTATGTACACACGGCGACACATCAAGCTATACAAAACCAACATAAGCTGGCCGCGCTACGTTATGCGTTACTTGAACTACGCGCGGCCAGCTTATGTTGGTTTCTTATAGCTTGATGTGTCGCCGTGCGTACGTCGTCGTAATAATCTATAAGTATATAAAGAAAGTCGGGTTTGTTCGAACACTTATAACTCGAGAACGGGAGGACCGATTTTCATGACTTTTGACTTTTTGTATTTTTCTCCGTCCCGAATAGCAGAATAACTAATAAAAACATTGGAAAATTTACGGAAAAAAAATAATTCCACGCGTACGAAGTCGCAGGCAACAGCTAGTAAACAAACACCTTCTTAAATTGTTACAATTTAAGAAGGTAAAATATAATACTATTCTATTTATAATTAATGGACTTTTGCGTGCGTAAGTACTGCATTTCCGCCAGTGTCAAATAGTTTGTGGGTGTGTCTATCCCAATCTCAGGGATTGTTTTTGATCAGGAACAGTAGCCCAGTCATTTTACGGTTTGAGCCGGGACTAATTACTAATTGCATTTTTTTTTTTTGCTATAATATTGAAGAGCCAATTTGAGCTTAAGAATGTACCAAAATTAAAATAAAATTACGTCAGCAACAGTTCCAATTTTAAAATATAGATATTACTTATCTCGTTTTAAAAACCTGATGATAAATTTTTTTTGCACATATTTAAGGCTTTACCATCATACATAGGTACTTCAAACATGGTATAAATATTTTAGAAAGTTTTGAAAAATACGTTCGTATTTTCTAATAAATAACTCATTTTTTAAATTTTAATGCCTATTTTATTGATCAAAAATAATGTATATTGTTAAATCTAATTCAAATGAGTGCATTGGTATTAATATTATCAATTTAAAAGCCTTCTGGGACACACAATATTGATTTCTATGTTGCGTAGCAAATTTTTTTAAATATGGTTTAGGATAGTATTTCTGTCACTAAATGGTGCCGGTTACCGTTTAAAAGTCCAATTAATAATGACTCCCTACCCCGCCTAACAAAACTCCGTAAAATGACTGGCCTACAGGAAGAGATTGCGGAGTCTCGTGGTAGGCAAAAATGCGACCCGCGCGAACACCACGCGACACAAGTGCTCGTGTTCTTGTTTGCGTGTCTCTTCCTGATCATAAACAATCCCTGAGATTCGGATAGACACTCTCACAAACTACTTGACATTGGGGGAAATGCCATAGTCTAAAAAAACAAGGTCTTCTATTTATTCCCAGAGTGACACAAGCCTACGTCACAAAAAAATGGTAAGGTATGATGACGTAGGCTTGTGTCCGTCACGTGATCGGAAGAGAATACCAGGCGCAGTATATTATTGTACCATGGCCTATATACTATTACCTATTCTGTGACCATGGGGAAATGCAGTGCATATGCATAGAATAATATTATGTTGTACCTTCTCAAATTGTTACAATTTTATTTGTTTAATTACGATGTCCATAGATTTAGTATCACGGTGAGGGAGGAGCCACCGGCACCGGAATGACGTATATGATATGACGGTCGACGTAGAGTCGTCGAAAGTCGAAAATATTAAAAGAAATATTTTCCTGTATTATACCTTCTTCTTCTTCTTATCGTGTGGGCAGGCCCTGGTGTCAAAGTTTTTTCAGTCCGCCTTATGGCCTCTGACGTGGTTTTTATGTAACGACTACTACCACCAGAGATAGTAGCCGGGACCAACGGCTTAGCGTGCCATCCGAAGCACGGAATCATTTTTCTTTTCGGACAATCAGGTGATTCAGCCTGCAATGTCCTAACCAACTGGGGAAAAACGCACAAAGTGACATATCACTAGGTGTCCCCCGTGGGAATCGAACCCACGACCTCCGTATCGAGAGCCAACGCCAACGCCAACGTATACCCTCTTAAATCTCGAGATATCTTGCAGCCTGATTGTTATTTGTGTATAAAAATCTCTTGTATCGATTTCCCTTTCAATTCTCGTCACGATTTCACTGATATGCAAGGAAAATGACGTGTCACATAAGAATTCATGTATTCCCATCTTCTATTAGCTCTTTAAAAAACTCAGTTTTCTCAACATTCAACCTTAACCGTATGCCATAAGTTTTTTAAAGAATCTTAGCAGCAGCAAAAACTTTTTGTCTATATTAGGGTCATTCAATTCAATGTCACATAAAATAAGATACTAGATAAAATGAAAAATATAATGCACCACATTTTATTATAAAATAAAATGTTGCATAATATTGTTAGCAGTCTTGAAAAGACGTTGCACATTTTCATGTAATTTCCATAAAATATTCAACACTACATAATTCCATGTCAATGCCTTCTGACTCATGCAGCGAAGAATGTGTACTAGAAAGAACCTTTTTTAATTTTTTTTTGTCTCCTTTTGAGTTCTTTTACGGTCATTATGAGTGGATATTAGTCAACTGTCACTTTTATTCTATACCTCTTTTGTATGGAATTCCCTTTTTTAATGCGTTTAATGTCTAGTTAATGATGACAGATTAGATGCTCTTGTTTCGTTTTTTTTTTTTTGTTATTATCAGGTCTATTCAGTATTTTTTCTTTTGCGTAATAAAGTAATTAGAGTACACAATGCTTATACAGGGTTTAGAAATAAATAATAAATTTGAAACCAACATTTTTGCAGTGAGTCAAAGAGCAAGCTAAATAAAGTTTTAATTTTTTCATAACCCATTATTATCCAAAATCCATTTATCAGCAAAATAAGTCATAGTTTCAGTACACTTTTTTTTGTTACATAATATTTTTTATTTTTTGGTGCTTTTGCGGCAGGGTCTTTAACTCTGCCATAAATGATCTCTGAAATTGGCTTTCTAATAGCCATGCTTTTTTCTTATTGCTCTCTCTCATATGCAATGGAGGGAAGCCCGTATTTTTTTTTTTTTTTTGTATCATCCTAATGCTGGGCCTTGGGCACTTGGCCACCTCTTTCTTGGTCGAACCGGATGCCAACGACCGTTTTCTGGGATCCATGGCGTGACAATTCTAGCCCACCTGTCCTGATGCATTCAGACATGGTAGGCCCAATCCCACTTTAATCTGACGGTTTTTTCCCCAACATCGTCATTGTTCCTAACACGAACCGTTTATATTATTTTACATCCTATTACATCTGGTTATTAAAGAAGTTAAGGTAACAGTAAAATGATATAATCTTAATATTTTCCATTAACGGTATCACAAGCGTTTCTATCAGTTCATTAACATTTATGATAAAAAAGTAAGTATAATATAATGTTAGAAACTAAACACTGTAACTAATTGCCTGAAGCACGCGTATCTCAACTAGATTCTGTTACGTGTCCTAATAAACTTGTTAATTTGATTTATCGTTTGAGTGAATACGCGATTAATTTAATAATCGAGTTAGAAACTATACTTAATTACATGTTAAAGAAGCCTAAAATTCTATTTGAGTACCATCAACGATTTTATTTGAAAATCATGAAATTTTTGAATACTGCAGTAAGTGAAGATACGATCTTTTTCCGCGTTTCCGTACATACTAGGATGGAAGGAAAAATCCTCCTGAAACCTGAGTTCGACTCAATACGACCATGCTGACTGGCAAATCTTTCCACTACAAGTTTTCATGCGATATTAGCTCGTGCTGTGATGAAACAATGAGATCCAGATTTCAAATTACTGTTTTTCTACAGTTCTGAATATGGAGAACTGTAGAAAAACAGTAATTTGAAATCTGGATCTTAGGAATGGCATTTCTGTGTGTGGTAATGGTAACCATTAGAATAAACGTAAAATCACATTTAAAATTAATATTCATCTTTTCATTAGCATAAGCACAGCTTGTACATATTTTTATTTTCAAAATTCCTATATGTATGTTCCTTTCCTATGTATGTTACTTATGTAAGATAGTGAAATGTATGTTTGGGAGGATAAAAATATCGTTTACTAACTTAAAAGAGTTTGCCTTAGTTGCTAAAAGTTGCTAGCAATCTAAACAAATTAAAAAGTCATTAAGTTGACTTACGTGCATCTTCAACTGGTACTTCGAGTACAACATTTTTCATCGCATCAGTGACTGTAAACGCAGGCATTCATTCTGACGCATGCAACTTTGTATAATCTTCGTCATTTACATACTCAAGTACTCTCTCATAATGCTTACTATTTATATAAAAATGTTAATTGCTTGTGTCATATAGGATGTTGCATTTGGACCGAAATAAACGACATTCTTAACTTAATAAAAAGAAAAATACTGGTTTCCGTTGCAGTGTATTTGTATGAAAAAGCTGTCGGTTCTCGATCTAGAATCCCAAAATTACCTATGCTATAGGGCAGTAGCCAGTACCCAAAATCTTATTATCTAATTTTGCATTTGAACAATGTAAAAATATACCTTAACTATTATTTTTTTCAAAAGGTGGTTCTACAGGTTGTAACAAAACACCCTAGTAATACTTAAAGGGGTATTTAAGACCATCAATTTGAACAACTTTCACGAGCCAACGTCGAGAAAAAATAAAAAAATCCGCCATCCCATACAACATACATTTGAGTCGAGACGGTGTACTGCGATTTCGATGTTGGCTCGATAGTGAAAGTTGTTCAGTTTGATGGTCTGAAGCACCCCATTACTAGGGTGTTTTGTTACACCCTGTAGAACTTTTTTCCTAAATCTCATGTCAATAAATTGTCATCCAATTTACATTCGATTTAGGAAAAAAAATTTCCACTCATATTATAATTCGAGTCCTGTTTCATATGAGTATGTGACACATCTCTTTAAGCTTAGCTCAAACTTATACTTCTCATAAATCTATTTATCCTTAACGTAACCTCCTAATAGCACATGTTATGAGTTAATAAATAATGGTCACTCTAGCACCCATTTAATAAATCCTACTAGACAAACCATTATCAACTCTATACCTCAGCAATAAGAATCCCAACGAGAGACTTGTATAGCGTAATTTATTTTAAATGCATCCCTTATCCCTTGAAGATCCACAAAACAAGGTATTTTCTTTCTTATGGAAAGGGTATAAGGGTTCTGATAGGAGAATTTTTAAAGGGAATAGTGCATAATGACCACAGGTTCTCTACCCAGCCATGAAAGTATAATTGTTAGCCATGCAAATTAGTAATTAATTACAGCAATTTTTAACATAGCTGCAGTCATTTAGTAGAAATGTCTTGTAAATTACAAGCCGTCATCTTATTACAGTAGGTAAATCTACCTACATAGATGGGTTTACACAGATATACAGGGTGTTAGGGTAAACAGTTACACTACTTTAAGGGGTGATTGTACCCATGATACTGATATACTTTCCCTAAGAAACCTATAGGAAATTCGCAAAAATTTTTTTGAACTTTCCATACTAAAAGCAATCAGCTGATCGAACGTTTGTATGAAAAGTCGTTTTTTTTTTTAATTTCCTTTAGGTTTCTTAGGGAAAGTTGTTCAGTATGACAATTACCCCTTAAAGTAATGCAACTGTTCACCCTAACACCCTGTTTAGGGATGACACACTACATAGATATACAGGGTGTCAGCGAGCGTCTGGTTTCTAGTACTGGTAAAACTTCTACTCCTCAAATCGACTTTTCTCTCCCAAGGCGCGCTTCTAAACTCTGTCCTCGGCTTTCCTCATCTAGTCACTCTGCCTTTTTGAGGTCTCTGTCCAGCGGGCCCTACGGCGTCCCACACTACGCCTGCCAATTCGTGGTTTCCACTCTAGAACTCTGACACATCGGTAGTCAGTTCTTCGGCAGATATGACCAGCCCATTGCCACTTCAGTTTCCTAATTTTCTGAGCTATGTCAACCAGTATAGTTCTCTGACGTATGACAAATTCCTTGTCAACAACCTCTCACCCTAAACGCATACATGTTCTCCGTTCCGTCGTGGGCAAAAAGGTGACATCACCTACCATGTATTACCTATTCCCTAACTATAATAATACTTCTACCTATCTTACATCCTATATCATACCATGGGAACATTGCTTTCTGTTTTATTAGACGTACTATCTCTCAATTAAAATGCAAGCCTAGTCCATTAAGAACAATACGTTTGCTATTTAATATGCACGAACATGATGGACGGACGCCATCTTCTGAAGACGTGTCCACCATTTTGATTTTCAGACGGCGGCCTTTCTTTTCAAATTGATTATGGCGAATTACATTCGATATTTTTATAATAACAGTGACAGTGATATTAAAACCTGGAATAAAAATGCGTAATCATAATTAGCATTATAAACTCTACCTCAATCCAGTCCTCAGGATGAAGATGGGGTCGAAGATGTAGCGAGCTTACCCAGAAGATGCCTTTTCACTCGTACTTTACCTTTAAAGTACGAGTGAAAAGGCATCTTCTTCTTCGATATTACAACCCAAATTCCTTAATTTGGGTTGTAATATCGACACAACCTTCTCAGAATCCAAACAGAAAGACCATCTATACAAAACTGCAAACCTACTCGATCCAAATGAATGAGACAACTGTTTTTTTTTTCGCGATTTCGATGTTGGTCCCATAGAGAAAGTGGTTCAGTTTGATGGTCTGATCATCCCCTTAGAAAAGTGTCAGCATATTAAAAAGGACCCTGTATACGTCACTATTGCTACACTACACCTACATACACTAATAAAGTATCGTATGAGCGTATCGTATTGTTCACCACGCGTACCCACCCAATGCGAATTAGTGGACTCCACAATCGCATCAGAATTTCTTGTCTCTGATTGAAATGAAATGTTTGATTTTATGCTACAAAACAGTTTGGAAGTCACTGAAGTTTGGTTATATTTAACACTAGTTTGGTTGATAATTTTTTTCAGTGTATAGGTTAAAAATATGGGTGAGCTTGGGGCAAACACAATAGACCAGTGTTACATACGAACCTTGTTTGCAATAGCCCACTAAATAAAAATAATAGTAGAGTTCCAAAGTGTGTCCTGCATAAGGGTGGATAAAAGCAGATTTTGATGATTACCATGACAATGGAGAAAAACTGTAAGTTTGCCACATTTCACAATCACTACAATACCCTGCATCTTTACCAATCCACTTAGACCTGTCAAAATTAATACACAGTCCCTTTTAAAAGATCAGAGTAAACAGTTGTAACTGCTAAATGAAATTTCTCACCTCACAAAATATTGTACAAACAATCAAACAATACATTTTGGGTGCACTGAACTTTCTTGACGCCTTAGGGCCTTTACACACGGCGACTTTTTGCAGAGACACTGTCGCGATTCAGAGATTCATTCCTTGGACGTTTTACCTTTAAACACACGTAACTTTTAGCGATGACACAATCGCGATGCATTCGGAATTCATAGTATAAGAGATAAGTGTACTTTTTGCAACGTGTAGAGCATCTCCGTGATGGGGATGGACCAGGTATGCCTGCATAACTCCAGTCGGTTTAGGAGTTACTGATGATTAAAGGTCTGTAAAAAATTAACGATCAGCTGCAAGGCTGATCGTATGATATTGTTGTAGTATGCACTGTAGCTGTGTGAACAGTACAAAAACTGTCAAGTTCAGTCAGTCGGTTTAGGAGATACAGCCAGTCAAAGTTCCGACCTTTGTACGGCTGTATCTCCTAAACCGACTGATGAACCATGTCAATTTTTGTACTGTTCATATAGCTACAGTGCATACAACAACAATAACATACGATCAGCCTTGCAGCTGATCGTTAATTTGTTACAGACCTTTAATCATCAGTAACTCCCAAACCGACTGGAGTTATGCAGGCAGACCTGTTCCATCCCCATCACAGAGACGCTCTACACCCCATAAACACTGAATCAGCCTTGCTGCTGATTGTTGCAAAAAGTATACTTATCTCTCGCACGACGAAGCGGAACGATTCGATTTCGATTTCGATTTGCGGAATATCAGTAGCACAACCGTCTTTAAAAGTCTTACCTTTGACACAATCGCACAACCAGTCGCTTTGCAGAATCGATTCAAACGTGGTTCCCTTTTCGATTCCCTTTTCCTTGCACTATTGTCATTTGCATTTGCATCCACGCGATCACGCTACTAAAAACTTAACGCGCATTTCTTCCCCTTACTGTTATCGTTCGTGTGCATTTGCAAAAAGTAACATCGTTAGTATCGCAAACAATTTGACAGAATCGCGTTTGTAAAACGTCGACGCATCGCTGTAGAAAGTCGCCGTGTGTGAGGGCCTTTATAAGGGAACAGCGTAAAAGGGCGTAACGCTATTTATGATTTGTTACCTTATTTTTGTGTAGGTGTCAGGAAACACGTGGTTATGCAAATGTATTGGGAAAGTTGAGGCTGGGTTATGATTTTATGACGTTGATTTCGCTTTGGCAATATTCCCGTTATTTGGGCATAGGTCGTATTGTATATGGCAGATACGACCATTTCACTCCTATTTAGCATTTCCTTTAAATTGTATATCTTTACCTAACTGTAAATTTAATCGTTGTATTGACGGAACACAAAATATGCCAGCAATGAAAACGCCTTGTTGGTATTTAATTTGGTATGTTTATTTATTGAAGGTACGGAAATATGGATGAAAAAAAACACAGGTTACTTTAATATTTATGATTGAAGAATGGAATGATATGACAATACTAATTTGGTAAATACATTTTATATGAAATTAAAAACACATATACAACTAAATAACTTTCTCCTAGGGACCGAAACATAGAAATTGCGATAATAAAATCGGCTTGTTGATGGTCTGATGTCTGTTGTCTGATCTCCGTCCATTCGTCCTCTTCAAAAACCGTTAGCAACTTAAGAAGGACCCTGTATTTTGCAATTTACTAGCCGTAACCTAACACTATCTAATATAAACGGGTAGTACCTAAGCCCTTAGCCCGTCGCCTTATAACAAAACATTTTCCAAACAAACCGATTCCCAATTTGTATATTAAATTCAAACCCCAAGAACTCTGTAAAAGCAGAAAACAAAACACAAATCCGTCGGCTCTCAAACAAATAGCTATAAACAATTCCTTCCCACGTTCAAACTTAAAGCCTGACGTACACACAGATTTACAACCGAGCAGTTGACGCTGCATTTCCTAGGATACACGCTTTCAATACGAATTAGGAATAAGATTTAAGAGTGTTTCTATTTTGTAAACCTGAGAAATATAAATGAGGAAAGCACTAGGGTATGTAATATAATACTACAGAAGTATGTTGGTGAGGATTATATGCACAGGGTGTAAACTTAAATGCATTACATACTTAAAGTGGTGCTTTAGGTTTACACTTATCAAATCAAACTAAACAATTTTCACTATGGGACCAAAGTCGAGATGGTAAAAATTGAATCTGCTGTTACATAGAAAATGTCAAAAGCCACTCAACCAAAATGTATGAAACAGCTGTTTCTTTTTCGCGATTTCGATGTGGGTCTTATAGTAAAAGTTGTTCAGCTTGATGGTCTGAAGCACCCCCTTTGATATGTAACGCATTGAATTTTACACCCAGTATATTATAGGTAAATGTCAAGTGTCGTAGTCCAATTCGACTTCTCGGAACAAGGTAGGTAGATAACGATATAGAATACAAAGTGTTTACAAAATTAACGCAAATCCTGAATACTTACTGGTTTTCTGTAATCAAAATCAAATCAGAATATACGTCAGAGAGAAAATAAGGCGTAAGGCACACAAAATAAGACGATATTATCGCTAAAAAGCTATTTCGTCTAAACACCAATAACCATAATCGTTAAATGAATAATAATGATATTAAACATGATTATGTGACTTTTAAACATACATCTATCATTTATTTGTCTATGTAATTGACACAATCACAGGAAATACTATAAAAAAATAAACCAATATATTTTACGCTGTTTGTTTATATCTTCTGCCTTTCCTATTGGAATACAATTCTATAACAAGTCATCCAATAAGGCTATTAATATGTACGATGGGTCGACGTGACGGTTGTCGTCGGCAGGACGTCCGTGCAGTGTGCGCTTCCCTTAAAAGGAAAGATGTATGCGTGTAGACATGATAATGTGGTATAGGGATTTTTAAAAAGAAATACTTACGCCTATGTCCCACTGGGGTAGCTAGGAACAATCTTCGCTTGCTTGAGTTCAGACGTACATTTCTCCCCTTTTCAACATCTGTAGTAGTCGTTTGATGTACTTACTTATAAATTTTTATATTATTTTTCTAATATTTTTTTTCAAAAGCCCTTTGGTCATAGTTCTTTACACTATGAAAAGGTACAGGCACTACTACCAAAAACATAAAAGGGCCGAAAAAAGTCAATTTTTAGGCTTAACCATTAATATGCGAGATCAAAGTGCATGCCAAGTTCTAAAAAAATCTTTCAAACTAAGGTACTTATTTACATAATAATTATTATTATATATAATGTTTATGAAATCAAAAAGACAATGCGGGTTTTGTATGAAAGGTTGGCGCCTTATTTTTCGTCGTTGCTTTTTCGTTTTTTTTGGCGCGGCCAGCAACCAAACTTGAATATTTTATTTCAGAATAAAGTAACAATCAAAACTTATTCACATGTATATCCCTAAACTCAGTCCGGACGGAGATGTAAAGGCTTGAAGTTGAAAATATTACCATTACGTGCACTTCAAGCCTTTATATCTCAGTTCGAACTGATTTCCAAGATATTTGTAATAACAAGTTTAGTGTTGTTTTTAACTTTATTCTGAACTATATTCAAGTTTGATTGATGGCCGCGCTAAACAAAGAATTAAAAAGGCGCCATTTTTAGGCATATGCTTTTATCACTTGCTAATTAAATCTTTAACTTAACATTATACGGGTTTTCTTCGAAGATAAACTATCAATAACTTAATTTTTGATTACAGCTTAGCTCAGAAACAAATCGTGACGATACAAAACTTAATTCTAAAGTTGAGTGAAACCAATACATACCAAACAATATCAAAATTGGTGCATCGCTTTCTAATCTCTCGAAGTAAATAAATTGTTTAAAAGAATCTCGCGAGATAAGATTTTTTTTAATGGAATCGTAGCTAAGCAGCTTAGGGAAACGTCAATCAAAATCATACTTAGAAATCTTAAGATCGTATCTCAGTCATAATGTTAGCTTTAACAAGATTGTGTACTTAGGGCCAGTTTTTCAATCTCAAAGCCATAATTATAATATAGTGCTATGTAATCAGATGTCATGCTGGTAGCATGAGCTTAGGTGTAATTTTCGGCCAAAGCCAAGGACTTCGCCTCAGTGCGCTATTAACAGGACCGTAAAGTTATGCTTAGTTGTTGTATATTGCTGTTTTGTGACCGAATATATTTGAAAGATTTGAAAGGACTGGAATGTCAGCGGCGATGTATGACAGCTGAGCATAACTGATGCATGCAAAGATGACATTAGAGACATGTGCCATTTTTTGGTTCCGAGTCCCATATAGAATGTCATTGGCCAAAGCATAAAACATTATTTCGTAATAATTAAATGGAAATTCATATTGCGATAGAATAATATACTGTCACAGATACTTTGAAAAAAACCTTTCCCTTAGTTGCTTCGAAGCCTGGAATATAACACACATACATTATACATGGCATTGAACGTTTGCTTTAACAATAAGTTATGTAATCATTTATCAGCTGTGCTCGTGACTTCATACGCGCAGAGAGCTATACCCTACCTACCGTATTTTTCCGAACTTAAAATTCGTACTTATACTTACATTTTCTTCCAGTGTTCCCTATATTCTTCTGAACTCCAGCTAAAATTTTGTTAGAGCTTAAAATCTAAAATCTAAATAAAAATTGAAAAATTAAGTCTCTGGCGGGACTTGAATACGCACTCTTCGAAATCGGGGAATTGCGTTTTCCAATTTCTTCCTTTATAAAATTCCTTTATAAATCTTCCTTTATAAATCTCCACATTTTTTTACACATCTCTTTAGTTTTATTATTCAAAATCAATTATGACTTTATTGCACACCAAAAATGGTATAACACTTAAAACCAAAGACATATATATTACTAGCGTAAGGACATGGCCTATGAGCTTGACTATTGTCCCCAGTTCGTTGGCTCTAAAATGCAAGGAAAAATGTCAATTTAGAGCACTACAAATATATGTATGACACGATATAGTTCGTATACGAGTTATGACAGATGGCGCAAATTTTTCTTTCTATGAAGAAGGTTTTTGTAAAATATTCTGACGGGCCTATCCTTAAAACACAAATATGGCACTAAAAAGCGTTTTCTTCCAGACAACTTTAGGGTCTTATTTGCAAGGATTATGGAAAATAAATTATTATTTTGTCGTTTTCTAAATGCCGCATAATTTCCCTGGTACAAACAGACTAAACTATGTAATTATGCTGTACTTAAATA
The DNA here is from genome assembly GCA_922987775.1 of Agonopterix subpropinquella. Classification (NCBI taxonomy): domain Eukaryota; kingdom Metazoa; phylum Arthropoda; class Insecta; order Lepidoptera; family Depressariidae; genus Agonopterix; species Agonopterix subpropinquella. The sequence goes on from OV277714.1 coordinate 2,891,307, forward strand.
GTTGTTATAATATATACGTATTCTACGCTAAATGGGTGTTTAGTTACCCACGTATTATTTTAAATAGAAAACAGCAGCAATTGCACTTAGCGCTTTCTACCACAATAATTTATATCGCAAAATGTAGTCCATTAAAAAAACAATACGTTCTAGTTTACTATCTGAAATTATGTCGTTTTGTTTAAATTATAAAGTGTAAAATCGTGTGACTTGTAAAACTGACATGTTTTGTAGTTGTACAGTATTTTGAGTCTTATTTTAAGAATAACATGGTTCATGTTTAGTTGATATGGTATAATAATTTCGCATAGGGTGGCCAACGATGCACGACGTCATTTGATAAGTCTAAATGAACATATGAACTATGAAGTCATAATTTTAAAGTCATTGAACTCATATAAAAGGAATATTGTTGTCAACTCATATTAAAACTGTATTTTTCTTTTGTTCACAGTTTCTATTCAACTTCAACTGATTTAAAGGTATGTACTGCTTTATTCCACGTCTAGTATTGTATCATAGTCGGTACCATAATTAATACTAATTTATTGATATAAGTGGATACTAACTTATCACCATGATAGCTTAACGCTCAAGAAGAGACTCTGATGTTTAGCAAGGTGTTAGAAAAATACAAATAAACATTTAAGGGGATGGTTAAGACCATCAAACTGAACAACTTTCACTATGGGACCAATATCGCAATCGCGAAAAAAAATGTGGATGTTCGATCATCATCGTCATCATATCAGCCGATAGACGTCCACTGCTGGACATAAACCTCCCCCAAAATTGGGAGATTTGCCATAATCGCCATAATGCGATGCGTTTGCGATGTTCCATACTAAACTACAGATCTACTCGAGCTAAATGTATGGGACAAAAGATTTTTTTTTTTCGCGATTTCGATCTTGGTCCCTTGGAGAAAGTTGTTCAGTTTGATGGTCTCAGCAACCCCCATAAAAGTTTGAAATGTTTATTTTTACTTTTGTAACATCCTGTATAAAGTCTACCAAATTACCAGGCTACAAATTCGTTTCCTAAAAGGTAAAATTAAACATTGATTTTCCAATTAGGTAAATATATTTTTCGAGATTATGTAGTGTACCCATTTATTTGGGAACCAGTCAATTTGGGATCCAGTCAATTCGGGAATCAGTCGATTTGGGATTCAGTCCATTTAGGATTTAGTCAATTTGGGATTCAGTTGTATTGACGTGTCGGGCAATTTGGGATTTGGTCGAAATGTACCAAAAGTATAGATAGTTTTACCCGATCATAAGGTATATTTCACTTTAAGAGGGCTATCGGAGTCCAGTGGCGCCCTCGTCACAATAATAAAGATTTCTCAATAAAGAAAGCCTAAATTAAAAAAGTGCCCACTTGACAAACTACAAAAGCCTTCAAGCCATTGTTATACAATACTTTTAATTTAAATACAATACACTTTTAGACAATTTCGAATAAAAACAAAAGCGACCGAGTTTTATCTTTTTTCGAAATTGTTATGTTTAGACCTATAAAAAACCAATAAAAGTTTTCTATGAAAAATAGCTTGAAGGCTTTTGTAGTTTGTCAAGTGGACACTTTTTTAATAGGCTTTCTTTATTCAGAAATCTTTATTATTGTGACAAGAGCGCCACTGAACTCCGATAGCCCTCTTAATATCATGGGCTATAATATCACCTTGAGTCAGAATCAAATACATCTCAAAAACAAAATAAAAATTTATACACTAGATTAAACAGTATGCATAATAATAATAAATAAAAGAGAAAAAATGCAATATAACAAGTCCATCTAACAGTTAAACCTATCTTTGATTCCTAAACAGGCGGGGACAGGTAAAACCAGATGAGTCCAAGACAGCCACCTAACTACAGGGTGTTCAAAAAGAGTATTCATTATTTCAAGCTTTATTGGACTAAATTAATACAACATGAGAAACAAAATCGACGACCCGATAGCTCTGTTGATACTGAACCATCCTGCTGAACCGAGGGTTGCGAGTTCGAATCCCGCAATGGTAAAATAATTGTATGATGAGATGATGACTATGAATATTTGTACCCAAGTCATGGATGTATGTATGTACCTATATAATGTATTTGTATATTGTTTTCTAGTCATTATAATACAAGTCCGGGCTAGATTCTGGTACTTTCAATGGGACTAGATAATTTTTTTTTTTTTTAACCTATTTCGTCCCTTTGTTGGGCAAAGGTCTCCCCCAAGCTTTTCCAGCCTTCCCTATCTTTTGCCATCAGTTGCCATTTCGCTTCGTGGGCATCCAGGTCATCGCGCCATCTCTTTCTTGGTCTGCCCCGGCCCCGTAGATAATATTATTAATTTTTATTTTTTTATTTTTTTTATTCAATACATTACTTTATAATAACTATATTATATAAATATCAAGCGCACTTCAGAAACTACGGGTTTATATGAAGTGCGGTACATGAGATCGCTTTCAATATAGCACTTATTAGATAGATAAGTACATAAAAACAAAATATTATACACAGGTACATTAGCTGCACATATTTTGCGGACTTTGCATAGTGCAAGCAAAGACTGTAAAATTTAAGAACATAATTATATTTTTATAGGTACAAGAAGTTAAGTACATGAATGTGATTGGCAGTTTTAGCAAAGTTAGCATTTAGGTAATAAAAAGCGAAGTATTACAATATAATGTTGTTACACTTAATGGCCCGTACTTAACGGTTTTTCACAACATTTTTCATCGTTTTTTTCTCAAAATTAGTATTGTTATGTCTCCATCACATTAAAATACCTTTTGACCGCGACTTCATCTGCGTGTCAAATGACATGTTTCTATTTTCAGTGGTTTAGGTAGGCTGTACGTTTTCTGTCATTCGGTCACGGAACTGTTTATATGTATGTTGATTAAGAAGATATCAAGTTTTAAAATAGCACCCTGTATCCAGTGTTGATACAATCTTTGCATCTTTATAAATGGTCAGGTTTGTCTAGTTACAAGTGGACTTAGCAAAAAAAAAGTGGTTTATCCTTTGACGTAAGGGTCATTTTTATAACTTGATGTTTTAAAATAATTTGTTCCTGAGAACATTACTTACTTACTGGATTAGCTTTACTAATACTTTGTAATGTTTATATTTTTGTGAATTTCCTATAGGTTTCTTAGGGAAAGTTGTTCAGTACCATGGGTACAATCACCTCTTAAAGTAATGCAACTGTTTACCCTAACACCCTGTATATTTTTTTCCGAATTATTATAGAATTAGGGCCCCTTATATAGTAGGATACTATATTATACAGGGTGTAAGGAAAAGTATCATTAACCTTTAAACCACATACTTTACCCATTAAATTTAACAACTTTTACTATGGGAATAAACCTGTCAGAAAAAATAAATCTGCTGTCTCATACATTTGAGTCGAGTAGGCGCTGCAGTTTAGTATGGAACAGATAATTTTTATTGGGCTGTCATGTTTGGTCTCATAGTAAAAGTATTCCAGTTTGATGGGTAGAGTATGTGTTTTAAAGGTGACCATGATGATACTTTTCCTTACACCCTGTAAGTATATTTAAATCACTATCACTACATAGTATAAAACAAAGTCGCTTCCCGCTGTCTGTCTGTCCCAATGTATGTATGTATGTATGTATGTATGTCATCATCATCATATCAGCCGATAGACGTCCACTGCTGGACATAGGCCTCCCCTAAAAGGGGGGGATTGGCCATAATCGCCACACTTGGCAGGCGGGTTGGCGATCGCAGTTGGATTGAATGTGTGTACTCAGAGGATGCTGCTGCCCATCCTCCGGTAGATCCCTTAGTCGCCTTTTACGACACCCACGGGAGGAAATGGGATAGTGCTATTCTTAGCCGACACCATACGGGCCATGTATGTATGTATGTATGTAGATCTTTGAAACAACGCAACGGATTTTGATGCGGTTTTAGTAGATAGAGTAATTCAAGAGGAAGGTTTATATGCATATAATACATGCATAGTATCAGCATTGCACCCGTGCGACGCCGGGGCGGGTCGCTAGTTCTCTATAAATTATTTGCTCATCAATATAATATTATAGTAGTTTTTAGTTGTAGGGCCCCTAATATAGTAGAATACTATATTATATAAAAGGGTTGACAACCCTAGCTATGATCTATAATTTTAAGGGCCCCCGTTTCGAAGTGATGAATATTAACATTATTATCTTTAATAACATACTTACTTTGCAGAAAATTAACCGTTCACTTTAGTTTATTTTGACGCGCCCTCTTAACTGGTTTTAGCACGTTTCTTATTTTACTACACAATTATGTTAACTATGCAAATTATGTCTCATTAAAAATCGATTTATCTTACGTATAAGGGCGAAAATCCGTTCTAAAAATTTGAGTAAAATAAGAAGTAGCCAAATGAATAAACAGTTTGTAAGTGACAGCCTAGCAAATACTGAAACGGTGAACTCAGACCTTCAAAATGAACAACTTTCACTATGGTCTTACTTCAGGAAACGCAAAAAAAAATCAGTTGTCCCATAACAAACTTTTGTACCTACTACCCGACTAAAATGTATGGGACAGCTGATTTTTTTTCGCGTTCCCTGAGGTCTTAGAGGCTGAATCCTCCAAGACTGAGGTAAGCTCCATAGTGAAAGTTGTTCAGTTTGATGGTCTGAGTTCACCGTTTCAGTATTTGCTCATGCCACAAAAATAAAGAAACACTTAACCCTTAGTACCGTTTTTTAGAGTTACGCGGTTATTATTTAATACCACCAAAACGCGGTAAGAACCCGATAAAATGTTTAATTCTACACTTAACCCTTATTTTTACAGTATTCAATCATAAGGTTTTATGATTTTTATACGTTCGCCCTTATTTTTTATAAATTGACGTAAGCGACGATAATTTTGCGTTCATCTGTCTATACTTCTCACAACGAAATTCCTATAAACTCTTCGTAATAACACTAATAATTCTCATAACTAATGTTGTCGATTACTCAAATAGTTCTGCAAAATGTACTTACGTTGTAAAATAAAAGATTAACGTCCCATACGCCCCACTTACGCCCTAGGGGAGTGTATTAACGAGCCTTCGGATACATTTTAATGTTTATTTTAATTACCTTTTGCGAAATTAAAAATAGTATTGTACGAGATCAGTGATTACTGTACGTGTTTGTATGGCTAATAATTATTGACTGGAGTTTTATGAAGTAAGAAGTTTCGCCCGCGACTTCGTCCATTCAGGGAGATAAAAATACAGGGTCCTTCTTAATATGCGACACTTTTTTTAGGGAATGATCAGACCGTCAAACTGAACAACTTTCTCTATGGGGCCAACATCGAAATCAAGAAAATAAAATCAGCGTTCCCATACGAATAAACGAATTTCAATTTCAATTTCATTACAATATTGGCTCGAGTAGGTTTGCAGTTTTGTATGGAACAGCTGATATTTTTTTCGCGATTCCGATGTTGGTGCCATAGAGAAAGATGTTCAGTTTGATGGTCTGATCATCCCCTTAAAAAAGTGTCAGCATATTATGAAGGACCCTGTAGAATCCCAGTTTTTGAGTCTAATAAGCTTTTAAACACAAAAAGGTTTAATTATTATTGAGTATACAGTATATACTATACAGGGTGTAAGGGATAGCCCTCCGCAAACTGAAACGGTGAACTCAGAACATCAAACTGAACAACTTACACTATGGAGCCTACCTCAGGCAACGCGAGAAAAATCTGCTGCCCCATACATTTGAGTCGGGTAGGTAAGGCAGTTTTTTATGGGACAGCAGATTTCTTTTCGGGCCGAAATCCAAAAATCTATGGTTTAGAGTGGAGGTGCACACCTCACACCCGTGACCTGTTTTGAAAATATCTTCAATGTACAGACAAACGTCTGTTAGTTTTATAATAGTGTAATGGAGTCGGCAAAAGTAAAGGAACAATTTTCTTTAGAGTTGTCTTTATGCCCATAATTATGAAATTACTTAAGTGCTTATTGTTGGTTGATTTTAATAATAGGTACTAAGTTTTACTAAACCAAACTGTAACAATTATTTCTTTTCAATTACATCTATGATTATGAAAGTATTTTAATAGTAAAAATTTTATAGAAGTAGGTACCTTCCACAGAATACACACAAGCTTTTTCTGTGTGAACAGAAACTACAAGACTGATAATATCAGAACTGCCCGGTCTGATTTTAATGCCCCTTTGCACAAGGGTGTAGATGAGGCTTTTCAACACAAAAACCGAAACCGTATTGCTATTGGTTCATAGACCACTTATACACATTTGCCCAGTCTCCTTTAATCTAGCTAGACGCTCGTGTAAAATATGCAAATTGGCGCTTACTATATTTTTCCTGAAAATGCTCGATAGATTGAACTAGTTCGTTGTTTTTTTTCCTTTTTATCCATTACCTGACCAGTTTCTTACGTTTTCTATTTAAAAAACATCGTATGCCATCAAAGATTATCTTCGATCAAACTAGGTAATGCGCAGACATATTAAATGCATAATAATGTTATTTTTACGATGTCTAAAAGCCCATATTTAGACCCGAGTGATCATTAAACTGTTGGTGATCTTGAAAAGTATCGTTGTTATCGGAAAAAAGTAAAAGTTGATCGGTTAGTATCATCTAGTTCTATATAGGGTTCTGAGGATTTTTAAAAGCAAATGGGAAAATTGTGAGGTATCCTACTTGCTTTAATATTGAGACGTGTTGTGTGTGTCCACAGAGTACTACATAATTGCTGTCACCGTGACGACTGTTAGCAAAGTGTAAGAAAGAGAAATAATACCTAATATCTCAGATCTCTTAATTCTAAAGCATGGAGTCCGCATCTATTTAGTATATTTATGTATGCGGCTGTCCACTTTTTTTTATGCTAGTGTGTTTGAAAATTGACCGTAAACATTTGGGCAGGGCAGTTGTCACTTTGGTCTAGTTGGTCTCTTTTGTCGATACTACTTGAAACCACACACTCGAACACAAACGTCAAAAAAGTGGATATTCTTGCAATGGTATGGCTCTCTCTATGCCTTTAGGTATAATCTCTTTGCCTAATACAGTATTACGAAACTAACCTCTTGCCCCCAACTAATTTTGACTTCACCCCCTCTCGTACGCGGTGTTATTCATTGCAATACAGAAGCCAAAAAATGTCCTAAGCGACAAATAGATTGATACAAATAATTTATATTATATTAAAAACACCTTGAACCTATTAAATGTGAACCTCGTAAAAATGAACACATAAAAAGTTGTTTATTAAATTTCTGACCACCCTGAAAGAGAATTTTGTCGTAAGTTTTATGAGTATTTAAAATGAAAGACCCTAACCTTTGTCTATAAGATACCTAGCATGTAGAGAGTGACAATGTCACTAAGTGGCGATAAAATGCATTTCTTCAAGTTAATGGAGAATAATTATGGAACTATTTTACGATGTCGCTTACGACAATTTAGATTTTTTTACTATATTTTTAGTTTTATGGGTGATGACATAAAAGCGTCGATACAAATAAAAGCAACTATTAAACAAATCTTTTTCAAAATGTACATACAAAAGCAACTTAATAGAAATTATTTTTAGAATAATAAACATTTATCTTATCTTATCTTTTTTAAATCATTACAAAATTGCTTGACATTAGGTAGTTATCCACAAAATTTTGAACAAAAAGATCTTTTATATTTTTCCATTCTTTATTAATTTTCGAGTTTATTAAGATTTTTATATTTTATGTGATTTTAATACTAATTTCAAAAACTTGCAAATAAATCTTTCAGTACCGATTCCATACGCTAGACGCTACTAGACGCTTTCCGTGCGCATGTCCAAATTTTTTGTCATCGATAGTCAATAGATGTCACTTGACATCATTATTTTAAGAGCTCTCCACCATTTTCTTTCTTCTTTAGTCACTTAACTTTGAGTCTTTGTCTATTCTTTTATCAGCAGTGTCAAGTCAAGACTCTTACGTCTCATACGTATACCCTTTGACTTTATGATGACTTTATGTCAATGATCAAGGCGTAAGCGCCACCTCATAGGTTGTAATGATAAACATGAAAAAAAAAATGTTTTATTAGTTGCAATAAAATTGCAAATGTTATTCGTCACGCAGCATCTAGACTTTTTAATCTATTTTTCCATATACACATACAGGGTGTACAATAAAATGGGACAGCTACTTAAAGGGGTGCTTCAGACCATCAAACTGAACAACATTCTCTATGGGACCAATATCGAAATCGCGAAAAAAAAATCCGCTCTCCCATACAAAACTGCAAACATAACTCGACTGAAATGTATGGGACAGCAGATTTTTTTTTCGCGATTTCGATATTGGTCCCATAGAGAAAGTTGTTCAGTTTGATGGTCTGAAGCACCCCTTTAAGTAGCTGTCCCATTTTATTGTACACCTGTATAAAAAATATTACTTTTACCGTACCGAGCCTACTGTGCTGCCCTCAATCTTCTAAAAAAATATTAACATAAATTATTAACATATGTTTATCTTAAGATGGTTGCAGAGTTGTCAATTTCATACAAACGTTTGACGCATAGTACGCGTATTACGGCAATGGCATTAAGGGGGCACCGAGCCTATACATACATACATACATATTCTCACGCCTGTCTCCCACTGGGGTAGGCAGAGACAACGGAACGCCACCGAGCCTATTTACGTATTTATTTTATTTCTTAACAACTAAACAACATTTCCAAAAAAACAGGAATGTCATATTGTAGTTTTTCAATTTATCGGGTCACTGCGGATTTGTTTTTATATATAATACCTAATGTAAAAATAAGACATCTATTTAATATTATCTTAAGAAAAAACATTACTAACCAACCACCAACCATTTTGCAATCTAAATACTAACCAATTAAGTACACAATGTATATTACGAATCCTAAAGGCTATGTCATACTGTCATAGTCATCATATTTCAATAACAAATAGAAATGCCACAGGTCATAATGCGACCTACGAATTGACCTTAGACTAAGCAGTAAATAGAAGAGACACAAGACTTTTCTACCTAACCGTCATTAAATAGTAGTTACGACCGCTTTATTCAGTGTGTCTTGAAAGTGTCGGTAAACCTGTTACAGATTTTGTCTAATCAATTTTTATAAAACTTATAAATCAAATATAAAATCGCAGACACTTCACATGAAATTTTATTAACAATTCTGCCTATGTACAAATTACAAAAGGCTCACTGAAGCAAGCCAGCATTATTGGCTAGATTCTAATATTCTAACCCATAACGTTGACTTGCTTCAATTAGATGATTTTATTTCGCTATGGGCCACAGTACTGTGATACAAATAGTAATTACAACGTCATTACACACTCATACTAATAACAGTAACAGCTAGCATCATATTAAAATTAAACATGTTTTAAATTTCAGCCTTAATGTAACATTTAGGTAAAAACTCTGCACTGCAAAGAATAAATGTTTCAAACGTTGATCATGTCTACATTAGACTTAGTCTTCATGTCTAGTATATTCAGGTCATACCACGAAGGTTATCGAGGCTATGACAATGCGATTGGAATCCGTGTAGGCGTTATCATGTAGTTAGCGATGTGACGCGCTTATGTCGAGAGATGGGATGCTGTCAGTTATCGATATTTTTTTAAACTAAGTATATTTCGTGCAATATAATATTAACACTTTCTCTGCGGAAAAACACGCCTAGCGTGTAATTTTTCATGGAAATAATATTTCCAAATATAGCAGTGAAAGTATAAAGTAAGTTAATAGCCTGTACGATTAGACTAAAAGGAAAACCTCTCACGCATATAAGGACGTGAGGTAATGGGGTAGGTATACTACCACCACGCGTACCCAGTACGGATCGGTAGAGAAAGAACTTATCGAAAATCTAAAATTATAGCAACAGGGTTTTGAAATCCACGCAGACAAAGTTGCAGGCAAAAGCTAGTCTTGAAATAAACCAATAACCTTTTATAATAGAGCTTGACCCCTACGGGCATCATTCGTTAAAATTTATCGATAATCAAAGCACACAGTGAATGAATAAATAATAAATTTTGTTCCGTTTTAATTACTATCAAGATGCTTAAAATGTTGCCTGCAAGCAAAACATCGAACAGTGCAATACACTCATGGAAAGTACCTATATGTGTGCAAAGGGCACGCGTAAGGCAGATACGTATGAGCTAATATTGTGTTAGTAAAAAAAGCTTCGCTACACAATTTTTTTCTTTCATAAAAAGATGTGATTTGATAACCGCATTGATAAGCATAAGCTCACGACTAAATTCCTCGAGGGGTCAGTCAGAAATAATCTACACTGTCCAATCGTTTCTATAAACGTCTATTTAAAATTAAAGGTTTGTAAATTGTAAACTTTATCATTTGCATATCTGTACAGGCAGTAAATATAATATTATGTACTTACAGACAACATAATTTCACAGCGTTACATATTTTAGGTAGAACAACGTTCACTATGGAACCAACATCGAATTTGCGATAAAAACAGCTATTCCATACATTTGGGTCGAGTAGCCATTGACGTTTTCTATGGAACAACACTTTTGTCTTTCGATTTCGATGTTAGCTCCGTAGTGAAAATTGTTTAGTTACATTCATGCTCTGAGTCACTCCCTAAAATAGGTATGTAGCTACTTAATTTTATTTAAGATGCATCTCATTTGAAAGCTTTTTTCGATTTCCATCACTCGTAAGATATTATTTATTTAAAACGAAAAGTACAAAGTGCGTATCCACGACAGGCTTCGTCAAAGGCAATAATAGGTACAACATTCACATCCACAACAGGCTTCGTCAAAGGTAATAGGTACACCACTCACATCCACAACAGGCTTCGTCAGTAAATACATCCCATATATCTGCAACAAGCTTCGTCAATTTCTATACCTACAATCTATAAACCTCCTCCAAAGCCTCTCCCTGCGGGACGGTCCCTAGAACGCTGGCAGCATTCCCCCTTTGAATCGCCAAGCTTATACGCTGACGAAGGTAACTGCCAGCCCTCTTATCACCAGTGGACTCTATAAGGCGCGCAGATATGTCTCTCACAAGCTGTTTTGCATCGGGTCCCCATGGTCCTAGGGTCTCAACTCCCAAAGGTACAAACATGTACCCCTCTCCTCGCTACTTAATTATAATTGTATATTTAAGTTACACCTTGCATAATTACTTTCAGTATCTTTAAAATAAACACTACACAACATACTTAAAACCTAAGCTTAAATTTAAAGATATGGGTATAGGATAGTAGGTATTAATTATTCTTATGGTACCAGTTCTGGCAAAGTTTCTGACGTCCATGACAGTATAATACTGTCGTAAACTTATAGATGTGTACACTTGAACGCCAGTTAAGTACTAAAACATGCAACCATACCGTCTGTATGATCGAAGAAATAGCAAAAACCAATTTAAAACTAAAACTGACATTTCAATTAACTCCGCACAATATTTTACACGTTCGATAAGTCGTAACATTTAATTTATCGATGCTATAAAGCTGACATAATATATCGATACAATTTTATCGACTGCTTACAGCACTGCACGCAATGTTAGAAGAAAATAAACGCATCGAAAGCTTACCTAATGCAAATGTCTTTTTGTTTTGCATTAGAAATCCTGCCTACTCTAGAAAAACAGGCATTGTGTAGAAATGTCGCCAGTACCCGATACGGTAACTATACTACGACCAAAATGATTTGCTCACGACTATAATTACAGGGTATAAACTTAATTGCGTTACATAGGTAAATCAGCCCATCAAACTGAACTACTTTCACCATGGTACCAACTTTGAAATCGCGAGAAAATTATCAGCTGTTCCATAGAAAATGTAATGGTAGAAGTTGTTCATTTTCAAAGCACCTCTTAAAATATGTAATTCATTGAAATTTACACCCTACATTCCCCAGAAGATAGTCGAAAATATTCAAAACATCCACTAGAAAAGTATGAGCTCTAGAATGGAGACCACGAACTAGCAGGCGTATAGATGGACTACCACCACAGTATAAGACATTAATCTTCATACAATGGTACCAAACGCGGTGTATGCCTCGTAGCACGCACACACTGACAATATCTCCACGTCACCCCGTCTGGCGCTGCCTTGGCTGCTTAAGATATCGTCGTACGTACTGTCAAGCCAGGCAAGCACACATACAAGCCGCGTTTGGTACCATTGTATGAAGATAGATTACTGTCTTATACTGTGCTACCACTCTGTAAGACAGCTGGGACTGGGAGCGACTGGATGAGGAAGGCCGAGGATAGATAGGATAGCCGACTGTTGTGATGTGACGCGACTTGGGAGAGGTCTATGGTCAGCAGTGGACAATGTTAGGCTGATGATGATGTTTGGCATGCTAGATCCCATCATCTCAGCCGATGGACGTCCACTGCTGGACTTAGGCCTCCCTCAAGGATCACCCCAACGACTGGTCCTGCGCCTCATCTAACGGGTTTCCACCGTGTTCACTGGGTCGTTGGTACATCTTCTGGGCCTAACGACGCTGCACTTTCCGGTACGCGGTCACCACTTGAGAACTCTTCCCTTCGGCCATCGGTTCTGCGAGCAATGTGCCACGCCTATTGCCACTTTAGTTAAGCAATTCTTTGGGCTATGTCGGCTACCGTAGTTCTTCTGCGAATCCCTTCATTTCTGATTCGATCTCGCAGGGAAACTCCGAGCACAACCCTCTCCATTGCTCTTTGGGTGATTTAGAGCTTTTTTATAAGGCCTTGACTACGTCCCAAATAATGTAAATTCCATGTTTTAAAAACTCTGTTGCTGGGCATGTTTGCCGAATGCACACCGAGCGGTGGGCATCAATCGCCACTCAATGGGTGCCTAATGATGGTAGTCGAGGTCGAGGCAGACCCCGGAAAAGGTGGCGCGATGAGTTAGATGCCTATTGCAACGAATGGAGGGATAGCGCATTGGATAGAGATATATGGAAGAGTTTGGGGGAGACCTTTGCCCAGCAGTGGGACGAAGTAGGTTAAAAAAAAAAAATAACTCTGTCACCCGGGCTTTCTACCCACAGACACGATATGAAGAAGACTTAATAAGTCAATAGTAAACAAAATTAGCATTGATCCAATTTCACAGTCAAGTTCAAGAGTTATTTTTACGACCAATTTGAATGTTTCATTAGCATATTTCACACGATTACGTACTTTAATATTCAAGAGTAGCTTCCGTCACAGATTTGATTATTTATTTTATTAGTATGGGAAATTTCATTATGATAATATGTCCCACTCCAGAGCATATGTCTCCTGTCAACAATTAGGAGCAAATTGGTAGCCGACCGCATGAGGCGTGCGGTCGCGACGTGTCGGTCGCCGCGACACGTCGCTGCGGTCGTGAATGGGAAGCCGACCGCACGCCGCAACTGCACGCCGCAGCTACAGACAGTATTGCCAACTTAGGGTATTTTTTGGGGTAATAATTTTCAGTAGGGTTTTAAGATTTAGGATGATGCTTTATATCTACTACGCCGTAACTTGAGCTCTAATAAAGGGTGAATAGAAAAGATTTTTGTAAAAACGAATAAGTAGAAAAAATTTCCCTAAAAAGTAAAAACATGTTTTTTTTATTTGTTTCCCAAAATTATCATCTCGTATTTATTATATCTAGTAATAATTAAACACTGTTTTACCAAATACCAAACGCCAGTATGATTTATTGTTGGAATTTAACGGAAAATGTGGTTGAAAATAGAAATTTCATTAAATTAAAGAAATATCGTGGAATTTGTATGAATTATCGTGTTATACCCGACTTTTATGTTCTATCGCATGCCATTCAAAAATATCGTGAATCTAAGATAATTATCGCATGCTGGCAGCACTCGGCGACACTACTGGTCTGCGGTCGAGCGTCAGTGAAGCTCGACCGCACCGCAGTGAAGTCGAGCAGCGTGTCGCCGGCTGCGCAGGGTATTTCATAGAATTACATACAAACCAGTAGTGTCGTCGCGACATGCGGTTGCGGCGTGCGGCGTGCGGTCGCCTGTCAACCGCCACCTTTAGACTTAAGGGAGTAACCAACCTTTATATTATAGGTTCATGTATTGCGAAGCATTTTAAACTTTATCTGCAATGTTATAAAAGATAAGCGTACTTTTGGTAACCATCAGCTGCAAGGCTGATTCAGTATTCATAGGGTGTAGAGCATCACTGTGATGGGGATAGGATGGGGATGGACCAGGTCTGCCTGCATAACTCCAGTCGGTTTCGGAGTTACAGACGTTTAAAGGTCAGTAAAAAATTTACGAGCAACTGCAAGGCTGACTGATGAACAATTCAGCTTTTATACTGTTCACATAGCTACAGTGCATACTACAATAATATTGCATCTGATCGTTAATTTTTTACTGACTTTTAAACATCTGTAGCTCCTAAACCGACTAGAGTTATGCAGGCAGACCTGGTTCATCCCCATCACAGAGATGCTCTACACCCTATGAACACTGAATCAGCCTTGCAGCTGATGGTTACCGAAAGTACGCTTATCTCTTATCGTATAATACATGGTGTCGTTTGAGGGGCTCAATATACTTAGCTACTCGTAGCTACCCTACGACACCCACGAAAAGTAGGTGGCCTGTTCTAGTCCGGACCCAAAAAGCAATGTCCCAGATCCAAAACCCTTAGCACCTTAGCAGTGTTGCCACCTTAGCCCTTTTGGGGCTAGGGCTAGAGTACTACATACTTATTACTGTAGGTGGATTCGTTGTTTAATGATTTAGCCCGGAACTATATAGCCCTTTTCATTTTCTTAAAAATATTGTACCAAAATCTGAAATTTGCGCCATGCTAATATATTTTTAATTTTTGAACCAATTAAATTGACGAAATTTTTCTTCAAATTCAGTTTAATTTTGAAAAATGTTATTGTGATTCAAACTAAAAATTAATACATAATTGAAATAATTAGTAAAAGTGTTTTATTAGCCTTTTTTTACAGCAAGTCTATTCTTGGTAATTTTTGTGCTCCATCTAGCCCGATCTAGTCCTTTTTAGCTTCTTCAACTGCGCCCATTACTAAAACTAAGGTGGCAACACTGCACCTTAGTCGTTTCACGAGAAGACTGAGTTGGTCATCCTAAGCATCCTAAGCGTAAAATACACTTTGTCCTAAGCTACTCGGAGAGTCGGCGGGAAATCTTCAAACATTGGCGGGTTGGCTATACTCCGTTCAGGAATTCGAGCGACAAAATATAAACAAAGAAACGTCACTGTCAAAGTGACATTACGTGGTCAGAAACCTTTGGTGCATTTTTTAAGAATAAAATTATGTCGGCACGGTATTTCATAAATTGCGTTGACATTAAAAATGTATTGTCTATCTATAAAATAATAAAAACAATCGTGACATTTTGAATGAAATTTTTAAATTATGTTATGTAGCCCGCTACTCTGTCTGTGTGGGCTTTTTGTGCTATGCGTAGCATCCGCGCATAGCGTACGGAATTAGACGAAGGTATTAAACAATCAAGAGACGCGTTTACGTTATTGTATACAATAAAAAATTTTCTAAAATATCTGATTGTTGCCAGACTACGAAATAAAATATTTACAGTCACGCTTTCTTTTTATCTAAAATAAATTATAACTTGCGTTTTTTTAAATTATTTTCCATACAAAATTAACATATCATTTGTCGTAATCCTTTGCGAGTTGAATAGATAATTTACTGTTATTCATTCCGGAGATAAGTTTTCTTCCGTCTCGAGATTGTATTTTCAACACTGGTATCACCGTTGTTTACATTTTGTCGCTCTAATTCCTGAATGGAGATTAGTTTGTAATAACTTCCAGTAGATGGCGCACACGTCCCCTCAAGACGCAACAGATTGAAAATTTCGTTCTCTGGCTAGTGGACTCGGTAGATAAATTGGATAACGCACTTCCCCGGTTTGGAAGGGTGCGGGTTCAAGTCCCGCCCGAGACTGAATTTTTCAATCTTTAATTTGATCTTCAAATATATTTTTCCAGAAGTACATTCGTTTAATTTCGAACCCAGACCCTGATGATAGAGTATCCATACCTCTCCGCAAAACTCCACTGATTGCAGTAGGAATATTAATAAACTGTTTCCCTACCAGATTTCACACGTTTCTGGAACAAGCTAAGTGAAGTCAGGTTTTATGCGATTCTAGTTTTAGCGTAAAGTGCTTATGGAGGCAATCACCCTGATCAAGTTACAGCTTCCCACGAAGCCTGGAGGAGTGGAGATTAAAAAAACCGGACAAGTACGGGTGCGGAACGTGAATAAAAGGGGTTCCGTACGTAACTATTGTAATAACCAACTAGTAATTTATATATTTTTTATTTAGCCTATTTTGTGTCCCACTACTGGGCAACTAGTATAGAACGTGTTAATGAATTAACGCAAAACATCATACACCCCAACTGATTTATATCAAAATAATTAGATTGAAACAATAATTTAATTATTTTTGTAATTAAAATTTAAAGGTATTCGCATTTTAAGTTTTGAGGCAAAAATGATTTGTTATCATTTCAGCACTGAAAGAAAGCGCTAACGTACTCATGGATGCATTTTTATAATCTTGTTTTGGTAGTAAGTAGGGTGAGTGTGCCCGTGCGATGGGTTGTCATCGGGTTCAGTAAATTTTAAATTTTGCAAAAAAAATTATTTAATATTTTGAAAAAATTACCTATGTTCAAACCATGATAATTCGATTCTGCTCTCGATTCTAAACAAACTACTTTCTAGTTTTGCGTTAATTCATTAACACGTTGTATAGCGCAGCATATAATTTTATTTCATACTAGACTAGATGTTACCCGCGACTTCGTCCGCACCCCTTATAGTTCCTAGATAAAAAAATATACTAGATTTTAAGTCTAATTATACGCTTTAAAAAAAACAGTTTCATCTATATCGTTCCAGTAGTTTTGGCGTGATCCTCGAACAAACACAGACTTTTACCAGCTTATAATACATTGCTACATTATTGGCATGGTCTGAAAGGGACGATACATTTTTAGGCATTGACATGACATTCTGTCATTGGTTAACGCACACGAAGTCGCGGGCAATAGCCAGTATGATAATAATATACACATTTCACCCATTTCATATTTTTATCTACTCGTTTTCAATGGTTGTGAAAGGTATGGTATGGTAGACATTGGCCTCGATTCGGACCTATCTTAAATTCGATTCATTAACAGACTGTGATGTTGATATTGTAAGGATTTAGTACATTTTATCAACGGAACCCTAAAAAACTGTCTACTTTGAAGAGTATTACTTTACTCGAGCTCTCTCGGCTTATTTCATATTTATTTTTATGCAAATATGAAACGTGTGAGTTGATCATATGTGACATACTATAGGACTTGTACCTACATGTATTTGTTACTCTACTAAGGGAAAGTACATTGATTTTTATCTGAACTTGAAAACGCGATAACTCTTCTATCTTATATTATTTTAATACAGTGATTTGCATGGTTGATTTTATTTTAGCATTTTTACAAAAATAGTAAATTGATGCAAGTTTAGCAGTGAATTTTAATATTTTCATATTTTATGTTTAATCGTCGTTGTCTAGTCATCATAATACAAGTCCAGGCTAAATGCGCCGAATGTCGCTTATCTGTGTAATTATTATGTCTCAAGACATTTATCTCTTTGAATAAAACCGGTCAAGTGCGAGTCGGGCTACTCGCGCACCAAGGGTTCCGTACTACACCACCACAGAACACATCATTATTAACATAGAAAAAATTTTATTTTTGTCCGGAACCTTTAGGGCGAGACCGACTCTTTTATTTGTTGTTATTTGTTGTTGTTATTCTGTAGAGTTTGCTCTATAAACACATAAAGTTTGACGCTTGTATGTATTACCATTTTTACGATAGAGCGTGAAGAAAAAACGTTGATAAGAACTAGTTTCTTGTTGAGAACCCCCCTTAATTTTGAACTTTTCGAAATTTTTATTATTTGTTAACAAATCCGCCGTAATAACACATAATCTGAGAAAATTTCAACTATCTAGCTATTACGGTTCAAAAGTTACAGCCTTAAATAGGTAGGACAGACGGACGGACGGACGGACAACGTAGGCTTAGCAATAGGGTCCCGTTTTCACCCTATGGGTACGGAACCCTAATAAACAAGGAAAACCAATTTCAGTCCAAAAAAATATTTCGCGTTTTCTGACAACCCTAAGAAGTCTCTTATATTATACTAAGAAAGAAAGTTACTATTTGTTTGTTAAAGTACAGAAACGATATAACTATATTAGTTACATGTTTATTAATTCCTAGACCGAGCTATAAATAAAACAAAACTGAAGGATTATAAAGAAAACTTAACATTTTACAAGCATCATAAATGATCAACGTCCCATTTTACTACGAGTAGCTGTACAAAATGATCCTCCTTTTTATGGCTATAGCAATTACTTGTTTGCTATGGACGGGTTTATACTATACTTCTATGATTAGTATAATAATGCATGTAGGTAAAGCTAAACTTATACAGGTATAGCTTTGGCCCGCAGCGCCGGCTCCCGTCATTTTAGCGAGAGAAAATACTGAGGGTAAGTGACAGTTTAGCAAAAACGGTGAACTAATTCCATCAAACTGAACAACTTTAATTATGGAGCCTACCTCAAAAATCTGCTGTCCCATACATTTTAGTCGGGTATAGGTACAGCAGTTTTGTATGGGACAGCAGATTTTTTTTCGCGTTTCCTGAGGTAGACTCCATTGTGGAAGTTGTTCAGTTTGATAGAATGAGTTCACCGTTTCAGTATTTGCTAGGCTGTCACTTACACTCTGTATACAGGGACCAACTTATTATGTTGACGGTTTTTTAAGAGGATAATCAGACCATCAAACTGAACAACTTTCTCTATGGGACCAACATACCTACCTTTGTGTGTCACTGTTTTTCCTGTGTTATTCCAATGAAAAAATGAGTTATCTATCAATCTAACATGGTCCCATACATTTGGGTCAATAGGTTTTCAGTTTTGTATGGCACAGCTAACACACATAATCCTAATCATAGAGAAATCAGTTTGATGATGTGATCATCCCCTTTAAAAACTGTCAGCATATTAAGAAGGGCCCTGTTTAGTAACAAAGCTTTTAAACACAAAAACTTTAATCAAAATCGGTCCAGTAGTTTCTGCTTGATGCTCGGACAATCAAATATCCAAAAATCGTTTTTCTATGTTTACAAGGGAAAAAGAAGTCTTTCCGAAAAAGCCCCGGCATACCCTTAGTAATCAGCAAGCCACTAACACCATCATCATCATCAGCCTATATATGTCCCACTGCAGGGCACAGGCCTACGCTCATGAAGGGTATATGGGCGTCAGTCCACCACGCGTGCCCAATGCGGATTGGTAGAGTTCACACACGCATCAGAATTTCTTCTTCAGCGTATGCAGGTTTCCTCATGATGTTTTCCTGTATCGTTTGAGAGCAGTCGGTATTACGTACATAGGTTAGAAGAACTCATTGGCACAAGGCATGGCATCAGAAATGAAGTGATACGTCAGAGAACTAAAGTGGTTGACATAGCTCAGAAAATTAGAAGGTTGAAGTGGCAATGGGCTGGTCATATCTGCCGAAGAACTGACAACCGGTGGGGTGTCAGAGTTCTAGAGTGGAGACCGCGAACTGGTAGGCGTAGTGTGGGACGCCCTGCTGCCCGCTGGACAGACGACCTAAAAAAAGTAGCGGCGAACGACTGGATGAGGAAGGCCGAGGACAGAGTTTTGTGGCGCGCCTTGGGAGAGGCCTATGTTCAGCAGTGGACAATGATAGGCTGATGATGACAAGGCATGTCGTCAGTGCGGATTCGCAGCCTCTAACGATGCTAATTGACAAATCTCTTCACCAGAAGTAAACCCAAAGAAATGCCCAACACAACAAAAGGGAAAATATAGACAAAAAATTATTTCTTTTGTGTTGCATTTGGATGCCTAAATGCGTTTAAGTTTAAATATAACCTTGAAAACCAAGTAAGCTACTTTTAACATGTCCCCAATATGGCAAGACTGGTTAGTATAAATTGTTACTTACTTGATTTTGATTGCCTTGACCTTATGATTAACCTGTGTATTATTTTGATTTTGACCTTTTTTCACCTATGCGAGGTGTTAACAAGTGAACGCAAGATCTGGAAACTTTTTAACCAAACCGATAAAAGATTAAAATTGTGAAACAACATTTTTTTTTTCTTTTTGTGTGCACCTAAATAAAATACTAAAACTGAAAAGATATTAGTTAAGAATAGCAAAGTTTCTGATCACCCCGAAAAGGATGATGGTCGTGAGCTTATTAGTGCTTTAGACCATCAAACTGAAGAACAACGTACACTATTGAAATCGTGGATAAAAATCTGCTGTTCCATAGGAATAATATAAGTATGGTAAAAAAAATTGTTTACATAGCATATTAGCAATCTATGTAAAAAAAAAAACATTTTTTTTCAACATTTCATTGTTGGTTTCATAGTGATCGTTGTTCAGATGGATGGTCTGAAGCAACCCCTTAAGCAAAAAAAATATTGTACTTTCCATAGGTACTAAATGCAATCAACTGATCGAACGTTTAAATGAAAAGTAGTTTTTTTTATTGCTAATTTCCCCTTTGTTCCTTTGGGAAAGTTTTTGCAACTGTCAATCCTAACTACATGTATTAACTATTAAGTTATTTATAATTTAATAGCAAATAACAAATAAACCTATCAAATTGATTCTATAAAACCAACCGTGCGAAAAACTTTATTTTCCTTTTTAATCATACCTATATTTAATGAAGTTGTTTACCGGACTCATTTAAATTACCGACTCCCAAGCTGTTAAAAAATGTTAATATCGAAAGTACAGTTTCTCCAACTGTCATAAAAACTGGAAAAACATATTCGACTCACTCAGATGAAGCCAGAAAGAGGAAGACGCGTATGGCTACAAAACTGATCATTTCTGTTTCAAAATAATGTCTACCTTGTACAATCGAAGTCGCGGGTAATAGAAAGTGTTTAATATTTATTTCATTTTCTTTTCACTTAAGTATTATCAAAAAAAATAAGCTTGAGATTAAGTTGATACAATATTTTTAATTGCTAATTCTAGAGAAGAAGATGTCAAAATTCGTTTATACATTAGGTACATTAAATATTTAACATTTAATTCGTGTTTAAAGGCAAATTTTCTGTTTGCGAAATGTATGAATACATCATAATTGAACTGCCTACGTGGTCTAATGGTTAAGAGCATTGACTCTCGACACGGAGGTCGTGGGTTCGATTCCCACGGGGGACAGCTAGTGATATGTCACTTTGTATGTTTTTCCCCAGTTGGTTAGGACATTGCAGGCTGAATCACCTGATTGTCTGAAAAGTTAAATGATTCCGTGCTTCGGATGGCACGTTAAGCCGTTGGTCCCGGCTACTATCTCTGGTAGTAGTAGTCGTTACATAAAAACCACGTCAGAGGCCGTAAGGCGGTCTGAAAAAACTCTGACACCAGGGCTCTGCCCACACGCACGATAAGAGAGAATTGAATGATGCGTATACCCTCTATAGTTTTATCTAAGGTATCCGGTATCGATCAATCTAACTTTTTGTAAGAGCAATATGGGTGGCCTTTACCTGTACACAAAATTCAACCTTACCTGCAGTTCAACAAGACTTTCTCATTCTCTATAAAACACAGCAGGCGACCCAGGTCAAAGATCAAGCAAAACCAGCTCGATTAGTCGCCAAAAAAATCGATCGATTCATAATCGAGATCAAAGTAAAAACGTATCGATAATTGCGTTTACCGCAACAACGGTGCATGTCATTATCGATACCGTTTCGATTCCAGGAACTAAGAATCGATTCCGAATATGGAATCGATTTGGTAACGTGATGTGTTGGTTTAACGAGATTATTATGTGCCGGCAAAATTGACTAGGCATGCGTACTTTGACCGAAGGCCGGCCATAGCTTACGTAGGCCGCTATACAACACTTTGTCTACAAGGAATTTTTATGCCCATGTCCTCTTTAGGGTTCAAGTACAGGCTATATGTACCAAAAGAAGATCCTCAATCTTAGTTATGGGAAATAGGCTAACATAAAAATGTTAGCGTATAGTTATGGAACTCATGTCGATTAGTTTCTCATAATCTCTAAATTATAGTGGTAATATTAGCTATACCTCATCTAAACGGAGTGTCGCGTAATCGCAGTTGGCGCACATCTTGTCTTGGTAAGATAATTATGTTGGTTTTTTATTTTTATTTTCGTAGAGATGTTCCTATACACGCTCACATTGCTTTACATGTTCCGTTCATCTTTTTTGCAAAAGTATTCAATTTCACCCCGTATTTTTTCTTTTTTAAATCTTTTTCATTTCCTTTGTGTTTATTTAATTATAGGACCGCCTTGTTAAGAGGGCTATCACAGTCCAGTGGCGCCCTCATCACATTAAAAAAGATTTCTCAATAAAGAAAGTCTAAATTAAAAAAGTGCTCAACACGAGGCGAGTCTGGCGATACGGGTCGGCAGATTGGGATGAGATGCGGCATTTCTTTGCGTCTTACCCGTGGCGGCAAGTGTGTTTTTCTTCAAGTGACCCTGCTAGTTCGGCTGATGCGGTTGCGGACGTGATACGACAGGGAATGGAATATTATATTCCTTTCTCCGACATCTCACTCGGTCACAAAGCCCAACCTTGGTACAATGCGGATTGTGCTCGCGCTGAGGCTAAAAAAGAAGCCGCCTACCAAGCATGGGTCCAAGCTCGCGACCGCAAAGTTAGAGCTCGTAGGGTTCGCGCGAAGAAGAGGGCCTTTAATTCTGCCGCCAAGTCCTGCAAACGGGTGATCCGGAGGGCTCGATTCGACCATGTCAGCCGCATTGGAGCCAAACTGGCATCCTACCCTTCTGGTAGTAAACAGTTCTGGTCCCTTTCAAAATCGGTCGAATCCAACTTCTGCCGTCCCACTTTGCCTCCCATGCAGAAGCCTGATGGGTCGCTGGCTCACTCCGCAACTGAGAAAGCTAATTTATTTGCTTCTCTGTTTGCGAGCAATTCACGTCTGGACGCTGGTGCCAAACAGCCGCCAACCATCCCTCGTTGTGATTCTTCGATGCCGGAGGTCACAATACATACAAAAGAGGTCCGCAGAGCATTGCGTAGTCTGGATGTGAATAAGGCCAGTGGTCCTGATGGTATACCTGCAAGAGTGTTGAGATATTGTGCGCCTGAGTTGTCTCCTGTTCTAACACGCCTGTATCGCCTCTCTCTCAGAACAAGAACGGTGCCTAAATCCTGGAAGCTTGCGAATGTGCAACCGGTACCCAAGAAGGGCAGTCGTGCCGACCCCTGCAACTACCGCCCTATCGCCATTACTTCCATTCTCTGTAAAGTCATGGAAAGAGTACTTAACAGTAAGTTGCTGTCATACCTAGAAGACAATGATCTACTCAGTGATCGCCAATATGGCTTCCGCCGGGGGCGATCGACTGGGGATCTTCTTGTGTATGTGACGCACTGCTGGGGCGAGGCCATCGAGAAGCACGGTGAAGCACTGGCTGTATCACTTGACATCTCGAAGGCCTTTGACAGGGTATGGCACGCTAGTTTGCTGAGCAAGCTTCCCGCTTATGGCATCCCCGCTGATCTTTGCAGCTGGATATCTGATTTCTTGAGAGAACGGTCGATTAGAGTTGTCATTGACAGCTGCTCTTCTGACCTTATGGCAATTGATGCTGGAGTTCCTCAAGGGTCTGTTCTCTCCGCGACACTTTTCCTGCTGCACATCAATGACCTCCTTGTGTCAGGTATTGTTGGGTATGCAGATGACAGTACTGTCATGGAGAGATATGTATCTGGCGCAGGGGCCAGCGGGGATAAAATACGCTCGCAGAGGGAGGCCATGGTTGAGCGGACAAACTTGACTTTAAGTGTTGTCTCCCAGTGGGGTGACAATAATTTAGTCAACTTCAACGCCACCAAAACACAGGCTTGTCTGTTCACCGCAAAAAGGAGTCCGTTTAATCTGACTCCTACTTTCCGGGGTACATCTGTCCCTGTTTCCGACAGTCTTGGGCTTCTGGGCATGAGGTTGACCACAAAACTCAACTTCGGCGCTGACATCGAGTCTAAGGCTCAAACTGCGGCCAAAAAGCTGGGCATCTTAAACAAGGTGAAGCGGTACTTCACTCCTGGACAGCTCTTAGTATTGTATAAAGCTCAGGTCCGATCATGTATGGAGTACTGCTGCCACCTGTGGGATGGCTCAGCCAAGTATCAACTTGCCGCACTCGACTCGGTTGAACGCAGAGCCAGGAGGCTCATTGGCGATAGTAAGCTGGTGGAGGCCAAGCTTCATAGCCTAGCCCACCGCCGCAGAGTGGCCTGCTTGTCGGTCTTCTACAGATTGTACTTCGGTGAGTGTGCCCTAGAGCTGCATGAGCTCATCCCACCTTCCCCTTTCTACTATCGGACTTCCAGACGCACCGCGGGATATCACCCCTTCTTGGTTGACATCCCACATATCCGCACCAAGCGCCTTTCTGAATCTTTTATAATGCGCACAGCCAAGGAGTGGAATGCCTTACCTGCGTCAGTATTTCCGAGTACTTACAACCCGAATTCCTTTAAAGTACGAGTGAATAGGCATCTTCTGGGTAAGCTCGCTACATCTACGACCCCATCTTCGTCCTGAGGACTGGATTGAGGTCAAGAGCAAACCCATAGTTAATAAAAAAAAAAAAAAAAAGCACTACAAAAGCCTTCAAGCTATCTTCATAGAACACTTTTATAGGTCTAAACATACAAATAAAGAAAAAAGAGAAAAAACGGCCGCTTTTGTTTTTATTCTAAATTGTATAAAAGTGGAATGTTTAAAACCTATAAAAGTATTGTATAACAATGGCTTGAAGGCTTTAGTAGTGTTCGGGTTGAGCACTTTTTTAATTTAGGCTTTCTTTATTGAAAAATCTTTTTTAATGTGATGCGCGCCACTGGACTGTGATAGCCCTCTTAATATTCGTAACAATAAAAATTGTATTTTATTGTTATGAATTTTTTTTTTCTTTTGTTAAAATATTATATTTTAACTTTTATGTTTTGGTGTCCTATTGAATCTTCGCTCTTGAATTCAAACTAATATTTTAGGAAAGAGAAACAGTTACATCTCAAATCGTAAGCAAATGTACAAATAGCATCGTCTGAACATCGAACCCGCACCGGGGTCAGGTCACAGCGTCAGTCCCGCTAAACTATTAGCCCTTAGGCTAATACTTAACGGGTTATAATAGAAAACAGACAGACGGACCGCTAGAAGGATGTTTGAAGTTAATTTTCAATATAAATACATACATAAACTCACGACTGTAATCCCTTCCAGGGTGGTCAAAAACGTTGCTACAACTACTAAATTTTTTAAAACATTTGTAGCAAGTTTTCGATTGGCGACCGCGTTTCCCACAAAAGGTGGACCGACGGCTTGGTGAAGGTAGCGGAACCCATTGGATGAGGACAGCACAGGACCGGTCGTTATGGCAATCCTTACGGGAGGCCTATGTCCAGAAGTGGACGTCCATCGGCAGAGATGATGATGATGATACTCATAATTACGTTTTTATTTGCAGTTTTCATATTGTCACGAACGGTGCCAAACGGTAGACGTAAGAAGGCATTCAAAAATTCGGAGGGTGTATTAACAATCGCCGTGGTCTTACGGTCTAAGGTTCCGCCTCCCATGCTGGGGGGGCGACGGTTCGAACCCGGTCCGCGCCAAAAATATTTCTAGATTTTAGTGTTTTTAGAAATGTTCTAGAAGGAAGAGAGAGAAGGAATATTTAAAAAGGGACAAAAAGGTGAACGTGTCTAGGAACTTCGAGAAAGGAGGCGAAATTACGAATATTTGAAAAGAACCAGGAAAGTGGGCGTGTCTTCGATCGGTTTCGAAAAAAGAATGCGGGGTTTGAACTATCTGGAGGAAAACAATCGAGTAAAGAAAAGAAGATCGAAAAAGGGAATTCCCGAAGATTCTGCTGGGTATAAAAAGCGGCGAGTTCAGGGTCACAGGCAGTCCTTGGTTAGACAGTGAACAGTGCGAAACTAAAGGAAGAAAAGTAAAAGTGGAAAAGTACTAGTGAAGAGAAAAGTGCTAAGAGTGGAACAGTGAGTAGACTAGTGTCAGTGTAGTGCGTGACGTCATAGTGTCGGTGTAGTACGTGACGTCATAGTGTCAGTGTAGTGTGTGACGTCATAGTGTCGTACGTCTTGACGTCATAGTGTCGTACGTCGTGACGTCATAGCCGTGACGCGTGTCGTGTCGTCATAGTAGTGACGTAGTGGACTGTGAACGGTGACAGTAAGTGGTGCACGGGAAATCCCTTCGAGGAGGACCCGGTGAAGTGAACCGTTTAGGGGAACCTCTGCGAGGTGGACCGCTTGTAAGTGTATCCCAAATAAACTCTGTAAAATTGGACTTAGCGTTTCACTCCAATCCCGGAACTCGTCGCTCGTAACAATATAAATGCGTTTATTTTAGTCGCAGATAACCATAGATCGAGACAGAAATTTCTGTTTCGTCAACCTATTTTGTTTGTATACATTCTCGTACAAAAATATAACCACAATAAGGGCATGACCTTTCAATTCACCCTGTGGGACGAAGATATTTCCAAACTACTTTTTTACGACGAAAGCCGTAAAGTTGTTATCTACGGCGGAGTCGTTTGCTTCGCCTGTTTAGAGGGTGCAAATAGTACGATACATTGACCGCCTATTTTAAGAGCACCTTCACGGAGAAAAATATAAAGTAGTATAATAAAGAAAGGGCATAACAAAACACCCTAGCCTGAGGGGTGGTTAAGACCATCTCATTAGGATCTACAGGGTGAAATTGATATCATTAGCATCCTTTTAAACTAATTGTCTACCCATCAAACTGAACGACTTTCACTATGGGAGCAAACCGATGGGAGCAACAACAAAATCCGCTGTTCCATACTAAACTGCTAAAAAGTTTGATGGGTAGACTCTTAGTTTAAAAGGATGCTAATGATATCAATTTCACCCTGTACAGGGTGTAACAAAACATCCTAGTAATACTTAAGGGGGGTCATCAATCTGAAAAACTTTCACTATGGAGTCAACATCGAGAAAAAATTAAAAAATATTTGAGTCGAGAGCGAGACGGTATACTGCATATGAAAGAGCGATTTTTTTTTTCTGGATTTCAGTGTTGGCTCTATAGTGAAAGTTGTTCAGTTGTTCAGTTGGTTTTGTTACACCCTGTATAGTGAAACTTGTTCAGTTTGATGGTACCCATGGTCTAAAAAAACAAGGTCTTCTATTCCCAGAGTGACACAAGCCTACGTCACAAAAAAATGGCCGCTAAACATGGTAAAAGGGTATGATGACGTAGGCTTGTGTCAGTCACGTGGTCAGTCACGTGGTCGAAAGAGAATACCAGGCGCAGTATATTATTGTACCATGATGGTACCCCTTTAAATATCTTAGTTCCTAATCTACATACAGAACGGCCCCCCACCAAAGTTGACCTCACCCCCTCTTCACGACTTTATGCCCATTAACAATAACTTTAAGTACCTATTACAAAACACGAATTAAATAAACGTTTTTCCTTTTCATTCGTAACCATTAAGTTAAGTTACGTATTCTAACTTAAACTTGAATAGAATCGTACACAATGGATACAATTGGTTTATTTTCGATTTCATAAAATACTATTCAAGCTGTGACCTTAGTTGTGCATCTGAAAATTACTAACGCAAACACATTTGTGTATGTCGACGACTTCAATATAAATGTTGACAGTTTTGTATCGACATGACAGTTGATTTGTCACCGGATTTTGCTTCTGTTGATTTCAAAATTCAATCATGGTTTCTACACTGAAAAAATACATATTAATTCATTTTGGAGAAACTCACCGTAGCACCATTCAATATACATGGTGTTAGGGTAAACAGTTACATTAGGTACTTTAAGGGGTGATTGTACCGACGATACTGAAAAACTTTCCATAAGAAACCTATAGGGAATTTGTAAAAAAAAATTTCGGCTTTCCATACTAAATGCAATCAGCTGATCGAACGTTTGTATGAAAAGTAGTTTTTTTTGTGAATTTCGTTTTGTTCCTTTAGAAAAGTTGTTCAGTATTATGGGTGCAATCACCCCTCAATTATTATTATTATTTGTGGTTTTGGGCCTTGACAGGCTTGCTAAGCCTGTGCCACGTAGACCATCGCTGGTCCTTTGTGAACACCCTTTTTATAGTTCCTTTTTTATAGTTTTATAGTTCCTTTTTATAGGCCAGAAATCGCAGTAGATTCTTGATCGGGATAGTTTGTATCTCATCTGGTGTCAGCACCTGCCTACCCAGATGAGTGCTGCGTTTGTACATCAGGGGGCCACAGTCACATCACAAACCCCTCAAAGTAATGGAACTGTTTACCCTAACACCATGTATTATTAATATTATACAGGGTCCTTCTTCATATGCAGACACTTTTTAAGAGGATGATCTAACCAACATCGAAATCGCGAAAAAAAAAAACATTTTTTATACCTTTTTTATACCAACCAAAAGTTACCATTTTTTATACCTTTATTTAAATAAATTATTTTTCTTTTTTTTTTCTTTTTTTTAAACAGCCGTCCCATACGTTTGACTCGAGTAGGTTTGCAGTTTTGTATGGAAGAGCTTATTGCATTAACCTTTAAGAACTTAAAGCTAAAATAAAAAAATTAAACCAAGTAAGTAATAAAAATCCGCAAAGAAAACAATAAAATATGAAAAAAAACCTTTATGAAAAAACTAATTTAAACTTAATACACTCTTTTTTCGTCATAACGACCGACTAAATCGCAGTCGTCGATCTATACAATAACTGAATGGAGTTGCAAAACTGACGGATTGTCACTTTCGACACTTTTAACACCGATTGTCTGATGTTTCACAATATTCTTCACTTTTGTGCAAATAATATTATTATTTACTGGGATTGAAATAGACAATCTTTAAAAGTAACTAATGTTTAAATAGGCGGTACTGCGGGGAAAAACGTCTCACAGTTCGGCGAACGGAACTTCTAACACGGAACTTTGGAAATAAACAAGAAAAGATATAATGCTCACAGCCACTATTATATGGTACTTCTTAATATGCTGACAGTTTTTAAGGGGATGATCAGATCATTGGACCAACGAGAAAAA
Organism: Agonopterix subpropinquella; assembly: GCA_922987775.1. NCBI lineage: Eukaryota > Metazoa > Arthropoda > Insecta > Lepidoptera > Depressariidae > Agonopterix > Agonopterix subpropinquella. The sequence continues at coordinate 2,920,622 of OV277714.1, forward strand.
AGATTTCCGTACAATGTCTAAGATATTTATTTATTACGAGCTTTTATCCGCGACTTCGTCCGCATAAATTATACACCAGATTTTAAGTCAGATGATAAGCTATCAAACAAAAAAAGTTTCATCAAAATCGGTTCAGTAGTTTCTGTGTGATACTCGAACAAACAAACACCCAAACAAACATACAAACAAACAAACAAACAAACAAACAGACAGACAAAAAATCAAAAAAATGGTGATTTAGAATCACGGACAGGTAAAAACCATGTCGTAATTTTTTTTTTTGTATAATATCTTCAATGTACAGACACTTTTCTGTTACAGTTTTATAATAGTTTAGATATCTTAATTACTTTAAAATGTATATTTTTATCGAAAATCTAGCAAACTACAGGCACAGAGATTGACTTTAATTGGTTGGTATTCAAAATAGGATTTTACTTCGTTGGTATGCAGCGCGCTCAGGCGCTCTGCAAGGAAATGTAATTTTACTGTCGAAGCGAATGCTCTTGGTGAAATGCCGTCCTTCAAGCATTAAATCTAACAATATCGTAAATCGTAGCACATCAACCGCAGGCTGTATTAGAGAACATTAACCTCTATATAACAAGGCAGTTAAACCACCCCGTGTGTTACGATAGTGGAGAGGCCGACCTCTCACCTACATATCGGTCAGTATCTCATTAACGGTCAAATAGTTAGGACTCGGTGCAAGCCGGGAGCGAATAGCGGATCAAATTTTTTCATAAATCTTTGTATGCTGGCTGTTTCTAAAGGGATGATAAGACAAAAATAGACAACCGACTAATTTCGAAGTAGCGAAATGAAAAAAACCGGTCAAGTGCGAGTCGGGCTACTCGCGCGCCGAGGGTTCCGTACCAAATCACCACACATCCTAATTAACTTGAAAAAAAGTTTTGTTTTTTCTAGGAGAGACCTTTAGCGAGAGATCGACTCACACTTGGCCGGTTTTTATTATTTCTTGTTATACTGTAGAATGTACTCTATAATAAGACCAAGTTTGACGCTTGTATGTATTACCCTTTTTAAGAAAGAGCGATAAGAAAAAACGTTGATAAAAACTAGTTTCTTGGATGAGGTACCTTAAATTTATAATTTTTAACATTTCTATTATTTGTTAGTAAATCCGCCGTAATGTCGAACATTTTGAAAAATTTCTACTGTCTAGCTATTACGATTCAACAGTTTAAGTCCTAAATAGGTGAGACAGACAGACAGACAAATGGACGGACGAACGAACGGACAACGTAGGCTTAGTAATAGGGTACCGATTTCACCCATTGGGTGCGGAACCTTAAAAACAGCTGTCGCATAATTTGGGTAGAGTAGGGCTGCAATCGCAGTAAATATTTGGTGATTGAACTGTTATTGGAATACGTACGAACTTTTGACACATTTGGTATTGCGCTAATCGCGGTACTGCTCTTGACAGCCGTTAGAGCCGTTTTGACAGATCGCTCAGACGTTATTGGCTGTCAGTTACATAGAGTTTAGCGCGATGCGGAATTCAGCACAGTTGAATAGTAATTGGATTGTAATGTGATTAGAACTGAAATTGGATAAGAATAGAACATCGATGTTTTAACTTAGCGCAATCGTTCTCTAGGATCGCCTTGTTGCATGGAGCAGCAGATTTTTATTTTCGCGACTGCGTTTTCAGTCCAATAGAGAAAGTTGTTTAGTTTGATGGTCTGATCATCCCCTTATAAACGCCGCAAAATGGGACTCTAATAAGTATTAATACAATTTTAAAATCGTTTAAAAAATTCGCAAAAAATATGAATAATGGGGATAAAGGCTTAGACTAATTATATCGGGACGCGTAACCACGTGTCATTCTACTAACAAACTTTCTGCCACTTTTTGCGGGGGGCGAGGTAACATGTTATCCGCAACTTTGGATTTTATTCCCTATGACTTTAGATTCTAATTTTGAATGTTCAAAATCATGAAAAGTAGTCTCGTGTAAACCCCAAACGTTCTAAGTTCAAAATTATTGTTTCGCTATTATAGGCTGTCTCGTTTAGTGATAAGGTATAAAATTGGGTGTAAATGCGCAAGATTAATTGATCTAATACCGTGGCAGAGGGGAAATGCTACCGCAAGGCCGGTCCGGATATAATTAGTCTAAGGATAAAGGTTATGAGATAAAATACAAAAAAAAAATAATCTAATTTCTGAAATTAGAAAAGGAAAGGATAGAACACAGGAAAGTCCCACAAAACCAATTCCGCTGTTTGTCTGTGGCATTTACATAATTATTATCGTTTTTAGACTTTCTCTATGGAGCCAACATTCTAATCGCGAGAAAAAATAAAGTAGATATTCCATACAAAACTGCAAACCTGCTCGATCCAATTGACTCAAACATATGGGACTGCAGATTTTATCGCGATTTCGATTTTGGCTCCATAAAGAAAGTTGTTTAGTATAATGGTCTGTTCTGGTCAGCATCATCATCATCATCTCAGCCAATGGACGTCCACTGCTGGACATAGGCCTCCCCCAAGGATCGCCATAACGACCGGTCCTGCGCTGCCCTCATCCAACGTTTTCCCGCCGCCTTCACCAGGTCGTCGGTCCACCGTGTGAGGGGCCTACCCACGCTGCGCTTTCCGGTACGCGGTCGCCACTCGAGAACTAGCAGGCCCCACCGGCCATCGGTTCTGCGAGCAATGTGCCCCGCCCACAATTCTTTGGGCTATGTCAGTTACTCTGGTTCTTCTGCGGATCTCTTCATTTCTGATTCGATCTCGCAGGGAAACTCCGAGCATAGCCCTCTCCATTGCCCTTTGGATGACTTTCAGCCTTTTTATGAGGTCTGGTCTCTTCGGATCTGGTCTGGTGATCCCCTGAAAAAACTGTTTGTATAAGAAAGACCCTTTAAATAGATTACTTAATATCAAACTTTATGATTTTGGTCCAGCATGAAGCTTATTTCTGTAAATACTCATAACTCTGTGTAACAAGGATTATTATTATATTTATTACAGCCTTGACTAGGCATAAAATAAAGAATATAACATAAAAATATATCTAACATTTTCCCCTTACTATCACAGTAAAGTACAGTGACCATAAAACGTCACCTTTGGTACACTCGTCTGGTAAAATAAGAAAAGAACTAACTTTTACTCGTATAACACTGAGAATATAAAAGATACCCAAGCATCTGCCCACTTCGACTGGCACTTTACTGCTGCATAAATCGAGTATTTAATATCATTCTAGTGCTGTGGTTCTCAAACTGTTTGATGGTTTGACCCCCGTTGTGGATAAAATAAAATTGATGGATGGTAATGCGAATGGTTGATGCTTCTTGGATTACAAATATACAAAATATTATCTTTGTAAACATAATACTAGTACACAAGATACAATGGATCTCGTATCAATCAAAGGCATTTACGAAGAGCATTTGCCCGCGACTCGCACTTACGTCATCGTAACGAGATGAAATATACAGGGTGTAAGTGACTGCCAGCAAATACTGAAACGGTGAACTCAGACCATCAAACTGAACAACTTTCACTATGGAGCTACCTCAGGAAACGAGAAAAAAAATCTGCTGTCCCATACAAAACTGCTGTACCTACCCGACTAAAATGTATGGGACAGTTGATTTTTTTTCGCGATTCCTGAGGTAGGCTCCATAGTGAAAGTTGTTCAGTTTGATGGTCTAAGTTCACCGTTTAAGTATTTTGCTAGGCTGTTACTTACATCCTGTATATACCAGTTTGTAAGTCTAATCATAACCTTCTACATACAAAAAACTTCATCAAAATCGGTCTAATACTTTTTGTGTGATGCTCAATTCTGTATGAACTCAATCCATTCAGTTACAGATTATAATATTCGAATACAGACTACCTTTTGCAGTATTTTTAGAAGCAATCACCTCTTTATTGACACATTGTTCTTAAAATGCTTAATTTAGAGTTAATCTACGCCTTCAATGTTTTGGTATATTACGTAAGTAATCAATGTTATGTGTTTACTTCTGTCAATAATTTGCAACTTGGTATTAATTTTGTTTACCTTATCAATATCCATAAGCACTTTTTGTTTATTTTATGTTCATAATTTGCCAGTTTACATAATTTCTTTAAAATCTGTGTGCTATTTTCAATCACATCTTTGACACGAGACTTAAAAACTTGAGAACCACAGACCTCTATTTTATAAAATGACTATGGCTCGTAAACTTTAAATATATCCCATTTTATTTAACAAACATCATACTGTCAGAGGTTAGTTTGATCTTGGTACTTGCTTGGTCTTGGTACTTGGGGGGTCCTCTTTATTCCCAGTTGAGTGTCAATTTGCTTGAGCTTCATTCTTTAACTGCATATATTTTAGACTTACGCGGTTTTGTATAGACAACGAAAATAGTAGTTGAGGTCTGGGCATCTACCCGGACATTCAAACTTCGCAATTGCGTGAACATCTTCGTTCCAATGTCAACTCTATTACAATGAAGTTTGGACCGAAACGGTCGCGATCTCGCGATATATCGAAAATCGAAAGTCCGGGTACAGGGTACAGTCAATACAATAAAGTTAGCTTATACAGGGTGACTTTTCATACATTATGCAGGTCAGGGGTCGTGCGGATTAGGTTTTGTTCTATGAATTCGGATTCAAGTTTCATACTTAGTACTTAATTTTGTATTCATTCCTATTTTTTTTCTTTATCTTATTTCATTACGGATAGTCACTGTAATATTGTTACAGACAAAAAAATAGTATGTATCTTTTTTGTAGGAATGTTTTTAGTTTGCATTTTCATTGTATATTTAATATCCCATGTATTTTTTTCTCTTGAATAGTTATTATGACACAGCTCTTTAATAGTTTTTTAATGTTGTGACCAAAAAAAAAAAAAACGCTCACAGGCACATACATTGTAATGATCCCAAGAAAGCACTATTAATAGGCTTTCGTACTAAAAGTTTAATTATCGCTCATCATTCTTTAAAATGTTATCATATTACCAATAGTTTTCACCTTTTCAAGAACGTTCTGTTGACATTTCAAAAATTAAAATGTCGTCACAAATTTCTCGTGACATTTCAACATTAATATTGTTAAAAACAGCATAATAAATGAAGTTTATTTCTGAGACATAAGCTTGGACTTTGTTTCATTTCAAAATGTCTTTCTCATAGTCTTTCTGTAATTTTTGGAATAAAAGTGATATGGAGTCGTTAATTACACATTTAATGTTCCATTGTTTGTTCAATTTAATTTGTTAATGTTATTTTAGACAACAATAGTAGCGAAATCGCTTGGCAAGTCGTTGACTTCTAAAATAAAACCAGTCACGTGCGAGGGTTCCGTACCACACCACACACATTAACTTACAAAAAAGTTTTTTTTTCTCCTGTACCTTTATCAAATCAAATCAAAATAATTTTATTTCAAACACAGTAGATTGTTAGCATAAATAAATAAATAAATAAATAACGCTCACAGGCACATACATTGTAATGATCCCAAGAAAGCACTATTTATAGGCTGTTTATTATGGAAACCGTACAACAACGGCACAAACATGTAAACATCCATGACCGAACCGGGATTCGAACCCAGGACCCTGGTTTGGCAGTCCGGCGTGGTAACCATTACACCAACCGGGTCGTCGCCCTCACCCTCACCCACGTGGTAAATGAGTGTCATCTGCGCCGTTTCCCCGGTGGAATTGAGGAACTCCATAGGCTAACCCCGGCAGCGGAAGACTGGCTGAAGAATCTTGATCTCGAAATTTAGACTTCCCCGGATCCAAGCAGGAATACAAAAATGCCATACGACATGATGATGAATGTTGTTATTTTATTGTTCCAGATTTTTGCTGATCTTCTTGAAAATACGCCTAAAACACGTTTGTTAATAAGGTATGTTAAAACTTGCCAAATTAGTACTCATTAATAGCGCTTATACAATACATGGTGTCAACTTAAATGCGAAAACATACTTAAGGGGTTGCTTCAGACCATCAAACTGAACAACTTTCACTATTGGACAAACATTGAAATCATAAAAACATCAGCTGTTTTATAGAAAACGTGGTGACTAGACCCTAATGTAACATTGGATAACTTTTTCGCGATTTCAATGTTGATCCCATCGTAAAAGTTGTTCAGTTTGGTGCGTTACCGTATATTTTATTTGGCTCGGTGGTCTGAAACACCCTACTGTAGGTATGTAACACATTTAAGTACCCATTACGCCATTGCATTGTATTGCATTTCTCCATTTGTAAGTACCTACGTTCTTTTTATTCTGTTTTGTTGCTGTATGTTTTTGGTGTGCAAATAAAGAATATTTATGTTATGTTAAGTTAACACCCTGTATATCGCCCGTGCCTACCTTCATTATGTGAACTAATGCTCACCTTTGGAACACTCCTTACATTTTTTTCGATACATCAGTTTGTCAAAACGTAGTTACAGACACATTTCTATCCAAGAGATATTACTTAGAAATCTACTACACTTGACGGCAAAAAAAATCTGTTAATTATTTGTTAACATTCCGCAACAATATTGTTAATGACATAACTTTTTTAGCTGTCACTTATTCAAAGGTTACCTGTCAGAATTTATATGTACACATGAACGTGTTGGTTTAATACACTGCATGTCTAATAATTAAGTTTGATAACAATCTTTAGTACATATTATAATAATATTTTATAATTTTGACAGTAGGAAATTGATATACGAACATTAAATATGAAATACACATATATCTTAAAATAAATATAGAGGTCCTAACACCTTATCGAGTATTTTTACTGGAACTTCATTAATGTGTGATATTTCCCACTTTTATAGTTTTGTAATATTATAATGTTATTCTGTTGAGTCGGTCGATGGAATGTGATAGAGTTTGAATTGTTATCGTGGCGAAGAGATTTGCCAACATGCATTATAGGCTTGCTGATTGTCAAGTGTGCGCCGGGGTTTTAGTACATAGCGATACATCAAGCTATACAAAACCAACATTATGCTGGCCAGGCTTAGGGTGAATAACGTATAACGTCGCGGTCAGCTTATTTTGGTTTAGTACAGTTTTATGTGTCGCCGTGTGTACGTCACTCGGGGACACTCTCTTTGTGCATTTTGGTTTAGGTTTGCTTGTTTATCACTAGAGATCGGATAATTGGATGCATATTTACCTAAACTTCACTTTTTTCGCCACGAAAACAGGCTATGGATATGCCTTTCTGAATAAAGTTATTTAAAAAATCGGGCCACCCGCACCGTTTTGTCATACTAATCCTCGTAGGTAGTCACAACACTATGATATAACCTACTTCCGACAATATGAACAACTTGGACATCGTAAAAAAACTCCGAAAACATGACAAACTCTGACAACGTTGTTCAAATGTCCAAGTTCTACGATATTTTGTGTGTCGATACATCTTTTAGCAATCCTGGGACTTCAGAACGATCCTGGGATTGTTTCATAAAATAAACGAACTAAGACGTGTCCACATTATCCTTGTAAAAAATGAAGTTTAGGTAAATATGCATCCGAATATCCGATCTCTATTTATCACTGTAAGGCAAAAACTAATAATCGTAATATTTTTTTTTTTACACAGACAAAATCCGGTGTAGGTTATTAAGCAAAACTATGTGAATTGCAATTATTCGAAGTAGTTCTACCTTGATTTTTAAAAGCTTTGTTAAAACAGAAAGTTGAGTAATTAGTAGATTGTGCTTGTAATTTTCGGATACTAAATCCCAATTCACACAAACGTAAAAACTCATGACCATAATCCCTTTCGGGGTGGTAAGAAGGTAAGAAACTAAGCTACTTTTCATAATTAAGTTGATTGGAAATGCTCTTGTCTTCGGTTTCGTCTCGACTATCGAATGGGACAACTTTTCTATAACAATTCTAACAATTTATCCATTAATCAAACTAAAGTTGTTTATTACAACCATACAGGGTCCTTCTTAATATGCTGACACTTTTTTAAGGCGATGACCAGACTATGAAACTGAACAACTTTCTCTATGGAATCAACATCGAAATTGCGAAAAAAATACAGTTGTCCAATACGTTTGGCTCCGAGTAGGTTTGCAGTTTTGTATGGAAGTAATGATTTTTTTTTTCGCGATTTCGATGTGATGTAGAACCCTATATAAAATAACGCATTTGAAATTATGGCGTTAAGTTACCAAATTCGAGTCTGTAAAACTGACACGTGTTACCTGACTAATAAAATAAAGTATGTTAATATTTTAGCGTGTCATCAAGTGTAGTACTAAACTTTGGTCGTCTTTAAAAGTATGTAATGAATTTAGGACGTGCATTTTTGTGTTTTTATAACCCATAAATTACATTTTAATTCGATCTCTATAAGGGTTAAACTTTTGGCATAATTCCCAGTCAACACCGTCACACAGATTATTTAAAAGTTACCGTCATGTAAAGTCTGTCAATATATGAGATACTTAATGTGAAACGAGTGATAAAAACTGATAAATTTTATTAAACATTTTTTTTTTTACTTGTAATGAGACTTGAGACAACGAAGGAAAGGAATAACGTTTCATATGCACTGTTTTTCAAAGCGAAAGGCTAGTTAGAAGCCATACCTATCCATATAGGTAGGATCCTTGTTAATTAATAATTAGGCTGACGGTTTTTTAAGAGGACGACTTGACCATAAAACTGAACAAACTCTATGGGAACAACGATAAAATCGCGAAAAAAATCAACTGTCCCATAATTTGGGTTGTGTAGGGTTGTGTTTGAAACAGCAGTTATTTTTCTTGATTTCGATGTTGGTCCTATACAAAAAGTTGTTCAGTTTCATGACCTGATCATCCTCGCAAAAAATCGTCAGCATATTAAGTAAGGACCTGTATATACAGGGTGTACAATAAAATGGGACAGCTACTTAAAGGGGTGCTTCAGACCATCAAACTGAACAACTTTCTCTATGGGAACAATATTGAAATCGCGAAAAAAAAATCTGCTGTCCCATACATTTCAGTCGAGTTATGTTTGCAGTTTTGTATGGGAGAGCGGATTTTTCTTTCGCGATTTCCATATTGGTCCCATAGAGAAAGTTGTTCAGTTTGATGGTCTGAAGCAACCCTTTAAGTAGCTGTCCCATTTTATTGTACACCCTGTATTATGAAGGAATACAAAATTCAAAATTATCAATGGCAATCATAAGGGCTCTCTCTCTGCCTCCGTGGTCTAGTGGTTAAGAGCGTTCGCTCTCGACACGGAGGTCGTGGGTTCGATTCCCACGGGGGACACCTAGTGATATGTCACTTTGTGCGTTTTTCCCCAGTTGGTTAGGACATTGCAGGCTGAATCACCTGATTGTCTGAAAAGAAAAATGATTCCGTGCTTCGGATGGCACGTTAAGCCGTTGGTCCCGGCTACTATCTCTGGTGGTAGTAGTCGTTACATAAAAACCACGTTAGAGGCCGTAAGGCGGTATGAAAAAACTCTGACACCAGGGCTCTGCCCACACGATGAGAAGATAAGGGCTCTACAGGGTGTAAGTGACAGCCTAGAAAATACTGAAACGGTGAACTCAGACCATCAAAATGAACATCTTTCACTATGGAGCCTACCTCAGTTAACGCGAAAAATAATCAGCTGTCCCATACATTTTACTCGGGTAGGTACTGAAGTTTTGTATGGGACAGATTTTTTTTTTCGGGTTTCCTGAGGTAGGCTCCATAGTGAAAGATGTTCAGTTTGATGGTCTGAGTTCACTGTTTCAGTAGGTATTTGCTAGGCTCTCACTTACACCCTGAGAGAGTATCTATTGCTAGATATAGTGCGGACACTCCCTTCCTCCCACCAACTTTTTACCTCACCCCCTCTATCGCCCTCTGGTTACCGCACTCTGGTTCTACGAAGAAGACTTAAGGTTCAATTTCGTTGGTTTTGTATGTGCTGACGTCATCTTGTCAATTTCAAATTTTAGTATGCAGTGTCCGGGCTGTGGCCCTGTATATCAGTATCCAGCGTAGATACTCTCTACCCGTACAGAAATAAGGATTCATTCCCGCTACTAGCTCGCATCCGTCGCGTTGACGTGCCGTTGTATAATGGACAAAGCCTAATACACCCATGCGTAAGAAAAACAAACATAATAAAGCGGAGGCTGCAACAAAACAATTAAAACGCTTGAGGCACCGCTACCTGCGCCTGCGCTATTAAGGGCGAGACCGTTAAACGAGGCATCAATTAACCTTAAATTAGTTTCATCTCAATCAATTCCTAGTAGTTGTTGCGTTTGGAGTAAGTCAGAGGCTGAGGCGTTAGTTAAAAATAGCCTCGCAATGATGAAAAAAACAGGCAGATAAAAAGATAATTATGCAGGATTTTTTTGTCGACAAAATCGCTTATAATATTCCTACCTACAGGTATAAATTGAGTGACCACTCCATACCTATCAAAATTTGTTTACTCGCAGTTCGCACAAAAACATTGACTAAAGTGAATAACGCCTAATCATCAAACCCGCACATCATCCTATAACTACGCATGGTTATGCTATTGCTGGTTAGCAATAGCGTAATTGATAACTTGCTGTGTGGTATCTGCTGAGCTTCTATACCGGATGTTTTTTTTACAGTTCAGAAAATTTCTGGGATATTATGGGAAAAAGTTGGATCGAAAGAGGCGTCTAATTCCTTGAGACATCATCGTCAATATTACTAATGCCTCCGTAATAAACCTCACCATGTGGCTGCTGGCTATAGCCATTAGCCACTGCATCCGACCGATCCCACCTCTGATCGAATCGGTCTCCCATTCCGTCAGATTCAGGGGGGTAAGAACAAGAGAGTGCGTCTGTGTTTAGCGCATACACTTATGCTGAAAACTGGTACCTGACCAATAATACCGAAACTCTTCTTTTTATTTATATTTTCTGAAAGGCTTCGCTCATAAATTTGCACCACAACCCAAAACCCTGATCCAGGAAGAAATTAAGTCTTAAGAGGGCATTTCTGCGTCGAGATAGATCGGAATTGCGTGTCGGTCCGTGTTGTACGTTTACCTATCTTTTTACAACTTTACAACTATTTCCAAACGCAGTTTCAGATTTACCTTATTGGTTACGCAGAGTTGCTACTACATAGTAACGTTATTGCTCTGTTTCTATCTACCGGATTATTATTTGGTATACAGGGTGTTAGGAAAAGTGTCATTAACCTTTGAACCACATACTCTACCCATCAAACTGAACAACTTTTACTATGGGAGCAAACCTGTCACTGTCAGAACAGAAAAAATCAGCTGTCCGTTGAATCGAGTAGGTATTGCAGTGTAGTATGGGAAAGAAGTTTTTTTTTGGTTTGAAAGATTTGGTCCCATAGTAAAAGTTGTTCAGTTTGATGGGTAGAGTATGTGGTTTAAAGGTTAATGATACTTTTCCTTACACCCTGTATACATACCTTCCCGTTGTATTCGGTAGATTAATATTAAAAAAAATATACCGCTTTAAAAAAGGAGCATAATCCTGTTAGATGTTACGCATACTAACTCTACATTTAAAATCAATTTTAAAAATATAATGTATATTTCATTTTTATTTTATGCATGCATGCATATCCATATGCTCACGACTATATTCCCTGAAGGGGTAGTCAGAGATATTCTGAAATCTCAAAACATCCACGTTCCATAGTACCGAAACTCAGTCCAGTATGAGTGTGTTTTTATTTTCATAAATTAATACAAATATTATATCTAGTAAAGGGCTAAAATTGCCTCTAAATAACAACAAAATATTTTAAAAATTTCGCACAAAATTTTATTAAAAAAATATATACCTACTTAAAAAAAAAATCGTTGGGTAATGAGAAAATAAGTAATTATTGTATGCCTTCTAACTATCAACTATTGATATTGGTACCTACCAATAGGTTCTACCAATATTCAAGGGGTAATAGCTTGTTAACTATGAAGTATGATGCACTCGCTTTCCGGATATAAAATACTTACTTTATATCCGGCTTACTGTAATTTTATCATAATTATGTTTTTGTGTACAATAAAGAATCGATGAATCTGTAATAAAAATTAGATAATAATCTCGATACCACGAGATGCTACGTGCATTATTTAGCATGTTTTGTTTGACTTCTTCGAAGTACCTAATCAATTAATATAATTTTCCATTATTTGTAACCTACGACCTTTTGCGATCATATCGTATTTTGTCTTAAAGCTTTGGTATTCTAGTCAAAGCTATAAATCACTCACTTCCTGAATATAAAAACTGATAATCTCTTTTCCACGCATCATTTAGCATCTTTTGTTTGAGTTCTTCGAAGTATCCATAAAATTACGGTGTAAGAACAATGCAAAGAGGTCACCTCAAAAACATATTCAAATACATGTCTTTAAAAATCGTTTATGAGATGATTCAGAATGTTATTTAATAAGGACATTTAAAAGTTAATACGTATACGCGACACCACTATTGTGATAATTCAAGATATATGGCTCGATGGACCCAAAGCCATCGGTTAATAGGTAATAATCAAACTCCTTTTCTCATCATTGCCTCAACATTATTTGTAGTTGTTCAGTCAACATTAACTTCATGTTTCAGAATGGAATGATCATGTTAATAATAATATACAGGGTGTAATAAAACACCCTAGTAATACATAAGGAGATGCTTCAGACCAACAAACTGAACAACTTTCACTATGGAGCCAACATCGAGAAAAATAAAAAAAAATCAGCTGTCCCATACAAAACTGCAGTACCGACTCGACTAAAATGTATGGGACAGGTGATTTTTTTAATTTTTTCTCGATGTTGGTTCCATAGTGAAAGTTGTTCAGTTTGATGGTCTGAAGCACCTCCTTAAGTATTACTAGGGTATTTTGTTACAACCTGTATTATAAGCATATAGGGACCTGTTTAGTATGCTGACGGTTTGTTAAGGTTCATCAGCATACCATCCATTTTAATCAGACCATCAAACTGAACAACTTTGTCTATAGACCAAGGACGAAATAGCAAAAATAAAAGCTGCTGTCCTATACAAAACTGCAATACTGCTCCAATTGGTCCGTTGGTCCAATAGAGAAAATTATTCAGTTTGACGGTCTGATCAACACTGATCATCTTCTTAAAAAAAACCGGCCAAGTACGAGTCGGGACTCGGGCAATTAGTGTTCCGTACTACCAGTAGTTGTTTAACACGGGTTATTGATACAACCACTATAAATTGACACTTACTTAGTACGTGGTCACATAGTAACTGAACACTGGTCACACTGGTGTTAGTTTTTTGGGTATAGAAAAAAACCTATCCAAGTTTGAGCCACCCTGATAATTTTCCCGCCATCTACACGTTATTACTGATGTTCATGATTTTTTTCAGATCTTATACGGCTATATTTTTTTGAAATAGAGGTGGGGACAGCAAATTCTCGGATTGAATTGAAAATTTTGTTAAGCAGTGTTTTTATAAAAAAATTGAAAAGTATATTTTTAAACTTGTATTTTCATAAGCTTTCAATTGATACACACCATAGGGTAGAAACATTTTTTTTTTATTTACCCTTTCTTACTCCCCAAATTGCCCCCCCAATATGAAAAATTTAGCTTTTTTAAATTCATTTATGATATTGGACCACCAATTGCTATATCTGTATCGAGTTTAAATTTTCTATGCCTTACGGTCTCTGAGAAAAATGCCTGTGACAGACGGACGGACGGACAGACACCGAGATGATTCCATAAGTGTTCCGTTTTTCCAATTTTGGTACGGAACACTAAAAACCATCAGGATATTAAGTTGGACCCTTTACAAGTAAGATAAAAAGTAGCCAAGCCAGTGAAAAGCGCAAATAAAAACAATTAAAATTATATTAATCCTAAAGAATGCAAGTTTACCGCTACTGATAAAACAAAACTACCAAAAAACCAAGCCATTAAAAGCCCGCATAACTGACACACTGTAATCACCACATGTACACCACATACATACATACATACAGACAAACATCCTCATAAATAAAACAACAGTATATTTCGAATTAGGTCCCAGACACGGGACATTCACCCGCTTGATGCTGGACGCAAAAAGCCATATACAAGGTACACTGGCGGACATTAAACATTATACACCATTTTATTCGTTTATTTTCAAGAGTTTGCTAATATAATAGCTAATAAAAAATACATAGTTAAGTAAGTAAGTTACAGTCTGAAAGATGCAGCCTGCAGGGCAAAGCCCTCCTCTCTGGTTTGCAAATAAAGTTTCTTTTCTTTACAAAAATTCAGATCCAAAGCTTTATATATTTTTTATTTTATTATTTATGTATTTAATTGAACTATATTTTAAAATACATCGTCATAGGTTTTTGGAGTGATGTACTGAGCCTCTGATGTATTCGGCGTACCTTGGGTAATCAGCTAGCCGCTAACAAACCAGGCAACAAACTTTATGTTTACAACACAGTTGCAAATTAAACGTAATAACATGCCATCATTGAAGCACTATGCACTGATTGTTGAAGATAGTTTTAGCAATGGTTGTAGCTTTATTTAAAGCGGTAATTTGTAGTTAAGCTTAAGCTTAAAATTGTAGTAAGCAATAAGTTGTTATTCAAAGTAAAAATAAAACTACTTATATTATCACATTTCTCCGTCGCAATTCAAATTCAATTCTCACAAATTAATTACTCTTCAAAAGGAACGCAATAAACAATTTAATCATCACATCCTACCCCGTTACCTTTTACTCTCCAACAAGACCCTTCCTCCCACAATAAAGTTTTATTACAATCAAAGTGTACACTTAACTCGGCCGACAGTGTATGTGTGTTATAAATCCCCGAACGCATCAAGCGTCAGTATAACGGGTTAGGACTGGTCCTTGGCTTATACTCTTGTATATTTTGTATATTTTATGTATATTTTAGCACGTGGCTACTTTGGTTCAGCTTTTGCTGTCTTATTCAATGTGATAGAAGCACAGCATAGCTATATTATGTATAGTCCTTACAGTACGGCAACGGATGTACTTGCGCAGAGCAATGGAGGGGGCCTTGCGGGGAAGCGGGGGGCGGGGGTTGCATCCCGAAGTCTGTATGAAGAGGTTGGGAATTTGGGATTGCCTTGCATATCGCGCATGACAGCGTAAGTACGGGCGCGGCGCGTCACCCGCCATCAAGAGCGTTGCCATACTACAGGGTGAAATTGATATCATTGGCATACTTTTAAACTAAGAGTCTTCCCATCAAACTGAACAACTTTTACTATGGGAGCAAACCGATCGGAGCAAAAAAAAATCTGCTGTTGTATACATCGAGTAGGCATTGCAGTATAGTATGGGACAGCTGATTTTTTAGTTGCTCCGATCGGTTTGCTCCCATAGTGAAAGTTATTCAGTTTGATGGGTAGACTCTCAGTTTAAAAGGATGATAATGATATCAATTTCACCGTGTAGATAGATGATAGCAAATCTTAAATTGATCCTAGCATCAGAAGTCTGTGAAAATACAGACACAGAGATCGAGATCTTCGATTGTTTATAAAATTTTTGTTAATATTAAAAATAGGACGAAACTTCGTTTGTACGCAACGCGCTTGGGCGCCCTCGCAGTTATCATAAGATCAGTTGAATTTTTAATAGGCACCTCAAAACCATCGAAGATAATAACGCGCATCCTTCCAAGGTAGCAATTGATATATTAATCTCAAGTTTCAACGCCCGAGCCTGGGAAGGGAAGAGTCTAGTTTTTTATCGACAGGAAGCGAACCCGCACCCGTCTCACCGTTAAACTGGCTTCTATTTAACTTGAGACATCTGGGGTTATACTTATTTACTTTTTGTTGTTCATACATTGTATTTATGAATGAGAGCGTCGGTGGAGCGTTGCAGACTTGGACAGTCAATTAGGACAATAATTAAATCCTCGTCTGGGCGCTCGAGCGCGGTGCATACAAAAACATTTAGTAATTAAAGTAAGAAAAAATTTTGATAACACAATCTAGAAACCAATAAGTATAGGCCAGTCATTTTACGGAGTTTTGTTAGGCGGGGTAGGGAGTAATTATTAATTTGACTTTTAAACTGTAACCGGCACCATTTAGTGACAAAAATACTATCATAAACCATATTAAAAAAAATTTGCTACGCAACATTGAAATCAAAATTGTGTGTCCCAGAAGGCTTACAAATTAATAATATTCATACCAATGCACTCATTTGAATTAGATTTAACAATATACATTATTTTTGAGCAATAAAATAGGTATTAAAATTTAAAAAATGAGGTACTTATTTATTAGAAAATACGAATGTATTTTTCAAAACCGTCTAAGTAGACAAAAATATTTACACCATGTTTGAAGTATGTATAATGGTAAAGCCTAAAATATGGTGTAAAAAAATTTATCATCAGGTTTTTTAGAACGAGATAATATCTAAATTTTAAAATTGGAACTGTTGCTGACGTGATTTTTTCTCTTCAATATTATAGCGGAAAAAAAATCAATTATTAATTAGTCCCGGCTCAAACCGTAAAATGGCTGGGCTAGTAGTACCTTCCCAAAACTCAGGATACAACAGTATTTTTTAAAAATATGTACATAATACTTTATCGTGGGGTCCAGGGCTTCATTATCACTTACTGTAGTTTTTTCTGCTCAAGAAACATTTTCTTAATTATTTATTTTTCATTTAGGGTTCCGTACCCAAAGGGTGAAAACGGGACCCTATTACTAAGCCTACGTTGTCCGTCCGTCTGTCCGTAGACTGCGGAGCTGCTGTTGCCAGCTGCGAAACGACCCCAAAACGATTACACTTAGTCACGTGGGCAATGTCCTTTGTCTTGTAAAAATTACATCGAATTCTATAAACCTAATTTATTTCCATAAACTCACGACCACTTTTTTAGGGCGGTGAGGAGGTCGGACAGTTTAAAACAGCGCCTTCTACCAAAAATATAGTTGATCTTTCAAAATACCTACGCAGTTAATATGACTCACGTTTTAAACAACATAAACCAAATCATTACCAAACTACTAAAAATACACTCAATAACTCACGCTCCATCAGGCACAGGCTTGACCGTGACTTTGAGTAACAAACAGACCGAATCAAAACTGTCTACACAAACCAATTTATAAAAACTACTTTAAACCATTACCAACTTTATTTCCACGAAGTAAAGGCTACAAACTTTTTGTAGAACGCAAATTGAAAGTTTGTGAAGAAACAATTGAATATCCGTGGTTTTATTGTTTTTTAAAATGAATAATTAAAAGAAAGGCGTTCGTAATTGACAAAGGTGTCCCAGATTTAGTGAAGTTAGAACCGGTTTTTAATGTTTCAAAGGCTTTGGTTATCTTGAAACTGTTTTGTTATAACCGTTTTACATAATAAGTAAATATTTTACGGTCATCCTTTAAGTTTTTTGCACGGTTTTACGTCAGGAATTACCGTAATCTTTGTATTCAAAGAAGATCCTCAATCTTAGTATGGGAAATAGGCTAACATAAAAATGTTAGCGTATAGTTGGCTTATACAGGGTGTACAATAAAATGGGACAGCTACTCAAAGGGGTGCTTCAGACCATCAAACTGAACAACTTTCTCTATGGGACCAATATCGAAATAGCGAAAAAAAAATCCGCTCTCCCATACAAAACTGCAAACATAACTCGACTGAAATGTATGGGACAGCAGATTTTTTTTTCGCGATTTCGATATTGGCCCCATAGAGAAAGTTGTTCAGTTTGATGGTCTGAAGCACCCCTTTAAGTAGCTGTCCCATTTTATTGTACACCCTGTAGTTATGGAACTCATGTCGATTTGTTTCTCATAATCTCTAGATTATAGTGGTAATATTAGCTATACCTCATCTAAACGGACCATCAAACTGACCAACTTTCTGTCTACTATGGGACTAACGCGAAAAATCTGCTTGTCCCATAAACTTTAAAAAACCGTCATCAAATTACGAAGGATCCTGAATAAAATGCTAGATGAACCAAATGATATGTTTGTATCGTAGGTTTACGAGAAGTTTATTCCGAGAGCGCAAATGCGCGCTGTATACAAACGAAGTCTGGTGATATTTTCAATACTATCCAATTAAAGTCAATGAAATTTTTCAGAAACAATCCAGTAACTAATCTCTATGTCTGTATGAAGTCAGCTTTTTATTGTTAAAATATACAGTTTTAATGCTAGGATTAATTTAAGATTTGTACGGAAATCTTTGAGGCTCTGTAACATTAAAAATATACATTTTAATGAAAATCTGACTTTATACAGACCTAGAGATTAGTTTCTAGATTGTTTCATTGACTTTAATAGGATAATATTGAAAATATCACCAGACTTCGTTTGTATGGAGCGCACTCCGAATTATATTCCTTTCACTGCGACAATATGAGCATTAAACGACACCGATGTCCGTAAATTAAAACTATAATATTATTGACGACACTATGAATATAATGTAATATACAACGTGTAAATGAATTAGCGCAAAACCTCATACACCCCAACTGATTTATAACAAAATAATTCGATTGAAACAATAATTTCATTATTTTGATAAGTAAAATTTAAAGTTATTCGCATTTTAAGCTTTGAGGCTAAAATGATTTGTTATCATTTCAGCAATGAATGAAAGCGCGAACGTACTCATGGATACATTTTAATAATCTTGTTTTGGTAGTAAGTAGGGTGAGTGTGCCCGTGAGGTGGATTGACATCCGGTTCAGTAAATTTTAAATTTTGCAAAAAAAATATTGAATATTTTGAAAATAATTACCTATGTTGAAACCATGATAATTCGATTCTGCTCTCGATTCTTAACAAACAACTTTCTAGTTTTGCGTTAATTCATTAACACGTTGTATAATATTATGTAATTTATAAACATTATTATAATGATATTAAATAAGCTAGAAAAATCGTCTCACGATAGAGAGCAATAACCTATGATAAATAATATGAGAACAAACTTTATTTTTTCCGACTGGGTCATAAATAAAGATTACGGTAAGAATTAAACTGTTTGCGCAATTATACGTCACAGTTACCGTAATGGAATTAAAGTTAAATATGAATGAGTAATTTGTCTTAAAAATACTTAATTAGTGAATTTTCAGTTAACTGTGTAAGGCGGAGTACACATTGGATGGTTTTAGAATGCCACTGTTCATAAATAAAATTTTAAAATAAATCTTATTCAGAAAAACAAAGATTCAGTCAACACTAGTAGCAAAACTTATGAAACTATTGGTTAGTAAACAATTACAAAAACAGAACTTGTGATTTTTTAATATGTGCCGTATCAGTGGCATATCATCGTATCTTTCAGCAATGGCCTTCAGGACCCTGCTAATCTTAACTATTATAAAATTGTAACAGAAGTGTGTCTGTACGTTGAAGATATCTAAAAAAGGTAAGAGTAGTGGTTTATAAAATTACTGAACTGATTTTGATGAAACTTTTTTTTGAAAGCTTATAATTTGTCTTAAAATCTGTTATAATATAATTTGTGCGGATGAAGTCGCAGGTAGACTCTAGTAATGACATATTTGTATTTTTGAGTTAAATACATTGAATGCGTCAAAACAAACGTATATTATGATGTTTTCAAGCCTGTCTCCCATTGCGGTACTTAGAGAGAGACAACAGTACGCCACCTACTTAGGATCCTGACATATCTATAACATAACATAAATATTCTTTATTTGCACACCAAAAAAATACAGCAACAAAAACAGAATCAAAAGAACGAATCTATCTCAATGTACTTATCCGTATGTAACTCACACCTTTTCACGGAGGGATAGGCAGGTACTTCTGGTCTCCACTTTAGACGCTCCTGGTATTCTCGACTGCGTTCTATAGATTCATACCTTGATTTACATCATCGGATTCAGTTACTTTTGACCTGGCATTTATGTGTACTCATCATCATCATCTCAGCCGATGGACGTCCACTGCTAGGCCTCCCCCAAGGATCGCCACAACGACCGGTCCTGCGCTGCCCGCATCCATGTGTACTGTAAATAAATAAATTATTTACAAATAGCCCAGTCATTTTACGGTTTGAGCCGGGACTAATTAATAATTGCATTTTTTTTTTCGGTATTATATTAAAGAGCCAATATTTTAAGGCTTTACATTATACATACTTCAAACATGGTGTAATAATTGTTGTCTACTTAGAAGGTTTTGAAAAATACTGTTACGAGCTACGGGTTCCGGGATTGGAGTGAAACGCTAAGTCCAATTTTACAGAGTTTATTTGGGTTAAACTTACAAACGGTCCACCTCGCAGAGGTTCCCCTAAACGGTTCACTTCACCGGGTCCTCCTCGCAGGGATTCCCCGTGCACCACTTACTGTCACTGTTCACAGTCCACTACGTCACTACTGTGACGACACGACACGCGTCACGGCTATGACGTCACGACGTACGACACTATGACGTCAAGACGTACGACACTATGACGTCACACACTACACTGACACTATGACGTCACGTACTACACCGACACTATGACGTCACGCACTACACTGACACTAGTCTACTCACTGTTCCACTCTTAGCACTTTTCTCTTCACTAGTACTTTTCCACTTTTACTTTTCTTCCTTTTGTTTCGCACTGTTCACCGTAAAACCAAATACTGCCGCCAGTCGAAATTCGCCGCCTTTTTATATCCCGCAGAACATTCCGGAATACCCTTTTTTCGATCTTCTTTTCTTTACTCGATTGTTTTCCTCCAGATAGTTCTAACCCCGCGTTCCTTTTTCGAAACCGATCGAAGACACGCCCACTTTTCTGGTTCTTTTCAAATATTCGTAATTTCGCCTCCTTTCTCGAAGTTCCTAGACACCCCTAGACCTTTTGGTCCCTTTTTAAATATTCCTTCTCTCTCTACCTTCTAGAACATTTCTAAAAACACAAAAATCTAGAAATATTTTTGGCGCGGATCGGATTCGAACCGTCACCCCCCAGCATGGGAGGCGGAACCTTAGACCGTAGGACCACGGCGATTGTTAATGAGCCGGCCGAATTTTCGAATGCCTTCTTTACGTTTGACGTTTGACAGCGGCCGTAACACTACGTTCGTATTTTCTAATAAATACCTCATTTTTTAAATTTAAATGCCTATTTTATTGCTCAAAAATAATTTTTATTGTTAAATCTAATTCATATGACTGCATTGCTATTAATATTATTAATTTAAAAGCCCAGAAGGACACAAAATTTTGATTTCTATGTTGCGTAGCAAATTTTTTTTTTATTTGTATAAAACAAATAAAAAAAAAATTTAAGATATCATGTTTTTCACTAAATGGTGCCGGTTACAGTTTAAAAGTCCAATTAATTATTACTCCCTACCCCGCCTAACAAAACTCCGTAAAATGACTGGCCTAAAATACAAACAGCTAAATCCAGATATCAAGAGAAAACTTACAAATAAATAAGTTCTCAACCGCACACCATGTCTGTAAAAGATATCATAATGACATTCATATGACCACATTATTATGCACTCGCCTTTATTTTACATCAAATACCAAGTCCTACAAAAAAAGCAATTTAGACACTTGCTACAGTAGAAATAAGAGCCACTTCAAGGGATTTATTAAGTTAAGTTAAATGAACAATAAAGCTCCTGTATCCAATTATTATTAACGTCCAACGGTTTCAAATTTTAATTGCTCATTTCTCAGGTTTTATTTTCTCTGTAATTATTTTTTTATTTTATTTTTCAGTTTCAAGGGGCTACCTTTGAACTTGGTTTATTTGCGAAAGTGTATTGAATTACAGGTTTTTTGTTAATTATTTATAATTATGTGTTATTGTTGGACAACACAATATATTTCACTTTTTTTTTACATTATATTCATGGCATCAATGATTGATGTGAATAAATCAATGAAATTCTCATGGCCAACCGCCTTATTAGAAAAGCAAGAAAATTATGTAAAATATTTATAATAACAATATCATCATAAGCCTACGGGTCCTTCTTAATATGTTGACACTTTTTTAAGGGGATGATCAGACCATCAAACTGAACAACTTTCTCTACGGGACCAACATCGAAATCGCGAAAAAAAATCAGCTCTTCCATACAAAACTGCAAACCTACTCGAGCCAAACGTATGGGACAGCTGTTTTTTTTTTTGCGATTTCGATGTTGGTCCCATAGAGAAAGTTGTTCAGTTTGATGGTCTGATCATCCCCTTAAAAAAGTGTCAGTATATTAAGAACGACCCTGCCAGTATACGTCCCACCGTAGTGCACAGGCCTACCCTCAGGGAGTGTGTGGGCAGTGGGTATCAGTCCAACACGCGAGCCTAATACGGAGTGGTAGACTACACAACACATACGCATCAACATTTCTTTCTCAGGGTATGCAGATTTCATCACGATGTTTTCCTTCACCGTTTGAGAGCAGTCGGTAAAAAATTACGTAAAATATATACCTAATCATAATATTATACTGTTCTTCTTAATATGCTGACACTTTTTTAAGGGGATGATCAGACCATCAAACTGAACAACTTTCTCTATGGCACCAAAATCGAAATCGCGAAAAAAAATCATCGCGTCCCATACATTTGTTTTTGTAGCTGTATGTTTTTGGTGTGCAAATAAAAAATATTTATGTTATGTTATGTTATTTGCCTTGAGTAGGTTTGCAGTTTTGAATGGAAGAGCGGATTTTTTTTTCGTAATTTCGAGATTGGTGCCTTAGAGAAAGTTGTTCAGTTTGATGGTCTGATCATCCTTTTAAAAAAGTGTCAGCATATTAAGAAAGACCCTATATAATAATGGGATACGGCTTAAAAGGTCCTTGCCCACCGGCTAAGTAGCGATAAGATATCTATTTATTCTATGGGGATACGCAAGAATTTAAAATTGTGTAGAAAAACTAAATTCTCGTCTATCAACTCATATACCAATCACAACGCAATTAAAACAGCATCTTCCAAACAATCTATTTCTATTTCTGACTTTGATAAAGCATTTGACATTGTTTCTCACGCAAAATGTATAGAACAAAATTTACATATAACAGGGCTTGGAAGAAAACAAGAAAGTAAGTAGGTAAGATTTTATGCAAATCATAACTACGGATCGAAATCAACGTGTCAAAATTGACAACCGTATTACACAGAACAGTACAAATTAAAAATTGCATCCCGCAGGGCAGTGTTCTTTACTCAAATTTCTATTTTTAAATACTCTATACTTGACCAACTCTTTCAAGTCACCATCATAAATATACGTAACGCATAGAAAAATATCGTTCCATAAGCAAATGATACCCAAATAAACGGCCATCGAATCATTGATGTTTTACTAAAAATTGATGTCGCACGAACCACAAGTAGACTTCAACCGTCGTGCCATCTACTATTTGCTAAATTATTGTTTGCTATTTAATCGTTACTTTCAAAAAGCAAATCGGCATCTTTGAAAACATCGTCATCTTTATCAAGATAAAACAAACAATGGGGAAGAAAATCGATTCAAAAAATTACATTTTTCAATAGGACCGCTCCGCTGACTGTACATCACGACTTCATCGCACGATTAAACCTATTGTGCTTCGAGATAATATTGCGACTAACTGTACTCGATCGCTTGTAGACAAATAAGGAGCGAGGGATGGGCTAGGAAAACAACGGGATCGGTTTTGAAGAAAAACTGGTTTTACAGCATTTCGGTGTGTATTTTTGCTTATGCAGATCCTGAAGTGCTATTGCGGTTTTCTTTATCATAATTGCCATTGCTAGATGTTACCAAAAATTCGATATAACTAGAATGTGGGAAGATTATATTTATATTCTAGAAAGGCAAATTATAACAGCAGACGTGACGATTCCACACGAGGAGAAGAAGAAGACAGCAGCTTCCTTTCGATGTTATTGTAATTGTCTTTAAAAGCTAGGTACGTTAGGCTTATGTTGCAGAAATGATTAAATGGTTCACTTGAATGCCGTTGCACATTTTCACCTCTGTATCTTTAAATCTTGAGCAATCGAGCGATCCTGGGGAGATTGCTCTTAACTGTCATGGAGAGAAAGATAAAAGGGTAGGAATAACAGCATATATCATATGCTCACGACTATATTTTGTAATATTCCAAGCAGGAATATTCCTGTAGGAGTAACAAGTATGGAATTTACCTCTAAGATAATTTTTTTTTTCAAAATCGGTAATTTCGCTTTCCGCCTGTCTCAAGAAATCGCTGTTCTTCTAGCCACAAAGTCCAAGAACGGTCTGACGGACCGCTAGACTGGGGTTCCCATGAAACCATCTGATTTATTACAACTTGATTTGTCCTGAGGTACCCTAATTTGGGCTTGTCATATTTATGTATTTCCAAGTAATTATGAGATATTGATGTTTCTAAGATTCACCGATTCTATTCCAATTGGTTTTAGTTATTTGTGATTGCGGTAAATCGGATTTATCGATGACAAAATTATTGGAAATAGTCTCCTTGTTTGATTTGGTGTAATTGCTTCAATCGCTCTGTTTATTTATTTGCTTGTTTCGCTATGAGTCATTTATATTTCATAATCTTCATCATCTAGTCGATCTATGGTATTATTATAATCAGATATAGAATTCAAATCAGCCTTGCTCACATCAAGTTTTAGAATTTTAAGTATCGTATATTTTAAATAAATGTAGCCCTCACTAGCCTTAGATTTTAAAATTTAATAAACGAATATAATGAAACTGCCTCTTGATTTATGAAGACTATTAAGACATATACTGCCAGTTTCCATCCCAGACTAACTCACTTTTAGTGATAAGGCTGCCGTTTGGTTGTACCCTTCTCATTTGTGAAAATAAGGAATATTTTTATTGTATCCTTTTCACTAAGAACATATTTATGCTTTGCTACTTTTTTTAACTTATTATCATTAGACATCTTCGGTTCTTCTCTTCTCTCTTGCGTTTCTATTCATATTCAGCCCATCGACTATGTTACAATACGTCCTACTTTAGGGATAGGTAAATAAGAAATATTTGATATAGAAGCTATAGTAGTAACTAGTACCTCTACGTGATCCCGGATATGCAGATAGATAGGCACTAATCACTACAAAAACAACCTATAATCAAAAAGGTCTACACCCAGACTCCCGTAATGATAGGCTTACAAAACAAACGATATCAAACGCACCAAAGTTAAGGTCAACGTTCACAAACAATGGGGAACTGTTGATGTAACGCCGAACAACACTACGTTACGCGCCGGCGACGCGCACGCCGCGGCGCACGCGCAGGCCGCATCACACCGAGATCAAGGTCGCAGATTGATACCTAGTGGGAAATTAATTAAATAATAAATTACGAAGTTAAAAGAACTAAACACGAACTTAACCTAAATATGGTTTAGGTTAGGACCATGTGTTAGAGTTAGAGTACTCAAGACGCTCGAGGCATTTCCTTACTGAATCTATATCCACGAAGCGAGGAAAGCCTCTGGGTTCCCATATGGAGTCTAACAGGCGGTTGTAGAGGTCCTTGGATCCTTGTTTTTATTGTATTTTTGTGAGTAGTGTGAATATAGTGTACTTCATTCGTTCGATAATTATTATGTTTCATTACAATCTATTTCAATGTTCAATAGGTATCCCATTATTTGGGGTCAGCACATGGTCAGCGCAAATTGTCGTCAGTGTCATCACCGTCATTCGTAATATTGATATTTAGTATTTGATTTCATTAATCTCAATCAAATATAATTTCAGTGTTCTCTCTTTTCTTATTCTTACACACCACTTCTTTCTTTCACACAATCCCATCTTTGGCCTTTATTAATAACATAAAAGTACATCAGATATAACATCTTGCACC
Source organism: Agonopterix subpropinquella (assembly GCA_922987775.1). NCBI lineage: Eukaryota > Metazoa > Arthropoda > Insecta > Lepidoptera > Depressariidae > Agonopterix > Agonopterix subpropinquella. The sequence goes on from OV277714.1 coordinate 2,946,524, forward strand.
CACTGCATCACTTGTCTAACCCACAATTGGTATTTCCATAGTTTTTAGTACGAAATTACAGCACGTTTAAGAATCAACGGTACCTTTATCTTTGGCCTCTGGTATCGACCCCACTTTTATCTGAGAATAGTTATAGCAAGTTTTAAGTTACTATTGTTATATATAACACTATTCGTATGATAGTAATTCTGCATCAGAAAATTTACGTACAAGAACCAATTCGTCCTTGGAGCTTCAACGTTTTCCACGAACGTCTCCATTACTAGTATAAATATTAACCCATGAAACTATAGGATCTTCTTAAGCAAATGTTGTTTATCTGTAAATTCTATCTTTTTAATAACTGGCCAAGTGCGTGTCGGACCACGCGCAGGATAGGGTTCCGTAGTTGCCCGTCACAATATAATATGGACTTAGAAGGAGGCTTTTTGCTTTATACTACACGGTTTAACGGCTAATAAAGTCTAAAAAGTAAATCTTATAAGTTGATCAATTATTACTCGTAAACTTGTAAAGCCTACTTAGCGGTGATAGTTTTCCTTTTAAATTAGTTGTACATTATATGCTATTGCCGTGAATTTTTTTCATCTTCAACTTCAACCGTTTAGCCGGGAGAGGGGGGGGGGGACACTTCACTAACCAAAATTTTCGCTTTAAAGCTTAATATTTCGATAACGGATCCCTTAATCGAAAAATAATTTTCAAAAACCCAAAATATATTTAAAAGACCTATGCAACGATACCCCACAACATGGGATAAACGAGAAAAAAAAATGTCATCCCCACTTCGCGTGTAGGGGAGGTACCCTAAAAAAAATATTTTTCAAGATTTTATTTTACCACTTTGTCGGCGTGATTAATATGTATACCCATGCCAAATTATAGCTTTCCAGAACTAAGCGTCTCTGAGCTAAGCCGCGGATAGACAGACGGACGGACGGACGGACATGGCGAAACTATAAGGGTTCCTTGTTGACTTCGGGACCCTAAAAAAATGTGTTAAGAGTATGTTTGTTAAATCAAACTTTATAATATTTGAATATTTTTGAAAAATAGTTACAATCAGTCTCTTTAAAATATCATCAAACCTTTGCGTCTATAATAATTATTATTTTATGATTCATCTCAGGTTGTAATTTCTAGAAAGCATTATTTACTGCGCTCAAAGCTTCAATACCTAACAGCTCTGGTCAATAGCCAGCCTTCTCATGGCATAATCCTGATCAAAAACAATCCCGTTCCATGCTAGTCTTCAAGTTAAGATACTCCTTAAAAGATTAAAATGTACTTTAAACTGCACTTTACCGTTCAACTAATAAAAATTATTTTCCATTGTTCCAGATGTGACTAAGACCATGGCAGCCACAGACGGGCAAGTGGTAGTAGCGGCCTCTCGGTGGTGCGACGAAGGCAACTATTTAAGAGAATTCGCAGCCAAATACCGGCTACCTTCAGTAGCCAAGATCATCAAGGGACAGTATGGAGGCCTTGGAGTACCAACTTTACCAAGCCCAGGCTTACAAAGTACCGCTCTACTTGTATCTGCGGGAAAAAGAAAGAAGATTATTGCCCAAGCCATCAAATTGAAGGAAGGGAGGCGAATGGTCAGTGTTGGACCTCGAATCGCTATCCCTGATACGTACAAAGGTTACTTTGAACTTTTGAGCGAAGAAGGAAGAGCTGTCAGATGCATAGAATCCGTCAACGAATTATCAAGAAGGAAATTAGAAGATGGATGTCTAGTTAGAGAGCCTATAAGAGTTATCTGCGCAAAAGTAGACCTTGATGGCAATTTGACAGCAGATGGTGCAAGAAACCTACCAGCCGGTGAGGTTATAATGCCAAGAGGCGAAGCTTATTTAGGAAAAAACAAATATCTGAAATGTACTGATAGTAAGGGAGATGCAATTTTACTGAGCTTAGATCAGAGAGGGAAATTTTCGGCTGTGGCTAAAGAGGAAAACATAAGTGGTGTACATACAGCAAAGACATTGCTTACTAAGCGATTGCCGATAACTGTGAGGCTTGTACATGGAACTCCACCAAGAGGTCTGAAAAGTGCAAGTCACTTCGTTCCCGAGCTTAGACTTCTATCTATGTTCGAGGAAGACCACGTTTTCGCTCTACCCTTACAAAAAGAAGGTAACGCGTTAGTAGCTTTACCTTTAGCAGCCCCATTAAAAATGCAAAGGTGCAAAAACGATGATCAAATAAAGAATTTCATGGAGTTCTCTAGATTAGTTGAAAAGTGCAATCGTTTGCTTATAGACGTTGTCGATAGAATCCATGTACTTGACGGTAAACTAGGAGACCCTAAGAGGCTTTTAAACGCACCGCTACATGCCCCACCATTGGTCAAAACGGGGTACTTTCTCAGAAGAAGTGCTTCCACAGATACAGCCAATCAGCATAAGCATATATCACGTCACAGTCACATATACAGTAGCCATAGAGACGAGAACAGTATTCCTGATGAATATGACGAGATTGATCAAATTTATGACTACGTTAGGGGTTTCGCGCCGTTACCTAAGAATATAAAAGCATCATACTCAAATGAACCTACTCCAAGGCACGAATCGGCGCCTTCATCGCCTGCCCCAACTCCAATCCACATGCCTCTTATAACAGAAATCAAGCCAGAACCACCACCTATAGAAACTATACCCACAAAGAAACCACTAAACCAAAAGGCTGAGAAAAGAACAAGAAAATCAACAGTAAAAGAAACTCCTGTGACAGTTTACAAAGAGAAATGTTCCATTGCACCAGCAGCTAATCTTCCTAAACTATATATTAAAAATAGTGTCAATAACAATAAGAGTAGAATGGTATTCCGTCAGAAGAGTCATTCGCCAACAAAAGAGTCACCTAGTCCTATAACTAGTCCAATCAGACCGCTCACTAAAGGGGATTCTCCTATCTTCAACATTCGATATAAGAGTCTTTCTAACATCCATCAGTCTATGGAACTGGATGGGACTTTGGACTCAAGTCATTCTGGAGGCAGAACTTCTGGAGACTCGGGAAATGGACCGAAACTTCCAGAGAAAAGGTCCCGGAAACTTAGCAGACCGAAGTCCTTGACGAATCTGGTTTGGGAACTGAAAGGGTGTCCGTTGGAGACTGAGAAACCAAAATGTAGAGTTAAAAATGAGAACTACAAGAAGATTGGAACAAAATTGTCTTTGGGAGCGCAGAAGAGGGTGCCGACGTTGTATCTCTAAGTTCACGGTAAGCATATTTCTTTTCTTAAGTATAAAAAATTTACAGTTTAATTTTCAGACAAAATATAGTCTACAATCGGTTAGTAACAATCAGCTTATAGTTATAAATAAAGCGATGGAATAAGTCGATTCATCGACTATTATAATCTCAGACCGAACATAATAAGCGATCAAGGCGACTTGACCAATCAGGCTTTTTTGTCAAAAGCTATGCATTGAATACTTACTAAACTTTTTTATTAACTAAAATGGGACTCGAAAATGGACGAACTATGCAAACTATAGCAACAGTAGATATATTATATCACAAAAAAAACATTAAACTCGTCCTTCTTATGACTAGGAATTAGGCTTTTTGACGTTGTTCTCTGTGTTTTCTCTATGATATTTTTGTGGCTAAAGTCAGCGTCATAAGAGATCAATGGTAACGTCTCTAAAAATTATGTGAAAAATTAAGTATCGTATCTCATTTATTACTCTAGCGAGGCCGTTGAAGAGGCTAAAATCCAGTAAATGCTTCTCGTAAATAAGGCTGCATACCTGTCGTCTAAATAGCACGACATAATCAGAATGATAGCCACACTCTAAAACACCATTGCAAAACGACAAACAATCTTCATTTATTCAAATTATACGCAAGGTGCAGGCAAAATCACATGTACATATCATTTGGCATATCACGACTGTAGCAATCACTTTCGAACAACTAACAAATTGCAAAATATAAGCAGATGGTACTGCTGAACGTTTATATAATGACAGCTATTTCTATGTCTTTCTGCATACTTACATACATAAACCTCACGACCATAATCCCTTTCGGTGGACTTAGAAACTTTTGGTTCAATTTACGGACAATAGAAGCGGGGCTTCGCTTTAAATTGTAGCATTACGCATAAATTATAGTTAAACTCATGTCAGAGTTTGTCGGAATTTTATATTTTAATTTCATACGTTCTTATTGTAGAAATTGAGTATGACACACTTCTTCTCACCTTATTAAAGAGAGGAGAACTTTATCCTGAACCCTACAAGCAACAAAAAATTACGTGGAACCAAAGATTTTTTTAAAATCTTTTTTGGCAACGTTATGTTTGACATTTCATCATCATAGTCAACCAATGGGGTGTCAGAGCTCTAGAAAGGAGACCACGAACTGACAGGCGTAGTGTGGGACGCGCTGCTGCCCGCTGGACTGACGACCTAAAAAGGTAGCGGGGAGCGACTGGATGAGGAAAGCCCAGGCCTATGTTCAGCAATGGACAATGATAGGCTGATGAGGATGATGATATCCTGTGTATATGATAGCCTATTTATGAGTCCTACTGTAAGTCACAGGCCTTCTCTCAGGAGTGTGTATTAGCGTCAGTCCACCACGCGTGCCTAATGCGGATTGGTAGACTTCCAACACGCATTAGATTTTCAGCGTATGCAAGATTCATTGCAGGTGTTTTCCTTCACCGTTTGAGAGCAGTCGGCATTACGTCCATAAGTTATAAAAACTCATTGGTACCATGGCATGGCGTCCATACTGATTCAAACCCAAACCCATCGATTGAGTGTCCATACATACCTCTTCGTAACGCGCCACGAAGTTCTCTACGTGTGACATAATTACGTATAGTATAGCACTCCGTCGAGCTGTCTAGGCAGATGACTTCGTAAAAATATCCCAAATAAACAATAGACTCAAAAAACATAAGATTGGAATCAAAGTCCTGATAAAAAGAATGTAAAACACAATTTAATCAAAAAAACTAAATGTATAATGTTAGTAAGCATTTAAATACCTAGTAATTGCGTTGCAAAGTAGTTTAAAATGATATCTTGATCATTTTTTATCGAGACAAAACGTCGATGACCTAAGAAGGATCTTGCTGCCTGTCTTTTGAATTGAAACGAATTGAAACTGGAGCTAAGATGTTCAATTCAAAACTATTGTCGAAGAAAATAGCCAGTGCACATCTTTGATGGGTACCCGTTTTATTTGTGTTTTTTTCTGAAACGCTTCCTTTTTCCCAGATAAACCCATATAGGTTTTCGTGGGACGGGTTTTTGTCATTGATGGGTTTTGTAAATTTCTTTATTCAATAAAATAAAAAATAAATAAAAACGATTCTAACTATATTTTCTATTATTATAAAATACCTCGGACATGATCACACAGATTTATCTTGTTCCATTTAAAGTACCAGAATCTAGGTACCGTAGGTTGTCCGTGTGGTGTCGGCTAAGAATAGCACCATCCCATTTCTTCCTGTGGGTGTCGTAAAAGGCGACTAAGGGACCTACCAGAAGATGGGCAGCAGCATCCTCTGCGTACACACATCCAGCCGAACTGCGATCGCCAACCCGCCTGCCAAGCGTGGCGATTATGGCAAAACCCCCCAACATGGCAAGTACGCCCTTAACACGGCCCCCAGTCCCCGGCGGCCCCGCTATTCCTGGCTACGGTAGCGGTCAAGGTAACGGCGGGGCAGGGGGTGCGAAGAATCTCCGGAAGAGATCCGGCTACCACAACCGACAACAGCTGCACCTGGCAACGTTCAACACACGTTCACTGCGGACCGACGAGTTGCTCGCTATACTCGAGGAGGAACTGAGCAGGATACATTGGGATATTGTTGGATTATCTGAAGTCCGAAGAGAGGGAGAGGACTCGATAATCCTCAAATCCGGTAACCTGCTCTATTTCCGAGAGGGCGAACTAAAGTCCCAGCACGGTGTCGGGCTAATGGTCCATAAGTCTCTTGTGAACAACGTGGAGAAGATCGAAAGTGTGTCGAATAGGGTGGTGTACCTTATACTCAGAATAACCAAACGGTATTCGTTGAAGGTTATACAGGTATACGCCCCTACTTCAGAAGAGAAATACGCCGACGATGTAGAAACTATGTATGAGGATATCTCTAGAGCCATGCATAGTTCTAAAACACACTTCACGGTGGTCATGGGAGACTTCAACGCGAAACTGGGCAAACGAGACGGTGAAGAGATGCGAGTGGGAAAATTTGGGTATGGACGACGGAACAAACGGGGCCAACTGCTGGCTGGCTTCATGGAGAAGGAGGGACTCTATATGATGAACTCCTTCTTTAAGAAGCGGGAGCACATAAAGTGGACCTGGTTGAGCCCGACCGGTACAAGAAATGAGATAGACCTCATCATGTCGACGAAGAAGCAAATATTCAATGATGTCTCTGTGTTAAACGCGTTTAAAACCGGAAGCGATCACCGTATGGTAAGAGGCACATTGAATCTTAATATCAAGCTCGAAAGATCTCGTCTGATGAAGTCTACGCTCCGCCCAGTACCGATCCAGATCCAAAACCCCTGTAGTTTTCAGCTCGAACTCCAAAATCGTTTTGATTGCCTGGGGAGTAGCGTGGACGACTACAGCGATGGGTTTGTGGAAACTGTCCATGCGGTCGGGTCCAAGTTCTTTAAGACCCGTCGTACAAATAGAACCAAGAAAATCTCAGACCCTACTCTTAAGCTCATGGAGGAAAGGCGCGAGATGATTCTGCAGTCTTCAGATGATGCGAATAAATACCGGCAGCTCAATAGGCAGATTTCAAAGTCCGTGACTTGCGACCTGCGTCGGTTTAACACCGAGCGTATTAAGGAGGCTATAGAGCGGAACAAAGGCTCCAAAGTTTTCGCAAGGGATCTGTCTATTGGGCAAAGCCAGTTATCAAAGCTGAAGACTGAGGATGGCAGAATCGTATCGTCCAAGCCTGAGCTTCTGAGAGAGGTTGAGAAGTTCTATGGACAGTTATACACGTCAACACGAAGACCCGCTACAGATCTGGCTAACGACCCAAGAGCTAGATTGACCCGGCACTACACAGAAGATATTCCGGACGTCAGCCTGTACGAGATTAGTATGGCTCTCAAACAGCTAAAGAACAACAAGGCGCCGGGTGATGATGGGATTACGGCCGAGCTTCTGAAGGCGGGTGGAAAACCGGTCCTGAAGGCCCTTCAGAAGCTGTTCGATTCCGTCATACTCGAGGGCAAAACGCCGCAGGCATGGAACAGAAGTCTGGTGGTGCTCTTCTTCAAAAAGGGCGATAATGCCCTGTTGAAGAACTATAGGCCCATTTCCCTTCTTAGCCATGTCTACAAGCTGTTTTCGAGAGTCATTACGAACCGTCTCGCGCGCAGGTTTGACGATTTCCAGCCTCCCGAACAGGCCGGTTTCCGAAAGGGCTTTAGCACTGTGGACCACATACATACGCTTCGGCAAGTTATACAGAAGACTGAAGAGTATAACCTGCCCCTTTGCTTGGCGTACGTGGACTACGAGAAAGCCTTTGATTCGATCGAGACTTGGGCTGTACTGCAGTCTCTTCAGCGATGCCAAGTAGACTACCGGTACATCGAAGTGCTGAAATGCTTGTACAAAAACGCCACTATGTCAGTCCGACTACAGGACCAGAACTCGAAACCTATCCTACTGCAGCGAGGCGTGAGGCAGGGAGACGTTATATCTCCGAAACTGTTCACCGCTGCACTGGAAGATGTTTTCAAGGTTCTGGACTGGAAAGGGCTAGGCATCAACATAAACGGCGAGTACATCAGTCACCTTCGGTTTGCCGATGATATAGTCATCATGGCGGAGACTATGGAGGAGCTCAGTCAAATGCTCGATGATCTCAGCAGAGCCTCCGAACGAGTTGGTCTGAAAATGAACATGGACAAGACGAAGATCATGTCAAATGACCATGTTGTGCCCACTCCTGTAATGATCGGAAACTCTGCGCTCGAAGTTGTTGACCATTATGTTTACCTGGGACAAACTATTCAGTTAGGTAAGTCCAACTTCGAGAAAGAGATCAACCGTCGAATCCAACTCGGCTGGGCAGCGTTCGGGAAGCTACGTAGTATCTTCACGTCCCAAATACCGCAGTGTCTTAAAACGAAAGTCTTCGATCAGTGTGTGTTGCCAGTGATGACATATGGAACAGAGACGTGGTCGTTCACTCAAGGCCTCATAAAAAGGCTGAAAGTCACCCAAAGGGCAATGGAGAGGGCTATGCTCGGAGTTTCCCTGCGAGATCGAATCAGAAATGAAGAGATCCGCAGAAGAACCAGGGTAACTGACATAGCCCAAAGAGTTGCTAAACTTAAGTGGCAGTGGGCGGGGCACATTGCTCGCAGAACCGATGGCCGTTGGGGCCGAAAAGTTCTCGAGTGGCGACCGCGTACCGGAAAGCGCAGCGTGGGTAGGCCCCTCACACGGTGGACCGACGACCTGGTGAAGGCGGCGGGAAAACGTTGGATGAGGGCAGCGCAGGACCGGTCGTTATGGCGATCCTTGGGGGAGGCCTATGTCCAGCAGTGGACGTCCATCGGCTGAGATGATGATGATGATGATGAATCTAGGTAGTTCAGACTTGTGTTATGATGAATAGACAAAGATATAATATACAGGGTCCTTCTTAATATACTGACACTTTTTTAAGGGGATGATCAGACCATCTAACTGAACAACTTTCTCTATGGCACCAACATCGAAATCGCGAAAAAAAAGCTCTTCCATACAAAACCGCAAACCAACTCGAGCTAAATGTATGGGGCAGCAGATTTTTTTTTCGCGATTTCGATGTTGGTCCCATCAAACTGAACAACTTTCTCTATAGGACCAACATCGAAATCGCGAAAAAAAATCAGCTGGTTTGCAATTTTGTATGGAAGAGCTGATTTTTTTTCGCGATTTCGTTATTATGCCATAGAGAAAGTTTTTAAGTTTGACGGTCTGATCTCTGTATACATTACATTATACAGGTTCAATTTAATAAATGCTGATGGTTTTTATGGGGATGATCAGATCACTGGAAAATATTCTATTCCATTCACTAAACTAAATTACTTTATCTATGGGACCAAAATATAAATTGCCATGTTTGTGAAATTGCCAAAAAAAACTGCTGTCCCATACATTTGGGTCGACTATGATTGCAGTTTTCTATGGTACAACTTCTTTTCTGTTTTTTTTTTCCATAGATAACATTATTCCTTTTTATGGTCTAAAACACCCCTATAAATATTACTATGGTGTTTTACACCCTGTATAATCTGTTGATGATGTACCCGGACTTAATAAGTTTAACAGAAGGTTAAAAGTAAATGTTACGCGAAGGATTCACAATCGGTTTCATAGATCAACGATCATTGTGACGCAGTTATAGGTCAAGCGGAAGATAATGCACTTGCAAGTCCTACTTTATGAATGTGGCATAAGGTTATTAAAATGAGTAAGTCACATACAAAACAGAAAAATAAAAGTAATCTGCTGTTTCAGACAAAACTGCAGTAGGTACCTATACAGGGGGGGGGGGGGTGATCAGACCATCAAACTGAACAACTTTCTCTATGGGACCAACATCAAAATCGCGAAAAAAAATCTGCTGTCTCATACATTTGGCTCGAGCAGGTTCGCAATTTTGCATGGAAGAGCAGATTTTGTTTTCGCGATTTCGATGTTGGTGCCATAGAAAAAGTTGTTCAGTTTGACGGTCTGATCATCCCCTTAAAAAAGTGTCAGCACATTAAGAAAGACCCTATATGGGACAGCTTGATATTTTTTCGCGATATCGATGTTGGCCCCATAGAGAAAGTTGTTCAGTTTGATGGTCTGATCATCCCCTTAAAAAAATTTCAGCATATTAAAAAAGACCCTGTAATACCTACTCCACTCAAATGTATGGAGATTTTTTTTGTAATTTTTCGCTTGTGTAAGCGTTTCAGTTAAAAATTAAGGGGGTCCTCATACAACAAACTAGTTTTTATCAACGGTTTTTTTTCTTCTCGCTCTATCTTAAAAACGGTAATACATGCATCAAACTTGGTGTCATTATTATAGAGCAAACTCTACAATATAACAATAAAGTCAATAAATAATAAAAACCTGGCAAAGTGTGAGTCGGTCTCGCGTTAAAGGTCCCGGAGAAAACAAAACTTTTTTGTAAGTTAATATGTTGTGTGGTTGTGTGGTACGGAACCCTTGTTTAGTTTTAGTTTGTTGAGTAGCCCGACTCGCACGTGACTGGTTTTATTTTAGAAGTCAACGACTTGCCAAGCGATTTCGCTACTATTGTTGTCTAAAATAACGTTAACAAATTAAATTGAACAAACAATGGTACATTAAATGTGTAATTAACGACTCCATATCACTTTTATTCCAAAAATTACAGAAAGACTATGAGAAAGACATTTTGAAATGAAACAAAGTCCAAGCTTATGTTTCAGAAATAAACTTAATTTATTATGTTGTTTTTAACACTTTTAATGTTGAAATGTCACGAGAAATTTGTGACGACATTTTAATTTTTGAAATGTCAACAGAACGTTCTTGAAAAGGTGAAAACTATTGGTAATATGATAACATTTTAACGAATAATGAGAGATAAATAAACGTTTAGTACGAAAAGAACAGGCTATAGTTTAAATATTCACAAATATCCTTCGATATGGTCGCTCACTCCCTTATAAAAAGGCTAAAAGTCACCCAAAATGTAGAGGGCTATAGCATATATGCTCGGAGTTTCCCTACGAGATCGAACAGAAATGAAGAGATCCGTCGAAGAACTAGAGTAGCTGACATAGACCAAAGAATTGCTAAACTAAAGTGGCAGTGGGCGGGACATTGCTCGCAGAACCGATGGCTTATGGGGCCGAAGAATGGCAGGAACTCGTTGGATGAGGGCAGCACAGGACCGGTCGTTGTGGCGATCCTTGGGGGATGCCTATGTCCAGCAGTGGATGTCTATCGGCTGAGATGATGATGATATCCTTCGATAAGCCCAAACCCAGCCCCCAACCTCCAGCCCCAAGTCCCCAACCCAGTTACTTCCTTCGCGGTCAAGTTTGTAGGTCTAAGGAATATTTTTTTTATGTTATTGAATGAATACCTTTTTTTATGTTGTCTTAACTATGCGGACGCACATTTGTATGTGTAATACGTAGCTGGTAATTTAAATTTATATTCTAAATAATACCTACCTACATACCTTTTACCTATGAACTTTTTAACTGTCCAGTTGCAGTAAAATTTACTATGAATATGATTAACATTTACCTAGAACTCAATTAAAATAAAATTAATGATGATTTGAACGTATTGTGTGCACTTGAATAGCACATGCAATTTTTCACACGCGTATGGAAAAAAAGTAATTGAAAACTTTCCCGCGATAATCAAACTCGTATCCAAACGCATTACAGTCATAATTATTTGAAAAAAAAAACTGTCTGTCTGTGCATTCGCACTTTTTCCATTATATTGAAAGGTTGAATCTGTGTTTAGCGCGTACACTTATGCACTTCAAAATATTCTGCGTTCCTGAAATGGTATTTTTGAAAGTCACACGTTCAAAACAGCAATAGAAAAATGTCAGAATTACTGAACGTGATCTAGGAATCCGTATGATTCTTATTGAAAGTAAAAATTACAATAAGTTTGTTAATGTCGCTAACTTATCGTGTGGGCAGAGCCCTGGTGTCAGAGTTTTGTCAGACCGCCTTACGGCCTCTGACGTGGTTTTTATGAAACGACTACTACAGAGATAGTAGCCGGGACCAACGGCTTAACGTGCCATCTGAAGCACGGAATTATCTTTCTTTTCAGACAATCAGGTGATTCAGCCTGCAATGTCTTAACCAACTGAGGAAAAACGCATAAAGTGACATATCACTAGGTGTCCCCCATGCGAATCGAACCCACGACCTCCGTGTCACGAGCCCAATGCTCTTAACCATTAGACCAAGGAGGTAGTTTTTCGATTCGATACTAAAATAACATGAGAAGGAACAAGTGACGTCTGAACCGGTTTCGAACGACTTTCGTGCGTTTTCTCAATTAATAAATCTAAGAGCAAAGTCACGGACAAAAACAATAGAATCATTACAATAATTTAAAGACTTTATTCCAGCAATTCTGCAGTAGCTGGCAAATTAATTGGCTAGCTTAAATGTCCCTAATGGATAGGTGTGGCCCGCACCCCGCTTTTGCACGCCAATGTAACCACACCTCCGTTGTTATTTTTATTTGCAATGAATTTATGATAATAGAGAAATGGTTACATTTTGTGGCTTAAATGCTTTGTTGGACAAATTAGATTTTGATTACAAATTAGCAATTTTATAGCTGGTATTACCATATTTGTACAATAGGAAGGTCACTCATAGGCCACTGCAAATTAAACAAGCACATGCACACACTGAAATTAAGTGACATGACCGGCTGCAGATTCTGCAAGGAGGAGATGGAAACTCCTATACGCCTCCTGTGGCCCCCTGATGTACAAACGCAGAACTCATCTAGGTAGGCAGGTGCTGACACCAGATGAGATACAAACTATCCCGATCAAGAATCTAGGTACTGCAATTTCTGGCCGCAGTGGGGATTGGTAAGGAACTTTAAAAAGGGCGTTCACAAAGGACCAGCGATGGTCTACGTGGCTTTAATACAGGCTTTAAGCCTGTCAAGGCCCCAAAACATCAAATTATAATAAATAATAAGTACTATATTTTTCCCGCGACTTTGGCCGCACCGGCTCCAATGATCGTAGGTTTCGTCAAAATCGGTTCATTAGTTTTTGCATGATGCTCCAACAAACAGACAGACCGACAAAAAATCGAACATTTTGAGCCAGGTACTGTTTTTTCCAGAATCACGCATCATAATCATATCTATCGTATAGCATTTTTTGTCGTCCTGGGTAGATCCGGGGGGTAGGCTACCTACTAGGTAGATTTCGAGGTCAAGGTGTTTCAGCCAGTCTTCCGTTACGCAAAAACTACTGGACCGATTTTGACGAAACTTTTTTTGTTTGAAACCTTATGAAATTTATCTCGCTACGATGGCAGGACCCGGTGCGGACGAAGTCGTGGGCTAAGGCTTGTTTTAAGTTAATTCTTTGCTTAAAATCTATGTACCTACCTACTTATTATTTCTATGGTTTCTACTATAGGTACTTCATCATTCCATACATGGTGTAACAAAACACCCTAGTAATACTTAAGGGGGTGCTTCAGACCATCAAACTGAACAACTTTCCCTATGGGGCCAACATCAAGAAAAAATATAAAAAATCTGCTGTCCCATACATTTTAGTCGATTCGGTACTGCAGTTTTGTATGGTACAGCTGTTTTTTTTATTTTTTCTCGGTGTTGGCCCACAGTGAAAGACCCCCTTAAGTATTAGGAGGGTGTTTTGTTACACCCTGTATAAGAATAACAAAAAAATCCGATTCCTTTTTAGCTTTCTGGCCAATTCTGATAAGCAAATCCTACTTAATATTATAAACGCGAAAGTTTGTAAGTATGCATGTTTGTTCCGCTTTCACGCAAAAACTGCTGAACCGATTTTTATGAAATTTGGCATACAGATAGACCATGGCCTGGATTAACACATGGGTAATTTTTATCCCGGTAACACATACGAAGTCGAGGACAACAGCTAGTCTAAACTATTATAAAACTGTAAGAGAAGTGTGTCTGTACATTGAAGATATTTCAAAAAAAAAAGATTACGATATAGTTTTTAGGTGTCCCTGACTCCAATTCAACCTTTTTTAGAATTTTTGTCCGTCTGTTTATGTGTTTGTTTGTTTAATCGAGCATCACGCAAAAACTACTAAACCGATTTTGATGAAACTTTTTTTGTTTGATAGCTTATGATCTGACTTAAAATCTGGTATATAATTTGTGCAGACGAAGTCGCGGGCTAACTCTAGTATTATTATATTTATCAGAAAGATATACTATCCGACATGGTTGGGCGTTAATAAAGCTGTTCTGAATAAGTGAGTGTTTTAAATCTGTTTCCGTAATTCAAAATAGCCTCAAAATTTCGTTGCTGTTTCGAAAAAAAGTAATGCAAAAAATCATAATGGAAAAGGTACTTGCGGCAGGATTTTTCTAGGCAACTTGGCGGCGTTGAATTTACCCCTGTGTAAACATATACTAGAATCACATTTCGTTCGCCTATGAAATACGTGCATAATTTTACGGTCGGATCTCGGGCACCACAGAATAGGTGGTAGACATCACTTTAAAACTTCTAGAAAACTAGAAATTTTTAATCCACAGAAAACAGAACACAGTTTTGTTTCATCCTTTTTATCAACATAATTACATTTTCCTTTCCAAGTCCTGTATAAACAGACCCTGTATAATGCATTTTTAATATTAATACTCTGGCAGGATACAAAATGAATAGGGTCCAGGCATAAAAAGTTGTAATCTAGTTTTTTGCTTTATTCTAGCCTGGTCTAAGCCCAGTCATCTATAAATACAACTTGAATTATGTATGAGGCATATAGGAATAGGGGTGCAACGAATATTTACATTTCGGATACGGATACACAACGGATACGAACGTCACGATCTTTCGGGTACAGATTTCGGGTACACAATTAGCAGTGGCGGTCTTGTATTAGCTATTCTACATATTTAGCCGTGACGGTCTAGTGGTGCGTAAACATCCCATGCCATGCAAATGCCGTGTACGAGGCAAAGGATCGATCCCAGTCCAGGCCGACTCGTACCAATGAGTTTTTCAAAATTTACGTACGATTTGTAACACCACTGGCTTTCCGATGAAAGTGAGAAAATCTGCATGCTTCTATTTCAAGGCATTTATTGTACCCACTGTACATTTTAAGTAGCGACGGGCTAACTACCGGTCGCACTGGATAGATAAACAGGGCCTCTACCCGGACATTCGAACTTCGCAATTGCGTGAACGTTTTCGTTCCAATGTCAACTCTATTACAATGAAGTCCGGACAGAAACGGTCGCGATATATCGAAAATCGAAAGTCCGGGTACAGGGCCAGTGTCTGAGAAGCAAGCTTTATTTGTATTCTATAAATATATAAGCCAAGATAATTAAGAGCATCAGTTTCTACAAGACAAGACGGTCGATCGAGTCGATGGCATATCATTCAAATTTTTTCCATTCCAGTATTTTCACGGATAGCTCCATAAACTCCTATCGCATGCAGGTGTCCGGGCAGTAAGCTAAGGTCAGGATACAAGATGGATCATAGTCTAAGGAGCAACACCACAATCACACCTGAGGTCCGACCCGTCTATGTAACCCTACGATGTAATTGCAAGATTGCAACAGACGTGGTGAAGATAAGCACGATTCTACAAACATTATCCGAATTCGGTTTTCTTTACGGATATCAATTACCTACGTCCCTAGTACAAAGCCATCTACTGAATAGTGCAAAAGCCTTTGGGCGTTAGACTTGTGCTAGTTTCTTTAAGAAAGTGGAAAAAATAGAAAAACTATTTATTCGGAATAATCTCATTCTTATTCTTGATATTTTTTTTATCTAAGTAATATTATATTTGTGGTCTAGAAAAATATGATAATATGCTATGCCATAGATTTAATAGATCAGACTACAATAAAATGTTTGAAACTGGAAACCCAAAGAAATAATTTCAATTTTCTTTGAAAATTAGTATTATTATGTTCGTTGAAAAAAAGGATGACATAGAAAGCGTGACATTTTAAATATACAGGGTGTTAGGGTAAACAGTTGCATTAGGTACTTTAACGGGTGATTGTACCCATGACATAACATTGTACTGAACAACTTTCCCTAAGAAACCTATAGGAAATTCGCAACAAATAAATCAACTTTTTATACAAACGTTCGATCAGCTGATTGTATTTTTAGTATGGGAAGTCCAAAAATTTTTTTGCGAATTTCGCTTATAGGTTTCTTTGAGAAACTTGTTTAGTACCATGGGTACAATCACCCCTTGATAATGTAACTGTTTACCGTAACACCCTGTATAGTACAATAATTAAAATTACATGCATAATGATTAATTACATAATATAGGTACGTAATATGCTAACAGATTTTTAAGGGGATGATACCATCAAACTGAACAACTTTATCTACGGGACCAAAATCAAAATCGCGAATAAAATCAGCTGTTCCATACAAAACTACAATGAGTTGTCCAGTTATATCCTTAAATAAAACCGGTCAAGTGCGAGTCGGAATACTTGCGCACCGAGGGTTCCGTACCACACCACCACAGAACACAACATTACTAACTTTAAAAAAATTTTTTTTTTGTCCGGGACCTTTAGCGCAAGACCGACTCACACTTTGCCGGTTTTTAGTATTTGTTGTTATTCTGTAGAGTTTTCTCTATAATCACACTAACTTTGACGCTTGTATGTATTACCGTTTTTACGATAGAGCATGAAGAAAAAACGTTGATAAAAACTAGTTTCTTGTTGAGAACCCCCCTTAATTTTTAACTTTTTGACATTTTTATTATTTTTTAACAAATCCGCCGTAATAACGCATAATCTGTGAAAATTTCAACTATCTAGCTATCACGGTTCAAAAGTTACAGCCCTAAATAGGTAGGACAGACGGACGGACGGACGGACGGACAGACAGACAGACAGACAGACAGACGGACGGACGGACGGACAACGTAGGCTTAGTAATAGGGTCTCGTTTTCACCCTTTGGGTACGGAACCCTAAAAACCGTCAGCATATTAAGAAGGACCCTATGACACTTATAACTGTAACTTTCGACCCAACCAATGCTTTTAAAAATATGGTATCATAACAATTTATTTATAATACAACTTTGAAAACACTTAGTTTCCTGTATACGAGGAAATAATTTCCAGCGATAGTACCAAGTGGGACCGGCAGACGGGCAGAAATGTCTATTAACGACAATTTTGCATGTAATTTGCTTGAAACAAATGCAAATTAAAACATGAACACTGCTTATTAGGTGCCAGTCACACTAACAAAGCTATGCTATAGAATAAATTGTAAGTTTTTAAAATAACTTCTATTTAGGAGCTAGCCTCACTTACTTTAGATGAAAATACAGCCAATGAAATACTAATGATAAAATATCGAAGGTAATGCTGTAAATAATCCCTATACTATACTGATCCCAAAAAATCATAATTTGACACATTGTTTTTCACATAGATCAGTCGCATCATGCCACATTCGCAAAATGTCATAAGCATATGCTAGGTTTAAGTTTTAGAAATTTATTTCCCATTAGAATATTTACATATTCACTTAAAATGAGATATGCTAATATGCTGATATGCTATGCTATGCTATGCTTACGACTATATTCCCCGAGTCACAGATATTCTGAAAACCTGAAACCTGCAAAATGTCATCTTGACGCAATATACATTCGCGTAACGTCTCATTAGAAAAAATCACACATTCTCTGTGTGTGTTAGCGAGTGTGTTTCAATATAATTTTGTGTTTGTGTGTATTCCGCTATATTAATTGACACTAGATAACCTGTGTGACATAACAATGATCAAGATATTTATATGCTAATAAATTGACCGTCATTAAAACCAAAAAGAATCTACTAGAGTAAAGTCAACTTATTAAATGAAACTCTCAAGTTATTGAACATAACACTCGAGCGATAAAATTACTGTATCTTCTCATAGCTTCGTTATTGAAGAAACACCGGCTTTATCGCATATTTAAATTAGTATGAACATTTTGTGCAGTTTGTGTAATTTGACGTGACTAATGTTGTCTAATGAATACAATCAAATAGGTTTTTATGGTTCATTTACTTGAATTGATTATGTTAGTTACTTCACTTCTTGTTAAACGTGCAGTTGCTTTGAAAGGTCAGGGATTCAATTCACTTAGAGTTTTGCTAAAAAGAATACCTTTTCGATGTTTTCTAAGTGGCTTTTGATTTAACTATCATTTTACGAATAGGTATTTTATTTTTAGGTCTCATTATAAAAATAAGTACAAAGTAGTTTTTTTCATTCTTCGTAAAGTTTCGAGCATCTTTTTTTTATTCAACAATAACTTATCAAAGTATATAAATAAAAAAAATATTAAATAAAAAATCACAATTATAATATTAGCATGCGGTATTTTATCGAATGTAACTACATGCCTATAAATTATAATATATTATGTACTTACACAACATTCATCAGTTTAAAAACATCAGAAATTTCTAGTGTTTTCACCATCGGTATTTTTATACCGAAGTACAAAATTGTAATAACAATGAATGAAACCAGAAAACTCAAGTAAATAAAGTACAAAGAAAGAACTGCTGGAAGAAATGTTCTTAAGAGATAAACTCGGCATTCCTTGGCACATGTCTTTTCTATGTATTTATATGGTGTTACAATTAAGTGTTATAAAATTATAACAACATTGTTATAAATAACAATGAATGAAACCAAAAATCTCTAGTAAAAATAAGTACAAAATTATTATAACCATAGAATAACTAGAGTACCTATTAATTATTTTTATGCTTATAACAATGAATGAAACCAGAAACATAAGAATAATTAATACTTAATGGAAATCTCTAGAAAAAAATTATATTTTGAAACGAAATACCTATTCACATGATGGGCGGCAACTGGCAAAGGACAATAGAGTCAATCGCACAGCTTAAAATAAAATGGGTAAATATGTATTTTATCAAAACCCAAGCGAACGATTTTTATTGGGATTTGGTATTTCTTTCAGAAAAATTCAGTACATTTCCTGTGACTGCGATCAAAAAAGTACCAGGAGTCCATAGAAACGTAAGAGTCGAATTCCATAGATCTTATCGAGACAGGGTCAAAAATGTAATCTCAAGTACACATCGTTACGCAAGCATTACCGATCTGAGATTATGTTCTGAGATATGCAAACGTTGAACTTGAAACTGTCGGACATTGTTTAAAAAAACTAACTCGAGTATAGAAGGCTTTGAACAGCAAAAACTAAAATAAATAGACACCACACTGAAAAAAAAAATTTTACAACGTGACAACCCTTTCATTTTGTAAACATTACTAGAAAAGGAAAACGCCCAATCCCGTTTCGCCACATAACGGGTAAATTTTAATTTTATAAGAAATTGACAACCCTTTTATTTTAGTAGACTTTACTAGAAGTTTGGGCAAATATATTTTAATTTAAATTCGTAAAAAACTTCATAAGAATTAAGA
Source organism: Agonopterix subpropinquella (assembly GCA_922987775.1). NCBI lineage: Eukaryota > Metazoa > Arthropoda > Insecta > Lepidoptera > Depressariidae > Agonopterix > Agonopterix subpropinquella. Next base: position 2,965,780 of record OV277714.1, read on the forward strand.
GCTCTTGATATTTTTGGTTATCTTCATAAAATTACCAAATGTACCTATAATATCACTTCTGTTATTGTCAGGTACCATGTATTTTTTCTTGGTAGGTATATATTATATCAACAAGTTATATAACGGCAACACAGCCTTAAAAGATAGGAATCCGATAAAATTTCTCGCTCCCAGAATCCAAAAAACTTAAACCGAAAAGCAAACTTAAAATGTTCAATTCGTGCGAACACATTTTTCGTACTGGTACAGTACATTGATATCGTTGTTTTTCACACAGAATGTTATCAAGTATCAAGCCTTGACGGATGTTTATAACAAATCATCCGTCCCTGTCCGATAAACCATCATGAGATAGCACTTTCTCGCAAACCAAAAAAGGAGCTGAATAGATGAGGACCGTTAGGTCGTTAGGTAGGACTAAGGCATGGATTCTCTTACACCGAAGCGTAATTCTAGAGTTTGACACAAATAAAAATTTGTAATTTTTAGGAAACTCATAAACAAGTATAGGTAACTTACTAATAGAAATTGAAATTGAAACAGATTTATTGTCACAGCAAAAAAAAAATACAACATGATAATAGGTAAGTATACCTCTCAGATGAGAACAGACAGACTTGTCAGAGTGGTAACAGGACAAGCTGGTCTGTGTAGCTGTCACACTGGACAGATTTCGCGCACTGTTTGAAAAAAATTTAGAAAAGAAAGAATAAAAAACAATAAAACGAATTTGGAAAAAATGTGGTGTAAGATTGACTGATGAGTGATAATGGTAATGGATGGATGGATTAAATGTGGAATTGCGGATATTTTGAATAAATAAAATAAATAACGCTCACAGGCACATACATTGTAATGATCCCAAGAAAGCACTATTTATAGGCTGTTTATTATGGAAACCATACAACAACGGCACAAACATATAAACATCCATGACCGAACCGGGATTCGAACCCAGGACCCTGGTTTGGCAGTCCGGCGCGGTAACCATTACACCAACCAAGTCGTCAAAATAAAAAATAATAAAAATGAATAAAAAAAAATGAATGAATAATAAATGAATAATTATTATATGTCCTATATTTAGAAATAAGTACCTCGGGGAATACAATTTTGAACATAATTATGTTCTACTAATCTCTACTAATATCTTAAATAATTTTAATTATTCGATGCGTGAATGAATATTTCAAATTCCCTTTATTTCTCACCAAAAACAAACGCAAAATATCATAAATTGTTACTCACACACTGAAATTGCATCTTTGATTGCAATAAAACACTACATCGATATACCTATAGTTTGTGACGTAAATTAAAACACAATACAATAATTATTATATGAATGGCAATACAAAAATAATTAATTTGTCGACCTTAAGAGGTACTGTAAATTGTAACAATCGACAATAATTTACGAATTTTGACAAGTGTAATTGCATACTTACATTGGGAATTAACTCTTAAATTAACTCATGTTTGCCTTGGCATCTATTTACGTAAAATTTACTTTTAGCACCGTATACAATATTATAATAATGTAAATGATGCTCTTTCTGAAGACGTAAAACAACCAGTTCATTGCTCTCAAATTTATAGGTAAAATTTATAAACTGAATTATCAATTACCTACTTAGTAATCATAATTTTACTGATTACTAATACTTCTTTTCTCGCGACCATACTTATAGTTCTAACAACGGGGAAGACTGTTTTTATTATTAGTTCACAGGGGCTTTTTGTGTCTCCTGCATACTAGTATCACTTCGACGTTGTATAGATCTTTTATCTAGAGAAAGACTAATTTCTCTTGGTTGAACTATTATGATCTACCGGGGGATCCGGGGATACTCCGTCGAAATTGGAGTACTTTGTCTAATGAGTGCTAAACTTATATTAATTAGTAATCATTACAAAATGGTGTGATAGTAAGCCACCTAAATACTTAGCCGACCTCGATCGTATTTGGTAGTGAACATATACATTTGTTTGTATATTTCTTATATTTTTTAGATAAGTACAAAAACATGGAGACGCTAAAGAAGTTATCTCAAAGCTTTCCAAATATGGAAGTAGCTTACAAAATTTGGTAGTCGTAAAATCTCTTATGACTTTTTAATAGGTTTCTATATAATATAGGCATACTTTTGCCATAATCTGAATATGGTAAATATAAATACAACTTTGACACTGTGCGATGCGAGCGTATGTTTTTTTTTTTTTTTTACATTTACGCGCAATTAATGTTATTCTCATCTCAGAATACTTATAATTATACTACGTTTCTCTATATTTTGCTGCTTAAGTGCTTACCTATATTTTGGTGTGAACCACCCCAAATCTTTCTTCCAGTGAACATCGTTCGAGCGTAATATATTAATTAAGAGTATCACCATTTCATTCTGTTTAGAAACTATAAATATTCTGTAACTGAACATTGCTAACCTCACACTTAAAAATGGGTAAAATAAAAAAATAACAAAATTTCAAACCATCCAAAAAATGAATACGTCTATGGGTATACTATACACAGGGTCTTTCAGGTAATGAAGATAATCAGACCGTCAAACTGAGCAACCTTCCCTATGGGACCATCATGGAAATTACAAACCTGCTCCAAATATATGGGACAGCTGTTTTATCCCGATTTCGATGTTGGTCCCATACTACGAATAAAGAAATGTAACATAAGGAAAGTTGTTCAGTTTGGTGTTGTACCTAATCATCCCCATAAAACCGTTGTAATAAAAAAGAAAAACCTTAGTGAAATTGATATCATTAGCATCCTTTCAAACTAAGAGTCTAACCATCAAACTGAACAACTTTTACTATGGGAGCCAACCGAGCGATCGGAGCAAAAACAAAAAAATCTGCTGTTGCATACATTTGAGTCGAGTAGGCATTGCAGTTTAGTATGGAACAGCAGATTTTTTTTGCTCCGATCGGTTTGCTCCCATAGTAAAAGTTGTTCAGTTTGATGGTTAGACTCTTAGTTCAAAAGGATGCTAATGATTTTCACCCTGTAGACATGTATGTGAACTTATATGAATAGTAAATAATCATAGGTAACTATGATTACTATTACGGTAAATTTTAATCGTAATCATTACAAATCACTAGTTAAAATCAATTGGAATCATTTGACAGGTAACATTAGCTAACGCTGACTCCACACTTTGAATGTCTTGTTATATTATTACCATCGCAAATTGCTTAGTCATGTTCCGAAGGCTAACAAGAGTGATTCGATGAAATTATACTTAAATTATTCTTCATTACAATCAGATAGACGGATGATACTTATTATTTTATGAAGGTACCTACTTTCCTAGGTATTGTTACCAAACTACGTACTAACTATAATGGTTAAAATACGTACTAACTGTATGGTTGTAGCTTTAAAAGATATGTATACTGACAGATCTTTCAAGGGTTAGTCTTCATTATAAAAACATAAAAAATGTAGGGTCCAACTTAATAAGCTAACGTTTTTTTAGGCGGATGATCATTGATCAGACCATCATATTGAACATCTTTTTTGTAGGAACAAAATCTAAATCGCGAATAAAACAGCTATCCCACAAATTTGGGTCGTATTCGACCCATTTGGGTGGGATTTTGGGTTGGATTGCAGTTTTGTAAACAGCATTTTTTTTGCGATTTCGATTTTGGTCCCATGTTGGTACCAAATAGAAAGTTTAATGGTATGGTCATGCTCTTAAAAAACCGTCAGCATATTAAGAAGAAAAAGAAAATCTAATTTTCTCTTTAATTTACCTATTTAAATATACGCAGAAAATAATGATATAGAGTTAGGGAGATACAAGACCTACTAATGTGGAAAATAAAAAATGTATTAAGAGTTTTTTTTTTCTTTTATTTCAGGTCATGCAGTCTTGTCTTGATGGCGGCTTTTGGCAACAAGAAAAACCTACATGAAAGAAAAAAGAAAAACAATTGTTCCAGCCATTTCATTGTTAATACTCAGAGCGCCTTGAACAAATAACACTGTATTAAATTAACAGAGAGGTCAAAATCATAACGTTGCAAGCGACATACGCCTTTGAGCATTTATCTCAATAAATGCTACGTAGCTGGATGACTAAATTAAATTGATTGATTGATATAGAAAAATTTGCCCACTGAGTTTTACACCACCAGATATTTTTTATATACCAGAAAAAATTTAAGAGTGTTTTCAGATAAATAAAGAATAAATAAATAACGCTCACAGGCACATACATTGTAATGATCCCAAGAAAGCACTATTTATAGGCTTATGCTTTTTATTATGGAAACCATACAACAACGGCACAAACATATAAACATCCATGACCGAACCGGGATTCGAGCCCAGGACCCTGGTTTAGCAGTCCGGCGTGGTAACCATTACACCAACCGGGTCGTCGGGATAATTATACTGAATAACTTTCCCTAAAGAAAGAAAAACGAGAAATTTTTTGGACCTACTATGGAAGAACTGCCGATCGATTTGAATAGGTGGTCCAGAAATTTTTCGAGTTATTGGACCCATATTCCTTAAAATTTTTTAGTTTCATTATCTGAATACAACCTTTAAAATAAAAATAAAAAATGAATATCTTGGACAATGTCACACAAATTATCTAGCCACATTTAAAGTACCAGAATCTAGCCTGGACTTGTATTATGATAACTAGACAACGATATAGAATACAAATATAAATACAAACATCTATGACTCGGGTACAAAATATATTAAAATTGTTATGGTAATTAAAAAATAGTGGTGTAAAGGGATGTTTTAAACTACAGTTATGATTGGACTAAATTCGATCAAATAAAACAGTTTTTTTATAATTTAAATTTGTATGTTTAAAAGAATAAATGAAGTACCTACCTATTCATGGTCAATTTTTTTAGACCGGATCACTAAAACATTTGATGAAATTAATGAGCGCCAAATATGAAAGCTCAAAACTAATTTAATAATCAAAAATAGCAATTAGTAATCAATGATTACTAATGATACTTAATTAATTTGTTGATATGTTTATTTTCACAATATAAAGTCAATTTTTCCATTAAAGAGACATTTTGTTCGATCAAATAAGCAAGACGACAAAATGATTATAGTTTTTAACCTTTTTATTTCCGTATAATATAAAATAATAATTTTCTTAGAAAGAAACATTTTTGATCTCTTAAATAAATAATTAAATCGTTATTTATGATTTTAAATAATGCCATACTAAGGTGTAATTTTATCAATGTTCGTAATAGATAGTAAGACTAAATATTAGGAATGAATACAGTTTTTGGCAAAGAAGATTTTTGAAAATGTAAAAAAATTTCTTTTAAGATTTTTAAGAAACCAAAACAAGAGGTGCCTTACTAAGTAATTAAACGATTTCGCTTTTAAAATAAATCTTTTAAAAATGTTCTTAAAAATAAAGATAAAACTAATTTTAAGGAATAGTCACAAAATATCTTCGAAATTAGTTCGTAGTTTAATGTAATCCAATCTTTTTCATATGCATTTATCAAGATTTTTTTTAATTTACAGTCATAGTGTTTTTTTTTTATTCTCCATCGAAATAAATTAAGTACATTTTTGGATTTAGAGAAAACCTTTTAATAAATAAAAGTTTTATATAACGATCGTTTTTTTAATCCAAAAATGGTTTATTATACTTACCTACTAGTTAAGAATACCAACATATTTTTAATGTGATAAATTTTCTTGGATGTTCAAAAAGTAATGAAAATCATTAATAAAATATTTTTTAAGAATTTGAATATTCGACAAATTTTATCACAAACGAAATATTTACTCTTATAAAATTTTAATTAATTTTTATTCCAAATATGTTTTTTTCCAACTAGTTATAGCTAGGTATCCTATTTTCCATTATTTGTAGCATAGTTGTGTTTATTATTATTGTCATTAGATGTAAGTTTTGATTCAGTGTTGTCAAGTCTCAATCGATATTGTAATTCTTACGAAATAAATAAATGAAAATGATATTTGAAAATTTTGTTTTTTTGCAGAACTTACTAAGCAAAAATGTTTCAAATTCTATGTTCTAGAAAGTCGTTTCAAATATTTTAGAATCACCCAATGATTTTTAGGGTTCCGTACCCTAAAGGGTGAAAACGGGACCCTATTACTAAGCCTACGTTGTCCGTCCGTCCGTCCGTCCGTCCGTCTGTCCGTCCGTCCGTCTGTCCTACCTATTTAGGGCTGTAACTTTTGAACCGTAATAGCTAGATAGTTGAAATTTTTTCAGATTATGCGTAACAAATAATAAAAACGTCAAAAAGTTTAAAATTAATGGGGGTTCTCAACAAGAAACTAGTTTTTATCAACGTTTTTTCTTCACGCTCTATAGTAAAAACGGTAATACATACAAGCGTCAAACTTAGTGTGATTATAGAGCAAGCTCTACAGAATAACAACAAATAATAAAAACCGGTCAAGTGTAAGTCGGTCTTGCGCTGCGCTGAAGGTCCCAGACAAAAAATGTTTTTTTTTTCTAAGTTAATAATGTTGTTTTCTGTGGTTGTGTGGTACGGAACCCTCGGTGCGCGAGTAGCCCGACTCGCACTTGACCGCTTTTATTTATTTATACAGGTTGAAATTGATATCATTAGCATCCTTTGAAAGCTGTTACATAATATGTTCCTACATTTGAGTCGGTAGGCATTGCAGTTTAGTATGGAACAGCAGATTTTTTTGCTCCGATCAGTTTGCTCGCACAGTAAAAAGTTGTTCAGTTTGATGCTTAAGGGGTAAAAAGGATGCTAATGATATATTTCACCCTGGAGTGTAAAATACTATTTACAGTTACACTAATTTATTAATTACCTAAGTACACCACTAATCTTTTTTAATATAAAAATTTCATTGGTGTATGTATTCTAAACAACATTCCCTAAAGAATATGGATCGATTTTTTTTGACTTTTGATAGAAAATTGACCCGCTCTTTTGTATTGAAGGCCCAACAATTTTTCCCGTTTTTCGACCTCTGTTCCATAGGAAAAGTTGGTTCATTATTTGAATACACCCTTAAAATTTTGGGTGCTTCAGACCATCAAACTGAACAACTTTCTCTATGGGACCAATATTAAAATCGCGAAAAAAAAATCGGCTGTCCCATACAAAACTGCAAACATAACTCGACTGAAATGTATGGCACAGCCAAGAATAGAAGCATAGAAAAATACTGTGGCTGTAATGGCTAGTTCCCATTGCCTTTCCGAAAGGATATACATATTTAAAAAAAACATAAAACTTCAAAATCAAAATTTTTGGCACCGTTGCCGATCAGTTTAAAGTTTTAGCAATATTTCGTATTAGATACCACGAACGCCATCTATTAAAAGTATCTGGAAGCTTGTAGGACTTAAAACACACTACTAAACCACAGTATACAAATAAACAGCTGAGCAAGTAAAGATGTCACAAAAAAGTTACGAGCTTTTATCACTAGATGGCAGTCATAAAAAAGTTTCGTAAACTTACAATTTTTTTGCAGGACCTCACTTTTCGTTAATCACGTAACAGTAAAAACAAAAATAATAGAAAGTTCGAACGAAATTATATATCTCCATTCCCACACACCTTTGAACGACTTTTACTTGATTCTTGATTCTTTTCTGTAAAGAAATATAGGTACTAATAATTTTATTTAATATATCAAAAGCAAATTGATTAGAACAAAATATGTATAAGTTTTAGTTCGGTGAATAGTTAAAGTTTAAGACATCTAAATACTTATTTGTTCTTTATTTTCAGGATATCCTATTTCCATCACCTACTTCTATTTCCTCTACTCACAGTCACAAGGTCAAAGACGCTGCGAATGTGATTTTTCACTAGTTACCTAGGTAATTTACCTACTCTATTGAAATCAGATCCTAACCAAAAGCAAGGGAAAAAACTGGGAATAAGCGAAGTACCTATCATAGTGTACAAGTCAAGTGGGAAATTGAGATAAAAGCAAATCAAGGTTGCTGCATTTCGAAATACGTGAACAAACATCATGAATAATAATTGGTTGTTCTATCATATATTAAGCGTAAATTACAACCTTGAAGAATGAATCAGTCAGTCACTTTCCAGACAAAAAACCCAACTGGTTTCTCAAGAATTATAAAGCGGATTTAAAAACCTTGAACCACATCTTTTATTTTATTTTAATATAGGTAACTAAAGGGTGTAAATTAAATGAGCCTACAAATTTTTAAGGGTGTTTCAGATCAACAAACTGACCATCTGTTTCTATGGGAGCAAACCAGAAATCACAAAACAGCTATTTTAATATACAGGGTCCGTCTTAATATGCTGACGGTCAGACCACCAAAACGGCGATCGGAGCAAAAAAAAATCAGCTGTTGCATACATTTGAGTCGAGTAGGCATTGCAGTTTAGTATGGAACAGCTGATTTTTTAGTTGCTCCAATTGGTTTGCTACCATAGTAAAAGTTTTTCAGTTTGATGGGTAGACTCTTAGTTTAAAAGGATGCCAATGATATCAATTTCACTCTGTATAGTTGGACCCAGTATTTGACTCGAGTAGGCATTGCAGTTTAGTATGGAAAAGCAGATTTTCATTTTATTTCAGGTGTGCTCCCCTCTAAACTATTATAAAACTGTAACAGAAGTGTGTCTGTACATTGAAGATATTAACAAAAAAAAAGTTACGATGTGGTTTTTAGGTGTCCCTGATTCCAAATCACCAATTTTATGATTTTTTGTCTGTCTGCTTGTTTGTTTGTTTGTTTGAACGAGCATCACGCAAAAACTACTGAAATGATTTTGATGAAACTTTTTTTATTTGATAGCTTATGATCTGACTTAAAATCTGGTATATAATTTGTGCGGACGAAGTTGCGGGTTAACACTAGTAGAAGACATAAAGTTGTTTAGTTTTATGGTCTGAACAACTCCTGTTTATCGAGTTATTTCAATATTCTACCCTGTATTTGGTGCACAGCTATGTAAAAAAAAGAAACAATAGGTTACGGTAAATAAAAGTTTAATCCTCCCAAATGTCCCTCGTCCCTTTTCCTTTGCTGTGCCAGTCTCTTTTCATCATCCCCATCGATTCCCAAACCAAGTCTTTCAATCAACTTATCTCCTTTGTCTCCATGTAGCTCAATAAATTGTCTTCGTCTCTTCAAAGAAACATCAGGGTCAAATATCCAAGTCTGCTTATCATGTATCACTGGAAATCCAACTAAGTTTGTCTGAAGGAATCCCTTGATTGGTTCCGCGGGATCGGTTAAGGACACCACTTGTCGGTAAAGCAGAACGAAACACAGTGACAGCTGAAAATTAAAAAGTAAACTGTCAAATTACTGACGCGGGAATTTTTGACACTTCAAACTTTTTTTCAACACACAGCACTTAGAAATACTCACAATTAACTTGTTCATTTTAAAAATTCGTTAAATATACTGAAACAGTCTAGTTCGCGTGACGAACTATACTATACTGGTCTGACTAAGAGCGTTATATTGCAACTTTTACATTAAAGCAGTTCAGGTTTGCTTACTTAATCGTCGGATCGTTATGGTACAGCATAATGGTTTATATCTTACGCCATCGCACGGGCCAAGGAGTTACAATGTAAAAAGCCACTGTTGTTTCCATTTATACAGGGTGGTGTGTCGCCTACTCGACTCTAAACATTAAAATATTATTCTAATAAAGTTTAAAAAATCATTCCAAACATGTTTTTATTCTCTTATAAAAAGTCCAATCCAGCTATTTTGGACGATTTATCATTAAATACAAGCCAATTTTAGTAAGTAGGTATTATTTTATTTCGGCCAAAAACAGCCTATTCTTCCCTCACTACCGATTGCCTCTCTGCTAAATGCGGGTGGCAAAGACACAGATAGAATTGATAGAAACGCACTTTTAAATTAAACATTTTCGTATGGAATATACAGGGTCCATGGTGACAGTTTTTTAAAAGGATGATCAGACCATCAATCTGAACCACTTTCTCTATGGGACCAGCAACATCGATATAGCGAAAAAAAATCAGCTGTCCCATACATTTGGCCCGAGTAGGTTTGCATTTTTGTATCGAGCGCAGCAGATTTTTTTTCGTGATTTCGATGTTGGTGCCATAGAGAAAGTTGTTCAGTTTGTTGGTTTGATCATCGCCCCTTAAAAAGTTTCAGCATCGAAGGACCCCAAATACAATTAACATGTTTAGGAACTGATGACATAATTGCAAAACGTACCTTTAAAAAAAGTAGTTCAGCAATTATGTATAAAATATCCGTAACTGGTAATATTATTGAACTTATTAATTTAAGATTATGTAATGAATAACATTACTAAACTTATTGGAGTGTCGTTTCAATTACTAACCCACTGTTATGTTGTCGGCGCGCAACCTTGTGTTTTCACCTCTGTCACCTTAATCATACCTAATTAAGTAATTAGTAATCACTAATTTTATTATATCTACACTTATATTATAAAGAGGAAAGATTTGTACCTATTTTTGTATGTTTGTATGTTTGTAATGAATAGGCTCAAAAAGTACTGGGCCGATTTAAAAAATTCTTTCACCATTAGAAAGCTGCATTCACCCTGAGTAACATAGGCTATATTTATTGCTAGAAAAGATTAGACGTCCACCCGTGCGAAGCCGGGACGGGCCGCTAGTAAATTATATAATAGGTTCTGAATCAAGAACAGTGTGATAAGGGATTGGTGTAAGTTGAAGGATGATATAGTAACAAGGATTGAGAGGGGTATGCTTAGATGGTTTGGTCACGTAGAGAGAATGAATGAAAGAAGACTTACGAATGAAATTTATCGAGCACAGGTGAGTGGAAGTGTTGGGAGAGGCCGTCTGAGGAAAACATACCACGATCAAATCAATGATCTTTTCCGAAAAGGACAAGTGCGTAGCACCCTCAATCGACGGAAGTGCATGAAAAGATGTATGAATGTCAATGAGGCTAGAGAAGTGTGTCAGAGTCGTAGCGTGTGGCGATCTGTGGTCTCTGCCTACCCCCTTGGGACAATGGCGTGAGCTTATGTATGTATGTATGTTCTTAGTAATCGGGTAAAGCATGACCAGAAATACAAAAAAACCTGGTTTGGGGGCGCTACAATCGACTATACCCCCTTTGTCCACCCCTTATGTTCCAAGTACTACAAAAATTAGTTCCAATGATTTTCCGCAACACGTAAGGCTTTTTATTTCTGGTCGGGCCTTAAGAGGGCTATCGGAGTCCAGTGGCGCCCTCATCAAATTAATAAAGATTTCTCAATAAAGAAAGCCTACATTAAAAAAGTGCTCAATTGACAAACTACAAAAGACTTCAAGCTATTTTCATAGAATACTTTTATAGGTTTTTTAAAGGTCGAAACATACACATGTTGAAAAAAGAAAAAAGTTTATATTCGAAACTGTTTAAAAGTGGAATGTTTAGAACCTATAAAAGTATTGTATAACAATGGCTTGAAGGCTTTTGTAGTTTGTCAATTGAGCACTTTTTTAATTTAGGCTTTCTTTATTGAGAAATCTTTATGAATGTGATGAGGGCGCCACTGGACTCCGATAGCCTTCTTAAGGGGCCATAGGTTCAGAAGAGTATTTTCTATGAGAAACGCGATTGCCCAGCGCCCTCCGAAAAGTTCGAACGCGTGCCGTATTTTCGATTAAAAAAAGATTAACAAAAGTACTTTTTATATTTTTTTTATGATTTCACTAGATAAACTAATGTCACTAGATAAAAAAAGTCATATGTGAGTATAAATACCAAAAATCGGAAATTGTTTTAAGTTCTTCTACCACAACTGTTTAAACATACAGGAAAATACGTTAAATACGTCATCTTTGTGACGATTTTCCATCGAGTGAAGTAATTCCAATCGTGTATTCAATTGATATTATTTCACTAGATAAACTATCCAAGAATACTGAGGTATGACTTTGGTTTCGGTAAATTGTATAAATCTAGTCGAAACATGAAAAATCAAAGATGAGACGACTCCAAAGTGTTTCGTCCTACCATAGGGCCTTAACTGAATTTCTGATTTTATTGGAAGGGCCATACCATAGGGCCTTAACTGAATTTCTAATTCTATCCAACCCAACCCAACATAATATTAACCATTTCAGTTTCCATTTTACAAGCAACATATACCTAGGTAGGTATACAATCCAAGTATTCAAATAATTATTAAATAATGACCTCTACAGTTCAATAGTTACGTAGCTAACTAAATACCTACCTTTTGTAACCATAATGACAAAAAAATGAATATTAAATGACTGTTGAATAAACAAATTAGATTTTGTTAATATCTACTAAGGCCGGATTCGACCAAACTTTGATTTTATACAGGGTGTAACAAAACACCCTAGTAATAAAGACTTAAAGGGGTGCTACAGACCATCAAACTGAACAACTTTCACTATGGAGTCAACATTGAAATCGCGATAAAAAAAATCAGCTCTCCTATACATTTTAGTTGAGTCGAGCAGTATTGTATGGGACAGCTGATTTTTTTTCGCGATTTCGATGTTGGCTCCATACATGAACATATGTGAACATGGGTACGTACAATCACCCCTTAAATTAGAGTAATGCAACTGTTTACCCTAACACCCTATATAGGTAATGTGCCTATGGGCTCTTACAGACGAGCGACACTTTGCTGTCGCGGTGGGTCGCAGGTGGGTCGCGCTCATACATTATACGGTCGCGCGACCCTCCGCGACACCCACACCCGGCGACAGCAAAGTGTCGCTCGTCTGTGAGAGCGCTATGTCTTGTGTTAGAACTCTATAAGAAGTTATCTTCTATAAGAAGAATTATCCGCTGTTTGTCTTTTTGTTAGAAAAACGTTTATATAGCTCTAGTTGGCTAAAAAGCCTCTATCCCAAGCCAAAAAAGAAAACAGTTCCCGCGATTCTTCCCTCCTCCCGATTGGCGGAAACCTGCGCACTGTTTTACCGACCGAAACTCCCTCGGAAAATACAAAACAGAAAAATCAATAATTTTGACAACTCTCATGTTTTGCTACACGTTTTCTCAAAACATTTCATAATTACTAATACAAAATGATGCAAGAATATGACGATGACTTCTTTTTCGAGGAGGACAAACTGTAAGTCACAAAATTGTTGGTTTAACTTTACTAACAAATATTTTTCTGAACTATTTATCAGCGATTCGCGTTATCGCCTACGTAACTTCCTTCCTTTTTGTGTTGCAGAGTATTATCTATTGTTTGAAATTGTCTGCTCAGTTTTAGCTGTATTTTATTGTTATTGTTTGTCAAAAATATACCTATATTTTGCTAGTAGGAAAATGTGGCAGCAACAATTCCCATTTAGTGACCCAAGGCTTTTCTACCCACTCCAGGCTTCGTGGATGCACTATACATTGGAAGATAAACTGTAATTAATATTTTATTTTTTTGTTTTTATCTACTAATTGTTTAGTCGCTTTTAGTTAATGCAATATGCACCTAAATGCATAGTAAAAATAAGTAATTTTATTTTTTACGTTACGTTTATTACGTTATTATTTTTACGGATTATTAGGTATTTTGTTCTCGGTGTAATTTCTTTAGATTTTGGCGGATTCTTCGATTAAGTAGATACTCACCTAAGTAATTATTTAGTTTGTTTTAAAATTAACTTGATAACACAGACTGGTACGTTTATTTATTTTTCAAACAAACATAACAAAAATAATTGAATTATGATTAGTCCTTAGATTATCGATTAGTAATTACTAATCTTTGATTACTTACTAACATTTAATTTTTCTGCGGTGATTTATGTTAATTTTCGTTTATCAATTATTTGTTTCTTTATTTTGGTAAGTATATAAAATTTTCTCATTTGTAAACCAAACCAAGAATAGACAAAATACAATCCATTATAAATACATACATTAATAGCACCACAGCGGGTATTGTTTATTTCTTTTTTTAAATCCTTAATTGTTTCCAACTGCCCTATGAAAAATAATTATGTTGTAATTATGATTAATAATTACTAATCTTTGATTACTTACCCACATTACTTTTTTTTTGTGATTTATGTTAATATTCGTTTTTTTATTAATTTATTTCTTTATTCAGGTATCTTTAGTTCATTTTACCTATAAATACCTATAAATGTACTTACACCAAGAATACTATACTTATTAATAATACAATCCATTATAAATAAGTAGTAGGACATACCTACTTACATTGGCCTCGATTCGGAGTGTACCACGACTAAATTAAACTAAATGTATTCCTGTCACTTTCTAAAATAAGATTAAGAAAAGAGACAGAACACCAACAGCTGACTTTAGTGCTGTCAAAGTGCCGTTAAATGCGCAAAATAAGATGCCATCATAATGTACGCCATCTTATTTATGTCGTTTTTGGGCGTTTAACGTCACTTTGACAGCACTAAAGTCAGCTGTTGGTTTTCTGTCTCTTTTCTTAATCTTATTTTAGAAAGTGACAGGAATAAATTTAGTTTAGTTAAGTCGTGGTACACTCCGAATCGAGGCCATTATTACCAGTTTCCAACAGCCATACGAAAAATACTGGTGTTGTGATTATGATTAGTAATTACTAATCTTTGGTTACTTATTTACTCACATTTAATTTTTTACAACAAATTTATGTTAATTTTCGTTTTTTATTAATTTGTTTCTATATTTAGCAAAACATTGGATAATACGGAAAATTTTAAATCAAAGTTTTTAGTATCAGTTAATGAAACGTAAGTATTCAATATTATGAATGTTTTTAGCGTTTTTGGAATTCTAAAATCATAATTTTTGTTGATTGTCTGCTTGTCTTTCTACAGGGTGTAAGGGAAAAGGAAAAGTATCAATTATTATTTAAACCACATACTCTACCCATCAAACTGACCAACTTTTGCTATGGGAGCAAAACTGTCAAAACAAAAAAAATCTGCTGTTTCATACGTTTGAGTCGAGTAAGCATTGCAGTTTAATTTAGAACAGCTGTTTTTTTTCTGCGCAGGTTTTCTCTCAAAGTAAAAGTTGTTCAGTTTGATGGGTAGTATGTGGTTTAAAGATTAATTATTATTTTCCTTAAACCCTGAGTGCGATTTTTGAATCTCATTCGCTGAGTTCAGCAGTTGAAAATGTCAAAATTACTATGGAGATACGCATCTTTCTACTGCTGATTTGACTTTCAAAAATCGGACTCCTGGAGTATGATTGTTTAATGTCAAATCAGCAGTAGAAATATGCATATATCTCCACAGTAATTTTGACATTTTCAACTGCTGAACTCAGCGAATGGGATTCAAAAATTGCACTCCCTCCCTGTATGCTAATCAATGCTGATTCAAGCTAAGTTTTTTTTCAAATCAGCTTCTATCATTTTCAAAAGGATGTGGTAAGATTATAACCATATTTTGTTTAACTCAGTGCCGCAATACAAGAAGTCGTCAAAGATGAGAGTAAAATCAAAACACTTGAACAGTAAGTACCTACCCATTTGCTTCACTATTTTTACTTTTATGTAATAGTAACAAATTATTTTGCTTATATAACTATTACTTCTGACGTCTGACTACGCCGAATGGATGAATTCCAAAAATTCGGTGACCTTTATAATAAGCAATCGATACTCTTGAAATCTTAGGGCGTTACCAGACCAATCGATCGAAGTCGATCGACTGATCTTGCCCTGGCCCTGTACCCGGACTTTCTAAGTTCGATATATCGAGACTGTTCCGGTCCGAACTTCATTGTAATAGAGTTGACATTGGAACGAAAACGTTCGCGCAATTCGAAGTTCGAATGTGCGGGTAGAGGCCCAGGTAGGAACTATCGATCGACGTCGGCATATCCATTTTTTTTTTTTATTAAGCATGGGTTTGCTCTTGACCTCAATCCAGTCCTCAGGACGAAGATGGGGTCGAAGATGTAGCGAGCTTACCCAGAAGAAGCCTATTCACTCGTACTTTAAAGGAATTCGGGTTGTAAGCGCTCGGGAACACTGACGCAGGCAGGGCATCCCACTCCTTGGCTGTGCGCATTATAAAAGAATCGGAATAGCGCTTGGTGCGGGTATGTGGAATGTCAACCAAAAAGGGATGATATCCCGCGGTGCGTCTGGAAGTCCGATAGTAGAAAGGGGAAGGCGGGATGAGCTCATGTCACCGAAGTACAATCTGTAGATCTTAGAACCATCGATTGACGATCGATCGATTGGTCTGGTAGAAACTATCGATCGACGTCGACTAATCCATTCTACCATCGATCGATGCCGTCGATCGACGATCGATCGATGCCGTCGATCGACGATCGATCGATTGGTCTGGCCCTGTACCCGGACTTTCGATTTTCGATAGACCGTTTCGGTCCGAACTTCATTGTAATAGAGTTGACATTGGAACGAAAACATTCACGCAATTGCGTAGTTCGAATGTCCGGGTAGACCCCCTGGTAACACCTTTAGTTTCGTAGATAAGCTTCTTCTTTCGTGTCAGCTTGAGCTATATCGGCTTATAATTATGTTTGGTTATTATAATTGGAAAATGTAACAAATAAATATCATAACCTCAGTATAGCCAATAATTACCTACATTCCTACACTTATCTCGCTGTACTAACAAATAATTATGTTAAGTACCTGAATGATAAACATTTGTTAATAGCATATGTAAACTTATATTGTAACTAACGATACTACTCTATTTGATCTGTAAATCTTCCTTTAAGTAAATAAATAAATAAAAAATAATTATAACAAAATATTGAAAGTGCTCTAATGGATGGATTAGACATCATTTCATAACTTTAAAATATTTTGAATTACCTCACAAGGCAAGCTGTTTTAAATACCAGGGTATTAATGAATTTCAAAAGATTTGGTTTCGTTAATGGACATATCAAATACTTAACTGATGTTTATCTAGGATAATAATGTTTGTGTCTGTCTTTCTATTTGAGTAAACAACGACGAAATCTTAATGAATGCAAATTCGATCATAAGTAATGCCGTGTTCACACGAGGGCAGGGCAGTGAGGTCAGTACTGCCACTGCCAACGCCAACTGCATTCCCAACTGCCCTGCCGCACTGCCCTGCCCTCACTGCCCTGCCCTCGTGTGAATGGGACAAGTTGTACTAGATTGAAAGACGTCTTTTTTGACATCAACTATAGGTAGACCTTTTTTATTTTTTTTTACTATTTATGCTATTTGAAATGTGTCTAGTTTTAAGTTTGAGCTGTTAATTAAATGTATTATTATATATTATTAATTTACAGAGAAGTGAACGAAGAAATCCAAGATATTGAGAATACTGAATGCATTTTCAATGACCTGAGGCGAGAGCGATATATGATTCAACATCAAGATTTGATGTAAGTTACGAATGGTCATAAGACTTATTCTGCTAGCTAAAAATACAATAGCTTTATAGATTTGTAAAAACGGCTACTAATTAACCCTTGGTCTGTCGCGATCTCAGACAGTAGAAAATCAATTGTTCGTCTTCTGGATTCTTCTTAATATGCTGACACTTTTTTAAGGGGATGATCAGACCGTCAAACTGAACAACTTTCTCTATGGCACCAACATCGAAATCGCGAAAAAAAAATCGGCTCTCCCATACAAAACTGCAAATCTACTCGAGCCAAATGTCTGATCATCCCCTTAAAAAGGTGTCAGCATATTAAGAAGGACCCTGTATTGATACTTTCTAACAGACCAGAGGTTAAAGCTATTTTCGAGAAAAAAAAATCTTTTTAGATGCAAAGTTTTTTCGTAAACTGTTTGTTTTTAAAACGTGTCATTTTTATATGTTTGCAGATCCTCAAAATAGTACTCGCTAGCTTAGATAAAGTAAGGCTAGAAAACACAAAAAATATTTATTGCTACCATTTAAAAAATGTGGAAAATAAATTGGATGAAAATTTTAATTGTTTTATTGAATTCCCTCCTCAGTTGCCCTAGTATTGGCTAGTATTTTGTGTATTTTATTTAAATTAATGTATCGATTTTGAAATTAGTAGTAAATAAAATAGCAAATTCTAGGCTACCTTTATTATTTTAGAACGCGCTAGTTCTTTATACTAATACGGTAGAAAGCGTAGACATCATGCCTTTAATTCGTAGCTGAAAGTTAAGTTTTACCCATCTCGTTTCATAAAATTTAAAACAAAAAAAAGATCAGCGTTTTCCTGCCATAGACCCACCACACATTCCCATCACTGTAACTCGTGTAAACCAGGATCAACAGCGGCGACCATTCACAACACTAGACAATGAAGTCCAGCGAGCCCGGGAAATAACTTTAATCTGCTTTGGAACTCCTTTATAAAGGAGATCCTTGCTCTTAGCCTTATTATTATTGCCTAAAGGTACAATCATCGTCAGCCTATTAAACATAGGTACCACTACGAGACCGGCTTAACCTCAAGAAGGGTGTACACTGTACAGGGTGTAACAAAACACCCTAGTAATACAAACTGAACAACTTTCACTATGGAGCGAACGTCGAGAAAAAATACAAAAAATCAGCTGTCCCATACAAAACTTCGTACCGACTCGACTAAAATGTATGGGACAGCTGATTTTTTTTATTTTTTCTCGACGTTGGCTCCATAGTGAAAGTTGTTCAGTTTGATGGTCTGAAGCACCCCCTTAAGTATTACTAGGGTGTTTTGTTACACCCTGTATAATGTGCGAAGTGGGTGTTAGGAACTGTCAAGTCGATCGCAGCGCACGCTGTGGCAGAAATTTGAACTATGAACGACGAAGCTTTGTTAGAATTTCTTGAATCTATACAAATCCGCACTCACTCAACACTCAAATATCCAAAACTACAAAGACTAATACTAACTCAAAATTTGGCAGGGATGTTTTATTGCCATCTGGGTGTTCACGAAAACCACTTTCCACTCGTTCATGTTTTGGGCAACCTCAGGCCAATGTCATCCAATTTATGCAGGTCACCCTGCCATCTCATCCTGAGTCGAAGTACCTCGCCTACCTACACAAAAAAAAATTTGCCGCATACCAATGTCTAAAGTTTACTATGTAACGTGATTTTTTCAGGGGCATGACTGTAACTTCAGGCAGTGTAGTGCTGAGCAAAGACGAGAAGAACCTCATAGGTATCAGTATCGGCGGCGGGGCACCTTTATGTCCATGCTTGTATATTGTTCAGGTGAGTCTAGGGTACTATTTAGTCTTGCTACAATAAGATTCGCAATTCGCACGAAGAAGTTTGCTTCTTCTTTTATAATGCGCACGGCTAAGGAGTGGAACGCACTGCCTGCGGACCTGTTCCCTGAGCAATACAACCTGGGCCTCTTCAAGGCAAGAGTGAATAAACATCTTTCTAGGTAAGCATGCTACATCTTCGGCCTCATCATCACTCAACATCAGGTGAGATTGGGGTCAAATGTTTACCTATCGAACATAAAAAAAAAAAAAAAAGATTAGCAGTATACGACCACACGTGTAAATATCCCACCGAGACAAAGCTTCGAACAGTCGTGCTAGTGGACAATCTGTGGAAGTCATTGAGAGAGCGCGTCATAATTTTGTGGGCGTCAGTCCCCACAACACGTATCATCTGTATCTCCCATAATTGTTTAACTAGCGTGATTGTTCGAAGCTTTGTCTCTGTGGGATATTTACTCATGTGATTTTGTTTCTCTCTGTATCAAATGAATCCACAATAACAACTCAGAATAGAGAGCAAATCAGAAACCGCAAACGCGCTTCAAATTGAAAATACAAAATCTTTTGTCTCATTCTCTTTTTCATCGTAGCTAAGTGTGTGAAATGTACTGTAGTCACTGCCACTGAACAATTTAATCACTACCTACGTTTTTGTCACTGCCAACAAGCTTAGATAACTTTTTTGAATCAAAAAAGAGCTTTTCATTCAAATTACGCGGGTGAGAGATGCATTATCATTATCGGTTGTGCTTGTGTGGTTCTCCTAGTTTGTATCGACATAGTGTGTTAAGTACAACGAAGATTAAAATTATGTTCCTTTTGGTTTATTCTCTGTTCTGAGAATAGGTACCAAACTATTAAAAAATCCCATTTACTTTCTGTGGTGCTACAACCCTTGGTTGGTTCTGGCCTCCACTATAATTAGTTTTTGAATTCCATATTTCACGATCCCAGGCTTTCCTTCTTCAAATGATGTAGTTACCTACCCATGGCCCTCGGATCTTCCTTAACAAAGTTGATCTATCTCTTTTTCATAAATAATCTCAAATTTCCAGATATTCGACAACACACCAGCTTCAAAAGATGGCACCTTACAAAGCGGAGACGAGCTGGTCGGTGTCAATGGACAAACTGTGAAAGGAAAGACTAAAGTCGAAGTTGCAAAAATGATACAGTCTGCAAAGGTAATGAAACTACCTACAACGTGTTAATGAATTAACGCAAAACTAGAAAGTAAGTTGTTTGTTTCGAATCGAGAGCAGAATCGAATTATCATGGTTTCAACATAGGATTTTTTTTCAAAATATTAAATAATTTTTTTGCAAAATTTTAAATTTACTGAACCCGATGACAACCCACCACACGGGCACACTCACCCTACTTACTACCAAAACAAGATTATAAAAATGTATCCATGAGTACGTTAGCGCTTTCTTTCAGTGCCGAAATGATAACAAATCATTTTTGCCTCAAAACTTAAAATGCGAATAACAAAAATTTTAAGTATCAAAATAATGACATTATTGTTGCAATTTAATTATTTTGTTATAAATCAATTGGGGTTTATGAGGATTTGCGCTAATAACAATTTAAAAAGTAATTTATAGTCTGTAGAATCCCACTGCAGGGCAAACGCCACTTCTCACTAATACAGGTGAGGTGGAGTGGGCCATACTCCGCCCGGCCTTGTAACTTGAACAGTTTAGATATTAGTAATCGTTTTGTTCTTCTTATTACTGTGATAATTCGTAATTTTGGTCTAGAAGGTAGGCATTTCAACTGCTCTCTGGCCAACCAGCATTATAGTGAGTCAAGAATTTAGTCATTTTATGGTGAATGTCGTCTTCTTGATTTATGATTAGATTACTAATTATTGATTACTGATTACTAATAATTAGTAGTAAGTCTAGGACCTTGAGCCCAACTGCTCTCTGGTTAGCCTCTCTCTGGTTAGGATTTCTTGTTGATTAATAATCATATCAGCCGATAAACATCCACTGCTGGACATAGGCCTCCCCCAAGGATCGCCACTATGACCGGTCCTGCGCTGCCCTCATCCAACAGGCACTCTTGTTGGTTAATGATTACTAATTAATTATTGATTGGTGATTACTAATAATCACATGTAATTCTATATCGAGATCTTGTAGCCAATATTTTTAAATAAGGAGTTGGTAAAATAAGGAGTTATGACCAGGGTAATAAGATTTAAAATTCTTTTTCCAACTTTGCGTCAAAAAAAATCATTTTAGTGTTCCGTACCAAAATTGGAAAAACGGAACACTTATGGAATCAGCTCGGTGTCTGTCCATCCGTCCGTCTGTCACAGGCATTTTTCTCAGAGACCGTAAGACATAGGAAGTTGAAACTTGGTACAGATTTAGCAATTGCTGTTCCAATATCATAAATAAAGTAAAAAAACCTGAATTATTATGTTGGGGGGCAATTTGGGGAGGTAGAAAGGGTGAATAAGAAAAAAAAATTTTCCACCCTATGGTGTGGGGTATCGATTGAAAGCTTATGAAAATACGAGTCTAAAAATATACTTTTCAATTTTTTTATTAAAGCTTTGTTTAACAAAATTTTCAATTAAATCCGAGGAATTGCTGTCCCCACCCAGCCCCACCCCTATTTCAAAAAATATAGCCGTATAAGATCTGAGAAAAATCATGATCATCAGAAATAACGTGTAGATGGCGGGAAAATTATCAGGGTGGCTCTAACTTGGATAGTTTTTTTTTCTATATCCAAAAAACTAACACCAGTGCGACCACTGTAAAATGATCTTCAGTTACTATGTGACCACATACTAAGTAAGTGTCCATTTATAGTGGTTTCATGAATGACCCATTTTAAACAACTGGTAGTACGGAACACTAATTGCCCGAGTCCCGACTCGTACTTGGCCGGTTTTTCCTAATAATTTGTTAGGTAGGTACTGTAGTGAAACACACGCATGTCTGTTTAGTACTTGCATTAATCAGACACCCTCATTTTACATGGACATACCCAATAATATTTAATATTTTCCATACCTTAGTAATAGGTACAGTAAGCAACCTATTGAAATACTTGCCAGCTCATTATTTGAAAACTCCAAACATTCCAGGATGAAGTAACAATAAACTACAATAAACTGCACGCCGACCCAAAACAAGGCAAGTCTCTGGACATTATAATGAAGAAGATGAAGCACCGCCTGGTTGAGAACATGTCTTCAGGAGCAGCTGATGCTCTGGGATTGTCCAGAGCTATACTGTGCAATGACACTTTGGTCGCTAAACTGAATGAACTGAGAGAAACTGAGACTACTTATAAAAGACTGGTGGAGCACGCTAAAAGGTTAGTAACAGGCAAGCCACTCCATACAACGCGCCAAATATAGGTACCTACCATTCTCAAAATGTAAACCGTGCGCAGAACGTCCCTATCGCAGAATGTACCTTCCCTTAGCAAAACGTGCTTGTCACAGAATGTACCCTTAGCAAAAGGTACTTTTCACATAATATACCCTTAGGAAGATGTCCCTTCTACAGAATGTACCCTTAGCAATACGTCCCTTACACAGAATGTACCCTTAGAAAAACTTCCCTTTCACAGAACGTACCCTAAGCAAAACGTTACAAAAATAACAATAAGTCGCGCCGTCCCGTTCGCACGCACGTGCCTGCAGTATGTGCTTCTTAGGAACTCTTCTAAAATTAGGTACAGGGACTTGTTTGGTACTTTGGTCAGTGCTCCGTCACTCACGTCTGACAGCTGCGATAAAGTACCTACGTCACGCGTATCTTGCAAGATGTTAATAACATAGGGCTATCACACGCTATCGCGATTGCGTACTTCCAGCACGGGTAGCATGCCATCCCGCGATAGCCGTGATACGGCTATATCACGTCTTTTATCTCGTTCGTTCGCGCACAAACGAAACAGATAAAAGACGTGATATAGCTGTATCACAGCTATCGCGGGTTGGCATGCTACCCATGCTGTACTGGACGGTTTTCTTTTGGGAAAATATGCCTGCTAATAATTATTGTGATGTTTGGTAGACAATCTAACAAAATTATCATTTTTCACATTGCCTACGGATGAAAAAAGGTACGGTAAGGTTACGTAAATTTTAATTTTGTTTTATCCAAAAGCAAAGTTTTGTGTTGAAAATAATATGTGCAAAAATACTTAGAATACCTACTGGTATAACAACGCTATTGTTTTTATCGTTTGTACAAGATACAAACAAAATAATAAATAAAGATACAAATAAACGGAATAATTTTATCAATGTTGGTAACTAGTTGTTGGTTTAAATTTTTTTCGCAAAAAAAAATTCCTTTCAGGAGAAGTAATTCCCGTAGTCTTCGAACTTGGTTTAAACGTTATTTTGGAAAATAAGATTGAAGAAAATAAATTCCTGGTGATGGAGGGTATTTTCTGACAATAAACAACCCTAGCGTTTCCGTAGTTACGTCAGAGGCGCGTGACGGACAATGTGATATCGACTCTAGGTTAATTGACATAAGACGCGTTTAAGTTCGTTGTTCGTCGCGGTGACAGATCGTAAGACTCGGTTGTCTGTAAAAGCGACTTACGGTAGTAACTATTAAATAATCTGTGCTTTGGTCTATAATAGAATAGCTAAGTATCCGGCGAGTCGTGACGTGAGATTATTTAAGACTAGCGGCCCGTCCCGGCTTCGCACGGGTGGACGTCTAATCTTTTCTAGCAATTGTATAGCCTATGCTATATTATGAATGTAGCTTTCTAATGGAGAAAGAATTTTTGAAATCGGCACAGTAGTTTTTGAGATTATTCATTACAAAATTTACAAATATGTGTACACACAAAAATACAAATCTTTCCTCTTTATGATATTAGTATAGATAGATGACTGTTGTAAGTATTAAACGCTTGTAAGTAATGTCAATCGATTTCTATTCCCGTTTACAGAATGCTGAAATCCTACTTCGACTTGCTCCAAACGTACAAGTCGATTGGTGATATATTTGCATCTATCGGGGTGAAGGAGCCCCAGGCCAGGGCTTCCGAGGCGTTCACCAAGTTTGGAGAGTACCACCGACTGTTAGAGAGAGATGGCATCAAGATGTTGAAGGCTTTGAAACCTGTGAGTGGAAAGTTCCATATTTAATAATTAAAACGGAAAATAAAGGGTGTAAGGAAAAGTATCATTAACCTTTAAACCACATACTCTACCCATCAAACTGAACAACTTTTACTATGGGAGCAAACCTGTCAGAACAAATAAATAGTCGGCTGTTATATTTTTACGGACCGGTTTGCTCCCATAGTAAAAGTTGTTCAGTTTGATGCCTTTGATGGGTAGAGTATTAGATCGGGATCCGGTGACGAGGTCGTATACCAATCGAGCTCATCCATAATTCAGTTTTCATGCAATAGTTTACTATTAGAAGATGCGAAAAAACTTGGTCGGCCGACCCCTATCCTGGTGGGTTTTGTGTAGGAGGGTGACTAGTAACCTCTCTGAGACGAGACTAATTACCCATCGAGCTCATGAACCAAATTATGCTTATCAGATTGGACTTTATTAGTGTTACGAAATACACTCGGTCGTCCGCCGGATATCCTGGCACCTGCCAAGCAGCACTACCTAGTGCTGGCCAACCAAAAATGGTGGTCAAATTTTGGAGTACTTCTCACCCATCGAGCTCATGGATGAAATGTATGCCAAATCAAAGGTTAGACCTTTACCTTCAATATTTCATCGGTCGTCCTGGCCGAAACCTGGTGGGTTCTGGTGGCCAACCAGATTTATCTGTCAAAGTAAGATCATGCGTTTTCACGTTTATATGAATAAATACTTTATTTACCTGATATATGCAGTTCTTTTAGCATGAACGTGAACGGTTGCATGGTTTAAAAGAATTTTTTTAAAAAACTTGAAAAAAAAAATTACTGTGTCGATAAATGAGACATCAAATAAAAATTATTTTTTTCGATATAACTTCGTCATTTCTAAACTGATTTGGCTGATTATTTTATTTTACAAAAATATATATTCAAGAGTTCATGCCTCTAAAATTTGGTGAAGATCTGATGAAGCGTTTCGAAGATGTTCAATGTTTTAAGTGGGTCAGATTTTACTACAAAAAATATCCAACCAAATTGATTCTTTAACGAGAATAATAATTGAGTTCTATTAATGATTCTTTCTAAAATGAAATTTGCTCTCTTAAGAGATGTCTATATAATAAAATAAACTAGTAATACCGCAGCGTTGCTTTCAAAAATGAAGTTGAAAAAAAATGTTTCGTCAAGTAAAAGCTACCTATGTTTATGTGGATGATCTAATTTAGTACGTGCCTATATTAGTTCTAAAATAATTAGCTGAAACTGTTTAAAGGGATGATTGGATCATCAAACTGAACAACATTCTTTATGGGACTAACATCGAAAACGCGAAAAAAATCTGCTATCCCATACAAAACTGCAAACTTACTCGACTGGAATCGGAATGTATGAGACAGCAGTTTTTTTAGCGATTTCGATTTTGAACCCATAATAAAAGTTGTTCAGTTTGATGATCCAATCATCCCTTTAAACAGTTTTAGCTAATTATTTTAGAACTAATATAGGTACGTACTAAATTAGATCATCCACATAAACATAGGTAGCTTTTACTTGACGAAACATTTTTTTTCAACTTCATTTTTGAAAGCAACGCTGCGGTATTACTAGTTTATTTTATTATATAGACATCTCTTAAGGCTCCAACATGCGCCAGTGACCTTGCGCGAATGGGCGGAGCTTATTCTCTCTCCCCGCACCACCCGCATCGCGCTCACGATACGTAGATACACCATAGACGTGGACATGCGCTGGCACCTTAGACACGCCACGCGCCGTGTTCACAGAAAGAGTACTTATCTATTACTCCGTGGGCGTCGAGTGGCCAACATTAGCAGTGCTCGGCTAGAAATTTACCATAAACTTATACAACGTGTTAATAAATTAGCGCAAAACCTCATACACCCCAACTGATTTATAACAAAATAATTAGATTGAAACCATAATTTCATTATTTTGATAGTTAACATTCAAAGTTATTCGCATTTTAAGTTTTGAGGCAAAAATGATTTGTTATCTTTTCAGCACTGAAAGAAAGCGCGTTAGCGCGTTAGTACTCATGGATACATTTTTATAATCTTGTTTTGGTAGTAAGTAGGGTGAGTGTGCCCGTGCGGTGGGTTGACATCCGGTTCAGAAATTTTTAATTTTTGCTAACAAATTATTTAATATTTTGAAAAAAATTACCTATGCTGAAACCATGATAATTCGATTCTGCTCTCGATTCTAAATAAACTACTTTCTAGTTTTGCGTTAATTCATTAACACGTATGTACGCACGGCGACACATCAAGCTGCCCAAAACCAAAATAAGCTGGCTGCGCGACGTTATACATTACTATGCCTACGCGCGACCAGCTTATTTTGGTTTTGGGTAGCTTGATGTGTCTCCGTGTGTACATCAATAATTATTCTTTCTGAGTTTTAAACTTGAAAGTTGTGTTTATTATTACATCCTACTTTAACACTTACCTTTAGTTTTATACCTCTGACTACTCCCTCAGGGAATATAGTCGTGAGCATATGCATGCATTATACTTTAATCATTTTAAGTATTGCACCACACTAAACATTAATTCTGAAATTAACTTATTCATAAAAGCATTCAAAAACCCGGGTCACAACATTTATAGTCTAGTAAAAATACAGTTTTAAGATTGCATTAAAGACACTGTAGTAGGTACTTTTATTTTATTATAGACTTTTGTAAAAATTT
This sequence comes from Agonopterix subpropinquella, assembly GCA_922987775.1. Taxonomy (NCBI): domain Eukaryota; kingdom Metazoa; phylum Arthropoda; class Insecta; order Lepidoptera; family Depressariidae; genus Agonopterix; species Agonopterix subpropinquella. The sequence continues at coordinate 2,992,805 of OV277714.1, forward strand.
CGTGGTAAATAAAGGGACTCCGAGAAATACCTTAAAATTTATATAAATCTCCAAAGGACATGCACATTTCTGAAAATGTTTCTTCGTGCAGACCCGAAAAGAGACCGTTAATTTAAAGAAGATTTAGTTTGGGAGGTAGGGGACCATTGGGCAGTCGGGAGGTTTGGGCACCACCTCATAACTCAAGATTTATAGTCGATTTTTAATTTTGGTTTCTATGGCAATTTAGTTTAGTTAATTAATGGCCCCACTGCTCAACCAAATATCATCAGTGATTTCGTTCAGTTGTCAAAGTTATATGCGATTGATGGTTTTTTGAGTGCCAAATTAAGTATTTTGTCGTGATTTTGAATAAAATAGCAAAGCAATCTGCGAGAAAGTGTATGTTTCTTTGTATACGTCTAATTATATGTTTATCAATGATTGTATTAACCAGTAACTAGAGTTTAAAAATTTGTTCAAAAAATATATATTCAAGTTTGTTTGGAAAATTAGTATAAAGGGAGCATTGGGCACTGATTTTTGACCGTTAGTGTCTTTTGGTATAATACTTTTGTGGAGTTATGTTAAACTATCTATCACTATATTGGGCCAACTGAAGAAGTTATTCACTCCATGGCAACTATCAAATTTATGCGTATAAGTAGGGTACACAAATACATTTATATACCCAGATATCGAAAACATATCAAGCATTCTATTGGTTGTAATTAAAACGAACCCAACTACATGGACTTAACGTGGCAGCTCAAAATATTCATTTAATAAGTCCATCTGAGTCCATACCAAATCTTAGACAAGTTTTTTGAAGTAAGATTTTGACTATGGAGTAATCTTTATATTTTCGTATTTTTTTAAAGTCTATTGTAAGAAATTGATTTCTTATTCAAGTTTTGATAGTTATATTACAAAATATTGAAGCAATTATGCAAAATGTGGCGCATTTCATACAATTCCCAAACCTCCCTCACAGGTGCCCAAGCCACCCGACCATTGGGAGGTATGGGCACTTTTGATAGGGTTTGGAAATTGTCTTGTAACTTTGAGACTGATTACAGTTGGGTAACTGTTCTTCGCAATAATTTGGACCAAATATATGTGCCATTGCTACTTAACAATAATTTTAAATCGGTAACCTTTTTGTTAAAAAGTCCCGGGGCTACAAGTACTATACGAAGTTAACTAGACCTTATATATTTTTTTTTTCGTTCGGTTGTGCTTGTGATCTTTTAGACTTGGGTTTTTATATTAGTAATGTCGTTCCTTACAACAATAGCAAAACGGCAATCGGTATAATCTTTTGGTAATTTAAAAGTCCCCGGGCTACAGTAGGTACTAGTGTCAAAGAGATAGGAAGTACTACGTACTAGTATGCAAAATCTTTAAAAAAATTGCTAAAAAAATATTGATTTCATTTCACAAATTCCAAATTTTCATAGCAACTAACCCAGTCCTCCTGTAGTAACTGTCAACCAGCAGGTAATTTTTGGATCAGAAAGAACTAAGAGCACCTTCAAATTTGCAGCAGAGTATCGCGGTATAATAAAAAATAAAATTACGTCGGCAACAGCGCCAAATTAGATTTTTTTGTGATCTAAAAATGCTTTTGGAAAACACTGTTTTGCACATTTTTTAAAACTAAGTTACATATAGGCTTCATACAGGGAGTAAATATTTTTGACCAGTTACATCGAAAACATTGAGAAATATAAATATTATTTTTCAACGTAAAACCCACTACGGCATGTTTTTAAGGTTCCGCAGTCAAACAAGGAACCCTTATACTTTCGTGCATTCTATCTGTCTGTCTGTATGCCCCGCCTCAATGACTCACTTGCACCTATTTAATCGAAATTTGGAATGAAGATAGATAACCCAAAAACAGAAAATTTTTGTTGGCCCCTCCCATACAACGAAAGAGGGGATGGAAAAAAAGTTTTTTTTAATATCGAGTGAGGTGTCGTTGGATAGGTGGAAAAAAACTCGCATAAAAAATAAATCGATACTTATAATGCTTCTGTCTCGAGATAAAATATCATGCATGCATATGCTCACGACTTTATTCCCCGAGGGGGTAGTAAGAGATATTCTGAAACTACAGGACATCCACGTTTCACTAGTAGTACCGAAACTCTATCCAGTGTGACGGGAAGTGAGCCCGTCGCCACTTTTAATGGACAGTAGGTACAATACATGCCTCGAAATGGAAGCATGCAGGTTTCCTCACGATGGTTTCCTTCCCGAAAAGCCAGTAGTATTAGAAATCGTACATAAATTCCGAAAAACTCATTGGTACGAGTCGACCTGGACGGGGATCGAACCATCGCCTCCTGCATGGCAGGCAAGGTTACTCGCCACTGGACCACCACGGCTTCAGTTAAAATATCATGTCTCATACAAAACTGTAGTACTTACTCGACTCAAATGTAAGGGACGGCAGATTTTTTTTTCTCGACGTCGGCTCCATAGTGAAATTTGTACAGTTCGATGGTCTAAAAGCTCCTTCTTAAGTATTACTAGGGTGTTTTCTTACACCCTGTATAATCGCACAGCGAGATTTAAGTATCTTAATTTTTTTTTCATTCATCTTGTCGTCACTAAATGTTGTCGATTACGGTTTAAAAGTCAAATCCATAATTACTTCCCACTCCTCCATACGAAATATAAATAATATAAATTGACTGGCCTACTACCCGTATGCGGCGTACGACGCGACGTTTCTTTGTCGTGTTACTTCTAGTACGTAACGTAGTACATTATAAAATAATTCAATGTTCCCATGCACGTTGAAAAATTATGTTGCTGTAAAAAAATTATATATAAGACCCACCTACTAATTTTATTTCATAAATTCCTATTATAATTGTCATGGCAAATGAAGCATCAATTATCACAGTCATCCTTTAGTAATTTTTGTATAAAAAAGCGGATAAATCTATGGATTGTTGATCTTTGTTGCATGAAATAGGTTGCATTCATTGCACTTTGGGTTACAATTTAGAATATTAATATAATAGAACCTGAAAAACACATATTCATAATGGAGTAGATACTTAGGTATTTAATATTTTGTAAAAAATAATTATTACTTCAAAACTAAATTATTTACTGTTTATTTGTACAAAATCTACCTTAAATTAATGGTCGTTTCGGGTCTGCAGGAAGAAACATCTTCAGAAATGTAAATGTCCTTTCGACATTTATATCAATTTTAAGGTATTTCTCAGAGTCCCTTTATTTACCACGAAATCTCGACAAAAGTCTATAATAAAATAAAAGTACCTACTACAGTGTCTTTAATGCAATCTTAAAACCGTATTTTTACTAGACTATAAATGTTGTGACCCGGATATACAGGGTGTACAATAAAATGGGACAGCTACTCAAAGGGGTGCTTCAGACCATCAAACTGAACAACTTTCTCTATGGGACCAATATCGAAATCGCGAAAAAAAAATCCGCTCTCCAATACAAAACTGCAAACATAACTCGACTGAAATGTATTGGACAGCAGAAATTTTTTTCGCGATTTCGATATTGGTCCCATAGAGAAAGTTGTTCAGTTTGATGGTCTGAAGCACCCCTTTAAGTAGCTGTCCCATTTTATTGTACACCCTGTATTATAGTACCTATACTATAGGTACTATAATATATCCGGGTATAATATATCATAGGTCCTATAGATTGGTGGTCCAGTGGCGAGTAACCTTGCCTGTCGTGCAGGAGGCGATGGTTCGATCCCGGTCCAGGCCAACTCGTACCAATGAGTTTTTCGGAATTTATGTACGATTTGTAACACCACTGGCTTTTCGGTGAAGGAAAACATCGTGAGGAAACCTGCATGCTTCAATTTCGAGGCATGTATCCTACTGTCCATTACAAGTGGCGACGGGCTCACTCCCCGTCACACTGGACAGAGTTTCGGTACTACTAGTGAAACGTGGATGTTCTGAAGTTTCAGAATATCTGTGACTACCCCCTCGGGGAATATAGTCGTGGGCATATGCGTATACCTATAGATTATTCTATTATGTTTTTTAATAAAAAGTGTTGTAAAACAATTGTTTTTTTTTTAATCGTGTTGGCAGAGCCCTGGTGTCAGAGTTTTGTCAAACCGCCTTACGGCCTCTGACGTGGTTTTTATGTAACGACTACTACCACCAGAGATAGTAGCCGGGACCAACGGCTTAACGTGCCATCCGAAGCACGCAATCATTTTTCTTTTCAGACAATCAGGTGATTCAGCCTGCAATGTCCTAACCAACTGGGGAAAAACGCACAAAGTGACATATCACTAGGTGTCCCCCGTGGGAATCGAACCCACGACCTCCGTATCGAGAGCCAATGCTCTTAACCATTAGACCACGGAGGCAGTCAATTCAAAATAATTGATTAAAAATGGGTAGGTACCTACAAAGATTCTTATATTTACGAAGCAAAAGATAACAGAAGTGAAACCCTCATATTTTGCAAACGAAAGTCCCTCGGACCGCTCTGTATATTCTTTTTCTATATTTCAAACAAAATAATTAAAATTCCGAAATATAATTTTGTCTCGACGAAGTACAGGTCTGTTTAGCAAGAGGCCTCGCCCCGCTCTGACTATATGGACGAGAGCGGGGGTGCCGGTATGAATACGACAGGAATTTAGCAGTAATTTTTGAAATTTGATATAAATTTTGATCAATTTCGAAAAAGTAAGAAAACCACATCATTCTATATTGTATTTTGAAGAATACTGTAAATTTTCATTTACTTCCGATCAAAAATGAAAGAGTAAAATGGTTACAACTGGACAAAAAAGGGGTGACTTCAGATTCACTTTTCTTCGGTTTTATTCATTAAAATAGATTTCGAGAAAAACCACATCACTTCTCATATCGTGTAGATTGTTCAGTTCGTTTTTCCGCTTAAAAAGTGCCATAGTTAATGAATAAAATGGTTACAAAGCTACCCAATTTTACCGTAAAACTGGGAGTAGCCGCCTTAAGAGAGCAAATTTCATTTTAGAAAGAATCATTAATAGAACTCAATTATTATTCTCGTTAAAGAATCAATTTGGTTGGATATTTTTTGTAGTAAAATCTGACCCACTTAAAACATTGAACATCTTCGAAACGCTTCATCAGATCATCACCAAATTTTAGTGGCATGAACTCTTGAATATATATTTTTGTAAAATAAAACAATCAGCCAAATCAGTTTAGAAATGACGAAGTTATATCGAAAAAAATAATTTTTATTTGATGTCTCATTTATCGACACAGTAATTTTTTTTTTTCAAGTTTTTTTTAAAAATACTTTTAAACCATGCAACCGTTCACGTTCATGCTAAAAGAACTGCATGTATCAGGTAAATAAAGTATTTATTCATATAAACGTGAAAACGCATGATCTTACTTTGACAGATAAATCTGGTTGGCCACCAGAACCCACCAGGTTTCGGCCAGGACGACCGATGAAATATTGAAGGTAAAGGTCTAACCTTTGATTTGGCATACATTTCATCCATGAGCTCGATGGGTGAGAAGTACTCCAAAATTTGACCACCATTTTTGGTTGGCCAGCACTAGGTAGTGCTGCTTGGCAGGTGCCAGGATATCCGGCGGGCGACCGAGTGTATTTCGTAACACTAATAAAGTCCAATCGGATAAGCATAATTTGGTTCATGAGCTCGATGGGTAATTAGTCTCGTCTCAGAGAGGTTACTAGTCACCCTCCTACACAAAACCCACCAGGATAGGGGTCGGCCGACCAAGTTTTTTCGCATCTTCTAATAGTAAACTATTGCATGAAAACTGAATTATGGATGAGCTCGATTGGTATACGACCTCGTCACCGGATCCCGATCTATATGTGTACACCCTGTATAAGAGTACAAGTATTGTCACATCTTATGATGTTAGATACTTGGCTGAGATTAACATGAGGGGCAGGGAGTATCCGTACTGTGTGTAGTACCACTGACAGTGGCGTAGCGTAGGTTTTTGTCGCCCGGGGCGGACTGACTTTGCCGCCCCCTTATCTCTATAAGAAGGCCTATAGAAAAAATAACAGGCAGCGAGCGCAGCGAGCTCAAAATTTGATTGCGCATCTATTCGGATTGTGGTGGATTCAGATGTCTTTTGGTTTATCCGTGCAAAAATAGAAACTTAGAGCGACCGAAGCGAGCTCGACTTTTCTCGTCAATCATCATTATCATATCGTATGGCATTTTTGTCGTCCTGCTTGGAATACGAATCAGTTATACAACGTGTTAATGAATAAGCGCAAAACCCCTACTGATTTATAACAAAATAATTCGATTGAAATTATAATTTAATTATTTTATTAGTTAAAATTTAATGTTATTCGCATTTTAAGTTTTGAGGCAAAAATGATTTGTTATCATTTCAGCAATTAATGAAAGCGCTAACGTACTCATGGATACATTTTAATAATCTTGTTTTGGTAGTAAGTAGAGTGAGTGTGCCCAAGATTTTACAAACAAATTATTATTTAATATTTTGAAAAAAATTACCTTTGTTGAAACCATAATAATTCGATTCTGCTCTCGATTCTAAACAAACTACTTTCTAGTTTTGCGTTAATTCATTAACACGGGGTAGACAGAGCTCAATCAATCTACATTTCCTCCCCCATACCGATACATGAGTACCATACTCTTTCCTATACTGTGGTAAAAGGGGCCCGTTGGCACCCTTTAGGCCCATGAGTAAATGTCCTACAGACAAAAATTGGGAAAATTGCGCTGGTGGATCAGCAGGTGTCCACTAGCGCGATTGTACGAACTTTTGTCTCTGTAGGCTATTTACTTGAGTTTTTTGGGTATGAATCAAACCTAACATTTTCCAGATCCTAGCAGACATGGGTACCTACCTACACAAGGCCATACCGGACACAAAGTTGACGATACGAAAATATGCCGACACAAAGTTTGAATACCTCTCTTACTGTCTCAAAGTCAAAGAGATGGATGATGAAGAGTACGGCTATAACGCTCTGCAGGAGCCACTTTATAGGGTCGAAACTGGCAATTATGAATATAGGTAAGTATGCTAGGGGTACAGACTCTGTGGGGGCCCGCGAGGGCGCCAGAATCCAGCATTGCATTATGGTCACTAGGGTTTTCAAATGATCGGGAATTCCCGGAAAGATAACAAAAAAGTTTTCGTGGCACTAGACGGCCAATTCGGTTCAATCTGTTGAAGATTCCCGGGTACATGGAAACTCCTGAGAATTTGAAAACCCTAATGCTCACGACTTTATTTCCCGAGGGTGTAGTCAAATATATTCTGAAAACTCAGAACATCTATTACATGTCCATCTTGTGTTTCACTAGCAGTACCAAGACTGTACAGGGTGAACCCGTCGCCACTTAGTTACAATTCTAGGGGAGCGCATAATTTCTCTACGGGTACAATACATGACTCGAAATTGAAGCAAACAGGTTTCTTCAAGATGTTTTCCTTCACTGAAAAGCCAGTGGTGTTACAAATCGCACATAAATTCCGTTAAACGCAATCAGAGTTGTCCTGGACGGGGCTCGGACCATCGACTCCTGCATGGCAGGCATGGTTACTTGCCACTAGATACCTAACCACTGCTTTACTCCAGCTCGACTAGTATGCCATCCACAACAAATCGACAAAACGAGAAAAACTTCATGTGCGTTCTTTTTGGCGTATGTAAAATAACAAAGATGGAGGCACATCTCGATTTGCACGAGAGGTACCCTCAAAGATTAGACAATTAAAAGAGAACGGAGCACCCATGACTTCTATAGTCATGGGTCATGGAAAACTGATATAACCCATATTTTATCGACAGATTAATCCTACGTTGCCGTCAGGACGCGAGAGCGAGGTTCGCAAGACTTCGCTCAGATGTCCTCGTGAAACTAGAGTTATTGGACAACAAGAAGACTCAGGACGTCGCCTTTCAGCTAAGACGCTTCATCCAAGGACTGGCTGTTTATCACAAGTACGTATTCGTTTGTCCCTACATGTTTATATCCTTCACCCTTTAAAAACGTGGCAAATGAGGGGAGGCAATACCGTTCAGGGGAAAAAACCTGTAATCTCCCGGTTTTGGGGATATCCATCTCCCAGAAGGCACATGGGTTTAGTAGCGAAGACATCGCAGTCACACAGGATATGTTCCATGGTTTCTTCCTCCTCTCCGCACCCTCGGACAGCCCCGGATCTAGGATTTTTCCGAGCAGGGGCAAAAACTTTATTTTGGTGCCTCTCCCCTCCAATCCAAGGGAGTAGTAATATTTTTTTCCCAGGGAGGCCAGGTTCACGTTAGTTAGTTAGGTCGTTACAATAAACATACCTTAAACTTAGAGGGAGCGAAGCGAACTCGAGATTTTACTGCAATATGATTAGCTCGACGCAATAATTATGAACGAAAATATGGATCGAATTAATACAACACATCACATGACTAGAAAGCTTTAATACAATAAAAAGCCAAGAGCCGATTTTTTTTTGCAATATTTTAAAGACGTTGCTATAAATTATTTCTCAAACTCCTCGTGATTTTGGCGCCCCTCTTACCTGCCGCCCGGGGCGTAGGCCCCGGTTTGACCCCCCCCCCTAGATCCGGGGCTGCCCTCGGAAGCTGGGAGTTTGTTCCTTTGTGGCACTCTAGAGACCAAACGCGTTGGCCGATTTTGATGATTGTGATTCTTACGTCAATTGCGAGTGTCACTAAAGACATGATTGTACTGAAAAAGGATTCTTCGAAATTCAACCCAAAAATAGGTAAAAGCCCCAGCAATAAAGATTATGTACAACATTTTTGGTCCTACTGCAGCCGGGTGATAACATTAATATAAATATTTTATTGATTTCAGTGAAACAGTGGAGCATTTGAATGAAAACTCGTCGCTGTTCCCCGTCGAAGTGGACCTATCACAAAATGCCTTCCAGTACAAATCTGCTGGTAACATTACTTCGGTACGTACCAAGATCAACATACTTTAACAATATTATTATAAAGAGGTTTAAAGGTTTTAGTATGGCAGGTTGCCTGCTGCCCCCCACCAAGTTTTACCTCACCCCCTCTTGGTAGGAAGCTTGACAGAAAATATTGGTAGTGAATGATATTCCTATCTCACTCGTACTCAGTATTACACATGCTTATGTCTTGTTAGTTTTCCCATTTGTATGAAGCTAAGAGGAAGGTATGATGTGACGGCCAAGTGTCCAAGCGAGGGGGGCAGGGGGGCAAATACCTCGGGTGGCACTTTACTAGGGGTGGCAAATTCAGGAAAAATCTAAGTAGATTTATTGAGCTCAATTTATAAAACAGAAAAGTCGAGCTCGCTTCGAGTGAGCGAGTGCTCTAAGTTCCTGTTTTAATAACTGTGCCTACACATAATCATAAGAGTTCTGACCACTGCTGAAACGTGGTGCTAAAAAGTTCGAGCTTGCTTCGCTCGAATCATAGTTTTACCTATTAGAATTTGTTTGTTTACACCTGTATGTAAAAAGCTCTTGCTCCAACCGATTCTTATTGAGGAGAAATGTCGAGCTCGCTTCGCTCGCTCTGTTTCTATGTTTGCATGGATAAAACAAAAGATGTCTGACCACAACCCGAATAGTTCTGCTAAAAAATTTCGAGCTTACTTCGCTCGCTCCGTTATGTTCCGCTGTAGATCTTCTTATAAAGATATTGGGCGGCAAAATCAGTAGGTGTGTGCCCCGGGCAACAGAAACCCACGCTAGGCCATCGCCACTGCCCACATAGAGCAAAATAGACAGACAGACACTTTCTTATCCCAGTTTCCAATTCTATTTTTAAATATTTATCAAATTGTACCTACTATAATTATTTTCTTGCTAATTAAAACGGCTAGATAGGCTGAACACCTAATGTTAAATTTACCATATTTGAGGCAAATAAATGATTTCTATTTCTATTTCAGTCATTCCAACCCTGTTCTAGTTTTCAACCTTAATAATTTTATTTTACAGGAATGTCAAGATGATGATGAAGAAATAGAATACGGAAAAGAAATCCAAGAATATCACGATATTTCTGACAGCGAAAACAAAGAATCAAAAGTGTTGAACAGACGACAAAATAAAGATGTGGACAGTTCAGATTCAGCCGACAAACTTCTGCCTAGTTTTGACACAACTGACAATCCTGTCAAAACTGACATTGACAACTTGTCATTATTGACGGAACTCGGTTTAGCTGACATGAGCGCGACAAATGATGATTTTGGCGATTTCCAAAATGGAGTAATGGATGATTTTATGCCTAAAAACAGTGGTAACGATGCAGATGATGTTTTCGATAGGCTGTTGAGTGATTTAAATATCGGGAAGTAAGATTTTATTTTATTAATTATACCTAATGTTATTTGTTATATTTTAATTATTTTTAATTTATATTATAAACAATAAAGTATTTTATGGCGTATATTTAATTGTTGCACGTGTTATTTCAAGACCTTTGCATTTTTGTAACCGTGTTTGAATACCTATGTACAATTGGTACAATGTTTAAATATGCATAATCGCGTAAAAAAATCAAAGGAGTCAATTTTTTGTAGGCTCACCAAAACAACCAACACACCCACCAAGTACATAATTTAATTTATTATAGTAATCAGACGATAGATTTGGTAAAAATGCAAACGGAATTACGAAATAAATATAAAAAATTCACCGTTTTGACTTTTTTCCTAAGATTCTTTTTTCCGGTTAAAACGGCAAAAATGCGTGTATAAGAACGTCTTAGATGTTAACACGAAAATGAAAATAAAAAACCCAACATATTTTACCACTAAGACACGATGTGCGCCAACGGCGATTACGCGACACTCCGTTTAGACGAGGTATACCTAATGTTACCACTATAATCTAAAATTATGAGCAACAAATCAATCGACATGATTTCCATAACTATACGTCAACTAATACGCTAACATTTTTTTCTTAGCCTTTTTGCCATAGTAAAACTGATGATGTTCTTTTAACAGTTGAATAATAAACATTTATACAGTGGGAACTTTTCAAAATTAAAAACAAACTTTTTCAGTCATAAACTATATCAAACACAGATTGAACACTTGATTTCAGATCACAGCAGTTTGGAGTAAAATAAGTAATATAACGCCACGCCTCTTCCAACGGGGTAGGCAGAAACTAGGACGCACTAGTTACAAATCAAATAAGGTACACTAATAATCCAATTATCAATCAGAAAATATAAATAGGTACGTAAATCTAATTTTCATGGCAATGTTTTAAGAATACCTACTTAAAGTTCGTTAATTAATATTACCTAATGAAAAATACATTTCACTATTTTCTTCATAAAATACACTTCACTGTCCTGGGCCCTGTTTAATAAACGCGACAATGACAATTTGACAATGACAATTTAGATACATTGCTCAGAATGCTAGGACACATGAAGCACTGCAAGTTTAGCATCATTAGTGACCAACAATGTACTCTGAATTGTCATTGTCAAATTGTCATTGTCGCGTTTATTAAACATAGCTCAGGATGTTTTTCCACTAAATCGGAGACGAGAAAAATTTAAAAAAATTAGTTACCAGTGGAATTACTTCTGAATTATAAAGTGGCCAAAGAGTTTTTTTTATAATTTTATCATAATTCTGCTCTGCTTTAGTGGAAATAATTATACAAACAGGATAATCATTAATATACTATAGTAATTTGTGGTGGATTTCACGCAGTATCCATTCATCTCCACATTGGCCATTCAAAAGCCTCGGTCAAATCTGAAGGTTTGATACTCCGTAATCTTTCCCCGTAGAATTTCAAAGTTTCCTTCTGAGACGGAGAAAATAACGTGGCTATATTCTTAGTTTTTTGTTCTATCAGCCTTCGCCCACGCTGTAGTTTTGGTATTAAATGCAAGTAATCGTATTCCTGTACTTTTTGTAAATCTATATTGTCAGTAAGTTCTTGTACGGTTGAAGAGGCCTTGTCAGTCAAGGTATGTACGGTTTTCACAAGTTGTTCTGTTATTTTATGGATGTCAATTGTTGCCGATACCAAGTTTATGGTGAAGAGAATCGTAATCTGTAATTTTAAAATAAAAATATCTAATTAAACACTTTCCTTTGCTGTACGATTGTTTTAATAGTCCGAGATCCGACCGTAAAATTATGCACCTATTTCTTTTTTGAACGAAATGTGATTCTAGTGTATGTTTAAACGGGGTTAATTTAACGCCGCAAAGTTGACTAGAAAAATCTTACCGCAAGTGCCTTTTCCATTATGATTTTAAGTATAACTTTTTCCACCTATCTGTTTGGGAAGAAAATGAGGTGAGGTGCCAACGAAATAAATAAATAAAATAAATAAATAACGCTCACAGGCACATACATTGTAATGATCCCAAGAAAGCACTATTGATAGGCTGTTTATTATGGAAACCATACAACAACGGCACAAACATATAAATGAGACTGATCTAAAGAATTGGAAAAGCTAGGGTTGCCACCTCTCAGTCTGCCGCAACTCTAGGATTGCCAGGTTCAAACATGACTTCTTTGAACGGCGCGGCGGCGGCGACCGTTTTTCTAGACAACTTGGTGGCATTAAATTAACCCCTGTGGAAACATAAACCAGTTCAGAATCACATTTCGTTCAAAAAAGAAATAGGTGCATAATTTTACCGTCGGATCTCGGTCTATAAGGTTGAACACTCTTTGGCACAAACTCATTCTTGCACTTTTTGTTTATAATTTTTAAGATTAAACACAGACTTTGTCCTTTGTCGATAATAAATGTATCGATATATTATATTCTTCCTATATTCACAATGAAATACTATCCACTTCGATGTCCCGAGCAAACTTTACCCTTTCAAAGTAAAATTAAATTCGCTGTTAAGATTCAAAGGGTGCTTCCATCAAACTGAACAAATACAATGGAGCCAACATCGAATTCGCGAAAAAAACTGTTTTTCCATAGAAAACCTCAATGGGGCGTCTCGACCCAAATGTAACTCGATCTTGGCTCCATAGCCTCCATAATGAAAGTTGTTCAGTTTAATGGTCTGAAGAATCCCCTTTGATATGTAACTTAACATTTAATTTTAAACCTTGTATAGTATAGGTATACAGGGTAACCAGTTGCATTACTTTAAGGGGTGATTGTACCCATGCTACTGCAACATTCCCAAAGAAACAGATACGGAAACCGAAAATTTTTAGACTGTCCTGTCCGTAGGTACTAAATGCAATTAGCTGATAGAACGTTTAATTATGAAAAGCCCAAATTATTTTTTTCGAATTTCCCTTATGTTCCTTTGGGAAAGTTGTTCATTATCATGAGTATCTTCAAATAATATAAACAATAATAATGCAACTGTTTACCCTCTAACACCCTGTACACTTAACAATGGACTTAATTTCTTTAAACGTACCAAAGTAAACAACTTCATTGTGCACGAATTCAGCAGGGCGTTTGATTAACGACTGAGAAGTATTGTTTTGTAGACAGTTAATATAAACTGTTGGTGCATCTTAATGAAACAATTTGACAGTAGTATTCTGGACTCAATTAGCGATCCGAGTAAGATATCAACTGCAACTCATACGGCATCAAGTAGGTAGGTAGGCAACAGGTAGGCAAGGACTTTTTAGTCTGTGAAAACATTGGGAGTACCTGTGGAACTCTAAACTGAAAAACAAGCTCAAGATTAAAGGTGTTATGATGTAACTATAGGCAACTATAGGTACCTAATGATGATGTAAAATATAAATACTGAAACTAATTTAATAATAAATAAGTCAATCTATTATGCAAATATCAAAGTCAAAGAGTATTTTGTTGTTATCCCTACTCCTGCGATCGCCAACCCGTCTGCCAAGCGTGGCGGTTATGGCAAAATCCCTTTTGGGGAGGCCAATGCGGACGTATAAAAAAAAGACTGAAGTGATGAGTGATGATTCTTACTTCTCATTTATTTATCGTGAGCGCGATGCGGGTGGTGCGGGGAGAGAGAATAAGCTCCGCCCATTCGCGCAAGGTCACTGGCGCATGTTGGAGCCTTAAGAGATGTCTATATAATAAAATAAACTAGTAATACCGCAGCGTTGCTTTCAAAAATGAAGTTGAAAAAAAATGTTTCGTCAAGTAAAAGCTACCTATGTTTATGTGGATGATCTAATTTAGTACGTGCCTATATTAGTTCTAAAATAATTAGCTGAAACTGTTTAAAGGGATGATTGGATCATCAAACTGAACAACATTCTTTATGGGACTAACATCGAAAACGCGAAAAAAATCTGCTATCCCATACAAAACTGCAAACTTACTCGACTGGAATCGGAATGTATGAGACAGCAGTTTTTTTAGCGATTTCGATTTTGAACCCATAATAAAAGTTGTTCAGTTTGATGATCCAATCATCCCTTTAAACAGTTTTAGCTAATTATTTTAGAACTAATATAGGTACGTACTAAATTAGATCATCCACATAAACATAGGTAGCTTTTACTTGACGAAACATTTTTTTTCAACTTCATTTTTGAAAGCAACGCTGCGGTATTACTAGTTTATTTTATTATATAGACATCTCTTAAGGCTCCAACATGCGCCAGTGACCTTGCGCGAATGGGCGGAGCTTATTCTCTCTCCCCGCACCACCCGCATCGCGCTCACGATACGTAGATACACCATAGACGTGGACATGCGCTGGCACCTTAGACACGCCACGCGCCGTGTTCACAGAAAGAGTACTTATCTATTACTCCGTGGGCGTCGAGTGGCCAACATTAGCAGTGCTCGGCTAGAAATTTACCATAAACTTATACAACGTGTTAATAAATTAGCGCAAAACCTCATACACCCCAACTGATTTATAACAAAATAATTAGATTGAAACCATAATTTCATTATTTTGATAGTTAACATTCAAAGTTATTCGCATTTTAAGTTTTGAGGCAAAAATGATTTGTTATCTTTTCAGCACTGAAAGAAAGCGCGTTAGCGCGTTAGTACTCATGGATACATTTTTATAATCTTGTTTTGGTAGTAAGTAGGGTGAGTGTGCCCGTGCGGTGGGTTGACATCCGGTTCAGAAATTTTTAATTTTTGCTAACAAATTATTTAATATTTTGAAAAAAATTACCTATGCTGAAACCATGATAATTCGATTCTGCTCTCGATTCTAAATAAACTACTTTCTAGTTTTGCGTTAATTCATTAACACGTATGTACGCACGGCGACACATCAAGCTGCCCAAAACCAAAATAAGCTGGCTGCGCGACGTTATACATTACTATGCCTACGCGCGACCAGCTTATTTTGGTTTTGGGTAGCTTGATGTGTCTCCGTGTGTACATCAATAATTATTCTTTCTGAGTTTTAAACTTGAAAGTTGTGTTTATTATTACATCCTACTTTAACACTTACCTTTAGTTTTATACCTCTGACTACTCCCTCAGGGAATATAGTCGTGAGCATATGCATGCATTATACTTTAATCATTTTAAGTATTGCACCACACTAAACATTAATTCTGAAATTAACTTATTCATAAAAGCATTCAAAAACCCGGGTCACAACATTTATAGTCTAGTAAAAATACAGTTTTAAGATTGCATTAAAGACACTGTAGTAGGTACTTTTATTTTATTATAGACTTTTGTAAAAATTTCGTGGTAAATAAAGGGACTCCGAGAAATACCTTAAAATTTATATAAATCTCCAAAGGACATGCACATTTCTGAAAATGTTTCTTCGTGCAGACCCGAAAAGAGACCGTTAATTTAAAGAAGATTTAGTTTGGGAGGTAGGGGACCATTGGGCAGTCGGGAGGTTTGGGCACCACCTCATAACTCAAGATTTATAGTCGATTTTTAATTTTGGTTTCTATGGCAATTTAGTTTAGTTAATTAATGGCCCCACTGCTCAACCAAATATCATCAGTGATTTCGTTCAGTTGTCAAAGTTATATGCGATTGATGGTTTTTTGAGTGCCAAATTAAGTATTTTGTCGTGATTTTGAATAAAATAGCAAAGCAATCTGCGAGAAAGTGTATGTTTCTTTGTATACGTCTAATTATATGTTTATCAATGATTGTATTAACCAGTAACTAGAGTTTAAAAATTTGTTCAAAAAATATATATTCAAGTTTGTTTGGAAAATTAGTATAAAGGGAGCATTGGGCACTGATTTTTGACCGTTAGTGTCTTTTGGTATAATACTTTTGTGGAGTTATGTTAAACTATCTATCACTATATTGGGCCAACTGAAGAAGTTATTCACTCCATGGCAACTATCAAATTTATGCGTATAAGTAGGGTACACAAATACATTTATATACCCAGATATCGAAAACATATCAAGCATTCTATTGGTTGTAATTAAAACGAACCCAACTACATGGACTTAACGTGGCAGCTCAAAATATTCATTTAATAAGTCCATCTGAGTCCATACCAAATCTTAGACAAGTTTTTTGAAGTAAGATTTTGACTATGGAGTAATCTTTATATTTTCGTATTTTTTTAAAGTCTATTGTAAGAAATTGATTTCTTATTCAAGTTTTGATAGTTATATTACAAAATATTGAAGCAATTATGCAAAATGTGGCGCATTTCATACAATTCCCAAACCTCCCTCACAGGTGCCCAAGCCACCCGACCATTGGGAGGTATGGGCACTTTTGATAGGGTTTGGAAATTGTCTTGTAACTTTGAGACTGATTACAGTTGGGTAACTGTTCTTCGCAATAATTTGGACCAAATATATGTGCCATTGCTACTTAACAATAATTTTAAATCGGTAACCTTTTTGTTAAAAAGTCCCGGGGCTACAAGTACTATACGAAGTTAACTAGACCTTATATATTTTTTTTTTCGTTCGGTTGTGCTTGTGATCTTTTAGACTTGGGTTTTTATATTAGTAATGTCGTTCCTTACAACAATAGCAAAACGGCAATCGGTATAATCTTTTGGTAATTTAAAAGTCCCCGGGCTACAGTAGGTACTAGTGTCAAAGAGATAGGAAGTACTACGTACTAGTATGCAAAATCTTTAAAAAAATTGCTAAAAAAATATTGATTTCATTTCACAAATTCCAAATTTTCATAGCAACTAACCCAGTCCTCCTGTAGTAACTGTCAACCAGCAGGTAATTTTTGGATCAGAAAGAACTAAGAGCACCTTCAAATTTGCAGCAGAGTATCGCGGTATAATAAAAAATAAAATTACGTCGGCAACAGCGCCAAATTAGATTTTTTTGTGATCTAAAAATGCTTTTGGAAAACACTGTTTTGCACATTTTTTAAAACTAAGTTACATATAGGCTTCATACAGGGAGTAAATATTTTTGACCAGTTACATCGAAAACATTGAGAAATATAAATATTATTTTTCAACGTAAAACCCACTACGGCATGTTTTTAAGGTTCCGCAGTCAAACAAGGAACCCTTATACTTTCGTGCATTCTATCTGTCTGTCTGTATGCCCCGCCTCAATGACTCACTTGCACCTATTTAATCGAAATTTGGAATGAAGATAGATAACCCAAAAACAGAAAATTTTTGTTGGCCCCTCCCATACAACGAAAGAGGGGATGGAAAAAAAGTTTTTTTTAATATCGAGTGAGGTGTCGTTGGATAGGTGGAAAAAAACTCGCATAAAAAATAAATCGATACTTATAATGCTTCTGTCTCGAGATAAAATATCATGCATGCATATGCTCACGACTTTATTCCCCGAGGGGGTAGTAAGAGATATTCTGAAACTACAGGACATCCACGTTTCACTAGTAGTACCGAAACTCTATCCAGTGTGACGGGAAGTGAGCCCGTCGCCACTTTTAATGGACAGTAGGTACAATACATGCCTCGAAATGGAAGCATGCAGGTTTCCTCACGATGGTTTCCTTCCCGAAAAGCCAGTAGTATTAGAAATCGTACATAAATTCCGAAAAACTCATTGGTACGAGTCGACCTGGACGGGGATCGAACCATCGCCTCCTGCATGGCAGGCAAGGTTACTCGCCACTGGACCACCACGGCTTCAGTTAAAATATCATGTCTCATACAAAACTGTAGTACTTACTCGACTCAAATGTAAGGGACGGCAGATTTTTTTTTCTCGACGTCGGCTCCATAGTGAAATTTGTACAGTTCGATGGTCTAAAAGCTCCTTCTTAAGTATTACTAGGGTGTTTTCTTACACCCTGTATAATCGCACAGCGAGATTTAAGTATCTTAATTTTTTTTTCATTCATCTTGTCGTCACTAAATGTTGTCGATTACGGTTTAAAAGTCAAATCCATAATTACTTCCCACTCCTCCATACGAAATATAAATAATATAAATTGACTGGCCTACTACCCGTATGCGGCGTACGACGCGACGTTTCTTTGTCGTGTTACTTCTAGTACGTAACGTAGTACATTATAAAATAATTCAATGTTCCCATGCACGTTGAAAAATTATGTTGCTGTAAAAAAATTATATATAAGACCCACCTACTAATTTTATTTCATAAATTCCTATTATAATTGTCATGGCAAATGAAGCATCAATTATCACAGTCATCCTTTAGTAATTTTTGTATAAAAAAGCGGATAAATCTATGGATTGTTGATCTTTGTTGCATGAAATAGGTTGCATTCATTGCACTTTGGGTTACAATTTAGAATATTAATATAATAGAACCTGAAAAACACATATTCATAATGGAGTAGATACTTAGGTATTTAATATTTTGTAAAAAATAATTATTACTTCAAAACTAAATTATTTACTGTTTATTTGTACAAAATCTACCTTAAATTAATGGTCGTTTCGGGTCTGCAGGAAGAAACATCTTCAGAAATGTAAATGTCCTTTCGACATTTATATCAATTTTAAGGTATTTCTCAGAGTCCCTTTATTTACCACGAAATCTCGACAAAAGTCTATAATAAAATAAAAGTACCTACTACAGTGTCTTTAATGCAATCTTAAAACCGTATTTTTACTAGACTATAAATGTTGTGACCCGGATATACAGGGTGTACAATAAAATGGGACAGCTACTCAAAGGGGTGCTTCAGACCATCAAACTGAACAACTTTCTCTATGGGACCAATATCGAAATCGCGAAAAAAAAATCCGCTCTCCAATACAAAACTGCAAACATAACTCGACTGAAATGTATTGGACAGCAGAAATTTTTTTCGCGATTTCGATATTGGTCCCATAGAGAAAGTTGTTCAGTTTGATGGTCTGAAGCACCCCTTTAAGTAGCTGTCCCATTTTATTGTACACCCTGTATTATAGTACCTATACTATAGGTACTATAATATATCCGGGTATAATATATCATAGGTCCTATAGATTGGTGGTCCAGTGGCGAGTAACCTTGCCTGTCGTGCAGGAGGCGATGGTTCGATCCCGGTCCAGGCCAACTCGTACCAATGAGTTTTTCGGAATTTATGTACGATTTGTAACACCACTGGCTTTTCGGTGAAGGAAAACATCGTGAGGAAACCTGCATGCTTCAATTTCGAGGCATGTATCCTACTGTCCATTACAAGTGGCGACGGGCTCACTCCCCGTCACACTGGACAGAGTTTCGGTACTACTAGTGAAACGTGGATGTTCTGAAGTTTCAGAATATCTGTGACTACCCCCTCGGGGAATATAGTCGTGGGCATATGCGTATACCTATAGATTATTCTATTATGTTTTTTAATAAAAAGTGTTGTAAAACAATTGTTTTTTTTTTAATCGTGTTGGCAGAGCCCTGGTGTCAGAGTTTTGTCAAACCGCCTTACGGCCTCTGACGTGGTTTTTATGTAACGACTACTACCACCAGAGATAGTAGCCGGGACCAACGGCTTAACGTGCCATCCGAAGCACGCAATCATTTTTCTTTTCAGACAATCAGGTGATTCAGCCTGCAATGTCCTAACCAACTGGGGAAAAACGCACAAAGTGACATATCACTAGGTGTCCCCCGTGGGAATCGAACCCACGACCTCCGTATCGAGAGCCAATGCTCTTAACCATTAGACCACGGAGGCAGTCAATTCAAAATAATTGATTAAAAATGGGTAGGTACCTACAAAGATTCTTATATTTACGAAGCAAAAGATAACAGAAGTGAAACCCTCATATTTTGCAAACGAAAGTCCCTCGGACCGCTCTGTATATTCTTTTTCTATATTTCAAACAAAATAATTAAAATTCCGAAATATAATTTTGTCTCGACGAAGTACAGGTCTGTTTAGCAAGAGGCCTCGCCCCGCTCTGACTATATGGACGAGAGCGGGGGTGCCGGTATGAATACGACAGGAATTTAGCAGTAATTTTTGAAATTTGATATAAATTTTGATCAATTTCGAAAAAGTAAGAAAACCACATCATTCTATATTGTATTTTGAAGAATACTGTAAATTTTCATTTACTTCCGATCAAAAATGAAAGAGTAAAATGGTTACAACTGGACAAAAAAGGGGTGACTTCAGATTCACTTTTCTTCGGTTTTATTCATTAAAATAGATTTCGAGAAAAACCACATCACTTCTCATATCGTGTAGATTGTTCAGTTCGTTTTTCCGCTTAAAAAGTGCCATAGTTAATGAATAAAATGGTTACAAAGCTACCCAATTTTACCGTAAAACTGGGAGTAGCCGCCTTAAGAGAGCAAATTTCATTTTAGAAAGAATCATTAATAGAACTCAATTATTATTCTCGTTAAAGAATCAATTTGGTTGGATATTTTTTGTAGTAAAATCTGACCCACTTAAAACATTGAACATCTTCGAAACGCTTCATCAGATCATCACCAAATTTTAGTGGCATGAACTCTTGAATATATATTTTTGTAAAATAAAACAATCAGCCAAATCAGTTTAGAAATGACGAAGTTATATCGAAAAAAATAATTTTTATTTGATGTCTCATTTATCGACACAGTAATTTTTTTTTTTCAAGTTTTTTTTAAAAATACTTTTAAACCATGCAACCGTTCACGTTCATGCTAAAAGAACTGCATGTATCAGGTAAATAAAGTATTTATTCATATAAACGTGAAAACGCATGATCTTACTTTGACAGATAAATCTGGTTGGCCACCAGAACCCACCAGGTTTCGGCCAGGACGACCGATGAAATATTGAAGGTAAAGGTCTAACCTTTGATTTGGCATACATTTCATCCATGAGCTCGATGGGTGAGAAGTACTCCAAAATTTGACCACCATTTTTGGTTGGCCAGCACTAGGTAGTGCTGCTTGGCAGGTGCCAGGATATCCGGCGGGCGACCGAGTGTATTTCGTAACACTAATAAAGTCCAATCGGATAAGCATAATTT
The DNA here is from genome assembly GCA_922987775.1 of Agonopterix subpropinquella. NCBI lineage: Eukaryota > Metazoa > Arthropoda > Insecta > Lepidoptera > Depressariidae > Agonopterix > Agonopterix subpropinquella. Next base: position 3,014,132 of record OV277714.1, read on the forward strand.
GGTTCATGAGCTCGATGGGTAATTAGTCTCGTCTCAGAGAGGTTACTAGTCACCCTCCTACACAAAACCCACCAGGATAGGGGTCGGCCGACCAAGTTTTTTCGCATCTTCTAATAGTAAACTATTGCATGAAAACTGAATTATGGATGAGCTCGATTGGTATACGACCTCGTCACCGGATCCCGATCTATATGTGTACACCCTGTATAAGAGTACAAGTATTGTCACATCTTATGATGTTAGATACTTGGCTGAGATTAACATGAGGGGCAGGGAGTATCCGTACTGTGTGTAGTACCACTGACAGTGGCGTAGCGTAGGTTTTTGTCGCCCGGGGCGGACTGACTTTGCCGCCCCCTTATCTCTATAAGAAGGCCTATAGAAAAAATAACAGGCAGCGAGCGCAGCGAGCTCAAAATTTGATTGCGCATCTATTCGGATTGTGGTGGATTCAGATGTCTTTTGGTTTATCCGTGCAAAAATAGAAACTTAGAGCGACCGAAGCGAGCTCGACTTTTCTCGTCAATCATCATTATCATATCGTATGGCATTTTTGTCGTCCTGCTTGGAATACGAATCAGTTATACAACGTGTTAATGAATAAGCGCAAAACCCCTACTGATTTATAACAAAATAATTCGATTGAAATTATAATTTAATTATTTTATTAGTTAAAATTTAATGTTATTCGCATTTTAAGTTTTGAGGCAAAAATGATTTGTTATCATTTCAGCAATTAATGAAAGCGCTAACGTACTCATGGATACATTTTAATAATCTTGTTTTGGTAGTAAGTAGAGTGAGTGTGCCCAAGATTTTACAAACAAATTATTATTTAATATTTTGAAAAAAATTACCTTTGTTGAAACCATAATAATTCGATTCTGCTCTCGATTCTAAACAAACTACTTTCTAGTTTTGCGTTAATTCATTAACACGGGGTAGACAGAGCTCAATCAATCTACATTTCCTCCCCCATACCGATACATGAGTACCATACTCTTTCCTATACTGTGGTAAAAGGGGCCCGTTGGCACCCTTTAGGCCCATGAGTAAATGTCCTACAGACAAAAATTGGGAAAATTGCGCTGGTGGATCAGCAGGTGTCCACTAGCGCGATTGTACGAACTTTTGTCTCTGTAGGCTATTTACTTGAGTTTTTTGGGTATGAATCAAACCTAACATTTTCCAGATCCTAGCAGACATGGGTACCTACCTACACAAGGCCATACCGGACACAAAGTTGACGATACGAAAATATGCCGACACAAAGTTTGAATACCTCTCTTACTGTCTCAAAGTCAAAGAGATGGATGATGAAGAGTACGGCTATAACGCTCTGCAGGAGCCACTTTATAGGGTCGAAACTGGCAATTATGAATATAGGTAAGTATGCTAGGGGTACAGACTCTGTGGGGGCCCGCGAGGGCGCCAGAATCCAGCATTGCATTATGGTCACTAGGGTTTTCAAATGATCGGGAATTCCCGGAAAGATAACAAAAAAGTTTTCGTGGCACTAGACGGCCAATTCGGTTCAATCTGTTGAAGATTCCCGGGTACATGGAAACTCCTGAGAATTTGAAAACCCTAATGCTCACGACTTTATTTCCCGAGGGTGTAGTCAAATATATTCTGAAAACTCAGAACATCTATTACATGTCCATCTTGTGTTTCACTAGCAGTACCAAGACTGTACAGGGTGAACCCGTCGCCACTTAGTTACAATTCTAGGGGAGCGCATAATTTCTCTACGGGTACAATACATGACTCGAAATTGAAGCAAACAGGTTTCTTCAAGATGTTTTCCTTCACTGAAAAGCCAGTGGTGTTACAAATCGCACATAAATTCCGTTAAACGCAATCAGAGTTGTCCTGGACGGGGCTCGGACCATCGACTCCTGCATGGCAGGCATGGTTACTTGCCACTAGATACCTAACCACTGCTTTACTCCAGCTCGACTAGTATGCCATCCACAACAAATCGACAAAACGAGAAAAACTTCATGTGCGTTCTTTTTGGCGTATGTAAAATAACAAAGATGGAGGCACATCTCGATTTGCACGAGAGGTACCCTCAAAGATTAGACAATTAAAAGAGAACGGAGCACCCATGACTTCTATAGTCATGGGTCATGGAAAACTGATATAACCCATATTTTATCGACAGATTAATCCTACGTTGCCGTCAGGACGCGAGAGCGAGGTTCGCAAGACTTCGCTCAGATGTCCTCGTGAAACTAGAGTTATTGGACAACAAGAAGACTCAGGACGTCGCCTTTCAGCTAAGACGCTTCATCCAAGGACTGGCTGTTTATCACAAGTACGTATTCGTTTGTCCCTACATGTTTATATCCTTCACCCTTTAAAAACGTGGCAAATGAGGGGAGGCAATACCGTTCAGGGGAAAAAACCTGTAATCTCCCGGTTTTGGGGATATCCATCTCCCAGAAGGCACATGGGTTTAGTAGCGAAGACATCGCAGTCACACAGGATATGTTCCATGGTTTCTTCCTCCTCTCCGCACCCTCGGACAGCCCCGGATCTAGGATTTTTCCGAGCAGGGGCAAAAACTTTATTTTGGTGCCTCTCCCCTCCAATCCAAGGGAGTAGTAATATTTTTTTCCCAGGGAGGCCAGGTTCACGTTAGTTAGTTAGGTCGTTACAATAAACATACCTTAAACTTAGAGGGAGCGAAGCGAACTCGAGATTTTACTGCAATATGATTAGCTCGACGCAATAATTATGAACGAAAATATGGATCGAATTAATACAACACATCACATGACTAGAAAGCTTTAATACAATAAAAAGCCAAGAGCCGATTTTTTTTTGCAATATTTTAAAGACGTTGCTATAAATTATTTCTCAAACTCCTCGTGATTTTGGCGCCCCTCTTACCTGCCGCCCGGGGCGTAGGCCCCGGTTTGACCCCCCCCCCTAGATCCGGGGCTGCCCTCGGAAGCTGGGAGTTTGTTCCTTTGTGGCACTCTAGAGACCAAACGCGTTGGCCGATTTTGATGATTGTGATTCTTACGTCAATTGCGAGTGTCACTAAAGACATGATTGTACTGAAAAAGGATTCTTCGAAATTCAACCCAAAAATAGGTAAAAGCCCCAGCAATAAAGATTATGTACAACATTTTTGGTCCTACTGCAGCCGGGTGATAACATTAATATAAATATTTTATTGATTTCAGTGAAACAGTGGAGCATTTGAATGAAAACTCGTCGCTGTTCCCCGTCGAAGTGGACCTATCACAAAATGCCTTCCAGTACAAATCTGCTGGTAACATTACTTCGGTACGTACCAAGATCAACATACTTTAACAATATTATTATAAAGAGGTTTAAAGGTTTTAGTATGGCAGGTTGCCTGCTGCCCCCCACCAAGTTTTACCTCACCCCCTCTTGGTAGGAAGCTTGACAGAAAATATTGGTAGTGAATGATATTCCTATCTCACTCGTACTCAGTATTACACATGCTTATGTCTTGTTAGTTTTCCCATTTGTATGAAGCTAAGAGGAAGGTATGATGTGACGGCCAAGTGTCCAAGCGAGGGGGGCAGGGGGGCAAATACCTCGGGTGGCACTTTACTAGGGGTGGCAAATTCAGGAAAAATCTAAGTAGATTTATTGAGCTCAATTTATAAAACAGAAAAGTCGAGCTCGCTTCGAGTGAGCGAGTGCTCTAAGTTCCTGTTTTAATAACTGTGCCTACACATAATCATAAGAGTTCTGACCACTGCTGAAACGTGGTGCTAAAAAGTTCGAGCTTGCTTCGCTCGAATCATAGTTTTACCTATTAGAATTTGTTTGTTTACACCTGTATGTAAAAAGCTCTTGCTCCAACCGATTCTTATTGAGGAGAAATGTCGAGCTCGCTTCGCTCGCTCTGTTTCTATGTTTGCATGGATAAAACAAAAGATGTCTGACCACAACCCGAATAGTTCTGCTAAAAAATTTCGAGCTTACTTCGCTCGCTCCGTTATGTTCCGCTGTAGATCTTCTTATAAAGATATTGGGCGGCAAAATCAGTAGGTGTGTGCCCCGGGCAACAGAAACCCACGCTAGGCCATCGCCACTGCCCACATAGAGCAAAATAGACAGACAGACACTTTCTTATCCCAGTTTCCAATTCTATTTTTAAATATTTATCAAATTGTACCTACTATAATTATTTTCTTGCTAATTAAAACGGCTAGATAGGCTGAACACCTAATGTTAAATTTACCATATTTGAGGCAAATAAATGATTTCTATTTCTATTTCAGTCATTCCAACCCTGTTCTAGTTTTCAACCTTAATAATTTTATTTTACAGGAATGTCAAGATGATGATGAAGAAATAGAATACGGAAAAGAAATCCAAGAATATCACGATATTTCTGACAGCGAAAACAAAGAATCAAAAGTGTTGAACAGACGACAAAATAAAGATGTGGACAGTTCAGATTCAGCCGACAAACTTCTGCCTAGTTTTGACACAACTGACAATCCTGTCAAAACTGACATTGACAACTTGTCATTATTGACGGAACTCGGTTTAGCTGACATGAGCGCGACAAATGATGATTTTGGCGATTTCCAAAATGGAGTAATGGATGATTTTATGCCTAAAAACAGTGGTAACGATGCAGATGATGTTTTCGATAGGCTGTTGAGTGATTTAAATATCGGGAAGTAAGATTTTATTTTATTAATTATACCTAATGTTATTTGTTATATTTTAATTATTTTTAATTTATATTATAAACAATAAAGTATTTTATGGCGTATATTTAATTGTTGCACGTGTTATTTCAAGACCTTTGCATTTTTGTAACCGTGTTTGAATACCTATGTACAATTGGTACAATGTTTAAATATGCATAATCGCGTAAAAAAATCAAAGGAGTCAATTTTTTGTAGGCTCACCAAAACAACCAACACACCCACCAAGTACATAATTTAATTTATTATAGTAATCAGACGATAGATTTGGTAAAAATGCAAACGGAATTACGAAATAAATATAAAAAATTCACCGTTTTGACTTTTTTCCTAAGATTCTTTTTTCCGGTTAAAACGGCAAAAATGCGTGTATAAGAACGTCTTAGATGTTAACACGAAAATGAAAATAAAAAACCCAACATATTTTACCACTAAGACACGATGTGCGCCAACGGCGATTACGCGACACTCCGTTTAGACGAGGTATACCTAATGTTACCACTATAATCTAAAATTATGAGCAACAAATCAATCGACATGATTTCCATAACTATACGTCAACTAATACGCTAACATTTTTTTCTTAGCCTTTTTGCCATAGTAAAACTGATGATGTTCTTTTAACAGTTGAATAATAAACATTTATACAGTGGGAACTTTTCAAAATTAAAAACAAACTTTTTCAGTCATAAACTATATCAAACACAGATTGAACACTTGATTTCAGATCACAGCAGTTTGGAGTAAAATAAGTAATATAACGCCACGCCTCTTCCAACGGGGTAGGCAGAAACTAGGACGCACTAGTTACAAATCAAATAAGGTACACTAATAATCCAATTATCAATCAGAAAATATAAATAGGTACGTAAATCTAATTTTCATGGCAATGTTTTAAGAATACCTACTTAAAGTTCGTTAATTAATATTACCTAATGAAAAATACATTTCACTATTTTCTTCATAAAATACACTTCACTGTCCTGGGCCCTGTTTAATAAACGCGACAATGACAATTTGACAATGACAATTTAGATACATTGCTCAGAATGCTAGGACACATGAAGCACTGCAAGTTTAGCATCATTAGTGACCAACAATGTACTCTGAATTGTCATTGTCAAATTGTCATTGTCGCGTTTATTAAACATAGCTCAGGATGTTTTTCCACTAAATCGGAGACGAGAAAAATTTAAAAAAATTAGTTACCAGTGGAATTACTTCTGAATTATAAAGTGGCCAAAGAGTTTTTTTTATAATTTTATCATAATTCTGCTCTGCTTTAGTGGAAATAATTATACAAACAGGATAATCATTAATATACTATAGTAATTTGTGGTGGATTTCACGCAGTATCCATTCATCTCCACATTGGCCATTCAAAAGCCTCGGTCAAATCTGAAGGTTTGATACTCCGTAATCTTTCCCCGTAGAATTTCAAAGTTTCCTTCTGAGACGGAGAAAATAACGTGGCTATATTCTTAGTTTTTTGTTCTATCAGCCTTCGCCCACGCTGTAGTTTTGGTATTAAATGCAAGTAATCGTATTCCTGTACTTTTTGTAAATCTATATTGTCAGTAAGTTCTTGTACGGTTGAAGAGGCCTTGTCAGTCAAGGTATGTACGGTTTTCACAAGTTGTTCTGTTATTTTATGGATGTCAATTGTTGCCGATACCAAGTTTATGGTGAAGAGAATCGTAATCTGTAATTTTAAAATAAAAATATCTAATTAAACACTTTCCTTTGCTGTACGATTGTTTTAATAGTCCGAGATCCGACCGTAAAATTATGCACCTATTTCTTTTTTGAACGAAATGTGATTCTAGTGTATGTTTAAACGGGGTTAATTTAACGCCGCAAAGTTGACTAGAAAAATCTTACCGCAAGTGCCTTTTCCATTATGATTTTAAGTATAACTTTTTCCACCTATCTGTTTGGGAAGAAAATGAGGTGAGGTGCCAACGAAATAAATAAATAAAATAAATAAATAACGCTCACAGGCACATACATTGTAATGATCCCAAGAAAGCACTATTGATAGGCTGTTTATTATGGAAACCATACAACAACGGCACAAACATATAAATGAGACTGATCTAAAGAATTGGAAAAGCTAGGGTTGCCACCTCTCAGTCTGCCGCAACTCTAGGATTGCCAGGTTCAAACATGACTTCTTTGAACGGCGCGGCGGCGGCGACCGTTTTTCTAGACAACTTGGTGGCATTAAATTAACCCCTGTGGAAACATAAACCAGTTCAGAATCACATTTCGTTCAAAAAAGAAATAGGTGCATAATTTTACCGTCGGATCTCGGTCTATAAGGTTGAACACTCTTTGGCACAAACTCATTCTTGCACTTTTTGTTTATAATTTTTAAGATTAAACACAGACTTTGTCCTTTGTCGATAATAAATGTATCGATATATTATATTCTTCCTATATTCACAATGAAATACTATCCACTTCGATGTCCCGAGCAAACTTTACCCTTTCAAAGTAAAATTAAATTCGCTGTTAAGATTCAAAGGGTGCTTCCATCAAACTGAACAAATACAATGGAGCCAACATCGAATTCGCGAAAAAAACTGTTTTTCCATAGAAAACCTCAATGGGGCGTCTCGACCCAAATGTAACTCGATCTTGGCTCCATAGCCTCCATAATGAAAGTTGTTCAGTTTAATGGTCTGAAGAATCCCCTTTGATATGTAACTTAACATTTAATTTTAAACCTTGTATAGTATAGGTATACAGGGTAACCAGTTGCATTACTTTAAGGGGTGATTGTACCCATGCTACTGCAACATTCCCAAAGAAACAGATACGGAAACCGAAAATTTTTAGACTGTCCTGTCCGTAGGTACTAAATGCAATTAGCTGATAGAACGTTTAATTATGAAAAGCCCAAATTATTTTTTTCGAATTTCCCTTATGTTCCTTTGGGAAAGTTGTTCATTATCATGAGTATCTTCAAATAATATAAACAATAATAATGCAACTGTTTACCCTCTAACACCCTGTACACTTAACAATGGACTTAATTTCTTTAAACGTACCAAAGTAAACAACTTCATTGTGCACGAATTCAGCAGGGCGTTTGATTAACGACTGAGAAGTATTGTTTTGTAGACAGTTAATATAAACTGTTGGTGCATCTTAATGAAACAATTTGACAGTAGTATTCTGGACTCAATTAGCGATCCGAGTAAGATATCAACTGCAACTCATACGGCATCAAGTAGGTAGGTAGGCAACAGGTAGGCAAGGACTTTTTAGTCTGTGAAAACATTGGGAGTACCTGTGGAACTCTAAACTGAAAAACAAGCTCAAGATTAAAGGTGTTATGATGTAACTATAGGCAACTATAGGTACCTAATGATGATGTAAAATATAAATACTGAAACTAATTTAATAATAAATAAGTCAATCTATTATGCAAATATCAAAGTCAAAGAGTATTTTGTTGTTATCCCTACTCCTGCGATCGCCAACCCGTCTGCCAAGCGTGGCGGTTATGGCAAAATCCCTTTTGGGGAGGCCAATGCGGACGTATAAAAAAAAGACTGAAGTGATGAGTGATGATTCTTACTTCTCATTTATTTGACGACCCGAGTTACCATTGCAGTGATTTCTCACTGCATCGAATTCTCTCTGCAGTGATTCTCTCCGCGGTGAGTCTCTCTGCAGTAATTCTCTTTACGGTGAGTCTCTGCAGTGACTTTTTCTCTTTATAGCACAATCATGGTGAATACGAATATTTGTACCTACCCAAGTCATGGATGTTTTTAACTATACAGGGTGTCAGGAAAAGTATCATTCACCTTTAAACCACGTATTCTACCCATCAAACTGTACAAATTTTACTATGGGAGCAAACCAGTCAGAACAAAAAAAAATCTGCTCTCATACATTTGAGTCGAGTAGGTATTGAAGTTTTGTATGGAGCATTAGATGCTCCCATAGTAAAAGTTTTTCAGGTAGAGTAGGTATTAGATCGGGATCCGGTGACGAGGTCCGTATACCAATCGAGCTCATCCATAATTCAGTTTTCATGCAATAGTTTACTATTAGAAGATGCGAAAAAACTTGGTCGGCCGACCCCTATCCTGGTGGGTTTTGTGTAGGAGGGTGACTAGTAACCTCTCTAAGACGAGACTAATTACCCATCGAGCTCATGAACCAAATTATGCTTATCCGATTGGACTTTATTAGTGTTACGAAGTACACTCGGTCGTCCGCCGGATATCCTGGCAGGTAGTGCTGGCCAACCAAAAATGGTGGTCAAATTTTGGAGTACTTCTCACCCATCGAGCTCATGGATGAAATGTATGCCAAATCAAAGGTTAGACCTTTACCTTCAATATTTCATCGGTCGTCCTGGCCGAAACCTGGTGGGTTCTGGTGGCCAACCAGATTTATCTGTCAAAGTAAGATCATGCGTTTTCACGTTTATATGAATAAATACTTTATTTACCTGATATATGCAGTTCTTTTAGCATGAACGTGAACGGTTGTATGGTTTAAAAGTATTTATAAAAAAAACTTGAAAAAAAAAAATTCCGTGTCGATAAATGAGACATCAAATAAAATTTTTTTTTTTCGATATAACTTCGTCATTTCTAAACTGATTTGGCTGATTGTTTTATTTTACAAAAATATATATTCAAGAGTTCATGCCACTAAAATTTGGTGATGATCTGATGAAGCGTTTCGAAGATGTTCAATGTTTTAAGTGGGTCAGATTTTACTACAAAAAATATCCAACCAAATTGATTCTTTAACGAGAATAATAATTGAGTTCTATTAATGATTCTTTCTAAAATGAAATTTGCTCTCTTAAGAGATGTCTATATAATAAAATAAACTAGTAATACCGCGGCGTTGCTTTCAAAAATGAAGTTGAAAAAAAATGTTTCGTCAAGTAAAAGCTACGTATGTTTATGTGGATGATCTAATTTAGTACGTACCTATATTAGTTCTAAAATAATTAGCTAAAACTGTTTAAAGGGATGATTGGATCATCAAACTGAACAACTTTCTTTATGGGACTAACATCGAAAACGCGAAAAAAATCTGCTGTCCCATACAAAACTGCAAACTTACTCGACTGGAATCGGAATGTATGAGACAGCAGTTTTTTAGCGATTTCGATTTTGAACCCATAATAAAAGTTGTTCAGTTTGATGATCCAATCATCCCTTTAAACAGTTTTAGCTAATTATTTTAGAACTAATATAGAGTACGTACTAAATTAGATCATTCACATAAACATAGGTAGCTTTTACTTGACGAAACATTTTTTTTCAACTTCATTTTTGAAAGCAACGCCGCGGTATTACTAGTTTATTTTATTATATAGACATCTCTTAAGAGAGCAAATTTCATTTTAGAAAGAATCATTAATAGAACTCAATTACTATTCTCGTTAAAGAATCAATTTGGTTGGATATTTTTTGTAGTAAAATCTGACCCACTTGAAACATTGAACATCTTCGAAACGCTTCATCAGATCTTCACCAAATTTTAGTGGCATGAACTCTTGAATATATATTTTTGTAAAATAAAACAATCAGCCAAATCAGTTTAGAAATGACGAAGTTATATCGAAAAAAAAAAAAAATTATTTGATGTCTCATTTATCGACACAGTAATTTTTTTTTTTCAAGTTATTTTTTTAAATACTTTTAAACCATACAACCGTTCACGTCCATGCTAAAAGAACTGCATATATCAGGTAAATAAAGTATTTATTCATATAAACGTGAAAACGCATGATCTTACTTTGACAGATAAATCTGGTTGGCCACCAGAACCCACCAGGTTTCGGCCAGGACGACCGATGAAATATTGAAGGTAAAGGTCTAACCTTTGATTTGGCATACATTTCATCCATGAGCTCGATGGGTGAGAAGTACTCCAAAATTTGACCACCATTTTTGGTTGGCCAGCACTACCTGCCAGGATATCCGGCGGACGACCGAGTGTACTTCGTAACACTAATAAAGTCCAATCGGATAAGCATAATTTGGTTCATGAGCTCGATGGGTAATTAGTCTCGTCTCAGAGAGGTTACTAGTCACCCTCCTACACAAAACCCACCAGGATAGGGGTCGGCCGACCAAGTTTTTTCGCATCTTCTAATAGTAAACTATTGCATGAAAACTGAATTATGGATGAGCTCGATTGGTATACGGACCTCATCACCGGATCCCGATCTATATGTGGTTTAAAGGTTAATGATACTTGCAACCTTTATTATGTATTCTATACCTACCATTGTCTATTCATCATAATATAAGTCCAAGCTAGATTGTGGTACTTAAATCAAATAGGACTCGATAATCTGTGTGACAATGTCCAAGATATTTATTTATTTATAGTGGCCTCGATTCGGAGTGTACCACGACTAAACTAAACTAAATGTATTCCTGTCACTTTCTAAAATAAGATTAAGAAAAGAGACAGAAAACCAACAGCTGACTTTAGTGCTGTCAAAGTGACGTTAAACGCCCAAAAACTACTTAAATAAGATGGCGTACATTATGATGGCAACTTATTTTGCGCATTTAACGTCACTTTGACAGCACTAAAGTCAGCTGTTGGTTTTCTGTCTCTTTTCTTAATCTTATTTTAGAAAGTGACAGGAATACATTTAGTTTAGTTTAGTCGTGGTACACTCCGAATCGAGGCCAGTAGGTACGCATAACTATACATCGCAGTATTTTAATAGTAATTCCCTGGACTTTCTTAATTTCAATGTGTAAGGCGGTGTCCTATTGCCATCGCACGCGCGATGGTGCGATGCGATGTGATCGTACTGATGGGTAATTCTCCGAAATTTTACAAATCGTTGAAATTTTTCCATAGAAAAATTTGAAAATTTGAAAAGTTTCGGAGAATTACCCATCAGTACGATCACATCGCATCGCACCATCGCGCGTGCGATGGCAATAGGACACCGCCTAAAAGACATTGCCCAATCCCGTTTCCCATACAAAACTGGGAAATTTGAATTTTATAAGAAATTCCACTGCAGAAAAGGATAAATTTCAATTTCCTTGGGAGGCACGATATTCCTCCTATCCTGTGTATAATTTCAGCTATCATACGATTTGTATGTGTTCTTTAATCATACACATTCGCCAGCTGCGAAGCGACCCGAAACGAATACACTATGTCACGTGGGCAATGTCTTTTAAAAAAATTACTGATAGAAAAGGGGCAAATCTATCAATAATAATTAGCTTTTCTTTTGAGCTAAGATTACGATATTTAACAAGAATCGAATTTATGTAGGTATCATATTGAAAAGATGCCATAAACTCCCAGAATACGGCGCGCCGTAAGGGAAAGTGACCATCAATCAGGACGCCATTATAAAAATTCAGCTCACAGAGACACGCCGGCCGTGGCGCATCGCAAATCACTATGTCGATGTCGTTACGAAGATTTATTGTTGACTTGTGATGTAATTTCTTTGTAACAGGGTACAATTAAATTTTCTTCGTATGGCATGTCTCATTTGAAAAGAATTGTCCCAAATACTACAATTTTCATTGATGTTGTTTCACCTAAAAAAACTTTTAAATTAATGGCAGGTACATGCTTCGACCATAAAGTTATTATACCTTTATGGCTTCGACTTAGAGCGTCGTCGGTGGCGCGTTGCGGAGAGCTATGGAACTCAATCTTGAGGTTCAGGTTCGAATCCGCACGAATTACATGCCATGTACCAATGCACAGTCGCCATCAGATATATCTGATGAAATAGGATATATCCTAGCATACTAGGTGTCCAAATATTTCTGAGCAGTGCTAATTTTCATTAAATTCTTTACGGTAAATGTTACCAATTATATCTAAACGTGTATTTTGTCATAAATATCTGAACAGCGAATTTTCAATAATTTCTTTACAATGTTATTAATGTAAAACAACGGAGTAAGGTTTTTTTCCGAAACTGTTCAGATGTTTATGACACCCTGACTGCGTCGATATATTTGATGTTTTAGGCGTTCCTATATTTTTGATTGATTATGAGTAAAGAAATTATTGAAAATTAGAACTGCTTAGAATATATACCAATTATTCTTGCCTTAGGTTTCACTGCAAACCATTATTTGTAAATAGCCTGTTAATAGCTCCCCCCCCCCCCCCCCCCCCGCCCGCACGCGAACCATGTTTTTGTAGCAATTTTTTTAATCGGGTATTAATTCATAAGATCTCGCTTTGATGACTATCTCTTTTTAAAACTTGGATTAAGTTGAATAATAAAATTGATACTATCATGTTTGCAATTTCGTCATCATCATCTCAGCCGATGGACGTCCACTGCTGGACATAGCCTCCCCCAAGGATCGCCATAACGACCGGTCCTGCGCTACCCTCATCCAACGGGTTCTCGCCGCCTTCACCAGGTCGTCGGTCCACCTTGTGGGGGCCTACCCACGCTGCGCTTTCCGGTACGCGGTCGCCACTCGAAAACGCCCCATCAGCCATTTGTTTGCGAGCTAAGTGCCCTTTGCTACTTTAGTTTACTTAAAAGAAGTTCATAATCATGTTACTAGCGCGTGCAAAGTGAAGACTGGAAAACGACCCAAATGGGACGTCTTTGAATAGTCCGCGTCAAGCAATGCTACGAGCGAGACGGCTGTGGCGCAGCACAATTTTACGAGCCGTTTTCTAATTCTTATCTTGTGTAAAATATAATTGGCTATATAACTAGGTTTGTAGTTTAGTACAATTAAAATACAAAACTTCTTAAAAATAAAATATATTGAACCATATGCACAAGTAATGTTACAGCTTAAAAAATGTACGCAGTTAGCACTATTTTTAAATTAATTACAGATTCATTGAGCGATACAAAAATCTAGATCCTGTGAGACTTGATCTACATTTTTGTAGTTCTAACAAATATTTATCATCAAAATTGTCTTAACTATTTAGTGCAACCCATTATTATCACTTCCTATAAAATACAAAACAAAAATAAAAATAAAAATTTAAAAATAAAAGATTTTTTTGCAACTTGCGTAATTTAAATTACGTGTTTTTATTCAGAAGCTTAATAATATTCTATATTAATTTAATGTACAAAAAATCTTAGACTACTTATTATAAGGACCGGCCTTGCGGTAGCATTTCCCCTCTGCCACGGTATAAGAGCAATGATCATGTACATTCAACATTCAATTTTATAACTTATCACTAAACTAGACAGCCTATTATTGCGAAACAATAATTTAGAACGTTTGGGGTTTACACGAGACTACTTTTCATGATTTTGAACATTCAAAATTAGAATCTAAAGTCATAGGGAATAAAATCCAAAGTTGCGGATAACATGTTACCTCGCCCCCCGAAAAAAGTGGCAGAAAGTTTGTTAGTAGAATGACACGTGGTTACGCGTCCCTATATAAGTAGTCTAAGAAAAAAATATATAACAGAAAAAATCTCGCATTCTAAGAGCCGTCATACCTGGCAATGCGCAAGCGCAGAGCATTTTTCACAGGAAAATTTATTATCGACTTTGCACACGTTAAAATAACATCGAAAATCAATGAACACAGCTACTAGACCCCAAGAGCATCGAAGATACTTGTTTTATGGAAATAGATTTCGGAGCGCGCTCCATACAAACCTAGTCTGGTGATATTGTCAATACTTTCCAATACTTGACAACTAGTCAATTCAGCTACTCTTTATCGAACGACAAAACGCGCGCTTTGTACTTTGTATGAACATTTGTACTAAATAAAGAGTTGTGACAACATTTCATTACTTTTTAATGTTTATCTTGTTATTAAAAATAGTATTCAAGCTAAAAACTCAATGAAAATTGGAGTTTAGCGTTATCTTCTAACCTTTTTTTTTAATGAGAAGATAAAAATAAAATATATTGTATGTTGTCAAGTAGCCACTTTTCAGAAACAATCTAGAAACTAATCTCTGTTTGTATGAAGTCAGATTTTCGTTAAAATGTATAGTTTTAAAGTTACAGGCCATAAATATTTCGATACAAATCTTAAATTAATCCTAGCATTAAAAATTAAAACTGTATATTTAAACGAAAATCTGACACAGGGTCCTTCATAATATGCTGACACTTTTTTAAGGGGATGATCAGACCATCAAACTGAACAACTATCTCTATGGGACCAACATCGAAATCGCGAAAAAAAATCAGCTGTCCCATTCATTTCGATTTCGATGTTGGTCCCATAGAGAAAGTTGTTCAGTTTGATGGTCTGATCATCCCCTTAAAAAAGTGTCAGCATATTAAAAAGGACCCATATGGAGATTCGTTTCTTGTTTCTGAAAAATTTCATTGACTTTAATTGTATAGTATTGAAAATATCGCCAGACTTCGCTTGTATGCAGCGCGCATTTGCGCTCTCGGAATAAACTTCTCATAATTGGTTTTTGATGTTATATCAACGCAGGCAAAGTCAATAATGGTTTGACAGTGAAAATGCTCTGCCCTGCGCTTCGCCAAGCTCAGCCCTAATTAATTCACTTATCAAATTTCTCCATCAATATTTTGACTAAATATGAACATTATTTTAAGGCAGAAATTAGTTTTTCTCGGTACATAAGCGAACTAGATTTTGAAAATGTTTATTTTATACATCATTTATACACATTCGTTGTGTGAAGGTTTTTTACGACAAGTTCAATCATTATGATCTTTAGTGGTGTATTTCAAAAATCAAGAAGTAGTGTACCCTGTTAATTCAAATTAAAATACTGAAATATACAACATGCATTTATGTTATACAGGGTGTTAGGGTAAACAGTTGCATTACTTTAAGGGGTGTTTGCACCCGTGATAATGAACAACTTTCCCTAAGAAATCTGAAGAAAATTCGCAAATTTTTTTTTTTTACTTTCCATACTAAATGCAACCAGCTGATCAAACGTTTGTATGAAAAGGCGAATTTATTTGTTGCGAATTTCCTATAGGTTTCTTAGGGAAAGTTGATCAGTATCATGGGTACAATCACCCCTTAAAGTAATGCAACTGTTTACCCTAACACCCTGTAGAGTTATGAATTCATGACATTTGAAAAATACACTGCACTAAATATACCATTTTTTTCTGTACCAATGAAATATGAAAAAAAAAGAAATATCACAAAATTATAAGGAACGGTTTCCATGATCAAAATCATTTTTCAAATATTATTGATTATTAACATGTATTCTTTTCATAAGAATGCTGCTGTTGTATATTTTGTTTTAACCTCCACACAAAACATATTCATAAGTCCCGTCCACGTTGAAAGGCCTTTTATAGTTCAGAGGTGCTGAGATTTCTCAATCAAAACTTAAGGCTGCGCCGAGCCTATTGTATTGTTTTTTATTTCTTAACAAATAAACAACATTTATAAAAACAACAAGAATGTCACATTGTAGTCCTGATAGGCTTTCAATTTATGGAAACATTACGGATTATTATGTTTTATGCTTGTTTTACAATCGTTAAAACCGCTAAAAGTGACTGGCGGTTTAAAAAAAAATAGCTACAAACATTATTTTGACGACCCGGTTGGTGTAATGGTTACCACGCCAGACTGCCAAACCAGGGTCCTGGGTTCAAATCCCGGTTCGGTCATGGATGTTATATGTTCGTGCCGTTGTTGCATGGTTACCATATTAAAAAGCCTATAGTGCTTAACTTGGAATCATTACAATGTATGTGCCTGTGAGCGTTATTTATTTATTTATTTATTATAAAAACAAATCCGCAGTGACCCGATAAATTGAAAGTCAGCAATGAATACAATGTGACATTCTTGTTTTTTTGAAATATGTTGTATGTGTTTAATAGTTAAGAAATAAATAAAAAACCCGACTGCGTAAAAACTGAAAAGAAAAAACAAGTTCAGTAGTCTAGAATTAAGTTAAGTTATATTGAATAACTACACCTTGAAATAGTTTTTTGATCGATACACACATAAAACAAAAAATATTAAACTCTAATGTGGAACATCGTGGGTTTAACAGTCGGGACCCATTAAAAATTCTAGACCTAATTTTCCCAATAATGGGTCCCGACTGTTAAAGCCAAGATGTTCCACATTAGAGTTTAATATTTTTTGTTTTATGTGTGTATCGATCAAAAAACTATTTCAAGGTGTAGTTATTCAATATAACTTAACTTAATTCTAGACTACTGAACTTGTTTTTTTCTTTTCAGTTTTTACGCAGTCGGGTTTTTTTATTTTTTTAATTAATTTTTTTATTTTACACTTTTTAAATGCGTGAACTTAAATCAACCACAGCTTGGTCCAATGACAATCTTCGCAAAATTACTCGAAATCCTAACCCGATTGTCAAATATTTAACGATTCCTTCAGTTTTGTTGGGGTCATCAGAAACATATAAATTTTTCGGTTTTTGACCGTAATCATGTCTTCTTTTCTACTGATATATCTACCTGCATGTAATTTATATAGTCTAGTTAGACTTTTCCAATATAAATGTCATGTTTTGATTATGTTCATCAACATGTTTAGTAGTCGGAAAAACTCGAATGATTTCATTAAGATCGTTTACGTCTACTCGTCGGCTATCTAATATAATATATCCACAAATGTAGTGTTATGTCCTTGTCTCATATTTTATGGTAATTCACAGAAATCAAATAGATGCCAGAGGTTGACTTCACCTGCCAAGGCCAGGTATCCCTTCAATATCTTTTCTCTTGTTCGTTTGGGGTAAAAACCATCGGGTAGAATCGCTGCTATAACTAATTACCTTTCAAATGATGGTATATTCAGAAGAAATGATGAATGGTGATTCTTGTAAAACTGGTTATAAATCTAAAATCGAACTCACTTTGGTCACAGCCTGGACAATGCAAAAATTGAAATTGACGAGATGCCGTCAGAGCACATGCGAAACCAAAGAAATTGAACCTTAAATCTTCTTCTTAGGTAACTGCCGGGTAACAAGAGGGCGATAGGGGGGGTGAGGTAAAATCTTGGTGGAAGGAAGGGAATGTCAGTGCTGTATGTAGTAATAGATAATCTTTCTTATAGTTACTGTGCTTTGGTCCTCTTTTCTATCCAGAAAATTTAATTGAATCATGTTTTCAACGGTTAGATTCACTGCAGAAAGAAAGTATCTACACTGTTATTTGAACTGTAATTATACAACGTGTTAATAAATTAACGCAAAACTAGAAAGTAGTTTGTTTAGAATCGAGAGCTGAATCCAATTATCATGGTTTTAACATAGGTAATTTTTTTCAAAATATTAAATAATTTGTTTGCAAAATTTAAAATTTTCGGAACCCGATGTCAACCCACCTCACGGGCACACTCACCCTACTTACTACCAAAACAAGATTATAAAAATGTATCCATGAGTATGTTAGCGCTTTCTTTCAGTGCTGAAATGATAACAAATCATTTTTGCCTCAAAACTTAAAATGCGAATAACTTTAAATTTTAAGTATCAAAATATTGAAATTATGGTTTCAATCTAATTATTTTGATATAAATCAGTTGGGGTGTATGAGGTTTTGCGTTAATTCATTAACACGTTGTATAGGGTCCTTCTTAATATGCTGATACTTTTTTAAGGGGATGATCAGACCATCAAACTGATCAACTTTCTCTATGGCACCAACATCAAAATCGCGAAAAAAATATCAGCTGTCCCACACAGAACTGCAATCCTACTCGAAACTCCAAATGTACTTATGGGATAGCTAATTTTTTTTTCGCGATTTCGTTATTGGTCCCATAGAGAAAGTTGTTCAGTTTTGACGGTCTGATCATCCCCTTAAAAAAGTGTCAGTATATTAAGAAGGACCCATCAAAAACCGGTTTGAAAACAGACAAAATAGGTTCCACCGCCCCCTTAAGGTACACATAATAAGCGGGCAGATAGATCTCGGAGACCAAGTCCACCAGGTTCCAGGGGGGACGCTTCGGAGCTTCGCTCCTACGCGTAGCTCGGCCTTCGGCCTCGCAAAAATTACACGGGGAAAGGGAGACGAGAGGTGACGGAGATGTTCAGGCAGTATAAATGAAATATTGTGGGTAACATTTATTAATAATAATTACCCCTAAATAAAATCACTACGTCCAATCAGCTTAAAACTACACGAACAGGAAATACCTACTCTACTAACCAATCTTTTGACTTAATGAACCGATTGCGATGAAATAAAATCTATATGTTAATCCAAACTTAGCTCTACGCATTTGTGAAAACTCCATTCAAATAGGTTTAGTCGTTATTAAGTAAGTATTGAAAATTTAACTGAGACTGATTGTTAACCAACTTTAAATCGTTATAGATCCTAAATGGTTATTCGAAATGAAAAGTATTAAGAGAAACCTAAAGATGATTTTTAAATACCTATTCAATGATACCCCACTTAACATAGTGGGTCAATTTTTTTTAAATTTTTTTTTACAGTATTGCGTCTGGTTGTCGCCATACCTGATTGTGATTACTGTCATGTCTTTAGTGACACTCGCAGGATTAAGACAAATCGATTGACGTAAGAATCATCAAAATCGGCCCACGCGTTTGGTCTCTAGTGTGCCACAAAGGAACAAACTTACATACATACATACATAGATACATACATACATACATAGGCTGATGAACACATTACCCTTCCTTTGCGTCGCGCAGTCGGGTAAAAATACGATTGGGGGCAGCACATTAGGCTCGGCTTTAAAGTAAAATTGTTGTACAAACTTACTGCAAAAACCTACAAGTTATTTTTATACGATACTTTTACAGGTTTTTATTTTATCTTTTTATAGATCTAAACATACTGAAAAAAAAAACAGCCACTTTTACATTTATTTCTATATTCTTAAAAGTGAAATGTTTAGAACCTATAAAAGTATTCCATAAAAAGATTTTAGGCTTTTCTAGTATGTTGGAGTAGTACTTTTTCATTTTCGGTTTTCATTATTGAGAAATCTTTAATATTGTGAGGAGTGTGAGAGATTACTGAACTGTAACCACGGAGGAAAGAAAGGAGCGGAGGTGTCACAAGGCAATTTAGGTCTGTCGCAATTATATTATGACGTCACAAAGGGCGTAGCCTAATTGCTTAGTTCGAAGTGGAACGCTATTATTTTTGCTGAGAGGGGTTTTGTGACTAACAATCGAGAGCACCGAAAACGGGTCACCAACATGCCAAAATATCTCGGAAACTAAAAATGCTATCAATTAATTTAAGAAGTATTAAATAGTCTATGAAATACTTTTTTTGAATAAGCTATCATTCTTAGTTTCCGAGATATTAAGGTTTATGTTGTTGGTGACCCGTGTGACACGTTTTCATTGCTGTCGAGTGTACATCTAAAACGATGAAGTGCGCTGTCCCTGGATTCGGTTTTAGGGGCGAAACCTGCGCAGTGCGCACACGACTTGTCCCCATCCCTTTATTTTGGCGACACTTCGATATAAATATTGCTTTGTGACACCTCCGCTCTTTTCTCTCCTCCATGACTGTACCTCTCTTAGGCCTCGTTCAAGGAGACGATGCACTTCACGCGACACTTCACGCGGCACGTCACGCGGCACTTCAAGCGTATTCTCCGTTCATGGTTCCGTCCGCGGCAGCTGCCGCTACACGCGCCGCGGCAGCTGCCGCTACACACGCCGCGGCAGCCGCCGCTACACCCGCCGCGTCGCCCGCCGCGGCTACCGCAGCTTTTTTTGCATCCTGTCAGTCTTTATACAACGTGTTAATGAATTGACGCAAAACCTCATACACCCCAACTGATTTATAACAAAATAATTAGATAGAAACAATAATTTCATTATTTTGATAGTAAAATTAAAAGTTATTCGCATTTTAAGTTTTGAGGCAAAAATGATTTGTTATCATTTCAGCAATGAATGAAAGCGCTAACGTACTCATGGATACATTTTAATAATCTTGTTTTGGTAGTAAGTCGGGTTAGTGTGCCTGTGCGGAGGGTTGGCGTTGGGTTCATTAAATTTAAAATTTTAGACACAAATGAATTAATATTTTGAAAAAAATTACATATGTTGAAACCATGATAATTCGATTCTGCTCTCGATTCTAAACAAACTACTTTCTAGTTTTGCGTTAATTCATTAACACGTTGTATAAGCTACTTGGTCTTATCCGTACGAATTCGTTTTAAACCGCCCGTTTCATTTTAAACCGGTTTAAAACCGCCCGTTTACAACTATAGCTGTGTTGCCTGCCGCTGCACCCGCCGCGTCAGCTGCCGCGTCAGCCGCCGCTTCAGCTGCCGCGTCAGCCGCCGCGTCAGCTGCCGCGTCAGCCGCCGCGTCAGCCGCCGCGTCACCTGCCGCGGCTGCCGCCACATGCGACGCCTCAAATCAAACAAAAGCATGCAAAAACGCTTCTCCGTGAACGCTCTCATACATCTTCATATGTTTGTTTTTCCGGCAGGCCGCGCCGCGTGAAGTGACGCGTGAAGTGCATCGTCTCCTTGAACGAGGCCTTAGGACTCTGAAGTTTGCTTTTGATTTAGCTACATTGTATGTTCAGCAAGGCTCTAGACAGACGGACCTCATTTCCACTGCAATCAACTATATTGCATTGAAACTGCACTTGAACACTTGAATTGCAGTTGAAATGCGGTCCGTCTGTCTAGAGCCTTAGGTAAGATGGCGATAGTGGACGGGATAGCCGCAACGATATCACAAACGTATAACTTAGCCGAGGGTGCGGACAGACCGCGACCCGATCTATGTGGCCCACGACTGCAGCTTTGCGAGCTCTTCTTCCTCTTCTGTGGAAAGATATTCATTATTATATTAGTCTTGAGCAATGACATCCAACACACAAGAATTTCGCATCACGGCAAAAGTGTGCTTGATTATTTTACACGAAAAAGAGAAAGTACTCGAAGGAAGCACATATTGACAGGTATGCAGGTTGGTGTTGGCAGGTCTTGTCATATTGACTCAATAAGAGATGCACATAGCAAATTCTCTACAGGGTGTAACAAAACACCCTAGTAATACTTAAGGGGGTGCTTCAGACCATCAAACTGAACAACTTTCACTATGGAGCCAACATCGAAATAGCAAAAAAAAAAAAATCTCATACAAAACTGCAGTATCGTCTCGACTCAAATGTATGGGACGGCAGATTTTTTTTATTTTTTCTCGTCGTTGGCTCCATAGTGAAAGTTGTTCAGATTGATGGCCTGAAGCACCCCCTTAAATATTACTAGGGTGTTTTGTTACACCCTGTATAGTTAAAAAACCAGATCGCTACCTATTGCTTTCCTTATTGACGTAACCACTTTTTTGTACTAAGACGGCCATCTGACTCCGGAGTCAGTCGTCTAGCTTCATATCAATTGTATAGGATTTTATGACTATCGCTATCTCATACGCGGTTACACCGAAATTACGTCTACCAGCGTATGCGAAAAAAAACCGTCTATAGTTTTACCATAGAGTAAATAAATTATACACAACAGGAGGGTCAATGCCCATACTAAGAAAGTTGCCACCTTCTTATATGAAAACTCGCGCAAGTACAGCGCCGGTGGTGAGTAACCGGTACTACAGCAATGTTTAATTACGTTAAAATAAGTGTTAAACACATTTGTTATTAAAAATTTTAAGAAAATTAATCTATATAATTTATTTCCGTGGAACAAAACTCAAATAATAGTGATATAATAACGTTTAATTAAGATTTATCTCTCGTTCAGGCCAGTAGCGACATCTATTTGCGCCAAGACCATACTAAATCTAAAGTGTATGGAACTGTCCATCCTGTCCTGTCGCTCACGTCCCCTCAAGACGCAACAGATTGAAAAGTTCGTTCTCTGGCTAGTGGGCTCGGTAGCGAAATTGGATAACGCACTTCCCCGGTTTGGAAGGGTGCGGGTCCCGCCCGAGACTGAATTTTTCAATCTTTAATTTGATTTGTCCAGACATGGTAATATATTACTTAATGTTGGCACACGTGCCCCGCGCGCTTCACCGTTCTATCTTGATTTATTTCTGTGAACTGGCCTATCTGATGTTTTCGGCTTGATGTTGAATTTTAGGTTGTCTTAAAATAAAGTCATACATACCAGTCTGCTTGGACTTGCTGGGCTTGGGCTTATCGTGCACAAGTTCCCCGGAGGGCACATCGGGCAACACATCTGTGGGCACGTTGATGCCCACCAGTTCTCTGTCCAAGTCCTCCTGTAATGATACGAACAATATGCCGTTAGTGGACTGCTGAATAGAGTGGAAGAGAGATGAAAGAGCTTGGGGAAGATAATAGAATCACCATCAGCCTATGGAGGTGCTACTTGGGAATGTTCCTCCATTGAAAAGGGAAGATCTTCCACCAGGCTATGTGTGAAGCCTGAGGACTGGCCGTGGTCCAACAGTTCTTAGTTGGACCTCAAATCTCTGTGATTATTTTCTCTTGCGTGATGTCTTGTATACGATTGTGAACCTTATGTGTAGCGGGTAACAGGTTACCAATGTGACGTCGCAAGTTGTCTTACGTGCACATTTGCGAGTGCGACCGTAGCGCCATCTTTTAGCTTCGTTGCTATAACTTGTGGGTGTTGACGTCTGTTGGCAAGTCCCGACAAGCCTATACAGGGGCCTCTATATTTAGCTGAAGGTTTCTTATAGAGTAACTCATAATAAGAATCACGTTGAAAATACATACATAAACTCACGACCATAATACCTTTCGGGGTAATCAGTAGTGTAACAAGGTTCAACTTTAGCAATGAAAATAACTGGACAATAGGGATTGGAAATTCATATCTTATAACAAATTCTAAAAAAAGGCTAAATTCAATAACAAAATGTTAAAACGAAATTACAATCAAACAGAAAACAAAAAAGTTATAAGCGATTGAAATACGTTTTTCTATCTCTTTCATGCAAAATAGATGTTTGTATGACACTTCGTTATTATTTGTATTAAATAAAATACGAGGGTATCACTCACTCCCTTCATATATGCCGCTCGCTCTAACCGTAAATATTAAACACTTATATTTCGGTTATGTTTGAAGATAATAAAAAATCTGTTTCACTTTAGTGTTTAAGATATCAAACAGTTTTAAAAAAAGAAATAAAATAAAAATTGTCATCATCCCTATTAGGTACTTGAACATTTTGTCAAATTATAACATAAGATAAATGCATGAAGCATGATGTTGCATTAAGGGGTGTCCTTCCTTTAAAATACGTGTAAATACCTGTTCAAGTTCATCAAGCTCCTTCTCGAGTTCCTCTTCATCTATATCGTTGGGGAAGGCCACGTTGTTGCTGATAGCGTCCGTTATCTCGCGCGATATGTCGTGCTGCTCCGCTATGTCGTCCATTATATCGTGCACCTTGTCAATATCGCTGTAAATAAACACGTAGTTTAATTATATTATTTTTAAATGGAACAATGGGGTGCAAGAAGAGAGCCTTCCCGAGTGACATAGTAAATCCCCGATATATCCTGCGTACCCTGCATTTTTTGTCCTATAGAGGGCGCCACATTTAATTTAATGTGAAAGCACATAGCCTATAACCAGCGGACGATCAAGACGCTTCTAACGACACCTCATTTGTCAAATTATGATAAGAAGTTTCTATTCTACTCTAATTTAAAAATTGGGGCTGCATATTGTAGTGTTGATGATTTTGCCAATAAGTAATTTGAAGAGTAATAGTGCTTGACATTGTACGGTAATGGATATGGCGATCACAAAGCCCTGTTGTTATACAAAAACACACCCAAAACCAGAAACCCGAGCCGCGTGGCCACCTAAATCACAAGCCGAACGAAAGACGTCTACTCAAGAGCCCTCTAGCCATGCAATGCCGATAAGTAGTTTAAAAGTTACTGAGGGAACAGATGAACACACATACATATCCACATACGTACATGCATTCCAGTCAAAATCATAACTCTCTTTTTTGCTTTGGCGTATTCAGGTAAAAATAGGACAATAATGAATGAAAATGAAATACTAACATATCCTTATGGGCCAGTTTCATAGCATTGGCAGCATCACGCATTGTGTTGAGCACTTGAGCGTTCGTGTTGGCGCCTTCTAGAGCCTCTCTCTGCGCTTCGATCTGTGTTAGCGTACCGTCGATCTGGGTGAGCTGCTTCTCATACCGCTTCTTGCGTTTCAGAGCGGCGATTGCGGCTGGAAATTTGTTTATTTTATTGTTATTAATACATTTTGTGATGGCAGCGATTTCAATGAATCCCCACCACAAAAACTAAAGGGAGATGTAAAAAGGGGGCGGGGCCAGCAATATGTGCAAAAACGGAACACATTGCTTGCGACAGTAAGGATTCAATATATTATGGACCGTTTATACGATGACAATTTCTAGGCGCCTATTTTTAGGCGCGTAAAAAAAGCAAGGCACGCTGCCGTTTACACGCTGCTAATTTCCAGCGCCAATTTGTTGGCATGCGAATGGATTTGCTAGAGAAAACCGTGCTAACGATAAGCAAGACCCGTTTCCACGAGTCTAAAAATTAGCAAGGGGGATGCGAGGAACGCGGGCGGAGATCACTAGCGACGCGTGCTTTTTTTGCTTGCTTTTTTCCGTGCCGTAAAATTGTCGTGCCAAAAGTGTTTATACGGTGCTAATTTTAGGCGCCGCAGATTTGGCGCCTAGAAATTGTCATCGTCTAAACCATCCATTATGAGCAGAGAGAGAGATATATATATATCTAAATATACAAAAGAAGAAACTGACTGAATGACTGACTGACTGACATATCAACGCACAGCCCAAACCGCTGGGTCTAGAGAGTTCAAATTTGGCACGTAGGTTCCTTATGAGGTCGAGGGGTGCACTAAGAAAGGATTTTTCAAAATTCACCCCCTAAGGGGGCGAAACGGGGGTCCAAAGTTTGTATGGGGAAACAAGATTAGTTAGACTATTTTATTCGAAACTTCACAGGAGTACTCCTATTAATAAATGAGTAAACACGTGTTTCAGATTTTTTGAGAATTCAACCCCTGAAAGGGGGAAATGGGGTGACAAAGTCTGAAAATCGAGATGGGTATGGTTTGTATGGTGTATTGGGTCGCTGATTACGAAAACAACAATGATTTTAAAATCCAACGTGGCGGACGTGAAATACCATCATCCCCTGTTGTGGTGCAATGGGGTTAAAAAGAAGAAACTGACTGAGTGACTGATATATCAACGCACAGCCTAAACCGCTGGGTCTAGAGAGTTCAAATTTGGCACGTAAGTTCCTTATGAGGTCGAAGGGTGTACTAAGAAAGGATTTTTCAAAATTTACCCTCTAAGGGTGTTAAACGGGGGTCCAAAGTTTGTATGGGGAAACAAGATTAGTTAGACAATTTTATTCGAAACTTCACAGGAGTACTCCTATTGATAAATGAGTAAACACGTGTTTCAGGTTTTTTCATAATTCAACCCCTGAAAGGGGGAAATAGGGTGACAAAGTCTGAAAATCGAGATGGGTATGGTTTGTATGGTTTATCGGGTCGCTGATTACAAAAACAACAATGATTTTAAAATCCGACGTGGTGGACGCGAAATACCATCATCCCGTGTTGGGGTGCGATGGGGTTGAAATGTCTAAATATCATTATGGGTGTCGTTTTTATGGTTTTTGGGATGTTAATTGAGGATGAGTAGAGTGTGAGTAGAAGAGGTGCGAAAGTTTCACGTTCACCACACGTGAAATACCATCATCCCGTGTTGGGGTGCGATGGGGGTGAAATGTCCAAATATCATTATGTGTGTAATTTTTATGGTTTTTTGGGACGTTAATTGAGGATGAGTAGAGTGTGAGTAGGGGGTGACGTACGGGGTGACGTAGGGGGTGCGAAAGTGGTACGCATAGGGGGTGAGTAGGGAGTAGATAGGGGTTGCGTAGTGATGCATAGGGTACGTAGGGGGCGCATAGGGGGTGCGTAGCGGGTGCGTAGGGGGTGCTTAGGGTGTGCGTAGGGTGCACGTAGGGGGAGCGTAGGGGCGGGTGCGTAAGGAGTGCGTAGGGATACATAGAGCGCATAGGGGGTGCGTAGCGGGTGCGTAGGGGGTGCGTAGCGGGTGCGTAGGGGGTGCTTAGGGTGTGCGTAGGGTGTACGTAGGGGGAGCGTAGGGGCAGGTGCGTAAGGAGTGCGTAGGAGGGCTTAGGGTGTGCGTAGGAGGAGCGTAGGGGTGCGCAGGGGGAGTGCAGGGGGTGCGTAAGAGGGTGAGTAGTGGGCGCGTTAGTGGTGAGTAGGGGGTGCATAGAGGGAGTGAGTAAGGGTGTGTAGGGCTGAGTAGGGGGTGAGTAGAGGGTGCATAGGGGTGAGTACGTAATGGTGAGTAGGGGGTGCTTAAGTGGTGAGTAGGGGGAGCATAGAGGGATGAGTAGGGGTCTACTTTCAGAAATCACAAAAACTATTCAGTGCCACAAAAAAAACATGAACAAGTCCTAAGTCCACGCGTACGAAGTCGCGAGCAACGGCTAGTATATATATATATATATATATTGTGAGATCGGAATTGGGTGTGTGAAAATACCTAAAGTTTGCAGCAAGACACAACATAGAGCTGTTACAACCAGTTAAATTAACCGGTTTTGAATTTTACCAGTTTAGTTTCAGTTTTTTGTTTTACATGTTCCTTACCTTTGAAAAACCGAACTATAAACATTAGCAAGCTGCTAATACAGCTTTAAATTAATTTTTATTTTGAACTTTTCCGGTTCAAATTCAGTTTTTTAGTTCTACTTTTTCTGTACGTCTGAAACACCGAACCAAACCAAAAAAACCAAAACCAAACCGGTAAAATCCAAAACCGGTTTAACTTAAGTGGTTGTAACAGCTCTATGTTATGTCTTGCTGCAAACTTTATGTATTTTCACACACCCAAAACAAAAAACCGAAACTAAACCGGTAAATTTCAAAACCTGTTAACTTAAGTGGTCGTAACAGCTCTATGTTATGTCTTGCTGCAAACTTTAGGTATTTTCACACACCCAATTCCGATCTCTGATTATGAGGCTGAAAGCCAGTCGAGATATTATTTTTAAATAGTGTACAATGCTTGCGTAGCACTAAAGATTATTCGAACGTTGAGTTCTGATACCACAATGGATAATTAGCACATTCAAGCTAACAAAATACTTTCTGCGACACTAGGTTTCGTACTCAGCGTATCTCTATGATCCCCACTGAACTAAAAGTCTGGATACATGTTTGGTATAGATAGAATAGTATCACCACACTGCTTACAAAAAACAGAAATTGACAAGATAACGCATGCAAAACGGAGTCTAGGGCTGCAATTACTAACTGCATGCCGTACAATAACTTTTTCGTAAATAAAATGCTTTGCCACCCGTCTATTCAAAAGAGTTTTTATCCTTCGTCCTGAGATTATATTATCTTTCTAATTCTATTTTGGAGATTATGGCTCCATCGGTTTGTTGATGATTCTGCCAATGTCAAAGTTGAGAGACACGCGTTTATAATTATTATCTTTGTTTCGAAAACATAAATCTAGCGTGTCAATTGTGGTGTCAGTCTAGGCTACATAACCGCCAAGGTAATCAGAGGGGGTGAGGTAAAAAGTTGGTAGGAGGCAAGGAGTGTCCATACTGTATGTGGTACTAGATACCCTTTCCTTTACTGCAACTGTGACTTCATACAAATGGGAAAAACTGACAAGAGGTAAGCATGTGTGATACTGAATAAATGTGAGTGAGACAGAAATAAACCATTGCCTACTGTTTTCTGCCATCAGTGTTCCCGAAACAAAAAATTATTATTCGGTAGAAGTGTAGTTAAAAAATCGGGAGAAATCGGGAGAATTTGATACTTATTAAAAATACAGCAAATAAAAGGTTTTTTTGTGTAGATTCTCAACAAAATTCATAATAAAAATAAATAAAAATGAATTTTAAGAAACATGTAAACTTAATTTAAACGAACCGTTTATTTTATGATTTATTAAGTTCTAGAGCCACAAGAATTTTCTTATTATTTTGAATGTGATTTGCCTGCTTTCTTTTAAAACCTGTCTGTACCCTACCTACCTACTACTTATTTGTATTGTAATCGTTTCCCCGTTACCGGATACTTCTAGATTTATTCAACAAACAAGCTTAAAACTATCAAACTGACGAAAAAAAAACAATTGCATTACTGAAAACTTATTTTAAAAGTCAATGGATCCATTAATTTTTATCATTTTTTTAGTAGAACGTTGGTTTGTATTACGAGTTATTCAGAGAAGTCTAAAAATCGGGAGAATATGACCATGTTACGGTAGATCTCCCCTAAAATCGGGAGGTTCGGGAACACTGTCTGCCATGCTTCCTGCGAAGAGGGGGTGAGTTAAAAATTGGTGGATCGCAGGGAGTGTCTATTCTGTATTTAGTAACATAGGTACTTTTTCTTATACTGCGACGGTTGTATAACCACAGTACTTATAAGAATAAGAAATATGGTAAGTATGACTAAGCAAAGGCAGAGACAACAATATTATAGTTTTTATGCCGTCCTGCAGGTTAACTGGGTTACAAAATATCAAATAAACTCATAAACTGCAAGGTCATTACCTCTATCAACAAAAGAAAACCATCTGATTCACTTTTTACGACACAAATAAAATTGCGTTAATAATCACCTCTCTTGTTCTTCGTGCCATGTTTCCTTGCCGTCTGTACTTCTAGCTCGATTTTCTTTTCCAGAAACTCCTGTTTTTTAATCAAAAGCTCCTCTGTTTCGCGTAATTTCTGAATTGCTTCATGCGTCGATGGCCCCTTTTCTTCTTTTTTTCCACCGAATATTTTCCCAAGAAAACTCATCTTTAAACTCTAAAGTCTGTTAAATGATAATATAACACACAAATCACACGATTAAATAACAATTACGCATAAAATAAGACGAAATTCAACAAATATTTCACTATTTCACGTCTTTCTAAACGGGAGGATGCGTCATATGGGGCGCGTTCAAAACAAGATTGCAATTTATTTGTTCACACAATAATTTTATCAAAATTTCCTTGAAATTAAGTAGATAGACAAAAACACGGATCTTCCTGTCCATAAAAAATATATTATTTCAATAGAATGTAATATTTAATATTGATACACTTTAAAATTACAGGAAATTCAGCTTAAACGCAAATAGTACGATAAACCGAAAGAAAATAAAATAGTTTTCAAACGTACCCTCAAGCTGTTTTCTGTCAAAAATGGATTGTGTAATGCTGATAAATTTAAAAGCCCTACTTTATAAGCACTCGCCGTTTGAAATCTTCATTCCTAATTTAATAGGACTTAGGTAGAGATGCGCCGATCCGATACCTACGATTTTTCCGAAGATCGAATCGCGAGCATACGAATCAACGATTTTTTGAATCGATTCGAAGCCATTCGATTTTCTAGGATCGCGAAGATCGAATGTAGGTATCCAAAAAGTTTACAATACCTACAGAAGTGCGATTTTTGAAAATCATACGAGTGACCTGGCAGTAGAAAATGTCAAAATTACTATGGAGATTATGCATCTTTCTACTGCCAAGTCGCTCGTATGATTTTCAAAAATCGCACTTCTGATATATTTTTTAAACTTTTTGGATACCTACATTACGGCCGCGATATTCTTATCTTCTTAGGTTCGAGTTATAATTATAATGAAGCAAAATCTCGAGTGTCGACTAACAGTCATGGATTTGTCCACCACGACCTTAGAGAATCGAGCATGGGTAGCATGCATCTATGGAGGAACTGAGGTGGAAGGTTCCTCCATTGAAAAGGGAAGTACTTCCGCCAGGCTTGGTGTTATGCCTGGGGACCGGCCGTGGTCCTACTGATGTTAGTCGGAACCTTGTGTATATACTGAGACTCTGTGATAATTCTTCTTGCGCGATTTGTGTCTTGCATGCGATTGTGAACCTTAGTGTAGCAGCTTACGGGTTTCCAATGTGACATCGCAAATTGTCTTACGTCGTATTTCTTCGATCGTACTGGTAGCGCCATCTGTTGGCAAGTAGCTACAGTACTCCCCCCTCAGACCGGAGGTCGTTAAGTTTCTCGAAGTGTGCAGTCTGTGTCCATGTAGTGCGTTGCAGATGCCGTGCCGTGCGTTGGCGTACTGCGTGCGTGCGTGCATAGTGCAGGGTGACCAGTCCTGGTAATGCTTGCGAGTGACAGGCGTGTGGAAGGCGAGCAGGGCCGCCACGGGTAGAGGCTGTGTCTCAGTGCGTGGGCTGCTGGAGTCTTCTACGGACGCTGAGCTGTCGTCGAGGATGGCGTTGTGACTGCTGCTTGTGGCTTGGAGACCTGGTCGAGGGAGAGAATGCTTGCTGCTGGTTGCTGCTGCTTAGTTGTGCTGGTGTTGCTGCCCTGCGCTGCGGTGTTGAAGGTTGCCGATGCTCTTAGTCGAGGGTCACCACTATGGAGGAACTGAGGTGGAAGGTTCCTCCATTGAAAAGGGAAGTACTTCCGCCAGGCTTGGTGTTATGCCTGGGGACCGGCCGTGGTCCTACTGATGTTAGTCGGAACCTTGTATATATACTGAGACTCTGTGATAATTCTTCTTGCGCGATTTGTGTCTTGCATGCGATTGTGAACCTTAGTGTAGCAGCTTACGAGTTTCCAATGTGACATCGCAAATTGTCTTACGTCGTATTTCTTCGATCGTACTGGTAGCGCCATCTGTTGGCAAGTAGCTACAGTACTCCCCCCTCATACTGATGTTAGTCGGAACCTTGTATATATACTGAGACTCTGTGATAATTCTTCTTGCGCGATTTGTGTCTTGCATGCGATTGTGAACCTTAGTGTAGCAGCTTACGGGTTTCCAATGTGACATCGCAAATTGTCTTACGTCGTATTTCTTCGATCGTACTGGTAGCGCCATCTGTTGGCAAGTAGCTACACATCGTTCGTTCGCGCGTAAACGAACGAGATAAAAGTCGTGATATGGCTTTATCACATCTTTTATCTCGTTCTTTTGCGCGCGAACGAACGAGATAAAGCCGTATCACGGCTATCGCGGGTTGGCATGCTACCAGTGCTGGATTCTCTAAGGTCGTAGTGGTCAAATCCATGACTGTTAGTCGACACTCGAGATTTTGCTTCATTATAATTATAACTCGATTCTGACCTAAGAAGATAAGAATATCGCGGCCTTCCAATTTTCAAAGCACCCCTGACTTTAGCGGAGTTTTGTGCGGGAAGCGAGAAGCAGAGAATGGGCTTTGTTTCTTAATTTTCTAAATTAGTTTTTTGTGTCTATTGTTGTGTGTGTTAATGTGGTGAGAACAACAATATAGTAAAAGTGAGAAATAAATAAAGGCGCTCCCATTTGATTTGGAATGATATCCCCGTGTAAAACTACCTTGCACATTGGAATGTGCGAAACACAAAGTTCGAAAAACGTAAAACTACTGAAGACTACGGCTGTAATGGCTAGATCCCATTGCCTTTCCGAAAGGAAGAATAAAAAAATTGACAAATTTTGTCAACTTTGACGTTTTTCTGTTGTTTTTGTTTAGCGCGCATGCGACAAAAATATTAAATTCCCGTTTAATTTCATTAAATATTTACTTCTATATATCAAAAAATAAAAGGTGCAACTGTAAAAATGGTCCGAGTAATAACACAGGAGACGTACGACGAAGTTGTCAAGGAAAACATCGATGAGTTTGAGATGACTCCAGAAGAGGCTATAAAAGACGCCGTAGCTCAATTTGAGGCGCAGGTATGTTTTATTTTCTTATTCTATTACATATTTAATAACGTATAAAAGAAATATATTACAACCTTTTGTCATAAAACGTATAGTTTTAACCGTCTGCGACTGCAGTTTACTTGTGAAAATGTCGTTGAAATTTTATGCTTGTGGTCGCAATTGTGGAGGCCTTTGTATAAATATGATTATAGTTCTACCTACATTACGGACACACCCTGCCCCCCACCAATTATTACCTCACCCCTTCTGGCAGGAAGCGTGGCAGAAAATAGTAGGCAATGTTGTATTCCTGTTTCACTCACACTCATTCTGTATCACATATATGCTTCACTCTTTTCAGTTTCCCATTTGTATGAAGTGACAAGCAATTGCCCATAGTGTCTTGTCATATTTACTCAATAAAAGATGCACATAGAAAATTTGCTCTAGAGAGTCACTCGTCCAGCTTCATATAAATTGTATAAGATTTTATGACTATCGCTATCTCATACACGGTTACACTGACATTCCGTCTACCAGAGCAGGCCTGACTCACTCCGCACTTTAGGTATAAAAATGTACCTACGCGGCCGGGCCCCGATGTCGAGGCCTAATTCAGTCGAGTGTCACGCGCTCATTGTACCGCACCAAACGACCATAATACTTGTTTTTTCGTTTCGAAAATTAAATTAGTATCCTATAGTTTCATAATCAAAAGATTGCAAAAAAATACTCCATCGTAATCGGTTGTTTGACCCGAATTTTATCTATTTTTGACTTAGATGAATCAAAACTGTTGGCCGCGGTCAACAAACCCCGGCCCCCGATCGTAGATTTCTTCCTCGGTCGTGCTTAACATTTGTACGTTCAGAATCGGAACGCACTACTGACATCCCTTGCACCAGAGTCCACATAGAGTCAATGTGTGTGTGTCAGCCATGCTTGAAGCGAGCATTCGTTAGATAGTGAACGTTCTGTTGTAAACTCTTATATATTCCGTGACCAGAGTAAGCAAAAAATTCTTCGTCTATGGTCCAAGCATAAACTTCACTTTCTTCCAACGAAAACCTAATATTGATATGCCATTCTGAATAAAGTTAGAGAGCAACCTTTACCACGATTAGTTGTCTTTCGCGTGGTTTACGCGCGGTTCACGTTTGAGCCTGCCACAAGGCTCCGAAATCCTTAGCTGTGCTTTTGCTCAAAAATAATCCTTGAGATTGTATAACTCCCACAAACCACTCGACACTGGCGGAAATGCAGTTCTAATGCAAAACCAAGAGTCTAATTAATTTATAAATTAAAAAAAAAAGATGTTGACCACAATCTTGCGTCCACCAATCCGCACTGGGCCCGCGTGGTGGAGTATGGCCCACTCACCCTCATTCATGAAAGGAGGCATTTGCCCTGCACTGGGGTCTTACGGGCTATAACTTACCTAAACTATTATAAAACTGTAACAGAAGTGTGTACATTGAAGATATTTATAAGAAAAATATTATGATATGGTTTTTACGTATCCCTGACTCCAAATCAATCTTTTTTAGAATTTCTGTCCATCTGATCATCACGCAAAAACTACAAAACCAATTATGATGAAACTTTTTTGTTTGAGCTTATGATTTGTCTTAAAATCTGGTATATAATTTGTACAAAGTCTCGAGTAAACTCTAATAAATGTTTTCAATCTGTATTACAGGGTGTGAACTTAGCGAACATAATAAAAGACTTGGCTCTCAGCTCGTGCGACGGACATCTGGTTAGCAAGGCGGTGGCTAATCTCAAAGAGATTTGCAATGATGATGATCAAGTTTTGAAGGAACTGGACGTTTTGATGGTAAATTTGTTTTGTTGTTTCTTTACATACACAAACTCACGATTTACAGCGTCCTTATTAATATGTGTACGGTTTTTTAAGAGGATGATCAGACCATCAAACTGAACGACTTTCCCTATGGACCAACCTATGGGACCAACATCAAAATCACAAAAAAAAAACGTCTATTTCATATAAAAGTGATAACTTACTTGATCCAAATGTATGGGACATCACCCCCTCAGTGATATGGTAGGTGGAGTAAGCAGTGGTGTATTCCCATCTCACTCACACTCACTTATCAATAAATAATAAATAAAATAAAAATAAAAAAGCCTTTATCCTACTACTTTCGTGAATTAACTTACATAAAGGTTCATAAATTAACAATTTCATGCACAAATTACATTACATTTTTATACATATCATTAACAAAAAAAAATAGTAATATCATTACATTTATTTGATTTAATTAAATATTATTGTATTCACCAAATTATAGTATATTAATTTCATTCATTCATTAATCGATTAAATACCGTGGCACCTTTCTATTCATCTCCCTTCTGTAGTAGTCGCTTCTTTAGCGTAGGCCTCCCCCCATTTCTTCCAGTATTTTCTAACTCTTGCTTTCCTCATCCAGTCTGGGCCACATCTTTGGACAAATATGTCAGCCCATCTCATTTTCGGTCTTCCTCTTTTCCTCTGACTGTCACGTGGTACCCATCAAAAAGAAGTTGGAATCTGCCGGTCATTCCAGGTTCACATTTAAGTGATATGATTGGGGCCCTCTTTTTAAATATTGTATTGTGACAATGGGCTCCTATGGATTGTCTTTGTTTAGATTCTTTCAAGAAATTAATTATTATAAATATTAGAACTTCTTGTAAAATAAGGATAAAATAAAAATTAAAAAGAGGGCTCCAATCATATCACTTTATTAAAAAACCTTATCCCTTCAATTACAGGCAGAATGCAAAAAAGACCTAGCACATAGAATGAAAGCAGGAAAAGATGGCGCCTACAATATATTAATAGAGATCCTCGAAAAAAAACTGAAGGCGTACCAAAAGGAACCCAATACCAAAGACGGAGAGTTGGTTGTTAAAGTTCTGTATACTTTGATAGCGTTGATGGACACTCAGCCAGATTTACTTGAAGATAAAGGTGTAGATTTGATTAAAAGGTTAGTTTTCTTAATTCTTAACCTTTATACGTTATCTTTTTGTGTTATGTACACACGGCAATAGGTCAGGTTACCCTGTTTGGACTTTGAACTATTAGAAGTTGAACGCTGCGAATCGTGCGAGAGGGTGCGGTATCTTGTTGTTGTTTCGTCTCACAGCACGCTGCGCCCGCGCCGGCAGCCGCGTCTATGCAGGCTCTCTACCGCACTATTTTGTGTTTTGTACGTAGTGTAGTTATGGGTATATAGGGGATGTTACCCCAGAGTTGCGACACTTACCAATTCTTAGGTTTCTAAGGGTAGAGCTATGGGGTAGAGTCATTTTCTAGAGCGATGCTGCCGCGTGTGAGTGATCGCATTCCCGCTAGCTTTCTCGTTCTAGCAAATGATGTTCCTGAGTGACAGAAAAAGATGGAGCATGAAAAAATGCGATTCCCTGCGGCCATATGAGGCTCAACCCTTACATACACATGACTTACATTGAAATCAAAGTCCCATACATTAGGATACTTATAAAATATGAGTACTTATATAGATTTTAAGTTTTGTATGGAACAGAAATTTTTTTGCATCTGATACTGTCGATTCTTTCAACCTTTTTCATATTTTACACATTATCTGCGCATTTTGCGGACTTTATAGTGGTGCCCATCCATATTCTGTGTCTATGTTATATGCATAGGCGCATCGCGAACTAATTGAGAGTGGGCACATAAATACAGTAGTAAACATGTATGAATATGTTGATATGTATGAGTAATGACGACCCGGTTGGTGTAATGGCTACCACGCCGGACTGCCAAACCAGGGTCCTGGGTTCGAATCCCGGTTCGGTCATGGATGTTATATGTTTGTGCCGTTGTTGTATGGTTTCCATATTAAAAAGCCTATAGTGCTTAACTTGGGATCATTACAATGTATGTGCCTGTGAGCGTTATTATTATTCTTTTTTTATGCCAAAAAAAATTGTTTTCCTTACAATTAAATTTATTAATTATATACATTCTGTTCTTGCATGCCCTGTCTGTGGTAGAACATAAGGACTTTTATTTTTGTAATCTTATTAACTATGTTCTGGCAAATAAACTTTTTGAACAAGACCAAACACACGTCGTGGATACAAATAAGGCGATCTTATCGCTAAAGAACGATTTACAAACAGCATTAAGAACACATTTCTTTCTTACAGCTTACTAGAAAACGTGGAAAATGATAGTATTATAAAAGCGACGCTGAAGTGGACAAGCACATGCTGCTTGAAACACGAACAGAATAGACAAACACTCTTCAATAAGAACATTGCCACAGACTTGAAACGTTTGCTCAGTAAGAAGAACAAGAATGCTAAGGTAAATAATAGTGTGATGATGTGAGGAAACCTATGTGCTTTAATTTTACGACGCACAGTTCATCTAAATTACCAGAATGTAGCCTAGACTTGTATTATGATGTCTAGACAATGATATAGAATACAAGTATGCTTAGATCTTTAAAACTACGCAACGGATTTTGATGCGATTTTTTTTAATAGAAAACGTGGTTCAAGAGGAAGGTTTATATGTATATAATACATGCACAGTATCAGCATTACACCCGTGCGAGGCCGGGGCGGGTCGCTAGTATGATATATAAGAAACCCAACTCTGGCACCAGTCTCCACCCACAGACTATTCTATGTGAAATAGATTATTAAAAATTATGTATATGTACCAAATAGTTTGTGGTGGTGAAAATAACAACAATTTTTTTTTATTTGTGCTGCATTTCTTTTCCCTAAATCTGAATCTAATCTAGATCTAATCACCGTTTGCCAGTTCTTTGAAATTTTCTTAATCATTTGTCATGCCAAGGTAATAATACCCATGATGCAGATGAAAAATTCAAAATTAATTAAAATATAACGTGATTAAAAAAAATATTCATGTTTTCCATTAATTGGACAGTTAAAAGCTGATAATAAAAATGCTATAAATAATATCGTTGTTTTTCTGTTACAGTTACTCAGTGAAACATTACAAGTCATTAGAAAGTTGACCTTAGATGACGATGTTAGAGTTGAATTTGGTAAAGCGCACGATCACGCCAAGGAGTTGGGTGTACAAATGGTAGTGCCACTTACTAAATTATTAAAAGGTAAACAAACTGAACAACTTTCATAATGGGACCAACTTGACAGTGGCGTAGCGTGGGTTTCTACCGCCCGGGGCAAATACCGATTTTGCCGCCCCCTTATGTTTATGACAAGACCTACACAAAAAATTACGGAGCGAGCGAAGCGAGGTCGAAATTTTTTTGCCTATCTGTTCGGGTTGTGATCATACATCTTTTGGTTTATCCATGCAAAAATTGAAACATAGAGCGAGTAAAGCGAGCTTGACTTTTCTCCTCAATACGAATCTGTTAGAGCAAGAGCTTTTTACGTACAGAACATGTGCAAAATAACCTAAATAAAAGCAATTCGAGTGAAGTAAGCTCGAAATTTTTAACGTCTTAGCTGTGAACAGGCCTCAGTCAGGATCATAAATCAATTTATAGGTATTTTTCCCGAATTTGCCGCCCTGCCCCCCCCCCCCCCCCCCCCCTCTCCCTCGCTACGCTACTGCAACTTGACCAGAATGAGGAGTTTTCATAGTTCATTTATGTATAACAAAACAAACTAATATTTTCGGTGCTATTGCGTATTTATTGATAGTGAACGATTTATCCATTGGCAGCACCGTATGCAGATTTCCTCATGATGTTTTCCTTCAACGTTTGAGAGCAGTCGGTAATTACGTACATAAGTTAGAAAACTCATCGGTACAGTATATGGTATTTTGTCCGTGCAGATTCGAACCCGGACCTCAAAATTGAGTTTCCATACCGTAACGTGCCCGTCACCGACGCATAGTCATAGCAGTGGATGGATGGGTTATGTATCAGAAAGATATACAGGGTGAAATTGATATCATTGGCATCCTTTTAAACTAAGAGTCTACCCATCAAACTGAACAACTTTCACTATGGGAGCAAACCGATCGGAGCAAAAAAAAAATCTGCTGTTGCATACATTTGAGTCGAGTAGGCACAGACATTTAGTATGGGACAGCTATTTTTTTACTTGCTCTGATCGGTTTGCTCCCATAGTAAAAGTTGTTCAGTTTGATGGGTAGACTCTTAGTTTAAAAGGATGCTAATGATATCAATTTCACCCTGTAGTAACAAGGTCGATAAAAGGCTGATGATGATAGGGAATTTAATGTTTTTTGGTCCACAGAAAACACAAAACCGCCCGTAGTATCAGAACTGATGCTGACAATAGCGAGTGTACTAGTACGGAACGAGTTGTGTAAGATGGCGGCGGATAGCGACATAGATGTTCTGTTCACCGTGCTAGCCGACAACTACGATAATGTCGCGGTTGTGATGCAAGCTTACAAGCTGTTAGTACTTTGTAATATCCACTTTATTGACATAGTATTAAGGTATATTTTTAGTTACCCTTTTCCTGACTTTTCGGTGAAGGAAAAAGGAAACCTGCATGCTTCAATTTTGTTCATTACAAGTGACGACGGGCTCACTCCCCGTCACACTGGACAGAGTTTCGGTACTACTAGTGAAACGTGGATGTTCTGAAGTTTCAGAATATCTCTGACTACCCTCTCGGGTAATATAGTCGTGCGCATAATTGTGCTGTACAGGGCGTTACAGAAGTAAAAATAAAAATTGAAAACTTTTAAGGGGTGGTTTAGTTAGACCATCAAACTGAACAACTTTCACTATGGGACCAACATGGAAATCGCGAAAAAAATAATCTTTTGTCCCATACATTTAGCTCGAGTAGATCTGTAGTTTAGTATGGAACATCGCAAACGCACCGTATCATGGCGATTGTGCAAATCTCCTCATTTTGGGGGAGGCCAATGTCCAGCATTGGACGTCTATCGGCTGGTATGATGATGATGATGATTTTTTTTTTCGCGATTTCGATATTGGTCCCATAGTGAAAGTTGTTCAGTTTGATGGTCTTAACCACCCCCTTAAATGTTTATTTGTCTTTTTGTAACACCCTGTATATCCCCGTGTCCTCTCACTTTTATTCGTTAAAGAATTTCAATGTTAATAATGATCTCAAAGTGTGTAACTTTTATTTTTAATATACCAATTCTAAAATATTCGCTACATGTATAATGATTAGGTTAATTCTTCACTAAACGTTAAAGGACAACCGCCGCTCTCCCTTGAAAAAATACTTTAAAATGTATAGAAGTTTTGACTGAAGTCAAATGTGTAATAAATTATGAGGTTTTATAAAAAACGACTCAGATAGTATCATTTATTTTTATTTAACGAGTTATTTAATCATTTATTATTTATAAATTATAAAAAAGCAGCCACCCCAACATGGCTGTCAATGTTGTTTAGTAGGAGGAGGTAGGAGGTGTTGCAAGCACAATGTTTTTTT
Source organism: Agonopterix subpropinquella (assembly GCA_922987775.1). Taxonomy (NCBI): domain Eukaryota; kingdom Metazoa; phylum Arthropoda; class Insecta; order Lepidoptera; family Depressariidae; genus Agonopterix; species Agonopterix subpropinquella. The sequence goes on from OV277714.1 coordinate 3,053,970, forward strand.
TATATAAAAATGATAAAAATTAATAAATCATTATAAAATAAACTAATGCCTGCAGTTAGTTTCTAGTGTTCCATAGTCCATAATAAAAATAGAAGGACGGTTATACATTTTTGGGTATTATGTGCCAGATGTCCTTTGATTATTACTACACACATTATGTTTCCTAAATATATGGGGTCCTTCTTAATATGCTTACACTTTTTAAGGGAATGATCTGACCGTCAAAAAGGACAACATTCTCTATGGCACCAACATTGAAAACTTGAAAAAATAATCAGCTCTTCCATACAAAACCTACTCGTGCCAAATGTATGGGACAGCTGTTATTTTTTCGCGATTTCGATGTTGTTCCCATAGAAAATGTTGTTCAGATTGATGGTCTGAACATCCTCTTAAAAGTGTCTGAACTATAACCCCAAAGGTGCCATTCTATTAACACTCGTGTTTTAAATCTAAAAACCGCACAATTTCTCAGCAGATTGGAAATGTGATCTCAAAAACAGACACCTTTCATTGTCTATGTGCAAAGATTTCTTCTTCACTATTATTTCGTTCTCCAACAAAGACCTCTCATGAATCAACTCAGCCCTCAATTTCTCTGTTTCCAGCGACCTCCTTTGTAACAAACTCATACTTTGATTCAAATCCCTCACTTCCTCTATCAAACCTACTAAAGAACCTTCTCTGCAATTTTCTATATTAGGCCGACAATTTTTGGTATTCAGTCTCGTTTGCGCGACTTGTATCCTTTGAGATACCTTCAGCATTTCGTCGTGTAACGTCTCCAGAATATTTTCCGTCTCAACTATTTTCGCTAGCGTCAATCGTAACTGGTTCTCCAATTCGGTTTTTACCTGTTCCGTCCGCGCTATTCTTTCTGCCAAAGCTTTATTTACTTTGACGTCTTGTGTACGGAGATCTCTCGCGGTATTTATCAATACAGCTTCTACCTTTGCTCTCAATTGCTGAGAACGGTCTATAGCAGTTTTAAATTGATCCAGAGCGTTCACAGTATACTGTTCCCAAGACGGGACATTTGATTGTGCTTCTGATAACTTTGTAGCACCTGCGGAATCTTTCACGTTTTCAGATTTAGTTTCCAAATCAACGTTGTGACTTTCATATTTGAAAGCCAGATATTTGTTACTCCAATCGCTTTCAAGGCCGTGTTTTGCTTCTAAATTCATTCGCAATTGATACTCAATGTCCCTTAACATTTCTCTGTGTATTTTCTTAACGTTTTCTATTAAAGCTGCTTCGGAAAATAATTCTTCTTGCGGATCGTCGTACACAAGATCTGATTGCATCCTCCTAGTTCTATATTCCAGACACTCATCAGTAATGTACTCTGGTATCTTCAAAGTGTCCATAGCATTCTTCAACTGCTGCCTTTGTGCTTCCAAAACTGTTATTTCGGCGTCTATATCACGAATAGCTCTGTCTAATTCGGCTTTCCAATAGTTGATATGCCTCGCGCGATGTTTTAGCTGATCGGTGCTATCGCTGAAATCGTGGCAAGAAGTCTGATTTACCTTTATGATACAGTTTTTGGTTATAGAAGTGTTCTTGTCAGTTTTTCCGATGATATCCCCTTTTAGGACCCGTTGATTGTGTTCGTGCCAATGTGGCACCGTTGTTAATGCGTAGTTTCTTGGACCAAATGATAGGTAGTCACCGTTTTCGGCTGTAGACATCTTCGTTTGGTAAGAAAGTTAGTAATTTATAGAAAGTTAATAATATTTTAGTGGTGGTGTGGTGAGAAATATTGTGTGAAGAACGTTGTTCGTTTGGGATATTGATCAAATTGAAACCGGTTGCTATGTCAATGTTATTTTGTTAGATCAATTCTGTACAGAAACGCTACCAATACCAAATCAATATATGTTTTTCTATACTCTCTTATTGATGTAATTTAAACGGTTTGAAGTACATCGCGTACTTGCGCACTGTTATTCTACACTATTATGAAATTGTAACAGAAGTAAGTGCCACTGTACATTGAAGACATTTACAACAAAAAAGGTTACAAATACCAAATCACAGTGTTTTTTTTTGTCTGTCTAACCATCACGCAAAAACTGTCCAAGTTTTGATGATGACGGGAGTTAGTGCGGACGGAGTTGCGTGCAAAATCTAATATAATATGAATATAATCTAACCCATTACTTTTTAAATTGTTTACAGAATAACAGCTTTGGCGGGCAATGATGACGTCAAAAGAGAACTCGTCAGAAGTGGAATTGTACCCATAATAGTATCATTACTTTCCAGACATGCCGTAAGTATATCACATACATAGTTAACTAGCTAGTTTGTTATCAACATCATTAGTCTATCGTCGTTGCTGGCCATAAGCATCTCAGAGACCTGATTGCTATGAAATCGAAACCAAAATTACTCCAAACTAAGCCGTATGCTTTTGTGAAAGCTTCATTCTGATTGGTTCAGTAGTTTTTAAGTGACGCGTGGACAAACATACAGACAAAAAAAATCGTAATGCATTATATTCCACATCCTTTGGCCCCCAATAAAGTATTTTACGAACGTTACACAGCTCACAATTTTATCGTAAACATACAGGGTGAAATTGATATCATTAGCATCCTTTTAAACTAAGAGTCTACCCATCAATCTGAACAAATTTTACCATGGGAGCAAACCGATCGGAGCAACTAAAAAATCTGTTGCCCCATATTGAAGTGCAATGCCTACTTGACTCAAATTTATGCAACAGCTGATTTTTTTTTGCTCTAGTCGGTTTGCTCCCATAGTAAAAGTTGTTCAGTTTGATGGGTAGACCCTTAGTTTAAAAGGATGCCAATGATATCAATTTCATCCTGTAGATTTCTACAACTTTTTTCGCAGAGCAACGCAGCAGCGGTCGCGTTAAACTTCAAATGTATAGCGGCGTTAACACTAAGAGAGTCCGACCACGCCAAACAGTTCCTCGAGACCGGCGCGCCCGAGGCGGTCGTAGAATGTATGAAGATACACCCTGATAACGACAGTGTGCAGGTTAGTTGCGTCTCTATTGCCATACGTGTAAGGGCTAATTTCACATTCAAGACTGAAAAGACATAGTCTCCCTAATCTACAAGATAAAGATAAAAAATAGCTTGTTAGCGAAAACTAATTCTGAGGGCCTGTTTCACCACTTCTGGATGAGTTCTTAATAGCTAATCTGACAAATCGTTCAGATAAGCTACGAACTGCGAACGCGAACTGTGAACTTAAGTTTTAAGTTAACTTAAGGGGCTATGTAAAAAAAATAGGATTCTTCAAAGCTCATGAAGTACTAACAGTAGGAGAATGATTTGCGAATATGTGTAAATTGAACATATAATTGAAGTTTTGATTAGAGCCAAAACACGATTAAGACAAATTTTCTCGATAGAAAAACAAGCCAAAGTAGCCTCCGTTTTTGTCTGTAAACGCTTGTAACTGCTAAACTGTGAATAATAGAAACATGAGACTTGATTTAAAACAAATAGATTGCTATTATCTAAGTTTCGATTAGAGCAGAATTGAACTTACATAAATAGTACAATTACAATTAAATAAAGTTTGTTTTTTCGCTTAATTCGTTCCAGGCGCGCGCGCCGCCCCATCTCTTTCTCTCGCATCTGGCAGTAATATAAGCTATCACATGCCCGTTTCGCTTAAATTATTTTTCGACATAGGCCCTTAAGAAGTGATGATTCAGGCCTTTAGAGCCGGCGCACACCTGGCGAAGCGCAGCGCAGATAATTTTTCACTGCCAAACCATTCTCAACTTTGCTTGCGTTAAAATAACATCGATAATCAATTTAACACAAGTTTAACACAACTTTCGCCTCAAGTGGCTTTGATGCTGTCGGGGACTAGTACCTAGTTGTGTTTATTTATTTTCGATGTTTGTTCAACGAAAGCAAAGTCTAATGGTTTGTTAGTGAAAAATGCTCTGCGCTGCGCTTCGCTAGGTGTAGCGAATGAATTAGTAAATTACGCGTGCAATGCTTTTCCGCGAAAAGCGAAATCTGCGGAGTGTATACAGAGAGCCTCAAAAATTCAACGTCAAGCCGAAAACAGGATATAGAAATTCCAATATCTCGAATACGATCAAACTTGGGTGTTTTTTTGTATTTTTCCATAAACTGGCCTATCTCCTGTTTTCGGCTTGACGTTGAGTTTATGGACACCCTGTATACGTAATTATGTAAATTGTTCTCACTCGCACTCACTCAGTAACGCACATGCTTACCTCTTCTTGTCAGTTTTTCCCAAATGTATGAAGTGACAGCAAACAGTGACAGTCCGGGGTGTAGCAATAATACCTAGGACAAAGGCTCCAACATTCCTTTTACTTAATCACTTTTGAATCTGCCATTTTCGAATCGTTTATTGTGTATCTCGTTTTGTATTAGCGATCGTAAACTCTGATTATTAAATTGCACATACATATTTTACAGAAAAACGCATGCTGGGCGATCCGCAATATGGTCGCTAGATGCAAAGAGTTCAACTCAAAATTCCACGAGCTGGGTGTAGAAGCGTTACTGCATTCGGCTCACGATAAGTTCGCTTCGGAGTTCGGCTTCGACATCAGGTCAGCGCTGCGTGACCTGGACTGCGAGGTTCAGTTGGAAGAACAGTGGACGGGGAAGGGTGTTCAGATGGGCAACGATGATTAGGAGCTTTATGGAGGATCTTGCCGGAAAACCAATTTTTTTAAACCATTCGCAGCCCATGTAGTCAACGGCAAACTCACCTGAGGCACCTGCAACTACTACAGGGTGAAATTAATATCACTGGCATCCTTTTAAACTAAGAGTCTACCCATCAAACTGAACAAATTTAAATATGGGTGCAAAACGATCGTAGCAAAAAACAGCTGTTTTGAGTCGAGCAGGCATTGCAGTTTAGTACGGAAGAGCGTAAAATCGTGTAAATAAATGCAATGCAAGTAAAGCTTGACCAGAAAAAAAAACCTGGTTTGGTAGCGTTGCAAGCTGCAATCGACTAGATAACCTTTAATGTCAGTGTTCCAAGTACAAAAATTCGTTCCAATGATTTTCCGCAACATGGTGAGGTTTTTTGTTTTTCGTAGGTAAAACGTACTTCTGGGAATTCCCAGATGTACCTTTTGATAGTTCCTAGTTTTGTTCCAGTTCCAGTTCAGGCCATTAGTACCTTCAGAGGAACTGTCAAAAGGCACTTCTGGGAATTCCCAGAAGTACCTTTTGACAGTTCCTAGTTTAGTTCCAGTTCCAGTTTAGGCCATTAGTACCTTCAGAGGAACTGTCAAAAGGTACTTCTGGGAATTTCCAGAAGTACCTTTTGACAGTTCCTCTCTGGGAATTCCCAGAAGTACCTTTGGACAGTTCCTCTGAAGGTACTAATGGGACATTTCATTGTTCAGGAGTACGGCTCCTTTAAGGCCAGCACACAACATTTTTCACTGCCAAACCATTATAGACTTTACTTGCGTTCGAAAAATCGAAAATAAATTACCTAACTTTCGTCTCGCTCGCTTCGATGCTCTTGGTGACTAGTCGTTGATTTTCGATATTATTTCAAAGCAGGCAAAGTCGATAATTGTTTGGCAAGGAAAAATTTCAAGTTAATCCTCCATTAAATCTCTTGCTGTCGCTTTTTGTCTTGTTGATGTAGTAAAAGCAAGCCAGAGATTTAATTGAGGATTCGACTTTAATGAGCGTTTCTGCAACTGAGTGTGAGCCTATCAGACCTTAGTGTCTTCATGGTCTAAAGACTAAAGTGTTAACCTAATAAATACATTATAAATCTAATCACTTCATCGATATAACATTAACACTTTCACAAGTTTATGGTTATTTTAGTTAGTGCATGGACAGAGCTTTACATTCCTAAAGTTTTTTGTTATTTAGCGCTCTCACAGACGAGCGACACTTTACGGTCGCCGGGTGTCCTTAAAATGTATGAGCGCGACGCTCTGCGACCCACCGTGACAGCAAACTGTAGCTAGTCTGTAAGAGCCCTTAAGGGTTCAACCTCATCCTGGCAGCACCGCATCGACTTTTTCCATCGCTCCATCCTTTTCTGTCAATCAGGGACGTCATTTGCTAGAGCAAATAAGGTAGACGGAACACGATCGCGCGCGGCAGTGCTGCGGCGTGCGGCGACGTTACGAAAAAATGCGATGCCGTGCTGCCAGATGAGCCGTATTAATCAAATTTTAGAGCTTTTTTAAGAAATAAAAAGTATTACTAGTAGGTCATTAATATTATTTATAATTATAACCTATAATTGTAACAATATTACGGAGAGAAAGAGAAAGATCCCTTTTTTTAGCTATGTTTTTAATACTCTCTCTAGATTGGTACCTAACTTTATAAATATTAATAAAACTGCAATGTTTTTGTAAAAAACTTATTTATTGATTGCAATAAATCTTTTTTAAAATAACACTGTTTTTCATTATCTATTAAAATTTAACCATTCATTATGAAACACAAATTATTAGCGAATTGTAATTTTTAAAATATTGTAATTGTTAAAAGAAATTTAAAAAATCAAATAAAGGAAATTCGCGACAAAATTTCGACATTCCATTATAATTTTGTAGCGCTTTTATAAACATCCAGGGGCTATAACAGCGCTTTAAAATTGTATGCCTTTTCTTATAAACAAGATGAAATTGTTCGGCCAGATGAATTGGGCGTTCAAACGCTCTTAAAATATACACAATATACCCACCTACTAGTCCGAGATCCGACCGTAAAATTACCTATTTCTTTTTTGAACGAAATTAGATTCTAGTTTAGAAGTTGCCAAGTTGCCTAGAAAAATCTTGCCGCAAGTACCTTTTCCATTATGATTTTTAGTATAACTTTTTCCACCTATCTGTTTGGGAAGTAAGGAAAGTCTGCCGCAACTAAGGTTGCCAGGTTCAAAAATGACTTCTTTGAACCTGGAAGATTGAGAGGTGGCAATGGCAACACTAGTTTTACCAGTACTTTAGATCAGTCTCCTTCCGATGGCACCTCATTTACTTCCCAAACAGATACGTGGAAAAAGATATACCAAAAATCATGGAAAAGGTACTTGCGGCAAGATTTTTCTAGGTAAACAATAGCCCCGATTCGGACTGTGCCACGACTTAACTTAATTAAATTTATTCCTGTCACTTTCTAAAATAAGATTAAGAAAAGAGACAGAAAACCAACTAAGAAAAAAAAAAGAAAGAAAATAAGATGCCATCATAATGTACGCCATCTTATTTAGGGCGTTTTTGGGCGTGTAACGTCACTTTGACAGCACTAAAGTCAGCTGTTGGTTTTCTGTATCTTTTCTTAATCTTATTTTAGAAAGTGACAGGAATACATTTAATTAAGTTAAGTCGTGGCACAGTCCGAATCGGGGCCAATAATACACTAAGATCACATTTCGTTCAAAAAAGAAATAGGTGCATAATTTTACGGTCGTATCACGGTCTATACACTTACGTTATGTAGTTTACAAGTAATAATTATTGTTTAAAACCTAATTTGTACCATAATATCAAGGTGGGAAATCAGAAGATAAGTCTCACACCGACTCATTAGCGAGTTCTCCCTCAATTTCACTTGATAGTGTGAGAGACCCTTGCCCTGCATTGAATCTACAACCCGGTCACATTATGGGTGGAACCTCACCTGGCAGCAGGCATGGAATCGCATTTTTTGATGCTACATCCTTTTCTGTCGCTCTGGAACGTAATTTGCTACAGTGAGAAAGATAGTGGGAATGCGACCGCATGCGGCAGCACCGGTGCTACGACCTTTCCCGTTCTAGCCACTGACGTTCCAGAGCGACAGAAAAGGATAGAGCGTGAAAAAATGCGGTGAGGTGCCAGTTGAGTTGTTTACTGGAAGAAATCTCTTTTGAGATAAGCTCGCCCTTTGTAATTGTCTATTATGTTGTTTTCATGTATATTTCCTTGTGTACAATAAAGTGTAGTAATTTAAAAAAATTCGGCTCAACTCTATCTGTGCACCTGCGGCCATAGCATAATGTTTGCGATAAGGCAATTCAAGAGCAAATAGAAAGAGAGCTAAGGCGCGATAGCGCTTTATCACGCTGCCATGCTACGGTCGCTAGCGTCGATATATCGGCGCTCTCTGGTTCGGTGTGAAACCCTGTGTACAAAATTACACAGGGTGTAACAAAACACCCTAGTAAGGGTTGAACCTCATCTGGCAGCACCGCATTGCCTTTTTCCGTCGCTCCATCCTTTTCTGTCACTCAGGAACGTCATTTGCTAGAGCAAATAAGACAGACGGAACGCGACAGCACCAAAGAAAATATACACTACCGCGAAACAGCACGCCGCAGCACCGCCGCGCGCGATTGCGTTCCGTCTATCTTATTTGCTCTAGCAAATGACGATCCTGAGTGACAGAAAAGGATGGAGCGACGGAAAAAACGCACGAAGAAGTTTGCTTCTTCTTTTATAATTCGCACGGCTAAGGAGTGGAACGCACTGCCTGCGGACCTGTTCCCTGAGCAATACAACCTGGGCCTCTTCAAGGCAAGAGTGAATAGGCATCTTTCTAGGTAAGCATGCTACATCTTCGGCCTCATCATCACTCAACATCAGGTGAGATTGGGGTCAAATGCTTACCTATCACATAAAAAAAAAAAAAGACGATTCGGTGCTGCCAGATGAGGTTCAACCCTAATACTTAAGGGGATGCTTCAGACCATTAACTGAGCAACTTTCGCTATGGAGCCAACTTCGAAATCGCGAAAAAAACAACTGAAACACCCCCCTTAAGTATTACTAGGGTGTTTTGTTACACCCTGGTAGAGACTCGTATCGGGAACGAAGATGCTAACCGTACTGACGCGATTATTAAGTCCGTGCTGACGCGACGAGGGAAGCTAGGCGCATCGCATTCCAGCGAGGTGCAGAGATAATGGGATCGGGTTAAAAAGCCCAGTATAAAAACTCGGTATAACTATGTAAACTCTTAGGTACAATGGCCTCGATTCGGACTGTGACACGACTTAACTAACTAAACTTATCCCTGTCACTTTCTAAAATAAGATTAAGAAAAGAGACAGAAAACCAACAGCTGACTTTAGTGCTGTCAAAGTGACGTTAAACGCCCAAAAACGCTTTACATAAGATGGCGTACATTATGATGGCATCTTATTTTGCGCATTTAACGTCACTTTGACAGCACTAAAGTCAGCTGTTGGTTTTCTGTCTCTTTTCTTAATCTTATTTTAGAAAGTGACAGGAATACATTTAGTTTAGTTAAGTCGTGGTACACTCCGAATCGAGGCCAATGTGATGTTTATTTAATACGAATTGTAATCAAAGTGGTATATAGTTTCTATTGGTCCAAGAGCCCGTAATGATCTTCGTTATTTTATAAAAGCTGAAAGTTTCTCAGCGCATGCTCCCAAACATAGGCATCAATGATGGGCAACTATGAAGTTTGAGTCATGGTTGCTTTGGCAGGTAGCTGGTAAAATTGTTTGGCCAGGAGCAATGACGTTTTACAAATAGACACGTCATACGCTTACATCACTGCACTATAAAATGGCGCGATATAGTGACATGTAGCCCGTACACTAGTCGGCGCGTGACTATGAGAAAGCCGGGCAATTACCTTAGTTTTTTGTTGCCATTTTGAAGCGCGGGCAACGGATCTACATATAAAAATATCTTAGGCCAGGGGTTGAAGTATCAAAGCTGTCGGGCTACTGAGGAAACATCTTCTAATAGTTACCCAAGTAGCATGTACAAAATTCAGCTTTTACACTCTAAAAACGTTAGTATATTTACAATTGATTAATATTAGTTGCCCACCATTCCTACCTGTGCTGGGAGCATGCGCTGAAAAACTTTCATCTTTTATAAAATTACGAAGGTCTGCACTGGTAGCATGCCAACCCGCGATAGCCGTGATACGGTTTTATCACGTCTTTTATCTCGTTCGTTCGCGCGCGAAAGAACGGGATAAAAGACGTGATAAAGCCGTATCACGGCTATCGCGGGTTGGCATGTTACCAGCACTGATCGTCACGAGCTCTTGTGACGTTATTTGCGACCCGTGTATTCGCGATAACGTAAAATACCTTTGACAAAACTGGTTTTAACCGTAATTATTAAAAATTCTTAATCCTACTCATAGTTTTGGCATAATTGCAAAAATACTACGTATTTAAAAAGAAACTGACAATAACATTTGTAATTTTAATTAAGGTACCATTTAGGTACACGATTAACTCCTCCACACCGAAGTTTAAGTTGTTTGGTTTATTTCAGTTAAAAACTTTTGCGTATCAACGTTTACATTAAAGAATATTCCTAAACATTTTAAATATCTGAGAATGTTTATAAAACATTACGAAACATTTCTTTGTGTTTTCTGAAGCAGTAAACCTGGGGCCCCATCGACTTTCACAATACACGTAGACGGAATTAATAAAAGTAATATTTTATATATGGAAAAATGGTTTAGAAAATCAAGATGTCGCGTTTTATACATAACATTTGCAATTTATAATATAATTACGAAGATATAAAGCTTTGAAAATTTTGACTTTGAGGGGTCAATTTTATACAAAACTTTGACGCACAATACGCGTAGACGGTATTAATATAAGTAACTTTGTATACAGGGTGTAACAAAACACCCTAGTAATACTTAAGGGGGTGACCCAACGTCGAGAAAAAATAAAAAAAATCTGCCGTCCCATACATTTGAGTCGAGACGGTACTGCAGTTTTGTATGAAAGAGCAGATTTTTTTTTCTCGATTTCGATGTTGGCTCTATAGTGAAAGTTGTTCAGTTTGATGGTCTGAAGCACCCCCTTAAGTATTACTAGGGTGTTTTGTTACACCCTGTATATGGAAAAGTAGTTTAGAAAATCTAGATGTCGCGTATCAAATAACATTTGCAATTTATAATATAATTACGAAGATATAAAGCTTTGAAAATTTTGGATGAAAAATGTCGATTCAGCTGCTATTTGGTATCGCGCTAAACTTGATTTATTTACTGTGTGATTGACAGTGGCGATCGAGTTTCAAATCAAAATGCTTGTCTCAAAATTATTAACGCGATATCGAATGCGCAAAATGTTTTCAATCGGTAGTTCAGTGACGATTGAGTGGACATTTATTTAGCGCAATCGGCCCCTGTGTTTGTTTGACAACACGCAAGCCTGCCTCCGTGGTCTAATGGTTAAGAGCATTGGCTCTCGACACGGAGGTCGTGGGTTCGATTCCCACGGGGGACACCTAGTGATATCTCACTTTGTGCGTTTTTCCCCAGTTGGTTAGGACATTGCAGGCTGAATCACCTGATTGTCTGAAAAGAAAAATGATTCCGTGCTTCGGATGGCACGTTAAGCCGTTGGTCCCGGCTACTATCTCTGGTGGTAGTCGTTACATAAAAACCACGTCAGAGGCCGTAAGGCGGTCTGAAAAAACTCTGACACCAGGGCTCCGCCCACACGATAAGAAGAAGAACACGCAAGAAATGTTTATTGCTTTATTTTAAAAAAACGCAAAGAAATGTTTAATGTTTACTTGGTTTTTATTTTGACAGTAATTTTCTTAACTTCGGCATGGGAGCATAATTAAAAACATAACCTTCCTTTTGGCTTCGCCGCAGTCGGGTAAAAACTTAAAAAAACACTTAAATTAAAATTGTAATCTCAAACAGGTAATTAAAGAGAGCTCATGAATACTAATAAAAACACAATAAAATTGAATGAATGTAAGACTAAAAGTACAAACATTTAAAAAAAGCTTACGTACCTAAACATTCGTGGTATGTTTATGATACGACATCACATCGAGTTTGCTTTGGACTATCGCATGGCGACAAAGTATAGCTTTTTTTTAAATCAAAATCTTATCGTTTTAGCAAACCAAACTCATCTAAAAGACTCGTAACAAGGGGGATCATTTTCAGAAACACAGTACTGTGTATGAACATAATTTTGCGATGTAAATTACGCGGGCAATGCTTTTTTATACAGGGTGTAACAAAACACCCTAGTAATACTTAAGGGGGTGCTTCAGACCATCAATCTGAACAAGTTTTACTATGGAGCCAACGTCGAGAAAAAATAAAAAAAATGTGCCGTCCCATACATTTGAGTCGAGGCGGTACTGCAGTTTTGTATGAATGCGGTTGCGGTTTTTTTCGCGATTTCGATGTTGGCTCCATAGTGAAAGTTGTTCAGTTTGATGGTCTGAAGCACCCCCTTAAGTATTACAAGGGTGTTTTGTTACACCCTGTATACCGGCGGCCACAATTATCGGCGCTATTTTTTTTTTCAAGTAATTTCCGTAATTATAAGAGCCATATTTTACACAAGCGATTTCGCAAGATAGTGAAAATTCTGTGGTAAAGAGAACTTTGTGAAACGGACCCTGGTGTCTTTTAGGTTAATTTGTTTATGCTCAAAACCAATGACACATTGTCAATATTACAATAATGTTGACTATGTCCTTGGTGGACTAATGCCCAAACACCCTTCCTGAGGGTATGCCTGTGCCCTGCAGTGGGACGTTTACAGGCTGATGATGACTATGTCATATAAGAATGTACCTTCTGAACACATTGACAATATTACAATAATGATGACTTTGTCCGTTAAGAATGTGCCTTCTCAACACATTGACAATATTACAATCATGGTGACCAGGAGTACGATTTTTGAATCTCATTCGCTGAGTTCAGCAGTTGAAAATGTCAAAATTACTGTGGAGATACGCATCTTTCTACTGCTGATTTGACTTTCAAAAATTGCACTCCTGAAGTATGAAATTTGAAAGTTATATCAGCAGTAGAAAGATGCATACTCAGCGAATGAGATTCAAAAATAGCACTCTATGTCATGAGAATGTGCCTTCTTAACACATTGACAACATTACATAGGAACGTGCCTTCTCAACACATTAACAATATTACAACAATGATGACTATGTCATATCGAATGTGCCTTCTCAACGCATTGACAATATTACAATAATAATGACTGACCTATAAGAATGTGCCTTCTGAACACATTGACAATATTACAACAATGATGACTATGTCATATAGGAATGTGCCTTCTCAACACATCGACAATATTACAATAATGATGAATATGTCATATAAGAATGTGCCTTCTTAACACATTGACAATATTACAACAATGATCACTATGTCATACAGAATGTGCCTTCTCAACGCATTGACAATATTACAATAATGATGATGACTATGTCATAAGAAAGTGCATTCTCAACACATTGACAATATTACTATCAGTTTAAAATAACAATGTGCATGACCTCGCCTGCAAATGTGGCGTCACTCAATCACACGAACTTCACTCGAGTCATTCAAATGATTATTTCCTTTACATAGAGTCTATATTTCTTTACAACCGAGTGAAGTTATATTCAAGGTCATGCACATTGTTATTTTAAACTGATAGTACAACAATGATGACTATGTCAAAACATAAGAATGTGCCTTCTCAACACATTGACAATATTACAGTAATGATGGCTATGTCCTATAAGAATGTGCCTTCTCAAGGAAGGTATCGTAGTTCCACTTGCGGTAGTTCATAATCTTCTTGCCGTTCATGATGGTGTGCACCATTATCTTTGTATTGTATTCCAGGTTAGTTAGGAGCTGAGAAAAATATAAAATAAAGAGTGAAAAAAAAAATTTGGTTGATCTTGTGCTGTAATAAAAATACGGAAATAGTCTACAGTCAAAATTACTTTGAATCTATAACAAGAAATGGTTGGATTGATGATAGGTCAAGAAGTAAGAGATACTCTAAATTAACTAAGGGTCGTTCATATTCATATACAAAAAACAAACAAAAAAAATACAGGTACTGAAGTTTTGTATGATCAGACCATCAAACAAAACAACTATACTCAATACCTCCGTCTCCCTTTCATCTGCGGGGGACGAGACGCAGGCTGGGTTTCCACCCTTATGTCGTTGACCTACCAGCAATTCGCACGAAGAAGTTTGCTTCTTCTTTTATAATGCGCACGGCTAAGGAGTGGAACGCACTGCCTGCGGACCTGTTCCCTGAGCAATACAACCTGGGCCTCTTCAAGGCAAGAGTGAATAGGCATCTTTCTAGGTAAGCATGCTACATCTTCGGCCTCATCATCACTCAACATCAGGTGAGATTGGGGTCAAATGTTTACCTATCGAACATAAAAAAAAAAAAAAAAAAAAACTTTCTCAATGAGACATAAACATAAAAAAACTGTTTTATTCAAAATCTGCGTCGGATTCCGTGACATGATTTTATTTACTTTTCCAGCCGAATTACTATCTCCTTAGCCATGTTATACGCATGTTGAACTACGTTGTTTTTCTTTTTAAACTAGCGGTCAGAAAATCCACCATTCCATATTTTATAGTCTACTCCCACTGTTCTCTTAAAAGGACAATCGCAATATAGCATATTTATTTATTTATTTCCTTTTTGGATAACTTACAGCTAAATTATACACAGACAAATTGATGGTGAGATGCTGACATGAAGTTCCCAGATTTAGAATATCTCTCGCTATCCTCGGGGAACACAGGGTGTGAGGAAAAGTATCCTAAAGGAGCAAATTGGTAGCCGACCGCATGAGGCGTGCGGTCGCGACGACACCTCGCGGCGACGTGTCGCCGCGACACGTCGCTGCGGTCGTGAATTGGAAGCCGACCGCACGCCGCAACTGCACGCCGCAGCTACAGACAGTATTGCCAACTTAGGGTATTTTTTGGGGTAATAATTTTCAGTAGGATTTAAGATTTAGAATGATGCTTTATATCTACTATGCCGTAACTTGAGCTCTAATAAAGGGTGAATAGAAAAGATTTTCGTAAAAACGAATAAGTAGAAAAAATTTCCGTAAAAAGTAAAAACATGTTTTTTTTATTTGTTTCCCAAAATTATCATCTCGTATTTATTATATCTAGTATTTAAACACTGTTTTACCAAATACCAAACGCCAGTATGATTTATTGTTGGAATTTAACGGAAAATGTGGTTGAAAATAAAAATTTGTATGAATTATCGTGTTATACCCGACTTTTATGTTCTATCGCATGCCACTCCAAAATATCGTGAATCTAAGATAATTATCGCATGCTGGCAGCACTCGGCGACACTACTGGTCTGCGGTCGAGCGTCAGTGAAGCTCGACCGCACCGCAGTGAAGTCGAGCAGCGTGTCGCCGGCTGCGCAGGGTATTTCATAGAATTACATACAAACCAGTAGTGTCGTCGCGACATGCGGTTGCGGCGTGCGGCGTGCGGTCGCCTGTCAACCGCCACCTTTAACCTTTGAACCACATACTCTACCCATCAAACTGAACAACTTTTACTATGGGAGCAAACCTGTCAGCGCAAAAGAAAATCTGCTGTTCAATACTAAACTACAATGGCCTCGATTCGGAGTGTACCACGACTAAACTAAACTAAATGTATTTCTGTCACTTTCTAAAATAAGATTAAGAAAAGAGACAGAAAACCAACAGCTGACTTTAGTGCTGTCAAAGTGACGTTAAATGCGCAAAATAAGATGCCATCATAATGTACGCCATCTTATTTAAGTCGTTTTTGGGCGTTTAACGTCACTTTGACAGCACTAAAGTCAGCTGTTGGTTTTCTGTCTCTTTTCTTAATCTTATTTTAGAAAGTGACAGGAATACATTTAGTTTAGTTTAGTCGTGGTACACTCCGAATCGAGGCCAATGCCTACTCGACTAAAATGTAGGTATTTTTTGTTCTGACGTGTTTGCTTCTATAGAAGTTGTTCAGTTTGATGGGTAGAGTATGTGGTTTAAACGTTAATGATACTTATTTCTTACACACTGAATAGTCGTGAACATAATAAAGCCATGCTTAACTGTTGTAAAACAACATCTACTTACTTTGGGCGTCAACAAGAAGTACTGAGCGTTGTCACACTCGGTGGTAACTTTGACGAGCAACTGGAACATTTTGCGTTCGTTTATAGGATCCATGCCCTGGTTTATTTCGTCGACGCATCTGTAATAGAAGTTATTGGATTTATCGTGTGCCTAACAAACCTAAAAAGGCATTTAGTTTTAAAAGGTTTATTGATCGCAGACGTCTTCTATTCTACCAATGGCATGTTTATAGGCTGATGATAATGAATTCATTATTTTAGACGTCCACTGCTGGACATAGGGCTCCCCCAAGGATAGCTTCTGCCGCCACTCTTGGTCCTGCGCTGCCCTCATCCAACGTGTTCCCGCCGCCTTCACCAGGTCGTCGGTCCACCTTGTGGCGGCCTACCCACGCTTCGTATTCCGCATTTTGAGAACTCTTCGGCCACATCGGCAATCAGTTTTGCGAGCAATGTGCCCCGCCCATTGCCTGTTTAGTCTAGCAATTCTTTGGGCTATGTCAGCTACTCTGATTCTCCTGCGAATCTCTTTATTTCTGATTCGATCTCGCAGAGAAATTCCGAGAGCTAAACTATAGAAGAATAACATACCTGAAAGGCACAGTAGTTAGCTGCTGTAAGGCCATTAGATACAGAGCGGTGGATAGAGCTCGTTCTCCTCCTGACTGCGCGTGTCTGTTCAGCTGCTGTAACTGTTACTACCATCGCTTGTTACACCCTATAGAAGACTAACTCACCTGAAGGCACAGTAGTTAGTCGCTGTAAGACCATCAGGTACAAAGCAGTGACTGCGCGTGTCTGGTCAGCTGCCGTAACTGTCCCGACGAACCTAGATCGATATCCCTATTATCTTCACACTCTGTAGAACAGTAACTCACCTGAAAGGCACAGTGGTTAGTCGCTGTAAGGCCATCAGGTACAGAGCAGTAGACAGAGCTCGTTCTCCTCCTGACTGCGCGTGTCTGGTCAGCTGCTGCAACTGCTCCGAAGCACGGAACCGCACCAGGATCGATATGCCGTATTTGTCGTAGTCTTCCTGTTAATGTAGATAAGCAAGACTTGATTAAAACAAATAAAACTCGACGTACACAATTTATAAAATTTGTTTCTGTACACTTCTTCTTATCGTGTAGGCAGCAAGTCCTGGTGTCAGAGTTTTTTCAGACCGCCTTACAGCCTCTGACGTGGTTTTTATGTAACGACTACTACCACCAGAGATAGTAGCCGGGACTAACGGCTTAACGTGCCATCCGAAGCACGGAATTATCTTCCTTTTTAGACAATCAGGTATATATAGCCTGCAATGTCCTAACGAACTGGGGAAAAACGCACATAGTGACATATCACTAGGTGTCCCCCGTGGGAATCGAACCCACGACCTCCGTGTCGATAGCACAATGCTCTTAACCATTAGACCACGGAGGCAGGCAATATACAACCTGTTAATGAATTAACGCAAAACCTCATACACCCCAACTGATTTATAACAAAATGATTAGATTGCAACAATAATTTCATTATTTTGATTGTTAAAATTTAAAGTTATTCGCATTTTAAGTTTTCAGGCAAAAATGATTTGTTATCATTTCAGCACTGAAAGAAAGCGCTAACGTACTTATGGATACATTTTTATAATCTTGTTTTGGTAGTAAATAGGGTGAGTATGCCCGTGCGGTGGGTTGTCATCGGGTTCAGTAAATTTTAAATTTTGCAAAAAAATTATTTAATATTTTGAAAAAAATTACTTATGTTGAAACCATGATAATTCGATTCTGCTCTCGATTCTAAACAAACTACTTTCTAGTTTTGCGTTAATTCACTAACACGTTGTATAATTTGAATTATATTAGATTGATAATAGATTATTATTCAGTTCAAATTATATATTTGAACTGAATATGTATGGTTCTTGACAAAGGTAATAAAGTACAACTTACATCGCTGCCTGCCTTTTCGAGTTTGATTTCACCGGCGCAGTCTAGCTTCGCGAACATATCTCCGAACTGCTTGTCTATGTCCCGGAGTAGTTGCTCGAGTGGCGGCAGCCATTTAGCACTGTCAGAAAACATCTCGATTGTACAAAGATACAAGATAGTATTAGTAAACTAAATAACTTATACCATACTCGTGACTTAAGTCTATTAATGCACGGTGATTATCACTGTACTTTACGACTACTTAAGTCCACGTATCGTATCGTAATGTATTATTAATAAGCTTTTTAGGGTACCGTATCTAAACTGGTAACGAGTTGAAATTTTCACACAATATGTGTAATTATGACGGATTTACTAACAAATAATAAAAAAAATAGACGTTAAGGGGTGTCCCCTCTCCACACAAGAAACTAGATTTTTGTTTGTTTTTGGTCTACAAGCGTCAAACTAGATGTGATAATAGTGCAAACTCTACAGTAAAACATCAAATAATAAAAACCGGCCAAGTATGAGCAAATACATATGCTTTTGGTATTAAATTATTTACCTGAGTTGTGTCAGCTTTTTGGACAGTTGTTTGTTCGTATCGCTCGAGCTGTTAACTTCTGATCTCAGTTTCGCGATCATTTTCTCTCTTTCTTCGTATTCTTTTATTACCTGTAAATAAATAAATATAAATAAAAATTCTTTATTTCAGATACTTATTACAATCCATATTGATGTTAGTAACACACTTAAATAACTATGTTAGTACACATACTTAAGTGCAGACCGACCCAGTGCTTAATGAAGCTACTGTCGTATCTACTTGCGACCATGTTCAGAATGCTGTTGGTGCTGGCGCGAACCCTCTGCAGTGCGGCGGCACAGCGTTTGCGGAGCGTGGCGCGTGGTGGGAAACCCATCGACATGAGCGTCCGCGAACATGCCTGACGCACTGCAGAAGCGCGGCAGCCCCAGCAGCATCCTGAAGGCGTTATTATATTGGGTGCGCAGGGCCCTCAGAGATGCCTGGCGATATGCAGTCCACAGATTACAGGTGTACATGGATGTGCAGTACGCTCTAAACAATGTTATTTTTACATGCGCTGAGCAATGCCTGAATCTGTGGACTATCATATTGGCCCTGACTGCAAGCGCCCTGCGTTCCCTTTCTATGTCTGCATCATCGTGCAGGTCTTCTGTCACTATGTGTCCCAGGTATTTGAACTGTGACACTCTTTTAAGAGGTGTTCCATTCAGAGCCAAAACAGGTATGTCTGATGGACACTTCTTACCGGACTTAAAAAGCATGAATTCACTTTTGGTTGTATTATATTTCAATCCATGTCTAGATGCATACGCCTCACAAACACTTATCAGTTTCCTGAGGCCACCGATCGACGGGCTGAGCAGCACCATGTCGTCTGCATAACTTATATTATTGACACAGGTACCGTCGATGTGACAGCCGACATGCATGCTGCTGAGCTCAGCGATCAGCTCTTTTACATAGAGATTAAAAAGGGTGGGAGACGTAAGCCCACCTTGTCTTACACCTCATTTCAGACCATATGATTCTGACACTACATTTCCCCACTTGACTAAATTTACCTGACTAGAGTACCAATACTTTAAGATTTGTGTCAGCTCACTAGGGAATTTACATTCTTCTAGTTTATCCCATAACATGTTATACTGGACTAGATCGAAGGCCTTAGATAAATTTAAGAAACAAGCATAAACCGGAGTTTGCCTAGCCGTATAGTATTCCAGTATGCTTCAGACTTAGTACAGCACTCTCTGTTGAGAGCCCCGATCTGAAGCCAAACTGGGCATCATGCAATTTGACATAATTAGTCAGTTCATTATTAATAAGGCTATCAAAAATCTTTGCTACAGTAAAATGCAGTACAGTAAAATGTTACGTTAGTTAATTATCACAGTTAAAATGCTACAGAACTTTACTCTTTAAGCCTACTGACTATTTAGAGCAAAATAAGTTCTATACTATAAAGTCTAACAAAATTTGCTGAACCCGGGGCGGAAGTCTTCGATCAGTGTGTGTTGCCAGTTATGACATATGGAACAGAGACATGGTCGCTCACCCAAATCAAGGCTTCATAAAAAGGCTGAAAGTCACCCAAAAGGCAATGGGAGGGCTATGCTCGCTTTCCCTGTGAGATCGAATCAGAAATGAAGAGATCCGCAGAAGAACCAGAGTAGCTGACATAGCCCAAAGAATATCTAACTAAAGTGGCAGTTGGCGGGGCACATTGCTCGCAGAACTGATGGCCAATGGGGCCGAAAAGTTATAGAGAGGCGACCGCGTACCGGAAAGCGCAGCGTGGGTAGACAGTGAGCCCCCACACGGTGGACCGACGACCTGGTGAAGGCGGCGGGAACCCGTTGGATGAGGGCAGCGCAGGACCGGCATGAGGGCAGCGCAGGACCGGCCGTTGTGGCGATCCTTAGGGGAGGCCTATGTCCAGCAGTAGACGTCCATCGGCTGAGATGATGATGACTGTACTACATCTTACCTGTTCATCGCCCTTGTCCATACAGTCGATCCTGGTCTGCAGCTCGTAGCAATGCTCCTGCAGCCTGTTCATGTCTGAAGGCAGCTCGTCGAACTCCTCCTTGTACGGGAAGTTCGCGTCCTGCGGTATCAGGTTGTTGCAGGAACTCTTCGCTTCTAGAAGCTTCTCTTTGGCGTTCGACTTGGCGCGGGCTTGGAGGCTTTCTATGTTTTCCAGTGTTGTCTGTGAAGAAAAATAAATAATTGAAACGAATAAATATGTTGGACATTGTCACAGATTATCTAAGCACCAGAATTTAGCTCGGGCTTGTATGACTAGACAACGATATACAATATATACAGGGTCCTACTTAATATGCTGACGGTTTTTGAAGAGGATGGTCAGATCAGCATACAAATTAGAAGTTATCTAAGGTCAGATATCAATATCACACGATTTTGAAAACCCAGACGTTTTGCGTCGGTGGTTAATAAAATTTTCTGCGTGTGTTTGAGATGGAGCGGTTTTTTTTTAAAAAGAATGATAATTTTACGAGTTTCAGCAATTTTCAAGATAATTAGGCCCAATTTAGTCCCAAGAGGAATCTCAGCCAACTGAGAGGCTCTCTGTGTTTTTCTATCTATATTTATACCTACTTAATATTATAAAGAGATTTTATTTTTTGTTTGTATTGAATAGGCTCCGAATCTACTGGACCGATGTGAATAATTCTTTCACCATTGGAATGCTACATTATCCGTGATGAACATAGGCTAAAATTAAATTTAATTACAATTTAAAAAAACCCCAACGCCAAAAACAAACATTTAAAAAGTGAAAAATAATTCGGTCACCTATTATTTTTAATGTAAACAAATGTATAATCAGGGGTTTTTTAATTTATAATTTAATGTTAATTATAATTTAACGTAATTTTTAAAGTTACATAAAACTGCTGAACCGATTTTCATGAAACAAAGCTAAAAACAATCTCGCAAAAATTGTCGTTCTATTAAAAAAACCGCATCGAAATCGGTCCACCCGTTTGGGAGCTACGATGCCACAGACAGACAGACAAACATACAGCCCGACAGGCGTCAAATTTTTGCGCCGGGGGCTAAAAAACAGCCAAGTGTGCATCGGGAAGATTTTAAGGCGGTACGATGTTCGCCGCGGTCATCTAGTTTTAAAAACCATAAATAGTAATAATTACCATGGCACTGTGGTACTGACTCTTCAGCTCTCGCAGTTCAGCTTCCTGTTGCACTATTGCGTTTCTGCTGAAGTCTAGTTTCACCTGCAAATACATTTTACAATCTATAATATAGATTTGCACTAAAATAACCAAACCAGTACGGCTTTGTGTGTATGTATGTCTAACTTTGAAAATACTAGAATAAAAAATCGAAAAATTGTACTTTCAATGAAAATTTAAGGGATGCTGTAACTACTGATATTTTTCTTTTTTCTGAAACTATTTGTACTCCAGTAGCAAAATCAGTTTCAAAAAAATAATTAATGGATACAGAAACCAATCATGCGTGTCTGTCATGACTCATGACATGACAAGACCATCAAACTGAACAACTTTTACTGTGGAAGCAAACATACAATCGCAAAAAAAATTCTGCTGTGTGCTATGCTGCAAACAGTTTTGCTTCCAAAATAAAAGTTTGAAAATTTGGCAAGTGATTAAAAAATCGCTCAGTATACAGAAATTGATATCATTGAAAATGAAAATGAAAAATGTATATTTCTTAAACTTTGTTACATAAACTTTTTAGTGATTGGGTTCTTCTGGTAAGTATCCGAAAAATACCTGTGCCAGAAGGATCCGCTCTTCCATATCTATTGTTTTATCTATGTCTAAAGAATATACTTGCTTGCTTATCATGTCGACTTCAACACAACAAAGTCGCTAAATAGTACTTTGCCAGAATTTGGCAACCGATACTGCACCGTCGCTAGCGGTCATGAGCTCCTACTGTGTGCAGGTGTTAGGGCATGCAGGGCACGATGTGAGATGGGCCATCGTTTGTGGAGCTCCACACAAGCAAGACACATTTTGCGTTTGTGTAAGTGCGTGTGCGCGCGCGCGCGTGTGTGTGTGTGTGTGTGTGTGTGTGTGTGTGTGTGTGTGTGTGTGTGTGTGTCTGGGGGGGGGGGTGTGTGTGTGTGGTGCTTGAGGTGGTGTCTGTGTGTATTCATGTTTGTTGTGGGTAGATATGCGTCTGTGCAGGAGTAGGTATGCTGTTTTAATATGTGTAAAAAAATCTACATGCATGTGAATGTCAGCTGTCCGAATGATTTTATGATTTCTTAGTCTACGTATTGCAGGAGTTCCTCTGTGTCTGTGTAATTGCAGGTTTTGAGCCATTTTATCAATTTTTCTTTACATTTTGGTTTTGTTAGTGTATATATTTCTATTATTTTATTTATTTTATTGTACAAGTATGATGACTGCTTTTTGTACTGGCGCCTGGCAAAGGAGGTATTTACCTTGTGCGTTTTATCTACTATGTCATTTCTACGCCGATACATTTTTTTTTTTTTTATCATTAGCATCCTTTTAAACTATCTTATCTTGTTGTGGGGGCTGGCAAGCCAGCAACACTTCGACCCAGTGGGATCTTTTGTGTTAGCCCCAACACTTTTTGCTTACTTCACCCTTCAAATACATGGTCAATGAAGAAGGCAATACCATTGAGGGGAAGAAGCCTAAGATCTCCCGGTTTTGGATATCCATCACCGAGGAGGCACATGCGTTTAGCCGCCAAGACATCGCAGTCACAGAGAATGTGCTCCATGGTCTCCTCATCCTCTCCGCACGCTCGGCAGCTAGGATCCAGGGTGAGTTTCATGTTGTGCATCATGGTGCCTGTGGCGTAGTGCCCAGTGAGGGCTCCGACGATGTCACGAGCCTTGCTCCTGCTGTTGTTCAGTATGAACTTTGAGACACGAGTTGTCGCATTGCTGATAAATTTCTTGGAGTGCTGTAGACCTGTAAGGCTAGACCACTCCAGCTTGTGTGTTTTATCAGCCCAATCCCTAATGGCCATTCTTATATTGCATGCCGGGATTCCCACACTTGGTTCTGATATCGGGTATCCTTTTAAACTAAGAGTCTTCCCATCAAATTGAACAACTTTAACTATGGGTACCATACTAAAATACAATGCCTGCTCGACTCAAATGTATGCACCCATAGTAAAAGTTGTTCAATTTGATGGGCTTCTTAGTTTAAGAGGATGCTAGCTAATGATATTTTCACTATCTCAACCGATGGACGTCCACTGCTGGACATAGGCCTCCTCCAAGGATCGCTACAACAATCAGCCCTGCGTTGTCTACACCCATCGGGTTTCCACCGCCATCACCAGATCATCGTTCCACCTTGTGTGTTTTATAACATGACAGTATGTTTAAAATCTCTAAACACCTACCTTCCACATCTCTCCATTAAGAATCTTGCTCTGCAAACTCTTCATAACCTCGCTGAGGTCGTTGTGAAGTTTACACTGCTTTATAACACAGTCGCGTTGCTTCCTTCTACTTCTATCGCGTTCTTGCTCTATGTTGAACGCGGGTTCGTTCTCTATGTCCTGCACCTTTTTAGTTTGAAGGCGGATTTGGACGGATATTGTTCGGACCTGAAAATAAACTCAGCAATGGTTATCTCTATAATTCTGCATCACAACATATGAATTTATATTCACTAAACTTCTACCAGTGTAAATCCTTAGTCTCAAGATGGCTACTAACTCTGGATTTCAATCACAGAGAAGACCTGGTGACTTGAAGTACAGGTATGTGTACGCAAGTACACATACTTACCAAGCACCAGTCTCCACCCACAAACTCTTGTACTTAATTTAATATTTTTATTGTTTTTATTAATTTTGTGTGTGGTGAGAAAAATAAAGAATTTTGTATTTTGTATTCGTATAATATTAAAGACAAGTCTAAAGAGTGTAAAGAAAACTATGATTAACCTTTACACCACATACCCTACCCATCAAACTGAATAAGTTTCAATTTGTGGAGCAAACCTGTCAGAAAAAAAATCTAAACTGCAATCCTAGTTGGGTTGTTTAGATCGAAAAACAGCTCAAGTTTGCAATTTTTGATAAAAGCAAACCACTTAGCATGGGTGTTCCTTAGGTCAATAGAAGCCGATTAAGATCGGTAGGCCGCGGGAGTCCCCCCTCTGGTCCGGTAGGGGGGGTTCAAAGATGCGTTCCGACCGGCCACATTCCACTACTAATAACAGAATTAGTTTCGATAGTAGGTCAAGTTTGGTATCGTTTTCGGATAAATTGAGGGTGTACAATTCGTTTCTGATATAAAAAATGGTAGTATGTAGAATGGTTTTTGAGATATTTAAAAAAAATCGAAATCGCGAGTGAAAATTTATTCTTCAAGCCAACGTAATTGTTAAAGGGGCTTCATTTTTGGAACACAAAAAATATGCCATAATAGCCTGTTTAATACAGATTACGAAAAATATAACTTATTAGCATCTGTTCATACAAAAAATAGTAGAAAATTTTTTTTGAAGGTCGCGCGCCGCTTGCATTTGAGTCACTCGCTATGTTATGACGAGCACACGATGTTGCTACTGAGAACATAAATTCAGATAAAAATTATTTAGAATAGTGGATTAGGATCGGCTAAGCAAAATGAGCCTTGATTTTTACTCCCTAGGGGTTCAATTTCGGGACATACCTTCTCCGTAAGCCTGCAAAATCGTAACATACTCGGTTATTTTACAGCCTGCCAGTTTAGAACTATAATACTATTACCTATTCTGTGCTAATAGGTCAAGTTTGATATCCTTTTTGAGTAATTTTAGGCTAAAGAATGTATTTTTGATGTCAAAAGTAGTGATCGGTGAAGCAGTTTTGGAGTTATTTTTAAAATAATATATAAATTTCTAGTTTTTTCCTTTCTTCGTAATTGTTAAAGAAGCCGAAATTGTACATAGGTATCTAGCTATAAAAAATACTTGAGGAATGCTTGTACACATATATATTAAAAATATAACTTTTTAGAACTATTTTTATCAAGATATTGCAATAAAATTTATGTTAACACCGCGCAAGTTATTAATTTTCACCACATTTAATCACCATGCATACTTCAACTTGTAATGAATGATTATAATTGTATGAATGTAAAATCTATTTAAAATCATAATAATAGCAGACTCGGATGAAGCTATTTTTCTTTATTACACTCGTTTTTATCCTTAAGTTAGGGGTACATTGGTACCTACGCTACGGCCGAATATTTTACTATTCTCAGTTCGGATGTCTTCAGTTTTTTGTAGGCAGTGTCCGGGGTGTGGCATGGGTTTATATTAGATGTTACCATTTATAGAGTTTAGGTTTGGTTAATGATGAATGTTTGTATGTGTTTTTTTGAAATGCTTACAATATTTTTATTTTACAATCTGAATTCAGATTTTAATGTAACTAGCTTTTTCATTCACAATGAATGAAAAAAGTAGGGATGCAACGATTCGGCCATTACGATTACGATTACGATATTAATCGTTATTTATTACGATAACCGATGCATTACGATTATTTAAACAAATTTAGTGGAGATTATCCTCAGAATGAGTTCTCATAGTGTTTCTTTGCATTCCAAAGAAAGTTAAATAAAAAGAAAAACATTAAAATTCCAAGATTTTTTAACTTTTAACTACTAATTTGAGATCAAAGTCAAAGGTACACTTGGCCAAGATTCTGATTCGTTGATGCGTGGAGGCTAATTTGCTTTGAAAAACACAATATTGAACATGATTCTGAGGTATAATCTCGTTAAATAAACCGATATCTCGTCCGATTTACGTGGGAGATTAATCTTTCGAAATTAATGTGGATGAGATATCGCGAGAACGAAAATGTATGTAATACTTCAAACCGAAAATCAAATCAAAGACATCAGTAGAATAAAAAATAAGAGAGTCAAGTCTGACCAATAAAAAAGTCAGATTTTGCTCAAAATGAGCTAAAATGGCAGCGAAAGACCCGATTGTTCTAATGTTCTTTTTCGGCTCTGGAATCTAGTATTCAGGTCTGGTATTTGTGAACAAATGCAATCTGATTGACGTTTTTAATTCATTTTAATAATCGTACGATTCTTACTACGGTGCATTGCATCGTTATTAATCGTGATTATTACGATTACAGATGCAAAACGATGCACCGCTTCGTAATCGTTGCATCCCTAGAAAAAAGGCTTACGAATGAAATTTATCGAGCACAGGTGAGCGGAAGTGTTGGGAGAGGCCGTCCGAGGAAAACATACCACGATCAAATCAATGATCTTTTCCGAAAAGGACAAGTACGTAGCACCCTCAATCGACGGAAGTGCATGAAAATATGTATGATGTCAATGAGGCTAAAGAAGTACCTATGTCAGAGTCGTAGCGTGTGGCGGTCCGTGCTCTCTGCCTACCCCCTTGGGAATGGCGTGAGCTTATGTATGTAGCTTTCATAATTTCATAGTAATAAACTTAGATACCATAATATTTACTAGCTCGAATAAATCGGAAATACAAAAACAAACTATTTAACACAAGTTTGTATGTCTTGAAGAAGTTTACCTAAGAAAAAGAAAACATTCGGTCGTATTACTTAGTTCGTCGGCTACTTCTACAAAATAAACCACTAAAGCGCAAAAATTAGGTACATACATACATATTCTCACGCCTGTCTCCCACTAGGGTAGGCAGAGACAACGGAATGCCAACTGCTACGATCCTGACATACCTCTCTAGCTTCCTCCACATTCATAAGACCTTTCATGCATGCTCGTCAAAAATTAGGTTACATACATACATACATATTCTCACGCCTGTCTCCCACTGGGGTAGGCAGAGACAACGGAACGCCACCTGCTACGATCCTGACATACCTCTCTAGCTTCCTCCACATTCATAAGACCTTTCATGCATGCTCGTTGGTTTCGGGTAGATCTGACCTGGCCCTTCTTAAGCACGTCGCCAATTTGGTCCGTATAAAATTAGGTTTATAAAGAGAAAAGGCTTCCTCCTATTATGATAAATTTAAGCAGATTTTAAATTCATAATGTAATTTCCAGTTGAAGTGTGGATCGTCGGCGTCGGTTGAAATGAAAGGGGTGAAAATACTAACTTGCGCGGTGTTAACATTTATTTTTCTGCAATACTTATCTCGATAGAAATGGTTCTAAAAAGTTATATTTTTATAAAATCTGTGTTAAACAAGCATTCATCAAGTATTTTTTTATACAATTTTTACAATTTTTACATATAATTTCGGCTTTTGTAAAAATTACGAAGACTCAAAAGACAAAAATCTAGAATTTTTATATTATAAATATAACTCAAACTGCTTCACCAATGGTTCTAAAAAGATAGATTCTATAAAAGACTTTTGATATAAAAAATGAATTCTTTATCCAAAAATTACTCAAAAAGGATATCAAACTTGTCCTATTAGCTAAACTGGCAGGTTGTAAAATTACCGAGTATGTTACGATTTTGCAGGCTTACGGAGAAGGTATTTCCCCAAATTGAATCCCTAGGGGGTAAAAATCAAGGCTTATTTTGCTCAACCGATCCAAACCCACTATTCTAACCAATTTTTAGCTTAATTTACGTTCACAGTAGGAACGTCGGGTGCTCGTCATAACATAGCGAGTGACAAAAAATTTAACGGCGCACGACATTCAAAATTTTTTTCTACAATTTATTGTATGAAGAGATGGTAATAAGTTATATTTTTCATAATCTGTATTAACCGGGCTATTATGGCGTATTTTTTGTGTTCCGAAATAGTCATACTAATTATGAAATCAAAGCTGCACTTTTAGATGGAAGCAAGCCGCTTTGCACAGTGATAGTAGGGACCAAAATAAGCGATTTGACCCGCAGCAGCGCAACTTTCATCCCTTAGGATAATAGATGGCGCCACTTATTTAAAAAAAACTTAGAAAAATTCTACAAGCCAAACGGCTTCACCGATTTCTATTATTAATGTGTCAATCGAAAGAATATTTATTAGTTTATGATAAAAAAAAATAAAAAATAAAAATATCTATAATGGCTGCAAAAAGCCATGCATTTTTGTAAATTTTTGAAAGTTATTTTTCCGTTTTTTCTTAATAACATTAAAAAAATGTATGAATTGGGTATATTTTTAATTATGCACATTGTTAATAAATCAATAACAAGTTTAATAAAAAAAACTGCATGTCAATATCTTTAATAGTTAGGAAAATATTTAAGATTACATAAGCAGGTAAGGCGCGCCCCATTCTTAGTAATTATGCAAAAATTACTCAATTTGGTACTGGAAGCAAGCCGCTTTGCACAGTGATAGATGGGACTAAAATAAGCAATTTTACCCGCAGCAGCGAAACATTAATCGTTTAGGATCACAGATGGCGCCACATATTTTAACAAACTTCAAAAAATTATAGAAACTAAACGGCTACACCGATTTTAATTATTTAGGTTTCAAACGGTTCGTCTTTTTATGTTTCAATTTAAAAAAATTAAATAGTCAATTATTTGTAGAAATTGAATGTGCAAAAATAATAAAATATATACAAAAAAAATAAAAATGTCATGTTTTCACTAAACTACGTTGAACAATGTATGAAGTGTGTATTTTTATTTTAGACAGATTTATTTCGAATCTAAAGACGAAAACTGCATCGAAATCGGTTTAGTTGTTTTGTAAATATTTCTAATTTCTGCTGATAAAAGTCCACAAATCAAGGATCGCCACAACAGGACCGGCCCTGTACTATCTTCATCCAACGAGTGCCCGCTACCTTCACCGGATCATCGGTCCACCTTGTGGACTACCCACGATACGCTTTCCGGTACGCGACTGCGCGGTCGCCACTCGAGAACTCTTCAGCCCCATCGCCCATCCGTACGTTGAGCAATGTGCTAAGCCCATTCCTACTTTAGTTAGAAATTCTCCGGGTTGTGTCGGGCTGTCGGCTACCCTGGTTCTCTTGCGGACGGACCTCTTCATTTCTTAATCGATCTCGCAGGGACAATCTATATAGCCATCTCCATTGCCTTTGGGTGACTTACAACATTTTTACTAGGCTTTAATTTAGTGAGCGACCATGTAATAGCATAATTTATTATATTATATTTGTATATCATTTCAAATCATATCTATTTACTTACGTATGATTTCCACAGCCGCCCTTGAATTTTTATTACACTGCAGAGGATAGGGTGCAAGCTAGGTCGACGTGTCGGCAACCACAGCGCATTGTGTCCGTCACAGCCTGATTTCTAAGCGAATTGGTTGAAGAATATTTTCTTTTTAATAGTTCCCATCCCATGCCCATCTTTTTCGGGATGTAACAAGAGCTCCTAAGGTGGATGGACTTCACAGTAGTTAAAATATACAATGGTCAGTGCATTGTGCGCAGCCTGATTTACAAGCGTAGTATTAGTCGAAGAGGGATAATTCTGACAAATTGCAACTTTTGACCATTGTGGAGTCCATCTTACCTTAGGAGGTCTTGTTACATCATCATAAAAAGATAGGCATGGGATGGGAACTATTAAATTGAAAACATTCTCCGACCAATGTACTTATAAATGAGGCTGCGACGGACACAATACGCTGTAGTTGCCGACACGTCGGCCAACCTTGCACCTTGCAGTGTAAAATATTCTGCAAAAGCGTCTGTGGGAATCAAACGTAAGTAAAGTACCTACCTATAAAATTTTTAAATGCTATAAATAAATATCTTGGACATTGTCACACAAATTATCTAGTCACATTTAAAGTTGACGGCCCGGTAGCACAGTCGGTAGTGAATCTGCCTGCCGTGCCGAGGGTCGCGGGTTCGAATCCCGTAAAGGGCAAATATTTGTATGATGAATATGAATATTTGTACCCGAGTCATGGATGTTTGTATTTATATATGTATTCTATATCGTTGTCTAGTCATCATAATACAAGTCCAGGCTAGATTCTGGTACTTTAAGTGTGACTAGATAATTTGTGTGACATTGTCCAAGATATTTAAAGTACCGGAATCTAAACTCATACACCACAACTACAATACCAATCACCAACTACAATACCTGGCTATACTAATATTATTATTATAATAATACTAAATGAAGGCATAGTTTGAAGGCTGCAAGTCAACCAAAGTGCAATGGGCTAGAGGGCTAAGCTCGGAGTTTCCCTTTCTAAATCAAATCAGAAATGTATTCGACACAAACCGAAGAATTGTAACTAAAGTGGCAATGGGCTGGGCATATTGCTCGCAGAACAGCTGGCCGATGCTGATGGGGCAGAAAAGTTCTCGACCGGCGACCGCGAGGTCGCGTACCGGAAAACGTACCGTGGGTAGGCCTCCACTAGGTGAACCGACGATCCGGTGATGATAGTGGGTACCTTTTGGATGAGAGTAGTGCAGAACCAGTTGTTTTGGCGATCCTTGAGGGGGCCTACGTCTAGCAGTGGACGTTTATCGGCAAAAATTAGAAATATCTACATAACTACTAAACCGATTTCGATGCATTTTTCACTTTTAGATTCGAAATAGATCTGTCTAATGTTAGACAAAGAAAAAAACACACTTCATACATTGTTCAACGCAGTTTAGTGAAAACATGTCATTTTTTATTTTTTTTTATATTTTATTATTTGTGCACTTTCTATTTCTACAAATAATTGATTATTATTATTTTTTTTAATTTAAACATAAATAGTCGAACCGTTTAAATCGGTGTAGCCGTTTAGTTTCTATAATTTTTTGAAGTTTGTTGAAATATGTGGCGCCATCTGTTATCCTAAACGATTAATGTTTCGCTGCTGCGGGTAAAATTGCTTATTTTAGTCCCTTCTATCACTGTGCAAAGCGGCTTGCTTGCAGTACCAAATTGAGTAATTTTTGCATAATTACTAAGACTGGGGCGCGCCTTACCTGCTTATGTAATCTTAAATATTTTCCTAACTATTAAAGATATTGACATGCAGTTTTTTTTATTAAACTTTTTATTGATTTATTAACAATGTGAATAATTAAAAATATACCCAATTCATACATTTATTTAATGTTATTAAAAAAAAAATGAAAAATAACATAAATAAAAAAAAAATAAAGAAAAATAGCTTCATCCGAGTCTGCTATTATTATGATTTTAAATAGATTTTACATTCATACAATTATAATCATTCATTACAAGTTGAAGTATGCATGGTGATTAAATGTGGTGAAAATTAATAACTTGCGCGGTGTTAACATAAATTTTATTGCAATATCTTGATAAAAATAGTTCTAAAAAGTTATATTTTTAATATATATGTGTACAAGCATTCCTCAAGTATTTTTTATAGCTAGATACCTATGTACAATTTCGGCTTCTTTAACAATTATGAAGAAAGGAAAAAACTAGAAATTTATATATTATTTTAAAAATAACTCCAAAACTGCTTCACCGATCACTACTTTTGACATCAAAAATACATTCTTTAGCCTAAAATTACTCAAAAAGGATATCAAACTTGACCTATTAGCACAGAATAGGTAATAGTATTATAGTTCTAAACTGGCAGGCTGTAAAATAACCGAGTATGTTACGATTTTGCAGGCTTACGGAGAAGGTATGTCCCGAAATTGAACCCCTAGGGAGTAAAAATCAAGGCTCATTTTGCTTAGCCGATCCTAATCCACTATTCTAAATAATTTTTATCTGAATTTATGTTCTCAGTAGCAACATCGTGTGCTCGTCATAACATAGCGAGTGACTCAAATGCAAGCGGCGCGCGACCTTCAAAAAAAATTTTCTACTATTTTTTGTATGAACAGATGCTAATAAGTTATATTTTTCGTAATCTGTATTAAACAGGCTATTATGGCATATTTTTTGTGTTCCAAAAATGAAGCCCCTTTAACAATTACGTTGGCTTGAAGAATAAATTTTTACTCGCGATTTCGATTTTTTTTTAAATATCTCAAAAACCATTCTACATACTACCATTTTATATCAGAAACGAATTGTACACCCTCAATTTATCCGAAAACGATACCAAACTTGACCTACTATCGAAACTAATTCTGTTATTAGTAGTGGAATGTGGCCGGTCGGAACGCATCTTTGAACCCCCCCTACCGGACCAGAGGGGGGACTCCCGCGGCCTACCGATCTTAATCGGCTTCTATTGACCTAAGGAACACCCATGCCAAGTGGTTTGCTTTTATCAAAATTTTACTCACTTGTGCCTAAACGCCTCTACTATCCTACTCGACTCAAAAGTATGAAACAGCGGTATTTTTTTTTTTGTAATGACAGATTTGCTCCCATAGTAAAACTTATCCAGTATAATGAGTGAACTACTAGACGCTAAAGCTCGAAAGCCGGAGGGCTTTTTACTTGCAACAAACCGCAATCGCACGCTAAAAGCAAACCAGTCAAGTTCGTTGCTTGCTCGCGCTAACGATCCCAGAAAAAAATCAATTTTCTATTTATATTGTGGTGGTACGGAACCTCTGTGCGCGAATCAGACTCGCACCAAGCTGGTTTTTTATAAATAAACATACCTTCTCAACACCCTCATTGATCTTCTTCTTGCTCGTGTTCAACTCGTTCAAATGAGCTTCTAGAGTGGTCAGTTTTCGATCGAACTCCTGTATTTTAGATTTGTGAGACTCCGCCGTTTCTTCAAAGTTTGACAACCTGTTGATGAAAACGAGAAATGTGTGTAAAAAGAGAGTTGTTTTATGTTCGAAGCGGGAGTACTGTGGCGAATGTGTTTGTGAATGGTTGAGTACATCGTTTGCAATCTAGCTGGTTACGAGGCTTAAAAGTTGGGCTCAAATGTTTGTGTTGTAAATGTTGCATATGCCTGAAGGAACTAGTCGCCTCTCACGGCACCCATCTAGATAGGTGCTATTATTTCACACCACACCATTATTGTAAACTATAGTTTAGGCTTATATTGAAATATAATAAATGTTGACATAAGAATTGATAATAAAATTGGCAAGATGCCGTGTCCAAAAAGTACAGTCAAAAATCCACAACAAGCTTCTTCACAAGAGAATACAAATAAAAATCCACATGTTTCGTCAGCAAAATAATAAATTAATCTAACTACACGGCATCGTCATAAATCGTACCTGGCACAAAGGATCCCATCACACTAGCTGCGTTCCCGCACTGGATAGCCAACGAGATCCTCTGCACCAGATACGACCCTGAGCGGACATCGTCGCCACCTTCAACCAACCTCCTGCCCAGTAACTAGAGTTTACCCGTGACAGCTTCCGCACAAACATTTTAAGTCAAATCAAAAGGTGCAAATAAAAAAGTTTCATCAAAATCGATAGTTGTTGCGTGATGCTCGAACAAACAAACAAATATCTTTAATGTACAGACACATTTCTGCTACAGTTTTATAATATGTAGTTTAGATGTAAAAGTGGCTAACTGATTGTTAAAGTTGTTGACTTGGTCGACGTCAACGGTGTTCGCCAGTAGCTTAGCAGGCCTTATTTCGATGGTGGAGCTTGATTTAGCGCCGCTGTAAGCCGACACACGCACTGAGAATCTGTGGTTTTCTGTAACAAACAAGTTAATAATATTAAGTAATAATGTTAACGTAATACCGACTGCTCTAAAACGGGGATAGAAAACACCGTGAGGAAACCTACATACACTGAAGACGACATTCTGATGCGTATGTAAGTCGACCAATCCACGTTGGGCACTCGTGGTGGACTAACGTACATACATCCTTGATGGTAGATATGTGACCCCAGGAGTAGGACGTATATAGGGTCCTTCTTAATATGCTGACACTTTTTTAAGGGGACGATCAGACCGTCTAACTGAACAACATTCTGTATATGACAAACTCCAAACTCCAAAATCGAAAAAGAAAACCGGCCAAGTACGAGTCGGGACTCGGGCAATTAGTGTTCCGTACTACCAGTTGTTTAACATGGGTCATTGAGGAAACCACTATAAATTGACACTTACTTAGTATGTGGTCACATAGTAACTGAAGATCATTTTACACCGGTCATACTGGTGTTAGTTTTTTGGGTATAGAAAAAAAACTGTCCAAGTTAGAGCCACCCTAATAATTTTCCCGCCATCTACACGTTATTTCTGATGTTCATGATTTTTTTTCAGATCTTATACGGCTATATTTTTTGAAATAGAGGTGGGGACAGCAATTTCTCGGATTGAATTGAAAATTTTGTTAAGCAAAGTTTTTATTAAAAATTTGAAAAGTATATTTTTAGACTCGTATTTTTATAAGCTTTCAATAGATACCCCACACCACAGGGCAGAAAAAAATTTTTTTTTTATTTGCTCTTTCTTACTACCGAAATTGCCCCCCAATATAAAAATTTAGCTTTTCTCAAACATGCTTGGAAATGTGAGCATTATTTTGACAACCTTCTTCGAGATAAATCGAAATTGCTGTACTGGCCAACTACATGCGCGCAGCGGCCGGCAATGTTTGTATGAAAATCCATATCTGTCGTGTTTTGCGGCCAAATAAATTACATAGTAAACTCATATCTGTCGTGTAATTTAAAAATGGAACGATCTTTTTCTCCTAAACATGGCGACCAAGGAGGTAACTCAAAAAAGGTTTTATTTAAATTTCGAACTAACTTGCAAATAGAAAGCTGTTTATTGAAAAAAAAAAACAAATTGTTGTTCGTTGTTCGTCATTGATTTTGAAAAGAGTTTTAATTTCCGCGAATTATTTGAGAAAATTTACTGTTTTCATTTCCGCGCATTATTTGAGAAAAGTACTATACAAGCCTTGGCCACAACTAGGCATTGATGGACTTACGTATGTGTGCCTCGGCTTCGCCTCGGCCCACATTTACACGTTCGTCCATCAATGCCTCTGTTGCTGGCCGCTGCAGTAATGTACTATTTTTTACTTCATTTATGACATTGGACCACCAATTGCTATATCTGTACCGAGTTTCAACTTCCTATGTCTTAAGGTCTCTGAGAAAAATGCCTGTGACAGACGGACGGACAGACACCGAGCTGATTCCATAAGTGTTCCGTTTTTCCAATTTTGGTACGGAACACTAAAAATGAGCTGTTCTAAGGGTGCGTCCACATCTGGCGATTGCGCAACTCGCGAGCCACTTGTGAGCTGCGCATTCGCGGGGCGTTCGCCAGATGTGGACGCACCCTAAGGGTTGAACCTCATCTGGCAGCATCGCATCGCATTTTTTTCTGACACTCAGAAACGTCAGGAACATCATGGGACCCAAATTTATTGGACAGCAGATTTTTTCGTGCGATTTCGGTGTTGGTCTATACAGATTTTTAGTTTCAAAGTCTGATAATCCTCTTAAAAAACCAAAACCATCAGCATATTAAGAAAGACCCTGTATTAAAGTATAAAGGAAATTTAAAGGTAGCCTAACTGGCTGGCCTTTTGCCCATAAAAACACTACACAAGAAACTTTATTTTCTCTTAGTCACCTCGTGCGACACCCACGGGAAATGGGGTTGTCCAGTCTAAGCCAACATGGCCAAAACTTCATCATCATCATCTCAGCCGATGCTCTCCCGCAGATCGCCCATTGCCACTTGAGTTTAGTAATAATTCAGGCTATGTCGGCTACCCTGTTTCTGTGAATCTCTTCATTTCTAATTCCAGTAGTACTTACCAGTAAAAAACAGTGTAATATTAGGTGGTACTTTGTTGCTGTTCTTGTATGTGTGATCGTTGCCTATGGGTATCTTGTGTATGCTGTATTGTTTGCACAAGTATTTTGTTATCGCTTCTGGGGCTGTTATTGTGTCCACTAGGTACGTGTAGAAACCGAGGTAGCTGCAACAAAGAGAAATAATAACAATTTGATGAGTCACGTTGCAGGAACTGACCCGAGTACACGTCTCGCGTGGTTTCGCGCGTCGCGTTTGTGCCTGCCACGAGGCTCCACATTCCTCAATCTCTTCTTGTTCTTGTCCAAAAACAATCCCTGAGATTGGGATAGATTCTCCCAATAAACTACTTGACACTGGCGGAAATGCAGTGCTAACGCACAAGCAAGAGTCCATTTAATTATAAATAAAAAAAAAAACAATTTGATACAGTACTTTTATTTCACGAACTTGTGGTTTTACGTTTACTTTCCATGTTAACGCTAGACGCTACGTGATACGACACTTGAACACTGATCCATGCGCACTATCGATTTCGCCTTCAATTTGGACGGCAATGAAACGTCGGGCTTTTCCGAGATAGATAGATAAAGAAATTATTTGCATAAGTAACACACACATAATATTACAGTTCACAACAAGGTAATTTTACTGACACAGGCTATGTATTTAGTCACAAAGTACCTAACTAAAAATATGATAATCTTAAGTACCTACTTATTTTGATTTTTAAGGGCCGTATCACAAGCCATTTTTGAGCGTAGGCGTTAACGTAACGATATCGCCGCGACATCGCTTATAGGTCTCCCTATAAAACTATCTAATATCCTTTCCTTCAACCTACAATTGTACACCTTATTTCTAATGTTCTAGTTCTATTGAGTTTATTGAAAATTTATAGGTACAGTTATAAAAAGTATTAAAGAAAATTTGGGCCGTAATAGTACATTACTGCAGCGGCCAGCAACAGAGGTATTGATGGACGAACGTGTAAATGTGGGCCGAGGCGAAGCCGAGCCACACATACGTAAGTCCATCAATGCCTAGTTGTGGCCAAGGCTTGTATAGTACTTTTCTCAAATAATGCGCGGAAATTAAAACAGTAAATTTTCTCAAATTATTCGCGGAAATTAAAAATCTTTTCAAAATCAATGACGAACAACGAACAAAAATTTGTTTTTTTTCAATAAACAGCATTCTATTTGCAAGCCAGTTCGAAATTTAAATAAAACCTTTGATGAGTTACCTCCTTGGTCGCCATGTTTCGGAGAAAAAGATCGTTCCATTTTTAAATTACACGACAGATATGAGTTTAGTATGTAATTTATTTGGCCGCTAAACACGACAGATATGGATTTTCATACAACATTGCCGACCGCTGCGCGCATGTATTTGGCCAGTACAGCAAATTCGATTTATCTCGAAGAAGGTTGTCAAAATAATGCTCACATTTCCAAGCATGTTTGAGAAAATAAATTAACTGCATAAAAATAGTAGTTCTATTTCAATGTGGTTTCTTTCAACTTACCTCAGCTGCTGTATGTTATTCTGAGGCACGTTCAATCGTCCACTCGGACTGCAAATAGCGTTAACCCTCTTCAAGCCACCTTCGACTCTAACGCGCTGTAGAAAGAGGTTCATGTCTCTGCTGGACTCGAATGTGAACGCGACCAGGTCTCTAGCCGGCACCGTCGATTCAAGGTAGCGGGCGAATTTAGGATCTTTGAAGTTTATCTGTGGACCAAAACCATTCTAATTAGCAAAAGAAATACAGAAATAAAAACCGGTCAAGTGCGAGTCGGGCTACTCGCGCACCGAGGGTTCCGTACCACACCACCACAGAACACAACATTATTAATTTAGAAAAAAAAACCATTTTGTCCGAGACCTTTAGCGCGAGACCGACTCACACTTGGCCTGTTTTTAGTATTTGTTGCTATTATGTAGAGCTTGCTCTGTAATCACACTAAGTTTGACGCTTGTATGTATAACCGTTTTTACGATAGAGCGTGAAGAAAAAAACGTTGATAAAAACTAGTTTCTTGTTGAGAACGCCCCTTAATTTTTAACTTTTTGACATTTTTGGATTTTTTGTCCCTTGGATTCATAGATCATACCTTTTTTTAGATCTCTTCCAGTCCTTAAGGTGCAGAAAAATTTAATAAAAGGTTCTACTTAAAAATAAATTAACAAGATACTTTTTAACAATCATTTTCATTTCCAACGACAAGTTTAACAATCATTTTCATTTCCCTACCTCAAGCATCATAGGTTCATAGACGGGTTGGTAGAAAAGCTCCCTGTTTTCACGGAGCCACGCGACCGCCTTGTACGCGTCCTCACTATACGCTCGAAGCACTTCCAACCATTTCTCGCCCACGTTCTCTAAGGCTACGAGCCTTTCATCATCATACTATACCTCAAGCATCATAGGTTCATAGACGGGTTGGTGGAAAAGCTCCCTGTTCTCACGGAGCCACGCGACCGCCTTGTACGCGTCCTCACTATACGCTCGAAGCACTTCCAACCATTTCTCGCCCACGTTCCTAAGGCTACGAGCCTTTCATCATCATACTATACTTCAAGCATCATAGGTTCGTAGACGGGTTGGTGGAAAAGCTCTCTGTTCTCACGGAGCCACGCGACCGCCTTGTACGCGTCCTCACTATACGCTCGAAGCACTTCCAACCATTTCTCGCCCACGTTCTCTAAGGCTACGAGCCTTTCATCATCATACTATACCTCAAGCATCATAGGTTCATAGACGGGTTGGTGGAAAAGCTCTCTGTTCTCACGGAGCCACGCGACCGCCTTGTACGCGTCCTCACTATACGCTCGAAGCACTTCCAACCATTTCTCGCCCACGTTCCTAAGGCTACGAGCCTTTCATCATCATACTATACCTCAAGCATCATAGGTTCGTAGACGGGTTGGTGGAAGAGCTCCCTGTTCTCACGGAGCCACGCGACCGCCTTGTACGCGTCCTCACTATACGCTCGAAGCACTTCCAACCGTTTCTCATCCACGTTCTCTAAGGCTCGTATCCTGGGGAAATAGTCGTCGTCGAATATACAGGGTCCTTCTTAATATGGTGACACTTTTTTAAGGGAATGATCAAACTATCAAACTGAACAACTTTCCCTATGGAACCAAGTTCGAAATTACGAAAAAAAAATCTGCTATCCCATACATTTGGCTCAAGTAGGTTTGCAGTTTTGAAATTTGTTCAGTTTGACGGTTTGATCATCGCCTTAAAAAAGTGTCAGCATATTAATGCTACGGTCCAAAATGCGCAGATAAGCGCTATCGGTAGAGAGAGATAGCATGCACACAATCGGTTCATAATGCGCGAATGTGCGGATACGTTTGCTATCTGACGTCATCAGTGACGTCATTAACTTGCGCTTACGCCGCACACGAAAAATAGGTAGTGCAGTATATGCATGTCAAATTGACAGCTGGTTCAAATTGTACAAATTGTTTAGCAGTGTATTTGTACTTACTAATTTGGACCGACCGGTAAAGCGTGTGCATAGCGTTTGCACTATTGGCATAATTCGAACCGTAGCGTAAGAGAGATGTAAAATTAAATACATTTAATATTTTTAGGTGCGCTCAAGACCACCATCAAACTGAACAACTTTTACTATAAAGCAAAAATCAAAATCGTGAAAAATAAATCAGCTGTTCTTTAGAAAACGTCAGCGGATACTCTACCCAAGTGTATGGAACTGCTGATTTTTTTCGGCTCCGTAGTACAGTTGTTCAGTTTGATGGTCTAAACTAAAGCACCCCCTTAATTATGCATTTAAGTTTACTCCACACCCTGTATACTTGTATCTTCATTTTAGGCATCGTTTTCATTAATTTAATCATCTTCCTCTACCTGTTGTATTTTATTTGATTTGTTTTTTATCAGCATTCAAACAATATTAAAGAAACCGGCCAAGTGCGTGTCGGACCACGCAAGGGTTCCGTTATCGGGATAAAAAACGTACACGATAAAATTGAAAGTTTGTTATAATTTATAGAATATTAGTTTATCAGGAGCAAAAGTACGTTTATATTTTCATTACCTGTTTTGATACAATCTGATCTGAGGTGTTATGTTGTTCTCAAGGTCGTACTGCACCTCAAGCCGCTGTTTCTTTAGAGCGTCCATGGCTGCGTTCGTTTTAGATATCGGCTTCTGAAGTTCCATTAGGTCCATTTTCACTTTGTTTTCTGTGGAAAGGGATTTTTATATATTTCTTAACATTGATTTTAAAAAAGTATCCTAAACGACCAAATCCACAAACATCGTCTCCAACTTTCTCATTATATCATATTATACAATGACTTTTTCCTATCCATATGTCAAAATACAGGAATGGAAACTTATTTCAAAACTTCCCCTTGCGTACACAACCACAGAGTACTAGTTATTAAGTAACAGATTATAGATACATTACTTCCTAGAAAACGATAAATTTCCACGC
The DNA here is from genome assembly GCA_922987775.1 of Agonopterix subpropinquella. Taxonomy (NCBI): domain Eukaryota; kingdom Metazoa; phylum Arthropoda; class Insecta; order Lepidoptera; family Depressariidae; genus Agonopterix; species Agonopterix subpropinquella. The sequence continues at coordinate 3,094,492 of OV277714.1, forward strand.
TTAAATAACCAACCGCCAGGACGGTACGCGCAAAATTGTATACAATAAAGCGAGTGGCAGAAATCAAGCAAGCGTATTGCTTTCGATGCGACAAAGTTTAGGTACTTATCTCGGTACCTAAGACAGAGGGAGGGAAGCCTGCTAAAACTGCCTTACACACGCCTTCATTACCAATATTTTCCCAAAAACGCGCTAAAATAAATAATAAAAGCGGTCAAGTGCGAGTCGGGCTACTCGCGCACCGAGGGTTCCGTACCACACCACTACAGAACACTACATTATTAACTTATAAAAAAAACTTTTTTTGTCCGGGACCTTTAGCGCGAGACCGACTCACACTTGGCCGGTTTTTAGTATTTGTTGTTATTCTGTAGAGTATGCTCTATAATCACACTAAGTTTGACGCTTGTATGTATTACCGTTTTTACGATAGAGCGTGAAGAAAAAAAGTTGATAAAAACTAGTTTCTTATTGAGAACCCCCCTTAATTTTTAACTTTTTAACATTTTTATTACTTACTAGCGGCCCGTCCCGGCTTCGCACGGGTGGACGTCTAATCTTTTCTAGCAATAAATATAGCCTATGTTACTCAGGGTGAATGCAGCTTTCTAATGGTGAAAGAATTTTTTAAATCGGCCCAGTACTTTTTGAGCCTATTCATTACAAACATACAAACATACAAAAATAGGTACAAATCTTTCCTCTTTATAATATTAGTGTAGATTAGTGTAGACTAGTGTAGATTTGTTAACAAATCCGCCGTAATAACGCATAATCTGAGAAAATTTCAGCTATCTAGCTATTACGGTTCAAAAGTTACAGCCCTAAATAGGTAGGACAGACGGACGGACGGAGAGACGGACAGACGGACGGACGGACGGACAACGTAGGCTTAGTAATAGGGTCCTGTTTTCACCCTTTGGGTACGGAACCCTAAAAAAGTTTTTAAATCTAACCATCTCCAACTTTCTCAACCAATCTGCTTCTATCCGTGACCAACTTGTCCAGTTTCGCCTTCGCTTCTATCAACTCTCGTTCCCTGTTCCTATGACGATCCAGTTTCTCTTGAAATGAAGCTTCTATTTCCTTTAGCGTATATTGAGACGTGTGAACAGAGTCTATCGTTTCTTTTATTTTATCTTTTAGTGTGTGGATTTCTCGGTTCTGTAAGTAAGATTTTTTAGTCATCAGTCAACGCTACAGGCCAACAATCAGGGATGGGTGTTAGAGCCATATTACTAAAGCGAATTTTGAGCGTAAGCGTTGACGGAACGTTATCGCCGCGTTATTTCTGAGATAAATCAGTGTCGCGGCGATAACGTTCAATAAAAATCGCGGCGATTCAGAGACGACTTCGCGGCGGTGTGTAGTGGTGACTTGCGAAACCGCCATCAACCGCCAAAGTCGAAAGAATAAATATTATTTTTCATGGTTACTTTCCAAATTACAATGTTTACTTAAGGGCCTATGTGAAAAAAATTGGATTCTTCAAAGCTTCATATATCATGAAGTACTAACAGTAGGAGTGTGATTTTCATATATGTGTAAATTGAACATATAATTGAAGTTTTGATTAGAGCCAAAACACGATTAAGACATATTTTCTCGATAGAAAAACAAGCCAAAGTAGCCTCCGTTTTTATCTATAAACGCTTGGAACTGCTAAACGGTGAATAATAGAAATACAAGACTTGATTTTAAAAAAAGAGATTGATATTTTCTATGTTTTGATTAGAGCAGAATTGAACTTACATAAATAGTACAATCACAATTAAATAAAGTTTGATTTGGCGCTCGATTCGTCTCAGGCGCGCGCGCCGCCCCATCTCTTTCTCTCGCATCAGACCGTAATATAAGCTATCCCACGCCTGTTTCGGTTAAATAATTTTTCGACATAGGCTCTTAAGAGATTTGCTCTCCCAATAAAAAGCTGCCTATTTTAGCCAAAATTTTTACCGTCTCAAACAGAGAAAACCCATTTAAATAGATCCTGTACTTTTCAAGTGTTTAGAGCAGCATTTCTTAAACCAGGAATGCAATTTTTTATGTGATACTGCATTAGTGAAATGTGGATGTTCTAAGGTATCCGAATATCTCTGACTACCCCCTCAGGGAATATAGTCGTGAGCATATGCTATATTGCATTGGTTGTGTGCTTGTCTAAACTATTATAAAACTGTAACAGAAGTGTGTCTGTACATTTAAGATATTTACAAAAAAAAATTACGACATGGTTTTTACCTGTCCCTGATTCCAAATCACCAATTTTTGGATTTTTTGTCTGTCTGTTTGTTTGTTTGTTTGTTCGTTTATTTGTTTGTTTGTTTGTTTATTTGTTTGTTTGTTTGGGTGTTTGTTTGTTCGAGTATCACGCAATAACTACTGAACCGATTTTGATGAAACTTTTTTTGATTGATAGCTTATCATCTGACTTAAAATCTGGTATATAATTTATGCGGACGAAATCGCGGGTAAAAGCTCGTAACTAATAAAATCCTACCTAATAAAAGTGTTTATCTATTAGATTATACAGGGTGTAACAAAACACCCTAGTAATACTTAAGGGGGTGCTTCAGACCATCAATCTGAACAACTTTCACTATGGAGCCAACGTCGAGAAAAAATTTAAAAAATCTGCCGTCCCATACATTTGATTCGAGACGGTAATGCAGTTTTGTATGAAAGCTGATTTTTTTTTCGCGATTTCTATGTTGGCTCCATAGTGAAAGTTGTTCAGATTGATGGTCTGAAGCACCCCCTTAAGTATTACTAGGGTGTTTTGTTACACCCTGTATTTATAAGATTTTTTACACTATTTATATTTGAAAGGGGTTCTATTTCCATGAGATGTTTAAAATTTTGAAAGCAGTCCACCACTACAAAAAGGTGGTTCCACACATAAGACAGACAGAAACAAAACTATGATTTTAGGACTATTTAGTTTATTAAAAAAGACGATATACTCACAGAACTCAATTTCTGTTGCTCCAATTTACTGATTCCAACTTTGGCCTTCTGTATGACCTCCTCCAACGGCTCCATTTTGAGTTTATGCGATTTAACTATTTTAGACGCGTTCTTCTTGTCGTTTACCAGGTCCACTACTTTAGCTCTCAGTTCTTCGTATTCCATCCAGAGCTTTTTTTTTTCGCATATTTCTATTTTTTGTTCAATTTCTTTTCTTTGCCTCATTGCGTCTATTACTACTTTCAATCTGGAACATAATCAAGAAATTTTATGTATAAATTGTTTATTTATTTTATAGGTTTCCATTTAGAATCATCTTAACTTTTTTAGTGATTTTATCTTATTACCCACGGATCTGAAAAAAAGACGGATGTAATCTCGTCTAATCATGCGTCGAAGCATGCAAATGGCCGCCTTTTTCTATGTGTTGCGTTCTTTGAGGGTTGTCATATAAGTCATCAATTTGCCCACTTTTTACCAGCACAATTAAATCATGTCATATTACTATCTACTGCATTGGCTATGATTGTGTCGTGCGACTGTTTTAAATTAGTTTTAATTTAATTTAATTAGTTGATGGTTCGTTTAGATTTAAAGGATTTTAATAAAACTTTGAAATAAAAGTGTAATTGTGTACTTAATTAATATTGGTTTTTCATTACCTAATCGCTAAAAAGAATAACGTCTACGGACAAATTATTGCTAGGTAAATTTTAACTGTCTATCTGTCAGATTAAAATAAGAGTAATTTTAATAAGGCACCTTTGCCTTATTAAAATCACTTACGTGGCCAATAAAGTGACAAAATCAGAATTCACTTGCGTCCTAAATTGACGTCGCTAAAATTATCAGAGCGATCTACTATTATATTTTATTTAGAGATAAACAAATTTTGCATAACAAATATTTAAGAGGGCTATCGGAGTCCAGTGGGCGCCCTCATCACATTAATAAAGATTTCTCAATAAAGAATGCCTAAATTAAAAAAAGTGCTCAATTGACAAACTACAAAAGCCTTCAAGCCATTGTTATACAATACTTTCGAAGACATTCGAACTTCGCAATTGTGTGAAAGTTTTCGTTCCAATATCAACTCTATTACAATGAAGTTCGGACCGAAACGGTCGCGATATATCAATAATTGAAAGTCCGGGTACAAGGCCAGTCGACGGACGAACGCAAGAATAATTTTATACGGGTTATATTCTTATCGTTTTGAGGTACGGAACCCTAAAAACTTACAAAACCTGATCTTAAAGAATCACAGATTCAACAAATACAGATTTCCCCACTTTCAGGGAAATTCACCCGCAAAAAAACAGCAACACTGTTCAAATTTTCTTTAGAATTTACTTCAAAGTAAATAAAACATAATATTATAAATTATCACGAATCATCACAGCTTTCCTATGGTAGGTGATTCCATTAGACTTTTTGACTTTACTCATGTAGTTTTTGCATGAGTAAACAACACAAAAAGGCATGTTTAAATAATATTAGTGAATGCAAAACACATGTGACAGGTGCTGTCGCGCGGTGCGTAATGGCGACGGGTTGTGGCACCTGGTGCATCTGTGTGAGTGTAGGTCTTGTAGAACAAACGAGATTGTAGCACATTGCGTGCTTCACATCTTTATAGTGTAGAATTACATCCGTCTTTTTTTCAGATCCGTGTTATTACCCTCCTGAATAAAAAACCACAATGTACAAAAGCAGTAACTGTAATCAGTAGCCAAGCCATGGTGTGATATTGAATAAAAAAAATTTTTTTTGAGACATCTTTACTTTTTCTGTCCTTTTATAATTTATTGAGTCTGATAGAATGAAAAATGGTTACATTCACAGGTGGGATAAGATATATCACGATCAATTCATTTTCTACAGAGAATGTAGAGGTGCAGAAATGTACCAGGACGAAATCGCGGGCAGAAGCAAGAAATATAATGATGCGCTAACAGCTTAGAGCTGATGCGTGCATATCACTGCACAGGTTTTGTTTTTAAAAATATTCCAAGTCTATTTTTAAGAGAATTCACTGAGGGTGTACTTAAAATAACAGGCAAACACGAAATTTCTTTCAAATCTTAAGTGTTATAACAGACGTGTGTCTGTAAATTGAACATATTACAAACAAAAAAAAGAGTCCTTGACTCCAAATCATAAATTTTTGGATATTTTGTCTGTCTGTTTCTTTATTTATTTGTTCGAGCATCACGAAAAAACTACTGAACTGATTTTCATAAAATTTTTTTGTTTGACTGCTTACGATTAGAGTTAAAATCAGGTATATAATTTGTGCGGACGAAGTCATGGGTAAAAGCTGGTTACATATAAAACTTCAGTCACCTATCATTAAGCCTGACTTGTTCCTCCATCACCTGCGCATTGTTCTGCAGCTTGGTGGACAAGCCGCGCTGTTCATTTCGAGTCTTGATCAGATCTTCCAGCTGGGTCACACTCTCCTGGCCTCCGACAGCGGCCAGGGTGCTTCTCAGTAGCTGCTGGGCGTCCATTTTGGAGAAGTCTTGGACTCTATCTTGGGGGAGGAGTTGGCAGAGATTGTCGACCTGAAAGATAGAAAATTAGTGCATAGATAAAATCAGAGTAATATTTTTTTTCTTTTATTTAAATTTCCACAGTATTTGTTTCAAAAATAATAAAAATTTTCTCTAAAACTCCAGGCAGCTCTATACAGGGTGAAATTGATATCATTGGCATCCTTTTAAACTAAGAGTCTTTTAATCTTTAAACCATACTCTACCCATCAAACTGAACAACTTTTACTATTAGAGCAAAACGATCGGAGCAAAAAAAAAATCTACTGTTGCATACATTTGAGTCGAGTAGGCATTGCGGTTTAGTATGGGACAGCTGATTTTTTAGTTGCTCCGATCGGTTTGCTCCCATAGTAAAAGTTGTTCAGTTTGATGGGTAGACTCTTAGTTTAAAAGGATGCCAATGATATCAATTTCACCCTGTAGTTATAGGTAATAACAAAAATTTCAATCTCGAATACGTATCTGCCTTAGATATGTCTGGCTGGACCAAAAAGGGAAAGTGGTAAATGAATGTGACATGCCTTAGCTATTTTTTAGGAAAACTAAAAATTACAAAAAATTTATTGATAAATGTTATGTTTTAGAAACATAAATATTATTACACCTATCACGAAATGTTAGTAAATTGGTGATACAGAATAATACAGATACTTATAGCTTTTTAATTGACATAGGTTCAAAAGAAAATTAAAGTGGTGTGATGCAATGTGTTAATACTGCCTGCACCTGTATGTTCATAGAAGCGATCAACTCTTGGACCTGCTTCTCCCTGACGTTCTTGTGATCGATGGACCAAGTAGACACATCCTTAAGGTCAAATGTACGGGTTATAATCACGTTTCTCTGCCCAGGCTTCTGGTACAACTCAATCTCAATCGAGGACTGCTGGCAGCCACTTCTTACATATTCTGAGATCTGTGAAGAAATTGGAATGAAATTACTGCACTGCGCATGTTGGGGTGTACCGGTCGCTGCGAGCTGGTAGGAAGCTGTTTTTCTGCTATGATATCTATTTGGTACTTGATCTCAGACTAGTATTACTTAGACTAGATGGTCTCGCACAAAATTGTCTAACTATCTAGTATAAATATTAGAGTATATATCATAGTACTATCAGGTTAAAAAAATAATGTGCATGACGTTGAAAAAATGCTCAGGCCAATCAAATTTTTTTTAATATTATTTGCACCAAAAATTATTTATTAGTGGACTTTTTCATAAGAAATGAGCTACCTATGAAATGAATACGAGCGATGATAGCCCATACGGAAGAGAGCTAGCGCCTCAATCTAGAGGCCGCGGTTCGATTCCTGGCCTGTACCACTAAGTTCTTTGGAATTTATGTACGATTGTATTTATCATTTACTAGCTTGGCGGTAAAGGAAAACATCGTGAGGAAACCTGCATTCCCGAGAATGAAAAGAAAATACCATAAGTTCGGAGGTATGCGTAAATATGGGTGAGCTTGGGGAGAATACAAAAGGACCAGCGCTGTTCTCCGTGTTACAACGACCCTTGCTGGTAATAGCCCAACCACAAATAATAATACCTTTGAAAGATTTGTCTTAGTATAATCAGTATTTTTAATGCAAACCCTAGATAACCAAGTGAAATCACAGGTCCGGCAAGTCTATAGAACCTTTTAAAATTTCGAAACGGCATCTGCACATACACACTTTATGCAAACTGTCCATGACATTGCATGTAGGGTTGAAAGCAGCTCTTTGCATTTAACGTCATCAGTCTACATTTCGATACTTTTTATTGTTGGTTCTGTTATCAAAAAATCAATAAAACTGCTAGATGGGAACATATTTAAATCAAAGTTAAGTAGTTGGCTTTTGGAAAATTGTTTCTATAGTATTAATGAATACTTAAATTATAATGAATGAATGAATGAATGAAATAATGTACATCATTGAATGATAATATAATTAATATTTTTGACTATTGTATATGTATAATGTAATTAGGATGACTTTTGTAATTTATAATGTAGCTCGACCATATTTTAAAAATTTGTACACCTGCACGCAGGTTGAATATAATTGACTGTCATAAAACTTGAACAACTGTAACCATATTCTATGCAAATAAATATTTGATTTGATTTGATTTTGATTTCAAAAACAATAATTGAGCTAAAAAATTACTGAAAAAGTTAATTTAGCGTTATTTTACAACATTTTTTTATGCACTGAAAAGACACAATTTTATGTAGTCAAATCCAACGGGCGCCTGGCTGCATTCCCTTGTTCGGCTCCCCTAAAGTCTCGCCAGAAAGAGTGAGGTGAGGTGGGGTATCTGAAGTCAGAGGGGGGCAGGGAGTGGCCGTTCTGTATGTAGAACTATATACTACTAGCGTTAACCAGCGACTTCGTCCGCATAAATTATATACCAGATTTTAAGTCAAATCATAAGCTATCAAACAAAAAAAGTTTCATCAAAATCGGTTCAGTTGTTTTTGCGTGATGCTCGTTCAAACACACAAACTTCTTTTTTTTTAATTTACAGTTTTATAATAGTCAAGATAGATTACCTATTCTGTGCAGATAGTAAGTTAATTACAAATGTTTCAAGGTCATGCACATTCTTATTCTAAACTAATAGTACTTTATTTAAATGTTTATGTATAAATGAATATAGGTAGCTACAGCCTTAGATCAAAGTTAAGTTAGTCAAATGTTAGCATAAAGGTGGCGGTTGACAGGCGACCGCACGCCGCACGCCGCAACCGCATGTCGCGACGACACTACTGGTTTGTATGTAATTCTATGAAATACCCTGCGCAGCCGGCGACACGCTGCTCGACTTCACTGCGGTGCGGTCGAGCTTCACTGACGCTCGACCGCAGACCAGTAGTGTCGCCGAGTGCTGCCAGCATGCGATAATTATCTTAGATTCACGATATTTTGGAGTGGCATGCGATAGAACATAAAAGTCGGGTATAACACTATAATTCATACAAATTCCATGATATTTCTTTAATTTAATGAAATTTATATTTTCAACCACATTTTCCGTTAAATTCCAACAATAAATCATACTGGCGTTTGGTATTTGGTAAAACAGTGTTTAAATATTACTAAATATAATAAATATGAGATGATAATTTTGGGAAACAAATAAAAAAAACATGTTTTTACTTTTTACGGAAATTTTTTCTACTTATTCGTTTTTACGAAAATCTTTTCTATTCACCCTTTATTAGAGCTCAAGTTACGGCATAGTAGATAGAATAGAATAGAATAGAAAATTGCTTTATTGCCAATTATTACTAAAAAAGAACATACAAAATTAAACATACAAGAAATAAAAAAAAAAAATAAAAATCATACAATAACAACAAAAAGAAAAAAAAACATAATTACTGGCAATAGGACAGGGACTCAGCTAAGCTGGCTACAGTCAGTGCAACTGACAGTAAGCAGCGCTGTTTTTCAGCCCTGCCCTTGCTCCTAGAGATGTTGTGTTGGAGTGTAAAGAGGTAATGTGTGGGAAGGCAACCATGACTACAAAGTGTAAGAGTAAAGTGTAAAGTATGTGTGTGCAGCTGAGCATTTTGTCTACGCCAAAGATGTGTTCGAGAGTGAGTTTGCTAGTATGGTCTTTAGCTCCACTTGATTTTTGTAAGCGTGCTTCAATTGTTCTGTAATTTTCTGCTTCAAAAATAACCCTGCTCGGTATTTTGCCTTAAATGACACAACGTTAGATATAAAGCATCATCCGAAATCTTAAAACCCTACTGAAAATTATTACCCCAAAAAATACCCTAAGTTGGCAATACTGTCTGTAGCTGCGGCGTGCAGTTGCGGCGTGCGGTCGGCTTCCAATTCACGACCGCACGCCTCATGCGGTCGGCTACCAATTGCAATCCTTAAGGTGGACTTCCGATGCCAGCGGCCGATGCGACTAACGCGCGCGTCTGACGCGAGGTTCTGTCATATTTGACAGAACCTCGCGTCAGACGCGCGCGGCCGACGACAGACCTCACTTCCGAGGTCAGCGACTGACGCGTGCCTATTGTGCAGAGTGTTATCACTTTAGGGTATTTTCCCCGAAATTTAAGGTATGTTCTTATGTTTTGGTGTTTTGTTTAAAAACACAAATAAAAAAAACAATACATATTCTAATAAATAATATTTGATTGATTGATAGATTGATAGGTTTAGAGAAATATATGAATGCATTTTTTTTACAGGATTTTTGATCAAATACATTTTTAAGAGTTATTATAATTAGACAGAAATGCGTTACGTCCCCTTGGCTTTTTAACCTGTATATGGATCGCTGTCTAGCTAATAATTATGTAGGCAAGAGGGATTTTCCGAAAAAAGAAAACTTAGTTTCAAATGGATCGATAGATGGTGCTATCGCAACGTGGATGAGCGCCTTGCAGATAATAAAATACAAATAAAAAATAGTGAAAATTAAGCAAATTTTCGGTAAAAACATCGTAATATGTCTGGCAAACTTTCTTGTTCTGCGTGACGTCAGCGCATAGCCGCGCGCGTCTGACGCGCGCGTCAGTCGCTGGCATCGGAAGCGGCGCCATACGTTTTCATAGTAACTAGTATGGCCGCATCGGCCGTCGGCCGCGAGCCGCGCGCGTCAGACGCGTCGGCCGCTAGCATCGGAAGTCCACCTTAAAGGCCTGTCCATTCTTGTTTACTAATGTCATTGGCTACAGCTGGGCTGCGTTCAGAACGTTTTTGTGCAGTTGTTTTTTCACCTCGCTCTAAGGTTCGGAACGGCCAGGGCGTTTTTTCAACTCGCAATAAGGTACGGAACGATCACGGTTGTTTTATAACCTCAAATTTTGACATTGACAGTAAAATGGGCTTCCAGGGCTTCCATCATTTCCAAATACAATAAAAAACTCGTCTTCCATGTTAGCGGATCAAAAAATAATTTGGAAAACAAACTTTTAATTCAAAACGAGCGAAAAGTCAAGTGACCACAGATAATCCAAACGTCAGAGTGTTTTTCAACCATCGAATTAGACGGTTAAAAGTTGCAACCCGTCAGAGGTTCGGAACGGTTGAGTTGTGACAACCGAGTTGCAAAGAGCGTTTTTTCACCGAGGCTCTGAACGGCGTTAGTGCGAAAGTTGCACTCGGGGTGCACAACAGGTGTAGGTTCTGAACGCAGCCCAGAAGTTCGGCTCGATGAACGGCAGCGTAGCGTGAATCATCCCGATAAGACTTAAATAGTTTCGATCGTGCATTGAATACTAACCTTTTTCGCTCTACCAATAACACTCGTCTTTCCACAAAGCCCAAGTATAATCGCGCAAACAAATGTAGATTTCCCCGTCCCATTCGGCCCAATAATTAGATTCAAGGACGGCCCAGGGTATAAAACTACTTGCTTGTATGTCCTGAAAAGAAAACACAAAAATAATAACAGAAAAATGTTCGAGAGAAAAGGCGCGTAGGTAATTTTCAGAACCACTCACACAAAGTTTTCAAGTGCTATTCTGTGAATGCAGCCAGGTCTTATGTTCTGTTTGTTGATTACTTTAGACATCTTTACGGTTTAAAGAAACATAATAGTATTATTGAACACTTTCTGCAGGAAATAACTTTATTTATTTCGAAAAATGACGATTGTGATTGAAAAATACGAAATTCTCGGAAATCGGCGAAATCGCGGAAATAATGACAGATCATGACAGCGTGACCACTTTTTTTTCAGAGAATCTACCAAAATGACTGCTGAAATCTACCAAAATCTACCAACTCCTGTTTCAAATTCTACTTAAAATCTACCAACCAATATTTATGTCGTTTCAGATGGTTAAAATTCAATAAAAAACACGTTTTTGAACAAAATATTATCATTTTCATACTAAAGCTCATCATTACTCATGTTATTATCGCATTTTTGTAAAAAGAATATCGGTTTTCATCACTTTGTAACATGGATGCTTCAATTTCCAAATAAATCTAAATAAGTATTATTGGTCGTTCCCTGTAGGCTTAAAGTTGGTACAGTTTTCTGTGTCTTATAAAAGCCCCCTTTTGTAAAAAACAACATTAAGCGATAAAATTAATTTTGCTGTACACCACTAAAGCTTTACTATAGTTTTTAATTACTAACGTAACTTTAAGGGTGTATTCAGACCATGAATCTAAACAACTTTCCCAAAGAAACATGGGTCGAAAAATGAGAAATTTTTTTGGACCTTCCATACAAAAGTGCGGATCGGCCGATCGATTTTCTATGGGAGGTCCAAAAAAATTTCTCGTTTTTCGACCCATGTTTCTTTGGGAAAGTTGTTTAGATTCATGGTCTGAATATACCCTTAAAGTTACGTTAGTAATTAAAAACTAGTGGTGTATAGACTAGAAGTTCCAGAAAACCCCCTGCAATCGTTTTCTCAGCTATTTTTATTTCCAACTTTGATTTTTTTTGCTTGAATCCTTGCATTTTTGATCATATTTTTGAATACCGAATTTCTACCAAAATCTACTAAACGATTTCCCACTACTAAATTATCGTTCTCTTTGCCCTAAATCTACTAAAAAAGTAGAAATCTACTAAAAGTGGTCACACTGGATCATGACAATTGACAGCTGAGTGACTAGTGATGTGCTAAGCGCTACTAATTGAAACGGCTATAACGAATTGAACACATCTCGAAAGATAGAATGTCGATGCAAAGATCGATTTAAAATAGAACTGGTAATCTGGTAATGGACAATTTTGGAGTAAGGGGGACAGTTAGTTTTAAAGTAGGTAGTTCAACACGCCTCGATAGATGAAGTGGGTAGGAGTAGAGTACTATTTTTGAAAGTCACAAGAATTAAATCGTTCAAATCAGCAGTAGAAAATGTCCAAATTACTACTAAGATTATGCATCTGTGGGGCACGGCACGCAAGAATAAACACTGAATCAGCCTTGCTGCTGATGGTTGAAAAAGTACAGTTATCTCTTATACTATTAACATTAACTAAGCAACGTAAAACGTGACGCCCTGTGTTGGTCGAAGATAGAAAACGTCACCGCGACACGTCAAACGCGAAAAGTAAAAAAACAAATCCAAAGAGACCGCGAGTCGCCACATATCATTCACGACGACCCGAAGTGCGATTTTTGAAAATCATACGAGCGACTTGGCAGAAGAAAATGACAAAATTACTATGGAGATTATGCATCTTTCTACTGCCAAGTCACTCGTATGATTTTCAAAAATCGCACTTCTGTACAGCTGTAGGTATCTGACTTTTTTGGGCATCTGATTTCGGAATCCTAATGAAATTTTACAGGATACACAGTCAAAGCACAGCTTTGACAGTGTATCCTGTTTTTCATCAAAGTGTATTTTACCTAGATCAAGCGCGCCAACGTTTTTTGTGCCACTCATTTTTGTAGGTCAATTGAACAAGTGAATGCCACAAAACATTCCGCTGATGCAACAGAGAACAATTATTTTAACAAACGCCAATATTGTAATAAAAAAAAGTGTTAAGGAACGTTCTCATCAAGAGTGTTCTATAAGTAAAACATTTTATAAATGAGCGAAGGGTAAAAAAACAAATCTTTTTGAATGAGACCCCAACATACTTGACCTTTTTGTTTGAAAATGAGCCCAGCTATCGCCTCATTTCGTTTAATCCATCAATTTTAGGCCTGTATAGTTTTAACATTTTCATCACTTTATACTGGGCCAGATGACCAATGGGCCAAAACCACTACCAACTGGTCCCAGTCACAAAATCAGCGTCGAAGCAGACCTAGAAGAAGGTGGCGGGACGAAATCGATGGCTTCTTGAAGAACTGGCCTAACGAAGCGCAAAACCGGGACGCATGGAGAGAAAGGAGGGAGGCCTTTGCCCAATAATGGGACAGTGACCGCTGATATAATAATAATAAATACTTTATACTATAAAGTATAAAAAACGAACCAACTTTTCATTCTCAGAATCTATTAAAATTATTAAAAGAAACCGAAAGAAATGTAAAAAATGCACGTTTATCCCAAGACGTTTTATTTGACAGTGCCGCAAACAAATAACAAACGAAAATATAAAATCTCTGTGGAAGATGGCCATTCTCTTCATCCTCCACCACGCGAAAATGAACTAACATAAGATAATTATAAGTTTAACCGATGCGGCACTCTAACAGGCCTGCCGCTGCGCGTGTGCAGCTCCACGGGTGCATCCCTGGCTGGCAACTCCAGTGGGTATAACCTTTGGAAAGGCCTGACCCTTACGCCATCTTTTGTTTTAACTTTAGCAACCCTGGCGTGGCCATCTTTTCCCGAAATTATTTCTTCAACTACTCCTAGTGGCCACCGAAAACGTTTAACATCAGCTTCGATTAAAACTATGTCGCCTACCTTCAATGTCTCCTGATTGCCTCCTCCCCTATTTATAAGTGTCCCCAAATACTCACTCCTAAACCTAGACCGAAAGTCTTGTCTTAGTCTGACTAAATATTTCATTCGGCTGTTTAAAGATTTATGGTCGATAGTGTCTAAGTCTGGAACCTCAGAATTTGAAACACCCTGTAAAAAACAGGCAGGAGTTAAAGGCCTTAAATTCTCCGTATCATCCGCAACATACGTTAAAGGTCTCGAGTTCATAGTGGCCTCACAGTCTGCTAAAATTGTCTCAAGCTCGTCGTATGTCACTGTCGATTTGCCTAAGATACGACGCAGTAACTCTTTGAGAACACGAATGAGACGCTCCCACCATCCTCCCCACCAAGGAGCGCAAGGAGCGTTGAAACGCCACTGAATTTGTTTCACCGACGAAAACTGACTAACTTTATCCCAATCGATATTTTTCATCTTATTAAAAGTCCCGACAAAATTAGTCCCATTATCGGAATAGATAATTTGTGGTCTTCCACGACGAGCAATAAACCTTCTTAAAGCCATCAGAAAGCAATCTGTAGAAAGTGACAAGCATAGCTCTAAATCCACAGCTCTATATACAGCGCACGTGAATAAAGCGATCCAGCACTTCTCACCCGACTTCAAGAAAAGTGGACCTGCCATATCGACACCAGTGACCTCAAAGGCCTTTGCATTCTTAATTCGATCTATGGGCAAGGGTGCAGATGTTGTTTGAACAGGTTTAGCTGTATAACGTCTACATATTACACAATTTCTCACCACACGTTTAGCTAACCTCCTAACACCTACAATCCAATATCTCTCCCTCAGTGCACTAACCAAAAAACGTGTGCCTGCGTGCTGCATTTCTTCATGCTTGAAACGAACTAACCTCTCTATGATTGTGTTCTTAGAAGGAAGTAAAATAGGCGATTTAAAATCCTCTACCTCCTCTGCGTAAGTCAACCTCGTCTTTACTCTTTTTAAGTTGTGTTCATCCGTAAACACTTGCAAATTCAACTCAAGAGATTCATCATAAGTTGATTGAATAACACGTAAAAGCACCAACTCCGCTCCTGAGTACTCATCTGCGGACAACTCTTCATTCGAAATGCGATCAACACCCTTACAATTATGAATGAATCTAAAAATCCAAGCAATAGTACGAATGATCATACTGTATTTAGAAAAATAGCATAGACTTCCTGTTATGAAATCATTAACATCTGCCAACGCGACCTGACACGCGACTGTTTTCCGCATCTCTTTCTCTACCTCACTAGTATCTATAGAAAAATTTGAAACTGGCCAATCTGAAGGTGGCTTACGAAGCCAGTCCGGACCCTCCCACCAACAAAGCTCCTTTAATGATTTCGCACTACAGCCTCTTGAGAGCAAGTCGGCTGGATTCATAGATCCCGGAACATGACGCCAAGATTCTGGCTCAGTCACCTCCCTAATCTCATTCACTCTGTTGTTGACGAATTTACTCCACATCGTATCTTTCTGAATCCAAGTCAAAGCAACGCTCGAGTCCGACCAACAACAAACTTCCTTAACATCAAGAGTATTTGTAAACTCCCTGTACAATCGTACCCCAATCAAACATGCCAACAGTTCGAGTCGTGGAATGGAGTGCGAAACGTGACCATGTCCTTTCTTCTCTCTCAAAGGCGCTACTCTAGCCTTAGCTGCAACCAAACGTAAAGATACTTCATCTCCATAAGAACTCCTCAAAAATATACACGCACCATAGGCATCTTTACATGCATCGCAAAATATATGCAAACTCAAATTACATTTATCAAAATTCTGTATTGACAATCTCCTTGGTATACGACACATCTCAAAGTATTTGATGTCATCTAGCCATAAACGAAACTTGACTTCAATGTCATTTGGCACGATGTCATCCCATTTTAATTTGAGTTGACAAACTTTTTGCAACAAGATTTTAGGGATCAGTGCGACAGGGCTAGTAAACCCTATCGGGTCAAACATTTTATGGGCAAAAGATAATAGACTACGCTTGGTAACGCGAAGCTCGTCTTTCCGTGAAACATCAATAGAATTGCAGTGTATCGTATCGTCTTTAGTCATCCAATTTAAACCTAACACTGACACACACTCTTCAGTATTCGATGACGTAGGAGCAACCACCCAACCTCTCAATTCAAATTTACCTGCATCCATCAACTGACAGCTTTCAGCTACGAATTTTTGTGCATCATTCTCATCTGCAAAACTGGCTATACAGTTGTCAACGTAAAAACTCTGGCTCAACTTCGATGCAGTCTCCGATAGCTCGGAAGGCGGGTTCTCTAAATGACGTAATATTGTACTCGAAAGTAGATACGGGCTACAAGTTATACCAAATACCACCCTGCAATGTCTAAACGTCTTTAGCTCTTTTTTGTCATAGTCGCGCCACCAAAGAAATCTTAAATAATTTCTATCATCTTTGCACAAGGATATTTGTAAAAAGGCTTTCTTAATATCAGATAAAACACCTACGGAACCGAAATTGAGTCAAAAGCTTAGGTATTTTCTCAATTAAATTAATCCCCTTATCTAAACATGAATTAATGGAGATTCCGTTTGAATCTTTAGCGGATGCATCGAAAACTGGACGCACGCGAGTTGTGATACTAGACTCTTTAACAACCGCGTGGTGTGGTAGATAATGGCCATTTACAACGTTATCAACTACCTCTTCAATTATACCTAATTGTAACCACTCTTTAAACACATTATCATACTCTTCGTAGTTACCGGTCAGAAAAAGGCGTTGAGTAGTTGAATGTAAACGGCTCAAAGCTACTCCATAGTTACTTTCCAGTTCATGACGTCCATCTTTCCATAATAAATTGACTTCATACCTGTCATCTTCATTGATCTTAACCGTATTCTTGAAGAATTCCATCGCATTCGATTCCTTTACTTTTTGGCTCCTCACCTCGATTGGGTCCTTAATACCGATCGTCTCCAAATCCCACAATTTGTCCATCTCGCTGACTGAACTGAAACAGACTGAAAAAGATTTTGAAGCTTGAAAGATTCCATTTGTCCTTCCTTGGATTGTCCAACCGAGTGTGGTCTTCACTGCTACAAGGCTTTCGTCCAATTTTACGTACTCTCCTGTCACCAGCCCTGGCATGTAATCTGAGCCAATCAACAGACCAACTTCTAAATTATCTTGGCTTTGGTCTGCCAGCTCTATCTTATTCCTTTTTAATATGGCTGTGACTTTATTTGAACCTTGTAGGCTTGGAACATAGCCGCATATCTTAGTTTGATCTACTACACTTAAAGGAAGCTCAACGTTGGTGGCCAAACTCTTAATCTTAATATTGTATATCTTATGCTCTTCTCGTTTCGTTTCCATGCCACCAAACAAATAATGACCAAAGCTCTCCTTGCCAATTTCTTTTAGACCAAGTTCTTCTGCTATGTCCTTTTTAATATATGATCTTTGAGATCCCGTGTCAATTAATGCTCGTACTATTCTTGTTTTCTTAGCACCTGTAATCTCAACCAGCAATGTTTGCAACAACGTCACATTATTCTTATAGCACAACATTGTGGTCTCTCCAGTTTCTTCTTTTTGTGCTAAGTCTGGGCATAAAATTGCATAATGATGTTTTTGACACACAATACACTTAACGTAAGCCTTGCACTTTGAAACATTGTGTCCAACTTTCAAACATTTGAAACATGCCCTCTTAGTTTTGAGTGTATCTAACCTCTTTTCTAGTGTCATCTCTCTTGCTTTAATACACTCTGAACTTGTGTGAGAAAGCTTATTGCACCATATGCACGCCTTAGTATCTTTCTCCTTATCTTTCTGTCCTGCCACTATACAAGCTGCCGTAGGTAGTTGTGACGTAGACGGCTCTTGTACATCGAAACCCATCTTAGCCATTTCAATTCTCTCTTCACTAGCTACTTCTCGCTCTAGAAATGCCAACAAACCCGATAACGGCTGCGTATTTAAAGGATCTGAACGCCGATATCTCTCCCAGGCTCTCAAGACGTCCTCTGGCAACGTGGACTCAACCATCGGGTAGAGCATTGACGCGTACTTTTCTTTGGTAACCTTTAAAGTTTCCAGTGCGTGTATTTGCGCCATCAGCCGATCATATAGCGTTCTTAAGCGACCGTCCGCTGATTCCTTGTTTAGCACCAGTTTTAACAGTTCTCGTATGTGCAGCTCTATGAGTAGGTCATCCCTTGCAAATCTGTTTTTTAACGTTGAGATGGCTTTCTTGTAATTTGGTCCCGATGGAGGGAAGCTTTCGACCAACTGTCTGGCTGATGACATAGGGACTGTAGCCTGGGGGTCTACTCCGGGACTCGAACTTCGTAATTACGAACTCATTTTCGTTGTATTTGGTACTCTAA
Source organism: Agonopterix subpropinquella (assembly GCA_922987775.1). Lineage (NCBI taxonomy): Eukaryota > Metazoa > Arthropoda > Insecta > Lepidoptera > Depressariidae > Agonopterix > Agonopterix subpropinquella. Next base: position 3,112,766 of record OV277714.1, read on the forward strand.
TCGAGATTGCACCGAACTGTCGAACGCCCGACATTAGTTTGACACCTCGGTCGATCGAACCGTACTCTAGTGCACGCTGTCAGTGCTCGATGAATTGAATTTGACAGCTGTCAAACTGCTATAACTTCGATACTGCTTCGATAAAGTGAACGACAAGTCAAGAGGTATCTTTTTGATTATCGTAACTAATTTTCGTGAATGAATTAAAGGTTTTCAGTGGTTTTCAGTTATGTTTCTGTATGAGAATTGTAAGATCTGCAATCTGGCTGAGATGACATGTAAATAAAAGGTATTTCTAATCAAGGCTACTGAATCAAAAGTAGTTCTTAGTTGGTGAAGTAAACCAGAGTCCAGATTCTCCAGATAAGTAGGTACACAATATTTATGAGTTGGTCTAAATCTAGATAGGCGACTGAAGATGATGGGTAGGTACCTACCTAGTTACGAGGAGTAGTTATGGGTATCAAAAGTCATAAAATGGATTAAATGGAACCAAGTACCAATACCTAGTTACCTATATTGTTAATGTTGAAGTCGTGCTTGATCGCGATTTCAAATTGGAGCCAGTCACACTTCTCTACACTTCTTGAACTCACATCACAAACAAGTATCAAAACCAGGTGACAGTCAACGCTCTATAAGAAATATCTGAGAGCGGGCCCTTTTTCTCCTAGTAGCTACATCTCACTGAAAACATACTATATAAGTATAAGGCTTTTAGGCTTCAATCCGGTTAAAATACAGGAGTGCGATTTTTGAGTCTCATTAGCTGAGTTCAGCAGTTGGAAATGTCAAAATTACTCTGGAGATATGCATCTTTCTACTGCTGATTTGACTTTCAAAAATCATACTTCAGGAGTGCGATTTTTGAAAGTCAAATCAGCCGTAGAAAGATGCGTATCTCCATAGTAATTTTGACATTTTCAACTGCTGAACTCACCAAATGAGATTCAAAAATCGCACTCCTGGTTGTAAGAAAACACCGAAGTAATATTCGAAGGCATGGTTTTGAATCTGTCATTTACTCGACTGAAATATATAGGACATCTGATTCTTTTTTTTCAGACTTCGTCTCCATGGTGAAAGTGGTTCAGTTCAGTTGAATGGTCTAACTAAACCACCGCTTCAAATATTACTAGTGTTATGCTACACCTTGTATAGGTATGGGTATATGACTCATAAATCTCATGATGGACCAAAGCAGCCTGCAGAAAAATTCATGGCACGGCCGTGAAAGAACTAGGTACTAACATTTTCAAAATACCTGAGTATATAAAGGATGTAGAGTAACCTATAGAGTTGGAATAGGTTACCTACATATTCTAAGTAGAAACATAATGCTAGTTTTAAGCAATACTTATTGTTTCAGATTAAGAGAAAAGCAGCCAAAAACCAATTTATTATAAATCAAGGCAAGAAAGCATATAATCCATGTTCCAGCATAATATGTATATTGTTTACGTGACCTTATCTTGGTACTTAAGTAAAAAATACCTACTTCAGTCCCTGGATATGAGAAATTAATTATTATCTAGTTAAATTAAAGTATAAATAAAAGCCAGTTACAATGAAAATATTTTGATGTATTTATTTACTTGAAAACATCACAACACAAAATAGGAAAGGATACCGTTTTATTTGTCGTATTATATTATAATCATACATATTCACACGGCTGTCTCCCATTGGGGTAGGCAGAGACAACGCTGACTGATGATCCTGAGATGAAATTATAATTCTTCAAATAAACTTGATACCTACAGGTTTTTACAGAAAGGTGTGGTTATACAGTGTAAATTTTAGGAAAGTTGTTCAGTTTGATTAGTACAATACATGCTGAAGTTATCCGCAGTGATATAAAATTAACCCTGTATTTTAGGGGATATTTTAGATATGACCACACCCTTGTATGACCTATAATATTAGAAGATTAGATTAGAATAGCCTTAATTGCTTAAGAGTTACATACATTAAAATTATGTTTACACATTAAATATTACATGACCTAGGTGATTTTATAAAAACTTCTTTGCTGATTGTTTTTTTATTTTTGTTAGTCTGAACTCTGAACCACCCCTGAAAATCAGGGAAATGTTTAAAAAATCTCCCAGTACCTGTAAAATTTATTATAATTAATAGGTAGGTATGTTCACATTCGTAGGTTAACTATTATTAACAATAATAACAACAATAAAAGCTTTTGATCAAAAGGCTCATAGATTATTTAAAATGAAAAATATATGGGGTCCTTCCTAAATGCTGACACTTTTTAAGGGGATGATTAGACTGTCAAACTGAACAACTTTCTCTATGAAAGCTCGTTCATACAAAACTGCAAACCTACTCTAGCCAAATGTAAGGGACAGCAGAATTTTTTTCCGCGATTTCGATGTAGGTCCCATAGAGAAAGTTGTTCAGTTTGATGGTCTGATCATCCCCTTAAAAAAGTGTCAACACTAAGAAGGACATATGCTGACAAATGCTAACATCACATTAAAATCATAATTGAATGACAAATATTACAGAAAGTAAATTAAATTAATTATTATTATTTCATAACACTGATAACAATAAAGTCACTCACAAACTAACAAAAATCAAAAACCAATAACGAAAATTACAATCCAATAATAACGGGTTCTTAAATTTTTTATTATTATTTGCGTTCCCATTTCCGAATATCAACCCCTAATATTTGCCATGAATACAGGGTAAAATTGAAATCATTGGCATCCTTTTAAACTATGAGTCTACCCAACAAACTGAACAACTTTTAGTATGGGAGCTAAACTGTAATGCCTACTTGACTCAAAGGTATGAAATAGCAGATTTTATTTTTGCTACGATCAGTTTGCTCCCATGGTAAAGTTGTTCAGTTTGATAGGAAGACTCTTAGTTTAAAAGGATGCCAATAATTTCAATTTCACCCTGTATAACCCTCCCCTGTGCCCTACTCCCCGGTGGGATGTATAATAGGCTAATGATGTCATATTTAAAAACTGGATTTGAAACTAAAACAGAAACTGTGTAAGTATGTTCTGAGTTTTCAGAATATCTCTGACTTCCCCCTCGGGGAATATATTCGTGAGCGTAAATTTAAAAACTAAGAACCCGTTAAAATGTTTAATTATAGTTGAATAAAATAATGACCAGAGTGCAGCGCAACGGTCAATGTGGTGATCATGTGGGGAGGCATATGCCCAGCAGTGGACATCTATCGGCTGATATGATGATGAAACAATAACCACGTTACCACAACTATGCTGACAAATACAAAGTAAAAGTAAAGTTAGATTAGAACAGCACTGGTTGGTTTGATGCTTGAGCAATTAATGGGGCTCGGGACGAGGTTTGAGATGATTGCGTTTGACATGACATCAACTGACTGCCAGGGCTGGGAGTGCTGGGTAGAACGTGCTGGTATGACATCAGATCCCTCTTGATATCCTGTAAAAAAGAAAAGATATTTATAGAATCTGTTTTTTAAACACTCATCCCGCTGGGAACCTATATGCACACATTTGTGTCAAGTGGTTTATGGTGGGTATCTTTTCGACTGCAGTAACACTGCGTAAGAAAACTATAACTTAATCACCTTCTATGTATAACAACCACAGGAAAAAATGGGGTGGCCCATTTTAAGCCAGAACGATAAGAACGTTGGCACACAAGCAGTTGTTCGGAGCTTCCCAAAACCATCTCCAATAATATCAATTTATCTCAGCTCCCATGGTGAGAAGGAAACCTGTTCAGAAGGCCCATAATATCCTTAATCGCAGTCGCTCACTATTTTATTGGCCTAGCCATCTTTTTGGTTTGATGTTTTCGGTCTGAACACATAAGGAACATACTACCCGGGCGAATTAACTTGGTACCTGGCTCGCACGTGGCTGGGAATTCGACACCCCTCCTGCTACCCCCCGCGGGACCCCGCCGTCGCTGTGCGAGGCCAGTAGCATAGCATCTCAGTTACCGTTGCACGTATCCCTGCACTTAAGCATTTTCGAGTTATTCTTTCAGTTTTCCTAGTTTTTTATTCCGATTCCACGTGCGAGACAGGTGTCAAGTTAATTCGCCCGAGTTGTAAGTTTATTAGTTCATGTTAATAATTGAAAAATATAGTTACTAAGGTAAATAAATGGTGTACCTTCTTCCCGCTACGGATTGGTTGTGCCCCAACGCAACGGAGTAAAATTTTAACTGCTTTCTCCCAAAGGCTTTTGGACTTCTCCCTTTCATCAGAACCTCGTCGTAGATGATCAACCACTGGCAAGGTATCTGTCAAGCTGGCTTGACTATGGCTCATAATTATTCTGTAACATTTTCAAATAAAACTTGTGTTGATATCGACAGCTTAGATTAGATTTACTAATATAAATATTTGGTCAGTGTCATCTTAGGGGCGGTTATATTATATTATATAGGTATAAAATTGTACTTACTCTGTTTGTTTTTAATTCAATTCAATGTTTCTCGATTTAAAGCTGTTTACTTTTTGAATTTTCTTTTGACTTCATGACACCCGTGACACCACAATACACACTCGTTTTTTTTTCCGTTTTAGTAAGGCAAAGGGGAAATTAGCCCATACAGCCAATTTGTAATGTGTAAAATGACATATTTTTCCCTCAAATCAAAGGATTCCTTAATTCCATGTTATATAGAAGTCGCTAAGTGTCCCCAAAGTATCAAAATGTTAATCTTTTTTGCAAAAAGAGATCCAAATAATTATAATCGACTTTTCTTCAAAATCCGGTAATAATAAAACCGTGCACTAAAAAAGACCTAAAAAGTCTATATTTGTTCGATATTTGTCTATGGTGATCGCGTGTTCGATGAATCCTTGTCGCTTCGAACTTTGCGCCAGAGTACCAATCTTCGCACACTTCGAACGACTGTCGAGGCGAATCGTCGAATCGGTGATCGAAACCCCGGGTGAGGGCCCTGAAGTAAGTACTGAAACTTGTCCTCATCGTCCAAACTGTTGTCTTCGTCGATTTTATGAAACTGGCCCCAAAACCCAAGCCAATTTCTTATCTCTCCGTCAAACTGTTTTAGCTCTATTTTGGGCAAGACGTATTTCCTATTAGTGACTGCCTTACTTAGTTCTTGAGATGTTTTTGGTCTGTAGCATTCTAAACATTTATCAGACATAGAGTTCAGCTTAAAGTATTTGTATTTATAGGACTCCACCTGTTCGATTTCTGCTAACATTGAGGACTCATCTTCCATAGCATAGATGTGCTCATCCAGATCTCGGTCGCAAGAAAATAAATCGCTAGCTTTCTGTTCTAGCCAATCTCTCGCCCTGAAAATGGCGTCTTCGTCCTTTGGTTCTACGCTAAGAACACTTTCCAAAGAATTTGCGGCTTTTGTAAATAATGATCTTAACGTAGATCTTTTCTTGCGTAATTTTTCCATGCTGTTTGTAATTTTAAAATGTTTTTGGGGCGCCAGATAAAAGAAACCGAAAGAAATGTAAAAAATGCACGTTTATCCCAAGACGTTTTATTTGACAGTGCCGCAAACAAATAACAAACGAAAATATAAAATCTCTGTGGAAGATGGCCATTCTCTTCAATTATATTGAACAAAGTTTTGTCCTCAGTCAACCATTTGCTGGTATGCAATTGCGAGGTGGATCAGGTTGGTGTATGTAATGAATGGTTACCACGCCGGACTGCCAAACCAGGGTCCAGGGTTCGAATCCCGGATCGGCCATGGATGTTATAAATGTTTGTGCCGTTGTTGTATAATTCCCATAACAAAAAGCCTAAAGCTGGGTCCGTTGCGCTGCGCCATGTTTTCGTGTTTGCTAACATCGTTTTCTATCTTTCCCCTCCCCCGCAGGCGAACGCGGGTGATGTTTTCCGATGCAAATGGATAACATCACCCGCATTCGCCTGCGGGGGAGGGGAAATGGTTTGTTTGCTAACAAGTTATGCTAAATTGCTAACATATAACATGGCGCAGCGGACCCCGCTTAAGGCTTATATTACTTGGGATCATTACAATGTATGTGCCTGTGAGCATTATTTATTTATTTATTCAATTCGATCATGATTTTGAACCTGTGACTTTTACTAATCGCACTCTCGAATATATAGAAAGGTTGATAGAGAGTCTTTTTATGTTATCCTGCTAATTAGAAAACAACTATTTGTTTCTATGTGATTAATAGCAAGGTTACGCATCCATCTCGCATCGAGGGCATCTATCGAGGCATTTATAACAATTTTTCCTTTTTAATGGCTTCCCATTAGCATTAGCTCATGGAAAATCACACATTTGCAGAAATTAAAAAGAAAGCCGGTCAAGAGTCTGGCTACTCTTGCACCTAGAGTTCCGTATTCCGTACCACACCATCACACAACATAATTATTCGAAAAAAGTTTTATTTACCTTTAGCGCGAAACCGACTCATACTTGGTAGATTTTTCTAATTTGGTGGTATACTTGGTTTGCGCTTGGCTTCAGCTCACCTGATGGGAAGTGTAGATGAAGTCGAAGATGTAGCACGCTCACCCAGAAAAAGCCTATTAACTCTTCTTTTAAAAATATCCTGATTGTATTTGCTTGAAAACACAGACGCAGGGAGAGAGTCCCAAACCCGTAGAAAGAGAAGGTACTAGAAGGAAGCACATGTCTTGTCATATTCACTCAATAAGAGATGCACATATCAAATTTGCTCTAGTTAAAAAAGGAGATCGCTACCTTATTGCCGTCCTTATCGGCGTAACCACTTTTTTGTACTACGGCCACCTGACTCAAAACTGTCACTTCATATAAATTGTTTAGGATTTCATGAGTATCGCTATTTCATACCCGGTTACACCGACATTCCGTCTACCAGCGTAAGCGAAAAATTCTTCGTCTATGTCCAAACCTTACCGATTCTCATTATAAAAGAGGATATGGTAAAATTGTATGGAAAGCTTGAAGCCTGGGCAAATCGTTATGGAATCGTCAACTGAATCACGTGAATCGTTATTCAGTTTTTGTCATCACAACACTAGTTCTGCAATTTTTTCAGTGTTGCTACTAATAAAAAATATTCAAATAACGATGTCGTTTTTATATAAAACGTGTTTAATATATGAACGTTATTTTAGAGTTCCGTACCCAAAGGGTTCCTGTTCATAACAAGACCCTCTTCATAAGCCTAAGCAGTCCGTTCGACAGTCCGTCTGTATGTCTGTCCTACCTATACTGACTAGACTGACAGTAATTTTTTTTACAAGATATGCTTTATTATGGTGGTTTTGCTAACAAATAAAAAAAATTGAATGAGGTCACCACAAGAAACGTGTTTTGTCAACGTTTTTATGTTTTTTTTTTTGCTTTATTTGGTCGACCTTGCCCTAAAGATCCCAGAGAAAAATATTTTCAAAGAATATTGTACGGTGGTAGGTACTGGAACTGTGCCATCCGTGCGCGTTTTTTAAATATCGGCTGTACGCATAGATATAGTAACTAGATAATAACCATAAATATATAACCATTACGTGGCCGCACATGAAACAGATATAGCGTGATTTTTGTATACAAAAAGACGATTTGTTTGGCAAGATGTCATCAACATTCCATAGGTTTGACAGTGGTTTGACATCTTGCCAAACAAAAAAAGCGGCCACGGTGACCGAAACAAAAAATAATATTTCTGTCTTTTTTGTTTACATAAGTTTTCATAACTGGTTATCTCGCTCTCTCATTTCTTGGTTACATCTTTCAGCGTAAGCGAAACGTTTTTAATCTAAGGCTATACGTGATAATTGTGAATGCTCCCAATTTCGACGTGGGTTTGGGCAGTTTCTGAACGGGTGTCCCGTGGAAACTTGAACGCGAACGACCACTTGCTCGTGATCAATCATGCGGCGCCGACGTCTCAAAATGAAACAAAATACAATAAGTACTTACAGTGAATACTCATTATTAGCACACAGAAAACATAAAATAACAATATTAAAAGTGAATAAAAACGCTAAAATTGGCGGTCTTATCATCTTATTATTATTGTTAAATTGCCTACGTTTAGCAATGGGCGAAGGGCATGGCATAGATTAATATGTATATTGGTTGCGATGGGCAAGCTTTTGAAAAAATAACGATGCCTTTCAATTTTGATTTCTAAAATAGCACTTTTTGTTACGTTATTAATACAACGTTGAAATGTAATAACGTTCATAACGTTACGTTATTCAAAAGCTGGCAATGTTAAAAAAACAAAATCGAAACACAAACGCCAAACAAACGGATTCCGGCCGATGTGCATGTCGCTCTTTCGCGGCCGTAAAGTAGCGCGTCTTCAAAATTTTTATATCGCAAGATTGTGTATGAAAATGTGAAGTAAACCGGGTTTTCTTGAATGAACGTGTGACTATTTAATTGCTGGTCTTAAAATGAGCATGTCACATTAATTTTTCAAGTGAACTTCAGTGATAACAGGGCTCTTTCTGTCCGTAAACCAATGGAGGGTATACATGTTTACAAATATTGATTTGTTGCATATCGTGTTTTCTAACGTTTCTATTGTGCCTTCGAACGTGAAGTGAAATGTAGGTAACCGTAAAACGTGCATAGAAAATTATTGAAAATGCAACAGATGTGTAGTAATGGCGCGATTTGTGATGTGATCAGTGCTTGTGTTTGAGAATACAAATTTTGTGTTTTTATCGGTAATTTTTGACAATGGAGGGAACTACTGAGAAGGATTGCTCGCCGCTATGGAGCCTGTACCAGCAGATCGTGTCGGATATGAAGGTAGGTCAATAGAATCATTAGTTTTCACGATATTTTCATCTGCGTAGCGGTCACGGTACGAATCGCGCTGCGAGTTCGACGTCCCACTTTATATGAAATCGGCCCAATAAATCATTCGCATTGAACGAAGCTAGCCTTATTTATCAGTGCATGGGCAGTGATGTCGATATTTCTCGATAAATGTTTAAATTGATAATTTTTGTAGCGCTTTGGGTAATTATAATACCAACGAGCTTATCCACGTGGATTATCCCTTTAAGGGTCGATTTTTGATAAATCCTTTCTTCGTGCACCCCTACATCTTCTGTAAAATATATATTCTAGGCTGTGCATTGTCTGTTAGTCAGTCACGGAACTCTTTTATAAGTATAGACTAAATAGTTCATTTCTCCAATCTAGTAAACTACCTGGTAAATAACTTGACCAATCGGGCAAGGGTGAGGGGTATGAGTAGCGGTTTCATCAACAAATATTGTTCTGGACAGTTAAGAGGAAAGGCGGGATCCGTTCAGTACATACAACAAATATATGGGTCCTTCTTAATATGCTGACACTTTTTTAAGGGGATGATCAGACCGTCAAACTGAACAACTTCCTCTATGGGACCAACATCGAAATCGCGAAAAAAAAATTATCACTTCTATACAAAACTGCAAACCTACTCTGAGCCAAACGTATGGGACAACTGTTTTTTTTTTCGCGATTTTGATGTTGATTCCATAGAGAAAGTTGTTCAGTTTAATAGTCTGGTCATCGCCTTAAAAAAGTGTCAGCATATTAAGAAGGACCCTGTATATTCCCCTTTTACTTCCCTGGATAATGACACTAGAGCGATTATTTTTTTACCATACAATCTATGTTACCTCGGCCATGTCCCTATGTTTTGCATTTTTGCATAAATTAATTACTATCAAGAACTTGGAGCCTTCGAAAATCACAAAAAATCAATGACGTTTTACAAATAGACGCGTCATACGCCTACATCACTGGACTTTAAAACGGCGCGAGAAAGTGACGTGTAGCCCGTACACTAGACGGCGCGTGACTATGCGAAAGCTGGGCAATTACCTTACTTTTTTGTAGCCATTTTGGAGCGCGGGCAACGCATCTACATATAAAAACATCTTAGAAAAAAATTCTCAATTTTACAGCTGGGTTCAGACATCAAGCAAGCAAAGACGAATATAAATAATAAAAGGAAAACATACAGACGTAGCTAAAGTCTTTCTCATATTATTCTTGAAATAATTATGAAAAGCGGTTTAGTTTTGGAAGAGGAAACAGTAATACGAAATTGTGCTTTCGTCCATTATTTATTTATGTAGAACAGTGCAACAGCAATAGATCTGTTAAAAACCTATTCTTCAAATTTCTTGCTTACCATCTTTCCTCTTAAAGGTATCAACGTTTTTAAGAGGACTTGCGGGCGTAGTGTATATTTTCTTTGCTTGCGGTGAAAACTGCATCATATCAGTTCATGCAGGTTCTTAGACGTGATACCTGAGTGCTATACCTATAATAGGTATCTTGAATGTACACATAATATTCACTGCAGACAGAATTTTAAATACAATACATAAAATTTTCATGTAAATGACATTCATTAATTCCACATGCCCTCCAACTCCTTAATTGTGATGCAAAACTTTATCTTCTTAGATCACATCAGTTTACTGTGTATTTCCTGACTTAGCATACCTATACATATACCATGGGGTTACAGCTCTGCCGAGAACGAGAGTGTGGATGTCATAAGCCATAGTAATTTTTCTTGAATGTTTTCGCCTAGAATTCTCGCCGAGATGTTCTCGCGAGAGTGAAGTGCCTGCTTCAGAATGGGCCACCCAATTTCTTCATGTGTGTGTTGTATGTGAAATGTGACTAATAGATAAGATTTCTAACGCTTTCCAAAGTAAAAACCTTATCCCCTGTGGGCAAAATACCACCTTATTTTTATTTGTACCATTATCATTTTTGTTTCATTTTCTATGCGGGTGTGTTTTGGTGTAATTCATTCATTCACAATTCCTATCGCATCATATCATCTCATATTGCTACAACTGCACTCTTAATAAAAAGAGGGGCTCCATCAGGGTGATCTGAAGCTTTACAGGGTCGTGAGTTTAATATCATAAAATATATCTCTATACTATTATAAAACTGTAAATTTGAAAAAAGAATTTAGTTTGTTTATTTGGGTGTTTGTTTGTTCGAGTATCACGCAAAAACTACTGAACCGATTTTGATGAAACTTTTTTTGTTTGGTAGCGTAACATCTGACTTAAAATCTGGTATATAATTTATGCAGACGAAGTCGCGGGTAAAAGCTCGTAAATAAATAAAGTCACATAAATTATTCCAATTACAAAACTAAGTCACAAAGGCTTGATTACACCATATTGTAAGAGGTAACTAAGAGAAATGGTTTCTTTTGCAGTGTTTTTGTAGGCGACAGGTTAGCTACTAGTCGTTTTTTTCGAGTTGGCCGCTCCCTCCCTTCCCGCTTCACCGTACCGCACCCCTAAGAGACCCTATTAAACGCAATTTTATAACCTTTAGCAACGCAACCACGTACGGCACGTCCTTCCCGGTCGCTAATATCGCTTTTAATTTTAAATTTTTATTTGCTTGTTATATTATTTTTTGTCGACGGGACCACTAAATGTGCCTGTGACGAAATTTTGTAACGGTCATCGACGGCCAACTCCATTTCCAAGCAAACGGGTAGTAGGTAAACTGTAAAAGAGAATATGAAGTCTTATCTATTTTTTTAGTCAAATTTTAGTAAAAAAAAAGTAGGTTAAGTTATTGTCCAACAAAACGGGCTTCTTATCATACTGTTTTAAGTTTAATATGTATGTAGTGTAACTGAGTTTGTGTGCATAAATTGCATTTGCCATCCGACTCCTCAATTGTAATGCAAGATGATATTTCATTGGATCATCACATTGCTTGCTATGCTTATGATGTTTAGTAGGTATAATGCATGCATATGCTCACGAATATATTCCCCTACTATTCCTATATTTTATTTACCATAGAGCTTCACTATAGTTTTATTATTTCAATTTCGTTCGAGCATTACTAACGCTAAAACAATTGGACCGATTTTGATGAAACTTTTTGTGTTTAAAAACGTATAGACTTAAAAACTGGTAGGTATGTTTTATCTTGCTACCATGGCAAAAATTCGTTTTAGACATTCACATCGAAACTATTGAAATAGGTTATGTTTGGGTGATATTAATAAACAAATTCTTCTTCTTCTTCGGGTACCTCTCCATTACTGGAAGTTGGCAGTCAGCTCTGCATATCAATGGCTATCTCTCGCCAAACGAAACAGCTCTTCGCGATGTCTGTCCACTCTTTCAGGTTCGCGAGCCATGACATTCGTGGCCTACCGACGCTTCTTTTGCCCTCCACTTTGCCCATTATTATAGTCTGGAGCAGTTGGTATCGCTCATTCCTCAAAATATGACCAAGGTAGGCGACTTTCCTCCTTTTAATGGTTTGCAACATCTCCCGGGACTTCCTGACACGTCGTAGAACTTCCACATTGGTGACTCGTTGAACCCAACTAATAAATAAATTAAATAAATAAATATCTTGGACATTGTCACACACATTTTCTAGTCAAATTTTATGTACAGAATATCGCTGAATATATGCTGATGATGATGATCTCACTAGATAAAATAAATCAGCTCACGACCAGGAGTGCGATTTTTGAATCTCATTCGCTGAGTTCAGCAGTTGAAAATGTCAAAATTACTATGAAGATATGCATCTTTCTACTGCAAAGACTTTGAAAAATCATACTTCAGGAGTGCGATTTTTGAAAGTGAAATCAGCAGTAGAAAGATGCTTATCTCCATAGTAATTTTGACATTTTCAACTGCTGAACTCAGCGTTTGAGATTCAAAAATCGCACTCCAGGTATGATTGGTTTGCTTAAAGTTGCATCTGATTACCGTATTAAGTTATATTATAATGTATAGATAGTACGTATTTTTCAAGTAACTCGAAACTATAGATTTAATTAAACCAATTAAGATATGATCAGATGTGATAGCAGTGTATGAGTTATGAACACTTTACACTCTACTTGGCTTATAGAAAGTTGAGAACATTGTTCTGCTAAACTAAATACATTGGCTGTAGATTCTGTGCTATGATTATTTTAGCTAACACCTCTCTAAAGAGGTTCCATTTTATCTAGGGTTTAAGTTTCAATAATTGGGTTATTTTAGCCTTCTATTTTATTTAAAGTCTTAATAATTTTGTTCAGGTTTTATTATACAGACTGTAACATTAAACGAGGTGCTTCAGATGATGTCATTGAACAGCTTTCATCAAGGAGCTAACATCAAAATAGCAAAAAGCTTGACCAAAATGTATGGAACAGGAGATTTTTTTTGCAGCTATTTCAATGTTGGTCCCATAGTGAAAGATGATCTGAAGCACATCCTAAAGTATTTAACTTATTTTTACACCCAAACCAATGTTCAGGATTAAGACATAGGATGCTTCTAGACAGTCAACCAACGCAAACGAAGTCGCGGGCAACAACTAGTATATAAACAGAAAAGTTAGTAGGTAATGTTTTTTTTTCTAAAACATCTATACTAATATTATAAAGAGGAAAGATTTGTACCTATTTTTGTATGTTTGTATGTTTGTAATGAATAGGCTCAAAAAGTACTGGGCCGATTTAAAAAATTCTTTCACCATTAGAAAGCTGCATTCACCCTGAGTAACATAGGCTATATTTATTGCTAGAAAAGATTAGACGTCCACCCGTGCGAAGCCGGGACGGGCCGCTAGTATATTATAATATTAGCGGCCCGGTAGCTCAGTCGGTAGTGAACCTGCCTGCTGTGCCGAGAGTAGGGGGTTCGAATCCCGTAAGGGACAAATATTTGTATGATGAATATGAATATTTGTACCCGAGTCATGGATGTTTGTATCTATATATTATGTATTCTACATCGTTGTCTAGTCATCGTAATAAAAGTCCAGGCTAGATTCTGGTACTTTAAATGTGACTAGATAATTTGTGTGACATTGTCCATAACTACCTAACTTATTTTCTGGATAAGAACTTAGTGATTCTTCTATAAAGTCAACGTAGACGAAATCGCGGCAACAGCTAGTAACAAAAAATGAATAGGTAGTAAAAAGTTCTTTTTTCTAAAAAAAAGTACCTATGTGACTATAATATCTACTTACCGATTTACAATAAAATTAATGTCTCAATCACAAAATCCGGCATGATGTCAGATAATGAAACAAAAATCTCGACCTTTACGTGATAGCCTTGACTGAGGATGCTTAAATTGCAAAATAATATTGACAGATATATACTAAAATAAACATTGCTAATAGGCTGATCTCATCTTGATGTGTATTGCATATTCAGAATGGTTATAACTAGCAACTTCGTCCGCTGAATAATACCTAGATATTGCCGTAGTAGGGCTATGCTCGGAGTTTCCCTGCGAGATCGAATCAGAAATGAATAGATCCGCAGAAGAATCAGAGTAGCTGACATAGCCCAAAGAATTGCTAAACTTAAGTGGCAGTGGGCGGGGCTCGCAGAACCGATGAGTTCTCGAGTGGCGACCGCGTACCGGAAAGCGCAGCTTGGTTAGGCCCCTCACACGGTGGACCGACGACCTGGTGAAGACGGCGGTAACCCTTTGGATGAGGGCAGCGCAGGACCGGTCGCTATGGCGATCCTTGGGGGAGGCCTATATCCAGTAGTGGACGTCCATCGGGTGAGATGATGGTGATGATGATGATTGCCGTAGTGCGTGGCATAAAGTATACCACAGTTTTTACTAAGAGGGTTTTTAGCCATAAAACACCACGCTGGCCAGTGCGTCTTGGTGACGTGTGGTGGCCAGGGTCGCGAGCTACTAATTCTTTATCTACTGAGGCTTGTTTTTGCTTTTCTGCCAACCTCTAGTAATAGGATCCTAAAGAAGACGTTTGAAGTAAATAAAAGAACTCTTCGAAATTGAAAAATACAGTGCAAAAGAATAAACGGTATTCTAGATTTGGACTAGATCGAATCATCGCGTGCCAAACTGCCACAATCGGTCAAAAACCTATTGTTTGAACGTCATCGATTGTTCGTGCATCCAACAATTAAATGGTAGCTATGGCTCAATAGTAAACTGTTTCATTTATTCTTTAACACTACGTTTCACAAGTCGGCTAGTTAAGGCGTCGTTGTTATTTACTGCAAGGAATTATTCGGCGTTTATTCGGCTCATCTAAGTCTGAGATTACCACTTAACACTTTCACTGCTGAAAAACACGTCTAGCGTGTGTAATTTCCCATTAAGAATCAAGCCATTTTCAAACTTAGCAGTGAAAATGTTAACAATTAAGAAAGGAGATTCTTCACTAATTGATGCTATTTTATTGGGAATGTCTTGGCCTTGGCTTAGTGGCTTAGTTGGGTGGGTTGGGGGTCACAGTGTTCGAAATAATCACCGAATGACCGGCAGTACTGGCCGACTGGTGCACAGCTTTGGACGGAAGACAGTTTTGATGGCATTTCATGAGTGCTTCCGTTCTTTAGTAGGCAGTTATAAGCAGTTGGTGATTAGATTCTGTCGATACTAGTCTTAAATTTTGACGCTGTTTGGCAATACTCGGACAGCAACAGCATTAATAGATAGTGTGTAAGTGGTCACTGAAAGACGCAAGTGGTCACCTTACGCAAAGAGTTAGGTACTATGGAGGCAGGCTCTGGTTCAAAATTTTCGATAAAAGTGTCCGAACTGACAGAAATAAAAATGTGGGTATGCATGTAAAAACTATTTTCTCAAACATGCTTGGAAATGTGAGCATTATTTTGACAACCTTCTTCGAGATAAATCGAAATTGCTGTACTGGCCAAATACATGCGCGCAGCGGCCGGCAATGTTTGTATGAAAATCCATATCTGTCGTGTTTAGCGGCCAAATAAATTACATAGTAAACTCATATCTGTCGTGTAATTTAAAAATGGAATGATCTTTTACTCCGATACATGGCGACCAAGGAGGTAACTAATCAAAGGTTTTATTTAAATTTCGAACTGGCTTGCAAATAGAAAGCTGTTTATTGTAAAAAAAAAACAAATTGTTGTTCGTTGTTCGTCATTGATTTTGAAGAGTTTTAATTTCTGCGAATTATTTGA
The DNA here is from genome assembly GCA_922987775.1 of Agonopterix subpropinquella. NCBI lineage: Eukaryota > Metazoa > Arthropoda > Insecta > Lepidoptera > Depressariidae > Agonopterix > Agonopterix subpropinquella. The sequence continues at coordinate 3,128,718 of OV277714.1, forward strand.
GAAAATTTACTGTTTTCATTTCCGCGCATTATTTGAGAAAAGTACTATACAAGCCTTGGCCACAACTAGGCATTGATGGACTTACGTATGTGTGCCTCGGCTTCGCCTCGGCCCACATTTACACGTTCGTCAATCAATGCCTCTGTTGCTGGCCGCTGCAGTAATGTACTAATATTTTCCTGTAGTCTTTTAACGCACGCGAGTTCTTATCGCTAACTCACTCACACGCAGGAAAGAGACGTGCTTATGTATTTTTGCGTGCGTGAGAAGAGTACAGCAACATATTACAGCCGTAAATGGCTGACGTGATCAGGTGGCGCGAACAGATTACAAATTAATTAAAATTAAATTAAATGTTATGTTCGCAAACAAAACCATGCTTCTAAATTATAAAACAATAGTCTACTTACTGAAAATAGGATACAACATAATTTTTTTTTTCACTTTATTTAAAAGTAGTTTTTACATGATTTTACAACACAGTACGACATCATGAACTCGCGCGTGCTCGGACGATCAAACAAAGACTGGCACGCAATTGGTTCTCTTTTTGTTGAATTTTGATTCTCTTTTGGTTCGGACACTTTTGAGCGTGGACCCAACTTCCATAGTAATCCTAATTCAATGACCTTACGTCTAAAATTTGGAACGCTATTGCCCATTCCCTCACTCGACTTTTACGACTTCCGTGGTTTTTTTTAAAGTCTGCTTTATTTTTTTTAATCAAAACAAAATTCTGTCTACCCCTTAACTGACACTGATACCGACGCTTAGCTTATTACGGGAGAACATGCTTCACGGCCTATTTACTGCAGGTCTGACTGAAAATTATACTTCTGCTTACGTTACTGTGCTGTATGAAGCCAGTTATTATCGCCCTTAATAACATAAGCCGGTTAGTTATGGATTTATCGGTTTACCACCTTTTTTGGATGATACGCGTGGCTAACTTGTTCACAAGGTGTTATTCAGGAATGCAAGAACTGAAAAAAATTACTATAGAAGCAATAAATAATGCAGTCGTTTTGAAGCTGAAACAGGGTGCTTCAGAACATCAAACTTTCATTACGGAGCCAATATCGAAATTGCGAGAAAAAAAACTGTTCCGTAGAAAATGTCAATAGCTTCTCGTCAAAAATGTACTAAACAGCAGATTGTTTCTTTTCCGATTTCACGCAATGGGAAAAAAATGACAGTCATCACCACTGCTTTGTCGCTAGTGGTGACAAATGGGATTTTTTTCCCATTTGTCAATACACGCAACACCTGGGAATACACTTGTTGGTCCCATATACAACGTGTTAATGAATAAGCGCAAAACCTCATACACCCCAACTGATTTGTAGCAAATAATAAGATTGAAACAATTATTTCATTATTTTGATAGTTAAAATTTAATTATTCGCATTTTCAGTTTTGAGGCAAAAATGATTTGTTATAATATCAGCAATGAATGAAAGCGCTAACGTTCTCATGGATACATTTTTAAAATCTTATTTTGGTAGAAAGTAGGGTGAATGTGCTCGTAGGGTGGGTTGACACTGGGTTCAGTAAATAAAAATTTTTACAAACAAATTATTTAATATTAAACCATGATAATTCGATTCTGCTCTCGATTCTAAACAAACTGTTTTCTAGTTTTGCGTTAATTCATTAACACGTGTAAAAGTTGTTCAGTTTGATGGTCTGAAGCACCCTGTTCCGGCTTCAAAATGACCCCAATTCCACGGCAGTATTACAATATTTGATATTAGTTTTTTTTAGAAAACTGTAAATAAATATTTTTCATCTTTTGCCATCAACTTGATTATTGATTTCTCACGGCGACACATCAAGCTGGTTGGTTTTGTATAGCTTGATATTCGGGGTAGTCAAAAACTTTGCTAAAATTACAGACAATATTTTTCAGCATACAAAAGCTCACTATTTCAGAATGGTATGACGTATATTAATAGTGATAGATGGCTAGCCTGTAGTGCACAAATATAATTTGTGCAAAAGAAACGTTATTGCAGAACCTTCTTCATTAAATCACAGGCAAAGGTCAACGTGTGACCCGAGGTTTGAAGGTCGTGGGTCGATCGAATTTTGTACCGGAGGTCAGGATACGAGACGTAATACCTATACAAAGACGCTTAGCATAGTATGTTAACAAAGCTCTAAGTATGTAGGTATATTACCAAAAACTACTAAAAACTCTACTATCTCTACTAAAAACCACTGCATGCAGCTGAGATGCGAATGTTGAGATGGATGTCTGGTGTATTATTATTATTATTTGTGGTTTTGGGCCTTGACAGGCTTGCTAAGCCTGTGCCACGTAGACCATCGCTGGTCCTTTGTGATCGCCCTTTTTATAGTTCCTTACCAATCCCCACTGCGGCCAGAAATCGCAGTAGATTCTTGATCGGGATAGTTTGTATCTCATCTGGTGTCAGCACCTGCCTACCCAGATGAGTGCTGCGTTTGTACATCAGGGGGCCACAATCACATAGGAGGTGCAGAGGAGTTTCCATCTCCTCCTTGCAAAATCTGCAGCCATGTCTGGTGTAACAAGAATGGATAGGATTAGGAATTAATATATTACAGGAAGTTTAAAAGTAGCACCTATGACTGAAAAATTGCAGGGTAAAAATTAAGAAAAAAAAGGTAAAATTGTTGTATTTATCAATATCACGAGTGAAGGCGGTGAAGGAAAACATCGTGTGGAAACCTGCGTACCTGAGTATGGAAAAAAAACGAGGGCTAGACACACGCTTTATTAGAAAACCTAGCTACCTACTTTATTTACTTTACACCAAAAATAAAAATACATTAACAGATTAAGGTGTTTTAATCTTAGATCAAAGTAAAATGAATGGATAGGCCCAAAGCGCTTTAAGTTGAAGCATGCAAAACTAGGGTACTTGGTCTGTCATCTCGGTACATTTTCGAAGTAAAACTGTCAATTGTTTTGCCTCATTTTTCTGGTTTGAAATGTTCGCGTAAGGCCCGTCCATTCTTGTTTACTAAACTAATGTCATTGGTTTTAATTTAGAGTCCTTTCATATACTTGCTATTGGTCTTTGCAATATCGCCAGTTGAGAAACTGTAAACCCATTCAGGGCTCTGGGTTATACAATATAGATACGTAGATGGTGATAAAACGGAAACACCCAAACATTTGCCCGTGTTACTAATATAACCAGGAAACGTCCAGGAAAGGTCGTCGCCCCACGTTTATTATAGAGATGTGAAACGCGACGTATATCATCCGTGGTGATTTACTGCCACTAAATAACGTTATGGGGTTTTACTAGAAATGGGTGTAACTTTTTAGACTTTGTAGTAGGTATGCATATCAAAAACATGCGACCATTATCCCTGTTGGTGTGTTTAGAAACGTGCGATGTTGATGATGACGACAGTAGAGTACTTGAATTACATTACTTTTTTTCTCCCACTGAGGATATAACAGGATAAACTACAAAAAAAGCAATTAAATGTAGATGACGTCACAAGTCTTATAGATAAGTACTCTTTCTTATACTGTGTTTGTATTTAGCAAAGCGCGAGTTTTGGCGTCCGAATAAGAGGTGCTGATTTGAAATAGCGTATTGTTGGTTGATTGCTACGTCTTCCATTGTTTTTATCAACACCAATTTGTTCTGGAAATTCTATTACGTCGTCGGTAGTAATCGTCCACCGCGGAACACCGGTATCTCACTTAAGACGTGCTAGAAAACTTTTAACTTTTTTTCTCGGCCTTCCTCATCCAGTCGCTCCCCGCTACCTGTCTCACGTTTTCCGCACTAAGCCTGCCAGTTCATTGTCTCCATTCTAGAAGTCGTACTCCTCATCGGTTGTCAGTTATTCGTCAGATATGACCAGCCCATTGCTACAGCTTCTTAAATGGAAAATTGATTAAACATATTGCGCCGACCCCAAATGGCAAAAGAATGATGGTTGATGAATGATGTTGCTTCTTCAGCTTGCAAATCTACAGAGCTATGTCAACCACTTTGGTTTTCTGACGTACATCACCTTATTCCTGATGTGAAAGAATCATGTAGGTACTGAAATCATTTTAAAAAGAGCAAACCTTTTGAACCTCGGCTTTTAAAGCGATAAAACTCTGAATTATTATCCATTGGTAACCGCAACCTGTTCCGAGTTCTACATACAGCATACTGCATTAAAAGTCTCCTGACTTGACCCTTGTGCCTTCGCAGAAAGTGTGAAAATAGCTTGATTGGCTAGACTTCGAATCTGAAACGAGGAACAGACTGCACCGGTTTTCGCGGCCCTAGAAACTGGGACGCCACTGACTACAGAACTATAAAATAACATGTAGTAATATGACGTACATACGCCTGGTCTTTTGTCATTGAGATTGAATTGCCATCGTGGTCTAATGGTTAAGAGCATTGGGCTCTTGACACGGAGTTCGTGGGTTCGATTCCCACGGGGGACACCTAGTGATATATGTCACATAAAATTGTATACCTTATCACTAAACGAGACAGCCTATTAATTGCGGAACAATAACTTCAAACTAGTCGCGTCTGGGGTTCACATGAGACTATTTTTAACAATCAAAATTAGAATCTTTAGTAATGGAATCCAAAGTTGCAGATTTCATGCTACCCTCGTCCCCCGCAAAAAGTGTCAGAAAAGTTTGTTAGTGGATTTATATATGAAATATGAAAGATGTATTGTCTAAGATCTATGGTAATTGATAAATTATGAAACCAGCACTGGTAGCATGCCAACCCGCGATAGCCGTGATGATACGGCTTTATCACGTCTTTTATCTCGTTCGTTCGCGCGCAGAAGAACGAGATAAAAGACGTGATAAAGCCGTATCACGGATATCGCGGGTGTGCATGCTACCAGTGCTGCACGCCTAGCATGATTTCTCTTCTTGCGCGCGACTCGGCTTTATTCCATAGTCGCGACAAGCGCGGCTTTCGCTCTCCGAAAAGCGCGGGACTAAGTTATTTTCTATGGAGCAAAGGCGCGTCGCGCGCGTGTAGAGAAATCATACTAGACGTGCAGGAATGACCTTTGCGCCACAGGCCGAAGACTTTTATATGTTTTCCTGCCACAGACTGAATTACTGTTATGTCGTGCGATAATGCAATATGTTGTCTGAACATACTTAACTAGTTTTTGCGCATCCGGACTCATATTCAGGTTCGACCGGTTCTTTTTAATTGCTCCATGTCTTTTTTTGTTCATTTAAAAAAGATAAAAACGAACTAAATTGAAAGACCTGTTAATCGTGTTTAAAATTCACACTTTTTATTTTAATTTGTCATCCTTGTCGAATTTCCACAACCCGGGTCATTAATTTATTTTGTATCATGTCTCTGTGCACTAAAATGTATTAAAAGCTTCTTTAGAAAACAAAATTTCTTACTTTTATGTGATGGAAAATCTGTCTAAACTACAAACAGATAGATGTAAAAGACAATGCTCACGAAGTGTATACGATTCCGTCGTTTCGCAGCTGGCGAATGTGTATGATCAACGATCAAATACAAATCTTATGATAGCTGAAATTATACACAGGATAGGAGGAATATCGTGCTTCCCAATGAAATGGAAAATATCTTTTTCTATCGTGGCATCTAAACTATTATAAAACTGTAACAGAAGTGTGTCTGTACATTGAAGATATTTACAAAAAAAAGATTACCATATAGTTTTTAGGCTTCCCTGATTCCAAATCACAAATTTTTGGACTTTTTGTCTGTCTGTTTGTTTGTTTGTTTGTTTGTTTGTTTGATTGTTTGGGTGTTTGTTTGTTCGAGTATCACGCAAAAACTACTGATCCGATTTTGATGAAACTTTTTTTGTTTGATTGCTTATCATCTGACTTAAAATCTGGTATATAATTTATGCGGACGAAGTCGCGGGTAAAAGCTCGTTTCTTATAAAATTCAAATTTACCAGTTTTGAGGCTAAACGGGATTGGGCGTTTTCCTTTAGGAATAAACTCCTACTGAACAATCGGGAAAGATGTGAAATAGGCAGGATTTTCATATGAAAATCTGTGGAAATTGATTAAAATAGGCTTGCAGCTATAATCAACATTAAAAAATACATTAAACACAAAATAATTAACCACCATGACACCTCAAAACGTTCAACTTCCACCTGGCTCATCATTTAGTTTCACCGAAACAGCAATTTAATAAATCACCCTACAGTTCATTCTACATAAGAAAAACCGCTACAGAATTCTTCTGTCCACGCTATAAGTGTGAATATCCTTCGATTAGTGTGACTTTGTAATTTGAACGTATAAACTCCCTGGATAGGGGTGCGTTGATTTCATATCGATTATTGTCAAGGTTAGGGTTACATTTGGTTAGGATTTGATTTGCTTGCGTTGAATTGAACAATTGAGGGTGCCAGTGTCAATGAAGTTCTGATTGAAAACTTTTTTAGAGGAATAGGTCCTATAGGTCCTGTATACACCATCTTTTTTAAAGTGAAATTTCTTTAGCGGCGTTGTGCACTTTTTGGGATGGGTAAAAAATGTTAAACTACGTCAGGACCGTGACGTCACCCTGATCGAAAATTCGTAACACAAAATTGGTAAGACGATGACGTAAGATCACGTGACATTCGTAAGACGTTAGTTTTCACTTCTGCCGGCACTCCCGGAGTGCAACCCGTTGTTTTTTAAATAACGATTAAAATTGCAGCTGTATTCTGATAATAAAACTGAACAACTTCTCCTAAGGAATATGGATCGAAAAACGATTTTTGGACCTTCTATACAAAAGTGCAGATCAGCCGATCGATTTTATATGAGAGATCCAACAAATTTTCTCTTTAATTCAAGAAATGTATTTAGCTTCATTGTCTGAAAATGTTTATGGTAACTAAACGTCAAACTGATCAACTCTTATAACAAAAGAATGTAGGAATGATAAACAAAATTTTTGTTTATTTCACAATTTTCAGCGGTGAATTCATCAGTTCGACTCAGATATCAGTTAAACACGTAAAGGGTTCATCTATATGAAGCGAATGTTTTAATCGCCGATGATTTGCTTTAAATTTTCGAGTGCATCTGATCTTCGCCAAATTAAAATAGAACCATCTCGAAGGTTTCCTTCACAACTAAATAAGAATCACCCAAATCGGTCAAGAAATGCCGGAGTTATTACGATTTTCGAATGTTCCCCTCGATTTATCTGGGATGCCATCATCAGATCCTGGTTTCCTTATCATGGTACCACCCTTGGGATATCTCATTTCCAACAAAAAAAGAATCATCAAAATCGGTTCATAAACGACGAAGTTATCCGCGAACACACATAAAAAAAAATATACGGTCGAGTTGAGAAACCTCCTTTTTTGAAGTCGGTTAAAAATATAAATAAAACAACATCTGTTCTACTTTTATAATTTCCTATTCTCTTCCCTCGTAACGAATTTATTAACAAAGCAAGCAACGTGACAAAGTTTTAAGAAAAACATAGCCTTTAGAAGCCCTTTATGCACCAAATAACAAAAATAAAGTACAAAGAAATAACGTTACGCTTTGGTTGAGAAACACGCGAGTGACGTAATAGTACCAATTATTTCCAGTAGCTAGTAGATGGAAACAGGAGAGATTGTGAAAAATACATGACAACGTCTTTGTATCAAGTTATCTTCAAGCTGATGATAATCATCATCATCATCTCAGCCGATGGACGTCCACTGTTGGACATAGGCCTCCCCCAAGGATCGCCACAACGACCGGTCCTGCGCTGCCCTCATCTAAAGGGTTGCCGCCGCTTTCACCAGGTCGTCGGTCCACCTTGTGGGCCTAACCACGCTGCGTTTTCCGATACGCGGTCGCCACTCGAGAACTCTTCGGTCATCGGTTCTGTGAGCAACGTGCCCCGCCTATTGCCACTCTAGTTTAGCAATTCTTTCGGATATATCGGCTACTCTGGTCCTTCTGCGGATCTCTTCATTTCTGATTCGATATCGCATGGAAACTCCGAGCATAGCTCTCTCCATTGCCCTTTGGGTGACTTTCAGCCTTTTTCTGAGGCCTTGAGCGACTACGTCTCTGTTCCGTGTGTCATAAATTCATAATATACACTGGTCAAAGACGTTCGTGTTCTGTTACAGTTTTATAATAGTGTAGATTAGCACATGCTGAGGGGAGTCTCCACACAGCCGTCGTCCATGCGTTTACATAAGCAAAATGTGACCTCGAGCGGAAAAACAAGAAAACAGGGGGTGGTTGGGGATCTACCTCCTAGTGGTCCACCCTGGGCAACGCCTCCACAGACTACAACAAGTTCGTGGTGTCGGCTGAACGATCCCCCACAGCGGTGGTAGGCTCCGCAAGGAGCCGCCTGGCTCGCGACCACCCTCCTGCCGGAGTCCGGCGCCAAGCAGCTTGCTGCGTTCCGTCGGTGTGCAGGAGTCCCAGCGCCATTGGGGAATGGGAAAAAGTCAGTTGCGCTACTCAGAACCGGTCTTGACCTCTGAGCAACACTGTACCGGGAAACTCATTTTGGAGGGTAGCGGGATCCGAAGCACGGTGACAGTCGTTGGCCGACCGCAGTTAGTAGGGGGCCCAAGTAGTGCGCTAGCCACGTGTGAAAGGCTGCCCCACACAACTTGCGAAAAATCCCGCAATGCTCCACCGTGCCAGTTGGCGACTGGAAGGGAGGACCCGGTGGCCATTGCGGGGGGGTTCGGGCGTCCCCGCAGTCTCCAAATGAGTTTCCCACCAGTCAGTCGAGCTCATGAGGTCTTCTAGGGTACCTGAGTGGCATCTCGACTTTTTTTCCACCTCTCCACCACTCGACAAACTATGAAAAACAAAGTCACAAAAAAGAAAATGGTTAGACAACGGCTGCACTTCCTCCCACTCAAAGTGCACCTCAGTAACATACGAGGTCTGCACTCAAATCTCGATCCGGTCCACCACCACCTCGAGACCGAGAAGCCACACCTATTCTTTTTAACGGAGACGCAGATAGCAACCCCGTCTGATACGGCGTACCTCAACTACCCAGGATACTCGTTGGAACATAAGTTCAAGAGGCGAGCTGGGGTCTGTGTGTATGTTCGCGACGACATTTGCTGTCGGCGTCTCCGTTGCTTTGAGGTTTCCGGGTCCTCCGTATTATGGCTTTTTGTAGACACCGGAATGGAGAAATCTCTCTACGTCGGTGTCTATCGATCGCACGACGGTGACCAGGGGACAACCAGGCTCATGGAGTATCTCACTGAGACGGCAGAGACAGCCCAACGAAGGTATCCAACGGCGGAGCTTGTTTTTCTGGGGGACTTCAATGCCCACCATAGCGAGTGGCTGTTCCCGTTCCAGTTAACTGACCATGCTGGGAGAGAGGCGCGCAAGTTTGCATTATCGCTAGATCTCACCCAGCTGGTGAATCAAGCAACGCGGGTACCGGATGTTGATGGTCATACGCCCAATTGTTTGGACCTTTTGCTGACTTCAGATCCAGACAGGCACTCAGTATCGGTCTCTGCCCCGCTGGGAACGTCCGATCACTGTCTGGTGAAATCCGTGTCGATCTGCTCTCCTCCCGATGACAGCCCTAAGGGCACGAGGCGAGTCTGGCGATACGGGTCGGCAGATTGGGATGAGATGCGGCATTTCTTTGCGTCTTACCCGTGGCGGCAAGTGTGTTTTTCTTCGAGTGACCCTGCTAGTTCGGCTGATGCGGTTGCGGACGTGATACGACAGGGAATGGAATATTATATTCCTTTCTCCGACATCTCACTCGGTCACAAAGCCCAACCTTGGTACAATGCGGATTGTGCTCGCGCTGAGGCTAAAAAAGAAGCCGCCTACCAAGCATGGGTCCAAGCTCGCGACCGCAAAGTTAGAGCTCGTAGGGTTCGCGCGAAGAAGAGGGCCTTTAATTCTGCCGCCAAGTCCTGCAAACGGGTGATCCGGAGGGCTCGATTCGACCATGTCAGCCGCATTGGAGCCAAACTGGCATCCTACCCTTCTGGTAGTAAACAGTTCTGGTCCCTTTCAAAATCGGTCGAATCCAACTTCTGCCGTCCCACTTTGCCTCCCATGCAGAAGCCTGATGGGTCGCTGGCTCACTCCGCAACTGAGAAAGCTAATTTATTTGCTTCTCTGTTTGCGAGCAATTCACGTCTGGACGCTGGTGCCAAACAGCCGCCAACCATCCCTCGTTGTGATTCTTCGATGCCGGAGGTCACAATACATACAAAAGAGGTCCGCAGAGCATTGCGTAGTCTGGATGTGAATAAGGCCAGTGGTCCTGATGGTATACCTGCAAGAGTGTTGAGATATTGTGCGCCTGAGTTGTCTCCTGTTCTAACACGCCTGTATCGCCTCTCTCTCAGAACAAGAACGGTGCCTAAATCCTGGAAGCTTGCGAATGTGCAACCGGTACCCAAGAAGGGCAGTCGTGCCGACCCCTGCAACTACCGCCCTATCGCCATTACTTCCATTCTCTGTAAAGTCATGGAAAGAGTACTTAACAGTAAGTTGCTGTCATACCTAGAAGACAATGATCTACTCAGTGATCGCCAATATGGCTTCCGCCGGGGGCGATCGACTGGGGATCTTCTTGTGTATGTGACGCACTGCTGGGGCGAGGCCATCGAGAAGCACGGTGAAGCACTGGCTGTATCACTTGACATCTCGAAGGCCTTTGACAGGGTATGGCACGCTAGTTTGCTGAGCAAGCTTCCCGCTTATGGCATCCCCGCTGATCTTTGCAGCTGGATATCTGATTTCTTGAGAGAACGGTCGATTAGAGTTGTCATTGACAGCTGCTCTTCTGACCTTATGGCAATTGATGCTGGAGTTCCTCAAGGGTCTGTTCTCTCCGCGACACTTTTCCTGCTGCACATCAATGACCTCCTTGTGTCAGGTATTGTTGGGTATGCAGATGACAGTACTGTCATGGAGAGATATGTATCTGGCGCAGGGGCCAGCGGGGATAAAATACGCTCGCAGAGGGAGGCCATGGTTGAGCGGACAAACTTGACTTTAAGTGTTGTCTCCCAGTGGGGTGACAATAATTTAGTCAACTTCAACGCCACCAAAACACAGGCTTGTCTGTTCACCGCAAAAAGGAGTCCGTTTAATCTGACTCCTACTTTCCGGGGTACATCTGTCCCTGTTTCCGACAGTCTTGGGCTTCTGGGTATAAGCTTGACCACAAAACTCAACTTCGGCGCTGACATCGAGTCTAAGGCTCAAACTGCGGCCAAAAAGCTGGGCATCTTAAACAAGGTGAAGCGGTACTTCACTCCTGGACAGCTCTTAGTATTGTATAAAGCTCAGGTCCGATCATGTATGGAGTACTGCTGCCACCTGTGGGATGGCTCAGCCAAGTATCAACTTGCCGCACTCGACTCGGTTGAACGCAGAGCCAGGAGGCTCATTGGCGATAGTAAGCTGGTGGAGGCCAAGCTTCATAGCCTAGCCCACCGCCGCAGAGTGGCCTGCTTGTCGGTCTTCTACAGATTGTACTTCGGTGAGTGTGCCCTAGAGCTGCATGAGCTCATCCCACCTTCCCCTTTCTACTATCGGACTTCCAGACGCACCGCGGGATATCACCCCTTCTTGGTTGACATCCCACATATCCGCACCAAGCGCCTTTCTGAATCTTTTATAATGCGCACAGCCAGGGAGTGGAATGCCTTACCTGCGTCAGTATTTCCGAGTACTTACAACCCGAATTCCTTTAAAGTACGAGTGAATAGGCATCTTCTGGGTAAGCTCGCTACATCTACGACCCCATCTTCGTCCTGAGGACTGGATTGAGGTCAAGAGCAAACCCATAGTAAATAAAAAAAAAAAAAAAAAAAAAAAAAAAAACAAGTCATTTGACTTTCTTTCAGGAAGAAGAAAAACAACCGAGCCTTTAGCTTGCAATACGGAAGACGGGAAATCAAACCATTAGTCTAAATCAAAGCTTTGGAAACCGTCGTGAGTTCATGTCTGTTTATTTGTACTTACTTCTACACTATTATAAAACTGTAACAGAAGTGTGTACATTGAAGATTTTTTTTGAGTGGATTTAGGCCATCATAAGGGTAGTTAACAGCCTAGCAGCCGGGTAGCCTTAACATCGAAAGCGCAAAAAATTTGCTGTTACATTTGGATCGAGTAGGTTTGCAGTTTTGTATAGAACAGCTGCACGGCTAGCATGATTTCTCTACACGCGCGCGATGCGCTTTCGCTGCATACAAAATAACCTGTTCCCGCGCTTTTCGGAGAGCGCAAGCCGCGCTTGCCGCGAGTTGAAGTATGGAAAAGAGCCGAGTCGCGCGCGAGAGAAATCATGCTAGACGGTCTGATCAGTTTAATGATCTGATCATCCCCTAAAAATCCGTATATTAAGAAAGAGAAAGACTATTTAACTCCGATTACTCCCTTTAGGAAATAGTCATAAAAAATAAATGTTTTTATTATTATTAAGTATATTATTATTATAAACAATTTTTAAAGGGAATAACCATTGATTTTGCATTTGGGAATAACAAACAAAAACAATATTGTTCAACCAAAATTGTTTATTAGAAATGGAACAGGGAAGCGTTTTGTCTTATAAATAATTTCGTGCGGCATTATTAACGGAGCCGTGTAGGCACTCCGTACGTGGTAGGAATGCTTATTGCATCCAGGACTGTAACCTGGCCAGTCTAATGGGTCACGTCCCGGTTCCCGCTTCACCTCTTACCCCTCCGTCACCCTTAACCTTGTCTGTGTAACTACAATAATGTTTTGAACAAGACTTAAGAGGGCTATTCGAGCTCAGTGGCGCCCTCGTCACAATAATAAAGATTTCTCAATAAAGAAAGCCTAAATTAAAAAAGTGCCCAATAGATAAACCACCAAAGCCTTCAAGCTATTTTCATAGAATACTTTTATAGGTTTTTTAAAGGTCTAAACATACAAATTTTGAAAAAAAAAAACGGCCGCTTTTGTTTTTATTCGAAATTATCTAAAAGTGGAATGTTTAGAACCTATAAAAGTATTGTATAACAATGGCTTGAAGGCTTTTGTAGTTTATCTATTGGGCACATTTTTAATTTAGGCTTTCTTTATTGAGAAATCTTAATTATTGTGACGAGGGCGCCACTGAGCTTGAATAGCCCTCTTAAGCCCTAAGGGCCTTATATCACAACACAACTACGCCGTATATACGCCATTTCAAATAGCAATAAAATTTTATTTTGAATTACAGAAACAATTATTTAAGACACTTGCTCTCACTTATTCTTGCTTTACTAATGGCCAAGATATGTCGGATAGTACATCTTTCTGATAAATAAATTAAATTTATACTTATACAGAGTCAGAATGCTAAGTAGGAATCGGAAAATCTTTTCGTCGTTATATTGAAATGTAGTATAGGTATTCCTAGAGCGGTAAGATAAGATGAAAAGATAAATACAGAAAATAATGTTCGCAACATGCTTCGTCATAAAAACATAAAGTAGATAGAAACCAAGAACCAATGATGAAAGAGAAAGAAAGAAGAAAACGGACAAACAAATAAACACACAAAAACTAAAAAAATGGTCTCATTGCTTTCCATTACGTATCCTAAACGCCCCTAATTAATATTTTTGTAAATATCTTCAATGTACATCCACGCCAAGTTTACAATTTTATTATAATACGAGCTTTTACCCGCGACTTAGTCCGCATAAATTATATACCAGATTTTAAGTCAGATGATAAGCTTTTAAAAAAATTTTTTTTTTATCAAAATCGGTTACTAGTTTTTGCGTGATACTCGAACAAACAAACACCCAAACAAACAAACAAACAGACAGACAAAAAATCCAAAAATTGGTGATTTGAAATCAGGGACAGGTAAAAACCATGTCGTTATTTTTTTTTGTAAATATCTTCAATGTACAGACACACTTCTGTTACAGTTTTATAATAGTTTAGATGTATAGATTTGAGGGAGGCCTATGCCCAGCAGTGGACGTCCACCGACTGAGATGATGATGATGATGTGATAGATTTGGACTCTTAAATACCTAGAAGTGCGATTTTTGAAAATCATACGAGCGACTTGGCAGTAGAAAGATGCATAATCTCCATAGTAATTTTGACATTTTCTACTGCCAAGTCACTCGTATGATTTTCAAAAATCGCATTTTAGGTAACAAAATTTCTTGTGTGTTTTAAATACGAGCTGTATCATGAACGAGTCCTTGGAATGGGCGATAGGGGAGAGCGCGAGAGCGCAGGTGACCCATTCGAGTTGTCAGCCTGTAGAACAATAATAGGAACGTATATGGGTCGCAATATTGCTGGCACAATTGTCGTTTGTTGTCGTAAACAATGGGGATGATTATTGTTTTGGATGGAAGGAGCGGGGTTAGAGGTAATTAATATACAGGAAAGGAAAATTATCATTAACCTTTAAACCACATACTCTGCCCATCAAACTGAACAACTTTTACTATGGGAGCAAACCAGTCAGCGCAAAAAAAAATCTGCTGTTTCACACATTTGAGTTGTGTAGGCATTGCAGTTTAGTATGGAACAGCTGATTTTTTTTGCGCTGACTGGTTTGCTCCCATAGTAAAAGTTGTTCAGTTTGATGGGTAGAGTATGTGGTTCAAAGGTTAATGATACCTTAACTTACACCCTGCATGTATTTGTATGCTGACGGTTTTTTTAAGAGTATGATCAAACGATCAAACTGAACAACCTTCTGTAATGAAAGTTGTTTAGTTTGATGGTCTGAAGCACCCGTTAAAGTATGAAACACATTTAGGTTTACATCCTGTATAGGGTCCTTTTTAATATGCCGACGGTTTTTTAAGAGGATGTTGAGAACATCATACTCATACTGAACTATTTTCTCCATGGGAGCAAGATCGATAACGCGAAAACAAAATCTGCTGTTCCATACAAAAATTCAATCAGACAGCAGATTTTTTTTTCGCAATTTCGACGTTCATCCTATAGAGAAAGTTGTTCAGTTTGATGGTCTGATCATCCCCGTAAAAAACCGTCAGCATATTAAAAAGGACATATAATGGCCTCGATTCGGACTGTGCCACGACTTAACTTAACTAAATTTATTCCTGTCACTTTCTAAAATAAGATTAAGAAAAGAGACAGAAAACCAACAGCTGACTTTAGTGCTGTCAAAGTGACGTTACAAGCCCAAAAACGCCAATAAGATGGCGTACATTATGATGGCATCTTATTTTGGGCGTGTAACGTCACTTTGACAGCACTAAAGTCAGCTGTTGGTGTTCTGTCTCTTTTTAAAATCTTATTTTAGAAAGTGACAGGAATAAATTTAGTTTAGTTAAGTCGTGGCACAGTCCGAATCGGGGCCAATGTATTCTAGGTGACTTCGTTGTCTAGTCATCATAACGTAGGTGAGCGATTTCATCTATGGGATATCCATATTTTTCGGAAGATTTTAGTAGAGCTACATTATACACGTACTAGTTTATGTTACTGACAGCAGTTCGCCTCTTCCTCCTTGGTTTTACTAGACTCTACACTTTGTGCAAAAGTTTTCCTTACATCGAATGTAGGTAGAACAATAAATTCAATATTCCCAAAGGAAAATGCAATATGCCACTCTTTATCTGGTATCGGGGTGAATATTTTTGTAACCATAATGTAAAATTCATGAGATGCCACTTTTCTTTTAGCTACAAACATGAGGATTTTCTTTCGTGATATTTTTTCCAAACCATAGTGGGTAACAATTGTTTTTTTTAATGGACTTGCGTTTATCCTTACCAAACTAGTACTAAACAAAACAACTCTACTTTTTCTTCATTGATTAAATCAGTTTCTAAGAGCTTCTATAGAACTTCTAAGTCGTTCCTGATCTTAGATCAACCTTTTTAAAGGAATCAATAAAATTTGCATTTACTAATAAAGAATCGTGTTTAGCAACAAAAAAGATACTCCTGTACATAGCTCTATGATACAAAAAGTCGTAGCGAAACTCTCTCTTTATCGTCTTAATGTTTTCTTAATCAGGAAGGACAAGTTTCTATACTATAGGTTTACTCAATGCGGACTATCTTTAGTGTCGAATTAATTAGATGAAGATGCTAGTTATGCTATGAATTAACTTTTTCCAGATATATTGTACCAGAAACGATAAAAATACGTAGTAAATAATTTGTTCAAGTTTGTTTTTATTTGCCCTTTTGATTCCTTTACCTTCGTAGTCACTTTGTGATGTAAATTATATACATTAAAATAAAAAAACAGTCTGCGAGATTTTCATATCTAATAAATAAAAAATAGCCTTGCATTTGACCTCGGTCCCACTTGATAAGTTGAGGACACTTGAATTATAAAAAAAAAAGAAGTACCTACTATGTTATCAAATTTTGATGTGACAATAGCTTTTTGATCTTGTCAAAACTTTTTGAATTGTTTCTAGCAAGAAAACGTTTTTATAATTACTTACATGAGTAGGTACTACGAATACATTGATTCGAAGACTGCATATATTATTCTAGGTGGGTAGGGTAGGACTTTACGGACGATTTTCAAAGTAAAACAGACGATCGCGTTGCATTATGCATTACATGGGCACTTATACAGGGTGTACAATAAAATGGGACAGCTACTTAAAGGGGTGCTTCAGACCATCAAACTGAACAACTTTCTCTATGGGACCAATATCGAAATCGCGAAAAAAAAATCTGCTGTCCCATACATTTCAGTCGAGTTATGTTTGCAGTTTTGTATGGAAGAGCGGATTTTTTTTTCGCGATTTCAATATTGGTCCCATAGAAAAAGTTGTCCAGTTTGATGGTCTGAAGCAACCCTTTGAGTAGCTGTCCCATTTTATTGTACACCCAGTATGGTGATTCGACGCAAGTTTTGAACTGCCAGCGACAGAATCATTTGATTTATAGAAGGACGACATCCTTCGAGAAGTTGGTGTCGGTGCCAAGCCAAGCCAAAATAAATGGTACCAAGCCTAGACGCTGATTGTGATGGCTTGACGGCGAGTCCAGTAAAATAAATTGATGTTCAATATGCGAATGCAAAATTGTTATAATTAGTGTTTTCAATTTTTTTTTTGTTTTTGTGAAGGTGTAACTAAATTGGCTGAAACTATTTTAAGGGGATGACCAGACCATCAAACTGAACAACTTTCTGTATGGGATCATAGTCGAAATTGCGAAAAAAACCAGATATACAAAACTGCAATCGTACTCGACCCAAATGTACGATATCTTGCTGTCTTTTTTGCGATTTCCATAGAATTTGTTCAGTTTGATGTTATGAGGTCACCATTTTGTTGGTCTGATTGTCCTCTTAACAACCATTTAGTCCGATGGATCCTGTATCCTTATACAGACCCTCCTCCTTTGAAGGTCTAACAAAATTAGCTGAAACCCTATTTTGAGGAGATGATCAGACCATCAAACTGAACAAATTTTTCTATGGGACCATAATCGCGAAAAAAAATCTGCTGTTCTATTATCGGGTCAAGTATGTTTGCAGTTTTTTTATGGAACAGAACAGCGTCGCGTTTTCGAAATTGGGTCCATAGAGAAAGTTGATCAGTTTGATGGTCTGATCATTCCCTTAAAATAGTTTCAGCAAATTTTGTCCGACCTTATATTTGGTCAAAGTATAAGAAAGAGTATCTAATACTACATACAGTACGAACACTCCCTACCCAATTGTAACCCCACCCCCTCAGGCAGGAAGCGCAGCGGAAAATGTAGGCAATAGCGTAAAAGACAGCTAAAAGTGTCCAAGGCACAGTATAGGAATGAGTCTATTCTATTACTAGGTGCAGTGTGGACACTCCCTGCCTCCCACCAACTTTTTACCTCACCCCTCTATTGCCCTTTGATTACCTCGGCAGTTACTAGTAGCATAAATTGACACCACGATTGACACGCTAGAATCACAGACTTCTACATATAATAGTACAGAAGTCTGTTGCTAGAATTTAAATTTATATTTTCGTAACAAAGATAATAATAATCTCAAGACGAAGGATAAAAACTCTTAATTTAATTTAATTTAATTTCTTTATTGGAAAATCAACAGTGTTACATGATAATCTTAACATAGTAATATTCAACTTAAAATATGACCAATTACAGGTTTCCTCATTAAATCTAAAAGTATAATGTATCTATCAACTATCGTGCGGTTCAGTGTAAATATAGTATATTATAGTCACTTGTAAGTATGTATAAATGGATATTAAGTAGGTACTTAAGTATTTGTCTGTACTCTTTTTGAATAGACGGGTGTCAAAGCGTTTTATTTACGAAAAAGTCATTGTACCGCACGCAGCTAAAGTTATAGCAGTCTAGGGAGACTGCGTATCGCATGCGTGCGTGCTGACGTCATCGTCAATTTCTATTTTTTGTAAGCAGTGTCCGGGGTGTGTCCAAGGTGTGATTTGGTCAAGGTGACTTATTCTTCAACGAGACCGCTTTTCTCTGCTCCCTTGAACCTAGAAAGTGTACTAAAGCGAGTGTAACATTGAAGAAAGTCATACGATACGAACACGACAGCGTTAAGATAATAGCGCATAATAACGCCTTTGTGCACTCAGATAAGGTTAGAATGGATGATCATATTTTTATCCTGCTGCGTGGAGACAGTTTCGTTGATATCTTTCTTTCTGGGTTACGTAGAATTGATGCTACTTTTGTAGTCGTGAATTTTTGTTATGGATGTTGTTTATGATCTGGCAGACCCTCGTTCTGCACTCCAGGCTTTTCTAAACCAGTGTCTGACAATATTTGATTGTTCGGCTTAAAATGTGCTGTACCCCTGTACTATAATTGACAAGTCCTTTCGTTTCTCATGGCTTATGATGATGATAACAAATCGTACGAAAAGATTTGCATCCTCTTTTATTATAATAAGAACCGGTAGTGTTTGGAACTCTCCGTCCTACTTCAGTTTTTAAAAGCAAATACAATCAGGATATTATAAAAAGAAAGTTTACAGAGGCTTTTTCTGGATGAGTGCGTTACATCATCGGTTTATCTAAACATTCCAGCAGGTGAGCTGTACTGGCAGCCAAGCGTAAGCCTATTGAAAATAAAAAAAATATAAATAAACTTCTTTTTTACGATCATTAGCAAAGACGTAGAAGTTAAAATTAGCTAACGGCAAAAACCTTCTAAGTTAAAACACGAATGCTAGAATTCCTCGTACAACCACCGCAGTGGAACATGTCGCGAAATTATAGTAATTTAACAAAGGAAAAGAGTAACTTTTCACATTGCATTCATTATAACGGCCCGGCTTACATCCCACGGGGTTACCGCTAAACGTAGAGAATTATGCGGCACACGTATCAAAAGAAGATTATAGTTGCTCACTTTGTTATAGTTTACTTTTATGAATCAAACTAAGAGCCGGCGCACATCTGGCGAAGCGTAGCGCAGAACATAATTCACTGCCAAACCATTATCGATTTTGCTTACGTTGAAAGAACATCGAAAAGCGCATCGAAGCGACTTGAGGCGAAAGTTGTGTTAATTTCAATGTTATTTTAACGCTTGTAAAGTCAATAATGGATTGGCAGTGAAAAATGAAGTGCAGGGTCTAAGTGTGAGCGGAGCAGTCAAAAGAAGATGCCCTAGAAGTACGTATGTAGACGAAATGGACAGTTTTTATAAAGCGAATATGACTGGAACAGTCAAAAAGGGGCAACTCTGACTGTATATAATGCAGACCAAATTGGTATACATAAAAAAAGGGTCAGATAAAATGTACCCAAAACCGACGAGCGCGAGCGTGTACAATCGACATATGACTGTGGAAGACAGGTGTGTCAGGATTGATCACCACCCTGGTGATCAATTGTCATCTGCCTGACCCTAACACACACGGGCATGAGTATATGTATGTGTATGAAGTTTTGTGAAATACTAGTATTATAAGAAGCAAAATTTTAACAAAAAATTAAAACCGCCTTCAAAAAAACTAAAAAGTTAAAAAATAATATTGCAGCCGATGACTTTTTCGTTCGCATCATAAGAACATTAATTAGTTTTATTGAAGTCGCTGTCAAGCCGGTACAATTCGCGACAGGGCTTGAATTTTTTGGCTTGGCTTGACACCGACTTCTATAAAACGAATTAATGTTCTTATGATGCGAACGAAAAAGTCATGCATCAGTGAAAAAGTCAGTCGGCTGCAATATTATTTTTTTAGTTTTTTTGAAGGCGGTTTTAATTTTTTGTTAAAATTTTGTTTATTTCACAATTTTCAGTGGTGAATTCATTAGTTCGATTTAATAGTAGTGCTTTAAATTAACAAACGCACTGGTCGGCGATACGATTTTCGAAGGTTCCCCTCGATTTCTCTGAAATCCATCATCAGATCCTGGTAGAAAACCACCAAACACCACCACCATCATGGAACCTCACTTGGGATATCTCCTTTCGAATAAAAAAAGAATCATCAAAATTGGTTCATAAACGAAGAAGTTATCCGCGAACACACATAAAAAAAATAAAAAAAAAATACGTGTTAATGAATTAACGCAAAACTAGAAAGTAGTTTGTTTAGAATCGAGAGCAGAATCTAATTATCATAGTTTCAACATAGGATTTTTTTTTCAAAATATTAAATAATTTTTATGTAAAATTAAAAATTTTCTGAACCCGATATCAACCCACCCCACGGGCACACCCACCCTACTTACTACTAAAACAAGATTATTAAAATGTATCCAGAAGTACATTAGCGCCTTCATTCATTGCTGAAATGATGACAAATCATTTTTGCATCAAAACTTAAAATGCGAATAACTTTAAATTTTAACTATAAAAATAATGAAATTATTGTTTCAATCTAATTATTTTGTTATAAATCAGTTGGGGTGTATGAGGTTTTGCGTTAATTCATTAACACGTTGTATATACGGTCGAACTGAGAAACCTCCTCCTTTTTTGAAGTCGGTTAAAAAGCAGTTTCTCCTTTCTTCATGTCGCAAAGAAACTACTGGATTTTTGCACGGAGACAGTTGAAAGGACGGATAGTACAGTAACGTAGTCTAATAAGTGCTTTTAGCATTTTTAATATTCCATTTAGAATCGCATTTTCTTCCCGTAGTCGTAAAGATGAGACTAAATGTTTTTATTCGCTGTGTTTTTGTGCAAGATGAGAGACTAGTTGCTTATTACCAGTTGATATAAAATCCTGTGTATTATTGGTCAAACAGGATTTCATATCTAAACTATTATAAAACTGTAACAGAAGTGTATCTGTACATTGAAGATATTAACAATAAAAAGATTACGATATGGTTTTTAGATGTCCCTGATTCGAAATCACCAATTTTTGGATTTTTTGTCTGTCTGTTTGTTTGTTTGTTCGAGTATCACGCAAAAACTACTGAACTGATTCTAATGAAACTTTTTTTGTTTGATATCTTATCATATGACTTAAAATCTGGTATATAATTTATGCGGACAAAGTCGCGGGTAAAAGCTCGTTGGTATCTAATTCTATAAGCATTTAGATATAATCTTTAGGTATTGCTTGAAATGATCTAATGCTAGTCACGACTCCGAATGATGCCGTCAGCAAACAATCTGATCCGTTTTCTGTCTATGTTATCATTATTATAGGATTATGTTTTATCAATGCACTTTATATTCTTGTGCTATTACATCATCATTCTCTTGCATATTTCCCATTATTTGGGGCGCAGCAGACTGGTAAAGTTACGCCATCAAGGGCAATATGCATACAACTGGCAAGACCGCCGAAATCGCAGAACACAAATTCCGTTTTGGTTCTGCAGATTTTCAAGCCAACACTGTCCAGTTTTTGCTGTTATTTTTCCAATCTGCTGTGGACCTCGAGTCCATATTCACCGACAAGAACAATGTCGTCGGCAAACAGCATCCACCAGAGTGCCTCTTCCTGAATGACCGATGTTAAAGAATCCATAATCAATAGGAAGAGGTAAGGAATTTATAACAGACCCTTGGAGCAAGCATATAAGCAAATTGAACTTATCGGTTATCTTGTACTGTTACATAAACCAGTCAATAATAACTTTATATGATTATACAGGGTGTAACAAAACAACCTAGTAATACTTAAGGGGGTGCTGCAGACCATCAAATTGAACAACTTTCACTATGGAGCCAACATCGAAATCGCGAAAAAAATATCGGCTCTTTCATACAAAACTGCAGTACCGTCTCGACTCAAATGTCCCATACATTTGAGTCGAGACGGTACGGCAGATTTTTTTTATTTTTTCTCGACGTTGGTTCCATAGTGAAAGTTGTTCAGATTGCTAGTCTTAAGCACCCCCTTAAGTATTACTAGGGTGTTTTGTTACACCCTGTATACGACGACCCGGTTGGTGTAATGGTTATCACGCCGGACTGCCAAACCAGGGTCCTGGGTTCTAATCCCGGTTCGGTCATGGATGTTATATGTTTGTGCCGTTGTTGTATGGTACCCATAACAAAAAGCCTAAGGCTTACTTTGGGACCATTACAATGCATGTGCCTGTGAGCGTTATATTTATATATTTTATTTATATTAGACTAGCTGTCACTACATGCCCTTCTATCATAAAATGTGAACCATGCAACAGCGCGCTTCTAAAAAATAGTATCCTGTACTTCAAATTACTTGGTAGTAGGTAGGTATTGGTAGTTGTAGCAAAGATTTTTAAATTTTTAACCATTATTCTTTTTAATTGTTATACGGACTTGACTCTGAGAATAAATACTTAGGTACTAGCCTTTTATTACAAGCTTTCAATAATGAAAACATCGAAATCGACAGACAATGGCCTCGATTCGGAGTGTACCACGACTTAACTAAACTAAATTTATTCCTGTCACTTTCTAAAATAAGATTAAGAAAAGAGACAGAAAACCAACAGCTGACTTTAGTGCTGTCAAAGTGACGTTAAATGCGCAAAATAAGATGCCATCATAATGTACGCCATCTTATTTAAAGCGTTTTTGGGCGTTTAACGTCACTTTGACAGCACTAAAGTCAGCTGTTGGTTTTCTGTCTCTTTTCTTAATCTTATTTTAGAAAGTGACAGGAATAAATTTAGTTTAGTTAAGTCGTGTCACAGTCCGAATCGAGGCCAGTCGCTCCAAACTTATATAAACATCCCTGTTTTGCGCCGTTGATTTAAAAAGCGAACATAACAGATTAATATTGCATTGCACGTCATATCTATCAATTGTGCATGCACGACAGATCTGACAGCTGGTGGAATCCTTATTACATCCCGAGATTCCAGAGTCTGCACTGCACTGGCTTTATGTCTAGGGCTGCCATCTGTCTGGGTTTGTTTTAGTTTTTAGGGTTATCGGGGAACATTAGAAAAAGAAACCGAAAAGTAAAAACTGAGGAGAATTTGTTCTCTGGAGTCAGGAGTGGTATTTTTGAATCTTGCAATCCGCTTTCGAATATGACGTAAAATCAATGAATTTAAATTTTTGAATATGACTTTTATATTGCAACGTATTCTCCGACCGACTTGTTTTTGGAGAAGTTTAGCTAAATAACAGTTTGATTTATACATACAGGGTGAAATTGATATCATTGGTATCCTTTTAAACTAAGAGTCTACCCATCAAACTGAACAACTTTTACTATGGGAGCAAACAAATCGGAGCAAAAAAAAAATCTGCTGTTGCGTACATTTTTGTCGCGTAGGCATTGCAGTTTTGTATGGAACAGCTGATTTTTTTGTTGCTCTGATCGGTTTGCTCCCATAGTGAAAGTTGTTCAGTTTGATGGGTAGACTCTTAGTTTAAAAGGATGCTAATGGTATCAATTTTACTGTAGATGGTCAGATGCTGACTACAAGTTTTTATTTAATCTCACCACTCGAAAGTTTGAAGTTTGTAATGTCATAGACGTCAACAGATTTGACTTTTTCTACGTACTGTTACCCCCATCAATTTGGTGATAAAATCTAGTTTTAACTGTCACTACTACATTCTTATTCGTAGGTAAATACGAAATCATTCGTTCGTTCAATGGAAATGAAATGTTTCATGACACATTCGGACATAAATGTCAGCCCTAAATCTTACAAAAAGTACTCATCCGACATATATGTCATTTAAAAAAAAACCTCAAGATCAACGTTCGTAGCGACTGCGCCTGCGTGCGGTCACAAGCGTATCTAATTACCGCTATGTAAGCGACTAACGGGTACTGATAGTCGATGTGATTATGTCTTTGAGCCCGTTTGTGCATGCATGCAAAAATATGCCATTGGGAGTTATTTAACAGATTCGTGTGCGACCCAGGTGAGCATATATGGGCATCTATTGCGTGTATTGTATTGCATCGCGAACGAATTGATAGCGGCCAAAACCTGCTAATACGACTTGTTTTTTAATTCAAACATTTGGTGCTTATTCTTCAGCTACACCGGGTGTAACAAAATATTATAGTAATATTTAAAGGGGTTGTATAACCTTTAGTTTAGAGTGTAAACCATCATACTGAACAACTTTCACTATTGTATGGAATCAAAATAGAAAAAGCGTAAAAAAAACTGCTTTTTATTGCAA
This sequence comes from Agonopterix subpropinquella, assembly GCA_922987775.1. Lineage (NCBI taxonomy): Eukaryota > Metazoa > Arthropoda > Insecta > Lepidoptera > Depressariidae > Agonopterix > Agonopterix subpropinquella. The sequence goes on from OV277714.1 coordinate 3,153,258, forward strand.
AACTGCAGTACAGTACGAACAGGAAAATAATTTCGTTAATAATTTTGGTCAACACGTTTACATTTTGAAAAGAAAAATCCAGTTAATGACGTAAATTCCACTCATTAATTCATTTTATTAATTAACTCATTCATTCAGTTCTTAATTCACCCATTCGTTTGTTGTTACTGACATGTTCAGGCTCAGCAGATCTCAGATAGCACCTTAACCAGCCGCTCTTGTCGTTAAAATTTCGATAGTGGGGGGGGGGCATGCAAATATTACTTATTTATACTAACGGGAGGCGTGATGCAAAAAAGGTTGGGAAACCCTGCTTTAAAGGTTTGAGTAGGATAGACGGATGTGCGAACGGCATAGGCTTATAGTACCTTATAGGGTCCCATTGGCAGCCTTTGGGTACGGAACTCTAAAAAAGCATAGATAAGAAATCGTGAGTTTAAATAATAGCACCCAAAGCTAATGTAGGAAATCCAAATAATAGTTGAGCAAAAAGAGAGTAACTACTGCTGTAGTTGACGTAAATCAAAATAATCACAGCCTAGTTCCGTTTGTGTTGTGAAGTCGTGAATGTATGCGTTTAATTTTGGAACGATTGCTTTCAGATTTTAAGGCGACGACGATGTTTTGGTGTTCAATAAAGAATAATTGATTGATTGACGATGAACCATATAAATTTTGAGTAGATATTCCTGTCTCTCCTTAAATTTTTCCTTCTACTTTTTTAAACATTATTTCAATAAAGCTATTCTTATTCCATTGTTGGGCAAAGGTCTACTTTAGTCTTAAAATAGCTTACGTTATACAACGTGAATGTTAATGATTTAACGCAAAACTAGAAAGTAGTGTGTTAAGAATCGAGAGCAGAATCGAATTATCATGGTTTCAACATAGGTAATTTTTGAAGTAATTTTTTTCAAAATATAATTTTTTTTTTTGCAAAATTAAAAATTTTCTGAACCCGATGTCAACCCACCGCACGAGCACACTCACCCTTCTTACTACCAAAACAACATTATAAAACAAAATTTTATCAAAAAATTAAAACCGCCTTCAAAAAAACTAAAAAGTTAAAAAATAATATTGCAGCCGATGACTTTTTCGTTCGCATCATAAGAACATTAATTTGTTTTATCGAAGTCACTGTCAAGCCGATTCGCGAAAGGGCTTGCATTAGTTTTTTGGCTTGGCTTGACACCGACTTCTATAAAACAAATTAATGTTCTTATGATGCGAACGAAAAAGTCATCGGCTGCAATATTATTTTTTAACTTTTTAGTTTTTTTGAAGGCGGTTTTAATTTTTTGATAAAATTTTGTTTATTTCACAATTTTCAGTGGTGAATTCATTAGTTCGATTTGACAGTAGTGCTTCAAATTAACAAATGCACTAGTCGGCACTACGATTTTCGAAGGTTCCCCTCGATTTCTCTGAGATCCATCATCAGATCCTGGTTTCCTTATCATGGGACCACCCTTGGGATATCTCCTTTCCAACAAAAAAAGAATCATCAAAATCGGTTCATAAACGACGAAGTTATCCGCGAACACACATAAAAAAAAAAATATATACGGTCGAACTGAGAACCTACTCCTTTTTTTGAAGTCGGTTAAAAAATGTATCCATAAGTACGTTAGCGCTTTCTTTTAGTGCTGAAATGATAACAAATAATTTTTGCCTCAAAACTTAAAATGCGAATAACTTTAAATTTTAACTGTCAAAATAATGAAATTATTGTTTCAATCTAATTATTTTGCTATAAATCAGTTGGGGTGTATGAGGTTTTGCGCTAATTCATTAACACGTTGTATATCAAGTTTAAGATTCCAGCTTATAACATTTCACGAAAATCTTTCATTTCCAAAAAAACAAAATTAAATTAACTTTTTCTTTCAAACTAAAATTTTACCTTAAGGTCAAACGATTCTTTATAAAACTTCAGAGTGTTCAAAAGAACCCATTGTTCCTTATAGATATAATTTTATGAAAAGGTTTTATATTTAATTTCTTTGGAAACTCGCTACAAAGTATGCGTTACACAAGTTATTAATGTAAATGTAAACGTAAGTGTTGGCACAGTATAAGAAAGACTATCTATATTTAGTACTACATACATTACAGACACTCCGAGCCCCTATCAATTTGAACCTCACCCGTCTGGTACCCTGGTACCTGCCTACCCCAGTGGGAGACAGGCGTGAGAATATATGTATGTAATGTATGATGAACAAACGTTTGGACTCAGTCTTACCCAAAGACCAAACGATAATAAGACAGAGGGTGGGGCACGTTTATCGACGTCGATTGAAATTTTCAGCTAAATTCTTATCGAAAAATTCAGAAAAGATATATCGATAAGATACAATCTGCATATTACCTACATGTTACACAATAACACAGAATTTAAACGTTGTAATGTGTAAGTGTAGTTTAATTACTTTAAAAAGGTGGTTGTACTCCTGAATTTTTGCAAAGAAAAGGGAAATAAAAAGAAACTTTTCATACAAACGTAAAATTATAAAAAATGGTTATAAAATAAAATAAAATTAGCTGATTGTATTTAGTATGACAAGTCCACATTTGTTTGCTAATTACCTATAGGCGCGTAGTGTATATTTTCTTTTCTTTGGTTCACTGGGGAAAGTTGTTCAGTATCATAAGTACAAGAGCATCGATGGCGCGTTGCGGAGGACACCCAATTATGGAGGTCCGGGTTCGAATCCGCACTGAAAACATGCCATGTACCAATGAGTTTTTCTAACTTATGTACGTAATACCGACTGCTCTCAAACGGTGAAGGAAAACATCGTGAGGAAACCTGCATACACTGAAGAAGAAATTCTGATGTGTATTTGAAGTCTACCAATCCGCATTGGGCACGCGTGGTGGACTAATGGCCACTACACCCTCCCTGAGGGTAGGCCTGTGCCCTGCAGTGGGACATTTATAGGCTGATGATGATGATGATCATGAGTACAATCACCCTTTAATGAATCAAACTGTCTTCACCTATCTAACTATAAAACTAGATTTTTGCCATTTTCTGTCTTCGTTTTTTGGGAGTGAAAATGCAGATAGATTCCAGAATTTTATCAATCTTTCATTTAATGAAAGTCAGTATGGATTTACCTCAAATCAGTCTCACCACTTTCCCTTAACGAATGACCTATTAAGAGGGCAATAGGATTATGAAATCGGTGGACATATAGCTGTTTCGACGTTTCTGACGTAATCCAAATCTAATTTAGGGATTTGTTTTAATAATACCTTCTGGTTGGCGTGCTGTTCGTGATTCTTGTTGTAGGTTCATTTGATTTATTGTTTAGGACCTAAACTGTACCATTATTCCTACAATAAACCAAAACATTATTTGTAGGAAGGTAATTTCAACGAATTCCCTTTTTGGGGTTTTGGAAAAAATTTATTTAAGGTGACCATTTGTGCAGTGTTTTCTTTAGATATTCCCTTCTGAGGATTGACCTACCCTCAGGGAGTTAGTATGGACGTTAGTCCACCACACGATCCCAATGCGGATTTGTAGACTTCACATGACAAATCAGAATATCTTCTTCAGCGTATGTAGGTTTCCTCTAAATACATGTTTTCCTTCACTGTTTGAGAGCAGTCGGTATACCGCCGAAAATGTGCACAAAATAGTATCATGAATAAAAATCAACGCAAAGTTTATGCAACTGGGGTTACAGGGACCCACACTGGCCTAATGCAGTGCGATTACGGCGAGCCTTTTCAGTCGATGGCGCACCTGCTAGAATGCCCGTTGTGCCCAAACACCTGCACGAGAGACGACCTCAATAAAGCTACACTGGACGCTGTCAGGCTCGCCGAATATCTGGCCAATAAAATATAGAAATAGTAGAACAATTGACACGAAAAGAAGAACGCAATTTGTTACAAAAAGTCGATTAAAAAAGTTAAATAGTTTGGATTCAGGGAAACTACCGCACAAAAAGTACCATTTATCATTATTTACAGCAAAAACTTTTCAATGAAAAAGCTTGTATGGAAACTGGGACTTTGGAAGTAGGCTCGCCGCTCAATAGCTCTAGGTCGACGTTCTACAAATGGGTCGAGGGTTGTGACTCGCAATGAAGCGGGGATAGTCTTTACTATCTTAGGGGTGCGGTTAAGAATTCAGATAACATACGCAAACGCCACTATCCTGGGTCGGGTCGATTCGAAACACGTTTCGTCGGAAAATTCAAAATTCAAAATTTTTTATTCAAAATAATATCATATACAGGGTGAAATCGATATCATTGGCATCCTTTTAAACTAAGAGTCTACTCATCAAACTGAACAACTTTTACTATGGGAGCAAACCGATCGGAGCAACTATAAAATCTGCTGTTCCATACTAAACTGTAATGCCTATTCGACTCAAATGTATGCAACAGCTGTTTTTTGTTGTTGCTCCGATCGGTTTGCTCCCATAGTAAAAGTTGTTCAGGTTGATGGCTAGACTCTTAGTTTCAAAGGATGCCAATGATATCAATTTCACCCTGTAGATAGCTTTTTGACGTCATTTTTTGACTCTACCACCGCGTCGGAAGGTGTTCCGTTGAGAGAAGATGCGGCCAGAAACTTAACTCGTAAAATTACGAACGCTTCATTTATATGACGACTCATGCAACTTTTAGACCAGTGGTTCCCAACCTTTTTTTCCACCAGGGACCACTCTGATTTCTTTTTTTTTAGCAGGGACCACGATGTACTAGAAAAAAGATGTCCATCACGGGACGCTCGGCAGAAGTGAAACTTCCGTAGATGTCAAATTTAAATATCGAACTTCAGTCACACGAAAAGGTTTAAATTTCTAAACCAGAATTTCCATATAGTTTCATTTCAAAAAACGGAATCAATACGAAAATAAACTTTAATCATAAACTCAGTAGTATTCTAAATTTTAGACGGACTGCTATTGGAAAAGCAAGGCTTTTAAACCAATGCCAGGAACAGTGATCAGTAGCTTCATAGTCTATTTTATGATCCTAATTTGTAAAGTGATGGACCAAATCCCGAAAAAACTTAGGAGCCAAGAAACTTAAAATCTCCGTAACCGCATCTTACCTCAAGCCTCAATAAGATTTTTACATTAACACGAAAACTAGGTCGAGACTTAAGCCTAGTTACGTAAAGCTCCCACTCGACTGCTCTACAAGGCGTGAATGAATACAAAGCTTTACTTTGACGTAATGTACTGCACAACTGCCTATGATGTGGTTTACTCTAGTCTCCTGCGTTTTACTTGTATTGTGCCAAGGATGCTTTCATGAAAGCGTCAAACTTAGCGTATCAGCTCAGCGGCTTTTTTCCTCTCGCCGATCCCCGCGTAGTCCCAGTAACGCCCAATGCAGAGGTCCATGGGCAGGTTGCTTAGTGTTTCACTGGCTTTGTTGACCCTTCGTGGTTCCAGCAATTAGTCCGCAGTAATAAGCAGTAGCAAGATTGTGGTCAACTTGGTGTCAGATAATTTTCAAGCCGCCTTAAGGTGTTTTCAGTCCATACAAACGTTAAAAATTTTGTATGAAGAATTTCAAAGCTTTATATCTTCGTAATTATATTATAAATTGCAAATGTTATTTAATACGCGACATCTAGATTTTCTAAACTATTTTTCCATATATAGGGTCCTTCTTAATAAGCTGACACTTTTTTAAGGGGTTGATCAGACCGTCAAACTGAACAACTTCCTCTATGGGACCAACATCGAAATCGCGAAAAAAAAAATCATCACTTCCATACAAAACTGCAACCCACTCGGAGCCAAACGTATGGGACAACCGTTTTTTTTTCGAGATTTCGATGTGGATTCCATAGAGAAAGTTATTCAGTTTAATAGTCTGGTCATCACCTTCAAAAAGTGTCAGCATATTAAGAAGGACCCTGTATACAAAGTTACTTATATTAATACCGTCTACGCGTATTGTGCGTCAAAGTTTTGTATAAAATTGACCCCTCTGCAACCGCCTTAAAAGCCTTAGCGGTTACCCATCCAAAGACTGACCGGACCTGATGTTGCTTAACTTCGGTTCTCATTTCCAATAGCGAAGCTCCACTAAATTAAATTAAATAATTCTTTATTTCAGACCGATCTTCTATTGTTTCTATGCATATGCTCACGACTATATACCCCGAGGGGTTAGTCACAGATATTCTGAACTCTCTGAAATTTACGTTTCACTAGTAATACCTAAACTGGGTCCAGTGTGCCGAGGACAGTTGGACAGTAGTTACAATACATGCCTCGAAATGGAAGCATGCAGGTTTCAAATCAAGGTGTTACATTACCAATCGTACATAAATTCCGAAAAACTCGAGACTGGATGGGGATCGAACCATCGCCTCCTGCACGGCAGGCATGGTTGATCGCCACTAGACCACCATGACTTTCTAAATATCAATTGCACTTTGTTCTTATATTTAAGTACGTAATAAATATTCACAAGACGAAATAGTTTGTCACGTTCTAGCGGAAGAACTTGCGGAAGAAAATAGCTCAAGCGATGTAGAAGCTCCAATTAAAGTTGACTCCGGAACAGCCTGCAATAATAAATGAGCTGAAGGCATGTGAACTTTAAATAGGACAACCCCCTAAGGTACAGTCCGATCCAAGAACGTTACAGAACTCTAACGCCTGCGTATTAAGTTTCAAAATGTCTTGGAATTTTATTCAGAACTTAATATAAAGGTAAATAGCTGATATCTTTTTAATATCAGATGCTTTGCGTTACTGGAAAATTTTCCTATGGGACTTTTCCGTTTGTTACTGGGTAATTTCCTATACTTATAGCTGTAATTATTTTATTTTCAGGATGATCTGATCCAAGTACCTTTTTGAAGCATGTAGTTAAATCGCGGGAACCCGTTGGATGAGGGCAGCGCAGGACCGGTCGTTGTGGCGATCCTTGGAGGATTCCTATGTCCAGCAGTGGACGTTTATCGGCTGATATGATGATGAAGTTAAATATAAAATAAATCTGTTACAATCTCTGGTGGTAGTATTCGTTACATAAAAAAACCACGTCAGATTCAGTAAGGCGGTTTGAAAAATCTGACACCACTTGCTGCCCACACGATAAGAAGAACAATAAATAAGATAATACAGATTCATAAATTAATTCAATAAAAATACATAGTGCGTATCCACAAAGGGCTTCGACAAGGGAAATACATCACTTACATCCACAACAGGCTTTGTCAAAGAAAATATACACACACATGCATACACAGAAATACATTATTATAGGCTTTTTAAAGCAATGATCGTACTAAATAACTTTCAATATGGAGCAAACATAAAAATCGCGAAAAAAAGTCTAGAGTAAAAAGAGTATCCATTGATTCCATTTTTACGCTTTGATGTTGGCTCCATAGTGCAAGTTGTTTATTGTGATGGTCTGAAGCACCCCCTAAAATATGTAACGAATTTAAGTTTACCTGTATATTCTGTGCCGCTACAGAACCGAACAGCTTAGTTCTAATCTGCTTGAAAGATTCTACAAGCTCCTAAGCCTCCTTCACCTCCAAACTTCTCCATTAGCCATTTGAAGATAGCAATAACATGTAATCTTGCTAACCCTACGTAAGTCTAACACCTGACGTAAGCCTCTTAGAAACTGTCGTGTTTCATGTGACAAAGTAAAGGATCAGTCTGAACGGGTGTTAATTTTTAATGATCTGAAAACGTTTATTAAGAGTTTGACATTGATTGATTTAGGTTGTTCTTTGACGATTTTCTTTTAGCCTGTGAAAAATGCTTGAGTAAAGAATTCTTGAGGTGTTCTTTGATCATTTTAATTTCCTATTAGCCTGTGAAAATTCTTGGAGTTACGATTTTTTGAGATGGATTTTCTTGCAAAGGCTTGGTAGTGGACAGGGCACATATTTCGTAGATTAGATAGTTCTTTGACAATTTCCTTTTAGCCTGTGAAAAATTATCGTAGTAAAGATTTCTTGTGTTGGATTCTCTTGCAAAGGCTTGGCAATGGACAGGGCATCAGTTGTAGATTAGGTAGTTCTTTTACAATTTCCTTTTAGCCTGTGGAAAATGCTTGTAGTAAAGATTTCTTGACATTAATTTTCTTTCAAAGGCTTGAGCAGAGGCCAGGGAGTAAAGGTTCTGGACTGTGGATCTTGAACTGGAATACGCTATTAGACGGCCTTATGTTGATTAGGTTGCGGAAAAGCTATGCATAAATTCTTCACAAATTCGGTCGTTGAGGGAAGATGTCCAACAATTGGAGATCTGATCTTTTACTTCCAAGAAAGTAACTTTATGCTTCTACATACATATTCTCACGCCTGTCTCCCACTGGGTTAGGCAGAGACAACGGAACGCCACCTGCTACGATCCTGACAAACCTCTCTAGCTTCCTCCACATTCATTAGTCCTTTCATGCATGCTCGTCGGTTATGCTTGTACTCTGGGCATAATTACACCCTCTTGATCAGTCATGCATGATGATGGCCATTGTCCCACTCCCAATGCAGGGCACAAGCCACCTCTCATGAATAAGGGTGAAATGGAGCCTTTCCAATAAAAAGCACTCTGTATTCCTTTCAGAAAGTCTTCAATACTGTATGAAGTTTCCAGGAAATCTATTTAATGATGCGAGTTTGTATCGTGAAAGTATCTTTACCTTTGAGATTTATTCCTTTGTCTGCGTTTGAATAAAATGTACTTAAGGCTTATGCTTATTGGATTACTGTTTTTGAAAGCTAAAGAAGAAATCTTGATGCGAATTTGATGTCCACCAATCCGCATTGTGCACGCGTAGTGGACTAACGCCCGTACACTCCTTGTCTTACCTGTGCCTCGCATGCAAAGCTTGCAGTGGGACGAATACAGGGTGTAAACTTAATGTGTTACATATTTATGGTGTGCTTCAGACCATCAAACTGGACAACTTGAAATCGCAAAAAAAAAGAAACCTGGTGTGCGATTTTTTGAATCTCATACGTTGAACTCAGCAGTTGAAAATGTATGGAGATACGCATCTTTCTACTGCTGATTTGACTTTCAAAAATCGCACTCCTATGATTTTTTAATGTCAATATTGACATTTTAAATAGTAATATTGACATTTTCAACTGCTAAGTTCAAAGAATGAGTTTCAAAAATCGCACTCCTGTTACATAGAAAACATCAATAACTCAACGAAAATGTTCGTGCACCCACTGAACAGCAGATGTTTTAAGGATATTGTAATGCGTTTAAGTTAACCTGTATAACTATCGAAAACTAGCCTTAGCAATTGTTGTTAACTGTTGTAACAAAAGCCATTAAAGTGATCTAGGTGTATATTGTAGATTGTTCGCGAGCTGGTGGTGAGTCGGTGAGGTGTACATCGTCGGAATTGCTTTATTATTGCATTAGTTGCGCCAGAGGAGCGCGCGGAGGCCATCATGTTGAGAGTTGTTTGGATATTCCTGGGGACGTTCGCGTGGATGGTTGATGGTTGATGGATCGTCAGATTTATTTGGATTTTACAGTTGGTGGCTTCTTCTTCTTTTTATCGTGTGGGCAGCAAGCCCTGGTGTCAGAGTTTTTTCAGGCTGCCTCTGACGTGGTTTTTATGTAACGACTACTAACCACCAGAGATAGTAGCCGGGCGGGACCAACGGTTGATATTATTGCAGTCTCTATATTCGAAGACTGATCAATCATATTAGACTGTAAGCACGAAGAGAGCTCCAAGTGACATACTGAATCCTGCTGATTACATACCACGCATCCTGGACAACCAGCAGGCTTCTAAAGCTGTTTCGCAAATCTCTTCACCACGATGGCAAGTTATTCATATCGTGTGGGTAACAAGCCCTGGTGTCAGAGTTTTTACAGACCGCCTGGCCTCGGACGTGGTTTTTATGTAACGACTACTACCACCAGAGATAGTAGCCGGGACCAACGGCTTAACCTGCCATCCGTAGCACGAAATTATCTTTCTTTACGGACAATCAGGTGATTCAGCTTGCAATGTCCTAACCAGCTGGGGAAAAACGCATAAAGTGACATATCACTAGGTGTCTAGTGGGAATCGAACCCAAGACATCCGTGTCAAAAGCCCAATGCTCTTAACCATTAGACCACGGAGGTAGTTAAAAGTTATAGAAGGCTACTTGGTGGCTGAAACGATAAAACAGTGATAAAGAAGATGGGCAGATTGGGACCCAGCCATTTTTACGAAAACTAAAAGGTCTTCAGGACGGCGGTCATAATTATTATAAACAGAAAAAATTAAGGCATTTTTTAAAAAAACTTCCACATTTCCAGAAGTCCGGATTCAAATGTAGAAATTACTAGTAAAAAAATCATCCAAAAAGCAGTAGCCAAACGTTACCACGACAGCTATTTTCATCTAATATTTTCACTGAGGTATTTTTTGATCGTTACGGAATGTTGGCTTGGTTGAACTGATAGTTCGTGATTTCGTGTTCTTACATTGTCATAATATTATACGTTTATCGTGAATTTTCATTAAAATAAACATAATGAATCAGTAGAAGATTGAATGGACTATCTAATAAGAAAGATTATGACTTTCACACACTTGCTACAAAAGGTATCATAAGGAGAATAACTTTCCCCCAACTTTTACAGGTTACAACCAATTTACTTTTTTGTTAGTTTTGTTTCACTCTTCACGTATTACTAAGTTTCATTCATGTACGGGACCTCTAAGTCTGGGTCTCAAATTACAGGGCCGGCCGCCAAAATTCTTTTCACCTATTTTTTTCCTGATATCATGTGCGCTGTGCGGCGAAATTCGACCCGTGTAAACCAAAATCCTGCACCCGTTTTGGTCGATAACCGTAACAAATTATTCCACTTCTCGATACCCCATTGAACCTACCATGAAACTCTAAAAGTACCTTAACTGCAACTTCCTACATACATTACACCAAATTCCTCCGTATCTCAAAATAATCCTTTCATTTTAATTTCATAGTAATCCACATACACCCTTTTAACTCCACTCCTAGTAAATGTAGCAGAAATTTTAGCTTAAATAGCTTTTCTGCCACTAAATTACTCCCCAGAGCATTAATTTTAGTTACAACTACCTCACATTATTTCAGAAATATACCGCTGTTACTAAATGTACTCGGAAATGGGCTAGGTGGCGGTTATTTTGTTGCTTGCTCTGTTCAGTTAAAGCAGCGATTACATTACTATACATGTATGTAAGGCTGATTTCGGTATACATTGCTTGCTTTCATCACTTTAAAATTGAGAGAAGAAATGTGACAATGAATGCCGAAATCGACACTGGATTTCGGGTAATGTAATTGCTGCTTATGTCAGTTTCACTATAAATTCGAAGTACCTACACGTTTTGACCAAAATAACATGTCACTGTCTGTTATATTTCTAAATCCGTATTTGGAAAACGCCAGCAAATAATTACGTGCTTTAGTTTCGAAGATGTACTTACCTATTATTTTCATTACTAAGTATATTATGCATCATTTGATCATAATTTTGATCGTGTAAATTTCAAAAATCTTACTCCTGCAAGAAAAACTACTTGTCCTTCATTATTCCTAACGTGTGGTGTTACAATCATAGTAACAGTAGGAAATGGGCTTGTGGCTGTTACTTACCATTTACAGCTATAGGGTGCTCGTGTTTAGGTTAGATTGGTTTATTTATAGGGTGTCTTTTAGTTTTGTACGTATGAAACCTGAAATACTGTTCCATACTGCAATGCCTACTCGCTTCAAATGTATAGGTAGGTAGTCAGCATTTTAGCTACATCTCAACGACCTTTTGAATATCAATTTGTAGCAAGGTACATAATTAAGGTTAGATTGGTTTATTTTATACAGGGTGTAAAATTGTATATGTAAAATACGAATTTCAGACCACCAAACTTACCAACTTTCATTATGGAGCCAACAACGAAATCTCAAAAAAAAAACATCACCTGTTCCATTCATTGGTTCGAGTAGCGGTAGACGTTATGTATGGAAAAGCAAGTTATGTATTTTTTCGCGATTTTAATGTTAGTCCAAAGGTATAGTTGTCCAGTTTGATGGTCTGAAGCACCCTTTTAAGTATGTAAAACTACTTAAATTCACACACTGTATATCTTTGAAATACTGTCGGAAATAAAATAGCAAAGTTTTTTTAGTAGTATCTTTTGAAAATACGACCGACACGATGATAAAAACGCGCTCGACGACGGTTTGTTTGATCAATTCCTGTTTTCTGTCCAAAATAACAAAACATCGTTTTCAATTAACCTATTAGCGGTAGAAACGAACCATAACTATTTTTGGCTCCATCCCAAAACGACCTAAACTGGGCAATTGGTCGACGAAACAAGTCCTCACCTACCACTCTTATGTCACACGTTATAGAGATGAAAATGGTCTGATTTTCGAGACTTTGTAACATACGAGCTATAAACTGGATAAGTTTTCATTACATAACCAGTAAACGGCTGTCACATTAGTGAATTGTTGAGTTGCAAACTGCTTCTGTTGACCTCAATCTGTTGTTATAGTCTGAATTTGTCGATACAGGGTTACTGCATTTTGTATTAAGAGGGTTTTTGTAAAAAACTATATTAGGTGATGGATGGAATGGCATCCCATCACCCAGGTTGGTTTTATGGGTTAGTCCACTACGCTTGCCCAATGCGGATTGGTAGAATTTGGGTACTGCAGTGAAATGCGGACGTTCTGTATATTGTTCTGACTGACTTTGAATGAATTTAACTTTTGCATTAAAAATACAGATTACCATTGAATAAAAATAAAAAGCACACTAAACTACCCACGCACCCAATATAATAACGCCTTCAGGATGCTGCTGGGGCTGCCGCGCTTCTGCAGTGCGTCAGGCATGTTCGCGGACGCTCATGTCGATGGGTTTCCCACCACGCTCCGCAAACGCTGTGCCGCCGCGCTGCAGAGGGTTCGCGCCAGCACCAACAGCATTCTGAACATGGTCGCAAGTAGATACGACAGTAGCTTCGTTAAGCACTGGGTCGGTCTGCACTTAAGTATGTGTACTAACATAGTTATTTAAGTGTGTTGCTAACATCAATATGGATTGTAATAAGTATCTGAAATAAAGAATTTTTATTTTTATTTTTTAAACTAAAACACCAATTATCTACAAATAAAAGATGTCCTCCAAAGCGCCCACCGAGGCAGAGTTCCAAGGAGGCTGGCCGCATCGCCTCTCTGAATGGCCAAACTAACCCTTTGGGCAAAATAGCTGCCAGCCCTCCTGTCCCCCGTGGCCTCAAACAGGCGCTTCGAGAGGCACTTTAAAAAAAGCTTCGCTGCGGGGATATCTAAACTATTATAAAACTGTAACAGAAGTGTGTCTGTACATTGAAGATATTTACAAAAAAAAAATTACGACATGGTTTTTACCTGTCCCTGATTCCAAATCACCAATTTTTTGATTTTTCGTCTGTCTGTTTGTTTGTTTGTTTGTTTGGGTGTTTGTTTGTTCGAGTATCACGCAAAAACTACTGAACCGATTTTGATGAAACTTTTTTTGTTTGATAGCTTATCATCTGACTTAAAATCTGGTATATAATCTATGCGGACGAAGTCGCGGGTAAAAGCTCGTAGTAAATAATAATAGTAATTCCATGATTAAATGTGGTATGGGAGATGAAACTAACATTATTCATTTTTATTTGATTTTCTCTTTTCTCTACCATCTTATGAAAAAATGCAATTGTTGCTTTAGTTGTGGCTTTTTACTAATATTTTTTTTATTAATTGAAAGTGTACTAACCAAAGTAGTTTTTAAATGATTTGAACAAATTTTCCACGTGTTGTTTTTTTTTTAATGATCGGTAGAGTAAAAACAATTTTACAACAAAATTCATTTGTGACAAGTTTAAATCAAGATTTGTTTATGATTACCTTTCCAATTATTGTTTAAACTTTTTGTGAAAAAAGACTGTGAATTTAGAATTAATTTAAAACCAAAATTAAACTGATTGAGGTACTAACTTTAATGTTATGGACCTCTAACCGCACCGATTCCCGCAATAAACAAAAAACTAACTTTTGATCATAACTTAATAACTATGAGACTTGTCATAATACTATATGTGGTTATAAAATATTCATAAAGGTGCCCTCAATCAGCTCAAAAAATATCGACATCGTTCTACCAAACACCACAGGGTGTATATTTCAGTTCAGCACAAAGCCATCGAGACATCCTACTAATAAACATGAATGTTTTTTATCGATTTTTGGATATTTGTGACCCAATCAAGCTTAAAATGGCTGAACGGAATTGGGTGGAATTTGGCACTTAGATAGACATATTCTATCTAAGTGCCAAATTCCACCCAGGATTAACTCAGGATTAACATAGGATACTTATTTAAAGTCAACGCAGACGAAGTCGCGGGCAAAAGATAGTATTCCTATAAGTCTGCCATCAACAAATCTGCAACAATTCAACCAAGCACTTACCTAATTGCAATAAAGTAAAACAAACGATTTCTTTGACATTGCCACTACAACGATGTCATTGCCTTCAGTTAATCAATTAGACTATAATAAAATGATCTCACCGTTTTATTGTGATTATTTGTGATTAATGAGGATTTTATTAGTTTTTGTCATACAAAATCTCTCTCTCTCTCTCTCTTCCTGGCTTTTAATCCCATATGGTGGTGGGGTCAGCCTTCCGTGTCTTTTCTCTCCACCTTGCCCTATTTCTGACGTCGTCTTCGGAGACATTGCACTCGGTCATATCACAACGAACTGTGTTCATCCATCTAGTCTTCGGACGTCCTCTTGGTCTCTGTCCTGGAATCGACAGTTGCAGTGCCATATTTCCTACATATTCGGATGGCTTTCTTTTCACGTGTCCAAACCACCTGAGCCTATGCTCCTGAAGCTTATCTGCAATGTCACGGACACCCAGGCTACCTCGCACATACTCGTTGCGGATACAAAATACTTTACCAAAATCATCATTGTTGTCTGAAGAACAATTGTCAGAAGGCATTTTAGTTAGCCCGTCGTTATATTTATTTCATCCATTAAGTAAAACAATCTGTTATGTTGGCTTGTGTGTGTTCTGCGTGCGTACGGTTCTTGCTCGGCTCCCCTAAAGTTACCCTTGAAGTGCGGGGGTGAGGTACGGTATCTGAAGTTAGTGAGGGAGAAGAAGTGGCTATTCTGTATTATCTGTATGTACTACCTACTATACAGAGTCTAACTTAATATGGTGACGGTTTTTTAACACTAAGTGCTGACAACCTACGTCGTAGGTCAGCAACAAATTGTCCGCAGTGCGCACTACTAACCTGGTGAGTCAGGATTGTATCGCATTCCACAGTGTTAGGCGTGAGTATCATAGTTTTGAGCTTAGCAGTGAAAGTGTTATTGGGATGTTCAGACCATCAAACTGAACAACTTTCTGTATGGGACCAACATCGAAATCACGAAAAAAAAAAAAAAAAATAATAATAAATATCTTGGACAATGTCACACAAATTATCTAGTCACATTTAAAGTACCAGAATCTAGCCTGGAAAATTGCTGTTGCATACAAAACTGCGCACATAATCAACTCAAATGTATGGAACAGCTGAAATTTTTTATTTTTTTCTTGAAGTTGGCTCCATTGGTCTTAACCACCCCTTAAAATATTACTAGGGTGTTTTGTTACACCCTGTAATCTCGGGTAATAATGTATTTACCTAGTCATCATTAATTATCGCAGTAATAAATTGCTGTTGGTGTATCGGGCGTTTGTAGTTAGTCGACAAATAAATCAGCCGATTGTTACACAACTTTCGCGAGCAATCTGTACAATGTCCTCGTAACTAAGTCATAATTTTCTCTAGACAAAAGCTACTCGCGTAATATCCTGCGAGATTGCCGTGAAATATTACGCTAACGAAGTGAAATTACCTGAAATTTTCCATTAAATCTCCCCTTGAAAGGGCTCGAGATAAAACAGCCATTTTAAGATCATTCTTGTGTCTTAACACAGTACACTTAATTTAAACTGTAGGATATGAATCTTTACTATAAACTGCCTCTTGAATACTGCTTAAATATGCTACACTGCCGATTTATGGACCTTCGGGCCTTCGTTCATCAAGGAACTGTGCAGAAAAAGCCAATGACTAAAAATGGCGCCTTTTTTCTTTTCGCTTCTGTTTTTAGGGCGGCCATCAATCAAACTTGAATATCATAGTTCAGAATGAAGTTACAAACAAAACTTTATGATAATTAACTACAAGTGCTCAGTCCGAACGGAGATATAAAGGCTTGAAGCAGGACGTAATGAATAAATTTTCAACTTCAAGCCTTCATGTCTCCGTTCAGACTGATAGTTCAGGGACATACATGTAATAACAAGTTTTGTTTGTTACTTTATTCTCTAAAATATTTATGTTTGGTTCGTGGCCGCGCTAAAAATAAAGTCAAACAATAAGGCGCCTACTTTATATAACCCGCATTGTCTTTTATCAGGAATTATCTGCAATGGCCAGTGTGGAAGTCTTTAAATCGGCTTCGCACTCAAGTTGGCCGTTGCAGACAAAGTTTATGCAAATGGGGTTACAGGGACCCTGGCCTAATGCAGTGCGATTGCGGCGAGCCTATTCAGTCGATGGCGCACCTTCTAGAATGCCCGTTGTGCCCAAACACCTGCACGAGAGAGGACCTCAATAAAGGTACACTGGACGCTGTCTGGCTCGCCGAATATCTGACCAATAAAATATAGAAATAGTAGAACAATTGACACGAAAAGAAGAAGATCAGGAATTACTCTGAAAAGTTTTAGTAGCACCCGATTTTGCACCCTTTGACTACCGCGCATGATTGATTTTTAATTTTGACCTTTGATTTTGACGGGGACTCGAGTCTGGTCTGGGCAAACGAAGATTGACGAATGGAATTATTTTCCTGGTCGTACTATAACGAGGTTACGTTTGCTTTACAACTTCGTTTATTTTATTTCGTATAAAAATAAAAGGAAAATAAAATCGACCGCGTGTTATCTGTATTCATTCGCGTTCCACACGTAGCACACATTGAATACTGTTTGAATTAAATGTACCGTTATTTTAATGGCACGATGAATTAGTATAGCTACTGTACTGTAGTGTTTTATCTATATTGTTGTACTTGTTTAAATTAGTTTGTTTGATAATTTTGTTTTCTTTCTTGGGTCAAAGGGTGTCTGGTCCGTTATGGTTAACTGATACGCTAGATTAATTTTATATTGTAAAAGTGACAGTTAATTAGTTTTTGCTATTATTAAAGTGACGTTTACTTAGTTTCTGGGTAATTTGTTACACGTAATATAAAAATCATCATCATCACTATTATCGGCTCGCACCGACAAGAGCAGGCTAGCACATTGTATGCTGAGTGATTGCGAGTGAGAGAGCAATACACCACTGCGTACTGTCGAACACTTCCATACAAGTCTCACTTCACAAGTAAATGAATAAAAACGAAAATCTTTAATTTGTATTTTGTAGTAACATCACATAGAAAAATATTTTTGTCGATTACAAACTTACATTTTCAGTTGGGACATCGACCGTGATGTAGACGGATGTATGGGCATTTTTTCCACTGCAAAGTTAACGATGTCCTTCATAATTAAGTTTGTATGGAACCCTGAGACGGCGCGAGTCAGGCTCGGGCTTGGCCGGTTTTTGTTTTATTGAAGTTCTTATAAAAATATTAATATAATGTTTCTTTATCTTTACAGGTACGGCTACAATATAAAATAGTTCAATATGATATCCATGTCTGAGGTGACAGTAGTAAGTACTCTCAATCTAAGGTGATGTTTAAACAGAAGTGACGTGGCGCGGACGTGGCGCGGGCGGGGTGCGGCAATATAAACCTTAGGTAGGGTGACGTAAAGAAAAATCGCGCCCCGGCGACGTCGCCTGGAGGCGCGGGCGTAATTCTCCAAACGACTCTATGCTACGTACTATAAGGTTTATATTGCCGCACCCCGCCCGCGAAATGTCCGCGCCACGTCACTTCTGTTTAAACGCTCCCTTAATAGTACGTAGCATAGCGTCGTTTGGAGAATTACGCCCGCGCCTCCACTTGTCGCGTGGTGGCGCGAGCGCGATTTTCCATTACGACAAAAACGATGCTATGCTACGTAATATAAGGTTTATATTGGTGTTACTTTGCCAGTGAAACAGCACCTAACTCGGCGATTCGCGAGGTTTTGGATTGCCGTTGAATCTTTTGTCTCGCTTGCTCGAGCGAGTGTATCTTCTTTCTGTTGGCCTAGCTAGCATGCCAACCCCGGCAACACGAGAAAAATCGAGATGTTCCTGCGTCTTTGTTACTTTACGAATGGCAATATGAGCGCGCATGACGGTTTTCTCGTTTTGTCGCTTTGTCGTGCGTGACATGCTTGCTCTATAGATAAGGTGACATTATTGCACCCACAGAAAAGAACGGAGCCGGTTATCTGCTGTGATTAGTTATTATTATTATTTGGTTGTAAGGGCTTGGTCAATGACCAATAGCTACCGCGACCTGGATAGATCTATTGTAGCTGTCACCCTAGACCTAAAGGTCATTTCCTAGGCCCACGGACTTCTTGAGCCGTGTTATGCTTTTGAAGGGGAGGTCCGTAATGTCAGTAGGTGTTACTACTAGACCGAGATCCGACCGTAAAATTATGCACCTATTTCATAGGCGAACGAATTGTGATTCTGGTGTATGTTTACAAAGGGGTTAATTCGCGCCGCCAAGTTTCCGAGAAAAATTTTACCGCAAGTACCTTTTCCATTACATAATAATACACATTTTCCATTCCAGTGCATAACTTTTTCCACCTGTCTGTCAGGGAAGTAAATGAGGTGCCATCGGAAGGAGACTGATCTAAAGTACTGGAAAAACTAGGGTTGCCACCTCTAAGTCTGCTTCAACTCTAGGGTTGCCAGGTTAAAAAATGACTTCTTTGAACCTGCCAACCCTATAGTTGCGGCAGACTGAGAGGTGGCAACCCTAGTTTTTCCCGTACTTTAGATCAGTCTCCTTCTAATGGCACCTCATTTACTTCCCAAATAGACAGGTGGAAAAAGTTATGCCAAAAATCATAATGGAAAAGGTACTTGTAGTAAGATTTTTCTAGGCAACTTGGCGGCGTTGAATTAACCCCTGTGTAAACATACACTAGAATCACATTTCGTTCGCCTATGAAATAGGTGCATAATTTTAGGGTCGGATCTCGGACTATACGTACCCACCTAGATGGCAACGTATGTTGTAATTAGTGATTACAGCCCCTAACAGATATTGTATAAACTCATTTGGGGTAATTACCCCATGTTGACAACCACCAGCTCGACTGTCATTTTCAATGCACCTATCACTATCTAACAGTATTATCACATCGATCAAACTATCCTATAGGTAATCAATAATCTAAATACGATCTAATCATCTGGAAATAAAGACTAGAATCCCCTGAACTACCACCACATTCTGAGACTGATGTCGGCGACAGCGTTCCCACGCACTTGCCCATGGCTCCTTTCATGAAGTCTCATTGTTCAAGGCATTATAACTCTTATTGCTTTGGTATAAATGTTTTTTAAGGGGTCTTTAGTGTGGAAGCAGTTTGTTCTTTTTCTATAAAATAAAAGTAAATGAGTTTAGCTCGCTTGCGGTCGTAGGATTTAGTCTTTGCGGTTATGTTACGATTTGTGTGCGACACGACTGAATGTTGGTAATTAATTTAAAAACTGAAGACAACTTGAATTGTGAATTATGATATAAATTATAATTATATTGATCAACTAGTCACGTCACGACGGATGGATGTTGGATGTTCTGAGGTTTCAGAATATCTCTGACTGCCCCCTCGGGGAATATAGTCGTGAGCATATGCATGCATGCATGCAACTCGTCAGGAAGAAGAGTTTACTGTGCAGGGTTTACGGAAATACAAAACATAGTAAGTTGTTCAAAAGGCAGTTCAAAAGGTGTTGTTAGGGTAGAGTATCACTCAGTTACAGAAACGCTCATCAAAGTTAAATTAAATTATCCATTAAATCTCTTGCTGTCACTTTTTGTCTCGTTGAAGTAGTAAAAGCTAGCATGAGATTTAATGGTGGATTAACTTTAATGAGCGTTGTTTGTGCATAATATACCTACCTACTTTATAATTTATTGATCCAAAAAAATACGTAGAATGCATCTGTACATAGATCAGTTTTAGGATTTTTTTTATTTGGGCATCTCTGAATATTTCAATGGTCATGATTATGAAATTATGATATGATTTACATTATTTGCAAAAATATGGCACATAACATAACTTACATAAGGTTTTATAAAAATAAAATTTTCCAGCATATTCTACCATGGAGGCATGCAAATATTACTTACAAGTATGTAAGGTCTTGCGCGTACGAAGTCGCGTGCGCCTCCAGTAAACTCAGATTATGATATTTCGTAAATATTTTAATCGTATCGAAATCGAGACACAAATCTGTAAATAAAGATGTAACATATATGAGAGTCGTTGTGATTAAAATGCCTTGCGTGGCATTCAGTCGTTAAAATTGTCAATTTCGCTTTCATTCGATCTATGAGACATTTCTTGTGTTCGTCTCATATTAATCGTCGATAGTACGTAAGAATATTACGTGTTTTAGATTAATCATCATCATCATATCAGCCGATAGACGTCCACTGCTGGACATAGGCCTCCCCCTAAATGGGGGGATTTGCCATAATCGCCACGCTTGGCAGGCGGGTTGGCGATCGCAGTTGGATTTAATGTGTGTAGATTAATAGACAATTGATAAAGTAAATATGTCAAAACAATTTCTTTTTAAGGGGATGATCAGACCGTCACACTGAACCAACTTTTACAATGGCTCCAACATCGAAATCGCGAAAAAAAATCAGCTGTTCCATACAAAACTGCAAACCTACTTGAGGCAAATGTATGGGAGAGCTGTTTTTTTCCCTACTTTGATGTTGGTCCCATAGACAAACATGTTCAGTTTGACGGTCTGATCGTCCCCTTAAAAAATTGTCAGCATATTAAGAAGGACCCTGTATACGAGTACTAATGTAAGCCACTAAACCTGTAGGGCTATTTTTTCCCGTTCCGAAACCTTCAGGAGTGTTTCAGTCAGACCATCAAACTGAACAACTTTTATTATGGAAGCAAACCTGAATTCGTGAAAAAAAATCAGCTGTCTCATACATTTCAGTCTAGGCATTGCAGTTTAGTATGGAACAGCAGATTTTTTTTGCGATTTCATTTTTGCTCACATAGTAAAAGTTGTTCAGTTTGATAGTCTGAACAACCCCTGAAAGTTAAAACAAAATCATCCGGTTGTGCGTAAGTTTCCGATCTACATACAATGCAAGTTTTAGGGTTCCGTACCCAAAGGGTGAAAACGGGACCCTATTACTAAGCCTACGTTGTCCGTCCGTCCGTCCGTCCGTCCGTCTGTCCGTCTGTCCGTCTGTCCGTCCGTCAGTCTGTCCGTCTGTCCTACCTATTTAGTGCTGTAACTTTTGAACCGTAATAGCTAGATAGTTGAAATTTTCTCAGATTATGCGTTATTACGGCGGATTTGTTAACAAATAATAAAAATGTCAAAAAGTTAAAAATTAAGGGGGGTTCTCAACAAGAAACTAGTTTTTATCAACGTTTTTTCTTCACGCTCTATCGTAAAAACGGTAATACATACAAGCGTCAAACTTAGTGTGATTATAGAGCAAACTCTACAGAATAACAACAAATACTAAAAACCGGCCAAGTGTGAGTCGGTCCCGCGCTAAAGGTCCCGGACAAAAAAAGTTTTTTTTCTAAGTTAATAATGTTGTGTTCTGGTGGTGGTGTGGTACGGAACCCTCGGTGCGCGAGTCGCCTAACTCGCACTTGACCGGTTTTATTTAGTTATATTTGTTTCTGTGATCATCATATCCAATCAATCAATCCCCAAATAGGGAACAAGTTAGGGGCTTGTTCCCTATTTGGGGTCAACTCTCCTGATACTATTTCGCCACTCTTGGCGGTTTTGCTTCATTTCTAGCGTTAAGCCAATCGTCAATATATCCTTCGAGACGGTACGCATCCAGGTGGTCAGTGGGTGTCCTCTTATCAAAAATTAATTAAAATTTAGAAGCAGAATCGCTCAGAACTGTCTAAAAACGCCATGTCAATTTGATACCGATTGTATCGGGTAGTTTATAATAAAGACCTGCTTTATATTTTGTGAAGAAATCCATGAAAACTCAGCATTTCTTTCGTAAATTTTCTTTCATACGAACATTTTTATCTACCGCATAAAAAAAACAAAATTCCTCATACTAAAAACCATTCCCAATTTTAACCTCACACGTTGCTCGTTGCTCCACCGCACTTTTATTCCCGACTTTTATGGCTCCATCGAACAAACAATGCGAGGATGCGATGCCCTGATGGCCTATTACTATATTTTTGGAAACTATGAAATTCAATTATGCCGTATTCATGGGTAGGAACGTAAATATGAAGGTTTATAGTGCGGTTCTGTTGGGGAAATTAAGTAATTTTGATAAACAATACTATGGTTTTTTTGTTCTTTAATAACTGAATGGTCTTTTGCTTGCGTCTAGCACTGCATTTCTACTAATCAAGTAGGTTTTGAGATACGGAGGTCGTGGGTTCGATTCCCACGGGGGACACCTAGTGATATATCACTTTGTGCGTTTTTGCCCAGTTGGTTAGGACATTGCAGGCTGAATCACCTGATTTTCTGAAAAGAAAAATGATTCCGTCCTTCGGATGGCACGTTAAGCCGTTGGTCCGGGCTACTATCTCTGATGGTAGAAGTCGTTACATAAAAACCACGTCAGAGGCCGAAAGGCGGTCTGAAAAAACTCTGACACCAGGGCTCTGCCCACACGATAGGAAGAAGGTTTTGAGAGTATCGTAATTTAAAAACATTATGGGTACCTACGGGGGCTACTCTCGAAGGAGCCGCAGTGGAGTAAGTCAATTAGGCACCGACGCCAAAAAAAACAAAAAAAGAACAAATTTAGATGCAATGCATCATTTTCGCCAGTTCGTAGTCTCCACTCTAGAACTCTCACACCCCACCACCGGTTCCGGTTGTCAGATCTTCGGCAGATATGACCAGCCCATTGCCACTTCAGCTTGCTAATTTTCTGAGCTATGTCAACCACTTTAAGCAGAGGCAGGCGTAGTGTGGGGGACGCCCTGCGGCCACATGGTCAGACGACCTAAAAATGGTAGCGGGGAGCGACTGGACGAGGAAAGCCGAGGATAGGGTCTTGTGGCGCGACTTGGGGAGGCCTATGTTCAGCAGTGGACGATGATAGGCTGATGATGACGCGTAATTTTCGACCATCTTCAAACTGTAACATATAAAATCTAGAACTAACTGTTGTCGTATCGGATTCATTTTGCGGTTTGACACAAACGTAGGGATAGAGTTACTCGTATTTAGTTTCATTGACAATTTTATTGAGGTCAACAGTTGTTTAATGTTATAAATGAATTGATGAGACACAAATTATTAATACGACTCGTGAGAAATAAGTAGGTAAATCAAAACTAACTGTAGGTACCTTATACAGGGTGTTAACTTAAATGAGTTACATACTTTAGGTGGTGCTTCAGACCATCAAACTGAACAACTTTTACTATGGGACCAAAATAAAATTGCGAAATCATAAACTGCTTTTTGGTTGAGTAGCTATCAACCTTTTTCTATGGAACAACCGATTTGTTCGCGATTTCAAAATTGGTCCCATACCATAGTAAGAGTTTGAGGGTCTGAAGCACACATTAAGTTTAAAAGTACGTACTACATGTAGTCTTTTTTGTAACAAATAATATGTTAAAAGTAGAGCCTAAAGGGAGAGGGGAGTCCTAATGTAAAATCCTCAATTTTCACAATAAAACCGCATCAGCTATTCATTTCCTCAGCTTTCGAGTTCGCATATCGAATTACCAATCGATGAAAGTGGGGTTCGAGTCCGTGTAATGTATTGACAGTAGGTTCTGCAATTACAGTTTATGGGATTTTCGCTTTTATTGCCACGCGGTTAGCGGTTTGTATAATGTGACCTGAGATCGAAAGCAGTTTGCGATATTGCTATATTTGTTGCTATTTTAAGGAAGTGGTTTTTAGGTACCTGTCTCAAGGTAGGTTATTTATTATGTTTATCAGAGGTGGGGTCAGACCACTACATACCACTAGCCATTGCATCTGACCCCACCTCTGATCGTAATGGTCCCGTTCCATCAGACATAACTGCCTCCGTGGTCTAATGGTTTAGAGCATTGGCTCTCGGCACGGAGGTCGTGGGTTCGATTCCCACGGGGGACACCTAGTGATATGTGCGTTTTTCCCCAGTTGGTTAGGACATTGCAGGCTGAATAACCTGATTGTCTGAAAAGAAAAATGATTCCGTGCTTCGGATGGCACGTTAAGCCGTTGGTCCCGGCTACTATCTCTGGTGGTAGTATACGTTACATAAAAACCACGTCAGAGGCCGTAAGGCGGTCTGAAAAAACTCTGACACCAGGGCTCTGCCCATACGATAAGAAGAAGATCAGACATAGGAGGAGGGTAAGGACGAGAGAGTGCATCTGTGTTTAGAGCATACACATATGCACTTCAAAATATCCTGCGGACCTGACTGATAGTCGTCGTAGTCGAAATGGACTAGGAATCCATCATTATTATCAGGCATTGATGTCTCGTGTTGGTTAAAGGCCACTCTCCGTTCTCTTTTCTTCAAGAATGTCTGATTTGCGCTTCGGTAGCCATCAATTTCGTGCCATCTTCGTATAGACGAAGTTTGCTATAGAGCAAACTTAAATGCGTTACAAAGATACAGAGAAATTGTGCGAATGGCTAAACTGTATCGATGTCAGAACTGTACGTATTGATAATTTGTGCGAACAGAGAAATTGTGCGAATGGCTAAACTGTACCGCTGCCAGAATTGTACCAATCGCTCATTGTACGAATTGATAATTTGTGTGAACAGAGAAATTGTACCGATGCCAGAATTGTACCAATTGACAATTTGTGTCATTGTACGAATTGATAATTTGTGTACTTAAACAGAGAATTTTTCAAATCGCGAAATTGTACCGATGGCAATGCTTTCCTTCTCACCATCAAACTGAACAAACATCAACTTTCACTATATTGAAAACGCGGGATAAAAATCTGCTATTCCATAGAAAACGTCAATGGCGACTCGACCCAAATGTATCGAACAGCAGATTTTCTTTCACCGTTTCAATGTTGGTCCCACTCTGAAAGTTGTTCAGTTTGACGGTCTGAAGAACGCTTTAAAGTAATTTAAATATATAACGCATTTAAATTGACACCTTATCTGCCTCGACGCCCATTTTCATTTCTTTGGGGGAACCAGTTGGTAGTGGTTTTTGCCCATAGGTCATCAGGCATGCGGTAGACATGTCCATGATGTCCAACTGTCCCACTTTAATTTGAATTTTCAGAGCGCTTGAACGCCATAATCTGGTCGAACATTTTCATCTTGTTTATAAGAAATAGCATAACATTTTAATGCGCTACCCTAAAGCACAGATTATTTAATAGTTACTACCGTAACCTAAAGCTCCTGGACGTTTATAACAGCATTAACAGCGCTATAAAATTGTATGCCTTTTCTTATAAACAAGATAACAATTTTCGGCCAGATAAAATTGGGCGTTCAAACGATCTGAAGATTTACCCAGATGAACCTAAAAGTAAATCTTAAGCGCAATGATTAACTTTCTAACTTTCGCGACTCAACCGAATGACAATAGAATGGGTATGATGACTACAATTGACATAATAGCTGAGTAATCTGACATTCTTTAGATACCATCACGCTGTGGTTTCTGATTGTGATAGCTAATTGTTTCCATAATATTATTACAAGGGGCTATTCACTGTATTTGAATATTCATTCAAGGTGAATTGGCACGTCTAGTATATGACTAGCCCTTTGCCACACTGGTCATTTCATGCAAATGAAATGGCAATAACAGCATTATTCCGGGAAGTCAGGGAACATTGCCTGCTTATTACTAAGGACTATGTGGGGACTACACCAGTCACGACGAAGCTCTTGTAGGTCATCAGAACCAGTGAAAGAACTTAAGCAACCTGCCCAAGGCCACCTACTCCTTAGGGTAGGACCTCGGCATTGGGCGTTGCTGGGACTACGCAGCGGGGATCGGTGATAACTGGCAAGAAGAGCACATGATAAACAGTGAAAGAGGAATACACCATTGCTTACTGCCATCGATTCGGACTGTGCCACGACTTAACTTAACTAAATTTATTCCTGTCACTTTCTAAAATAAGATTGAGAAAAGAGACAGAAAACCAACAGCTGTTTTTAAGGAACAAATTTCGAACACGGTGTAGTTTTTTTGGGGTCACTTTTTGAGCTTGATTTACCTTTCTATACATTCTTATTCGTAGTATTTTGGGCGTTTAACGTCACTTTGACAGCACTAAAGTCAGCTGTTGGTTTTCTGTCTCTATTCTTAATCTTATTTTAGAAAGTGACAGGAATAAATTTAGTTAAGTTAAGTCGTGGCACAGTCCGAATCGAGGCCACTAACTGCCTTCTCCCATTCCACGCAGACGGGTGAAATCAACAATGGTGGACGACAGAGACACAGTATAAGACAGTAATCTATCTTCATACAATGGTGCCAAACGCGGCGTACGCTTCGTAGCACGCACACACTGACAATATTTCCGCGTAGCTCCGTCTGGCGCATTCTTATCAGTCTGACATATTTTCAGTGTGTGCGTGCTACGAGGCGTACGTACTGGCGAGCACACATACAAGCCGCGTTCGGTACCAGTGTAAGAAGATAGATTACTGTCTTATACTGTAGTATAGATACAGTATGTAGTATCTTTCTTATACTCATCTGTCTTGTAGCTCTTTAGCCCTCGAAAAGGAAATTAGTTTTGAAATTGTAACGACCTTCTCAGAAGGCGTTCAGAAGAATGTAAAGGCAGCTAGAAACTAACAAAAGGTTGGCAACTTACCTTCTTCATCCCCCTTAATCAAACCACACTGCTCGTTGCAGTGGAATACTTACTCCTTTTCTCCTGAGATCTGAGAGGAGGTATGTATGAGTCATGCAGTGAGAGTGAGACCTAATCATATCCTATCCAATGACAGTCACTGTCTGTCTTGTATTGTTCTGATAAAATAAATGAGTTATCTTTATCTATCTATCCTACACGATAATAAATCCTGCCAAAAATGTTATTTATTATGCTGTTAAACTCTTAACGATAAGTTCAATGCAAAATTCGATATGTTGTTTAATAGTTCCGTTACTCTTAACTGCCAACAAGTTTTGAACTAATAAAATACAAATTTTAATGCGTTCACAAAATTGGAGCGCAGATCGTAAGTCGTTAATAATGCTTTTATTTTTGTGAAAACACAAATATTGTATATATGTCGTTGGCATAAAAAAAATTTACAGTTTAATTTCATTGGTTGTATTTCATTAGAGATACTTACTTAAAAATTATGTTGTAAATAACATAACCAAGCTTTTGTCACTGCGGGCGGCGCATAATCTCATTCAATTTATACGAATTTTTACTTTACAAAGTGCCTAAAGATTGTGTTGTGTCTCAGTTATTATATTTTCTTTCTTTTACTAAAATAAGTCCCTAGATAAATGTATGCTCACGCTCTTTATATTTAATGGGGAGAGCAGATCCTTAGTTGTAACGTGGTTGTAACATAACAGAAATATTATTTATTTGCACTTCAGGAACAGACATACAATTTACAAGAATAAAAGTGATGATCAGACCGTCAAACTGAACAACTTTCTCTATGGAACCAACATCAAAATCGCGAAAAAAAATCTGCTGTCCCATACATTTGGCTCGAGTAGGTTTGCAGTTTTGTATGGAATAGCAGATTTTTTTTTCGCGATTTCGATTTTGGTGCCATATAGAGAAAGTTGTTCAATTTGACGGTCTGATCATCCCCTTTAAAAAGTGTCAGCATATTAAGAAGGACCCTGTACGCTGTCAGCCTGTCCCACATTTTCGACTCAGTAAAGTCAACACATCTTTCATGGGGCACTGTATACGCTTTTAAAATAAGATACCAGAGGATATTCTAAACTTACCAGACAAAAAGTTTAAGTCCCATGTTAAACAAGGCCTCTGTAAAAAAGGTTACTATAAACTCGATGATTATTTGAATGACCAAAATGTCTGTCCTTGACAATTTTACACTATGTAATGCAATATTGTATTTTAATTGTACTTTGTACATTTCGTTTTGTTTAAAAGATGTGTGTTGTAGAGTTTCTGGCCGCATCTTCTCTCAACGGAACACCTTCCGACGCGGTGGTAGAGTCAAAAATGACGTCAAAAAGCTAATATGATATTATTTTGAATAAAAAATTTTGAATTTTAGTCGCCTTTAATTTAGAAAATTATTGCCGATTCCTTCAGTAGTCTTAAAGCTTGCGAAAAATGATACCTATATTACACATTTTAATGCTCCCCCTTTAGCAGATTGGCGATTACACTCAGTGAAAAAAAAAATCAATTCTCCAAGCCGATCTAAGAGAAGTTTGTGATGATCCCTTCAATTTACCCGAGAGATCTCGGATTTATATTAAACGTTTTATTCTATTCGTCTTGATTTTTATTGGCACTTAGCATTCTTCAGACGATTGTCTTTTGTTTTTTGTGTGTCTTCGAGAAGATGGATATTTTTGCGATAATCGCTTTTTGGTTTGAGTTGAATGTCTGGCAGGATCAATTTTGGATTTCAATGCGATTCAACGCCGAAGGCTTCTTATTTATTACGTGGCATCGTAGATCTGGAATGAAGAAAGAGTAGTATAATTGAATTGAATTGAATTGAATTGAAGAAACTAGTTACAATCATCATCAGCCTATATTCGTCCCACTGCATGACACAGGCCTTACCCTCAGGGAGGGTGTATGAGTGTTAGTCAACCACGCGTGCCCAGTGCGGATTGGTAGACTTCACATACACATCGTATGTAGGTATGTGGCGTATGTAGGTTTCCTCATGATGTGTTCCTTCACCGTTTGAGCTGATGGTACGTAAGTTAGAAAATTCATTGGTTCAGGGCATTTCGTCCGTGCAGATTCGAACCAGGACCTTGAGTGTCCATACCTCTCCGCAATCCGCAACACACCACCGACGCTCTTGTGTCGAGGTTCTAAGTATTTTTCATCGAAATAGTCACTTAGTGTGTTTTCAAGATATTAATCTGCCGGCAGTTTCATTTTTCACTTCCGACGACCAGTTTCCAAACTCGAAATTTGTTTCTCTTCAGAAACCACTTACCAACCGTTACCCCTTACCGTTTTCCACTTAGAAATATTATTATTTTAGCCAATCCTACATACTACTCAAAACCAAACACTACATATTGTTTCCACTACTTTTTTCAAACAAAAAGCTATCCACAGACCAATGCGTCTGCACAAAAGATGCATTCCCATGCATTTCGCTTTGTGCTCGACTCTCATACTCCCTTTGATTCAGGTTTTAGGAAGGCACTCCCTTTTGTAGGTTCCCTTTTAGTTGAATGGCATATTTTTTGAGAGTTCATTGACTTTTGTTTTGATTAGTGTCATACAAGTAGACCCATTGATGAAGGCTAAATAACTATCTAAGCATTGAAGGGTCTTTCCAACTAGAAGCATTTACAATGGATGTCATCAAAGTAGTAGGTTTCTAGGTAAGCATGCTACATCTTCGGCCTCATCATCACTCAACATCAGGTGAGATTGGGGTCAAATGTTTACCTATCGAACATAAAAAAAAAAAAAAAAAAGTATGCCATTGTCCCTTGGGGGTAGGCAGAGAGAGAGACCACGGACCGCCACACGCTACGACTCTGACACATTTCTTTAGCCTCATTCTCATTCATACATCTTTTTATACACCTCCGTCGATTGATGATGCTACGCACTTGTCCTTTTTGGAAAAGATCATTGATTTGATCATGGTATATTTTCCTCATCATAGTCCGTGTGGTGTCGGCTAAGAATAGCACCAACCCATTTCCTCCCGTGGGTGTCGTAAAAGGCGACTAAGGGATCTACCGGAGGATAGGCAGCAGCATCCTCTGAGTACACACATTCAATCCAACTGCGATCGCCAACCCGCCTGCCAAGCGTGGCGATTATGGCAAATCCCCCCATTTTTGGGGGAGGCTTATGTCCAGCAGTGGACGTCAATCTGCTAATATGATGATGATGATATTTTCCTCAACACTTCCGTTCACCTTCGCAAGTCGTAAGTCTTCTTTCCACCACCTAAGCATACCCCTCTCAATCCTAGATACTACATCATCATTCGTATGTATTTTTTTTTAGGAAGGAGAGGAAGTTTTTACGCCAAAAAGTAGAATCTTGCGAAGCTGTTATAAGCTCGTCATAAATTCTTTTATATAAAATCTGTGAATGACGATCTCATACTATCCTATACAGAACGATCTTTGGGACCTATTATCAATGAACGAAGTATAGTATAGCTAAACATAGTCAACGTTGCTTAGATCGTGAGTTGCGCCGTCACGCCTCTGCCCCTTTTAGGGTTGTAGCCTTGATGTTATCGATAAATTACGGAATCTGTCGATATTTGCGAATGATTTTAATTATGGTCTATTCATACCAAAATTAAGAAGGGAAAAATTAAGGAGAAATTAAGAAGGGTCAGATCAAATGTACAAGAAACCGACGAGCGTGTATGAAACAACTTATGACTGTGGAAGACGCAAAAGAGGTGTGTCAGGATCGTAGCCGATGGCGGTCCATTATCTCTGCCTACCCCAATTGGAAATAGGTGTGAGTACTTATACAGGGTGTAACAAAACACCCTAGTAATATTTAAGGGGGAGCTTCAGACCATCAATCTGAACAACTTTCACTGTGGAACCAACTTCGAGAAAAAATAAAAAAATATCTGCCATCCCATACATTTGAGTAGAGACAGTACTGCAGTTTTGTATGAAAAGGCGGATTATTTTTTCGCGATTTCGATATTGGCTCCATAGTGAAAGTTGTTCAGTTTGATGGTCTGAAGCACCCCCTTAAATATTACTAGGGTGTTTTGTTACACCCTGTATGTATGTATGTATGTCATACCAAAAACAACTTTCTGTAAAACAGAATTACAAGAAGAAAGGAAATTAGTAGAGATTAGGCCAATTATATTTTGCAGAATTACAAAAAAAACATTTAAAATTCCCCCCGTAACAAATTGACGATTATGTAACTACCATCTTGAAAGATAAAAGATAATTTGAATTCTGTGATTGATTTTGTTTGAATAATTAATTTTGATTCTCCTAAATTCCTATGGAAATCGGAATGCATAAAGCGATGTAGATAGGATTAAACTTGCGATTGAAACTCTGAAGATAATTTGAACTAGGCCAAAACAGCAAACATTTAAGCTGCTTTGAGAATTGAATTTCATGGAATCGAAACTTATGCTGAGGATCCCACGGAGAATTATCAACTTCGATCTAAGAAATTGAAATGTAAAGTATGGATTTGAATCTTCAACTTGACTAATATTTGCCTTGAATTAGGTATTTGAAGATATAATTTTATAAGCATGGTTTTTATGTAACACTGCGATCATTGCTGGTCTATTGTGTTCTCTACAAGCTCATCCTTATCATCTCCGAACTTATAGTTTTTTTTTTCATTCTAGGGTGTGCAGGTTTCCCCACGATGTTTTCGCTACCGAACTTAGTGATAATGATAAATACAACTGTAAATAAACTTCTAACTTACAGGCCAGGAATTGAAACCAATCGATCCAAACACATACGTTCAGCTAATGATCAACTAGTAAATAAATAAATAAATAAATAAATATCTTGGACAATGTCACACAAATTATCTAGTCACATTTAAAGTACCAGAATCTAGCCTGGACTTGTATTATGATGACTAGACAACGATATAGATTACATATATAAATACAAACATCCATGACTCGGGTACAAATATTCATATTCATCATCATATAAATATTTGTCCCTTACGGGATTCGAACCCGCGACCCTCGGCACAGCAGGCAGGTTCACTACCGACTGTGCTACCGGGCTGTCTAAACTTGTCACCAGAATAAGTCGTATCATTATTTTCATCGACATTATCGATATAATCGTGGTACAGCACTACAAACTACCGTGCTCTAGAGGTCATCGACACACAGGGCGCTAGTTTTTGCGCCAGCCCAGCTTCCTGTCAACTAATGAGATGTAACATCCGATCTTTCTATTTTATGTCTTATTATATTTGGTTTTACGTTTACAGTTAGAATAATACTGATGAGGTATTTAATGTCTAGTTTAGAGGTGTTCTATTACATATATTACATATCAAATGTTACGTACCGTAACTCGTAGGTGAACGGAATAAGTAGAAAAATGACTTGATTTTTGGGACTTTCGGTAAAGGTCTGATTAGTTTACGGAGCGGTCTCTGTAAAGGCAAACCACTGAATTAAATCCTGTATGCCCTCTGTGATCAACAGTCAATCAGTGAATTAATTTATTCATATAACATAAAAACTACTTTCCGAAGTAATTTTTTTGTGATTCTACAGGTATTATTGTTGTATTACCTACGAATAAGAATATTTATAGAAATGTAAATCAAGCTTAAAAAGTGGTACTACTTAAACGGTACCGTGTTCTAAAGGAGTCAATTTACTGTCGGCCCACAAACGGTTACGTTTATTGATTGTATTAATTACACAAAAAAAAAAAAATCAATAAATAAATAAATAAATCAATATAAAAAATTCTCCGTATTGACTCTTTTGCTAAGATTCTTTTTCCTTGTTAAATCGGAACATGTAAAGCAATGCGTGTATAGAAACCCTATTAGATGTTCATATGACAATAAAAATAAAAAGCCAGCATATTTCACCAAGACAAGATGTGCACCAACTGCGATTACGCGACACTGCGTTTAGATGAGGTATAGCTAATATTACGACTATAATCTAGAGATTATGAGAAACAAATCGACATGAGTTCCGTAACCGCTAACATTTTTTAAGGTGCCTTTTTCCCATTGCTGTTGAAATTATCTTCTTTGTTCTTTAAAAACTATACCTTTAAAATTCAATAAACATTACGTTCGTCAAACCCTTGACCCCTGATACCCTCTCCAATAATAAATAAGTTAACCCAAATAATTTCAAGTACATGTCAAAGAGTTATCGCCTAATGACTTAACTCATTTGTCGGAACAGAGTCTACTGTCTCAAGATAAACGAGGCGATTATATGACGTTGGTTGTTGATGAGGATGTGAGCGGCTTTGTTTTGATCGTATAGATGCTCCTGTTAGGAATTAGGATCATACTTACGTTAATCTAAGATTAACTCTAGATTAACGTAAGTATGAGGCAGGTTTCTCCACGATGTTTTCCTTCACCGTTTGTTACCATACGTCACCGTTCACCGTTCACCGTTTGTTGGTACCATAAGTTAGAAAAACTCATTGGTACATGGCATGTCAGACGTGCGTAATCGAACCGCCAACCTCCACAACGCGCCACAGACATCTAAGCTCTAGATTGTAGAGCTTAGATGTCTGTCTGACGTGCCATGTACCAATGAGTTTTTCTAACTTATCGTACCGTCTAACATACGGGGAACGGTGACGTATGGTAACAAACGGTGAAGGAAAACATCCTGATTATGGTGACGAAGAAATTCTGATGAGTATATGAAGTCCACCAATTTGCATTAGGCACGCGTAGTGGACTAACGCCCAAACACCGTCCCTGAGGGGAGGCCTTTATTTAAGTATGCGTTGGAGGCGACTTAAGACAGCACGAGCGTTGGACTCATTGGTTGTTGTTCACCGTTCGATAGCAGTCGGTATTACATAAGTAAGTTAGAAAAACTCATTGGTACATCGCATGTCTATCGTGCGGATTCGAACCCGGACCCTCATGACTGAGTATCCATACCTCTCCGCAACGCGCCACCGGCTTTTTATGTCCTAAAATTATGTGCGAACGGAAATCTTTTGTTGACGTGACATATGTTAGCAATTCACGCTGGCCTGCAAAGGAAACCGGTCGCCGGTCCGTTTGAATCCGTTTCGAATACGTACCCTCCCAATCGCATACTCATACGATCAGTTGTCTACCATTGTGATTGCTTTCGTTTACGATCGGTCGTTTTCGACTACCATCGGAAACGAGAAAGGATGCTTGATTTTATGATATGGATAAACAATACGCACGTGACGGAAATAAAAATGGAATTGCTAAAGGAAGTTTAAGATGTCAAATAGGCTTCCCTTTTTTTGAATTACAGAGGGTTTGATCTTGACCTCATTCCAGTCCTCAGGAAAAAGATGGGGTTGAAGATGTAGCGAGCTTACCCAGAAGAAGCTGTAAAAGGAATTTGGTTTGTAAGCGTTCGGAAATACTGACGCAGGCATTCACACTACTTATTACGCCACCTCTCACAGTCCTATGCTAATCTGATCGAATACGAATCCTTCACTATCACAATGTCATCGGACCAACGTGCTCGTGGTCTGCCTACTGAACTCCGTCCCTCTCTTGGTCACCACTCTAATACTGCCTTGATCCATCGAACGACCGTCTAGCCAAGTGTCCTGCCCGTCTCCAGATGTCAAAGTAAAGATAAACTTATTGGAAATTACAACTGGCTTGGTAACGCTAGAACACCGGTGGCGAAAAAGAGTGAAAACATACATACATACAATGAGGATATTTTATTCAATGTCCTGTACAGACCTCAAAAGCTCGCGCGGTTACAAACGCTTTTCTGAAACCAGCTTTAGGCTCAAATTAAAGATCTGATAGGTAAAACCATTTCGTCTTGAGGGGACGTGACGTCAGCTTTAGGCTGCCTGTCCATTGAAGCTGTGCGAGCTGTGTAGCTGTGTTTTTTAACCAATCAGGAGCTCGGGCGAGATCGGCCGCGCCTCGCCCGAGCTCCTGATTGGTTAAAAAAACACAGCTACACAGCTCGCACAGCTCGCAGAGCTTCAATGGACAGGCACCCTTAAGCCTAACCTAGTATTTCTCATCATAGAACATGCTAGAATGTTCTACATAGTTCTTTTTATTAAACTCCGTCGAGTCGTTAACGCGTTCCGCTGTCAATTGAATGTGAATGGAGCAATGAATCTAGAGGAATGGTAGGATCGTTGCAGATGGAACTTCAGTCTGCGCCTAACATTCCCGGCTGTCATTGTGCATTCTTATTGTACTAGATCTAGATGAATTGAGCTGTGAAATGCATTGACGTTGAATACTATGGACGCCGGGTCTAGTAGAAAATTCTCAAAAAAGTGTCCGCGTCTAAACTACACAAACCTATGTTCGTGTAGTAATAAAACTAAAAACGTTGAATATGCTGAAATTCTTTTCATCTCACTCCCCCAACGGGGCACGAGGCACGACATGCGCCGCGCGCCCGCACGTGCGCGTAGTCGGCCGATCGAACGAAGACTGTGAATTGATTCTCTTTTTACGTTTTGGTGCTCTTTTGGTTCAGACACTTTTGAGCGCGGACCCTACGTCCAGTAGTCGGTAAGTCAATGATGACATGCTACTTAAAAAGATATTAGATGTAACGATATCGAAAAGGGTGCTTCAGACCATAAAACTGAACAACTTTTACTATGGGACCAACTTTGAAATCGCGATAAATAATCAGGCTACTCGACCAAAGTGTAGGAAACAGTTGTTTTTTTCTCGCGATTTCAAGGTTGGTCCCATAGTAAAAGTTGTTTAGTTTGATGGTTTGAAACACCTGTTCGATATGTAACGCATTTAAACCGATAGGCCGATAATGATATCATATTTTGTCCTTGTATTGTTTATTCCTTATTATCTGAAATGGAGAAGGTCGTCACTTGTTTTGGGGGTCAGGTAGAAATGAAATATGTTTTATCCATTTCACCACATTATTGTTTATTACTAGGTAAAAACGGTGTCTTAAAACGAAAGTCTTCGATCAGTGTGTGTTGCCAGTGATTATATGTGGAACAAAAACGTGGTCGTTCACTCAAGGCCTCATAAAAAGGCTGAAAGTCACCCAAAGGGCAATGGAGAGGGCTATGCTCGGAGTCTCCCTGCGAGATCGAATCAGAAATGAAGAGATCCGTAGAAGAACCAGAGTAGCTGACATAGCCCAAAGAATTGTTAAACTAAAGTGGCAGTGGGCGGGGCACATTGCTCGCAGAACCGATGGCCGATGGGGCCGAAAAGTTCTCGAGTGGCGACCACGTACCGGAAAGCGCAGCGTGGGTAGGCCCTCCACACGGTGGACCGACGACCTGGTGAAGGCGGCGGGAAAACGATGGATGAGGGCAGCGCAGGACCGGTCGTTATGGCGATCCTTGGGGGAGGCCTATGTCCAGCAGTGGACGTCCGTCGGCTGAGATGATGATGAGGTATTTTTACAATTTAAATATCAATGCGTCACTCTCTAATGCTACGGACAGTCTGTCTCCTCGCTCCTGCCCGATCTTCATCCTGTCCGCGTCATCCCTCCCGCGCACCTTGGTAGGTTAGGCACCGCCCGCGGGCCGCGACCCCTCTGTCGCCCTCGATGACGTATTGTTATTGAAGACATGAAAGGTACCTAACAGAGGTAGGTACCTAACACTTGTTTGGCAAGCAAACTATTCCTCTTGTACTCAGTGGCGTAGCTAGGTTACCAAAGGCCCCGGGGCTCGTTGGGTTTTATATCAAGTGTGATGTGAAATCAGAGACAGTAACTAGGGCTAATTTTCAAGGGGTGAAGCGTAGGTTTCTGCAGCTTGGAGCAGAGACTGAATTTGTGACCCCCGTCTCTTATACAATTGACAAGATATATGGTAAAATTATGGAGCGGGCGAAGCGAGCTCGAATTTTTTTTAGCTCGACTAACTATCTAGTATCTACTCGGCCATTGGCGTAGCTAGGGAAAAATAATTACTACAGAAAAGTGACCCTGTATTACAAAAACGGTGTATGGGATAAAAAATGATTGAAAATCATCTCCACTACCCCTCGCACATTTTGGATCACCAGTTCTGGGACACCCTGTATGTATAACTATTCAACAGACAGCAAAGTAACTTATCAATACATAACACAACACAACACCATTACTAGGACTGGAAAGGTATGAACGGAATCTCGGTTAAAAACACTGGATGACCGAAAGGAACAATACGTGCACGGAGCGAGCAAAAAAGGGCATATTATTATTATCTACAGATGGTCAACAGACTCGGCCACAGTCATTGATTGTGTTTGGTGAAAGTTCGGTCATTGTTTAATCATTTAGGTATAGAATGAAGGGTTGGTTGTTCTGAATGTTAAGAGACATTTTGACATTGTCGCGAGGCCGATTCAAAGTTTGTGGGCCAGGGGCCCCTGAGCTTGGGGGCCCCGGGGCACTGCACCGCCTAGCCCGTACGTAGCTACGCCACTGCTTGTACTGAGTCATACCCGTAGGACAATAGCGTGATGATCATTTATAGGTATAATATGTATGAATTAACAAACGGAAGCTCGGAATGTAAACAAAGCGAAGAGTCCACTAAAAGTCAAACTAGCACATTATAGTGCATAGTAACGTCCTAAGTGGCTTGGCAACGAGTCAACTGCCCTAGGGGTAAAACTACATTTGAATATCTCAAAGTCCATTTGGACCTAGTTGCAGGAATAGTTTGAACGAGAAAACTTGTTTTCAAGTCTTCAACTTCCCTTGTCTTTTGTTACAAATTCGAGTCATTTATAGGTTGAGTTAGGTGCACTTCCTTTCCCTGATTCGTGAGATGTCCTCTCACGACCTCCTTTGACCTGCAGTGGAATTTTTACAACGTGTTAATGGATTAGCGCAAAACCTCATACACCCCATCATCTTCCTGCCCTTATCCCATTACTTGGGGTCGGCGCAATATGTGGTCTTCCTCCATTCATCTCTTTTAGCCGTCATCTCAGCGCACACTCCCTTCTTACACATGTCATCCCTCACACAATCCATCCATCTCTTCTTTGGTCGTCCTCTCTTCATGCAGCCATCCACATTCATATCTAACACTCGTCTAACTGATTTATAACAAATTAATTAGATTGAAATAATAATTTCATTATTTTGATGGTTAAAATTTAAAGTTATTCACATTTTAAGTTTTGAGGCAAAAATGATTTGTTATCATTTCTTTGATCTTTGTAATCTTTATTGCATCCTTGAGGTAAAATTTACAGGTCTTAAAGATAGGTATAGTACATCTCAGGGACCCTGTTAGGGCACAGCAATTGTCCATTATAATGGTTAAAATAGATGTAATTGAATTTAATTAATTTGAGAATACAATAGAATAAAATAGAATAAAAGGCGACAATAATAATTGATTAATAATCTACGTCAAATTGAAATAATATAGTAGGAAAAAATAATAGCATTGGTAAGATAATGAATAATAGGTAATAGTACAATGTCATCTTAAAGTATGGTTAAATTAGGTACTAACATAGAAATGTTCGCAAAACAGTCAGGTTCAATACATTCAAACTATGATAATATTTAAAAAATAAAAATAATGTCAATTTGATATAAGATTAAATTAAAATAATATAATATTAGTTTAAATGATGTCAAAATTTCTTGTCGTCAAAAAATTCCTTTACTGTATAATAGCAATTTCAGCACTGAAAGAAAGCGCTAACGTTCCTCATGGATACATTTTTATAATCTTGTTTTGGTAGTAAGTAGGGTGAGTGTGCCCGTGCGGTGGGCTGACATCGGGTTAAGAAAATTTAAAATTTTGCAAACAAATTATTTAATATTTTGAAAAAAAAAATCCTATGTTGAAACCATGATAATTCAATTCAGCTCTTGATTCTAAACAAACTACTTTCTAGTTTTGCGTTAATTCATTAAAACGTTGTATAGGCTGGTAATGTTGATGTCCAAATTCTCCAATTTAAGAAAAGTCATGCTTCAGCTATACATAATATAATTACCAATTCAAAAAAGCACGGTATCTTGAAATCGGAGCGAAAAATTAGGAAAAGTCATAGTTTCTGCAGCTACAATTGATTAAGTACTTACCTATAACTGCCTCCCTGGAGTCACGTTGCAGGAACTGACCCGAGTACACGTCTCGCGTGGTTTCGCGCGTCGCGTTTGTGCCTGCCACGAGGCTCCACATTCTTCTTGTTTTTGTCCAAAAACAATCCCTGAGATTGGGATAGATTCTCCCATAAAATACTTGACACTGGCGGCAATGCAGTGCTAACACACAAGCAATAGTCCATTTAATTATAAATAAAAAAAAAACTGCCTCCCTGGTCTAACGGTTAAGAGCATGCACGGTAGTCGTGGGTTCGATTCCCACGGGGGACATCTAGTGATATGTCACTTTCTGTATTTTTCCTCAGTTGGTTAGAACATTGCAGGCTGATTGTCTGAAAAGAAAAATGATTCCGGCTTCGGATGGTACGTTAAGCCGTTGGTCCCGGCTACTACCTCTAATGGTAGTAGTCGTTACATAAAAACTACGTCAGAGGCCGTAAGGCGGTCTGAAAAAACTCTGATACCAAGGCTTGCTGCCCACACGATAAGAAAGAAAGAACGCTCGTTCACTTATGCAACTTGTAAGGACACTAGTAAAGGCTTTACCTTAAACATTAAATACCTAACAAAGATTTAATTAAACTAAAGGTCAACCCACAAAGCATAAAATGAAAGTTCACGTTCACAAGTAACAACTCTTAACTGCTAAGTCATAAACATTACAATGCTTTGATTTACGAGCTTACCGTGGTTGAACAAGTCCACAATGTAGCGTAAACTGAAGAGTAATTCGCTCGGAAGTGTGACGTCATTATGCACCATGCCATAGTGTAATAAAAACTACTAGTGAAGCTCAGCGGTTAGCGGGTCTATGCTCGTGCGGTGCTTGCGGCACCGGCATTGAATTTACAAAGTCGCCAGTCGGTACTGACACAGTATACAGGGTCCTTCTTAATATGCTGACACTTTTTTAAGGCGATGACCAGACTATGAAACTGAACAACTTTCTCTATGGAATCAACATCGAAATCGCGAAAAAAAAAACAGTTGTCCCATACGTTTGGCTCCGAGTAGGTTTGCAGTTTTGTATGGAAGTGATGATTTTTTTTTCGCGATTTCGATGTTGGTACCATAGAGGAAGTTGTTCAGTTTGACGGTCTGATCATCCCCTTTAAAAAGTGTCAGCATATTAATTGTACGCCTCTTAGCACGCACACACTGACAATATCTTCGCGTCGCCCCGTCTGGCGCTGCCTTGTCTGCCTGAGATATCTTCGTACGTACTGGCGAGTCAGGCGAGCACACATACAAGCCGCGTTTGGTACCGTTGTATGAAGATGGATTACTGTCTTATACTGTGGTACTGAGCACAGGTACAGATTACTAGCACAGTATTACTAATATAGTGTGGGGAACTACTACAGATGTCCAGCACCCACAAGTTATAGCAAAGATGCCAACAGATGGCGATACCGTCGCTCACGGAAATATGCTCCATACAAAGACAACGTTCATCGTAAATACGCAACTCCTACTACACATAAGGTTCACAATCGAATGCGAGACATAAATCGCGCAAGAGAAATAATCACAGAGATTCGATATATATACAAGGTCCAACTAAGAACTGTTGGACCACGGCCGGTCCCCAGGCTTCACACATAGCCTGGTGGAAGATATTCCCTTTTCAATGGAGGAACATTCCCAGTAGCACCTCCATAATAGCTTACAGTAGGGCAGGCAACGCTCTTGATGGTGAGAAATGTCGCCGCCCCCCGCCGCCGCCGCACTTACGCTGTCATGCGCAGATATGCAAGGCAATCACGACCTCTTCATACAGAGCTCGGGGTGCGACCCGCGCCGCCCTCTTCCCCACAAGTCCCCCTCCGTTGCTCTGCGCAAGTACATCCGTTGCCGTACTGTGTTACTAGTTACTTCGTAACAGATACATCGCTTCCGTAGAAAACGATAAATTCTCACGCTTCAATTATCTACTGCCAGACGGTACCCGCAAAAATGTATCTAGTGAAGCTTGCCACAGCGTTGTTGTTACTTCGTACAGCGCGCTACGTATGCGAACGTTGCCGTCTGGACTGGAGCGAGTGGCAGAAATCAAGCCAGCGCAACGCTTATGATAACCAGAGATCCCGGGGATCTCGGTGTCTACCGGCCGAGTGGCGGAGGCCTGGCGCAGACAAGTCGGTACAGTACGTCAGTACCAGGAAAATTATTCCGCTCGTCAATCTTCGTTTGCGCAGAGCAGACCCGAGTCCCCGTCAAAACCCGAAGTTATTTAGTTAATCATCGGGTGCAAAGTCGGATAGCAGCGAAAAGGGCACGAAGACAAATAAGCCAATACCGGCAAGAGATTGAAGGTGCCATCCTGATTGGATAATACAATAGGGATGATGACTGATCCTGGAAATTCATATCTTATAACGAATTTTTAAAAAGGCTGCTAAATTCAATAACAAAATGTCAAAACGAAATTACAATCAAACAGAAAACAAAAAAGTTATAAGCGATTGAAATACGCTTTTTATCGTCTTCTATCTCTTTCATGCAAAACAGATGTTTGTATGACGCTTCGTTATTATTTGTATTAAAATACGAGGGTATGACGTCACTCCCTTCATATATGCCTCTCGCTCTGACCGTAAATTTTAAACACTTATATTTCGGTTATTTTTGAAGATATTAAAAAATATGTTTCACTTTAGTGTTTAAGATATCAAATAGTTTTTAAAAAAGAAATAAAATAAAAATTGTCACCATCCCTATTATCACGCGCTATTAAAATTTGTCTACTGCGCAGGTACATCGGTAAGACATTTCTCTATGGGTAAGGACCAGGGGAGCGCGTAATTTCTCTATGGGTAAGACCTTTAGGACGGCCGCACATTATCAGAAATTTCTGACAGAAAAATTCTGACGCTCGCCGGAAGGCACTCGGTGCATACATTTTGTATTAGACCCCGCACACTGTCAGAAAAATTCTGACCGGTCGTCCGCTTCTGATGCGCACCGGACGGCACCTCAGCCGGACGTCAGAATTTTTCTGACGGAAGGCGTGTTAGCCATACATTTTGTATTAGGCCCCGCACACTATCAGAAATTCGGATCAGGTATTGCCAGACGTGCGATAATTATCCTAGATCTACGATATTTTGGAGTGTCATGTTCATGTGATAGAAATAAAAGTCAGTAATATTTAATTTCTGTAAACAGGCCATTTACTAAACGTTAATAGTTTCAGAGTTTTAAGCATAATTCCGGAAAATCAAACAGAATTTTTCACTTTTTCTGGCAATTTTGTCAATGAAATTTTGTTAGCAAATCTCAGATTTAGATTCAGCACCCCAAAATGCATATAGAATGGAAGAAATCAGAATTACCACAAAACTTTCCTAGTAAAAACACAATTTGACTGATTTATAGCCCCAAAAGGGCTAAGGTGGCAACACTGGGTCGATGTGCGTTGATTGAAATATGAAACACGACTGGGCTCAAAAGTTGCCGGATCAAAATTTCTGATAGTATGCGGGGTGCTTCCGGCGAGCGTCAGAATTTTTCTGTCAGACATTTCTGATAATGTGCGGCCGTCCTTAAACGGGATGCGTCCCCCTTGTCCCCCGCACACCCCGCTCGATTGACCTGTTGTCGCGACCGCTGAGCTTTACCACTAGTAGTTGTTATTAAACTATGACCATGCAGTGATGCAGCCTCAAGGACTTGGCCGAGTGTCAACTGCAGGGTGAATGTACGCGTGGTGATTACGAGTGACGCAATGTTTGTTACGGAATGATTTGGATCAGTGGTGTTTTTGATATTAGATGACGGCTCGATAACTCGGTCGGTAGTGAACCTGCCTGCTGTACCAAGGGTCGTGGGTTCGAATCCCGTAAGGGGCAAATATTTGTATGTTGAAATACATTAACTTACCAACTTATGGAATACAAAATTCTCGAAAAAAGTGTCCCATACTAACCTGCATAAACGAAAGTTATTAATATAATCCAACCAAAAACTCCAAATTGGCGACGTGCTTAAGAAGGGCCAGGTCAGATCTACCCGAAACCGACGAGCATGCATGAAAGGTCTTATGAATGTGGAGGAAGCTAGAGAGGTATGTCAGGATAGTAGCAGGTGGCGTTCCGTTGTCTCTGCCTACCCCAGTGAGAATATGTATGTATGTATGTATGCATGCAGACG
Organism: Agonopterix subpropinquella; assembly: GCA_922987775.1. Lineage (NCBI taxonomy): Eukaryota > Metazoa > Arthropoda > Insecta > Lepidoptera > Depressariidae > Agonopterix > Agonopterix subpropinquella. The sequence continues at coordinate 3,196,610 of OV277714.1, forward strand.
TGAGCCGCGTGAGCATAGTCCGTCAATCAAACGAAGACTGGCGCGTAATTGTTTCTCTTTATGTGTTTTGTTTCTCTTTTGGCTCGAACACTTTTGAGCGCGGATCATACGTCCAGTTGATGAATATTGAAATGTTCCCCAGTCGAACATCAGAACATCCACGTTTCACTAGTAGTACCGAAACTATGTGCAGTGTGACAGGAAGTGAGCCAGTCGCCACTTGTAAAGGACAGTAGGTACAATGCATGCCTCGAAATTGAAGCATGCAGGTGAAATATTAGGTCGTACAAAATTAAAGTATACAGCAGTAGATTTCTCGCACGGTGCGAATGTTGCAAATACTTTATGATACCTAGCCAGCCTTTGTTCTAAGCCCTAAGTTCTATGCGGTAGATTTGAAGAGAGCAAAGGTGATTCCAAATGTCGACTGTGAAACGTTCACAGCTCTATATTCAGGTTAGTCGTGATAGGTAAAACCATTTCGTCATGATTATTTAATCGGGTTTCTAAATCAGGTTACTTTCTGGCTACATTGCACAGTTGACTACAGAATTAGTGGTGACGATGATGGTTTGACGGCCCGATAGCCCAGTTGGTAGCGAACCTGGCTGCTGATCCGAGGGTCGCGGGATCGAATCCCGCAAAAGGTTTGTGTGAATATGAATATTTGTGAGTCGTGTATGTTTGTATCCACATGTACAGGGTGCTAACTTAAATACGTTACATATGCTTCAGACTATCAAACTGGGTAACTTTACTAAGGAGACTACCTCGAAAACTACCCTCGCATTGACTCTCGATACGGAGGTCGTGGGTTCGATTCCCACGGGGGACACCTAGTGATATGTCACTTTGTGCGTTTTTCCCCAGTTGGTTAGGACATTGCAGGCTGAATCACCTGATTGTCTGAAAAAGAAAAATGATTCCGTGCTTCGGATGGCACGTTAAGCCGTTGGTCCCGGCTACTATCTCTAGTGGTAGTAGTCGTTACATAAAAACCACGTCAGAGGCCGAAAGGCGGTCTGAAAGAACTCTGACACCAGGGCTCTGCCCACACGATAAGAAGAAGATCTCGGAAACGCAAAAAAAATTTTTTTTTCATATTTGCTATTTCGATGTTGGACTAAGACAGTGAAAGTTGTTCAGTTTGATTTTCTAAAGCACCCTGCTAAATAAGTAAGTAACGAATTGAATTTTACTCCCAGTGTATTCAGTGGCTATGTTCTAACGTTTTGTATTAATAACAAAAGGTCCATTTCCGCACTACCGGGTGTCTATTTAAGAAACTATTGAGAACGGAACAGAAAACCTTAGCAAGTGACGTTATGCTAATGAAGGGTCCGCGTGTGAACGGAATATTAAAATTTATCCGTCCCTGTGTCAACAATGTTTGACTGGAATGCGTTGTCATATTCAGAAAAGGTGGTTCTGGAACGTAGTCTTGTTACCAAGAGACCAAGGTTCTATCGGTTTTGGTTCCTACCCCTATTCATGCAACTAAATCTATTCAATAATTAGCTAATCAACCTGTTTTAAGTTAGGCAAAGGACGTTTCAGCAAGGACTGTCTAGTGACCACAAGAGAGACATCGTTTTTCCCACTTTCCTCCAGGGCTGCCACCTCAAATAATCGATTGGGAGCTAAAACTGTGAAAAAAGCGCTAGATTCCAAAAGGACATCTGGCACATAATACCCAAAAATGTATAACCGTCCTTCTATTTTTATTATGGACTATGGAACACTAGAAACTAACTGCAGGCATTAGTTTATTTTATAATGATTTATTAGTTTTTATCATTTTTATATAAAAAAAACATTGTGCTTGCAACATCTCCTACCTCCTCCTACTAAACAACATTGACAGCCATGTTGGGGTTGCTGCTTTTTTATAATTTATTAATAATAAATGATTAAATAACTCGTTAAATAAAAATAAACGATACTATCTGAGTCGTTTTTATAAAACCTCATAATTTATTACACATTTGACTTCAGTCAAAACTTCTATACATTTTAAGGTATTTTTTCAAGGGAGAGCGGCGGTTGTCCTTTTCGCAGCTCAAAAATGCGCTAGATTCGGCGCTAAATTCTCATCACATAAATAGTCCTTTAAAATTCTCTAAATAGTCTTATCAGCCTTTCTGAAACCCCGTTTATAAGTCAATTTAAGTGAGTCAATACGTAAGTCGCTTATAAAATTAATAATAACTCTTCAAATAAACGTTCGTATTTGAATCTCTTGAACACTGTACGTTCTATGGACCTGTTTTGTCCACAATATGCTATCAATATTTATCATATTCCAATCAAAAAAGACACAATAAGTATATTCAAACACAAATCCGCTAGGCGCTAAATTCATAGATACGGCGCTAAACATACCAAAAAGATGGATACAGCTATCCTCGGTCGTTTCATCGATCTGCATGTGAGGTGTGGATCGGTGAACCGATCCAATTAATAATTCTTTGTTTGTTTTATATGATTATACTAATATTAGATGTAAGCTTGTGCTACTAACAAAATATGGGCAATTCTTAGTCTGAAATAAAACATTTTTTTTTTTTTTTTTTAAAAAGCGCTAGGTCTAGCGCCGAAAGCGCTGGCAGCACTGCTTTCCTCCCGGACTCAGCTTCTTGGAATTCATCTTCCGACTCTACCTGTGAAGTTTTCCATGTAACCAAATTTTTTAAAGCGTTTCTAAGAAGGTTTACTATTATCGTCTTTCGTCCCTTCTTTTCCCCGACGAGCGATACGTCTCAAATGAAGCACCTCAAAAGGTGACACATTATGCAAACGAAGGGACTCCTGACCAGCATTATATCGTCGAAACGACCCTTTGTCCTCGATGTCAACAGCATCGTTTACCCAAATAGGCTGGAATGTTCTCTAATATGGTTAGAACCTGTGCCAGATTCCTAATGATTAATGGTTGGGTCGGAAGATGTGCCAAAATGGCAGTGCTAGGCTTTAAGGTCACTTAAACACAATGTCGACTGAACGAATACGCCTAATTTGCTTTAAGTTCAAAGTTTAACAAAGTTCGATACCTACATTAATTGTCTTCGAATGCCAATGCAACAAAATGTTTAAAGCTTCCAGGTAATAGTGAAAACGCTCTTTAGCAATTTAACTAGAGCCATCAATCAAAACCCCACGTCCTTCCACAAGGCAAAGGCTTTATTTAATGGTACCACTCATTATATTTTGGTAATCTGTTCCATACCAAACCACCATTCTGGTTCTGATGCGTATGTGTAGCCCACCGATCCGAGTTGCGCACGCATGGTTGACGAAAGCCCATACCACCCTCCTCGAGGCCTGTGCCCTGCAGTGGGACGTATATAGACTGATGATGATGATAAATCTGATGATACTCGTTATAACGTCACAATAACGTCCGAACGTTGTTTTGTGACGACGGACTCACTCCCCGTTAGATCACTGGACAGAGTTTCGGTACCTACTAACCTACCTACTTGTGAAACGTTGGATGTTCTGAGGTTTCAGAATATCTCTGACTACCCTCTCGGCGAATACAGTCGTGAGCATTTCCTTATGCGTTGTTGTGGTGATCTTCCCATTGACCTCCGTCCATCCAATGACCAACTCTCTAATATGGCTTTGACCATGCATTGAATATGCATGCTGAAATAAAGTTGAAATAGGCATACTTATCATAGTTTAAAACTATCGTAAAAAATTGCACAAACAAAAAACCTCGTAAGCATGAAATAGCTAAACAAAACGAACCGTTTTATCCAAATTGGCTTCGGTCCGCCGCTTTGCTTGAATCTGAAGAATTGCGGTCGTAAATCCACCAGCAGATTTATATCTTGGATTGATTGGAGCTGTCACGAAACTGGAACGAAGTTAAGACTTTATTTGGTAAGTTTGGTTATTTATCCGAGAATTTAGAAAGACTGCCTATTCGAATAAATTATACCTATGCTACGGCAAATTTGTCCGGTCAATTCCCTGTCTATCTATTATATGTTTGGCTACTGGTTAGAGTTAGAGTCAATGCATACGATGTATATGATGTGATATGGGATTTAAGGAGGATAGAGTGTATCTAAGTTGGATGACAGCTCTGAAAATTAACAAGGTGAAGTGGCAATGGGCCAGTCATATCTGCCGAAGAACTGACACCCGTTGGAGTGGAGACCACGAAATGGCAGGCGTAGTGTGGGACGCCCTGCTGCCCGCTGGACAGACGACCTAAAAAGGGTAGCGGGGAGCGACTAGATGAGGAAGGCCGAGGTTAGAGTTTTCTGACGCACCTTGGGAGAGGTCAATGTTCAGCAGAGTACGATGATAGGCTGATGATGATTATGAGAGTGCATCTGTCTATGAATAGCGCGCACAAGTAAATACCTGTATAAACTGCGTACCTACTTGACTGCTTTTGAAACTAACCAGCCCTATTAGTCGAGATCAACTATGAGTAAGCCTGGAAGATAGAGAGAGACGATCAATGAGTTACATAATCGATAGCGTGCCAGTTTAAAATAAGTAAACAGCAGGACAGTCGATGTATTTGAATATAGAACGTATTCGTGCAAGGCGCAGCGACGGCGCCGGCGCGGCTAGCGTAGCGGTATCATGACCCTTTGCCTGTGGTGGGAGCTAGCGGCTGTAGCGGTTTTATTTATTTGTTCCACAGAACACCGCCGGGTGTTTTCGGCGTGGCAGAATCCGTGCTTTGTGTTTTGTTCTAATCTAAACATGGGAGAGAGCTGTTTCTGTTAGCTATAGCTTCCCTCATCCATCATAGCCTATAAATGTCCCACTGCAGGGGGACAGGCCTCTTCTCACGAATAAAGATGAGAGGGAGTGGACCATACTCCATCGCGGGACCAATGGTGGAATTTTCCGTGTGGTAACGGCTAAGAATAGCACCACCCCATTTCCTCCCGTGGGAGTCGTAAAAGGCGACTAAGGGATCTACCGGAGGATGGGCAGCAGCATCCTCCGACTACACACATTCAATCCATAGCCCAGTCATTTTACGGACTTTTGTTAGGAGAGGTGGGAAGTAATTACTAATTGGACTTTTATCCTGCAACCGGTACTATTTAATGACAAAAAGACTATCTGAAAGCAAATTTAAAAAAATTCGCTACGCAAAATAGAAATCAAAATTGTGAGTCCCAGAAGGCTTTTAAATTAATAATATTAATTAATACCGTGCACTCATTTGAATAAGATTTTACAATGTAAATTATTTTTCGCAATAAAATAGGCATTGAAATTAAAAAAAAAGAGGTTTTTATTAGAAAATACGAATGTATTTTTCAAAACCTTCTAAGCAGACAAAAATATTTACACCATGTTTGAAGTATGTATAATGATAATGCCTTAAATGTGTGCAAAAAAAATTACCATCAGGTTTTTTCATAACGAGATAATACCAAAATTTTAAATTTGGAACTGTTGCTGACGAGATTCTTTTTTAATTTTGGTACATTTCTGGGCTCAAATTGGCTCTTAAATACTGTACCGAAAAAAAATACCAATTAGTAATTAGTCCCGGCTCAAACCGTAAAATGACTGGGCTACCAACTGCAATCGCCAACCCGCCTGCCAAGCGTGGCGATTATGGCAAATCCCCCCATTTTGGGGGAGGCCTATGGCCATCCAGGCTGATATGATGATGTTTTGGCCACACTAATCTGCATTGCGCTAAATGGACGTACGCACCAGAATTTCTTATGCAGGTTTTTCACGGTGTTTCCTTTCACCGTTTTAAGAGTATAGTCGGGATTATGGAAATAAGTTAGACGGCAGTGGGACGTATAATATAGGCTGATGATGACAGGCGCGTGCATTGAAGGTAGGCGAAAAGCAGTGAAACCTTAATAATTTCTAAACTAAAACATTGTATTTACCCAATGACTTTTAATTGGTTTAATTACCTGTATGTAAACAAATCAAAGTCATTTGGTAAACAAAATGGTTTTAGTTTAGAAATTATTCGGTTTCTGCACTGCGGGCAGCCAAAACTCAGTGAGCCTAATAATTTCTAAACAAAAGCATTAAATAAAAATAAAAATTTGAATTCACTAAATTACTTTGATTTGTTTAATTACAGGTAATTAAACGAATTAAACCAATTAAAAGTCATTGAGTAAACAAAATGCTTTTAGTTTAGAAATTATTAGGGTTTCACTGTCTTTCTGTCTACCTTCTATGCACGCGCCTGGATGATTATGTTCTGCTCCATATGTTTGCACGTTCTCTTATCTTTTGCAGTTAAAATACATTTAATTAGATAATCTATGCGCTTAAGCGTGTGATTTAAAATTAAAACTGTCGAGCGCTTCACTGGTTTGACTGTCGAATAAAATTAAACTCGAAAAGATAATTATAACTTTATTTCAATTGTTCAAGCATTCTGCTTCCTACGTTTTTGCTTAATAGAATCACTTAAAAAATTATTATTTAACAAAACGGTATGATATAAAACCACGTTTCCTTGTTCCTATCAATAGCGTAACGATTAGTTTTTCATTATTTACTGTTATATTATATCACTGCCTTTTCGCTGCTTTCTTTTATCATAATATCTTATTTATACGATAATCTCTCATAAGCCTGAACAGGCGGCTATAGAAGATCACAATGGGAAGAATGGGCTTGCGTGCCCGCTATGTGCGAGGATCTTCTTAGAAAATTGACTATGGCCCCGATTCGGACTGTGCCACGACTTTACTTAACTAAATTTATTCCTGTCACTTTCTAAAATAAGATTAAGAAAAGAGACAGAAAACCAACAACTGACTTTAGTGCTGTCAAAGTGACGTTACACGCCCAAAAACGCCGTAAATAAGATGGCGTACATTATGATGGCATCTTATTTTGGGCGTGTAATGTCACTTTGACAGCACTAAAGTCAGCTGTTGGTTTTCTGTCTCTTTTCTTAATATTATTTTAGAAAGTGACAGGAATAAATTTAGTTAAGTTAAGTCGTGGCACAGTCCGAATCGGGGCCTATGTTAGCTACATGAGAGCTCATTCACGCTCAGAACAGAATGGAAGCAGTTACCGTGGCCGAAATTGGTTTGGTAGTACATAATCAGCATCATATTCGCATATAGTAATATCCACTGCCTCCGTGGTCTAATGGTTAAGAGCATTGGCTCTCGACACGGAGGACGTGCGTTTGATTCCCACGGGGGACACCTAGTGATATGTCACTTTGTGCGTTTTTCCCCAGTTGGTTAGGACATTGCAGGCTGAATCACCTGATTGTCTGAAAAGAAAGATGATTCCGTGTTTCGGATGGCACGTTAAGCCGTTGGTCCCGGCTACTATCTCTAGTGGTAGTAGTCGTTACATAAAAACCACGTCAGAGGCCGTAAGACGGTCTGAAAAAACTCTGACACCAGGGCTCTGCCCACACGATAAGAAGAAGAATATAAATATCTATCGGAGGTGGGCGGGACATTTGGCTAGAAGGGAAGAAGGCCTTAGGACCAAGGCAATATCGGGTAGACTACCGATGCGTTGGTCAGACGACATTGTAAGGGTTGCGGGTCAGACATGGATCAGATTGGCACAGGACGGTGAGGAGTTGCGCAATAAAAGGGAGGCATATGCCCAGCAGTGGGTTGATGTGGGCTGATTTGATTGAAGCTATTTTACAAACTAACGCCAATAGCTTACTACTCTAGCTTATACTCAAAGTGGGTCTTATCTTAGTCTTCGAAACGAGAGAGCGCCACTTTTCCCGATCCTACGTGACATCTCGCCAGCCGCCGGCTTGAAGCTCATTGCTGGAGTGACGTAGTCGCTGACCTACGTAAGCTCTTTTACAAGATCATACTATTACCTAATTTACGCGTGAGCACTACAAGACCAGCCTTGAATGTAGATCGGTTCATTTTCAGTCTAGGACAGACTTTGTACCCTTAAGTTTTTGAGGATTTATTAACGATTTGTAACCCCACTAGCATTTCAGTTAAGAAAACCACCATGTGGGTATCAGAGTAAATAATCGTTCGGTGACGATGATAACACAATAAAAATGCGAAAATTAACAGGTTACGTTATCAGATACCCAAGCCCAAAAAACCAATTGATGTAGTCAATAATTCGCAACATGTTTCGTCAAACAGATGTGCCTACAGTAAAAAAAAAATCGGACATGCTCCGTCAACACAATAAAACAACAGACCGCAGACATTGATCCACTAAACTTGTTGCAATCGTTACCCTGAAACCATAATTTCCTTTCAACCCATTTAATAACAAACAAAAAACTCCCTAATCCACTATTTCACCATTGAGCACGGATGTATGTCTTCCTCCCCGCATAATGATTAGTTTCGAATTACAACGTTAGTATTAGCAACCTCTTTACGCATTGTTGAACTCACGAGAGGTTGTGAAATTTTAGTTCAGAAAGTATTCGTTTATATACTTTAATTTGCTCGTTAGTTTAGGTCAAGCCTATAACATAGTGAGGACGTTAAAGGTAAAGGAAACTGTGAGGAAACCTTTATACGCTGAAGTAGAAATTCTGATGCGTATGTGAAGTCTACCAACCCGAATTTTCTACGCGTGGTGGACTAACGCTCATACCTCATTGAGAGCAGTGTGCCTGTGTCCTGTAGTGGGACGTATATATAGGCTGATGATGATGATATAGTAAGGAAGCTTCTTACATGCCGCATACAACGACTACGAAAGACTTTGCCACAGTCATGGCTTGAAGAAAAATTGTGTATTTACCTAATTGTGCTTATGTGAAGTCCATAAACCGGATAGGAAAAATGATCGGACACTTGATACGACATCACCATTTCTTTAAAACTATACAGGGTCCTTCTTAATATGCTGACACCTTTTTTAAGGGGATGATCAGACCATCTAACTGAACAACTTTCTCCATGGGACCAACGTCGAAATCGCTCGTTTAGGTTCGCATTTTGGGTCGAGTAGGTTTGCAGTTTTGTATGGACGAGCTGATTTTTTTTTCGCGATTTCGATGTCGGTGCCATAGAGAAAGTTGTTCAGTTTGACGGTCTGATCATCCCCTTAAAAAAGTGTCAGCATAACAAGAAGGACCCTATATTATTGGAAGAAACAATGGAGAGCAAGAAAGGCAGAGTATGACCTAGGCAGAGTTTTAATAAATAAATATAAATATCTTGGACAATATCACACAAATTATCTAGCCACATTTAAAGTACCAGAATCTAGCCTGGACTTGTATTACGATGACTAGACAACGATATAGAATACATATATAGATACAAACATCCATGACTCGGGTACAAATATTCATCATACAAATATTTGTCCCTTACGGGATTCGAACCCGCGACCCTCGGCACAGCAGGCAGGTTCACTACCGACTGTGCTACCGGGCTGTCTAAAGTTATCTAGCACTGATGAAAGAAAAGGTTAAAATTGTGTCGAATCAAGAACTCAAGGCATTCGCAGAAAACAGACTGGATCGTCGAATACTCTATCGACAACAGCGTAATGTGGAGTCCACCTAATCGCTTTAGGCACGTGCGGGATCCATATGACCCTAAAAACGATCTAAGTCCACCTCACTATGAAGGCATCGCATGTGCTTCATTAGACATGACAGTAGAAACCGTAATGAATTCATGAATTATGTGCGTTCGAATGCAATAATATCTTGAACTTTTCAAAAACTAAATGTCGTTACAGTATAATAAAGTCCGTTTTACATCTGTGTACACAATCGTATACTTAACATTCGATTCTATACAATGGACTAACATAAATATTTGATTGTCGTACGTATTATTACTTACGCGTCATGCATTGATAAACAGTTATTGATTGCATTATTTGTCTCTTATAGGCGAATAAATTATTTACGAGTGTATCCTTAGTTTATTACAGGATGTGATACGAAAATTATTTACAATACAGAAACGGGTATATCTTTATTACTTTCTTAGTGACTGCGGTAAAGCGTGAAAGAGAAGTCACTTTTGGAGTGACAGTCACGGATTAGCACGCCGTAGAAATCGAGGAACATAGATTACCCAATGGGAACCCTTATCCCTTACCCTATATCCTTCTTCTTTCATAGAAATATGCGAGCCAACTATCTTATTTCTTTTGTCTCACAATTACCTATACAGGTTGAAATTGATATCATTAGCATCCTTTTAAACTAAGAGCCGACTCATAAAACTGAACAACTTTTACTATGGGAGCAAACCGATTGGAGCAAATAAAAAATCTGCTGTTCCATACTAAACTGCAATGTCGACGCGCGAGTTCGCGACTCAAATGTATGCAACAGCAGATTTTTTTTTTGCTCCGATCGGTTTGCTGCCATAGTAAAAGTTGTTCAGTTCGATGGGTAGACTCTTAGTTTAAAAGGATGGTAATGATATCAATTTCACCCTGTAAATCACATCGCGTCATTATACTACAAAAATTTGAAACCATTTTGAAATCTAGTATTGTAACCCTCTTTGAGTCGCAATTCCTATTACAATATGAAAAGGACTCCAACTTCAAAATATCCCAGTGAAATACAACTGACTAAACACGTCCATAAAGGTTGAACACTACAAATTCCTCGGGTTCCAAAGTTATGATAACATAAAGTCAAAATTCGTCCATTAATATTCAAACCCATCCAATTTAGTAGAACAACTGTATCAATAGTTACGTGAACAGTTTTTGTTTGTTAGTTCTTGTAAATGCATAGCAGCATGTTACGTGGTTTGATTCTGAATTCCAGATTCAAGTGGTGTTTTAGTCTATACGATATCTTGTGAAATTGAAGTATTGCTAAACTGAAGAGCAATGTGGGCAATGTGCCCCGCGCGCAATGGGCGGGGCACATTGCTCGCAGAACAGATGGTCGCGATGGGGTCGAAGAGTTCTCGAGTGGCGACCGCATACCTGAAAGCGCAGCGTGGACATGCCAGGAAAAAGGAGTGGGCAGAGATCGTGGGGGACATCGAGTACGACGACGTAATGTTACTGTGTTACCGGTCGCGTTTTTGATTTGGTGCGTCGTGCGCGACTGTAAGGCCGCCTTCATAGCGAAAAGGATCGCATCCATAGCTAACCTATCTGTATTTGCCTAGTCATTTTATCTTGATACTTTCGACATGTGAACTGCAAGCTTGATAGTTGAATATAGTTAAGATTCGCTCCGGTTGTTTGTGATTTTATATGTTTGTCATACATATTTATTTAAATGTTCTTTCGCTTTAATTTGTTATAAGTGAATTTTTGTTATTAACACATATGGACAAAAGAAGTCTGAAATAAATGATATACAATACAATACATACAATTAATTAGTCGTACCTACTCTTTTCTCTAGTCTCCCGAGTTGACTCCAGTCCTAAAGCTTTTGGTCATACAAATCGGATCGTATACGAATCGTATTGCCTAAGATAGTTCGCCCTCTAATGTACCTTTCGTTGCATATTCATGTTCATTCGTTTCTTTAATTTGTACGTCCTTTGAGCAAGTTAGTGGTTCTTTTTTAATTATATTTTACTTTGCTCACTTTGTCGGGATCGAGATCAAAGATAGTTTTTATAACATTAACACTGAGAGAGACCAAATTAGCTTTATGCCAGGGGGCCCAGCGTTACCGCCCCTGAGAGAACGAGAAACATCGGGATGTAGGTAAGCCTGTCTTTGCTAAGTTCCAATACTCCGGGAATTATTTCTCCTGATTTATCTAATTTTCCTGGGCTCTCATGAATTCTAAACATCCCTGAGGTGTAAGGTTCGGAGTTCGTAACTTAAAGACGACAAAATGTCTCTAGAATTCTTGTAGTATTCCTAACATTAAATAAGGATTTTTCAGCTCGAAATCGTAGAATTTCGTGCACACCGAACAAAACAGTCGTTTCACAGGACATTTCCCCGCAACGACACTGAGCACGTACAGATCTCTTGAGACCTATTCCTTCGTCGCTATAAAGCTGCTAAGCTTGTTGTGAACACCTTATACAATCCTATTTAGGTTCGCAAAAGGTTTTTTGCGCGGTAATATTCTTGACTTTGTATTTAATGATTTGTAGCGTGAATATGCTCCCTACAAGGTGGACCGACGACCTGGTGAAGGAGGCGGACACCTGTTGGATGAGGGCAGCGCAGGAAGGACCGGTCTTTGTGGCGATCTGTCTAGCGGTGGACGTCTATCAGCTAAGATAATGATGAAGATTCAATGAATGTATTCGCGACTGCTTTATAATATCTATCATGAGGAAACTTTACTCTTAAACATAAGCAAAACGTTGCTTCATACTCTTTTTTGAGGCTTTGGTTATTCCAGAAACAAATTCGCAGGCGTCGGCGGCCTAAGAAGCTAACGATGAAAATTATTCCCTCCGACTCAACACAACAGAAAAGCTTCCAATACAAATTGAACTGGAGAGGAGTTTCGAAATCCTGTTTCTAATTTTACTTTCTTTGAGACACGAAGCCCTTATATTTTCGTCTATTCCGTGGCATTGGAGCTTTGCCAATTCTTAACCACAAGGTCTGAGATAGGAAGTCTGACCTGAATAACATATTGACTGTTAAAGTGGTGGTTTAGTGACAAGTAGCTAGGTTCGATCCTCGCCCAACTCGGACCAAATCGTTTAAGAAATAAAGCACACATACATCATACATAATCCCAAACGTAACGTGCTACTATGCTTTTTATTATAGAAAACATACAATGACAATGACGACACAAACAATGACATCGATGACCGAACCGAGATTCGAACCCAGGACCCCTGGTTTGGCAATCCGTGGGAATCATTACGCCAATCGGGTCGTTGAATCAAGAGCTCGGCTTTGAAATTACTTGTGTTCCAAAATAAAATGTTTATTTGAGTTTACCTAAACAGTTAAAGGTCTTTGAAATATATTACCTTTGACCTTCAAAGGGTCCTCAAATGAGACCTAACTCAAAATAATTAGGGTCGCTTTTCGCTTTGTCGTTGAACTGAAATGCTGTCTGATGCTGTGACATGTGTCAAATAATGGAAATATTGTTCTGAATGTTATGATTATTTTGATATTTTGATACACAATGAAGTAATATCTATATATTATATTACTTCACTTCATAATCACTATGCCTGCCTCACTTCTATGCTCTCTCTCTGTCTCGGGTTTGCTGGAAGAAATCTCTTTAGAGATAAGCTTGCCCTTTGTAATTGTCTATTATGTTGTTTTCATGTATATTTCCGTGTGTACAATAAAGTATTAAAATAAAAATAAAAATAAATAAATCTACATCATTTATATTGAAGCTGTTGATTTAAATCATGTTCAAACTTAAGCGAGTACATTATATTAGCTAGACCAGAGGGGTCGGCAAGTACCTAATTTAAAGTGGGGTCCGGATACTTTCGAAAAATGTTATCGAGGTCCACAGAAATAGTTCAAAGTCGCGGGACCCAAAAATACGGAGCGAGCTCGAAATTTTTTAGCCGAACTACTTACGTTGTGGTCAGAAATATTTTAGTTTATCCATAACAAAATATAAATAAAGCGAGCGAAGCGAGCTCCACTTTTCTCCCCAATACTTTGTAATACGAATCGGTTGTAGCCAGGGCCTCTACTCGCACATTCGAACTTCGCAATTGCGTGAACGTTTTCGTTCCAATGTTAACTCTATTACAATGAAGTGCGGACCGAAACAGTGGCGATATATCGAACATCGAAAGTCCGGGTACAGGGCCAGAGCTCTTTCGGTACAAAACATAATAATATGTGCGAGTAAAAGCTAAGGAGTAAGTGAAGCAAGCTCGAAATTTTTTGCACCACCAATTAGCTGTGGTTAGAATTAGAACCCTTCTGAATTACCTAGATTTTTAGAGTGAGCGAAGCGAGCTCTTCTTTTTCCCGCGCACTCTACGAATCAGTTATTGATAGAGCTCAATCTGTATATATATTTTAAAAATTTGCCGCCCCCAGTACTCTACGTTACTGTGGCGGTCCAGGTTACGCCCTTCCGCGGTCCGGATGCGGACCGCGGTCCGCCAGTTGCCGACCGCTGAGCTAGACCATCAAATACATTGACTAACACCGAAATCGGGCTGCCATAATAATCCCTGGAGTTTGCTGACTAATAGCCATTCTTTTCCTTTTGCTGTCTCCCATTTGCAATGGAGGAAAGTTAGATATCTATATTTCCTACTCTTCTTATCTTCTTTGATTAAGTTCATTGCCGGTTCCAAGACCAGATAGATTGATCTCCGGGATCGCTGGACTTCGCTGTCTAGTTTTGCAAGTGGTCGCTGCCGATACTTGTTTACACAAGTCACAGTGGTGGGAATATGTGATGGGCTTGAAAACAAGTATTTTTTTCCGCTTTTAATGTGGGTTCTGTGGTTCTTGATTGTGAAACTTGTTCAGTTTGAAGGCCTGATACATTCTCTTAAGTTCAATTCTGAAGACAGTTTTACTCCTTTTACTGGAAGATTACTACTACTAACATTCAAGTTCGAAACCCCAACGTTAAAATATTACCCTCCTATCGAGTCTGCCGTAGTTTCGTAAAATAGTACATTACTGCAGCGGCCAGCAACAGAGGCATTGATGGACGAACGTGTAAATGTGGGCCGAGGCGAAGCCGAGGCACACATACGTAAGTCCATCAATGCCTAGTTGTGGCCAAGGCTTGTATAGTACTTTTCTCAAATAATGCGCGGAAATGAAAACAGTAAATTTTCTCAAATAATTCGCGGAAATTAAAACTCTTCAAAATGAATGACGAACAACGAACAACAATTTTTTTTTTTTCAATAAACAGCTTTCTATTTGCAAGCCAGTTCGAAATTTAAATAAAACCTTTGATGAGTTACCTCCTTGGTCGCCATGTTTCGGAGAAAAAGATCGTTCCATTTTTAAATTACACGACAGATATGAGTTTACTATGTAATTTATTTGGCCGCTAAACACGACAGATATGGATTTTCATACAACATTGCCGGCCGCTGCGCGCATGTATTTGGCCAGTACTGCAACTTCGATTTATCTCGAAGAAGGTTGTCAAAATAATGCTCACATTTCCAAGCATGTTTGAGAAAAAATACTTTCCCAAATTCTTTATCAGCGGTTTCGTAATCCCTCTTATAATTACAAGACTGAACGGTAATCAGAAAGGGTCCGCTACCAAAAGCTATTGTATTCAAATATTCATTCCTACGTTGCGTTCAACATGCAAAGCCCCACAAAACAACCTATATTCGTACTTACGTCATATTTATAAGGACTTTGTTTGAGGACTTATGTGAAATAAACCGTTTACCGACGAGGCACAATGGCCTGCATATTCTATAAGACCTTTCCCTAAGTACATTTTGCGGCCTTGTTCTGTATTTGGGATGTGGACGAATGGAATCTGAATTCGAAAAAAAACTCGTTTCAGTCATAAATAAATTATCATCTGGGATACCAGGACAATTTTATAGGAAAATAGACCTACGCTACACACTGAAAGCTAGCACATGTATGCTGAGTGAGAGAGGAATAAATAAATAACGCTCACTGGTCCTGTGCTGCCCTCATCCAACGCGTTCCCACCGCCTTCACCAGGTCGTTGGTCCACCTTGCCTACCCACGCTGCGCTTTCCGGTACGCGGTCACTACTCGAGAACTCTTTGGCCCCATCGGCCATCGGTTCAGCGAGAAATGAGCCCAGCCGATCGCCACTTTAGTTTAGCAATTATTTGGACTATGTCGGCTACTCTGGTTCTTCGGCGAATCTCTTCATTTCTGATTCGATCTCGCAGGGAAAATCCGAGCATAACCATTCCCCATCCATTGCCCTTTGGGTGACTATATGCCTTTTTATAAGGCCTTGAGTGAGCGAACACATCTCAGTTCCGTACCGTATGTCATCAATGTACACACGGCGACAGATCAACCTAACCCATAGTTCGACCTTATGTCCATGAACATAGAGTTCAACTATGGGTAGGTTGATCTGTCGCCGTGTGTACACACTGGTCAAAGACTTTCGTCTTGAGATAGAAGAAGATACAACAGCGGCTTTTCGAATAACTATATAGGGTTGCCATAAATCCCCAAGGCCCCGTCGGGACATTTACAATTTGCGGGTCGAGATTTCACTGCAATATAATGAGATGACTGCAATACTATTTAAAACTAAGAGCGAGCGAAGCGAGCTCGAGATTTCACTGCAATATAATGAGATGACTGCAATACGATCTGTAAGTAAGAGCTTGCGCGGCGCGCTCGATAATGTTTGTCGGGACATTTTATAGCTTGTCGGGACGTCGGGACGCCACTGTTAATAATGGTGACATGTCCCGACGTATCGGGACGAATGCAACCTATAGTCCTATACAAACATAATTATTAATTACTTATCACCTGTACATACAAAGTTACAAATGATTTTTTTCCCAGAGATGTCTAGATATGTGCTCGAAGCTGGCAGCTAGCGTGTAATAAAACGTATCATGTAATGTAAATGAACTAACGACGTATCGCCCTAATTATGAGTTACGAAACATTTCTCACTCTCATCTCGACCCACTTTCGTTTACAATTGACCTTGAATCTTGATCGTTTATTTCTGTAGAGCAAAAAGATTTTTGAAAAAAAAAACCTACCTATTCTAAAGGAGTAAGTAAAGGAGTCAATTTATATAAGGCCCACAAACGGTAACGTTTATTGATGGTATTACACTCTAAAAACATAATTTAATTTATTTATTACTCGAACGAAAGATTACGTAAAAATGCAAACGGAATTATGAAATCAATATAAAATAAAACCGATCAAGTGCGAGTCGGGCTACTCGCGCACCGAGGGTTCCGTAGCACACCACCACAGAACACAACATTATTAACTTGGAAAAAAAACTTTTTTTGTCCGGGACCTTTAGCGCGAGACCGACTCACACTTGGCCGGTTTTTAGTATTTGTTGTTATTCTGTAGAGTTTGTTCTATAATCACACTAAGTTTGACGGTTGTATATGTTACCGTTTTTACGATAGAGCGTGAAGAAAAAACGTTGATAAAAAGTAGTTTCTTGTTGAGAACCCCCCTTAATTTTTAACTTTTTGACATTTTTATTATTTTTTAGCAAATCCGCCGTAACAACGCACATTCTGTGAAAATTTCAACTATCTAGCTATTACGGTTCAAAAGTTACAGCCTTAAATATGTAGGACAGACGGACGGACGGACGGACAGACGGACGGACGGACAACGTAGGCTTAGTAATAGGGTCCCGTTTTCACCCTTTGGGTACGGAACCCTAAAAACGCGAAAATGTAGAATGTACAAGACGTTGTAAAATTTTGATCAAATGGCAAAAAACTATAGTTCTTTTTTTATTATATGACATTCAAAAATGTCATATCCGATTTCAGGTTTATTTTATTTAGTTTACGAAAGAGCTTTCCGCACAACTTAAACTTAAGTTACTTAAAACGTCTGTATATCAATGTGAACAGTATAAAGTGCAAGATAAATCTCAAAGGTTCCTAAATAAGGCTCTATATCGGATCAATCATTAAGGCACGCCGCACGACCGAAATTTCACAACGAACGAACGACCTACGCCTTTAATCGTAGGACGTCTAGTGCTGGGCTCGTATTTATCGATAAACCGACGCATACAAATAAATATCACGATAAAACATTTATATTTTAGCAAAGTCTAAAAAAACAAGGTCTATTCCCAGAGTGACACAAGCCTACGTCACAAAAAAATGGCCGCTAAACATGGTAAAAGGGTATGATGACGTAGGCTTGTGTCAGTCACGTGGTCAGTCACGTGGTCGGAAGAGAATACCAGGCGCAGTATATTATTGTACCATGTATTTTAGTCACTTGTTGTGCATACTACACACACACACTAAAACAAATGCTTTGGATTTGGACAGAATTTTGGAACTGCTAGTGAAATGAGGATATGATATATTAAGAATATCCCCTAGAGTAATATATAGTCGTGAACACACGCTATGCTTTATTTGAATTACTGATTTAATTGTTGAACTGGAATTTTAGTAAACTTTAAGTTATGGCTGGCAACTTAGGTTAATATTGCGATGACAAGCAAGGAAATCGAGATGTGTCTATTATAATTAGTTCCATTATCAGCCTATATTACAATTTATATATGTTCCACTGCAAGGCACAGTCCCATCCTAAGGGCCCTCCGTTAGGATTGGACTGTGCCTTGCAGTGGAACAAGGGCATTAGTCCACCACGCCTGCCCAGTGCGGATCGGTAGACTTTATATACGCATCCGAATTTAAATTAAAGATTGAAAAATTAAGTCTCGGGCGGGACTTGAACCCGCACGCACCCTTCCAAACCGGGGAAGTGCGTCAGAATTTCTTCTTTAGCGTGTGCGGCCCACAACCTGCAAAACTGGGGGGCTGTGCCTTCGCTACCTAGGCATTGCCTAGGCATTACTACAGTAGCCCAAATTCTTCAATGCTATCGTCTTTCTGCGCCACATTCCTCAAAGACCTCCGTGCCCGTCCAGCCGCGTTCCTCGCTTTTAAGAATTTGGGCTACTGACGTAATGGTTCGGTGGCTTAATTGGACCCCCCTGATAGTCAGCCCCTGGTTTGTCTAAAAACATTTTACTGCTAACTTGTCTCAATTCTCAAATAAAAACCTTTTACATCCTGTTCCTATTCCAAGCTTTCTTCAATCGTAAAGACCGTGTTAAAGGTAAACATTGTGCGATTCCAAATTCGCCACACGTAATACATGTCACGACAAATGTGAATGCCAAATTCGGTCTATCGATATTGCAATCACGTCCTCCCTACATCTGCCTACGTATTTTTACTCAATACTCTTTGACAAGCGACTTTAACCTTTGAGAGCTTAAGAATATGAAACGGCGGATATTGCTTTCTATCGCCCACTGAAGAGATATTTTGGGACAAATTTAGATCTTATAATTAGTTAGGAAAGTTTAAGGTTGCCTTGATTTTTGTTACTCTTGGGAGTTTGATTGTATGGTTGTGATAGAATTATTGGAAATCGATGATGCTTTGGGGATGTTTGCAAAAGGAATGTCAACTTGTAGGACGGATATCGTAAGAATTAACACTGCTTATGTTCTCAGTTCTAACTTGAAATTAGGCCCTAAATGTGAAAAAAAATTAAAAACATAAGTTATATTTTTAAGCGTGCTGTACATGACCATCATCAAATATAGAAAAAAATATAACTATAGAAAAAAATAACAACTATAGAAAAAAATATTTAAAAGAAATCATGAAGGCCCGAAAGTTAAACCTGCCTTTTGTGACGAGGATGACGAGGATCGCGATTCGCGAGTTTGAATCCAGCAAGAGGCAAATATTTGTATGGTGAATATGAATATTTGTACCCGCGAGTCATGAATGCTATAGGGTCCTTCTTAAAATGCTGAAACTTTTTAAGGGGATGACCAGAATACCAGATCATCAAACCGAACAACTTTCTCTATGACACCAACAACATTGAAATCGTGAAAAAAAATCAGCTCTTCCATACAAAACTGCAAATGTATGGGACAGCTGTTTTTTTTTACGTTTTTAATGTGTGTCAGGAACGAATTTCATAGAACGAAGATTGGTTAATAAGCATATGTAAACTTATATATTTAACTAATGATACTATTTGTAAGTATATAAATCTTTCTGAGAGCAAATAAATAAAATAAATAGAGAAAGTTGTTCAGTTTGATGGTCTGATCATCCCCTTAAAAAAGTGTCAGCATATTAAGAAGGACCCTGTATATGCCCCTGTATATGTATTGTATGTATATCATTGTTATAATCCATTTCCACATTCATTTAAATCGTTGGATTTAAAAACATTATCTGTCATCAAAAATAACCATACAAAAAACTGATAGTTAAACCAAAATGCGTCCTAAATACTCGTATCATAAATCAACGGGCATCAACCAGAAATATCTTACTACGTAATAATGTGAGCTAACGTTTTTTATTGGGTTAATTATGAGAGAGATTTGGGTCGGATCTCTTGACTGATCTCTTTCGGTTTTGGGTTTAGATTGAGTCTGGATTGTGTTCGGTTTGCTGACGAAATGCGCTCAGACATTGAAATAACTCGTGCCTTGGAATCTAAGAACCCATATTAACACAAGCAATTTTTGAGCGTAGGCGATTTCGCAACTGATTTTTATCCAGGCCATGGTCTATCTGTCTGTATGCCAAATTTCATCAAAATCCGTTCAGCGGTTTTTGCGTGAAAGCGGAGCAAACCATCCATACTTACAAACTTTCGCGTTTATAATATTAGTAGGATTAATGGCGTTTTGTATGTGTCCAGCACTGCATTTCTGCCAATATCAAGTAGTTTGTGGGAGTAACTATCTATCCCAATCTTAAGGATTGTTTTTTTGAGCAGAGAGTGTTAAGAAAAGAGATGTGAACCGCACATACAACCATGCAAAGGACACAACCGCTTGTGGCCAAACTTGCAACGTGATAGCTTATTCAGGACATCCTGTGAAGCGTGATAGGAAATATCAAAATCACACAGAATACTGAAACCCCTTTTTGAAGTCGACATCTGCTATCACAGAAATATGTAATTTAGTTGAAACGTGCTATCAAACTTCCGAATAACTGACCCAAGGGAATTATATTTATATTCAGGGTCCGAAATCGAATGCTTCTAACTAAAAGATTAATGAGCCACGATTCGACGAACGAAGACTGGTGTGAAATGATACGATATAGCCTCTAGAATCCCACTGCAGGGCAAAGGCCTATCTTCAGTTTTGAAATATTGTAATTACAAAAATCACTTACATCCGTTTCGAACCCTCGCGAAATCGTTAATTTAGTTCTAGGTACTTCTATTTACGACTACGGTACTTTTCCCCATATTCGGTACTCCCCTGCAGGAAAAATTTTAAGGCTATTTCCTTGGGTAATCTTGATACTGTAACGAATTCAACGAGCCACTTAGAGAGGAGGCGCTCAGACCGGGAGGCGCTCAAATTGTGTTAAATTGTGTAAATTATGATCGGCCCTGCCGTGCCGTGCCGCTGCTGCCGGTAAATGTATCACGTTTCAGAAGATGCGTTAAGTGCCTTATTCATTAAATACACTGCTCTGGTAAGGTCAAGTGCGTAGCAGACCACGTATCGTTTAGTCAAAGTTTGAAGACTTCTTCAACGATATAGGATAATCAGGATAATTCAATCCAACAAAACGCCTAATATTTGTCCTAATCGTTTACAGTGTGGAATGTACTGATAGTGTGTTAGTTTTATCTTCTATCGTTACGCATTACCACAGAATAGATAGATAATAGTATATAGTTCAGTTCAGTTCAGTTCGTTCAGTTCTTCTACATACAGAACGGCCACTCCTCGCCCCCTTTGACTTCAGATACCCTACCTCCCCTCACACTTTATGGGGTAACCTGAGGGGAGCCGAACAAGGGAATTCAGTCAGGCGCGCGCACCCGTTGAATTTAATACATAAAATTGTGTCTTTTCAGTTCATAAAAAACTTTGAAAAATAACGCTAAATTCACATTTTCAGTAAGCCTTTAGCTCAAATTGTATTTTTAATTATAGAAAGAAAAATAAAAAGTATCGAAATGTAGATGACGTTAAATGCAAGGCGCGGATTTCAACCCTACACGCAATGTCATGGACAGTTTGCACAAAGTGTGCATGTGCAGACGCCATTTCGAAATTCAAAAACGTTCTATTGAGTGCCGGACCTGTGGCATTACAATAAAATTACAATTAATTAGATCGTAACGATAGAACCAACCAAGTTGGTCCGGTGACCTGGGAACCTTGGGTGTTGGGTTGAGATGAGCGCAGGACCGGTCGTTGTGGCGATCTGCGGAGGACTGTGTCCAGCAGCGGACGTCTATCGGCTGAGATGATGATGATAGAACTAACACACTAGCAGAACATTGCACACTTCCACTGTACACGATCAGGACAGAGAGTACGAACTATCTGTACCTGCATACGCTGAAGAAGAAATTCTGATTCGTATGTGAAGTCTACCAATCCGCATTTGGCACCCATGGTGGACTGATGTGACGCCCATACACTCCCCTCGAGGGTAGGCCTGGAGGGCGATCGCGCTAATCTAAAACATCCAAGTTCAATCGTAAAACAATTTCAGTTCTAATCACATTGCAGTCCAATTATAATTCAAATGTGTTTCCGTATCGCGCTTGACTTATTTACTGATAGCCTTTAACGTTTCCATCTATCAAAACGGCTCTAACGGCTGTCATGAGCTGTACCGCGATTAGCGCAATACCAATTATGTAAAAAGCTAGGCTTCGCACGCGGTCCAATCATGGTTCAGTTGCGATTTATGGCCCTCCAGTACCCTGCAGTTGAACGTATTTAGGCTCATGAATACTCATGTCATGATCTTTCAAAGATATACGTGGGAGAGCGCACAAAAAAATTTACAATCGTGTGTTTTAGGCTCAAATTACATGCCTTTATTTCCATAAAACGAAAAAGGAGTGCATGCTAAATAAAACACATACCCCTCGTCAAAAAGTCAAAGTCGTTGACCCCTGTCGAAAAACCAAAGTGAAAAACAAATTTTCACCCTCCGCCAGTTAAAATGTAATCGTGCCTCAACGTTTAATTTCCCGCTTTTTTACCATTCTACTTTTGGACTGTTTATTATTCTGTTTCTGTTTTAGATCGTACCATTGGGTTTAGAACTTTCTCGTATAATGACAGAGCACATCATATGCTCACGACTATAATCCCCGAGGAGGTGAGACATTCACACATTTCACTAGCAATGCCTGAACTCTGTATGCAAGCCCGTAGCTAGGATTTTTTATGGATGAATTAGAAGAATGTAGCTTTCCTCACTATTTTATACAGGGTCCTTTTTAATATGCTGGAACTTTTTTAAGGGGATGATCAGACCATCAAACTGAACAACTTTCTCTATAAATATAATAAATAAATCAATAACGCTCACCCAAACAAGCAATAAAGGCTTTTTACTATGGGAACCATACAACAACGGCACAACCCATGACCGAACCGGGATTCGAACCCAGGACCCTGGCTTGGCAGTCCGGCGTGGTAACCATAACACCAACCGGGTCGTCAAAATCGTCCATGGGACAGCTGTTTTTTTTTTTCGCGATTTCGATGTTGGTCCCATAGAGAAAGTTGTTCAGTTTGACGGTCTGATCATGCCCTTAAAAGAGTGTCAGTATATTAAGATGCTGACGGTTTTAAAGTGGATTATCATCATCATTAGTCCCACTGCAGGGCATTTGATGTTAGTCCCATAAGTTGTAATTTTTTTTATCGTCTCCTTAAAACACCTTCAGCATAAATTAAGAGAATGCAACTGCGTCGGGCCTAACCACAGAACATTATAAGAAGGGTTAGAAGTGCAAAGTAGGCGTGGAACGTGTTGCCACAGGTTATGCAATGATTTGCATAACACCATAAGGCGCGCGGCGTGGTGCGAGCGAGAGGGCGTGAGTAATTGTAGCAACGTGAGCGGGAAGACCAGTGACGGCAGCCGTCTTCTTTTGCATTTCTAACCCCTCTTATAATGTTCTGCGGTCCTAATATTTGTCTACAGCCCGGTGTAACAAAACACCCTAGTAATACTTAAGGGGGTGCTTCAGACCATCAAACTGAACAACTTTCACTATGGAGCCAACATCGAAATCGAGAAAAAAAAATCCGCTCTTTCATACAAAACTGCAGTACCGTCTCGACTCAAATGTATGAGACGGCAGATTTGTTTTATTTTTTCTCGACGTTGGCTCCATAGTGAAAGTTGTTCAGATTGATGGTCTGAAGCACCCCCTTAAGTATTTTTTTTTTTTTTATTTATTTAACTTTTACAAAAAAAAATATAATCTAGAATAAACAATTTCTCTCCAAAACTCCTAAAAGAGTTTAGCGGGAGATCCACAGTTGCTGCGTGACGCTAACTAATTCAAAAGTACAGTTACAGGTCTGATTTATTACTAGAGTGTTTTGTTATACCCTGTATAAGTATTAAGTACGCAAAATTGTATCTATTTGGAAATTCTTTAAGTCCTGATTGTCAAACACACAACAAAACTGTATTGTAAAGTTCTGAAAATAAAAGATTAAATACCATAACGAAACATAATTTCAATTCCTGCGCCTGACAGACTCGTAGTCGTAGCCAGTCGTTGCACGATTTGTTTTCAATTTAAAAAGTTGTTCCCTTCCACGAAACATCAGTTTGATTAAACATTCTCTTATTTTGTTTCTAAAAGGGTTAGCTTTATTTTCTTTTCTCGTCCAGTTTGTGTGTTAAAGGGCCTATGTCGAAAAATAATTTAAGCGAAACGGGCGTGTGATAGCTTATATTACTGCAAGATGCGAGAGAAAGAGATGGGACGGCGCGCGCGCCTGGAACGAATCAAGTGAAAAAACAAACTTTATTTAATTGTGATTGTACTATTTATGTAAGTTCAATTCTGCTCTAATCAAAACTTAGATAATAGCAATCTCTTTTTTTAAATCAAGTCTCATGTTTCTATTATTCACCGTTTAGCAGTTACAAGCGTTTATAGACAAAAACGGAGGCTACTTTGGCTTGTTTTTCTATCGAGAAAATTTGTCTTAATCGTGTTTTGGCTCTAATCAAAACTTTAATTATATGTTCAATTTACACATATCCGCAAATCATACTCCTACTGTTAGTACTTCATGATATATGGAGCTTTGAAGAATCCTATTTTTTTTACATAGCCCCATAAAGGATTGTAATGGGTTGTCTTTTATGAATGTTTGATTCTTCTGTTGCAATTGAACGTAAACTTTTTATTTCCTTGTAGACATTTCGTCGAACTGCAGGAATAGTAGAGGTTGCGAGCCGTATTCCGCATTTCACAATGCGGGTCCAGTGAGTATTGGTTTTCGATAGTGTTGCCTAACAATAGTAAAACTATTGATACTGTTCAAAATGTGCTTCTTTAAAATAATAAAGAGGGAAAAGATGATCAAAAAGATGCCAAGGGATCTTATTTCAGCATTATTTACTAATCATTTCAACCGAAAATTGTAACTTATTCACGTCTGGACATGGCTGTAAAGGCTCGATCCCTTGGCCTTCAAAAAAGGCAGTCACAGTTTTGACATAATCTCGCCCATAGAATATATGGTGTCCTTCTTAATTTGCTGACACTTTTTTAAGGGGATGATCAGACCATCAAACTTAACAACTTTCTCTGTGAAAAAACATCAGCTGTTCCATACCTACTTGAGACAATTATTATTGTATGGGAAAGCAGTTTTTTTTTTTTGAGATTTCGAATTTGATCCCATAGAGAAAGTTGTCCAGTTTGATGGTCTGATCATCCCCTTAAAAAAGTGTCAGCATATTAAGAAGAACCCTTTATACAATATTCTTGTCTCGCACACATTTCTCTATGGAGCGATGAACATTACATCTGTTGAGTTTTTCGGAAGTAAATTTAAAAAAACCGGCCAAGTACAAGTCGGGACTCGGGCAATTAGTGTTCCGTACTACCAGTTGTTTAACATGGGTCATTGAGGAAACCACTATAAATTGACACTTACTTAGTATGTGGTCACATAGTAACTGAAGATCATTTTACACTGGTCGTACTGGTGTTAGTTTTTTGGGTATAGAAAAAAAACTATCCTAGTTAGAGCCACCCTGATAATTTTCCCGCCATCTACACGTCGTTTCTGATGTTCATGATTTTTTTCAGATCTTATACGGCTATATTTTTTGAAACAGAGGTGGGGACAGCAATTTCTCGCACTGGTGTTAGTTTTTTGGGTATAGAAAAAAAACTATCCAAGTTAGAGCCACCCTGATAATTTTCCCGCCATCTACACGTTATTTCTGATGTTCATGATTTTTTTCAGATCTTATACGGCTATATTTTTTGAAATAGAGGTGGGGACAGCAATTTCTCGCACTGGTGTTAGTTTTTTGGGTATAGAAAAAAAACAAGTACGAGTCGGGACTCGGGCAATTAGTGTTCCGTACTACCAGTTGTTTAACATGGGTCATTGAGGAAACCACTATAAATTGACACTTACTTAGTATGTGGTCACATAGTAACTGAAGATCATTTTACACTGGTGGTACTGGTGTTAGTTTTTTGGGTATAGAAAAAAAACTATCCTAGTTAGAGCCACCCTGATAATTTTCCCGCCATCTACACGTTATTTCTGATGTTCATGATTTTTTTCAGATCTTATACGGCCATATTTTTTGAAATAGAGGTGGGGACAGCAATTTCTCGCACTGGTGTTAGTTTTTTGGGTATAGAAAAAAAACTATCCAAGTTAGAGCCACCTTGATAATTTTCCCGCCATCTATACGTTATTTCTGATGTTCATGATTTTTTTCAGATCTTATACGGCTATATTTTTTGAAATAGAGGTGGGGACAGCAATTTCTCTGATTGAATTGAAAATTTTGTTAAACAAAGTTTTTATTAAAAATTTGAAAAGTATATTTTTAGACTCGTATTTTTATAAGCTTTCAATTGATACCCCACACCACAGGGCAGAAATTTTTTCTTTTTTTATTTGCCCTTTCTTACTACCGAAATTGCCCCCCAATATAAAAATTTAGCTTTTTTTACTTCATTTATGACATTGGACCACCAATTGCTATATCTGTACCGAGTTTCAACTTCCTATGTCTTAAGGTCTCTGAGAAAAATGCCTGTGACAGACGGACGGACAGACACCGAGCTGATTCCATAAATGTTCCGTTTTTCCAATTTTGGTACGGAAAACTAAAAAGAAAAGAAA
Organism: Agonopterix subpropinquella; assembly: GCA_922987775.1. NCBI lineage: Eukaryota > Metazoa > Arthropoda > Insecta > Lepidoptera > Depressariidae > Agonopterix > Agonopterix subpropinquella. Next base: position 3,223,398 of record OV277714.1, read on the forward strand.
ATAGCTCATTTCACTATGCAAACGAGCGCTTATTAATACGGGACTAAGTTAAATCGATTCGAAAGTCGATGCTCCCCAACTATACCATGAGCTGCAACGTCATACAACATAAGGTTGTTATCTCTGACATAAATTATAACAACATTTGTGACAAAATTTGCCCCATATGCTGCCGTCAGCCTTCGCAAATCCAATGACATCCTCCCACTTCGAAACTAACTCAATAACTGCAGCTTTCCACGCGATATCGTCAATATATCGCCTGCAATATGATTTATTTACACGGGTTTATAAAGTTTACTATAGAGTTTTATGGAAAATATAATATACTTGATCTGAAGCTGCTTCTTTTGCGGTACAGTGATTTTAAACGCGTAGAAAAATTCCTTCATTGTGGTTTCATACACAAAATAAAATTAATAAAAAGAATTTATTGCAAGCAACATCCTTTAATAACTATAAGCTACAAACTATAATTGCCTCCGTGGACTAACGGGGCCGGGGGTGCCACGGGGGACGCCTAGTGATATGTCACTTTATGCATTTTTCCCCAGTTGGTTAGGACATTGCAGGCTGAATAACCTGAGTGTCTGAAAAGAAAAATGATTCCGTGCTTCGGATGGCACGTTAAGCCGCTGGTCCTGGCTACTATCTCTGGTGGTAGACAGTAGTCGTTACATAAAAACTACGTCAGAGGCCGTAAGGCGGTCTGAAAAAAACTCTGACACCAGGGCTCTGCCCACAATAAGAAGAAGAACTATAAGCTAGAAGTGGCGGCAGAAGAAGGAAGGTGACGGTAACCGGTTGGTAAGGGCAGCGCAGGATCGTTGTAGCGATCCTTGGGAAAGGCCTATGTCCAGCAGTGGACGTTCATCGGCTGAGATGATAAAGCTAGAAGTGGGCCTTGCAACTACAAGTTGGTAGGTAATACAGATAGATAACTCATTTATTTCATCGGAACAACACAGGAAAAACAGTGACAGACAACTGTAGGTTTGTAGGTATGGAGTGTAATAGTATAAGAGATAAGTGTACTTTTTGCAACCATCAGCAGCAAGGCTGATTCAGAGTTTATGGGATGTAGAGCATCTCTGTGATGGGAATGAACCAGGTCTGCCTGCATAAATCCAGTCGGTTTAGGTTTAGGAGTTACTGATGATTAAAGGTCTGTAAAAAATTAACGATCAGCTGCACGGCTGATCGTATGATATTGTTGTAGTATGCACTGTAGCTATGTGAACAGTACAAAAACAGTCAAGTTCTGTCAGTCGGTTTAGGAGATACAGCCAGTCAAAGTTCCGACCTTTGAACGGCTGTATCTCCTAAACCGACTGATGAACCATGCCAGTTTTTGTGCTGTTCACATAGCTACAGTGCATACTACAACAATAACATACGACCAGCCTCGCAGCTGATCGTTAATTTTTTACAGACCTTTAATCATCAGTAACTCCTAAACCGACTGGAGTTATGCAGGCAGACCTGGTCCATCCCCATCACAGAGAAGCTCTACACCCCATGAACACTGAATCAGCCTTGCTGCTGATGGTTGCAAAAAGTACACTTATCTCTCGGAATATAAGTTTTACTGTCAGGAGACCATGCCGAAAACTTCAATATTTTGCAAATTAAGTATAGTATTTTGGGTCTTAATGTCTTTCAAAGTCATATAGCAACGAGAGAAATTCCTGAAATGCACAGACTTGTAAAAACTGGGTTATCTTTCTGATCGATCGCTATTCTGGCCACGTTAAAGCTGCAGTAATTAAGTTTTTACGGTCGACTGAATGAACGATGTTTCGGCCGAGTAAAGACTCCGACCAACGAAATATGGTCGTAGAAAACGGACACAAAAATTCAGTCACATACCAATATCCCGCTAAATCCCCTCACATAGACTTTTGAGAGTTAAGCGGGATTTATATGGGTTACATGCTTTGGTGACATGGATTTTCGTCGTGCTAGCTAGCTAGAATTGACGTACGCACGGCGACAGATCAACCTACCCATAGTTGGACCTTATGTCCATGAACATAGAGTTCAACTATGGGTAGGTTGGTCTGTCGCCGTGTGTACATTGCTGCGTGAGCTTGGTATGTTTCAAGTTTATTTTAACCGCCCGGCGAAAATCCGGCCGCCCGGCGAAAATCGACCCGGGTAAAACAGTTGGTGTTGGGTCGCGCTCCTAACCGGTAGTTGCAGTTAGCCTAACTTATTTTGTTCGCCGACTTGCGGGACTTCTCACGCGGTTTTGTGCCTTATCACACTTGACTTACGTCTCCTTCCAGCTTGCACCGTTGCGCTTGCAGTCATATTTTATTACTTAAAGTAATTATAAATAATCGCTTAAAATGAACTGTTTCGTGTGTAAGGAACCTGCGAATGATGTCATTAAGTGTAGTGGGTGCTGCCAGAACCTATGCTTCTCGTGTTCTGGTGTATCGGAGAAGCTGTACCGGAGAATGAACCAAGACAAACGAGCTAATTGGAAGTGTCCCTCGTGCTCCTCTGGCGGTGATATTCCTCCTGAGATGCCCCTCGGAACTGAAACCGTTACGCTTTCATCCATCATGCTAGTACTCAAAGATCTTCGTGCGGATTTTTCTGAGATGAGCAAGAATCTTGGATCGTTGTCTACCGACATTACAAAAATAAATAAAAACATCTCAACATTTAATAAGAAGTTAGACAATCATGAAAAAAGGATCTCTGGCCTGGAGACGAATTCGAGCGTGGTTCATACTAAAGTACAAGATTTCGAATCGAAAATAGCCTTCTTGACTGATGAAAATAATAAAATGAATCAGCTGAACCGGCTCAACAACGTAGAAATTTCTGGAATTCCGTTTTCGAAAGGAGAAAATCTTCATAATATTTTCAGGAACATATGTCTGAAGGTGGGTGTACCCTGCGAAGAACAAATCGTAGATTATATTCATCGTGTTCGTCGTTTCCCGAAGTCGCGTAAGGCTGGTGATGGTGATGGTGGGGGCACCAGCTCCGACCGTGAACCAGCAATCATCGTACGTTTAGCGCGACGACGCTGTAAGGATGATCTCCTGTCTGCTATGCGAGCCCGCCGTGGCCTGATGACTTCTGACTTGGATATCAGCGGCAATCCTCGCCGTATTTATGTCAGTGAACATCTTTCGCCCAACAATAAGCTGCTACTTCGACGTGCACGAGAATTAAAACAAGAAAAAGGATACTCTCATCTGTGGATTCGTAACGGTAACATTTATATGAGAAAACAAGAAGATGACCCCAAAAAGCTGTTGATATCATGCACTGATGACCTGTCAAAAATAGTTTGACTGCTTACGTCCATAATCATTGTTCACCTCACAAAAGTATCTCATAAAATATGTTTGTTTCCTTATCTCACATGCTATTATTATTGTCACAATTACTGTGCATTAGATATACATCAACAGTACAATTTTGCTAGAATTAGCTCATATAATTTAATCTTTGCAGGTTTAGTAAAACGTTTTATACTCAGTTTTCACATATATACAGTTTACCTCAATACCAGTTATGTTCTATTTTTCACGAGGGGTGGGGCTGCTTCTGATAATAAAATAGCAATGTTTTATTTACATTTGCATTCATATTATTACTATATAAAATGATCCCTATACCTAAACTATCTGTTTATTACCAGAACGTGCGCGGACTACGTACTAAATCAAATGAGTTTCTATTGCAGGTTTTAAGTAATGACTATGACATCATTTGTTTAACAGAAACCTGGTTGTCGGAAAATTTCTTCAACGCTGAATATTTTGATCGTAGGTACTGTGTTTATCGACAAGACAGGGATTATCTTGCCACGGGTTGCGGCAAGGGTGGGGGTGTGTGCATGGCGGTGCGGCATGATATACCAGTGCGGCTGCGCAGCGAGTGGTGCGCCCCCCCGCCCGCCGAGGAGCTATGGCTGAGCGTCGAGCTCGGCGCCGGCGCCGATGCAGGAACGTGCTCCCGCCGCCGCCACCGCCCCGCTCCGCTCCCCTCTGCCGCCTTCGGCCGACCGTCGCAATCAAAGCTACCTACTCGCATAAATATGGTTGGAGTTTACATTCCTCATGGTGCTAATCACTTGGATAGTTTGCAATGTTTTCTCGAGAAGGTTACTGACCTAGTTAATAGCTATCCTGATGAACTTTTTTTCGTTGCGGGGGATTTAAATATTAGTTATGCGTCATGGGAGACTATTTCGGGCTCTAATCGTATGAATTTGGCTAACACTGATCACGATTCTTATGTGAGGGCGATGTCGGAGTTTTTATCGGTATCTCAGCTGTATCAATTTAATTCGTGTAGAAATATTAACGGTCGCATACTTGACCTAGTATTAAGTAATTGCCAATGCTGCCTGGCCGCCTGTGAGTCACCACTTACCCCCGAAGACCCCCATCATAAATCACTCAATATTGTTTTAGAGATTCCTAACTTATCTTTATTAAAAGAAAAGTTATCGTTCAGATATTTATTTTACGCCGCGGACTATTCCAAAATCTCACAGTATCTGTCTGTAACTGATTGGAGTGTACTTCATGACATGAACGCTGAAGATGCGACCGATTATCTTTACACTAAATTAAATGAAGCTATAAAACTGTATGTGCCATTGCGCAGAGTGACTAATTCAACAGGTTATCCGCCGTGGTATACCAAAGCAGCAATCAAAGTGGCAAAGGACAAGAGGAAGTTTCATTCTCTCTGGAAAAAGTATGGTAACCCTAGAGATTATGATACCTTTAGGTTATTTAGATCTAGGGAAAAAAAATTATCTTATGATTGTTATAATAGTTACATTGCCTCGGCAGAGAATAATATAAGAAGAAATCCAAAATATTTTTGGACTTTCATCAAATCTAAACAGTCTTCAGAGGGTGTGCCAAGTTACATGTACTATAATAATGATCATTCGAACGATGGAGAGGCCATAAGTGATATGTTCAATGACTATTTTCACTCTGTCTTTGAGCCGGTAGCGGACACATTGTCTGGTCCTGCCACTAATATTCTGAATTATATTGAACCTGTCATTAACCTGTCTTCAATTAATCTAACTACCGCTAACGTTCTCAAACTTTTACAAAGTGTTGATATTAAAAAGGGTGCAGGCTGTGACGGAGTCCATCCCCTGCTCATAAAAAGTTGTGCCGATGTGTTATCCAAACCACTTCATGCTGTATATTCTAAATCGCTCTCCGAGGGTTGTTTTCCTAGTTTGTGGAAACGAGCTTTGGTCACTCCAGTGTTCAAGGGTGGTGACGTACACGATGTGACAAAATATAGACCTATTTCGAAATTATGTATTTTTGGAAAGATTTTGGAGAAGATTGTTACTGGTCAACTATCCTTCGCACTGTCTCGACACATACTACCTCAACAGCATGGTTTCTTTCGCGGCCGCAGCGTTGACACTAATCTTGTTGCGTTTACTGAAATTGCTCTGAATGCTATGGATGGCGGGTTTCAGGTTGATGCCGTGTATACCGATTTCTCTAAAGCTTTTGACAAAATTAAACACTCAGTCTTACTTAGGAAATTAGAAGTGATCGGTATACATGGTGACCTGTATAGGTGGTTAAAATCTTATGTTGAGAACCGCTGTCAGGCTGTATCACTGAAGGGTTACACGTCGCAGTTTCTTCCTATTAGCTCCGGAATTCCGCAGGGTTCAATCCTCGGACCCTTCCTGTTTTCCCTGTACATCAACGACCTAAATGCTTACATAGACCCTACCCGCTTTCTTTTGTATGCAGATGACGCTAAAATATTTAAAATTGTAGACTCTCTTGCTGACTGTGCATTACTGCAACAGGATATTGTCCAGTTATGTAGGTTCTGTGATGTAAATCATTTAAAATTAAATGTTGACAAATGTTATACTATCACGTTCTCCCGTAAGTTACAACCTATAATATATGATTATACAATTGCCGGTAAAGTAATTAATCGAGTGAATCAAGTAAGGGATTTGGGAGTTATTTTGGACTCAAAGTTGAATTTTAATGCTCATGTAGATATGATAGTCAACAAAGCTTTTAAACGCTTAGGTATGATATTACGTTTTGGTAAGGTTTTTAATAATGCTTCAACTCACAAAATATTATACTATGCGTATGTAAGAAGTATTCTTGAATTTGGTTGTGTTGTCTGGAATCCGCAATATGCAGTGCATATTGCACGAATTGAAAAAGTCCAAAATAAATTCTTAAAAAATCTTGACTTTCGAACCGGCAATTTCTTTCACAGTTATGCAGAGAGCGCTAAGCGACATAAAATACCATCTCTTAAGAACCGTCGTTGCTTGCTCGATGCCTGCTTTCTTTATAAATTGGTTAATAGTAGAATAGACTCAAGTCCTCATAAATAGGCTGAAAGTCACCCAAAGGGCAATGGAGAGGGCTATGCTCGGAGTTTCCCTGCGAGATCGAATCAGAAATGAAGAGATCCGCAGAAGAACCAGGGTAACTGACATAGCCCAAAGAGTTGCTAAACTTAAGTGGCAGTGGGCGGGGCACATTGCTCGCAGAACCGATGGCCGGTGGGGCCGAAAAGTTCTCGAGTGGCGACCGCGTACCGGAAAGCGCAGCGTGGGTAGGCCCCTCACACGGTGGACCGACGACCTGGTGAAGGTGGCGGGAAAACGTTGGATGAGGGCAGCGCAGGACCGGTCGTTATGGCGATCCTTGGGGGAGGCCTATGTCCAGCAGTGGACGTCCATCGGCTGAGATGATGATGATGAGAATAGACTCATCCACGCTTTTGAGTAAGGTCACTTTCAGGATACCTCGTACGTTCTCGCGTTCTGGTGCTTTATTTAATATTGGTTTTTGTCACACTAATTACGCCAAAAACACATTCCTCAGACGCAGCTTCGCCTCGTATAATAAGTCCCTACTGGGTATTGACATGTTCAACTGTACTTTAAATACTTTCAAAAAGAACTCCTGCAAAATTTTGTATGCTATAAACGAATAATTTACTCCTGCAATTTCATTGTCTCTTCTCGGCAAATTTGCCGTACTTACCTATTGTTTAACTGTATATCTAATCGCCTAAACTCTTAATCTTAATCTAAAATGTACATGAAACTTACTCATAGAACCTCATGGATTGTCTCGATAATGTAATAGAATAAAGATGGCAACACTTTCACTTGCCGAATTTGTCTAACTGTAACCATAATCCAAATTCATATAACGCCAGAAAGACTTATTTATCACTCTCTATTTGCAACGTAATGTTTAACTGGCATCTGTCGAAATTGTTTACTTAAGCTACTATAAATGAAATTATTTACCTAACTATAATTGTAATTTCTTAAGTCTAATCTAAATTTATATAAAGTCACAATACCGATGTTTTTCATAGAAATTGTATAAAATAATTTTTGGGACCTCCGAGTCTGGTATTTGTTTACTAGTTTTAGTTATATTGTTTTTTTTATTAAGACTGTTTGTGTCCAAAAATGAAAAATAAAAAAAATAAATAAAAAATAAATAAATCTCGCTTTACCTACATTCGACAGATTTTTACACGGAGAAAAAAATATGTAATACTAAACTAGGTACGGTACCTAGTTAAGTTACATATTTCAGTTGATAATCTAACATAATTATTGATAATGACTTAGTCTTATAGCAACAGCTTCTAACAAGGTGAATAAAATAATCACAAATATTAATGTATTATTTATTCATTAACAACAAACTGCAATTCTACAATAAAGCGGTCAGCACAAGCGTCGTTAAAAACAAAGGTACAAAAACAGGCATAAATCAGCAACATGCTTCGTCAAAACAAAGATATACAAAACAGACATAAATCAGCAACATGCTTCGTCAAAACAATGAAATACAAAACAGACATAAATCAGCAACATGGTTCGTCAAAACAATGAAATACAAGCTCAGTCAAATAACCCGCCCCTGGTCGATCCCGGCGCAAAGGAGCCCATAATACAAGCAGCGTTGCCTCGTTGAATAGCTATGGCTAGCCTTTGCACCAGAAACGACCCGGAACGGGGGTCACCATTTCGCTCCCTCAGTCGACGGCCAACCTCCGCAACGAAGGTCTTAGCCTCGGCAGCCCAAACGCCCGTGGTCTCAACGGCGACAGGTACAAAAAGATAATCGGCCACCAGGTCCGAGTACGTATCCTATTTCGTAACGGCAGCCAGCTCCGCGGCTGCTCCAGGCGTCCGCGACGTGCGACTCTGGTAGCTGGCGGCGACGATCACAAATATTATACTACAAAATTCTGGTAAAAACGACTAGATTGTTTCTTATATCAAGCGCAGAATTGCAGTCACTCGTCAGGATCATCTTGAAACATTCAAGGTCATCATCATCAGCCTACCATCGTCGAACATCCATATTGTCTTTTAAATTTCAACGTTCACGGATTCAAGCAGGAAGACAAAACATTCCATACGATACGATGATGAAGTTATTTCTTTAAAAAATACTGGGGATTGGTTATATATTTTTATGAAACTAGTCATGCTCATACGTCTCTTTTTCAATTATCTTGTTTTAGTTATATTTAGTTGCCTTAATGGAGCTCGTCTTCGAGGTAACATCGGTCGCGTAAACTAATTACGACTAGCAGAAATAGATCCAAGGGTACTCCAGTTATGTGTGACAGAGACAGAAATTGAGTGACATTAATTTGAGATAAGATATTTCTAAGGGTGGTCCAGAAAAAACGGAAGTTTCTCAGGCTTGTTTTTGAGGAAGGGAAGGGTTTCTATCACCACGTGACAAGTTAATTCATACTGGTCAACACCTTTTCGTATCCCAGAAAATAGCAGTCACAGTGAAAAGCTTTTCTGTGGCAGATAGTAATAAAATGTAGATGAATTGAGATACACGTATTCGAAGCGAGATAAGTGTCTGTGTTTTACAATTGCTATAAAATGCTAACTGTATTTTCTTTTGTTTCAGGTTTGTCGAGAATCAAGTTACTTAGAGAGAACAATCATCACAGGGAGTAGATAATGTTTACGGTTATAATTATGAAACTACTTTGAAAATATAAGGGCACAGAACTGGTCTTTATCATCTGATGTAGACAACGCTCTTATCTGTGGAGTCAATCCTGTCTCCTTTCTGCAAATGCTTATACTTTGATTGGAAAAAATCGTGAGGAAACCTGCATAGAAGAAGTTCCGATGTGAATGTGAAGTCTACCAATCCGCATTGGGTGGTAAAGTAACGCCCAACACTCTCCCTAACCCCTCACCTGTCACCAGCCTCAGCCTGCATCTATGATTTGCAGTTAGCGCTCATCAGTCACCATGCCAAATGCCAAATGCCATGGAAAAACTTTTCTGTCAGAGGCACAAGGCAGGTGAGGGGCTAAGGGTAGGACTGTGCTCTGCAGTGGGACTTATATAAGCTGATGATCATGATAAGCTATCTGACACTTATCAGGAAGTAGTGTACCAGCTCTAAGGATCAGCTAGTCCATTATAAGTCTTTGACGTCGGATTACAATAAGCCAATTGTGGTAGGTCAATGACACGAGTACGCTTCACCTTTGAGACGAAAGCAATTGATACGTCAATAAACACGCTTATAGCCTGCTAGAAAGGGGAACAGATTATGCATTGTGGTTAAATGCGGCCGTCCAAATTGATAAATCTTTTAACAAACAAGCATTACTACATGATCTAAGACTACTCTTTGTATTGCAAACATAAAACACTGATGATGCTTAGATACTCTTAGCTGATTTCGACTATACTTGCTTGTGATACTGATAACTCTTTTTGTTTTCTTCGGGCAAAAGCCCTCCACATATTCCCAGCATTGTAACTCCTATAAACCAGGATCAACAACGGCAATGGCTTAGTAGCGAAAACAGCTATTTGTATGCGTAAGTGTGGGTACCTAACACAGATATTGTCGTCCTTATCATCCTAGATAAGGAAAAAAGGAAAGCCGCGACGATCGGAGACGGGATCGGACACATAATGTGGCTGACCAAATTATGAGCAGAGAATCGATCTGCTCCTGTAACATGATTACATGACAGAGGTAAGAGCGTCACAGTTCACTTCTAAACGTAAAATTTAAGTGAGATACTGGCCTCGATTCGGAGTGTACCACGACTAAACTAAACTAAATGTATTCCTGTCACTTTCTAAAATAAGATTAAGAAAAGAGACAGAAAACCAACAGCTGACTTTAGTGCTGTCAAAGTGACGTTAAATGCGCAAAATAAGATGCCATCATAATGTACGCCATCTTATTTAAGTCGTTTTTGGGCGTTTAACGTCACTTTGACAGCACTAAAGTCAGCTGTTGGTTTTCTGTCTCTTTTCTTAATCTTATTTTAGAAAGTGACAGGAATACATTTAGTTTAGTTTAGTCGTGGTACACTCCGAATCGAGGCCACTATGGAGATAAACGCTATCTCACTTTAAATTTTACGTTTAGAAGTGACCTGTGTCGCTCTCACCCCTGTCATGTTACAGGAGCAGAACTACGATTAGCCGTAGTTTAAATAGTTCCGTGACTGAGAGACAACGCACAGTCTAAACCCCTGAAGATAGAAACATGAATACAATATTCTACAGAAGATGTAGGGGTGCACTAAGAAAGGATTTTTCGATAATCAACCCCTAAAGAGGTACTACGAACGCAGTGTTGAAGTTTTCCGAAATCAACGCGGGCGAATTCGCGGGCAAAAGCTATTGGACAATGTAAAGGAAATAAATCTTCACTAATATTATAAAGAGGAAAGATTTGTACCTATTTTTGTATGTTTGTATGTTTGTAATGAATAGGCTCAAAAAGTACTGGGCCGATTTAAAAAATTCTTTCACCATTAGAAAGCTGCATTCACCCTGAGTAACATAGGCTATATTTATTGCTAGAAAAGATTAGACGTCCACCCGTGCGAAGCCGGGACGGGCCGCTAGTATACAATAAAATTTTAGTTAAAAATGTAAGACAAATCGAAACGTTCGTGTCACCGAGCCGTTTTGTCATAATCACAATCAAAATGAGATCAGTGGAATTGGGGCGCATGGCACATTATACGCACCGGGTGTCAGCGCGTGTTTTGGGTGCATTAATATTAATTCTTGTCAGTGGGTCGCTGTTATTATCAAAATTATACTGATTAGCGTTTTATATCCATACATACATAAACTAACGACCGTTATCCCTTACGGGGTGGTCAGAAACATTCTACAACTACTTACCAACTTAGTTGTAGCAATGTACACATTTAGCAATTTAGGTTTCAGCATAGAATCGCATGGTCCTTACGATATGAATAAATAATAAATAAATAAATAACGCTCACAGGCACATACATTTTAATGATCCCAAGTAAGCCTCAGGCTTTTTGTTATGGGAATCATACAACAACGGCACAAACATATAACATCCATGACCGAACCGGGATTCGAACCCAGGACCCTGGTTTGGCAGTCCGGCGTGGTAATCATTACACCAACCGGATCGTCAACAATAATAAATACAATAAATAACATTTTTGAGTGAGAAAAATTACACGCAAATAGAAAATTTAACCAATGTGGTATGCTGCGGCATGTGACATGACGGCATGAGGCGTAGACTTTCAAACAAGTCATGAGGGTTGAGATTCAAATCCGCATGCATGATATATATGCCATATACTAACGGAGCTTTTCATTCTTATTTATGTGTTACCGATTGCTCTCAAACGGAACAGGAAGCGTGAGGAATAAATACGCAGAATAAGAAATTCTGATGTATATGAAGTCAACCAATCTGCATTAGGCACGCGTGATAGTCCATAAACCTTTACCGTGAGTTCATTGGTCTGTGCCCCAATAGTAGACGATAAAAGCTGATGATGATAGCAAATTACAGAGGTGTGGCGCGCCTTGGGAGAGGCCTATATTCAGCAGTGGACGATGATAGGCTGATGATGATGATGAAATCAGGAAACAGGAAGCGGATACGCAAGTTTGATGAACTTTAACTGTAAGACTGTAACGTAAACGAAGTTAAACATAATAATAAGTTAGTTAGCTAATCTTGCATCGTTCCGTCAACGCGGGCGTTACCGTAATCCGTTTTGTAACAGTTTACTTTAACTCCTTCGTAGGGTTGTCGCAAACATTATATTTACACTGAGCAAGTTTTACTACCACATTACTTAAGCAGGGTGAAACCTTGATCACTAATAAAAACATGGATACACAACAGCTTAGCCATAAAGTGGAACCAATAATTATTATTTCACTAAACATTACATGTTTAATTGCAGACTTTCATAAATAAATAAAAAGTCTTGAACGCCCCTCTTTTCCGTGTGGCGACACACGTGCTCGGTTGTTGGAATGTAGTTTTTCTGAGTATATGCTGTATTTGGAATACCTCTGTCTACTCCTCAGGGAATAAAGTCTTGAGCATACAAGTGACTAAAAAAATATCCCTAGTATCACAATAATTATGTTATGTTTATGTAAAGCTCGAAATATAACGAGCACTTTTAAGGAAGAGACAACCCTAGCTGCTGTCGAAAGACAAGTTCCTTCCCTAACATTATTTTTATCTCATCGCCGCAGGTGAATGAACACGCTTTGTTTACTCTTTTTTTAAACAACATTTTATTTTAAATTACCTAACTTATACAGGGTGGCCGGGGAGTTGACGTTCAAACGAAAAATTTAGGTCCGGTATGTCGTGGGGTATCCGAATCACCCCCATGTATGTTCCGCGATTTTTTATTGTTTTCGAGTTATGATGATTTTTCCGATTTTTTGAGGAAACTCGACATGACCGGCTTAACAACTTCTAAAAAAAAAGTGTAAGACTTTTTAGAGATTCTTTTTTTGCAACTTAATCTTCATGAATTGTGCCTTTATTCATAACATCATCAGCATCGTAACTTTGACAAAAGTTTTGAAAATATTGGTCTAAAGTTAAAAATTTGCGATCCGTGAATTATGACTAAATTTTCAACTTTAAATTAAAACTCTAAACAGGTGACCTTATGATTTTTTAGCCAATTCAAAAAATGCGCCCAACTCTCAGCTTTCATAATCATAAATAAAAAGTAGTACTTAAGAGGGCTAGTTTGGCTAGAATTGATCTTCAAAGACAACAAGGCGGAAAACTCTTAAAATTTTTTTTTTTTTTTTTTGCCTTTATTACCACGCCTAAGGCTAAATAATGATTAAAGAATGCTGGAAACCGAAACGGCGACGGGTTATGCCGGACTCTTACCGGCTAAAACCCCACCGTTTTCCTCCTCATCGCATATTGCCGTAGAGCCTGAGGGCCCGTGAGGAATCTTCCACACTCTACGGCGCAGCGACCGACCTTACCAGGTCTCATCTCTGTTGGCCTTGACAAGCCTACAGGCCTTTAGGTGGTGCGTGGGAACACGCACACAACCACCTCGAGTCCTTATGATCGGACGCCGGACCCCCCAGCCCGACGCCCAGAGACTCAAAAATTACGGGGGAGGCAGACCGCGAGCAAACGCAGCCCGTCTGCGCCCCGTGCGTCTTTGGCGGATCGGGAGTTCAGAAGTCGACTCCCTCTCCCTCTCCGCCGTCTCCTTCTGGAGCATTACTGCCTCACAGAAGGAGAGAACCGCGCGCCAAGACGCCTCACTGTCGACCATAGCGCGAACCATGGCCGGCAGCGAGAGGTCTGAAACTACCTGGGAGAGCTCACTGCGCTCTCCCGCCCTCGCAGGGCACTCCTGCAGCACGTGCTGCGCCGTCTCGTCGAGACAGCCGTCGCAGTGGTGGCACCCGGCTGTCGGCTCCCTCCTCCTAGGTTAGGTTAGGTTATCTACTTTTTACTTAAAACTTTCCTTATTCCACCAACACGATAGGTTTCCAGCATTCTTTAATCATTATTGATGAGACCTGGTAAGGTCGGTCGCTGCGCCGTAGAGTGTGGAAGATTCCTCACGGGCCCTCAGGCTCTACGGCAATATGCGATGAGGTGGAACACGGTGGGGTTTTAGCCGGTAAGAGTCCGGCATAACCCGTCGCCGTTTCGGTTTCCAGCATTCTTTAATCATTATTTAGCCTTAGGCGTGGTAGTTATGGCAAAAAAAAAAATAATTTAAATTTAAGAATTTTCCGCCTTGTTGTCTTTGAAGATCAATTCTAGCCAAAGTAGCCCTCTTAAGTACTACTTTTTATTTATGATTATGAAAGCTGAGAGTTGGGCGCATTTTTGGGATTGGCTAAAAAATCATAAAGTCACCTGTTTAGAGATTTAATTTAAAGTTGAAAATTTAGTCATAATTCACGGATCGCAAATTTTTAACTTTAGACCAATATTTTCAAAACTTTTGTCAAAGTTACGATGCTGATGATGTTATGAATAAAGGCACAATTCATGAAGATTAAGTTGCAAAAAAAGAATCTCTAAAAAGTCTTACACTTTTTTTTTTAGAAGTTGTTCAAGACGGTCATGTCGAGTTTCCTCAAAAAATCGGAAAAATCATCATAACTCGAAAACTATAAAAAATCGCGGAACATACATGGGGGTGATTCGGATACCCCACGACATACCGGACCTAAATTTTACGTTTGAACGTCAACTCCCCGGCCACCCTGTATATGTATTGTGGAAAAATATAATGAAATCTCCTTTGATCAGAATTAATGTTGAATAACGTTTTATTCCTTGGAATAGTTTTTAGTAATCAGATCGCCTTATTTGTTTATTTAGGTGTTTATAAAGTTTCGGTGTGCAATTAAAATAAAGTACATAATATTGTTGTTTAATTTGATTATACAGGGTGAAATTGATATCATTAGCATCCTTTTAAACTAAGAGTCTATACCTATCAAACTGAACAACTTTCACTATGGGAGCAAACAAATCGGTGCAAAAAAAAACCGGCCAGGTACGAGTCGGGACTCGGGCAATTAGTGTTCCGTATTACCAGTTGTTTAACATGGGTCATTGATGACAACTACTATAAATTGACACTTACTTAGTATGTGGTCACATAGTAACTGAGATCATTTTACACTGGTCTCACTGGTGTTAGTTTTTTGGGTATAGAAAAAAAAAACTATCCAAGTTAGAGCCACCCTAATAATTTTCCCGCCATCTACACGTTATTTCTGATGTTCATGATTTTTTTCAGATCTTATACGGCTATATTTTTTGAAATAGGTGAGGACAGCAATTTCTCAGATTTAATTGAAAATTTTGTTAAACAAAGTTTTAATAAAACATTTGAAAAGTATAATTTTAGACTCGTATTTTCATAAGCTTTCAATTGATACCCCATACCATACGGTAGAATTTTTTTATTTTTTTATTTACCCTTACACCCCGAATTGTCCCCCAATATAAAAATTAAGACTTTTTTACTTCATTTATGATATTGGACCAGCAATTGCTATATCTGTACCGAGTTTCAACTTCCTATGTCTTACGGTCTCTGAGAAAAATTGAGGTGATTCCATAAGTGTTCCGTTTTTCCAATTTTGGTACGGAACACTAAAAATCTGCTGTTGCATACATTTGTGTCGCACGGTACGGTTTGCTCCCATAGTAAAAGTTGTTCAGTTTGATGGGTAGACTCTTAGTTTAAAAGGATGCCAATGATATCAATTTCACCCTGTATATACAACGTGTTAATGAATTAACGCAAAACTAGAAAGTAGTTTGTTTAGAATCGAGAGCAGAATCGAATTATCATTGTTTCAACATAGGTAATTTTTTCAAAATATTAAAATTTTTTTTTGCAAAATTTACAATTTACTGAACCCGATGACAACCCACTGCACGGGTACACTCACACTACTTACAACCAAAACAAGATTATAAAAATGTATCCATGAGTACGTTAGCGCTTTCTTTCAGTGCTGAAATGATAACAAATCATTTTTGCCTCAAAACTTAAAATGCAAATAACTTAAAATTTTAACTATCAAAATAATGAAATTATTATTGCAATCTAATTATTTTGTTATAAATCAGTTGGGGTGTATGAGGTTTTGCGTTAATTCATTAACACGTTGTATATAGCCTTTTAACAGCTTCAGTTTAGACGACTGGAGCTTCCTTTTGGAAGATTTTTCGTAAGCTAGTTCTTTAGCCGCGTATCACCACTTCAAATCATATCAGCAGATAGACTTTCACTGCTGGACATAGGCCTCCCCCAAGTATCGCCACAACGTCCTGCGCTGCCCACATCCGAAGGATTCCCACCGCCTTCACCAGGTCGTCGGTCCACCGATGGGGCCTACCCACGCTGCGCTTCCCGGTACGCGGTCGCCACTCGAGAGCTCTTCGGCCCCATCGACCATATCGGTTTTGCGAGCAATGTGCCCCTTGCCACTAAGCAATTCTGTGGGCTATGTCATCTACTCTGGTTCTTCTGCGGATCTCTTAATTTCTGATTCGATCTCGCAGGGAAACTCCGAGCCAAGACCTCCTTCCAAAACAGCCAGATTTGAAATGTTGAGCAGTACGTCCCAAAGGGGAGCGACGTTAGTTTTTATTGATGACGAATTTCTGTACGTAATTTGAAATTAACCAGCATTCTCAAAATATAACTAGCAAATGCAATCAAACGTTAAATGTACAGTACTGCAACCGCAATTTGAAATAAAACCGCAAAAGTTTATGGAAACGAATAAACACTGGTTGCGTTGCATAATAAAATTACTATGAAAATTTTAACTTCAAAGTTAAATCGTGTTTGTTTACAGTTCATGATTTGAGACTGTTTATGCTCTGAAAGTTTGGTTTTGCATATGTTTTGGAGTAATTTGGTCGTCGGTACTAGTGCAGCGACCTGAATTTGCATTGCTAACTTTGTACCTACTGTACCTACTGGGCCACAAAATTTAATGAAACCTTGTGAACCTTATTGTCATACAGATAAAGGTGTAATTTTCATGTTTAACAACTTTCGTCGCCGATTAAACACAAACTCACTGTATATTGAAAGAAGAACATCCTCCTTTTTTGAAGACGGTTAAAAATTTAAATCTTTAGCATCCGTTTAATTAAACATCTCTACGGGAACAAACGTGAAAAGGCAAAAAAATCAGCTGGTGGTTTTTTATCCTACATATTTAAATCAAAATGTAAGTAGGTACATAGTTAAATCTACCAGAATTTGGGTAGTATGTGGTAGATTCTACATACAAGAAGGTTGTCCCATGTCCCTTGCAGTCCTGTGCCCTGCATTGGGACGTATTGTGTAGTCTATAGAGCGATACATAGCTTGAAGCCTATAGCTTTTGGTCAGTTTTGGATTGAGCCTGGAATTGGATATCGATCGTCCTAGTTAGGTCAAGTCAATTTACAACGTGACAAGAGTTCACAAATAGTGTGGCAGCAATCAGTATTTAGTGTTGCAAAGAGCATTGGTGACCCGTTGCGAGAGGTATGGACACCTATGGATGGTGCATGAGGTCGAATCCGCACGGACAACGTGCCATGCATCAATGAGTTTTTCTAACTTATGTTTATGTACGACTGTTCTCATACGGCGTAGGAAAACAAACATCGTGATGGAACCTGCATACGCTGATGAAGAAATTCTGATGCGTAATGGACGTAAGTCTACCATTCCGCATTGAATACCCGCCCAAATACCCACCATGAGGGTAGGCCTGTGCCCTGCAGTGGGACGTATACAACGTGTTAATAAATTAGCGCGAAACCTCATACACCCCAACTGATTTATAACAAAATAATTAGATTGAAACAATAATTTCATTATTTTGATACTTAAAATTTAAAGTTAGTCACATTTTAAGTTTTGAGGCAAAAATGATTTGTTATCATTTCAGCACTGAATGAAAGCGCTAACGTACTCATGGATACATTGGTCACAATAACAATAGATTTTCCATTGTTTGTCGGTCATTTGGCAGTCAAAGCCTTAATAATCTTGTTTTGGTAGTAAGTAGGGTGAGTGTGCCCGAGCGGTGGGTTGACATCGGGATCAGAAATTTTTAAATTTTGCAAACAAATTATTTAATATTTAAAAAAAATTACCTATGTTAAAACCATGATAATTCGATTCTGCTCTCGATTCTAAACAAACTAATTTCTAGTTTTGCGTTAATTCATTAACACGTTGTATAGGCTAAGGATGAAGACTATGGATCCAGAATTTAAATGTAGGATATTTGTCGTTCGTACTCCTCCTATCTTTGATTAATTCATTCCGGGTTCCAAGAAAGATAAGGTGCTCCCTGGAGTCGTTGGACTTCATTATGTCTAGTATTGTGAGTGGTCGCCGCTGTTGGCCCTGGTTTACAGGAGTTAGGGCTCTTACAGACGAGCGACACTTTGCTGTCGCCGCGGATAGCAGAGGCTCGCGCTCACTTTACAACCAGGGCGAATTAACTTGGCACCTGGGTTGCAAGTGGCTCGGAATTTGACACCCCTCCTGCTACCCCCCGCGGGACTGTCGCTTCGCGTCGCTGTGCGAAGCTAGTAGCATAGCATCTCAGTTACCGTTGCACGTGTCCCTGCCCTTTAGCATTTTCGAGTTATTCTTTCCGTGTTTTTTATTCCGAGCCACGTGCGAGTCAGGTGCCAAGTTAATTCGCCCGATTTGTACGTTTGCACGTGTCCCTGCACTTTAGCATTTTCGAGTTATTCTTTCCGAGTTTTTTATTCCGAGCCACGTGCGAGCCAGGTGCCAAGTTAATTCGCCCGAGTTGTACGTTCGCGCGACGGTCGCGCGACCCTCCGTGATACACGGCGACCGCAAAGTGTCGCTCGTCTGTAGGAGCGCTTAGAGTAATAAGAATGTACGACTGAAAAAAAAACGCCTTTTCCTTTCTTCGTGATGTTCTTCAACAGATACATCAATATTCCCGAAGATTTTCGTTGCCAACTAAATAATCAAAATCCATCACAATACTTCTCCATTCGTTACGTTAGGAAGAATATATTTTTCCACTTCGGGGAACGCGAATACCTGAACCATTTCTAGGTGTCAGTTACAGTGAGAATTTCGCAGTAAAATACAGCTTTTACGATGCGAACTCGTATTTTTTCGACGCTATAAAATGATGGAGTGTGTTCGTCTCAACTTCCTTATGTTGGATACTAAAACATTAATATGATGGACGGTTTGTTAGTCGGTTTTATGTAACTTCAATTTATTATAAGGTCAAGGGAAGATGGGTATATTATTTCGATAACTTTCTGAAAATTTGGTCGAGGTAGCACAGCGTTAAAGCGTTATATCCATGATTTGATTACAGCACAGCCTATACAGGGTGTACAATAAAATGGGACAGCTACTTAAAGGGGTGCTTCAGACCATCAAACTGAACAACTTTCTCTATGGGACCAATATCGAAATCGCGAAAAAAAAATCTGCTGTCCCATACATTTCAGTCGAGTTATGTTTGCAGTTTTGTATGGGAAAGCGGATTTTTTTTTCGCGATTTCGGTATTGGTCCCATAGAGAAAGTTGTTCAGTTTGATGGTCTGAAGCACCCCTTTGAGTAGCTGTCCCATTTTATTGTACACCCTGTATATAGGGTGTAAGGAAAAATTTCTTTAATCCACATACTCTACCCATCAAACTGAAAATCTTTTACTATGAAATAAAATATTCTGCTGTTCCATACTAAACTGCAATACCTACACGACTCAAATGTATGAGACCGCAGATTTTTTGTTGTTCTGACAGATTTGCTCTCATGGTAAAAGTTGTTCAGTTTGACGAGTAGAGTACGTAGTTTAAAGGCTAATGATATTTTTCCTTACATTCTGTATGTATACTGTAGGCCTACCCTCAGAGAGGATGTATGGGTTTTAGTTCACCACGCGTGCACAATGTGGATTGACATTTGACAGACTTCAGATACGCATCGGAATTTCTTCTTCAGCGTATGCAGGTTTCCTCACTATATCTTCCTTTACTGGTTAAGAGCAGTCGGTATATATGTATAAGTTAAAAAAGAACTCATTGGGACATGGCATGTCGTCTGTGCGGATTTGAACCCTCTTCAAAATTGAGTTTCAAACAAAATTTATAAATCAAAACGTACCAGCCCATATAAAAGTGATACAAATCCCAATCTACTTCACATAACTAGTCTTATAAGTAATTTTGTCGCATTATGTACTACACAGTAGCTAATTGAAAGCCCTTATTTACTCCCCAACGATAACCTCCACATAATTCGGTCGGTATCCGCTTAAGCCTTCGGGAGCGGCTAAATTGTCATGTCCGAGCTTACTCGACCGTACGAATGTCTGCTTAACACGACTGGCTTGTTACTCTATCCGATACGATTACGATACGACCTCTTCTTTGGTCACGTTGCAAGTTTTGCCGCGAGCGCTTGCCTTTCGAGTGGTGTTCTGTTCGCGAGGTTCGCATTTTACCTTGCCACGAGGCTTCGAAATCTCTTCTCAGCTGTGTTTTTTGCCTAAAATCAATCCTAAAGATTGGGATAGATACTCATACAGACTACTTGACACTATCGGAGATGCAGTGCTAATGCAAAAGCAAGGGTCCAATAATTAACAAGTAAAATAAAACCGGTCAAGTGCGAGTCGGGCTGCTCGCGCACCGAGGGTTCCGTACCACACCACCGCAGAACACAACATTATTACCTTAGAAAAAAAATATACTTTTTTTGTCCGGGACCTTTAGCGCGAGACCGACTCACACTTGGCCGGTTTTTAGTATTTGTTGTTATTCTGTAGAGTTTGCTTTATAATCACACTAAGTTTGACGCTTGTACGTATTACCGTTTTTACTATAGAGCGTGAGGAAAAAACGTTGATAAAAACTAGTTTCTTGTTGAAAACCCCCCTTAATTTTAAACTTTCTGCCATTTTTATTATTTGTTAACAAATTCGCCGCAATAACGCATAATCTGAGAAAATTTCAACTATCTAGCTATTACGGTTCAAAAGTTACAGCCCTAAATAGGTAGGACAGACGGACGGACGGACGGACGGACGGACGGACGGACGGACGGACGGACGGACGGACGGACGGACGGACAACATAGGCTTAGTAATAGGGTCCCGTTTTCACCCTTTGGGTACGGAACCCTAAAAAAGGAGTTGAACTAGAACCCTAAAGGAAGATTGAATTGATATCACGGTTGTTAAATTTTGGAAGATAAGATCAAGAAATATGAAGATATTTCGGAGTCCATTCTCAAGTAGACAGCCCGATTAGCTCATCATCATCTCAGCCGATGGACATCCACTGCTGGACATAGGCCTCCCCCAAGGATCGCCATAACGACCGGTCCTGCGCTGCCCTCATCCAACGATTAGCTCAGTTAGTAGTGAATCTGACTGCTGAGCGAGTATTTGTACCAAAGTCAAAACATCCCTGTTTGTATCTACAGGGTGAAATTGATATCATTAGCATCCTTTTAAACTAAGAGTCTACCCATCAAACTGAACAACTTTCACAATGGGAGCAAACCGATCGGAGCAATTAAAAAATCAGCTGTCCCATACTAAACTGCAATGCCTTCTCGACTCAAATGTATGCAACAGCAGATTTTTTTTTGCTCCGATCTGTTTGCTCCCGTAGTAAAAGTTGTTCAGTTTGATGGGTAGACTCTTAGTTTAAAAGGATGCCAATGATATCAATTTCACCCTGTATAGTCAGCATATTGGGAAAAACCATGAATACGTACTCTTATAATGTACGTTTCGTACTTATGTACGTAATACCGACTGCTCTTAAAACGGTGAAGGAAAGCATCGCGAGGAACCTGCATACGCTGAAGAAGAAATTCTGATGTGTATGTGAAGTCTAACAATCCGCATTGGGCACGCGTGGTGGACAACCCCCATACACCCTCCCTGGGGGTAGGCCTGTGCCCTGCAGTGGGACGTATACCTACCTACAGGGTGTAAAATTAACTGCGACACTTACTTAAAGGGCTGCTTCAGACCATCAAAATGAACAACTTTCTCTAGGAGACCAATATCGAAATCGCGAAAAAAAAAATCTGCTATCCCATACATTTCAGTTTTGTATGGGACAGCGGAATTGTTTCTTCACGATTTCAGTGTTGGTCCCATAGTAAAAGTTGTTCAGTTTGATGGTCTTCAGATTAACTCTAAAATCGGATCGGCACTGACAGTGTAAAACTATGGTAAAGGCAGTCAATGACCCGAACGCCCTGTTAGGAAAATCGGTTGAACAGTTTCACTGGCCATCTGCAAACTGCCCAGTTTAACGCTACAAATTGATATTTTTTACCACTTTTTTTGGAGCCTGCAGTTTTTGTCGTCTGTAAAAAGTGACAATATTGTTCTGCGTTCCGAATTCGTTACGGTTTTTGTATTTAACGAGGTTTAACGATTATGGTAAAAAAAGGGTTTGATGGTAACTCAAAGGTTTCAATCAATCCAATCAGACCATATCAACCCGCTACATAGGCACAGTATAAAAAAAAGAGTATCTAGTACTACATACAGTACGGACATTCCCTGCTCCCCACTTATTTTAACCTCACCCCTTCTGGCAGGATCGTGGCTTGGAATCAAGGCAAATGTGTATTCCTGTCTCGCTAGCACTCACTCAGTATCGCACATGCTTACCTCTTCTTTTCAATTTGTATGAAATGACAGGTTATCTATAATAGTTTAAATCTAAATATTGTAAATGTAGGCCCTTTCGTCACCATTTTAGCTGCCCCTTCGTCGGGAGAGGCTAAAATGGTGTACCTTTTTATTTATAGTACTAGTGTTTAGTTGTGTTTTCGGTAGGAAGTGTTAGGTTTTCATTTTATTGTTTTGGAGAGTCAAGGTTAAGGCACGATGGGGCTGACATAACCTCAGGGTTAAAAGCTCCAATTAAAATAAAATAAAAAACAGAATAAAAAAAAATAGTGTTCACGGTGCGAAGCCGAACTAGTAGCTCTAGCTACACTTAAAATGAACACATAAACTATTATTTCCTTACTTGACTTTGAGCCATCCTCAAAAGCAAGGGGCCCTTTCCACAAATCCTTCCAAATCTCCTCAATTAGTTGCCGTACAGTTGGACCACGAAAACTGAATCCCCCTTTACGCCCATTGATTTTAACTGTCTTTTTAGCTTCGTTCTGAATCAATCACGTCAGACATACAAGGGGTTTTCGTATTGACGTTTATCTGTCCGCATTGGAGTTGGAAAGACTCGATCGGTTTGACTATTGATTTTGGAAATTTCAAAAAAGACCGAATGTTTTTTGACATTCAGAAACTATCTTTCAGTCTCAGCTCTACAACTGTGGGTCAAAGGTTTCATAACTATTCTGAAAACTAAAATACCGGCCAAGTGCGAGTCGGTCTCGAGCATTGGTACGTTCGTACGACCATAAAATATTACCCAATTTTTTTTTTATCTTTTTGGAATCCTTAGCGCAAGCCCGAAAAACACTTGAATGGTTTTTATTATTTGTTGTTTTACCTTTCTATCTTCAAAGGTAGGCTGTGCGTTGTCTGTCAGTAAGTCAGTCACGGAACTTTTTTTTAAGTATGAGAATTATGAGATCTAAAATGTAGCATAGCATAGCATATGCTCACGACTATATTCCAAGGGGGTAGTCAGAGATATTCTGAAACTTCAGAACATCCACGTTTCACTTTTGACGGGGAGTGAGCCCGTCGCCACTAGTAATGGACAGTGGGTACAATACATGCCTCGAAATTGAATCATGCAGGTTTCCTCACGATGTTTTCCTTCACCGAAAAGCCAGTGGTGTTACAAATCGTACATAAATTCCGAAAAACTCATTGGTACGAGTCTGCCTGGACGGGGATCGAACCATCGCCTCCTGCACGGCAGGCAAGGTACTCGCCACTGGACCACCACGGCCTAAAATCAGATCTAAAATGTAAACAGCCCAAAATATCAATCTTTAATTTTAACGTCAACGTAAAGATGTTTGTCATAGTCCAGTAACTTTGTAGGTATAACAATGATTAGGGATCAGAATAACAGAGTAATGTTACTTTACGACGGTCTTATTTTACGATGGTGAGGTTTTAATTAGAACCCTTCGCGTCTTAGAGAGCTTAGCGGCGGAAGTTTGTTTGACTTGACCCGCTTAGCCGAGGAAATTCTTCCGAAAGTTACAAACTATGCTTTCCTAACTCCAAAGTGAAGATTTTAAAAAGGGATCTGACCAGTAGGTATTGTATTTTCTTCATCATCATCGGCCTATGCAGGGTGTCAAATTAAATCCGTTAAAATAATATGCGGGAAACCTAGCATATGCTGAAGAATAAGTTCTGATACTTATGTGAAGTCTCCCTTTGACTAATTATAATTATATAAGGACTGGCCTTGCGGTAGCATCGGTATAAGACAAATTGATCATGTGCATTTACACTCAATTTTATACCTTATCACTAAACGAGACAGCCTATAATTGCGAAACAAAAATTTTGAATTTAGAACGTTGGGGTTCACACGAGACTACTTTACATGTTTTTTAACATTCAAAATTAGAATCTAAAGTTATGGGGAATAAAATCCAAAGTTGCGGATTTCATGTTACCTCGACCCCCGCAAAAAGTGGCAGAAATGTTTGTTAGTAGAATGACACGCGTAACTATACTCCGGAAGTCTCCCAATCCGCATTGGGCACGCGTGGTGAACTAACTCCCATAAACCCTCCCTGAAGGTAGGCCTATGCCCTGCAGTGGGACGGAAGTATTAATGCTTGATATCCATCGGCTCGGTCCTAACACACCTCTTTTCCTTATTCCACAGCCATAAGTCGTTGCATGTTCATCGGTTTTAGATACATTTGATCTGGCCCTTCTTAAGTACGCTGCCAATTCGGCCCGTATACGTTCGTTTAGAGCGACCCCTTTCTATTTTTTCAACGCATTTACTATAATAGTTTGTACCGCTAACTAACAAAGCAGTCAAAATGTTCCAAACCTATCAATGTCGCAGTGTATACGTACACTCGAACCGATAGCGTGCGTTTGACATACGTCAAGTGGGGACCGATGGTGCTTGGGAAATATCAACACGGATTTGTGATATTGACGTGTTGACAAGCTTTGGTGGGTACGGGGATTTGTGGTTTAGAGAAATTATAGATTTTGTTTAGGCTCTTGTTTCATACTTTTTGTAGGTTAGTTGATTTGCTACGTTCCTAATGAATTGGATTGGGAGCGTCGGGCAGTAAAAGTGCACAATTGCATAATGTTATGATTAGTCTTCATTCATCATCACCACCATTAAATACGTCCCACTGCAAGGTACATATAAGGTCCTTCTTAATATGCTGACACTTTTTTACGAGGATGATCAGACCATCAAACTGAACAACTTTCTCTATGGCACCAACATCGAAATCGCGAAAGAAAATCAGCACATCCATACAAATCTGCAAACCTACTCGAGCCAGATGTATGGGACAAATAATTTTTTTTTCGCGATTTCGAAGTTGGTCCCTTAGAGAAAGTTGTTCAGTTTGATGGTCTGATCATCCTCGTAAAAAAGTGAGCATATTAAGTTGGACCCTGTATATGCCCCCCCCCCACCCCTGTACATGACATGTTATCCGTGAGGATTCGAACCAGGACCCTCTGATTGAGTATTCATACTTCTCCGCAAAGCGACATCTACAGACGCGTAATAATAAGTAATGAATGACTGAGATGGTGACTTAATGAAGCGTTTTCGAAGAGCAAAAAAATGGTAGCATAAAAGTATTACAAAATATACGTGTTAATGAATTAGCGCAAAACCTCATACACCCCAACTGATTTATAACAAAATAATGAGATTGCAACAATAATTTCATTATTTTTATAATTAAAATTTAAAGTTATTCGCATTTTAAGTTTTGTGATTTGTTATTATTTCAGCACTGAAAGAAAGCGCTAACGAACTCATGGATACATTTTTATAATCTTGTTTTGGTAGTAAGTATGGTGAGTGTGCCCGTGCGGTGGGTTGACATCGGGTTCAGAATTTTTTTTATTTTGCAAACAAATTATTTAATATTTTGAAAAAAATTACCTATGTTGAAACCATGATAATTGGATTCTGCTGTCGATTCTAAACAAACTACTTTCTAGTTTTGCGTTAATTCATTAACACGTTGTATATATTTGGAATCGTCCGTTTACTAGCTTTCATTTGATACCCATATTGTAATTTTTTACAAAAAAAAATTTTTTATTCCCCCTCTTTTTTTTAATTCGTAGACTCCATAATAAAATAATGTAGCCTATGTCACTCTCATGATTTTTACAAATCTAACGACACCTCATACGTCAAAATCCATCAAGTCGCTTAGGCTGTGCCAAAGAAATAGACATACAAACATACATACATACATATATATATACATACATACATACATACATACATACATACGCTCGAATAACCCTCCTTCTGGCGCAGTCGGGTAAAAAAATAAAAGATGTGAGACGGAGATGCAATCCATCAGCAGAAGATGGAGTTAGTAAATTTGACAAAAAATCTGTCAATGTTCAAAAGGTCTATGGTTTGTTTCACGTTGAAAAGACATTGCCCACGTAACTAAGGGTATTCGTTTCCGTCGTTTCGCAGCTGGCGAATGTGTAGAGTCAAAGAACACATACAAATCGTATGATAGCTGAAATTATACGATTTAGATAGAGGAATATCGTTATACGATCGTAGAAAAACAGAACACTATCTTTTTTTTATTTTTTATTTTATCAGGTTCATCAACAGCTGTTACAATGATACATGGGTACAATTTACAATTACATCGAGTACTTAACTTAATGCACAACCACTTAGAGATGAACACCTCATGCACAGAAAACAGTTTACAAAAGTAACAGAATCACTATCGATCTGATAGCGAAATTTTTAAGATTGTAAGTAACGCCATCCTTTCAATGTCACTGAATTTTTTTTAAGGAAAACGCCCCAAAACATTCCCTTACCAACTAGGTCAATGCTTACTTGTTTAAACTTTTGCTATACCAGAAAGAGGTTCAACCGAAAAACAAGCCTGGTGAGATTTCTGCCACCAAATGAACATTTCTCGCAAATATTCTCTACACATGCTGTTTTAGGCTAAACTAAATGCACATAACAATATCTATAACTGTTATCTGAATTATTTTTGGGTTTTAGAATCTAATTCAGTTACAAAACGTTACAAACGTATGGAAATGCCTCTGTATTTATTTACGAAGATTCGAGCCGTTTGCGTGCGTTCGACAGACGTCAATTGGGGATCAACGGTGCTTGGGAAATATGAATACCGTTGAATATTTCGATGTTGTGGGTTTTGGGAGCTATTCGTTTCATTGTTGGTTTGTTTTGACTACAAGTATTTTTGCCGTTGCATATCTCTCGTAAAAAAGAAGTTACATGCAGATGAAGCTAATATACGACGAAAAAGGGTTGATCTTGTGTACTTTGATTGACTACTTTGATTTGATTCCGTACTTTGATTGATATGCATAGCATACCTATGTATTTTTTGCCTGCCTTTGACTGCCTCGGCCTGCCTCCGTGGTCTAATGGTTAGGAGCATTGCGCTCTCGACACGGACGTCATGGGTTCAATTCCCACAGGGGACTACCAGGCTGAATCACCTGATTGTCTGAAAAGAAAGATGATTCCGTACTTCGAATGGCACGTTAAGCCGTTGGTCCCGGCTACTATCTCTGGTGGTAGTAGTCGTTTCATAAAAACCACGTCAGAGGCAGTAAGGCGTCTGAAAAAACTCTGACACCAGGGCTCTGCCCACAAGATACGAAGATTTTTTTTTCAAAAGGTCCCACTAAGCAATTTCATGTTGAGCGCCAGGATAATCTTGGTGCTCCAAATCGAGTGTTATTCGTGAAATACCTTCTTTTTCTTCCTCCTGAAATGTCTTCGACAAAACCTATGCGAGGTTCTCATTCTACTGCGACAGTATCTAAGATAATCTAAAGGTACGGTAATAAAAACCGTAAAGTACGAGAGGAAACACTTTTTTCGCCTTTTTCTATTAATAGCTCGAGTGGCACTTAGGGTGAGAACAGACGAGCGTTTGAATTGCTTTGTTTATTTGAACCACGTTTGTTGGTGCAAGGAAGAATGCGTTCTGAGAAATGCTTTCGATTGTTAATTACGGCCAGCTTTTAGATTTATCGCGGGAATTTGTAATTAATGAGAGTTGGAAGGATTTTTGGAATTTGCTCTTTGATGTTAGTTTGTTGTGGATAAATTCTGATACTCTGACATCTATTTCCTGAAGAATAATGATTAGGAGTGTTTAGTCTACATTTTGTGTGTTGAGTTTTAGTACCTACATCCTTTTTTACATACATATATATGAACTCACAAACATTATCCAATACGTGGTGGAAACTTTGCTGCAACTACGTGGCAAGGCTAACCTTTATCATATTGAAAGGTTGCAGGGTGGAATGACGTATGAAGTGGTAACAGGTATTATTTAACTTTTCTTTTCAACTTTATTATGAAAAAGCAACAGCCGATTACAAAAGTAACTAATTTTTAAGAGGACATTTGCGAATATGAACTTTTGAGAATTAGCTAGTCGTCCGATTTGAAAAAGGGTCCAATTTGCGACTTTTGAAAATACCTTTTGAAGATAGAATCACTAGTGATTTGTGAATGGGAGACTTTTCGAGTCTTCTTGAGCATAAACCGTAGCCGAATTAGATACCATTTTACAAATATGTTTCTTTTAGAATACATAGAACTGTCTGCTAATCGGACCATTTGCGAATAGGACCGACCGACGATAAGATAATGTGGGGGGTGAAGAGGCTTGCTCCGTAGCGCGTTCGCCTACAAATTTTGATTCCGCGCAGTCAAGACCATGCTCAAGATGATTGCCGGCTATTATGCCCTAAGCTTAACAGCTAGAAGGTCATGACAGTTTCCTCCGCGGGCATTATTTGAGTATTAACGGGTCACTTAACGGTTGCGTAGAGCGATGACCGCGAGACGTTTTGTGCCTACAATGACTTGGTCGTTTTGAGTTTCGAAGCCTAGATGTGTTTATTTTGGGTCTTCATAATTTGTTCAGAATTGATGTTTGTGTGGTTAGATTTTTTTTTTTTTTTGCATCGCTCGATTAACCTGTCGAGACTGCGTAGTTTCACTAGGCCTAGCCTAACATGCCACCGAGATGCCTAGGTGTGCCTCTGTCCTTATTACTTTCAACATTGTCCACCATAGTTTAAACCGTGTGTGATAAACAGACCCCTGGCTTCGACCACATTGTCCCAGAAACCGCGAGGACTAAATACCCTCTAAAAGACTGGTATTACTACTGGTGGGGTTGGTGGTGGTGGGGTGGTGATTGAGTGGTGGCCGCATGCCAAAATGAGCGCCCATAATGGCTATCTCATTTTATCGCTTTGTCGTACGTGGCTTGCTAGCTCTACTGGATATGTAAGGTACACAATCATAAACTGTGATTTTAGTTTGAGGCGTCCTCTCATTAAAAACCTGAGTTGTTTGATCTCCTACACATTTTTTTCTCTAATTATCTCATTGGGACATTAATTCTCCCCGATCTAAAATTACCAACTCCTACGCACGAGTTTATAGTCGGCGAATTACAAAGGGAAGCGTCAAAGGTACCGCCCACCCCTACGACGCGCCCCCGAGCCACATGACACTTAAAGGGTAGTAATTAGTCGAAGGGTGTTCAGCTAATAATAGATTTCATTGTGTTGAGTTTTTAAAAGATGAGAGGTTTCAATTTTAGATGGAGTTGTCATTAGCTGATGAATGCACGCCTTTATTCCTTCTCTTGTTAGTCGCCATTATTAATTATTGTATCATCTTTGAAGACCTGTCTAAAGATACCCTCCCTTATTTAATATGGTAATATTTTCTACATCTCTCAATTATACAGGGTGTAAACTTAAATGCGTCACTTACGCTGCGGGTAGGGCTTGCAAATATTCGATAATTTTCAATATTCGAATTATTCGATTTTTTTTAGGTACTATTCGCATTATTCGAATAATATTCGAATATTGACAAAGTTTTAACCGGTTTAAGTAATACCTAATGTTGTTAATTGCTAATATCTGACTTACCTAGATAGTCTAATTTCTCCAAATGAAAACGAAATCTTTATGACTTAACGAAGCAGCCCTATTGAAGAAGGCACACTGCGTCCCCCACTCAACGCTAAATACTTATATCTTAATAATTTGGAAGTGGTAACTACGACCCTTTTCTACAGCATCTTCACAAGAAAAAAATCACATACCAAATTACCAATTCGGAAGATGATGACGTTTGGATTTTTCTACTTGTCCCCAAAGGCAACATCTGCCCGGAACCAAAGACTGCCATAGTAGCTTTGGTGTCGACATCGTTGCTCTCAGTGAGACACACCAGGCTGACGAGGAGGAGCTAGTGGAGCAAGGGGGCGGATATACATTCTTCTGAAAGGGAACCCCTGCCTATAATCTCAGGCGTTCTGGTGTTGTTTTCGCAGTTAAATACTGAATTGCTAGAAAACTGGAGGAGTATCCCGTGCACATCTCGGACCGCGTTACTTCTTTCCTGACGGTGTTTTATTTATGGGATCCGTCCTAGGGAGAAGATACTCATATAAAGCGATTTTAACGCGAGATTTGGGCGCTACTTCAAGCCATAATGTTGGTAACATGAACTGCTTGAATTGTTGCCTTCTGTTACTCTCTCTCTCTCTGTGATCAAATTCAATTAGATATACCAACACTATGTTTAGGCTACCTGCCAAGCTCAAGACCACATGGATGCATTCAAGGTCCAAGCATTGGCATCTTATTGACTACGTTATCGTCAGACAAAGAGATATTGTCTCCCAAATCCATATCACTCGGGTTATGGAAGACTCCTAATTGTTGGAGTGACCACTAAATTGTGTTGACTAAGCTTAAGCACCATCTTAATCCTCCTCACAGGTCTCAAAGAGTGAAACCTTTACATCTTAATGTGGGAAAACTCCTAGATCCAATTATCAACGAGACTTTTATTCGGGTAGTTGGAAACATGGTTCTGACGCTGGAAATTGAGGGTGGTGGCGAAAGTGGCGATGTCTTAAAAATACTTGGCAGGCACTTTCGTCGAATATGGTCAACGAAGTATTGCAAACATTGGGCGTGAAACGTACTAAGCAGGAGGACTTGTTCGACGATAACAAAGAGGAACTGACCGAGGCTCTCCGGAAACACAGAGCGCTCTTGCAGATGTCAGCGGAATTGAGTGAGGCATAATATCGGATGTGGCGGCAATTGCAGTGGTGTGGGAATGTTTCCCGTATGTCCGTGTGAATGACAGAGTTGCGAAGTACATCTTGTACTCAGAACTGCAAGAGGGCAAATGGAAACAAGGCGGCCAAATCTTGCGGTGTGCTGAAGCATCACACGAAGAGTTGTGATGTTGATTGACGGATCAAGCTGGGAGACACTGGCTGAAGACCAGTAGGTAGGCCACTTTGGAGGCACACCGTAAACACTTAAGTGTATGGGTTCGAACAAACACGACGTTTGGTCTGAACCAAACGAGCTGAAGGCCCGTTCAACTTAATTTAGTCGGAGGGGTGCTGACGTGCAGAATTTGGGAGCACATTTATTGCAAAATATCCCTATTTTTCAGCCACCTGAGAGCGCACAAACTATCAGTTCTCAGCTATCAGTAAAAAGTCGCTGTGGCCGATAACGGTCATGATGATGATGGTGATGACACTATTATAAAACTATATAATAGTTTTATAACAAAACAAATGAATTAAGGCTATGTCATCCTCCTCGTGATCATCAGAGTCCTGTCTTTTACAAAAGTGAGCCAAACAACGTAACCTAGAATTAATGTCGCGCGCGAAATTTGAAAATTATGGTTGCACACAATATTCGAATACCTTATTATACTTTTCGAATATTCGAACAGAGTTTTTATTCGAATAATTCGAATATTCGAATGTTCGAATGTAAGCTCTAGCTGCGGGGTGCTTCAGAACTGAACAACTTTCACTATGGGACCGACAAAGAAAACAAGAAAATAATCAGCTTTTTCATACATTGTGGTCGAGTAGCTCGCCGATAAACTGCTGTACAGTTTGGCGTGGTAATTTTTAAGACACAAATGTACCATTTAAAGTGAATAAATAAATTAAAAAGCTATTAACATTTTCTATGGAACAGCAGATTTTTTTTTCGCGATTTCGATTTTGTCTCCATAGTGGAAGTTGTCCAGTTTGATGGGCTGAAGCACCTCCTAAAAGTATGTAAAGTATTTAAGTATACACCCTGTAGAAATTTTTTGGCTTCCGTAGTCAAACAAGGAACCATTATTCTTTCGTCCTTTCCGTCTGTCTGTCTGAATACCGCACCTCTGCCTCCGTGGTCTAATGGTTAAGAGCATTGGCTCTCGATACGGAGGTCGTGGGTTCGATTCCCACGGGGGACACCTATTGATATGTCACTTTGTGCGTTTTTCCCCAGTTGGTTAGGACATTGCAGGCTGAATCACCTGATTGTCTGAAAAGAAAAAGATTCCGTGCTTCGGATGGCCGTTAAGCCGTTGGTCCCGGCTACTATCTCTAGTGGTAGTAGTCGTTACATAAAAACCACGTCAGAGGCCGAAAGACGGTCTGAAAAAACTCTGACACCAGGGCTCTGCCCACACAATAAGAAGAAGAATACATACCGCACCTCGATTACTCCCATCATTTCTGCACCTATTCAATTAAAATTTGGCATTAAGAAAAATGTGGTAGTTAAGAAGAAACAAACAACAGTTACCCATAAACAGAAATTTGGTACATACAACTGTCAACTGTAGTTGTAATTGTAACAAAGCTCACGCTCAGCGTAGGTACGAGTAGGTTTAGGAATCTATGTTTAAAATGAACGAAAACAATTTGAACCAAAAAGACCGTTAATCCCGTCAACTTTTTGCGCGGACAACTGCTATCCAGTGCAGACTTTGTCGCTTAGTCCAAGGCTTTTTGCTTTTTGTAACGTAAACTCTGTAAAACTAAGGCGGTTATAAGTCATTTAGGCGCGGATCCAGGATAATGTACATAGGGGGGTTTGAATCAGAATTCAGGGGGCTACGCTCTATCAGAGTATTAGAGTGGGGGCCATGGAAGAAACGGAGACCATCAGCACATTGGTCCGATGATATTGTTTATGTTGGCTGATTTGCATTGGGTCAGGAGTGCGATTTTTGAATCTCATTCGCTGAGTACAACAGTTGAAAATGTCAAAATTACTGTGGAGATATGAATCTTTCTACTACTGATTTAACTTTCAAAAATCATACTTTAGGAGTGCGATTTTTGAAAGTCAAATCAGGAGTAGAAAGTGCGTAATCTCCATAGTAATTTTGACATTTTGAACTGCTGAACTCAGCGAATGAGATTCAAAAATCGCACTCCAGATTTTAGCACAGGACCGTGACTAGTAGAGTAATAAAAATTAGACATATGACCCTGTAGGTTTATGTTGACTGATTTGATTTAATTAATACATGGGGGACTAACATGGTTGCCCGAGTTAATGTTGACAGACACAGCAAATAAAAAAGCAATAGATCAAGGAAGTCCTTGAAGATTTTCTTGATTTTAGTATACAAGGTTAAACACCTAGTCTAGAAGTATTTAAAGAAACGGGTTTAGACCATCAAACTGAACAACTTTCACATTGAGACTAAGTCAGAAAAAAAAGTCAGCTGTCCCGTACATTTGAGTCGAATCGGTACATACGTATACATGCTGCAGTTTTGTATGGGACAGCTGTTTTTTTTTTCGCGATTTCGATGTTAGTCCCATAGAGAAAGTTGTTCAGTTTGATGGTCTGATCATCTCCTTGTAAAGCCTTCAGCGTTTAAAGATGGACCCTGATATTATATCAGTGTGACCCCCCAATATAATAGCAGAGTGCCCATACCTAACCCCGCACCGTTACTCGTTGTCTCGCCGCGATATTAGACAAATTGCCCCCGTCCGTCATTTTGTCAACCTTGTGAAGATCAACTACCATTGTTCTACGAGCATTGTTTGTTAGATTAATATCTTGTCGTGCGGCACTTTCTACAGTTTGTTTGAGAGCTGACGAAATGTGTGGAGCTAATTAAGGGGCTCATGTTCGGATAGATGTCGGTTCGGTTGCTACTGGAATTTTGTAATTACTTAGTACCTACTTAAGTCTTAGGGCAGTTGTCTGATCCTGACGTGCGATTTTTGAAAATCATACGAGCGACTTGGCAGTAGAAAGTGTCAAAATTACTATGGAGATTACGCATCTTTCTACTGCCAAGTCGCTCGTATGATTTTCAAAAATCGCACTTCTGGAAATTCTGATCTTTTAAATGAAGTGATCAGAAGAACCAGAGTAGCTGACATAGCCCAATTGCTAAAATTATAGTGGCAATGGGTGGGGCAGACTGTTCACAGAACCGATGGCCGATGGGGCCGAAGAGTTCATGAGTGGTGACAGCGTACCGGAAAGCGCAGCGTGGGTATGCCCCCCCCACAAGGTGGACCGATGACTTGGTGAAGGCGGCGGGAACCTGTTGGATGAGGGCAGCGCAGGACCGGTCGTTACAGCGATTCTTGGGGAGGCGTATGTCCAGCAGGGGACGACCATCGACTTACATGAAATTGAAAAGAAATTACCATCGGCTTCGAACCTAAAAAACACCGACCAATTGAGAGTCGGTTTCGCGCATCGAGGGTCCCGTACTATAATATAAAAAATGTATCTGTTATCCGGCGGTTTTACTTAAGAGTATGCCCTATAATCAATTAATCGATAAGATGATAAGTAGGTATTGGGCTAAAATAATGTTATTTTCTTTTTGTTTACAGAACAGCGGTTCGATGTGGGAGGAGTTCATTTCGAAGGCGACAAAGCTCCACTCTGCTTTAAAGTAAGTTCCTAAAACCTGTCAATTTTCAAACAAAATGTCACCTCTGACGACACCCTTCTTTGTTGGTGCCTCATCAAATTAATCAACTTTCTGTATGGATCTATTACCGATATCGCAAAAAATTCGCCATTCCATACAAAACTGCAATTAATTACCCAAATTATGATCTGCATGTGATTAAATCCGGAAAATATAATTAACAAAAAATTCCAAATGAATTTAATTTTATCATATAATATGACCTGTATCACTGTATGACCTAGTCTAGGCGATTAAAAAGTCAGGATTTTATCATTAATTATAGAATACAAAATTTTTTTGCTGTAAATAGGGTCATGGTTGTTGTTACAATAATCCTGATCAATAGCCAAACAGCCATACCTAAATCAGCCATTTACAATAGCATGCAAATTAGGGTATGTAATGCAAAAACGATATCCGTTTTTAGGCCAGTCATTTTACGGAGTTTTGTTAGGCGGGGTAGGGAGTAATTACTAATTGGACTTTTAAACTGTAACCGGCACCATTTAGTGACAAAAATACTATCCTAAACCATATTTAAAAAAAATTGCTACGCAACATAGAAATCAAAATTGTGTGTCCCAGAAGGCTTTTAAATTAATAATATTAATACCAATGCACTCATTTGAATTAGATTTAACAATTTAAATTATTTTTGAGTAATAAAATAGGCATTAAAATTTATAAAATGAGGTATTTACAGCGAACTATTCGCTGGGTATTTATTAGAAAATACGAATGTATTTTTAAAAACCTTCTAAATAGACAAAAATATTTACACCATGTTTGAAGTATGTATGATGGTAAAGCCTTAAATATTTGCAAAAAAAAAATCATCATCAGGTTTTTTTTAGAACGAGATAATATCTAAATTTTAAAATTGGAAGTGTTGCTCACGTGATTTTTCTTTTATTTTGGTACATTTCTAAGCTCAAATTGGCTCTTCATTATAGCGAAAAAAAAAAACAATTATTAATTAGTCCCGGCTCAAACCGTAAAATGACTGGGCTATTTGTCATGTGCATATTTATGCTGCATGGAGACTGCCTGCTTCATTCGTCTTGGTTATTATTCTTGGCTCTGGTTACCTTGCCTTGTTGCTATAATTTGTCAATTACGCTATCAATTCATATACCAAAGTGATTGCACTCTGCAGCAGACGCATTTGACGATCCTTTAGTACCGCAATCACAATCGTTTAGCGACAATTGACTGTGCTATTGACTTTGGTCTGTACTTGGGGGTAAATTTTACACCATGTATAACTTACTATTTAAACATAAGTAAACAAACTTAGGGCCTATTCCACTACTTCTGGATAAGTTCTTGTCACCTTATTTGACAGATCATTTCACATATCTTTCATTCAAAATACGTCAAACTATTTGTAAAATAGCATCGGTGGCGCGTTGCGGTGGGACATGGACGCCCAATTATGGAGGTCCGGGTTCGAATCCGCACGAAAAACATGCCATGTACCAATCAGTTTTTCTAACTTATGTACGTAATACCGACTGCTCTCAAACGGTGATGGAAACATCGTGAGGAAACCTGCATACACTGAAGAAGAAATTCTGATGTGTATGTGAAGTCTACCAATCCGCATTGGGCACGCGTGGTGGACTAATGCCCATACACCCTCCCTGAGGGGAGGCCTGTGCCCTGCAGTGGGACGTTTATAGGCTGATGATGATGATTTGTAAAATAAGCTCATTTTATTTTATTTTATTTGGAAGACCAACAGCTGTTGACACCATATCACGATACGACAGAAAGCCAACCGGTCTCCGGCAGTCTCCGCTGATAGATTAACAACAAGAAGTTAGAAGTACTAACAAGAACTTATACAGAACTGGTTGAAACATACCATGGTTACAAAAATATTGAAACCCTGACTCTTAGCCCTCAACTACCAACTTTTATTATGATCTGCAGATCAAGAGTGTATTGACTATGTAATATGTTTCAGATCAGCATTGAGTGCGATTGCCGCGTTCCTGGATGCCTTCCAGAAGATTGCAGATGCTGCTACCAATGCCAGAGGTAAGTCGAGTACTGATAAACATTTTAAACCGTGTCGGTTGCCTCACAGATATCCGTTGGACGGCTAGCTTTAATTAGTTTTAGGCGCGTTTTAACATCCAGTCGATGAGAGGGATATTAAATGACTTGTTCCTTACGGTAATAGACAGGATTCACGTCAACTGTTTTGGGTTTGTTTCAAATGCTACCAAGGAAGATTGATTCCACTCGTTTCAAAATCGAATTACGTTGATGGTCCACTCAACGTAAGCTTCATGATCTTCGCAAAACTATCATCATTATTGAAATGAAGAATTGATTCATTTCATTACTTTATTCGTCTCCAATAATTCATACGCGATCAACTATCAAAAGGGGTCATTTGGGTCTAATTGAACGGGTAATTCATTTCCTATACTCATCTGTAATGGATGCTTCGTAAATTAATCGACCTTTCATATTTTACAGTACGATTTTACGAACATGCGCTACCAATTGTCACAGACAAAAATACAGATAGAGAACATGATCGTTCTAATGATAAGATTTTATCCGAAAAAAAAAAACCTTTTGTGAAAAAATAAATTATGATAGCAGTCTAAGCCAAAAAGAATCTTAAGACATCTCTTACGACTTCGTATTAACGACTGGGGTTCCTAAAAAGAGCCAATAGCAATACCATCCTTAATCATTCCCTTCTAAGGTCCCTTATGATTTGGACTACCAATAAAAATAGTAATCAGTTTTATCAAGGTTTTATTTCGTTTCTAATCCAAGCATTATACTCAAAAACATTAGTATACACTCCAGGCACCTTCATGCCGCAAGGGGTCGTACCGAAGTTGACGACCCCGGACAATTCGAAGGTGTCCCGGTTACCAGAACTTAAATGATACATGAGTGGACCTCCTGAATCTCCTCTGCAAGAATCTTTCTTTTCTTCGCCTCCTGCGCAGATCTGGCCTTTCCATAACGTCATGCTATCGTTGAGCTTCTTGTAGGCTCTTTGGCAGACCTGGAAAATATAATTGTTCTTAGACATTGTAAAAGATTATCTAGAAGCGAAGTTCGAAAATCGTATACTGCGCATTGTATATTACCGGGACCGCCTTATTTTGTGCCTCTTGTATTTTCTCTCTGTATTTTTTGCTGCTTATGTTTTTCGTGGTTTTGTTAGACCTTGTGTTTTATCTCACTACGATAAGGGAAACCGGTGCAGACGAAGTTGGGGATAAAATATAGACAGCTAAACTATTAAAACTAAATAATACTCATAAAATACCTCTCTATTCACAACTGGCAATTCGACATAACGCTTTAAGTTGCTGCGTTCTTTATCGTCATATAATCCCCAACCAGCAACAGTCATTGTAATCCTTTGAGATGTCCACGGCTCAGGTTTAGTTAACGAATGGTCCGCTGACGGCAAGCAGATTGGTCTGATGAAGTCTGTAAAAGAAAGTAGGTAACAGGCTACAATTTTAAAGTCTTTTTCAGAACTGTTTTTTGCGATACTACCTCAGCGAAAGTTGATTCAATTTTGTAACTAAATTTTCCATTGAGATCGCCGTTACAATATCCCTCTAACATGATTTCTCAAATCGCGCGCAACGCACCTTCGTTGCATGAAAATTGACCCCATCCTGCGCTTTTCAGGGAGCCAACGTCGCGCTTACCGCGACAAATATTCAGCTCATCACTTAATAGATTGTAGTATTCTAATGGCTTCCTCTCACTCATGCAGGAAAGATGTGGTTTTTTTAAATTAAGAATGGGTTTGCTCTTGACCTCAATCCAGTCCTCAGGACGAAGATGGGGTCGAAGATGTAGCGAGCTTACCCAGAAGATGCCTATTCACTCGTACTTTAAAGGAATTCTGGTTGTAAGTGCTCGGAAATACTGACGCAGGCAAGGCATTCCACTCCTTAGCAGTGCGCATTATAAAAGATTCAGAAAGACGCTTGGTGCGGATATGTGGGATGTCAATCGAGAAGGGGTGATATCCTGCGGTGCGTATGGAAGTCCGATAGTAGAAAGGGGAAGGTGGGATGAGCTCATGTAGCTCTTGGGCACACTTCTTATGTAATTTTGCTTCCGTTACATGAGTACAACCTCGACTTTAAATACCATAGAAAATAGCCGAGTCGCTCGAAACAGAGTACAGAAATCATGCAAGAGAGCCATTCTTGTATGATTTCTCGAATTCGTCTTTGGTTATCGTTTCTCCTTTAAAAAGTATGATATATTGTCTGTAGAATAGTATCCCACTTTGCCATTATTCCGCCGTGAACATGTATAGCTATTTTATTGCCTCAAACCAATGAGTAAATTGATTACAGTTCTTATAAGCAAATTAAATCTAATCATCAGTATAAGCCTAGAGAAGATCCTCCCTGAATGACCAATACGTCCGGCGCACCCTTGGCAATCAGCAAGCTTCTAATGATGGTTGAAAGAAAAGGCCTACCTGTGAATGGAGCCAATTGCGTCAACCGTATCAAGGCAATGTCAGCCCTTTTCAGAAGGTCAAACGGGTTATAATCGGGATGTGCTGTTATCCTCTCGATGGGGATTACGGTGACTCCTTCGTTACAGTCCAAGCCGCCACCCGCTACTTCCACGCAGTCTAATTCATTGACACTGTTGGACGTATCATGTTCTCCAAGACGTACGCTTCTTCTGCAATTTGAATACATAAGGGATAACATAAAGTTTGCCTCAGCACGGTCGTTGTTCTTACACAGATTATTCAATAGTTACTACTGTAACTGATACCTGACTCGACCGATTTCGCCCACTATTTCGAAGTTAACGCGTCATGAACAACTAACTAAAATGCGCCTTAGGTCAATGCGCGACAGCCTGTATAGCGTGCGATACGCGGCGCTGTAGGTACTTATCGCAATTATCAAATGTGAGTGACGATGCACTGGTTCAGGGTCAAATGTAGGAATGAAAGAGAACAAAGATGTTAGATGAAAACAGAGGGTAAGCCAATAAGCTACTGCTACTAAGCTTTGTTTTGTTGATCTTGATGGTTGCTTTTCTAATAAGACAATCCATAGCAATGATAAGAAGGAAGAGATTAAGCTTACAACTGAAACACCGACAGCCATCTGTTACTAAATGTTCTCAGTTGACTCCTTTTATGCAGGGTGTTACAGAAAGGTGTGGTCACATTTAAAGAGCTGCTTCAAACTGAAGAACTTTCACTATGAAGCCAATATGGATGTCACGAAAAAAAAAACAGCTGTTCAATAAAACACTGCAATACCTAATCGACTCAACCTCGTCTACCCCAGAGGGTCTACCCGCACATTCGAACTTCGCAATTACGTGAACATTTTTGTTCCAATTTCAACTCTATTCCAATGAAGTGCGGACCGAAACAGTGGCGGTATAGCGAACATCGAAAGTGCGGGTACAGGGCCAGACTATTATTGACTAAATAATCAAGTCACATTTACTTACGGGTTGCCTACATTAAGTATATCCCCAACGACGCAATGGCCTGCTGTCAAGACGTATTTGCCGCTGATGAGAGCTCCACCGCAAAGCAACTCCTTACGTTTGCCATTCACATATTCGATTAACACCATCCATGGGTATTCGTCTATTTGTGCAAATTCACCACCTGGAAGAAAGTTCGTTCTTAAAGGCTGATCATTTCATCTTGTCCAAAATTCATTCAAAAGACGTGTACTGCTGGACATAGACCTCCCCATTCCCCATCTCCACAACGACTGGTCCTGCGCTTCCCTCATCCAATGGTTTCCTGCTGCCTTCACCAGGTTGCCGGCTCACCTTGTGCCTACCCATACTGCGCTTTTCGGTATGCCGTCGCCACTCGTGAACTCTTTGGCCCTACTGGCCACTCATTCAATT
Organism: Agonopterix subpropinquella; assembly: GCA_922987775.1. NCBI lineage: Eukaryota > Metazoa > Arthropoda > Insecta > Lepidoptera > Depressariidae > Agonopterix > Agonopterix subpropinquella. The sequence continues at coordinate 3,264,204 of OV277714.1, forward strand.
TAAGATGCTGTTATTTGCGAAAAGAATTTCGCGGGTGGGATAGAACGATTCGCTGTTAGAATTTGGAATGAAACTGAATTCAGCATCGCTACTGCAGATCAAGTTTATTCATCATAGGCACATTATAAAGAGATGACCATTATACATCACAGATTTTGACAGCGACTGCTTGACTATAAAAGCTGTCAGGTAACCACAAATGCATTCTTGTTCTTACTAATCTGAATCAGATGAGACTGAATTCTCTTCTTAGATCTTTTTAAGCACGTCGCTAATTTGGTCAGTATTTGTACGTACCCATCCAGCATGCGATAAAGTGGTACCTATCGCATCTTAGTTTTTTTTTTGCGAGCGAGATAGCAGCCGCGATAAAACGTTTATCGAGGCGCCATGCTGCGGGTGCTGGAAGTCCAATTCTCTTTCCATAATGTTCTTTTGCACTACTCGTAGATACAAGATAGGATGCTCACCAATAATTCTGTCGTGAGATGCGGCATCGACGCCACAACATCCAGGTTTAGTTGGTAGCAAGGCGGTAGGAGTGCAAGATCTATCAGTATTGGTCCGACTTTTAGGTGGTGGTCCACAGCATATGTTGAACTTATATGTTCCTTCGCACCTGCTAAAAAATATGATCAGTTTGGCGTGTTGTTTGTCTAATCATTATTTAATGTCCCTGACTAACTGATTATAAATAAATCTGCAGAAATATGATTCTTACTGGAAATATAGGCTTCAGATTGTAGAATAGGATTTTAGAAAATTTTACCTCTATTCCTAGTAGCTAGTAGTAGATAGAAAAAAATTCATTCAGTATATTTTAAGGGAAATCTGACAAATGTAAAGCACAGATATTGGTTTCTAGATCGTGTCTTAAAAATCATTGACTTTAATAGATTAGTAATGAAAAAATAACCGGACTTCATTTGTATGGAGCGCGCAGCATAAACTATCCTTTTAAACGATGAAAAGAACCAAAAACAACATATTTTTAGATTTTTTAGCACTTACATTGTTGATACACTTTGTCGATAACCTTAATAATCTGTCTTTCAAATTATCTCAAGGTTTTCCTTCCAGAAGAACATGATCTTATATGACACAAAGTATGTCTGCAAACTGGTTGTGGTGGGAAAACCGCCGAGGAAGCCGCAAGCGTATTTTTATTAGAATTGAACTAGAAATCCTGTGTAATTTCCTCATTACGCCGCGTTTAACTCTCAGTTACTAAAAAAGATTGAAAGTCAATCTTCAATTCTTCAGTCTAAGTCTTCGCATTGCGATGCAATTCTTATAATCGAATTTCTTACCTAGAGTCTTTAACAAATTTCCTTGATTGATCCGAAATTGGTTCTTTTAGCATATCCAGAAGATGTGGACAGGTATATAAACTGATGCATCTGCCTTTTTTCCCATCAGGAGTAGTGCAATTATCGTCTGGACAGCATACCTGGAATTGACATTACATGTTGTATAATGAAATTGACAGAGACCAGAGTGTTCTATTTTAGGGTTGAACCTCATCTAGCAGCACCGCATCGCCTTTTTCTGTCGCTCTATCCTTTTCTGTCACTCAGAAACGTCATTTGCTAGAGCAAATAAGATAGACGGAACGCGATCGCGCGTGGCGGCGCTGCGGCGTGTGTTCGCGTTCCGTCTACCTTATTTGCTCTAGCAAATGACGTTCCTGAGTGACAGAAAAGGACGGAGCGACAGAAAAAAGCGATGCGGTGCTGCCAGATGAGGTTCAACCCTCAAAATGACGCCAGCGGCTGCGGCATGATTTGCGCAATAATGCTATATCGCGCCTTTTATTACGCTCGTTCACTCGCAAATAGAAAGAGAGCTAAGACTCGATAGCGCTATATCGCGCTGCCATGTAACGGCCACTTGTCTCTTTTAGCACAGACCTTAAGACAAACAGGTCTTATCGCTCCCGAATTGGCATATACAGCTACAAAAATCAGTGTCTTATCCAAACAGACTCTGTTTGAAATATCTGCGTACATGGAATAAGGCATAAGATGAATAATAGAGACGATGACAGGCGATATGTCATCGTCCATTGCTGACAATTCCTATTCCAAAGCGTGCCACAAAACTTTATCCTTGTCCTTCCTTATCCAGTCACTATCCGCTATCTTTCACAGATCGTCAGTCATGCGAGACGGGGCCATCTTCCTGCCCCTATACTTGGACGCAATATGTCGTCTTCCTTCATTCATCTCTTTTAGCCGTCTTCTCAGTGCTCTCTCCTGTCACATGTCATCTTTCAAACAATCCATCCATCTTTTTATCCATCGTCTCTTCATGCAGCCATCCACATTCATATAAATAAGTGTTAAATTTAACACTCGTCGTATAATTATGACACTCATTTCTCCTATCACATGCCCATATGCACATAGTTGCAATGTAATTAAAGGGTTCGAACCTGGTTCAGTCGACTGCGACTCTTTCAATACTCCAGTATAAAGGTCTAGTTTCCTGTCAAAACAATGTCCTCTAGCTTAATGGGGACTCCGTTACCTTAGGTTCCTTGCCCTGGAATCCACAGGCTGATTTCCTCAGCATATCGATGTCCTCGGTCGTTTTATCTGACCTTCTCACCAATGTCATCAGGGGCTCGCATTGTGTAAGTGGTTTGCAGACACCTTCTGCTCCTTTTGGTGTCGTGCATGCCGAGTCTGAAAAGTATATTAAAGAATAGTGAAATTACCTTGTCATGTAAGAAGAAGACAAATAGATATCCTACCATAAATAAAAACAGCTTCATACAAGCTTGCGGCGGCCAGAACACCTCTACATGCGCATGCCAGGTTAAAAGTAGCCGAAATCGACATGACAAGATGTATGAACCTAGAGGAAGCTAGAGAGGTGGGTCAGAACCGCCCAAAGCGGAGATCCATAGTTTCTGCCTCTCTTGGAGAAAAGCGTGATTTTATGTATGTAAGTATGTATATCTATCATGTGCCACTACGTCAACTACCTTGATTCCAATACATCGCGTATTATTAAACGTGCAATGATACAGTTTATTATTGTAACCATTAGTCACCAGCCACATTGATAATTTTATTACAATATTATGTTACCATAATTTTTTTGTCTGGTATTTTTTATGTTTGCATTTCCTTAAGTTGATTTATTATTAGCTATTTGGGATTTTCCAGCTTTTAAAGCTTAATATTTCTGCTCTCAAACGTTGAAGGAAAATGTCGCGAAGAAAACTGGAGACGCTGATTACGCTGAAGAAGAAATGTGGAGTCGCGTTGTAGGTGTAGGTCTGTTATTTGGTAGTCGCGTATCGGTTGCCTGCTCTCCGACTTACAATGAAGCTCCAATTGTACGGTGGCTCAAGAAAGTTTTTTTTTTCAAAAGCAACCCTCGATGTCGCCAAATCGTTCGTTCGCACGGATTCCCGTCATCGGCATCGTAGCGAGATATATGATATACCAGATTTTAAGTCTAATCATAAGCTTTGAAACACAAGAAGTTTTATTAAAATTGGTCCAGTCGTTTCCACGTGATGCACAAACAAACAAACCAACAGACAGACTGACAAAAAATTAAAAAGAAATTGTGATTTGGAATCAGAGACACCTAAAAACCATATCGTTATGTTTTTTTAGATATCTTAATGAGCAAACACACTTTTGTTACTTTTATAATAGTTTAGACCGAGTTTAGATTAAATAACATTATATTATTATTATAATGCTGTTCCACCAAGCGTGCCCAATGCGAATCAAATTGGTAAACTTCATATATCACAATTTCTTCTTCAGCGTGTGCAGGTTTCCTCACGATGATTTTCTTCAACGTTTGAGAGCAGTCGATATTACGTACATAAGTTAGAAGCACTCATTGGTACATGGCATGTCATGCCGTCCACACACTCTCTCTAAAGGACATCTAGAAACTGATGGTTATGTTTTTATCTACACTAATATTATAAAGAGGAAAGATTTGTACCTATTTTTGTATGTTTGTATGTTTGTAATGAATAGGCTCAAAAAGTACTGGGCCGATTTAAAAAATTCTTTCACCATTAGAAAGCTGCATTCACCCTGAGTAACATAGGCTATATTTATTGCTAGAAAAGATTAGACGTCCACCCGTGCGAAGCCGGGACGGGCCGCTAGTGTGCTATAAAAGTATACTTAATTGCTACGAATAAGAATAACTATGGAAGAATAACTCTAAACAAAAGCAACATAATTTTTGGCACCCTTTGAAAAATGACATTTTGTATGAGTTTTGGCGGCAAGGTGTAGTTTTTTAAGGAACAAATTTCGAACACTGTGTACTTTTTTTGGGGTCACTTTCTTATTCGTAGCTTAATTGATTGAAATAAATAAGTTCCTACTTACGTGCAAAACTAACACATGTTGTCACTAACAATACTGTTAAAATTGACGTCATTTTAATCTATGATCAAAACGCGAACGTCCACCTCGTACGAAGGTGGGATGCGAAATGAGAAGGAATATGACCATTTGCATTCAATATACGTTTCATTTACCTTTTATAAAAGTTGTCCGGGAATCCACGGCGAGATAAGAAACTGATTAAAGAGACAGTTTGTCGTTAATTAACTTTGTGATATGTTTGGAGAGAGTAATGTTTCATGACGTCAAATGGCTTTGAGAAGGGGCTTTCCTATTTTTTACTTCATGGGGATCCGGGATCCTTAGTGCCCGGCACACACTTCACTAGGTTTTATTATTAGTTGTTTTTATAGGTAACTTAATAATCACATCAATTTTGATGCGCCATAATAACGCATAGTACGAACGATATAAACATAACTCTTTTCAAGAACCGAGATCAAGACATACGTTATTTTATTAGAAACACAGGGTGTGTAGGGATAAGGAATAACGAGAGGTTTATTACAAAAAAAAATATACAACGTGTTAATAAATTAGCGCAAAACCTCATACACCCAAACTGATTTATAACAAAATAATTAGATTGAAACAATAATTTCATTATTTTGATAGTTAAAATTTAAAGTTATTAGCATTTTAAGTTTTGAGGCGAAAATGATTTGTTATCATTTCAGCACTGAAAGAAAGCGCTAACGTACTCATGCATACATTTTTATAATCCTGTTTTGGTAGTAAGTAGGGTGAGTGTGTCCGTGCGGTGGGTTGACATCGGGTTCAGAAAATTTGAAATTTTGCAATAAAAATAATTAATATTTTGAAGAAAATTACCTATATTGAAACCATGATAATTCGACTGTGCTCTCGATTCTAAACAAACTACTTTCTTTTCTAGTTTTCCGTTAATTCATTAACACGTATATCAGTGACACTGGATGGGAGGCGTTACAATCTTAAATAAAAAAGACAATGCCCAAAACCAAGCTAAAGATGCGTCATCAATGCGTCATCATAATTAATTTACCAAAAATATTTCGTCTGAATTATGAATCCCTTATAAATGTATTTTTAGCCCTGTGGGAATGGGGGTTTAAAAATAAAATACAATTTATAGTTTTTTTTTTGTAAGGAATAAATGCTTTTGTTTTTATATCCCATCTATTTTTTATATTAAGATTTTTTTAAATATTTCCCATCAAATATTTTATGATTTTCTTGTTATTATGCTTAGTACATCTATGTCAATCTTAACTGACAATTTGGCCAGACGCAAGTTCAGTCTAACTTCCATATAATTTTGGGCATGATCTTTTACCTGTCAAATGCCATAGTGTTCCGTGTTTTTCTCGATTCCCTAATTTTAGGTCCTTTGTTAATAAATTCAAAAATAAGATTATTATATGGAAATTGTTTTGATATTTTAAATTTTATGTTCGTTTATGTACCTCCCGGTGGTACGAGAGATAGAAAACCAGCAGTGGTGTATTCCCCTCTCACTCGCACTTATTTCAGCATAAATGTACTAGCCTCTTTCTTTACAGTGCGAGCCCGTTTGTATGAGGTGTCCATTGTGTTTCGTAAGTTTGTTTGGATGAGTACGGATTAAAAAAACACGATAAAATCAATTGCACATTGTTGTAGTCTTATTTATTAGATAATCTCATATAAAAATGACTTAAGAAACTTAATATCTATCAAAAAATCCCGATTTCAGCGTTTTCCATTTGACATTGATAGGTACATTCCCTTATTTGAGCATTACGTACACATGACATTATGTACACACGGCGACACATCAAGCTACCCAAAACCAAAATAAGCTGGCCGCGCGTCGGCATAGTAATGTATAACGTCGCTCGGCCAGCTTATTTTGGTTTTGGGTAGCTTGATGTGTCGCCGTGTGTACTTACTTATTCAACATTTTTATGGAATAAATTTTGAATTACAAATATCACCAAAAATGTTTATGTCTGTAGCTTAGATAAAACCATAAAAAAGGAAGAAGCGCTAAATGAGCTTTGACATGTTAAATTGTTAGTACATTTAAAACTGTTGTCCACAACACAATCTTGTTGACATTCGAAAGACATTTGTTGACTTTTGAAAGACATTCGTTGACATTCGAAAAAACAATTGTTTACATTAAAAATAGATTTTTTGAATGTCTTAAATAAATTGTTAACATCTTTATTGTCATTTTATTGATATTATAACTAAACTTGTTTGACAGTTGATATACAATAAAGCGTTTTCCTAATTTAAAAAAGTTACAGTTCTTTGTCATTTATTTGGTAGATGGCTTTAGTAGTTGTAATCCTTTGAGTAATAACTTTTAAGTAGGTAGTTGACGTTCGTCTATGAGCACAAATACTAACGCCATCTATTGATTTTCAAAACCAAGTTTGGAAAACGCCGCATTGTTGATCTTTTGCGATACCTTACAACCTAAGGCTTGATCTGACTACGAATCCAAGGGTTATACTCGTAAACTTTAGTGTAGACACCTGGAATGTTTTCCATGCCGCAAGGCGTCGGTCCGAAACTAACAATGCCTAACACTTCGAAGGTACGACCGTTTGCGTACATAAGAGGTCCTCCGGAGTCTCCCTTGCAGGAATCCTTTCCCTTTTCGCCTCCTGCGCACATTTGGCCGTCCCAGAGTGCTATGTTGCGTCTTGGCACGCTGTAGGCTGGCTGACAGGTCTGGAAGAGGCATAAAATGTTGAGATTAGATAAATGGCGAGCGAATTATGTTTTCCTCTCTTATTATTATTAGCCTATTTCGTACCCATACTGCAAGAGCAAAGGCCTATTCCCAAGGAGAATGTATGAGTGTTATGCTTAAAGAATGCTCAATGCGGTTTGATAGACTTTACACAATGAGTTTTTATTACTAAAGAGTCATCACGTCATAAAATAACAAAGCCTAAACATGGCACATGTCTCTAATGTCACCTTTTAATGCATCAGTTATGCCCAGCTGTCATACATTGCCGCTGACATTCCAGTCCTTCCAAATCTTTCAAATGTATTTGGTCACAAAGCAGTAATGTAAAACAACTGGGCATAACTTAGTGGTCCCGTTAATAGCGCACTGATGCGAAGTCCTCACTTTAAGATACCACATTCGCCTCAGAATTTTCAGCATAATTATGGACGTTTCCTCAAGATGTCATCCATTTTGGAGAGTAGTCGGTTAGCAAGTATTGAATGTTAACAATATGCCCACGATTATATTCCCCAAGGGGTCAAGGAAAGAAAGAAGACAGAGCGATTATAAATAAAGCATAATTCAGTATATCAACATTACAGGAAGGGGAAATACATTTCAGCACACATTGTCCCTTATTAATGGATTGTAGTATGAATATACGAGTAGGTACGCCTACAAATTATATGTATGTTTTTTTCACCGGGCTACCGTACTAGTGACAAATTTTTAATGGAAAATCGAGTGGGAGCTTCACGACTGTGAGACGGGCTTTCTCTAAGATGTCATAGCTGCAGAATTTCCCCCTCACCTTTTCGTAAAAAAGTAACAAATGCATACCTGCATAGACACAAAAGGTACGCCGACGTGTTGCTTGATGTTGGTCTTGCCATGGGTGTCATTGACGGCACCCCAGCCCGCGGCGTACAGGGTGAAGTTAACTGGAGGCGACAACGTTATGTCTGCAGTCGGCAGGCATATCGGACGGATAAATTCTGGAATTTAACATGTTTGCATTTAGGTACATTTTTGACTGAACAGGGTTTAACAAATACACTTTCTAGTGGGTCAGAGAAATTTGGAATCGTGAAATTAGCACGTCCATCCATAGGTGTCACTTTGGGAGACAAAATCTAGTTGCTGATTCGTTGTCAACCAAACTATGATATGAAGAGGAATCGGGGTAAAATTTAACATAAACCTTATTACACCTATGCTCTTGTTAAAATCTATACAACGTGTTAATAAATTAGCGCAAAACCTCATACACCCCAACTGATTTATAACAAAATAATTAGATTGCAACAATAATTTAATTATTTTTATAATTAAAATTTAAAGTTATTCGCATTTTAAGTTTTGAGGCAAAAAATGATTTGTTATCATTTCAGCACTGAAAGAAAGCGCTGACGTACTCATGGATACATTTTTATAATCTTGTTTTGGTCGTAAGTAGGGTGAGTGTGCCCGTGCGGTGCGTTGACTTCGGGCTCAGAAAATTTTAAATTTTGCAAAAAAATTATTAAATATTTTGAAAAAAATGACCTATGTTGAAACCATGATAATTCGATTCAGCTCTCGATTCTAAACAGACTACTTTCTAGTTTTGCGTTAATTCATTAACACGTTGTATATTATTTGATCGAAGTATGGACAATTGCACAATAAAGATTTACTAGTTCCAATCCTAAGGGTCTGTTTCACTACTTCTGGATAAGTTCTTAATAGCTTATCTGACAGAACCTTTGTCATATTTTGTATGAAAGATATGTCAGACTATTATGAACTATTACTATTATGGCTATTAGGAACTTATTCAGAGGCCCTATAGTCTGTCCAACATAGGATGGTGATTTTGACAGATCGTTTTAGAGCGATTATTTTACCTTCTGAAATGTTTGAGCCGTAAATCGTTTCAAATCGGGTCAAAAAAATTTTTAGTGTATTATAAAGCTTTGACGGTTCAAACAGCTTTAAAAGTGAAATGAAATTTCGAAAACCGCCTGTCAAAATCACCATGCTATCTTGGACGAACTTTAGACTTGTTTTCTTGTTGTGTCGGTTAAAAACAGCTTTTCAGAAACGTAATAGATTATTATAAAGATTGGTAGTTAGGTAGGTAGGTATATTAAAGAGAACAAAAACTCATTCCCTGTATCTCTCTCTCATTCCCTCTCTCACTCTCATTATATTGTTTATTTTGTTCAGATTTACTTTACTATCTAATTTTACCTGTGAAAGGAGCCAATTGTGTCAACCGCAGCAGTGCAATGTCGTGTCTCCTCAAATGATGACTCGGATTGTATTGTGGATGGGGGATCACCTTCTCGATGGGTATGACTGTTACTCCTTGGGTACAATCTATGCCGCCTCCTGAAGTCTCCGTACAGTCCTCAGCTTTAGGATCGTTGTCGGTGTCATATTCTCCGAGGCGGACGTTGGTACTGGAAAAGTAAGGGAAATTAATTTAGCTCAACTGCTTTAAGTACTTCTTCTTTTCGTGACAGTTTGAGTTATATCGCAAGACAACCACTCATACTGTGGAAGAATTAGCCATTCATCAGTGGTAGTATCAAGGCTGACTGCCCAGGCCAGGGTGCGCCAGATGAACTTCATGTTTCGTCACTCGGGGAGGCTCTTACTACTATGTTCAGTGTTGGTGAATTCGAGATAATTTGTTCTGAATGATGTGTTAATTATCGGTATCCCATAAAACGTTTTCCATGATCTGCGTCGTGTGGGGAATTCAAAAACAAAATTTGAATTCTGATAACCGTCGTTTTAAGAAATTGTTTGCCTCTTCTTTCAGCTTCAAGAGCTTGACTAAATTGCCGGTTCCCAAATAATTATGAAGGATGTATTATCGGAGCAGATCGTATCGCAACGTGGGTAAGCCCCCTACAAAGTGGGCCGACGACCCGGCGAAGATGGCTGGAACACGTTGGATGAGGGCAGTGCAGGTCCGGTCCGAACCGGTTGTTGTGGCGATCCTTGGGGGAGGCCTATGTCGACGTCCATCGGGCGAGATGATGATCAGCCATTTGTTTTGTAACCATTATGACGAGAACCCCAGAAAAGTGACATCAAAAGTAGAGAATTCAGATTCAACTTACGGAGTACCAGAATCCAAAACTGGACCGACTACGCAATGGCCCGCAGTCAGAACATATTTGCCACTGATGAGGACCGCTCCACAAAGCAGCTTGATTTTGTCGTCCCTTCTCTTGACGTACTCTATGATCGCTAACCACGGGTATTGGTCGACTGCTGTTGCGTCTCCACCTGTAATATAGAGGGCATATTTCATTAATCAGTGAAGCTGTAGCTAAGAAAACTATGCACAATATAGAACTGTGTCATGCTTCGGTATCATCGATCTTGACGATGACGCAAAAGTCGAGATCCGACGTTGAACTAAGGTGTAAGTCTGGGACTGTATTGCTCGCTTGAATTGCCGGTGGAACGGACACGTAGCTAGATGAAGTGATGGCGTATGGAGGCTTTATTAGAGTGGTCGCTGAGATTAGGTGGATAACGAGTGGTCGTTTGGGGACAAGGTGGGTTGTTGACATTCAGAGAATCGTCGGTAATGCCATTGGCGTAAGACAGAAAAGGATGGTAGAATTGAGAGGAGGCTTTATGTCGTTAAGTGATGAAGAATGAAGAAGAGCACCAGCCATTCAGCAGTCAGTCAGTCAGCTGAGCAATTTTGAAAGGTCCATGTGGCACGGATGGATCATGCCGAAGGTTTGTTTAACACATTCAATGCTGAGTTTGAAAATGGCTCTTTTCTCAATGGGAAATTTCATGCTACGCGTGGTTTGTGAGCGTAGGCGATGACGGAACGATATATCGTCCCGATATCGCCGCGTTGTTTCCGACATCAATCAGCTTCGCATAATGTCAAAGCGTCTAAGCTGTTACTGACTTAATGAAAAGAGGTGCTTACCGTAGATTTTATCACCAGAAGTAACGTCGAGGCCACAGCACTTCGACTTAGGATCTGGTGGTGCTGCAGATGGCTGGCATTTTCCTTTTTTACCGGGTTTTGGCGTAGTCGCTTCGGACCCGCAACAAACGCTGTATTTATCAGGCCCCTCACATCTGCAAATGTATTGAAACTGGTTTTTAAGATCGTTTAGTTTTTTGGTTTTATTTTGTGTAAAAACCTGTGTGAATGTCGAACATTAATACAGGTTTTTTTCTAGATTGAAGATTATGCTTTGGAAGTATTTTTATTCTAGTTTTGCTAAAATGTTTTGATTAATTCGTGTTTTGGTAGTACATATTGTGTGGATTAATAATGGATGGAAACTGCCTGCTTACTTCAATTTAGTCTCTCGCTCTCTCAATGTTCAACAAAACTGTGGGCAAAGAGATGGAGACCATACTGCCTTGTCAGATTTCCGATTTTTAATGCAAAATGATTCGTAAATAATTAAATATTACAATAAAATAAGGAACAACATTTTGAGAGTTCGTTACATTGATACAGCTCTTTTTTTGTTCTTTATTGTTTTATATGGAGGCTTCCAACCCTGAGGTTATGTCAGTTCCGCAGCCGACACGTCGCCGCAAACGTTGTCATTCGGGCCGAGCCGGGCGGCTACCGTTCCGCAGCTGTTCCGCAGCCGAGCCGAACTCTGCATTCGTGTCACCTGGCATATTTTACAACTACTGCCGGACCGCAGCCGGCCCGCAGCCGGCCTGCAGCTGCACTCTTTGTGGCCCAGCCTTTAAGGTTACAAAGCTTGAACTAACCTAGAGTTTTGAACAAAATTGACGGTTTCCTGAGGGACCGGTTTCGTGTTCAGCATGCTAGTGATTTCTGGGCAGGAGTACAAGCTGACGCATGTCCCTTGCCGGGCGTCAGGGGTGAAGCAAGTGCTATCGCTCCCTGGACAGCATACCTGCCAAGTTAATTCATATACATTTATATAACCTCACCTTCATTATTCATGTTCTCTAAAGTACAGGTTGCAAACTAAAATGCGTTACAATATTTTAGGGGTTAAGGGGAAAAAAAATATGGAACAGCAAATTTTTTTCCATGATTTCAACGTTGCCGTTGGTCACAGTCATAGCGAAAAATTTTCGGGCCTAAAATATGTAGGTACTTAATGCATTAAAGTTTACACCGCAGGTACCAGATTGCATACACATTTCACTACAGGCTTCCTCTCACGAATAAGAGAAAGAGAGAGTGCATCAAACTCCGCCACGCCGCCGACACTTTCTGCATTTTGTAATATCTTTCGTCTTTAAGGGTAGTAATAATAATAAATGTCTCACCAAAGGGGTTTGTCCACTGAAGCCACACTGAGATTTCTTCAGTTCTTCCAGATCTTTAGGCGTTTTGTTCTGTTTATTCAGGATTGCCATTAGAGGCTGACAGTCGTATACTGATATGCAAGATCCACTGCCACCGCTGGGTGTTGAGCATGTTGATGATTCTGGAATAGGAACAATAATTTCTAAGTATACAGTTTTTCTAAGAGCGTGGCGCGTCGCGGAGGTTTGGAAACTCAATCTTGAGGTCCTGTTTTAAATCCCCACGGACGATAAGACACCACCAATTTGTTTTTTTCTAACGTATGTACGTAATACCGACTGCTCTCAAACGGCGAAGGAAAACATTGTGAGGGAACCTGCATACGCTGAAGAAGAAAACCCGATGCGTATGTGAAGTCTACCAATCTGCATTGGGCACGCGTGGTGGAATAACGCCCATAAATCCATGAGGGTAGGCCTGTGTCCTACAGTGGGACGTATGCAGGCTTATTATGATGATGCTTTATACCGATTGACATCCACCCACTGCTGGGCATAAGTCTCCTTTTTTTCGTCATTCTTTACGGTCCTGTGCTAATCAGATTTTTGTTCGACTAACTTTTGTCGTTCGAATATGTTATTGGTCGTTCAAGTTTTGCTGGGGTTTTAGTAAGGCTATGGAAAGGAACTTTTTGAGTCTATTCTGTATCCTACCTTATAGCACTATTCAAATACGTAATACTGTAGGTGTTCAATAACAAAATTAAAAGAAAAACCAAAAAAATCATGCTTGGAGTTAAAGTGAATGGTGTTTGGTTTATTTATTGGAAAATATGCACTATACAAGGTGCAAAATTAAATACGTTACAAAGCAGGGAAGTTTCTGAACAACTTTCACTATGTAGCCAACATCGAAATCGCAAAAAATCTGCGGTTTCATACTTTATGCATTTAATTTTGCACTCTGTATCTGCAACTGCTGGCATTTTTAATTGCCATAACCAATTTCCACAGTGCATGGCATTTCATAATCCTTAATTACCCCTATGCTTGGAATCTAAATCGACAACTAATTAAGGCATATGGATTCTGAAGGCATAGTGGAAAGCTGATGCAAGTGTTTTGCCATGCAAACCAAGAATTGAAACTAAAGTCAAACCGTATACATAAGGCATAGATCTCTCAGATTATTTGCTTACCCTCAAGAGACGAAGCTACCGATCCTCTAAGCAAGGAGAAGCTGCCCGGGAATACAATGTCGTCAGCACCAACTACGAGCAAGTGTGACAGCGGTGGTAGAAGATCACAAGAAGTAGCATATGAATCAATATACAGCCGTATGGCACTTGTTTTTAAGCTTTGAATTCGATTGCCCCATTTTTCGTAAAGGAAAGATTGCCCCATTGTTCGTCCGAAGAGGATAGGTGGAGTTGCTAGCTTAACTATGATTTATCCTGGCGAGTATGGCAGCGCGACAAATCAAAGTTGCGCATAAGGTGCATGTTAAAATAATATCCTATGATCAACGCTGCAGCTGATCGTTCATTTGATACAGACCTTTGAACGGCTATAACTCCTAAACGGACTGGAGTTATGCAGGCAGACCTGGTCCATCCCCATCACAGAGATGCTCTATACCATGGTACTATAATATACTGCGCCTGGTATTCTCTTCCGATCACGTGACTGACCACGTGACTGACACAAGCCTACGTCATCATACCCTTTTACCATGTTTAGCGGCCATTTTTTTGTGAAGTAGGCTTGTGTCACTCTGGGAATAGAAGACCTTGTTTTTTTAGACTATGCTCTATACCCTATGAATACTGAATCAGCCTTGCAGCTGATGGTTACCAAAATTCCTCATATCTCTTATCCTATTATTTCTCTTGAGATATTGCCGAGGGCGCCCGAGCGCGCTGCATACACGAAGTTTAGTTCTATTTTCAATAATTAAATTAAGTTTATTTACCAATTGAAGACAATAACATTTTTGAAGACTATCTTTTTAATCTCTGTGTCTGCACTTTGTGCGATAATAGAACTTGTTAATGAAGTTAGTTGTTAGCAATATTCTTTTCTCAAACATGCTTGGAAATGTGAGCATTATTTTGACAACCTTCTTCGAGATAAATCGAAATTGCTGTACTGGCCAAATACATGCGCGCAGCGGCCGGCAATGTTTGTATGAAAATCCATATCTGTCGTGTTTAGCGACCAAATAAATTACATAGTAAACTCATATCTGTCGTGTAATTTAAAAATGGAACGATCTTTTTCTCCGAAACATGGCGACCAAGGAGGTAACTCATCAAAGGTTTTATTTAAATTTCGAACGGGCTTGCAAATAGAAAGCTGTTTATTGAAAAAAAAAAAACAAATTGTTGTTCGTTGTTCGTCATTGATTTTGAAAAGAGTTTTAATTTCCGCGAATTATTTGAGAAAATTTACTGTTTTAATTTCCGCGCATTTTTTGAGAAAAGTACTATACAAGCCTTGGCCACAACTAGGCATTGATGGACTTACGTATGTGTGCCTCGGCTTCGCCTCGGCCCACATTTACACGTTCGTCCATCAATGCCTCTGTTGCCGGCCGCTGCAGTAATGTACTATTAACTATTTCCTTGCGGTGTTGCGGTAGTATTTCCCCTCTGCCACGGTATAAGAACAATTGATCATGTGCATTTACATTAAATTTTATTTATTTCATATATTTTAGAGAAAATAAAGTCGAGATGCTGAAGATCATTGCTATATTTTTTTATTAATTTGTATGTCCTTCAACTTCAAATAATGAGAAGATTGCTTCTAAAAACCAGCAAAATATGGCCCTGCCCAGCGTTTGAGAAGGTAGCAAATTCATCGTCTTTTTCCAATGACCAAGTGCATTTTGTTCATTGTGCTTTGACTGTGCTAAAACAAATAAAATAATACCTTTGGCAAAGTGATCTTTATCGCGATACCTCAAACGACTCAAAATGTATTGTCTCGCGCCGTATTTCACCCAGTTTTGGATTCTGCAAGCTGTTGTCAATAAGGACGTTATTCTTTTGTTGGTCATAAAATAAAATAAAATTACCAATGTACTTGATTTTGATGATTTTTTTACAATTTTCTTGTGCTGCCAGCACTAAATTAAATTAATTATACACTAAGGGCCGGTATTTCAATCGAAACTTATCCTAGCTTAAGTTGAGAATCGATTTAAGTTGCACTTAAGTGTATTTCATAATAGTCATAAGGTTAAGTTACACTTAAAGTCTGCCTTAAGTAGCGCTTTGCTGAGTGAAGGATTTCTTCCACTTAAGCCCCAGAATAACGGAAATCTTGGTGTACAGTATTGCCACAAATAATAATCAGCAGTGTATGGTATGATATAAAACATTATTTTATAGAAAGTATATTTTTAAAAGTGCGATATGATTTAAATTTATGTGATAATACATGTTTATTTATTAAATTTGTGAATGTGAACATTTTAAAAATATACTTGCTCACGCGAATAATAAAATTTTAAAAGATATTGCTGTACGTAGTAAATAATGTATGTACTCTCTGGCAACATTTTGGCCTTTAGCGCAGTTTTGTTTTGTTGTTGTCCTAGGAGTGAAGAAAGTGTTCTGTGTTGTGAATTGTGATTTTCTTTGGTGGTGCAGTCCGGTTTTGAATATTTTATCAATGTTATGTTTATATTTTACGTTAACCTAGGATCTACGGTTAATTCTACGATTCTGGTAAGTAGCCCCTACCTACCTATAAAATAACACCACATGTTCTTTTCTCTCCTATGTTATAGGGATATAGGTAATACCTTTCAATGCTCTTTTTTGTGCTATGCTATGAGGCTAATATGAGCATGATTTGACATAGGAACATAGGTTACACAGGTACCTAGTAAAATATAAATACCGGATGCTATTTTCTCTCTAATTTCATAGAGATATGACCCAGTAAAAAAGCAAGAATCCTTCAATCCTTTCTTTTCCAAAATCGATCAATAATAATTATTGTGTTAAATGTATTCTTTATTTATTTCAGATCATTTCATCTTTATTGATAAGAGGTCATGAAATTTTAGCGGTATGGAAATTAAGAAACTAATGGATATCGTTATTATAGCAAAAGCCACATAGAAAATAAAAAAGTGATGCGACGATTTTGACCTTTGTGACATCACTTATGAGTTTTGTGATACACTTTTTGTATTTTGTATTGTACTTTAGTATTCAATTGTATTAATAAAAAATATGACTTCTAAAAATTTTATTTTATTTACAGGTAATAAATAAATAACCTATTATATAACTATTTTATTTACTGAAATACTAGAACGATTTGATACAAAATGCATAGAACATTTTTTATACAAATTGCATATTGTTTTGACCGTAACGTGACTCATGTCAAATCTGTACGTCAGAATGACATTCGTCAGTCATGCCACGGATTACATGAAGAAAGTTGGCGCTAGTGTCTATGTAATGTCACGACAGCGTGAACGGCAAGAACAGTGAACTACTGTTTTAGTTTTATGATGTTGTCATCTTGTCCCTAATCCAGGATTAAAATAAGGAGGACCTTAAATAAATTGAAATACACTTCTGCTTCTCAAATCTAACACTTAGCTTAAAGATGGCACCTAACTTAATGTAGGATTAAGTAGCTATTGAAATACCGGCCCTTAGTCCCAAAACAAAGGTTCGAAAGTATAATTATCAGTGCCGAATTAACCATAGAGGCAAAGTAGGCACGGGCCTATGGGCCCAGCGCCGCCTAGGGGCCCCGCGGCCTGAGAGAAAAATAAGTAAAAACTCGAAGATTTAACTCATCCCAAAATTTAATCGAATTATTAAAAAGTCTGTGAAAGTCATTAAAAAAGGTATTGAAAATATATTTATTGGATATAATAATTTGATTACTGCAAGAAGTCTGTTTTAAAGCCGAAAATAAAACAACAAAAATTATTGTTCGCTCGATGCTTTCGTCTCATACACAAATCAAGTCCATTTTGATATGAGCTCTAGGTAGGTGCAATAAACATAATATGTAGGAAAATAATGTAATCGAGTTATTATATCCTGTTTAATATACCGAGAGCTATTATTGCTCGCTCGATGCTTTCGTCTCATACAAAAATCAAGTCCATTTTGATATGAGCTCTAGGTAGGTGCAATAAACATAATATGTGGGAAAATAATGAGCTGACCTAGTCGTATTGCAGTAAAATCTCGAGTTCGCTTCGCTCGGTCCTTGATTCAGAATTCAAATCGCATTGCGCAACGACTTATAATATTGCAGTAAAATCTCGAGCTCTAGATCGCTCTACATTTTAGTGGATTATGTTATCTTGTAGTTATGTTACTGCGACCACCTAGCCTGTATCTGGCCCCCGGACACAGAGACAAATCCATCCCACGGCCCACGGGGATAGGGGCCCCGAGGCTTGAAGTGCCTAGGGGCCTCTATATGGCTTAATCCGGCCCTGATAATTATCATTGATAAAGTATACG
Source organism: Agonopterix subpropinquella (assembly GCA_922987775.1). Lineage (NCBI taxonomy): Eukaryota > Metazoa > Arthropoda > Insecta > Lepidoptera > Depressariidae > Agonopterix > Agonopterix subpropinquella. The sequence continues at coordinate 3,282,086 of OV277714.1, forward strand.
TTGCTAAATGTCTTTATAATTATAAAACTTGCTCTTGTTTTTCTCTATTATTCTGAAGACTAGAGATGCTGTTTGGTCTGCATTAAAACTAAAATAAATGTTATATATTTTTTGTCAAAAATGTAAGGGACAAAACTATGAATCAGCTGGATAGTTATCATTATATTGATAATTAAAAAAAAATGAGTGTGCGCTAAAATTACTGCTAAATGAATGGAGGAAGATGACTTATTGCGCCGATCCCCAATAATGAATAAATAATAAATAAATGTTTCTTTCTTTCTTCTCATGGGATACGGACAGGAAGATTTCAAGCCGGAAACAGGAGATAGGCCAAAAAATGTTTATTCTGTTATTGATATGATAAATGGTATATAACCAGGGTGGAACTTTTGATTTGTTTGAACTGATTGGTTTGTAGATAATCTAAGGCGATTTTAAAATAAAATTCAATTTCTCCATTCTGTGTCTACATTGGAGACTTACATCTCGACGGCTAACCATGGCTCCAAGTCCTATTACATGACAATTACTTAAGTACAATATAATATTTTTTCCTTAATTGCATGCAAGCACCTGACTCATTCAAATTAATGGCTTCTGTTTTATCTGTCTAATGTGATCATTTGTTGTTTGCTCTGGGCTACTAATTAAGCCTGTTTTAAGTTATTATTATGTCTGATTCGTCTTGTGGTATTTTGTTATTTCTATTGTTTTCCTGTGCGTATTGTCCGAGATAATAATGTATGCGCTATTTTTGGGTTTTTTACAGCTGCTAAATAATACCGCAGTGATCAACAAATCCTTGATCCTTTTAGCTACTTTTGTACCTAATGAGATTATTATTTATTTGGCACAGAGCTATGGCAAGCGAAGTCCAAACAAATAGCTTGTGCCACATGAATAAATACCCTGCAGAGAGAAAGCTTCGACACAATTGCGCTAGTGGACCATTTATGGGAGACATTGGCCGAGCGTGTCACGTGATCATTTTGTCTGCTCCTGGCCCCTCAGAGACAATGCTTTCAGAAGCTCACAAAATGATCACGTGACACGCTCGCCCAATGTCTCCCATAGACTGTCCACTAGCGCGATTGTGTCGCAGCTTTCTCTCTGTGGGGTATTAACTCATGTGCTGACACTGCAGGCGTTTAGGTACTGATTGATTTTGAAAAACGTTTTATTTTGCAAACGTTAGGTACAGTACAGAATACAATTGACACTTATTTGTTAGTTCATCTGATCTGGGGCCTAAGGCCTATTCCATAAACATGTTTTTTTTTTAATTTACAATAACAATTCAGGGTAAATTGCTGGTTACTTACGGAGTTATTGTGTCCTAACATTCTCAGTAATGTATCTCAATTTTTTATTGTAAATTACAATTGTCATGTTTATGAAATAGGCCTCTGATACATTGATATACAGGGTGAAATTGATATCATTGGCATCCTTTTAAACTAAGGGTCTACCCATCAAACTGAACAACTTTTAGTATTGGAGCAAACCAATCGGAGCAACTAAAAAATCTGCTGTTCCATACTAAACTGCGCCCGTCGCCGCTGTCTACACGACTCAAATGTATGCAACAGCTGATTTTTTTTTCGCTTCGATCGGTTTGCTCCCATAGTAAAAGTTGTTCAGTTTGATGGGTAGACTTAGATGGTTAGTTTAAAAGGATGCCAATGATATCAATTTCACCCTGTAGATAGTACGTATTCCCTGATATCGTGCTCGCGAATTTTATCGATACCACTTTGAAAGTTGGTGAAGCTATAGATTTAGAGGGCAGATTTAACCTCTAAAGTTCGACGAGACGTTTCAAATAAACAGCTTGTATAAAAAGTAATCGAAATGAATGATATCTGCATGATTAATTTATTACTACCAAATAAAAACATGTTTTGTATTTTATCAATGCTATTATTCATTTAACATTAATCAAAAACTTTTGCTTTTTTTATTGATAACTTCATTTTATTTACAATCCGTTTAAAGAGAAACAGGAAACGATCTTATTTATTAAATGGTAATATAATGTTTTAGATAAATTTATTTTAATTGATTTTCTAATTAAAACTATCCTAATCGATGCATTTAATCATCTTTGCTGGTTATTCTAATAGGTTATGTCATTTCGTAGTTGATTGTTGATATTATCAGTCAATTATTATATTATCAATTAATTATAATTTATCTAATAGAACCGTTCGTGTTATTTGTTCCACTTTATGTTGTAAGACATAGAAATCAAAATGCAGCTGCGATCGAACTCATTTAAGTTCAAAGCTCATAAAGTTATAATTGGCATTATTGTTCCTGATATTAGGTACTAATACATTGACACATCAATAAGTATACAGGGTGTAACAAAACCTGAGTTATTTTCATTATGGTATGGAGCCAACATCGAAAAAAATAAAAACATCAGCTGTTTCATACTATACTGCAGGACCAACTCAACTCAAATGTATGGGACAGTATTTTTTATATATTTTTCGATGATGATGTTGACTCTGGTTCCCTGTTCCGTCAAATTCAGGACGACTAGGGACTTGGGCCCCATTTCATAAACATGACAATAGTAATTTACAATTACAATTCAGTATACATGACTTCATGGGTCTAAGCGAAAACAGTTGTCATGTTTATGAAATAGGCCCCAGGGCCCCATATAATAAACATGACAATTGTAATTTACAATGACAATTCAGTGTGAAAGTCAAAGTCAAATCACTTTATGATGGTTTCTTATGATGGGGTATTCATTTGAATAAAGCGTCTCTGTGATCCGCATAGGGCAAGCAACATAACAAAAAAAAAAGTCTATCTATAACGTCACGCCTCTTTCCCAGTGGGGTAGGCAGAGACCAGGGCGCGCCACTTACTACGATCCTTACATACCTCTTTTGCCTCATGCACATCCATACATCTCTTCATACATGCCCGTCGGTTTCGAGTACTCCGCAAAAAAAGGTGGCACTAGGAATTTAATCACAATTAGAACAGTGGCCAATAATGACTTAAGTTAGATTATAAATTTAATACAACATAGGTACTACACCAACTTGTGATCATTGTTGATGCTACCAAGAATCTGTTGAAATTTTCATGAAAATGTAAAATCAAGCAAATAAATTAATAGTGTTCTGTCATTGTAAATTAAAATTGTAATTGTAAATTACAATTGTCTTGTCTATTAAATGGGTCACGGAGAGTGCATCTGTCACAGCATTAAGATATCGCCTGTTAACAACACTTAACAATATCCTGTTTACCTGTTTTTGTCAATAAGAGGAAACCGGTTATCAAATCATCGTCATCATTTAGATTTTTTACTGTAATGGGATGTACTGGATAACAGAATAATGGTCGAATGCAACCTTTACTAGATTTTCAGTTTTTTCTGGGAAATCTCAGAATACACTGACGAATTTTTTGTTAAGAGTAGAGGTAGGGCAGTGGGCATAACCTTTTAATAAGTGTCGCCCCTGACATTTGAGCAACAAAGGACATCCGGCACATAATACCAAAAAATGTATAACCGTCCTTCTATTTTTATTATGGACTATGGAACACTTGAAACTAACTGCAGGCATTAGTTTATTTTATAATGATTTATTAGTTTTTATCATTTTTATATAAAAAAAAACATTCACTAAAGATCACCTCCTACTAAACAACATTGACAGCCATTTTGGTGTTGTTGCTTTTTTTCTAATTTATTAATAATAAATGAGTAAATAACTCGTTAAATAAAAATAAATGATACTATCTGAGTCGTTTTTATAAAATCCCATAATTTATTATACATTTGACTTCAGTTAAAACTTCTATACACTTTAAGGTATTTTTTCAAGGGAGAGCAGCGGTTGTCCTTATAATCGCTATTTATTATCATTGTCAGCCAAATCAGGATAAATAAATGCATCAATCCATGGTCAGATCTTAACAATTTTGTTAATTTTCCTTATTTAAAATGTAGTTTGTTGAACTCGACTTTATGATGACTTGAAGCAAGTGGGTTTGTTTTTTTTTTGTTATTAGGTATTTAATAATAAACAAAAAACACTAATCAAAACCTACGATTTAGTTTGATTTTGAATAAGGAAAATCAAATTCAGGTAAGTTCGGAGGATGTTGATGCAGTCGTGTTTATTATTTATTTGGGGGGCTTAAAAACAGTTGTTCCATACATTTTAGTCGAGTCGGTACTGCAGTTTTGTATGGAACATCAGATTTTATTTTCGCGATTTTCGTGTACTCATCTAGGCAGACAAGTATTTGCACCAGCACGGCTAGCATGCCACCCACGCCAAAGCGTTTAAACGAGAAAAACGTCATGCGCGCTCTCTCCATATACGTAAAATATTAAGGAAGGAGGCACATCTCGATTTTTATCGTTTTCTCGGGGGTGGCATGCTAGGCCTACCGATGAGATAAAAACACATCTCAATCGGGAAGTGTCAGACCCTGTATTACGGGTATTACTCGTATTTATTCTGTGCATGTATTGTATTGTATGTCTGGGTTTTGTTTATGATACTGATGTTTGGATGTTTGTTTATCAACTATGCATAAAAAGGTTAATGTGTTATTAATAGAAGATTATTAAGCGTGTTTTTGTTCTGTGACGAAGTATGTTTTGATCATTTTAATCATCATTTATGCATGCCAAGCACGAAAAAATTAATAAAAGAGAAAACGTTCATGCTCGCTTGCTTCACATACCTACGCAAAGAAACAAAGACCGAGGCACGTCTAGATTTTTGTCGTTTTCTCGGGGGTGGCATGCTAGGCTGATCTCTGGTCCAGACACAATAGATTTTTTATTGTGTCCGGAATTGCAACAGAATAGAGTGGCATATGATACCTATAGTTTGTCAAATTTTGCTTGACTCTTATGTTATGACAGCAGGACGGAGCGATACGTCAGAAATAAGAGCGACAGAGAGTAATTTTAATAAAAATGTAGGTACGTATGTGATATACGTCTCTCGCATCAAGCTAATAGTACCTATTTGATAAAACAATAAACTCTGTAACTCAGCTTTTAATTCATTTACCAAATTTTATTGAATAATCTAATAACTGCTTATTACTTTGTGAATGAACATTTCGCTTGACTTAAATAAGCAGGTATCATAATATTGGACCAGAATTACCTATATTATAGGATAATCTAATCAATTCTTATTGCTTTCACTTGACTAATATAAGTATCTTCATATTGGACCAGAATTAAGTAAGAAAATATTCATACAAATCGGTCAAGATATGTCGAAGTTATCGTGTAACATCGTACATAAAAAAGGGACATACAGACGAATTGAGAATCTCTTCCTTTGTTTGAAGTCAGTTAATAAATGTGCATGCGATGTTATGTTCAGGTTAAGAATTAGAAGACACAACACTTTGCTTATCTCTGTCATCTGAAGACGATTCGAATCAGAATGGGAAAAAAATAATACCCAAGCAATGATTATCAACCAAGGTCACAAAACACTAGCACAAACGAATTGGATATTTAAAACCGGGAAAAGAAACTTACGTCCTTGCACGTAGCACAAATATGAGGTAACAATCGCGGATATCAGCATAAAAGGAGCCATATTGGTTTAGTTAACAAATCACAACATTATATTTTCAATTTGGTTTCTGCGTGCGTCCGCGCAGATCGAGCGCTGTAGACTATGTGTAGTTGTGATGCTAAAAAACTTGTGTGAAGACTCTGACTGACGAGTTGATTGGACGAACCGGTAATGGTTGGAGCTTCACTTGCTTCTCTGAATATTTTATTGATACTATTATAAAATTGTTAAAGAGCTTGTTGTCTGTTCATTGAATAACAAAGAAAACTATTAGGGTTAAACCTAATGAGACTACTCCGAACCGAGACAATGAGTTTTCATTTAAAAAAAAATAGTAGGTGATACTGGATGGATAGCATCACAATCTCGAAAATTTTGCGGTCAGATCGAGAATGTTTCGTATTTTTCTCGATTTCTCAATTTTAGTGAGCAATTGACGAAAATTTCGTCGTTACATAAAAACCACGTCAGAGGCCGTAAGGCGGTCTGAAAAAACTCTGACACCAGGGCTCTGCCCACACGATAAGAAGAAGTGAGCAATTTTTTAATTTATAAAATGTATTATGATTGCAACCTATGAAAGACGTTTTGATCAAGTTTTAATACTTTGAATTGGTCCGGTCTTTGTGCAGTCAATGTCCGTCTTTGTACAAAACAAATATTTTCGGTGTTATTGTGTATTTATTGGTAGTTAAAAGTTTATCCATTGGCAACACAGAGCTGTCCAGATGATGAATGGATGATGATGGTGCCATCATCATCCATTCATCATCTGGTTTGTGCAAACCATGGACAAACAGCCCTTATTTACCTTCAATGTGCTAGGTATTTTTCTAATGATAATATGATAGAGTCTACCCATCAAACTGAACAACTTTTACTATGGGAGCAAACCGATTGGAGCAAAAAAAATCTGCTGTTGCATACATTTAAGTCAAGTAGGAGGCATTGCCGAGTGCACTTAGTATGGAACAGCAGATTTTTTTGTTGCTCCGATCGGTTTGCTCCCATAGTAAAAGTTGTTCAGTTTGATGCGTAGACTCTTAGTTTAAAAGGATGCTAATGTACTGGTTTTGCGTTTTACTAGTCTTGGAAAAAGCGTCATTTTTTTGAGGATTCTGATTCAAATAGCTCGCTGGCTGTATTTTTCATACAAAAAGCGAAATCGTTTTTAGGTAAGTAACATCGGTATTTTATTCATTTTTCAATATGTGGGTTAGTTAGTATTGACTTTTACACTACACATTTTAAAGCTAAATTTCGATAAAGAGCGATGATAGCCCTTACGGAAGAGAGCTAGCGCCTCAATCCTGAGGCCGCGGTTCGATTCCTGGCCTGTACCACTAAGTTCTTCGGAATTTATGTACGGTTGTATTTGTTGTAGATACTGTCTATACTAATCTCTTGTTGTGTAGACTCTTTATAAGTTATTTTCTTCTTTATGCATTTAATCATATTGACATATTCTTATTCCTTTTTTAAAGTTGATTATGTGCTTAGTTACCTTACTTCAATATAAACACTTGTGTCAGCAACATCTTTGTTTCACTAATTTATACAATTGTCTCTACATCCTCAACGTCTTCGACTCAATAATACAACACGTTATCAGCACGAAACGAGAAGATTGTTCATGTAAAGTTTAAATTGAATATTTTTAGTGAATTGTTCATGTGACTGATAGAAACAACATTTTTTCTTTGAAATGTCACTTTCACATGAATCTGAAGAAGAGTCAAGTGTTAGTAAGTCAACTTCCTCTTCGTCAATACCATCCTTTTGCCTGAGGACTTATGGGAAACAGTAAGTGGTTATCCTAAAGATGATACCACCCCCGCCTCGATATCCTACTTGGAAGTTTAAGATGCGTAATTACCTTTTTGCGAGGACTTATGGGAAATAGTAAGTGGTTATCCTAAAGATGATACCACCCCCGCCTCGACCAAGGTACGTAACGATGCAAAGCGTGACCAAAATATGCTTAACAGTAGACGGTGCAGCTATTACTCACGTCAGATGTGCGAAAAACTGCAGCCGAAGCGTGGAAATCTTTGCAGAGAGCTTTCGAGGATAAAGGTATGGGACGAAGACTAACCTTAGAGCGAAGATTGTACAGATTGAACTTGTCAGACTTTGATAACATGGAAATGTGCATCATGTTGTGGAGTTGGTACACCAGAGAATGTTGTCAACAGTATTGGTGAAGTTCCTTTTGTTCCGGATTTAAAAACCAACTTGTTATCTGTACAAAAGGCTGTTAATAAGGTTTTTTGTATGTTTTTTGTTTGTGTCCTTGTTAACCACAACATCGATTAAGGGCGGCTGTTGTAGATACTGTCTATACTAATCTCTTGTTGTGTAGACTCTTTATAAGTTATTTTCTTCTTTATGCATTTAATCATATTGACATATTCTTATTCCTTTTTTAAAGTTGATTATGTGCTTAGTTACCTTACTTCAATATAAACACTTGTGTCAGCAACATCTTTGTTTCACTAATTTATACAATTGTCTCTACATCCTCAACGACTTCGACTCAATAATACAACAGTATTTATCATTTACTAGCTCGGCGGTGAAGGAAAACATCGTGAGGAAACCTGCACTCCCGAGAATGAAAAGAAAATACCATAAGTTCGGAGGTATGCGTAAATATGGGTGAGCTTGGGGCGAACACAAAAGGACCAGTGCTGGTCTCCGTGTTACAACGACCCTTGCTTGCAATAGCCCAACCACAAATAATCAACGTCGATATTTTATTCATTTTTCAATATGTGGGTTAGTTAGTATTGACTTTTACACTACACATTTTAAAGCTAAATTTCGCACTCGGACCAAATTTCAGTAGGCCAGTTGTGACCCAAGCCCGAGCATCTCATGAAAATTGTAGGTCATTGAGCAGAATTTGGTGTGGCCACTTTTCAAAGTTCGGGGGTTGGACGGGATAAGATCCAAGTCGCGGGCAAAAGCTAGTATATAATAAATGGAAGCAAAGTAACTAAATGTTTATGTTTCTGATAATAATAATGACAAACAGATCGCTTAGTTATTTATAAAAGGAAATCATCTAAGGTACTTCACGGATCTGCGACTGCGGTAAGCGGGTCGATTACCTAGGTACACAGACCAGTGTGGTCTGTACCTAGGTAAGATGATATTTTAATTGCTAAGTAGAAACATGTGACACACACGACTTTGTCATAATTATACATTGTGCTAATAGTAGAGATGCCAATTTAAATAAAATAAGATTTTCGTAGGACTGAGTAGTTTTGTACCGCCAATACTAGACCATTACCTTTCAGCCACTGTTTTCAAAAAATTCAAAATGTATTCTCATAACATACCAAGTTTGGGCTCCTCCAGGTGGGAAATGGCTAGGTAAATTTTTGTAAAACATACGCCAAATGACTCATACTCATAACATAACATAAAAATAGAAAAATTAAAAAAAAAAATGTTAACTAAATTTTGCGATTTTTGTCGATTTTTTGACCTTGAATTTGACGTTTCTGTCCTCCACTCTTACTCGACTCGACTGAGGAAATTCCTCAAGTCGAGGACGCTTATGTCATTTTAGACGTCAAATTTGAGTGAGCGTACCACTCGAGTTAGAAAACCTCAAGGAAAACAACTAAGAAATATTAGATTAATTTCCCTGCAGGTTCAAAGACACGAATACCCCAAGCTCGCTGGACTTCATTGTCAAGTGTAGTGACTCACAAATCCACCAAAACGGAGTGGATATGTGTGAAATCACCAATCGAATTGGTCAATTATCGTCGCTTGGCAGAATCAAGCATTTTCTTTGTTTGATTTTACATATCTGCGCTTTGGTAGATTCCGGACAGTGGTGGAAGTAGATCACCTCTATTTTTTATTCTGTTGAATCATAATCATCATTTTATACTTAATATTACTATGTGAACTTATTTGATACTGAACTTTGAAGCATTTACACTAAAGCTTATTTTTAGACTGACAATCGTCTGGTGAAGGTGAGGTGACTGAGATGTCGGAAAATTTGCGGGAAAGACCCGTTCGTAGTGGCACAGATTAATAATAAGTTACCACCCAGAGTACCTTTATTATTATAGCGCTTATAGTTCTTAAATGACGTCATTAGTTCGTAATTAAATTGGAATGACTTCCAATAATACAAAGTATCCACAAATGAGCATAAAGTCATTATGACATAATTCGATAATGATCCAATGCAGATTGTTATACCTACAGGATGTAAGTAAACTTAAATGCGTTCATTATCGTCATATTAGCCGATAAACGTCCACTGCTGGACATAGGTCTCCCCCAAGGATCGCCAAAACGGCCGGTCCTGTGCTGCCCTCATCCGATTGTAATTTTACTGTAAAGATTTTCGACACCCGGATTTCCAGAACAATTAAATTACTTATGTAGTATTCGACATCATTATGTATTCATTCGTAATTTGTTTTTGATGTTAGATCACTGGGTTATCTTTTTCGGCCTGTCTACCTACACTACATAGGCATTTTTATTTTGAAAAGTTCAAGTCTTTTTTGCGTGCTTTATCATTGAACAAGGCTATAAGGTTATATTATAGTGTACATGTAATTAAGATAAGTATCGTGTAAGTATCTTTAAATAATATCTTAGTAGCTACCTACATACTTACTATAAAAGTAAAGTAAGTACCTACCAAAAGTGTCATAAAATTTGTAAATCAGCCAGAAAACTAATTCGGAATATCTTTCTTTTATTATAATGGAACATTGTATTGTTGGAGTAGGAAAGGATAGTGATATTTACGGTACTAATTATAGTACTCTGTGGTGATATCGTAACTTGGTATGCGTACATAGTCATACGTATACAGGGTGTACAATAAAATGGGACAGCTACTTAAAGGGGTGCTTCAGACCATCAAACTGAACAACTTTCTCTATGGGACCAATATCGAAATCGCGAAAAAAAAATCCGCTCTCTCATACAAAACTGCAATCAAAACTCGACTGAAATGTATGGGACAGCAGATCTTTTTTTCGCGATTTCGATATTGGTCCCATAGAGAAAGTTGTTCAGTTTGATGGTCTGAAGCACCTCTTTAAGTAGCTGTCCTATTTTATTGTACACCCTGTATACAGGGTCCTTCTTAATATGCTGACATTTTTTAAGGGGATGACCAGTGACCAGAGGGGCTATTGTGTAACTCTTTTCGTTTGACCCGTCAACGATAACAATAGCCGAATACAAACTTATCGTTCAGAAAATCGTTTATGTACCTTTCGGTGGTACGAGAGGTAGAAATCAAGCAGTGGTGTATTCCCCTCTCCCTCGCACTCATTTCAGCATAAATGTGCTAGGCACTTGACAGTGCGAGCCCGTTTGTATGGTGTGTCTATTGTGTGTCGTAAGTTTGTGTTTGGATGAGGATTAATAAAACAAACGCATCAATTGCACATTGTTGTAGTCTTATTTATTAGATAATCTCATATAAAAATGACTTATGAAACTTAATATCTATTAAAAAATCCCGATTTCAGCGTTTTCCAGTTAACATAGATAGGTGCATTGAGCATGAGGTACACATGACATTATTGTACTTACCAATTACAATTTTTTTTGGATTGTTTTCCGTAATACATTATTTTAATGTTGAATTTGAATTACAATTATCACCAAAAATGTTTATGTCTGTAGCTTAGATAAAAAAAAAACACAAAGAAGGAAGACGCGCTAAATAAGCTTTGACAAGTAATCTAAAACTATTGTTCACAATACAATCTTGTTGACATTCGAAATCTACCTTGTTGACATTTCGAAAAACAATTGTTTATATTCATAAAAATACATTTTGTTGACAATCGAAAATAAATTGTTGACATCTTTATTGCCATTAGAATTAATACCCAACTAAACTTTTTGACAGTTGAAATACAATAAAGCGTTTTCTTAAAAAAAAAGTTATTGTTCTTTGTCATTTATTTGGTGCGATTGGCATGCGATAGAACATAAAAGTCTGGTATAACACGATAATTCATACAAATTCCACGATATTTCTTTAATTTAATGAAATTTCTATTTTCAACCACATTTTCCGTTAAATTCCAACAATAAATCATACTGGCGTTTGGTATTTGGTAAAACAGTGTTTAAATATTACTAGATATAATAAATACGAGATGATAATTTTGGGAAACAAATAAAAAAAACATGTTTTTACTTTTTACGGAAATTTTTTCTACTTATTCGTTTTTACGAAAATCTTTTCTATTCACCCTTTATTAGTGCTCAAGTTACGGCATAGTAGATATAAAGCATCATCCTAAATCTTAAAACCTTACTGAAAATTATTACCCCAAAAAATACCCTAAGTTGGGCACGGTCTGTAGCTGCGGCGTGCAGTTGCGGCGTGCGGTCGGCTTCCAATTCACGACCGCAGGCGACGTGTCGCGGCGACACGTCGCGACCGCACGCCTCATGCGGTCGGCTACCAATTTGCTCCTTAATTCTTTATTTTACGGGGTTGCATTACTTTATGGGGTTATTGTACCCTTGATACTCAACATCTTTCCCTAAGAAACCTATATGAAATTAGTAATGCAATCAGCTGATCGAAGTTTTATATGAATAGTCGAAAAAAAATTCCGAGTTTCCTATAGGTTTCTTAGGAAAACTTGTTCAGTACCATGGGTAAAAACACCCCTTAGAGAAATGCAACTATTTACCCTAACACCCTGTATAACTTTTAAGTAGTTAACCTTCTTCTGACAGATAAATTTTTGTCTATGTGAGCACTAGGTACTACAAACGCTATTGATTTTCAAAACCAAGCTTGGAAAACGCCTCATTGTTGATCTATTGCAATATCTTACAACCTAAGGCTTAATCTGACTACGAATCCAAGGCTTATACTCATAAACTTTAGTGTAGACACCTGGAATGTTCTCCATGCCGCAAGGCGTCGGTCCGAAACTAACAATGCCTAACACTTCGTAGGTGCGACCGTTTGCGTACATAAGAGGTCCTCCGGAGTCTCCCTTGCAGGAATCCTTTCCCTTTTCGCCTCCTGCGCACATTTGGCCGTCCCAGAGTGCTATGTCGCGTCTTGGTACGCTGTAGGCTGACTGACAGGTCTGGAAGAGACATAAAATGTTGGGATAAGATAGATGGCGAGCGAATTATGTTTTCCCCACTTATTTGCCTATATCGTCCCCACCGCAAGAATAAAGGCCTATTCCCAAGGAGAATGTCTGAGTGTTATGCTTAAAGAATGCTCAATGCGGTTTGATAGACTTTACACAATGAGTTTTTATAACCATGTAAGTCATCACGTCATACAATCCGCGAGTTGACAGTGTGATTAAAAATAAAAGTTTATTATTTAGTTACATAGATTTATTGATAAAAATTCACAGATCTCGTGCCTTTCACGACCTTCTTGTACATTGAAAATGAATTTAATGAATTAAACAAATCTCAAAATTATCCGCATCGTCGATTGCGTATCGTAGACCAGCCTGCGTAACATGACAGAGGTGAGAGCGCCACAGGTCACTTCTAAACGTCAAATTGGCGGTTATCTCTATAGTATCTCGCTCAAATTTGACGTTTAGAAGTGACCTGTGTCGCTCTCACCTCTGTCATGTTACGCAGGCAGGAGTGCGATTTTTGAAACTCATTCTTTGAACAATATTCAATAAATCAATATCCATGGAAATATCAATATTACCATGGAGACGTGCATCTTTCTACTGCTGATTTGACTTTAAAAAATTTTACTCCAGGAGTGCGATTTTCGAAAGTCGACAGAATCAGCAGAAGCAAGATGCGTATCTCCATACATTTTCAACTGCTGAGTTCAACGTATGAGATTCAAAAATCGCACTCCAGGTACTTACTTACTATTGATTTATGACTACGGACCCTCAACAATATCATGAAATTTATGAGTCTCTACCGTTTCCTGATCTATTCACAGAGAAACAATTGTATTTACGCCTCTTTCATTGCTTTTTACATTAGTTTGGCTTGTATTTGTACAAATACTTACATAATTTATAATCACATTAGGCTTGTATTTGTACAAATACTTACATAATTTATAATCACATTTAGCTACAATTTTATTTTTGTCAATTGCTGATACATTTACTCGAAGGTACTTTCCTCTCCATGTGTTTTAGGATCTATTCAAGTTTTTATTCGTTACACTAAATTATCTTGTAACAACAAACTTATTCCTTTCATGTCCCATGCCAACTGAATAGAAATATGCCATAACATAAGCCATAAAATTTCGCTCTACTACCTACCAAATCATAAATGTCAACTTAATTTGAATTTTTAAGAAATCCCGTGATTACCTAAAGGACAACCGCCGCGCCGCTCTCCCTTGAAAAAATACCTTAAAATGTATAGAAGTTTTGACTGAAGTCAAATGTGTAATAAATTATGAGGTTTTATAAAAACGACTCAGATAGTGTCATTTATTTTTATTTAACGAGTCTTTATTTAATCATTTATTATTAATAAATTATAAAAAAAGCAGCAACCCCAACATGGCTGTCAATGTTGTTTAGTAGGAGGAGGTAGGAGATGTTGCAAGCACAATGTTTTTTTTATATAAAAATGATAAAAACTAATAAATCATTATAAAATAAACTAATGCCTGCAGTTAGTTTCTAGTGTTCCATAGTCCATAATAAAAATAGAAGGACGGTTATACATTTTTGGGTATTATGTGCCAGATGTCCTTTTTATTAGTGTTGTACCTATAACTTACTTAACCAAAGGACACTGGGCAAAAATGTGCAAGACGGGTATGGGCAAAACGGATAGCTAGCTACTCTAACTTCACATAAAAAACAAAAACATCTAAGTTGGAAGGCCTTGGCAAAAAAAAAATTATGTACCTACTACCTACATATTAATCACGCCGACAAAGTTGTAAAATAAAATCTATAATTTTTTTTTTTGCCAAGGCCTGCCAACTTAGATGTTTTTTTTTTTTATGTGAAGTTAGACTAGCTAGCTATTCGTTTTGCCCATACCCGTCTTGCATAAAGCACATTATATCCAAAAGCTGCATTAGCCTACTGTAAAATTTCTACCGATGAATTAAAAGTTACAAACACAAATTAAATAAAACAAATTAATGTTCTTACGATGCGAACGAAAAAGTCATCGGCCGCAATATTATTTTTTTAACTTTTTATTCACATTAATTTTACCTAAATCGAACAAAATCAACTCGGCACATAGTAACTTGGTTTTGCGTCCTGCAGAATGACGCCATAATGGCGCGTTTTTGTGGCATATTTTTTATTTAAATTAAAAAAAATTTTTTTTTGCATTTAAAGGTGTAATTTTGAATAAATTTTAATTCATTGGCATTATTTTAAACAAAGTGTTTAAATCATTTTTCCAAAAGTTTGATACTCCCGAATAACAAAGCCTAAACATGGCACATGTATCTTAATGTCACTTTTTTATGCATCAGTTATGCCCAGCTGTCATACATTGCCGTGACATTCCAGTCCTTCCAAATATTTCAAATGTATTTGGCCACAAAGCAGTAATGTACAACAACTGGGCATAACTTAGTGGTCCCGTTAATAGCGCCCTGATGCGAAGTCCTCAGTTTAAGATACCACATTCGCCTCAGAATTTCATTTCCAGCATTATTTTGCACGTTTCCTCACGATGTCATCCATTTGGAGAGTAGTCGGTTAGCAAGTATTGAATGTTAACAATATGCCCACGACTATATTCCCAAAGAAAAGAAAGAAGGCTGAGGGATTTGTCAATAAAGCATATTCAGTATATATCCACATTACAGGCAGGGAATAGACATTAAATCACTTGTTTTCCCTTATTAATGGACAGTAAGTAGTAAGTATGAATATACGAGTAGGTACACACGGCGACACATCAAGCTATACAAAACCAGTATAAGCCGGTCGCGTGACGTTATACATTACTCGTCCTACGCGCGCCCAACTTATTTTGGTTTTGTATAGCTTGATGTGTCGCCGTGTGTACGTCTTGAAGTTGCATGTTTGTTTTTTTCACCGGGCTGCCGTGCTCGTTTGTTCCCTCTATACCAGATTCCCAAAATACCAGATGACCAGCATACCAGATTCCTTGCTAGCGACAAATTCTTATTGGAATATCGGGTGGGAGCTTCACGATTCTGAGAAGGGTTTTCTCTAAGATGTCATAGCTGCAGAATTTCCCCCTCACCTTTACTTAAATAAAACCGGTCAAGTGCGAGTCGGGCTACTCGCGCACCGAGGGTTCCGTACCACATCACCACAGAACACTACATTATTAAAACAGAAAAAAAACTTTTTTTGTCCCGGACCTTTAGCGCGAGACCGATTCACACTTGGCCAGTTTTTAATACCTATTTGTTGTTATTCTATCATTAAGTTTGACGCTTGTATGTATTACCGTTTTTACGATAGAGCGTGAAGAAAAAACGTTGATAAAAACTAGTTTCTTGTTGAGAACCCCCCTTAATTTTTAACTTTTTGAATTTTTTATTATTTGTTAACAAATCCGCCATAATAACGCATAATCTGAGAAAATGTCAACTATCTAGCTATTACGGTTTAAAAGTTACAGCCCTAAATAGGTAGGACAGACGGACGGACGGACGGACGGACGGACGGACAGACGGATGGATGGACGGACGAACGAACAACGTAGGCTTAGTAATAGTTTAATTTACTCTATGGTACTAGGGTCCCGTTTCACCCTTTGGGTACGGAACCCTAAAAAGTAACATGCATACCTGCATAGACACAAAAGGTAAGCCGACGTGTTGCTTGATGTTGGTCTTGCCATGGGTGTCGTTGACGGCGCCCCAGCCCGCGGCGTACAGCGTGAAGTTTACTGGAGGCGACAAGGTTATGTCTGCCGTCGGCAGGCATATCGGACGGATGAATTCTAGAATTTAACATGTTTGCGATTAGGTACGTTTTTGACTGAGCAGGGTTTAACAAAGACACTACCTAGTGGGTCAGAGACATTTGGAATCGTGAAATTAGCACATCCATCGATAGGTGTCACTTTTTTGTGGGACAAAATCTAGTTGCTGATTCTTTGTCAACTAAACTATGATATGAAGAGGAATCGGGGTAAAATTCAACATAAACCTTATTACACCCATCCTCTTTTTTAAATCTATATATTTGATCGAAGTATGCACAATAAAGATTTACTAGTTCCAATCCTAAGGGTCTGTTTCACTACTTCTGGATAAGTTCTTAATACCTTATCTGACAGAACAATTTTGTCATATTTTGTATCAAAGATAATTATTTCAGACTATTATGAAATATTACTATTATGGCTATTAGGAACTTAAAAAGAAGTGGTGAAACAGGCCCTGTTGTTTTCTTGTTGTTTCGGCTTTAGCTTAGTTCCTAAGCACAGTATAAGAAAGAGTATCTATTACTAGATACAGTACGGACACTCCCTTCCTCCCACCAACTTTTTACCTCACCCCCTCTATTGCCATCTGGTTACCTCGCACTGGTTACTCGTTACCGAAAAAGACTTGAGGTTCAATTTCTTTGGTTTCGCATGTGCTGACGTCATCTTGTCAATTTAAATTTTTTGTATGCAGTGTCCGGGCTGTGGTTTCGGTTAAAAACAGCTGTTCAGAAACGTAAAAGATTATTATTAAGATTTGTTGTTAGTTATATTAAAGAGAACAAAATCTCATTACCTCTATCTCTCTCTCATTATATTGTTTATTTTGTTCAGATTTACTTTAGTATCTAATTTTACCTGTGAAAGGAGCCAATTGTGTCAACCTCAGCAGCGCAATGTCGTGCCTCCTCAAATGATGACTCGGGTTGTACTGTGGATGGGGGATCACCTTCTCGATGGGTATGACTGTTACTCCTTTGGTACAATCTAGGCCGCCTTCCGAAGTCACCGTACAGTCCTCAGCTTTAGGATCGTTGTCGGTGTCATATTCGCCGAGGCGGACGTTTGTACTGGAAAAGTCAAAGAGATCACTTTAGGTCAACTGATTTAAGTACCTCTTCTTTTCGTGACACTATGAGTTATATCGCATGTAAAGCACTCGTGCTGTAGTGGAAAGAATAGCCAGTCAGCAATGGTCGTATCGAGACTGACTGCCCAGGGTGCGCCAGATGAACTCAGGTCTCGTCACTCGGAGAGGCTCTTACTAGTCTTACTGCAATGTTCAGTGTTGGTAAATTCCAGATAATTTCTTCTGAATTATGTGTAGATTTTATCGGAATCCCATAAAACGTTTTCCATGATCTGCGTCGTGTGGGTATTCAAAACCAGAATTTGAATTCTGAATCGTCGTGTCTTGAAGTCTTTCTCGCCTCTTCATTCAAGCTGTAAAAGCTTTACTTTCTACCACTACAATGTGGACCGACGAAGGTGGCCGGAACACGTTGGATGAGGGCAGCGCAGGACCAATCGTTGTAGCGATCCTTGCAGTAGGTCCATATCCAGCGGTGGACGTATACCGAGCGAGATGATCCGCCATTTGATTGTAACCATTATGGCAAGAATCCCGGAAAACTTAAATCAAAAGTAGGGAATTCAGATTCAACTTACGGAGTACCAACATCCAAAACCTGACCGACCACGCAATGGCCCGTAGTGAGAACATATTTGCCACTGATGAGAACAGCTCCACAAAGCAGTTTGATTTTGTCGTCCCTTCTCTTGACGTACTCTATGATCGCTAACCACGGGTATTGGTCGATTGCTGTTGCTTCTCCACCTGTAGCTGTAGCAAAGGTCACTTTGCACAATATAAGAGTGGCATAGAGGGATGGATTGTCATGCTTCGGTATCATCGATCTTGACCATGACGAAAAAGTCGAGGTTCCGTCGTCGAACTAAGGTACAAGTCTGGGACTGTATGGCTCGTTTGAAGTGCCGGGAGACACGACAAGTAGCTAGCAGGTGGAGTCATGCCTTAACAAAGTGGTGGCCGAGATTAGGCACGAGAGGCACTCCTGTTTAGCCTAATCTCGGCCACCACTCTGACGAACCACTGTTCGTCAGGCGGCCAGGTGGGTTGTTGACATCGCTCGTCTGTTGCGATTCCAGACACAATAGAAAATCTATTGTATCTGGACCAGATCTGCGTCTAAACAGAACAGAGGTTAACAGGAGCATCAGAAATGCGATTGGCGCAAGGCAGATAAGGAAAGCAGAATGGGGTAGGAGTACCAGTCAATTATCAGTCAGTCAGCCAGCTGAGCAATTTTTAGAGGCCCATGTAGGAGGTATAGATCATACGAGGGGCACACTGAAAGTTTCTAGACAATAAAAAGTGTATAGAAGTAGGAGGTTGGTAATAGTTTTAATATTTTTAGAAGTGGCCTCCATTCCATTTTATGTATCGTCCCGTTCAATGGAACCTCTGTGAGAAGCAGTGGACCCCCTCTGCTTTACTATGAAATTATTGAAATCGGTTAAATTATGGGGTATTCATCTAGTACAAAGCTATTCGTGTAGGATCTTTTGCACTTGACTCACATCAATGCTGAAGCTTGCCTGAATCTGCTGGTAGGTCACTCTCTTATCAGCCTCTCTCATGAGCTGCACAGCATTGGCGTTTTGTTCAGTTGTCGCCGTTGAACGACATCTCCCAGGTAGATCCTCACTGAGATTACTCCGATCATGCCTAAACTCATTTAACCAGTTGTAAACAAGTGTCAAGGGACAGGGCTTCATTATGAAATACCAATCGAAGTTTATCATTAACTTTGTTATGGACTAGGACCACGACGAAAATCGTAATAAATTGGGGAGAAAACATTTTCCCCTGCTAAATTCGTTTTGCCTCGCGACACGCACTTTTCGAATTGCCGCCAAATCGTTAAAACAAATGACAAACGAATAAAATCTTCGGCTATAGGTTGATAAAGAGTTTCTTATTCGTAATTAAAATAAATTTTTCATTGGCATTGTCACTAACTGGTCCATTTTTGAAACTTTCAGTGTCGCCCTCGTACCTAAGGTTTGTTCTTTAAGAGCTATATCATACAAGTAACTTTTGAGCGTTATCGCCACGATATTTCTGCAGTTGTGACGTCGTTGTTTCGTCTACGATCAAAAATAACTTATGCGAAAGCTATAGCTTGAACGGATGTAAAACGATGTTCATGTACATATTGACGAAACGACATATAGGTCGGTACTGACTTAATGAAAAGAGATACTTGCCAAAAATTTTATCAGCAGAAGCGTCGTCGTGGCCACAACACTTCGACTTAGGATCGGGCGGTGCTGCAGATGGATGGCATTTTCCTGTTTTACCGGGTTTTGGAGTAGTCGCTTCGGACCCGCAACAAACGCTGTATTTGTCAGGACTCTCGCATCTGCAAATGTATAGAAACTGGTTTTTAAGATCGTTTACTTTTTTGGTTTTATTTTGTGTAAAAACCTGCTTGAATGTCGATTATGAATACAGGTGTTTTCTAGAATTAAGATTATGCTTAGGAAGTATTGTTATTCTAATTTTGCTAAAATTAATTTATTAATTCGTGTTTTGGTAGTACTTATTGTGTAGATTGATAAATTGATAATGGATGGAAAGTGGATTCCTGCTTACTTCTATTTAGTCTCTTGCTCTCTTAATGTTCAACAAAACTGTGGGCAAAGAGATGGAGACCATACTGCCTTGTCAGATTTCGAATTTTTAATGCAAAATGATTCGTAAAAAAAATTAATAAATAAATAAAAATGTTTATTATTTCTCAATATTATTTAAAATAATTTGAATTGAGATCCACCCTTCGAGCGTGATAAATGCTTGTATTGGGAGGAACTCGCAACTTCCCATGGTTACCAATCACTTAGATATATTGAGACAAGCCAAAAAGAGTAACAATTTCGAATAAAGTAGGTAATAAGTAAGTAAGTATGCATATTTTATGGCTAAGACTAGACCAAGGACCGCTCCACCCCCCAGTGGAACCCCCCTAACCCTCAACAACCCATCCGACAAATCGCTCCACATATCTCTCGTATGAAAGGATGTCAAACGAGTCATCACATCAGACAAGATATCAAGAACCTGTCCAGAAGTGGTGAAACAGGCCCCAAAACTAGCTAAATAGTTCATTTTGTGTGTGTATGTGAGTATGTGTGCGTGTGGGAGTGGGCGTGGGGGTGTGTGTGTGTGTGTGTGTGTGTGTGTGTGTGTGTGTGCGCTTGTATAAATGCTTTTGTTATTATTGGCAAGTACCAATACGTCATATTAATCTTTTTAATAGGGTTTCCACATCATCGTAAGTTTGAGTTTTGAGCCATTCAGTTAAAGTTTTTTTACATAAGTATAGTGGCATGGGATAAATTTTTATTTTACGATTAATTAAATTATACACATAAAATAAGGAACAACATTTTGAGAGTTCGTTATACATTGGTACATAGGTACAGAGCTCTTTTTATAGGGTTCCGTACCCAAAGGGGGAAAACGGGACCCTATTACTAAGCCTACGTTGTCCGTCCCTCCGTCCGTCCGTCTGTCCGTCCGTCCGTCCGTCCGTCTGTCCTACCTATTTAGGGCTGTAACTTTTGAACCGTAATAGCTAGATAGTAAAATTTTCACAGATTATGCGTTATTACGGCGGATTTGTTAACAAATAATAAAAATGTAAAAAAGTAAAAAATTAAGGGGGGGTTCTCAACAAGAAACTATTTTTTATCAACGTTTTTTCTTCACGCTGTATCTTAAAAACGGTAATACACACAAGCGTCAAACTTAGTGTGATTACAGGGCAAACTCTACAAAATAACAAATACTAAAAACCGGTCAAGTGTGAGTCGGTTTTGCGCTAAAGGTCCCGGACAAAAAAGTTTTTTTTCTACGCTAATAATGTTGTGTTCTGTGGTTGTGTTGTGTGGTACGGAACCCTCGGTGTGCGAGTAGCCTGACTCGCACTTGACCGCTTTTTTTGTTCTTTATTTGTGTATACGGGGGTTTTTACCCCGAGGTTATGTCAGCCCTGGTACAGCTATGTGGAACATCTAGCATCCCCAGGAAAATTGCTGGGAATTCTCCCAGCATGAAATGAGCATTCGCTCATTTCTGTAAAATTTTCATATATTTTGTGTAAAATTGCTCCACGAAATTCATTAGAATATTTACGATCATAATAATAATGTAGCTTGAACTAACCTAGAGTTTTGAACAAAATTGACGGTTTCCTGAGGGACCGGTTTCTTATTTAGCATGCTAGTGATTTCTGGGCAGGAGTACAAGCTGACGCATGTTCCTTGCCGGGTGTCGGGGGTGAAGCAAGTGTTATCGCTCCCTGGACAGCATACCTGCCAAGTTAATAGTTATTAATTTCAACAATAGTACATTACTGCAGCGGCCAGCAACAGAGGCATTGATGGACGAACGTGTAAATGTGGGCCGAGGCGAAGCCGAGGCTTGTATAGTACTTTTCTCAAAAAATGCGCGGAAATTAAAACAGTAAATTTTCTCAAATAATTCGCGGAAATTAAAACTCTTTTCGAAATCTATGACGAACAACGAACAACACTGGAACAACAATTAGTTTTATTTTCTTTCAATAAACAGGATTCTATTTGCAAGCCAGTTCGAAATTTAAATAAAACCTTTGATAAGTTACCTCCTTGGTCGCCATGTTTCGGAGAAAAAGATCGTTCCATTTTTAAATTACACGACAGATATGAGTTTAGTATGTAATTTATTTGGTCGCTAAACAAGACAGATATGGATTTTCATACAACATTGCCGGCCGCTGCGCGCATGTATTTGGCCAGTACTGCAATTTCGATTTATCTCGAAGAAGGTTGTCCAAATAATGCTCACATTTCCAAGCATGTTTGAGAAAAAATTATATAACTTCACCTTGCTTAAATTATTCGTGTTCTCCAACGCACAGGGTGCAAATTAACATCCGTTACAATATTTTAGAACAATATTCACTATTTGAACAACGTTGCAATCGCGAAAAAAATAAATCGAATGCAACAGCAAATTTTTTACGCGATTTCAATGTTGGTCACGTAGTGAAATATGTGTGTGTGTGTTTTTACATTTATGGTTGCATACTATCAACTCCACGCACCTAAAATATGTACTTAAGAGGACGCATTGGTAATTTTGACGTCAATGATCTCAATTTTTGTCAGTAACTACAAAACGAATAAAAATATAAGTTGGTGACCTGATAGTTCATGATATAAACCTTATTTTGTTAGTTTTCGAAACATTATTAAACAGAGAATAAAATATCAAACATACCTCTTTTTAAAAAGAGATTCACATCTTATGGGCAAACGGGACCGATTTAAGCCTCTTAACTTTCTCAGTAGATGAGTCTATACATACACTTTAAAATTGTAGAAGGAATTTCTCAAATGATCGTTTCTAACTAAATAAAATAACAAAAACCATTTCAGCGGGGGTGTGTGAAGGTTTGCGGGGCGCGCGTGCTCAGTATGAGAATTAAAGTTTAACGATGCGTCGCATACGCGTTTTGTGAACTTTGTCACAGTACCAAGACTGCATACACATTCCAGTACAGGGTACAGGCCTCCTCTCACGAATAAGGGTGAGAGGGAGTGGTCCATACTCCACCACGCTGCCGACACTTTCTGAATTTTGAAATATAGCTGTCGTCTTTAAGGGTACGACCTAAATACCGCCGACGACATAATAAAATGCGACAAAAAATATCACGCCACATCAGGCTTGATATTTCCCGTCTCCTAGCAACGAGTGTTGCTAATCGAATGATTTCGGAAATCGTACGGACTACGCATCTCTTACACGTCTTTTGAAATCTTGAAATCGTTGATCAAATCGAGTTCATTATACAATATTATATTGTTATATTTTGAAGATCGTTCCCTACATTTTGAAGGAAATACTATACTATAGGGTACGATACAGTGGGGGCATCAATCGATTAATTTTTTAATTAATTTGATTAGTTTTAATCAGATTAAATTAATTTTAATTGAATGAATCACGATTCTGACAAGTTACAGCCCTAAATAGGTAGGACAGAGGGACGGACGGACAGCGTAGGCTTATGAATAGGGTCCCGTTTTCACCCTTTGGGTACGGAACCCTAATAAAAAAGTAACCTAACTACTGGGCTTAACTACTATAAATTTTCATATAATTCGGATAAAAGTTAAGAGTTTGCAACATTATTTTTTGAAGCTCGAATTTTAGTTGCCGCATTTTAGGAGCCCTTTTTCATAGGAAGGGCGGTATCTAGTCGTATAGACCACAAAAAATATTTGGATACGACCGTGTCAATAGGCATAATAATAAATGTCTGACCAAAGGGGTTTGTCCACTGAAACCACAATGAGATTTCTTCAGTTCTTCCAGGTCTTTAGGCGTTTTGTTCTGTTTATTCAGGATTGCCATAAGAGGCTGACAGTCGTACACTGATATGCAAGATCCACTGCCACCGCTGGGTGTTGAGCATGTGGATGATTCTGAAATAGTAACAATAATGTCTAAGTATACAGTTTTTATAACAACGTTGCCCGGTGGCGTGTTTCGGAGGCATGGAAACTCAATCTTGAGGTCCGGGTTCGAAACCGCACGGACGACATGATATGTACCAATGAGTTTTTCAAACTTATGTAATTGTGACTGCTCTCAAACGGTGAAGGAAAACATCGTGAGGAAACCTGCATACGCTGAAGAAGAAATTCTGATGTGTATGTGAAGTCTACCAATCCTCACTGAGGGTAGGCCTGTGCCCTGGAGAGGGACGTATGTAGGCTGATGATGATTTAGTCTGTCACTGATTGACTTTAACCCACTGCTGGTCATAGGTCTCCTTTTTTGCGTCATTCCTTACGGTCCTGTGCTAATATGATCAATTTTTGAGCCGACTAACTTGTTATTGGTTTTTCAAGTTTTGCTGGGGTTTTAGTGACGCTATGGAAAGAAACTTTGTTGAGTCTATTCTGTATATTCTATTAATAGCACTGTTTAAATACGTAATGCTGTACGTGTCCCATAACAAATAAAAAAAAACTAAAAAATCATGCTTGGAGTAAATGGTGTTTGGTTTATTTACTGGAAAATACTCACTATACAGGGTGTAAAATTAAATACTTAAAAATCAGGGAAGCTTCAATTTGATGAACTGAACAACTTCGAAATTGTAAAAAATCGGCGGTTCTATACTTAACGCATCTAATTTTGCACCCTGTATTTGAAACTACTATAATTTTTAATTGCCATAACCAATTTCCAGTCTTAATTCCAGACTATGTGAAGGCATTTCATAATACTTAATTACCCTCTATGCTTGGAATCTAAATCGACAACTAATTAAGGGTAAATTTCTGAAGGCATAGTGGAAAGCTGATGCAAGTGTTTTGCCATGCAAACCAAGAATTGCAACTGAAGTGAAACCACGTAAACCCGTATATACATAAGGCATAGATCTCTCTGTTTATTTGCTTACCCTCAAGAGACGAAGCTACCGATCCTCTAAGCAAGGAGAAGCTGCCCGGGAATACAATGTCGTCAGCACCAACTACGAGCAAGCGTGACAGCGGTGGTAGAAGATCATAAGAAGTAGCATATGAATCGATAGACAGCTGCGTATGACACAAGTTTATAAGTTTTGAATTCGATTGCACCATTTTTCGTAAGGGAAAGATTGCCTCACTGTTCGCACGAAGAGGAAAGGTGGGGTTGCAAGCTTAACTGTGATTTATCCTGGCGAGTATGGCAGCGCGACAAATCAAAGTTGCGCATAAGCTACAGTGCATATTACAATAATATCCTATGATCAGCCTTGCAGTTGATCGTTCAATTGATGCAGACCTTTGAACGGCTGTTACTCCTTATCCGACTGGAGTTATGCAGGCAGACCTGGTCCATCCCCATCACAGAGATGCTCTACACCCTATGAATACTGAATCAGCCTTGCAGCTGATGGTTACCCAAAATTCCTCTTATCTCTTATACTATTATCTCTCTTGAGCTTAGACAATTTAATAGTAAGGACTGGCCTTGCGGTAGCATTTCCCCTCTGCCACGGTATTAGATCAATTAATCTTGCGCATTTACACCCAATTTTATACCTTATCACTAAACGAGACAGCCTATAATAGCGAAACAATAATTTTGAACTTAGAACGTTTGGGGTTCACACGAGACTACTTATCATGATTTTTAACATTCAAAATTAGAATCTAAAGTTATAGGGAATAAAATCCAAAGTTGCGGATTTCATGTTACCTCGCCCCCCGCAAAAAGTGGCAGAAAATTTTGATAGGAGAATGACACGCGTCCATACTATTATATTGTCTAAGCTCTTGAGATATAACTGCGAGGGCGCCGCCCGGGCGCGCTGCGTACGAACAAAGTTTCATCCTATTTTCAAGTATTAACCAATAAAAGTCAATTAAATTTTTTGAACAATATCTAGAAACGAATCTCTGTGTCTGCACTTTGTTCGATAATAGGGCCAACAACTTGTTAATGAAGTTACAACCCGATCGAATTAACTAGGCACCTGGCTCGCACGTGGCTCGGAATTTGACACCCCTCCTGCTACCCCCCCGCGGGACCCCGCCGTCACAGTGCGAGGCCGTAGCATATCATTTCAGTTACCGTTGCACATGTCCCTGCGCTTTAGCATTTTCGAGTTATTCTTTCTGAGTTTTCCGAGTTTTTTATTCCGAGCCACGTACGAGCCAGGTGCCAAGTTAATTCGCCCATTTTGTAGTAGTTGAAGCAATACCTATATTAGAGATAATATTTTGCGCTCAAAGTCAAAAAGGAGACGAAGAGAAGGTAACAGCATGTTTGATAATCACCATTGATCGTCGTGCCACACTTTTTCCAATGACCAAGTGCATTTTGTTCATTGTGCTAAAAAATAAAATAGGTACCTTTGTCAAAATTATCTTTATCGCGATACCTCAAACGGCTCAAAATGTATTGTCTCGCGCCGTATTTCACCCAGTTTTGGATTCTGCAAGCTGTTGTCAATAAGGACGTTATTCCTTTGTTGGTCATAGGTTAATGAAATCAAATTATCAATGTAATTAAAATATCGGAATAGATTTTTTTACAATTTTCTTTTGCTGGGAACTAAATTAAATTAATTATACAGTTATAATGAAAATTATCTTGATAAATATACGTTGTTAATTAGCTCTTAAAGTTTTATTAGAAACGTAAACTTATTTAATTTATTTTCATTCTTATATTTGATAGATAAAATTTATTTAGCTTTTTATTTAATAAATTTTTTTTTTTTAATTTTTATTTATTTATTTATTTATTTTTTTATTTGCTCTTAAAGTTATAATTGGTATTATTGTTTCTGATATATTACTAATACATTGACAAATCAATAGGTATACACTATACAGGGTGTAACAAAACATGTTGACAATTAAAGGGTGGTTTAGTTTAGTTAGACCATCATACTTGCTAATTTTCACTATGGAGCCAACATCGAAAAAAAAACATCAGCTGTTTCATACAGCAGAACCTAGTCAACTCAAATGCATGGGACAGTATTTTTTTATATTTTTCGATGATGACTCTGGTTCTGTTGCGTCAGATTCAAGAGGTTGGGGAATAGAGACTTGGAGTGCTATTTTTGAAACTCATTCCTCAAGGAATGACACAGCAGTTGAAAATGTCAATATTACTATGGAGAAGTGCATCTTTCTACTGCTGATTTGACAGACAGACATTAAAATATCATAAACCGGGAGTGCGATTTTCGAAAGTCAAATCAGCAGTAGAAAGATGCGTATCTCCATACATTTCCAACTGCTGAGTTCAACGTATGAGATTCAAAAATCGCACTCCTTTTATTATGAAAATTCAGTGTACCTGAACTGTCATTGTAAATTACAATTGTCTTGTTCATTAAATGGGTCACGGAGAGTGCATCTGTCACAGTACTAAGATAGTCACGTTGCAGGAACTGACCCGAGTACACGTCTCGCGTGGTTTCGCGCGTCGCGTTTGTGCCTGCCACGAGGCTCCACATTCTTCAATCTCTTCTTGTTCTTGTCCAAAAACAATCCCTGAGATTGGGATAGATTCTCCCATAAAATACTTGACACTGGCGGAAATGCAGTGCTAACGCACAAGCAAGAGTCCATTTAACTATAAATAAAAAATAAAAATAAAAGCGGTCAAGTGCGAGTCGGGCTACTTGCGCACCGAGGGTTCCGTACCAGACAACCACAGAACACAACATTATAAACTTAAAAAAAAAAACTTTTTGTGTCCGGGACCTTTAGCGCAAGACCGATTCACACTTGGCCGATTTTTAGTATTTGTTGTTATTCTGTAGAGTTTGCTCTATAATCACACTAAGTTTGACGCTTGTATGTATTACCATTTTTACGATAGAGCGTGAAGAAAAAACGTTGATAAAAACTAGTTTCTTGTTGAGAACCCCCCTTAATTATTAACCTTTTGAGATTTTTATTATTTGTTAACAAATCCGCCGTAATAACGCATAATCTGAGAAAATTTCAACTATCTAGCTATTACGGTTCAAAAGTTATAGCCCTAAATAGGTAGGACAGACGGACGGACGGACGGACGGACGGACGGACGGACGGACGGACGGACGGATGGACGGACGGACGGACAGACGGACGGACGGACAACGTAGGCTTAGTAATAGGGTCCCGTTTTCACCCTTTGGGTACGGAACCCTAAAAAAACACTTAATAAAAAATAATATTATTATGTTTTGCTTTTGTGAATAAGAAGAATCTGATTATAAAATCATCGTCATCATTTTTATGTTTTACTCTAATGGGATGTAGGTGCACGCGGCGACACATCAAGCTATACAAAACCAACATAAGCTGGACGCGGGATGTTATACGTTACTCGACCTACGCGCGGCCAGCTTATTTTGGTTTTGTATAGCTTGATGTGTCGCCGTGTGCACTTCATGTACTGGATAGCAGAATAATTGTCAATTGAAACTCTGTCACCTTTTACTAAATTTACAGTTTTTTGTCTGGAAAATCCTTCGATACGAGAAGAGGTGGGCAGTGGGTATAAACTTATTATTAAAGTTTATACCCACTGCCCACCGGTGTCGCCCCTGACATTTGAGCAACAAATTATAATCGCTATTTATTATCATACAAATCAGGATAAATAAATGCATCAATCCATGGTCAGGTCTTAACAATTTTGTTCATTTTCCTTATTTAATATGTAGTTTGTTTTATTTAAAATTTAGTTTGTTGAACTCAACTTTATGATGACTTGAAGCAAGTGGGTTTGTTTTTTTGTTATTAGGTATTCAATATTAAACAAAAAACACTAATCAAAACCTACGATTTAGTTTGATTTTGAATAAGGAAAATCAAATTCAGGTAAATTCAGAGGATGTTGATGCAGCCGTGTTTATTATTTATTTTGGGGTGTAGGATCTTGACAGGCTTGCACCTGTGCCACTTCCACCATCGCTGGTCATTTGTGAACGCCCTATTACAGTTCCCTACAGTTTATACAGGGTGTAACAAAACAATCTAGTAATACTTAAGGGGGTGCTTCAGACCACCATACTTTCACTATGGAACCAACATCGAAATCGCGAACAAAAAACTGTTCCATACATTTTAGTCGAGTCGGTAAGTACTGCAGTTTTGAACATCAGATTTTATTTTCGCGATTTCGAAGTTGACTCCTTAGTCACAGTATACGAAAGAGTATCTATTACTAGATACAGTATGGACACTCCCTTCCTCCAACCAACATTTTACCTCACCCCCTCTATCGCCCTCTGGTTACCACGGCAGTTACCTGTAGCCTAGATTGTCACCATCTAGAAATTATGTTTTCGAAACAAAGAGAATATAATCTTAGGACGAAGGATAAAAACTCTTTTTGAATAGACGGGTGTCAAAGAGTTTTATTTACGAAAAAGTCATGTTATTGCAGCCCTAGACTCCGTTTCGCACATAGATATAGTAACTAGATGAAACCATACCGTGGCCGCACATGAAACGGCAATAGTGTGAGTTTTGCATACAAAAAGTTGGTTTGTTTGGCAAGATGTCATCAACATTCCATAGGTTTGACAATGGTTTGACATCTTGCCAAACAAAAAAACCGGCCACGGTGACCGAAACAAAAAATAATATTTCTGTCTTTTTTGTTTACATAAGTTTTTTTAACTGGCTATCCCGCTCTCTCATTTCTTGGCTCCATCTTTCAGCGTAAGCGAAAAGTTTTTAATCTAAGGTTTCGCATGTGCTGACGTCATCTTGTCAATTTCAATTTTTTGTATGCAGTGTCCGGGCTGTGCCTTAGTGAAAGTTTTAATGGGCTGTTACACCCTGTATACAGGGTCCTTCTTAAAATGCGAACCGTTTTTTTAAGGGTATGATCAGACCGTCAAGCTGAACAACTTTCTCTACGAAACCAACATCGAAATCGCGAAAAAAAATATCTGCTGTTCCATACAAAACTGCAAACCTACTCGTGCCAAATGTTTGGGACAGCAGATTTTTTGTCGCGATTTCGATGTTGGTCCCATAGATAAACTTATTCAGTTTGACGGTCTGATCATCCCCTTAAAAAGTGTCAGACCCTGTATTACGCTTAGTATTACCTATAGTATTTATTCTGTGCCTGTATCGTGTTTAAGATACTAATGTTTGGATGTTTGTTTATCAACTATGTATAGAAAGGTTAATGTGTTATTAATAGAATATTAATAAGCTTGTTTTTATTTTGTTTTGTGACGAAGTATGTTTTGGTCATTTTAACCTCGGCAAGGCTAGCATACGCCATCCCGATAGCATCCCGCGTATGGTGTCGGCTAAGAATAGCATCCTCTGAGTACACACACACATTCAATCGCGATTTGCGATCTTGCGGATTTTGGGTGAGGCTTATGTCCAGTAGTGGACGTCTATCGGCTGATATGATGATGATGAAGGCTGGCATGACACGCACGAGAAAGCGAATAAACGAGAAAACGGTCATGCTCCATCGGTTCGCACACGCAAAGAATCAAAGGCAGAGGCACGTCTAAAGTTTTGTTGTTTTCTCGGGGATCCGTTGAGTCCGATCCGATAGGATCTGTTAAGACCCAGATCTGGTCCCGACACAATAGATTTTTTATTGTGCCTGGAATCGCAACAAACGAGTGTGACATATGATACCTATAGTTTGTCAAATTTAGCTTAATACATATGACAGCAGGACGGAGCGATGCGTCAGAAAAAAGAGTGACAGAGAGTAACTTTAATAAAAACGAGCTTTTACCCGCGACTTCGTCCGCAGAAATTATATACCAGATTTTAAGTCAGATGATAAGCTATCAAACAAAAAAAGTTTCATCAAAATCGGTTCAGTAGTTTTTGCGTGATACTCGAACAAACAAACACCCAAACAAACAAACAAACGAACAAACAAACAAACAAACAAACAAACAGACAGTGATTTGGAATCAGGGACATCCTAAAATCATATCGTAATCTTTTTTTTGTAAATATCTTCAATGTACAGACACACTTCTGTTACAGTTTTAAGGTGGACTTCCGATGCTAGCGGCCGACGCGTCTGACGCGCGCGGCTCGCGGCAGACGGCCGATGCGGCCATACTAGTTACTATGAAAACGTATGGCGCCGCTTCCGATGCCAGCGACTGACGCGCGCGTCAGACGCGCGCGGCCGATGTCTATCGCATCGGCCGCGGCCGCGCGCGGCTATGCTCTGACGTCACGCAGAACAAGAATGTTTGCCAGAAATATTACGAAGTTTTTACCGAAAATTTGCTTGATTTTTACTATTTTATTTGTATTTTATTATCTGCAAGGTCGCTCATCCACGTTGCAATAACACCATCTATCGATCCATTTAAAACTAATTTTTCTTTTTTCGGAGAATCCCTCTTGCCTACATAATTATTAGCTAGACAGCGATTCATATACAGGTTAAAAAGCAAAGGGGACGCAACGCATCCCTGTCTAATTATAATAAATCTTAAAAATGTATTTTATCAAAAATCCTGTAAAAAAATGCATTCATATATTTCTCTAAACCTATCAATCAATCAAATATTATTTATTAAAATATGTATTGTTTTTTTTATTTGTGTTTTTAAACAAAACACCAAAACATAAAAACATACCCTAAATTTCGGGGAAAATACCCTAAAGTTATAACACAATGCACAATAGGCACGCGTCAGTCGCTGACCTCGGAA
This sequence comes from Agonopterix subpropinquella, assembly GCA_922987775.1. NCBI lineage: Eukaryota > Metazoa > Arthropoda > Insecta > Lepidoptera > Depressariidae > Agonopterix > Agonopterix subpropinquella. The sequence continues at coordinate 3,313,902 of OV277714.1, forward strand.
GTGAGGTCTGTCGTCGGCCGCGCGCGTCTGACGCGAGGTTCTGTCAAATATGACAGAACCTCGCGTCAGTCGCGCGCGTTAGACGCATCGGCCGCTGGCATCGGAAGTCCACCTTTATAATAGTTTAGATGTAGGTACGTATGTGATATACATCTAAGCTAATAGTACCTATTTGATAAAACAATAAACTCTGTAACTCAGCTTTCAATTCACTTACCAACTTTTATTGGATAATCTCATAACTGCTTATTACTTTGTGAATGAACATTTCGCTTAAATAAGCAGGTATCATAATATTGGACCAGAATTACCTATATTATAGGATAATCTAATCAATATTTATTGCTTTGCAAATGAACCAAATCGGTTAAGACATTTCGAAGTTATCGTGTAACATAAAAATTAAAGGGACATACAGACGAATTGAGAATCTCCTCCTTTGTTTGAAGTCAGTTAATAAATGTGCATGCGATGTTATGTTCAGGTTAAGAATGAGAAGACTCAACACTTTGCTTATCTTTCATCCGAAGATGATCGAATCAGAATGGGAAAAAAATACCCAAGCAATGATTATCAACCAAGGTCACAAAACACTAGCACAAACAAAGTGGATATTTAAAAGCGGGACAAGAAACTTACGTCCTTGCACGTAGCACAAATATGAGGTAACAATCGCGGATATCAGCATAAAAGGAGCCATTTTGTTTTAGTTAACAAATCACAACATTATATTTTCAATTTGGTTTCTGCGTGCGTCCGCGCAGATCGAGCGCTGTAGACTATGTGAAGTTGTGAATTTGTGATACTAAAAAACTTGTGTGAACTTGTTGATTGGACGAGCCGGTAATGGTTGGAGCTTCACTTGCTTCTCATAATATTTTATTGATACTATTATAAAATTGTTAAAGAGCTTGTTGTCTGTTCATTAAATAACAAAGAAAACTATTAGGGTTAAACCCAATGAGACTCCGAACTGAAACAATGAGGAGTTTTCATTTAAAATAAATAAAAGTTTAAAGAAAAAATAGTATTGCAGCCGATGACTTTTTGGAAGGAAATGAATTTATTTATAGAAGTCGCTGTCCGATTCGTGATAGGGTGCATTCGTTTTTTGGCTTTGGAGAGTTATATTGTGTAATTGTGTAGCTCCGAATCACATACAAAACAAGCCGTCATACTTACTCGTATTAGTCCATATCTTGAAAACTACTGAACCGATTCTAATGAATTTTACACTGTTCCCTAAGGTGGAGTAAATGTAAAAAAATATATGGTCACAATCAGATTAATAGTTTCGGAGAAATGCGTGGACAAACATACATACATACCTATGAAATTTGGTATATTTGTTTGGACGCCCTAATCACCGAGTTCCCGCCGTCTTCACCAGGACGTCGCTCGAGCGCTCCACGTTATAGGGGCGAGCAGTTAGATATGAAAATATTTTTTCATCACTCATACTCTGAAAGTAGGTTATTGTTTATCTAAGAAGCGGGTTGAAAGTGATACATTTCTTCCCTAGGGCGGAAAAGTAATTAAAAAAAAATCTACGTCTATACTGAGCAATACTTCGATAACATTATATTAAAATTATTAATTTTTATAATTATTATGAACAGAAATATTCGAACTTAGTAATAATAACAATAATTTGTAACATTTCGATACTTTTGTATAAGTTATATGCATTTTGTTTTCTGCGTGATGAAACAGGTGAAGAAAAAGTACCTAATTTAAAAAACAGGCTAGTTTTAAAAAAAAAACGTTTTTCTTTTTCGCGCAAGGCTGCGTTCAGGACCTATGGGATGTGTGTGTGCACTGAGAGATCACATCTTGAATTCTGAAATAAAGTACTACAGGTTTTAGTAGTAGTTGTAAAACAATTGTAAAACTGCGTCCTGGAATTTGTAAAGCGATAATTAAAAAGATATAACCTAAAACGTGTGATCCCTCAATCCTCACAGAGGACCTTCTACATCTGGGTAAGTATTAAGTTTAAACCAAGTTTTTGCTTACAGACTTTTAGTAGTACTTTATTTACAACGAATCTACCATATAACATGATACACAGCATCCTACACAAAAAATTACAAAGCCTTTTCACTGAGCTCTCAATCCACACACATGAAATTTTTAATGATAGCATTTTATCGTTAATTTATTAAATAAATCAATATTATTTGCGTTTAACTTTTAGTAAAAACTGTAAGGAAATTTGTAAAAGAAAGAATACATAGCAAATATGTCCTCATTCTATGTAATTGGCATTTAATTGTGATCCCTCAATCCACACGTTTCAAAATAACAAATCATTTGTAAAACAATGAAAATAGCACCTACAATAATGCAAAGCCGCAAATATTTAGTAAAAAAGTTCTACTAAATCTTACCAATTTCAGATCCTGGATTAACGGCGTGGAAAATGAGAAAAACAGCTTCGATAATTCTGCTCAAATAAACCAAGCAAGGTGACCACAAACTAAAACTTCCTGGGACATCATGATTATTCATTTCTCATACTTTGAATTTGAAAGTAGGTAATTGTTTATATATGAAGCGGCAGTGTTGCCACCTTACCTCCAGATCAAGTAGCTAAACCGTACCCAAAAAGTAGCTAGATACCTAAAAGTGGCTGAATAAAGTAATGTTAAAAATATACATAAATATGCTGAGATGCAGTTTATTTGGATCAGTAATATTGATTTACAATTCAGTTATTCTATAAAATTATGCTCTTTGATGTTTTACAATGCTCATCATAGAATGCCATGCCTTTCGACTTCTACGTTTAGGTAATCGGAACTCAAAAACAATAAAAAACGCGAGGAGTCACGTTGCAGGAACTGACCCGAGTACACGTCTCGCGTGGTTTCGCGCGTCGCGTTTGTGCCTGCCACGAGGCTCCACATTCCTCATTCTCTTCTTGTTCTTGTCCAAAAACAATCCCTGAGATTGGGATAGATTCTCCCAATAAACTACACTTGACACTGGCGGAAATGCAGTTAAAATGACTAACTTTAGCTTAAGAAATTTGTATTTATTAATAAATAAATAAACAAAAAAAGTGGCTCGAATAAGTGGTTTTGATTTTGTGGAGTTTTTTTTGTAGCTGACAAGTTCAAACATGTTGCTAGATCTAGCCAAAGTGACAACACTGTGAAGAGGGTGGAAAACTGGAAAGTGATGCATGAGGATAAATATTAAATATATTTGAAAAAAAAGGATACCTACTTACCCGGTGCAAATTTTTCCTAAGCACCCATTTTAAAACGTGTAAAAATCACTCGTGAAGATCAGTCTATCTCATTCTCACTGAAGCATACCTACACTCGACGCATAGCTGAACTCTATGTCCATGAACTTACTATATCTTCTCATAGGCACCCCGAGTGATTTCAAAATTTTTCAAACGTTTTGAAACGTACCTAGTCTAAAATTTATTCATCAAGCGATTCAGAAATTATTTTTGCATATTATATCAGCTGCTGTAGTATGCCACCGTGACACAACACTATCGCACCTTCGCAGCTTCGCTCTCTTTCTATTTTTGCGCGAACGAACGAGATAAAAGACGAGATATAGCCGTATCACGTGCAACATGCTAGCTAGGCTGGCTTTTGTTTACTTTCCTCGTAGTCGAAATGAAAAGCAGCGGGGCAAGTACGCCAACCCGCGATAGCGTGATATAGCACTATCACGCTTCCACTCTCTTTCTATTTGCGCGCGAACAAACGAGATAAAAGACTACATTTGACAGATTGATGTGTTAAATAATTTCGCTATATAATTTTGTTTATTTCACAATTTTCAGTGGTGAATTCATTAGTTCGACTCAGATATCAGTTATACACGCAATACTCGATGAGAAGAGAATTTTTTAATCGCCGATGATTTGCTTTAAATTTTTGAGGAAATCTTTTGTGTAGTTCCGAAGCGTTTCACCAGATCTTCACCAAATTAAAATGGAACCATCTCGAGGGTAAATCCTAACTAGGAACTAAAAAAGAATCACCCAAATCGGTCAAGAAATGCCGAAGTTATTACGATTTTCGAAGGTTCTCCTCGATTTCTCTGTGATTCCATAATCAGATCCTGGTTTCCTTAGCATGGTACACCCTTAGGATATCTCCCTTCCAACAAAAAAAGAATAATCAATCAAATATCCGCGAAAACACAAAAAAGATTAAGCAATTTTAAGCAAAAGTCGTAATAGCTTAGTCCTCCAGCTGGAGGCTCGGAGACAAAATGTTTCAAGACGGTAATTTTTTGTACCATTGACGTCTCGCTTATTCTAATGGGCGGTTGTCATATGTCATAAGTATGAATAAATGTCAAGTAGCGTTTTTATGTCTTGCTTTATAATATTTATCTACCCCATAGATCTACCCCTATACTATATCTATGTTCCCGAGTGATTTTTACACGTTTTGAAACGGATCCTTAGGAAAAATTTGCGACAGGTAAGTCTCTTTTTTTGAAATGGTATATTTGAAATTTATCCTCATACATCCCTTTCCAACCGCTTCATAGATAAACAATTACCTACTTTCAAATTCAAAGTATGAGAAATGAATAATCATGATGTCCCAGGAAGTTTTAGTTTGTGGTCACCTTGCTTGGTTTATTTGAGCAGAATTATCGAAGCTGTTTTTCTCATTTTCCACGCCGTTAATCCAGGATCTGAAATTGGTAAGATTTAGTAGAACTTTTTTACTAAATATTTGCGGCTTTGCATTATTGTAGGTGCTATTTTCATTGTTTTACAAATGATTTGTTATTTTGAAACGTGTGGATTGAGGGATCACAATTAAATGCCAATTACATAGAATGAGGACATATTTGCTATGTATTCTTTCTTTTACAAATTTCCTTACAGTTTTTACTAAAAGTTAAACGCAAATAATATTGATTTATTTAATAAATTAACGATAAAATGCTATCATTAAAAATTTCATGTGTGTGGATTGAGAGCTCAGTGAAAAGGCTTTGTAATTTTTTGTGTAGGATGCTGTGTATCATGTTATATGGTAGATTCGTTGTAAATAAAGTACTACTAAAAGTCTGTAAGCAAAAACTTGGTTTAAACTTAATACTTACCCAGATGTAGAAGGTCCTCTGTGAGGATTGAGGGATCACACGTTTTAGGTTATATCTTTTTAATTATCGCTTTACAAATTCCAGGACGCAGTTTTACAATTGTTTTACAACTACTACTAAAACCTGTAGTACTTTATTTCAGAATTCAAGATGTGATCTCTCAGTGCACACACACATCCTATGGGTGCGGTTGTTTTTTCAACTCGCACTATGGTATGAACGTTTTTCACCGAGGATCTGAAGTGCGATTTTTGAACATCATATGAGCGAATCGGCAGTAGAAAGATGCATAATCTCGTAGTAATTATAACATTTTCGACTGCCGAGTCGCTCGTATAATGTTCAAAAATCGCACTCCTGAACGGCGTTGGTGCGAAAAGTTGCGGTCGGGGTGCACCTGGGGCGTAGGTTCGGAATGCAGCCTTGCGCGAAAAAGAAAAAAACTTGAAATAAAAAACGGAGGGAAAGCCACATGTTGCAAATTTTGCGGATCTTTTTCAAATCGTGTAAAAATCACTAGGGAAGTATATCTGTGTCACTCTAGCATCCACAATCTTCGTATGTTCTTTTTCTACTTCCTATTGGTCCCCGAGTGATTTTCAAACGTTTTGAAACGTAGCCTAAAATGAATTCATCGAGCGAATATCAATTCAGAAATTGATTTTGCATTATCTGGTTTTAGTTAATTTCCTCGTAATCGTGATGAAAAGCAGAGTGTTTAACTCGGGTGAAAGTACCCATTTCACACTCGAACTATGGGCGCCCCTCACGTTCGTTCGGGGCGCCAAACATCTCGTGTGAAATGGGTCACTTTCATCCCTTGGTTAACAATCTACTATTAATATCAAAATTATTGCTCATTTATTTAGTTTTTACTTTATTTCAATATAAAAAAATAACAAACTTTATCTTAAGGCGCCGTCCTATTGCCATCGCTCGCGCGATCATGCGTGCGTCCGACGAAAATGATTGTGCGACCGTGCGTTTAAACATACTTATATCTCAATAGAAATAGAACAATTCGATCGCATCGCATGATCGCACGACCTTCAAATAGGACATTCCGCAGATATGAGTATGTTTAAACGCACGGTCGCACGATCATTTCCGTCGCACGCAAGCATGATCGCGTGAGCGATGGCAATAAATAGGACGGCGCCTAGCATTATACAAATAATTCTCGGGTCCGTAACGCGCTAGATGGTGCTAGTGTCGTGCACATAGCCAAATAGACCAATCAATTTTTAATATGCTCCGCAATCCAATCAAGATATTGGTATACATTCGTATACACGCCAGGGTGGAATTCCATGGCGCACCATCTCTTTCCAAAGCTGACTACCCCTGCTAACTCGTAGACGCCCATTTCATTGTTTTTGTACACCAATGAACCTCCAGAATCTCCTCTGCAGGTATCTTTGCCGTATTCTCCAGCGCAGATGTGACCCTCATCGACGAATTCACCATATGCTAAGCGACATTCCTGAAATCCAAACGGTTTCAAATTATAATTTTTTTATTAAGGTGGTCGCTGGCGCGGTCAGTTGACTGCATAAAATATATTTTAGTTTTATCTTCTCAGCAAAAAAACGATTGATAATAATGCTGAACTCTCATTTTCAGTAATGTTTTTAAATACTATTTTAGACAACGTCATTGGATAGGTCTATTAATCAAAAAATTTTCAGGTTGTGAAAACCATTTTTCTATTCAGGGATCTTTTTGCGAAATATTTAGCTTTAAAGTGCAAAAAGATATCGTCCGATTTGGTCCAAAACAAACAATACAAAACATAACAAACAAACAAACATTACTCTTCGGCATTTTCGTTTCTTATCATATTGAATAACAATTAGAAAAAAACTACAGAAAAGAGTGGGGAAAAATTATGTCTTGTTTGTGTGCTTCTTTTTAGGGTTCCGTACCCAAAGGGTGAAAACGGAACCCTATTACTAAGCCTACATTGTCCTCCGTCCTTCTGTCGGTCTGTCATACCTTTTTAGGGCTGTAACTTTTGAACCGTAATAGTTAGACAGTTGGGATTTTGTCATATTCTAAATTACCTACATTACATTTTTTTTTGTATCGAAATCGGAGTAGTTTTAACGGATTCCGAAGTAAAAACCTTCAGGGACTCCACTATATGGGGGATTTGCAAGACCGGTTTTTATTTTTTGACTCGTGCTCGCATGAACATGGTAAGACACTGCTAGAGCAAGATTTTTGTTTTTCCAATTAATATTATAAACGTATATTTGTCAAGATATTTCTCGTGATAGGTAATTAATTATCCTTTCTTTCTATCCTCTCCTTTCCTTTATTTATACGTGTATATAAAAACAAATTACCCATAATTGTCTAACAGGCAATTTAACATGCCTCTTCGTATCGCTGAATTGATCAACGGGCAACCATTCCGCGCCTTTCCTTGGAGTTTGTTTGTAGGATCCCCAACCGACAACGTACATTTCGAGTCTTTTTTGATTTGGGTGAAAGTTTGCAGTAACGTCGGACGTCGGCAAGCAGATCGGAAGAATGAACTCTGAGGAGAGAGAGCAAAGTTGATCACATTTTAATGGAATCCTTAGCAGTGGCGTAGCTTGGGTTTCTGCCGCCCGGGGCTGTTAAGGCCAGCCTAAACAGGATGGTGGCGACATCTATTGGTATCACGTGGTATTGTAAAGTGATCAAGGTAGTTAATTTAATTAGTTCCAATTATAGCCACTCGTGTCGATACAAGACGCTGTCAAAATGTATTAATTTAGATAACCTAAAAAACTTGGAGTAAAAGGCACAAGACACCACGAAGCGTATTTTATTTCTTCCGCCGGTTTATATCCATCCAATTCGACCTGTCCAAGTCGGGACAGACAGGGGCATAGACCGATTTTACCGCCCCCTTATAAAGGGTGTCCAGCGGGAATTTTTCAAGATAAAAATTGAATACAAAAAAAACCAAAGAGTTTTTGTTATTTTTTAGTTTTTCGAAATGGAGTCTGACAATGCGGATTTTATTTTTTGAAGACAATGTCGTCTAAATGACGTCTGTTTCTCTGAAGGCACTCTTGCAACCGAACCCTCAAATTTGCAATTACGCGAGCGCAAAGCGCTGGCGAAATTCCTGCAATTTCAAGGCGGATATTTTCTTGTAGAGCCTGAATTGTTTGAGGATTGTTGTTATAAACCTTTGACTTGAGGTATCCCCATAAGAAAAAAGTCACATGGTGTGAGATCTGGCGACCGAGGCGGCCAGGGTATGTCCCCGTACTGGCTAATCAATTTATTCGGAAAAATGGTCCTCAGTTCCTCCATCGAGATCCTAGCCGTATGTGGTGTGGCACCGTCTTGCTGAATTTGTGTTCTGTTGTTGTAGCCGGGATGCAGTTGCAGTTGCGGTAGCAGAAACTTGTCGATCATTCGACAATACACCTCAGCATTGACTGTCTCCAGCCCCGGATCTAGGGGGGGGCAAAAGGGGGCCCACGCCCCGGGCGCCAGGTTTAGGGGGCGCCAAAATCAAGATGGAAAAAAAATTTGAGAATATTGCAAAAAAAAATCTCGTGCTCGTGCTCGCTTTGCTCGTTCCTGATTTCAGATCGTATTTCAGTCATCTCATTATATTGCAGTGAAATCTCGAGCTCGCTGCGCTCGCTCTTGGTTTTAGATCTTAGAGCGCTTTTTTTTTTTTTTTTTTAATATGTGTTTTTTACCGTACTTTAAGTTGACATTGTGCTATTACTATTACTACGATTTAATTCCTTTCATTATCTTACCGTTGCCATTATTTCGTGCTATATTATTTTAACTTGACGCATATTATTAATCTATTATTATTGTCGCCTTTTATTCTATTTTATTCTCAATTTAATTCAATTCAATTCCATGCATTCTAACAATTATACACTGTTGCTAAAATTGCTGTGCCCTAACAGGGTCCCTGAGATGAACTGTACCTATTTTTAAGATCTATAATTACCTCAAGGATGCAATAAAGATTTATGATTATGATTATGATAGATGAGCGACACTTTACGGTCGCCGTGTGTCGCAGAGGGTCGCGCGACCCTGCGATCCACCGCGACAGCAAAGTGTCGCTCGTCTGTAAGAGCCCTTAGTGCAGTCGTCTCATTATATTGCAGTGAAATCTCGAGTTCTCTTCGCTCGCTCTTGGTTTAAGACCGTTTTGTATTTGTCTCATTATATTGCAGTTAAATCTCGAGCTCGCTTCGCTCGCTCTCGGTTTTAGATCGTATTGCAGTCATCTCATTATATAGCATCTTGAGCTCGCTTCGCTCGCTCTTGGTTTAAGATCGTTTTGTATTTATCTCATTATATTGCAGTTTAATCTCGAGCTCGCTTCTCTTGCTCTCGGTTTTAGTTCGTATTGCTGTGATCTCATTATATTGCAGTGAAATCTCGAGCACGCTTCGCTCGCTCTTGGTTTAAGATCGTATTGTGTTTATCTCATTATATTGCAATTAAATCTCGAGCTCGCTTCGCTCGCTCTCGGTTTTAGATCGTATTGCAGTTAAATCTTTACATTGCAGTGAAATCTCGAACTCGCTTCGCTCGCTCTTGGTTTTAGATCTTAGAGCGCTTACAGATGAGCGACACTTTGCGGTCGCCATGTGTCGCAGATGGTCCCGCGACCCTGCGACCCACCGCGACAGCAAAGTGTCGCTCGTCTGTAAGAGCCCTTAGTGCAGTCATCTCAATATATTGCAGTGAAATCTCGAGTTCTCTTCGCTCGCTCTTGGTTTTAGATCGTATTGCAGTCGTCTCATTATATTGCAGTGAAATCTCGAGCTCGCTTCGCTCGCTCTTGTTTTTAGATGGTATTGCAGTCATCTCATTGTATTACAGTGAAATCTCGTGCTCGCTTCGCTCGCTCTTGGTTAAAGATCTTTTTGTATTTATCTCATTATATTGCAGTTAAATCTCGAGCTCGCTTCTCTTGCTCTCGGTTTTAGTTCGTATTACTGTCATCTCATTATATTGCAGTGAAATCTCGAGCTCGCTTCGCTCGCTCTTGGCTTAAGATCGTATTGTTTTTCTCATTACATTGCAGTTAAATCTCGAGTTCGCTTCTCTTGCTCTCGGTTTTAGTTCGTATTGCAGTCATCTCATTATATTGCAGTGAAATCTTGAGCTCGCTTCGCTCGCTCTTGGTTTTAGATCGTATTCCAGTCAACTCATAATTGTGCAGTGAAATCTCGAGCTCGCTTCGCTCGCTCTTGGTTTTAGATCGTATTCCAGTCATCTCATAATTTTACAGTGAAATCTCGAGCTCGCATCGCTCGCTCTTAATTTTGGATCGTATTGTTCTAGATAAGTTATAGATTTAATTATAACCACTTAACCTGGACCTGGCCTCCCTGGGAAAAAATTATTGCTACACCCTAGTAGGGGAGGGGCGCCAATGTCATGTTTTTGCCCTCCCTCGGAAAAATCGTAGATCCGGGGCTGACTGTCTCTCGCTGGTTAAAAAAAATAAGGGCCAATTATTCCTTGCCCAGAAATCGCACATCACATTGTCGTTTCTGAACAATGTAAACGGATCGAACAGATTTCACACCATGTGACTTTTTCTTGTGGGGATACCTCAAGTCAAAGGTTTATAACAACAATCCTCAAACGATTCAGGCTCTACAAGAAAATATCCGCTCTACAAGATAATTTCACCAGTGCTTTGCTCTCGCGTAATTGCAAATGTGAGGGTTCGGTTGCATTGCAAGAGTGCCTTGAGAGAAACGGGCGTCATTTAGACGACATTGTCTTCAAAAAATAAAATCCGCATTGTCAGACTTCATTTCGAAAAACTAAAAAATAACAAAAACTCTTTGGTTTTTTTTGTATTCAATTTTGAACTTGAAAAATTACCGCTGGACACCCTTTATTTATAAAAAAGACCTACACAAAAAAACATGAAATTTTTTAGCACATATATTCGAGTTGTGGTCAGACATCTTTTGAAATATTGAATTATAAATGTAAAAATAGAGGGAGCGAAGCGAGCTCGTCTTTCCTCCTTACTACGAATCAGTTGGAGCCAGAGTTATTTGTGTACTCTTTAGGATGATGTGTAGATAAGGTCCAAAAATAAAACAGCGAGCGTAGCGAGTTCGTCTTTCCTCCTTCCTACGAATCAGTTGGAGCCAGAGCTTTTTGTGTAGGTACTCTTTAGGATGATGTGTAGATAAGGTCCAAAAATAAAACAGCGAGCGTAGCGAGTTCGTCTTTCCTCCTTCCTACGAATCAGTTGGAGCCAGAGCTTTTTGTGTAGGTACTCTTTAGGATGATGTGTAGATAAGGTCCAAAAATAAAACAGCGAGCGTAGCGAGTTCGTCTTTCCTCCTTCCTACGAATCAGTTGGAGCCAGAGCTTTTGTGTAGGTACTCTTTAGGATGATGTGTAGATAAGGTCCAAAAATAAAACAGCGAGCGTAGCGAGTTCGTCCTTCCTCCTTCCTACGAATCAGTTGGAGCCAGAGCTTTTTGTGTAGGTACTCTTTAGGATGATGTGTAGATAAGGTCCAAAAATAAAACAGCGAGCGTAGCGAGTTCGTCTTTCCTCCTTCCTACGAATCAGTTGGAGCCAGAGCTTTTTGTGTAGGTACTCTTTAGTATGATGTGTAGATAAGGTCCAAAAATAAAACAGCGAGCGTAGCGAGTAATTTAATTTAATTTTAATGTCAAAAGCAGATAATATATTTTCCAGCCAGCGGGGCTAGTACGCCAACCCGCGATTTATAACTGTAAAACTTTTTTTTGGTTAAATACTGTGATGTCAATGTGGCACCTATTCGTTGTTGATGTATATGAGCTAAATGTATCTACCTAAGGGCTCTTACAGACGAGCGACACTTTGCTGTCGCCGTGGGTCGCAGAGCGTCGCGCTCATACACTTTACGGTCGCGCGACCCTCCGCGACACTCAGCGGCCGCAAAGTGTCGCTCGTCTGTAAACGCTCTAAGTGAAAGTGCTCATTGAAATTTTTTTGTAGAACCACACGGCTAAAAAAATATCTTACTTGTATAATTAGCAGTGTCATTCAGGCGTATCAGAGCGATATCGTGAATATTGGTTGCGTTGTCGTGGTAGTGTTTGGGGTGTAATATAATCTTCTCGATGCCAATGGTTACTTCGCCGTCAGTGCAGAATTCCGGCTCCAGTTGCGAACAATCCGGACCCTTTGTTTTTACGTTGTAGTCACCAAGGCGGACCTGGAATCTAAAATAAAAAAGTAAATTTAAAAAATAAAAATATCCGTCTGCGAAAAGAGAGAACTTTAAATAAAAACTGAAAAGGAATAAACAAGTCCAGTAGTCTAGAATTCTGTTAAGTAATATTGAAGGGTCTTCAAGAACCCATTATTGGGAAAATGTTATCTGGTATAGAATTTTTAATGGATTCCGACTGTTCAAGTCTCTTCAATATTACTTAACAGAATTCTAGACTACTGGATTTGTTTATTTACAAATACAAATATAAAAATTCAGTACACAAGATACAATGGACCCGGCATGCGGCAAGCCAGAATCTCGGGAATCCTCTACGATTTAACAGGAAAAATTTTACAAATTATAGGACAGAGTGAGCAAAGTTAATATGAGATCAATTTAACAAAGAAATTCAGAATTCATTCATTTGAATTTCTTTTCAGTTTTTTATTTACAGTTCTCTTCTTTTGCAGATGGGTTAGTTTACATAACATTTTTTATTTTACACTTTTTAGTTTTTTCTACTTTAAATCGTTATAGATCCTAAATGGTCATTCCATATGAAAAATGATAAAAAGATACCCCAAGATAATTTTCAAATACCTATCGTACCCCACTCAACATAGTCTACTATTACTAGTACCTATACTTTCATTTTTTTATTTTACTCAATATGGGGCGTCTGGCTGTCGCCATATTGAATTTTGATTACCTACTGTCATGTCTTTAGTGACACTCGCAAGATTAAGACAAATCGATTGACGTAAGAATTATCAAAATCAGCCAACGCAATTGGTCTCTAGAGTCGAGTGCCACAAAGGAACAAACTTATAATATGTACATACATACATAGGCTGATAAACATAATACCCTTCCTTTGCGTCGCGCAGTCGGGTAAAGAAATAGCGATATGAAAGGGCTTGGAACCGGTACCAAAAGTACAGGTTCTGTATCCGTATATAGCGGTTCTTCCCCTAACTGGTACCCAGTTCTGGTACCCGCCGCGTTGAAAGGAGTCCATAACGAAAACCCCTGCGTCGAAATCACGGTGTTCAACCGTTTCGTTCGTCGAAAGCACTGTTCGTCGAATAAACCGTACACCAACGGTCTTTTTGACGAAATATTTTTTTCCGATAGCATTGTTCGTCAAACGAAACGGTTGAGAACCGTCACTGAATAACCAGTTATATGGACTCCACGCTGGAACCCCGCCATACAAGGTTCTGCTCAAAACTCTTTAACTAGTAATAATGTAATGAAATGTATTTAGTAATTAAATATGACAGGTTAGACACTGATTATACAAGGTGTTACAAAAGGAAAAATAAACATTCATAACTTTTAAGGGGGGTTGTTTAAAGTTTATACCATCATACAGAACAACTTTCACTATGCGTCCAACATAGAAATCGCTAAAAAAATCTGCTGTCCCATACATTTAGCTCGTAGATTTCAATCAATCAATAAATCAAATATACTTTATTTTACACCAAAACACAAACAGTAAAATACAGAGAGAAAAAAAATACAAGAGGCACAAAATAAGGCGGATAGATTTGTAGTTTAGTATAGAGCATCCGATTTTGATTTCACGATTTCGATATTGGTCCCATAGTGAAAGTTGTTCAGTTTGATGGTCTAAACCATAGGTTCTCAAACTTATTTCGCCCACCGCCCACTTTAAGAATTTTTTTTTTCTAGAGCCCCCTATATTATTTTTACCGCCTTACCACCACTTACCAGCCGTAAGTCCCAAGTTCAGTAAAATGGACTCTATTTCACTTTTTTTAAGTTAGCAACTTTGCTACAGCACTCAAGGGCGCGCCGGCAGGATTTATTTTTAGGGGGGTACATCTGGTGGCTAGCATCCGCCCTTCAGTAGAATCTCGTAGCCCAAAAGGGAACCAGAAGCAAGCGAGCTTATAATTTTTCAGTACGACTTCCTGGCTGTGTCCAGAACATTGAGGTGTTGTGCAGGAAGATACTTAGTTGAAATAGATATTTCGAGTGACCGAAGCGAGCTCGTATTTTCAATACAATTTCTCGGCTGTAGCCAGAATATTTAGCGATTGCACAGGCAAACAGGCCAACAAATTAGATACCCGAGCGAGCGAAGCGAGCTCCAGCTATACCAATTTCTCAGCACTACTCCTTAACTCCGTCGATTTAAGTTTAATTGTAATCAATTATTAAAAGAGAAAAGAGCGAGCAAAACGAGCTCGAAATTTCGAAATAAAATTAATACTTATTAGTGAGTTATGTGATGATCCCGATACGTATCGACCGTATACGTATCGTACCCGATATGTGTAAATAAAAATGCTAATTTTTTAAAACTTTATTTTTAAATTGACCTGGCCTCCTAGATCGCCAAAACGCCCCCTAATTTTCTTTGATCCTTCTACTGCCCCCCTGAAAGCCTCCAGTGCCCACAAGGGGGCATTATCGCCCACTTTGAGAACCGGTGGTCTAAACCACCCCCTTAAGGGGCCATCCACTAGGGCGTTTTGTTACTTCCTGTATTACCTACTCTGTGCTGGTGGCACAGAGACACTAACATTCTATTTCTACATCTATTTACACCTATCAATCACCATCACCATCTTTTTACATCTATTTCTGTGCTAACAGTAGGTTATGCTTACGGAATGGCTTTTTCAATAATGGATCCGACGACGCAATGTCCCGCTGTTATAACATATCTGCGACTGATGAGGGAGCCTCCGCATACGGTTGATATGGTGTTGTTTTTGGAATCGCGATAGTCTATGGCCACCAGCCATGGGTAATCGGTTATCTCTGTTTCTTCACCACCTGTATAAAACGTGAATAGTCATCATCATTATCTCAGCCGATGGACGTCCACTGCTGGACATAGGCCTCCCCCAAGGATCGCCATAACGACCGGTCCTGCTCTGCCCTCATCCAATGGGTTCCCGCCGCCTTCACCAGGAGTGCGATTTTTGACTCTCATTTGCTGAGTTCAGCAGTAGAAAATGTCAAAATTACTATGGAGATACGCATCTTTCTTCTGCTGCTTTGCCTTTCAAAAATCATACTTCAGGAGTGCGAATTTTGAAAGTCAAATCAGCAGTAGAAAGATGCGTATCTCCATATTAATTTTGACATTTTCAACTGCTGAACTCAGCGTATGAGATTCAAAAATCGCACTCCAGGTCGTCGCCGGTCTACCTTGTACCCACGTTGCGCTTTCCGGCATGCGGTGGCCGGCCACTGTATAACTGTACGCCGTATAAAACGTGAATAGCAGATGTTTTTATTAAGTTCAGTTAAGGTCACTTAGATGATTAGGTGTGTTTGCAGTGTGCAATTTTTAAGAGGGTACCGAGCTTATTGTGCTGCCCTCAATCGTATTTTTAACCGACTTCAAAAAAGGAGAAGGTTTCTCAATTCGACCGTATATATATATATATATATATATATATATATATATATATATATATATATATATATATATATATATATATATAATTTTTTTTGTTTGTTCGCGGATAACTTCGTCATTTATGAACCGATTTTGATGATTCTTTTTGTTCTGTTTGAAAGGAGATGTTCCAAGTGTGGTACCATGATAAGGAAACCAGGATCTGATGATGGATCCCAGAGAAATCGAGGGGAACCTTCGAAAATCGCCCACTAGTGCGTTTGTTAAATGAATTCACCACTGAAAATTGTGAAATAAACAAAATTTTAACAAAAAATTAAAACCGCCTTCAAAAAAATCTAAAAAGTTAAAAAATAATATTGCAGCCGATGACTTTTTCGTTCGCATCATAAGAACATTAATTTGTTTTATAGAAGTCGGTGTCAAGCCAAGCCAAAAAATGCAAGCCCTGTCGCGAATCGTACCGGCTTGACAGCGACTTCAATAAAACAAATTAATGTTCTGATGATGCGAACGAAAAAGTCATCGGCTGCAATATTATTTTTTCATTTCTTAACTATTATACAACATTTCCAAAAAAACAAGATTGTCAACTTGTAGTCATTGTTGGTTTAAAAATTATTGAAACATTACGGATTATCAGTGGCGTAGCGTATAGGTTTCTGCCGCCCGGGGCACAGACCGATTTGTCGCCCCCTTATAAGAAGACTTACACAAAAAAAACAGAGCGGACTCGAAATTTTTTGCACCTCTATTCGGGTTGTGGTCATACTTCTTTTGGTGTAGACATCCAAAAATAGACAGTCAGAGCGAGCGAAGCAAGCTCGAATTTTCTCCTTAATACGAATCGGTTAGACCCAAAGCTTGTTACGTACAAAACATGTGCAAAACGTAAAAGCTATGGATTGAGCGAAGCAAATTCGAAATTTTTTGCACCCACGTCTTGACTGTGGTCAGACTTCTTTAGGATTAGGTACGTGTTGGCACAGCGAGCGGAGCGAGCTCGCCTTTTCTCTGATCTACGAATTTGTTATAGACAGACCTCAATCAATCGATATTTTTCCCGAATTTGCCGCCCGGGGCATGTGCCCCACCTGCCCCCCCCCCCCCCCCCTTTCTTCCCCTCCTGTAAAGATCGGAGACTGCGCTCGAAGTTGTTGTCCATTATGTTTACCTAGGACAAACTATCCAGTTAAGGTAGGTCCAACTTCGAGAAAGAGGTCAACTGTCGAATCCACGGCTGGGCAGAGTTCCAGAAACTACGTAGTATCTTCGCGTCCCAAATATCGCAGAGTCTCATAGTACTGCCAGCGATGACATGTTGAACACTTTTTAATTACTTGCCAATGGTAAGTAAGGGTTCTTCACTCGGGATATTGTATCTGTCGCGTTGTAGATGTAGCTCTCGGCATTCGGCAAACAGGTCTTCCGTCACGTTCTCGTTGTCATACTGTTTTGGAGCCACCGAAAGCCCTACCTCGTTTTGTTCTTCGCATATCTAAAATGAACAAATAGCCCAGTCAATTTACGGAGTTTTGTTAGGAGTGGTGTGAAGTAATTATGTACATTGAAACTGTAAGCATTCTAACAGACGAGCGACACTTTGCGGTCGCCGGGTGTCGCGCGGGCGGTAAAATGTATGAGCGCGACGCTCTGCGATCCACCGCGACAGCAAAGTGTCGCTCGTCTGTAAGAGCCCTAAGCGGCACCATTGATAAAAAGACTACCTGAAAATAAATTTTAATCAAATTCACGCTACGCAACATAGAAATCAAAATTGGATCTCCTAGAAGGCTTTTATAACTTAATAATGAGTTAGTGTAATACCAATGTACTAATTTTAATTAGATTTAATAATACAGGGTGTAATTGTTAGCATCCTTTTTAACCCCCGACTCAAAAAGAAGAGGGGTGTTATAAGTTTGATGCCTATGTCGGTCTGTCTGTTTGTCTGTCTGTCTGTCTGTGGCATCGTAGATCCCAAACGGGTGTACCGATTTCGATGCGTTTTTTTTATACCTAGTAAGCTAATTTTTGCAAGAGTGTTCTTAGCTTTGTTTCATGAAAATCGATTCAGCAGGTTTCATGTAACTATTTTAAAAATTATTAGATAACATTAAATTACAAATTTAAAAAACCACCAACACCAAAAACAAACATTTAAAATGTTAAAAATAATTTAATAAATAAAAACGAATTGGGAATATTGGGATACGTGCTCGGACCTGGTGGCCGATTATGTTTTTGTACCTGTCGCCGTTGAGACCACGGGGGTTTGGGCTGCCGAGGCTAAGACCTTCGTTGCGGAGGTTGGCCGTCGACTGTAGGGAGCGAAATTGTGACCCCCGTTCCGGATCGTTTCTGGTGCAAAGGCTAGCCATAGCAATTCAACGAGGCAACGCTGCTTGTATTATGGGCTCCTTTGCGCCGGGATCGACCAGGGGCGGGTTATTTGACTAAGCATGTATTTCATTGTTTTGACGAAGCATGTTACATATTTATGTCTGTTTTTGTACCTTTGTTTTTGACGACGCTTGTGCTGACCGCTGTATTGTACAATTAATCTAAATGTTATTCGAGACTTAATTACATTCAAATAAAAGTTCTTACATTTAATAAATACATTTTTGATGTAAGCTTTATGTTTTACTTCTTATCTCTCTAGAGGGGAGTGAAATTATATAGTATATTACACACCGAGGGCAGGAAAGTAAGAAAGGTCTCAGATCTCATGTAATTGACGCTTTCCGTCCGGAGGGGAAAAAATAATTTAATTAATAATAACTTTAAGAATAAAACGTAATAATGAAATAGTAAAAGCAAAAGCAAAGCTTACCCTAAACTTAAACCATACCATAGTGTAAATAACTAATAGTGGTGAAGCTCAGCGGTCGCAGCAGGCCAATCGTGCGGGGCGTGCGGGAGGAGTGCGTCCCGGCCCACGCTGACTGCGCGCGTACCCTAACAGCGAATTGAGTTATGGTACGTCCGTCCCCCGCCGTACCCCGCACGCCGCGCGGGCAAAGACTCGCCGCGACCACTGAGCTTCATCACTTATTTTATCTACACTATGTCCATACTAAACGGTCAATTAATGCGTAGGGGACCGAAATGACCAGGGTAAGAAACCACTGACTACAGTAATATTTTATAAACGTGTATGACTTACGCTTGAATAATAATTCTGCTGCTCTTCGTTAATAAATCCATGTTCAAATTTAATATATGGAGTGGCAAATTTCTTTTTCTTTATTGCATGGCAAAATGATCCTGAAAAACAAAAAAGGTTTGTAAATACCTATTAAGTTTTATTTTAGTGTTAGTTTACACTCGTCACGCCCCTTGGCTTTTGTTCAGAAATACTAATACATTTCCTATTCGATTTAGGCGCGGCGGGCCAGGAGTGCGATTTTTGAAACTCATTCGGTGAGTTCAGCCGTTGAAAATTTCAAAATGATGATGATTTGACTTTCAAAAATCATACTTCAGGATTGCGATTTTTGAAAGTCAAATCAGCTGTAGAAAGATGCATATCTAGATAGTAATTTTGACATTTTCAACGGCTGAACTCACCGAATGAGTTTCAAAAATCGCACTCCAGGACGCGATTTATGAAAGCGATCTGGCCCTAACACTTTTTTACCCGACTGCGCCAGAAGAATGGTTATGTTTTGTATGCAACTATCCGCGTCCCGATCTCGTCTCACATCAGTCACGTATCCCTTTTAAGTCGGGGATTTATCTTCGGATTTTTGTATTGAGTGGTAATACTTGGAAATATTAGTTTGTAGATACATAACAGAAAAACATAAATTCTCAATAATCCCCGATTTTTTATTATGTATTATTGAATAATTAGGTAAGCCTTTTACAAAACATTAAATTAAGGTATGAACAAAAATTGGAAAACTGGTTATTTTGTACGTTTCATTAAATATGTTTTACTTATAACAATAATAATCCCCGCCTTCCCGGTTAATATCGTAAATTTGAGTAGATATTAAATATTCGCTTAATTATTAATAGCGCATCGCAATGAGCGTTTTTCTTTTCTTTTTTAATTTTAGTTCCTAAAAAACTCGATAGATGACATGATTATAGCTCCATAGAGACGTAGGCCTGATCCTGTCAAAATCATGTCAAGACTGTGCCTGACTTTTTTTTAAAGGCCAAGGGATCGATCGAGCCCATACAACAATGTCAGACGTAAAAAGTTTCATAATTTCGATTAAAATGATTCGTAAATAATAAAATATTAAACCAAAAAATGAGTTGGCATCTTTTTTATTATCTTCTCCCTCTTTATTATTTTACAGAAACACATTTTGAAATTTTGACTTTTATTCGCACAGACCGTAACGCCATCTATCGATCCACTAGAAAACCAAAAGAAAAACGCTCATTCGCCTCTAGTGCGAGCTCTGCGTGTTCTTACCGAGCTGCTCGAATCGTCGCCGCACTGTGATCTGTTCGCTGACAGGTTGTCTGACCTACTCCGAGAGTGTATGAGGGTTTGTGAGAGTGTTACAAGAGCTAGCTCTATAACGGGCCAATGAACAGTCTGTCTGTGTGTTGTTTTTCCCTGTCTTTGTTAATTTATGTTTTCTTTTAAGTACCTACCTATAAGTTACATTGTGAAAAGGTTTTAGCTGTAATGCAATGTTGCCATCGTAATGTACGCCATCTTATTTAAGCGTTTTTGGGCGTGTAACGTCACTTTGACAGCACTAAAGTCAGCTGTTGGTTTTCTGTCTCTTTTCTTAATCTTATTTTAGAAAGTGACAGGAATAAATTTAGTTAAGTTAAGTCGTGGCACAGTCCGAATCGGTACCATTGTGTACTAGATTTTTTCGTTTAGCTTTTTTGAAATTTGTTCCGTTCTCCCCTAAACCACCCTTTTTAAATGTAACTAGGGTGTTTTGTTACACCCTGTATTAATAGCAATAGAAACCTTGTTCTTCTTAGCGTTCAGGAAGAAAGACATGAGATGGCCTATTCGAAAAGAAACAAAACATACTTACTTTCCTCTGTATTGATCGATACCACTAAACAACTCACAATCACAAATAAATAAAATAATATACGAATCGCTGCCATTTAAACAAAAAATGTATTTAGTTTCCTTGTTTCGATGCCGAGACGTTCTATCAATTTGCCACTTGATTCTACTACAGGCTATTTATAAATGTTTGGGGCAGGTATTATTAAATAACATTATATCGTTGCAAATTGCTTTCTCACATTTTTAAAATTCAACATTCTAAACTTTTTTTAAATTTTTTATTAACTAGCTTTTGCCGGCGACTTTGTCTTCAGACCAATGACTTTATACAACGTGTTAATGAATAAGCGCAAAACCTCATACACCCCAACTGATTTATAACAAAATAATTAGATTGAAATAATAAAAAGTATATTTTGATACTTAAAGTTTAAAGTTATTCACATTTTAAGTTTTGAGGCAAAAATGATTTGTTATCATTTCAGCAATGAATGAAAGCGCTAAAATACTCATGGATACATTTTGAAAATCTTGTTTTGGTAGTAAGTCTTTGAGTGTGCCCGTGCGGTGGGTTGACATCGGGTTCAGGAAATTTAAAATTTTACAAACAAATTATTTAATATTTTGAAAAAAAAAACCTACGTTGAAACCATGATAATTCGATTCTGCTCTCGATTCTAAACAAACTACTTTCTAGTTTTGCGTTAATTCATTAACACGTTGTATACTCATAACCACAGATCATGAAGAGGGATTAGAAGTGCAAAGTCGGCGGGGAACGCGTCGCTACAGGTTATGCAATGATTTGCATAACACCATAAGACGCGCGGCGTGATGCGAGCGAGAGGGCATGAGTAGTTGTAGCAGCGTGAGCGGGAAGACAAGTGGCGACAGCCGTCTCCGAAGCAAAATAAAAAGTTTTTTTTTTATTTGTCTCAAAACAGCAATACATAAATGCCACAAGAAATATAGCAAAGTATTAATTTAAGTTTAGAGACAGAAAGGTCTATGACTCAGCATGATGGAAGTTGACGAAAACGCCAACAACCGCTGTTATTCTGTCATAGCCTGATGCTCAAGAGAAAAGTATTTATACAGCAATACGAGTATATGCATTATTATGCAAAAAGGAAAAACATTGGGGTGGTTGGGGATCTACCTCCTAGCGGTCCTCCCCGGGTAACGGCATCACAAGCTACCAAGTTTGTGGTGTCGGCTGAACGATCCCCCACAGCGGTGTGGTAGGCTCCGCGAGGAGCCGCCTGGCTCGCGACCACCCTCCTGCCGGAGTCTGGCGCCAAGCAGCTTGCTGCGTTCCGTCAGTGTGCAGCAGTGCCAGTGCCATTCTGGGTAAGCTCGCTACATCTTCGAGCCCATCTTTGTCCTGTGGACTAGATTGAGGTCAAGAGCAAACCCAACGACAGTAAAAAAAAAAGAAAAAAAAACATTGAATTTTTGCGTGTAGTAACTTAGGCCTATATTTTCTCAAGGGGGGACCACAGCCGCAAAAGCGCTACTTTGCATTTCTAACCCCTCTTATAATGTTCTGTGCTCACAACTTTTGATTGAATGAACCAATTGCAATGAAATAAAGCCTATATTTTAAACCAATCTAAGCCTTATGCTTTAGTGAAAAGCTTACTAAAATCGGTTTAGTAATTTTTAAGTGATGCGTGCATTAAATTCTGTGACTTTAAATACTCACAACTTTTGATTGAATGAACCAATTGCTTTGAAATAAAGCCTATAATCCAGTTATATCCGTTAATCCAGACTAAGCCTTGCTTTTGTGAAAACCGCATCTTAATCGGTTCAGCCGTTTTTAAGTGATGCGTGCACAAACAAACAGACGGACAAACAGACAAAAATTCTAAAAATGGTTTGAAATTGGCAAATATCTTCAATGTACATACACGCCAAGTTTACAATTTTATTATACAGGGTGTTACATAATTAACAAAAAAAAATCCTTCATCAAGGCAATTATTAAAAAATCCCAACTCTAATAGTGTGACATTTGAAACAGACATTTTTTTTCAGAAGGGTGTTGTTTGTAAGTCAGTTGTACCTTTTCAGTGAGAGATGATGAAGCTTTCTTTGTCAAAAAAAATGAATTATAAGATGCTTAAATTATCTTACATGATGACAAATATGAAAACTTAATTTATTTAAATTATTCTTTTTTTTTATTTTCGTGCTGGAGGTGATGGTTCAATCCCCGTCCAGGCCGACTCGTACCAATGAGTTTTTCGAAATTTATGTACGATTTGTAACACCAGCTTTTCGGTTAAGGAAAACATCGTGAGGAAACCTGCATGCTTCAATTTCGGCATGTATTGTACCTACTGTGCATTACAAGTGGCGACGGGCTCACTCCCCGTCACACTGGACGGAGTTTCGGTACTACTAGTGAAACGTGGATGTTCTGAAGTTTCAGAATATCTGACTACCCCCTCGGGGAATATGGTCGTGAGCATATGCTATGCTATTTTTTATTTTTATACCAATAATTTAACTTTTTTGTCAATCTGTTTTTTTTTTTTTGCAATAATCTTAATATTCATGTTAGCTTTAGCAATAAAGATAACTCAGAGAAAAATCATCTTTAAAAAAGTACTTACAAGATAGGTAGTGACGTCGCGGTGGCCTTACGACGTATCTACTCTCTTCTGCCGTTTAGTCTTTGAACTACCGGCAGTTCGTAAAATAGTGCGCTTAAAAAAAGAGTTGTTCCATACTAAACTGCAATACCTACTCGACTCCTTATACAATTTAATGTCTAAGCTCGACTCAAACGTATGGAGCAGCAGATTTCATTTTTGCCCTTGACAGGTTTGCTCCCATGGTAAAAGTTATTCAGTTTGATGGGTAGAGTATGTAGTTTAAATATTAATGATATTTTTCCTTACAGCCTGTATATGTTGATAGATGTTACAAAGAAGTTTAAAACCAGAAAAGTAGAATAACAAGAAACGTTTTTTTTCAACATTTCTTGTTTTTCGTGTCTGATTCGCTTTTGGCCGGTTTTTTTCAGTTTTTTTTTACTCTACACTTACTGCCAAATTTAGTTGTCTACTACGGTACGTTACATATAAGAGCGCTTACAGACGAGCAACACTTTGCGGTCGCCGTGGGTCGCGCGACCGTAAAATGCGACACACGGCGGCGATAGATTAGATTAGATTAGATTAGATTCATTTATTTCATATTATAACATGTCACAGTATTACATAAATAATTTCATAAAATGTCCATTCATAATATGATCGTCATATTGTATATTGTATAATAAAATTAAAATAAAATAGTAATGTCAAATAAAATAATGTCAAAACAATATAACCTTAAAGTTAAAAATAGTCTATTGACTATTTTAATAATAGAAAAAATGTCAACAACAACCAACAAATTAAAAATGAATATAAAAAAACTTAAAAACTTTTTTTCAAGAATTCGTCAACAGAGTAGAACTCATTATCCAATAAAAAGTTTTTCAGTCGGCGATCGAATGTTTCGTCGTTTGTTTCGTTTCTTAGATCAGTGGGTAGGTGTTCGTAGTACGTGGGACCGATGACGCGCGGGTTGCTCTCAGCTAGTGTGCTCTCAGATAGCAAAGTGTCGCTCGTCTGTCCCACTTATTAACCGTCAAATCTTGTTTTTTTGCCGTATACAGCACAATTTGCGTACCTTTTGGATACCCTGCCTATTTTAATGTTAATGGTTATTCAGATCTTCACAGTCACTTTCCTAGTTAACAACTCTGGGGGTAGCCCAGTCATTTTACGGTTTGCGCCGGGACTAATTAAGAATTGATAGTATTTTCCGGTATAGTATTTAAGAGCCAATTTGCGCTTAAAAATGTACCATAATTAAGAAAAAAACACCTCAGCAACAGTTCCAAATTTAAAATTTTGCTATTATATCGTCATAAAAATCCTGATGGTATGTTTTTGTTTTCACATATTTAAGGCATTACCATTATACATACTTCAAACATGGTGTAAATATTTTTGTCTACTTGAAAAATACATTCGTATTTTCTAATAAAAACCTCATTTTTAAAATTTCAGTGTCTATTTTATTACTCAAAAATAATGAATATTTTAAAATCTAATTCATATGAATGCATGGGTATATTATTAATTTAAAAGCCTTTTGGGACACAAAATTTTGATTTCTATGTTGCGTAACGAATTCTTTTTTAATATGTTTCAGAGTCTTTTTGTCACTAAATGGTTACGGTTGAAAAGTCCCATTAATAATTACTTCCGACCTTACTTCCAACTCCGTAAAATGACTGGGCTAGGGACAGAAATTGCCGAGACACGGCTAATAGCTATAAACACTCCTACGCCATCCATTTTAACTTTATGTTTTTCCTTTTTGGAGAGCTTCATCATCATCATCTCAGCCGATGGACTTCCACTGCTGGACATAGGCCAAGGATCGCCACAACGACCGGTCGTGCGCCGCCCTCATCTAACGGGGTTCCATACGAGGTGAAGTATTTGGGATTGCATTTTTTAGACAGGGAACTTTTTTTAAACATAAAATAACTATAACTTAATAATTTATTATCACTTTATTTTAATATAAAATAACAAATTTATCTTTATCCTAACATGATACAAATAATTCTCGGGTCCGTAACGCGCTAGATGGCGCTAGTGTCGTGCACATAGCCAAATAGACCAATCATTTTTTAATATGCTCCGCAATCCAATCAAGATACTGGTATACATTCGTATACACACCAGGGTTGCCATCCCTGGCGCACCACTGCTTTCCAAAGCTGTCTACCCCTGCCAACTCGTAGACACCCATTTGTTTGTTGTTGTACACCAATAGACCTCCAGAATCTCAGCGCAGATGTGACCCTTATCGACGAATTTACCATATATTTCGCGACATTCCTGAAAAACAAACGGTTTCAAATTATTATTTTTTTTAATAAGAAGGTCGCTGGCGCGTTCAGTTGACTGCATAAAATATATTTTAGTTTTAACTTCTCAATAAAAAAAAACGATTGATAACAATTGATAATGCTGAACTCACATTTTCAGTAATGTTTTAGCTGAAAATACTATTTTAGACATAGTCATTGGATTAAAAAAAATTGCAGGTGTGTGAAAACTATTTTTCTATTCAGGGATCTTTTTGCGCAATATTTAGTTTTAAATGTATGCTGATCAAATCAGTTGCGTCCTACAAAAAGGGGAGGTGCGGAGTACTCGAAACCGACGGGCATGTATGAAGAGATGTATGGATGTGCATGAGGCAAAAGACGTATGTAAAGATCGTAGTAAGTGGCGCGCCCTGGTCTCTGCCTACCCCACTGGGAAAGAGGCGTGACGTTATAGATAGATAGATTTAGTTTTAAAGTGCAAAAGATATTAGCCGATTTGGTCCAAAATGTATCCAGACCAAATAGCACCTCTTCGGCATTTTCGTTTTTTATCGTTATCATAATGAAAAACTATTAAGGCTACTCCTCCCATCTGCAAGGCTCTCTTTCTTACAAGCAAACTATTACAATTAGCCATCCCGCTTCAATTGCGCGGCTCCGGTCAGAATTTTCCGTTTTCTTTGAAAACCTGTATGATTTTTTATGAATTTTCAAAAAATAAGAAAACTACATCATTTTATATTGTATTGTGAAGAATATTGTAAATTTTCATATTCTTCTGATCAACAATGTAAGAGTAAAACGGTTACAACTGGCAAAAAAGAGGTGACTTTGGAGTTGTTTTTCTTCAGTTTATAATAGATTTCGAAAATAGATTTCGAGAAAAACCACATCACTTCTCATATCCTGTAGATTGTTCAGTTTTGTTTTCTGCTTAAAAAGTGCCATAGTTAATGTATGCGTTATTACGGCGGATTTGTTAACAAACAATAAAAATGTCAAAAAGATAAAAATTAAGGGGGGTTCTCAACAAGAAACTAGTTTTTATCAACGTTTTTTCTTCGAGCTCTACAGACGGACAGACGGACAGACGCACAGACGGACTGACGGACAGACGGACAGACGGACAGACGGACAGACGGACAGACGGACAGACGGACAGACGGACAGACGGACAGACGGACAGACGGACAGACGGACAGACGGACAGACTGACATACGGACAGATGGACAGACGGTCAGACGGACAGACGGACGGACATGGCGAAACTATAAGGGTTCCTTGTTGTTGACGCAGCGGCGACGCGGTTTTCTTTTTTGTAGAAAACTATAGAACATCACTTTGTTCTATTGGAAATGGCTTATTTTTTCGGGAAAAATTTCCCAGATTGGGTTACATTATTGAAATTTTCATACGCATATCTAATTGTTTTTAAATAAAATATAGCCTATGTTCATCGCAGATAATGTAGCTTACTAATGGTGAAAGAATTATTCAGACTGGTCCAGTAGTTTCGGAGCCTATTCATTACAAACATACAAACAAACAAAAAATCAAATCTTTCCTCTTTATAATATTAGTGTAGATGTAGATGTAGATTAGTGTAGATAAAAGTTTTTCCAGTGGCGTCTAAGGGATCGATAGATGGCGCTACTGTCTTCGCGAATACATGGTAGTGTAAAAATGTCATCTGTCTAGTCAAAGTAGGCCCTGTACAGACTGAGCCTTTTTGCAGCGATAAAAACGCGCGTTTGTCCATCGCGTGACTGAATCGCTTTGCTCACTAGCAATTAATAGGTGTTTGTATTTGTTTGCACACACACACACACACACACACACACACACACACACACACACACACACACACACACACACACACACACACACCCACACACACCCACACACACACACACACACACACACACACACACACACACACACACGCACACACACACACAACACACCCACATGCACACACACACACACAACCACTTTTATTATTTTGTTTTTGTTTGTTTTATAGTTTATAGTTTTTTAAAAAAGTATAGAGATAATTAACTCTATAATTTACCTATATTCCCTTGCTTTCTTTTCTTTTGTTACATTAATACTAAACTGTTACGCTCGCTGTGGGTGGGCGCCTGGTGATTCGAAAATATTCAGGTTTACCCTTGGTTTCCCTATTTCAGACACCAGTCTCCCACAATTCTATCTGTATATCTATTTATTGTAAGTTCCTGTAAAAACTGCTTGTGGAGAAAATAAATGATATGATTTGTATCGATTCGAACGCACGATTGTATTGATGCACAAGCGCGTGTGCTGTGCATTATGGCAAAGGCTGTCGACGAATAACTTAACAAATATTACGAAAGTTTTGCATCTTGGCTGTATCGCGTTTGCATCTATGCATTATCGCGTTTGCATCGATGCTGCATCGCAAAAAGTCGCAGTGTGTAACGGGCCCTAATGTAATTTTACCCCAGTGTTGCTTACTCAAAAATTTTATTTCCCTATTTATCTGCCATCAGATTCTGGTCCACCTATAAACAGGACATGGTATAGGCTCGAATCCTTGGTCTTTAAAAAAAGGCAGGCACAGTCTTGACATTATTACTTCTCTTTGGAGCGATGAACATGACTGTCATCAAAAACGGCACTGTTACAATTGGTTGTTTTGTTATTTAACCATTAAATGAAAATATGGATTAACATTGAGGCTTTATTTCATCGCAATCGGTTCATACAATCAAATCTTATGAGTATTAAATTCATATTATTGTTAGTACGTTGATTAGTAACAATGTTTACTTATACTTATGTTACTGTATGTTAGTTGGGTGTAAGTAAAGTAAGTAAAGCAGCGATAACATTACCCAACATTTAGGGCCGATTTCGGATTTTATCTGACTTTTGACCTAATAGGATGTCACAACAATGATTTATACAAATTTACAGCTTAGTATCTCGCATTACGAGGCAGAATCCTTATTTATTTGGACTACAAGTCGATCGCAACGCACGCTGTGGCAGAAATTTGATCTATTTTTGGGCAAGCTGTGTCAGATTAGTACAACACGGGCGAATTAACTTGGCACCTGACTCGCACGTGGCTCGGAATTTGACACCCATCCTGCTACCCTCCACGGGACCCCGCTGACGCCGTGCGAGGCCGTAGTCTAGCATTTCAGTTACCGTTGCACGTGTCCCTGCGCTTTAACATTTTCGAGTTATTCTCTCCGATTTTTCCGAGTTTTTTACTCCGAGCCACGTGCGACCCAGGTGCCAAGTTTATTCGCCCGGGATGTATGAATCTATGAAAATCCGCACACTCACTCAACACCCAAATATTCATAACTACAGATTTGATACTTTTTTTGCCATCTAGGTGTTCACTAAAAAAGGTTTTTCGCAATTCAGCCCCCGAATGAAACGGGGATGAAAGTTTGTAGGAGAATTTCGTAACAAAGAACGGGAATTCCGGCTGGTTATTTTATTATTCCCCCTTGGGGAATATAGTCGTGAGCATATGCTTATGCTATGCTTATTATATTATATGCGGTATTCGTTGTTGCCGTCCAGTCGATGGACGTCCACTGCTGGACATAGGCCTCCCCCAAGGATCGCCACAACGACCGGTCCTGCGCTGCCCTCATCCAACGGGTTCCCGCCGCCTTCACCAGGTCGTCGGTCCACCTTGTGGGGACAAGAAGTTATGTATTATAATATTTTTAATATCGACATTATTGCTCATTTATTTCGTTTTTACTTATTTTTAAATATAAAATAACAAACTTTATCCTAACATTATAAAAATAATTCTCGGGCCCGTAACGCACTAGATGGTGCTAGTGTCGTGCACATAGCCAAATAGATCAATCAATTTTTAATATGCTCCGCAATCCAATCAAGATACTGGTATACATTCGTATAAACAGCAGGCTCGCCTTCCCTGGCGCACCACTTCCTTCCAAAGCTGACTACCCCTGCCAACTCATAGATACCCATTTGTTTGTTGTAGTACACCAATGAACCTCCAGAATCTCCTCTGCAGGTATCTTTGCCGTGTTCTCCGGCGCAGATGTGACCCTTATCGACGAATCCACCATATATTTCGCGACATTCCTGAAATCCAAACGGTTTCAAATTGTATTTAAAAATGTTGAAATAAGAGTAGTTGTTTGAGGGTTGAGGGTTCAAAGCAGCTTAAATTACGTGCCATGTACCACCGTTTTAAATCTACATGCTTTAATTTAAATGCGTTACATACTTAAACGGGTGGTTCATATCATACCATCAAACTGAACAACTTTCACTAAGAGATCAACATCGAATTTCAACCCTCACAGTCTGAGCGCTTATGTCATCTCATATAATTTGGGTTCAGGAGGTCAGGTCATACTGAACCTATTCGAGATCAAGATGTCTCTTGCTCATTTCGCTGACCTACCAGATTATTTAAATTGATAAAATTTTTTATTTTGTTATATTTCTGGTTAATTATTTTTTGACGCAATACTCGTACAAAGAATATCCTGGTCATTTGAAATAATATGCTTTAAAAAATCTATCTAGCGGTTCCAAGTCAACTCTGAATTGTGGAATTTTTGATACTTCTTTCAAATTGACCTGTTTTTGGTTGAGTCTTAAGGCATGAAATAGTCGTTGTTTTAATCTTTGTTGTTCATGAACTGTTCTTGATTATTCTTACTTACTCAAAACACGATAGTTATAACTTCTCTCGATCATAATACCATGCAAAGATAGGTAAGTTTATGACTTTTTTTTTTTTCAAGTTTTACTTAAAGATAATAAACACTATAAATTAAAAAAACCGGCCAAGTACGAGTCGGGACTCGGGCAATTAGTGTTCCGTACTACCAGTTGTTTAACATGGGTTATGTTATTATTAATAACATCCACTATAAATTGACACTTACTTAGTACCTATGTGGTCACATTATTTGTGGTTGGGCTATTGCAAGCAAGGGTCGTTGTAACATGGAGACCAGCGCTGGTCCTTTTGTGTTCGCTCCAAGCTCACCCATATTTACGCATACCTCCGAACTTATGGTATTTTCTTTTCGGTCTCGGGAATGCAGGTTTCCTCACGATGTTTTCCTTCACCGCCGAGCTAGTAAATGATAAATACAACCGTACATAAATTCCGAAGAACTTAGTGGTACAGGCCAGGATTCGAACCGCGGCCCTCAGTATTGAGGCGCTAGCTCTCTTCCGTATGGGCTATCATCGCTCTTATGTGGTCACATAGTAATTGAAGATAATTTTACACTGGTCGCCTTGGTGTTAGTTTTTTGGGTATAGAAAAAAAAACTATCCAAGTTAGAGCCACCCTGATAATTTTCCCGCCATCTACACGTTATTTCTGATGTTCATGATTTTTTTCAGATCTTATACGGCAATATTTTTTGAAATAGAGGTGGGGACCGCAATTCCTCGGATTTAATTGAAAATTTTGTTGAACAAAGTTTTAATAAAAAAAAATTAAAGTATATTTTTAGACTAGTATTTTCATTGATGGATTAAAGGCGTTTCTAATAAGAGATGCCGATATATATCTGTGATATTATGTTTATTTAGCGGAACGAATTACAACCAATTTGCTAGCGATGACAGACGGAAGGAAGTGAGGTTGACAGCTCAGTGACAGCTGACAACCTGCTTGCTTTGCGTTTACAAATACACCTAATAGCTCCAACATTCATAAGCTTTCAATTGATACCCCACACCATAGGGCAGAAAAATTTTTTTTAGGATTTTATGTAAGACGAGCTTTTACCCGCGACTTCGTCTGCATAAATTATATACCAGATTTTAAGTCAGATATTACGCTACCAAACAAAAAAAGTTTCATCAAAATCGGTTCAGTAGTTTTTGCGTGATACTCGAACAAACAAACACCCAAACAAACAAACAAACAAACAAACTAAAATCTTTTTTCAAAAATTTACAGTTTTATAATAGTCAAGATTTGTATACACCACTGGTTTTTCGGTGAAGTAAAACATCGTGGAAACCGGCATGCTTCAATTTCGAGGCATGTTATTGTACCCACTTTCCATTACAAGTGGGGACGGGCTCACTCTCTGTTACTATTACTAAACTGGAGAGGGTTTCGGTACTAGTGAAACGTGGATTTTCTGACTGATCTCTGACTACCCCCTCGGGGTCGTGAGCATAATTATGCTTATAAAAATAAATCACCTTTATATTTCTAACAGGCAATTCAACATGCCTCTTAGTATCGCTGAATTCATCAACGGGCAACCATTCAGCGCCTTCCTTTGGAGTTTGTTTGTAGACTCCCCAACCGACAGCGTGCATTGTGAGGTTGTTGTAAATTGGGTTGAAGTTGGCAGTCACGTCGGACGTCGGCAAGCAGATCGGACGAATGAAGTCTGAGGAGAGAGAGCAGAGTTGATCAGATTTTAATGGAATCTTTAGCGTGACTCTTTGACTAGGCTAGTGGACTGTTTTACTGGTAGCTGAGCTGGATGCGGTAGAAAGAGAACAGCTGGATCTTCTGTAACACGTATATGGTTTTTAATTCCGATAGCCAGTTGGTGAGGCGAGGGTTGAAGAGA
The DNA here is from genome assembly GCA_922987775.1 of Agonopterix subpropinquella. Taxonomy (NCBI): domain Eukaryota; kingdom Metazoa; phylum Arthropoda; class Insecta; order Lepidoptera; family Depressariidae; genus Agonopterix; species Agonopterix subpropinquella. Next base: position 3,346,138 of record OV277714.1, read on the forward strand.
GAGAGAGCGGGGGCGCAGCCATTGTCATTTACATTTGATACTGAGAGATCAGATCAGGTGTAATTTACAGACAATGCGGGTTTTGTATGTAAGGTTGGCGCCTTATTTTTTGCCGTTGTTTTTGGCGCGGCCAGCAACCAATCTTGAATATTTTATTTCAGAGTAAAGTAACAAACAAAACTTATTAACATGTATATCCCTAAACTCAGACCAGACGGAGAAATAAAGGCTTGAAGTTGAAAATATTACCATTACGTGCACTTCAAGCCTCTATATCCTGAGTTCCGAGATATTTGTAATAACAAGTGTTGTTTTTAACTTTATTCTGAACTATAATATACAAGTTTGATTGATGGCCGCTCTAAAAAAAGAAAAAAGGCGCCATTTTTAGGCATAGGCTTTTAATGTTGAATTGCCATCAGTGACTATTGACTACTAGTATTAATTATAGAGAACAAGAATCTGTTTGAAATTTTAAGATTGGGTTTTTAACAGATCTATTAATTGCTGTCGCATCGTGTTAAAATTTTATTGAGAACTAGATGACCGCGGCGAACTTCTACCGCCTTAGAATCTTCCCGACAGACACTTGGCCGTTTTTTTAGCCTATTTTCATCATGGATAATGTAGCATTCGAATGGTGAAAGTATTATATTCAGATCGAACGGTCCAGTAGTTTGGGAGCCTATTCAATAAAAACAAACAAAATATCAAATCTTTCTTATCAAATATTATATTATTTTAATATTATGAGTATAAGCACAGTATAAGAAAGAGTATCTATTACTAGATACAGTACGGACGGACACTCCCTTCCTCCCATAAACTTTTTACCTCACCCCCTCTATCGCCCTCTATTGCCTCTGGTTACCACGGCAGTTACCTCTCTGTAGCCTAGACGTTCTTTCTAATTAGTTTGTGGCCTAGACTGACACCATAACTGACACGCTAGAATTTGTTTTCGAAACAAAGAGATAATCTCAGGACGAATTAAAAACTCTTTTTGAATAGACGGGTGTCAAGGAGTTTTATTTACGAAAAAGTAATTGTACCGCACGCAGCTAAAGTTATTGCAGCCGTTGCAGCCCTAGACTCTGTTTCGCGCATGTGCTGACGTCATCTTGTCAATTAAAATTTTTTGAATGCATTGTCCGGGCTGTGGTATAAGTATAGAAGTATAGATATAAAAGCCTATGCCTAAAAATGGTGCCTTTTTTCTTCTTTTAGCGCGGCCATCAATCAAACTTGAATATTATAGTTCAGAATAAAGTTATAAACAAAACTTGTTATTTCAAATATCTCGAACTCAGTCCGAACTGAGATATAAGGGCTTGAAGTGCACGAAATGGTAATATTTTCAACTTCAAGCCTTAATATCTCCGTCCGGACTGTGTTTAGGGATAGAGGTACATGTTAATTAAGTTTTGTTTGTTACTTTATTCTGAAATGAAATATTCAAGTTTGGTTGCTGGCCGCGCCAAAAACAACGGAGAAAAATAAGGCGCCAACCTTCCATACAAAACCCGCATGGTCTTTTAGCAATTTCATAAACACTGTAGAATTTTTTGTATTGCATGACACATAAGATAAAATATGCATATTCATATTCAGTTATTCGCATTCATGTACAATTACAGCATAGGTGTTACTTAGTAGGTAAAGCGGGTAGGTACATGAACCCTGAAATGATAAACAAATATTTTTTAAGTACTTACCTAAGTACCTAATGCATGGAATGAAATGTAATTTTTTTCTTTGTTTTACGTTTTGTTCATAGCAAGAAATAAATAAGTTTTTTTATTATTTTATTTTATGGCTGTCGCGCTGCTCCCAAGCAACCGCTACCAGTGCGATAGTGACAACTGTAGCTGGGTCTGATTTTACCTACATAAATAAAATAGAAGAAACCACAATCTCGCATTTCCCTGTTTCTTTCTTTAAACTTAGACCTATTTTTTCATTTTTTTTCAAGCATAATATAATATGAGAATGAGTTTGGCTTGTGTCTTTTTTTCCATACCCAAAGGGTGAAAACGGGACCCTATTACTAAGCCTACTTTGTCCGTCCGTCCGTCTGTCCGTCTGTCCTCCCTATTCAGGGCTGTAACTTTTGAACCGTAAGAGCGAGATAGTTGAAATTTTCACAGAATGTGCATTATTATATTACTGTGTCAAAAAGTAATAAAACCGGTCAAGTGCGAGTCGGGCTACTCGCGCACCGAGGGTTCCGTACCACACCACCACAGAACACAACATTATTATCATAGAAAAAAAACTTTTTTGTTCGGGACCTTTAGCGCGAGACCGACTCACACTTGGCCGGTTTTTAGTATTTGTAGAGTTTGTTCTATAATCACACTAAGTTTGACGCTTGTATATTACCGTTTTTACTATAGAGTGAGAACTGAGAAGAAAAAACGTTGATAAATACTAGTTTCTTGTTGAGAACCCCCCTTAATTTTTAACGTTTTGGCGTTTTTATTATTTGTTAACAAATCCGCCATAATAACGCATAACCTGAGAAAATTTTAACTATCTAGCTGTTACGGTTCAAAAGTTACAGCCCTAAATAGGTAGGACAGATGGACGGACGGACAGACGGACAGACGGATAGACGGATAGACGGATAGACGGACGGACGGACGGACGGACAACGTAGGCTTAGTAATAGGGTACCGTTTTCACCCTTTGGGTACGGAACCCTAAAAAATGAAGGGGCCTCCTCATCCCCATACAAGGAAATGGTTTTTATAAAGGTTTTTTCTTTCTAAATTTTCAATACCTATTCTTTGTTGTATATGAACTAAAAGTACCTAAGTGAAAGTGTTCATTGAAATATATATTTTTTTGGCATGAAATTGGAACCACACACGTCACACGGCTAAAAAAATATCTTACTTGTATAATTAGCAGTGTCATTCAGCCGTATCAAAGCGATATCGTGAATATTGGTTGCGTTGTCGTGGTAGTGTTGGGGGTGTAATATAATCTTCTCGATGCCAACGGTTACTTCGCCGTCAGTGCAGAGTTCTGGCTTCAGTTTCGAACAATCCGGACCCTTTGTTTTTACGTTGTAGTCACCAAGGCGGACCTGGAATCTAAAAAAACCGGTCAAGTGCGAGTCGGGCTACTCGCGCTCCGAGGGTTCCTTACCACACCACCACAGAATACAACATTATTAACTTAGAATAAAAAAATACTTTTTTTGTCAGTGACCTTTAGTGCAAGACCGACTCACACTTGGGCGATATGAAACCGGTACCAAAAGTACAGGTTCTATTTCGGTACTTAGCGGTTCTTCCTCTAACAAGTATTCCGGTACCCTGTTCAGGTTAAGAAGACCCGCCGCGTTGAGAAGAGTCCATAACCTGTTTTACGAAAACCCCTTCGTCGAAATCAATGTTCAACGATAGCACTGTTCGTCGAATGAACCATACACCAACGGGTTTTTTCGACGAAATATTATTTTTCCGATAGCACTGTTCGCAGTGTTGCCCCGTAAATAATAGTCCAACGTTAAGGGGAAGACAGCTTACCTAATTAGGTACCTAAAACTAATATAAATTGTTTAAAAAAATCCATAGGGTTATTATTATTATTTTTGGTTGGGCTATATTGCAAGCAAGGGTCGTTATGTAACACTGCGACCATCGCTGATCTTTTGTGTTCGACCCAAGCTCACCCATATTTTACGCATACCTCCGAACTTATGGTATTTTCTTTTCATTCTCGGGAATGCAGGTTTCCTCACTATGTTTTCCTTCACCGCCGAGCTAGTAAATGATAAATACAACTGTACATAAATTCCGAAGAACTTAGTGGTACAGGCCAGGAATCGAACCGTGGCCTCGTGATTGAGGCGCTACCTCTCTTCCGTATGGGCTATCATCGCTATATCCATAGGGTTACCAAGAAAACAATTTTTTTCGGGATTTTTTCCATTTCGTCAACCGGACTTTAAGTTTTTTAACCCTGTCCCTGCAAATGATAACATTTCCAAGATCTGATTTATGTAAAATATTGTTGAATAGTTTCCCAATGTGTCCAGGTAATCTTTTTGTTACTAACTTTAAAGAATGACTTGTAAAAAAAATCCCGAGTTGAAAAATTATCTTCTTCCCATTCCGATGACCGAAATTGAAAAAAAAAACTCTTGTACCTAATAAAAATGTATGACACTGAACTGAACCATTATTTTAAAAACTTGTACAAATGTACAAGTTTTTAAAATAATGGTTCAGTGGTTCAGTTAAGCTGGTTAAATAACCAGCTTTGTAAATTGGTATAAAACTTGTGTCTAGGCTTTGTCGTTACAAAGTTATTGCTATTAATCTGAAACGAGGAGCTAATTTAAAAAAATAAAATTAAAATTAATAATGTGTGTTAAACGTATTGTAGAGTCTAAAAAATGGTTGCTTAAAAGCCGGAATTGGTAATTAAGATACCATTTGGTGTTCAAATTTAAGAATGTCAGTTCAGTGTCATACATTTTTTTACAGGAGAATTTTTTCAATTTCGGTCATCGGAAGGGGAAGAATATAATTTTTACAACTCGGGATTTTTTTCCAAGTCATTTAAGAATGAAGTTAGTAACAAAAATGTTACCTGGACATAAATAAAAACTATTCAACAATATTTTACAAAAATTAGATCTTGGAAATGTTATCATTTGCAGGGATAGCGTTAAAAAAAGTTAAGACCGGTAGACGAAATGGAAAAATCCCGAAAAAATTTGTTTTCTTGGTAACCCTATGGATTTTTTTTAAACAATTTAAATTAGTTTTAGGTAATTAGGTAAGCTGTCTTCCCCTTAACGTTGAACCATTATTTACGGGACACCCTGTATATGTGTAAATAAGTATATTAGTGTAGTATTGTATTAGGTGGAAATAGTATTGTTTTGGAATAAAACTGTAAATAAAACCGGTCAAGTGCGAGTCGGGCTACTCGCGCACCGAGGGTTCCGTACCACACCACCACAGAGCACAATTACCTTATAAACTTAGAAAAAAAAAACTTTTTTATCCTGGACCTTTAGCGCAAGACTGACTCTCGCTTGGCCGATTTTTAGTATTTGTTGTTATTCTGTAGAGTTCTCTATAATCACACTAAGTTTGACGCTTGTATGTATTACCGTTTTTACGATAGAGCGTGCAGAAAAAACGTTGATAAAAACTAGTTTCTTGTTGAGAACCCTCCTTAATTTTGAACTTTTTGACATTTTAATTATTTGTTAAAAAATCCGCCGTAATAACGCACAATCTGAGAAAATTATAACTATCTAGCTATTACGGTTCAAAAGTTACAGCCCTAAATAGGTAGGACAGACGGACAGACGGACGGACGGACGGACGGACGGACGGACGGACGGACGGACGCACGGACGGACGGACGGACGGACGGACGGACGGACAACGTAGGCTTAGTAATAGGGTCCCGTTTTCACCCTTTGGGTACGGACCCTAAAAATTGAGAGCTTACACCTGCCAACAAACACATGCAGTTTGGCAGATTTTGTAAAAAAAACCTTTTTGTAACGTCTTTTGGATAAATAAATGAATTTAATTGAAAAAGAAAACTACTGGTGCGCGCGGCTGACTGCATCCCCTTGCTCGGCTCCGCTAAAATGTCCCCATCAAAAAGTGTGCGGTGAGGTGGGGAATCTGAAGTCAGCATGTAGAACTACATACTACAGGGTGTAACAAAACACCCTTGTAATACCTACTTAAGGGGGTGCTCTAGACTAGACCATCAAACTTACTAGGGCGTGTTGTTACTCCCTGTATTACCTATTCTGTGCTACCACAGTGCACAATTTTAACAGTAGGTAAGGGTTGCTATACACATAAGCGGGCCAGCATTAATCGGCACAGCCGGGCGGTAAAATCGAATATGTGTAGATGAATGTTCGGGAAAAAAGCCGCTCGTCTTTGCCGCACGAATACAGTGGCCGGTCAAAGCCGGGTTGAACAATCGGCAGTACTCGGACGAATTACCCAATCGGCACAAGCCGAATGAAGCCGAACAAGTGCAGTCATTGCTTCGGGTCGGCTTTGTTGATCAACGAATAGACGTACTGCCGAACTGATAGTGCCGACCCGCCTATGTGTAAAGCAACCCTTATGCTCACGGAATGGCTTTTTCAATGATAGATCCGACGACGCAATGTCCCGCAGTTATGACATATCTGCCACTGATGAGGGAGCCTCCACACAAGCATGATTTGGTGTTGTGGTTTGAATCGCGATAATCTATGGCTACCAGCCATGGGTATTCGGTTACGCGTGTTTCTCGACCACCTGTATAAAACGTGAATAGTCATTATCATTATCTCAGCCGATGGACGTCCACTGCTGGACACAGGCCTCCCCCAAGGATCGCCACAACGACCGGTCCTGCGCTGCCCTCATCCAACGGGTTCCTCCACCTTCACCAAGTTGTTGGGCCTACCCACGTTCCGCTTTCCGGTATGCGGAGAACTGTGCGCGGTCGCCACTATCGTCGGTTATATAAAACGTGAAAAGTCGATATTTTTATTTCTTCCTTCTGTTCCTCTTTAGCAATGACTTTGGTACCAATCACGATCTGGCACTTAAGATTACTTAGATGATTAGATGTGTTTGCAAGGTGCAAATTTATAGAGGGTACCGAGCTTATGTTTTTCGAGACCAGGAAACGGCCGGGATCCCGGGGTTCGGGATCCCGGGATTGTATTCTCTAAATGCAATGTAGTATGAGAAGAGGCTTCGACTTTACACGTTATTTATATAGGAAGGTAACCAACAAGACTATATATATCCTTAGCGACAGCCAAGCAGCTCTCAATGCCTTGAACTCCTATTATGTGATCTCCAAGCTAATCCTAAACGGAGTAAAGACCCTCATCAAGCTTGGTCTTCACAATACCGTGAGATTAGTCTGGGTCCCGGGGCATACCGGTGTCCGGGGTAATGAGAATGCTGACGAGCTGGCAAGGGCTGGGTCAGAACGAAAGAGGTTGGTCCAGAACCAAGTGTGGGAATCCCGGCATGCAATATAAGAATGGCCATTAAGGATTGGGCTGATAAAACACACAAGCTGGAGTGGTCTAGCCTTACAGGTCTACAGCACTCCAAGAAATTTATCAGCAATGCGACAGCTCGTGTCTCAAAGTTCATACTGAACAACAGCAGGAGCAAGGCTCGTGCCATCGTCGGAGCCCTCACTGGGCAGTACGCCACAGGCACGATGATGCACAAGATGAAACTCACCCTGGATCCCAGCCGAAAAGATCCCACTGGGTCGAAGTGTTGCTGGCTTGCCAGCCCCCACAACAAGATTAGATAAGATAAGATAAGATACACGTAATTGTTTGTAGATATAGCTTTTATTCCCTTGATCGTTTTTCGGCAGTCTCATGAAGGCTCAGTGGAATTTAGTGAGCCGAAGTCTTTTTAAATTGGTTTTTTCATTTAGATTTTTTAGGACGCGTGTCAATTCAGTAGAAAAGAACTAAATTAGCATTGATTGACGTTTAATTAAGTCATAGCGTAAATACAATAAAGTGGGTGCGCTTAGTGGCCGCGTTGGGACTATGCTTGTGCGGAGTGCGCGGCTCGCGCGGTGTAAGGGTCAGCGCACACCCAGCGTAGAACTGCTCGCGCATGCTCGAGCATGTTCTTTGCAGTCGCGCACACCTAGCGGCAAAATCCGCCGGCGGCAGCGGCGGAGCATGCTCGCGCGTGTTCGAACAGTCTCGCGGATGCTCCTGTGTTGCTACAGTTGACGTAGTGAATTTTGCGTTGTGTTTACAATATTTTATAGTAAAGACGTGCGATAACAACAATTTTAAAGTATGGTAGACTGGGATTTGGTAATTATTGGGTTACTAGCAAAGGAAGAGGAGCAAGAAGAGCACATCAATAAGATGAAAAGAGGCAAGAAAGATGTACTTATATTTGGGAAATACTACGCCCTGTGCTTTATTTTAATGTTACGGTTTAAAGTTCTAGGGACAGTTATTTTATGGCTAGGAACTATAAAATGGAATATGATCAATTTGAAAACCTACTAAATCTGCTTCGACCTTTCAGATTTTCTTTGTATTTTCAAAAAGAGTTCGATTATTATATAATATTATCTGTAGTAAATTGCCCTTTTCGGGCTAAAGTAGTTAAAAATTATGCTAGATTTAGTCCGAAACCGGCCGAGGCGGCAACACTTACGACGGATCGCAAGCATCGACACGGGCGTATGCTAGAACATGCTCGAGCATGCGCGAGCATCCGCGCGCATGCTCGCGACTGCTCCCGTCGCCGCGAGGAGCATACGCGAGCATACTCGAACAGACGCTGAAGGGATTTAATCACTTGCAAGCTATTTTCAACTTTATTTCAATGGAAATAGAGTTCATTATCAATTGAATCAATGAAACCTGCTCGCGCATGCTCGAACAGTTTTACGCTGGGTGTGCGCTGACCCTAAGGGGTGAGGCACCGGCCGTTGGGGTACAGCGCGCAGATGAATCGGTACTGAGACCGCTCGTCACCCGCACCCCCCGCACGATAGGCCTGTCGAGACCCGAGAGCGCCCTCACTATTAGTATATTCACTTTGATTAAGTACTTAGTATATTTTTCACGATTATTTTTTACGATAACGCCGCCGCCGATGATTAGATTAGATTAGATTCATTTATTTCATATTACAACATGTCACATTCATACATAAATATTTTACATAAAATGTCCATTCATAACATGATCGTCAAAAAAATAAAAATAGTAATGTCAAAATAAAAAATAATGATAATAAAACAATATAACATTGAAGTTAAATATAGTCTATAAAAATGTCAACAACATCATCGAACAAAAAATAAAAATAAGTATAAAACACTTATAAGTAGGTACTTAAAAACTTTTTGTCAAGAATTCCTGAATAGAATAGAATTCGTTATCCAATAAAAAGTTTTTCAGTCGGCGATTAAATGTTTCGTCGTTGGTTTCATTTCGTAGGTCAGTGGGTAGGTGGTCATAGTATGTGGGACCGATGACGCGCGGGTTGCTCTCAGCTAGTGTGGTGATGAAAACGTAATTGGTGCACACCTCTAATACGGAGAACACTTTCGATGAGTTGACGGCTGGCACGAACCGGTTGCTTGGACGTAAGTTTCGGCTTTCGGCATCCGGCTAACAGTTCTTTAGTCACGTTCTCTAGCGAACGCCCTACGTCGTTTTGTTCTTCGCATATCTAAAATGAACAATAGCCCAGTCAATTTACGGAGTTTTGTTAGGAGTGGTGTGAAGTCATTATGTAAGGGACTTTGAAACTGTAAGCGGCACCATTTAGTGACAAAAAGACTACCTGAAAATGAATTAAAATCAAATTCACGCTACGCAACATAGAAATCAAAATTGTATCTCCCAGAAGGCTTTTACCTGTGACTTAATAATGAGTTAGTGTAATATCAATGTACTTACTAATTTTAATTAGATCTAATAATACATGGTGAAATCATTAGCATCCTTTTTAACCCCTGACGCCAAAAGAGGGGTGTTATTAGTTTGACGCCTATGTCGGTCTGTCTGTTTTTCGATCTATCTGTCGGTCTGTACATCTGTGGCATCGTAGCTCCTAAACGGGTGGACCGATTTCGATGCAAGAGTGTTCTTAGCTTTGTTTCATGAAAATCGGTTCAGCAAGTTTCATGTAACTATTTTAAAAATTATGAGATAATATTAAATTACAAATTTAAAAAACACCAACGGTAAAAACCACCAAAGGTAAAAAATAATTCAAAATTTTTTTGATGTAAACAAATGTATGTTTTACTTCTTAACTCTCTTTAAGATATTTTAGATAAATTAATGCGTAGGGGACCGCTATGAAATGACCAGGGTAAAAAGCCACTTCTTCTTCTTCTTCTTCTTCTTCTTCTTATCGTGTGGGCAGAGCCCTGGTGTCAGAGTTTTTTCAGACCGCCTTACGGCATCTGACGTGGTTTTTATGTAACGACTACTACCACCAGAGATAGTAGCCGGGACCAACGGCTTAATGTGCCATCCGAAGCACGGAATCATTTTTCTTTTCGGACAATCAGGTGATTTAGTCTGCAATGTCCTAACCAACTGGGGAAAAACGCACAAAGTGACATATCACTAGGTGTCCCCCGTGGGAATCGAACCCACGACCTCCGTATCGAGAGCCAATGCTCTTAACCATTAGACCACGAAGGCAGTCAAAAAGCCACTGAATACAAATTTATAATTTTTTATAAACTTGAATTACTTACGCTTAAATAATATTTCTGCTGCTCTTCGTGAATAAATCCATGATCAAATTTAATATATGAAGTTGAAAATTTCTTTTTCTTTATCGCATAGCAAAATGATCCTGAAAAACAAAAAAAAGTTTGTAAATACCTACGAAGTTAGATTTTAGTGTTAGTTTACACTCGTCACGCCCCTTGAATTTGTTCAGAAATACTAATACATTTCCTAGTCTATTTAGGCGCGGGCCAGATAGAAGGGACGTAAGATGAGGACGGGACGCGGTTTATGAGAAACACTTTTTTATCCGACCGCGCCAGAAAGAGGGTACCGACGAAAACAAAAACAAAAAACGGAGGAGGTTCTCAATTCGACGCGTATATTTTGTTTTTTTTTGTATGTATGATCACGCATAACTTTCTACAGAGTAGTCCGATTTTGATAATTCTTTTTTTATTGGAAAGGGTATAATCCCGAGGTGGTCCCATTTTAATTCGGTGAAGATCTGATGACGCACTTCCGAGCTACACACACAATAGAACTCCTCAAAAGTTGACAGCAAATCATCGGCGATTGAAACGTTTGCTTCGTACCTATCGATGTTACCCTTTGTGTGTGCTGATATCAGAATCCAACTAATGTTATGAAATAAAATTTTTTAACAAAAAATTTAAACCGACTTCAAAACTCAAAAAGTAAAAAATAATATTGCAGCTGATGAATTTTACGTTAGCATCCATAAGAATATAATGTATGTATGCAACTATCCGCGTCCCGATCTCGTCTCACATCAGTCACGTATCCCTTCTTAGTCTGGGATTTATCTACGGATTTTTGTATGGGGTGGTGATACTTGGAAATATTAGTATTAGTAGATACATACCAGAAAAACAAAAATTCTCAATAATCACCGAGTTCTTATTATGTATTATTGAATAATTAAGACTTTTACAAAACATTTAATTAAGGTATGAACAAAAATGAGAAAACTGGTGATTTTGTACGTTTCATTTAATACGCTTTACTTATAAGAATAATAATCCCCGGTTAATATCATAAATTTGTGAATGTGTCGTTGGTGTACCTAATAAATTATTAAACTAGATATTAAATATTTAGTAAGTATTTAAAAATTATAACCTTAAAACTAAATTATTTACAGTTTGTTTGTACACATTAAATTTATCATTTAATAATTTACTGTCTTTTGCTGGTATACTGGAAGAAATATAAGCTAGCTTTTATATAAACTTTGGCTACACATCGGCTTCGTTCAAAATCTACCGAAACCGATAACGATTTGAGATTTTTCCTTACTAATATTGGACAATTTGGGTGTTAAGTTGCCAGTTATTAATCTTTGACATTATAAATAATTTCAGAAAATGCTTCATTGAAAATAGAATACCATACGATATTTCTTAAAGGCAATTTTTATGATGATGATGATGACGAATATCTGAGGTAATGACTATAAAGGGGCTAACAAAACAATAGTAATAACTAATAAGTAGAGATCGGATATTCGGATGCATATTTACCTAAACTCCATTTTTAACCGACTTCAAAAAAAGGAGTAGGTTCTCAGTTCGACCGTATATATATTTTTTTTAATGTGTGTTCGCGGATAACTTCGTCGTTTATGAACCGATTTTGATGATTCTTTTTTTGTTGGAAAGGAGGTATCCCAAGGGTGGTCCCATGATAAGGAAACCAGGATCTGATGATGGATCCCAGAGAAATCGAGGGGAACCTTCGAAAATCGTAGTGCCGACTTGTGCGTTTGATAATTTGAAGCACTACTGTTAAATCTAACTGATGAATTCACCACTGAAAATTGTAAAATAAACAAAATTTTTACAAAAAATTAAAAACGACTTCAAAAAAACTAAAAAGTAAAAAAATAATATTGCAGCCGATGACTTTCGTTCGCATCATAAGAACATTAATTTGTTTTATAGAAGTCGGTGTCAAGCCAAGCCAAAAAACTAATGCAAGCCCTGTCGTGAATCGGCTTGACAGCGACTTCGATAAAACAAACTAATGTTCTTATGATGCGAACGAAAGTCATCGGCTGCATTATTTTTTTTACTTTTTAGTTTTTTTGAAGTCGTTTGTAATTTGCTATAAAATTATGGAAGCGTCTTCTTAAAATTATATTCTTTATACATTTTTGGGATCCCAGGAAAATGCGGGAATGCGTAACTAATCAGATGCATAGTATGGAAGCAATTTCTTAAAATTATTCAATTTAAAATAGAAAAAATGTTTTTTCGGTCAAATAAATTCCGGGATGTCAGGAAGTCGGCGAATGCATAATTAATCGAATGCATAATACGAAAGCAACTTCTTAAAATTATAAAATTAAACAAAAAACATATTTTTTCGATACAAAAGTGCACTCCATTATACAGGGTGAAATTGATATCATTGGCATCCTTTTAAACTAAGAGTCTACCCATCAAACTGAACAACTTTTACTATGAGAGCACACCGATCGGAGCAAAAAAAAATCAGCTGTTGCATACATTTGAGTCGAGTAGGCATTGCTGTCCCATAGTAAAAGTTGTTTAGTTTGATGGGTAGACTCTTTGTTTAAAAGGATGCTAATGATATCAATTTCACCCTGTAGACAACACTTCAACTTTAGGTAAATATGCACCCGATTATCCGACCTCTACTAATAAGGGTTGGTTTATAACTTTAGATTTAGATCACCAAACTTTCACTATGGAGACGAAAATTTTTATTTTAATCAGATGTCATATACAACGTGTTTATGAATAAACGCAAAACTACAAAATGTTGTTTCGAATCGAGATCAGGATCAGATTATCAAGGTTTCAACATAAGGTTACTTATTTTTTCAATTTTTTTTTTTTTTGTACTTACTAGATGTCAATTGTAAACCCACCGCACGGGCACACTCACCCTACTTACTACCAAAACACTTTCTACCAAACTATTTATTACCAAAGCTCTTTCATTCATTGCTAAAATAATAACAAGTAATTTTTGCATCAAAACTTTAAATGGGAATAACTCAAAATTTTAATTAATGAAATAATGAAATTATTGTTTCAATGCAACTATTTCGTTATAAATCAGTTGGGGTGTATGAGGTTTTGCTATTTGAGTTAAGTAGCCATATTGTGCGGTTTTGTATGAAATACTAGATTTTTTCGTTTAGCTTTTTTGGAAGTTCTCTTCTCCCCTAAACCACACCTTTTAAATGAAACTAGGGTGTTTTGTTACACCCTGTAGTTCAGGTAGAAAGAAATGAGATGGCCTATTCAAAAAGTAACAAAACATACTTACTTTCCACTGTATTGATCGATACCACTAAACAACTCACAATCACAAATAAATAAAATAAAATACTAATCGCTGCCATTGAACTAAAAAATGTATTTAGTTTCCTTGTTTCGATGCCGAGACGTTCTATCAATTTGCCACTTGATTTTACTACAGGCTATTTATAAATGTTTGGGGCAGGTATTATTAATTATCATTATAACGTTGCAAATCGCCTTCTTACATTTTTTTTTAATTCAATCTTCTAAACTTTTTTTAAATTATAAATTAATTTGCTTTTGCCGGCGACTTTGTCTTCAGACCATTGGCTTTATACAGGATGTAAAAGTAAATCTCTCTCTATGGGACCAATATCGAAATCGCGAAAAAAATCTGCTGTCCCATACATTTGGGTCGTTATGTTTGCACTTTTGTATGGGAGCGGATTTTTTTTTCGCTATTTCAGTGTTTGTCCCATAGTCAAAGTTGTTCAAGTTGTTCAGTTTGATGGTCTGAAGTAAGTGGCCCATTTAGTTTTACACCCTGTATACTCATAACTTTTGATTCAATGAACCGATTGCGATGAAATAAAGCCAAATATATAGGCTATGTTAAACCAAACTAAGCCTTATGCTTTTGTGAAAACCTCATTAAAATCAGTTTAAGCATTAAGTGATGCGTGCATTAAATTCAGTGACGTTCGCGACTTTGTCTTTAAATACTCATAACTTTTGATTGAATGAACCAATTGCGATGAAATAAAGCCTTTACACCACTCGATTTTAATTACTAACATCACTTTAAGGGTGTATTCAGACCATGAATCTAAACAACTTTCCCTAAGAAACATGGGTCGAAAAACGAAAATTTTTTTTGGACGTCCCATAGCAAATCGATTGGCCGATCCGTACTTTTGTATGGAAGGTCCAACAAATTTTTGTAATTTTTCGACCCATGTTCCTTAGCGAAAGTTGTTAAGAGACATGGTCTGAATACACCCTTAAAGTTATGTTAGTAATTAAAAACTAGTGGTGTATATTAATCCAAACTAAGCCTTTGATTTTGCGAAAACCTAATTTAAATCAGTTCAGCCGTTTTTAAGTGATGCGTGCACAAACAAACAGACAGACAGGCAGCCAAACAGACGAAAATTCTAAAAATGGTCTCAATGCATTCTATTACGTATTATTAATTCCACCCATTTTTTTTTTTGCAAATATCTTCAATGTACTTACATAAAAGCCAAGTTTACAATTTTATTATATGTCCTGTATACATAAGTGTAAGGAAAAGTATCATTAGCCTTCAAACCACATACTCTACCTGAACAACTTTTACTATGGGAGCAAACCTGATAAAACGAAAAAAAAAATCAGCTGTTCCATACTAAACTGCAATACCTACTCGACTCAAACGTATGGAGCAACTGATTTTCTTTTTGCCCTTGACAGGTTTGCTCCCATAGTAAAAGTTGTTCAGTTTGATGGGTAGAGTATGTGGTTTAAAGGTTAATGATACTTTTCCTTACACCCTGTATAGATAGATGTAACATAGAAGTTTAAAGCCAAAAAAGTAGGGACAGGAAAAGAATAATTAACAAGAAACGTTTTTTCAACATTTCTTGTTTTTGCGTGTCTGATTCGCATTTGGCCGGTTTTTTTCAGTTTTGTTATACTCTACACTTATGCCAAGTTTATTTGTGTACGGTACGTTACATCTAAGTCTACAGTGTATACGAAGCCAGTCTTAGATGTATACTACACCCTGTATACTATACTGGGTATCCAAGTGTAATACCTATTTGAAATCATGATTAAATTGGTCAACTTTTCCAAGCACAAAGTTGACATAAAAAAATTTACCGCAGAGGTCTGACAGAAAATAGTGCTTTCTGTAAAAGTATGGCACTAATTCTTTATTTCTGAATTGTGTCGATTGAAAAGGTTATTCAGGATTGCGTTATTTTATATTTTATTTTAAACGATAAAATCTCGAAAACTATCAAACATGTTTTTTTTTTTTTTATATTCCCTGAACAGTTATAAACTCACCTATCTCCTGTTTTCGGCATAACGTAGAGTTTTGGGACAGCCTGTATATATATTCAGACAATACAACTGACAACTGACAAACGTGGGTCGAAGAACGAAAATAGCAATGTTGGACCTCCGATAGAAAATTGATCCGCTGATCCGCTCGTTTGTAAGGGCGGTCCAAAAAAAATCAAATCTTTTCTTGACCCATGTTCAAACTCAAAATCATTTATAGGAGCTTGACACCCACTTATTAAACGTCAAATCTCTTGGATACCTTTTGGATACCCTGCCTATTTGAATGTTAATGGTTAGGTTTATAAGTCTTATCGATGTGCCTGCGCGTGCGCCAGCCCCGGATCTACGATTTTTCCGACCCGGGGCAAAACCTTGACATTGGCGCCCCTCCCCTCCAAAGAAGTACCAATAATTTTTTCCAGGGGTGGCCGGGTCCAGATTTAATTGTTGCAAAAATATCCAAAACTTGGAGCGAGCGAAGCGAGCTCGAGATTTTACGGCAATAAGATTAGCTCGTCGTAATATGATCTAAAATCTGAATCAAATTCTGCAATAGGCATGACACAATAAAAAAAATAAAAAGCGAGTTGCAATATTATATTTTTCAAACTCTTAATTTTGGCGCCCCTGGACCTGCCGCCCGGGGCGTGGGCCCCCGGTGAACCTGCCTGCTGTGCCGAGGGTCGCGGGTTCGAATCCCGTAAGGGTCAAATATTTGTATGATGAATATGAATATATGTACCCGAGTCATGGATGTTTGTATGTATATATGTATTCTATATCGTTGTCTAGTCATCGAAATACAAGTCCAGGCTAGATTCTGGTACTTTAAATGTGGATAGATAATTTGTGTGACATTGTCCAAGATATTTATTATTTATTATTATTATTTATTATAACTTTTTAAAGTATAAAATGTTATTACTTTATTTTAATATAAAATACTCCACTGCTTCCGTGGTCTTAATGGTTAAGAGCATTGGGCTCTCGACACGTAGTTCGTGGGGTCGATTCCCACGGGGCGGGGGACACCTAGTGATATGTCACTTTGTGCGTTTTTCCCCAGTTGGTTAGGACATTGCAGGCTGAATCACCTGATTGTCTAAAAAGAAAAATGATTCCATGCTTCGGATGGCACGTTAAGCCGTTGGTCCCGGCTACTATCTCTGGTGGTAGTATTCATTTCATAAAAACCACGTCAGAGGCCGTAAGGCGGTCTGAAAAAACTCTGACACCAGGGCTCTGCCCACACGATAAGAAGAATATAAAATAACAATCTTTATTCTAAAATTTTATATACAAATAATTCTCGGGTCCGTAACGCGCTAGATGGCTCTAGTGTCGTGCACATAGCCAAATAGACCAATCAATATTTAATATGCTCCGCAATCCAATCAAGATACTGATATACATTCGTATACACAGAAGGTTTGCCTTCCAGGCCGCACCACTTCGTTCCAAAGCTGACTACCCCTGCCAACTCGTAGACACCCATTTGTTTGTTGTTGTACATTAATGGACCGCCAGAATCTCCTCTGCAGGTATCTTTGCCGTGCCCTCCAGCGCAGATGTGACCCTCATCGACGATTCCACCATATATTTCGCGACATTCCTGAAATCCAAACGGTTTCAAATTGTATTTAAAAATGTTCACGACCACTCTGTCGTTAACGCGTAAAATTTGGGGTTCAAAGCCGCTTCAATGACGTGTCATGTACCACAGTTTTTTATCTACATCGCATCGCATACATCTATCTTTTATCGCATTCTTAAAGGTGTACTTCAGACCATCAAACTGAACAATTTTCACTAAGAGATCAACATTTCTACCCCCACAGTCTGAGCGCTTGTCATCCCTAATATTATAAATGTGAATGTAAGTTTGTTTGTTAGGTTTTCACGCGAAAATGAAACTTTGTACAAATATTCTTGGAGGTATTAGAAGTAACATAGGATACTTGGGGTTTTCCAACGTGGACGAAGTCGCGGGCAAAAGCTAGTCTCATATATTTGGGTTCAGGAGGTCATACTGAACCTATTCGAGATCAAGATGTCTTGCGCATTTCGCTGACATACCAGATTATGTATTTAAAATTGATGTAATTTTTTTTATTTTGTCATATTTCTTGTAAATTATTTTTTTGCCAAGTCAACTCTGATTTGTGGAATTTTTGATACTTCCATTCACAGTTCATCTGCCTTATTATATACCAACGTGCATAAAAATATAGGTGGTCCAGTGGCGAGTAACCTTGCCTGCCGTGCAGGAGGCGATGGTGCGATCCCCGTCCAGGCCTACTCGTACCAATGAGTTTTTAGGATTTTATGTAAGATTTGTACTCACCTCTGGTTTTTCGGTGAAGGAAAAGATCGTGACGAAACCTGCATGCTTCAATTTCGAGGTATTTATTGTACCCACTGCCCATTACAAGTGGCGACGGGCTTAGTCCATGTTAAACTGGATTTGGTTTCGGTACTACCTTAGTAGCAGAACGTCTATGTTGTGAGGTTTCTGAATATCTCTGACTACCCCCTCGGGGAATATAGTCGTGAGCATTATGCTTATGGTTATATAAAAATAAATCACCTTTATATTTCTAACAGACAATTCAACATGCCGCTTAATATCACTGAATTGGTCAATGCGCAACCATTCAGCGCCTTTCTGTAGAGTTTGATTGTAGGCTCCCCAACCGACAGAATACAATAAGAGTGGGTCAGTTGGGTTTAAGTCTGCAGTCACGTCGGTCGTCGGCAGGCAGATCGGACGGATGAAATCTGAGGAGAAAGAGCAGCTATTGAGATATTAATGGAATTTGAAAGGAAGGAAGGAGTGGAAGACCCCCCGGGGTGGACCGACGACCTGGTGAAGACGGCGGGAATCCTTCGGATGAGGGCATCGCAGGACCGGTCGTTTTGGCGATCCTTTGAGACCTATGTCCAGCAGTAGAAGTTTATCGGCTGATAATGAATTGAATTTTTAGCGTGATAAACAGGGTGAAATCGATATCATTAGCATCCTTTTAAACTAAGAGTCTATCCATCAAACTGAACAACTTTTACTATGGGAGCAAACCGATCGGAGCAGAAAAAAAATCCCCTGTTCCATACTAAACTGCAATGCCTACTCGACTCAAATGTATGCTCCGATCGGTTTGCTCCCATTGTAAAAGTTGTTCCGATTAATGGGTAGACTCTTAGTTTAAAAGGATGCTAATGATATCAATTTCACCCTGATATTTGAGGAAATGCGATCTGCATGTTTGAAGAATGGGGTTTTGATTAACAGATCTATTGCTGTCGCGCTATTCCCGAGATACCGAGCTCGTACCGAGTTATCACTAGACAACTGCAGCTCAGAATGATTTTACCTACATAACGACGAAAGCGCAATCTCGTATTCCCGTTTCCTCCTCCATAACTAGACAGATATTCATATTTTTTCCAAGAATATGCGTAAGGCTTGCTTTTACTATGTAAGGTATATTCGGCAAATATTGTTGCTGGATGTCTGGAAATGGCGGTATAAGGGTTGAACCTCATCTGGCAGCACCGTATCGCCTTTTTCTGTCGCTCCATCCTTTTTCTGTCACTCAGGAACGTCATTTGCTAGAGCAAATAAGGTATAAGCGATCGCGCGCGGCGGTGCTGCGGCCTACGATGGCGTTCCGTCTACCTTATTTGCTCTAGCAAATGACGTTCCTGAGTGACAGAAAAGGATGGAGCGACAGAAAAAGGCGATGCGGTGCTGCCAGATGAGTTTCAACCCTAATTGGGCAATTTTAGGCAGAGGTATAGGTGTAAATTATTCAGGGTTGCCAGTTGTGGTTTCGGAAACTTAATCTGGAATAAATTTTGTTCCCTAAAATGATATTTTTTGAAGAAAAATCCCATAGAATTTTGACGCATATAAAAAAAAAATTACACTTTACCGACACAGCCGAACTCTTCCTCATACTTTGTATTTTGATAATTTTTTCCCCTTCAATTTCCCCAAACTTTCTCCAAAGACCCAATTGCCGCCGTCGTCCATTTCTTGGTATGACAATAGTATTAAGAAAAAATTTTTCTTACTTGTATAATTTGCCGTTTCATTAAGCCGTATCAAAGCGATATCGTGAATATTGGTTGCATTTTCGTGGTAGTGTTTGGGGTGTAATATAATCTTCTCGATGCCAATGATTACTTCACCATCAGTACAGATTTCTGGCTTCAGTTTTGAACACTCCGGACCCATTGTTTGTAGGCTGTAGTCACCAAGACGGACCTGAAATCTAAAAATAGAGATATGAACTGCATGTCTAGTACGATTCCTGACGCGCGCGACGCGCCTTCGCTGCATAGAAAATAATTTATACCCACACTTTTCGCGAAAACCGCGCTTGTTGCGAAATGTAGTACGGAAAAAAGCAGAGTACAAGTAGAGAAATCATACTAGATGTGCAGGGCTTGGAACTGGTATCAAAAGAACAGGTTCTGTATCGGTACTTAGAATTGCAAAAGTAGGCATTTAAGAGGGAATACCTATACCGGGCATACCTATTTTGTCTGTTTTCAAACCGATTTTTGATAACTAATTATTACATTTAATATACAACGTGTTAATAAATTAACGCAAAACCTCATACACCCCAACTGATTTATAACAAAATAATTAGATTGAATCAATAATTTCATTATTTTGATAGTTAAAATTTAAAGTTATTCGCATTTTAAGTTTTGAGGAAAAAATGATTTATTATCTTTTCAGCACTGAAAGAGAGCGCTAACGTACTCATGGATACATTTATATAATCTTGTTTTGGTAGTAAGAAGGATGAGTGTGCCCGTACGGTGGGTTGACATAGGGTTCACAAATTTTTAAATTTGGCAAACAAATTATTAAATATTTTGAAAAAAATTACCTATGTTGAAACCATGATAATTCGATTCTGCTCTCGATTCTAAACAAACTACTTTCTAGTTTTGCGTTAATTCATTAACACGTTGTATATAGTTCACATAACAGTGTAGATACGTTCTTTCTGCAGGACATCTAACAGTTAAAAACACGATTCAATTAAATTTTCTCGATAGAAAAGAGGAGCAAAGTAAGATGGATTTTTCCCCAAACACCCAAGAGAAAAGATATTGATGAAAAATACGTTTTTTTGCGATCTTGCTTCCAATTGAAGCGGGATGGCTAATTGAAAAAGTTTGCAACTCCTAAACCGACTGGAGTTATGCAGGCAGACCTGGTCCATCCCCATCACAGAGATGCTCTACACCCCATAAACACTGAATCAGCCTTGCAGCTGATGGTTGCAAAAAGTAAACTTATCTCTTATAATATACCGAAACGTTGAAGCAACATTACAATCGAACAACTTTAAAAACTACAACTTGTCTCGGTAAATATCAAGTATTTTTTCTTCGCAAGATAGTATTTTTAAACTGGGTCAAATTTAGTAAAACATGTTCTTAGTAGTCTCAAATAAAAATAATGGAGCAAATTAAAAAAAAAAATCCAAGGCAATCAAGCACGTATTATAACGTATTTAAAAAAATCTCACGCAAGATTAGGGAGGAGGGGTGGGTGTCGAAAAATCGCCAAAATCACGTAATTAATGTACGCAACCATAAACCTCCACAGCGCACAATTTTAACAGAAGGTTATGCTCACGGTATGCCTTTTTCAATGACGGATCCGGCGACGCAATGCGCCGCCGTTATGACATATCTGCCACTGATGAGGGAGCCTCCACACAAGCATGATTTGGTGTTGTTTTTGGAGTCACGATAATCTATGGCCACCAGCCATGGGTATTGTCTGATGTCTGCTTCTTCACCACCTGTAATAAGAAAACGTGATAAATATTTTTTCACCCCACCTCCGGGCGGAAAGCGTCAACTTTCGTCCCGCTGCGCTATACTAAGTTGCTGCTTTCCGCCTCCGTCGAGGAGCAAAATAGTATACTAACCTCGGGCAGTAAATAAGAAAGCCGCTGATCACATGTTTGTTGATTACATGTTATCTGAGACCTTTCTTACTTTCCTGCCTTCGGTGTGTAGGTACATATATACATACAAACATAAGCTCACGCCATTGTCCCAAGGGGGTAGGCAGAGACCACGGACTGTCACACGCTACGACTCTGACACACCTCTTTATAGCCCAGTCATTTTACGGTTTGAGCCGGGACTAATTAATAATTTAAATTTTTTTTTCGCTATAATATTGAAGAGCTAATTTGAGCTTAGAAATGTACCAAAATTAAAAAAAAATCACGTCAGCAACAGTTCTAATTTTAAAATTTAGATATTATCTCGTTCTAAAAAACTTGATGATAATTTTTTTTATGCATATATTTAAGGCTTTACCATTATACAACGTGTTAATGAATTAACGCAAAACCTCATACACCCCAACTGATTTATATCAAAATAATTAGATTAAAACAATAATTTCATTATTTTTGTAGTTAAAATTTAAAGTTATTCGCATTTTAAGTTTTGAGGCAAAAATGATTTTTTATCATTTCAGCAATGAATGAAGGCGCTAAAGTACTCATGGATACATTTTTATAATCTTGTTTTGGTAGTAAGTAGGGTGAATGTGCCCGTGCGGTTGGTTGACATCGGGTTTAGTAAATTTAAAATTTCACAAAAAAATTATTTAATATTTTGAAAAAAATTACCCATGTTAAAACCATGATAGTTCGATTCGGCTCTCGATTCTAAACAAACTACTTTCTAGTTTTGCGTTAATTCATTAACACGTTGTATATACTTCAAACATGGTGTAGTGGTATGAGTGGATTGGTATTAATATTATTAATTTAAAAGCCTTCTGGGACACACAATTTTGATTTCTATGTTGCGTAGCAATTTTTTTTTAATATGGTTTAGGATAGTATTTTTGTCACTTAATGGTGCCGGTTACCACGGCAAAAGTCCAATTTATAATTACTCCCTACCCCGCCTAACAAAACTACGTAAAATGACTGGCCTATTAGCCTCATTGACATTCATACATCTTTTCATGCACTTCCGTCGATTGAGGGTGCTACGCACTTGTTCTTTTGGGAAAGACCATTGATTTGATCGTGGTATGTTTTCCTCGAACGGCCTCTCCCACCGCCCACCTTTGCTCGATAATTTCATTCGTAAGTCTCCTTTCATTCATTCTCTCTACGTGACCATCTAAGAGAAAAATACAAAGAGGACAAAATTAAGGGTGGTCCCCATAAAAGAAACAAGTTTTTTTCAAGGTTTTTTGTTTTTGCTTGATCGTAAAAACGGCAATACATAAAAGCGTGAAGCTTGTTGTGATTATATAGTACATACACTAAGATAAAACTAAAAATAATAAGAACTGGCCAAGTGTACTAGGTCTCGTGCTAAAGGTCCCGGAGAAAAAAACTTCTTTGAAAGTTAATCATTTTGTTGTGTGGCACGGAACCCTCGGTGCGCGAGTAGCCCGACTCGCACTTGACCGGTTTTATTAAATTACTTGCCTATAATGTAATTCGAGTCATAGCTGTCTACTCCACAGCATTGGCTTTGTGGGTTCGGTGGCTTGGACGTAAGTACGCAATCGGCTAACGGGTCTTCCGTCACGTCCTCTATGTCAAACTCTTTTGGAGCCCGCGGATGCCCTCCGTGGTTTTGTTCTTCGCATATCTAAAATTAACGAATACGATTGTCATGACTCATGAGAAACCGATCATACTAATGTGGGAATGGAACGTAGGGCAGTATGAGTAGAACGGAATGCAGAGGGTGTGAAAGAGGGATGACAGATAGAATATACTGTGTTTAAAAACATGGATAATCTGATGCATGTTAACTTAAAGTTGAGGAGCTGACTATTATGGAATGCACTTTTGTATCGATTGTTTTTTTTATTAAAGAATTTTAGGGAGTCGTGTAGGGGCCTGCGCTGTAGTCTTGATGTTGAGATGTAAACCACACAGATTCACAATAAAGTTTATTACTAGTAAAATGTTACAAAGTTAGATGTTGAATGCTCATCTGTGTCTGCTCTAAGTTTACACTAAAGTTATGTAGGTCGCTAACGCTAATTTATGTATAATTACGTATCTATCGCTAGGTGCGGAAACTAGGTTGCAACGCGGGCAAAATATTGTTCGGTTCTACCGTAACATGCTCCCGAGGGAAAAATAAAGCATAAAAAAGTTTGTTATTAAAGTACAATCATAATACAAGGGCTATCCTAATTCTAGTCAATAATCAAGCGCAAATGAGCATTCATTACAAAGCAAAAAATTACTTAAGCTAATCATAAAACGCGAACTCTCTATCTCGACTCCTCGGTACTGTCTTCGAAGGTGTGCTGTAGGTGTGTTCACGTTGAGGCCTTGGCCTACTTATCTCTTTCACCTCTATCTCCACTGTGCTCTTTTCTTTGTTCTCGGTAGGTGTAGGTATTTTTGTTTCTCTCTTGCATTTTTTCTTCAACCATATAACGAGAGCGACCACAAGTGCGCTCCCAAGCAGCAAAGATGTAACAGAATAGTGATATATGTCGTGGACGTTCAATCCTGTTGAGACAGGCAATTTTTCCTTCTCTTTCTGATAGGTTAACTGTTCTTGTATCTTAATGAAATCCTTTGAAGTAAATGTTTTCTTCTCAGTGATGTTGATCTCTTTATTTTTCCAGTTCAGATCGAAGATGTTGTTGATTGAGTTGTTAATGGTCGGTACTTCTATTTCCGAGTCCAAAGTTATTCTACTTCCTAAATGACTGTAGGTATATATGGTTGCATCATTCTTTTGTAGAATGCATTGCGGCTTGAGTGCAATGACACCTGTTCCGTCTATGACAATCGGTGTAACTTGATCGGCACAAATTATGCTCATTATATTTTTATCGCAGAATGTAAACAACCACCAATACGGCTTATGAAGTTGAGTCCAGGTGTCCGTGCACTCTATGTCATTGATGACACAGGACAATGGAGTTTGCTGACTGAATACATTCACTTCGCACGGCGCATTCTTGTCGTGTAAGTTGTAGACAGGTTGGCGCGCCATGCATATGAACTTATCTATGCTATAGGTAGTACAATGATGCTCGTCATTATCGTTTATAATAATGTATGACTTTTGTATGAAGTTGATGGCGATTTTGTTTGACGATGGTTGTACTACTTTCAGTAGACCTTGTCTCTTGAATGGGATCGGGATCACTCTGTATATTGTGTATTCTTCCTCGTTGATCAATGGTATATGTATCTCAAATAATAGGTAATTATCGGTGATCCTTGCCTTGACGTAGAGATGTTTGTAAATTTCCTGAATATCCTCCTGTATATCTTTTACAGGTAGAGACAATCCTCGTGGAAGCTTTCCTTTTATTATTGTTAGTTGATTAATAAGTTGCGATGCTGAAAATAAGTAAACGTCTAGATGCCCCTTATAGATATCTGATAGGGCGTCTAGTAACATTCTTTGTATACGTTGCAGATTGTTTATAATTAGTGTCGCTGTAATTGAGGCCGAATGTATGTCATTTACGGTAAATAACATCTGCACTTTGTTTTCAATCTTTTCTATTTCCTTGCTTGTAATGTTCATGTAGGCATGCATGACCTCAAATTGACTATTCATGAATTCGTCGCTCCTTTTAATTATGTTATTTTCAGCCTCGGTGATGACGGTCTGATTCTTCAAGAGTTGTAGTAAGTAGTCTTCGTTTGTTTGTAAGATTTTTATGTCGTTTTCATACTTTTCGGCGAATTCTTCATCTAAGACCCCGAATAAAGTTCTTGTTAATTTCCCGACTCCATCGAAATAGCCTCGTTTTTGTCGTTGCAAATGTTGAGATAAAAGTAAGGAGTTGTACTCGTTTAACTGACGTAGTTCGTGACGTAGTTGCTTAACGAGAGCGTCACAGGGTATATAACTCATTCGCTGGCATATTTTGTCGATATGATCTATGTAGGTATGTAGTTTGTCTGTTGCTTGCCAATATGTAGTTAGATTGTAGTATATAAGCAGTGTCCATTCATCGTGAATAAGTTGTAATTGCCCTATTTCGTCAAAATATATAGGTTTGTTGTTTTCTATAGGGGTTACTTTGTAGTTTTGAGTCGGTGCTGAGCTGACGGTTCCAATCATCAGAAGCATAACTGTTAATAATGTGAATAGGCTGCCTTTTATAGTGCTCTTGTTCTTGTTCTTACTTCGTATTGCTTGTACGGGCTCTTCCTCTTGCTTCGGAAGTGGAGCGAGTCTACTGATCGGTCGTTTGATGTATCCTTTCTTCGTTTTAATAGAGACCACTCGCACGTGGCCATCGCTTCCTGGATGTACTTCTGATACTTTTCCTAGTGCCCATTTTCCTGCTGGTAAGTTCTCCTCTTTTACCAGCACAACATCTCCTTTTTCTAGGTTTCTCTCAGGTCGTTGCCATTTGGAACGGATCTGCATTTCGTGGAGGTATTCATTTGACCAGTGTTTCCAGAAGTGTATGTTCATTTGCTCAATTAACCTCCATCTATTCCTTAGATCATACTGGTTGATGTCTTCTTCTTCTTGTGACCTCGTATTCGAGTTAATTAATCGCCCTCTAACTCGAAGTAAACCTTTATAATCATTGAATGGGGTCAATTTGGTCAGATTTCTCTTTTTTGGAATGTTAGTATTTTTGTTAAGTCGCTCGATTTCTTCTCTAAAATGTTGCTTTTGAATAGTTTTGAAAATTAATTCCGACGCTCGGGTAATCTCTTGAAGTGTTAGATTAGTCACTTCCCTTACTTCCGAGTCGGTTCTCTTCTGCTTGTTACGTAATATTGCTGCGGCTCGCAAAATCCAAGCGACGACTCGTATTACACGCCTTAGTTGGCTATATTTATTTAATAATGAATTTATAATTTCACTTTCTGTGGTGTCATTTTTCATAACATAACAATTCGTTTTGCTATCTTCATTTGTTGTAAATGTTTCGTTTACTTGATTATTTTTTCTGTAATTTGTTTTTAGCCATTGCGGCCCCTCCCACCAGAGCTGGAAGGGTAGAAGTTGAGAGGGTAAGAGGCCCCTGGTAGCGCAGTCCGCTGCGTTCTCGTCTGACTTTACATAGGACCAGTCGCTAGCCGGAACTATGTTTCTTATCTGGGTCACTCGGTTTGCGATGTATCTTTCCCACTTGTTTACATTGCCGCTAATCCACGCTAATGTTACTTTTGAATCACACCAGCAATGTACTTTAACTTCTTTCTGATTTAATGTGGCTTTTAGTTTTTCTAATAGCTTAGCGAGTAGTAGTGCTCCACACAGTTCTAAGCGTGGTAACGTGACCTTCTTACTCAGGGGTGTGACCTTTGTCTTTGCTGCAATCAAAGTTATAACGTACTCGTCGTTCTCGTTTAATACTCGACTATAGATAGCGCAGGCGTAGGCTTTCTCGCTTGCATCACAGAATCCGTGTATTTCAATCTTGTTATTAATGCAGCGTAGCCAACGTGGAAGTTTGATGTTGTTTATGTTCGTGAGGTCGTTTCTTAGATTTTCCCATTCCTTTAACATCTCGCTCGGAAGGGTTTCATCCCAACCTATCTTGCTTGCCCAGACTCTCTGGAATAGTATCTTCGCTTTAATTATTATAGGTGCTAGCCAGCCGAGTGGGTCGTAGAGCTTGCTTATGTCGGCTAGTACCGTTCGCTTGGTATGTTTATTTCTCTCGTTGAGCTTGTATCGGAATGAGAACGAATCTTGTGCGGGATTCCAGCTTATGCCCAACATTTTAGTTGTACTTTGATCTTGATTCTCTTGCTTGAAGTTTATAGTGTTTTTGTTGCTCTTTTGCTCATCAGTCAAGTCCTCTAGGATTTTTGGATCGTTACTAGTCCATTTTCTTAAGTTAAACCCTCCTCTTTTTAGCAGTTCGATTAATTCCTTGACCAGCTTTTTGGATTCCTCGATATCGTCGTGACCGTATGCCAAATCGTCCATGTAGAAAAAGTGTCGTAGGACCTTCGCAGCCACCGGATAGTTGGCTTCCTCATCTCGTGCTAGTTGATGTAGTGTACGCATAGCGAGATACGGCGCAGATTTCGTGCCATAGGTGACCGTGCATAGTTGCCATTCTTGTAAAGGATGCTGTGGGGAATCTCTCCAGTATATTGTTTGAAGGTTTTGCTGATTCTCATTTAATCCTATGTATCTGTACATCTTCTCTACGTCCGCAGTAAATACGTATTTATGCACTCTCCAGTTTATCAGTAGGGTTAGCATGTCTTTCTGTAAATTAGGGCCGGTGTACATCAGGTCATTGAGGCTGTACTCGTTTTTATTTTTGTATGATGCATTAAAAACGACTCTCAGCTTTGTCGTAGTTGATTCAGCCCTAAGCACGCCATGATGAGGTAGATAAACTTGACCTTTTGCTTTTGTTTCGCTAGTTACTGGTTTCATATGACCCATAGTTATATACTCGTTCATAAATCGTTTGTACTCAGTTTCAAATTCCTTATTTTTACGCATTTTTTGTTCCAGCTGAAGAAATTGGGCCTGTGCTTGCGGTTTCGTAGGACCCAAGTTCGCTTTGTAGTCAGGTTTCATGGGCATTTTTACCACGTACTTCCCGTCGGGTAGTCTCATTGTTGTTTTTTCGTAATACTTTTCACAGTAATCATTATCACTAGTTGATGTTGTATTCTCGGGAATTTCTTCAGTTTCCCAGAAACGTGACATGTTCTCAAATTCGTTGAGAGTCACAAGACAGTTAAATGTTTTCACGTTCCCGCTCAGGATCCACCCAACTCTAGTTTGCTGAGCTACGGGATGATTGTTGTCGTCGCTTTTCATTACTCCGCTAAGTATCATCTCTGAGTATATATCGGCGCCCAAAAGTATGTCAACTGGGCCCGATACGTTGAAGTGTGGATCGGCTAGTTTTAAGTTAGTTAAGTAGTGCCAGTTTTCTATAGAGAATGAAGTACTTGGTAAGTTGCTGATTAATTTGTTCATCACCAATGTTTCTGTTTTGAATGTGTAGTCTGAATGAATAGACTTGCATTCTAAGTTAATTGATCCCTTGCAGTTTCCTGAGAGACTTCCGACTCCAGAGACCACGGCGCTGACTTTACGACGCGGTAACCTCAGTCGTTGGGCCGCATCTTCCGTTATTAGACTGACTTGTGAGCCTTGGTCAAGTAAAGCTCTTAAGTTGATGTAATCGCCGTCAATAGTTTTCGCCTTTAGTTGTACAGTTGTCAATAAAACTTCTTTCTCTCCACTAGTAAGGTTGTTCACATGTGGCGGAGCCATGATGGCTGGTTGCTGGACACCCCCATTGTTGTTTGGTTGTTCCATTTCTGTGCCATGCATGAGTATATGATGTGACTTGTGACACAGTTTACATTTCTTCCGTGATAAACATTGCTTTCCAGCATGACTATACAAGCAATTTGTGCATACTTGCAGATTACGAACTGTGTCAAGGCGCGTTGCTGCGTTCATGTCTAAAAACTTCGGACACTGCATTAATGGATGCTCAGATTTGCATAGTGGGCATGTCCGCGTTGTAGTAAAGAAGGCCTTGGGCGAGTTATGTGGTTTGTAATACGTTGACCTAGATACATTATAATTGTTATAATGTTTGCGTAGTGACTGATTGTTGTTATGCGGCTTGTTCGATGTTTGATGAAAAGTTTGATGTTTGTTTGAGTTTGATGAAAAGTTTGATGTTCTATGGTTCGTGCCGCCTTGTAATGCTTCCAGTGCCATAAACTTAGACTCCAAAAATTTCGAGAATTCTTCAAGGTCAGGCAAATCTCTAGGGTCCTTGAGGTCTTTCATATACTCGTTGTAAGTTGCGCTATCCAGCTTTTGAACGAGTAAATGGACGATAATCGGATCCCAAGTAGTTATGTCGATACCAATGTTTCCTAGTCCGTTCAGACATTCTTGCATTACGTCGTGAAGTTTTCTTATCCCCACGGCGTTTGCCTGTTGTATGGTGGGCTGGTTAAGAAGTGTGTTTATGTACGATGTAAACAGTAGTCGCTTGTTATCGTAGCGATGCGTGATGATCTCCCAACATGAAGTATAGTTGTCTGCGCTTATTCCGAGATGCTGGACTAGTTTTTCAGCGTCACCCTTTAGTTTGGTTTTTAGATGTTGCATTTTCTGTGCATTCGAGAGCAGCGGGTTGTTATGCACACTCTCGATGTAAAGATCTTTAAACGTTGTCCATTGATTATAATTACCATAGAAGTCGGGAATTACAATCTTTGGTGTCGCCTTTTCGTAATGCGCATTGTTCCAAATGTTATGATTCAACTTCTTTCTCAGATCGTCGTACACATTTTCCATGCAGGTGTATTTCTCTCTATACTCTTTTCCTTCTGTTCCGTCATCCGTTAAGATGTAGTCCAGATGCCAATGAAGCTTTTCAATTTGTCCCCACTTACTTTTCATAACGTTCAAATTATCTTCCAGCTCCCATTTCTCCGTACTGCTACTGAAGCTCACTTTCGCGATGACTCTTGCGAAAGCTTTGAAGTTACATGATTGTTGACGCAAAAGCTCTCTCGTTCTCTCCTTGCTATCCCTTGCTTCCGGAGCCGGAACATCGAATAACGCATCTTCAAAAGTAAATTCGGACTCTTCTTCACCACCTCCCATTGATGCTGCTATCAAAGCGCTTTTTCGCGCCTGCATATCTCCTATTATGTTGTCATACATGTTTTTGGCTTTCGTGTACACCTGTTCTCGGAAATATGGAATATCCACCACTCCAGTTTGCTCGATTAGTTGATGATTACGCTCGAATAAGTCCCATGTAGAGTTAAGTACGCTCGAACGCTTCTCCAGATATTGTAAGTTCTTCTTAACCGATCCATCCTTTCGGTAGTCTGAACAGATTTTCTTCAAGTCATTGAAGACAGTTACTTGCGAAGCAATTAGTTGATCGACGCTGCTCATTGCTGCTAGCTGTAGATGCTCTTTCAGTTATAATTTGAATATTCGTTGAATAAGTTTGATGTTTGCGGTGTAAGTTTTAAGTTTGATGTTTACCGCTGCTAGTTGATGTTGACCGTTGGCAGTTGAAGTAATCCGCAGGTCGCTGTTGGCTATCCAGTGCGCTTGCACCCCCAATACGATATTAATGCGACTTCTCAATTTAACCGGTGAGACCCGCTTGTGGGAGGCCGGCAACCGATCCGCTATCGTAAGAGAGATACAAACACACCAAATACCTGTTGCAGTTCGAAGGACCAAAAAGAATGTAGGGGCCCGCGCTGTAGTCTTGATGTTGAGATGTAAACCACACAGATTCACAATAAAGTTTATTACTAGTAAAATGTTACAAAGTTAGATGTTGAATGCTCATCTGTGTCTGCTCTAAGTTTACACTAAAGTTATGTAGGTCGCTAACGCTAATTTATGTATAATTACGTATCTATCGCTAGGTGCGGAAACTAGGTTGCAACGCGGGCAAAATATTGTTCGGTTCTACCGTAACAAGTCGCTTCCATACAGAATTCCCTGATATCCTGGCTGCTGGTGGGATTTATTAAAAAAAAAGAACCCGCTTCCATAATTTCATAGCTAATAATTTAACTTTAGGTAAATTAGTTCAGTAAATCTGTTTGGAAAATGACCCTACCTTACAAAAGGTTGGGTATCCGGGATTTTTGGATATGTTATACGGGTAGAGGTCCTTAATAAAAATACAAGTTTTCGACCTTGGGGTCCTGCCGCGGGCTCTGGTGTGACTATAAAACAACGAAAATTTTGAGACTTTTTCAGTAAAACTTAAACTTTGGGTTTTAGAGCAAACTTGTTTACTAAAGGTACAAGACCAAATCCACTACAATTTGATAGTTGAATCATTTTTATATACTGAATAGTTACCAAGATACAACACCTCAAAGTATGGAGTGGTATGACTAATTCCTTAAAATTTCGTTTTTTTTTTTAATTAGGTATATATTATTTTATGAACTTTAGGTTTCACTGTGAAGGTGATAAGAAGAAGTATAAATAATGCGCTACAATATGTTTTTGAACCATAAGATGCGAACTTGTAAATTTTCAGCAAATGTTGAATAATGGTCAATTGGTATACAAATACTTAGATTTCGAATAGATTTTTTTTTTACAAAATAAAATATAGCCTATGGTAATCAGGGATAGTGCAGCTTTCTATCAGTGAAAGAATTTTAAGAATCGGTTTGGTACTTCCAGAGATTACCTACATACAAAAAACTCTCTTGAGCCCAGCTTTTCTGCACCCACAGGCATAGGCAGTTAGGAATTAGCCCTAACTGCCCTTATTTTGAAGTGTCGTATCTCGGTAACTATACAGTATAAAAAGATGATTTAAACACGAAACTGTAGCGCATTTAGTGCTGTTAATTCCTCTAAAACATAATTTTACTCTAAAACCTAAACTTTAGATTTTAAATAATGAAAACTGAAAAAGCTTCGAAATTTTCGGTGTTTTATGGACATAGCAGAGTCCGCGGCAGCAACTCAAGGTCGAAAACTTGGATTTTTCGTAAGGACCTATACCCGTATACATATAAAAAAATCGTGGATACCGGACCTTTTGCAAGGTAAAATGTATAAATTTACTAGGCTAAATATGCATCCGAATATCCGATCACTTGATATTTACCTAGATATTTTGAATAAACATATATAAATATTTTTTTAAACGTTAATATACGTACGCTAAAATAATAATTCTGGTGTTCTTGGTCAATAAATCCTTCTTTAAATTTAATATATGAAGTGCCAAATTTCTTTTTCTTTATCGCATAGCAAAATGATCCTGAAAAACAAAAAAATATTTGGTAACGAAGTTAGATTTTAGTGCTTTAAGTCTGTTGGCTTGCGCGTCCGTGCTGACCCGCCTGCGAGCCAGCTCCAACAGTGTCCTGAGCGTGTTGGCAGAGCGATGGGACTCCCCTATGCTGAAGCGTTGGATACAGCTGCATGCTGTTAAAATGTAACTGTACCTATTAAAATATTCTGTACTTACTAACATTAGTTTTCTAAGTTTTTATTATGTATACTAACAAATTTTATGGACTCCATGTCTGAAATAAACTATTTTATTATTATTGTATGTCTTACGTTCCGTAATCACGGGCAATTAAGTCCCGGACCTTTGGAAGGCGTGCATGGGGCCGAAGCCAACATGTAGAGGCCCGTTCAAAAGACAAGTTAATCTAAATGTAAGGGATACACAAATGGCGGATACCATCTCCGAGCGTACAACATGATACCCACTAACTGCTTACCAAATGGAGTAAAAAGCTAAATCCAAAAAAAAAGTATTTTTTTTACCCAAAATTAGTAAATGTTCACCAAAATTTGACACCCTATTTTATACGAAAATGTTACCCATATACAGGGTGTAACAAAACACCCTAGTAATACTTAAGGGGGTGCCTCAGACCTTCAAACTGAACAACTTTCACTATGGAGCCAACACCGAGAAAAAATAAAAAAAATCACCTGTCCCATACGTTTGAGTCGAGCCGGTATTGTAGTTTTGTATGAAACTGCTGAATTTTATTTCGCGATTTCAAAGTTGGCTCCATAGTGAATGTTGTTCAGTTTGATGGTCTGAAGCACCCCCTTAAGTATTACTAGGGTGTTTTGTTACACCCTGTATTTAAGTTAACGTTAGTCAAATGAAGTAAAATAACTCCAAAAATAATATCATTTTCTCACAAATAGTAAATGTTAATCAAAATTTAAACCCCAATTTATTCTAAAATGTTTTCAGAATAAATGCCACTTTATGCTACAATCAAAAGTGGTTTTGACCGGTTATGAGTTTTGACTGTACTATATAAGGTCTAACAAAATTAGCTGAAACTATTTTAAGAGGATGATCAGACCATCAAACTGAACAACTTTCTGGGACCAACATCGAAATCGCCCAAAAAAAATCTGCTGTCCCATACATTTGGGTCGGTTAGGTTTGTATAGAATAGCTGATTTTTTTTTTCGTGATTTCGATGTTGGTCCCATAGAGAAAGTTGTTCAGTTTGATGGTCCAATCATCTCCTTAAAATAGTTTCAGCTAATTTTGTTAGCATAATGTTTTAATTACGCAGATATTCTGTTTTGACGCAAATCAACGGTTTGATCTCCAACTGTGCTCTGACCATATTTTTTTAAATATTCTGCATCAATAAATGTCTACTTTGTACGTAAACACTGTAACAGAAAAAAAAGTGTCGATTTTTAAACTGTAAAGGTTGTATAGCATTTAAAATTACCTACATTTAAAAAAAAAATATCCAATTCAGAGTACCTAGTTTTAACGGGCTCCGAAATAAATATCTTCAGGTACTCCACTACTAAAATAAAACAAGCCATTCATAGCGCGTTGGAAACCTGATCGCCAGCTCCTAAATAAAAAAATGTTAAAAGAACACTTGTTTTCTTATTAATTTTTATGACAGGTTAGGCTAGACTTGTTTTAATATTTTTAACTGACTTTAAAAAAAAGGTTATCATTTTGTTTGTGGTTTATGTATGTTACGTGATATGATAACTAATGGTATAATTCTTGATCGATGCTTGGAAGATTCTTTTTTGTTCTGAAGGTTAATTTTACTCCTGAGTTCGTCCAGTTTTAATCTGGTGACGCGCTTCGGAGTTCCACAATAGAAATACACTTACTACTAACGAACGACGAATTAATGTTCTTTTCACCCCTTCGGGCGGAAAGCGTCAACTTTCATCCCGCTGCGCTAAACGAAGTTGCCGCTTTCCGCCTCCATCGAAGAGAAAAATAGTATACTAACTTCGGGCGGTAAATAAGAAACCCTCTGATCATGTTTGAGTACATGAGATCTGAGACCTTTCTTACTTTCCT
Source organism: Agonopterix subpropinquella (assembly GCA_922987775.1). Taxonomy (NCBI): domain Eukaryota; kingdom Metazoa; phylum Arthropoda; class Insecta; order Lepidoptera; family Depressariidae; genus Agonopterix; species Agonopterix subpropinquella. The sequence continues at coordinate 3,380,585 of OV277714.1, forward strand.
GCCCTCGGTATGTATACTATATCGCCCTTACGTTACGACACATGGCCTTGACATGGTCATCAAGTTTTTGACTATTATTTTATACAACCAAGGAAAAAATAAAAAAAAATCATATCTCTAGGTCTGACGCTTTTGTTATAGTAAGTTTTCCTGTTTAAAAAAATACCTATATATTTTTTAATATTTTATTAATAACAGGGTCAGCAATGTCGAACCGAAACTTGGACGTTGGCCACAAAAGCATCTTTGGCTGCATTATTATTAGGCCAAAATCAGCCGAAACCGATATCCATCTTGAGATTTTTCTTTACTAATTTTTGACACATAGATTAATGATAGGTAGTTGTATCGAGACCTCCGCTTCTAAATCTAAAATCTATATCGCGAAGTAAAGCCCGTTTCAATTAATTATTAACGATTGGTTTTTGATGCGCTCGCGCATCGAAGACCAATCATTAAAAAAAAAAAAAAAAAAATACAATTATATATTTCTTAAATACCTACTTTTTATAATATCTGAGAGAATGAACACCCTAGTAATATTTAAATTTTAAAGGGGTGTCAAATTTTCACTATGGAGACAGTTTTTTTTTTAAAAGTCTGATGTCCGATTTTTATTTTGCTTTTTCGAAGTTTGCTTCTATTCTCCCAATACCACCACCACTACCACCTTTTAATATTACTAGGGTGTTTTGTTACACCCTATATTAATAGCAATAGAAACCTTATTTTTTGTCGCGTACAGGTAGAAAGAAATGAGATGTAAAAAAAAAAAGAAACAAACATACTTACTTTCCACTGTATCGGTCGATACCACTATACAACTCACAATAACAAATAAATAAAATAATATACGAATCGCTGCCATTTAACTATACAAAAATGTGTTTAGTTTCCTTGTTTCGGTGCCGAAATGTTGTATCGATTTGCCACTTGATTCCTACTACATGCTATTATAAATGTTTTGGGCAGGTATTATTATCATAAATCACGTTTCAAACGCCATCTTGCATTTATAAAATCAAGTCTACCATTTTTTTTTTCTGCCCATTTATTTCAAGTGGTTTGTCTAGGGCTGCCATCACCAAAACCGTCGTCGCCGGACAAAGACCTCAGAAACCCCGGACATTTCTGTAAAATCTGAAATTTTTCCCGGACAACCACACAAAATAAAACAACAAAAAACGCTTTGTAAATATTTTTACTTTTTCAATTTGATGAATATAAAAATGAAAAATGGTGCCCAGATTTTGCTACATTATAACTCGATTGTCGAGTTGATTTATGTATGAAACTAAGGCTGGCGTTAGAGTAGTGAACTCTTGAATCGGATTCTATACATACGTAAGTAGTACATAAGTAGTGTACGGGTTGCCCACGGACTTAAGGGGCTATGTAAAAAAAATTGGATTCTTCAAAGCTCCATATATCATGAAGTACTAACAGTAGGAGTATGATTTTCGGATATGTGTAAATTGAACATATAATTGAAGTTTTGATTAGAGCCAAAACACGATTAAGACAAATTTTCTCGATAGAAAAACAAGCCAAAGTGGCCTCCGTTTTTGACTATAAACGCTTGTAACTGCTAAACGGTGAATAATAGAAACATGAGACTTGATTTTTAAAAAAGAGATTGCTATTATCTAAGTTTTGAATAGAGCAGAATTGAACTTACATAAATAGTACAATCACAATTAAATAAAGTTTGTTTTTTCGCTTGATGCGTTCCAGGCGCGCGCGTCGCCCCATCTCTTTCTCTCGCATCTGGCAGTAATATAAGCTATCACACGCCCGTTTCGCTTAAATTATTTTTCGACATAGGCTCTTAAGCCTCGTATTCACTAGGCAACAATTGACGCGCAACATTTGTGTTGCCTGTGGATACGAGGCTTAACGTTTTGCGCGTCAATTGTTGCCTAGTGGATACGAGGCTTAAACATGTTGGGCAACATGTTGTGCAACAATGTTGCTTAGTGGATACGCGGCTTTTTGCGACAACCACTCGGATGCCCCCGGACGCCCTTCAAACTAGGACAAATCCGGACACTTTTGAGAAAAGAGATGGCGGCGACTCGTGGCAAGCTCAAACGATGATACAACCGCTCGCGACCAAACTTGTAATGGTGGAGTCTCGTCCTTTCAATTAATAGAACAGTGTATTCAAACAATGTGGGAAAGTTGTTTAGTTTCATTGTCCGAGTACTTAGGTACACCTTAAAAATTTTGTTAGTAATTAAAAGATAGTGATGTTCAGGGTGTAAACTTGAAATCGTTACATATTTTAGGTGCCGCTTCAGACCATCAGACTAAAAAAATTGGGTGAAAATTCCTAACAACCTAGAATTTCCGGACTTGTCCGAAAAACTCCGGACGTATGGCAGCCCTATCCTTAAGAGGTTTCGATGTTTTTGATTTATGAAAAATAATAAATTAATCAATGCTACTTTATTATATTTATTATACACCAAAAACATAGAGTACAGAGCATTACAGAAGGCAAATAATCTAATATTATAGATGTGAAAACGCTACGCTACTTTAAGGCTATTCTACCGTTGGCGCGCTCCATACAAACGTAGTATGGTGATATTTTCAATACTATCTAATTAAAGTCAATGAAATTTTTCAAAAACAATCAAGTAACTAATCTCTATGTCGGTATGAAGTCAGATTTTCGTTAAAATATACAGTTTCAATGTTAGGATTAATTTAAGATTTGTATGGAAATATTTGTGGCACTGTAACTTTAAAACTATAAATTTTATCGAAAATCTGACTTCATACCAACATAGAAATTAGTTACTAGATTGTTTTTGAAAAATTTCATTGACTTTAATTGGATAGTATTGAAAATATCACCATACTACGTTTGTATGGAGCGCGCCAACGGTAGAATAGCCTTAATGGGTGATTGTACTCATGATACTGAACAACTTTCCCAAAGGAACACAAGGGAAGTTCGCAAAAAGAAATGTGGACTTTTCATACCAACACGCAACGTTCGATCAGTTGCTAGTTGATTGCAATGAGCGTTTTTCTTTTGGTTTTCTAGTGGATCGATAGATGGCGTCAGGGCCGGATCAAGCCATGTAGAGGCCCCTGGGCAATGCAAGTCTCGGGGCCCCCCTGCCCATGGGCGTAACAATGGTTCTTTTCCAGTGTGGTCCAGAATAGGTGCTCGCAATAAAACAGCACATATCTACTAAAATGACGGATGTTGCAACATGATCCAAAACCTATAGCTGTCTGTATGTAGTGTTCCATAACAAAATTGGGAAAACGGAACACTTATTGAATCACCTCGATGTCTGTCCGTCCATCTGTCTGTAACACTCGTAAACTCGTTAATCTTGGAGATAAAGAGATTTTTATATGTATAATATATAAAATTCTTATATTATAAGAAGCTGAAACTTCGTTTTTTATAACAATTAAGGGCCCTAATTTAATTAGAAGAGTGCAGTCAAAAAAAGATTTATTATTAATTTATTATAATAATTGAGCTTAGGAGTCAAAAGTTTTTTATTCTTAAATTATCATGGGGGTATCATTAACGGAAACGTTATGAAAATGTTAATTTTTTTCAAATCTTAATTTTTCTTTCAATTCAAATACAAAAACGATTTTTTTTTCTCACGAGCCGCGGGGCCCCTCGGCGGTGGTGGGCCCGTAGGCACGTGCCTACTTTGCCTATATGGTTAATCCGGCACTGGATGGCGTTACGGTCTGTGCGAATAAAAGTTAAAATATCAAAATGTGTTTCTTTAAAATAATAAAGAGGGAAAAGATGATCAAAAAGATGCCAACTCATCTTTTGATTTAATATTTTATTATTTACGAATCATTTTAATCGAAAATATAAAACTTTTCACGTCTGACATTGTTGTATGGGCTCGATCCCTTGGCCTTTTAAAAAAAGTCAGGCACAGTCTTGACATGATTTTGACAGGATCAGTCCTACGTCTCTATGGACTGTCTATGGAGCGATAATCATGTCATCTGTCGAGTTTTTTAGGAACTAAAATTAAAAAAGAAAAGAAAAACGCTCATTGAAAGTCCAAAATTATTTTTGTTAATTTCGTATAGTTTTCTTGGGGAAAACTGTTCAGTATAATGCGACTGTTGAGTATTTCAGTCTGGTAAAGTATTAATAAAACCGGTCAAGTGCGAGTCGGGCTACTCGCGCACCGATCACCGAGGGTTCCGTTCCACACCACCGGACAACATATTAACTTAGAAAAAAGTTTTGTTTTCTCCGGGACCTTTAGCGCGAGACCGACTCACACTTGGCCGGTTTTTATTATTTGTTGTTATACTGTAGAGTTTGCTTTATAATCAGACCAAGTTTGACGCTTGTATATGTTACCGTTTTTACAATTGCTGCAAAGAACAAATAATTAATCTTCAATGTGCTCCATAATCCAATCAAGGTGCTCGTACACATTAGTATAAACGCCGTGATCGTAAGCGCACCATATCCTACCAAAACTGACTACCCCTGCTAATTCGTGGACACCTTCGTTGTTGTAGACTAGTGGACCTCCGGAATCTCCTGAGCAAGTGTCTTTACCAGGTTTACCAGCGCAAATGTGAATCTTATCGATGAAACCACCATATATTGCACGACATTCCTGGAATCAAATTTTTTTTAAATCTTATTGTAGGTTAAAGTCAAGAATGTTACATTGTATTCATTGTTGGTTTTCAATTTATCGTAATCATTTTGCTTTATGCCTTATGCACAAAGTTTTAACGATAGTAACTACTTACTATCGTTAAAACTTTGTGTCTCGTTTGATCGCCGACCAAAATGTCAAAGAAGGGCGTTAGGCACTCGTTTTAGGTAGGGCTGCCATCGCCAAAATCGCCGTCGCCGGATAAAGACATCAAAAACCCCGAACGTTTCAGTGAAATCGAAAATTTTCCCCGGACAAACTCGAAAATTTTTATGTTGATAACACGGACCTGAAAAAAAGACGGACGTAATGTCACACTAAAAAGAGGTGAAGCATGCAATGTCCTACAATTTCGTTTGTTCTACAAGGGACCTACACTCACACAGACGCACCATTTCTAGGCGCAGGTCCGACATCCCGCCGCCAGTATGTACCGCGCGACAGGGCGACAGCACGCACACTCGCATAAATGGGTGCTTCACTTTTGATTAGACGAGATTCCGTCCGTCTTTTTTTCAGGTCCGTTGTTGATAATATAATCCAGCTTTGGTCGTTGCTGTACAATCTAAAATATTATTTTTATTTTACAAATCCTACAAATAGGTTCTTGCAATACGAGCTGAAACCTGGCTAAAACGATCTTACCTCTGTCAAAAAATTGAGAGAGCGAAGCGAGCTTGAGATTTTGCAATTCGGCTAGATCGTTTCAATACAATATAAAAACAGGAGCGAGCGAAGCGAGCTAGAGATTTTGCCATATTATAGCGCATTTTCAGCTCATGCCGAAATGGAGGCCTTATCTGTATGAAATAAAAGCTCATGATTTTGCTACATGACAACTTGATGGTGAAGCTGTTGCCGAAATCGAATTGATTTGAGTATGAAACAAACTATTTTTTGCCATCATAAGTAAGTACCTATTTAATGTACCCGGACACAACGAGTGTCCGGGTTTCCCCCGGACACTTTTTTGACGACCCCGCCCGGACGCCCCCGGACGCCCTTCAAACTAGGACAAATCCGGGGAAACCCGGACGGATGGCAGCCCTAGTTTTAGGTAATAATATGTAGGAGGGGTATAGTATCAAAACCCGCTATAATAACTTTGTAAAAAATTTCGCAAACCATTAAAAACTGTTTAAAAATACAATGCGGCATTTGTATGGCGCCTTATTTTCCGCCGTTATTTTTTTACGCGGCCAGCAACCAAACTTGAACATTTTATTTCAGAATAAAGTAACAAACAAAACTTATTAACATGTATATCCCTAAACTCAGCCCGGACGGAGATATAAAGGGTTGAAGTGGAAAATATTACCATTACGTGCACTTCAAGCCTTTATATCTCAGTTCGGACTGAGTTCCGAGATATTTGTAATAACAGGTTTTGTTTTTAACTTTATTCTGATTTATAATATTTAAGTTTGATTGATGGCCGCGCTAAAAAAAGAAAAAAGGCGCCATTTTTAGGCAAAGGCTTTTATCATTAAAACTTAACAGGATTTTTTTACTCTAATTCGTTTATGACATGGCAATACTAATTTTAGCTGGAGCAACAGAAAATACGCTATAAAACAGTTATAAGCATTTTAAAATCCATTATAGAGGAATTTGAAACGAACTTGTGTGTTACAATGGAAGTATGGCGAGTTTTGAAAATTACCGGTCATATTTTGGCGGGTTTTGCAACCAAACAATCCCAACAATAAAATGGTGGGTTTATGGCTATGGAGGCTTTTGATACTTACATCCGCTGTTATAGCGGCTTTTGATCCGGAATCTGATATCCGGATATCCGGATTGAATCTTTTTTTTAATAGCTGATTTCTCTGTTTTAGTGGATTTTGCTACAAAACTAGATGATCAATTTAAAGCAATTTTTAAGTACTTTCTAACGATGCTACTGACTCGAATTTGGTCAGTAAGCATTATAGCTAGTTTTGATACTATACCCCTCTGGTATCTGTGGGGACTTGTCACAGATGTCAACACCCACAAGTTATAGCAAAGATGCCAACAGATGGCGATACCGTCGCTCTCGGAAATACGATCCATACAAAGACAACGTTCATCCTAAATACGTAACTCGTAACCTACTACACATAAGGTTCACAATCGAATGCGAGACATAACTCGCGCAAGAGAAATAATCACAGAGATTCGATACGATACATATACAAGGTCCAACTAAGAACGGTTGGACCACGGCCGGTCCCCAGGCATCACACCTAGCCTGGCGGATTCCCAGTAGCACCTCCATATATCTAACATAGGTACCTCATCATCTGTCTTATTTCATTATGACACACATAGAATAGAATCATCATCAGCCCATCATCGGCCACTGCTGAACAGGCCTCTCCCAAGGCGTGCACAAAACTCTATCCTCGGCCTTCCTCATCCAGTCGCACCCCGCTACCCTTTTTAGATCGTTTGTCCAGCAGGCAGTAGGGCGTCCCACACTACGCCTACCAGTTCGTGGTCTCCACTCTAGAACTCTGACACCCCACCGGTTGTCATAGAATAGAATAATATATTTATTTCAGACTGTAGTCCATAGAAAAGATCAGATAGCTCGCGTTAGGTGCCGTACAAACCGGTGCCCACGTCCTCTAGCGTTTCTTAAGTGCATTGTGTAAAATATAATCACCTTTAAATGTCTAATAGGCAATTCAACATGCCGTTTCGTATCACTGAATTCATTAATAGGTCCTAAACTAAGTCGTTTATTTACAGTTTGCTTGTAGGTTCCCCAACCAGCAGCTTTCATAACGAGATCGGAATCTGAATTAACTTTAGCAGTCACGTCGGTCGTCGGCAAGCAGATCGGTCGAATGAAGTCTGAGGAGAAAGAGTAAAGTTAAAGTACCGAACTGATTGACGTAAAGCACTTTGTTTTGTATCTACGCAAACCGTTGTAAGCGCTTGCTGAGCAATCTTGCAGCCTAGGAGATCTATATTTTTAAATCCTTTTGCTTTAGAAACGATGGTTCCTTGGGTTTGTGGGTGAAGCACGATCCTTTTTGGACGATGTGAAAGCGCGCCTCAAGGAGGCTGCCCGAGACAGAAAGGAAGGCAGCTTCTTTGCCTAAAGAATTAGTTTGGCAATTCAGCCAGCCTATTAAGAAACTGCTTCGATGTCGTGCGTTTGAGGATATTATTTTATTGACGCATTCCTTTTCATTTATTTTCGTTACATGAAAAAGGAATGGCATTAATATAGAGCTTAGAATAGAGATCAAATCAAACAAATACAAACAAACATCAAATTGAAGCCACTAAGATTCTTTCGTCAAAAGACTGTAGGTAGTTTAGTATCGATCATTTGTCCCATTTCCTTTGTTTATAGTACTGATGTGCTGTACCCAGTCACTGCCAGCGAGCTTTGGGAATATTTTGAGTCAAAAATCGATATAAGTTTTGGAACATAATGTGCGGAATGCAATTAATATTGTGTGTCCTTTCTGGATTGTTCTCTATTGTGAGAATCTCGATTTATTCAGTGAATGGACTCAGGTTGATGTGATGACGATAAAGAGGTGTCTTCTTGTCTTACTTGTAAAAGGTGCAGTTTCACTCAAACGTATCAAAGCGATATCGTGAACATTGGTTGTGTTGTCGTGGTAATGTGTCTGATGCAGTATAATTTTCTCGATGCCTATGGTTACTTCGCCGTCAGTGCAAAACTTTTGATTCGTTTTTGAACAATCCGGGCCCGTGTTTGTTAGGTTGAAGTCACCAAGACGGACCTGAAATCTGATTTTGTGTGTTATTTGGCAACAATACATACAAAGACATGGCGGGGTGGATAGAGACGCGATGCGCCGGCAGTATCAACTCAGGGTTGATGAAATGGTGACTAGTTACGGGAATGGCCTGTTACTCTCGAATCCCCTTTAAACTGGAGGGGAAAATATACAAAACCATCACAAGGCTGCTCACGAATGCAAAAGACATCGGCTGTAACGTGAGGAAACCTGCATACGCTGAAGAAGAAATTCTGATGCGTATGTGCAGTTCATCAATCCGCATTCAACACGCGTGGTGGACTTACGCCCATACACCCTCCCTGAAGGGTAGGCCTGTGTCCTGCATTGGACGTAGTATAGCTTGTGATATGATAATGACGCTCTATGCAAAAAAATCTGTTTTCTACTATAAAATTGATCTTCTTCTTCTATCGAGTCGATGGTATGTAATTTTATATTTTTTCAGCCCAGTATTTTGCCACACAGATAGCACTACCGGCTGCGTCCATAAGTTTGCGGGCAGGAAGGGCAAGATAAAATTGATTATACTTACGGTGTCGCTTTTTCAATGATCGCACCGACCACGCAGTGCCCCGCTGTCACAACGTATCTGCCACTGATGAGGGAGCCTCCACACATGCTCCATGTGGTTCCGTTTTCTGCATCACGATAGTCTATTGCTACCAGCCACGGGTATTGAGTTATTTCCACTTCGTCGCCGCCTGGTGTAACAAAACACGTTTATTACTATTAGTTACAGCATAGAGTAAGGAGAACTAAATAGTAGTATTCTCCGTACTAAGCTGCGTACACCGGAATTTAGTACATTCTAGTTCGCTAGATATCATGAGCATCATTTCCCTATTTTTGCATCAACAATTTCGGATTTACTACTGTTTTTACCTCTCTTACGTAGTTGGTTTGGTTCATAATATTGGAAGACTAATCTAATTTTCTTCGCGTATACTGGCAATTCATCTACTCGCGGGCAAGGAGTCAGCACCATCTAAGAGACGGGATTTTGAGCTTTTTCTGTGTTACGCCACTACGGAGAATAGCACTCTTTCTTATCTCATGTACTCTGTGACTATTAGAGTACAGAATCCTCCGTACTAGGGTTTTCGAATTCACGAGAATCTTCAACAGATTTAAAAAAAACTCTAAAAATATTAGTTGTGGGCGTGATACTAAACGGTCAATTCTATTCAGTTTGTTGAAGATACCCGGGAACACGGGCATCCGAGAGTTTTCGGGAAATCGGAAACCCTACTGCGTACGCTAGTTCGAGTCGCACTTGGTCGGTTTTATCGGGGGTGGCATAATAAGCGGCACACTTCTCTATGGAGCAATGAACATGCCATCTGTTGGGTTTTTTAGGAAGAGAAAGACGCCCAGTACTCGCCTAGAATGAAATGAGTTCGGTGGGCATCGATTCCACAGCAATCTGTTAACGGTTTAGAAGTAAGCACACAACCAGCGCCGGCGCCGGCGTGATGGTTTCCGGTAACCGTGATGGTTTCTTTGTCCCCTGTTGAATCTAGCAAACGGATGTTGGCCTTCCGTTCTTCGCATATCTGAAATGATAGATTTTCTATACAGTCACAGGTTAAGCACTTTATAAATCGTTTTTTATTTGCGAAATGGCGTCTCCACATGCGCACTTTGTGCAAACTGTCCATGACAGTAGGGCTGAAAGACCGCATTATGTTTAAACTTTATTTATATTTCGGTAATTTTTACCCGACTGCGCCAGAAGGAGGGTTATGTTTTTCGAGCGTATGTATGTATGTATGTTTGTATGTATATTTCTTTGGCACGGCCTACAGCCTAAACGGCTTGATGGATTTTGACGTATGAGGTGTCGTTAGATTTGTAAAAATAGTGAGAGTGACATAGGCTATATTATTTTAATAAGGCGGTTGCGAATTAAAAAAAAGAGGGAGAGTTACGATTCCAAAAATTAGCATAAAAGTACTATAACATATGTATATATATATATTAATATATATATATTATAGTACTTTTATGCTACCATTTCGACACAAGACTAAAAAGTATGAAATAAACTAAATTATTAAGAAAAACAAAAAACCCGACTGCATTAAAAAACTATTATATTAACTGAAAAGAAAAAAACAAGCTCTTATATTCACTAATCAGCTATAAAAACTTGGTTCGAGCCAATATAATTTTAATGCTATTAGGTAGGTATTGCAGGCGGGGACAAACCAAGGAAGAGGTACCTAAGGTATGTTTTATAATTCTTCTTTGTCCCTGTTTGCGATACCTACCTAATTACTGTTCGTTCTTCCTATAGAATGTTTAATTTAAATTTAAAACCGGTCAAGTGTGTGCCGGACTCGCGCTAAGGATCCCGGGGTAAAAAACATGTTTTTTGAATAATTGTATGGCGGTACGAAACCACGAAGGGTTTCGAGTCTGACTCGCACTTGGCCGGTTTTTGTTAGTTTTGTTGTACTCTACACTTAATTATTTACCTCGGTAACAGGGTTGCCAGACGTACGAGGTTCCTCGTACAAATACGAGATTTGGGGTCTCCCGTACGAGGTACGAGGATGATGTCAACCTCGTACAAATATGTACGAGGTTTTGACTTTTAGGGAAATTATTTCATGATTTTCCATTGCAGGCGACGTTTGTCGAATAAATTAAAGTCTAGACCATCAAAGACTATCAGATGGTTACGGTAAGTTTGTAGTTTGCCGCGAAATCCACATGAAACCGATCATTACTTCGATTTGTTCCTCGTATTAGCTGCTCTTATCCTCTTTTTTTCGTTTTAAAGAACATTAAAAAAAAAAATTAAAAATTTTTTTTTACCATAACAAAATTCAAAAATTAAATTGTGTTTTATGCCTAATTCTTGGTTTTTTCACACTTTAGATGAATGTACGAGGTTTAATTGCCAAAGTACGAGATTTTTCTTGCTTTTTGTACGAGGAAAAATTGTCAACGTCTGGCAACCCTGCTCGGTAATCTTCGTTTGTGCAGAGCCCCCGACAAAACCCGAAGTCGTTTAGTAATCAATGGGTGCAAAGTCGGATGGAAGCGAAAAGGGCGCGAAAACAATTAGCCAGTCGTTACAAGGCATTGAAGGTGGCACATCCGGATTAATTCCGCGGGCTTAATAATATTGGTCAACTGCGCAGGTACATCGGGGGAACTTATAAATCTGGTACTACTGTACCAAGTTTTTTTTGTGTACGGTACCTTCATCTAAATAAGACTCCGTACAGCACCTTTCGCTATTTTTTTAATTTCTACCATTTTAAGGGTGTTTTCAGACAATGAAACTAAACAACTTTCCCTAAGGAACTTATACTACTTATCGAAAATCTGACTTCATACCGACATAGAAATTAGTTACTAGATTGTTTTTGAAAAATTTCATTGACTTTAATTGGATAGTATTGAAAATATCACCATACTACGTTTGTATGGAGCGCGCCATCGGTAGAATAGCCTTAAATACTACTAGTGGTGTCATATAAATTTTCAAATTACTTACACTTAAAAGATATGACTGCTGTTCTTCAGTAGGATAGCCATCTTGAAATTTAATGTATGAAGTGCCAAATTTTTTCCTTTTTATCGCAGAGCAAAATGATCCTGAAATAAAATAAAATAAATCAATAACGCTCACAGGCACATACATTGTAATGATCCCAAGTAAGCCTTAGGCTTTTTGTTATGGGAACCATACAACAACGGCACAAACATATAACATCCATGACCTAACCGGGATTCGAACCCAGGACCCTGGTTTGGCAGTCAGGCGTGGCGACCGTCGTCCGTAAATAAAATAAAAATATCAGTATGGTAAATGGGACTTTTATTGATTGATTGATTGACTACATAGATCGGTACAAAATGTTTATTGATTTATTATGATGATGATTTGACGTTTGTGATGTAATTACATTACAACACAAGAAATAAAAATTAATTTGTATTCCCATATTTTCGGCTCAGTAAGACAGTAAAAGTAAACTCCTTTCAAAGCGGTGATAGAGTCAACGATCATATCTCATCTCACTAATATTATAAATGTGAAAGTTTGTGAGGTTGTAAGGTTGTATGTTTGTGTTTCAATCACGCATAAACGGCTGAACGGATTTAGATGAAATTTGGCACGCAGATAGAATGTGTTCTGGATTAACATATAGGATACTTTTTATCCCAGTAATGGGTTCCTGTGGGATAAGTGGGAATAATTTACAATGATTTACTACGCTGACTTGTGCTGACATATGTATTTGGATAGATTGTAGTGGTAAATAGAAGTTGCTTTTTTCATCGCTTCGCATAGAAGCCGCGTAGCACATTTAGAAAATGGTTAGATTTTCATACATTAGGTGAAGGTTCGATTCTTGGTCTTGAATCTAGATGTTTTTTTTTTTCATTTACGTTTTTTAAATAAAATTACCTACAACTACAATACCATTATCTTTCAGCATTTTTCTTTTTTTAATGCAACAATAGGTAGTCAAACAAGATATTATACACAAAAAAAGGTAAATATTAAAAACGTACAAATAGGAAACCAATCTTAGTGATCGGTAAACAACTATAGATAGAAAGGTATAGCAGAACCCTATCAAAGAGCAATAGCTGTAATTTGGACGGATGCCCAGGATGCTTAATACTCTTTGGATGGTGACGCGTTTTCACTGACTGAGGTACGCGCCAGCCTTCTGGTTACCTGTAGCGTCGACTATCCTAGAAACTATTTTCTTTAATAACTAGCTTCCATCTTCCGGGCATCTGGACCCTAGACCTCTACACCAAAAGGCTGTGCCTAAGACCGGTATATAACCTACCTACCTTTTGAGGAGAAGTTTCCCGTTCTGACCAGTACATGTACAGTACACGTATGTAAATTTACGTTTGTAATTACTTTCGGGGTGGTCACGAACATTGCTAAAAGTACCAAAGCATAATTCGGAAGCTTCAGCGAAAGGTAATACGTAGCGATAATAGTTTATTTCCTGATACCTATTGACTTAAGTAGTAGTCGCCATAGTTGAATCGGCTCTCCCAAACTATACCTAAATTTCTCTTTAAAAAAAAGACATAATACATTACCTGCATTAGGTACCAAACAAGATATTATACATAAAAATAAGTAAACTATTAAAAGCTAAATAATATGAAACCAATCTTATTGATCAGTGAACCAACTACGCATAGATAGCAGAACCATATCAAAGATCAATGGCTGTCAAGGGGAGGGATGTTCAGAATGCTTTACCTACTCTTTGGATGGCAATGCCTTTTCGCTGACCGAGGTACGCGCTAGCCTTTTGGTCACTTCTAGCGTCGACTAACTTAGAAACTATTTCTTTAATAAACAGCTTCCAACTTCCGGGTATCTGGACGCCACAGGCCCATGGTCTCTACACCAAAAGGTGCAAGTACGTAGCTTTTGTATAAGACCTGCATATGATCTAGCTTACTTTTGAGGAGCGGTTTCCCGTTCTGAGCAGGAATGTAGGTACCTACATGCTAAGTACATGCACACGTATGTAAAACAATTGTAATTCCTTTCGGGGTGGTCAGGATCCTTTTTAAGCCTGCACCTGCAGTAAAACTTACTTTTAGTATAATACTGAGGTTTTAGCGAAAGGTAATAATGATAATAGTGTATTACCCATAAAGTTACTATAGAGTGACTAACAGCTCAAAGAGCAACATGCTATGTGTAATAGAAAGAAGTACGTGATGCGAGGCAATAGAACCGTTTTTGGGGATCTTATCGCAGGGTAAAAATTTGGTTTCTGTGATTATTTGCGAACCTAAAGTGAAATCGTAGATAATTTTGTGAAATACACTAACACTATTTTATTAAATTATCCACTATTTCACGTTAGATTGAGAATTATACAAAGAAATATAATTTTTACCCAGCCGATAATCTCCTGAAAACCTCCAAAAACGGTTTAATTTGACAACTCAAGTCAATTATTCTACTACTGTAAGGTTTAATAACTTTAATGATACAGCTACTGTACTGTAGTCGCTATAGTTGAATCGACTCTCCCAAAATATACTTTTCTCTATAAATTAATGAAAAACTTCTACACCTGTTCATCTTGACGCTTAGGTCAAGATTCAGAGACGTTTATTGAATTAATCGTTTCCTTATCTCAAAATTCATGCATTTTCAACGATACTTGGACTTAACTCAAAACGTCTCTGTTGTGTAAGGTGAATTGGAAAAATACAAAAAAATCCTCTGTCTTTTAACCTTTTCTAGCGTTCTTCTTTTTAGCGTTCTTTAATTTAATTGTAGTATCGTTTTCATCTTAAATTCTTAATAGATGGCGTTAGTCGTATTTTTAAAGCAAATGTGCAACAATTATTAATTCCAATACCACCGACTTTTTTTGTTTTCGCTGAAAAACCTTGAAAGCATGAGCTTAAAAACTTAGTTTATTATCGCGACATTGTCGTTGAAATTTAGATTTAGCTAAAGTTTATTCATAACCTTCTTATTATCTTATCTCATTATGGGGGCTGGCATGCCAGCAACACATCGACCCACTGGTATCTTTTGTGTTTACCCATACATATTTATTTTCTTCACCCTTAAAAAATTTGGAAAATGAGGGAGACAATAGCATTCAGGGGAAAAAACCTATAATCTTCCAGTTTTGAATAACCATCTCTCAGGAGACACATACGTTTAGCCGCGAAAACATCGCAGTCACACAGTATTATGTATGTTCCATGGTTTCCTCCTCATCTCCGCACGCTCGGCAAATGGGATCTAGGGTGAGCTTTATCGTGCCTGTGGCGTACTGCCCGGTGAGGACTCCGATGATGGCACGAGCTTTGCTCCTGCTGTTGTTCAGTATGACCTGTGAGATTCGTGGTGTTATATTGCTGATAGTGTTGCAGACCCAATAGGCTAGACCATTCTAGCCGTGTCTTTGATCAGCCCATTCCTTAATGGCCATTCTAATGTTACATGCCGGGATTCCTAAACTTGGTTCTGACCATGATCTTAGACGAGACATGAAACAAAATCACTTGTCCACGCTGACGAAGTTGCGGGCAACAGCTAGTTTATAATAATTTTTCTTGCATAAGTATTTTAATTTTTAATTGAAGAATTATAATAATAATAACGTTCGCAGGCGTATAGGGTAAAGGGAGGTAATTCCGTGATACACCAAACAATTTTTGTTATAACTCAAATAAAGATTAACTAATTTATATGGGATATTTTTTGAAGTTTTGTGCATATATTTGATCTTACTTTATGAAACACACAGTTTGATACTAGATCCTTCATTCATATATTTTATAATGTTTTCTTGGTGATAAAGTGACATAGGTAAATTCGTGATTGGGTATGTTAATTTCGTGATAGTGGATAGGTAATATCGTGATAGACCAAATTCATAAGATTTCGAAATAATAAATAATGATATAGGTAATACAAAAAATCCTTTTTAGGAACAGAACGTCATACGTTAATCATAGAGTAAAACGCCTTTTTAGAAATATTCTAAGTAACCACCTGCTTATGAATCTTATATTTCTGCACAGTCATAACATTTAATACAGGGTCCTTCTTAATATGCTGACACTTTTTTAAGGGGATGACCAGACCATCAAACTGAACAACTTTTTCTATGACACCAACATCTAAATCGCGAAATAAAAATAAGCTGTTCCAAATAAAACTGCAAACCTATTCGAGCCAAATGTATGGGACAGCTGTTTTTTTTTTCGCGATTTCGATGTTGGTCCCATAGAGAAAGTTGTTCAGTTTGATGGTCTGGACATCCCCTTAAAAAAGTGTCAGCATATTAAGAAGGACCCTGTATAGTTATAGGTCATCTTAATCAGGAGCAATGTCGGTTGACATTCAGAATACATTGAGTTACTTACCTACTAGAGGCGACACCCAGAAGACTACATATTTTTGTAACACACGTTTAAGCTAATTGGCTCAACCTTACTTAGCATGTGCCGGGCGCGTGCTGCACCGCGACGCCCCTAGTGCTCACTCCACACTGTTGATCGTAGTGCACAGATTTTGTTCGCGTTGTCTGTTCTATTCTAATTATTTAATGTCAGAATACGCTATTTCAGAATATACAGGGTGTTAGGGTAAACAGTTGCACTACTTTAAGGGCCGATTGTACCCTTGATACTGAACAACTTTCCCAAAGAAACCTATCAAAAATTAACAAAAAAAATGAGTTTCCATACTAAATGCAATCAGTTGATCGACCGTTTGTATGAAAAGTTTTTTTTTTGCGAATATGCTATACGGTTCTTAGGGAAAGTTATTCAGTATCATGGGTACAATCACCCCTTAAAGTAATGCAACTGTTTACCCTAACACCCTGTATACAACAAATCCAAACATATCATTTTTTCTCAACTTCTTTCCAGATTTTTTATTTTCTTTTTTCTTTTCTAGCTTTATTCTCTTCTTCTGTGTAGGTTCTTCAACTTTCGGTTCTTCTCTTGGCTTAGATGGGCCAGTGAATTTGGTAAATAGTTAATGTCATGATAAAAAAAACTACGTCATTCAGGCATAGCATAGACTAAAATACAAGATTAAATACGTATATAAGTCGATACAATCAAAATAACCCCTAAAATTTTACTTTAAGATGATTAAAATTAATTGACGAAATACCTCGACCAAATCACAAAAAAAAATTGCAAAATCACTTAAAATATTGCACACCTAACACAAGGATATTTGAATGAAAAATTCTTGAAATCCAATGCACAATTTACGTCAATCTGTTCGTAAAACATTTAGCTATCAATTTAATACCACATTCTGTAATATATTACTTATTTACTAATTTAAACTTCATTTCATTGTCTACCGTCGTCATTTGTCACAGCTGACTGCGATTTCGCCCCTCGTTCTTCTTTACTTACTTTATTATCAGACTTACTAAATGTGTTATTCTTTATTTATTAAAAAAGTAGCAGGGATTGAAAAAAAGTATGTTTCGTTCTCAGAAAAAGAAAAAATCAATAGCAAAAATGAATTCAGCGTCTTTTATTTAAGTACATGAAAATAATACCAAACTAGACCTTATATTTTTTTTAATAATACCAATTTCACCTTACAATTTGGGGTGACGTAATATGCTTACAATTTTTTAAGGGGATAATCATACCATCGAATCGAACTAAGACCGAAAAAAAGTCTGCTGTCTCATACATTTTGGGTCGAGTAGATTTGCAGTTTTGTATGAAACAGCAGAATTTATATTTGAAAAAAACTTACGCTGTTCAATACACCCCACACTCACAGTCACCAATACAAATATGAATATTAAAAAATTAAATCGTTGCATTTTTGCGAACGTGTTCTGCTGTGGACAGTGTTAATCAATTTGACACCAAAACACAAACAGCATGCCAATATAAAGATTGCCCGATAGGTATAATAAAAGTCCGCTTGGGTTTTTTAGTTTTGCGTATAATGCTACCGTTCCTTAATGTTACATTTCCTTTCAACATAATTTTATTTTAGATACAAACTTTTTCCTTTAGCAGAGTCTTTCTTAATATGTTGACGGGGTTTTAAGGAGATGATCAGATTATTTTATTTTATTTTATTTTAACACTTTATTGTACACACGGAAATATACATGATAAAAACATAATAGACAATTACAAAGGGCGAGCTTATCTCTAAAGAGATTTCTTCCAGCAAACCCGAGACAGAGAGAGAGCATTGAAAGTGAGGCAGGCATAGTGTAGACCGGTAAAATTTTGAGAAAAAGGCCTCCGTTTCAAGTCTAGAAGCAAATCATATTACTTTTTAGTAACAAATGTTTTCTTACTAATTCGACCCCGCTGAATCCGAAAATGCTTGTTACCAACTCGAAATTCCAGCCGGAAGCGAGATATTCAAGATGGCGGCCAAAAAACCGGAAATCGACGTATTTTACGCCTCCTAAGACCTATAACCCTGATTTAAACACCAAATTGTTTAGTTTTGAGGGCATAAAATACACATACATACAGACATTCATACACTCACGACCATAATCTCTTTCGGGGTGGACAGAAACGTTGCTATAACTACCAGTTGTCTTGCATACAGTTTCAAAGCTCACTTTAGCGTATTGAAGGTGGCATAGCATATTATGCTCACGACTATATTCCCCGAGGGGGTAGTCAGAGTTATTCTGAAAACTCAGAACATCCACGTTTCTCTAAGTAATAGGCGTAGGCAAGGCATAGGCCTATTAAAAGATACAATATTAAATTAATTACGAATTCAAGATTAAACGCACATACACAAAAATATAATTTGTAGTCAGTTTATATTATTATACTTATTATTTATTAAGAAATATTTTAGATAACCAAAGAAACCTCGCTATGCGTATTTAAACATAGAGCTCAGAATTTACAAATCTTCATACATGGGTTGGACCCTTTTCTGCACCGACACTGGTTCGTTTGGCACAAGCCTTTGCATCCACATGCACGAAGAGCATCGCAGTAGGTAGATAGATAGATAGATAAACAATTTATTTGCAAAAGTAACACACACATAATATTACAGTTCACAACAATTGGTGGCAGCCTCATGAGAATTGGCTCCAGTTTCATTGTAGTGTCGTGCACTTCCCAGCCAGTCCTTCGGAGAGGGAACCCTAGGCTTTGCGATATGGGCGCTCTCCCAAACGCATACCTGTGAAAGAAAAGTGTGTGAGTTTTAAATGAGGATACGGAATGTCATTTCCATGTTTTGACCTGCTTACCTGGTAGTGGCACCTTTGAATATGTAGGCGTAGAGCATCGAAAGTTGGAGGCAAATTCTCGGGTTTCTTAACAGCTCCAAACAAAAAACTCCGTGCAGCGTCATCCATTATGAACACACAGTATTCCACAGTAACAGAAGAAGAGATAACTAAAGAGTTACTACGTAAAAGTTACTCACTTCCTTAGAAAATGATAAAATAATTCCCACGCTTTAATTGCCAGAGGTCGTTAAATCAAAAGCACGGTGTTTAAGCTCTATCCACAATGTCCTGGACAGTTTGCACAAAGTGTGCATGTCCATACGCCATCCATTTTAAAAATAAAAAAAAGGTTCCAGAGTGCCAGACCTATGAAACAACTCCAAAGTAGCCAGCAACCAAGCAGTATACTACTCTCCAGCGACTGACTAGCTCTGCTTTCGCTCAGTTACGGTTCTCATCGCGCAATCGTGTGGTGTATTGAGGCATTTTGCTGCCAATCAGCGACGACTTTGCCATATATTATTATGGTCATACACGCAATGATGCGACATATTCAACTACTGCCGCGCCTCACAGCTCTTACTTATGCTATTGGTGAGGCCGACCAGTCGGTATACCAGATATTGGCGCCTTAATTAAACTTATTAATGTTCATTTATTTAATGATAATAAAAAGAAAAATGGGAAACTATTTACAAAATAAATAATTAGGAGTATTTATGGGGAATTAGGGGATAGGAAATTAGGGTTTAGGAATGTAATGCATTAAGATCAATTCTTGAATTTTATTGTCGTCTCTTTGTCTGTTTGTTTGTGCACGCATAACTTGAAATCTACTGAATCGATTACAATGGGGTTTTTACAAAAGCATAGAAAATAATGTGTATTAACATTTAATTTATCGCAATCGATAAACTAAATCAAAAGTTATGAGTGTTAAACGTTTTCAAGTACGCGTATCAGTGGTTTGCGCGTACGATATTGCGAACGCCACTAGTAACACATAACAAAAACGCACTAGCAGATTCCAAATGCTATTTTCATGTATTTGGGTGTATTTCTTGTCCTCAAAAACTTAAAATTAGCTTTAAATTTCGTTTAAATAGACCTTAGATGGCGAAAAAAGTGTAGATTTCCGGTTATAACCGCCATCATGAATATCTCACTTCCGGTTGGGATTTCGAGTTGGTAACAAGCATTTTCGGATTCAGCGGGGTCGAATTAGCTAGAAAACACTTGTTACCAAAAAGTAATATGATTTGCTTCTAGCTGTCAAATTTTTCAATTTTAATTCTTGCACATTTAACTAATAAAACAGTATTACGACTAATAAATACATATTATACAGCGTGAAATTGATATCATTAGCATCCTTTTAAACTAAGAGTCTACCCATCAAACTGAACAACTTTTACTATGGGAGCAAACCGATCGGAGCAACTAAAAAATCTGCTGTCCCATACTAAACTGCAATGCTTAGTCGACTCAAATGTATGCAACAGCAGATTTTTTTTTTGCTTCGATCGGTTTGCTGCCATAGTAAAAGTTGTTCAGTTTGATGGGTAGACTCTTAGTTTAAAAGGATGCCAATGATATCAATTTCACCCTGTATAAAGATACAGGTATATACACTTACATACATACATACAAATATATACGGTATGATAAATAAATAAATATACCAGATCATCAGATCATCAAACTGAACAACTTTCTCTATGGGACTCAAATCGAAAGAAAAACGAGCGATGATAGTCTTTACGGAAGAGAGCTAGCGACTCAATCATGAGGCGGCGTAGTTCGATTCCTGGCCTGTACCACTAAGCTCTACTGAATTTATGTACGGTTGTATTATCACTAGCTCGGCGGTGAAGGAAAACATCGTGAGGAAACCTGCATACCCGAGAAAGAAAAGAAAATACCGTAAGGTCGGTGGTATGCGTAATATAATGGGTGAGCTTGGGGCGAACACAATGGACCAATGGTCCCAGTGTGACATAACGACCCTTGCTTGCAATAGCCCAACCAACAATCAATCAATGCTATTTCGAAATAGCAAAAAAGAACGACAGATTCTTTTTATTACTGTCGGCTCCTGATCATAATATAGTTTTAGCAATAGATTCTCATTACAATATGATTAAATTTGATCGTTTTGTTTGTTGCAGGAGCTACGAAAGAGATCGGTACTGCTCTCACCAGGGTCTGCTTGCGTCATCGCGCTATCGAAACTAGGATGAAGACATTCATCAGGTCAGTGTAATACTCCATCATCCTGTCTTGTCCAGAATGTCTATTATGATTTCTCTTCTTGCCGACTCGGCTTTATTCCATACTAAAAGTCGCGAAATAAAGCTCCAATTACAAATACATAAATTCCTCAACCCTAAACAACAGATATTTAAAAGTAAACAGTTAATACGGGCACCTTGTTTTGTTATGTACGCAGAA
Organism: Agonopterix subpropinquella; assembly: GCA_922987775.1. Classification (NCBI taxonomy): domain Eukaryota; kingdom Metazoa; phylum Arthropoda; class Insecta; order Lepidoptera; family Depressariidae; genus Agonopterix; species Agonopterix subpropinquella. The sequence continues at coordinate 3,402,227 of OV277714.1, forward strand.
GTTTTGTCTTACTTTTATCATCATCTTATTTAAGAGCTACTCTTGTGGGTGGAGTATTTTTTTTCCTTCAGTTGGGCTAGATTACTCTGTCTAGGTCTTCCTCTGCCTCTCATCCCTTACATTTATAGGTTCTTTTATTTTATAAAAAATTCAATTCACAGCGCTCTCATGGACACCCTCATCACGCCACTATCAGACCGCGCCGACGAGTGGCGTCGAGGCGGTTGCGCTACCGGAGCCCTTAGTCGCGAGCACGCGCGCGAATGTAAACGAGCAAGAGCCGAACTTCGCCGAAGAGTTCACGACGCGCAACGGCATGCTAGGAAGGCGAGAAGAGCACCGCCCGATGCGAAGCGACGTGCCGATGTTAATATGCAGGTGAGTGATACACTAATTCGAAAGTTCATTCTGAACAACAGCAGGAGAAAAGCTCGTGCCGTGGTCGGAGCCACCGGGTACTAGGTACGCCACGATGCCAGGTACAATGATGCACAAGATGAAGCTCACCCTATAGGGTGAGCTCAACACCTGGAGTATACTCCAGGTGTATACTCCTGGAGTATACTCCAGGTGTTGAGCGTGCGGAGAGGAGAAGGAAACCATGGAACATATCCTGTGCGACTGCGATGTCTTGGCGGCTAAACGCATTTGCCTTCTGGGAGATGGATATCCAAAACCGGGAGATTACAGGTTTCTTCCCTTGAACGGCCTACCAACCACGAATAAGGGTTTTGAAGGGTGAAGAAAATAAATGTGTAGGGGTCAAAACAAAAGATCCCATTGGGTCGAAGTGTTTGCTGGCTTGCTAACCCCCATAATAAGATTAGATGCAGGTGAGACAGAATAGTATCGTCTTCTTCAAATTGATGCAATCCTATCAGAGTGCGTATCAGCCAAAATCACACCTAGAAACATCATGTTTGGGCTCAAATATTCAGTGAAATTGCTTGTATTCTTAATCCAAAGTTTCAGCGTCTGATGAAGGTCAGGTCAAAAAAGATGGTTCCGAAATTTCCGAATGTATCAATGTTTTCTTGACCAATCGTATTGATGAGATGTGGAATTGAAATCTGATTTGGCTATGAACGTCACATCTCATCTCCTTTCTTTTCCGATTCAGTGGACATACTTTGGGTACAAGTATCAGGGCAGGATATTATGGGCATAGTCGGTATATCAAGAGTTATGTTAGTTATAGTTAAAGAGTATGGAAAAGCTCATGATCACCGGTCGAGCGGCCTGGAGAGCTGTTGTGTCACAAGCGGCCCGAGATGGTCACGCCCCTCAGCCATCAGTCAATCAATCTTCATTCAGACCTGAGGCATAGATTACCTAATAGTTTGCCTATGGTCAGTCGATGAAACCCTTCATGGTCAATCTAGGTATGTTCAGATAAGCGATAAAGATAAACAATCAAGCCGGTATGATTCGCGACTGGGGTTGCACAATTTTTTTGGGCTTTGCTTGAAACCGACTCCGATGTAATAAAGTTAAGTTCTTGCGAATGTAAAAGACGTTGCTTGGTTGATTATTATTTTGTACTTTTTAGTTTTGAAGTCGGTTTTTAGGCCTTACCTCAAAAATAGCTTATGTGATTTGGCTCTAAGCAAATGTTTAATTGTCATGTCCTTCTGTTTCCAGGATGTACAAGAGCGGAAGCAGCAGTTGGAGGATATGGAGGAGAAAGCTGTGAAGGCTGCCCTCATCGAGGAGAGGAGCCGCTTCTGCCACTTCGTGTCTTTACTCAACCCTGTGGTGGTAAGTTTAGTCATCTTCATCTCAGCCGATGGACGTCCACTGCTGGACATAGGCCGCCCCCAAGGATCGCCACAACGTCCGGTCCTGCGATACCCTCATCCAATGGGTTCCCGCCGCCTTCACCAGGTCGTCGGTCCACCTTGTGGGAGGCCTACCCACGCTGCGCTTTCCGGTACGCGGTCGCCACTCGAGAACTCTTCGGCCCCGTCGGCCATCGGTTCTGCGAGCAATGTGCCGCGCCCATTGCCAAGTTTAGTAATAAGGAGATGATATTGGCGGTGTGCACGACACTACCGCCCCTAGTAGTTTCGGACCGCCATGAACTATTTGAAGTTAAATATCGAAATTAAAAATACCTATTGGCTAGAATCCACGATCTTTTATCCCGGTTTTAACACAGCTGCGATCGATTTGACAGTTCACACATATACTCCCACCCACAGGGGCAGGCAGAGACTACGGCTCGCCATACACTATGATTCTGACATACTTCTCTCGCCTCATTCACTTTCATACGTCTCTTCATGCACTTCCGTCGGTTGAGGGTGCCACGCACTGTCTTGTCCTTTTCGCAGAAGACCATTTATTTGGCCGTGGTAAGTTCTCCTCGGACGCCCTCTCTCGACTGTTCCACTCACATTTGATCGGTAAATGTCCCTAGTGAGTCTCCGAGAAGAAGTGAGTCTACTCTCATTCACTAGCACCGTTCTCCGAATTTTATCGGTGATGTCATGGAATTCGTAACATCTGGTTTTTTTTAAATTCATTAATTTGGCTATATATTTAGCGACTTTGTTGTGTTGAAGTCGACACGATAAGCAAGCATTCGGCTATATCGTGCCTTTTATCACAAGTTGTCTTTCTTCTACGTACAGGGTGTCCCTTAATTTAACGTCAATCCGATAACAATGTTGTCTGACAGAAGAATCAATGATGTTTTCCGTAAAAATATGGCACTTATCATTTATTTTGTTTAAGTTTAACTTGGCTTGTTTTGCCCCACTAGAGGGCACGTCTAACTTATTTTTGAATTGGAACCACTGAAAAGATTATTCATAATTGCATAGCAAGTATTTTAATGTAAAATTTGTAGTCATTACATCTAAAGGGTGGGCGAAGAGTGGTGATTTTTCCAATGTTAAAAAAAATTACAAAATCTCGAAAATAGACAACCTACGATTTTAATTTTTCCCTGAACAGTTATAAACTTGTCTATGTCCTGTTTTTGGCTTGCCGTTGAGTTTTGGGACACCCTGTATATTTCGGGTTTCCCGATGTTATTAGTCACGTGGCGGTCATAATTAATTAGCTTCGAATTTGCCTTTCTTGGTAGTCCAGAGCCTTTTTAGAGTCTAATCCGTTTGGATGATCCGTGGAATAAACCACAATAATTTGCTTGATCATCTTTCACTTGAAAAGGAAAAAGAAAACGAATTGTTAGGGTATTATTTGGGATCCGGTACCTGAGATACCACTGTGATAAATAGTGAGCTTTTAAATAAGTCCTAATTAAATAATAGTGAACTTTGGTTGTCAATCAACAATTTATTTCAATAAATAATAAACAAGATGAAAATTTATTCTGCAAGTAATCCTTCGTCAGAATCTGATTTACACAATGTAAAGATTAAATGCGTTACATACTTAAATGGGTTCTTCAGACCATCAAACTGAGCAACTTTCATATCAGCTGTTGTATAAATTTGGTTCGTCGTCATTGACGTTTTCTATGGAACAGCAGATTTTTACTTCGAAATTTCAATGGTGGTCCCATAGTGAATGTTGTTTAGTTTGATGGTCTGAAGCACCCCACGAAGTATGTAACGGTAAGCTTAAGCGCATATAAAGGCGATAGTAGTTCGTTAAAGTGTGCGAAGCTTAGAAAAAAAAGCTCGAAGGCTGGTTGACCACTAATATAGCTCGAAAAACCGCTAGATTTCCCCTAGATAATATTGACTACGTGACGAAAACCTAAGCCCAGTATAATATATCCTAATTTCTGCCTGTTCTTCTTCTTTTTTTTTTATTTATAAATTAATGGACTCTTGCTTGTGCGTTAGCACTGCATTTCCGCCAGTGTCAAGATTTTATGGGAGAATCTATCACAATCTCAGGGATTGTTTTTGGACAAGAACAAGAAGAGACTGAGGATTACGGAGCCTCGTGGCAGGCAAAAACGCGACGCGCGAAACCACGCGAGACGTGTGCTCGGGTCAGTCCCTGCAACGTGACTCCTGTTCTTCTTCTTATCGTGTGGGCAGAGCCCTGGTGTCAGAGTTTTTTCAGACCGCCTTACGGCCTCTGACGTTTTTTTTAAGTTTTTCTGCCTGTTTAAAATTTTGTTATAAATAATTTTGCAGGAGTGTGAAGTGGCAATGCTAGCGGAGGTGGGTCACTTGCAGGAAGGCACTGAGCAGCTCACGCGGCATATCGCCGAGCCCAGGACTTTGCCAGCCGCCAGTCTACAGGTTTGGTTCTGCTTTTATAATTGGATTGATGTATCTGCCCATTTAGGCAGCAGGAAGGCAGTTAAGGGTGGATGCCGTCCCCGGAAATGTCCTCCAGAAACTAAAGAAACCTATTGCAATATCTTCAAACTGGTCCTTTTATTCTGAAAAATATACTTACCATTTGAAATTGATGGCATTTTGAGACTAGCCAATTCTATGATTTACGGGCTTTTAATCAAAACCTGAACCTGAACTATACCTTAGCATGGCATAGCATATGCTCACGACTATATTCCCCGATGGGGTAGTCAGAGATATTCTGAAACTTCAGAACATCCACGTTTCACTAGTAGTACCGAAACTCTGTCCAGTGTGACGGGGAGTGAGCCCGTCGCCACTTGTAATGGACAGTAGGTACAATACATGCTTCGAAATTGAAGCATGCAGGTATCCTCACGATGTTTTCCTTCACCGAAATGCCAGTGGTGTTACAAATCGTACATAAATTCCGAAAAACTCATTGGTACGAGTCGGCCTGGACGGGGATCGAACCATCGCCTCCTGCACGGCAGGCAAGGTTACTCGCCACTGGACCACCACATTAAATCCTTTTGCAATAATAAACAATATTTTTAAGATGATCGGACCATTAAAAAACCAACTCTGTGGGACTAACATCGGAATTTCTGCTGATTTCGATGTTAGTCCCATAGAGCCGGTGAAGCTCAGCGCAGGGCATTTTTCACTGCCGTACTATTATCGACTTTGTTTGCGTTGAAATAACTTCGAAATCGATTAACACAACTATCTTTACGTCGCTTCGATGCTCTCGGGACTGAAGTTGTGTTAATCGTTTTTCGATGTTATATCAACACAAGCAAAGTCGATAATGGTTTGGCAGTGAGAAATTTTCTGCGATGCGGTTCGACAGGCTGCCGGCCCATAAAGACTGCCTTAGTTTAATAGTCTGATCAGTGATCACCCTCTAAAAATATTGTTCAATATTTCAGTAGGAGTCAGTATGGACAGATGTTGATTGGTATTGTGAACTGTATTGCAGGTGATATGCGACATAAAGTCGTGTCACAGTATGTGGGCGGAGAGCGGTTCAGCGCCGCACTCGCCGCCGGCGTCCCGACTGGGCAGCAGAAAGTCTTCGCTCACTTCCATATCGTCTATGAACAGCCAGTGCTCGGAGCATCACCTCGGTGAGTACACTATAGTCTACTACGTCTCCCCTGCGCCGCATAACGCACACACACAAGCACACATGCATGCACGGACGTATACAAACACACACACTCAAGAGAAATGAATGACTTGTCAAAGCATAAAAAAGATAGACACCATGGAGACTAAAGGTGGCGGTTGACAGGCGACCGCATGCCGCACGCCGCAACCGCATGTCGCGACGACACTACTGGTTTGTATGTAATTCTATGAAATACCCTGCGCAGCCGGCGACACGCTGCTCGACTTCACTGCGGTGCGGTCGAGCTTCACTGACGCTCGACCGTAGACCAGTAGTGTCGCCGAGTGCTGCCAGCATGCGATAATTATCTTAGATTCACGATATTTTTGAGTGGCATGCGATAGAACATAAAACTCGGGTATAACACGATAATTCATACAAATTCCACGATATTTCTTTAATTTAATGAAATTTCTATTTTCAACCACATTTTCCGTTAAATTCCAACAATAAATCATACTGGCGTTTGGTATTTGGTAAAACAGTGTTTAAATATTACTAGATATAATAAATACGAGATGATAATTTTGGGAAACAAATAAAAAAAACATGTTTTAACTTTTTAAGGAAATTTTTTCTACTTATTCGTTTTTACGAAAATCTTTTCTATTCACCCTTTATTAGAGCTCAAGTTACGGCATAGTAGATATAAAGCATCATCCTAAATCTTAAAACCCTACTGAAAATTATTACCCCAAAAAATACCCTAAGTTGGCAATACTGTCTGTAGCTGCGGCGTGCAGTTGCGGCGTGCGGTCGGCTTCCCATTCACGACCGCAGCGACGTGTCGCGGCGACACGTCGCCGCGACGTGTCGCCGCGACACGTCGCGACCGCACGCCTCATGCGGTCGGCTACCAATTTGCTCCTTAATACACCACATTTCACACATACACAAACGCACACACACACATGCTCGTGCACGAATCAACTGGTTTGCCTATAGATATATTGCAGCCGAATTGTAGGATTCGCCGTATTACACAACGGCTAGCCGTTTTCTATTAAGACGGATCAATGTTTAGCCGGAATATATTTCGACTGATCGAACGTCCGACTCATTGTATCAGCGCTTCGAGTTCTTCAATGCGGCTAGAGCCTGCTAGCCCGTAATTTAATTTAGCGGGCCACGAATCGCAGCTTTGTCAAGTTATACAGAAATTGATATCATTAACATCCTTTTATACTTAGAGTCTACCCATCAAACTGAACAACTTTTACTATGATAGCAAACGGATCCGAGCAAAAAAAAATCTACTGTTGCATACATTTGAGTCGAGTAGGCATTGCGTTTAGTATGGAACAGTTGATTTAATTTTTTGTCCCATCTGTTTTATACCGTAGTAAAAAAAAAATCTGTTTGATGGGTAGACTCTTAGTTTAAAAGGATGCTAATGATATCAATATCACCCTGCTGTTTGCGTAAGCCATTTTTTAAATTCCTCTTGTTTCCTATTCCAGTATCCAGCTCAACAGTGAGTTGTTCAACTCCAATATCGAACGCGTCATCGTCCGGCACCATCCCGGCGCCAAGCAACGAATCCCACTGTCTGTCACAGGTACTTTGAACCTTGGTGCGCTTGCATTTAGATGCCACTTTAGAACGCACTTTAAGATTGTTTTGTTAACACATTAGTTACAAATACACCGTGAAATCGGGGTCGTTTTGAAGCCGGAATAGGGCGTTCTGTCAGACCATTAAACTGAATAAATTTCTTCTCGACAAAAATGTATGCTATAGCTAAATTTATTTTCACGATTTCGATTCAATGTTGGTTTCATAGAGAAATATACTAAGTTTGTTAGTCTGAACATCCTTTTAAAATGGTTTCAGCAAATTTTGTTGGACCTCATATTTACAGGGTGAAATTGATATCATTAGCATCCTTTGAAACTAAGAGTCTATCGATCAAACTGAACAACTTTCACTATGGGAGAAAACCGATCGGAGCAAAAAAATAATCAGCGGTTCCATACTAAACTGCAATGCCTACTCGACTCAAATGTATGCAACAGCAGATTTTTTTTGCTCCGATCGGTTTGCTCACATTGTAAAAGTTGTTCAGTTTGATGGGTAGACTCAACGGTAGACTCTTAGTTTAAAAGGATGCTAATGATATCAATTTCACCCTGTAGATGTCACTTTAGAACGCACTCACTTTAGATTATTTTGTTTACACATTAGTCACAAATCTTTGATATGTTTTGAAGTTAGCGGGACATGACTTGTCCGCAAGGAAATTCATTTTCTGGTTGCTCTATCCCTTTCTGGCGCCCAGAAACATCGTTGGCTAGAGAATGGATGGAATATGGATAAGTCATAACCCAAAAAGTGTTGTGCTAGAACACGCCTGCCAAAATTACATTTACGTGAAAAATATTTTCTTGAAAAACTGACACTGACTGACATGTCGCGGGTATACTAAATGATAAAGCATTGGAGGCTTAAATTCGGCAAGTGTGTCCTTACACTGCCGAAGTGTCTAGAACTCTAAGGCCCGGAATCCACTATAGCAGAGATTGGGCGGAGCGGAAAAGAGCGGAGATGCTAGAGTGGGTGTATCCACTGGCTAGGGTGTATCCACTGAAGCTGAGCGGAGCGGAGATGTGTGCTTGTTTTGTTCACAAGTGACATGCGGCACCGCTCGCAGTCCGCCACTATCCGCTCCCATCTCCGTTCGACTCCGCTTCGCCTGATATCCACTCTGCCCATCTCCGTTCTGCTCCGCCCATCTCAGCTTTGATTGCACTATACAAATATGAGAAATCTCTTCTCCGCTACACTTGAACCGTATCCACTAAATAAAGCTGACCGGAGAGCATAGCATATGCTCACGACTATACCTACCCCCGAGGGGGTAGTCAGAGATATTCTGAAAGTTCTGAAACCTCAGAACATCCACGTTTCACTGGTACCGAAACTCTGCCCAATTTGACGGGGAGTGAGCCCGTCAGAGGAAATGGATAAATATAGTACATTACTGCAGCGGCCAGCAACAGAGGCATTGATGGACGAACGTGTAAATGTGGGCCGAGGCGAAGCCGAGGCACACATACGTAAGTCCATCAATGCCTAGTTGTGGCCAAGGCTTGTATAGTACTTTTCTCAAAAAATGCGCGGAAATGAAAACAATAAATTTTCTCAAATAATTCGCGGAAATTAAAACTCTTTTCGAAATCAATGACGAACATCAAACAACAATAAGTTTTTTTTTAATAAACAGCTTTCTATTTGCAAGCCAGTTCGAAATTTAAATAAAACCTTTGATAAGTTACCTCCTTGGTCGCCATGTTTCGGAGAAAAAGATCGTTCCATTTTTAAATTACACGACAGATATGAGTTTAGTATGTAATTTATTTGGCCGCTAAACACGACAGATATGGATTTTCATACAACATTGCCGGCCGCTGCGCGCATGTATTTGGTCTGTACTGCAATTTCGATTTATCTCGAAGAAGGTTGTCAAAATAATGCTCACATTTCCAAGCATGTTTGAGAAAAGGAATTTTATTGGTTCCACAACACATCTCCGCTTTGGTGGATTCCGGGCTTAGGCCCGCGTTATTTGACTGTTAGCAGTCAAATAACGCGGTAAGAACCCGTTAATTTTAGTTTCAATCCTTAAAGCCTGACCAGAAAAATTAAAAACCTGTTTTGGGTCGCTGCAATCGACTTTAATGACAATTTTACAAGTAAAAAAATTAGTTCCTACAATATTCCGCAACATGGCGAGGTTTTTTATTATTTTTCTGTTCGGGCTTTAATTAGCTTGTTCTGTTTTAGTTTAGCTTGATTGTTGTGTTGTTTTCGTATTGTTTGTAGTCAGCGTTTCGGCTGTCGAGCGTGTGCAGTGCGGACTCCGGATTTCGTTCTCAGGACGCTTTGCAGCGCCGCTCGCTCTACGTTGACAATGTAATTTGATTTTTGTTTTATTTTGCGAGCTTAGAGCAATGACATTAGTAAACAAGAATGGACAGGCGAACATTATTTTCAAACCAGAAAAATGAGGCAAAACAATTGACAGTTTTACTTCGAAAATGTACTGAGATGACAGACCAAGTACCCTAATTTGTATTGAAGTGCCCTAGTTTTGCGTGTTTCAACTTAAAGCGCTTTGGGCCTATTCATTCATTTTACTTTGATCTATGGCTTAGAGTAGTGACACTTCAAATTTTTACCAATTTCGTTCTTGTCAATTCAGTTTCATATGGGGGCTTCAACCCAAAAGTTGATTATTTTTGGTTGGGCAATAGCCCAACTGCAATAGCCAGCAAGGGTCGTTATGTAACACTGAGACCAGCGCTGGTCCTTTATGTTCGCCCCAAGCTCACCCATATTTTACGCATACCTCCGAACTTATGGTATTTTCTCGTCACGATGTGTTCCTTCACAACCGAGCTAGTAAATGATAAATACCACCAATAAGTACATAAATTACGAAGAACTTGTTGGTAGTAACAATAATTCGAAGTGGCGCTACTTTCACTGCTATAGGCCATATTCTTTAGGCTACAATGCTATTGCGATATGTAAACTAAAGAAAAGCTTGTAATTTTTATATTTATTTGCTTTTTTGTAGAGAGCTCTCTTCTCCTTCGTGTTGTCAATTTATACGCTAGCACATAATTAAATTTATATTTCCTGCGTAAGTGGGACAGGATCAAATTGTAATTGTAACATAATAATTATTATCGTGTTAATCGCAGGGTTCAGACAATCAGAGCGTCAGCAGCGAATGTATAACACCGACCAAGAGCGCCATGGAAGACGACCATATTGACGAAGTCTCGCGCGATAACATCGCCAACGCTGGTAATTATACTACAATTATTATTTAGAACTGCATATGGAAAGGAAAATCGCACGTGCGTCGACGAGGGCAAGCGTAAGTAGAAATACGGACCAAATACTCATATCATAACGTGTGGGGACTTGTCACAGATGTGAACACCCACAAGTTATAATAAAGATGCCAACAGATGGCGATACCGTCGCTCTCGGAAATATGCTCCATACAAAGACAACGTTCATCGTAAATACGTAACTCGTAACGTACTACACATAAGGTTCACAATCGAATGCGAGACATAAATCGCGCAAGAGAAATAATCACAGAGATTCGATATATATACAAGGTCCAACTATGAACTGTCCGACCACGGCCGCCGGTCCCCAGACTCATACATAGCTCAGACATAGCCTGGTGGAAGATCTTCCCTTTTCAATCTCCATAAACAGACCAAATTGGCGACGTGCTTAAAAAGGGCCAGGTCAGATCTACCCGAAACCGAGCATGCATGAAAGGACTTATGAATGTGGAGGAAGCAAGAGAGGTTTGTCAGGATCGTAGCAGGTGGCGTTCCGTTGTCTCTGCCCACCCCAGAAGAAGGATACGTTCCCGTTTGTGCTAGTTTTTTAATAATTTCACGGGTTCGAATTCGTACCTATATGTATACAGGGTGAAATTGATATCATTAGCATTCTTTTAAACTAAGAGTCTACCCATCAAACTGAACTTCTTTTACTATGGGAGGAAACCGATCGGAGCAAATAAAAAATCTGCTGTTCCATACTAAACTGCAATGTCGACGCGCGAGTTCGCGACTCAAATTGTATGTAACAGCTGATTTAATTTTTGCTCCGATCGGTTTGCTGCCATAGTAAAAGTTGTTCAGTTCGATGTGTAGACTCATAGTTGAAAAGGATGCTAATGATATCAATTTCACCCTTTAGTTTATGTCACTATCGAATAAATTGCTCTACAGCTTTATGCTTGCTAATGCAAATTCGACTCTAAAAACTCAAAAGAATTTTCCTATATTTTAATTTGATTCAAACAGCACATGGCTATAACATGTTAATAATCAGTAATATTTGTAATTTAATGCAAATTGTGATAATTTATTTGCAGCATCGGCGACATGGCCAGATTTGAAAGACACGGCGCAATTCGAAAGGGCAGCTTCAGCCATCATGGGCGGTCGACCTCACACTATATCAGCTGGTAAGTGTTTATTTACCAATGAGTTCCTCTAACGGTGTACGTAAAGACCGAGATCCGACCGTAAAATTATGCACCTACTTCATAGGCGAACGAAATGTGATTAGCTTATGTTTGTTTTGCGTAGCTTGATGTGTCGCCGTGTGTCCATGTAATATCCGTCAATCCGCATTGGGCACCCAGATGATGATGATGATGATTAAATTCTCTCGTTTTAATAGGCCCTGATATAGGCTTCGATCTATTTGGATTTTTACTGCAACATCTAGTTTTGAACACGCTTAATTAAGTCTATTCACGGTGTACATTGTGTCTTGTATTTTTGTTGTCTTACAAGTAAATAAATAATGTTTCAGCGTACGAGCGTGGTCACCCTCGGCCGGCGCTCAGTGTCCACACGTTCACATCAGAGCAGGAGGTCGCTCAGAATGCGAGGGAAGGAATATACGCCAGACCACCTCTCCCTACGGTTAGTATCACAGAACATTATAAAAGGGGTTAGAAATGCAAAGTAGCGCTTTTGCTTCGGAGACGACTGTCGCGACTTGCCTTTCCGCTCACGCTGCTACAACTACTTATGCCCTCTCGCTCTCACCACGCCGAGCGCCTTGTGGTGTTATGCAAGTAATTGCATATTGTATTGTAGTGGCGTAGCGTGGTTTTCTGCCGCCCGGGGCACAGACCAATTTTGCCGCCCCCTTATCTTTATGAGAAGACCTACAGAGAAAATAACGGAGCGAGCTCGAAATTTTTTAGCACAAATATTTAGGTAGTTGTCAGATATCTTTTGGTTTATAATTTGTAAATGCTTGTAAAAATAGAAACCTAGAGCGAACGAAGCGAGCTCGACTTTTCTTCAAAATACGAATCAGTTGGAGCCAGAGCTTTTTACGTACAAAACATGTGCAAAGTAACCTCAGTAAAAGCTATGGATCGAGCGAAGCAAACTCAAAATTTTTAGCATCACGTCTTAGCGATGGTCAGAACTCTTTTGAATTATGTGTACGTACAATAATTAAAACAGAAACTTAGAGCGAGCGAAGCGTGCTCGACTTTTCTCTGATCTACGAATTGGTTATAGACATAGCTCAATCAATCTATATTTTTCCCGAATTTGCCGCCCCTAGTAAAGTGCCGCCCGGGGCATTTTCCCCCCTTGTCCTCCCCCCCCCCCCCTCGCTACGCTACTTTGAATATCATTTATTTCAGACTTTTTTGTCCATATATGTTAGTAACAACATTCACTTATAACTATGTTAGGAGGTCGATACTACAGGATAACAATTAAAATTCCAAACCGTGTGGCACGCGTTCCAAGCTTACTTTGCACTTCTAACCCCTCTTATAATGTTCTGTGGTTAGTAAACACCTCAGATTATGCATATGCAGGATTGTTGTCAAAGCCGTAAAATGATTATGATTAATTTCGAGACATGTATTGTACCCACTGTCCATTAGAAGTGGCGACGGGCTCACTCCCCGTCACACTGGACAGAATTATGGTACTAGTGAAACGTAGATGTTCTGAGGTTTCAGAATATCTCTGACTACCCCCTCGGGGAATATAGTCGTGAGCATATGCCTATGCCGTAAAATTATTATCGTCTTAGCAAAATTAACGAGATATTATTTTTATTTTCATAATGACGTTTTGGTTGTGACAGAAATTTAATTACACCAATCTATACTCATAAAAGAGTACCGTGACCAACAACGCACTAGTAGACAGTAGACTGTGCTTGTAGCGGTTTAGAAACCGCTGAAGATAGAAACATGATATTTGGAAGAAAGGATTTTTCGAAAATAGACTCTAAGGCTGCCTGTCCATTGCCGCGAGCTGGCTGTGTGAGCTGTGTAGCTTTGTAAATATTAACCAATCAGGAGCCCGGCCGATCTCGGTCGGATCTCTGATTGGTTAATGTTTACACAGCTACACAGCTCGCACAGCTCGCACAGCTTCAATGGACAGGCAGCCTAAAGGGGTAATCCACGCGGACGAGGTACAAGATATTGCGCTAAGTAATACGAGTACCTATCATCTCTCCCAGTACTGTTTATTATACCTTTTTAATGTACCTACCTATGTTATGTTTTACAGAGATGTTCGTCGCTAGAAAGACCTTCAGTGCCCGCGAAGTCGAGCGCTTGTAACTCTAACACGGGCCAGCAGCAGTTCAAGCCGAGCAAGCCTTCCTCCCTGCCGCCTCACCTCACCAAAGGTACGCCTCAACACTTGTTCAAACAGAGGTAGGACAATAGGTGAAAACTCTGTCTTCGGCCTTCCTCATCCAGTCACCTCCGCTCCCTTTAGGTCATCTGTCCCACACTACGCCTGCCAGGTCGTCGCTCCCACTCTATAATAGTCCGAGATCCGACCGTAAAATTATGTACCTATTTCATAAGCGAACGAAATGTGATTCTAGTCATCTAGTGTATGTTTACACAAGGGTAAACATAATAACATAATTGGCAATAAAGCAATTTTCTATTCTATTCTATTCTATTCAAGGGTTATTCAACGCCGCCAAGTTGCCGCGAGTACCTTTTCCATTTGATTTTTGGTACATCTTTTTCCACCTGTCTGTTTGGGAAGTAAATGAGGTGCCATCGGAAGGAGACTGATCTAAAATACTGGAGAAACTAGGGTTGCTAGCACATTAGGGTTGATTAAGAAATCTGCCGCAATTATAGGGTTTCCATCCTCAAAGAAGTCATTTTTTAACCCTATAGTTGCGGCAGATTGAGAGGTGGCAACCCTAGTTTTTCCAGTACTTTAGATCAATCTCCTTCCGATGGCACATAATTTACTTCCCTAACAAGTGGGAAAAGTTATACCAAAAATCATAATGGAAAAGAGCTTGCGGCAAGATTTTTCCTACGCATCTTGGCGGCGTTGAATTAACTCCTGTGTAACTAGAACACTAGAACCACATTTCGTTCGCCTATGAAATAGGTGCATAATTTTACGGTCGGATCTCGGTCTATGACTCTGACACCCCATCGGTTGTCATAGAACGGTTGTCTTAGTAAAAAGCGCCTTATTAAAGACGATATGAACAACAAGTGCCGTTGCCCGCAGACATGCCGCAGGCGCTGTACGTGAACATGTCAGAGCTGGCCACGCTGGCCGCCTCGCGCGCGCAGCAGCACAACGCTGAACATCCCCACCAGGAGAAGGTTTGTACCACGTACTAAATATCTTTGACAATATCACACCAATTATCCACTCACATTTAAAGTCCCAGAATCTAGCCTGGACTTGTATTATGATAACTAGACAACGATATAGAATATATATACAGGGTGAAATTGATATCATTAGCATCCTTTTAAACTAAGAGCCTACCCATCAAACTGAACAACTTTTACTATGGGAGCAAACCGATCGGAGCAACTAAAAAATCAGCTGTTCCATACTAAACTTTAATGCCTACTCGACTCAAATGTATGCAACAGCTGATTTTTTTTTTGCTCCGATCGGTTTGCTCCTATAGTAAAAGTTGTTCAGTTTGATGGGTAGACTCTTAGTTTAAAAGGATGCCAATGATATCAATTTCACCCTGTATAGATACAAACATCCATGAATCGGGTACAAATATTCATTTTCATCATCCAAATATTTGCCCCTTATGGGATTCGAACTATTCTTCCTGTAGCCAGAACTCAGATAGTGCATGAAAGTAGTACAATAACTATTCTAGAGCGAGCGAAGCGAGCTAGAAATTTTGGGCATTATGAATCCCCTGTGCTTGTGGCCAGTAAGCCAGAACTGTGGCTTTTAATGGTCCTAGCTAAATATTATTCATGAGTTTGAAGAAAGCTGCATTAAGGGCCTATGTCGAAAAATAATTTACGCGAAACAGGCGTGGGATAGCTTATATTATGGCCTGATGCGAGAGAAAGAGATGGGGCGACGCGCGCGCCTGAAACGAATCGAGCGCCAAATCAAACTTTATTTAATTGTGATTGTACTGTGTATGTAATTTCAATTCTGCTCTAATCAAAATTTAGAAAATATCAATCTCTTTTTTTTTAAATCAAGTCTTGTGTTTCTATTATTCACCGTTTAGCAGTTCCAAGCGTTTTTAGATAAAAACGGAGGCTACTTTGGCTTGTTTTTCTTTCGAGAAAATGTGTCTTAATCGTGTTTTGGCTCTAATCAAAACTTCAATTATATATTCAATTTACACATATCCGAAAATCATACTCCCACTATTAGTACTTCATGATATATGAAGCTTTGAAGAATACGATTTTTTTCACATAGCCCCTTAACCTTTTAAGCGCGAGACCCCTCGGACCGCGAGGACGTGGGCGGTCGCCCACAACCACGCCTTCTGCCACTTCTAGAAGCCAGGGCCAGGGCTATAACCACAGCATAACTATACAGGGTGTAAGTGACAGCCTAGGTTTGCAGTTTTGTATGGAGCAGCAGATGTTGGTCATCCTCTTAAAAAAGTACTATATAAAAAGGCTAAACGCTAATTTCTTTAAAATCATTTATTTATTTGGGCAATAGTAATAAAACAATTAATCTTAAAAAATTCTTTAATTAAATATAGTTACAAAATTCAGTCATTATTTCTAATAAATTAATAAAAAAGTTAAACACTATACAGGCGCATCGTCATTAGCGTTAACAATAAAAACTCGCATGTTTGTCTTGTTGTCGTAGTAATATTTAGCTTCCAGATCCTGCCGACGCCGACGGGCGCCTCTAGGGAAAATATCATTTGTTAATACACAGGTTTTACATATTAAACAGGGTGCTTCAGATCGTCAAACTGAACAAGTTTCACTTACTACTTACTTATCGTGTCGACTTCAAATTCTGAACAAAGTCGCTAAATAGTACCTTGCCAGAATTGGGAATGGAATGGTTTTGGAATTAAAAATCTATGTTTGTTTGTTTATTTGTCTGTCCCTTATATATCCTATTCCATTCATCTGATATGTCTATGGTCTTTGCGTCAGCATTCTCTTTCCCATTTTCCATTATTTGGGGTCGGCGCAATATGTCATCCTCTTCCATTCATCTCTCTTAGCCGTCATTTCAGCACTCACTCCTTTTTTACATATATCATCCTTCACAATCCATCCAACTTTTCTTCGGCTCTCCTCTCCTGCCGCAGCCATCCACATTCATATTTAACACACGTCTCGTAACATGACACTTCGTCTATGGGCATATAATATTACAATCTTAAACTCCTACGAATCGCAGCCCATTTATAGCCGTTGCACCCCCAAAGCTTGACTCATCATCATCATCCATCTCAGCCGATGGACGTTCACTGCTGAACATAGCCTCCCCCAAGGATCGCCATAACAAACGGTCCTGTGCTGCCCTTATCCCGCCGCCTTCACCACGTCGTCGGTCCACCTTGTAACTCGCCTACCCGCGCTGCGCTTTCCGGTACGCGGTCGCCACTCGAGAACTTTTCGGCTCCATCGGCCATTAGTTCTGCGAGCAATGTGCCCCGCCCACTGCCACTTTAGTTTAGGCTATGTCAGCTACTCTGGTTCTTCTGCGGATCTCTTCATTTCTGATTCGATCTCGTAGGGAAACTCCGAGCATAGCCCTTGCCAATTGCCCTTTGGGTGACTTTCAGTCTTTTTATGAGGCCTTGAGTGAGCGACCACGTCTCTGTTCCATATGCCATCACTGTTTGACTATTAACTTACAATCGGTCCCAGTTGAACTTGGCAGCCAGCGACTCTGAGATCTGTCCCTCCTTCAGTTGTTTCTTCACCGCCCTCTCCACTATTCTTAGCGCAGAAAACATGCTATTCTGCGCGCCCATCGGCTGTCGGTAGCGTGATGTTGTCTGAAAAGAAGAATTTCGGACACACCTCTCATTTTGGTCTGTCTTAGAGAAATTATGATTTCGAAATAATATTAAATACATCTAAACTATTATAAAACTGTAACAGAAGGTGTGTCTGTACATTGAAGATATTTACAAAAAACGATTACGATATGGTTTTTAGGCTTCCCTGATTCCAAATCCAAAATTTTTGGACTTTTTGTCGATCTCTGTTTGTTTGTTTGTTTGTTTATTTATTTGTTTGTTTGGGTGTTTGTTTGTTCGAGTATCACGCAAAAACTACTGAACCGATTTTGATGAAACTTTTTTTGTTTGATATTTATGCGGACGAAGTCGCGGGTAAAAGCTCGTAGGTTATAATCCTGATATCTATTTCTTTACGTGTGTCAATAACGTTGACTATTTATTATAAGGACTAGCCTTGCGGTAGCATTTCCCCTCTGCCACCGTATAAGAACAATTGATCATGTGCATTGATCATGTACATTCAATTTTATACCTTATCACTAAACGAGACAGTCTATAATTACGAAATAATAACTTCGAACTTATGACGTTTGGGGTTCACACGAGACTACTTTTCATGATTTTTAACATTCAGAATTAGAATCTAAAGTTATGGGGAATAAAATCCAAAGTTGCGGATTTATGTCACCTCGTCCTCCGCAAAAAGTGGCAGAAATGTTTGTTAGTAGAATGACACGCGTAACTAGTCCCTATATAAGTAGTCAAAGGTCAATAAAAATGCCCCTTATTAGGGTTCCGGAGCCAAACAAGGAACCCTTATACTTTCGTCCATTCTGTCTGTCTTTCCGTCTGTCTGTCTGTCTGTGATGCCCCGGCTCAATTACTCCCTCATTTTTGAACCTATTGAATCAAAATTTGGCATGATGGTCATCATTTGGGAATAAGAGCAACCCAAAATCAGAAACATGGCATATAAGAAGAAACCATCTATGTTCCCTTATAACGAAAAGGCATAATATATAAGCATATGCTCACGACTTTATTCCCCGAGGGGGTAGTCAGAGATATTCTGAAACTAACAACGAAACGAAACCGAAACGAAACAAACACCGTATAACGAAAAGGGCGTTGTCAAAAATTAGTTTTTACTAAACAATAGAGTGAGGTGTCGTTGTTCTACGTTACAAGAGCTATTCATACAAACTAAGTTGTTACAATGATTCTACGAGTATCGAGATAATATGCGCTCAAAGTCAAAAACAGAGCGTAGCTCCCCAACTTCTAAAATGCGTAAAAAATCTGAAATTATTTGACAATTTAGCTCTCCATGAGTAATTTCTATGAAAATTATAATGAACGCTGTAGCACAACATGTGTCGGAAAAATTAAATAAAAAACCGGCAGCTGTCGGTAGCAATAGCAGTGGTATTCTACAGGCTATAACTTAGTGTATACTAACTATTAATTTACCATAATTTCGACAGCGTCAAATAGTTTGCCCAGCTCTTTCTTCTCCGTGTCTGTAAGAGTGGCGTTGCTGAAGTTGAAAATGCGTACATCCTCCATCTTTTTCTTTATCTTGTCTATGGTGACAGGAGCGCTCGCCATGTCACCGATTTCGCCCGACTTGTATTCTGCTTTCGCTATTTCGGGCATTATTTTTGGGCTGAAATGAAATGAGAAGCTGTGTGGTTAGAATGGACCACCCCATTTGTTACCGTGGGTGTCGGACGAGGCGATTAAGGGATAATGGTTTCTTATATTCTTATTCAGTGTTTTTGTGAGCGATAGGCTAGCCTCACCTTAACATGCCATTCCATCCTGAAACCCTCAATAAATTTAAGGTTATCGCTTTTTAGCAACAAGACTGCCTTATTTTGTACCTCTTGTATCTTCTCTCTGTATTCTTATTGCTTATGTTTTGGTTTAAAATAAAGTATATTTGATTTGATTTGAGCCTTGCTACAAATGCACGCAAAGATAGTACTTAGTACAGGCATGTCAAACATGCGGCCCACACCGCACATTCTTGCGGCCCGATCCAATTTTAAGAACAGCCTCCTAATGCGGCCCGAGAGCGTGCAGACTGTTAAAAATCCTTAGGTATTCATACTTATTATGTAATACCACTGTTTTGAATCAATTATTGTGAAAACATACGAGCTCGCTCACATTTTTACATGGTTTGTTGGGCAGGGACAAGGGTCCCGAAAATGTAATAACTACAATATGTAGTACCTACTATACAGAAAAAGGATTTTATCAAATTAATTTTCAAGTCCCAATAAGCTAACTGCCTCCGTGGTCTAATGGTTAAGAGCTTTGGCTCTCGACACGGAGGTCGTGGGTTCGATTCCCATGGGGGACACCTAGTGATATGCCACTTTGTACGCTTTTCCCCAGTTGGTTAGGACATTGCAGGCTGAATCACCTGATTGTCTGAAAAGAAAAATGATTCCGTGCTTCGGATGGCACGTTAAGCCGTTGGTCCCGGCTACTATCTCTGGTGGTAGTAGTCGTTACATAAAAACCACGTCAGAGGCCGTAAGGCGGTCTGAAAAAACTCTGACACCAGGGCTCTGCCCACACGATAAGAAAGAAAGAAAGTCCCAATAACTGTAGTCTTTTCCTTTTCCACGCGCACCTTAAATTCAGTTCAAGCTACGGCCCTGATTATTTACTGAAAATAACCCCCAACCAATACCCCATACAAATAAACTCCTTAAAGACACATTCCTGGGAAGAGATCGTAATTTTTTTTCTACTAAAACGATTACAGTACTTTTCTATGATCGATACAATTTCTCAAATTTCTTTGCGGCCCACTCTACTACCATTCTGCATATGGCCCGCCAATGACTTTGAGTTTGACATGCCTGACTTAATAGTTGTAGCACAGTTACTAACCACTCCGAGTGGGATTATTGTCGTCAGTTTACGAGTGTATAAAGTTAAATATTAATAATACTTTTTAGCGTAAAAAAAATCCATTACGTTCAAGGTCTAATTTTGATATTAACATGTCATATTATCGATATAGGGATTTCCTACCTAATTACCTAATATTCATTATATTACTAATTTAAGGAAACTCTGCTTAAAAAGTCTGCTTTAAAATGTTATTTCCAGGACTTTTTGTCAAAGTAATTATTACTTCCGGAGTATTGTTTAATTAAAATGAGTATGAATTTATGATATGAGGGAATCATTATGTTTGTAGACTTATCTATTAAAGTCTACCAAAACCAGACGTTTTTCCCGGAAATTACATTTAATTGGAATTAATTGTACTTATTTAACTTTTACATTACATAACGAGAACACTATAGAATAGCTTTTTAGCGTTAAAACTGCCTTATTTTGTGCCCAATAGGCACAAAATAAGGCTTGACTTCCTCAGAAGGTCGACTCCTGACGGATGAGGTCAACGGCCCGCGGAAACTATGACAGATAGGGTTATGGACCTTGAACAATTGTCATAGAGGACCCTGGTCAGATTTGGTTGGCGGTGAAAAAAATCCAGAATTGTGATATTCAAGATGGCTACCATGGAAATTTCAAACGCCAATGCAGCTTTTAAGGGTTCCCCGAACCGACTGAAAATTTGTATCTGGGGGTTTTCAGGGCTGCTGATTAAGAATGTAAAATCATTTTCTTTTTATCTTCAACTTTCATGAGGGTCGCCATACAAATTTTATAATTTTTGAAACGCTGTTACTTTCTCGGCCCCCCCGTAGCCCTCAAAGGTTAAGTCCTATGACAAAAATGCATACCACTTGTTTTGTAGGAAATTTTATCAGGTTTAATTTGTCCGTAGAAAGTATTTCGACACGACTTTCAGATTTCGAGAAAAAAGCAAAAAACTGAAAAATGTCACCTTTAGAGCCCCCCCCCCCCCCTTCCTCGAGCTCACCCCCCCTCACCAGGACTTTTTTTTTCTTCAATATTACGTACCAAAGGAACGTTTAAAAAAAGTTCCAAAACTCCGGAAATTATTTCTTCTGATTTATCTAATTTTACTGGGTTAGTAACATAAAGTAAAAAGTTACTTGAGTGATTTATGTTTTTTGAGTAAAATAAAGTAAGAAAGTTATTTGATGGATTGAGAGCACGTATTTTAAGGAAGGAAGTTTTTACTTGATGGGATGATTGTACAGTCAAGAGCACATCAAGCTTTACACTTGCAGTTCGATTGTAACGCTTATGGCGCACTAAATAAGAACGGCACAAAGTCCGAAGTGTCATGCTTGACGTGCTCTTGACTGTGCCTGAAGATACCGAACAAGTTTCCCTGAGAAACCATTGGAAATGCATTAAAAAAAATGTACTTTCCATACTAAAAGCAACCAGCTGATCGAACATTTTCTAACATTTTGTATAAAAAGTCGTTTTTTTCAGAATTTTCCTAGCTCCTTTGGAAAATTTGTTCGATATCATGAGTACAATGAGCGTTTTTCTTTTCTTTTTTAATTTTAGTTCTTAAAAAACTCGACAGATGACATGCTTATCGCTCCATAGAGACGTAGGCGAGATCCTGTCAAAATCATGTCAAGAAAAACGCTCATTACCTCAGTAATGCAACTGACTACCCGAACGCCATGTATAAAGATTAGCAGTCGCCATATTCGAAATCGACTAGAAATCCATCATCATCATCATAAGTACACATTTTTATATAGGGCCCGCGTGTTTGAGTTTGGTCCACACTTCAGCTCATCACAAACGGCCGCTATAATAATGTTGCTGTACTCTTCTAACGCACGCATGTTGCTAATCGCTCCCTCCCACTCACACGTTGGAACGAGACACGCTTATGTAATTTTGCGTGCGTAAGAAGAGTATAGCAACATATTATAGCGCGTTTCTGTGACGACCGTTATTCGCACAGGTTTGTAGTAACTTCACTTACCATTGTAAACTATTGTGAATGAATACAGCGTAACTGAAACAAAAAGAGAATTGATTTGTGAAATGTCAAGAAGCTCTAAATGTTGCCACCTAGCAACATCACGCGGGAGCAGGTCCGTCTAAGTCTTAAGGCTACTCCTCCCATCTGCAAGGCTCTCTTTCTTACAAGCAAACTTTTGCAATTAGCCATCCCGCTTCAATTGCGCGGCTCCGGTCAGAATTTTCCGTTTTCTTTGAAAACCTGTATGATTTTACATGAATTTTCAAAAAATAAGAAAACCACATCATTTTATATTGTGTTGTGAAGAATATTGTAAATTTTCATATTCTTCTGATCAACAATGTAAGAGTAAAACGGTTACAACTGGAAAAAAAGAGGTGACTTTGGAGTCGTTTTTCTTCAGTTTTATTAATTAAAATAGATTTCGAGAAAAACCACATCACTTCTCATATCCTGTAGATAGTTCCGTTTTGTTTTCTGCTTTAAAAGTGCCATAGTTAATGTATAAAATGGTTACAAAGTTACTCAAAACCGGGCGGACGCCCCTTAACCATATTGGGCGCCGAGTGCGAGAATCAGGCTGCGCCCCCCTTTCCAACAAAAATATCTACAAATTTTAATTTTTCGTTTTAATTTTTCACTCGACACTCTGTGAATTTGCCGCACGTGTTTGTTAGAACATCTATTTAATTCTTGTAGTAATCTATATTGGCTTTCACATCGCAAGTTGCAAAGACCAAGACGACTCTGCCGAAAGCTGCATGAGGCGTATAATTGCAATAAAAATGGATATAAATGGGTATTATTATTATTTGTGGTTGGGCTATTGCAAGCAAGGGTCGTTGTAACACGGAGACCAGCGCTGGTCCTTTTGTGTTCGCCCCAAGCTCACCCATATTTACGCATACCTCCGAACTTATGGTATTTTCTTTTCACTCTCGGGAATGCAGGTTTCCTCACGATGTTTTCCTTCACCGCCGAGCTAGTAAATGATAAATACAACCGTACATAAATTCCGAAGAACTTAGTGGTACAGGCCAGGAATCGAACCGCGGCCTCAGGATTGAAGCGCTATAGCTCTCTTCCGTATGGGCTATCATCGCTCTTTATATATATAAATGGGTATGAATGTTTGTTAAGTAATTTGCAAAACTAGCTTTATTTTACTACGCATGGTCGCATTTAAATTTAATTTAATTTATTTCAGATTAATTTTTCTTTGTATTTTAATTTATTTTGTGTACCGAATAATTTTGTTTGACATTTTATTATTCCCTTATATTCCCCATGGCTTGGAAATGGCTTTACCTTGGAAAGATGATTAAACTATAAACAAATGTCAAATGATGATTGGATTCAGAGCGAGGCGAAGGTAATTTTTGAGTATTTTACAAATAACTCGAGAGATAATGAAAAATAAATCTATATATATAAAACAAAGTCGGGTTTGTTCGAACACTTATAACTCGAGAACGGCTGGACAGATTTTCATGGTTTTTAATTTGTTGTATTTGTCTCCATCCCGAATAACAGAATAACCATTAAAAACATTGGGAAATTGACGAAAAAATAAAATGTCCACTCGTACGAAGTCGCGGGCAAAAGCTAGTAAGTAATAAATGTCTTTCGTCAGCCACTTCCTGTTGTAAGTTCTAAATAAACCAGAAATTGTACAGTCTACATCTTAATTTCACTTCCGCCACCACAAGTGGAGTGAACGGTAAGGTACTAGGATTTTTATTATGGAAACCATACAACTACAACATGTAAGATACATGTCCGAACCGGTATTTGAACCTGTGGTTTGGCAGTTCGGCGTGGTAACAACTACAACCGTTAAATGAGTGTTCGTTTCGGGTAAATTTTATTCGGTCCTTTTTAAGTCAACCGCCACCACAAAAAATATCTTTTTATTTACTAATCCAATGAAATTTTCCTCATAAAATTCTGACGTCAATCTACCAACATTCAATGTTTCCGCATGACTACACATACATTTCACTTGTCACTACAGGCTGAAATAGTAATCTTTTTAAACTAAGGGCTGTTACTAAAGGGCCATATCGGAGCGATGATAGTCCATACGGAAGAGAGCTAGCGCGGGTTCAAGCCCCGCCCGAGACTTAATTTTTCAATCTTTAATTTGAGAGCTAGTGACTCTATCATGAGACGGGGCGATTCGATTCCTGGCCTGGGTTACTCGCCACTGGATAACCACGGCTTTTTTGCCGTTGCTATAGTGAAAACAGATAACAGATAACGCGCCAAATGTATATCCTTTTTTGTCACTTCAGCTTATCCCCTTCAACCCTGTCATTCTGTCTTTTGCCGTGTGGTGTCCGGCTTAAAACAGCACTAACCCAGTGGGGTATCGTAAGAGGCGACTAATACCTTCAGACTTCAGACTACTATCAACATCTCTGATGCCCTGCTGCCAGTTATAGCCACTGCATCCGTCTCCACCCAATGTATCTGATGCCCTCGCACCGTGTGACTGCCGGTTATAGCCACTGCATCCAACCCCACCCAATGACACCCCACCTCTGATCGTAACGGTCTCCTGTTCCATCACATTCAGGAGTGTCAGGACGAGAGAATAAATAAATAATAAATAAATACCTTGGACATTGTCGCACAAATTATCTAGTCACATTTAAAGTACCAGAATCTAGCCTGGACTTTTATTATGATGACTAGACAACGATATAGAATACATACATAGGTACAAACATCCATGACTCGGGAACAAATATTCATATTCATCATACAAATATTTGCCACTTACGGGATTCGAACCCGCAACCCTCGGCATAGCAGGCAGGTTCACTACCGACTGAGCTACCTGGCCGTCATTCAGAATGCATTTGTGCATAGAGAATTCACACGCTCCCCCATTTGTGTTTAGTGCACACACTTATTATTATGTAATTAAATTGTATTCATCAGTGTCTTGTATGGGTTCTAAAACATAACAATGCACTCGCCATATCAAAACACTTTTGTCTAAAGACGGGATGGGTTGGAAATTTAGCACAGGAGCTTGAGGCGCTTATATATTTTTCCGCAATAAAAAAGAGGCCAATGCCCAGCAGTGGGCTAACCCACAGCTCTTTATACACACAAATAACACAAGTAAACATTCTTAACCTTTTCAGCGCCAAAGTCTGATATATCAGACGTTTAAGTTTCGTGCCCTCGCCGCCAAAGTCTGATATATCAGACAAAAAAAATTGTTGAAAAATCCTTTTATTTTTATCACAAATAAACTTATCAACGTACGTATTATGTTTTCCAGATAGTGACAAATTTTGGGTTGTGGCGTGTGATGAGCGTTTTCTAAATAAATCCGTGGCGTGGAATGGGTGTGCATGAGTCAATGCATTTGATTTGCAGACGTAAAAACACATGAAATCGTAATTTATGAGCGACCGTATCAAACGAGACCAGTTATTCAGTATACCTACTGAATCTGAGTCATTATTCTTGCATCTTACTATTGCGCATTATACGAAAAACCTTAAAACTGCATACCATTTCTATGTATTCGGTTACTGAAAAACTTAAAGAAAAATCATATTTTGTGTTATGTTTAGTCCAGTAAAAGTACGGTCAAAACTTGTTCAATTTGATGGTCTGATCATCCCTTAAAACTACCGTCAGGATATTAAGAAAGACCATAGGGTCTCCTCTTCCATATGGATTTGACACCCTGTGTCTATACACAGGGTGTAAAATCAAATGCGTACATATTGAACAGATTGCTTCAGACCATCAAACTATACAACTTTCACTATGGAACTAAATCATTCCCCTAAAAAACCTTCTGCATATTAAATGGGACCCTGTATAACCCCTAACATAATTAATCGTAATCTCAGCCAATGGACGTCCACTGCTGGACATAGGCCTCCCCCAAGGATCGCCACAACGACAAGTCCTCTGCCCTCTAATCCAACGTGTTCCTGCCGCCTTCACCAGGTCGTCGGTCCACCTTGTGCGGGCTGACAAACTACCCACGCTGCGCTTTTCGGTACACGGTCTCCACTCGAGAACTCTGCGGCCCCATCGGTCATCAGTTCTGCCAGCAATGTGCCCCGCCCACTGCCACTTTAGTTTAGCAATTCTTTGGGCTATGTCAGCTATTCTGATTCTTTTGCGGATCTCTTCATTTCTGATTCGATCTCGCAGGAAAAAAAAGCATAGCCCTCTCCACTGGGTGACTTTCAGCCTTTTTACAAAGTGAATATACTAATAGTGAGGGCGCTCTCGGGTCGCGATAGGCCTATCGTGCGGGGGGTGCGGGTGGTGGGGGGCGCGGTCCCAGTACCGATTCACCTGCGCGCTGTACCCCAACGGCCGGTGCCTCACCCCTTACACCGCGCGAGCCGCGCACTCCGCACAAGCATAGTCCTGTAGGGTTTGCTAAATAAGTACACATTTACTGTTGATAACTGGGCAGGTAGGGTATGCGGAGCGCGCACGTCCGTACCCGACAACGGCCGGCAGGCAAGTGACTCACTACGCGTTCGCACAGACACTACATCCCTTCTTTATTTTAATTTAATTTAAGATGTATTTTGTAATATCAAAACTATAAGCAGTACAGGTACATATTAATATAATTATTATTATAAAGTCAGTAGTACTACAGCTTGCATTTATTTTATATTTTCTTAATATTTTATATATTTCTATATGAATCTACCACCGCTTCGGAAGGTGCTTCGCTAGGGAGAAGAAACGGCGCAAGAAACTCCACTATGCACATCGCTATAACATAACAATAATAATGTGTTATGATTGATAATCTTTGATTATTAAAGGTTCCGTTTCTTACTGCTTAATTTCATTTCTTTAATAGTTACTAAAAGCTTTCCATTACCATAGTACTCTGTGCCAATACTGAGCCCAATAGGTATTTACATTCAACTTTAGCTTACCACTCTAGAGTCTAGACTATCCCTTTCCTTTTCATAATATTTCAAGATTTTAACTACCATTTGTATTATTACAACATTTAGTTTTATTGCGTAAAATTGAAAGTCTAGTCCCACTTTATATGACACACTATTAATTAAATTAATAAACCTTAATTTAATTGACCTGTGAACTGTGATCATTATTTCAGGAGTGAGGATTGGTTAAGCAAACAGCAAGATAAGATTGACAAATCGCAATCAACTTCCATTCTAAGTACTTTTTTAAAACTATGGTAGGATAGTACAGTTTATGTACTTTTGTTACATTTGTTAAGTTTGTATTTAAGTTTATTTTTGTTAGGTACTTATATAAAATCCAACTAGGTGTAACCGTACGTAGAACAATGTAAAAATATAAATTTTATTTAAGCTGGTTTTATTAAACCAACGTGAGATTGCACATTGTTACTATAAAAAGTGTACTTTTGAACTACAAATGTATTAGCAAGACTACTCGTAATTACTTATTAGGTACTCGTACATGCCTTATCCAATTTTTACTTCAGTAGGTAATTGGATTTGATCACAAAACATTTTCATTAAGTATGACTTATACCTGGATTTACTCTCTGGCTGTAATATAAACATTTTATTTTGGACAATATTGGTGGTGCTTGAAAAGAGTGGCAATTCCGAAATAATTTGTTACGAGTACTTAAACAAACTTTGATTATGTCTTATTAGAATATCGTTATCCACTTATGGCACTTAGCGTCGAAATCAATTTCACTGTGATACGCTCCTTGTACCTGTGGACAGATTTCGAGTAGTATATTATTATTGGCTAGATAGCTATAATGCTTGCCTCATGTTTCGGGTTTCCGCAATAACCTTTATGGAATGATAAACAAAAGGTGTTCAGAAAATACCCAATATAGGTACAGGAATATTGCATAATTAATTGTATGTCTTGTGTGTTCAATTTCGTTGCAAATTAGAATTAAGTGTTTAGTATATGTTTTCGCTGTTTATCATTGCATTTTAGTACATAAAGACTGTGACTATTGGGTCACGTGGCTTAAATTGGTACAAATGTTCCATTTGACAGCATAAAATATAGCTCTAGTATTTGCTCAAATTCCATAGATCTTTATCATCTCTTATTTATTTATTTTATATTTATGTCCAATATTTATTTATTCTAGACATTTCATAGCCCATAGTTTTTAGTTTTACATTTAGATTTGCCTATGGCTAGTTTATGGCTCGTTTAGGATTATTTGAACCCGAAAGTCTCTGCTTGGTAATTGTCCAATTTTGACTAATTTTCATGGCCTGTAATAGTTTCGATAGTCTAAACATAGCTTTTATTTTTATTTGGTCCTTTGCATTTTGTGTATCATAATGACACTTTTAAGTAGGTATGAATGACCGTGTAATGTCCGGCTTAGAATAGCACCAAACATATGAATGTCGTAAAAGGAGACTAAGTAATTCCCTCAGGCTTCGTCAACATCTCGGATATGCACCGGATGCTCAAATAATGTTTTAATGTCACATTAATATTTGCACGCAATATGACGACCCAAAACGACTTTAGGACTATAAATTTGACCATATACTTTCAATGAAAAGATTTTAACATTTCATTTGATTTCGCTTGAATTGATTTGATTTCATTTAATTTCACTCGAATTTATTTGATTCTGTTTGATTTCCTCTCATCTCATCTCATTCCTTCCTATCCTTTCCCTTCCTTTCCTTTTATTTGATTCTGTTTGATCTCCCCTCATCTCATCTCATTCCTTCCTATCCTTTCCCTTTCTTTCCTTTTATTTGATTCTGTTCGATCTCCCCTCATCTCATCTCGTTCCTTCCTATCCTTTCCCTTTTTTTTTTATTTCATTTGGATAAATACTGGTCAGAGTTACTGCTTCTGGATCGTATCCATTTACGATTTATAAAATTATGGAAGTAAGGACAAGATAGTAAGTCTGTCATAAGCACATACACTTAGGCACTTACAATATTCTGCGTAACCGCCAGCCACTGCAATCAAGGACTTTTAACTGCTATTATAGTCCATGTATAATTATATAATATTAGTACAGTAACTATTTTATTTTCATGACCCTTTAGCTTTTGCTAACAACTTGATAGTTGCATGATTATAATAATAAGGAGGTATATATTGAGGAGGATATTATGAGGTTATAATAATAACCCATATAATTTTATAGTTTTATGACACTTTAGCTTCCGCTAACAACTTGATAGTTGCTTGGTTCTGTAACCCATATCATTTTATAGTTGCATGATACTTTAGCTTTCGCTAACAACTTGATAGTTGCATGGTTGCATGATAGTTTAGCTTTCGCCTCACAACTTAATAGTTGCATGGTTCTATAACCCATATCAGTTTATAGTTGCAGGATACTTTAGCTTTTGCTAACAACTTGATAGTTGCTTGGTTCTGTAACCCATATCATTGTATAGTTGCATGACCCTTTAGCTTTCGCTAACAACTTGATAGTTGCATGGTTCTATTACACATAATTATTATCATTTAATAGTTGCATGATACTTTAGCTTTCGCTAATAACCTGATAGTTGTATGGTTATCTAACCAATATAATTTTATAATTGCGTGACCCTTTAGCTTTTGCTAACAGTTTAATAACTGCATGGTCTTGTCACCATTGCATTTGCATGGGTTTGCATGGCCTTGCAAGGCCTTGTATGTAACTGCATGACCTTTTTGTTTTTACTAAAAACTTAGTTACTGAATAGTCCTTTAACTATTGTAGTTGCATATATTTGCATGGCTTTGCACGGCCTTGCATGGCATTGTATGTAACTGCATGACTTTTCTGTTTTTACGAACAACTTAGTTATTGAATAGTCCTTTTACTATTGCAGTTGTATATTTTTGCATGACTTTGCATGGCCGTGCATATCCCCGCATGTATTATGCATCTGCTTGACCTTTTAGTTTTTACTAACAGTTTAATCACTGCATGGTCCTTTAACTACTGTAGTTTCACCTACATGGCACTTTATACTTATCGCCTTTTAGTTCGCGTGACTCGCGCTTGGAACCTAATATGCGGTAGGTATGTATAAAGTGGTATGTATATTATGATATACTGGACTACGTACGTAGTCAAGTCAGTAACTATCGGTGCAAAAGATATAGCATATTCAACAGCGTATTTAGAATTAAATTCATAATGAATCGTTAAGTTAGACGTATAGTATAGTTAGTTGTAACGGAAATTTGCAAGAAATCCCTTTTTTCCTCCTTGTTCAATAGTTGCAACTTTGCAAGTCACTCCTTAACATAACAAGATTCAAACAATATTGATTGTGATTGAATATAAAAACAGTTTTACACTGACATACCTATGCGGAAACCTTATGTCATCCGGTAGGTATTTGTGTTAAATTTTCTGAGCATTGGCTACTGTTTTGCACCGATTTACCCACTCGAGTATCTATACGTACGCAGAGCTACATCATATTTATAATAACACTATATATTCAAGATGTTATTATTTGCCTGTTTTCTATAATTTATACTGTTTATCATTGTAACCAGACAATTAGTAGTCCTCGTTAATATCTGACCTTTAACCTTAACCACAACCGTAACCGTAACCGACCAACCGACCGACCGACCGACTGACCGACCGACCGACCGACCGACCGACCGACCGACCGATCAACGGACTGACCGACCGACCGACCTTCAGTTTAACCTTTAACGGTACGCGAGTGCCATAGGGTACAAATCGCTACTCCGTCGAGTTATGTGTAGGTGGGTAACATAGACAGAGTCACGATTATGATACTCCTACGATTTTATGTTCGTTCTTATATCAAACTCTGAGATTTCGTAAGAAGGGACTTTGTTAGATCCTCAGACGGCGTCAACTGTTAAGTCGAGGTCCTAATCAAGCGGCTTGCATAGATAGGTATACATACTCCTCAATCTAGCTGAATAACTTCGTATTATGAGATAGTCATTGTCGTAGTCTCTGCCTATCCCGCAGGATTATGGCTTGAGCGTAAATCTATTATATAAACATGTATGTAATGTATTGTACATGACCTTAAGGATTCGTTCGAACAGGTGCTCGATTTGTGGTATATTCTTTCGAGCTCGATCGCAGCAGCCGCCCATCTTCCTGGTGTCTCCTTCTTCTTTTCCTCCAGCGTTTGATGGTCATCGTTCATGAAAAGAAAAATAATCACTGTAATATATTGTAAACCAAAGCATAAACTAAGAATCGGATGTTTTTTTGATATGATAACCAATGAAATAGGCATAGTGAATACATGATAGCCTCCGTGGATATTTAATTAAGCACGGTGAAAGTAACAGAGTACCATGATAACCCCTGTGGATAAATTATAATGAATCATCGTTATTGTTCTTTTAAATCAAAATAGAACGTTATTTTTGATAATAGATATTCACTTTGTTCAGAGTTTTCAGAATATTGCTGACAACCCCCTCGGGGAACACAGTCGTGAACATAATTATGCTGCTTTGCTGCTTGAAATATGTTTTATAACTTCGTTTTAATTTCAAAATGAAATGACGTTCACTGTTGTTTTTATTTCAAAACCGGGTAATATACAGTGTGCACTTACGTAAAATAAGATCCCGTCGTCGCCACTTTGTAGGGTTTGCTAAATAAGTACACATTTACTGTTGATAACTGGGCAGGTAGGGTATGCGGAGCGCGCACGTCCGTACCCGACAACGGCCGGCAGGCAAGTGACTCACTACGCGTTCGCACAGACACTACAAGTCCCAACGCGGCCACTAAGCGCACCCACTTTATTGTATTTACGCTATGCTTTTTATGAGGCCTTGAGTGAGCGACCACGTTTCTGTTCCTAACTTTAATTTATAAACTATTGATTTAGCTATTTTAATACTTACAAAATATGCAAGAAGATAAGTGGAGCACAGTTAGAGGGCATTGTAACTGAACGTGGCGCGGTGTGCAGTGGTGTAGGCTGTATGTAACTGATTGCGGTTCGCGTTTGCCGCGGGTTACCGTCTCAGTGTTATAACAATGCCATTCAAGCGATCAGTGTCGGATTTAGCAGTTTTGATCGTTGTTGATGTTTGAAATGCATGTTGGGTTGGTTGTATGCCGATAGGACTTACACCCGTATTCTTAGTTGTTTTCTTGAGTTCATGATGTTCACTCGAGTGGAGGGCGTTTATGACATATTTTTTATGACAAAAATATCAAGGAAACAACTAAGAATACAGATGTAGGTCTCTAAGAGATGATTAATACGCCAGCAATGTAGTTGTAGTAAGGAACATCTTTTGTCGTTTTTCGATTCATGTTCCTTAGTTGTTTAGTTTCATTGTCTGATAATACACCCTTAAAATGAAATTAAAAATTTGTTTGTGTAATAATGTGCAAGACGAGACTATGGAAAACTTTAACTGCTTTCTTAAAATATCCCTTGCCATATTCATAAATGATAGGCTGGCTTAGTCGCAAAAGATGCTTCGTCAACGGTGCGTCAGACAGTTTGATATGCGGTTTTTTACTTTGGTTTGGCCTAATTACAAACTTCGGATCCATGTCACGTCAACGTCATCTATTGAGGCATGTTGTTCAAATGTTAGACCAAAAAAAATCTTTGCTTTACTTGTTTTTGCTGTCATGTCAGTAGAACCCTCAATTTCATCATCTGTGTTTTGAGTCGCGTGTTAAGTTTTTTCGCAAGCAGTTGTGTGTATTCACATTCGAGCTTGCTACGAGATTCTGCAATTTTGTCTTAAAACTATCCTTGAGAAGTTGAGATTGTGACAGTTGATACTCGCAAAAGTCGATATTGGTAGACTCCGAAACTACTGGTCCGATCTGAATAATTCTTTCACCATTAGAATGCTACATTATCCGTGATGAACATAGGCTAAAAAAACGGCCAAGTGTGTGTCGGGAAGCTTCTAAGGCGGTACGAAGTTCGCCCCGGTCATATAGTCTTATACAGGGTGTAACAAAACACCCTAGTAATACTTAAGGGGGTGCTTCAGACCATCAAACTGAACAACTTTCACTATGGAGCCAACGTCGAGAAAAAATAAAAAAAATCAGCTGTCCCATACAAAACTTCGTACCGACTCGACTAAAATGTATGGGACAGCAGATTTTTTTTATTTTTTCTCGACGTTGGCTCCATAGTGAAAGTTGTTCAGTTTGATGGGCTGAAGCACCCCCTTAAGTATTACTAGGGTGTTTTGTTACACCCTGTAGTCGTGAGCATATAGGTATGCTAAAACTACGTTAAAATAAAAGCACGAAAGTATCAAACCTATCGAGTCGGTATGCACAACACCATAAATAATGTACTCGAGTCCCATTGTTTCAACCAATGA
Source organism: Agonopterix subpropinquella (assembly GCA_922987775.1). Classification (NCBI taxonomy): domain Eukaryota; kingdom Metazoa; phylum Arthropoda; class Insecta; order Lepidoptera; family Depressariidae; genus Agonopterix; species Agonopterix subpropinquella. The sequence goes on from OV277714.1 coordinate 3,435,723, forward strand.
AAACTTTAATATATCAACAGCTTCAATACATTATCCAAATACACATTTCGTCGCATAAACAATATTTGTGTCCGTTCACATGAAAAGCGACTTTATACGCATTTTTACCCTAAGACTAACATGTTTCTGGTTTTGCTAATCTCTTGCAGGGTGACCTGAAAATCGCCGTGAAAGACTACTGTCCATAAGGTCGATTTTCAAGTGTATTGTTAGGTTTTGCGTTATAATAATTTCCTCTCATTCATATTTGACGGCCATTAGCACAGTTTGTAGTGTCTGAAACGATCGTAGGTTCGAGTCCGATGAGGGGCAAATTTCTATGATGAATACAAGGTGTTACAAAAATAGAAATAAACATTATTTTAAGGGGGTGGTTGAGACCGTCAAACTGAACAACTTACACTATGGGGATCAACATCGAAATCGCAAAAAAAAAAATGTTGTCCCATACATTTAGTTCGAGTAAATCTGTACTTTAGTATGGAACATTGCAAACGCATCGCATCTTGGCGATTATGGCAAATCTCCCCATTTTGGGTGAGGCCTATGTCCAGCAGTGGACGTCTATCGGCTGATATGATGATGATGATGATGGAACAAAAGATTTTTTTTCGCGATTTCGATATTGGTCCCATAGTAAAAGTTGTTCACTTTGATGGTCCTAACTAACCACCCCCTAAAATGTTTATTTGTATTTTAAAACCCTATTAATACTTAAGGGGGTGCTTCAGACCATCAAACTAAACAACTTTCACTACGGAGACAAAGTCGAGAAAAAATAAAAAAAAATTGCCGTCCCATACATTTGAGTCGAGACGGTAATGCAGTTTTGTATGAAAGAGCTGATTTTTTTTTCGCGATTTCGATGTTGGCTCCATAGTGAAAGTTGTTCAGTTTGATGGTCTGAAGCAGCCCATTAAGTATTATTAGGGTGTTTTGTTACACCCTTGTACTATTACAATATATTTTTAGTAGGGATGCAACGATTCGGCCATTACGATTACGATTACGATATTAATCGTTATTTATTACGATAACCGATGCATTACGATTATTTAAACAAATTTAGCCGAGATTATCCTCAGAATGAGTTCTCATAGTGTTTCTTTGCATTACAATGAAAGGTAAATCATTAAAAAAAATGTTTTTAAATTCCAAAATTTTGTAACTTTTAACTACTAATTTGAGATCGAAGTCAAAGGTACATTTGGCCAGGATTCTGATTTGTTGATGGGTGGAGGCTAATTTGCTTTGAAAAACACAATATTGAACATGATTCTGAGGTATAATCTCGTTAATAAAGCGATATCTCGTCCGATTTACGTGGGAGATTAATCTTTTGAAATTAATGTGGATGAGATATCGCGAGAACGAAAATGTATGTAATACTTCAAACCGAAAATCAAATCAAAGACATCAGTAGAATTAAAAAAAAGAGAGTCAAGTCTGACTAAAAAAAAAGTCAGATTTTGCTCAAAATGAGCTAAAAATGGCAGCGAAAGACGCGAGTTTTCTAAAGTTGTTTTTCGGCTCTGGAATCTAGTATTCAGGTCTGGTATTTGTGAACAAATGCAATCTGATTGACGTTTTTAATTAATTTTAATAATCGTACGATTCTTACTACGGTGCATTGCATCGTTATTAATCGTGATTATTACGATTACAGATGCAAAACGATGCACCGCTTCGTAATCGTTGCATCCCTAATTTTGAGGTAAAAGGTACCTTGAAGCATGAAGAATAATGTGATAATTTAATTTCCAGGTCTGTTCGGAGAGCAGCGCCAGTGAATCGTCTCTTGAATCTTCCAGCGGCTACGGCAGTCAAGGCGCCTTCGCGGCCGAGGACCATGCTCATCATCAGCAGATACAGCATCCTGACGGTGAGCTCTATACACTTGTACATATGGATGAATATCGTTTGAAGTTTAAGAAATGTTGTTTTTTGACAGTACCTTTTTATCTTCTTTAATTGTGTTTGTAGACTTTTGTGTAATAAATAACGGTTCCAAAAATAACAGGTCACCAAGATACCTTAATATCTCGGAAAATAAGAATGATAGCTTATTCAAATAAAAAGAATTTCATAGACTATTTAATATTTGCTTAAATTAATTGATAACATTTTTAGTTTTCATTTGTTTGACTTAATTAAAATACATAAATACAAATCCTTCAATTCTAACTTAGAACAAAAATTTAAAATAACAATTTTTTGTCACAGATATAAAATTTCCCCATATTTTAGTGCATGTGAGTGATAAAATTACCACATTAATAATAAATGTTGAATATCTAAAATTTAATTTTCAAAATATAATTTGTTTAGGTTTTTGTCTTCTTTATTGGCATTACTTTATAGCAACCAGAAATTGTATTAATTTAAGTAGTAGTATTAAGAGCCTATGTCGAAAAATAATTTTAGCGAAACGGGCGTGTGATAGCTTATATTACTGCCAGATGCGAGAGAAAGAGATGGGGCGGCGCGCGCGCCTGGATCGAATCAAACGAAAAAACAAACTTTATTTAATTGTGATTGTACTATTTATGTAAGTTCAATTCTGCTCTAATCAAAACTTAGATAATAGCAATCTCTTTTTTTTTAAATCAAGTCTTATGTTTCTATTATTCACCGTTTAGCAGTTACAAGCGTTTATAGACAAAAACGGAGGCTACTTTGGCTTGTTTTTCTATCGAGAAAATTTGTCTTAATCGTGTTTTGGCTCTAATCAAAACTTCAATTATATGTTCAATTTACACATATCCGCAAATCATACTCCTACTGTTAGTACTTCATGATATATGGAGCTTTGAAGAATCCTATTTTATTCACATAGCCCCTTAAATTGTCTATAAAATACTTTTTATTTATAGTTTCCGAGATATTAAGGTTTATGTTTTTGGTGACCCGTGGTGACCCGTTTTCATTGTTGTTGAGTGTATTTCGTAATGAGGGCTACCATAAGTATCATACTTAGACAATTTAACTATGGACGAGTTACGGCGTGTAATTCTACTAACAAACTCTTCTGCTACTTTTTGCGGGGGACGAGGTAGCATGAAATACGCAACTTTGGATTTTATTCCATTACTTTAGATTCTAATATAAATTGTTAAAAATAGCCTCGTGTGAACTCCTAACGCGATTGCGCGACGCGCAATTATAGGCTGTCTCGTTTAGTGATAGTACTCATGTCTAAACATGGGATTACTTTTTGGTATGGGGCTATGGACAGGAGTCTATGGAATCGATATATTATTCTATTCATTGAGAACTACTTCGAGAACTAGATTGACCTTGCGATCCTAGTGAATCTTAAAATTTTTCTTTTTTGGGTTCCTCTCCATTACTTAAGGTTGGCAGTTTAAAATGGTAACCCTCATTACTTAGATGATAAAATAACAATTTGTTTTATATGTGTATCTGTTTGAAATAGATGCATGAATGTCAGTTTAGCTTTTGACTATTAGTTTTGTGTTTTAGACAAATCCTTTGTAAATATTCTTATGATACGATTGCGGTAAAGCCCAAACGGAGCTTATCGTTTTTTTATTTGTTCCTATTTCGAAAATCACATCAAAATATTCCCTAATAATTTTATCCAAGTTGTTCTTTTTTGTGTGTTTTTTATTTAACCCGCTTTGCATGCCCTAATTTGCGATACAGTCGAATCAGAAATCGTGACTCTACGGCGAGATAGCGACGCTTCAGTCGCGGCTGCTCGAGAAAGCTTCTCGATATCTCTCGGGAGTCTAGAAGAAGCCGTCAGATCTCTCGACGAGGCGTGCGAGACGCCAGCTTTCGCTACCATAGGCAAGAAACCGGCAGTTCCGAAACGACGACCAGTTTCTATGACAGGTTGGTTGATCCTGAATCGCGCTAACGGTATTCTCACCGGTGATGGTATATAAGGCTTGGTTGGGTGTTAGGGATTTGGAGTATTGGATCGATGCTCTGCGGCGATATAGTAGGCTATTGGTAATGTCCTAAAGCTGGTTTGAGAGATATTTTTTTATTATGTAAGGCAGTTAGGCTAGATAGTTAATAAGATTGTTAGTCTTTTCCAACTTTGGGATACTACTACTCTGCTACTAACAGATTTCTTGTAGTAAATGCTTATTCGGACATGGTCACCAAATTGAAACGTATTAAGAGGGCTATTACAAGCTCAGTGGCGCCCTCGTCACAATAAAAAAGATTTCTCAATAAAGAAAGCCTAAATTAAAAAAGTGCTCAACAGATAAACTACAAAAGCCTTCAAGCTATATTCATAGAATACTTTTATAGGTTTTTTAAAGGTCTAAACATCCAAATTTTGAAAAAAGAAATAAAACGGCCGCTTTTGTTTTTATTCGAAATGATGTAAAAGTGGAATGTTTAGAACCTATAAAAGTATTGTATAACAATGGCTTGAAGGCTTTTGTAGTTTATCTGTTGAGTACTTTTTTAATTTAGGCTTTCTTTGTTGAGAAATCTTTTTTATTGTGACGAGGGCGCCACTGAGCTTGTAATAATATAATAATAAACTTTATTTTCTTCCACAAACATTATTACAACTTAAATATAAGAATACAATTTCAAGGTCTTATATGTAATAGTGCGTGGAAGACGGGAGCCCATACTAGTAAGTCCTATACTTATGAGTCTCCTGGTCCCCACCACACGGTCCACTTGGATTCGTTACAACTGTTAAAGGTGGTTCTAACATTTTTATTAGCATGGAAGCTACTACCTAGTTGCTATTTACATTTATTATAGTTACATTTGAGCTTAAAAGTAACATAAATATGAAAAAAAATTGATATAAGTAGTGTTAAAGGTGCCTGGTGGAGGTTAGTGGTAATAGCCCTCTTAATATGAAACAAGTAAAACTAGTGAGGCTGAACAGATGGCGCTACTAACATATGAGAGGTATAGATAATGATGCAGTATTCAGCATAAACTCACGACTGTAATCGCTCTCAATGTAACCATAAACTTTGCGCAAGGTTTTCACCTAAAAATACACTTTATAAAAACCTTATCCGCTAGTCATCTCCGGCGACACCCACTATAATGGAGTCATAACAAAACTTAACCTTGCGGTAGAATAAATGTGTTTTAATTTGGTTTTATTATCTTTATATCAAGAAGTTACTTTCCAGTAGTGCACCCTAGAACACTTGTAACTTTATTAGGAACAGTTACTTTCCAGTGACGACCTGGAGTGCGATTTTTGAAACTCACACGTTGAACTCAGCAGTTGAAAATGTATGGAGATACGCATCTTTCTACTGCTGATTTGACTTTCAAAAATCGTACTCGAGGAGTACTCCTGGTTGGTTTAATGGTTACTGGACTGCCAAACCTGAGGTACAGAGTTCAAATTCCGGTTGCGTCACGAATGTTATATGTTTTTCACGAATGTCCTTGTTGTATGGTTTTAATAATAAAAGTCTAATATTTGAGATCATAATAATGTATGTGTCTGTGAGCGTTATTTATTTATTATTTACTTCGAAGTGCCCCACTTATAACTATATTAGGAACAGTTTCTTTCCAATAGTGCCCTATTAAAAACGGTAGTTTTCATCAGGTTTCACTAAAGTGAGACCTTTTATCTGTGTCATTCACCTACCTGTAAATTGGTAAATATATTAATTTGTTACTCAAATATTCCCCATGACTAAACACTAAATAATAATGTATAAGTAAGTATGTGTATGTATAAGTTGATTTCGCACTAATCAGGACACGTAATGAAACAATAAACCTAATAGCTTATTATTTAGTTAATTGTATTGTCTTTCAAATGAACTTCGGAATTATACCATATGATATGATTATACCCTATTGTATAATGTTTTAATATTAATACGGACGTTTTTGAAATTCCCACGGAGTTTCCTGTAGTATATTTGTAGATAAGGGGTATTTCTGCATTTAATATAATGCACTTCTTGTGTTATTCATTATTGCACATTTATTTTTTGTTGACTCCTCGAAATTTGTATGATTTTTTTCATGTTTACAAAACTCAACTTCATTTTCAGTATGGAAAGTACAACAAAAATTTTGCAACTTTTCTATTGGTTTCTTAGGCAACGTTGTTTAGTATCATGGTTACGGTAAGTGGTATCGTACATCATAATCATGAAAGGCCACTCAATATATGGTTAGAATGAGCCTTGATACATTCCAAGCTTCAAAAGGTAAGTAGTTGTAGCAAAGCTTCTAACTACTCCGAAATTATGTACCTTAAGAATAATGCTCACGACTATATTCCCTATGGTGGTGTAGTCAGAGATATTCTGAAAACCAAGTAGATACATCCACGTTTCACTAGTAAACTCTATGTTAATGTAAATAGGGTGTTAATTTGAATGCGACATACTCTGATAAGTTATAGGTATTATTTCAAGATAGACAGTCCAAGCTCCGAAAATTGCAACCAGTCAAGGCCGCTAAACCCTATCACTATGCACGCACACAGAGATATAAGATGTATGACGCCTCACGCACACCAACATAAGAAAGTTGGCCCGTTTGTTTTAACACGTTAGAAGCGTGAGGCTCTATCTAGATATATAATTAATCAAAGGCGTCACATTAAAGAGGTGGTTGAGACAAAACTGAGCGACTTTCGCTAGAGAGCAAATATCGAAATCGCGGAAAAAAAACAGCTGTTCAATACATTTGGAACAATGGCCTCGATTCGGACTGTGCCACGACTTAGCTTAACTAAATTTATTCCTGTCACTTTCGAAAATAAGATTAAGAAAAGAGACAGAAAACCATCAGCTGACTTTAGTGCTGTCAAAGTGACGTTACACGCCCAAAAATGCTTTAAATAAGATGGCGTACATTATGATGGCATCTTATTTTGGGCGTGTAACGTCACTTTGACAGCACTAAAGTCAGCCGTCGGTTTTCTGTCTCTTTTCTTAATCTTATTTTAGAAAGTGACAGGAATAAATTTAGTTAAGTTAAGTCGTGGCACAGTCCGAATCGGTACCAATTTTCATTTTCGCTATACCTATTGATGTTGGCTTCATAGTGAAAGTTGTTCGATTTGATTGTCTGAAGCACCCTGTTGAATATTTAATTTTGCACCCTGTAAATGTATTTTAGAACTTAGCAAGCAGCGGGTAGTTGTAACAATGTTTCTGACCACCCCGAAAGAGATTACGGTCGTGAGTTTATGTATGTATGTAATTTTAGAACCACTGCATGCTATATTACATGTTTTTGCATCCTAATTATAATAAAGATTGAACGTAATTATCTTTGCACGCTATAAATAGCTTGTTATCATAATTTAATTACCGTATTTTATAATTATAATGTTTATAAATGCTGCGGTTTAGAATACTGACCACAGGTGGCGGTAGTTGTAAAATTGAGTTACAATTTTTTTTTCGTCTCATTCATATTAGACGTGACCATAGATTAAGGTATTAAGAGTAAAAATACGGATGTTGAAAAATTTCACTTGAGATTAGGGTGTGGAAGGGGGTCGAGTCGAATCTCACGACATCGCACCAAACACACGCATCGCTCGTCGTCGCTCGTCGGGGATGGGGACGAAAAATCGCCAAAGTCGCCTCATATAATTAATGGACGCCCACAATGGTGGAATGGGCGCCAGCCTAATTCCAAACCCAAAATTAAATCAGTAAATTCCAACTATCCCACGTATGCGCAAGCAAGCAATACAAGCAAAACGTGCTTACTGGAGAGACGCTGATGATGCGATGGTGCCCAATATAAAATCAACTCCAGGAAATCCTCAATAATCACAATTATGTAGTAACTGCCCTTTTATGGCGTTTAATAGTAAACACTAATAAAATAAACAAACATGACGCAAGGTTGGGTTTTGCCTCTAACCGTGCTAAGCCCATGACAATGCATTTTAAGAATAATTAGTTTCCCATCTTTCAATTATGTTAGGTAATTCATGTCGCGTAAATCCCAGTGCTTGCGGCTTTTGAATAGGCATCCTAGGAATCCTTTGGGAACTTGATTTGTAATTTCAAGTCTTTAAAATAAGAGTATCACACACAGCGCGCCATGCCAGGCATAGTGGATAGGCTGGATAGTTCCTTTTTGAAGCACTGGGTCAGTAGACATGTATCCGGTGACTCAGGAGGGAACAAAATAAACAAATAGTAATTGTTCTCACGAATGTATTGACTAACATAGTTCTTAGATTGTTTGTGTATTACTAACCCTATTATGGACTCCGGTCTGAAATAAAGATTATTATTATTGTATGTCTTACGTTCCGTAATCACGGGCAATTAAGTCCCGGACCTTTGGAAGGCGTGCATGGGGCCGAAGCCAACATGTAGAGGCCCGTTCAAAAGACAAGTTAATCTAAATGTAAGGGATACACAAATGGCGGATACCATCTCCGAGCGTACAACATGATACCCACGGGGATGGTCCCCGCCATTTGTGTAAAGACTATTGGAGTACGGCGCTATGGCCGCGATGGAAAAATAAGGTCTTGGGCTATGGAGGTGAAAGTTGGATGGATGGATACTGGGCTATGGGAGGAGACTAACGGACGCCTGCCATGACAACTAGTCTCAAAATTGTAAATAGGGCAGGCGGTGACTCGCCAACTCGTCGAGTGGGCCCCATAAAACGGCCGCACGCACAAAGTGCGACAATGGGGCAACATCTCATTGAGCGGCTGAAGGTTGTCGAGAGGTGCGGCTCCGGTTTCACCATCGCGGGGTTTACCCCCGATTATTATTATAACCCTTCATTCATTGCCGGTTCCAAGACAGATTAGAGTCATCCCCGGGCTCGCTGGACTTCATTGTCAAGTGTTGTGAATGGTCGCCGCTGTTGATCCTGGCTTACAGGCGTTACAGCGGTGGGAATGTGTGCTGGGCCTATGCCATTCATCACCCTTCTTGATCACGTCACAAACGTCTAAATCCGACCTTGAACTAAGGTTCAGGACGTGGAACAGAATAGCTCTGGGCAGGACACGTAGCTAGGCGAAATGATAACAGGCGGAGGAAAGCATTTACAGAGTGGTGGCCGAGATTAGGCAATAAAGTTGGTCAGCCTGGTGGGTTGACGACATCTGGCAAAGCGCCGGTAAGACCTGGATGCGATTGCCGTAGGACCGAGAAGGATGGCCCAATGGGGAAGAGAATTATGCCCTGCAGTGGGTGTATACGGGATGATGATGATGACTTAGGTAGCTAAGGTTTCTAACTGTGTTAACGGCCAGATTGTTCAGTTGTTAGTAAACCTGCCGTTTGTGCGGAGAGGCGCGTGTTCTAATCCGGCAAGAGACAAATATTTATTAGACAAGAGAATAATTATTATAATATAAGGTCTAAAAATTAGCTGAAACTATTTTAAGAGGGCTATCGGAGTCCAGTGATGAGGGCTCATCACATTAACAAAGATTTCTCAATAAAGAAAGCCTAAATTATAAAAGTGCTCAATTGACAAACTACAAAAGCCTTGAAGCCATTGTTATACAATACTTTTATAGGTTCTAAACATTCCACTTTGAGACAGTTTTTGAATAAAAACAAAAGCGGCCGTTTTTTTTCTTTTTTCAAAATGTGTATGTTTCGACCTTTAAAAAAACCTATAAAAGTATTATATGAAAATAGCTTGAAGGCTTTTGTAGTTTGTCAATAGAGCACTTTTTTAATGTAGGCTTTCTTTATTGAGAAATCTTTATTAATGTGATGAGGGCGCCACTGGACTCCGATAGCCCTCTTAAGGGAATGATCAGACCATCAAATTGAACAACTTTCTCTATGGGACCAATACCGAAATCGCATAAAAAAATCAGCTGTCCCATACAAAACTGCTAACATAACTCGACTCAAATGTATGGGACAGCAGATTTTTTTTTGCGGTTTCGGTATTGGTCCTATAGAGAAAGTTGTTCAATTTTATGGTCTGATCGTCCCCTTAAAATAGTTTCAGCTAATTTTGTTAGACCTCATATAATGTTAGTATTCGAACAAGGAAGTATAGATTTATTTACACAAAATAATAAAGTTAGTGTCCGTAACTCCGTACCAAGAAGCTTAAAAAACTATACTAACAAAAATGTCGTAGGTCCGTACCTACTGTAGTATCATACTTTATAATCATCTCAGCCGATAGAAGTATACTGCTGGGCATGGGTTTACCCAAGGATCGCCACAACGACCGTTCCTATGCTGCCCTCATCCAACGGGTTCCCGCCGCCTTCACCTGCCTTGCTAGTACGCCAACCCGCGATAGCCGTGATACGGCTATATCACATCTTTTACCTCGCTCGTTTGCGCGCGAACAAACGAGATAAAAGACGTAATATAGCCCTATCACGGATATCGCAGGTTGGCTTACTAGCTAGGCAGGTCGTCCATCCACCGACGCTGCTCTCTTTCTTATACTGTGACTAAATCATGGATATTTGTATCTGTATAATAATATGTAATTAAGAATTCTACTCCAATACAAGTCCGGGCTATATTCTGGTAATTTAAACGGGACTAGGTATGTGTGTGACAACGTCCAAAGATTTTGTATATCCACACACTCTAACTATACGCACTACACGTTACGTAAACACAACTTTTATTGTTTTAGCATATTTGATACATTTTTTTTTTTTCCTTTTAGTTTCTCCATTTATTTTCTTATTACCGCTTGGTCGCTAGACTTTGTGATGAATTAATTAACCTTATTAATAAATATACCCACCTGTTAATAACGTTACCTGTGTATATTTTTTTTATAAACGGCGGCTATACGAGGGTCTGGACTGACTACCTAAGGCACAGGTTGTCCTAGTTTAGGGTCAGTTCTATCCTCAACTCCAATAGGCTACTTGACAACTAGTCAATTCAGCTACTCTTTATCGGACGTCAAAACGTGCGCTTTGTATGAACATATGTACTACTTAAATATAGAATTGTGACGTCATCAACATTTCATTACTTTTTAATGTTTATCTTGTTATTAAAAATAGTATTCAAGCTTAAAACTCACTGAAAATTTGAGTTTAGCGTTATTTTCTAACCTTTTTTTTAATGAGAAGATAAAAATAAAATATATTGTATGTAGTCAAGTACCCAATAGGCTACTTGACAACTAGTCAAATCAGCTACTCTTTATCGGACGTCAAAACGTGCGCTTTGTATGAACATTTGTACTAAATAATGAGTTGTGACGTCATTATAATTTCATTACTTTTAAATTTTTATCTTGGTATTAAAAATAGTATTAAAGCTAAAAACTCAACGAAAATGGGAGTTGTAACGTTATTTTCTAACCCTTTTTTTACTGAGAAGATAAAAATAAAATATATTGTATGTAGTCAAATACCCAATTGTCAAAATAGTACATAAGACACTTCGCTCATCGGCAGAAACAATAACACAACTGCAAAATCCCAAATTTACAGGTAACGCCTTTAAAATGGGGTCAAATGTTTACCTATCGAACATAAAAAAAAAAAAAAAAAAAAATGTTAAATAACATCCACAGGAAACGCGTTTAAAGTTTTAAATGACGTTCAATCCAATAATATGGTTTTAAATCAAAATGTATGACAGTTTATTTAAAATTTACGTAATGCTACCAACCTTTAAAAACATTCTGATGTTGTCACCTAATTTTTTTTATTTTTTGCTGTTATGTCATTGTTTCTGCGGTTGAGCGACTTGATGATATACCTACTGTAATGTTTGTTACCTTTGTTTTCGACCAGTAAACTTTATTCTTATTCTTCTTAAAGATTTGTATAATAGTAAATGTTTTGCAGCGACCGTGTGGTCACGGCGTGGGTCTTCGAGCTCGCTGGGCAAGCCGCCGCCTCCTGTTCGACGGTCTTCTTCGATATCGCGACCACAACGCCCGGCTTATGGACAGGTATGTAGACAATTAGTTGGTCAGTCAGTAGTCAGTAGTATAAGTAGTCAGTTGGTAGTGAACCTGCCTCTTGTGCCGAGGGTCGCGGATCCGAATCCCATAAGGGACTAAGACCCCAGTCATGGATGTTTGTATCTACAGGGTGTAACAAAACACCCTAGTAATACTTAAGGGGGTGCTTCAGACCATCAAACTGAACAACTTTCACTATGGAGCCAACATCGAAATCGCGAAAAAAAATCCGCTCTTTCATACAAAACTGCACTACCTACCGTCTCGACTCAAATGTATGGGACGGCAGAATTTTTTTTCTCGGCGTTGTCTCCGTAGTGAACGTTGTTCAGATTGATGGTCTGAAGCACCACCTTAAGTATTACTAGGGTGTTTTGTTACACCCTGTATAGGGTGCTAGGGTAAACAGTTGCACTACTTTAAGGGGTGATTGTACCCATTATACTGAACAAATTTTCTAAAGAAACATATAGGAAATTCGCAAATTTTTTTTTCGACTTCTCATTTTCATAAAATTTTTTTTTTACGAATTTCCTATAGGTTTCTTAGGGGGGGCTACTATCTCGGTGGTAGTAGTCGTTACATAAAAACCACGTCAGAGGCTGTAAGGCGGTCTGAATAAACTCTGACACAAGGGCTCTGAAGAAGATAAGTGTTTACCCTAACACCCTGTAATGTAAGATAATAATTAGATTACTACTCTGTGATACAAGCACAGAGATTAGTTTCTAGATTGTTTTTGAAACTTTCACTGACTTCAATTGGTTAGTATTGAAAATATAACCAGGCATCGTTTGTATTGAGCGCGCTCCGAATTATATCCATTTAATATAGAAAGATCGGAATCCTTGAACGCAAAAATCAGAAGGAAATTGCGACCTATTTTACAAAAGGGCAATTAAATTGCCCTTTTAAAGGCAATATGACGAAACAGTGACTTATTTAATTAACATTCGATATCCCTCTTTCCTCCGCTCACGCTGTGAAAGCGTGCTGTGTTATTCAACGTGGTTTGCTAATTGGCCACGCATTTTGTGACGTCAATGTGCTGTGTTGCTTGCTAAGGGAATGTCCTTGGAAGCCGTGACTACAGCATGCACAAATAAGTCATGAAGCAAATTTAAGAACTAGTTGCACACTTTCATGGTCAAGTTTAAGCATTTTTTTGTTATTTTGACATGTTTATTGTTAGCGAGATTGAACAATACTTTAAGGCGGTTGCAGAGGGGTCAATTTTATACAAAACTTCGACGCACAATACGCGTAGAAAAATAGTTTAGAAAATCTAGTTGTCGCGTATCAAATAACATTTGCAATTTATAATATAATTGCAAAGATATAAAGCTTTGAAAATTTTGTATAAAATACGTTTGACGCACAATACGCGTAGACGGAATTAATAAAAATAATATTTTATATATGGAAAAATAGGTTATAAAATCTAGATGTCGCGTATCAAATAACATTTGCAATTTATAATATAATTACGAAGATATAAAGCTTTGAAAATTTTGTATGAAAAATTTCAAAGCTTTATATCTTCGTAATCTAAACTATTATAAAACTGTAACAGAAATGTGTCTGTACATTGAAGATATTTACAAAAAAAAATTACGACATGGTTTTTACCTGTCCCTGATTCCAAATCACCAATTTTTGGATTTTTTGTCTGTCTGTTTGTTTGTTTGTTTGTATGTTTGTTTGTTTGTTTGTTTGGGTGTTTGTTTGTTCGAGTATCACGCAAAAACTACTGAACCGATTTTGATGAAACTTTTTTTGTTTGATAGCTTATCATCTGACTTAAAATCTGGTATATAATTTATGCGGACGAAGTCGCGGGTAAAAGCTCGTTATATTATAAATGGAATGGAGCAACATCGAAATCGCGAGAAACAAATCAGCTGTCTTAATATGGAAGGGCTGATTTTTTTTGCGATTTCGATGTTGGCGCCCTAGAGAAAGTTGTTCAGTGTGACGGTCTGATCATCATCCCTTTGAAAAAGTGTCAGCATATTAAGAAAGGCCCTATATATACAGGCTGATAATGATGTGTAATAATATGTGGTTTGTTCGAACAGGGCAACCCGCTAAGTCCGCAAGTCCCGACCACAGACGCGGACAACCTGCCCCCGCCGCCCGCGTTCCTTCTTCAACCCGACGGCGAGGCTAATACGGGTGCGTATTTATTACTATTGCTTCTAGTGATTCTTACGAGACGACTAAGGGATAAGGTTTCTTATTCAGTGTTTGTCTCTGTAGTGAAAGTTATTCATTTTGATGGTCTAAAGTTTTAAACTACCCCTTTAAATATTATATGTTTTGTTACACCATATGGACTATAATTAATATAGGATATAGATACATTTAGTGGACTGCCTATGGCAGCCGAATATAAAAATAATGTGTATGTATTTCATATTTCCCGATTTCTCTATCTACTAATATAAGTCGTGGTAGTCCAGTGGCGTGCTACCTTGCCTGCCGTGCAGGAGGCGATGGTTCGATCCCCGTTCAGGCTGACTCGTACCAATGAGATTTTCGGAATTTATGTACGATTAGTAACACCACTGGCTTTTCGGTGAAGGAAAACATCGTGAGGAAACATGCGTGCTAATCATAATATCTAAATGCTTCAATTTCGAGGCATGTATTATACCCACTGCCATTATAAGTTGTCACGGGTTCACTTCCCGTCACACTGGACTGAGTTTCGGTACTAGTGAAACGTGGATGTTCTGAGGTTTCAGAATATCTCTGACTACCCCCTCGGGGAATATAGTTGGGAGCATAAGCATGCTCAAAATAAAAAAAATCCATAAAATACCAGTCATTCTCTCTCCAATACCATTACCACAACAAAAGTAACTCTTCCACTTCCCACAGGGCACGCTACAGTCGCCGAAACCGTCAAGCAGCTAACAGAGTTAAAACACATGCCTGCATCACCCGGCATCGTCCGCCGATCCCTCCAGCAACTCCAACAGACAAACATAAACGCCAATCAGTCAAGTCCTACGCAGCCTGCACTGAGCACCTTCCAACAGGCGAAGAGCAATTTCTCTTCGAACACCAGTTTGAATAGCACAGGCAATTTGAACCCTATTTATGGGCAGACAGGGCACAGGATCATGGCATATGTTGAGAACAATATGTATGTTAGAAAGAATAGCTTGAACAGCTCGAATTCCGATTTGTTTAGGGAAGCTAATTCTGGTAAGTGTTTTAACATAACATAAATATTATTTTCACTTCACAAGCTCGGTAAGATTCTGTTTGTCATTCGAAATCTGAGTGCAAAAGTGAATTTTATCCGCTAGCGTGGATAGAGTTTTTAAAATTCGAATCTTTCTATTCAATAAAGAAAAACAGCCTGGACAAGTTTTTTTTTTTCATGCTATTTCCGTGCTGGCCAGTGCGATTATTCTAAAAATGAGGTTGGCGCATTCAAATTTTCCTCGCTGTAGTGAGGTGAAAAGTTGCGTGTTTCGCTCGGCAGCAAAGTTGTTCTGCGTCTCGTACCTTTGAAACCCTCGCGACGCTCAGGATTCTATATTTGAACCACTCGCTTCGCTCGTGGTTCAATCCTAGAATCCTTCGCTTGCTCAGGTTTCAATACAAGTACTCGCGCCAAAAAGCAACTTTGCAGCCTTGCATAACAAATAACTATTATTCTTTGATTTTTTTTTCCTTTTCTTTCTTTGTTGTTTTGTTTGTTGGTTTATAGCACAGAACATTATAAGAGGGGTTAGAAATGAAAAGTAGGCGTGGAAGATAGATAAGTATGTAGTTGTAGCAGAGCGTGAGCTGGGAAGACAAGTGGAGACAGTCGTCTCTGAAGCAAAAGCGCTACTTTGCATTTCTAACCCCTCTTATAATGTTCTGTGGTTTATAGAATGGTGTGGTGAGCGGTTGTAACCACCAAGAAAATCAATTCGCTATTTCAAGTAAATTGTGGTTTTACCATAGAGGAAGGAAGTATAGAGATAGTGCGACAAACAAAATTCATGCGCTATGTGCACGCCCAAAATATGTTGCCATCATAATGTACGCCATCTTATTTAAGGCGTTTTTGGGCGTGTAACGTCACTTTGACAGCACTAAAGTCAGTTGTTGGTTTTCTGTCATTTTAGAAAGTGACAGGAATAAATTTAGTTAGTTAAGTCGTGGCACAGTTCGAATCGACACCAATGTCGATTACACGACATTGAGTTATAATTTAGAAATATTAATTTTATAATAATTTTCGAAAAACAATCATTACTCATTGTGTTGTTGACCGTAGTTATTAGAAATGCGAATCTAAACTATGGACTTTCCTATAAAGTTAATTAGTGATGAAATGTGTAATATTTGTTTCGTAATTAACAACATTGTGTAACATTTATATTTAGATTAAAATAGTGAAGTAACACAATTTTGCTGTCGTTTTTAACACTAACAATGGTGTCTTTCAAATGTCCGCACCTAATAAGGAAGTCTTTCTTAATATGCAGACGGTTTTCTAAGGGGATGATCAGACCATCGAACTGAACAACTTTCTCAGTGGGACCAACATCGAAATGAAAAAGACTTAGACTAATTATATCGGGACGCGTAACCACGTGTCATTCTACTAACTTTCTGCCACTTTTTGCGGGGGGCGAGGTAACATGTTATCCGCAACTTTGGATTTTATTCCCTATGACTTTAGATTCTAATTTTGAATGTTCAAAATCATGAAAAGTTGTCTCGTGTAAACCCCAAACGTTCTAAGTTCAAAATTATTGTTTCGCAATTATAGGCTGTCTCGTTTAGTGATAAGGTATAAAATTGGGTGTAAATGCGCAAGATTAATTGATCTAATACCGTGGCAGAGGGGAAATGCTACCGCAAGGCCGGTCCGGATATAATTAGTCTAAGGAAAAAGAAAACGGCTGTGTGAACATTTGAGTCTAGTAGGTTTACAGTTTTGTATGTAACAGCTGATTTTTTCGCATTCTCGATGATATTTCTACAGAGAAAGTTGTTCGGTTTGATGGTCTGTTACTCCCATAAAAAAACCGTCAGATTAAGATAGACTCTGTACAAAGTCCCTCTGCAGGGCACAGACCTTTACTCAAGGACGTACGTTAGTCCACCACGCGTGCCCAATGCGGATTGGTAGACTTCACATACACACTTTTCACTCACGAGAAACTTCAACAAAATAGGTTCAGTAGTTTTTGCGTGATGCTCGAACAAACAGACAGACAAAAATTTTAAAAAGGTTCATTTGGAGTCAGGGATATCTAAAAACCATATCGTATAATCCGGCCACAGAATTTTTACTAGATTATTAAAAATGGAATGTTTAGAACCTTTGAAAGTATTCTATAAAAATAGTTTTTAGGTATTTTGTAGTAAGATGGAGTACAAAGCACTTTTCAATTTTGGTTTTTCATTATTGAGAAATCTTTAATATTGTGCTTAGGGTGCCACTGACTTCTAAAAAGGACTCTTAAAGCAATTTTGCAACAAAGCCTATATTCATAAAGGTAATTTTCTCGTTTCATTCGCAGGTGGTATATACGACAAGGGTTCTCCCCACGGTTCGAGTCCATCGACCCCCAGCTATGGGGAAAACAATTCTTTCTCCAGCTTCGGACCGAGGATGAATGACTCGCATTACGGACAAACTGGTGAGTTATTATAATGTAGATGTAGTATCTTGGCAGATCGATTCATATAAATACTAGCGTTAACCCGCGACTTTGTCCGCACAAATTATATATCAAATTTTAAGTCAGATCATAAATTATCAAACAAAAAAAGTTTCATCAAAATCGGTTCAGTAGTTTTTGCGTGATGCTCGTTCAAACACACAAAGCAAAAAAATTCTTTTTTTTAATTTACAGTTTTATAATAGTTTAGATTAGATGATTAATGGAGCCTCGCACACCTTCATGAAGAGTCAAACTATGTCTAAAAAGGCTTGTTTGGCGGTTTACTAGGATGTGTTGGCACCAACTTTAATGTATGGCAGTGAGAGTTGGGTATGGCCACCTACGAATAAGAATGTATAGAAAATCAAGCTCAAAAAATGACACCAAAAAAGTACACAGTGCAGTACTATCGCCCTCTGGTTACCTCGCACTGGTTACTCGTTACATAAGAAGAAGACATAAGGTTCAAGTTCTTTGGTTTCAAAATACAAAATAATCTTGTCAAATTAAATTTTTTGTATGCAGTGTCCGGGCTGTGGTATGGCAGAAGAAGCATGAATCTAGAATAAATGGTGTTGAAATGCGCTCCCTGCGTAGTATGTGTGGTGTGACTTTGAAGGACCGGATACGGTATAGTGTGATTAGAGGAAGATGTGGTTTGAAAGAAGATGTAGTGACAAGGATTGAAAAAGGCATGTTGAGGTGGTTTGGCCATGTGGAGGGTCGCCCTAGACGAACATACGCTGACCAAATCGGATGCGTACTGAAGAAGGGCCAAATAAAATGTACCCGGAACCGACGAGCTTGTATGAAGAAACTTATGGATGTTGAGGAGACGAGAGATGTGTGTCAGAATTGTAGCATGTGGCGATCTGTTGTCTCTGCCTACCCAGTAATGGGACATCTTCTTCTTATCGTGTGGGCAGAGCCCTGGTGTCAGAGTTTTTCAGACCGCCTTACGGCCTCTGACGTGGTTTTTGTGTAACGACTACTACCACCAGAGATAGTAGCTGGGACCAACGGCTTAACGTGCCATCCGAAGCACGGAATCATTTTTCTTTTCGGACAATCAGGTGATTCAGCCTGCAATGTCCTAACCAACTGGGGAAAAACGCACAAAGTGACATATCACTAGGTGTCCCCCGTGGGAATCGAACCCACGACCTCCGTATCGAGAGCCAATGCTCTTAACCACTAGACCACGGAGGCAGTCAATGGGACATAGGCGTGAGCATATGTATGTATGTATGTTTTGTATGGAACAGTACATTTTTTTCCCGATTTCGATGTTTGTCCATTTGAGATTGTTCAGGTTGATGGTCTTATCATCCCCTTGAAAACCCGTCAGCATAGCAAGAATATAACATGCGAGCTTTTACCCGCGACTTCGTCCGCATAAATTATATACCAGATTTTAAGTCAGATGATAAGCTATCAAACAAAAAAAGTTTCATCAAAATCGGTTCAGTAGTTTTTGCGTGATACTCGAACAAACAAACAAACAAACAAACAAACAGACAGACAAAAAATCCAAAAAACTGGTGATTTGGAATCAGCGACCTCTAAACTATCGTAATATTTTTTTTGTAAATATCTTCAATGTACAGACACACTTCTGTTACAGTTTTATAATAGTTTAGATGGAATATATTTATTGCCAATTTAGCATATCATATGCTCACGACTATATTCCCCGAGGGGGTAGTCAGAGATATTCTGAAACCTCAGAACATCCACGTTTCACTAGTAGTACCGAAACTCTGCCCAGAGTGTGACGGGGAGTGAGCCCGTCGCCACTTGTAATGGATAGTGGGTACAACAATACATGCCTCGAAATTGAAGCATACAGGTTTACTCACGATGTTTTCCTTCACCGAAAAGCCAGTGGTGTTACAAAACGTACATAAATTCCGAAAAACTCATTGGTACGAGTCGGCCTGGACGCCAATTTATATTATTACAAAACTGCTTTTACGAGTTAGCTACAATCTATAAGTTAAATAAATCGATTACCAATTTCATAACGAAAATAAGCCAAACTCAGGTAAATTAAAATTAGAGAATAGGGTCTTGTCAAAGAGAGTAATTTTTTTTTTCACCCTTTGGATTGACATGATACCTACATGTTGTTTTGACACTATTATAATATACCGCTCCCTTCATTGGCGTACATACGATCACAATTTTCGTACGACGTATTGAAAGTAAAACATCAAAAACCACAAACGAATACCTATTTCATTATAATCGTATGAAATTTTATATTCACAGCGTGTTATTTAACAATAGTTATAATTAATACGGTATAAATATTTGTTAAATTGTGGTTTGTTAAAATAATTATCGCATAAACGTTAAAATATAGGTAGGAACAACGTTTGGATTTTATATTCACAGTCGGATTTCCCATGTTTTTGTAATCTGTTTTTTTAAGTTTAAACAATACAATGAAGAAATCAGACGGAACACATTAAATAACAACTTAATTACAAAACAATAAAAAACTGTTTTTCTATGTAATTCTAGATTTGGAATAAATTGTTTATTGTGCTTGCTCAAATATGGAAGCCGTGGTGGTCCAGTGGCGAGTAACCTTGCCTGCCGTGCAGGAGGCGATGGTTCGATCCCCGTCCAGGCCGACTCGTACCAATGACTTTTTCGGAATTCATGTACGATTTGTAACACCACTGGCTTTTCGGTGAAGGAAAACATCGTGAGGAAACCTGCATGCTTCAATTTCGAGGCATGTATCGTACCCACTGTCCATTACAAGTGGCGACGGGCTCACTCCCCGTCACACTGGACAGAGTTTCGGTACTACTAGTGAAACGTGGATGTTCTGAAGTTTCAGAATATCTCTGACTACCCCCTCGGGGAATATAGTCGTGAGCATATGCTATGCTATGCTAAAAGTCATTTTGGGTCCTCATTTTACCTAACAAAATAAAAAAAAATTAATTAAAATAAAAAAGAAAATTCATAAGAGCGACATCTAGAATTTCGTATTACTTATTATTGTTTGACTAGCTGGTACCCGTGAGTTTGTTTACGTTGACTTTAAAAAAGTGTCATAATAGTGTATAGGGAGTCAGTTGCCTTAAGGTAGACCAGTTGCTGTCAAGCTGGCCTAATTTGACAGTCAGTCAGATGTGCCCTCTTGTGGGGCAAAACAAGCAATTCGAACTATTTGCCAAACTTGCTGACTATTGAGTCTCAGACATACAGACATCTCTGTTCTGGGTTGTCGTTTCGTCTTTTTTTAGGGTTCCTAACCCAAAGGGTGAAAACGGGACCCTATTACTAAACCTACGTTGTCCGTCCCTCCGTCCGTCTGTCCTACCTATTTAGGGCTGTAACTTTTGAACCGTAATAGCTAGATAGTTGAAACTTTCTCAGATTATGCGTTATTACGGCGGATTTGTTAACAAATAATAAAAATGTCAAAAAGCTAAAAATTAAGGAGGGTTCTCAACAAGAAACTAGTTTTTATCAACGTTTTTTCTTCACGCTCTATCGTAAAAACGGTAATACATACAAGCGTCAAACTTAGTGCGATTATAGAGCAAACTCTACAGAATAACAACAAATACTAAAAACCGGCCAAGTGTGAGTCGGTCTTGCGCTAAAGGTCCCGGACAAAAAATGTTTTATTTTTTAAGTTAATAATTTTGTGTTCTGTGGTGGTGTGGTACGGAACCCTCGGTGCGCGAGTAGCCCGACTCGCACTTGACCGGTTTTATTCAAGTTTCACCACTTGTAAGGCAGTCTGTACTCCAGGCATAGACAATATCTATTTCCAGGTCTCCATCAATAGTTTGCAGGTCTCTATCTATGATATTTTAAGAATATAAAATTTTCGCAGGCTACAAACTACAACAAGAGAAGAAATACGGGCACAACACAATATATGCGCAGCCGTCTCAGATCATAGCGGGCTTCAACAACATGACTATGTCGCGACACGACATGAGTCCGCTAGCTCTTCGCAAGAACATCGCGGCGCGTTCCCATAGTGCAGACAGACACGCTGAACGTAAGTATAGCCGTAGAATATATAATAGAGATACTACATACAGAATGGCCACTTCCATGGCCCATGCATATAGTCCTTATGACATGGCCATGTCATAAGATAAGACATGGCCATGTCTGAAGAATTATGTCTTATCTTACGACATGGCCAGGCCTGTAGAAATAACTAACA
The DNA here is from genome assembly GCA_922987775.1 of Agonopterix subpropinquella. Classification (NCBI taxonomy): domain Eukaryota; kingdom Metazoa; phylum Arthropoda; class Insecta; order Lepidoptera; family Depressariidae; genus Agonopterix; species Agonopterix subpropinquella. Next base: position 3,457,503 of record OV277714.1, read on the forward strand.
TCTAACTATATCACTTCAGGCGTAGTCATGTCAGTCTTAAGGTGTGACTTATTTCTTCATGCATAATCATGTCGTAAAATTAAGCTCAACTCTTCAGCATGTCTCTTCAAACATGCGCTGTGATTTTACGATTTCTTTTTATTTTTTTTATTTTTGTCGTTGTCTGTCGTATATAAGACATGGCCATGTCATAAGATAAGACATGACCATGTCACAAGATAAGACATCACTTCAGGCGTAGTAGGCCATGTCTAAAGAGTACGCAAAATGGTATAAGCTCATCTCATTCCTGTATGAGCAATTGTACTTTAGATAGACGTATGCACTTCATGTTTGTTTCTTGATGATAATGCGTTTGTTTACAGAAAGCGGTTTGATAGCCAGCCTAAGTGCCAAGTTAGCGCCTCAGCTATCACCCAGGACGACGCGACGGGCTATTTCCACAATCACCACCGCCGATCCACCCTCTAAGGGAAAAGGTAACATTCGGATATGGGCACGGATACGGATAGCATCCATGTGTCGGTGGGGAGAGGAGAGAATCTGCACGCACAATGCATTATGCACATTATATAGGGTCCTTCTTAATAAGCTGACATTTTTTTAAAGGGATGATCAGAACATCAAACTGAACAACTTTTTCTATGGGATACATACATACATAGCCACATGCTAAGATTCTATCACACATCTCTCGCCTCTTTAGCATCCTTAAGTCTCTTCATACATGCTCGTCGATTCCGGGTACATTTTATTTGGCACTTCTTCAGTGTGCATCCGATTTGGTCAGCGTACGTGCGCCTAGGGTGACCCCTTTCAACCATTCCATTCACACTTGCCTTGTAAATTTCATACGTCAACCTACTTTCGCTCATTCTTTCAAATCAGCTAAACATCAGCTGTTCCATAGAAAACTAAACCGACTCGAGCCAAATGTATGGGACAGCTGATTTTTATTTCGCGATTTTGATGTTGGTCCCAAAGAGAAAATAATTGTTCTGTTGACGGTCTGATCATCCCCTTAAAAAGTGTCATCATATTAAAAAGGATCCTGTATAGTTCATATTCGCAAAAAGTCACGACGTTTTCGCAAAAAATTTAGATTTATCAATCAATAGATTTGATTAGATTAGATTCATTTATTTCATACTATAACATGTCACATTCATACATAAATATTTTACATAAAATGTCCATTCATAACATGATCGTCAAATTGAATAATAAAAATAAAAATAAAATTAGTAATGTCAAAATAAAAAATAATGATAATAAAACAATATAACATTGAAGTTAAATATCTAAACTATTATAAAACTGTCACAGAAGTGTGTCTTACATTGAAGATATTTACAAAAAAAAGATTGCGATATGGTTTTTAGGCTTCCCTGATTCCAAATCACAAATTTCTGGACTTTTTGTCTGTCTGTTTGTTTGTTTGTTTGTTCGTTTGTTTGGGTGTTTGTTTGTTCGAGTATCACGCAAAAACTACTGAACCGATTTTGATGAAACTTTTTTCGTTTGATAGCTTATCATCTGACTTAAAATCTGGTATATAATTTATGCGGACGAAGTCGCGAGTAAAAGCTCGTAGTCTATAAAAATGTCAACAACATCATCGAACAAAAAACAATATATAATATTTATTGCTTTATCATGTGGTTTACAAAGATGTTCTTAAAAGTATGTTACAAGTTCCTGACATGCACCCTGGGAGAGCACAGCAAATAACAATAAGAATTTAACAAACAAGAGAATACTTTTTTTAATTTTAACATGCCTACAAAAAATCGTATTAATATTAAAGAATATTTAATATTTTATTTATACCATCTAGATTAATTATAATTTAAACAATATATAAACATTTATTTCTAAAAATATGCATTATAGATAGTAAAATAGATTATCAATTATTAGACTCCTGGAGAAACTGTTGCAGCGAGTAATAGCTTTTATTAATTAGTAGAGGGGTCCCGTTTGCAAATAGTCAACCTAATTTCTTTTTTCAACCTTCAATATTGGAGTTTCAAGTTAGATCTTTTCCCGAAACTGAACTTTTGTGCATTTAGAATCAGACTTATATCATGATTGGGATAATTCGCAAATATTCCTGATTGGTATATTGGTATGCTATGCATGTATGTGCATAATCATTCGAATAGTCAACAAATTACCTATATTTGTTCTGTTAGTTAAGAAAGGACACAAAAATAAGGATAATTTCTTTTTAATATTGTCATGTCTCTTAATTAATATTTTCATATTGACGTCGCGAGTGTTGATGTGATTCGTATATTCATCGAATGACGTTTAGCATAGTGTAATTCATAATATAACTAGTCGTAATAACTTTACTCATTTTATGTAATTAGGTTGTTACCTAATTTTACCACAGTTTTCCATCATTTTGGATGTACCTACGACGGTTTGTATAAGTAGGTAAATTTTTTTTTTAATATTGTATTAATTAAATGACTAAATAAGTTATTTTGATTAGGTATACAGATGACATGTTGCTACGCGTCATCTGATGTTTCATATTCATTTTCGAATTTGAATAATCAAAATCGGTTTTCGGTTTTAGTTAGTAGAACTATATTAACTAACACGAAACCCGAATATAAAATCATTGGAATAGGCAACTGATTGTTGCCTATTAACTAATTAGTTAATAGAACTAAAACCAGCCTGAGTAACATGACAGAGGTGAGAGCGACACAGGTCACTTCTAAACGCCAAATTTGAGTGAGATACTATCATATGGAGATAACAGACAATTTGACGTTTAGAAGTGACCTGTGTCGCTTTCACCTCTCTCATGCTACGCAGGCTGGTCACATTAACTCTGAAATGCGATGCCCCTCGTGCCTTTTGCCCCTAGACTTTTTGTTTTAGACCCTGTGTGTTAAAATCGGCAGGTGTACCGGCTGCGGTCCAGCCGGCTTTTCTCGACAAGCTTTCAGCGACGATACAACAACAACGGCGGCAACTAGACTCGCCCAGGGCCAGCTCTGTGCGAGATATTATCAACTCACATGCACAGGTAAACGAATCTATCGAATGCCGTGTTCACACGAGGGCAGGGCAGTGAGGGCAGTACTGCCCTGCCCTCGTGTGAACAGCCGCGCCGAGGCAGGGCAGTACTGCCATGGCAGTAAACAGCGCAGGGCAGTGAATAGACAGCCGGTCTATTTTTTGAGGGCAGTTCGCTTCCCCCTCCACCTATTTCGTTCTACTGCCTCGTATGAACGCGAGGGCAGGGCAGTGCAACATGATATTTTACAATTATTGGTCATTCTGGTTAGTTTTTTTATTACAAATGCATCCCTTCGAATTGAGAATGCGTTACAGCTTAACATAAAACTGATAAAGGTTTAAAAGGAAAATTATATTTTATAAAAAAGTGAAATTATTGAATATAAAAATAAACTCTTGTAGGACTCTCAGATATAAAGGAAAACTAAATAGAAATACCTAATATATTACTACGAAAGTTATCAAAAGAAAACGAAACTCAAATTATAATATTAGCTCGTGGACTGTCCAGCCCCGTCTAGCTGCCCTCGTGTGAACGCACACAAACAAAAAAAAATTACGACATATTTTTTACCTGTCCCTGATTCCAAATCTCCAATTTTTGGATTTTTTGTCTGTCTGTTTGTTTGTGTGTTAGTTTGTTCGAACATCACGCAAAAACTACTGAACCGATTTTGATTAATTTTTTTTTTGTTTGATAGCTTATGATCTGACTTAAAATCTGGTATATAATTTATGCGGACGAATTCGCGGGTTAACGCTATACAATACAAACATGTAGTTTGGGATCAAAAACGTCAATATTTCCAGACACTGGAAACTTAGACACTGGATTCTGGAAAGATAGCCGTTTTTGATACCAATCGACTCAAATATCTTTATTACCTACCAAAAAGAGGAAGTCAGTACACATCATACAAAGGATTCAGCAAACCAGAATCTCGGTTTTTTTTATGGATTAATTATTATTGATGCTTCTAGCGGATACCTATCATGGTATGAAAAAAAAAAAAAAATAGAAAGCAGATATTGTCTTTTTATGGTTTTTATGGACTTTTTCCATTTTTTTAATTTCTCTATACAACGTGTTAATGCAATAAAAGTTAATGCAAATATGTGCAAAACCTCATACGCCCCAACTAATTTATAACAAAATAATTAGATTGAAACAATAATTTCATTATTTTGATAGTTAAAATTTTAAGTTTTGAGGCAAAGTATCATTTCAGCAATGAATGAAAGCGCTTACGTTAGCGCTCATGGATACATTTTAATAATCTTGTTTTGGTAGTAAGTAGGGTGAGTATGAATGTGCGGTGGGTTGACATCGGGTTCAGTAAATTTAAAATTTTACAAACATATTATTTCATATTTTGAAAAAAATTACCTATGTTGAAACCATGATAATTCGGTTCTGCTCTCGATTCTAAACAAACTACTTTCTAGTTTTGCGTTAATTCATTAACACGTTGTAGATAAAGACAAAATAGTTTCAATTAAAGTTTTGATTGAATGTCATCTTTCCAAAAGAAAATAAGATGACTGCAACTTTGGGAAAATTACACACTGTGGGTTGGTCTCTTTGCCGGCCGCCGCGGCCAACGACCCCGGCCCCCGTAGCTACCACGATTTCTTCCTCGGTCGAGCTCAACATTAGTTCTTTCGGAATCGGAACGCACTACTGACATCCCTTGCACATTCACGCACAGAGAGTCCATGTGTGCGTGACATTCACGCACAGAGAGTCCATGTGTGTGTGACATTCGCGCACAGAGAGTCAATGAGGCAGTACAAAAGGAAATGATATCAAACTAAATTATAACATTACAGTCATAAATAAGCAGAACAATGCGGTGTCAAATCATTAATTTGCTTACCTCGTACAAACCACAATTCAATTAGTATGATTATTATAGGTACTCTTACCTATACTTTCGTTTCCACGTAGTTTAAAATAAAGGTTTTTGACGTCATAGCGGTTACATGGTTCACAATAAGGACAGATAATTGTTTTAGTATTAAAATGATATCATGCAAGATGTTCAGAAATTTTAGCCAAATTGTGATATGCATGTAAGCTTTTATACAGGGTGAAATTGATATCATTAGCATCCTTTTAAACTAAGATTCTAACCATTAAACTGAACGACTTTTACTATGGGAGCAAACCGATCGGAGCAACAAAAAAATCAGCTGTTCCATACTGAACTGCAATGCATACCCGACTCAAATGTATGCAACAGCTGATTTTTTTGTTGCTCCGATTGGTTTGCTCCCATAGTAAAAGTTGTTCAGTTTGATGGGTAGACTCTTAGTTTAAAAGGATGCCAATGATATCAATTTTACCCTGTATACGCATTGTAGGTATGGGTCGACCAGAATGTCATGAAATGAAAAAAAAGAAAAAAAATATTGATTCTCACATGGTAGTGTCAACATGTCATCTGTCTAGTCAAAGTAGGCCCTGTACAGACTGTGCGTTTATTGCGACGAAAATGCGCTTTTGTTCATCGCATGACTGAATCGCTTCACTAGCAATTAATAGGCGTTTGTATCGATTCACACGCATGATTGTTGCGATGCACACACATGTTTTTATTGATACACCGGCGCATGTGCATTCTGGCAAAGGCTGTCGACAAATGATGACAAGTTTTGCATCGTGGCTGTACCGCGTTTGCATCTATGCTTTATCGCGTCTGCATCGATGCTGCATCGCGACTCAATCGACGATTTTTGCAGCACTTCTGCGCTGCAAAAAAATCGCAGTGTGTAAAGGCCCCTAATCTAATAACCCCAGTGTTGCTTACTCTAAAGTTTGATTTCCCTATTTTTCATGAGATTCTGGTCCACCTATAATATAGACTAATAATATGATAGAAATACAAACCAATTGCAATAATAGCTACAAATGAAGTAGTTTCGTGTTATAAAATATTCAAAGTAAAGTAATATTATGACAGTTCGAAGTAATTACAAATAGCGCAGTTAGCAATATCAGAAAAAATCGGCCAAGTGGGTGTCGGGCCATGCGCAGTTTAGGGTTCCGTAGTTGTTTGTCACAAAAATATACGGACTTAAAAGGGGACTTTTTGCGACACATGACTCTTTTTCTCTTTAATATTTCCCTAACCTTGAGATAGACGAGAAAAAAAATGCCATCCCCACTTCGCGTGTGTATTGCTTCGTGTGTATGTATTCGTACGGTCGTGAGTTTATGTATGTATGTCTCTCTCACTAAAATACGCAATCTTTCCAGCCGGATCCTCGAGTGTGCCACACTTCGCTCATGGAGCAGATAAAACGCGGCGCAACACTACGCCGCAACAAGCAATGCAACGATCGCTCCGCGCCTAAAATACGTTAGTTTTTACGTACGTATTGTAATCTATTATGTATAGTTTATATTGTTTAATTGTATTTTTAGTTTTAGCACCACAAATCGTTTAACTTTTTTTGTAAACACTTCTATCGCAGATAAAAAAATAGATACACAATCAACGCATCCAAAATGAATTCAAACGAATATCTAAAAGCGAACTATGGTCTATAACCCATATTCTAAGTCGTTTCCTCGAATCCTAACTTGACTCGACCTCAGTCAAAAAATGCCTTGACTCTTCCTCGAAATCTGTATTCTTAGTCACAATCTCGAGGTTCCACTAGGATTGAGTCGAGGACTTAGTAATAATGGTGGATTTTCAAGTACGATTTTCTTTTTTGGTGTTTATAATAAGCAAAAAACATCAAAATATTCCATAAAATCTTTGGATTTAGATATTAATTTACGCAAAGATATGATTTAGCGACGTTTTCGAACCATCTACAGAGGTTTACAGGAGATTGTGTATCCAGTCTGTTATTATTGATCGAAGATCTATATCCTAACTTAGCAGTAATCCTAGATGATCAGAAATATTGCTACAACTACCTGATTATTCAAGTGTGCATTTGTAGCAAGGTCATAAAATATAAACAGATAAAATGTTTATTCCACAAATCCCTACCTACATTTCTTCACTGGTGGGGATTGTCAAATGAACACAGCCTAGAGATTTATAATAAATCTTGTAAGTTCCAGGGTGGCCAGAAACTCATTTACAAAAACTTTCCGGAGAGAAACAGAAACTTTGTAACAAAAATCCAAAAAGCTAATTGTTAAGACATATCTATACATCTACATATTGACATATCAGTTTTATATCATTTTCGTATTCCTGTACATGCGATAATTTTACAGGCCAAAATACATTTTCGAATATATTAAGGAAATAATTTGGAATAAAATTGATTAAATGTAAAGGTAAGCCAACCGTGGTTAACATTGACGCATTCATTCATAAGGGTAAAACAATTTACAAACCTTTATTAGATAAAAACTTACGTTGACCGTTTGCATCTGGTCTTGAAACTTAATACGGCAACTTTAGAGTCTTACTATTACGTTGGAAATTAGTACCAAAGGTTTCTTACAATGTGTAATCTTGCTTTGCAGGTTTTAAACAGATTTTGCTCAAAATTTTTTATCTGCGAAAAACTTTTTTCAACACTTGGCTATGAAAAAAAAAACATACTTCATAAATTATGAGACTTGTTTCAGACTTAAATATAATTCGGACCTCAGATTTGTCACCCAACCATAGAGAAAATAACGCGCTCCCTTGGGGTAGAGATGTTGTATCGAACTGTGCACAGATACTCAACTGGGCCTGACGTCATATCATACACATCTAGCGGGAAGTAGCGTATTTAAATTTTAACCCTCCCCTCACCCGTTTTTCACCCCCTTTGTTGGCGACAACATTTTCTATAGAAACAAGCCGATATGCCATCTCTTCTTACTCTATGCACCCAACATTGTAAAATTGCTTGTTCAAAAATTTCTACAGAGATCTAATTTAAGTTTTTGACTTTTTGATTGTAAGAAATATCTGTTATTTTATAAATATAGGCAAGTATAAGGTGGCCCGTCGAGTAACATAGAATCGAAATTGTGGCCTACCTACAAAATTGGTTAGGCAACCTTCATGACGGTAGAGAAATAAAGCGGTAACCTCAAAATTAAAATTTCTTATAATTTTTTCAAAACTTTTTATTGCGTTTTTTTATATTTAATTTTATATTTACTATCTTTAATAAAGTTTCGCAACAGCGGACACCCAAAAGTCAAAATAAAACCACGAACAGACGATAGGCCAATAAGGCAGAAGGTACAGGAAAACATGATTATCGCATTTTAAAATAAATTACTTTGATTGTACTAATATGGTTTTCAATAATTATTTCATAAATAAGGAGAATAAGTATTTCATTGTGCTAATATGGATTCCAATGAATAACTAAAAAAACAAACGGATATGGTAATAATTAACTTTCAAGGATATAAAATACTGTTGGAATCGAAAAAAAAATCGTTTTTTAAACTTAAATTATTAAAAAGTTATTACATTATGTACTAGATTCTGGTACTTTAAATGTGACTAGATAATTTGTGTGACAATGTCCAAGATATTACTATATATTATTTATGTGAAAAATTAAGTAAACTTAAATACAATCTATACTTACTTATAACATTTATCTATACTAGCAAGGTAAAATTCATACCTACTGTATAAGATAGAGTAGTCGGATGGAAAATAATCTATGCCAATAATGTCACCAATTATATTTTTACCGGGAAATCGCTCGTGATGGTACAGTGAACAGTAAAAGTATGAAATTTAGCTAAATTAAAATTGTAATTAAAACAAATTAATATTTAAAAAAGTTTAATATGTGATTGATTTCGTAGCGTTGTTTGATTTCTTCTTCAGCGTATGTAGGTTTCCGGACGATGTTTTTCTCCACCGTCTGAGAGCAGTCTGTATAACGCACATAAGCTATAATCCCCCCTCGTCATTCTAACCCCCTCATTAGTTCGAATGCCAGCTACCGCTGTAGGTATTGGCTATGTGCACGACACTAGCGCCATCTAGCGCAACACGACCCCGTGAATTATTTGTATATAAAATGTTAGGATAAAGTTTGTTATTTTATATTAAAATAAAGTAAAGACTAAATAAATGAGCAAAATTGTCGATATTAAAAATATTATAATACCTAATTGGCTGAAATTACCATTCTTTGTTACGAAATTCTCATACAAAATTTCACCACCGTTTTCACACCTTTGGGGGTTGAATTGCGAAAAATCTTTTTTTTTTGTGAACACCTAGATAGCAATAAAAACATCCCTGCCAACTTTTAAGTATTAGTATTTGCTGGTTTAGATATTTGAGAATTGAATGAGTGTGCGGATTTGCTTAGATTCAAGCAAATCTGACACAACTTCGCCGGGAAAAGTACAAATTTCTGCCACAGCGTGCGCTGCGATCGACTTGACAGTTCCCAACACCCACTTCGCACATAGCCAATAATAAATCCCGAAAGTGTCGGCCTCGGAATCTCTTAGACGATCCGGACGATGCGACCACGGTCGCCATGAAGGCGGTCTTACAGTTACGACACACCAACACAAACTCACCCAATACGATAGGTAACACAATCATCTCCATGTTGCGTCGTCGTAATAATCGAGGTCCCTATCGTCGCCGCGGGGGACAGTCCCGATGTCTGCCCACTCCTTTTCCATCGCTGGCCAGTTCTCACCTTTCCCCACTACCCAAGCGTAGTCCCAGCAACGCCCATTGCCGAGGTCCGTACCCCTTAGGGGTGCCCCTTGGGCAGGTTGCTTAAGTCCATTCACTGGTTCGGTTGACCTACCAGGGCGCTTCGCCGTCCCACCTGGACTGGTGTGGTCCCCCATAGTCCGCAGTAATAAGCAGTCACAGCTCCCTGACCAATGCTGTATTTTGTCAGTTTCGAAAAAAAGTTATAATAACTATAAGTACATTGCATGTCATCCGTGCGGATTACAAAATTTAACTATAATGTCTTATAATAGGCATAATTATGTAATGCGGGTTTCACGCTGCGGTTAGATTCTTGTAATTCAGTAACGAAACGATACCTTTTTAGGCATAAACATTAAGGAAACATTAACATATCTGTAATTTGCGGTTAAAATTTGAAATATCGATCAAAAATGCAATCAGAAAAATAAAAAAATAATAAAACGACTATCGTCTTTTACAAGTAAGTTTGTAGGAAAGTATTATTATATTAAATCAAAATTTTTATAAGAAGTTCAACGATTTTTTTTTTCTTTTTTCTCTGTATTTTACTGTTTATGTTTTGGTGTGAAATAAAGTATATTTGATTGATTGATTGATATTTTGTCTGTCAGTAAAATATTTAGCAATCCCGGGAAATCAAAACAATCCCGGGGCTTTTCATTGCAAAAAAAAGGTCTTTTCCTTTTCCAAAAAACAAGTTATGTCACATTGTAGTCATTGCTGATTTTCAATTTATCGGGTCACTGCGGATTTTTATAATGTTTGAAGTTTCTGTGTTGTCTAGTGTAGTTTATATCTACAGGGTGACATTGATATCATTAGCATCCTTATAAGAGTGAACCTATTAAACTGAACAACTTTCACTATGGGAGCAAACCGATCGGAGCAAAAAAAATAAATAATCAGCTGTTCCATACTAAACTGCAATGCCTGCTCGACTCTTTGTATGCAAGAGCAGTTTTTTTTTGCTCCGATCGCTTTGCTCCCATACTGAAAGTTGTTCAGTTTGACGGGTAGACTCTTAGTTTAAAAGGATGCCAATGATATCAATTTCACCCTGTATATCTAGTGGTCACTTTCGGCGGTTTTAAAAATAACAACTACAAACATAAAACTAGCGCCCGAATATCCGATCCTGATGATGAAATTGATGACCAATAACTTTTTCATCAGTCATGGGTTACCTACCTATGATAGTGGTAACGTCACCGTATGAATGTGAGTGGAATTACATTATGTGTCAAGCTGTCTGAATATAAGCAAGCCCTCAAAATTATGACTGTTTTGACGTAATGTTTTGTGAAACATAGTGTCGTAACAAGTTATGTGGTTGTGAAATCATAAATTGTATACACTATTGGAATTAGCTCACTCAATAGGAAAAAAAATCACAAATTGAATACAATGGGAATCAGTTCACTCAATAAAAAACAATAAAACAAAAATAGCAAATCAAAATATTTTTCTTTGATTTTTACATAATACAGGGTGTAGGGTAAACAGTTGCATTACTCTAAGGGGTGATTGTATCCATGATACTGAACAAGTTTCCCAAAGAAACGTATACGAAATTCGCAAAAAAAAAGTTGGACTTTCCATGCTAAATGCAATCTGAAAGAAAGTTAGTAGGTAAGAAAAGTAGTAAAAAAAATTGCGAATTTCCTGTATGTTTCTTAGGGAAAGATGTTCAGTATCATGGGTACAATAACCCCTTAAAGTAATGCAACTGTTTACCCTAACTCCCTGTATAAGTACTTATTTTAACTTTGAATAGTTTCTTTATGGTATTTATAGTCAAATATTCATTCAAAAATATTAAGTAAAACAGAGAGATTTTAACGTAAAATTTCTCTTTCTAAGCGACGCCAATTACACTCGAGCTTAAGGAATGAAAAATATGTATTTTATGTGTACATTTATGTACATTTATTTTATATAATGTATTTATACTTTTTACTAATTTTTACTTCATGTTATGGTGTAACATATAGAGCAAAACATGTGAAAAAATTGTGCATACTCTATTGTTCGATTGAATTATGAATTCAATAGAATTCATGAAAAAACGTACAAATTGCTTCAATTAATTATTCAATCAATCAATCAAATATACTTTATTTTTCACCAAAACATAAACAGTAAAATACAGAGAAAAAATACAAGAGGCACAAAATAAGGCGGTCTTATCGCTAAGAAGCGATTTCTTCCAGACAACCTTAGGGTAGAGGAAAAGGTGAACGAAGGTGAAAGGTAGGCGAGGCGGTGTTTCCAGATAAATGGTCAGAAATATCAGTAAATAAAAACAAGAATGTCAAAAACGGTAAAGCGATGTCCATACTTCAGATTTACCTAGTTTTTCTAAACTGGAGCACAGGTCCGGCACTTCAAACAACGTTTTAGATTTGACATGATGACGTTCGCACATGCGCACTTTGCGAAAATTGTGCATGACATATGTGTAGGGTTGACTTAACACGCATTGTATGAACTACATTATACATTTCGTTACTTTTTATAGTTCATTCTGTTATTAAAAATAGTTTTTAAGCTAAAGAATCATAGAAAATGTGAATTTAGCGTTATTTTCCAACGTTTATTTTTACTGCGAGGAGAAAAATAAAATATATTTGATGTAGTCAAATCCAACGGGTGCGCGCGCCTGACTGCATTCCCTTGCTCGGCTTCCCTCAAGTTACCACAGAGAGTGTGAGGGGAGGTGAGGTATCTGAAGTCAGAGGGGGGCGGGGAGTGGCCGTTCTGTATGTAGAACTATATACTATTACCTATTCTGTGACTGGAGTCTAGAAAGGGGTGTAGAACTTTTCCTAGGTCCAAAAGCTTTCAAAATCTTTTTACAAATAATTTTAAATAATACCTACTTTTAGGAAAAATATTGAAACAATTAGGTACAGTTTCATACTTTTCCTAATACGGTGGTATTACCACATAGGCTATTAAATAATATTTTAAATGGGTTACCATTCGATTACGCTTCCTTACCTAATGGTTATACTTTTGACCTTTTTAAATAATTATACTTAATATTATATCCAATTATCCATAACTTAAAATAAAATAAAAAACAGAATAAAAAAAAAATATATTTCGTTTTGCTTTTCCTTGTTTGCGTCTTGTTATTTTTAATGAGAGATTATCCGAAAGCCGAATAAAAAGAAAGAATAATTAAATATGTCTTCTTGATGAGTTTAATGCAATGAGATGGATGTGCAACCTCGCTCTTAGTAATAAGCGACAAAATAGTATACATGCTTCTTTAACGGATGTGTCTGACTTAGCGTCATTTTTAGGGTTCCGTATCCAAAGGGTGAAAACAGGACCCTATTACTAAGCCTACGTTGTCCGTCCGTCCGTCGGTCCGTCCGTCCGTCCGTCTGTCCTACCTATTTAGGGCTGTTACTTTTGAACTGTAATAGCTAGATAGTTGAAATTTTCTCAGATTATGCGTTATTCCGGCGGATTTGTTAACAAATAATAAAAATGTCAAAAAGTAAAAAATTAAGGGGGGTTCTCAACAAGAAACTAGTTTTTATCAACGTTTTTTCTTCACGCTCTATCGTAAAACGGTAATACATACAAGCGTCAAACTTAGTGTGATTATAGAGCAAACTCTACAGAATAACAACACATACTAAAAACCGGCCAAGTGTGAGTCGGTCTCGCGCTAAAGGTCCCGGACAAAAATGTATTTTTTCCTAAGTTAATAATGTTGTGTTCTGTGGTGGTGTGGTACGGAACCCTCGGTGCGCGAGTAGCCCGACTCGCACTTGACCGGTTTTATTTTAGTTTTTATCCTAAATATCCATCTTCGGAGAAATCTTTGAGGTAACTGTAACTTTGAAACCTTTGATTAAATTTAAATAGCGGAAGATGGGTGACGTTCTTGCATTACGTACTCGAAAAAATTGATCTGCTTTTCATGTACTTACAAGTGAAAAGGAATGCAGTGAGATTTGATTTTTCTTTTTGAATATTTTGTACAACGAGTTTTAAGCACGCGAAGGCATTATGGTAGCCTTTATCCCGTTTAAAATAAAAAAAAGTATCTCAATCACGCAATGCCGCTCAGATTGAGTCCAAGTAAATTAGGCGACGGGTGCTCAATTTATGCGATCCATGCGTTATAAGGGCAGGGCTATATACTGTTTCTTATACTGTGCTTAGGCTAGTCACCTATCTTGCTATTTTAATCAATCAATGTTTGATACTATACATTTTAACGAAACAGGCACTGAGATTAATTTCTCGATCGTGTTTTAAAATGCATTGACTTTAATTGGTCATTATATTACAGTTTTATAATTATCGAATATTTGTGCGTAAATGTTTTCACTTCCGAATGAATGTGTCCAATGTCGATCGAAGATTACCTACCTAGTTTTAAATATGTACGTAAATAAGTTAATGAAATCAGAGCAAATATTTTTATATTATGTTCTTTCAAAGAATACGGGCTCCAAAAGTCCAAAGTAATAAGTGCGTTTTCTAAGACTAGTAAAATGAAAAATCAGTAGATGGAAATATTAAAACTAGAAGAAACCTGTCATTTTGACGGTAAAAAAAGAGCTTTTTGTCCACAGATATGTCCCAATAGATGCCGCATACAAGGCCGCCGACGCGCGCCACACATGTATGATTTTTCACTGATATAAGCAACGCGAGTGAGCGAGAAAATGGCCAATCACGTTGCATCGTTTCGTGCCCCGCTACCCGCACCTACCGCCAAAAATGGTGACTTCGAGCGCGTACAAAATTTTCATCACGCGGTATCTATTGGGGGTGATCTGTGTTTTTGTCTATGGTTTGTGTCATCATCATCTTGGCAGCTCTGTGTGGCCAATAGATAAACTTTTCACTACCGATAAATATGCAAGAACACCGAGTGTGTTAGTTTATTATTGCTTATTATACGTAAACGAACATTGAGTACACAAAAAGTTAATCAATTGAAAGTAGCAAAATGTCTTTCACATTATAACCATCATTAATCCTATTTATGAATCAACAAATTGCTCCCTAAAATTAGGGAACCAATAAAAACGGATAGAAACACTTTCGATATGACAGCAAAGTTTTTACGATTGTTACGCTATCTTTCCAGAGTATTTGAACAATTTTTTTAATGAAAACGCTATGAAAACGCCTTGTATTATGGTAGTTCTGGGGATCCGAAGAACTTTGTGTAGAAATTGTCATGAGCAACACAGTATGGCGCAGAATTTCACTCGGTCATACATAGATGACCGCATATTATGTGGTCTAGGCACCGATGTAAAGCCCGTAAAACGCGCATGTACGTCAGGGGGCACGAATGTTCTTATGTCACTTAGTATTTATTTTTCCAAGAAAGTTTTGTCACAATTTACGAGGGCCTTAACGAACAATTTCGGGGAGTCGCGTTGCAAGCCAGTTTGCGGTCGCGTATCTGGTTTCCGTTGGCTTGGACGTGGCTCCACCATTTTATATTAGCTTAATTGTGTTTTAACATAAAACAATCCTTGAGATTACGTAGTCCCAAAACTCACTCGACATTAGCAGAAATGCAGTGCTAGCAAAACGCCAACAAAAAGTTATGTTGTCACACTTGGACATCGAGGATTCTGGCTGTTTGATACATAGATGTGTAGAAATGTGCCGAAGCGAATATTGTATTTTCTCTAAAATTATTTTTATTTCTGTGTCAATGCGATCAATGTGGAATCTAGTTTGCTATGTAGATAGAAATTTGTACTGAATTTAATAGATAAATCCACAGGTTTCTGACTAGCAAATAGGCTCTCTTATAAATAATAATAGAGTTTAAGAAAAATATATCCCACTGTTAATCCATGTTTAATATATGAATAAAAAATGATTTTGGTAATAAATTAAATGTTTATCTACGACTTTGAAAGCTCGATCGTCTTTTACATGTTTCTAACATTTCATATACAATAATATATCGCACATATCTTCTGAATTGAGATGGTTTATACACTTTGTAATAGGCGTGGGTATCAAAAATGTGTATAAGTGTAATCCGCCATTTTGAAATTATATAACTTTGATGCTCCGTTGCTGAAAATGTTTCTTAACATTTATATTATATCAGAATGTTTATATTTAATATATATTTTAAATAAATATAGCGTTTTATAGATATCGAGTGTAGGGTTTGATAGTTAAATGTGGCAAGCTAAATAGGAGGCTAATGTATTAATTTATAATTTTTTTTAATCTTGCAACTTAAATATAGCATAGTCAATATGTATAACTATATTTTATAGACGCGCTCGTTCCTGTAAAATATTTTTCTAATTACTAATTTTTGACGCATGTTATTATTTTTGCTATTAATTTTTTATTTTACTCTTTAGGTTTAAATTTGATTTTTGTTTGTATTGGTAACGAGCAGTACTGATTGGTAGAAAACTAATAATATAGTTTATAAGTGTGTTTATAGTATTAAATAGCTGTGTAGTTAGTCGTTCTTAACATATCTGATATTATAAACTTGTATAATGGTAAACGTCCAAAAATGTTTAATGTTGTGCTCGAATTTATATAACTTCTCGCTTCTTGGTGGAGTGACAATTGTATTTTTTTAAAAATTGCCTACTACCGGCGCTTTTTTTATTCGACTTTTCGATACGATTTGAAAAATTATAATTTTCACGAAACCAAACCCCGTAATAGTAACTTCCGAAGCTGTTTGTCGTTTAAAAACTGTATTAGGTTAAGGAAAGATTGCGTATGTAATTGATAAATTGGTGAAAATAAATGAATATTATGTCCATTTTTTTTTTCATTTCAATACTTAATCATAAAAAGATGCCCATTACTTAAGATGTTTATTCAAATAAAATAGTATCATATACAAGGTGAAACAGAACACCCTAGTTATATGTAAAGGGGTGATTTAGTACAAACTGAACAACTTTCATAATGGAGAAAACTCAAAAAAATAATCAGCTGTCCTATAGATACAACGTGTTAATGAATTAACGCAAAACCTCATACACCCCAACTGATTTATAACAAAATAATTAGATTGAAACAATAATTTCATTATTTAGATAATTCAAATTTAAAGTTATTCCCATTTTAAGTTTTGAGGCAAAAATAATTTGTTCTCATTTCAGCAATGAAAGAAAGCGCTAACGTACTCATGGATACATTTTAATAATCTTATTTTGGTAGTAAGTAGGGTGAGTGTGCCGGTGCGGTGGGTTGTCATCGGGTTCATTAAAAACAAATTATTTAATATTTTGAAAAAAAAAAATTACCTATGTTGAAACCATGATAATTCGATTCTAAACAAACTACTTTCTAGTTTTGCGTTAATTCATTAACACGTTGTATATTTGAGTCGAATTAGTAGAGGCATCGTATAGTTATCTAGACTAATATTATAAAGAGGAAAGATTTGTACCTATTTTTGTAAGTTTGTAATGAATAGGCTCAAAAAATAGGCCGATTTAAAAAATTCTTTCACCATTAGAAAGCTGCATTCACCCTGAGTAACATAGGCTATATTTATTGCTAGTCTACATCTACACTAATATTATAAAGAGGAAAGATTTGTACCTATTTTTGTATGTTTGTATGTTTGTAATGAATAGGCACAAAAAGTACTGGGCCGATTTAAAAAATTCTTTCACCATTAGAAAGCTGCATTCACCCTGAGTAACATAGGCTATATTTATTGCTAGAAAAGATTAGACGTCCACCCGTGCGAAGCCGGGACGGGCCGCTAGTAATTTATAACTATGTTATAAACTGCAGTTTAGTATGAAACAGCAGATTTTCTTTTCGATCGTTGTTGGCTCCATAGTGAAAGTTTGTTCATTTCGATGGTCTAAACGTCTAAACTTAAAAGCTTTAGACTATAAAGCTAAACCACCCTTTTTGAATATTATTAGGGTTTTTTGTTACGCAAAAATATATCTTAAATAAATAGAATAAACCACCCCGCATCATATCCCGCCCAAGGGTGCCCATTATGTATAGTAAAGGCGTACATACACTGCTCCTATACAGGGTGTAAGTGACATCCTAGCAAATACTGAAACGGTGAACTCAGACCATCAAACTGAACAACTTTCACTATGGAGCCTGCCTAAAAAAAAAATCTGCTGTCCCATACATTTTAGTCAGGTAGGTACAGCAGTTTTGTATGGGACAGCAGTTTTTTTTTCGCTTTTCCTGAGGTAGGCTCCATAGTCCATAGTGAAAGTTGTTCAGTTTGATGGTCTTAGTTCACCGTTTCAGTATTTGCTAGGCTGTCACTTACACCCTGTATAGCTACTGTAGAATTTGCATGTTAGTAGTTAGGGGGAAAACAGAAAAAAAATTAAAATACCTACCTAACATGTTCAATGACCTAATGTTACGTCACGTAATTATGTAAAACGTTATCAAATTAATACGATTATTAAATAAGTATAACTGCGATTTCCGGTCTAGCACGGGATATGACGTAAAATGCTGGCATTTGACTGTGATGGGAAATCACACCTTCAATTATAATTATCAATTCGAGGAACTTTTGGAAATTAATGTGATTGGCTTAAAATAAACGTAGATATAGTACTGCCCACCTATACTGTTAATTAAAAGGGTTTTTACATTTTGATAATTAGAGGCTGGCATAGCCCTGATAAACTTTTTTAATTCGGATCACTCAATGATTTTTTCTGTAACAGGTATGCATACCAGGTACCTTAGAACCTGGTATTGCAGTTTTGTATGGAACAGCCGATTTTTTTCGACATAATAATACTTATCTTAGACGTTAATAAAGTTCTGTTTCTATAATTCAAAAGAGCCTAAAACTCTCTATACGTTTCTTTCTAGGAGTTAAAAGAAAATGGTAAAAGTTGTTCATCAACAGTCAGTGTTGATGGTCTGAAGTAACTATATACCCGTAAAATATGAAAAACTCATTTCTGACGTAACACTCTGAAATATACCAAGGTATGGGCATTGAGTGACAGAAGTCAGAACTGTTGTTATGGGTCAACGTAACGTTAATACAAATGATGAAATACCTAGACATTTCCAAATAAGTAGGTATTGGCCTCGATTCGGAGTGTACTACGACTAAACTAAACTAAATGTATTCCTGTCACTTTCTAAAATAAGATTAAGAAAAGAGACAGAAAACCAACAGCTGACTTTAGTGCTGTCAAAGTGACGTTAAACGCCCAAAAACGACTTAAATAAGATGGCGTACATTATGATGGCATCTTATTTTGCGCATTTAACGTCACTTTGACAGCACTAAAGTCAGCTGTTGGTTTTCTGTCTCTTTTCTTAATCTTATTTTAGAAAGTGACAGGAATACATTTAGTTTAGTCGTGGTACACTCCGAATCGAGGCCATTATTGGTTATTTCAACATGTTAAAGTCATGTTATGTTGTGTCGGTTATACCAACATGTTTGATACCGTTCGTTCCTGTAACATGACAGGGGTGAAAATGATCTGTGTCGCTCTCACCCCTGTCAGGTTACGCGAGCTAGACTTGTTCTCTACCTCTCACTTTTGCACACACCTTATTCCTTAGGGTCAGCGCACACCTAGCGTGTTCGAGCATGCGCGAGCATGTTCTTTGCAGTCGCGCACACCTAGCGGAGACATCCGCCGGCAGCAGCGGAGGATACTCGAGCATCGCGAGCATATTCTTTGCAGTCGCGCATACCTAGCGGACACATCCGCCGGCGGCAGCGGAGGATGCTCGGGATGCTCGAGCATGCGCGAGCATGTTCCTTGCTGTCGCGCACACCTAGCGGAGACATTCGCCGGCAGCAGCGGAGGATGCTCGAGCATCGCGAGCATATTCTTTGCAGTCGCGCATACCTAGCGGACACATCCGCCGGCGGCAGCGGAGGATGCTCGGGATGCTCGAGCATGCGCGAGCATGTTCCTTGCAGTCGCGCACACCTAGCGGAGACATCCGCAGGCGGCAGCGGAGGATGCTCGAGCATGTTCGAACACCAACTAACACTTGTCCAGTTTTTATACCTATTTCTTGTTATACTGTAGAGTTTGCTCTATAATCGCACTAAGATGAAAAAGCAATTCAAAAAGATGCTAGATCTAGCCCAAAAGGGGCTGAGGTGGCAACACTTGCGAGACGGCTCGCAAGCATCGACACGCGCGTATGCTCGAACATGATCGAGCATGCGCGCGAATGCTAGCGACTGCTCGCGTCGCCGCGCGGACATACGCGAGATATAATCCGTGACGCATACTCAAACAAACGCCACAGGGATTTAATCCCTTGCACACTCATTTCCTTATTGAAATAGAGTTCAAAATATTGAACTCTATTTCAATAAGGAAATGAGTTCATTATAAGTTAATCAATAAAATTGTTCGAACATGCTCGAACAGGTCTCCGCTAGGTGTGCGCTGACGCTAGATAGTCCTTGCAGAAAGTCAACAATTAATTGACGAAAGTCATTTGATCAAAATTTCAGGCGCGCTGCATACCAACGAAGATTGATCCTATTTTCAATACTAACCAATCAGTGAAATTGGTTAAACACGATCAAAAAACTAATATTATATATCTCTCTCTCTTGCTCTCTCTCTCTCTCTCTCTCTCTCTCTCTCTCTCTCTCATACCTGTGGTTTCGTTTGTTCGCGGTTGGTCGCACAGAGATTAGTGCCAAGATCGAGTTTAAAATAATATAATAAGAATATAATATTTTTGACCTTTGCTCATCTAAAACACCACCGAAGAAGAAAAGGACTATTAAGCAGAAAAAAAGAAAAAAAACGGAGTATTGGAGGATCTGTGAAGGAATGTTCTGAAAGAATATTAGGATTATTCGAGCCTAGTATGGCACGAATAAACCACACAATTTCATCCTGTTGCATCAGCAAGAAATAGTATGGTTTATTCCATACCAATCACATGCCGGAGTAATTGTACCTGCGTAAAAATCATTTTCAGATTTATGATTTTTTTTTCCAACCGCACAAATGTATTGATTTGTTTATATACAATAATAAATGCGTTTCCTATTTCCAATAAATAACTAAGTCATTTCCCACCGTACATCCCACGTCTCGTTTCAATTATGACCTAATTAATTGGGTTTCATTATTTTACGTTTGCAGTTCCTTGTCGTGACGTCGGAGATATAACGTTGCTATGTGCCGTAAGCTATGTGTTATTATTGGTTTTGCTTTGTCATTTATTAATCATTAAAATGTAAATTACAAAATCGTTATTATACCTGGAATTTAGGAAAATTTTATTTATTCAGTATATGACTAAGGTCTTGCAGTTATTTCTGATTTTAGTAACAAACTTAGGGTTCATTGGCACGGGCGTAATTCTATCGCTTGATTTTCTATTATATTATTCATTCATACATCTGCCTATACAGGGTCTTTCTTAAGAGGCCTATTACAAGCTCAGTGGCGCCCTCGTCACAACAATAAAGATTTCTCAATAAAGAAAGCCTACATGTGAAAAAGTGCTACTCCAATAAACTACAAAAGGCAATACGCTAAGCATACGCATAAGCTATTCTTATACAATAATTTTATAGGCCTCTTTATGCTGACACTTTTTTAAGGGGATGATCACACCGTCAAACTGAACAACTTTCTTTATGGGATCAACATCGAAATCGCGAAAAAAAATCAGCTGTTCCATTCGAGTAGATTTGCAGGTTTGTATGGAAGAGCAGATTTTTTCTCGCGATTTCGATGTTTGTGACATAGAGAAAGTTGTTCAGTTTGACGGTCTAATCATCCACTTAAAAAAGTGTCAGCATATTAAGAAAGATCCTACGTCCCACTGCAGGGCATCTCAGGGAGTATGATGGGCGTTAGACCACCATGAGCGGCGAATGCGGGTAGAATTTCTTCTTCGGCGTATGCAGGTTTCCTCACGATGTTTGCCACCGAATATGTCGATATTATTATTAATAAAAACAATAGACTATAATTTTATTAAGCCCGTTCGAGTGATATCTTAAAAGAAGAGAACACTCTGTGATAACTGGGCAACATTTATATGAAGTTTAACATTATTTACCGAATAAGGAGAAAGGTATTGGGCCGTATTCCACAACATTGGCTCAGTATAGTTCATGAATACAATATAATAAATTCAATACTTGAATATAAGTTAAAACAGACTTTCTGCTTTCGTGCCTCAAATTATTCCTCAAATAGGGGTTTTGCCATGAGGTAGAATAATTCAGATATTATTATGATATTGTTTTATCCTTACAAGGTAATTTTCGTATAATAAAGTTATAAGACCCTATTTAAAACATACAAACCGACCAATTACTTAGTTAATACTAAATCAAGGAAAAGGTGTGAGTTAATTTTATGTATGTGTATTTTACCAACACTAACACATAATTATAGTGTGTATACTCACTGATTCATTATAAAATGTATAGTGAATGAATTACCAGGGCATTTCCAGCGGTCATACCGACGGGAACGGACCCTATATTAGGCTTTGCCTATCGGTGGTCCAGTACATTACGTCTCCTGTAGTCTTCGAAAGAAGTCGGGAATAATTCAGTGATCCTAAAATTGATTTTCTTTTAAAAATGCAGCTTGTTTTTGTGATTTGTGTGTGTGTAGCTATCGCCGTGGAATCGGCATCTATTGATAAAATGGATACAGTGAAAGGATATGATGGTAAGTGTTTTCTGGTAATTTTTCTAAGGGTTTCGAAATTTTAAACAAATTTTTTCTTTTGCTAGAAATATTGGTCAAACTTTTGAAAGTTTTTGGTAACTAAAGAAAAGATTTTGTTTATTTGGCTATTTAAATATTGTGTTATTTATGATTATTATTGATAAATAATGACTCCAAATGTTTTAAGAAAATAGCAATTGCTGATTGTTTCCTTTGCTGAAATTAGTCAAACTTTTAAAAGTTTTTGTAACTTTTTGACATAATTGTTTCTATATTATAATTTTCTTTTTGTTTATTTTGTTGTTTTAATATTGTGTTATTTATGATTGACTAATAACGACACCAAATGTTTAAAAACAAACATAGGTATGCTATTTGTTAAAACACTCCGTGTTAACTAGTCACTACTTTTTTGAGAAAAAAACAATAATCTATTAATATTAAAAACCAGTTGAGTTGTTAGAAAACATTCCATTAAAAGTACATTTTCTCAAACAGCTCATCAATGCGGCATCGAAGCCAGTGCGAACCTCATCCATCACAACCCTTGGATGGTGTTTCTGGAGTACTACAAGAACGAAGAGAGAGACCTCACTCGGTGTGGAGCCACTCTTATTGGGCCCAGGCACATCGTTACCGCAGCCCATTGTGTCAAAAGTTCCACTTTTACCAGGTACGTTATCAAATTTTTAACATTAAAAATCGTGTAAGCGAGCGTTTAGTATTCGTTTATTAACATGGACCTAATATTGATATTTTTATACTCTTACCTACGTACTCATTGGGGGAATTATAATTAAGAAAACACTATTGTACTTAAGATGGGTTATTCCCTTTTTCGTGGACGTATAGTTATTTGTCATAGGTAGTACCTAATGTTAATGTATGACGCAAAGAACATTCACTCATAAAGCGTCATCATAATGCATGCTACCCTCATTGCGTTGAATTACCATTGGCGTTTTGGTTGGTGTCGATTTTACTATACAGGGTGTAACATGAAATAGGACAGCTACTTAAAGGGGTGCTTTAGACCATCAAACTGAACAACTTTCTGTATGGGACCAATATCGGAATCGCGAAAAAAAAATCAGCTGTCCCATACATTTCAGTCGAGTTATGCTTGCAGTTTTGTAAGGGACAGCGGTTTTTTTTTTTCGCGATTTCAGCGTTGGTCTCATAGTAAAAGTTGTTCAGTTTGATGTTCTAAAGCACCCCTTTAAGTAGCTGTCCTATTTAACTATCAAACTAAACAACTTTCATTATGGAATTAACATCGAAATCGCAGAAACAAATCAGCTGTTCTGCGACGGCAGAAGTCATTTGGGTTAAGTAGGTTTGCAGTTTTTTATGGAACAGCTGAATATTTTTTCGCGTTTTTGGTGCTAGTCCCACAGAAAAAGCTATATAAATAGCTTGATGGTCTGATTCTTCCTTTTAAATACGGTTAGAATGATAATAAGGGCCCTATATAAAACATAATAGAACAAAAATAAATAAAGCATTTACATTTTTCCAGGCTAGTGGCCAGACTCGGTGAATACGACCTATCTTCGAAACGTGACTGCGTGCAAGAAGTTTGTGCTGATCCGGTCAAACGTATCAAAGTTGTCAAGATATCTGTACCAGACACTTACGATGGAAAGGAAGACGATATTGCAGTGTTGGAGTTGGAGGAAGATGCTCCTTATACCGGTAAGATGCTTAATGTAATTAAAGTTAAAATACCTAATATTGAGATGAGTGTTTTTGATTGCGGGAAATAATTATTCTGAGACAGATTTTTTTAGTCCCAATCATAAGTATTTTCAACGAATGAATGAATGAAATGATTTACTTAAATTAGAAATAATCGATGAAGCCATTTCTAGTTGTAGTAGTCCTACTTTCCTTCTACTATACTTAAAAAAAAAGTTTTAAAACATAAATATCTAATCAAACGTTATTTTCTTTACAGAATTCATCCGACCAGTCTGCCTGCCTACCGGAAAAATCCAAGATGGCGTCACATTCTCAGCAGCAGGTTGGGGACAACTCACCAACAATTACATTTATAGCAACGTCAAAAAAATCCTCCCTCTCCCATTTTGGTCCGATAAGAACTGCCGTAATGCTTATAAAGAACTAAACCTGCCGCATAAAATGATTTGCGCTGGTGGGGAGGAAGGTATTGACACTTGCAGGGGTGATTCTGGCGGACCATTAACTTGGACTAAAAATAGGGTTGAATTGTGGGGCGTCACAAGTTCTGGGAACGTCAGATGTGGTACCAAAGGCACCCCTGGAATTTATACCAGTGTGTTAGACCATTTGGATTGGATAAAAAGTGTTAGTAAGATTTAAGATGTTGTTTACCTGATTTTTGGATTCAAATTTGAATGGTGAATTCCATAACTGCATTGTTATTGCAGTCAATGCGGGCTTGCTTGCATCAGGTGGTAGAAAGTCATTGTGTATTATGAGATTGTATTTGGGAATGTGTTCCTGAACAATGATAGAGATTTAGTTTAGAATAATATCTGTATAAAATATAAAGAAATATAAAAAAATATGAAGAAATTTATGAACAAAAATATATAAAAAATCAAAATGTTTTGGAAAAATTACAAAGACAAAATGTATTTATTTATTCAAATATTTAGTGCTAGACAAAATTATAAAAAGGCGTACGCTTTAAAATATCTGTATAAAATATAAAAAATATGTAAACAAAAATATAAAATGAAAAGTATTTAAGATATAGAAAAATCAAAAAAGTTTTGGAAAAATTACATAGACAAAATGTATTTATTTATTCCAATATTTAGTGCTAGGCAAAATTATAATAAAAAGGCGTAAGAAACTACTTAAATATTCATTAAGAATTACATGGTAGGTATTTAAACTCACAACTGTTTACCGGAGGGGCTAGTGGGGTAGAGATTGTGGATCTTCATTTTGAAATAGATTCATACATTGTCATACATTCTCGGTAGGTAAATACCTACTTTTGAATTCGAATTTTATCATCCTCTTATTTATTTTCTATGATATACCATTTGGAAACGTACTTTATTCTAAATTATGACAATAAATGAACAAATTTATGATGGGATCCTACTAGTGAAGTGTGTATTTAATTTGTACTTATTAGTCATATCTTTGATTAAATTATTTGCGGGTTCCAAGACAGATTAGGACTTTATTATTTAGTGTTGTATTGTAAGTGGTCGCCAATCTTGATCATGGTTTACATGAGTTACCAGTGGTAGGTCTATTAGTGAAGGAGGAAATATTTGTAGAAAATCACACATTAAACGATCAAGAAAATGTTTCCTGACCTTTGTAGCTTTGTAGCTATTAGCCTAGATAGCCTTAATTTTAAGCATTTCTGTGATTGTAATAAGGCTGAAAGTAAATGCATTTAATTATTTATTCTTAGTTCTAAGTAGGAATCAATTTTGTACATTTGATATTAAAAAATAAAATAATAATTATGACTGTAATTTGTGTTTTTTTTTCTCTTTTTGCTCATTTGGTCCAGCAAACATTTAGGTCGACAACGACAAAAAAATTAAAACTCTACCTATGTCCGTAGTATCTTCACGTCTCAAATACCACAGTATCTTAAAACGAAAGTCTTCGACCACTTTGTGTGTGTTGCCAGTGATTTGACTACATATGGAACAGAGACGTGGTCGCTCACTCAAGGTCTGAAGGTGAAAGTCACCCAAAGGGCATTGGAGAGGGCTATGCTCCGAGTTTCCCTAGTTTGTACCCCCCCCGTTAAATATTACATATTTAACGGGGTGGTTTAGACCATCAAACTGAACAACTTTCACCCAGGAGACCCTTTCGTATCGTAAGGACACTTAAGCAAAATGCCCTACACATCAAAATGACACAAGATCAAATCGACCTAATAGCGAAACGTCCTATTCAGCAAAATGACCTGTTAGCAAATAAAAGCAAAACGACCACTAATGACACAACCCAAAATAAAGAGGTCCTTGATCTTAGGGACAACGTCAAAATATTTGAGTCGATTAGGTAAGGTACTGAAAGTGTAGCATGAACCGTTTTTTTTTCTCTATCAACATAGAGAAAAAACAAGACAACAAACTGAACAACTTTCACTATGGAGCCAACGTGTGCCAAGTGGAAGTTGTTCAGTTTGATGTTCTAACCCTTTAAATATTACTAGGGTGTTTTGTTACATCCTGTACAAGGTATAGTTACAGCCACAATTTTTTTCGGGGTCGTCAGAAAGTTTGAAATCCTACGTACTATCGGTTTAAAATAACAATGTGCATGACCTTGAAGGGCCGTTCGCTAACTTCACTCGGTTGTAAAGGAATATAGACTCTATGTAAAGGAAATAATCATTTGAATGACTCGAGTGAAGTTCGTGCGATTGAGTGACGTCACATTTGCAGGCGAGGTCATGCACATTTTTATTTTAAACTGATAGTATGAAGTTTCTGGCCGCGTCTTCTCCACACTCCACGTTCCGACGCGGTGGCAGTTTAAAAAAAATTTAGAAGGTTTCATGTTCCTCATCATCATCAGCCTATCATCGTCCACTGATGAACAATAGCCTCTCCCCAAGGCGCGCCACAAAACTCTGTCCTCGGCCTTCCTCATCCAGTCGCTCCCCGCTACCTTTTAGGTCGTCTCTCCAGCGGGCAGCAGGGCGTCCCACACTACGCCTACCAGTTCATGGTCTCCACTCTAGAATTTTGAAACCCCATCGGTTGCCAGTTCTTCAAGTTCCTATATTGAATATATTATTTTTTGTTTGAGTTTTGTCAACAAAGAATTTAAAAATTATTTGTGAAAGCAGATTAAAACATGTATTCTAGTTTTCCTTGATAAATTCAAGTTATAAATAAATGCCCTTTTGTAAGGATTAAGGCGACGAGAGATGAAATTAACCAGAATTATCCTTGAAGACTGTTTTTCTTCTTTCTTTCAATGCAGCATGCATATGCTCTCGACTATATTCCCCAAGGTGGTAGTCAGAGATATTCTAAAACCTCAGAACATCCACGTTTCACTAGCAGTACCGAAACTATCCAGTGTGACGGAGAGTGAGCCCATCCCCACTTGTAATGGACAGTGGGTACAACAATGGAGAGAGAACTAGACAGTATGTAATTCCAAAAATATGTAATAAATATCCGATATTATTAGAGGAGCACAAAATTAAATGTAAACAAACTTTAAAGAAAAAACTAAAACACTGTATGCTAGGTTAACCTAATTTAATTTAATAAAGCTTTGATAATATAAGCATTTAAGTTAAAATGTGATTAACGAGCGCAACGCCTACAAACTGCTCAGCAGTTTGGCGATATCTAAAATTGTAAACTTAGATGTAAGATTCTGAAATAAAGAAAAAAAAAAAAAAAAAATACATGCCTCGAAATTGAAGCATGCAGGTTTCCTCACGATGTTTTCCTTCATCGAAAAGCCAGTGGTGTTACAAATCGTACATAAATTCCGAAAAACTCGGGGGATCGAACCATATCATCGCCTCCTGCACGGCAGGCAAGGTTACTCGTCGCCACTGGACCACTATGGCTTTTTCAAAATATGGGAAAATTAAACTTTTATGTTAATCTCTTACACCTACCTATCTTAACTAGGTCTTAGTGTAATGAATGGGTGTAGGTTCCTCTTTTCTGTTCTCAAGTCCTACTCCCAACCAATTATCCCTCTAATTGGCTTAAGTACTACCTACTTTACTTATTGCATTGCAATAAAGGGATTTCGTATACAGTATTACTATCCTACTGCTTCTTCTTTAATAAAAAAATCGTTGCGGGCTACAAGATTCCAAGTCAGATTAGAGTCATCCCTCGGGCTTTGCTGGACTTCATTATAAAGTGATCGCTGCTTTTGATCCTGGTTTACAGAAGTTAAAGTACCTACTTTAGTATAAGAGATAAGTGTACTTTTTGCAACCATCAGCAGCAAGGCTGACTGTTGATTCAGTGTTGATTCAGTGTTGATTCAGTGTTTATGGGGTGCAGAGCATCTCTGTGATGTGGTGGACCAGGTCTGCCTGCATAACTCCAGTCGGTTTAGGAATTACTGATGATTAAAGGGATTATTTTACACACAGAAATATATAGGAAATTGGTTTATAGACAAGAAACGTAATATAATACTACGTTTTTTAATTATTTTATTTTATGTAAACGTAACGATTTTTACTAACTTAAATTTTTAATGTTAATTAAATAGAACTTCAGTGCAACCGTAACTGGTAATTTAACCTACTAGCGTAGGTGGAGTTCTCCACCTACGCTAGTCACTCAAACATCACCATTCACATTGCACGCCTCACACTAACACACACACACACACACACACACACACCCCCCCCACACACACACACACACACACACACACACACACACACACAATCACTTTTATTATTTTGTTTTGTTTGTTTTAAAGTTTATAGTTTTTAAAAGTATATAGATAATTAACTCTATTTTACCTATATTCCCTTGTTTTCTTTTCTTTCTTTTGTTACATTAATACTAAACGCACCCACGCACCCACTTGCTCGCTGTGGGTGGGCGCCTGGTGATTCGAAAATATTCAGGTTTACCCTTGGTTTACCTATTTCAGACACCAGTCTCCCACAATTCTATCTGTATACCTGTTTATTGTAAGTTCCTGTAAAAACTGCTTGTGGAGAAAATAAAATGATTTGATTTGTTGATTTGTTAATTTATTCTGAATATGTCACTGTCTTGTAGAAAAATAATTCCATGCTTAACTGGTCACCTTAAATTTGTTTTAAAAATATAAAAAAATCTTTAAAATTTTATAAAAATAAAACAAGGCCGAAGCTGACATCCGGGATCGTAAGAATAAGGCCTCCTACCTGTTTATATTTAACTTCGCGATGATTTTTTCGAATATACAGGGTGTAAACTTGCGTTACATAGGTACTTTAGATACATTACTTTAGCATCAGACCATCAAACTGAACAACTTTCACTTCTTCTTCTTATCGTGTGGGCAGAGCCCTGGTGCCAGAGTTTTTTCAGACCGCCTTACGGCCTCTGACATGGTTTTTATGTAACGACTACTACCACCAGAGATAGTAGCCGGGATTAACGGCTTAACGTGCCATCCGAAGCACGGAATCATTTTTCTTTTCGGACAATCAGGTGATTCATCCTGCAATGTCCTAACCAACTGGGGAAAAACGCACAAAGTGACATATCACTAGGTGTCCCCCGTGGGAATCGAACCCACGACCTCCGTATCGAGAGCCAATGCTCTTAACCATTAGACCACGGAGGCAGTTGACAACTTTCACTAAGAACACATCAACACCACCACCATCCACCACTACCATCACTTTCATTGTAACATACCATTTCATTTTAACCTTTGCAGTTTCGAAGACAAACAAGGAAAGTCCATTCTGTCTATCTGGCACCTCAATTATAAACAAATCACACGTTTTGTTATAAATTTTTCATAGAAATCAGCCACGTCACTTTTCTAAATTGTATAAATGTGATATCTTATTAATAAACGATTTATATAACTTATAAGTGAAGGGCAAGATCGTTCAGGGAAACCTCTTAAATACAAAATAAAGATAAAATGTATTTGTTGATTTACTAAACATTGTATTGTCATGTATCAATTAAATAAAAGAAAAATAATAATAACAATGAGTATAAGTAGCATATGCTCACGACTATATTACCCGAGGGGGTAGTCAGAGATATTCTGAAACTTCAGAACATCCACGTTTCACTAGTAGTACCGAAACTCTGTCCAGTGTGACGGGGAGTGAGCCCGTCGCCATGAGTAACTTATAACTTATAAGTTATGAGTTATTTATGATAAGTTATGAGTTATTCTTATTGATAATAAATAAATTAGATACCTATTAAAAAATCGGGACAAAAATAAATAAACACTATTATTAAGTATTAGACTCTACCACAAATATTTTATTAAATAATTAATTTTACACCGTCCATTTAACTATAAATAAAAAAAAAAAATTTACACCAAAACATAGTAAAACACAGAGAAAAAGTGCAGATCGGTGTCTGTATGCACCATACAGAAGGTCCAAAATAAGGCGGTCTTAAAAAGCGATTTCTTCCAGGCAACCTTAACCTATTTTATATTCTTACAAAATTGCTACAAAAAGGATCTAATCAAGCTCAGAATTCTATTATTTATTCTTTCTCTAATATTTCTACCCCAAAGAAAATCGACATGATTAAAGTTTTCAACGAAATAAGAATCAACTACATTAGGCAACAAACCTTGTAACCTCATCACGTCAGTTATGTTAGCAAAATAATCTTTATTACTAAAAAACAAAGCTACCGGTGCCGTAACTTTACGAAGAGGATAATCAGGGGGCTCAGGCGTCCCATACTCTTCCAAATTTCCAGCCGTTCCATAATCAAAATTTCTAAAGAAACCAGACCTGACTAATTGCAAATAATGGGTTACCTGCTTCGTTGCACTTCCCGCTGGAGCATGAGTAAATATCACTGGCAGATTCGTCACATTTAGCTCTCCCCTATCAAAACCAAATAAGGTATATACTACGTTACTACACGCGAGTAACGCTACGTTCTCATTCGCGCAAAGTATTGCAAATGCTGCTCTAACCAACGGACTGAAGGGCAGAAATTCGTTGATACCAACTGCTGTAAGCAATTCTGGGATACGGTTGAATGCCATGAATCTTACTATAGGACTTAATATGTTCGGCCCAAAAGCTATAGGCGATAGAGCTATCATTATAGATATTTTTTTATTATACTCCGGCAGCACCGAGCCCATGACGAAAAACGCAGTGTTTCCTTGCGAAAATCCGACGTAAGAAAGTTTGCTTCTATTAGTACATTCAAGTATATAGTCTATAGTTTGTGGAAGATCATATCGTCCCATCTCATTCCATGTAAAGTTGAAAAACCTCGCACTTTCCGCATCAGGCGATATATTCGTGTTGTTCCTTGAAAATTTGTTTCCTCGAAAATTTCCTATCCAGACATCGTAGCCTTTATTCGAGAGCCAATAAGCCAATGCAGATTCTGGTCCAGCAATAAAAAAGTCATCCGAGCTCAGTAATATTCCGTGCATTAAAAGAACTGGCGGTCCTTTATTGTGCAGCCTAAAGAGTCTCAAAATGTACCCATCGTCCGTCGTAACAAAGTGTTCTTCTAAATTGTATCCATTTTTTCTGGTGATCTGATTCACAGTTAGAAACATATCTTCATTAGGTCTGGGATCTCGAAACAAAAGCTGCTGGAATGTGGCAATTTCTGTGACCACAACATCGTCAAGCGGGATCGGTTGTTGAAAAGGTATAAACCCCATCATGTTGCTTGGTTGAAAAGGTAAGAACCTCATCAAGTTACCAATATCCATATTTTGAATCAATGCTGATCCATTGCAGTTTTGTAATGCATATAACAATAATATTGTAAGACGTTGCATTATAATGTGTTTAACTTATCTAGGTAAAGTTGTAGACTGTCGTGTCAAGATCAAGACGTGTAGTTTTTATTAAAATAACCTCCCTCCACACGCACGCAAGGACTCGCTTCTTGTTAAAGAAACACATATAGTACCTTGAATCGAATTATCGATACATAGTCACGCATATGACTGAACAATATACGTTAACAAGAAACTACAAGTAAATAGAATTGAAAAGACAGTTGCATGAGAAAATTCAATTATTTCATTTCCATGTATCTTGTACCTATAGCCTTTATAATGTACCTACCTACTTATGTCACATAAGGTAGATTTCAGCTTAGTAATGATCTTAGACCTTAGATCAACACTGGATACAATCTTAAAAATTATGCTGTTTCCCCAATTTTAGGGAGTAATTTGTTAATTTATAAAAAAAGAATTATGATTGCAACAAAGAGTTTTGATACGTTGAATAGCTAGTTTGAATTGATCGACTTTTTCTGCACTCATTGTTTATTTATGTATACCTACCGAAACCGATCAAAACCACTATTGCCTGATTTTTGCAGTCAAAAGTGCTTTTGACCGGTTATGAGTTTTGACTGTAACATAGAGGGTGTTAGGATAAACAGTTGCATTACTTTAAGGGGTAATTGTACCGACGATACTAAACAACTTTCCATTCTCAAAAAATGGTTTGGACATCCTATACTAAAAAATCTGCTGATCGAACGTTTGTATGAAAAGTCGTTTTTTTCACGTAATGCTTCTTAGTCAAAGTTGTTCAGTAGCATGGGTACAATCACCCCTTATAGTAATTTAACTGTTTACCCTTACACCTTGAATATAAAACAAACTAAAATTTTCTGTGTTATTGCGTATTTATTGGCATTGAAAACTTTATCTATTATTTAGCAACACAGAGCTATCAAGATGATGATGACTGATGATGATACAGGCCATAGTCCTTTATTTCCTTTAATGTGACAGGTTTTTGTATTGCAACCTACCGATTTTTCGTTTTACTAGTCTTGAAGTGCGATTTTTGAAAATCATACGAGCGAATTGGCAGTAGAAAGATGCATATCTCCATAGTAATTTTGACATTTTCTACTGCCAAGTCGCTCGTATGATTTTCAAAAATCGCACTTTTGGAAAAAACACCTCATTCCATCGAACAATGTACACACGGCGACAGATCAACCTACCCATAGTTGACCTCTATGTTCATGGACATAAGGTCCAACTATGGGTAGGTTGATCTGTTGCCGTGTGTACCTACTACACGTACTAAAAATGCTCGTTGTGAAAATTGGAAACGCCTTGGAGGCATCTTTTATTTTTCATGTTTCGACTAGATTTATACAATTTACCGAAACCAAAATCATACCTCAGTATTCTTGGATAGTTTATAGCTAGTGAAATTATATTGAATATACGATTGGAATTACTTCGCTCGATAGAAAATCGTCACAAAGATGACGTATTTTCATGTATTTTTAACCATTTTTCTCACCTGAGAAGAACTTAAAATAGTTTCAGATTTTAGGTATTTATACTCACATTTTCACTATTAGTTTATTTAGTGAAATCATTAAAAAAAATTATACGGTCGAATTGAGAAACCTCCTCCTTTTTTGAAGTCGGTTAAAAAAATCTATTAAAAGTAGTTTTGTTAACTCTTTTTAATCGAAAATACGCTGAGGGCTGGGCAATCCCGTTTCTCATAGAAAATATTCGTCTGAACATAGGTTCCATGGGCCCCTTAAGAAAATCAAAGATATTTGTGGACAATGGATTGACAATGGACATTTCTTACGCAGCACATCTAGTAGAATATATAGACCTTGCTGAAGCCTTTTAATCCATTTAAATGAACAATTAAATCTATCATTGTGCTAAAATCATTTTATTACTTAGCGTGTTTATGAATAGATGTTTATTGCTACAAGTTTAAATTAAAAACTAATAATGGTTAAGTGTATGTTGTTAAAAATCATGTGGATTGACAGGTTAATAAAAATCTGAGCTATTCAAACAAGGCTCATCAAATGGGGATAATAAACAAATGGGGTACTACAAAACGGTAGCTGTTGCAAACCATTAAAAGGAGGAAAGTCGCCTACCTTGGTCATATTTTGAAGAAAGAGCAATACCAACTGCTCCAGACTAAAATAATAGGCAAAGTAGAGGGCAAAAGAAGCGTCGGTAGGCCACGAATGTCATGGCTCGCGAACCTGAAAGAGTGGACAGATATCGCCAGCGTCGAGGAGCTGTTTCGTTTGGTGAGAGATAGACAGGGATATGCAGAGCTGATTGCCAACCTTCAGTAATGGAGAGGTACCCGATGAAGAAGAAGGTACTACAAGGATAAACGAAATGAGTGTTTGTACAAACCAAGAAATTGTACCAACTGCTCGTAATTCATAAATATCAAAATAACACTTTTCTACAATTTTACATGAGACCGTGTAACTAGTTCTTATAATTTGATCAATGTACTAGAAAATCGTTCTAAGATAGGTAGGATAAAATCTTAGATGATAAAATATATTGATAAGGATTTATTAAAATAATGCCTAAGCCGCAATTTCTGAGCGGGTCGCCGGTCGGAAGATTGTAAATGAGGGTTTTTGAGGGCGGAAGGTGACATTATGAATATTCTGAGCGGGTCGGAAGATTGTTAATACAAAAAGTGATAAAGATTTTACATCTGTTTTAATGATTTAAAAAATATATGTTTTTGGACTGCTAGCTTTTTTACAGGTCAGAGTGCTGAAATGATGCCTGATACCTAGAGAAGAACCCAAATAATGTAACGGAGGTATTCCTCAGGAGGATGATGATGATTCGATATGTGGAGAATTGAATTCTAATTTCTATTGAATTTTATGCTATAGAAAATGGAATCTCGCACCACAGTCTCGCACATTACGATTCGTGTGCGAAAATGTCAAAATGACTATAGAACTGATGCATCATCCGTATACGAATAACCTATGAGATTCAAAAGTTGTACTTTTGGTCTCTTCTAGCTTATTAATGTCTTTTATATTCTCGGCTACATTTCTTTTACACATTTGAAATACAATTTATTACTCATTGTTATTAGTGTTATTTTAGCAATTTTCCTTTAATACATTTTGTATATTTTATTCTACTAGGCATACCATAGCATAATGTTCACGTATATTAAGTTTCCAAAGCTGTACAAAATATATCATATTCAAAATATCCACACCAGTAGGTACCCAAACTCTTATTCAGTGTGACGTGGTGAGCCCGTTGCCACTTTCTATGGGTCTACCACAATAAAAGCGTCACGTGTACCGTGGCCTCAGGTGGGTGGGTAGGTTTCCGTACGATGTTTTCCTACACTGATATTCCAGAGATGTTATCAATCCTACTAATATGACAAATACTAGTAATATATAATGGGGTGGTATAGATAGACCACCAAACTTCTTCCATCGAGTCGATGGCATGTTATAAAAACTGAACAACTACATCGATATTAAAAACATGTACTGTTCCAAAAATGGGAGTCGAGTGGTTAGGTCCTACAGTTTTGTAAACCACTAAACCATTACGGTATTCTATAATGTCAACCAAGAGTGCGTCTCGTAGTCCGCAATCAACATTTTTCGAGCAAAAGTGCTTTCGAGATTTTGAACAATCGAGATTATAATCCTTCGGGCTGTTGATTTATCGATATCATAAACCATGCGATCAAAAGTGTACTACAAGAACTCGTTATTCGTAGTCATTTTAGCTTTTCTTATCCTATTGCTATTGCTTTTGCAATTGAAGGAAGTTGGTAATAGATTTTTTCTTCTCCTACCCTCTTTGATTAAATTCATTTATGGTTCTAAGACAGATTAGAGTCATCCGGGTTCGCTGGACTTTATTGCCAAGTGTTGTGAATGGTCGCCGCTGTTTATCCTGGTTTACAGGAGTTGCAGTGGTGAGGAATGTATGGTGGGCCCATACCGGAAAAACTATGGCAGAGTACGCTGCCAGTTCGTGATCTCCATACGTTTTATTATAATATACCTACACCTTAATAAATAAAATAAAACAAAACCAGTTTGAGCATCCCTGCATCAATGAAACGTTTAAATAGTCCCTTTGTTAAAACCTTATACATATTATTATAAATGACTTAAATTGTGTTAAATATAACTACAGCGTCTCGAAGTAACAACTCATAATTACGTTGCGCATATAATTATACAATAATATAATTGTTTTAGAACATGAACTGAGCTACTTTACGTACGTCGTGCAGTTTTACACATGCACACATGAATACATTATTCTCACACTTGTCTAACATTGATACAGATGGACTGCTACCATCCTGACGCAAATTTTGTGTCTTTTAAGGAGGTACCGAGCTTCCAGTGCTGCCCTCAATCGTATTTTTTTAAATTTCTTAACAATTTTAATGCATTTCCAAAATCAAGAATGTCACATTGTAGTCATTGATGATTATTAATTTACTGGGAACTGATTTTAATGGTAAAAACAACACATCTTTTAATTGTCATTAAAAGATGTGTTGTTATTACCGTTAATGAACTAGTATAAATTATGTATGATAGGTTTCTTAAAGAAGCAGTTGTAAGTATGTAGATTTACCTGAACGATCAAAGGGACTTTTATAAAATAGTAATGGCACAGTCTGTAAAGGCCCCAAATAATAATAAAGACTGGAATGTGAAATCTAATGTAGTTTGTACTACGCTACGTAGGGAAAAGTGGTATGATTACCTACGAGAGAGTTGGTTGTGCTCCTCCACTCTTTGGTTTAGATCGCATTGATTGAGGCAAGCTATTGAACCATGCTATTGATGCCAGAGACTGGGGGCTCATTTATTAACAACAAAAAAGATAAAATTATGTACATAACCCTTAATATAAAGAGAACACAAAAGAGAAACAGAGGTGCCAGAGACTAAGTTTAACGAATAAATACCGCCGCCTAAATTGCATTCTCCTGCACCATGCACCTGCAACATGAGTTTCAATAATTTGTCCACCTTTTCCTTGTTCTGACTAACATCACCTGTATTCTTTGTAATTAATGACAGTGTTCTCCGCATAACATTGCAATGTTATAATATAGTTTATTAATTCATAAGTATTTTAGAGTAAACAAACTACAACTGTCTGTGTTTTTTGTTTGTTTTTTCGGCCACCATGTACATATTCACGCCTCACGGAGCGTAACAAATTTTGAAAACTGTGCAAACTATATTTTCATGTTGTTGTTGATAGTGAATTTGGGTTTTTGGCAAAAATTCCAATTACTTACACACATGAGTTGACGACCGTACCTAACTCCTTTTCGGGGTGGTCCGTTTGGTTGCTTATTATTTAAATGCGTTCAGTTGTTTCTTTTTTAAATTTATTTAACGAAATAATTTTTTTAATTATAGTCCTACAAAACCATGTTTTATGGTTTGGCTGCTTAGATCAAAGTAAAATGAATGGATAGGCCCAAAGCGCTTTAAGTTGAAGCACGCAAAACTAGGGCACTTCAATACAAATTAGGGTACTTGGTCTGTCATCTCAGTACATTTTCGAAGTAAAACTGTCAATTGTTTTGCCTCATTTTTCTGGTTTGAAATGTTCGCGTAAGGCCTGTCCATTCTTGTTTACTAATGTCATTGTTTGGCTGTAGGAAACAGAGAATTACAGTCTCGCATTACATAAGGCATCAGCGAGCTATGGAGAGAGCTATGCTCGGTTGTTTCTCTGAGAGATCACATCAGAAATGAAGTGATACGTCAGAGAACTAAAGTGGTTGACATAGCTCAGAAAATTTGCAAGTTGAAGTGGCAATGGACTGGTCATATCTGCCGAAGAACAGACAACCGGTGGGATGTCAGAGTTCTAGAGTGGAGACCGCGAACTAGTAGGCGTAGTGTGGAACGCCCTGCTGCCCGCTGGACAGACGACCTAAAAAAAGTAGCGGGGAGCGACTGGATGAGGAAGACTGAGGACAGAGTTTTGTGGCGCGCCTTGGGAGAGGCCTATGTTCGGCAGTGGACGAAGATAGGCTGATGATGATGATGATTAAATAGGCGCATAATATAGTGTATTTTTTACATGGCGTACAGAGTACGTACTAGCTGAATTATTTACTGCATTTACCTTACACATTCATGTGTTCGTAATCCATTTTGATGATTTTACCTCAGTGCCCGCCCTCTTTCAATTACGCCTGATATGTATGGATGTAACATTATGTGTGTTCATTGTGTGGTCTGGAGATTTAAAAAATAAGTAACCGTTCTTCTCCACGGACTCAAGGCCCGTGCCATCTGTAAGATTTATTTTTGTATTGTCTTATTATTTATTGAGATGAGAATAATATAAAATGATTGATTATAAATATTATAAAAATACAGGCCGTGTCTTCGCTACTCGTGTTCTTATTATGTACCACTTATAGCCAAGACAAGGCGTGGTTGGGGGAAATAAAGGGAGAGGTAACGAGCCGACGCAATAGGTGGATTGTTGCCCCTTCCCTTTTGTGGACTTTTACGATTTTCCCGGGAAGATAAGCAGCTGACGCACTCTACGCTGTCTTATTGCTCCCAGTTCAGCATGGAAGGGTCTGGGTACAGATTACTAGTTACCTAGTATGTAGCAGATACACTTCCATTGATCCACGCTTAAATTACCTCTAGGCGGTAGGTAGGTCCTTCGCGCAAAATGTCTGTATCTAATGAAGTTTGACTCAGCGTTGTTATCACTTCATACAGCGCTTGACGTAGGCGATATTCTCGTCTGGCGCGAGTGGCAGACATCATGCAAGCGCATCGCTCACCACCAAAGCATATTTTATTTTCACTATGGCCAAAGTATAAGTGCTTACGGCCGAGAGACGGAAGTCTGGCCTTACAGATAATACCAGAATATCGTAGGTCTATCTTAGGTCTTGTAACTTATGACTTTTTTCAGCTCCAAGTCATCTAAATCTAGGTATAACAGTCTAGAATCAGCCGATAGACATACACTGCTGGACATAGGCCTCCCCCAAGGATCACCAAAACGACCGGTATTGCGGTGCCCTCATCCAGCAGGTTCCAGCTACCGCCTTCACCAGGCCCTACCCACACTTCGCTTTCCGGTACGCGGTCACCACTCGATAATTCTTCGGCTCCATCGGCCATCGGTTCTACGAGCAATGTGCATGCCCACCCATGGCACACTTTAGTTTAGCAATTCTTTGGGCTATATGTCGGTTACTCTGGTTCTTCGGTGAATCTCTTCATTTCTGATTCAAAATCATAATTTCCTGCGAGATCGAAATGTCGCAGGGAATTATGATTTTGCTTTAGTCAAAATTACGGATTTTCCCAATTGCATGTAACACTTTTTAAAATCCATGAAATGAGAATCCAACTGTGTCATTGTCATTG
This sequence comes from Agonopterix subpropinquella, assembly GCA_922987775.1. NCBI lineage: Eukaryota > Metazoa > Arthropoda > Insecta > Lepidoptera > Depressariidae > Agonopterix > Agonopterix subpropinquella. Next base: position 3,496,794 of record OV277714.1, read on the forward strand.
TAAAAGACGCTGAGGAAAAATGAAGTACCTTACCTTTGTGGCCTCTTTGTCGATCATATTAACTAAAATTATTTTCTTGAACGCTTCTTCAGACCTTTCAGAATATGAAGTTTCGAAGATAAAAAAGTTACTATATTCAGTGAAGTCTTTAGCCAAACTTAATTCGAATGCGACAGCAAGTTCATTGCAAAGAGATGTAAGAAGATTCAATTCTGGCTGCAAGAATGAAGACATAAAACTCTCCCCTACGGAATTAATCGAAAAATATGGATACAAGATAGAAAACCATGAAGTTACAACCAAAGATGGTTACATATTGACTGTTCAAAGAATTCCAAATGAAGGACCAGTTGTATTTCTTATGCATGGACTTTTTGGAAGCTCTGCTGATTGGATTTTAAACGGACCAGAAAGTTTAGCCTTTTACCTAGCTTCAGAAGGCTTTGATGTCTGGATGGGAAATGCAAGAGGAAACCAGTATTCGCGAAAACATACAACTTTAGAACCAGATTCTAATGAATTTTGGAATTTCAGCTTTGACGAAATTGGAAGATACGATTTGGCAGCAAATATTGATTATGTGCTTAAATTGACGGGTCAAGATAAACTGGCCTTTATTGGACACTCTCTGGGAAATACTGCAGCTTTTGTTTTGCTTTCGGAACTCCCTGAATATAATGATAAATTATCAATACTCTTCGCCTTCTCACCAACCGCTTGGATAACACATGCCAATAGTCCCGTATTCAAAATTTTATCTCAATCAGATTCTATTGACAATGCATTATTAAAAGCTATCGGAAAATATGAAGTGAAACCAAATAATAAGGCTGTTAAAGTTATAGCGAAGGCACTGTGTGGTGATAATCCATTTTCTAAGACAATTTGTGAAAATTATGCATTGCTAACAACTGGATTTAATAGGCAGAATATTGATTTCGCTAATTTGGCAGTTATATTCGGACATTTTCCAGCTGGTACTGCAACAAAAGTACTACAGCATTATGCTCAAGTGATATATTATGATCAATTCAGAAGATATGATTATGGAAAAGGAAATTTGGACCGGTATGAATCAATTTTACCACCTGATTATCCTGTAAAGAATATTAAAACGCCTGTAGCGCTTTTTTGCAGTGATTCAGATTGGCTTTATAGTGTCAAAGATGTGATGGTTTTAAAAGAAAAGTTGCAGAATGTAGTCGATTTTAGTATAGTGGAGAATTATTCTACTATCGATTTCGTTTGGGGTAAAAGTGCGAAAGAATTGGTTTACAAAAGAGTTTTGGAATTGATTAAGAAACATAATCATGACTAATTATTTTACAGAAAGGTTCTTAAGAATTGTATAATATACTTTGTATAATGTTATAAAAAATAATTACTTCATTTCAGACTAGGATTGTCCATACTATAAATATATTTTTTGGGATTATATATATATTTTTTCAACATTTATTAAAAACAAGATGTTTTATTTAATTTTCCTTTGACTTGATCGCATCGTTTATTCTATAAAACTGTTCTCAATTAGGTAAACTATTAAAGAACCCGAAAGAAATAGTGTTTGTATAAGATTAATATGTGTGATAATGATGATAATTCCAATAATAATTATGCTCAATAGTTGATTTAGACCACAGAACACAAACTGTGTAAAGCACGCAGGTTATTTTCAGTGCATTACGTGAGTCGCCTATAATTTTTTCTGTTGCCAGACACAACTTAAAATTTTATCATCGTCATCGGCCTATATACCTACGTCCCATTTCAGTGCACAGGCCTACCCTCAGGGAGAGTGTATGGGCGTAAGTCCACCACGCGTGCCCAATGCGGATTCGTAGATTTCACATACGCATGCATGCAGGTTTCCTTACGATATTTTCCTTCACGGTTTGAGAGCAGTCGGTACATAACTACATAAGTTAGAAGCATTCATTGGTACATGGCATGTAGTCCGTGCGGATTCGAACCAGGATCCTCATGATTGAGTGTACATACCTCTCAGCAATGCGCCACCGACACTCCTTATAATGTTTATGAAAAGTGACGTGGCGCGGACGTGACGCGGGCGGGGTGCGGCAATACAAACCTTATAGTATGCAGCATAGCGTCGTTTGGAGAATTACGCCCGCGCCTCCGACGTCGACGTCGCCTGGCGGCGCGGGCGCCATTTTCCTTTACGACAAAAACGACGCTATGCTGAGTAATATAAGGTTGAATATTATGTTACTTTGACTATCCGCCACCGCCACGCGTCTCTTCTGTATAAACAGCACCTAAAGGATAATAATTAAAAGACGCTTAATTATTTATCTAACATTTATTTTAATTATTTAATTTCCTAGATCAAAATCGTTTATAAAACAAAACAACCATATCGATTACAGATAAATAATCAGTCTTTTTTGTAGATATTTTTTTAGCAATTCGCTACGAGTATATAAAACTGGACTATAAATTAACATATAATATAATAATATATACACAATTTTTAATGCATAAATATCTAATAAATATTATAAAGTGTATTTTTAATACATAATTTAACTACTTACATACAATAGCTATGTGTAGGCCGAGTTGAAAGTCAGAAAAACATCATAAATAGAAGTAAAACAAAACGGTCTTTTTAAAAATAAATAGTTTAAGTATTTTGAACTTAAAATCTTTGTCAATAAACCCTGAATTATTATTTTCAATTTTCTTGTACGAATATTCCTTTTATAAGATCATCCCTTTTTTTTCTCTGGGGCTTCTATCTGTCTTTGTTACTTTGCATATGCGAAAGCGAGTGCGCATGACGGTTTTCTCGTTTTGTCGCTTTGTCGTGCGTGGTAGGTACCTTTGCTAGCTCTACTGACTGGTGCCATTCATGTCGAAAAATTGATTGAGAAATTAAATATATCTACGTGTTAAATTATGTTTTCAGATGGTTTTCAGTTGAACTCTCAAACACATTTTCAATTTTCATAAGCCTCTGAAATAATAGGTGTTGGAGACAGGCAGTATTATGTTAAGTATTTACAGCAGTATATCTACATTTTTCATTTTCAAATAATTTATTTTGCCTAATGAAATAACTCTACCTTATTTTTAAAATATATTACAATATTTCCTAATATTTCCGACTGTTGATGTTTTTATTTTGAATGTTTGGCCTTTTTGAACATTTTGTAACATAACATAAATATAAATATTTTATTTTTCTCTTCTTCTTCTTCTATTTTCTAATTAGTACCAAGAAAAAATAAGGTATAGGTACTAAGAATATACAATGAATCTACATATTTCAATGAATTTTCTTAACACAACGCAATGTTACAAGAAAGTACCTATTTATATTTATTACCAATTTCCTTGTAGTGACATGACATTGTGAAACAAAAATTATTCATAACATAACTTAATATTCTTTATTTGCTATTGCACGCAAAAAACATAAGAAAAAAGATGAACACAATGGTACAAAAGGCGGTATTATCACGATAACTTTGACGTGTCACATTTTGCAAAAATTATTTCCAACAGTACATTCACTTGACGAATATGGAATTGCTTCCTACACACGCTTGCTTTGGGCTCTGGACACATAACGGCGACGTCACATCGCATGGCAAATATCTGCGAGCGCTACGATAAAAAATCATACTATAAGTCATCGTAATAAGAATCGAGTGCATCGCAGATATTAGCGATGCGATGCGATGTCCCAGTTATGTGTGGGAGCATCTATGGTGGGAGCGCTTTAGGCAAGCTTGCTGTAACATAGACTAGTCTGTAAAGTGATTTATTTATTATTTATTGTAAAGTGATTGTTACTAGCTTTATTTATAGAAGCGTCAATGTACGTCCCCACCACTGCTGCCCATCTAAAATGGGATTGGGCTGGACATGTCTGCCGCATGCCGGATGACCTATCGGCCAACACCACCAGCAACTGGTCCCCGTCCCCGCAGTCGAAAGTGGCGGGACAAAATTGATAGTTACCTTAAGAACTGGCCTGTCGAACTGCCACTGCTGGACATAGGCCTCCCCCAAGGATCGCCACAACGACCGGTCCTGCGCTGCCCTCATCCAACGGGTTCCCGCCGCCTTCACCAGGTCGTCGGTCCACCGTGTGAGGGGCCTACCCACGCTGCGCTTTCCGGTACGCGGTCACCACTCGAGAACTTTTCGTACCCATCCATCGGTTCTGCGAGCAATGTGCTCCACCAGACTCCTCCAACAGAGTGGGACATCAGTGGCTGATAATAATAATTATGTTCAGTGGGCTTGCCTAAGCTCGCGCAAGCGTGTGGAGGAAGCATTACATTGGAACACATCGGTGAGGATATAAGCGCAGCAGAAAACACCACCGGTCTATCGCCGGAGGATCCCATGCTCTTCCTACCAGTTCATAGTCTCCTTTGGGAACTCAGACTCCCTGATCATTTCATCAGCAGACGTGGCCAGCCCATTGCCGCTCCGGCTCGTTGGTAGAAGCTTCTGTATTGGAAATGATCACCAAAGTTAAGCAACGTCAGGTTCAACCAGTCTTTGGATGGGTGATAGTGGTAGAGTAGGTTTGTTATAAGTCTTACTGATGTACCTGCGCAGTTGGAAAATTTTAATAGCGCGCGTCTAATTATATTAACCAATCAGGATCACCGTCGCAAGCTCGAATCCTTTGCCGCGATTAGTTGGCCGTTTTCGCTGCCTTTTCGCTGCCATCCGAATTTGCACCCTTCGATTACTAAATGACTTCGGGTGTTGACTTCTCGGGTCTGCTCTGCGCAAAGGAAGATTGATGAGGGGAATTATTTTCCTGTTCACACTGTAATGTTTTATATAGAGCGCAGTGCTTCGGAAGGTACGTTAAGCAGTTAGTTCTGGATAGACCCAGATCCAGATAAATTAGCCCTGTTGGAGAGAAGCAACAGAATCTTGTTGCGCGTTTTGTGCATAGTTTTCAGAAGATGGCAGGTTGCAGTGACTCATTTCTTGGTATATGAAATTATATCATACGGCGAAGAAGTGGTCCATTTCGTGGTGAGAGTAATATTTAATTCCCTGTCCATTTTAAATTTAAAACGATAAAATTTCATTCTCTAGTTATCTGTGATGCGGAGTTCTGCAGACTTCTGGAAATAAAATAACCCATTAGTTGACTGGACGCACGGAAAACATGCCATGTACCAATGAGTTTTTCTAACTTATGTACGTAATACCGACTGCTCTGAAATGGTGAAGGAAAACATCGTGAGGAAACCTGCATACATTGAAGAAGAAATTCTGATGTGTATGTGAAGTCTACCAATCCGCATTGGGCACGCGTGGTGGACTAATTGCTCATACACCCTCCCTGAGGGTAGGCCTGTGCCCTGCAGTGGGACGTTTATAGGCTGATGATGATGATGATGATGATGATTAGTTGACTATAATTTTTTGACGAGGGTCTCTCAAACTTAGGATACTTGTAACTAGGAACTTACTTCTTGGAACACTTTTGAGTGTAGATTTTGATATGCTATCACTATCTTCGGACTCTGAACACACTTGAAAGCTGGTTTCTGCAATAAAAAATAAAGTGTCATATTAGATACATATTTTAGGATACAGGGTGTAAGGGCAAACTGAAACGGTGAACTCAGAACATCAATCTGAACAACTTTTACTATGGAGCCTAAAAAATCAGCCTTTTCAGTTTGCTGTCCTGTACACCATGTAAATTGACGAATGTTGATTAATGTGAGTTTAATGTTGTTTCCAAAAAGTTGGTGTAGTAGGTACACCAACTTTTTGGAAACAACATTAAACTAAAGAATTAAAGATATAGGCGTTCACAATTTTGCCAAGCAATACATTGACTAAAATAAGTCACTTTTGCACCAAGAAGTAGGTATTTAGGCTTCATCATCATCTCAGCCGATAGACGTCCACTACTGGACATTATGCCTACCCGGAGATCGCCACAACGACCGGTCCTGCGCTGCCCTCATTCAACGTGTTCCCGCCGCCATCACCAGGTTGTCGGTCCACCTTGTCGAGGGACTACCCACGCGTGCATACAGTACGCGGCCGCCATTCCAAAACTATTCGGCCCCATCGGCCATCGATATTTAGGCATAAAAGTGTTTAAAATATGATGCTGTGGAGACAGAGTGATGACTAAATACTTTGTGGTGCCAGTCAACCTAAATCATTGAATCTCGTTTTTCAAGTAGGTAAGAACATTTGCTCGCATTCTTGATGCAGGCGCGAGTCCAGTAAAAAGGATTACCTAATTTTATTCTTTCCCTGGTTTTATGAAGGATCAAAGTATAATTAGGGTATATTTTTACCTGTGTCATATCTCTTGTTATGACGACTAGGCAAGTCTTGGTTCTCGACGTGGCCAAACGTTCTGAATCCAACAGCGAACTGCGCGTACGGGCTTATTTCGTACAACTCTGAAAAAATCAATTTGGTATATAATCTTGACTATTATAAAACTGTAAATTTGAAAAAAGAATTTAGTTTGTTTGTTTGTTTGTTTGGGTGTTTGTTTGTTCGAGTATCACGCAAAAACTACTGAACCGATTTTGATGAAACTTTTTTTGTTTTGTAGCGTAACATCTGACTTAAAATCTGGTATATAATTTATGCGGACGAAGTCGCGGGTAAAAGCTCGTTATTTATATTTGTGAGATGGACTGGTTTGGAATTTACCCCACCATTTCTTCCCGTGGTTGTCTTTCGAGGCAACTAAGCACCAACTAAGGGATGATGTTTTTCTTATTGAGATTTTGTGAGTGTTAAAAGCCGTAGTGGTCCAGTGGCGAGTAACCTTGCCTGCCGTGTAGGAGGTGATGCTATGGTTCGATCCTCGTCCATGCCGACTTGTGAGTTTGACTCGTGTCAATGAGTTTTTCGGAATTCATGTACGGTTCGTAACACTACTGGCTTTTCGGAGAAGGAAAAAATCGTGAGGAAACTGGTATGCTTCAATTTCGAGGCATGTACCAAACCATAAAGGTATCATATAGAGGAACTGACAGCTGAGAGAGCGAAATGTACCTAGCGGCGCCACTGTATAATAGAAAGAGATACGTGACGCGAGGCAATAGAACCGTTTTTGGGAACTTGTCAGCACAATCGACTGGGTAAATATTTGTGCTCTGTGAATAATTAGTGAATCTAAAGTGAAGTTGTAGATTATTATGTGAAATATACTAACACTATTTCATTAAATTACCTACGATTTCACGTTAGATTCACAATTATACACAGAACTCGAAGTTTTAGGGTGCCGATAAGTGCCGACAAATGCACAAAAAACGGTTTCATTTGACAACTCATGTCAGTTACTCTATTCCGACAGGTATAATAACTTTATGTACCAAACCCACCCACTTCCCATCATCATTATGGTTACTTTTGTTCTTCTTATCGTGTGGGCAGAGCCCTGGTGTCAGAGTTTTTTCAGACCGCCTTTCGGCCTCTGACGTGGTTTTTATGTAACGACTACTACCACCAGAGATAGTAGCCGGGACCAACGGCTTAACGTGCCATCCGAAGCACGGAATCACTTTTCTTTTCAGACAATCAGGTGATTCAGCCTGCAATGTCCTAGCCAACTGGGGAAAAACGCACAAAGTGACATATCACTAGGTGTCCCCCGTGGGAATCGAACCCACGACCTCCGTATCGAGAGCCAATGCTTTTAACCATTAGACCACGGAGGCAGTTACTTTTGTTGAAATGACTATACTTACTTGGTAAGATCTACTCACCATGTTTACTATTATTTCTCATATGTATAGGAGCGCTATAGATCCTGTTCTGCGCATTCATAGTCTGCGCGTTCATGACGTTTTCCTTAACGTTGGCGAGGTTAGTATGCGACGTGTTGGCAGTAAGGTTGCCACTCTCTGATTTATTGTCTACGGTTATTGAATCCCTGTAGTCTGTGAGGCTGCTGAAAGTTAAATTATACAGGGTTACTTTTTATTTAGTGCACAAACTTTCACAACGTATTAGGTATCGTCAATAGACCCAAAAAAAAAAAATGTTTTTTGCAAATTTTATCTCTTATTTTTGCCATTCAGTAAACTTTAATAAAAATTGCTGTGCTGATCGTACTGTTGATAACAACCGCGCCGATCGAGGAAGCGAGTGACAGGTGACAGTATGGTCAGTACAAACCAAACATTTTTAATGAATAAGTTCAGATGCAGTTTTTTTTTTGTTCTTTAGAACCGGGTGCCGGGTTAAACAAAAAAACACGGGTATTCTTAATTTCGATAACCATCACGCTCGCAAAGTTTGTGCACTGAATAAAAAGTAAACCTGTATATGATTATATCGTTAAAAAACCGGCCAGATGTGAGTTGGACTCGCGCACCGTGGGTTCCGTACCACAATATCTACAACAACGTATTTTTTTCTCAGACACACTCATGTCCGGTTTTTGTAATTTTATTGTTTTACTTTAGATAGAGTATGCCCTATAATCACACTGAGTTTGACGCTTTCATGTATTCCCGTTTTTACAATAAAGCAAAAACAAAAAACCTTGAAGAAATTAAGTTTCTTGTGTTATTTTTTTTTATTTTGTACTTTCTGCCGTTGTGTTTTATTTCATTTAGGTATTATAAGGTTATACAACGTGTTAATGAATTAGCGCAAAACCTCATACACCCCAACTGATTTATATCAAAATAATTAGATTGAAACAATAATTTCACTATTTTGATAATTAAAATTTAAAGTTATTCGCATTTTAAGTTTTGAGGCAAAAATGATTTGTTATCATTTCAGCACTGAAAGAAAGCGCTAACGTACTCATGGATACATTTTTATAATCTTGTTTTGGTAGTAAGTAGGGTGAGTGTGCCCGTGCGGTGGGTTGACATCGGGTTCCGAAAATTTTAAATTTTGCAAACAAATTATTTAATATTTTGAAAAAAAAAACTTATGTTGAAACCATGATAATTCAATTCTGCTCTCGATTCTAAACAAACTACTTTCTAGTTTTGCGTTAATTTATTAACACGTTGTATAATATTAAGGCTTTATTATGTCAATCGGGAAGAGTACCGAGTAGTTTTTGTCGAATATGATAATAGTAGCATACCTTTGCCTTCTAATGATAATGTAAATGCTGCAAAGCACGCAGATGGCTAGTAATACTGAACTGCACATTATTACTAAGGTGTTAAGGTCCATGGTGTCTGATGGTGGTCCTACTTCACCTGAAATGAGGGGGAAAAAGTGTCGTCATGATCATCTGCCCTGAGATTGTCCACTGCTGAACATAGGCCTCTTACAAGACGCGCTACAAAACTCTATCCTCGGCCTTCATCATCCAGTTGCTCCCCTCAACCTGACTCAGGTCGTCAGTCCAGAACCGTATGTCGTCGCTCATTACGCTTGGCATTTCGTATTTTCCATGTGTAGAAAAAGGGCGGTTGTCAAATATCAAAGAGAATATTTTGATAAGTGCTGAAGCAGATTAGATTGCTTCAGTTTTTGTTTTTTGAGACGCAGCGTGTGGTGTGATGGATCTTAGTTGGAGCACAGAATATAAATACGAGTAAGTACAGTCGCCAGCAGATATATCGGAGCAAACAAGGTGGTCAAATATTTCTAAGCAGTTCTAATTTTCAATAATGTCTTTGTTTCCTCAATAATTCTTATAGATATTTTAAAGAACTTACTGCCATCCTCATTCTTGGTAGCGTAGCTGTACGTCGTAGTAACAGTACCAGCTTCATTGACAGCTGTCACCCTGACCTGGTACCACGTGCCGGGCGACAGGTCAGCGATCACGAACGAGCTGGGCCGGTACGACTTCGCTTGGTACAGGGCCGGCAGGTCCCAAGACGGGTGTTCAGAGAATGACTGGAAAGTTATATGTTCTTCTGTTTATGGGTTTTAGGCTGCCTGTCCATTGAAGCTGTGCGAGCTGTGTAGCTTTGTTTTTTTGAGTAATCAGGAGCACGGGCGAGGCGCGGCCGATCTCGCCCGAGCTTCTGATTGGTTAAAAAAACACAGCTACACAGCTCGCACAGCTTCAATGGACAGGCACCCTTAAAATCATGCTCACTTGCAGTATATTCTCTGAGGGAAAGTCGTTACAGCCGTAGAATATTAAATAATCGATAGAAGTGCCTAATGAGCCAATTCCATGTGCCACTAGTTGTACAAAATATTTATCAGGGATCGCCAGTTGGCTATGTATTGTATGTAACGTAACCAAAAAATCATTAATTTATGCTATCCAATGCATGGAAATAGCAATTATAATATGAAGGAAACATGGTATGAATGATTTATGAATCGTTTTTCAATTAGTGACAGATTTTGTATGAATTTGACAAACAAAAATTTTGCGTAAACCACGCAAGTGCCATAGGAAAAAACCTTACAAGAAACACCAAACACTGAATAATTTCTTGAACATTGAACCTATCAGTGTCTGTTACTACAATGTCATTTGGAAAACTTCTATCGGCTGATTTCAATGTTTATATTCTAAACGAAACGAAAAAAGTACCAACTGGCGACAGATTTAAATTTGGCTATTTTTGGGATATTTTGGGAGATATGCGGTATTTCAACAGATAGTAACGCGCTATTTCACTACCCCCGATGATAAGCAGGGTATTAAACCACTTCTAATTCATATTTTAATGCTCTGTGGTTAGTGCACTGTTATGGACCTTTCCTTACCATTGTATTATGAGCCCTGATCCAACTCCTACCACCCAGCTGCCTGTAATCTATCTCCCAACTCCTCAGTTCACATCCGCCGTCATCCCAACCAGCGAGCTGGACATAGATGTGAGAGCAGTTGCTCCACAACCAATCGTTTGTTGACGGCGATATTGGCACTGAAATAAAGAAGAAACACATTACATAAAGCACGGAGTTCACGAAGAGAAATTTTCCGAACCCTCGATAAGTCTTCCGCATATCCGATAAATTAGCATGTATGTAGGAAAATCTGGTTAGAAAATCACCGCCACAACCACCATCAGACACAACCACCACTATGCCAGCATCATTGACTCGAAAGAAGAAGATCATTATCGTCATCATCAAGTGGGGCATAAGCTTTCTCTCATGATGAGATGTTGGAGAAGGTTTCTTCCCACTTAAGTTCGAAGGAGTATACCAAACTCCGCTTTATCTCCGATACCACAAGATGACAGTCCTTATCCAAATCAGATGCTGAGGAGAATGAGGCTGCTTGAAAATACTCTGACAGCAATTTGATTACTTACTTGCTTTTCCCAATCCGCAATGGCCTTGTGCTGTATACTATTGTCACAGCTTGGAAACACCACTGCCATATCATACAAATGGGTTCCCATTGACAAGAATAGGTAAACTGTGCAATACTGAGTGCGAGAGGAGTAAACCATTGCCTACTGTCTTCCATGAGGGGGTGGGGTAACAATTTGTGAGGACAGGGAGTGTCCGTATTGTATGTAGTATCCTATAGTTAACCTACCTCCACCTAATGTGCTGACATCCAGATACGCTGGCTGCGAAGTCCCAACACGGTTAGTAGCAGTTATTCTCAACGAATACTTCGTTCCACACTTCAGGGCTGTCAGGGAATGTTTCTGGACACCTGACAGGTTTGGGAGCTTGTTAGTGGGCCAGGCTTCCTGCCATGGACCATTTGCTTCCTTCCACGTGAGGCTGTAACCTGGAATATGAAGCTGATTATTTTTTATTGGGATTAGACAGGTATAGTTTCGGTGTTGGCATTAGAGAAATCGAAGACATTGACGATACTTGATGAGATTAGTCGCTTCTTTCGACACTCTTCTAGGCTGGTGGAATTCGAAGCCAGAAACTACACGCTATCAATCATTGGATTCGAGATTATTAGAAATAGAAATAGAAATATGTTTATTGAATGCAAGATAATTGCAGAGAAAAAAAAAAGAACAGAAAATTGATGCACGAAGTGGTATTTTGTTTATTAGTGGTGTGTATTGAATATTCGGGACGGGAGCGACGCACAATAAAACCACGCAATACGAGACTGACTTTTTATTCGAAGGTAGTTCATCAACCAGACATTTACAAATACCTACATATATACCATTCTTCCCCCCCTGTTTACAAAGTATGGTTTCCCAAAGTAAAGGCACCTACTTACTTATTAGTTTAACAATATAAAACAAAACAACAATTGCATGCATGTATCTTAGCCCTACGACATGAGACGACACTATTGTCTTGGGATCAGATGATCATAGCAGCAATGAATCATCCACTAAGAGTTGGCTAAGAGGCATGCTTGCTTGTGATAAACTATATAGGTATCTAATTATATTAACATCGACAAAAGGCACATCAGTCGAAAACACAAGTATCAAGATACAGGCACCCAGTCATTGAGCACCTGCTTCCTATGCTATTTATTGTAAAATTTCACCTTGCAAGGTTGACTAATCGCTAGAAACAGTATTTTATTTTAATAGGTAGTTGATATTAATTTGTGTACATCTGAACAAAATTATGTTACCTATGTACAATTATAGGTCTACAAATAGTCTACAAAGATATAAATCATTATATAAAGGCTGTAAGGCGCAACCACGGGTTTCACTTAGTTAACGTAGGTTATAGTCGGGGAAATCTACGGATTTTTGTATGGAGTAGGTTGTTATTTGCACTTTAGGTGATAATTTGAAATATTAGCAGATACATACCTGAAAACATGCATTCTCAATAATTCCCGATTTTATCGTAAATTTGAGTAGATATTTAATATTTTGTAAGTATGCTGGAAGAAATATCTTTAGAAATAAGCTTGCCCTTGGTACATTTATATCGATTTCAAGGCATTTCTCAGAGTCCAAGCATAGCATAGCATATGCTCACAACTATATTCCCTGCGGGGGTAGTCAGAGATATCAGCACAGAGTTCTGAGCCTATAAAACCACCAAATCTCGACAAAAGTGTTATAAACTATTAACAGTAATAATATTAGTTCACACACAATTTACTATGTGTCTTTATTGCAATCTCAATCCGTATTTTTCCTAGACTATTAGTCTCTGCCTATATCTTATGTGGGGGAAACTAACATCGAACGACTTCATCCAATCACGGCCGAATAAAGAAGTCCTGTGATCACCGTTGATTACGATAAGGATAAGAATAGAAATCACTTGTTTACCAAATAAGCTTACTCATCGGTTTCACCTTACAGCCGCCATACGTTTTCAAGGACCATTTGAACGTTACTAAGTTATAATCTTTAAAACATTTATTATAGATTGTGGACGAAATTGCACTAACTGCAGAACCGGTATCCCCATCGTGATAGGCATTTATCGTTGATTTTAACTTTTATCACCCAGTGTTCGTCACATGATCACATCCCCACTCACTATCACTTATCTAATAGATTTCTAGGGCGTGATCGTCCGATTCAGACGACTCTGACGACGAGTCGTCCCCTACATCACTCACATAGTGCACGCGCACCTTCTGCTTACGGAAACGACACATCTTCGCGATGTGACCTCTGTCACCGCACACATAGCACTCACTGTTCACGAAAGAACATCGATCCGGCTGATGACGCCCATCACACCGGTAGCAGCGCTGCTGTGGGGCGTCGCGGCCGGCGCCGGCACGCTCACGCACACCCCGCGGTCGCGGCTGGGCCCTGCTCGCGCTCGCGCGCCCCTCGCCGCCGCTCACCGCGTACACCGCCTCCGCCTCGCCGCGGGACGGTCCGGCCTCCGCCGTCGGGTTCGAGTCTCGTACGGCCGTCTCCAGCGACAGCGCCAGCTCCGTGGCACGACTGAGTGTTAGCGAATGGTTGTCCTCCACCAACAGCCGCTGGCGTATGCGCTGGTTCGCTAACCCGTACACGAATTGGTCGCGTATACTTTCTTTTAGTGTATCATTATTAGAAAACAAACACGGCTTGCTAAGTTTCTTTAATTGCACGAGATATTCACCGATAGTTTGTCCGACGCCTTGTTTACACGACCTAAATATCATACGTTCAGCAATGGCGGTTCGCTTCGGTGACAAATGCTCCTCTACTAATGTCACAACGGTGTCGAAACCCGTTTTTTCTGGCGCATCTGGATGACACAGGTCAATGATAAGGTCGAGTGGCTCTGAACCGACGACCGCCACTAGGTACTTGGAGTATTCGGCCGGCTTGATGTTGTGTATAGTAAACCACGCCTTCAATCTGCTGACGTAAGTCGACCACCTATCGACATGTAGTTTAAACTCACTTAAACCTCTCAAGTCTGCGATATTTTTACTTTCACTCATTGTTAACTATAACGTGACTTTGAATTAACACTATTTAAATCCCAACTCGTAGCCAAAATGGTGTGTATTGAATATTCGGGACGGGAGCGACGCACAATAAAACCACGCAATACGAGACTGACTTTTTATTCGAAGGTAGTTCATCAACCAGACATTTACAAATACCTACATATATACCAATTAGGGCCCATTTGAACCTTACATGCTAAAGTAATACTTAATTATAAGATTATGAAGGCTTTAGGTAGCGCAGCGACGGTAGGCCCCCACAAGGTGACCGACAGCCTGGTGAAGGCGGCGAGCCCGTTGGATGAGGGAAGCGCAGGACCGGTCGTTGTGGCGATCCTTGGGGGATATGTCCAGCAGCGGACGTCTATCAGATAAGTGATGAAGATGAAGGCTGTTAGAGAATATGATGACAAATAACTTACTGATCTTATGGCTCAAACTCCTATTGTTAACTGGGTAATACGGTTGCTCCCACTCCACAAGGATCGAGTCTTTGTAAGGTGTTGCTCTGAGCACAGGTGCATCTGGCAGGGGCAGTACTATAACGGTGTATTCCACTGAGTCAGAGCCGTATAAGTTCTTAGCCAGGCAGGTATAGTTGCCGCTTAGGGACTGGTCTATGTCTGTAAGAAAAATAGGTGAGAGTTATAATTAGGCAGGACTTACGTCTGTTTACATACTTTTGAGTGGATTAATAAAAAAACGCATAACATGGCGCTTGTCTACAGGAGATGTATGATGAAAAAATCCACTAATTACGCTTAAGGAGCTTTTAGCTCTCCACATCATCACAGTATCAAGTTAACTTTTTGTTTGTAAATGACAACTTTAATCTGGACTATTTTATAAAAAAAATCTGAAACATTTATTTTAAGAGGCAAGTTCTGTACTTAAATCAATCCATGGAAATATACAGTCGACATAGCCAATGTTACATAATGCCAGGGACTTTACCTTGACTTGTAGACATTGCCCCGATTCGGACTGTGCCACGACTTAACTAAATTTATTCCTGTCGCTTTCTAAAATAAGATTAAGAAAAGAGACAGAAAACCAACAGCTGACTTTAGTGCTGTTAGAGTGACGTTACACGCCCAAAATAAGATGCCATCATAATGTACGCCATCTTATTTAAGGTGTTTTTGGGCGTGTAACGTTACTTTGACAGCACTAAAGTCAGCTGTTGGTTTTCTGTCTCTTTTCTTAATCTTATTTTAGAAAGTGACAGGAGTAAATTTAGTTAAGTTAAGTCGTGGCACAGTCCGTATCGGGGCCATTGTACTTGGCGTAACACTTACTATTAATAAGCAAACTATCATCGTGGTTCCTCGTGAACCTCGGGTGATGAGTGATGATGTTATGTTTGTGGTACCACACAGTCCTCGGCGGTGGAACTCCCACACATTGGCAGACGAGGAGCAAGGAACTGCCGACTCCAACCGAGATTGTTCCTCCGAGAGATGCTACTCCAGCAACCACTGGAATGAAAAAGTTTACTTTTGAGGAATAATTTTATGACTATCCTGTAGGAATGATAGGATTCCATGTCAATTTCGACTAGGGCGACTTTATAAAAAAGCAGTCTGGTACGCAGGATACTTTTTGAAGTGCATAAGTGTACGCGCTAAACACAGATGCATTCTCTCGTCCTTACCCTCTTTTGTCTGATGGAATGGGATACCGATACCTAGGATCAGAGGTGGGATCAGATACAGTGGCTATAACCGTCACCCAGATGATTTGTTATTTTGGGCGTCGAAAAAGTGCATGTAGTCTAAATAAATGGCCCTAAACCTGGCCTGGTATGGCTGGTAAGAACGGATGGGTCCTATAGACAACTATACAACGTGTTAATGAATTAACGCAAAACCTCATACACCCCAACTGATTTATATCAAGATAATTAGATTAAAACAATAATTTCATTACTTTTGTAGTTAAAATTTAAAGTTATTCGCTTTTTAAGTTTTGAGGCAAAAATGATTTTTTATCATTTCAGCAATGAATGAAGGCGCTAACGTACTCATGAATACATTTTAATAATCTTATTTTGATAGTAAGTAGGGTGGGTGTGCCAGTGGGGTGGGTTGACATCGGGTGCAGTAAATTAAAAATTTTACCAAAAAATTATTTAATACAGGTTGTACAATAAAATGGGACAGCTACTTAAAGGGGTGCTTCAGACCATCAAACTGAACAACTTTCTCTATGGGACCAATATCGAAATCGCGAAAAAAAAATCAGCTGTCCCATACATTTCAGTCGAGTTATGTTTGCAGCTTTGTATGGGAGAGCGGATTTTTTTTTCGCGATTTCGATATTAGTCCCATAGAGAAAGTTGTTCAGTTTGATGGTCTGAAACACCGCTTTGAGTAGCTGTCCCATTTTATTGTACACCCTGTATTTTGAAAAAAATTACCCATGTTGAAACCATGATAATTCGATTCGGCTCTCGATTCTAAACAAACTACTTTCTAGTTTTGCGTTAATTCATTAACACGTTGTATAATGCAAAGGATATTCCAGACAAGGCACCTTGCAAACACAAACTCACACAGCAAGGTACTAACTTTGTTCTACCAATGCGCACTGGGCTCGCATATGGTGGAAACTTCCTCAGTAGAGGGATATGCCCTGCACTTGAACAAAAGGCTGATGATTATGTCAAAATGAAGCTAATCTGGCATGCACATGTAAGCTGCTTCTATTAAAGCGAAGATTTGTTATCTTTTTTGTGACCCATACTAAGCTTGGTTGGGGGCAGTGCAGATATTAGAGAATGATGATAATTATAAGGTCAATTTAAAATCAATACTATCAATGTGATGAAGATTTGCAGCATAGTATTAATCAAAACTACTAGTTCCATCAACAGTTACCTCTCTGCGCAGGAGTCTGTGATACCCGCCTAGTGGCACTTCCTTCACCAGCTCGCGTACTGGCCGTCACCCAAGCTTCGTAAGTCCTGGACATGAGCTCTTTGATTTCTATGGTGGTGCGACCTGGTTCCACGCGGTGGGTCTGTGGTGAACCGTTGCTGTGGATTTGGTTACTGGGATATTATTATTATCATAATAAGGAATTGGGAGGTTTTGAGAGAATTTCGCCTGTGTCAATACAACTATTGCTCATCTATTGTAATCGTCTTTTATAGGTCGTTATGCCCCTTCTGCTTGCCAGAAAATCCAATCCTAGCTGTACTCTAGTGTTAGTTTTGTTATTGTTCTGATTATGTGACGCATGAACTGCAAGTTGGAAACTACATAATAAGGTCAATTAGTTTTTCAAATTAGCTTGGGTTTTCTAATTATAATTTTTATTATCATTAACATCTGAACTAACTTCACAGCAGATCTAAACTTACCTGGAAGTAGGTTTGACGTAAACTGTGTAAAACAACAGCTCCCCATTGGGATGTTCAGGCCTCTTCCAGCTGATGAGTAGCGATGCTGATGATAGGACCAGCACCTTGATGTCTGCTGGTGGACCAGGCACTGGAAAATATATAGTTTGATTTATTTAACCAAGCATCTATATCACTAAGTCTACAACTTTTAATAATACAGTACTGGAACCGTCATGGTAGCGATCCTTTGGGGGAGGCCTTTGGGGGAGGCCTAAGTTTAGCATTAGATATCTACCGACTAAGATGATGATGATTGATAATTTAGGTAAGTGTTACATTCTCTTAAACATAATTCTTATACGCATCTCGTGCCTCTTTTTTCTTCAGGAGTTAATCAATCTTATAACGCTTTCTGCTTACAGAACCAAGACCTGCTCACACAAAATAGATTAAAAGGGAGTTGACTATACTCCATCGAGGACTAACTGTAGTCCAAGGCTGTTAAGCTAGAACTTGTAGGTACTTGTCATGTCTTGCGGTCGTTCTCGTCTGTCATGTTCATGCGTTCCCTCGTGATCTAGATTGCCGGAAGTTACATGTTGTGTCTCTTTTGTGGCAACGCTCATACTATCACAACACTAAATTAAGGGTCTCGGGTCACTCACCATCCTGTAAAGTAGCACAAACGATAGGGTAAGAGAATGGACCGGCACCGTAGTTGGAATAGCCAGTGACTTTGACTGTATAGTTGGTGTACTTCATCAGACCTTGCAGATAGAGTTCCGTGTGATGTGACGTTTGATTCTGCCATGCGCCTTCTGTGAAAATAAATGTGCATTTAATAACATGCTTCTCCTCGATCCAATTTTGTATTTCAGTTACAGTTTCTTTGTGGTGGTAATTGAGTTCTGTACTGGCGTGGGATGTGTTGTCCATTTCCATTTCCACTGAGTATTATTTAAAGTTATTGGTGAAATTCGATCATTATAAAGCATTTTCTTCTGATAACGATCATCATCAGCCTATATACGACACCCCACAGAACAGAGAATCCGACTTCGCCCTTAATAGGAAAGTATGCAGGTGCAGCCCGCGTACTTTGATATATTTTTTCATTAATTTCGTTCGACATAAGGTCATATGCAAATTTTATGAAGATTCATGTTTAATATAATTTGATTAGTTTTTTGGTCACGTTAGTTCCCAAACTTAATAGTCCTCATGCTTTTTCTATTGGTTCTCTTTTCTGTTTACGATTCATTATCGGTCATAGACATCCTAACAGACCTAACAGATGGGATGAACATGGCATGAACTCTGATTATAATATTATTGGCATAAAAGAAAAATAAAACACGCAATTGTTTATAAGGATTTGGATATGAAAGAGATAATATGAAATATTTCTTAGGGAAGCAATCGTTTGCCTGATAACCCAATAGGGCAGACAAGTGTGAAGTGTGTATACCTTCAGTAGCATACAAAACGGTGTATCCAATGAGAGAGCTTCCTTGACCGGGTAGCACTATGGGCTGCCAGCCCACTCGCAACGACGTTGATGAAACTGCTGTACATTCAACTGACGAGGGAGCTTGTTCTGGAGCTGAAAAATATAGAAATGATAAGATTTAAAATACGCATCATACATAGAACCCTCACAATGGCCATAACATATCCTTTTCGGGGCTATCAAAAGTTTTGATGCATCTACCGACCCTTTAAAGTTTGTGATAGTCAAAGTGATAGCTTCTTAAAACGTTTGTAAACGCTTTAGGAAGCTATCACTTGACTTTGCCTCTGCATCCTAAAATTTTAGAGAGACTGAGTGATTCTGCAATTAGAGAAACTTAGATGATTCTGTGATAACTGCAATTGTAACTCTGTCTAATTTTGGAAACTTTCTTGCATTTTGGTAATCCAAAGTTGTTATCTAATCTCAAGTCAACTAGTTTTTAAAGAAATGGTAAGATTGATTTACCTCCTTCTCTAGTATCTTGGTACACAGGCAATGAAAATGGTCCAGTTCCAGCGCTTGTGAATGCTGATATCGATACGCCATACCTGAAAATAAATAATAAGGTAGGTGTTCTGATATTTTTCCGACACAAGCCGTACTTTCAGACTTCCTCTGATACATTCATTTACATCATAAATATTTGATACTATCATTACATACTAATTGGCTGCAAAGCAATTACACAAATCATAATCGCGGATTTACCTTGTATTTTTAAGAAGGCCACTTAGCAAGGTTTCTTGTTTTCCAGATTGCTGAGAAACTTTTAATGTCCGTGTATCGGTGTCATCTGAAACTGGAGGAAGTTTATAGAATTTCTATGAGGTACAATATTATCAATTTGAAGAATCATCGTCCACACGTAGGCAACACGGCTAGGTCTAAATCAGATTAGGTCAGGAACTACTTCTTTACAGGAGTACTCTAAATTAACTGATCAACGCTGTTAAATCCTGACCTAATGTGACGTTTTTGGGTGTTGCACATAGTGAACAACAATATACCACCAAAATGAGCGACTTCATTCCTTTGTTACTATATTTCCATCTATTGTAATCGCCAATCAGGCAACCTATATACCTAGCAACTTTTTGAATGACTCATTGAATTATTCTTTACCATTTCAGGCTTCATCCCACCTTATTAAGAAGGTTACCAACCTGAACCAACATTCTGCGGTACGGCTTTGATATGGTAACCCATGACGAGTCCATTATGCGTGTCCTTCAGCGGCGGGAGCCAGGACACGTAAAGTTCTCCAGGGTTCTCAGTCTGGTCTACTTGCACGTTGATCGGGGCTGATGATGGTGCTGAGGACCAAAGGTAAATAGTAAAGTAAATTTACAGATAGAAATCATCATCATCATCAGCCTATCATCATCCACTACTGAACAAAGACCTCTCCCAAGGCGTTACAAAAACTTGGCCTTCCTCATCCAGTCAGTCCCTGCTACCTTTCTCAGATCGTCGGTCCAGCGGGCCATAGAGCATCCTACTCTGCGCCTTCTAGTTCGTCGTCTCCACTCTAGAACTCTGACTCCCCATTGGCTGTCAGTTCTACGGCAAATATGACTAGCACTTTACACTTCATATACAAAAATAATTTACTGCAACCATGGGTATAAAAGATTTTCGGTACATAGTGATTCCAGTACACATGGACCCTGCTACGACACTGCCGAACTTACATCCTAGTAGGTACAATATTATTTGTATTTTAAATTCTAGAATCTAGAAGATAGTTATCTACAGGGTTTAAGAGACAGCCTTCCGCAGACTGAAACAGTGAACACCGACCATCAAAGTTAACAAATTTTACTTTGGAGCCTACCTCAGAAAACGCGTAAAAAAATCAGCTGTTTCATACAAAACTGTTGTTCCTACTAGATTCAAATGGGACACCTGATTTATTTCGCGTTTCCTGAGGTAGGCTTCATAGTGAAAGTTGTTCAGTTTGATGGTCTGAGTTCACCGCTTCAGTCTGCGGAGGGCTGTCCTTTATACCTACTCTGTATCCCAGAATCAGATTTGAAGCATGATCAAATTTTAGAAGATGTATTACGCTATCAAACTGAAATTGTTTAGATTGATGGTCTAATTCACCCTGTCAATAATGTTATGCAATACCAAAATGTCAAAAAACCTCAGCTGTTCCATGCCAACTCGACCCAATTTAAGGATTGCGGAGTTTTTAACGAAAACTACCGATTACCTACTGAAACCAGCGACACCTACCTTCTTCATGTGTTGTAAAATGAACCGGAGAAGTGTAAACGCTGACACCAACTTGGTTGCCAGTAGCTATTTTTATGCCGTAAGCTGTGGCTGGTCGAAGATTCTGCAGTTCAATAGACTGGCGGATATCACTTTCTTTTCTGGAATTCAATCAAAACGGAGTTAGACTGTTATATTCAACTAGCGTTAACCCGCGATTTCGTCCGCACAAATTATATACCAGATGTTAAGTCAAATCATAAGCTATCAAAAAAAAAAAGTTTCATCAAAATCGGTATAGTAGTTTTTGCGTGATAATCGTTGAAACACACAAAGCCAAAAATTCTTTTTTTTTAAATTTACAGTTTTATAATAGTTTAGATGCGGAGACAATAGCCATCTACATTATCTGTCAGCAGCTCGCGATTCTTCAACCTGCATGTGGCGCATGACGTTTGTTTGTCGTGTCACCTCTATTTCATACGTAAGACATAATAGCTACAAGGAAAGAGTCTCCCCAAGTGACAAAACCTGAGTTCCTCTGGCGTACTCTGATAAATCAATCATTCACTTCACTCATCGTCTTCAAAGTTACACTCACCTAGTAACATTAACAGTGTTAGCGTGGTCCCAAACTTCTGCGTAGTTCATAGGCGCATACTGCAGCGAGTAGTACCGCGCATGCGCACGGAGCGAGTCCCTCCACGATACTGTAGCGCCGCGGGCGCGCACCGACTCTACGCGAAGTTCTGTTGGTGGGGTTGGGGGCTCTGGAATCATAAAAAAATTACTTTATAAGGTCTGCCACATACATACGATCAGGATTGTGATTTTGTATAGAACTTGATACTTAATCTCCGCAATTCCGAACGCAATTATGGAGGGGGAAAATCCATACGAAATCGTAATCCTGATTTGAAATTCCGTGTGTGAGGCAGGTCTACGTTTCGTTCAAAATTTTGGAGTAGCACTCACTCAGGAGGAGGAGGAGGAGGCCCTGAGGAGTGGCTGATTATGATGATGAGATTTTGTATTTCCCGGAGTGGCTCGGGCTTCCATTTCTTCCTGTGGATGACGTAGAGACAACAATGGGATCAGCGTTGCCAAACGTCCCGATTTTGGCGGGACGTCCCGATTTTTAGCCCAAAATTGAATGTCCCGCGCGGGACATTCTTTGTCCCGCTTTTCGGGATTCACTCATCCAATTCATTCTGGAGCTATCCTATCCTGTGCAGTGTTCTTCAACTACATTTAAGGAAAAAATTGAAACTTTGAAAGAAGTTTAATCTTCAGAGAAATATAATAATTAAAATATCTACGTTTTCTATAGCTATCTATCATCAACATCATTGTAAATTTAGTTTGAAACTCAGATAAAAGCATAAGTAGCAAAAAACTACTAATTATTTATGTTTTATTTAATTATGTCCCGCTTTCGACAAAAGAATCCCGCTTTTTTACTCAAAAAATGTGTGAATCCCGCTTTGCCCGAAAAAATATCTGGCAACGCTGAATGGGATACAGTTTTATAACCTGTTGTCATTATCATCATCTCCGTCGATCATGTCCAATGTTGGACATAGGCCTCCCCCAATGATCGCTACAACGACCTTGTGGGGGCCTACGCACGCTGCGCTTTCCGGTACGCGGTCGCTTCTCGAGAACTAAGCAGGTATCATTCGCCATCTATTCTCCGAGCACTGTGCTCTGCCCATTGCCACTTTAGTTTTAGCAATTCATGATCAGCTTACCCAGTATAGTGAGGTGTACATTGAAAGTGGCAGCTCCATAAGGATTATTTGCGCGGCACTGGTACAGCCCCGCGTCTGCTGCCTCTGAGTATTGGAGGCTGATCGTGCTGCTTAAACCCAGATTTGTTTTCGATTCTGACAGCTTGAACCTGAAAAACAATAACTCTTACAGGCGCCATCTATAGGGTGAATTTGAAGTCATCATCAAGAGTATGTGCCGTAATTTTCATACTGGTAAGCGTATTCCTGCCCTCCGCATGGCCAGGCTTAGCCTAGTGTGGGGGTACCGTTAAATTGTAGTACCTGATAAAGTTTCAGAGTTGTCAATGTGCAAGCCTATACCTAGATTGTTGTGAACAAATTTTAAGCGTAAAATAAGTGCTCATTGAAATAAATATTTTTGTATTTTTTTGTATTGTACTCTAGCCATCAAAACGAAAAACTTTTATTATGGAAGAAAACTGGGAATTGATGAAATGGCTGAAATTGCAAAAAATCTGCTGTTTCATACATTTGAGTCGAGTAGACGTTGCAGTTTAGTATGGTTTTTTTTGTGATTTCATCTTTGCTCTCATAGTGAAAGTTGTTCAGTTTGATGGGTAGAGTCATAGTTTAAAAGGATGCTAGAATACTACCTAGTTATGTAGTCATTTCCAGAATCGGTCCTTTGTATACTAAACCAATACCTACCTCTGATTCCGATACTCCACAATGTTACCATTGTGGGTCCAAACAACAGTAATTGGTTCATCACCAAGCGGCCGGCACTCCAATGTGATTGGATGTCCAAGGCGTGACGTCACATTAGTCGATGTCGTCTCAAAGTGCACTGGTTCTGAAAGTTCGGTCAAGTCAGCGTTGGGAATTAGGACATAATTGTTTTAGCGGGAATAGATGACGCAAGCTGTCCGTGAATTCGTGCCCCAAAGTTGGAACTAAGTTCAAGTTGGCTTTTAGACGCTATTCAGACGAATCACAACCACACCACAACGATAGAAATGTGACAAATTTCGTAAGAAAACGCAGAGTTCTGTCTCTTCCATAGAGAATTCACACGCTCCCCGGTCTCTTCCATAGAGAATTCACACGCTCCCCCTGGTCTCTTCACACACGTAAGACATTTTGCAGTCAATGGCTGCGATATATGACTAACGTGTGGATGATACAGGTGATATCGCAGCCACAACTAAGCAATAACGCTATCACGCGCAACAGCTCGTGTTTATAAAACTAAATTGCGACTATATTTCACACATTTTTGTGGTTCTAACAAAGCAATTTCAAGCAGCTATACGGCAACACAATTCAAACGGTACCACTGCCCGGCGACATTTTTGCCGGTGTAGTGTAATTGTGACGTGGTCCGTGTGATTTTCCTCTTAGTTCAGTTTGCTAAAGTCTGAGAGGTCGTAGTTTTCTAATGTCCGTGTACGCCTGAAAATATTTTCAAAGTTGCTAAATACTTACTATTGACACTCATCCAAACAGTTTTACTGAGCGGCTGTCCGACCCCGTTCTCAACATTGCAGGAGTAGAGGCCCTCATCTGCTAACGACACCTCCTCAATCACCAGAGTACCATTTGGAAGGCTCAGAATCCCACCTCCAGCTAGTTCCAGGACT
Organism: Agonopterix subpropinquella; assembly: GCA_922987775.1. Classification (NCBI taxonomy): domain Eukaryota; kingdom Metazoa; phylum Arthropoda; class Insecta; order Lepidoptera; family Depressariidae; genus Agonopterix; species Agonopterix subpropinquella. The sequence continues at coordinate 3,521,539 of OV277714.1, forward strand.
GGCTGCCAGGTTCCAAGGATAGCTGCAAAAGGCATTCAAAATCGTTTGAGACCCTATTGTGATGTTTATCATGCTGTACTGTTCAAATTGTCCAGCGTTTAAATCAGCAGTAGAAAATCTAACAATTACTATGGATATTTATACATCATTGGATCATGATTTTGAACGTGTGACAGGGTTCAAATCTCGGTTCGGTTATGGATTTCATCGGTTCAGTTATGCTTGTGCCGTTTGTTGTCTGGCTTCCATAATAAAAATCATGTAACAGCTTCAGTTTGGGATCGGAACAATGAGAATTTAAAGGAAGACTTTGCCTTGTAGAGCATGTTGTTACAATATATCGTTGAAACTTACTGGTCTGCTCAAATGGAAATTAATGTTAAAATTTCCTATTCACCTACCATCTTTCTTCATCCAGTGAACTTGCGGCTGAGGATATCCACTGGCACTGCATGATACTGCTCCTCTCCTGCCAAGAAGAAGTGATGAATTCGACGGCTCTTCTAGCCATTTTGGTGCGACTGAAATAAAAATGTAAAATTCATATTTATGATGTATAACATAGATGGCGACTAGTGCCACAGCGTGTTTTGATTGATTTTCTCTTTCTGTATAATAATAATGAGGTTGAAATTCAAGAACTTAGCGCTCTTACAGACGAGCGACACTTTGCGGTCGCAGAGCGACGACCGTAAAGTCTATGAGCGACCGCAAAGTGTCGCTCGTCTGTAAGAGCCCTTAGTGTTAGGGAAACGTTTAGAATATCTATTAAACATTCGTCATGAATGTTAATTGAAAACTTTCCAGTGTATTGATGGTGCGTTGCAATGAAGACTTTAATCATATACATACATTGTTAAATATACAAAATTTACAAAATACGATATAGTGGTCGTAATTAGCTGTGATTGGTGGGACCAGGGAATGTCCCTTCTGCACGCTACTTATTCTTGCTTTTTCGTGCTTCAAAATTATGATTGTTAGTTCACCTATTCCGTAGATCGTATTTCAGTTTAAAGTCGTCTCTCAATAACTTTAACTCCCCTTCGGGTATTCTTTAAACTATGCCTCGAACACTGGCTGTACTTCTCCGTAGTTTCGCGTATTCCTGAATCAATAGAACAAATAATATCTTACCTTTAATATAAAGTTCAGTTGAACGGTTTACTTTAGCCACATGGTTAGAAGCAACACAAGTGTATGTGCCGCAATGTTCTAACGATACTTTCTTGATGACGAGGGCACTGAAGAGTTCCGAACTTCTTTCTACCACCTGTAATTATAGAAGAACTTATTTACTTATAAAGGGAACTCTAGAAGAATCTTTGAAAATGACCAACATCTTTGACATGATACTCCTCCATAATTTATGAGAAGAATTGTCAGAGTAGTCAACGTTTGACCTTAAAAATGGGCAGTCCATCAGACACTTTGGAGACCATCATAAACTAAATCACATTTTCCGCTACTGATAGAGTCAAAAGCTTGTATTGCAGGAGTCCAGCGGGTAGCAAAAGGAGTGGATAAGGGAGACACAAGTCATTCAATATTTAAAATGAGGCTGCTTCGTAATAATGCAGCTATGCACCTAAATTATGAGCTGTAAAGATCTGGAAGGGACGTGGCAAGATTTACACTCAAATACTGATTATGATGATGGATGACAGGATCAGGAGGGTGATGCTAATAATCAGTGATCGGAATAGGTAGAGTCGATTAGGTTAAAGGCGTAAATATTTGTGTGATGAATATTAATATTTGTATTCGATTCATGGGTATTTGTATCTATACAGGGCGTAAAATTGTATGCGTTCTATATTAAACGGGGTGCACGCCCTTTATAGATGCCCTACACCTATGAATCGAATAGAAATATTAATATTCATCACACAAATATTTACGCCTTTAACCTAATCGACTCTACCTATTCCGATCACTGCTAATAATGATCCAGAAAACAGAACAAAGCAAAGAAATACAAACGACAAACCTTTAAATTATTAGAAATCCTCTTCCCATCCTTCAACCACTCAAAATGTATCGGCAAATCTCCGCTCCGTACATTACAGTAAATATTCACAATCTGTCCTTCTTGCAGATTGTTTCCTAGAAGCAAATCTTCTAGCACTGGAGCTTCAATTACTTCTATCTTAAACGCTCTTCTAGCCATTTCTCCAGACGGGCTTGTTACTATGCAAGTATATTCTTCTGAATTAACTTCTTTGGTTACTTCTGGTATTGTTAGGATACCGTTTATGTTGACTGTTGGTGCGTTTCTTCGGGTTTTTCTTTTGGGATGATAACTTCTTTTGTATCTTTGGAAGAGATTGTTGGAGCTAAGAGTCTCGCCTTTGTGTTCCCAGTCAATTTTGCTGAAAAAAAAAATCATTGTTTGTTACTAAAGTTTGAAACTAGAGTTATACAACGTGTTAATGAATTAACGCAAAACCTCATACACCCCAACTGATTTATAACAAAATAATTAGATTGCAACAATAATTTCATTATTTTGATAGGTAAAATTTAAAGTTATTCGCATTTTAAGTTTTGAGGCAAAAATGATTTGTTATCATTTCAGCAGTGAAAGAAAGCGCTAACGTGCTCATGGATACATTTTTATAATCTTGTTTCGGTAGCAAGTCGGGTGAGTGTGTCCGTGCGGTGGGTTGTTATCGGGTTCAGTAAATTTTAAATTTTGCAAAAAAATTATTTAATATTTTGAAAAAAATTACCGATGTTGAAACCATGATAATTCGATTCTGCTCTCGATTCTAAACAAATTACTTTCTAGTTTTGCGTTAATTCATTATAACGTTGTATACGTATTTATTTTGATGTTAAGTCAATTACGGTTCAAGAACTTTACTTTTACTATACATAATAGTCTTGTTAGTGCCTGTGACGAGTTATGGAGAGGCGTGGTCTTTTAATTATCCTCATAATTGTCTTGACTGGAAATCGCACGCAACGATATGCAATGTACTAATGAGTTTTTCCTATGGTATGAAAACCTAAAACAAAATACATATCCCATATTTACATACCTTATTGGATATCCATAGTATGGACACCTTAAGTTAACCGATTCTCCACTCTGCACTTTAACGGGCAATATTGTTCTAATGTAAGGAGGTCCGTAGACATCCAGTCTATTCTCATGATAGGCAATATGATCACTTTCCTTCGCTATGCAAGAATAAAGCCCCCCATCTTCGACTCGTACCCTGGTTATATTGAGTTGTGTGACAACTGAGTTGTCTGAAGTCATCAGTTGTCCGAGGGCGTACCTGGTGAAGACAAGATTATCAATAATTAGGGATCCAAGTTAACAAGGATTTAAAGTGCTTCCAGATTTTGATAACATGTATCATTTCTTGGGGAGTATTTTTGGGGGCTTTGACAGCAAAAATTTAAAAGAATCTTTTTGCGAAGGGGATTCCAGTCCGTAACTTATAGTTATAGATCCTTACATTATTCTTCACGTAGGTGTAGGTGTCGTACGAGTGATTAATGGATAGATAATAATAATTACTTTTGGTTGTGTGGGAAGGCTAGCCACCTGACCAACTTATTGGTCCTGAAACCTAACTTGGCGGAAAGAATAATACTCGTAGTTGCATCTTTAATAGGATGGTAGTTGTTGCTAAATGTCTGTCCTCTCCTAAAAGGAAATTAAATGATTATACATTTTATGTATATGGAGGAACGAGGAATCTTTTATCATGTTAGGTGGAATTCTTAGGCAACAGTTATTAGTTGGTGCTTGCTTTGTATCAGATCTTGTGAAAACGTTAGCGTGATTTAGGACGAGTTTGTGGCAATGTGCAGTATATAGTAAACAAAATGTACCTCGCATCGGTATTACTTGACACGACAATGCCATCTCTTTCCCAGACGAACTGCGGTGGCCTGTCTCCAGATGCCGCACATTGCATACTGATCTGAAACATCAAGGCACACCCATTAAGTAAGCTGAAGCCAAAAACTAGTGGAATTTTCTGGAACGAAAAAGCTAAATAATTATCAAGCATTGGATGACAGTTCATCATCATTTCAGACAAAAGCCAACGATTTTTCCTGATTTACCCTCAGTCAACGGTTCGTCGATCCACCTCGTGAGGGTAAGGTATACTGCGTCTTTTGGTACGCAAACACTACAATGTGTTTTCTGAGCAATGTGCCCCGCCCGTTTCCACTTGAGTTTAGCAATTCTAATCACACCTAAAGGGATAATTAATTTTAATGTTAAACCACCCCGAAAGGGATCCTCAATATACCTAATGTAAATAACATTTTCAACGGGTTCCTACCGCGTTTTGGTTTATTGAGTTTCCAATATTTCGGCAGTGTTGCTACTGCAGTTCCTCAGTCATCCCGTAATCATGGCAGTTGTAACACTGCCGAAATATCGGAAACTCAAATATACCAAAACGCGGCACAAAAGAACCCGTTATAAATAACTACCTTGAAAATAAGAGCTCACAGGTACTATCCAGACCGAAGTTATGAGCACTCAAAAATACGCCGAATCTCTTCGAGAAAAGGTACGGTAGTGCGCCGCTTCTTTTTGGCTCGTCTTGGCGGGGCACTGCCGTGCCCCCAGATTAATTCTAGATTAAAAATAATAACCGTGTAACTCTCAAAAACAGTTTACTTACATCACCACCAGGTGTGACAGTTCTTTCAGTAAAATGTTGAGTGATCACCACCCGTGAATCTGGTAAACTCCGCGACACTCTTTTTCTTCTGACTGTATCTGAAACAAACGTAATTTTAAATCACTAACAGCCTTTATACGTACGTTACAAGGGCTATACCATATTAGTAACAAACACAGAACATTGTAAGACGGGTTAGAAATGCAAAGTAGCGCTTTGCTTCGGAGAAGGCTGTCGCCACTTGTCTTCCCGCTCACGCTGTTACAACAACTCATGCCCTCTCGTTCGCACCACGCCGCGCCTTATGGAGTTATGTAAATCATTGCATAACCGTGTGGCACACGCTCCACGCCTATTTTGCACTTCTAACCCCTTCTTATAATGTTCTGTGGTAACAAGAAACAGAACTAATACCTAAGTACAGTACGAACACACCCTGTCCCCCATCAAATTCGACATCACCAAGCAATGGTGTAGTCATGTAGTCCTCTCTTACTCACGATTCACGAAGTATATAATTATTATTATTAATTATTAACCATCTGCAACAGGTGTAAAGGCCCATGATGATGATGATGATGATAATTATTACGTGGCTACCTTCTTCTTGTCAGTGCGAGCCCGTGTGTATGAAGTGTCTAGGGGGCAAGTTAGTATTCGATTTTGCCCTCTGTCTAGTCGACTGTTGAGTTCATGCTGGTGAACAGATGTCATCATCATCAGCATCTCAGTCAAAAGTCGTATATCTGGACACTGGCCTCAACGATCGCCACAACGACCGGTCCTACGAGGGTTTTCCCCGCCTTCACTAGACAAACAACCTTCGCCTATTTCTTAAAAATTACAATATTTTAATTTTACAATGACAATTCAGGGTACATCTTGCTTACTAAGGCGCTGTCCTATTGCCATAGCTCGCGCGATCATGCGTTCGTCCGACGAAAATCATTGTGCCACTGTGCGTTTAAACATACTTATATCTGCGGAATATCCTATAGAAGGTCGTGCTATCATGAGATGCGATCGAATTGTTATATTTTTATTCAGATATAAGTATGTTTAAACGCACAGTGGCACAATGATTTTCGTCGGACGAACGCATGATTGCGCGAGCGACGGCAATAGGACAGCGCCTTATGGCGTTAAAAACAAGTGCCTTAACATTTTCAGTAAATGTATGTCTCGCATTATCATTGTAAATTTCAATGCTTTTGTGTTGTTATGTTTATGATATGCCCTGGTCGTCGGTCCAACTTGTCGGAGGTCCACTATCTACCTGCCCACTAAAAGAAAACTTCAATTTTATTGGGTTTATAATATTAAGTAGGAATTAGAGCAGTTGTTGTCCACTTGAATTAGGAACTGATGTCACTCGAATCAATTCCCACAGGAAAAACTGCCAGTTAATTTTCTGGATACAGGAAAATGTAAATAAATCTGGTAGTTTAGGGAAATCCTTAGATTAGAACACGTTAGTTACAGATTTGTATTGTTTTATTTCAAGTTTTTAAGTGGGATTTCCTATGAACAATGCTAGGCAAGAACCTATTTAATTGTACCAATGAGGGATTTTCCGAAAGACAATTAAAAAGATAAAATAGTTCCAAATTACTCGATAGATGGCATTAATCAGAGATGGAAGAAAAGTCTTGATGTTAGTAAAATACAAACAAAGGACAAATTCAAATGTAGAATTTATCACTGCGGTTTATAAAATGTATTTATAATGAGTTAAAGTGTTTATATTTTAAAGCCAATTCGTAGCAAATTAAATCATTTTCGTTTATAATTGCTAAATATTCACAACAAGTTATAGATAGTGCAGAAGGGCCACTTATTTAACAGCTTTAGTGCCTAAGAAAGTTTAAAAACGTTTCCTAACATAAACAATTCATAATAGTCATCATTATTCATCGTTTCGGCCGATGGACGTCCACTGCTGGACATAGGCCTCCATCAAGGATCGCCACCGGTCCTGCGCTGCCCTCATCCGACGCGTTCCCGCTGCCTTCACAAGCTCCTTGGTCCACCTTATGGGGCCTACCCACGCTGCGCTTTCCGGTACGCGGTCGCCTCTCGAGAACTCTTCGCCCCCGTCGGCAGTCGGTTATGCGAGCAATGTGCCTCGAACACTGCCACTTTAGTTTGGCAATTCGTTCGGCTAAGCAATGTGCCTCGAACACTGCCACTTTAGTTTGGGAATTCGTTCGGCTATGTCAGCTGCTCTGCTTCTTCTGCGGATCTTTTCATTTCTGAATCGATCTCGCAGGGAAACTCCGAGCATAGCCCTCTCCATTGCCCCTTGGGTGTCCTTCAGCCCTTTTATGAGGCCTTGAGTGAGCGACCAGACCACGTCTCTGCTCCATATGCCATCCATAAAGAGAAGTGATACTAGTCTGTTGTCAAAGAGAAAATAATCACTAAGTTTTAGTCTGATAGATAAGACTGGAAAGGCCGCTTTATTCTAATAAAAAAAGTAAAAAAAAGGTACCTAAGTAGTAGTCTGAAGAAAAGGCATAATAGCCAACGTTGGAGACAGTATCTGCTGGAAGTCCTTCTGTACTCTACCTATATAATTAGTACTGTTGCTGGGCAACGGTGTACGTCATCAATATAACCGTCTCTGCGTTCAGGAAATTGGTAGACCGTAAAAGCGTTGATTAGCACAATTAGTGCATTTGACAATCCACTTTGGGGCACGATGAAATGAACATTATGTGGAATTATTTTAGGTTCAAAATTGGTTGATAAGGAAAATGTAGTTTGTCTTTATTCGTAACTGTATCTTCTGTATTACCCACCTACTTTGATGCCGGCGGGTCACAATAACAATTGATTTTCCATTGTTTGTCGGTAATTTGGCAGTCAAAGCCTTAATATGAAAATTACCACCCACCATTTCTTCTCATCGTGTGGGCAGTAAGTCCTAGAATCCGAATTTTTTCAAACCGCCTTAGGGCCTCTGACGTGGTTTTTTTATGTAACGACTACTACCACCAGAGATAGAAGCCGGAACCAACAGCTTAACGTGTCATCCGAAGACCGGAAACAGCTTTCTTTTCAGATAATCAGGTGATTCAACCTGCAATGTCCAACCAACTGGGAAAATCAAACCCACAACCTCCGCGTCAAGAGCCCAATGCCTTACCATTAGACCACGGAGGCAGTTACGTACTCCCCTTATAGATCTGTTAAACAAATGTCTGGTGTGAACTTTTGATGCAGCATAGTGCCCGGCTTTGAATAGCACCAATACAGGCGGTTGTCATAAGAGACGACTAATTCCTTCAGGTATCTTCAACATCTCAATACCCTCGCCGTGTGGCTGCCAATTATAGTCACTGCATCCAACCCCACCTCTAATCGTATTGGTTTCTCGTTCCATCAGAATAGATTCAGGAGTGTCAAAGATGAGAATGTCAAGTGCATTGTTTAGCGCACTCACTTATGCACTTAAAAACATTCTGCTGTAGTCGAAATCGAAATGTAATACACTTCCATTTTATTTGGTAGTAAGTGTATCTACTTTTTCGGGTTCCTCTCCATTACGGGAGGTTGGTAGTCAGCTCTGCATATCCCTGCCTATCTCTTGCCAAACAAAACAGCTCTAAAGCGACGCCTATAAATTCTTTCAGGTTCACAGCCACGACATTATGCCCACCGACGCTTTAGTATAAGAGATAAGTGTACTTTTTGCAACCATGAGCAGCAAGGCTGATTCAGTGTTTATGGGGTGTAGAGCATCTCTGTGATGGGGATGGACCAGGTCTGCCTGTATAACTCCAGTCGGTTTAGGAGTTACTGATGATTAAAGGTCTGTAAAAAATTTACGATCAGCTGCATGGCTGATCGTATGTTATTGTTGTAGTATGCACTGTAGCTATGTGAACAGTACAAAAACTGTCAAGTTCTGTCAGTCGGTTTAGGAGATACAGCCAGTCAAATCTCCGACCTTTGAACGGCTGTATCTCCTAAGCCGACCGATGAACCATGTCAGTTTTTGTACTGTTCACATAGCTACAGTGCATACTCTAACAATAACATATGATCAGCCTTGCAGCTGATCGTTAATTTTTTACAGACCTTTAATCATCAGTAACTCCTAAACCGACTGGAGTTATGCAGGCAGACCTGGTCCATCCCCATCATAAAGAAGCTCTCGGATATCTCTCGGAATACTTCTTTTTGCCTATTATTATAATCTAGAGCAGCTGGTATCTCTAGTAAGTGTACCATGTAAGCTGTATTATAAATCTACGCAGGCGTATATCAGTCGCAATTCCATCTCACTGATGCAATGTGCTAAATTGCTCTTCCGAAGCCCCAAGTTGCGTTGTGTAGCGCAATTAATAGCTTGTTAGGCGAAGCGTAAGTTGAAACTTGGAACTATTGAGATGTAAAGTGAGAACCAAGGTTATTACTGAAAATGTAAACATTAAGTGGGAGTGAAATAGCATTTCTTATTAAGATTTGTAGAGTCTAGACAAGATTCGATTAAAATGTGAGCCAGTTTATGTTACTGAAATTGTAAGTATTAGGTTTAGAGGGTAAAAGAAAGGTTATAATAAAATTAAGGTCATCGTCAGGTGTCCAAAAAGGTACGTTTGGCAGTTCATGATGGTGTGCTGGCACCAACTTTGATGTATAGTAGCGAATGTTGGGTATGGCAGAGGAGGAATGAATCTAGAATAAATGCTGTCGAAATGCGTTCTTTACGCAGTATGACTCTGAATGACAGAATACGAAACAGTGTAAGATGTGGATTGAAAAAAGGTAAAATATAGTGACAAGGATTGAAAAGGGAATGCTGAGATGGTTTGGTCATGAGGAAAGGATGAGTGATAGTAGACGTATGAAATATATAAAGCGAGTGTGAATGGAAAAAATTAGCTGTCCCATACATTTCCGTCGAGTTATGTTTGCAGTTTTGTTTGGGACAGCGGCATGTTTTTTCGCGATTTCACTGTTGGTCTCATAGTAAAAGTTGTTCAATTTGATGGTCTGAAGCACCCCTTTAAGTAAGTGTCCCATTTAATTTTACACCCTGTATATCTTAGAAAGATTCTTCATAGATTGAGAACAATCATTTTGTTTACTATCTTCGTGACAAACATTGGAGCACACTTTAACGAAACCTACTTGCCCATTTAGATAGGAAACTAATACAAGATGGATCCGTATTATATTAATTCTAGAATGTATTAATTAATAATGTTATAAAGCTTGCTCAAGCGAACTGAGCATCCAAGTGCCGATAATTGCTCAAAATGTGTGTAGTATCTTACTATTTGGATTAATTATGTCATTTTGTGCTGCGTAGTTTCGACTTAGAATAAACAACCACATTGCTTCGAGTGGGCAACCGTGGGTGCTGTGGGCGACTAAACTTTGATTTATAGAAGAGTAACTATACAAGGAACAATTTTACTCTTGTTATTTACTCCGAAATAACTCCATTTGTGCTCTACCACACTAAACCCATACTAAAGGAACGAATGTATAATCCACCTAAAGAAAAAGATCGTTGTGTCCGTACTAATTGCAATGTGAGGTTATACAGTTTTAATTTGTTAGGTCTGTTTCTTTTTATTAATTTTTTTTTAATTATGAGACATTGACAATTTCGTTAGTCTCTACCACCGTCAAAATTGGCCGTGCAAAATTGACTCTCAACTTGATCATAGATTAGAGTTGGTAAAACGCAAAATCAGTTTACTCTAGAGTAACCGGCGAATAAAATTTACTCGCGTTTGGTCGAATCGGGCCTAAGAAGAGATTACTGTAATGCCAAAGATAACTAAAGAGTTACTAGGTTACAGAAGTGCGATTTTTGAAAATCATACGAGTGACTTGGCAGTAGAAAGATGCATAATCTCCATAGTAATTTTGACATTTTCTACTGCCAAGTCGCTCGTATGGTTTTCAAAAATCGCACTTCAGAAACAAAATTTTCAAGACTAGGCATTTTGGTCATTTAAAATAATCTTCGAGTTTATAAGCCTTTTTACAGAGGACTTAATTGCCTTAACATGGGACTTATTTTCGTCAGACAAGACAAAAAGTGACAAGGGACAAGTTTATAATGTCCTTTAGTATCTTATTATAATCAAATTATAATAGAACAGCGTATAACAGTGCCCCATGAAAGATATATATTGAGCTGGCCAAGCCGAAAATGTGGTAAAATACTAATATTTTTAGGGTTCCGTACCCAAAGGGTGAAAACGGGACCCTATTACTAAGCCTACGTTGTCCGTCCGTCCGTCCGTCCGTCCGTCCGTCCGTCCGTCCGTCCGTCCGTCCGTCCGTCCGTCCGTCTGTCCGTCTGCCCGTCTGTCCGTCCGTCCGTCTGTCCTACCTATTTAGGGCTGTTACTTTTGAACCGTAATAGCTACATAGTTGAAATTTTCTCAGATTATGCGTTATTGCGGCAGATTTGTCAACAAATATTAAACATTTCAAAAAGTTAAAAATTAAGGGGGGTTCTCAACAGGAAACTAGTTTTTATCAACGTTTTTTCTTCACGCTCTATCGTAAAAACGGTAATACATACAAGCGTCAAACTTAGTGTGATTATAGAACATACTCTACAAAATAACAACAAATACTAAAAAACGGCCAAGTGTGAGTCGGTCTCGCGCTAAAGGTCCCGGACAAAAAAATATTTTTTTTCTAAGTTAATAATGTTGTGTTCTGTAGTGGTGTGGTACGGAACCCTCGGTGCGCGAGTAGCCCGACTCGCACTTGACCGCTTTTATTTTAGGACTCTTAAGAGCCTTACCGAGCCTATAAAGAGCGATGATAGCCCATACGGAAGAGAGCTAGCGCCTCAATACCGAGGCCGCGGTTCGATTCCTGGCCTGTACCACTAAGTTCTTCGGAATTTATGTACGGTTGTATTTATCATTTACTTGCTCGGTGGTGAAGGAAAACATCGTGAGGAAACCTGCATTCCCGAGAATGAAAAGAAAATACTATAAGTTCGGAGGTATGTGTAAATTTGAGCTTGGGGCGAACACAAAAGGACCAGCGCTGGTCTCCGTGTTACAACGACCCTTGCTTGCAATAGCCCAACCACAAATAATAAATGATATACAACATTTCAAAAAAACAAGAATGTCACATTGTAGTCCTGATTGGCGTTCAATTTATCGAAACATTACGGATTATTATGTTTTATGCTTGTAGCTATTATAGTGAAAACCGCCAAAAGTGTAAAATTTTGGCGGTTTTAAAGATAATAGCTAAAAACATTATAAAAACAAATCTGCAGTGACCCGATAAATTGAAAATCAGCAATGACTACAATGTGACATTCTTGTTTTTTTGGAATTATTGTTTAATTGTTAAGAAATAAAGAAATACGATTGGGGGGGGGGGGGGGGTGCCCTCTATCTGGCATACTTTTTATTGTCCGAAACGTGTATAGCATAACATACTTGTCATAATTTGGACATCATTGGACGAATATTAACAATGCAGAAAGCTATATTCGTCATAACAACTAGGTGGCAGAATATTAATTTATGCGAATTTAATATAACATAATACTACGATAATACGAATTTTATTTCGAATAATTTTGCTTAGCATAACGATCATGTGACACTAGGGCGGTTTCGAATAATTTTACTTAGCGTAATGATCATGATGGTGGATGCACATTGCACGTTTGCGCATGCTCGCTCGCTTGCTTGTTTGCTATGCACACACTACAGTATAAAACTTGCAGTGAGATCTTGAAATATGTTTTTGTTTTCTCAATGGCGGCATGCTAGGTTCACAAGTGTCAAAATGTAGTTTACATGTCGCAGTCAAATCCATTCGTCAGGCAGATTGCGACACGTCTGCGTGTAATCAGATTGCCGCCCGTAGATTGCCTGGTGACGTAACGAGGGGTCGTAATGAAGTAGCCACTGGCTATGACGGTTAATAGCGTTTTACTTGGGGGTTTGGTTGAGGGGTGGTAAAGTTATGTTGTTTTCATTCCTATCTGACTTGCTTTGCTTTGAAGGTTGCAGCCGATCGCCTTAACTCCACTTCATCATTAACATAATAATTATACAACGTGTTAATGAATTAACGCAAAACTAGAAAGTAGTTTGTTTAGAATCGAGAGCAGAATCGAATTATCATGGTTTCGACATAGGTAATTTTTTCGTAAAATTTTAAATTTACTAAACCCGATGTCAACCCACCGCACGGGCATACTCTCCCTACTTACTACCAAAACAAGATTATTAAAATGTATCCATGAGTACGCAAACGCTTTCATTCATTGCTGAAATGATAACAAATCATTTTTGCCTCTGAACTTAAAATGCGAATAACTTTAAATTTTAACTATCAAAATAATGAAATTATTGTTTCAATCTAATTCATCATCAATCATCATCAGCCTATAAACGTTCCACTGCAGGGCACAGGCCTACCCTCAAGGACGGTGTATGGGCATTAGTCCACCACGCATGCCCAATGCGGGTTGGTAGACTTCACATACACATCAGAATTTCTTCTTCAGTGTATGCAGGTTTCCTCACGATGTTTTCCTTCACCGTTTGAGAGCAGTCGGTTTTACGTACATAAGGTAGAAAAACTCATTGGTACATGGCATGTTGTCCGTGCGGATTCGAACCCGGACCCCCATAATTGGGAGTCCATACCTCTCCGCAACGCGCCACCGACGCTCTGTCTAATTCTTTTCTCAATTTAATTCTTTTGTTAAAATGAAATAGTGCAATAGAGAGCCTGCATAGACGCGGCTGCCGGCGCGGGCGCAGCGTGCTGTGAGACGAAACAACAACAAGATACCGCACCCTCTCGCACGATTCGCAGCGTTCAACTTCTAATAGTTCAAAGTCCAAACAGGGTAACCTGTCGCTGTGTGTACATGGCATGTCGTGCATGCGAATTTAAACCTTGATCTTCATGATTGAGTATCCATCATGGTACAATAATATACTCCACCTGGTACTCTCTTCCGATCACGTGACTGACATGTGACTAACACAAGTCTACGTCATCATACCCTTTTAACATGTTATGTTGAAATCTACATCTACACTAATATTATAAAGAGGAAAGATTTGTACCTATTTTTGTATGTTTGTAATGAATAGGCTCAAAAAGTACTGGGCCGATTTAAAAAATTCTTTCTCCATTAGAAAGCTGCATTCACCCTGAGTAACATAGGCTATATTTATTGCTAGAAAAGATTAGACGTCCACCCGTGCGAAGCCGGGACGGGCCGCTAGTGTTGAAATAAAGTGGCAATGTTTTGGTGACGTACCTAGGCTTGTGTCACTCTGGGAAGAGAAGACCTTGTTTTTTTAGACTATGAGTATATCCATATTTCTCTGCAACGCACCACCTACTCGCTCTGTCTATTCAACACGGTAGTGTAGAATCTTGATGAGTGTAAAAGAATTAATTATCTGACCTATTTCTTAGGAGAGTAGGTATCTTTGTTTAATTAATTGTATCCTAAACTAAACAGGGCGTAAGTGACAGCCAAGGCAATATTGAAACGATGAATTCAGACCATAAAACTGAACAACATTTACGATGGAGCCCACCTCAAAAATTAAAAAAGAAACTGCTGTTTCATACTTTTGAGTCGGGCAGGTATAGCAGTTTTGTAAAAAACGAAACGAAACGAAAACGAAACGAAACGAAACGAAACGAAACGAAACGAAAACGAAAACGAAACGAAAACGATACGAAACGTTTTATGAAAAAGCTTGTTATTTTTCGCATTTCCTGAGGATGGCTCCATAGTGAAGGTTATTCAGTTTGAAGGTCTGAATTCACCATTTCAGTATTTGCCTGGTTTCCCTGACACCCTGTACATAAAACAGCAGTGTTATGGTCAATGCTATTTGCGGCATTTTCCTTGTCAGATTTCAAAACCACAACAGTGACAATGGGTTTGTGGTTTGAATAATGTAGGTAAGAGCATCCGTCTAAAGTAGGTACACATTATTTTTGAAACTATTTAAAATCAAATCCAATGACACATTTACCATTACTACCCTGTTTATTATCCTCATTTTTAATTAACATACACACAGCAAGACAATAAATATTTATTTCATAATTATCAATAGAAAATATAATTGGCTTATTATAAACGTCCTTAAACTAAACTATTGAAATACAACAGAACAAAAAATAAAAGCGTACGTAGATTTTAGCCGCGATTTCGAAATAAATAGCTAACGTAAAACAAAATATGTACTTTGGAAAATCCTATTAGGAAAATAATTATAAGCATCTCAAGTTTTGTAAAACTTTACGTTTGCTTGTATCTTCGCAATGTGATACTTTACAATGATTTAGCCTCAATATTTCTTGTCTGTATTGACGTTACCTATTAATTTCCGCAAACAAAATCTGGGGATGCAAATTTTTTTCTAACGGTATTTAAGCCACCCTACATGTAAAAAAAAATCTTCGGGCCCCTTTATTCTAAAGATCACTGCTGACGTTACCCAGAACCAGAACTGTCAACTATTCTGGCGGCATTTCTCCCCTGCATAGCTAAAGACACCAAGAATGATGATCGCAACCTTTATCTTTTAAACGACGGACGACCCAGGTCCCTAAAGAAAGCTTTGGCTTCGAATCCCAAAGGTCCTGCTGTCAGCGAAAGGTACGAACAGGTAGCCTTGCTCCAACACCCAATACTTGTCGTGTTTAAGAGCTTGTTCAGATGAATCGTTTTACTCACGAATCTTAGTGACTTGAAGTACTTTGCTGCAAGTATCGTGCGCAGTGTCAATGTAATGTGCTGGGAATAATCTATTTTCCTCGAAGCACTCGTAATATGAGCTTATATCTGGACAGGATCTTATAGGCTTGCTGCTGTTTCGCCGCTGACCCGGCGACACGCATTGTGGCGTTTATATGTGACACTACGAAAGTACAAACGTCCCGAAGTAAGCAGCGACCCTTTTGCTATTGGCAATATAGTTAGCCCATCTGTCCTCTTTCCATCTAATCGGCTTAGACCCAGTGACATACAGGATACATTTTTACATGAGCCAAATATGAAATCGTAAGAATCGCGATCCGACTTTTTTTCTGACCATAGATTCAGAAAGATAGGTATCTAAGAACGAGAAAGTGAATAATTTTAGCGCACACATCATCATCTCAGCCAATGGACGTCCACTGCTGGACATAGGCCTCCCCCAAGGATCGCCACGACTAGTTTAGCGCTGCCCTCATCCAACCCGGTTCCTGCCTGTGCCAAGACATCAGTCCTCCTTGTGCAATCAACGCTGCACTTTTCGGTACGCTGTCGCCACTTGAGAACTCTTCGACCCCATCGACCATCAGTTCTGCGAGCAATGTTCCGCGCCCATTGACACTTTAGTTTAGCAATTTATAACTACAAATTCGTATGGACAAAATATGGTCAAATATACATGAGGAAAGACGAAAACGCCAATGCTATACGAGTGAAGGATTCAACGTTTTTGTTTAATCTTAAGCAAAACTAACAAATTTACTAACCTATTTTTAAGAATTATTTCCTGATTCAATTAAAGTTATAAATAATCTGTTTTTTTTTCTAAATATTTTAATTATGGTTATTATTTACTATCAGAATGTTAATAGGATAAGGTCTAAAACTACGGAACTCTTTTTAAATGCAATCAACAGCAATTATGACATCATATGCTTGACTGAAACTAATTTCAATGAGGGAGTTTTTGACGGCGAATTTTTGGATACGCGCTATAATATTTTCCGTCGCGACCGTTCTAGTACATCAGTTGGTAAAGATGAAGGGGGTGGTGTTCTTGTAGCTACAAAAAAGAACCTCAACGTCATCCGTCAGTCATCGTGGGAAACCGGGGTCGAAGACCTCTGGTTAAGTATAATTCCTAGTATTCCAAACAAGCCTATAATAAATATTTGTGCTTGTTATTTACCAAATCATCTATCTATCGATGACATGACAACTTTTTATGTAAACTGTCAAAATATTATCTTAAACTCTAGTTGCAATAACGAATTCACATTGATCGGTGATTTTAATTCCCGCTACATAACATGGACTCTCAATGAAAATAATCATTCTCTTATTCCTTCTAATCCCACAGACCGTAGAGCACGGATACTTGTCGAGTTCATGAATCTCTGTAATTTGTCACAGTTTAATAACATCCCTAATGTTAACAACCGTTACCTTGACTTGGTTCTTTCTAGTCTCGGCGAAATAAGGGTGTATGGTTCTGACAGCTTGATTCGCTTGGATCGGCATCACCCCGCTCTTGCCATCGATATATCGTGCCCAGAACTTTGTAAACCTCTGACTCCTTGTAACTCTAGGCGACTAAATTTCAATAGATGTGATTATGATGGAGTTAGGGGTGAGCTGGCTGGTGTAGACTGGTGTGATCTTCTGTCCTCACAGGACATTGACACGTGTATCACAACGTTTTACACCACACTGAACACGATAATAGAGAGGCATACACCGTATCAAAAAAAGGGTTGTAGCGGGTATCCAACGTGGTACAATAAAGCTCTAAAAAGTTGTCTGAAGGAGAAAATGAAGTTCCATAAGCGTTACAAAATGTACGGCAATCCCCGTGACTATGATACATTTTCTCTTTTGCGCGCCAGATGTAAGGTCTTGACAAAATCTTGTTATAATACGTTTGTTGAATCGATAGAGGGATCCTTGAAAAATAATGTGAAGGGATTCTGGCGATTTGTTAATAGTAAAAAAGGGCATGTAACGATACCACAATCGATGTCGCACCAAGGTGAAAGATCCTCGGATGGAGAGGGCATATGTGAGCTTTTCTCACAATACTTCGGCTCTGTTTTTGCTGATGCAACAGTCAGAAGGGACACAGCCGAGTACTGTGATAACATGTGCACTGGAGTATTATCCAAAATGGAAATAAGGAAAGACGAAATTATGGCTAAAATTAAAGCTCTTGACCGAAATAAAGGTGCTGGGCCCGACGGCATACCTCCATCTTTTGTTGCTGCCTGCTCCGTAGAACTCTGTACGCCCTTACATATCTTGTTTAACAAATCTCTTCAGTCTGGTGTATTTCCCACTTATTGGAAGATCGCACACATAATTCCTATACACAAATCTGGTGACAAATCCCGTTGTGAAAACTACAGACCAATTAGTATTTTATCATGTGTTGCTAAACTATTTGAATCTCTGGTTTACAATTACATTTATAACCAGGTTAAGCCATCGTTGTCAGAACGTCAACATGGTTTTGTCAGAAACAGATCCACCGTGAGTAACTTACTTGAGTACAAACACTTTCTTTGCAATGCTTTTGCTAGGCGCGGCCAGGTAGATTCAATATACACTGACTTTTCTAAAGCGTTTGATAAGGTTAACCACACAATACTTTGCAGTAAGATCTCAGCCCATGGTATACGCGGTAATCTTTTCCGTTGGATCTGTTCGTACCTGAACAACAGGAGCCAGCTTGTGACCGTACGTGGCTTTATATCATCCTCTGTGTCTATCACCTCGGGTGTACCCCAGGGATCACACCTCGGACCCTTGCTCTTTGTGATCTTTATTAATGACCTGATTGACCGTCTGACTTGTCCCTGCCTACTCTATGCAGATGACCTTAAGGTATTCGCTGAGGTCGATAAAGTCGGTGACTGTATCGCACTTCAGCGGGACCTGGATGTGATCTCGCATTGGTGCACTGAGAATAGGATGTCCCTCAACGTCGGTAAATGTTTCGTCATCTCGTTTACTCAGAAGCACCACAAAGTAATTTTCGATTACAGTCTTTCGGGTCAGAATCTGGAGCGAAAGGTCGTAGCTAAGGACCTTGGTGTCTTGTTTGATGAGAAACTCTCCTTTCGTCCGCATTATGAGTACACTGTTAAAAGGGCCATGAGATTGCTCGGCTTCATAACGAGATCTACCAAGGGCTTTAAGAATCCGTACAGTTTTCTTTATCTTTACTATGCCCTTGTAAGAAGCATACTTGAATATGCATGCCCTGTCTGGTCTCCTTATTACTCGATTCATGTGGAGAACATCGAGAGAGTCCAAAAAAAGTGTCTCAGGATCCTTTCTTTTCGACAAAATATGGGTCGGAAATTGGTGGGCTATCCACAGAGGTGCTTTAAGTACAAAATTTCGACACTTGAAAGTAGACGGAAACAGCACGACCTTGTTTACCTACATAAGATACTGCATTCTTGCATTGATTCTCCGACTCTGCTTTCATTGTTAAACATCAACACCCTCTATAGATTTCGTGCTCCACGTACTTTTGCGCTCCATGTGTATAGGAATAATACCTCGTTTTACAATCCCATTTCTAGAATGTGTCGTCTTTACAATGACCTCAGCTCCGAACATATAGAACTCGACATTTTTGACAAAAGTCTTGCAAGATTTAAAAGATGCATCATTGCTGTTCTCAACCCACCACAAGTTATCAGTTAATTTTTGCATTTATAAATTTATTTATTTTAACAATTACTAACAACATAGTTTAATAGTTTAATAGTTTTTTGTAATTCAAATTAATGTAATTATATCGCTTAATTTACTTTGTTAATGTAAATTATTGATTTCAATTTTATTTTTAATTATTACCTATTTTGGCTTAATAATATTTTCATTTTTTTGATTGGAGCAAAATGCAATGCTTATTGAAATTTGGGTGCCTACTGTATACTTGTATGTATTTGTTTCATTTCTATGTTTAAAGAATTATTAGGATTTTAAGTTATGTAACAAACTCACTCCGCCATGTTTTAAAGATAGTGATGCTGTGTACATGTGTAATTGGATTACAATCTAGTTCTAAATATCTTATTGCAATGTAAATGGTTTCATCTCGACTGTAATCTGTACGTGTACCTATACAATAAAATAAATAAAATAAAAAATTCATTGGGCTATGTCAGCTACTCTTGGGTTTCTGCGAATCTCGTAATTACTGATTCGATCTCGCAGGGTTTCGCTCGGAGTTTCCGAGCATTGCCCTCTCCTTGAGTGAGCGACCACGTCTCTGTTCCATAATGATCACTGACAACACACACTGGTCGAAGACTTTCGTTTTAAGACACTGCTTGACTTTCAGCCCACATGCACCTTAAATACCGTGCTTTTGTAAATAGGCAGTAGCTTTAGTCGCCGCTTTATGCATCATCGGTTTTCGAATTTATTTGTGTACGAACGGATAGAACAAACAGTGAAATTTAACTGCCCTATTGGTTTGCAGACCAATATCTCGGTCAGCGGGCCGGCGAGGCCGCAAATTCCAATTATGTAGGTAGTTTGATTGCATCCACTCTGATAGCCTATTTGAACGCTTGCAGCTTAAGGTTCGAAACATACCAGGCGCTCACACTGCGTTCCAGGTACTTAGTTTCGTATAAAATATCAAGCAAGTATGAAATTATTACCCATCCAAGACAGTAAAGGCTTGTCTTATTTTATTCTTTCATATTTAAAGGGGTTGTTTCGGCCATTAAACTGGGCATTTTTCATAATGGGACCAACATTCAAATAGTAGAAAAAAAGAATCAGTAATTTCTATGCTATTTGATAATTTGGGTCGAGTGGTTATTTACGTTTTCTATGGATGGAATTTTGAATGAATTTTCTCGCTCTTTCGATGCTGGCTTCAAACTGAAAGTTGTTCATTTTTATGGTCTGAAACACCCACTAAAATAATGTAACGAAATTAAGTTTACTCCCTGTATACTATTAGGTTTATGGGTTTTGTTTTGACCACAAAATGGTTATTTCATGCATTTCGCTGGGACAAAAAAAAAACTGATTTAAATTAAACTAAACACTATTTTCGATTGATGAAAGTTAAGTATAGATATATAACTAAGAGCCTTTATTTGTAGAGTATTAAAGTTCAAAATAAACCTGAAACTAGCCAACAAACCAACAAATAAGTCAGTGGCAGATTTACTCGTAACACAAAATACAAAGAGAACAGAAAGGTTAGTAGACTGTCCGCGACTAAGCGGGAAAATGAGAAAGCGCGCTAACTCTTTCAGAGACAGATCGATTATGGTCATCTATTTCTCATTGAAAAGTATAAAAATTTTATGGTTATGGAGAAAATATTTTATATCTTGAATTATTATTGTCTTGTTTTTTATATCTTGATTAAATTTGTGCTTGTAAATGAACTGCAGAACATTAACTGATCATTTCCGATACAGGTGACTCGCTCATCATGATCAAGTAAATCACTCAATCACTTATGATATAAAATCAAATATAGACGTATACATCGAGAGAGACGTTATTCCAAAACCAAAAACCCTTCGAGCCGTCGTTCAATCAAAATTATTTATTGAAAATAATATCATAAAATCAGTGGACGTCCATCGGCTGAAATGATGATGATGATGATGATGAATATCATAAAGACAACTTTCTGAAGTCATTTTACCGACTCTACCACCGCGTTGGAAGGTGTTATTGGAGAAAATATGCGGCCAGAAACTCTACAACATCAAATATTTTATTTGCATAAAGTAGCATAGTCGTTACTATAATACATAAATAATAAATAACGCTCACAGGTACTGTACATTGTAATGGTCCCAAATAAGCCACATGCTTTTTGTTATATATTTTTTTTTTGTTATGGGAACCATACAACAACGGCACAAACATAATAATTGTAACATCCATGATTGAACCGGGATTCGAAACCAGGACCCTGGTTTGGCAGTCCGACGTGGTAACCATTACACAAACCTGGTCGTCAAACATACTATACAGGGTCCTGACACTTTTTCAAGGGGATGATTAGACCGTCAAACTGACATCTTTCTCTATGGCACCAACATCGAAATTGCGAAAAAAAAAAAATCAGCTCTTCCATACAAAATTTCAAACTAATATGAGTCAGCTGATTTTTTTTTCGCGATTTCTTTTTTTTTTTTAAATAATTTTTTTTTTTTTTTAAATATCTTGGACAATGTCACACAAATTAACTAGTCACATTTAAAGTACCAGAATCTAGCCTGAACTTGTATTATGATGACTAGACAACGATATAGAATACATATACAGGGTGGCCGGGGAGTTGACGTTCAAACGAAAAATTTAGGTCCGGTATGTCGTGGGGTATCCGAATCACCCCCATGTATGTTCCGCGATTTTTTATAGTTTTCGAGTAATGATGATTTTTCCGATTTTTTGAGGAAACTCGACATGACCGGCTTAACAACTTCTAAAAAAAAAGTGTTAGACTTTTTAGAGATTCTTTTTTTCCAACTTAATCTTCATGAATTGTGCCTTTATTCATAACATCACCAGCATCGTAACTTTGATAAAAGTTTTGAAATATTGGTCTAAAGTTAAAAATTTGCGATCCGTGAATTATGACCAAATTTTCAACTTTAAATTAAAACTCTAAACAGGTGACCTTATGATTTTTTAGCCAATTCCAAAAATGCGCCCAACTCTCAGCTTTCATAATCATAAATAAAAAGTAGTACTTAAGAGGGCTAATTTGGCTAGAATTGATCTTCAAAGACATCAAGGCGGAAAACTCTTAAAATTTTTTTTTTTTTTTTTTTGCCATTATTACCACGCCTAAGGCTAAATAATGATTAAAGAATGCTGGAAACCGAAACGGCGACGGGTTATGCCGGACTCTTACCGGCTAAAACCCCACCGTGTTCCACCTCATCCCATATTGCCGTAGAGCCTGAGGGCCCGTGAGGAATCTTCCACACTCTACGGCGCAGCGACCGACCTTACCAGGTCTCATCTCTGTTGGCCTTGACAAGCCTACAGGCCTTTAGGTGGTGCGTGGGAACACGCACACAACCACCTCGAGTCCCTATGATCGGACGCCGGACCCCCCAGCCCGACGCCCAGAGACTCAAAAATTACGGGGGAGGCAGACCGCGAGCAAACGCAGCCCGTCTGCGCCCCGTGCGTCTTTGGCGGATCGGGAGTTCAGAAGTCGACTCCCTCTCCCTCTCCGCCGTCTCCTTCTGGAGCATTACTGCCTCACAGAAGGAGAGAACCGCGCGCCAAGACGCCTCACTGTCGACCATAGCGCGAACCATGGCCGGCAGCGAGAGGTCTGAAACTACTTGGGAGAGCTCACTGCGCTCTCCCGCCCACACAGGGCACTCCTCCAGCACGTGCTGCGCCGTCTCGTCGAGACAGCCGTCGCAGTGGTGGCACCCGGCTGTCGGCTCCCTCCTCCTAGGTTAGGTTAGGTTAGGTTATCTACTTTTTACTTAAAACTTTCCTTATTCCACCAACACGATAGGTTTCCAGCATTCTTTAATCATTATTGATGAGACCTGGTAAGGTCGGTCGCTGCGCCGTAGAGTGTGGAAGATTCCTCACGGGCCCTCAGGCTCTACGGCAATATGCGATGAGGTGGAACACGGTGGGGTTTTAGCCGGTAAGAGTCCGGCATAACCCGTCGCCGTTTCGGTTTCCAGCATTCTTTAATCATTATTTAGCCTTAGGCGTGGTAGTTATGGCAAAAAAAAATATTTTTAAATTTAAGAATTTTCCGCCTTGTTTTCTTTGAAGATCAATTCTAGCCAAAGTAGCCCTCTTAAGTACTACTTTTTATTTATGATTATGAAAGCTGAGAGTTGGGCGCATTTTTGGGATTGGCTAAAAAATCATAAGGTCACCTGTTTAGAGTTTTAATTTAAAGTTGAAAATTTGGTCATAATTCACGGATCGCAAATTTTTAACTTTAGACCAATATTTCAAAACTTTTATCAAAGTTACGATGCTGGTGATGTTATGAATAAAGGCACAATTCATGAAGATTAAGTTGCAAAAAAAGAATCTCTAAAAAGTCTAACACTTTTTTTTTAGAAGTTGTTAAGCCGGTCATGTCGAGTTTCCTCAAAAAATCGGAAAAATCATCATAACTCGAAAACTATAAAAAATCGCGGAACATACATGGGGGTGATTCGGATACCCCACGACATACCGGACCTAAATTTTTCGTTTGAACGTCAACTCCCCGGCCACCCTGTATAGATAAAAACATCCATGACTCGGGTACAAATATTCATATTCATCATACAAATATTTGCCCCTTACGGGATTCGAACCCGCGACCCTCGGCACGGCAGGCAGATTCACTACCGACTGTGCTACCGGGCCGTCATTTCTTCGTTGATTCCATAGAAAAAGTAGAGTGGTCTGATCAGCACCGTAAAAAAGTGTCAGCATATTAAGAAGGAGCCTGTATATTGTTATCTTATCTTGATTAGACTAATAATTCTAATACTATTGTACCTGAATGGTCTTTAGCAAGAGCCTCTTCTGTTCTCTTAGTATTTAGTGCTGGTAGTTGGTGCTTTGTACGTTGTCGGATGTCTGTACTGAGTTATTAGTGTATGTACGCTTGTTGTGCTTGCTTAATCATTATTGGCGAACGTAAACGTAGAAAAGGGTTGAACACTGAAAAAAATGGAGAACTGACTACAGGGTGTGAGGGTCATAAAGATATTATACCTTACGGAATAGAGTAAGTGACATGAGTTGTCAAATGTAACCGTTTTTGGACGTTTTTTGGAGTCCTCGGCAGGGTAAAAATTCTATTTCTGTGTACAATTCTCAATCTAACGTGAAATGGTGAATAATTTAATGAAACAGTGTTAGTATATTTCACAAAATTATCTACGATTTCACTTTAGGTTCACGATTATTCACAGAAACCGAATTTTTACCAGGACTCCAAAACCCCAAAAACGGTTCTATTGCCTCGCGTCATAGGCATGCCGCTAGGTACATCTCGCTCTCTCAGCTGTCACTGTCTCTCTTACGTAGTATAATACCTTTATGGTTAGGGTAGACAGTTGCATTACTTTAATGGGCCATTGTACTCATGATACTGAATAACTTTCCCAAAAGAACAAAGGGAAATTAGCAAAAAAAAAAAAATTAGACTTTGCAAACAAACTTTCAATCAGTTGATTGCATTTAGTAAAAGTCCATAATATTCTTTTTTTTTTCGAATTTTATGCAGTTTTCTTAGGAAAAATTGTTTAGTATATGAGTACAATCTGCAACTGTTTTCCCTAACACGGCATGGGTTGTATTTTATTGACATGTGAATAGATACCAAACTAAATACTTGTATTTCAAGTATATTACGTAGGTACAGTCACCAGCAGATATATCGTAGCAAACAAGGTGGTCAAATATTTCTAAGCAGTGCTAATTTTCAATAATTTCTTTACTCATAATCAATCAAAAATAAAGGAACGCCTAGAACATCAATATCAATATATCAATATATTTGATGTTCTAGGCGTTCCTTTATTTTTGATTGATTATGAGTCAAGAAATTATTGAAAATTAGAACTGCTTAGAAATATTTGACGCAGTCAGGGTGGTCATAAACATCTGAACAGTTTCGGAAAAAAACCTTACTCCGTTGTTTTACATTTTAATTTTAAAAAACATTGTAGGAAATTCGCTGTTCAGATATTTATGACAAAATACACGTTTAGATATAATTGGTAACATTTACTGTAAAGAATTTAATGAAAATTAGCACTGCTCAGAAATATTTGGACACCTTGTATGCTACGATTTATCTGATGGCGACTGTACATAGGTACATCGTTATTGCTGGTAGTTGAGCTTTGTACCTTGTCGGATGTCTGTATTGAGTTATAGTGTATGTATGTGTCGTGTATAGGTTTATAGAGCTTGCTGAATAATTATTGGTGAATGTTCAGTGGATACAAACGTTGTGTATATGTATAGGACTGTTTCTTACTGGTCCGTTTGGTTGTTCAAAATTTAACAAAGATAAAAAATGATTCTCACAAAATTTTTGAAAAGGTTTAAAATATGGTGCTTCAGACCATCAAAGTGAACAACTTTCACTACGGAACCAACGTAGAAATCCACCACTAAGAAATAATTGTTCAAAAATAACACCTAAATGGATGAAATGGGGTGTGAGAGTTTGTATGGAAAATCGTAATCCCAGGCGCCGTAAAGCTGTAGGCTGTTACTAGTAAATGTACAAAAAAAAAATGTACCAGAAACTAACGAGCATGTACAAAATACAGTAAAACCAAAGCAATAACAGAACAAACATAAGAAATCATATATCAACCCGACTCCGCTGCTAATAAAGCATCTTCACACAAAATAAAGCGGAGTTTCACACGCTGGGTCCCCATTCAGTCGGAGTAAATAAATAATGGCTATAAATAATCTGCCGCTGACACCGGCCGTGTGGAGTGGCCTTTACTTCGCATCATACCCTATCGACGGTTGTAGGTTACACCGAAGTGTGTCTAACTAGGCACATAGTCATGATAAAAAAGTGTGTAGGCAAAAGAGAAGTAGGTCGTTCAGCAGCCAGTAGGGTTGACGACATCTGGAAAAGTATTGGCAAGACGATGCAACTGGCATAGGACCGAGAAGGATGGCAAACAAAATAGGGAGGAGGCTTATGTCCTGCAGTGGGTAGATACGGGCTGAAAATGAAGTGTAAATCTGAACTTATACTTACGTCGTAATAAGGATCAAAAGAAATATCATTCAATTCAATTCAATTTCCTTCTTTATTGCATTCATTGTCATTTATTTATTTGGATCTCCGGAGGCGACGGGTGACGGGAAGCCTGGAAGTTATTTTGAGCAAAGAATAACGCTAGCTGCCTAGTTGCCTAGGACCCGGACGATAGGACTATTAAATAAATTCAAAGTCGCCCAGCGAGATATAAAAGAGAGCTTTTTGCTAGGTGTTTCTCTGAGAGATCACATCAGGAATGAAATGGTACATCAGTGAATTAAAGTGGTTGATATAGATCAGAAAATTAGCAAGTTGAAGTGCCAATGGATTGGTCATATCTGCCGAAGAACAAACAACCGATGGGGAGTCAGAATTATAGAGTGGAGACCACTAACTGGTAGGCGTAGTGTGGTACCTACATCCAGTGGCCCGCTGGACCGACGACCTAAAAAAGGTAGCGCGGAGCGACTGGATGAGGAAGGTCGAGGATAGAGTTTAGTGGCGCGCCTTGGGTGAGGCCTTTGTTCAGCATTGGACGATAATAGGCTGATGATGATAATGTAAATTCTACCAATCCGCTTTGGGCATGCGTGGTGGACTAACGCCCATATACTGAGCTCTCGCTCACGTCATCGTACAATGGAAATTCACAGCTCCATGCAGTATCTCAGTACAGGACCGTGCCGCGAAAAAGTACAGCATGGCGCCGCCGCCGTGTTGCGAAAAGTTCCGGTGCGATCGTGTTCTGACTGATTTTGATTTTTGGTCTAATTTCGTCCTTCTATCGAGGGGCGAAGGGCGTTCGTTTAGTCCAAAAATAAAAGTCTAAATAGGACACGATCGCACCGGAACTTCATGACACGGTGCGGTGCGGCGCCGGCGCCTTGAATTTCCACGATACCTACGGCTCTATCTTCAATCTTGATATTCTTGTATCAAATAGGGTTTTGACAATAAGGGTTTGTTTGGTACAAATTCGCTTGAATTCACGACGCGGCGAGACGGTGTGATAGTCGGATTTCGTTTATTGGAATGCCTTTTGTTTAGACCCGGGTATATTCTGCGCTTTGTTTAGTGGTACCCTTACCAATGATTCATAAGGTCCAATATCCTAATTTAATAGGGGTGTTTATGAAGTGGAAATGCCGGAAGGGGGTGGCCAAGGTACACCTTGGGCACTTATCGTACAAATTGGAAAAACTGGAAGAGGTAATCATGTGGGATACCGAGCGCGAGCGAGAGTTTAAAAATAAGTATTATACTTATTTTTAAACCAAAATACATTTAAAAAGTAAAATATAATTGGGTCACCTATAGTTATGTTTTACTTTTTAATTGTCTATAAGATATTTTAGGGCAATAATGCGTAGGGGATCGCTATGATAGGACTATTGATTTTTTTTAAATCACTTGCGGTTCCCGACACATTAATTGCCCTAAAATATCTTATAGAGAATTTGTGGGGACTTGCTACAGATGTCAGCACCCACAAGTTATAGCAAAGATGCCAACAGTTGGTGATACCGTCGCTCTCGGAAATATGCTCCATACAAAGACAACGTTCATCGTAAATACGTAAGTCGGTCAAAAAGTAAAACATACCTACATATTTTGCATTACACAAAAATTCTTTAAATGTTTTTTTGTTGTTGGGGGTTTTTTAAATTAGTAATTTAATGTTATTTTATAATTTTTAAAGTTATTATCAAAACTACTGAACCGATTTTCATGAACGATGGCTAAGAATACTCGGGATAAAATTATTTATGACACAAAAAAAACTAAACGAAAATCGGTTCATCCGTTTGGGAGCTACGATACCACAGACAGATACACAGACAGACACGTTAAACTTAAAACACCCGTCTGAGTCGGGGGTTAAAAATTGATAAGGGCCGGTAGAGTCCGTACTGCAGCATGTATTATTAATATTTCTTATACTGTGGCCTAGGCCCTGTTTAATAAACGCGATAATGACAATTTGACAATGACAATTCAGTGTACATTGCTGGTTACTAATGACGCTAACTGCTTCATTCTAGCATTCTCAGCAATGTACTCTGAATTGTCACTGTCAAATTTTCATTGTCGTACTTATTTATTAATCAGGTCCCTAGATGTACACTGAAAAAAGTTATTAACATAATTTTACCAAATGTTTTGATAATTTAATCAAATGTTTTGTTAGTTTTACCGAGCTTTTGTTAAAGCTTTGTTTGTTTATGTGATGTTGAGTGGATTCACGGACGGTTGTGTAGATTCGCCACGACAACAAATATCTTACCTGTGGACTGTTGATTGTTTGTATTGCTGAGTAACGGCATGTTTTCTCCATACCTGTAACAAATAAAGGATTTTTTAAAGTTATGGTATTATAATGGTGACGTCACGTTATACGTTAATAACGCACTCTCGTTTGCTTGCGAAATTTTGCTTATACGTCAAACCCCAGCGTTGCGTATGAGCATCAGCACCCATTGGTTATGTATTGTTTCTGTATACGGGTGTAAAATACACCCTTGTACTATTTAAGGGGTGGTTTAGACCAACACTTATTGTCTAAGGACCAACAAGAACAACTTTCACTACATAAGGAATATAGGTACAGTCGGCCGTAATAAGTTATATACACTTTAGTAATACGACGTAGAACAAAAGTGTATACAACTTATTGCGGCCGACTACGAGTAAGCCGTGGTGGTCCAGTAGCGAGTAACCTTGCCTGCCGTGCACGAGGCGATGGTTCGATCCCCGTCCAGGCCGACTCGTACCAATGAGTTTTTCGGAATTTATGTACGATTTGTATCACCACTGGCTTTTCGGTGAAGGAAAACATCGTGAGGAAACATGCATGCTTCAATTTCGAGGCATGTATAGTACCTACTGTCCATTACAAGTGGCGACGGGCTCACTCCCCGTCACACTGGACAGAGTTTCGGTACTACTAGTGAAACGTGAATGTTCTGAAGTTTCAGAATATCTCTGACTACCCCCTTGGGGAATATAGTCGTGAGCATATGCTTATATGCTAGTAATACGACGTAGAACAAAAGTGTATACAACTTATTGCGGCCGACTGTACGAGTTAATCTAAATCACGAAAAATATTAGCTGTATGGGATGGCAGATTTTATTTCTGCTACGACGTACTTCTGGTATTGTGGGAACCTGATAAATTAGGAATCTGGTATGCTGGTCATCTGGTAGTTTGCTCCCATAGTAAAAGTTGTTCAGTTTGATGGGTAGACTCTTTGTTTAAAAGGATGCTAGTGATATCAATTTCACTCTGTATGATCATATGAAAATGTTACATTATCTGGTCCTGTACCCGGAATTTCGATGTTCGATATATCGCCACTGTTTCGGTCCGCACTTCATTGTAATAGAGTTGACATTGGAACGAAAACGTTCACGCAATTGCGAAGTTCGAATGTGCGGGTAGAGGCCCTGAATACAAAGTAAGTATCATCCGTATCGTTAAAACCGGCAGCAAAGACGAACAATATAAAATCGGTGTGAATATAAAAAAAAGAACAGTCAAATTTTTTAAATAATATAGTTAGAAAAATAAATAACTTTGTTATCTTTCGGCGCTTTCACAAAAAAAAAAAAACTTTAAAGGACCCTAAGCATGAAACATGCATAGAATAAAGGTATAACCTACGAACGTGACAGCGCAAATTCAACATTTTCATGCGAGAGTATTTCCACGAAAAACTGACAGCTTTTTCCAAACTTGGTAGCCTAAGTACTTCCCAAAAATATCATGAGAGGTTGTAAAATCCAAGCATCGACGTAGTAAGTCTGAATAATTCATAATTCAGGACATCTACTGCTTCTGCACGTTGATATTGGTGAGAACGACGACAAAGAGGGAT
Organism: Agonopterix subpropinquella; assembly: GCA_922987775.1. NCBI lineage: Eukaryota > Metazoa > Arthropoda > Insecta > Lepidoptera > Depressariidae > Agonopterix > Agonopterix subpropinquella. Next base: position 3,551,599 of record OV277714.1, read on the forward strand.
AAATCTTATTTAGATTAAATTTGGGATAATGTAAGGAGTATTATATTTGTACTTAATGGTTATGAAAGTGGATTAATATCAGAATAATTTGTGTTAAATATAAAAATAACGTATAACTGTGATAAAACACTTTATGTTGTAAAGCTAACGCTAAAACAAAATAAAAAAACCTTTTAACCTAACCTTTAGTTGCCTCGTATGACACTCGCGTAATGAAAACATATTTTTGGTTTCTTAGTTAAGCTTCAGTTTTAAGTAATCTCGAGCTGATCTCTCCTGTACCTATTACTGAGTCTGAGTACTGACTTTCATTTAAATTTAAGTCCATTTTAGATTCCAATCCCTTATTAGGGTATTTCAGAAATCACTATATTGGATTGGACTTCTGAAATTTTGCCAGTAATAACCTTAAATTTAGCCCCAACTAGGGTTAAATTACGAAGGCTCATAGGTTCTGAAATTCTATAAAAAGGGCGTTCACAAAGGACCAGCGATGGTCTACGTGGCACAGGCTTAGCAAGCCTGTCAAGGCCCAAAACCCCAAATAATAAATAGGTTCTGAAATCTCTCAAAATGAAAGTTATAAAAACAAGCTACGCGAAGAATATAAACTAACATTTTTAGTTTTAAATTGAAAAAGTTATAGCATTGGTTAGAATTTGTAGGTATTTGCAAAACATAAAAATTGCGTTCGTTGTTTAAAATTTTGGACGAAACCAAAAAATTCACGCTTTTCAGTTACGCAGTTTTTCGTGGTGCCGAGAATATTTTGCCGCCGATGTGTTGTGAGTGCTTCTAGTTCAGTGGAGCGTAAAGTTCTGTGGAAAGTTCAGCTTTTTGAAATAAAAAATTTTTGGGCTGGATCTTTTTAGGTTTTTTTTAAAGTTTTATTTAAAAAACCTTAAAAACGTTTGTTCATTGTTGCTAGTTATACAAAGTGTAACAAAACTACCCTAGTAATATTTAAAGGGGTGGTTTACATTTAGACCATCAAATTGAATAATTTTCACAATACAGGATGTAAGGAAAAGTAACCACATACTCTGCCCATCAAAATGAACAACTTTTATTATGGGAGCAAACCTGTCAGAACAAAAAAAGTCAGCTGTCTCCAAAGACATATATATTACTAGCGTAAGGACATGGCCTATGAGCTTGACTATTGTCCCCAGTTCGTTGGCTCTAAAATGCAAGGAAAAATGTCAGTTTAGAGCACTACAACCGATCAAAGAAAATATATGACACGATATAGTTCGTATACGAGTTATGAAAGATGGCACAAATTTTTGTTTCTATGAAGAAGGTTTTTGTAAAATATTCTGACGGGCCTATCCTTACGCTAGTTATATGTAAATCTATGGCTGTCTCATAAATTTGAGTCGTGTCGGTATTGCAGTTTAGTATGGAACAGCTATAACTATATTATACAGGGTGTTAGGCGCATCGTGTGCCAAATCGAATGGGATGATTGGAGGGGTCTTTAGGTACCTCAGAAAAAAAAATAAAAAATCCTGGCCCAAAGATTTTTTTTTAACTGACTTTCAATGGTTTTGGGTGAAAATTGCCAAAAATCTACATTCAAATTTTTAAAAAAAAAAACCTGTTGGGTATAACTAACTTTTTTTGTTAAACCTTTAATCTGTGATAGTGTGCGCTTCTATCGAACCCAAAATTACTCGCCAGTGACATCTACTTTTTTTTTTACAGCCCCCCAAAGTTTTTTTTTTACGTTAAAATAAATGTGATAGTCAACTTTCGATCTCAATAAAAAAAAAACTAAAAGTGATCATGCTCTTCCAATTTTTTCAAAACATCTCTGGACTGTCCCCATTCTAATGGTATGCAATACGTTATGAAATAAAATGAGTAACATCGCAATTTTTTTTTTTTCTGTAATAAGCCGCAATTTTCTAATATTCAATAGGTGACGTAAAAACTAGTATTTCCGGTAATTACACTCACAGTCAGGTAAAAAAATTAAATTTTGAAGGGTTTACTTGAAGTAACCGCCTCCCGTTCTTTGTTTGATACAGGTAAAATTTGCTTTCTCACTCTAACGTAGTGAAATCTATCTTGTATCCCTTTCTCCCGGGGGCTGTTTTTTTGAATAGACCCAGGGGGATTTGTAATACTCATTACTCAGGCAGTATTACAAATCCCCCTGGGTCTATTCAAAAAAACAGCCCCCGGGAGAAAGGGATACAAGATAGATTTCACTACGTTAGAGTGAGAAAGCAAATTTTACCTGTATCAAACAAAGAACGGGAGGCGGTTACTTCAAGTAAACCCTTCAAAATTTAATTTTTTTACCTGACTGAGTGTAATTACCGGAAATACTAGTTTTTACGTCACCTATTGAATATTAGAAAATTGCGAATTATTACAGAAAAAAAAAAATTTGCGATGTTACTCATTTTATTTCATAACGTATTGCATACCATTAGAATGGGGACAGTCCAGAGATGTTTTGAAAAAATTGGAAGAGCATGATCACTTTTAGTTTTATTTTTATTGAGATCGAAAGTTGACTATCACATTTATTTTAACGTAAAAAAAAAACTTTGGGGGGCTGTAAAAAAAAAAGTAGATGTCACTGGCGAGTAATTTTGGGTTCGATAGAAGCGCACACTATCACAGATTAAAGGTTTAACAAAAAAAGTTAGTTATACCCAACAGGTTTTTTTTTTAAAAAATTTGAATGTAGATTTTTGGCAATTTTCACCCAAAACCATTGAAAGTCATTTAAAAAAAAATCTTTGGGCCAGGATTTTTTATTTTTTTTTCTGAGGTACCTAAAGACCCCTCCAATCATCCCATTCGATTTGGCACACGATGCGCCTAACACCCTGTATAATAGGGATATAATTTTTTCTCTGACTGGTTTGTTCCCTAGGCAAAGTTGTTCAGTTTGATGGGTAGAGTAAGTGGTTTAAACATAGACTTATTAGGTTTAAAGGTTAATGATACTTTTCCTTACACCCTGTAGAGAAACGTAAAAAAAAGTGCTGTTTCATACAAAACTGCAGGTGTAAACGACTCAACTGCCCCTAATGGAAATACAGCTGAATTTAAAAAAGAAATCTACTTAGTCTCCGTAGTGAAAGTTGTTCAGTTCGATGGTCTATAAAAACTTTTAATTAAAAATAAGATTTTGAAATCTATTATTAGATTTCTGAGACTAAAACGCTCGAAATAAAGTCCACTTTTGTATTAAAAATGTTTGAAATTATTACAGAGATAGTGCCTGTTGATAATATTTCTCAGAAATTAAGCAATATAATAATGAGTTAGGAGAAATAAAAGTCATACCTACTTAAATGAGTTAAATAGTCAATATGTCTGACGGCATTACATCATACTTATATTAAAATTGATACAAAACATGTTACTCATACGGAAAAACCTAATGTCTTCCTTTTAGCCAAAACAAAAGCGTCAAATCATCATCAGCCTTTAAACGTCTCACTGCAGGGCACAGGGCCCTTAGGGAGGGTGATGGGCGTGAGTGTACCAAGCGTGGCCAATGCAGATTAGTAGACGCATCAGAATTTCTTCTTCAGCATATTCAGGTTTTCTCATGATGTTTTCCTTCACGGATTGAGAGCAGTCAGTATTACGCCTACACAAGTTAACTTGGCACCTGGCTCGCACGTGGCTCGGAATAACAAACTCGGAAAACTCGGAAAGAATAACTCGAAAATGCTAAAGCGCAGGGACATGTGCAGCAGTAACTGAAATGCTATGCTACGGCCTCGCACGGCGACAGCGGGGTGCCGCGGAGGGGTAGCAGGAGAGGTGACGAATTCCGAGGCACGTGCGAGCCAGGTGCCTAGTTAATTCGCCAGGGTTGTACACTCATTGGTACGTGACATGCAAAGCGTAAAATAATGTGTGCCAAATAATTCAAAACTCTCCGCGTTTCGTCTCATCAGAGTGCAATTCGTCAAAAACATCGACGAGCTCACAAATGTAACATCCTTCTTGCATCATTTCAGATCGAAGATTTTATATGAGTTTGACACATGACATAACCATTGCGAGTAAAATACATTCTCTAATTACATACATACATTGCTTTTTAGGGTTCCGTACCCAAAGGGTGAAAACGGGACCCTATTACTAAGCCTACGTTGTCCGTCCGTCCGTCCGTCTGTCTGTCTGTCCGTTCGTCCGTCTGTCCTACCTATTTAGGGCTGTAACTTTTGAACCGTAATAGCTAGATAGTTGAAATTTTCTCAGATTATGCGTTATTACGGCGGATTTGTTAAAAAATAATAAAAATGTCAAAAAGTTAAAAATTAAGGGGGGTTCTCTACAAGAAACTCATTTTTATCAACGTTTTTTCTTCACGCTCTATCGTAAAAACGTAATACATACATGCGTCAAACTTAGTGTGATTATAGAGCAAGGTCTACAAAATAACAACAAATACTAAAAACCGGCCAAGTGTGAGTCGGTCTTGCGCTAAAGGTCACGGACAAAAAAAGTTTTTTTTTGTGTGTTAATACAATGTTGTGTGGTGGTGTGGTACGGACCTCGGTGCGCGAGTAGCCCGACGCGCACTTGACCGGTTTTATTATAACCGGTTTTATTTGTTATATTTTTTTTTATATTTTTAATAATCCGTTATTTTACTTAGGAATTCCTAAGTACCTACAACATGTGTTCGAGGTGTCTACTACCGGCTTGAATGTCATGTTCAGCATCGTATTAGAACATTATTTTGTTCATTTTAAAAGCTTCTGTGTTCTTTTGGTGCGTCATTTAGACATCCAGTAGTCCTCAGCTCTTGTTTTCTTAGTAATCTACACCGCCACCGTTTGAACAAACGAATAGAAGGATAGATAGTGAGGAAGAGAGAAAGCGCATAGTTGCACGTAAAAATAACCTGCTTACCTGACTGCTTATCTAAAACAGTCACTGTAGTCAAAATCGGGTATGACAAATAATTCGTGGTTTTCAGAACAATAGGAATGACGCAATTAAGGTATTAGAGCCCGCCATAATATCTCCACAGCGCGGCGCCGTTATAGTTTCACGACGCCGCGCCGTACCATGAAAGTTAACGAACCCGGACCACGGTACGGCGCCGTGCCTTTAATAGTTCAGATGCGATCGTATTCTGTTTAAACCATAAAGTTATTATACCTTACGGAATAGAGGCATCACTGTATAATAGAAAGATATACGTGACGCGAGGCAATAGAACAGTTTTTGGGGATTTAGTCTCCTTTAGTCTCCGGGTAAAAATTCGGTTTCTGTGAATAATCGTGAACCTAAAGTGAAATCGTCGATAATTTAGTGAAATATACTAACACTGTTTCATTAAATTATCCACGATTGCACGTTAAATTGAGAATTATACACTGAAATCGAATTTTTACCGTGCCGATAATCTCCTGAAAACGTCCAAAAACGGTTTCATTTGACAACTTTCTCGTGTCAGTTCCTCTGCTACTATACTATATTTATGGTTTAAACGTAGATTTTTAACTAATTTCGTCCTTCCATCGAGGGTCGAAGGGCGTTCGTTTGTTCAAAAATCTAAGTCTAAATAAAATACGATCGCACCTGATTTTTTCACGACACGGCGCCGCGCCGCGCCGTGGCTATGTGGTCGGGCTCTAACGATATTCGTATCCTTTTTTGGTTACAGGAAAGTATATACAGTATTGAATGGTATAAATGATGGCTAAAGCTTTTAAAGTTAAATACTAGATGTAGAACATTCGATTCAAGTTGAACTGTTACATAATATTACTTTGTATTTTGATAAACAAATGCGGTACCAATAAATTGGATATCATGGAGTTTGTGCTATTATTTGTGGTGTTAGTGACATCGTGTCACGGATGGCGAAAGTCTCCTGATTATTATTATGACAACTATGCAGGTAATCCAGTGATAACATAAGTACTGATCTGAGACGTGGTGCTCACTCAAGGCCTCATAAAAGGCTGAAAGTCACCCAAAGGTCAATGAGAAGCATGCTCGGTTTCCCTGCGATATCGAATCAAAAATGAAAAGATTCGCAGAAGAACCCGAGTAGCTAAGATATCCCAAAGACTGGCAATGGGCGGGGCACATTGCTCGTAGAATGGCAAATGGGGCTGAAGAGTTCTCGAGTGGCGACCGCGTTCCTGAAAGCGCAGCGTGGGTATCGCAGGGCACAAGGTGGACCGACGACCTGGTGAAGGCGGTGGGATCCCGTTGAATGAGGGCAGCGCAGGACTATAGTCGTTCATTTCATTGTATTTCATTTCATTTTATTTTCATTTCTTATTTTTAGACAAGGAAAATGTATGCAAAATGTCTGCTGCTTTACCCGACCCTGAGTCCCAATGCTGTGGTGTCGACAGTTCAGTTAGTAAGCGTATACGGGGTGAGTCAGATTCCAGATTACATTTAACCCTCGATGCAAACGCGAAACAGCATCGATGCAAACACGATACACCCACGGTGCAAAACCTTCTTAATATTTGGTCAATCATTCCTTGACAGCCTTTGTCGCAATGCAAACGCGAGTCTGCGTCGGTACAAACGTGCGTGTGGATACTGCATAATTAATTACAATCACGCGTTTGAATCGATACAAATAGTATAAGAGATAAGTGTACTTTTTGCAACCATCAGCAGCAAGGCTGATTCAGTATTTATGGGGTGTAGAGCATCTCTGTGATGGGGATGGACCAGGTCTGCCTGCATAACTCCAGTCGGTTTAGGAGTTACTGATGATTAAAGGTCGGTAATAAATTAACGATCAGCTGCACGGCTGATCGTATGATATTATTATAGTATGCACTATAGCTATGTGAACAGTACAAAAACTGTCAAGTTCTGTCAGTCGGTTTAGGAGATACAGCCAGTTAAAGTTCCGACCTTTGGCGGCTATACCTCCTAAACCGACTGATGAACCATGTCAGTTTTTGTAGTGTTCACATAGCTACAGTGCATACTATAACAATAACATACGATCAGCTTTGCAGCTGATCGTAAATTTTTTACAGACTTTAATCATCAGTTACTCCTAAACCGACTGGAGTTATGCAGGCAGACCTGGTCTATCCCCATCACAGAGATGCTCTACACCCTATAAACAATGACTCAGCCTTGCTGCTGATGATTGCAAAAAGTACACTTATCTCTCGGAATAAAACGCCTGTTAATTGCTGTTGATAGTGTGATGCAGTCGCGCGATTGACAAACGCTAGTATTTATAGCTGCAAATAGTCGCAGTTTTAGGCCTACTTTGACTAGACAGATGACACTTTGACACTACCATGTGAAAATCTATATCATTTTATTTTTTACTAGTGACCCGCCCCGGCTTCGCACGGGTGCAATGCTGATACTAAATACACTACAGAAATACTGTTTAAACTGTGTAAAAGCACGTTTTTATAATAAACGCGTCCGAAAACGGCGGCGCGGCGGCCTCAGACGCGCTATTTATAGGCACGCTCTTTCCGCACCGGGCGGCCGGCCGGTACCGCCGCAAACGCTACGTCCCGCAATTTTTAAATCTGTAATATCTTCGAAAATATTCACTTAAATCATACGGAATGAACAATGTATTCAAGGTATTTAATTGGTTAAGGATTAATGCTGTATTGGTTAAAATCGCTTCGAAAATTAGCCATTATTTGTCGTAAAAACTAAATGACAAAAAAAAGTTATTGTGGGTTATCCATAAGAGATAGACATATACCATCACGGATTTTTCTGTAGACCTTTTCAATGTGTACAATACTTAGTACATTATTTTGATAAAACTCGTAGGGTTCAGCCTGCGTTTGCAATGAAAGCGGAAAAAATGTAATTATTTACGACATCACATTAGAAACCTCAAAAATAACAGTACTTCTCCACTATTTAATGGATGTTATTATACATATAAACCTTCCTCTTGAATCACTCTATCTAGTAAAAAAAAAACTCATCAAAATCCGTTGCGTAGTTTTAAAGATTTAAGCATACAAAGGGACATAGGGACAGAGAAAGCGACTTTGTTTTATACTATGTTGATGATGATGAAGTGATGATAGTGATGATGCCACGTGATTCTGGTAGATCTATAAAACTTAGATAGATTTTTACGTTTTTAAATATACACTAAAAGAATAATAGTCGTTACAATATTTTATAATATTTTATTTAAAACCTAGTTTTAGTGATAGTGCGAGAAATTAACACTGAATATTTTATCAATTCCTACTAATTCGAATTTGATGTGCACTCCTGGGCCAAAATCCGACATCTGCCTTTCAAAAGTGTACGTAATTTCTCTGAAATGGTAATGATGCATAATATTTCAGGTGGTGATGCAGCTGACATCAGACAATACCCTTGGCTGGCTTTATTAGAATACTTGACCTATGCATACGATATAGAAACGAGGTGTGGAGGCTCTCTTATTAGTGGAAAATATGTTTTGACAGCCGCGCATTGCGTTGATGGGAAGAAACCGTGAGTACCTACTCGTTATGATTAAATGTAGGGTGTCTTCGATCAGTGTGTGTTGCCAGTGATGACATAATTATGGAACAGAGACGTGGTCGTTCACTCAAGGCCTCATAAAAAGGCTGAAAGTCACCCAAAGGGCAATGGATCAAGAGATCCGCAGAAGAATCAGAGTAACTGACATAGCCCAAAGAATTGCCAAACTTTGGTGGACCAAATGCATAACGATAGTAGCATCAAGTGGACCGCAAAGAATATAAAGAAATAAAACGCATTACATCTACGGTACTTATATTACAACCTAAGTACCTACCTACGTCTAAGTCTGCACGCTCGCGGGCCGCATCAGGAACCTGTCCTCAAAATTGGATGGGTCCGCAAGAAAATGCACTGCGGACCGCATGCAGCCCGCGGGCCGCAAGTGTGAAATGCCTGCTTTAGGTGGTTTTTTTAGTTAAAACCACCAAAATCTTTTCGTTGTTCCTTAGAATATGTTAGAGGCTACTCGACCCTAATGACTTGATGAATTTTTCACGATTCAAATGTTAGTCCTATTGTGAAAGTTGTCCAGGTTACCGGTCAACATACTAAGGAGGACCCTGTGTGTACGCCAAAAGTTTTATTTAACATGTTTATTCCAATTGCAGGATTAGCGTACGTCTTGGAGAATACGATAAGAGATACAGAGGTTCAGATTGTGATAAACACTCGCGTGAATGCTCAGACGGCGATATTAGTTATACCATTTCGGAAACTATAATTCATCCAGAATATTCGTATCCGCGGTACTGGGAATACGATATTGCTTTACTTCGGCTTAAAGATATGGTTCAGTTTACAGGTAATATTATTATTAAATAGTCCAGTCATTTTACGGTTTGAGCCGGGACTAATTAATAACTGATTTTTTTTCGGTGTATTTAAGAGACAATTTGAGCTTAGAAATGTACCAAAATTTAAAAAAAATCCGTCAGCAACTGCAGTTCTAAATTTAAATTTTAGCTATTATCTCGTTATAAAAAATCTAAGTGTAATTTTTTTTGCCCATGTTTAAGGCATTTACCGTTTACATACTTCAAACATGGTGTAAATATTTTTGTCTACTTAGAAGGTTATAAAAAATACATTCGTATTTTCTAATAAATACCTCATTTTTTAAAATTCAATGCCTAATTCATTGCTCAGAAATTATTTATATTGTTAAATCTAATTCAAATGAGTGCATTGGTATTAATATTATTAATTTAAAAGACTTCTGGGAATGACAATTTTGATTTCTATGTTGCGTCTCCATAGCTTACCAGTTTAGGTGTACAAAAAGTCCAATTAATAATTACTTCCCACCTCTCCTAACAAACCTCCGTAAAATGACTGGGCTATAAAGTCCTTAAAGTCAACACTATTTCGCTCTGGGCCGTTCCTCGTGCAAAGTTTGGCCATTGCAATACAACGTGGCAACGCTGCGAGCGTTATGGGCACCTTTGCACCTACATGAGCGGGCTATTTGATTAAGTTTATTTGTGTTTTTTTTCTTTTCTTTTATTTCTCTTAATTCGTTTTGTTTATTATGTTGTATATTGTTGTTATTAAAATTATATACCTTTTGAAACTAACGGGATGTCTGGACACAAATATTATACGATTCCAGTTTTCCTCCTTGAAAATTCTTAAAAAGAGGAAATATTTAATAGTCTCGCAGGTCAAGGGGATTTTTTGAATAAAATTTGGATTCTAATATTTCAATATTCTAAAGGGTTTTCCTGAGGAGGTATTGGAATAATGATAAACTATGATTTTCTATTTATTATGATTGTCCGTCACGCTCTAAGTAGTGCCGAAGTAGTGTTAGTTAACATGACACCAAAGATTATTCATATTCTTTCTTTATTTTCTTCATTCTTTATTTTTTAATCTTCATTTTCTTTATTTCTCTACTTTTATTTTTGGAACAAGAATCAATCCTTTTAAATAGTTAACAAGTATAAAGTACGTGAGTATTTTCATTGGATGTGTCTGTAAGGTAAAGGTAGTGCGCAATGTTTGTATTCTGTAACGGAGACACAGCCATCTTCTTACCTTCTTCTCTCTTCTTTCTTATTCTCTTTTCCATCGACTTATTTTTTGTTTTATTAGTCTTGGGAAACGTGTCATTGTAAGTGTATATTTTTGACATTTAACGTTTATTTTTTATTTATTTCTAGATTTCATACGACCGATATGTTTGCCAACATCAGATGTTACAGCTGATTCTCCCGAAGATCTTTATCTATACGCCGCTGGTTGGGGAGCTACAAATTATTTTAATAACACTACCTACTATAAACCCATCAAACAACACGTTGAATTACCTTTTGTACCATTGCAGGTAAATATTTTAGGCTGACATCAGACGGACTGCACCGCACAACCGCACGAAGTCGCATCAGCAACCGCACGCAGACGTTCGACTTCGTGCAGTCATGATATCAACTGTCGGCTGCAGTTGAGTGAAGTCAATATTAACTGCATGCAGTCGTGCCTACTGTAGCCGACCGCGTGCAGTTGATATAAATATAAATATAATAAATATAAATATCTTGGACAATGTCACACAAATTATCTAGCCACATTTAAAGTACCAGAATCTAGCCTGGACTTGTATTATGATGACTAGACAACGATATAGGATACATATATAGATACAAACATCCATGACTCGGGTACAAATATTCATATTCATCATACAAATATTTGTCCCTTACGGGATTCGAACCCGCGACCCTCGGCACAGCAGGCAGGTTCACTACCGACTGTGCTACCGGGCCGTCCGGGCATATCATGCCTGCACGAAGTCGAACTTACAACTGCATGTAGTTGATATAGTGACTGCGTGCGGTTGCTGATGCGACTTCGTGCGGTTGTTGTGGTGCAGTACGTCTGATATCAGCCTTAAGGTTTTCTTCCGTGGATAGGAAGCATGCATGCTTAACTGATATTATTGTCAAACCTGAAAAACTTTCACTATGGAGCCACCCTCAGGAAACGTGAAAAAAAATCTGCTATTTCATACATTTGAGTCGTTTGAGTTTTGTATGGAGCAGCTGATTTTTTTCATGTTTCCTGAGAGTGGCTCCATAGTGAACGTTGTTCAGTTCGATGGTCTGAATTCATCGTTTCAGTTTTTGCTAGGCCCCCTATATCCGATTCAATGATTGACACTCAGTTGCAGAAATGCTCATTAAAGTTAATCCTCCATTAAATCTCTTGCTATTTAATGGAGGATTAACTTTAATAAGCGTTTCTGCAACTGAGTGTTAATGATATAAATTTCACCCTAATGAGAAAATAAAAATAAATCTATTTTTCAGCTGTGCAAGAAATCATCTTGGAAAGTGGATGACAATCATATTTGTGCTGGTGGTTACAAATACAAAACCACTTGTACAGGCGACTCCGGAGGACCAGTTATGTATAAAAGAGATGGTGTTTACGAAGTTGTTGGCGTTATTAGTTTTGGTCACGGCTTGTGTGGGAAGTTTGGTAAAGCCTCAGTTAACACCAGGGTGTTTGCTTATAAAAAATGGATTGAAAGTGAAATTCGACCCTAGAATTTGTAATAAGATAAAAAATGCTTGAAAATTTGTTTTTAAAAATAATATGAACCGTATTTTTGCACATAAATTATCTCTTTAGAGAAAAGCTCACCCTTTGTACATGTCTACTTTAATTGTTTTGTCTATATTTTTATGTGTACAATAAAGTGTTAAATAAATAAATAAATGATCATTAATTTATTACTAATGATAATGATAAATTACTTTTAAAATAATGATAATGATAAATAATCATCTATCTTCTAAAACATTAAAATGCCCGAAAATTGTATTAAAAAAATAATATGAACCGTATTCATATAAATTATCATTAACATGTACTATTGATTTTTTACAATGATAATGATAAATTACTTTTACGATAATGATAATGATAAAATAATAATCATCTATCTTCTAAAACATAAAAAATGCCCGAAAATTGTATTAAAAAAATAATATGAACCGTATTCATATACTTAAATTATCATTAACATGTATTATTGATTTTTTACAATGATAGTGATAAATTACTTTTACAATAATGATAATGATAAATAATCATAATTATATCTTCTGAAACAGTACCGTGACTGACTGGACTGACTGGCAGACAACGCATAGCCAAAACAGCTAAAGATAGAAACATGAAAGGAATATACAGGGTGAAATTGATATCATTACCATCCTTTTTAACTCAGAATCTACGCATCAAACTGAACAACATTTATTATGGGAGCAAAACGATCGGAGCAAGAAAAAAAAATCAGCGGTTCCATACAGACTGCATTTCATATAAACTGCAGTGCATACTCGACTCAAATGTATGCAATAGTAGATGTTCTTTTTGCTCCGATCGGTTTGCTCCCATAGTAAAAGTTGTTCATTTTGATGGGTAGACTCTTAGTTTAAAAGGATGCTAATGATATCAATTTCACCCTGTATATTCCTTTCATGTTTCTATCTTTAGCTGTTTTGGCTATGCGTTGTCTGCCAGTCAGTCCAGTCAGTCACGGTACTGTTTCAGAAGATATAATTATGATTATTTATCATTATCATTATTGTAAAAGTAATTTATCATTTATCTACGGATGATAATTTCACACAGACGACGTCGCAGGCAAAAAGTTACTCACATTGAATTAAATTGATAATTGTACTAAATGTCTTTAATAAAATTTATTTGTTATACAATTTTTATTGTATTGTTTTTTTTGTTTTTTTTGTGTATCTTGTATACGTATTAAGTGCTAAGTGTGTTACTATCATAAGGTATCATGGTTATTTGATTAAATGAGTTTATCATTATTATAGCTTTAAACTTTCTACATTAGCTGGCAGTCTTCTTAAAAATTGCGAAAACATTTGTACCTCATTAAACATTTACACGAGGTTTGTAGGTTTTACGTGTTATTTTTGTAAAACGAAATCGCCTTCCGCCGAATGGGCTAAATCCAAATATGCATACAACCTATGCTGATTGCGAAGACAATAGATATAGCCTCCCAAACTCACGACTTCCATCACAAAAACCAAGGTCCGACCCCTCGGTGAGAAGCCCGCTGAACAATGCATATGAGTGGGTACTTCTTCTTCTTATCGTGTGGGCAGAGCCCTGGTGTCAGAGTTTTTTCAGACCGCCTTACGGCCTCTGACGTGGTTTTTATGTAACGACTACTACTACCAGAGATAGTATCCAGGACCAACGGCTTACCGTGCACTCCGAAGCACGGAATCATTTTTCTACTTCAGACAATCAGGTGATTCAGCCTGCAATGTCCAAACCAACTGGGGAAAAACGTACAAAGTGACATATCACTAGATGCCCCGTGTGGGAATCGAACCCACGATCTCCGTGTCGAGAGCCTATGCTCTTAAGGGGCTATGTAAAAAAAATAGGATTCTTCAAAGCTCCATATATCATGAAGTACTAACAGTAGGAGTATGATTTGCGGATATGTGTAAATTGAACATATAATTGAAGTTTTGATTAGAGCCAAAACACGATTAAGACAAATTTTCTCGATAGAAAAACAAGCCAATGTAGCCTCCGTTTTTGTCTATAAACGCTTGCTGCTAAACGGTGAATAATTGAAACATCAGACTTGATTTAAAAAAACGAGATTGCTATTATCTAAGTTTTGATTAGAGCAGAATTAAACTTACATAAATAGTACAATCACAATTAAATAAAGTTTGTTTTTTCGCTTGATTCGTTCCAGGCGCGCGCGCCGCCCCATCTCTTTCTCTCGCATCTGGCAGTAATATAAGCTATCACACGCCCGTTTCGCTTAAATTATTTTTCGACATAGGCCCTTAACCATTAGACCACGGAGGCAGTGGGCACTGTAAATAGCATGCATTGGCGTAGCTAGAAATTTTTCCTACGAGGTGCACCCGAGCACCCAGCTCATCCAGCAAAAGCCAGTGCCAGTGGCAAGACTCTTTGTCTTGGCAAGGTGGGATCCAAAAGTTCATTTTCCAAAGGCCCGCCGCAACCAGATGGCTTTGGAGTTAAGGTTGTTGATTTTCACATTATGAAGGTGGAAGGATACGATTATTCAGTTGTGGTAAGACTGCTTCAGCCTTGGCACAGTATAAGAAAGAGTATGTATTACATACCCAAATGGCACATGTAGCATTATAAGAGACCACTTTTGGTGTAACTCGGAACTTGTTGCATTAATTAACACTTAATAGGGTTCAACTGAGAACTTAGAGCTGCTTATTACGCTTTAGTCTTTATAATAGCATTATAAGAGCAGGAACGGATACTATTGTAACGGGATCAGAGTTAGAGCATCTGTCAAAAATGCCTTCTTACAGCCTATATCGCATTGGTTGCTTAAGAGCATTATAGGGGCAGTAAAATATGATTATTGCTGTATAAAGGTGTAGAATTATACCACTGTAATGCTAGCATCTTAAAAGAGTCAATGTGAACTACTGTACAGCCAATAGAGTTAAAGTGGTGTACACGTAGAGTGATTTAACGCTTAAAGTTCTATATTGGTTCACCTTAACTCTGTTATTCAGCCTCTTTTTCAAAGCTGCTTAAAGGTTTTATATTAGCACTCGTGAACACCATAGGTATTCCGAGATACCCTTGTAACTCAGAAATACAGCATTTTGTAGTAAAGTGGTGTACACGTAGAGTGATTTAACGCTTAAAGTTCTATATTGGTTCACCTCAACTCTGTTATTCAGCCTCTTTTTCAAAGCTGCTTAAAGGTGTTATATTAGCACTCGTGAACACCAAAGGTATTCCGAGATACTCTTGTAACTCAGAAATACAGCATTTGGCCGTAAAGTGGTGTACACGTAGAGTGATTTAACGCTTAAGGTTCTATATTGGTTCACCTCAACTCTGTTATTAGCCTCTTTTTCAAAGCTGCTTAAAGGTGTTATATTAGCACTCGTGAACACCAAAGGTATTCCGAGATACTCTTGTAACTCAGAAATACAGCATTTGGCAGTAAAATGGCTACAGAAAATACCACTATATTGCTTTAGTCTGCATAATGGCGTTTAAGTAGTTCACATGAATGGCTTAAGCGTTGATGTGAACCATAATAACACTAATATAAGCCGACAGGCTGCATATTGGTTCACTTGAACTCTTATTTACTGCAATAAGCGTTATAGAGGAACCGGTGTGTACTCTTGTACAGCCATAGTCGTTAATTCAGGATTATAAGAGTTCACATAGGTTTCTTAAGAAAGCGCCATTTTGTTATAACTTTATAACCTAAACCATATGATAAATAAAATTATGGTGTTGTTTATGTTTTACTAATGATTTCTGCTTTTATTTACACGTAAAACACATATTTATTATAATATGAAATAAAACTTTGTATGATTAAATGTAAATCAGACACAAAAAATGTACACATATATTTTGACGTGTAATTATTTTCACAATATTTCTAATTAAAAACGAAATATTTCCGAGGCGCGTAAAAAATTTGCTATAAAACCATATAAACATTCACAATGAACTTGCATTCCCAAATGTTTTCACAGGCTAATATTATAAAAGTGTACTTAACTAGGTTATCACAAATTCTCAATAAAACTTCACTTCACACCATTAATAACCAACACTCACGGAATTTATTTAAAGAATTTAACTCTACTAATAAAATAAATTCAGGTTTTTATGTACACACTCTGCTGATGCTAGAAGTATAATGTAGAACCTCAAGCGTTATTTAAGTATAGCAGTAACCCCAATATAATGGCTTAGTCTGTATAACAGGACACTTGTACTCTGTTAAGCAGCTGATATAATGCCTTGTGGCCCATTATAATTCCAATATAGAACCTTAGGCTGTATAACTTGTGCCCAAATAAGAGTTATATCGGTGTTAACAGCGCTGTTAACACCATTGTAACACCATCTTATACAGCCTTTAGTTTCCGTGTACACCAAAAGTGGTCTCTTATAATGCTACATGTGCCATTTGGGTATAGTACAATCTGTGAGTACGGACCTCCAACTCCCACCAACTTTTTACCTCACCCCCTCTTATCGCCCTCCAGTTACCCAGCAGTTACCTAAGAAGATTTAAGGTTCAATTTCTTTGGTTTCGCATGTGCTGACGTCATCTTGTCAATTTCAATTTTTTGTGTGCAGTGTCCGGGCTGTGGCCTCGGCATACCTATACCTACATCAGGAGTGAGCGAAGCGAGCTCGAAATTTTTCAGTACATATTGAATCTCAGATTTAGCTTGAATACGAGATGATGATGAAACAGTATGTGGGCGTCACCGGTATTTCCAGTATCTAGCCACTTTTTTGGGCACGGCTTACTTGTTTCGGAGGTAAGGGAACACTGATGCTACCGGGTTTTAAGAAAAACCGCAAGTTCTGGGTAACCCTTAAGATACCTATTGTGTCTGTTTTCGAACCAATTTTTGATAACCAAATTATTACATTTAATATATTAGTTCACATAACAGTGTAGATAGATACGTTCTTTCTGCAGTGAATCTAACCGTTGAAAACTCGATTCTATTAAATTTTCTCGATAGAAGAGAGGAGCAAAGTAAGATCGATTTCAGATTTATAACCAGTTTTACAAGAATCAACCTACACAATTTCTACTGAATATACCATCATTTGAATGGTAATTCATTATAGCAGTGATTCTACCCGATGAATTTTACCCCAAACACCCAAGAGAAAAAATATTGATGAAAAATGCGTTTTTTTGCGATCTTGCTTTCAATTGAAGCGGGATGGCTAATTGCAAAATTTTCCTTGTTAGAAAGAGAGGCTTGCTCTAGGGACACCCAGCCTTAATAGGATTCGCACGGGAGTAGCTTGGTGCCTCGATGCAATAGTAGCATGCACAAAAAAAATCAGCTGTCCCATACATGTTAGTCAGGTAGGCACCGCAGTTTTGTATGGGACAGCTGATTTTTTTTCGCGTTTCCTGAGGTAGGCTCCATAGTGAAAGTTGCTCAGTTTGATGGTCTGAGTTCACGGTTTCAATATTTGCAAGGCTGTCACTTACACCCTGTATATTCCGTGGTTATACGAGTAATTTAAATAGAAACCGCGCCACTCTCAACAACTCTATTAGTAAGTAATATTATGTTTATGGATAAATTCTGTATATAATTTAATATAATTATAAATAATATGGCATATTAATGTGACTATAGGTAGGTACTGTACATAACATGACGTGTTCAAATGATAAAAACGCAATGTTTAAAAAAATAATACTAAAACATAAAGTGGGCAATCCCATTTGGTATTTATAGTGTTGATCATCTTACTGAGTTATATCACTTTAGTGATACATATTCAGAGAACTGAACTTAATTCAATAAATATTATAATTTAATGAGTTAGGTAGGTAGTAACTATCAAATAATCCCTATAGTTAGTAGGTACTTGATTTATAATCTGATTTTATATAATTTAATTGTTTTTGCACCCCGAAACGGATTAGATTTGTAAATTTTTATAAATGAATCCTGTCGCGTTGTAGGTAAAAAAAGGCAGTCTGTCTCATCATCATACTGAAATTGACAGTCTCTGCTGTTGCCAATTGCTAAATTATTCGCTACCAATAAATACGCAATAACACAGAAAACAGTCTTTCACATTGTCACCACTGAATTAACAAATTGCTGTCTAAAATTTGGAAATCATTATGACCGCGCACCATTTTATCATTGTAGATCCTTAGTAGTCCAAAATACTAGATGTTAATTAGAGAAAAACTTAATCCTCGAGGACCTCCTCCGTCTCCTCCTCCTTCCTCTTTCAACTCGCTGTATTAGATTCACAGTGATGATAAATTCACAATCATTGAATCATGAAGATGATTCAAATCAATGAGAAACCGAATTCTACTCTAAAAGGGAGATAACCCGTCGGCTTTAGTTACTCGCTATACGAGGAAAAAAAGAATATAAGGCTGATAATAAACACATAGCACATTTATTGATTGTCGTACATCGACCATATACTAGTTGTTTATGTTTTGTACTTAACGCACGCAATCGGCGTTTGCCGGATTTTGTGAAAATGAAACTGTTATTAATATTTACCTTATATTTTGTGTCAGTTTTATCAAGTTATCCTCATAGGCGGCATAGTGCACCAAGCAGACACAGTAAGTTTAATTCTTTTATATTTTAATTTAGTTTGTTAATTAACAAATTTTATTAATATTTTTCTTTCTTCTTTCTCTTTTTCTTTTTTTCTAGAGTTTACTGCCGTGAGTTTATGTATTTTTTACTTAATTAACTTTATTTTATTTTAAATATTTCACATCGCGTTTCCTGAAGTTGACTCTATAATGCTAAAAGTTGGTCAGTTTGATGGTCTGAAACTGACTCGAAGGCTAGACCTGCACTGGTAGCATGCCAACCCGCGATAGCCGTGATACGGCTTTATCACGTCTTTTATCTCGTTCGTTCGCGCGCAAAAAAACGAGATAAAAGACGTGATAAAGCCGTATCACGGCTATCGCGGGTTGGCATGCTACCATAGTGCTGCTATGGAGAGTATAAAAATATTTTTTCCAGGTCAATGCAGCTCAACGATTTTGCCTCCAGACCCGGCATCTGGGTGTTGTGGAATCGACAACAGCAATACCAACATGATCCTTGGTAAGCGTTCAGTTGCTTACTTGGTGTGATGATAATGATGGAATCCTAGTCAATTTCGAACACGGCGACTGCTTATCTTTATAGTATAAGAGATAAGCGTACTTTTGGTAACCATCAGCTGCAAGGCTGATTTTCATTTTTACCCGACTGCGCCAGAAGGAGGGTTATGTTTTTCGAGCGTATGTATGTATGTATGTATGTATGTATGTATGTATGTATGTATGTATGTATGTATGTATGTTTGTATGTATATTTCTTTGGCACGGCCTACAGCCTAAACGGCTTGATGGATTTTGACGTATGAGGTGTCGTTAGATTTGAAAAAATCGTGAGAGTGACATAGGCTATATTATTTTGATAAGGCGGTTGCGAATTAAAAAAAGAGGGGGAATATAAATTTTTTTTTTTGTTAAAAATTACAATATGGGTATCAAATGAAAGCTTGTAAATAGACGATTCCAAAAATGTATATATTATAGTACTTTTATTCTACCATTTCGACACAAGACTAAAAAGTATGAAATAAACTATATTATTAAGAAAAACAAAAAACCCGCCTGCATAAAAATCTATTATATTAACTGAAAAGAGAAAAACAAGCTCTTATATTCACTAATCAGCTATAACAACTTGGTTCGAACAAATATAATTTTAATGCTATTAGGTAGGTATTGCAGGCGGGGACAAACCAAGGAAGGTAGGTACCTAAGGTATGTTTTATAATTCCTCTTTGTCCCCGTTTGCGATGCCTACCTAATAGCATTAAAATTATATTTGTTCGAACCAAGTTGTTATAGCTGATTAGTGAATATAAGAGCTTGTTTTTCTCTTTTCAGTTAATATAATAGATTTTTATTTGATTCAGTGTTCATAGGATGTAATGTAGAGCATCTCTGTGATGGGGATGGACAGCCGTTCAAAGGTTGGACCTTTGAACGGGTGTATCTCCTAAACCGACTAGCAGTTCATATCAGTTTTTGTACTGTTCACATAGCTACAGTGCATACAAAAATAATATCATAAGATCACTGCAGCTGATCCTTAATTTTTTTCTGACCTTCAAACATCAGTAACTCCTTAACAGACTGGAGTTATACAGGCAGACCTGGTCCATTCCCATCACAGAGATGCTCTACAACCTATAAACCCTGAATCAGCCTTTCTGGTGATGATAACAAAAAGTACGTGTATCTTTCGTAATAGGTATTATAAGAAAGTAATCAGTTACGCAGAATATTTTAAAGTGCATAAGTGTACGTGCTAAACTTAGACAAGCTTCGTCAAAACATTAAATAAATAGTTAGAGATCCGCAACATCCTTCGTCAACTTACCAAACTACCAACGCCTCGTCACGTCAGTAATTGTTTCATTACTGACGAGGCGCGTGGGAACCAATTTAAATGCCATCCGCACCACGGCACGCCCACGGCTCAAAGGGGCTCATCACACTAGCGCCATTCCCGCGTTTTATGGCTACAGAAATCCTTTGGATCAGATACGAACCCGAGCGGAAATCGTTCCCGCTCTTAACAAGCCTCCTGCCCAGCTCTCACACAAAAGCCCCAACACCCC
The DNA here is from genome assembly GCA_922987775.1 of Agonopterix subpropinquella. Classification (NCBI taxonomy): domain Eukaryota; kingdom Metazoa; phylum Arthropoda; class Insecta; order Lepidoptera; family Depressariidae; genus Agonopterix; species Agonopterix subpropinquella. The sequence goes on from OV277714.1 coordinate 3,572,338, forward strand.
CGACGTTTCCACCGCTAACGGTACAAATATGTAAAAGGACTCTAACTCTGTGTACCTGACAACCAAATCGCTACAAAAAACTGCTGTTCCATACATTTGGGTCGAGTAAGATTGCAGTTTTGTATGGAAAAGCAGATTTTTTTTCACGATTTCGACTATGGTCCCATTGAAAAAGTTGTTCAGGTTTGGCGGTTGTTTTGTTTGGTTTGGTTGTTTGTTTGGGTTGTTGTTGGCCGTCTCATAAAAACTGTCGTATATACTCATGTATGTAAGTACAAACGCTCTTGTGTACCAATGTACGATTCGAGGAATTCCTCCTTCGTCCTGAGGACTGGATTGAAGTCAAGAGCAAACCCACACCCATATAATAAAAAAAAGGCAGTCCTTATATAAATAAAATAAAAATAAAAAAATAAAAATAAAACAAAGTCAAAGGCATACGGTTTTACCCATGCCATGATAATACTTCTCAAGAGTATTTCTTGAGAAGTATTATCGTGGCATGGGTAAAACCGTATACCTAAATAATTATCAACAACTTTAGTCATCAGCTATTGTTAATAATATAAAGCGGTTATTGTTGTGGGTTTATACACTGTTAGGTATTTAACACGGCTGTTTTATATTTAAAACTAGGGACCCGCCCCGGCTTCGCACGGGTGCAATGCTGATATAAACCTTCCTCTTGAATCACTCTATCTATTTAAAAAAACCGCATCAAAATCCGTTGCGTAGTTTTAAAGATCTAAGCATACATAAGGACAGACAGCGGGAAGCAACTTTGTTTTATACTATGTCGTGTTGATGATGATACTGAAATGAGCGGATCGAATCCATCAGATATGGGATGAGAATGGCAGCCAAGCCTTATAACGTGGATTTGACCGGTTATGAGCTTTTAGACCACAGATCTAACTCAGTCGGTTAGGTTAGAGAGGAGCAAAACGACGAGCATGTTAGGTTTCTTGCGACCACAGCGCACGAGTCGGGCAAGCGTGCGGGGGCAGTGGCCGGCGAGTGCCAGAACCGAATTGTTACAGATTACCTAGTCGACTCGAAAATATAATGTTGATAAAGGGTATCGGTCAAAAACACTTTTGCCTGATTTTTGCAGTCGTAAGTGGCCAGGTGGTCGGATGACATTTGCAAAGTAGCCGTTAAAAAGTGGATGAGACTAGGACGGGAACGGGAACGAGACGGGACTGTTCTGGTTGGCGTGAAAATGAAGAGGCCTATACCCAGCAGTGGGGCTTATCAGGCTGATGATGATGATGATGAAGTGATTTTGACCGGTTATGAGTTTTGACTGTAACATCCACACCTCTCCAAAACGCGCCATCAATGCTTTCAATGGTCTTATCGTCTCCTTAAAACCTATCAGCATAATTACTCGTATTACGAACTTTTACCTTATAATAATAATGTACCATTTTCCAGGTGGTAAAAAAACGCAGTTAAGGCAGTACCCATGGCTCGCTCTGATTGAATATAAGAACAACGACGGCACGTATGAAGATGGTTGCGATGGAGCCTTGATCAGTGGTGTGTTTGTTTTGACAGCTGCACACTGTGTATCTTACCTAGAAGACAAAAAACCGTGAGTATTAAAAAACCTAACCACCATTAATAAAACTGTGTGGCGACTAACCAAACCTACAGTCTTTTGCAGTGCTGGAGACGATGGTTCGATCCTCGTCCAGGCCTAGCCTTCTCCTACAAATGACTTGTTGTTACAAGTCATTTGTAGGAGTCGGCTTATTCACTCGTACTTTAAAGGCATTCGTCAAATGTTCAAGCAACACGTTTCATGACAACCTTCGAAAACAGCTTGTAGATGTGGTTAAGAAGTGAGACAGTTCTCCGCTCTACGCCTGGCCTTTTAGGGCCTTCAAAAATGCCTTCTGCCTCTTTTTAACTAGTGAGGCTTCACCTGTTTTCAAATACTTGGGTTTAGGTATATCCTCATTTAATTAGTTGAGTTTAATATTTTAAATACAGAGTAATGATATAGGAGAATAATATAACTATCTTGTTTATTTGCAGAAAAAGCGTCCGCCTTGGTGAATATGACAAAAGCAACAGACTTGGAAGCAGAGACTGCGTCTATCAGGACCATAAGCAGGACTGTACTACTGGTGCTCTCAGGATCCCTATAGAAAGTTACACGGCTCATCCGGAGTACGAAAATATAAGACATAGGAACGATATTGCTATTATTAAGCTGGCGAGAACCGTCTACTATACCGGTAAGTAGTACCACTCTCATATGAAGCTGTTTCTCCGAAGTATGGATATCTTCTCGGTGCTGTGACACGTGACCGATAGCGGCTGCACTTGGTGTAGAGAATTTCTTTCACAACCATTTCATAACTTACTATTTGTGTTTCAGATCACATCCGCCCACTTTGCCTGCCGTCTTCAGACATAACAATAAATCCTCCAAGGAACCTAAGACTTGTGGTAGCCGGTTGGGGAGTAATGAAACAGATCGAACACTCCGATGGTCGTGAAGATATCGATACTAATGTTAAGCGACACGTAAGAGTACCTCTTTGGACATCAGAGGTAGGTTCCTTTCTTGAACAGTATACCTATTCATATAAGCACATACAGTGTGTAACAAAACACCCTAGTAATACTTAAAGGGTTGCTTCAGACCATCAAACTGAACCACTTTCACTATGGAGCCAACATCGAAATCGCGAAAAAAAAATCCGCTCGTTCATACAAAACTGCAGTACCATCTCGACTCAAATGTATGGGACGGCACATTTTTTTTATTTTTTCTCGACATTGGCTCCATAGTGAAAGTTGCTCAGATTGATGGTCTGAAGCACCCCCTTACGTATTACTAGGGTGTGTTGTTACACCCTGTATAAGCTCAACATTTTTCTCTGTGTTATAAAGGGTGCCTGTCCATTGAAGCGGAGCGAGCTGGCGGAGCTGAGTAACGAGAAAATATTAACCAGCCAGCTCGCGTCAATGGACTTGCAGTATACAGAGCAGGGTAATTTGTTTGTAAGTGCGAATACCTTAACCATGCATTCGTCAAATTAAACTGAACAACAATCACTATTATATGAAGCAAACATCCGAATGCTGAAAAAAAACAAAGCTGCTCAATACATTTCAGTCGAGTACAGTAGTCGAGCGAATTCTAATGCAGAGGACTGTGCAGGTATATCCGTAAGATTTATAAATGTGGTAATACTGTACTTACTTAATAATCAAATAATTTTCAGAGATGCGAAAAAAGCTGGAGAAATGTAACTGGTGAGAAGCAAATCTGCGCTGGAGGAGACGGGGTTAAAGGCACTTGTATGGGTGACTCTGGAGGTCCTCTGATGTACAATGACGGTGGAGTCTATCAAGCTGTGGGCGTTGTCAGTTACGGCACGGCAGTATGCGCTAAGAAGAATAAACCAGAAGTTTATACGAAGGTCTTCACGTACAAAGGCTGGATTAATGAGGTCATGGAAGATAAGATGGAAGATCGTATGGAATATAGGGCTCCGAGAAGACATCCGAGAAGAAAATGGTCATCGTAATTATTAACAAAAATGTTAATACTATTTTTTGCCCGCGCTTTGTCTGCGTTAACTTTAGAAAGTATCCTAACACACGTATTCTTAATCGTTTCATTGAACTCTTCTTAGGAAGAGTTTGGAAAAGGACTTAACATTTTACCATTACTATCAATTATTTGATTCAACCTGATTGGAAAAACCTTTTAATAATTCTACTATAAAAAAGATGGTCATGGCCGGACTTAATACTCATATTTTGTTTATTATAATATTTTAATGATAACAATGCTTTTATTTTAACCTATATTATTTCATTAATATACGGTTTCTTCTTAATATTATGCTGACGGTTTTTTCAACAAAACAACTGTTTCTAAGGGACTAAAATAGAGAAAAAAAATCTGATGATCCGTTACTAATCTGAAAACATCATCATAGACCTCCACTGCTGCCCTTGTACCTGGACTTTCGATGTTCGATATATCGCCACAGTTTCGGTCCGCACTTCATTGTAATAGAGTTGACATTGGAACGAAAACGGTCACGCAATTGCGAAGTTCGAATGTGCGGGTAGAGGCCCTGGACACAGACCTCCCCCAAGGATCACCACAACGACCGACCTCGAACGGGAGTCCGCTACCTTCACCAGGTCGTCGGTGCACCCTCTGTGGCGCCTACCCACGCTGCGCTTTCCGGAATAAGGTCGCCACTCGAGAACTCTTGAAACTGAAAACTTGCACGATCCAAACGGCAAATTAAGGGTTAGCAGAACTTTGCAATTTTGATGTTAGTTACATAAAGAAAGTTGTTTAGTTTGATATTCTGATCATCCCCTTACAAACCGTCAGCATATTTAGAAAGATCGTAAACCGAATTTAAAGCAGGTAATTTCCTATAGGTTCCTCGTAGCACGAGATATTTCTTGTACTTCCCATACAAAAGTACGGATCAATTTTCTGTGGGTAGTCGGTTAAAATCGGTTTTTAATAATAAGCCACTGAGCCACTCTCAAAAACTCAATTAGTATCTACCTAAGTAGGTAAGTATGTTTAAAGATAAAAATATTGTATATAATTATGGCATAAGCCTATGCTCACGACTATATTCCCCGAGGGGGTAGTCAGAGATATTCTGAAACTTCAGGACATCCACGTTTCATATAATTATAATGGTACTTATATTAATTTGACTATAGGTAGGTACTGTATATAATATGACGGTATTAAAATTGATATATAATCCAATGTTTTGGAAATCCCATTTGATATAAGTAATTAGTGTTTTGCATCTTAGTGAGTTAAATCACTTCGGTGATAGATATTCAGAGAATTAAATGAAGTAGTACCTATTGGATAATATGTGGAGTGAGTACCAGATTTGCAATCTGACTTTATATCATTTTCATATAGGACAGTTTCTGGACACCCGACAGGGATTTTTAGGCCAGTCATTTTACGGAGTTTTGTTAGGCGGGGTAGGGAGTAATTATTAATTGGACTTTTAATCTGTAACCGGCACCCTTAAGTGACAAAAATACTATCCTAAACCATATTAAAAAAAATTTTGCTAAGCAACATAGAAATCAAAATTGTGTTTCTTAGAAGGCTTTTAAATTAGTAATATTAATACCAATGCACTCATTTGAATTAGATTTAACAATATACATTATTTTTGATCAATAAAATAGGCATTAAAATTTAAAAACTGAGGTATTTATTAGAAAATACGGATGAATTTTTCAAAACCTTCTAAGTAGACAAAAATATTTACACCATGTTTGAAGTATGTATGACGGTAAAGCCTTAAATTTGTGCAAAAAAAAATTTATCATCAGGTTTTTGAGAACGAGATAATATCTATATTTTAAAATTGGAACTGTTGCTGACGTAATTTTTTTTTAATTTTGGTACATTCTCAAGCTCAAATTGGCTCTTCAATATTATAGCGAAAAAAAAATGCAATTAGTAATTAGTCCCGGCTCAAACCGTAAAATGACTGGGCTATTTGTCGTGAATTTTTGTATGGCCATGAAAATGAGACATTTTCCAAGATTAGTAAAACGAAAAAATGTTAGGTGGCAATATTCAATTCGAAAAATCCTGTCACATTGAAGGTAAAAAAGGCAGGCCGAAAAATGGAAGTTTGTTGTTCCTAAAGGAACAAAGACAGCACAAAAAAAGTTATCATTACAAAATACCAAAACGTCTTTCACTTTGTCACCATTCTGATCCTATTTATGAATTAACAAATTACTGTCTTAAATTATGAAATCGAGAAAAACACGGAACGCTATCGATCCTGTCAGGTAATTTTCAAGATTATATCACCATCCATCTGTACTTGAGAAGAGAACTTGCTGTCAGTGTATTGTTTAGATTTACAATGATGATAAATTAATAATTTTTTTATCGAATCACAAAGATGAGTCAAATCATTGAGTAACTAAATGCTACTCTACTCTTATAAAGGGAGATAACCCGTCGGCTTTACCTACTCACCATATGAGGAAAAACTCAATATAAGCACTTAGTACATTTATTAATTGTCGTACATCGACCATTTTATTAGTTGTTTATATTTTGTACTTAACGCACGCAATCGGCGTTTGCCGGATTTTGTGAAAATGAAACTGTTATTAATATTTACCTTATATTTTGTGTCAGTTTTATCAAGTTATCCTCATAAGCGGCATAGTGGACCTAGCAGACACAGTAAGTTTAATTTTTAATATTTTAATTTAGTTTTTTTGTGATTTTTATTTTTTTCTTTTCCTTTTTTTTTCTCTTATTTACTAAAGATTACTTCTGTGAGTTTATGTATATATTTTTATTTTTTAACATCTTTATTTTATTTATTATCGTCAGACGAAGAAGCGTGAGGAGAAAGTGTATGAAAGAAATAAAATAATTTATTGTGTGAGGATTGAGGAATTATGATAGTTAGTTACACAGGAGTCACATATACATGACACTTACACTTACATAGAGTTGAATTACTTTAAAGGGTGATTGCACTCATGATACTGAAAACCTTTATTCAAACTGTGAATGAAAAATAAAACCGGTCAAGTGCGAGTCGGGCTACTCGCGCACCGAGGGTTCCGTACCACACCACCACAGAACACAACATTAAAAACTTAGAAAAAAAAACTTTTTTGTCCGGGACCTTTAGCGCGAGGCCGACTCACACTTGACCGGTTTTTAGTATTTGTTGTTATTCTGTAGAGTTTGCTCTATAATCACACTAAGTTTGATGCTTGCATGTATTACCGTTTTTACAATAGAGCGTGAAGAAAAAACGTTGATAAAAACTAGTTTCTTGTCGAGAACCCCCCTTAATTTTTAACTTTTTGATATTTTTATTATTTGTTAACAAATCCGCCGTAATAACGCATAATCTGAGAAAATTTCAACTATCTAGCTATTACTTTTCAAAAGTTACAGCCCTAAATAGGTAGGACAGACGGACGGACGGACACGTCTGTCCGTCCGAAAAAACGTTGATAAAAATTAGTTTCTTGTTGAGAACCGCCCTTAATTTTCTTAAGACGGACAGACGGACAGACGGACAGACGGACGGACAGACGGACAGACGGACAGACGGACAGACGGACAGACGGACAGACGGACGGACGGACAACGTAGGCTTAGTAATAGGGTCCCGTTTTCACCCTTTGGGTACGGAACCCTAAGGCGGTGTCCTATTGCCATCGCACGCGCGATGGTGCGATGCGATCTCATCGCGCGATGAAACCGATCGCGCGATCAAAAAACGTGTGTCCTAATTTGGTGCGATGCGATCGATCACCCTCCCTTGCTTCGTGTACCTGCACTCAGCGGGACCCCGTGTCCTAGAACGATGCGAGTATGTATGGGATTTAGTTCCGAATTTGTTCTATCGAATTCAATTAGAAATAAAAAAAAAACCGTCAAAATGGAAGAATTAGATCCAGAGCCACCAACGGTCTAGGGCCTAAACGTATAGGAAAGCTGGATTCAGTCTAGCTCGAAAATAGACGCCAAAGTACATCATTTAGCCTCGGTCTTATGACTCAAAGCGGTCACTGATTTTTTTTTACAGCGGTAAGACAATCGCGAAAAAATGGGTTCTGGGCCTAAATATATAGGAAACGAACTGGATGCATTTTAAGAAAGAGCCCTCTTAGGAGAACACCACAGCAGATTTAGTTATTCTCAAATCGGTCACCGTTCAAAATCAGACGGGTTGAAAATTAAAAAAAATAGGTCTTGGGCCTAAACATATAGGAAATGTGAAACCAACTTGGATCGAAAGAACACACTTTACCCATCACAAAAAACCCGGTCTTACATGGCGGATCGGTCACCTTTCCAGAATCAGACCACTTTTATAATATAACAAAAATGACAGATATCTCGACAATGGTAAGTGATAGAAAAAAAATTGTTATGAACAAAATTGTTGGAAATTTAATAGTCTTTACGTTTGTAATAACTTTGTTTACAATCCTATGCATAGGAGACAAGATATTTGTAAAAACTGAATAATTAAAATAGTAACAGACAGATATATCGACAACGGTTGATGATAGGAAAAGTTTTTGAAAAATAAAATTGTAGATAATGTTATGTTCTACAAGTTTTGTAACAACTTTGTTCACGATTTGATGCATACGAAACGAGATATTTGCAAAAAATTATTAATTAAAATAGTAATAGACAGATATCTCGACAACGGTTCATGATAGAAAAAGTTTGTCTGAAAAACAATTGTAGACAATGTTATGTTTTACAAGTTTTGTAATAACTTTGTTCACGATTTGATACATACGAAAAGAGATATTTGCAAAAACGAATTAATTAAAATAGTAATAGACGTATAGATATAGATAATAGACGTATCGTATAGATATCTCGAAAATTATTGATAATAGGAATAGTATGTGTAGCATAAAATTGTAGACAATGTTATGTACTACAAGTTTTGTTATAACTTTGCTCACGATTTGATGCATACGAAACGAGATATTTGCAAAAAATTATTAATTAAAATAGTAATAGACAGATATCTCGACAACGGTTGATGATAGAAAAAGTTTGTCTGAAAAACAATTGTAGACAATGTTATGTTTTACAAGTTTTGTAATAACATTGTTCACAATTTGATGCATACGAAACTTGATATTTGCAAAAACGAATTAATTAAAATAGTAATAGACAGATATCTCGAAAATTGTTGATGATAGGAATAGTTTGTGTAGCATACAATTGTAGATAATGTTATGAACTACAAGTTTTGTTATAACTTTGTTCACGATTTGATGCATACGAAACGAGATATTTGCAAAAAATTATTAATTAAAATAGTAATAGACAGATATCTCGACAACGGTTCATGATAGAAAAAGTTTGTCTGAAAAACAATTGTAGACAATATTATGTTTTACATGTTTTGTAATAACTTTGTTCACGATTTGAAGTATACGAAAAGAGATATTTGCAAAAACGAATAAATTAAAATAGTAATAGACAGATATCTAGAAAATTGTTGATGATAGAAAAAGTTTCTTAAAAATACAATTATAGACAATGTTATGTTCTACAAGTTTTGTTATAACTTTGTTCACGATTTGATGCATACGAAAAGAGATATTTGCAAAAACGAATTAATTAAAATAGTAATAGACAGATATCTCGACAACGGTTGATGATAGAAAAAGTTTCTTGAAGATACAATTATAGACAATGTTATGTTCTACATGTTTTGTTTTGACTTTGTTCACGATTTGATGCATACGAAAAGAGATATTTGCAAAAACGAATTAATTAAAATAGTAATAGACAGATATCTCGACAACGGTTGATGATAGAAAAAGTTTCTTGAAGATACAATTATAGGCAATGTTATGTTCTACATGTTTTGTTTTAACTTTGTTCACGATTTGATGCATACGAAAAGAGTTATTTGCAAAAACGAATTAATTAAAATAGTAATAGACAGATATCTCGAAAATTTTTGATCATAGGAAAAGTTTGTTAAGCATAAAATTGTAGATAATATTATGTTCTACAAGTTTTGTAATAACTTTATTCACGATTTGAAGCATACGAAAAGAGATATTTGCAAAAACGAATAAATTAAAATAGTAATAGACAGATATCTAGAAAATTGTTGATGATACGAAAAGTTTCTTAGAAATACAATTATAGACAATATTGTGTTCTACAAGTTTTGTTCTAACTTTGTTCACGATTTGATGCATACGAAAAGAGATATTTGCAAAAACGAATTAATTAAATAGTAATAGACAGATATCTCGAAAATTTTTGATGATAGGAATAGTTTGTGCAGCATACAATTGTAGATAATGTTATGTACTACAAGTTTTGTTATAACTTTGTTCACGATTTGATGCATACGAAACGAGATATTTGCAAAAAATTATTAATTAAAATAGTAATAGACAGATATCTCGACAACGGTTCATGATAGAAAAAGTTTGTCTGAAAAACAATTGTAGACAATGTTATGTTTTACAAGTTTTGTAATAACTTTGTTCACGATTTGATACATACGAAAAGAGATATTTGCAAAAACGAATTAATTAAAATAGTAATAGACAGATATCTCGAAAATTATTGATAATAGGAATAGTATGTGTAGCATACAATTGTAGACAATGTTATGTACTACAAGTTTTGTTACAACTTTGCTCACGATTTGATGCATACGAAACAAGATATTTGCAAAAACGAATTAATTAAAATAGTAATAGACCGATATCTCAACAACGGTTGATGTTAGAAAAAGTTTCTTACAGATACAATTGTAGACAATGTTATTTCCTACAAGTTTTGTAATAACTTTATTCACGATTTGATGCATACGAAACGAGATATTTGCAAAAATTTTTTAATTAAAATAGTAATAGACAGATATCTCGACAACGGTTGATGATAGAAAAAGTTTGTCCATGATACAATTGTAGACAATGTTCTACTTATGTTCTTACTTGTACAACAGTGGTTGATTATTTTAATAAAACAACTTGAGTTTAATTATTAAGGCCAAAGGTTTTATTTCTCACCTTTATCAAACTTCGATAAAACAAAATATTAATTTTCTTATAGATTCGAACGTAAAAGTCAAACTGAAATATTATTTTTAACTTTTTTACTTTGAAGTCGGTTTTTATTTTTTTTTGTTATTGAAACTCGAATTCTAGTCGTAAAGACCAAAAAAAATCTTTGCCTATGCCATTCTCCCATTTTGACGGAAAACATTTTATTTCTAATTGGATTCGATAGAACAAATTCTAATCAAATTAAAGATTGAAAAATTCAGTCTCGAGTGGGACTTGAACCGGCACCCTTCCAAACCGGGGAAGTGCGTTATCCAATGGCTGTAATATGTTTGAAATCAATAATATTTGAAATTAGAACAAATTCTATAGAACAAGTTCTAGGACACGGGGTCCCGCTGAGTGTAGGTACACCCTTGCCTCGTCGCGCTCCTCGGTCGCGCGATCGAAATTAGGACAGTCAATACTGATTCCTATGTTTGATCGCACGATCGCACGATCGTGCGTCGAAAATAGAACAATTCGATCGCATCGCATGATCGCGCGATCGAAATTAGGACAGTCAGTACTGATTCCTATGTTTGATCGCACGATCGCACGATCATTTTCATCGGACGGACGCATGATCGCGCGTGCGATGGCAATAGGACAGCGCCTAAAAATCAACATCTTGCCTTGCCTTTAAATTAATGCACATAGTTACGCTTACACCCTGTAGTTGCTTAAATTTAGGATCGGCAATCTCTACTTCAACCGGTGATCGAAAACTTACACAATCTCTTACTGGTCTTACATTTGCATGCAGAGAAATAGTACGATATGGCACAATGAGTTCAGATTACTTCTGTGGTTTCCCCCGTCTGGTTAGCATTATTATTATTTACGTTATCTACAGCAGCAGAATAACAGCTGATAATATTGGTATACCTATTTGTTAGTGCATGCCAAATCTTTTTTTATTTAATTCTGCGTAAAACGAAATATACAACATGTAACAAAACATTAGAAGCATTTAAAGGGGTGCATAAGACCATCAAATTGAACTAACCTCATAAAACCCGCAAATAAATTAGCCGTTTCATACATTTGAGTCATAGAATTTAGTATATAGGATCCATCTTAATATGCTGACCCTTTTTTATGGAGATGATCGGACCGTCAAACTGAACAACTTTCTCTATGGCACCAACATCGAAATCGCGAAAAAAAAATCTGCTGTCCCATACAAAATTGCAAACCTACTCAAGCCAAATGTATGGGACAGCTGTTTTTTTTTTCGCGATTTCGATGTTGGTCCCATAGAGAAAGTTGTTCAGTTTGATGGTCTGATCATCCCCTTAAAAAAGTGTCAGCATATTAAGAAGGACCCTGTATAACAGCAGTTTTATATTGCGTTTCCTAAGGTTAGCGCCATAATGGTAAGGGTCCCCTCACACTAGCGTCTTTCGAGCGTCGTCGTCTTGCCGGCGCTCACGCAGCGTCGACGCGACGCTGGCGCGACGTCGTCGCGACTCCAGCGCTGAACCACTGCCGAACGCCGGTTTACGCAGCGCCGGCGTCGCGTTAGCGCGGCGCCTGTTGCGTACAGTCAGTGAGTCAGTGAGCAGCAGCGCGGGGAGAGGGGGTTGCGTTGTGCATTGTACTTGTTCGCAAAAAACGTTGCGCTGGCGCCGCGCTAACGCGACGCCGGCGCTGCGTAAACCGGCGTTCGGCAGTGGTTCAGCGCTGGCGTCGCGACGACGTCGCGCCAGCGTCGCGTCGACGCTGCGTGAGCGCCGGCAAGACGACGACGCTCGAAAGACGCTAGTGTGAGGGGTCTCTAAAAGTTTCACTATTGGCCTGGCTTATACTCTGGCCTCGCCTCGAACATTTATCAGTTGCAGAAACGCTCATTAGAGTTAATCCTCCATTAAATCTCTTGCTAGCTTGTGGGGAATCGCTACAGATGTCAGCACCCACAAGTTATAGCAAAGATGCCAACAGATGGCGATACCGTCGCTCGCGGAAATATGCTCCATACAAAGACAACGTTCATCGTAAATACGTAACTCGTAACCTAATACACATAAGGTTCACAATCGAATGCGAGACATAAATCGCGCAAGAGAAATAATCACAGTGATTCGATATATATAGAAGGTCCAACTAAGAACTGTTGGACCACGGCCGGTCCTCAGGCATCACACCTAGCCTGGCGGAAGTACTTCCCTTTTCAATGGAGGAACATTCCCAAGTAGCACCTCCATAAGCTTTTACTACGTCAACAAGACAACCAGTGACAGCAAGAGATTTAATGGTGTATTAACTTAAATGAGCGTTTCTGCAACTGAGTCTATGTGACCCACTCCCCCAAGACTCGAAGGCTAGACCTGCTATGTAGAGTACAAAAATCTTTTTTCCAGGTCAATGCAGCGCAACGATTTTGCCTCCAGACCCAGCATCTGGGTGTTGTGGAATCGACAACAGCATTACCAACATGATCCTTGGTAAGCGTTCATTTACCTAATTTACTTGGTGTCATGATGATGATGATGATGATGGAATCCTAGTAAATGTTGACTACGGTGATTGCTTATATTTAAAGAAAAGCAGTCAGTTATTCAGGATACCCCCCCAAACACCTCGCATTTTAAGTTCTGAGGCAAAAATGATTTATTGTTACCTTTTCAGCAATGAATGAAAGCGCTAACGGACTCATGGATACATTTTAATAATTTTGTTTTGGTAGTAAATAGGGTGAGTGTGCCCGTGCGGTGGGTTGACATCGGGTTCAGTAAATTTTAAATTTTACAAAAAAATATCAAAAATTTGGAAAAAAATTACCTATGTTGAAACCATGATAATTCGATTCTGCTCTCGATTCTAAACAAACTACTTTCTAGTATTGCGTTAATTCATTAACACGTTGTATAAACGGTGTATGTTGTTCGCGGACGCTCATGTCGATGGGTTTCCCACCACGCTCCGCAAACGCTGTGCCGCCGCACTGCAGAGGGTTCGCGCCAGCACCAACAGCATTCTGAAGATGGTCGCAAGTAGATACGACAGTAGCTTCATTAAGCACTGGGTCGGTCTGCACTTAAGTATGTGTACTAACATAGTTATTTAAGTGTGTTACTAACATCAATATGGATTGTAATAAGTATCTGAAATAAAGAATTTTTTTTTTTTTTTTTTTTTTATAAATGGACTCTTAAGAGCGTCGGCGGTGCGTTGCGGAGAGGTATGGACACCCAATTATGGGTGTGGGGTTCAAATCCGCACGGACAACATGCCATGTACCAATGAGTTTTTCTAACGTATATATACGAAATACCGACTGCTTTCAAACGGTGAAGGAAAACAACGCGAGGAAACCTGCATAGGTACAATGAAGAATAAATTCTGATGTGTATGTGAAGTCTACCAATCCGCATTGGGCACGCGTGGTGGACTAATGCCCAAACATGCTCCCGAGGGTAGACCTGTGTGCCCTGCAGTGGGATGTTTATAGGCTGATGATGATGATGATGTCTCTAACTCTGAGTACCTTATATGTATATGCATAGAGTAGATAAATTATACACAAGTATATGTAAGTCATATCTGGGCTGGTCATATCTGCCGAAGAACTGACAACCGATGGGGTGTCAGAGTTCAAGAGTGGAGACTGCGAACTGGTAGGCGTAGTGTAGGGACGCCCTGCGGCCTTAGACAATTTAACAGGGATTCGCCTCGCGGTAGCATTTCCCCTCTGCCACGGTATTAGATCAATTAATCTTGCGCATTTACACCCAATTTTATACCTTATCACTAAACGAGACAGCCTAAACAATAATTTTGAACTTAGAACGTTTGGGGTTCACACGAGACTACTTTTCATGATTTTTAACATTCAAAATTAGAATCTAAACTTATGGGGCATAAAATGCAAAGTTGCGGATTTCATGTCACCTCGCCCCCCGCAAAAAGTGGCAGAAATTTTTCTTAGTAGAATGACACGCGTAACTCGTCCCTATAAAATTTTCTAAGCCTGCGGCCCGCTGGACAGACGACCTAAAAAAGGTAGCGGCGAGCGACTGGATGAGGAAGGCTGATGACAGAGTTTTGTGGCGCGCCTTGGGAGAGGCCTATGTTCAGCAGTGGACGATGATAGGCTGATGATGATGATGATGATATGAAAGTAAAAACGCTCTTCTGTACCAATGAACGATTATAGGAATTCCCAAAGTCCAATACTTTTGAGAAGTATTATCATGGCATGGGTAAAACCGCATACCTAAATTATTATCAACAACTTTAGTCACCAGCTGATATAAGTTTATAAAAAGCGGGTATTGTTGTGGGTTTATACACTTTTAGATATTTAACACGGCTGTTTTAATAAGTAATTTAATAACGTTTTTATTAATATTTAAAAAAGCTTAGCTGTTGAAAATACTTTAATAAGCGGATCAGATTTGTGATGAAAATGACGGCCAAGCCTTATAACTAGAGATCGGATATAATCGGATGCATATTTACCTAATCTTCACTTTTTTCCCGACGAAAACATAATATGGATATGCCATTCTGAATAAAGTTAACTAAAAATATCGGGCCACCGGCACCGTTTTGTCATACTTTTCCTCGTAGGTGGTCAATATTAGGTAGAACAACTTGGGCAACATGAACAACTCGGTCGACTTGAACAACTCGAAATAAACAACTTCGTCAACTCGGGCAACATGAACAACTCTTACAACGTAAACAACTCTGACAACTTGGCCAAGTTCTATGATATTTTAGCAATCCCGGGACTTAAGAAAGATCCTGGGATTGTTTCATAAGACAAATAAATTGAGACGTGTCCACATTATTCTTGTGAAAAATGAAGTTTAGCTAAATATGCATCCGAATATCCGATCTCTACTTATAACTTTATTTAACTGAGATGAACGGGACAACTTTTTCAGAGTAAAAAGGTCGAGTGTGAATCTTGACTACTTTTTTACATAACTTATTTTGATGAGATTTAAGTTTACAACCTGTATACGTCCCACTGCAGGGCAATTAGGTATCTTGCGACCACAGCGCACGAGCCGAGCGAGCGCAGCGAGCGAGCCGCATTAGCGGCCGGCGAGTGCCAGAACCGAATTGCTACTACCTAATCCACTCAAAAATATAATTCAGACTAAGGGTATCGGTCAAAACCACTTTTGTCTGATTTTTGCAAAAGTGATTTTAACCGATTATGAGTTTTGAGTGCAGTACCCGTGGCTCGCTCTGATTGAATATAAGAACAACGACGGCACATATGACGATGGTTGCGATGGAGCCTTGATCAGTGGTGGTTTATTTTAACATCCATGCCTCTCCTCACCAACGCTTTTAATGGTCTAATCGTCTCCTTAAAACCCATCAGCATAATAATTACGAGATTTTACCTTATTATTATATTATTTTCCAGGTGGTAAAAAAACGCAGTTAAGGCAGTACCCGTGGCTCGCTCTGATTGAATATAAGAACAACGACGGCTCATATGACGATGGTTGCGATGGAGCCTTGATCAGTGGTGTGTTTGTTTTGACAGCTGCACACTGTGTATCTAACCTTCAAGACAGTAAACCGTGAGTATTAAAAAAACCTAACCATCAATAATAAAACTGTGGGGCGAGTAACAAAGCTTGCAGTGCAGGAGGCGATGGTTCGATCCCCGTCCAGGCCAGGCCTACTCATACCAATGATTTTCTCGGAATTTATGTACGATTTGTAACACCAATGGCTTTTTATACATACATAAGCTCACGCCATTATCCCATGGGGTAGGCAGAGACCACGAACCGCTACACGATACGACTCATGACACACTTCTTTAGCATTCATATATCTTTTTATGCACTTCCGTCTATTGAGGGTGCTACGCACTTGCCCTTTTCGGAGTAGATCATTGATTTGATCAGGGTATTTTGTCCTCGGACGGCCTCTCCTAAATACTTCCGCTCACCTTTGCTTGATGTATATTTTATTCGCAAGCCTTCTAATCGTAAGAAAACAGAGAAAAACAAGTATATTTCAATTTCGATAGTAGTTTTTGTTTGTTGCTCGAATAACTTAATGTAATTTTTCACAAATATTTTTAATGTACAAAAACACTTGTTATATTAATATTTTATAATATGGTAGATTAATTTCTGTATCGGAAGGTATTTTACGGATGCCCGGGTCCTTAGACGCGTTGCGTGTGGTCACAGATCCAAAACGTTGAGGCCCTTTGAGTCTCTTTTATGTACATTGGATGGGATGCACCAATCGCGATCTATCTCAGAGTCTACGCTCAGAGTGCTATAAGGACACTCACTGATAGACAAAGCACCGGAAACTGTAGGTTATTGCGGAGAAACTCAGGACGCCTGCCCGTATCAAATGTCTCAAAGTCCAAAACGTTACTAAACTCAAATAAATGGGCACTCGTACGGAGCAACGAGGTTACCTCTGAAAATAATGGTTTTGGTTCATCCCTAATATTATAAATATGAATAAAAGTTTGTTTGTTAGGCTTCCACGTGAAAACTACTTAACCGATCATCATGAAACTTTGTACACATACTTTTGGAGATATTAGAAGTAACACAGGATACTTGGGGTTTTCCAAACTCCACGCGGACGAAGTCGCGGGCAAAAGCTAGTTCTCAATAATTGCTTACGTACGTCAGTGTCCAGTAAGATTTCGTAGGTCTCTATTGGGTCTAAAACTCATCAAATATTCAAGCAACACGGTTCATGACAATCCTCGAGAATAACTTGTAGATGTGGTTAAGAAGTGAGAAAATTCTGTAGTTCTAATAATACTTTATATCAACACCGCTCTACACCTAACCTTTTTAGGGCCTTCAAAAATACCTTATGCTTTTTTTGACTAGTGAGGCTACAACTCAACAAGGCCTGGGCCTCTTCAAGGCAAGAGTGAATAGGCATCTTTCTAGGTAAGCATGCTACATCTTCGGCCTCATCATCACTCAACATCAGGTGAGATTGGGGTCAAATGTTTACCTATCGAACATAAAAAAAAAATAAAAAAAAAAAAATAAAAAAACTATTTTCAAATACTTGGGTATTATCCTTATTTACTTAGTTGAGTTTAAATACATATAGGAAAATAATATAATAATCCTGTTTATTTGCAGAAAAAGCGTCCGTCTAGGTGAATATGACAAAAGCAACAGACTTCGAAGCAGAGACTGCGTCTATCAAGACCATAAGCAGGACTGTACTACTGGAGCTCTCAGAATCCCTATAGAAAGTTACACGGCTCATCCGGAGTATGAAAAGAGAAGACAGAAGAACGATATTGCTATTATTAAGATGGCGAGAACCGTCTACTATACTGGTAAGTTGTACCACGGATTAATTAGTTACTTCGCCGTCTACTAAGATCTGGCAAAGCGCCTGGTAGACTCGACCGGGGATCCAAGGGCTGGCGCTTTCCTCGCTCAACGGATTAGTTTAGCCGTTCAGCGAGAAAATGATGCCAGCATCTTGGCTACCCTCCCGCGCGGTCCAAACCTGCACCATATTTTAGGTTAAGTTAGTTTTAGGTTCTCAATATATTTATTTATTTTTAATGTACTTACCCACTTTTATTTGTTTTACCAATAAATAACTGCACAGTTACTTCATAGTTGTACTACAAAAATACGGGTTCGGTTTTGGCCCTCCATAAATATTGCTTATTGAATGAAAATACGGTTAAATAAAAAAATAAAACTGAATAATTGTTCCATAAATTTTTCGATACTTGTTCGACCTTAACCAGATTTAACGTCAAAACAATTTATGTCTGTCCGTCTGTCCGAAACGATTGAACTCTATAATACAACGTTCGTAGATAAAGTCTGTCCAACATAGGATGATGATTTTGATAGATCGTTTTAGAGCGATTATTTTACTTTCTGAAAATGTTTGAGCCGTAAACCCTTTAATTTTATGTTAAATGTTAATTAATCTTTTATATTTTTAGTGTATTATAAAGCTTTGACGGCTCAAACAGCTTAAAAAGTAAAATGAAATCTCGAAAACCGGCTGTCAAAATCACCAAGCTATCTTGGACGAATTATAGGGGCGGCATTGGGATCAACAAACAGGAAAAAGTATTGCACCGAAAAAATTCACCGTCCTATTCAATCTAAGCATTGCTTTCTACGAGAAAATATCCCATTTCTGCTTCAAAACGTTTGTTGGGGATAATCTTAGAATCCAAAATATAAAACAGACACTAAAGATACTTTATTAATATACGAGCAACAACTTGGTTCAAAAATTCTTGCGTATGTAATTCCGCAGTCGCAAGATTATGAAGCTGTACCGAGTACATATCCATCCTAAGGAGAACCGTGGAATTGATATCTCGGCGTCACATCGCTGTCAAAAACATCGACGAGCTCACAAATGTAACATCCTTCTTGCATCCCTCAAATCGTCGAAGTTTTTATATGAGTTTGACACATGACATAACTAGTAAATACCGAATTGTCAGCTCGCCAGTGTTTCAACGACAAATTTAAGGTTGTGACCAAAGACATATATATTACTAGGTTGTGACGATGTTTGCGCTTATTGAATCTTAGCGAATCGTGCGTACGAGGCGCTCGTCTGTGTGCCTGCTTCGATTCGAGCGCTTGCATGAAGTTGCTTTACTGTTTATCTCTTTTCTGTAACTCGGTGCTGCAAGCCCACCTGTGACCGTTAACGGCTGCACTTCATCATCATCATCATCTCAGCCGATGGACGTCCACTGCTGGACATAGGGTTCCCCCAAGGATCGCCATAACGACTGGTCCTGCGCTGCCCTCATCTAACGGGTGCTCGCCGCTTAAGCCGGGTGCACTCGGTTAAGAGAATTTCTTTCATAACTTACTATTTGTGTTCCAGATCACATCCGCCCACTTTGCCTGCCGTCTTCAGACATAACAATAAATCCTCCAAAGAACCTAAGACTTGTGGTAGCCGGTTGGGGAGTGATGAAACAGATCGAACACTCCGATGGTCGCGAAGATGTTGATACGAATGTTAAGCGACACGTGAGAGTACCTTTTTGGAGTTCAGAGGTAGGTTCCATTCTTGAACAGTTTTGCCCTCCATTAGCTTATTCATATTTCAGCACAATATGTAAGCTAAATATTTTCAGAAAAGGCATATGACCGAGTGAACAGGAGTAAAATGTGGTCGACACTGTCAGCATATGGGGTTGATGACCGCTTAGTGCAGGCTTTGAAGTCCCTCTATGAGGGCTCTAAAGCCTGTATCAGAGTTAATGGGGCGTACACAGACTGGTTTAACATCTCTAGGGGTGTGAGACAGGGATGTGTTGCGTCGCCATGGCTTTTCAATCTCTATATGGATAGTTGTCTGACTGATTTGAAAGAGATGGAATGCGGTATAAGAATGGATGAGCTTAGTGTCAAGTGCCTTTTGTATGCTGACGACCAGGTGATACTTGCGCCGTCGGTGACGGAGTTACAAGACATGTTGAATGTGATGAATGATTCGTTGAAGAAGAAAGATATGAAAGTCAATGTACCTATGCAAGACGAAGGTAATGGTTTTGGAACGTGAAGACGATGTTACAGAATGTAACATTGTTATGGAAGGAGACAGAGTGGAACAGGTGAATGAATTTGTATATCTGGGAAGTTTGTTTAAGAGAGATGGAAAGTGTGACGGGGATGTGGAGCGAAGAGTGACTGCGGGAAATAAGGTAAATGGGGCCCTGCACGCCGTGGTGAGTAGCCGGTCTGTATCAAAAAGGGCACGTCTGGCTATTCACAACGGTGTGTTGGTGCCTACGCTAATGTATGGGAGTGAATGTTGGGTATGGAATAAAAGGAATGAAAGTCGAGTGAATGCAGTTGAAATGCACTCCTTACGAAGTATGTGTGGTATTACTTTGGTTGATCGAATCAAGAACAGTGTGATAAGGGATTGGTGTAAGTTGAAGGATGATATAGTAACAAGGATTGAGATGGGTATGCTTAGATGGTTTGGTCACGTAGAGAGAATGAATGAAAGAAGACTTACGAATGAAATTTATCGAGCACAGGTGAGTGGAAGTGTTGGGAGAGGCCGTCCGAGGAAAACATACCACGATCAAATCAATGATCTTTTCCGAAAAGGACAAGTACGTAGCACCCTCAATCGACGGAAGTGCATGAAAAGATGTATGAATGTCAATGAGGCTAGAGAAGTGTGTCAGAGTCGTAGCGTGTGGCGATCTGTGGTCTCTGCCTACCCCCTTGGGACAATGGCGTGAGCTTATGTATGTATGTATGTAAATATTTTCATTCATATACAGTGCAGGGTAATTTTTGTGAGTGCACCTTCACTATGTATTCTTCACATCAAACTGAACAACTTTCACTATTATATAGAGACAACTTTAAAATCCTGAAAAAACAGAGCTACTCAATCCATTTCAGTCGAGTTGGTACTGCAGCTTTGTATAAAACAGATCTTGATGTTAATAGAAACAGCTGAGCTTTTATCGCGATTTAGAAATTGACTCCGTCGTTAAAGTTCTTCAGTTTGATGAGTAGAATGCAAGGTGAAGGAATCTATAAGGAGAAGGTATAGGTCAGGAAGAGGTCTTTATCCCGCACACTTACGCTTGTAAAAAATTCCTGGGTATCTAATTGCTTTTATTTATAATCAAGCAATTGTTATTAATCATCATTATTTAGAATACATAGGTACGTGGAACAAAACAAAAAATTATTAAACTACAAAACGACCATATTTAAATTATATCGTTTCTTCCATCTTCGTCCGCGCAAACGGGTACCACCAATTTAAGATGAAACTCGAAACCATTGATAATACATTCAATCCTTATGTTAACTCATTTTAAGTATAAAATTGATTGCCGTGCAGACTATGAGCGCCAAATCAATCGACCAATAGAAATAGGTAAACTTTGCCTTGAACTATACAGGGTGAAATTGATATCATTGGCATCCTTTTAAACTAAGAGTCTACCAATCAAACTGAACAACTTTTACTATGGGAGCAAACCGATCAGAGCAAAAAAAATCTGCTGTTGCATACACATTTATGAGTCGAGTAGGCATCGCAGTTTAGTATGGGACATCTGATTTTTTAGTTGCTCCGATCGGTTTGCTCCCATACTAAAATTTGTTCAGTTTGATGGGTAGACTTTTAGTTTAAAAGGATGCCAATGATATCCATTTCACTCTGTAGATAGAGTACTCTGATCTGAATAGTTCGCGCGAATTCTAATGTAGAGGACTGTGCAGGTACATCCGTATGTAGTAATACTGTACTTAGTAATTGAATAATTTTCCAGAGATGCAAAAAGAGCTGGAGTATTGTAAATGGTGAGAAGCAAATCTGCGCTGGAGGAGACGGATTTAGAGGCACTTGTATGGGTGATTCAGGAGGCCCTCTGATGTACAATGACGGTGGAGTCTATCAAGCTGTGGGCGTTGTCAGTTTTGGTAGCGGAGCTGGATGTGCTAAGAAGAATAAACCAGATATTTATACGAAGGTCTTCGCGTACAAAGGCTGGATTAATGAGGTCATGGAAGATAAGAAGGAATATAGGACTCTGACAAATCATCCGAGAAGAAAATTTTATCGTAATCAAAATCATTAACAAAAATGTTAATACTATTGGCTGCGACTTCGTCTGTGTTGACTTTAGAAAGTGTGTGTGTATAACACACTAACACACTTATTCTTAGTCGCTTCTTCGAACTCTTCCTCGACTCAAACTCAGTTAAACAATTCCTCCACTCATCCTCAAAATCTGTATTCTGAGTCATAATCTTGAGGTTTCTCCAATCAGATGGAATCAAAGAATTGATAGTAATGGTAAAATGTTTAGCCAATTTCCTTCTTTTTTTGATGAAGTTTAGCAAAAGAAAAATATTTCCATTTTGTTACGAAAAACTGTGCTTCAGCGACATTTACGCATCTCGAGGCGACCTAGGTAGGTCGCGAATAGACTCGACTGAGGTTTAGATATATTTTTCAAATACAATTTGAGTGAGTGTAAGTCAACGCGAGTAAAGCAAATCTTGATGAACGAAAGAATACGGATGTATCACAATCCGTTTTTGCATCATTGAATCATTAATATCCTAACA
Source organism: Agonopterix subpropinquella (assembly GCA_922987775.1). Lineage (NCBI taxonomy): Eukaryota > Metazoa > Arthropoda > Insecta > Lepidoptera > Depressariidae > Agonopterix > Agonopterix subpropinquella. The sequence goes on from OV277714.1 coordinate 3,595,044, forward strand.
TCGTCACAAGCTTTATTTTTTATATTATTAAGTACGAATAACGAGAAGCGATCATTTTAGCGTAAATTATACTTATTGATTTTGATAATTTAATTATGAAGAAAGAAGGTCATGACCTGACCTAATAATCATTTTTTATTTATTATCAATAAATATAATATATTACAAGGATTTATGGTTTTTTTTTAATTATTCTTTTATTTTTACTATAATATTTACAAATATGCAGGTTCGTTATGCTGACGGTTTTTAAGGGGTTGATCAGATCATCAAACTGAAAAACATTTTATATCGGACCAAAATCGAAATCACAAAACAAATCTGCTATGCTGCGAGTACTGCGCGTGGCCCAACACGCATTTGGCCGTTTTATTTATCGCGATTTCGATGCTGGTCCCATAGAGAAAGATGTTCAGTTCGATGGTCTGATCATACGCTTATAAAACATCAGCATATTATTAAGACTTTGACTACCAAATGACCGACAAACAATGGAAAATCTATTGTTATTGTGACCCGACGGCGTTCAACGCGTTAAGAAGTACTGTTTAACAAAGTTATACATTAAAATGCATTACACACTTTAGGGGGTGCTTCAGACTATCAAACTGAAAAATGTTCACTATGGGAACCAGTTAACATTAATATAATTCAAATTAAAGATTGAAAAATTCAGTCTCGGGCGGGACTTGAACCCGCACCCTTCCAAACCGGGGAAGTGCGTTATCCAATTTCGCTACCGAGCCCACTAACCAGAGAACGAATTTTTCAATCTGTTGCGTCTTGAGGGGACGTAACACACACACATACACGGACGTACATGGCTGTAACATGTTCAAAATCAATAATATTTGAAATTAATATAATTGATGGGAACAATACTGAAATTGGAAAAAGCAAAGGTGGCGCCGCCAGAACAGTTTTTGTTATTTTTCTGGTAAGTGTCAGCGGTACAAAAGACTTCTTTCACATCAGCAACACACCGCTGCAAGTGTTGGTTTCCGTAACTCAAAAGGAAAAAACGGAACCCTTATAGGATCACTTTAGTGTCCGTCCGTCTGTCCATCAATCAAAACCATTTGTCTCAATAACAGGTAGAGTTCATCATCATCTTGTCGGTGGAGTATTCGCCAATCCTGTCTCTTTTCAGCTAGTGTCTTGATTTCTTGATACGACGCGAGATCAACCCTTTCCTTCACTTGGGCTAGATAACTCTGTCTTGGTCTTCCTCTGCCTCTCTTCCCTTCCAGTATGGTTTTAAAGAAATTTGTCGTTTCGTATCAAGTGTCCGATCATGTCTTCCTAAAACCGGAGGTAGAGGTATCAAGCTGAAATTAATACTAAGGTCTGACTAAGGTCTACCGATCCCTTGGAGGCTACGAATAAGCATAACTGTAGAAGAATAACTCTAAACAAAAGCAACATAATTTTGAAATGAATTAAAGAAATGACATTTTGTATGAGTTTTGGCGGCAAGGTAGAGTTTTTAAGGAACAAAAGTGTAGTTTTTTTGGTGTCACTTTTTGAGCTTTATTTACATTTCTATTCTTATTCATTGCTTGGAGGTGTGAGGTGTAAAAAATTCAAAATTCAAATTCAACTCAAACAAACAAGGATACAGTAATATTTTTCAAATATTGTTATTTTCGCAACTTGAATCAAAACCTTATAATGACCTAAAATCATGAAATTTGGCAAGAAGAAAGGTTTTTTTTGTGTAGTTTTCAGAATATTTTTGAATAACCCCTCAGGGATTTTATTCGTGAGCATAATTATGCCTATGCTTATTAGGTAGGTACACACGGCGACACATCAAGCTACGCAAGTCTAAAATCTAAAATAAGCTAGCCGCGCGTAGGTAGAATAATGTATAACGTCGCGCGGCCAGCTTATGTTTGTTTTGTGTATACAGGGTGAAATTGATATCATAAGCATCCTTTTAAACTAAGATTCTACTCATCAAACTAAACAACTTTTATTATGGGAGCAAACCGATCGGAGCAAAAAAAGTCAGCTGTTCCATACTAAACTGCAATGCCTACTCGACTCAAATGTATGCAACAGCTGTTTATTTTATTGCTCCGATCGGTTTGCTCCCATAGTAAAAGTTGTTCAGTTTGATGGGTAGACTCTTAGTTTAAAAGGATGCTAATGATATAAATTTTACCCTGTATATGTAGCTTCATGTGTCGCCTTGCGTACAGTCAAGAGCAATCAAGCTTTCACTTGCAGTTCGATTGTAACGCTTATGGCGCACTTAATAAGAAAGGTAACTTCCTCCGTGGTTTAGTGGTTAAGAGCATTGGCTCTCGATACGGAGGTTGTGGGTTCGATTCCTACTAGGGATTTCGGTCTCGGTAGCATTTTTGGTCCCGGGACCAGTCTCGGATTCTCAAACCCCAGTCCCGGGATTCCCGGGAAATTCGAGACTGTGTGGTTTAATTTAAAAATACAAGGAATTATCGGTGTTTTCTGACTATAGACAGTCTTAGCGTATAGGTAAAATGAATAAAATGTCAGGGGATATAAAATCTGATTTTTAATTTAAACCTAAATTCATAATCATATTAAAACGACTATTCTAACCTGACTAATGATTAGATTAATTAATTATTCAAAGTTACATCAAAATTGGTCATTTAATTATGAATTTATGACTTTCCGTATAATTAAAGCAATCGCCATGCAGAATCACAACACAAAATCGAAAACTCTGGGAGAGATTTGGCTACCAAAACCGACGACAGCTGCACCTGGCAACGAACAATACGCGACAGTGCGCACTACGAAGCTCACTGAAATTGAGGAAAAACTAAGCAGGTTACAATAGGACGTTAATTAGTTTACCGAAGTCTGAAGAAAGGGAGAGTACTCGATTATCCTCAAATCTGGTAACCGAACTGGTTACCAGAATCGCGGTCGAACTTCTGAAGGTTGCTGGAAAACCGGTCCTTGGCCCTTCAGAAGTGGTATAATTCAGTCATTCGCGGGGAAAATGCCGCAGGCATTGAACAAGTCTGGTAGTGCTCTACTTTAAAAAAGGGCAAAAATGCCTAGCTGAAGAACGAAAGGCACATCTTCTCTCTTCTCAGCCATATGTCTGTAAGTTGTTTTCGAGGGTCATTACGAACAATCTCGCACGCAGGATCGATGTTTTCCAACCTCCTGAAAAAGCCGGGTTCCGAATAGGCTTCAACACTAGACCACATAATTATAATTATACGCTCCAGCAGGTTATACAGTAGACCGAAGAACCTATTACGTGCCTCTTTGCTAAGTTCGTGGTCAATGAGAAAACCTTCGATTTGATCGATACTTGAGCTGTGCTGCAGTCTTTCTCGCAATGCCAAGTTACGTACTAAGTCCAAAGAAAATATACTCCAACGCGAAAAGAAGCGACACTCATGCATATGTGCTCTTAGAAGTGGTGGGACACCCATTCATGATAATGACGGCCGAATCACAAGGCTGCACTCGCTCGCTCGACTCGACGGGAAACGCGACATCATACCATCACGTGCGGAAACATGTCGTGCTGTATATTCACTGTTGTGTTTCTTACCTACCTACTCATACTTTACCTTCTTTAAAGAAGTTAATTCAATAGGTATTATTACGATGACATATGTATGATTATTGAACGCAGCGCATCGCAGATATTTGCGATGCGATGCGACGTCGCAGTTATGTGTGGGCATCGTTATTGCTAGCATGATTATATTTCTATGCAATAGGGATCAAGCATGGTGTGAAATTGACATTACAATGAGAAAATAATTTAATTTACGTAAATCAAACTTAACTTTTATTATTTCCCCCTATCGCTTACTCACGCCAGCCCAAGGTCTTGGACCGCTCGTTCACGTACAGACAGTGTCATGCCTGTGCCAGTTCGGTCCTGAACTATTCAAATAAATAAAGGCTCAAAAATTCGATACCATGCGGAACAAGTGAGACAAGTCTCAGTAGATCGTTACTGGGACAAGACAATTCTTAAACTAGATACCGAAATGCTTAAATAAAAGCAATAAATAACTCAATATCATGCATTATCTACGTTAAAAAATATATATTTTTGAAATTGGTATTTAAACACAATAATAAACTGGAAATATGGTTTATATTGTACAAAATGTGAGTCAAATTTAATTATTTTTAATATGAAAACGAGTCTCGAAATCCCGGGACCAAAATGTCAAAGTCTCGGTCTCAGTCTCGACTTAAAAAGTACCGAGACTCCCGGGATTTCGAGACTCGAGAGTCCCGGGACGAAAACCCTAATTCCTACGGGGGACACCTAGTGATATGTCACTTTGTGCGTTTTTCCCCAGTTGGTTAGGACATTGCAGGCTGAATCACCTGATTGTCCGAAAAGTAAAATGATTCCGTGCTTCGGATGGCACGTTAAGCCGTTGGTCCCGGCTACTATCTCTGGTGGTAGTAGTCGTTACATAAAACCACGTCAGACGCCGTAAGGCGGTCTGAAAAAACTCTGACACCAGGGCTCTGCCCACACGATAAAAAGAAGAATAAGAACGGTATACAAAGTCGAAAGTGTCAAGCTTGACATATGCTCTTGACTGTACGTAAGTGGTGCTTTTAATAAATTGTTTATTAAACGCAGATCAAGATCAGCATTCATTGAAAAAGACGTAGATTTTAGGGTTATCTGCTTGACAAATAAATAACATAACTCTTCTTGTAATACGGTTTGTTTGTTATTATTTGATCTACCTAGAATAGGCCATAGGGCTAATTTACCTCTCAATAACAAACTGCGCACAACATGTATAAACTCACGACCGTAATCTTTTCGGGGTGGTCAGAAGGCGCATTACTCATGATGCACGAAGTTAGGTGCTCATACCTAAGGTTGAGTGACGGCTGCTTGGTTTGGGCACCGATAGTTAAATAAGGATGACCACGTATCCAGACTTTTGTTTCGGGGCGGCGGGGGACATTTATTTTCGTGGAGGGGGATAGTAATAGAAAAACAATGAAAAACAAAACGTTGTAATCACTTATCTATACAGGGTGTAACAAAACACCCTATAGTAATACTTAAGGGGGTTCTTCAGACTATCAAACTGAACAACTTACACTATGGAGCCAAAATCGCGAAAAAAAAATCAGCTGTCCCATACAAAACTGCAGTACTGACTCGACTCGTAATAACTCGAACTCGACTCAAATGTATGGGACAGTCGATTTTTTTTCTCGCTATTTCGATGTTGAAAGTTGTTCAGTTTAAAGTTCTGAAGAACCCACTTAACTATTACTAGGGTGTTTTGTTACACCCTGTACAAATATTCGGATTTCGGGAAGGGGCGGGGGGGGGTGGGGGGGGGCGGTGGATAGGTGGATAAATCCCAACTATCCTTCCCCTGGATACGTGCCTGAAGGATGAGGATATTGACCATACCCCGTTATCACCGGTGCACGATATTTATAGTCTGTGAATCGTTCGCACACCGCTGTAACGGGCTATTAATATATTATGACTGCATTTACCAAATCATCTAGGTATTGACGACCCAGTTAGTGTAATGGTTACCACGCCGGACTGCCAAACCAGGGTCCTGGGTTCGAATCCCGGTTCGGTCATGGATTTTATACAACGTGTTAATGAATTAATGCAAAACCTCATGCACCCCAACTGATTTATATCAAAATAATTAGATTGAAACAATAATTTCATTATTTTTTTAGTTAAAATTTAAAGTTAGGCAAAAATGGTTTTTCATCATTTCAGCAATGAATGAAAGCGCTAACGTACTCGTGGATACATTTTAATAATCTTGTTTTGGTAGTAAGTAGGGTGGGTGTGCCTGTGGGGTGGGTTGACATCGGGTTCAAAAATTTAAAATTTTACAAAAAAAATATTTAATATTATGAAAAAAATTACCCATGTTGAAACCATGATAATTCGATTCGGCTCTCGATTCTAAACAAACTACTTTCTAGTTTGCGTTAATTCATTAACACGTTGTATGTGTGTGCCGTTGTTGTATGATTCCCATAACAAAAAGCCTGAGGCTTACTTGGGATCATTGCAATGTATGTGCCTGTGAGCGTTATTTATTTATTTATTTACTACGTGAATGATGTTAAACTCAAAATAATTTTCAAACATACCTAAACAAGAACATTGTATATGGATTCATATACAACATTATTGCATATTCATGTTTACATAAATAAACTGACCATAAACTGTTAAAGACGTAGAAACGGTGGTGTTGGAAACAATAATTCTAAGAAAGAGAATTTCACCTTTGCTTCTTATAATGTTTGTTTATAATGAATGGTGCATGATGCAATAAATCATACTTAGGTAAATGAAATCAAAATAAAGTCAAACATAAATTACGATCATGAAGAAATTTCTTGTCACGGAATCTAGGAATTTTAGCCCGGAATCGATAGGTAAATTAATTTCAGAAAATTAAAAATTAATCCGGTCAAGTGCGAGTCGGGCTACTCGCGCACCGACGGTTCCGTATCACACCACCACAGAACACTACATTATTAACTTGGAAAAAAAACTTTTTTTGTAAGGGTCCTTTAGCTCGAGACCGACTCACACTTGGCCGGTTTTTAGTACTTGTTGTTATTCTGTAGAGTTTGCTCTATAATCACACTAAGTTTGACGCTTGTATGTATTACCGTTTTACGATAGAGCGTGAAGAAAAAACGTTGATAAAAACTAGTTTCTTGTTGAAAACCCCCCTTAATTTTTAACCTTTTGGCATTTTTATTATTTGTTAACAAATCCGCCGTAATAAACCATAATCTGAGAAAATTTCAACTATCTAGCTATTACGGTTCAAAAGGACGGACGGACGGACAACATAGGCTTAGTAATAGGGTCCCGTTTTCACCCTTTGGGTACGGAACCCTAAAAATTATGGCAGTGTTGAAGCGGTAACACATTTTGGCAGCAGCTTCAGTAAAGAACCATGGTGAATTTGGACCCAGTCATTTTTATGTAAACTCAAAGCCGCTGGTCGTTCATAATAATTATAAATAATTATGCATATGAAATAATATTTTCATCATCATCATCTTAGCCGATGGAATTCCACTGCTGGAGATAGGCTTTCCCCAAGGATCGCCACAACGACCGGTTCTGCGCTGCCCAACGGGTTCCCACCGCCTTCACTAGGTCGTCGATCCACCTCATCGGTCCCTCACCTCTCAGTCATAATTAGCTCGTCTTGGCGGGGCACTACCGTGCCCACAGATTTTCATCATCATCATCATCATCATCATCATCATCATCATCATTTGCCAATAAACGCTCCACTGCAGGGCACAGGCCTACCCTCGAGGAGGGTGTATGGGCATTAGTCCACCACGCGTGCCCAATGCGGAAAACATAATTATTTTAAACAGAAAAAATTTAGGATTTTGTTGGAAATGACACCACCCCTCTAAAAGTGTGGATTCAAAAGTGAAAATTAATAGCAAATTGGACAAGTCAGCCAAAAAGCAGTAGCAGAACGAAACAAGCGAAGAAAAGTTGCAAAATAGCTCTCACAGCTATTTTCATAAAATATGATCTTTCTTCTTCCTTCTTTCTTTTTTTTCTTTCGCTTCTTAGCGATAACACCGCCTCATTTTGTGCCTCTTGTATTTTTTCTCTGTATTTAACTGTTTATTTTTGGTGTAAAATAAAGTATATTTGATTGATTGATTGATTGATTGATCTTTTAAGGAATTTTTTGGTAATTAAGGAACGTCACATACTTGATTCATGAGCATGAGCATATGCTCACGACTATATTTCTCGAGGGGGTACTTGATTTTGAATCAAGGAGGAATCATCAGGTATCATAAGGAGAAAAACCTTTCCTCCAACTTCTACAAGTTACAAACAATAATATTTTTGTTAGTTTTATTTCACTCTACACGCATTGCTAAGTTTCATTGATGTACGGTACGAACCCTCTTAGACTGAGACTGAAATAACATACCTACACATCCGCCAATATTCTTTATTTGCTTTATAGACTCCATCAAAATAAATTCTGATTATTAGTGTTCCGTATCAAAATAGGAAAACGGAACACTTATGGAATCAGCTCGGTGTCTGTCCGTCCGTCCGTCTGTCACAGGCATTTTTCTCAGAGACCGTATGACATAGGAAGTTGAAACGCGGTACAAATACAGAAATTGCTGTTTCAATATTATAAATGAAGTAAAAAAAGCAAAATTTTGATATTGGTGGGCAATTTGGGGAGTAAGAAAGGGTAAATTAAAAAAAAATCTGCCCTTTGGTGTGGGGTATCAATTGAAAGCTTATAAAAATACGAGTCTGAAAATATACTTTTCAAATCTTGACTATTATAAAATTGTAAATTTGAAAAAAGAATTTAGTTTGTTTGTTTGTTTGTTTGGGTGTTTGTTTGTTCGAGTATCACGCAAAAACTACTGAACCGATTTTGATGAAACTTTTTTTGTTTGGTAGCGTATCATCTGACTTAAAATCTGGTATATAATTTATGCGGACGGTAAAAGCTCGTTTTTTATAAAATCTTTGTTTAACAAAATTTTCAATTCAATCCGAGAAATTGCTGTACCCACCTCTATTTCAAAAAATATAGCCGTATAAGATCTAAAAAAATCATGAACATCAAAAATGACGTGTAGATGGCGTATCAGGGTGGCTCTAACTTGGATAGTTTTTTTTCTATACCCAAAAAACTAACACCAGTGAGACCAGTGTAAAATGATCTTCAATTACTATGTGACCAAATACTAAGTATGTGTCAATTTATAGTGGATTCATCAATGACCCATGTTAGTACGGAACACTAACTGCCCGAGTCCTGACTCGTACTTGGCCGGTTTTTTTAGAGTTCCTCAGTCAAACAAGGAATCCTTACTATAATAATTTCATCCATTCTGTCTGTATTCCGCCAAAATTCCTCACTCATTTTGTTTTGCACCTATTGAATCGTTTGATATCAGTAACCTAAAAAGAAAAATGTAGTACTTACGTAGGGCACACTGAAAGTTTCAGGAACGGATCAGTTAGTGACAATGCCAATGAAAAAATTATTTTAAATTTATTATTTTAATTACGAATAAGAAACTCTTTATCAATCTATAGCCGAAAATTTTATTCGATTGTCATTTGTTTTAACGATTTGGCGGCAATTTGAAAAGAGTGTGTCGCGAGGCAAAACGAATTTAGCAAGGAAAAATGTTTTCTCCCCAATTTATTACGATTTTCGTCGTGGTCCTAGTCCATAACAAAGTTAATGATAAACTTCGATAGGTATTTCATGATGAAGCCCTTTCCCTTGACACTTGTTTACAACTGGTTAAATGAGTTTAGGCATGATCGGAGCAATCTCAGTGATGATCTACCTGGGAGATGTCGTTCAACGGCGACAACTGAAGAAAACGCCAATGCTGTACAGCTCATGAGAGAGGCTGATAAGAGAGTGACCTACCAGCAGATTCAGGCAAGCTTCAGCATTGATATGAGTCAAGTGCAAAAGATCCTACGCGAATATTAAGGCGTAGGGAAGCTTTGTACTAGATGAATACCCCATATTATAACCGATTTCAATAATTTCATAGTAAAGCAGCTGCAGGGGGTCCACTGCTTCTCACAGAGGTTCCATTGAACGGGACGATACATAAAATGGAATGGAGGCTACTTCTAAAAATATTAAAAGTATTCCCAACCTCCCAGTTCTATACACTTTTTATTGTCCTGAAACTTTCAGTGTGCCCCACGTAGTTAAGAAGAAACGATTTTTTTCGACCTTTCCCTCAAAGCTTTTTTCTTGAACTGGAATTTTAACTAGTACAGTCAAGAGCACATCAAGCTTTACACTTGCAGTTCGATTGTAACGCTTATGGCGCACTAAATAAGAACGGTACAAAATCCAAAGTGTCAAGCTTGACGTGCTCTTGACTGTACTACGTAGAATCTGGTTGTTATGTTAAATATATTTTTCTCCGTGTAATATCTTATCTATTAAGATCCTTTGACCTTAGCATAGTATAAAACACGTATGAGCCTGAGATCTATTAGCCAAAGAGGTGTTAAGATACCTTCTATAACAGTGTCATATTCAATTAAAATAATGTTTTTTAAATATTTCGTATTCGTTATATTAGTTATAGAGTTTATTCAGTTTGCAAGTCTAGCAAGTGAGTATACATACATAATATTTAACACATACACAATAATAATAATACAGAGGAATTTTAATTTGGAGCGCGCTCTATACAAACGAAGTCTAGTGATATTTTCTGTACTAACCAATTACAATTAATCATTTTTTTCAGAAACAATTTAGAAGCTAATCTCTATGTTTTTATGGAGTCAGATTTTTTTTTAAATGTATAGTTTTAAAATTACAGTGTGCCTCATAGATTTCCATACAAATTCATAGATTTCCAAACAAATCTTAAATTAATCCTAGCATTAAAACTGTATATTTTAACGAAAATCTGATTTCATATAAACATGGAGATTAGTTTCTAGATTTTTTCTGAAAATTTTCATTGAATTTAATTGGACAGTATTGAAAATATCATCAGACTCCGTTTGTATGCAGCGCGCATTTGCGCTCTCGGAAATGTTATCGAGCAGGGTGCTTCAGATCATCAACACAGAAATCGTGAAGAAAAAAACATGTGTTCCTTATTAAAATGAGAACCGCAGATTTTTTCCCCCACGATTTTAAAGTAGGTCCGTATAGTAAAAGTTGTTCAGTTTGCTGGTCTGAAGGATTTACATATCGAACAGGGTGTTCGATATGTAAAGCATTTTAGTTTTCACCTTGTATACAGGGTGTAAGGAAAAGTATCATTAACCTTTAAACCACATACTTACCCATCAAACTGAATAAATTTACTATGGGAGCAAACCAATCCGAGCACAAAAAAAAATCTGCTGTGCTGCTGCTCAAATGTATGCATTTGAGTCGAGTAGGTATTGGAGTTTAGTATGGGACAGCAGATTTTTTTTTCTTCAATCTGTTTGCCCATATAGTAAAAGTTGTTCAGTTTGATTGGTAGAGTGGTTTAAAGTTAATGACACTTCATTACACCCTCTATTATACCATATTTTTACGTAAGTCGTCCAATTTTTATTCACAAGTCCACAGATTAACTATATTTTCTAAACAAATTAATATATTATAATTTTATGATTAACAAAAAATTTTTTTTTACTTTTATCGTGTGGGCATAATTATTTTATATCCAATTCACGTTGGGCACCTGTGCCCTACAGTGGGACATTTATCAGCTTTAATGATGCTGATGATAGATGGATACTAATATGGAGAAAAATATCTAGGTACCCGGCAAACATCTTGAAATAAAACCGGTCAAGTGCGAGTTGGGCTACTCGCGCACCGAGGGTTCCGTGCCACACCACCACAGAACACAACCTTATTAACATAAAAAAAAAACTTTTTTTGTCCGGGACCTTTAGCGCAAGACCGACTCACACTTCGCCGGTTTTTAGTATTTGTTGTTATTCTGTAGAGTTTGCTCTATAATCACACTAAGTTTGACGCTTGTATGTATTACCGTTTTTACGATAGAGCGTGAAGAAAAAACGTTGATAAAAACTAGTTTCTTGTTGAAAACCCCCCTTAATTTTTAACCTTTTGGCATTTTTATTATTTGTTAACAAATCCGCCGTAATAAAGCATAATCTGAGAAAATTTGGACAGACGGACAGACGGACGGACGGACGGACGGACAACGTAGGCTTAGTAATAGGGTCCTGATTTCACCCTTTGGGTACGGAACCCTAAAAAGGGCGGGGTTGAGGGATACCCCTTGCATACGCACGCAGTAGCGGTTTCACGTGCAAATTTTATTCTGCCGTGCTCAAGAAGTATTTGTGTCAATTATTTATTTTAGTAATTTTTACAATTTTATTTAATCAAATATCAATTTCATTGCCACTCCCATAAGACGCAATAGGATGAATAATTTCGTTCTCTGGCGCAGTGGCTAAATTGGAAAAAGCAATTCCTCGGTTTGGAGGATTGCTGGTTCAAGTCCCCAGGGACTTAATTTTTCAATATTTAATTTAATTTATTTACGAAATTAGATTACAATTATTTATTGGATATTTTGTTAATTAGAAATTGTTATTAAAATAAATACTTTTTAAATAAAAAATATTTATTTAAATTTTTATCAGAGAGCAGAAGAAATCGTATTTTTATATAATACGATTTCTTCTGCTCTCGATTCTAAACAAATCATTTTTTAGTTTTGCGTTTATTTATTAACACGTTGTATAGAGTATTAAAATCTATTTTTCCAGATTCATGCAACTTAACAGCCCTCCCTCCAGACCCTGCATCTGGTTGTTGCGGAATCGACAACAGTGGTAAGCATTTCTCATTTCTCTTAATGGGTGCTAAAAAAACAAAACCGGCCAAGTACGAGTCGAGACTCGGGCAATTAGTGTTCCGTACTATCAGTTGTTTAAAATGACAACCACTGTAAATTGACACTTACTTAGTACGTGGTCATATAGTAACTGAAGATCATTTTACACTGGTGATTGTTTTTTAGGTATACATAAAAACTATCCAAGTTAGTGCCACCCTGATAATTTTCCCGCCATCTACACTGAAGTGGGAACAGCAATTTCTCGGATTCAATTGAAAATTTTTATAAAAAATAGTTTTTTATAAAAGAAAGTTAAACAAAGTTATTATAAAAAATTTGAAAAGTATATTTTTAGACTCGTATTTTCATAAGGTTTCAATTGATACCTACCCCACATAGGGTAGAATTTTTTTATTTTTTTATATACCCTTTCTTACTCCCCAAATTCCCCCCAATATAAAAATTTAGCAATTTTTACATAATTTATGATATTGGACCAGCAATTGCTATATCTGTACCGAGTTTCAACTTCTTATGTCTTACGGTCTCTGCGAAAAATTCCCGTGACAGACGGACGGACGGACAGACACCGAGCTGATTCCATAAGTGTTCCGTTTTACCAATTTTGGTACGGAACACTAAAAATCAACAACCCTCTTATTTTGTTGATTTTACTGAGAAAATTCATTAACATACACATAATATACTTAACCCGGCGAGAGTCTGGCCGGGTACGTCATACCCATCTAGTTATTTAAGTGAGAGCATTTCACAAAATTATCATCCTAATTATTTGTGATTTCTGGTAGCTGGAGTTAAAGAGTTACTAGAGGGGATAGTGACTTGTTTGCAGTTATAAGTTAACCAGCACTTGAGTAATACACGTTTAATTATCGTTCGGGCATCTTATACCCGGCCATACAGCTGGCGTATAGGATTTGTGCAAAAAAAATGTATGCATGTTTTGTTGCTTTCTTTTTGGTTTATATCGTAGTTTACGATCGCAAATGGATATGCAAAGTCAGAAAGGCGACTAAGGTCTATTTTTAAGGCATTTAAAGATGAATCTTCTACCTTGTCACATACGCATACTGTATTGAGCATTTACTGCGATCTGAGGCAGAAAAGAGGCTTAAGTGATCATAGACAAGTCAAGGGAGGTGAAATAAATACGAATTTCAGAGATTCTAATGACAGTATGACTTTCCACATCCAACACCACATGTGTTAAGGTGGACTTCCGATGCTAGCGGCCGACGCGTCTGACGCGCGCGGCTCGCGGCCGACGGCCGATGCGGCCATACTAGTTACTATGAAAACGTATGGCGCCGCTTCCGATGCCAGCGACTGACAGACATCGGCCGCGGCCGCGCGCGGCTATGCTCTGACGTCACGCGGGACAAGAATGTTTGCCAGAAATATTACGAAGTTTTTACCGAAAATTTGCTTAATTTTTACTATTTTATTTGTATTTTATTATCTGCAAGGTCGCTCATCCACGTAGCGATAACACCATCTATCGAGCCACTTGAAACTACTTTTTCTTTTTTCGGAAAATCTCTTGCCTACATAATTATTAGCTAGAAAGCGATCCATGTAGGTACAGGTTAAAAAGCCAAGGGTCTCATTACTCTCAAAAATGTATTTTATCATACACCCTGTAAAAAAAATGCATTCATATATTCTCTAAACCTATCAATCTGTCAATCAATAAGAAAAAAAAAATCAATCAATAAATATTCTTTATTAAAATATGTAGGTATTGTTTTTTTTGTTTGTGTTTTTATGTTTTTGTTTAAACACCAAAACATAAAAACATACCCTAAATTTTGGGGAAAATACCCTAAAGTGATAACACTCTGCACAATAGACACGCGTCAGTCGCTGACATCGGAAGTGAGGTCTGTCGTCGGCCGCGCGCGTCTGACGTGAGGTTCTGTCATATTTGACAGAACCTCGCGTCAGACGCGCGCGTTAGTCGCATCGGCCGCTGGCATCGGAAGTCCACCTTTAGTCGTTAGCCCCGTATATACGCCATTTTGAACTAAGGATTATTTCAATGGATTAAGATCTTGTCGTAGGGACTTCTTTGGTTGATGCGAGCATAACAAACCGGTTCCGTTGCGAGGGCTGCGGTTTGTTATGCTGCAAAGAAGTCCCTACGACAAGATCTTAATCCATTGAACTAAGGATCAAAATGGCGTGTATACGGGGCTAGCGGCTAACACTCGTGTCGGTGACAGATCACGCACACATCGCCGCGCTATGTATGGGTATACCTATAGTTTCAGCTTAGTATGAAGATATTTAATCATGTGGTTGTAGGGTGTCGCGTGGTAGGTCTGCTATTGGGTAGTTGCGTCGCTCGTTGATTGTTGGTTGCCCCCTCCCGGGCCTACAAAGAAGCTCCAGTGGTGACTCAAGATAATGTTCTTTTCGAAAAACAATCCTTGAAGTCGCCAAAATTACATACACTACCGTACAACGTCGAGCACTCTTTCTACATAAAACATTGGCAAAATCATCATAACTAAGAAGGCAGCCATTTAAAAAAAAAACAACGTTTTGCACTCCGGGCGTGCCGGCAGAAGTGAAAACTAAGGGATCTTACGTATTACAAATGTCACGTGACGTCACGGTCCTGACGCGTCCCAAAATCTTACATCATCGTCTTACCAATTTTCGATCAGGATGACGTCACTGTCCTGACGCGAGTTTTAAATTTTTTACCCATCCCAAAATCTTACATCATCGTCTTACCAATTTTAGATCAGGATGACGTCACGGTCCTGACGCGAGTTTAAAATTTTTTACCCATCCCAAAATCTTACATCATCGTCTTACCAATTTTCGATCAGGATGATGACGTCACGATCCTGACGCGAGTTTAAAATTTTTTACCCATCCCAAAATCTTACATCATCGTCTTACCAATTTTCGATCAGCATGACGTCACGGTCCTGACGCGAGTTTTAAATATTTTACCCATCCCAAAATCTTACATCGTCTTACCAATTTTCGATCAGGATGACGTCACGGTCCTGACGCGAGTTTTAAATTTTTTACCCATCCCAAAAGGTGCGCCGCTAAAGAAGTGTTCACTTAAAAAAAATAGACAAGAATAAGTAGTTGTAGCAAACTTTCTGACTACCTTAAAAGGGATTATCAGTTTATACAGTGTTTGCATGATAATCGAAGACAAAAACTAACGATGATTAAACATTTCGGCCCGGTAGCACAGTCGGTAGTGAACCTGCCTGCTGTGCCGAGGGTCGTGGGTTCGAATCCCGTAAGGGACAAATATTTGTATGATGAATATGAATATTTGTACCCGAGTCATGGATGTTTGTATCTATATATGTATTCTATATCGTTGTCTAGTCATCATAATACAAGTCCCGGCTAGATTCTGGTACTTTAAATGTGACTAGATAATTTGTGTGACATTGTCCAAGATATATTTATTTATTGTATTAATTTCCAGGTGGTAAAAATAGGCCGTTGAGGAAGTTTCCATGGCTGGCTCTGGTTGAATTTAGAAACGTCTACGAGGGTTCATATGAACCAGTTTGCACTGGAGCCTTAATCAGTGGACAGTTTGTTTTAACGGCTGCGCAATGCGTAACTGGAATAGACGGCGGTAAACCGTGAGTATTATTACTAGATCGTTGCATATCTAAACTATTATAAAACTGTAACATAAATGTTGACATTGAAGATATTTACAAAAAAAAATTACGACATGGTTTTTACATGTCCCTGATTCCAAATCACCAATTTTTTGATTTGTTGTCTGTCTGTTTGTTTGTTTGTTTGTTTGTTTGTTTATTTGTTTGTTTGTTTGTCTGTTTGGGTGTTTGTTTGTTCGAGTATCACGCAAAAACTACTGAACCGATTTTGATGAAACTTTTTTGTTTGATAGCTTATCATGTGACTTAAAATTAGGGATGCAACGATTCGGCCATTACGATTACGATATTAATCGTTATTTATTACGATAACCGATGCATTACGATTATTTAAACAAATTTAGTTGAGATTATTCTCAAAATGAGTTCTCATAGTGTTTCTTTGCATTCTAATGAAAGTTAAATCATTAAAAAAAACTTAAAAAGTCAAAGATTTTCTAACTTTTTCTACTAATTTGACATCGAAGTCAAAGGTTCATTCACTTAGTCAGAATTCTGATTTTTGGATGCGTAGAGGCCAATTTGCTTTGAAAAACACAATATGGAACATGATTCTAAATAGTCTTGTTAATCAAGCGATATCTCATCCGATTTACGTGGGAGATTAATCTTTTAAAATGTGGATGAGATATCGCGAGAACGAAACTGTATTAATACTTCAAGCCAAAAATCAAATGAAAGACCTCAGTAGAATTTAACAAAATAATAATCGCCTTTCTGAATCTTTTATAATGCGCACAGCCAAGGAGTGGAATGCCTTACCTGCGTCAGTATTTCCGAGTACTTACAACCCGGATTCCTTTAAAGTACGAGTGAATAGGCATCTTCTGGGTAAGCTCGCTACATCTACGACCCCATCTTCGTCCCGAGGACTGGATTGAGGTCAAGAGCAAACCCATAGTAAGAGATTTCTCTCTCTGTCAATCTGACCAAAAAAAAAGTCAGATTTAGCTCAAAATGAGCTAAAATGGCAGCGAGAACTCCGATTTTTTAAGGTTGCTTTTCGGTTCTAGAATCTAGTATTCAGGTCTGGAGTGCGATCAGGTGCGGTCAGGTTTGAATCTCATTCGCTGAGTTCAGCAGTTGAAAATATCAAAACCCTAAATAGGTAGGACAGACGGACCGACGGACAGACGGACAGACGGACAGACGGATAAACGGACAGACGGACAGACGGACAGACGGACAGACGGACAGACGGACAGACGGACAGACGGACAGACGGACAGACGGACGGACGGACGGACGGACGGACGGACGGACGGACTGACAACGTAGGCTTAGTAATAGGGTCCCGTTTTCACCCTTTGGGTACGGAAGCCTAAATTACCAGGAGAATAAAAATATGTCATACTTATTTACAGATCAAGCGTCCGTCTTGGCGAATACGACCAAAGCAACGATTTCGGAAGCAAAGACTGCGTCAACCAAGAATCTGTGGAAGAATGTACTCCTGGAGCTATCAGAATTCCCGTAGAGAGTAGCACGGCTCATTCGATGTATGGGAGCATGCTACAGAACGATATTGCTCTTCTTAAGTTGGCGGAAATCGTCCCCTATACTGGTAAGTTGTTACCACATAAAAACTGTACCTTTTGAGTCAAGTTTTACTTATTTACTACTACTTTACACTCAAAAAGTACAATTGATATAAACTTGAAATGAAACTAACGTCTGTGAAAAGAGGCTCTGAGATAAAAAAATATATTTTTTACCGTGGAAAAATATCCCATTCTTACGGTTTTTTTTTTCAGGGGTAATATTCGTATAATCTCAGACAATACTAAGCTGATATCAAAAACGTTTTCACTGTTTCTATATTATTGTGTATTCTATAGCCAATTCAATCATTTCTATGCTTTCCTTCTCCCCATTCTCGTGGGGAAATAATTTTCAATCTCAGAATACAAAATAATATTTAAATGTTATTGTTTCAACCTGTGTAAACAAATCCAAGACAATGAGAACGAAGTCGCAGGCAAGGCACAGCTAATAAAATGATGTAAAAATGTGATTTCTAAAATAAAATAAGACCAAGTGAGAGTAAAAATGTGATTTCTAAAATAAAATAAGACCAAGTGAGAGTTTACAAGACAGAAGGGATAGCAAGGCCACGTGCAGTGCTCGGGTCACCTTGCGGCAAGGAATATAATACTCCCTTGCCGTTCCACAACGCGCTCGCGATTATAACGGAAAAAAAGGTGTTTGTAAGGTTAAAGAGTGATTGTGAATATGTCTAAACGTAAAAGGGACGATTGCGACCGTATTAAACGTAAAATTAGAAGGCTCGAGAAGAAATTACGACGCAAGGAGCGTCGAACTCATAGTCGGTTCAATTCGGACCTTGCGGCCGATGCATGGCGAAGCTGCGAGTACAGAATAGAATTCCAACCATAAACAGCTTATACAAACTCGTAGTGGCCAGTACACCCCTAGATGCACAGCGATGTTTTAAAAAAATAGCCTCTCATTCTCTTTGTGTTCCAGATTATATCCGTCCAATTTGCCTGCCGTCTGAAGACATTACAATAAATCCTCCTCACAACCTTCATCTGGTGGTAGCCGGTTGGGGATTGATCAACCGCAACGATGAAAGTAGCAACCACGTCAATATTAACACAAGGCGTCACATAAATTTACCTTTTTGGACTTCAGCGGTAGGTTCCTTACTTGCTGTTTGCCTTTCATTGGGCTTCTTTATTCGTAATGTTCAACGAATGCAAGCTCAAAGTTGTTCACAGCGTAAATACAGGGTACATTTTTAGTCAGTCAAAGAACAACTTTCCTTTTAAATATGGAAACCGTCGAGTTGGTAACTACTGCACTCTTGTAACAAACATCAGATATTTTTTTCGAAATTGGCTCCATAGTCGAAGTTGTTCAGTTTGATGAGTAGAATCTGGAATGCATGGTGAAGGTATAGGTACTGTAGAGATGGTACGTTTTAGATGGTATATCACGGGGTTTAACACTGGCCACTGTGCTAGATTGAATTAGGAACACATCGCCGTTAAATAGTAAAATAAGCAAAGCGATAGGATATTATTCTATCCCGGGTATTAACGAGAGACGGACGTATTGTGTTATTGTAATTTTATCTAAAAGAAAATATACTCGTCTACCAGATATCAAGTGTGTTTCGTCTTCAATACCTCTCGCAGCCAAGCTAGGTGCAGTATGCACAGCACCACATGGTGGAGGTGCGGGGTGTGGTGATGTGCATACTGCACCTAGCTTGGCTGCGAGAGGTATTGAAGACGAAACACACTTGATATCTGGTAGACGAGTATATTTTCTTTTAGATAAAATTACAATAACACAATACGTCCGTCTCTCGTTAATACCCGGGATAGAATAATATCCTATCGCTTTGCTTATTTTACTATTTAACGGCGATGTGTTCCTAATTCAATCTAGCACAGTGGCCAGTGTTAAACCCCGTGATATACCATCTAAAACGTACCATCTCTACAGTACTGACTAAAAATTTACCCTGTACTATGGGAATTGCAGAGAATTCCTCAGATCTTCTAATCTGATGATGCTTGCAGAATTGCAAGAGTCATCCCTGAGGATTGGTCTTACGATGAATTATGTCTAAGATCAAGATCAATGCGAATTGTTCCACAAACATTGCTATAAATGTAGGTAGTGAACGAATAGAGGTGGTAAACAATTACGTCTATCTTGGGCATTGTTTATCCTTTGACCAAGAATCCCAGGTAAAGGGGATCGAAAGGAGAATTCGACTAGGATGAGCTGCTTTTGGTAAACTGGATGACGTCTTTAAGTCTAAACTCCCACAATGCCAAAAGACCAAGGTGTACAACCAATGTGTTCTGCCCATACTTACTTATGGTGCAGAAGCATGGACGCTCACCAGTTAAAACATGCACCAAATAAAAGTCGCACAAAGAGCCAAATTTTGTATGAAAAATTTCAAAGCTTTATATCTTCGTAATTATATTATACCTTGCAAATGTTATTTGATACGCGACATCTAGATTTTCTAAACTATTTTTCCATATATAAAATATTACTTTTATTAATTCCGTCTACGCGTATTGTGCGTCAAACGTTTGTATGGACTGAAACCGCTTTTATTGGGAACATAATGATGGTGGCCAAAAGCCCTACACAACCAATCAATGTATTATAATTATGTCCTCATAACAATTAAGACAAATCGGAATAAAATCTTTGCACATCAATCAATCAAATCAGATCACATCAACCCACTGCTGGGTATAGGCCTCCATTTTATTGGGCCATTCCTTACGGTGCTGTGCTGATCCAATGTGAACCCGTCGTAGTGCTGGTGGTCTGCCTACTGACCTCCGTCTCTCTCTCGGCCACCACTCTGATATTGCTTTGGTCCACCGGCCGGCCATCTTCCTGTCTAGCCATCATCATAATCATCTTAGTAAAGAGCTACGCTCTTGTCTTTGCAATTGCGATTTTTGTAACCACTTCTTGGTGACTCCAGATGCACCCCAATATAAGACTATCAAAGTACCTCAATTTATTTATTTCTCTATTGGTATGTTGTTAATTTTGACTGAATATTCACTGGTCCATTTTTGCTGTTACCATTATTTTAGTTCCACTCATGTTTGTTTAACCCAAATTATATGAAGACAGTATACGGGCGATAGTCCTTCCAATTATTCTGTGTTTTCTGGCAGTTTAGCCAAGCAAAAAAAAAAAGTTTTAATGTTACATAATATTTTCCAGAGATGCCGAGTACGCTGGCCATCTCTAGATGGTGCAAACCAAGTCTGCGCGGGAGGAGATGGTATTAGCGGCAGTTGTGTTTGTATGGGTGATACCGGAGCTCCTGTTATGTACGAAAACGGTGGAGTCTATCAAGCTATAGGCGTTGTCAGTTTTGGTGGAGCGAGATGCGCTATGAAGGATGCACCAGACGTTTCTACGAAGGTCTTCGCGTACAAAAGCTGGATTGGTCAGGTCATAGCACAGAAACAGAATAAGAGTCAGTGTTGTAATCCTAATCCATAATTATATTTTATATAATATTAGATGTATCCAAAATGTATAAAGCGTCAGAAACCTTCTCACAACAATAGCAACTCACAAAAATTTCATTGCGGTCCGATTAAACAAACAGACGGACAAACATTTCATTTTTATACATTTCAATATTCATATAGACTAGCTATATTGTGTTAATCCGCCTTGTCGAGATTCCCTACGAGATCCTTTCAAAGATATTAGTATTTTGACTTTCCATGGTCAATATTATGTTTGCAAAAATATTTTATACGTTCGCAAAAATGACTCTCTTTCCCAAAAACAGTAAAATTCATAGTTACAAGATATAAAAATAAAATTAGTATTCATTTTCTACTCAGTAACTTTTTGTCTGGCAAGTTGAGAATATCCTCTGGTATCTAAATAATAGCTTATACAAAGCAGAAAGATGTGTTGACCACACATCTTTCATGGGGCATGTGGCTTTCAAAGTTTTGTTAAACAAGTCCTCTGTAAAAAAGGTTTATAGTCATATACATAATATAGGTAGTGTATTCTTCACAATACAATTTAATATTGTAATATGTTGTACTTTATATGTTTTGTTTTGTTTAAAAGATGTGTGTTGTAGAGTTTCTGGCCGCATCTTCTCTACAACGGAACACCTTCCGACGCGGTGGTAGAGTCAAAAAAATACGTCAGAAAGTTGTCTATGTTAAAATATAAAAAAAAATATGTTTAGTTGAGTTGAGTTAAAATGTAAAACACCTAATTGTTGGTGCTAAATTGTATTCCAATGCGTTTAACCACACATAATAGGCGTGATTGAATGGCAAACATCCAAACTTGAAGCAAACTTTTTAACGGACCTGACGTTAACGTTTTTATTACTTGATACTTTTAATAATAACTGTCACGAAGATTATATATCTAACTAGGATTTATGGTTTTATTTCAATAATAATAATGGTTTCTTACCCCTAAAATGTTTAGGAAATTCGCAAAATATAATGTTAGACTTCCCATATTAAATGCAAAGCTGATCGAGCGCTTGTATGAAAAGTCACAATTTGTCTTTTTGCTAATGTTCCTTTCGGAAAGTGGTTCAGTATTATGAATACAATCACTCATTAAAGTAATACAACTTACCCTAACACCGTTTATACAGGGTGTTAGGGTAAGTATAATAAAATACCTTTATGATCAAACTGAACAATATTCACTATGAGACTCATGCTATGTTATCTTAGTACAAACTAAGTGGAACGCTGTTTTTACATAGACAGCTTCCGAAATCTATTGGTGACGTATAAAAGCACTATGTGTTGAACTTAGGTTCGTATCTAAGTAGGTGCAACTGCGCGTTACAACGCACCGCTCTGTAGTAGTGAGAGATTTCGCCCATATCAATAACTAACCGTTGGTCTAGTGGTCTAGCTAGACAACCGGCTCACGATTCGAGTGGTTATGGTTCAATCCTCGTGTCGGGCGACCGTCTTTTTTAATTTATTTCTCAATGTGGCTCCCCCTGGTGTTAATAAGCGGTAACACGAATAATTATACGTCCTAAAGTCCCAGGCGATTTACCTATCTATGACCAATATCAATATTAATCTATGATGGGACTGTGTGAAGCTTACCACCTAATAGTGCTCTATGTTACCACGATGGCATTACCCACAACAGCGCAAGGGCGCTTTCCGGTATAAAAAAGTATTCTTTGTGTATAGCAACGAAACCAAGAGATGGCGCCACCCGCGCCAGAAAATATGCACGTAATACAACTTGCGACGGTGACATCACATTGCTAACCTGTAAACTGTAGAAGTTAATCAAGTGCAGGGAGAAAAGTTAAATAAAGGTATTACATAATTTGAGGCCTATTGAACAAAAAACCAAGGATTAAAAATATTAACATACGATACAATATTAGGTAGTTATAAGATGTAACGCACCAAAGTGATTGGTGTATTAAACTAGACAAGAACATGCGAGCTATGGAAACACAAAATTTTTGATATTTTGTTAAAAATAAAGTAATTTCTATATTTTTAATTGTATAAAGATCATTTATGTATTCTTACCAACAACACTAAACATGTTATGACATAAAATGAACAAAACTACTTTAAGATGATCCTCGGATGCATCTTCACGACACACGGTCCAAAGCATGCTGGTAAAGCGGGAACCCTTTGAATAGTCAAAGCTAATTCGTTGGCCAAGGAAGCTGCTAGCTCTACGGAATCTACGATCACAGGTGGTCTCGTTGAGATGTATCGCATAAGCATATGCTCATGACTATATTCCCAGGGGGTAGTCAGAAATATTCTGTCAACTCAGAACAGCTTTTTACGTGTCACTAATAGCACAGAAACTCTGTCCAGTGTGACGTAGAGAGAGCCCGTCGCCACTTGTGATGGACAGTGGGTACAATCATCATCATCATTATCATCTCAGTCGATGGATATCCACTGTTGGACATAGGCCTCCCCCAAGGATCGCCACAACGACCGATCCTGCGCTGCCCTCATCCAACGGGTTTCCGCCGCCTTCACCAGGTCCTCGGCTCACCTTATTGGGGGCCTACCCACGCTGTGCTGTGCGGTCGCTACTCGAAAACCCTTCGACCCCATAGGCCATCGGTACCCCGCCCATTGCCACTTTAGTTAAGCAATTCTTTGGGCTATGTCGGTTACTCCGGTTCTTTTGCGGATCTCTTCATTTCTGATTCGATCTTACAGGGAAACTCCGAGCCAAGCCATTGCCCTTTGGGTGAATTTCAGCGTTTTTATAAGGCCTTGAGTGAGCGACCACGTCTCTGGTCCATATGTCATCAGTGGGTACAATACACGCCTCGAGATTGAGAGTGATCTGATCTAGTTTACGTGTACCTACTGGATTTCGAATGCTGGGTCAGCAATCAGCATCCATATCTCGCGCTTGGAAGAAGCTTGTCTTCTGGTTGATATCTTTATGTGTGTGGCTTGATTCAGCGTTATTATTGCTGCATACATGATGCTCCACCATTTAGGTCCTTATCTTGTACCTGTGGCTGAGTAGAGGCACCTTTAATTGTCAAAATGAGGATATTCTGAATACGTAGCATAGCATAAGCATATGCTCACGACTAAATTCGCCGAGGGGGTAGTCAGAGATATTCTGAAACTTCAGAACCGAAACTCTGTCCAGTGTGACGGGGAGTGAGCCCGTCGCCATTTGTAATGGACAGTAGGTACAATACATGCCTCGAAATCGAAGCATGCAGGTTTCCTCACGATGTTTTTCTTCACCGAAAAGCCAGTGGTGTTACAAGTAGTACATGAATACCGAAAAACTCAAACTTCTGAATACGTATTTAATTACATCAAAATCATCCAAGTAGGAATCACAAGTACGAAGTCATGGGCACATTAAAATTCCAAGATGAAAAGGTCATAACCTTGATAAGAATAGCGATGCTTTAAATATTGCTTGAGTAAACCCAATCAAAATGAATGTATGCGTGTATTTTTATTTATTTTATTAGTAATTTGGGAGAGCTGTGTGAAACCCGAGATGCGTCATAACATGATAATAGTTGAATTCTGTACAATACAATACCGAATTATAATTTTATGTAGGCATTTGCTTCAAGTGCCTTCGTTGGTGTATTTTATTCTATTCTATTCTTGTATGTTCGTTCTATTCTATTCTATTCTTGGTGTAGTGGAACTTCGGTATTGGAAACAATCACTAAAGTTAAGCAACGTCAGATCCGGTCAGTCTTTGGATGGGTGACCGTTTAGTGGTATTTCATCCCGAGCGTCGCCGTGCTTCGGAAGGCACGTTAAGATGTTGATTCCGGATAGTTTCGTCAGACGGTGAAACTATTCGATAAGCCAGGTCAGAGGCCTATTGGCGTCTTGTAAATTCTCTGATAGCAAGTTGACCACTAACTTGCCTCCACCAATCCGCACTGGACCCGCGTGGTGGAGTATGGCCCACTCCCTCTCACCATTATTCATGAGAGGAGGCCTTTGTCCTACAATGGGATAACTTACTTTATTGGTTACCAGGTGCTTCGGCGCTTTGCGAGGAGTTGTGACCTTTTGGCTTCGGCGGTTTTGGAACACCACTCTGAAGGTTGTACCACGTTGTACCATGAAACCTGCATACGCTGAAGAAGAAATTTCGATGCGTATGTGAAGTCTACCAATCCACATTGAGTACTTTGTAGTAGACTAACCCCCGTACACTCGGGTAGGCTTGTGCTCTGCAGTGGGACATATACAGGGTGAAATTGATATCATTGGCATCCTTTTAAACTAAGAGTCTACCCATCAAACAGAACAACTTTTACTATGGGAGCAAACCGATCGAAGCACCAAAAAAATCGGCTGTTGCATACATTTGAGTGGAGTAGGCATTGCAGTTTAGTATGGAACAGCTGATTTTTTTGTTGCTCCGATCGGTTTGCTCCCATAGTAAAAGTTGTTCAGTTTCATAGGTGGTAGACTCTTAGGTTAAAAGGATGCTAATGATATCAATTTCACCCTGTATAAGGTTGATGATGATGAATGCTTAGTAGTATTGAATTACTATTTACCTATAATATTCTAGCATTCACAAATTATTTGTTGCTAAATGTCACTGGTAAATGTGACTTAATTAGGTTTTCTTAAACTCGAAATTTTAAAAGTAACAACTATACAACTATACTTTTATATTATCTATGTGACCATTTGTCGCAGATTTCTGCCATTTTGGCAGATTTGGCTATCGAATTTTCACATTGGCAGATTACGTTGACAAATCAAGTACAATAGTGGCAGGATTTGGCTGATTTTTGAACATTTACCTTACTCTTTATAATTTTTGGAGAACAAATAGAAAATTAGTTAAAGTACACAAACGGACATTCAATTTTGTAGGAAATCATTTTACAGACCTGGTATTATGTTAAACCCTGCACAAATTCTTTAAAATAAGTGTTTGGATACGGAAATAATTATATGTAGCATATTTATACCATTTTGCTTTAGTGTTTGTCAGATTTTGGCAAGATTTTTAGCTAGTATGTGGCAGATTTTCTGTTTTCCAGATGGTCGCACATATTTTATCGAATGCTTCTTTGACCCTACCAAAGTATAAAAGACGCATGCACATGAGATGAATAATATCTCTGAGGCGTTTAAGACACTATAGTAGTGTTATGTTTAATTAAAATTATGTTCTTTAAACATTTGGTGCTAGTTATATCCGTTTTTAATTTTGTTTGTTCTGCACCAAGTAAGTACTACAGGGTCCTTTTTAATAATGCTGACACTTTTTTAAGGAGCTGGTCAGACCACGAAACTGAATAAATTTCTCTATAGGACCAAAATCGAAATTTCGAAAAAAAAATAACTGGCCACATTTGACCCAAGTAGTTTTGCGGTTTTGTATGGGACAGCTGATTCTTTTTTCGCGATTTCGATGTCGGAAAGAAATCTGCTGTACTATACATTTTGGTCGAGTAGGATCGCAGTTTTGTATGGAGCAGCATGCTGTTTTTCACGCTTTGGATATTGTCCACACGGTGAAAGTAAAGTCCATAAGTCAGCTCAGCATATTATGTTGGACTCTGTAAATATCTATCTTCAAGTGAGAACTACAATTTATAGATGACATCTGTATAGGTAATAAAGTTGCTTACATGCATTTTTTGATAGTACGTAATTTGTGTTTGTTAAACATAAAACATAGCAGATGTTTTAATTTACATTATTTTTAGATTATAATCATTATCAGGCAATATATTATGTTCTCCATGATCATGCTCCTATAGAACAATTCGTTATTAACTTACTAGTTTAACTACCGAAGCAAACATTCACTCAGATTGCGATGAAGATGTTTTTTCTACGAGTATATTTTCCCCCCAGGTTGTGGAGAAAATGAGGTGTACACAAAATGCAAGTTACCATGTAAACTTCAAAACTGCGAGCAATTGAAACAGGGGTCAGATTGTGATTACAATATTAAATGTCAACCAGGATGCGAATGTATAGATAATTTTTTAAGAAACAGTAACAATGCTTGTGTATCTAGAGAGACATGTGACGTAAATGATTCCGAATTTGACCCAGAAACGGATATTGAAGTAATCATCAATGAAAACGATGACGATGAAGTTACAAATGAAGATCGGGTCTACAATAACACAGATACATATAACGATAACAATAATGAAAATGATGATCAGGGTGTAATTGAAATAGAAGACTATCAGTCTTTTGATGGTCAACTTGAAAACGGAGATTGGGCAATTGAAAAAACTCAAGATAACGATACAAAACAAAACTTATCATCTGAAATAGAAAAAAAGTTAAATTCAGAAGAGAGTGAAACCGATAATTCAGAATTAAATCAAATAAACAATGAGGATAAAATAAGCGATTCTAAATTTGATCAAAGTATTGAAGAGACTCAAGAACCCGCCACAGAAGCATATACAGAAGATAAGAAAAGTACAAATCAATGGCATGAATCTTCGGAGCCATAGAAAGATAAACCATATACGAATTCAAGACCAGAACAAAATTCCAGATCATGGCATCCTCATAAACCATCGCAAAAATGGCATGATCGAAAAAAACATACTAGGCACACATACCATAAAAGACCATAATCTCGGAATAATTCGATAACAATAATATTATATCCGGTTATTAATGATAAATCTGATCAGACGCCTACTAATCAGAATTCAACAAATGAAAATCGGCATGAAAAAGCGCCATGTTCTTCATGCAATACCAGACCTAAACATAATCATCGCCCAAGTTATAGAAGACCTCGTACATGGTGCAAAAGATATCCAGGAGACAAGCGACGACCCCTGCACAATAATACGTCGAAAGCATGATAAAACTAAAAATAATAATCACCCCAACCACAAAAAGAATGAACATTCTAAACACCACAAATCTTTTAAGAGACCGATTCGAGTATGCAGATCCCGCCGCCATGGAAAGCCAGTATGTTATGTACGAAAGTCGCGTAAAAACCATTTGCATCGCCATTCGACAAAATATTTGGTGCACAAAACTGGAAGAAATTGAGAAAAGCATTATTACGTAGCATTTATTGTAATTAACTAATTATTATTATACAAGGTTAAATCTAATTAGTTGGCGAAACTTAAGAAAAGCATTTGGTATCTCTTACTAAGTACAATTACGTGGTAATGACCCCCGCCCGATCATATGATTCTGAGGACAAAGTCCGCCCGCGCCCGCGTACTGCATGCACTGCGCCATACAGACGGTAATAATCATTTTGTTAATCATCAATACCAATTATAAACATTGATATGCAATCCTTTATCATTAATAGGTTCAGTTTCGTCAACTTATTTAAAATAACCCTATATTATTATTAGTATTGTGCTTTGATTGTGCTGATTAACTTTCCCTAAGATAAGTTGTAATACTAACACAACGAGTCCTGGTTTAATAAATGATTACTATTATTATTAAAAAATATATTATTATGTAGGTATGTCTTTTCCTTATCTCGGGACATACGTGTCCCGGACCGTTAGGAGGCATGCGTGGGGCCGAAACTATGGCACCAGTCTAGCCAATGTAAAATAAGAAAAAAATTCCGGTTCTTATAATTTTTTTTTATGAGCAAGTTCTGGAAAAATAAAGAGCTGGTGGGAAACCCAAGATTTATATGTGTTATAATGTTTTTCTCCGTGTGATGCCTTATCTCTTAGTATAAAAGACGCGGGTGCTTGAGATAAGTTAGACAGTAAACAAAGTGGCGTTTTAAATACTAGTAGTGTCATGTTTAACTAAAAATAATGTTTTTTAAACATTTAGTGTTTGTTATATCAGTTTTAAGTTTCGTTCATTCTGCACCGAGTGAGTATATTTTATATAATTTAGGAACAAAGAAATCGTGTAGAAAATAATTAATTGAAATGATATAATTTTGTTTCTGCAAATATGACTTGAATGGTGCTTAAATTCCATGAATGTATTGCAGACCGACCAAACTCCATTCCACCACCTTCTAATTAGATCACGACCAATTGTATGTTAGCTATTGACGTTCCGATAGTTTGTTAGATAGCAAACCTGCCTGCTGATCTGGGAGTCGCGGGTTCGAATCCCGCTAGGGCCAATATTTTTCCCCATTGATTAAAATTAATATTTTTATCGTCAATCATTGTGTATAGTCATCATAATAAAAGTTCAGGCTAGAGTCTAGAAAAGGACAAGATAATCTGTGACAATGTCCAAGATATTTATTTATTTTATTGATTTGATTATTTCAGTCAGATTACAATGCCAATTGTTTACATTTTGCACATATTCTTTCCCTATCAGGTTGTGGAGAAAATGAGGTGTACGTAAATTGCATGTCACCATGTAAACTTCAACAGTGCACACATTTGAAACAGATGCCAGATTGTGACCCCAATATTAAATGTCAACCAGGGTGCGAATGTATACAAAATTTTTTGAGAAACGGTGACAATGTTTGTATATCTAGTGATATATGTGAAGAATATGACTCAGAATTTGACCCAGAAACGGATATTGACGTAATTCTAAATGAAAACGATGATGATGAAGCCACAAACGAAGTTCAGGTCTTCGATAACACAGTTTCATCACAGGATGGGCTCACAAAAGAAACAGATCCAGGCTCTAAAATGATATCAAATACAGAAGAAGTAGAAAATACAGATCAAATTACCGAAGATGGTTATCAGGACATCAATGGAATAGAAGACTCTCTGTCTTTTGAAGAGGAAATAAAAAATGGAGATTGGGTTATGGAACAAACTGAACATAACGATACAAATCAAGAGCCAAATACTGACCAACAAAAACTTGATAATAAAGAAAGTGAAATGGATACAGGTAATTTAGCTGTTAATGTTCACACTGAAAAAATAATTTTTCAAGCAAATTATTATAATCTTAATACTTACTTACTTAGATTCTGGTACTTTGTCCAAGATATATATATTTTTTTTATTTACTTGACAGGCTGGATAGCTCAGTCGAACTTTCCTGCTGTACCGAGGATTTAGAGTTCAAATCCCGTATGGGATAAAAATATATTTGTATGGTGAATACGAATATTTATGCCATACTCATGGATATTTGTAGAAATTGACGTCATTACCATCCTTTTAAACTAACACATACCGTAGATTCTTAGTTTAAAAGGATGCTAATGATATCAATTTCACCCTGTATATGATTAAATATTGAATAATTTTATTGTTGTCTTGTCATCCTTATAAAGGTCTGGACTAGATTAAGCTACTTTAAATGGGACTATGAATTATTTAGACAGATTTAATGTGTACTTACAGTATTTATTACTTAAAAAACAAAAAATTTTTCAGAGAGATCAACAGAAAAACAAACTGTTCAGGCCCCGGAAAATGAAGTTAAACCAACAACAGGTATTACTAAATCTGTTTGATTGTATTTTATGCATATCTTTTTCTGGTAGACATTGATGAGAAATTGTTGCTATGAATGAAAAGGAAGACAGAAATGTTATCAAAGTCGACAGTAATCCTCCATAATATTATAAATGTGAAAGTAAGTTTGTTTGTTACGCTTTCACGCGAAAACTACTGAACCGATCATCATGAAACTATGCACACATATTTTTGGAGGTATTAGAAGTAATATAGGATACGCGGACGAAGTCGCGGGCAAAAGCTAGTATTAAATAAAAGAAATGCAGTGTATTTAAAATTTAATTTTTTCACACCGCTGATTGAAAAATGATTAGCTTCAAAGTATAATTTAAAAAAATACATGGTTTAAATAACTCTTTTTTTTTTCTCAGGAACTACAATAACACCAAATATAAGACAGAGCAAAATATCTGCAGCTGAACTACACAAGTTTACTTATGAAGTGATCACTACGGAAAAATCCAGTGTTGACCTAGACTTACTATTTGTTACAGAAAACAAGTTAAAACCAGAAAAAATTGCAGGTCAGGATATAACAGAACCAAATCAAATTAACATTGATGATAAAATTAGTAATAAGAAAAACGAGACACTTGAAACTTCAACTATGCCAGACAAAAATGAATTACCAATAAAAAGACCAGGTACTGAAGTATATCCTGAAGACAGGGAAGATACAAACCAATGGCCTGAACTTCCTAGACCGTGGCACGATGAACAAGCATATACGACTTCAAGACCAGAACAAAATACTGACGAGTCACGAGAATCTACAAATATGCCAGAAAATAATAAATGGCCAAACAGAGAACCCGTTACAGAAGTATATCCTGAAGACAGAGAAGATACAAACCAAAGACCTGATCCTCCTAGGCCGGGGCACGACGACCAACTAAATAAGACAAGACCAGAACAAAATACTGACGCGTCACGAGAATCTACAAATATTCCAGAAAATAGTGAATGGCCAAACAGAAGATCCGGTACAGAAGTAAATCCTGAAGACAGGGAAGATACAAACCAATGGCCTGAACCTCCTAAGCCGTGGCACGGTGACCAACCATATACGACTTCAAGACCAGAACAAAGTACCAAGCCATGGTATCCCTATATCCCTAAACGAAAATGGCACGGTAGCAAGCACCATAAAAGACCTATATCTGGGAATAATCACGTAACTATAATATATCCTACCTACATTATTATTGAAGGAAAATCAAATGAGAGACATACTTATCCAGATATAAGACCTAAAAATAGATATGATAGTGAGTGTAGACATGATCATGAACATAACCGTGAACCTGAACGTAGACGTGAAAATGAATATGGACATGATCGTCCAAGTCATAGAAGACCCCGTACATGGTGCAGAAGATACCCAGGAGACAGACGACGACCTTGCCCATGGTACAATAAACCCAAACATTATTCACACCGAGACTACAAAAATAAGGAACACAATAGTAACCACGACAGATCTTATGGGAGACCAAAACGTGTGTGCAGGTATCAGCGCCATGGAAAGCGTATATGTTATGTGCGAAAGTCACATAAAAGAGATTCGCGACGCAATTAGAATATAAGATGCACAAAAGTGCATTAACTCAATGAGACTATAAATCTTGAATGTCAAGCAAAACGTCTACCTTTTTTTCAATTAAATATCTATTTCAGGCTCCATACAGACCGATACATTATCTTCACTTTGTAAAAAATATGACGAATTTGTTTTCTTTCAATCGTAAATAAAGATATTTAATTTTGAATTTGTATATTCTGTATTTAATTTGATCACCCAGATAAATTATAATCACCCAGTGTAAACGTTCACTGTCTGAACTTTTATTATTTCTCATGATTAAGATTAAGTTATGTAAAGAAGAACATTAACTATACAGGGTTTACAATTACCCCTTAAAATAATTCAATTTATTTATTCAACAACTTACACTAACAGTACAAACACTACACATGTAAGTTTTAGTAATTTGATAATCTATACTAATATTATAAAGAGGAAAGATTTGTACCTATTTTTGTATGTTTGTAATGAATAGGCTCAAAAAGTACTGGGCCGATTTAAAAAATTCTTTCACCATTAGAAAGCTGCATTCACCCTGAGTAACATAGGCTATATTTATTGCTAGAAAAGATTAGACGTCCACCCGTGCGAAGCCGGGACGGGCCGCTAGTTTACAATAAAGTTCCATTATTTCATAGATTAATATTTCAAGCGGTACTAACATTTAGAATAAATGAAATAAGAATTAGTCATGCATGTCAATGAATATTATAATAGATTACATTTAAAGTCAGTTTCATAATTATTATACAAATGTCAAAATAATAATCATAGTTAAGTGCAATGGGGGAAACATCCACCAAAGAGCTTCTAGTCTAGCTGATACTGAGCCTAAATATCGTCCGGCTTATAGTAGGAGCCTAGATTCAGAGTCCGCAAAAATGTCCACCAGATTAAGGCATACAATAGTGTTCACAAGTTTCAATGAATCGTATAGTGGTGTATGTGACATGGATACAGTTCTTGTTTTAGGTACCGCAAAAAGTGGGTGTTGACGTGGACGAAAGGCATGTCTCTGTGCCATGGGTACGTTTAGTGGGACGTAGGCTAGAAGAAAGGGATTAGTAATTTCACCGCGAATCATCCTAACGAAATATCTCAATAAAGTTAACTTCCGTTGACCTCAAGGGAAACGTAATTCACCATGCCTAGAATAAAGAGTGTGGGATACATGTAAATACCCGTAAACTTTACGCTCACTAACTTTACTTTATGACTTCTGTATTCACTCCAGAATCAGGATATATTGGTCTGCACACTACGAATAAGGAATAACTATGGAAGAATAACTCTAAACAAAAGCAACATAATTTTTGGCACCCTTTGAAAAATGACATTTTGTATGAGTTTTGGCGGCAAGGTGTAGTTTTTAAGGAACAAATTTCGAACACTGTGTACTTTTTTTGGGGTCACTTTTTGAGCTTGATTTACATTTCTATACATTCTTATTCGTAGTCTGCACATGGACTCCAAACTAGCGAGTTTGTTTCCAACCGAATTCGAACAAAAGCATTATAGAGGATACAAATAGCTTGGCGGCAATCGAAATACCGCGACTGGCGCATGACAAAGCCTAAGCATCTTCTCGCAGCGTTGGATGTCTCAATAATGTGGTGACAGAATGACAACTCCGTATCAAACGAGGTACCCAGATCCTTCATGATGGAAACGCGCTTTAGCGTCTCATCCCCAATCACATACTGACATGTAATAGGATTGTGCGCTCTTGTGTATGACATCACTGCACACTTCGAAACATTCAAGTCGAGACTGTTGTTCTGACCCCATGCGCAGACCCCGTCTATATCTCTTTGTAGCCTCACGCAATCGCTGGCGCTGTTTATTGGGAGAGCCAGTTTGACATCATCGGTGAATATAAGACAAGTAGCACTAATAATGCAGCTGCTTACTTAGCTAGTAGTAGTGACTGGGTAGTAATAGATACTCTTTCTTATACTGTGGCTATTGTCAACAGTTGCATTGCTATAAGGCAAGGGTGGCCAACATCATTCAAAACTTCGACGATCTGAAGGATGCAAGAAGGATGTTACATATTTGTGAGCTCATCGATGTATTTGACAGCGATGTGACGCTTAATAAATTCCACTCCTGGAGTGTGATTTTTGAAACTCATACGTTGATGAACTCAGCAGTTGAAAATGTATGGAGAAACGCATCTTTCTACTGCTGATTTAACTTTCAAAAATATCATTCCTGGAGTATGATTTTTTATGTCAAATCAGCAGATGCACTTTTTAAAGTAATTTTTTTTATCTCAATACTTATACAGGGTGTAACAAAACACCCCAGTAATACTTAAGGGGGTGCTTCAGACCATCAAACTGAACAACTTTCACTATGGAGCCAACATCGAAATCGCGAAAAAAATCAGCTCTTTCATACAAAACAGCAGCGTGACCGTCTCGACACAAATGTATGGTACGGCAGTTTTATTTTATTTTTTAGTTTAAGGGGTAATTGTGCCCATGATACTGAATAACTTACCCAAAAAATGTTAAAGCAAATTTGCAAAAATAAAATCAACTTTTCATGCTAACGTTCGATCAGCTGATTGCATTTAGTATCCTCCTATAGTAATAGTAACTCTAATAATTTTTTATAAAAATAATATTTATTTGAGTGGTGGTATTTAAAAATTACCCAGTATTAGATTTATATTGGACCCCACTGCAGGGCAAAAGCCTCATCTCGTAAAAATAGCACGGGGTCCACTTTGAATTGGGAACGCAAGTTAGACTGGTTTCAGATTTACGCTGACCGACAGCGTTTCATTGTGAAACGAAACGATACAAGGCAACACCTAGTTCGGCGCTGGCAGTCAGCGTTACTCTGAAACCAGCCAGGCGACCGCACGCCGCACGCCGCAACCGCATGTCGCGACGACACTACTGGTTTGTATGTAATTCTATGAAATACCCTGCGCAGCCGGCGACACGCTGCTCGACTTCACTGCGGTGCGGTCGAGCTTCACTGACGCTCGACCGCAGACCAGTAGTGTCGCCGAGTGCTGCCAGCATGCGATAATTATCTTAGATTCACGATATTTTTGAGTGGCATGCGATTAGAACATAAAACTCGGGTATAACACGATAATTCATACAAATTCCACGATATTTCTTTAATTTAATGAAATTTCTATTTTCAACCACATTTTCCGTTAAATTACAACG
The DNA here is from genome assembly GCA_922987775.1 of Agonopterix subpropinquella. Taxonomy (NCBI): domain Eukaryota; kingdom Metazoa; phylum Arthropoda; class Insecta; order Lepidoptera; family Depressariidae; genus Agonopterix; species Agonopterix subpropinquella. Next base: position 3,630,363 of record OV277714.1, read on the forward strand.
ATAAATCATACTGGCGTTTGGTATTTGGTAAAACAGTGTTTAAATATTACTAGATATAATAAATACGAGATGATATTTTGGGAAAGAAATAAAAAAACATGTTTTTACTTTTTACGGAAATTTTTTCTAATTATTCGTTTTTACGAAAATCTTTTCTATTCACCCTTTATTAGAGCTCAAGTTACGGCATAGTAGATATAAAGCATCATCCTAAATCTTAAAACCCTACTGAAAATTACTACCCCGAAAAATACCCTAAGTTGGCAATACTGTCTGTAGCTGCGGCGTGCAGTTGCGGCGTGCGGTCGGCTTCCAATTCACGACCGCAGCGACGTGTCGCCGCGACACGTCGCGACCGCACGCCTCATGCGGTCGGCTACTAATTTGCTCCTTTAGTGGTCAACTTGGTGTTTACAGGAACGTACGTGATCACCTTGAAAGGTAATGTGGTTATTGGGGGTGGGTGGGCAAACATATTTATTTTAGCTGATTGAGATCCTTTCCATCCATTTTTTTTTGCAATTTCAGGTTTGCTCACATTGGTAAAAGTTGTTCAGTTTGATGGTCTGAACCACGGAACTGCTGCTGCTGTTGTCATACAGGATGTAAAATTAAATGCGTTATATACATAGGCGAATAACAGACCTAGCTGATATCTAAAATCTCTATACAAAACCAAAATAAGCTGGCCGGGCGTAGGACGAGTAACGTATAACGTCGCGTCCAGCTTATTTTGGTTTTGTATAGTTCGTGTGTCGCCGTGTGTACATTTGATGTTCATAACTATAGAAGTTATGACGTTCCTTGTGACCGACCTTATAAGAGATCCTTGTCATACATAATCATTATAATCAGGCAGTCATCGTCTAATGCTGAACATAAAGACTTTCCTAAGGTGCTCCACAAAATCATCAGCCCTCCATCATCATTGGATGATACTTCCTCAGCAGATTTATAATGTCTTGTACGCAGCTTCGACAATGAAATACATTAGTTGGATTCTGATATCAGCACACATAAAGGGTACATCGATACGAAGCAAACATTTCAATCGCCGATGATTTGCTGTCAACTTTTGAGGAGTTCTATTGTGTAGCTCCGAAGTGCGTCACCAGATCTTCACCGAATCGAAATGGGACCACCTCGGGAGTATACCCATTCCAATAAAAAAAGAATTATCAAAATCGGAAAGTTATGCATGATCAAACATAAAAAAAAAAAAAATATACGCGTCGAATTGAGAACCTCCTCCGTTTTTTGTTTTTGTTTTCGTCGGTTGAAAATGAGTTAAAACAAACGTCAAAGGGGAGCTGTAGTTGTAGCAAAGCTTTTGACCACCCCGAAAAGGATTATAGTCATTTATGTATGTGTGTATGTATGTAGTTTAAATAGCAATTTGAATACACAACATTGTACGTTTATAAGTATTGTGATGACTACAAGGGTAGTTTTTTCGAGAGACAAAAATTACACTCAATCTTGAGCCACCACACAATTGGAGATTCGTTGTAGGCCGGGGAGGGGAAACCGATACGCAACCACCCAATAACAGACCTACAGCGCGACTCTACAATCTACAATGACCTGTTATCCCTACCAAGATGCTGGTGGGCAAGACTGCATGCGGATTTCCTCGGTACGTACAAGGGTAAGACATTCTTTGTTTTGATCGACTCCAGCACCAAATGGCTTGAGGTATTTGAGATGGCACGAACCAACGCGACAAATGTAATAAAGGTGCTGAGGGCAACTTTCGCTAGGTACGATTTACCGTCTGTAATAGTATCGGATCAGGGTCCACCGTTCACAAGTAGTGAATTTGTAACAATGCGAGTTACGAACAGGCGACGCAAGCAAGGTGAGGCGGCACGCGGCGAGGGGAGCAACCGCCCAGCGACAGTACACCGGCACGGAGGCCGATGACGACAGCGGGCAGAGGCGCGCGGGGCGCGCGCGCTCCGCGCACAGCGAGGCGATACAATGGCCGGCGCCGGCCGGCTATAAAAGGCCCAGCGCGGCAGCTTAGGCCGGCATTCGGTAGTCAGCGCTCTGAGCAGACGCGCCAGCGGTGTGGGGTAACCGTGCGGCAGGTGCTGAAGCTCACCAAGAAGGTTGACTATCGGGTGCCCTCCTCCCCCTCCCCCTCCTCACTTCTCGCCTCTAAGGACGTACCACGGCAATCTGGGGTCACCGGGCAGCCAAGTACATCTTCAGAAGTAAGAACCCCGTCTATGAAGGAATGCCACGGCAACCTGGGGTCCACCGGGCAGCCAAGTGATCCTTCCAGGACGCAGGGCTCTCCTCAGGGGTCTGATCCAGAATCAGGCCCCTCAGTTTGAGTTTACTCCCCGAAAGGCAAAGCCTTCAGCCCGTCAGGCATACCCCCCTCGCGCCGGGTCGCTATGCTCTCTCCCCATCTAGATACGCTAGATTCAATAGGATAGAAAATAGTACATAAGATAAAGTGTTAGCTAGGGAAACACCCTGTAACATAGTTTAGGTGAGTAGCCAATAAAGATTCTATTGATTTGTATTTCCTCTTTTACTTGGCAACCTCATAACTATAGGAACCTTACCTAAACCTAGGTCAGCCCTTCTATAAAGGGATATATATTTTTATAACAAGGCCCTCTGGCCATCCCGCCACAGGGGCACTTCGTTACAATGGCGCCCAACTGAAAAACTCACTATTCCTATAGTTTTCAGGGTTGCAAATATTTAAAAACTTACCCCCCAATCGTATAGTATAGAAAAGACAAGTACAGACTGACAATTCGTCTAGGTCGCGGCTCAGTACAGCGCGGCTACATCAACGAACCACAACGGTAAGCGTAACGCTCAGCCGAGAAGAGGTTTAATTTTAATAAGAGACTAGATGTCCACAAATTGGATATATAAGTTAAGAAAAGAAGAATTAATCACAGAATCAAGTAAAAGGAAACTCGAGACAGAGAACCTAAGAGTCGAACAGCTAAGGAAGAATTTAGTACAATATTTAAAGATGGAGGACCAGTCAGAGAGTACGAGCAGCTTCAACATAGATTCGTGGAATATCAGCTACGATACAAAGGAAGACCCAATAGAATTTATAGAGAGACTCGAAGATATAATCTCAGTCGAAGAAGTTAAGACCGACAAATTATTACAGTCACTACCAAAAGTATTTAAAGGAGACGCACTTCTATGGCACAGGAACAACTGTAGTGGCTGGAAAACGTGGGAAGACTTTCTGGACGATTTTAAGCTGTATTACTTCCCGAAAAACTATAAGGAAAGTTTAGTCGAAGAAATATTCACAAGAAAACAAGGAGAGGGAGAAAAATTCATCTACTATTTGACAGATTTACAGACGCTGATGAGGAGGCAGGGTAAAATGAGCGAGGAGGAGAAACTAAACAGGGTTTATACAAATATGAACCACTACCATAAATCTTACATAAAGAGAAAAGATTTCAGTAGTACAAGAGAATTAATATGTTTAGCGAGGGAGTACGAAGATATAGCGACAGAGAGTTTAAAACAGGGCAATAGAGGTCCTGAAGATAACAGAGACAACCGCAGGAATAACGAGAGAAAAAACGAAACATATACAACAATGAACGAGGACAGTGAGGACAACAGGATATTTACTGAGATAGAAATCAAAGGAAGAAAATATAAAGCACTAATAGACACAGGGTCTACAGCCTCGTACATAAACAGAGAGGTGTGCGAGGAGTGCAACATAGAGATAAAGGAAGGAGACGCAAGGGAAGTTATACTGGCCGATGGCACAACCACCATAACAGAGAGGACCGAGCCCATCCAAATAATAATAGAAAGTCAGAAGGTAACACAACCAATGAGCTTGTTACCAGACGCAACAGTTATCATATTAGGAATGGACTTATTAAAAAACACGGGATGCGAGATAAGCTGGGACGGAAAACGAGACCCTGAAAGAAAAACACCAGCAGCAGCAGCCACGGGGGCTGTATTCACAAATATGGCGCCCCGAGGCAAATATATTTGGCCCCCCCCCCTCCCCAGAACAGCAGCAACTACGGCGGAACCCCCAAGAGAAAGAAATGGCAGAGGTTCGGCGCAGTGCGGATACCCCGTTGCATCCGAGGAGAAATTTGAGTTAAGTGAAAATTAATTACCTACATTCCATAAGCAGTCAATAGTAAATTCACGTTGTAGCAAAGTATTTTTTTTTTCGTTTGTTTGGGTTGAAATTTTTTTTTGCCCATTAAGTTTAAAAACAAGTGTAAAGTCAGAGAAGCAAATTAGCAGAATAGAATAGTGTAAACGTGTAAAAGACCTTAAGTCAGCGCCGTAAGGCCCATATTAGCGTAACGAGAGGTTTGTTTACATTTGTAAAACCGAGTGTCCGTAATAAAAACGAAATTCTCAAATGCAGTTTAGGTAGGTAACGTAATAATCGGACACAACGGAATTATGTAGCAAGAATAGTCACTTGCGTTGTTTCTATATAATAATGTATAAGTAGCAATAATATTGAGCGAATAAGTAATGTTTATACCTAAGAAAATAATTGCGAGGATCACGAAAAGTGAAAGTTTCCTAAGTCAAAAAGATTAAAGACCTTAAATCAGTAGCGTAAGGCAGAGTTTTGTACAGCAAACCAGTTTGTTTAGGTACGATTTACCGTCTGTAATAGTATCGGATCAGGGTCCACCGTTCACAAGTAGTGAATTTGTAACAATGCGAGTTACGAACAGGCGACGCAAGCAAGGTGAGGCGGCACGCGGCGAGGGGAGCAACCGCCCAGCGACAGTACACCGGCACGGAGGCCGATGACGACAGCGGGCAGAGGCGCGCGGGGCGCGCGCGCTCCGCGCACAGCGAGGCGATACAATGGCCGGCGCCGGCCGGCTATAAAAGGCCCAGCGCGGCAGCTTAGGCCGGCATTCGGTAGTCAGCGCTCTGAGCAGACGCGCCAGCGGTGTGGGGTAACCGTGCGGCAGGTGCTGAAGCTCACCAAGAAGGTTGACTATCGGGTGCCCTCCTCCCCCTCCCCCTCCTCACTTCTCGCCTCTAAGGACGTACCACGGCAATCTGGGGTCACCGGGCAGCCAAGTACATCTTCAGAAGTAAGAACCCCGTCTATGAAGGAATGCCACGGCAACCTGGGGTCCACCGGGCAGCCAAGTGATCCTTCCAGGACGCAGGGCTCTCCTCAGGGGTCTGATCCAGAATCAGGCCCCTCAGTTTGAGTTTACTCCCCGAAAGGCAAAGCCTTCAGCCCGTCAGGCATACCCCCCTCGCGCCGGGTCGCTATGCTCTCTCCCCATCTAGATACGCTAGATTCAATAGGATAGAAAATAGTACATAAGATAAAGTGTTAGCTAGGGAAACACCCTGTAACATAGTTTAGGTGAGTAGCCAATAAAGATTCTATTGATTTGTATTTCCTCTTTTACTTGGCAACCTCATAACTATAGGAACCTTACCTAAACCTAGGTCAGCCCTTCTATAAAGGGATATATATTTTTATAACAAGGCCCTCTGGCCATCCCGCCACAGGGGCACTTCGTTACAAATTTAATGATTTCCTAAAGAGTAACGGTATAGATCAAGCATTTTCGCCCGCAATCGAATGGAGCGGCCGAGAATGCCGTTAAACTTTGTAAAAGAGCGATTAAAAAGGCCTATAGGGACAATATAGATGTAGATACGGCCTTACAAACCTTTCTGTTAGCAAATAGGAATTCGATTCAAAGTACAACGGGCGAAACCCCAGCGATGCTGTTACAGCGCCGATCGCTTCGTACACGGATGGACTTGATGCGCCGCGAGCACGGTATAGAGGTAAAAGTGCGTGTTGCGCAGGCCCGGCAGGCTGAGTAGGTACTCGGGGGGAGTGCCGCGCACACTGGCGCCAGGGGAGTCGGTGTGGGCGCGCGAGTACGGAGCTAAGGATAAATGGGTAAAAAGTACAGTCAAGGAACAAGAGGGCTCATGTAGGTACATTCTCGGTGACGAATTCGGTCGATCGGTAACGCGACATATAGATCAAATAAGGCGCAGAGCACGACTGTCTACTGTTACCTGTCCGGAAACTGAGCCCACAGAGGTCGGTGAGGTATCGAATGGGGGTGAGGAAGTCGTGAATGGATCTAATCCCGATGTAGCATGGAGGTGCGTGGAGGAACCCTGTACATCAACGGAATCGGCAAAGCCTAGCACCAGTGGTAAACACGATGAGGTCAGTACGGGTCCTCCAAAGATCGTACAGGATTCCACCACGGCCATAAAGGGATCACCTTTGCCGGAGACCCGTCCCAAACGTATCCGCCGCCCAGTTATTAGATTTCCGGAAATTGATTAAAACAAAGACAAACTATATAGTATAAGATATTATATAAGATCAAGTATATTGTTTTGTGCAATATTGTATGATAATAAATTAAGTACTAAAGTGTAAATAGATTAAGTGTTGTAATAAGGGTGGAGGTGTGAGGTATGTCTAGAATTACTTTGATTCTTTTAGCTGTCAATATTGTGGGTAGGTTAGTCTCGCAATAAACGTATGTTCGGGAAGACGTGTTTCACTCCAGACTGCTCCAGTGCCTATTACTGCTCATATCTTTCATGTAGGAGGTGCATAGAGGGATGAGGGGGTGTTCTTTCAGAAGTCACATAAACAGGTCAGTGCCACAAAAAAACCATAAACAAGTCCTAAGTCCACTCGTACGAGGTCGCGGGCAACAGCTAGTTTACTATATGGTCTGAATTGTATTATCTTAGTTTTGGTATAATTTATCTCAAGGTTATGTTTATGTAGCCAATCAGTTATAGTATTTAAAGTATTATACAGTAAAGAATTTGCATTGTTGGATTGTTTACATTTTATTAGAATAGAAACATCATCAGCAAAAAGAACGGGCGGAGTTCATCAACACATTCTTTTATAGGACATGAAAGAATAGAAAAGTGCATGAAAAGATACTGTATTAATGTGAATGAGGCTAAAGAGGTATTTTAGAGTGGTAGCGTGTAGCGGTGCGTGGTCTATGCATTCTGCCTACCCCCATGGGACAATGGCGTAAACGTATGAATGTATGTAATTATGTCCAGAAAATGGACAATGACTCCAGAAATAAATTGATTTTTGCTTGCAGAGTATAAAAAAAATAAAAAACATCTGCCGTCCCATACATTTGAGTCGAGACGGTAGGTACTGCAGTTTTGTATGAAAGAGGAGATTTTTTTATCGCGATTTCGATGTTGGCTCCATAGTGAAAGTTGTTCAGTTTGATGGTCTGAAACACCCCCTTAAGTATTACTAGGGTGTTTTGTTACACCCTGTATAGGGTCTTTCTTAATATGCTGACAATTTTTTAAAGGGATGCTCAGACCATCAAACTGAACAACTTTCTGTATGGGACAAACATAGAAATCGCGGAGAAAAAATCTGCTGGACTGTCCCATACATTTGGGTCGAGTAGGTTTGCAGTTTTGTATGGAATAGCTGATTTTTTTGGGTGTTTCTGTCGTGGGCGATGCATCACTGTGATACGGGGAAAAGATAGGAATGCATAGGTACCTATGCAAAAAAATCATACAAGCAATATTTTGGGGGTTTTTATAGTAACCTGTTTGTTCCCACTGGGTATATCCAAGTAAAATAAAACAGCATGACGTGTAATGTTGTCATTATCAATTTTTTTTATAACCTTTGCTCCATGAACGAAAGAAAAAGTAGTTAGAGTCTTATAATAATTTTTAGGGTACCGTACCCAAAGGGTGCCAATGGGACCCTATTACTAAGCCTAGGTATATACGCTGCTATGCCATCTGTCTGTCTGAGTTGTGTCTTTCGAATCGTAATAGGTAATAAGTGGTTTGCAATACATCTTATGTGAGATAAATTTTTATTTTAAATACAACAGAAACATAAACATAAAGTCTTATGTTAAATAAAAAAAAATAAAAAATAAAGATTTCAGAAATTATGGTTCCGTATTCAAACAAGGAACCCTTATATCGACGTCCCCCACCAAAAATATCGTACTAGGAAAAACCAAATCGTTCAGGAGAGGTTAAAAACTATATTTCTTTAATAACTTTGTCAATATTACATCTACAAGAATCCTTTACATAACAAATCAAAGTTAATTTTTTTTTGCTATCGTTGTATTTAAACATCATTCGTTTATTGAAGGCGTAATCTGCGGTATGAAGGAAAAAAGATAATACCGGAATTTAAATAAAAAATCTGTTATGATAATGACCTTTACGATATTATTCGTGTAAAATGTCACATAGACATTGATTATTCGTGTAAAATGTCACATAGACATTGATACATTACGATGTTTTTCTACGGTATATTTCCATCAACTGCTTTAACGCACTAGTTTCTTACGGTTTTATTCGTGTCGAATCGGCACTGTTTGTGATCTGTAATGGAGTGTAACGGGATTGTACATGCAGTATTTTTTTTAAATATTGACACGTAAGTAAATAATGCTGAAAAATAAATGTAATATTTTTACATTGTTATAATTACGCTAGATGTTAGTATAAAGAAAAATAGTTACTTATATAACGTGTTAATGAATTAACGCAAAACTAGAAAGTAGTTTGTTTAGAATCGAGAGCAGAATCGAATTATCATGGTTTCAACATAGGTAATATTTTTCAAAATTTCAAATAATGTTTTCGTAAGATTTAAAATTTACTAAACCCGATGTCAACCCACCCCACGGGCACACTCACCCTACTTACTACCAAAACAAGATTATTAAAATGTATCCATGAGTACGTTAGTGCTTTCATTCATTGTTGAAATGATAACAAAACATTTTTGCCTCTGAACTTAAAATGCGAATAACTTTAAATTGTAACTATCAAAATAATTAAATTATTGTTTCAATCTAATTCTTTTGTTATAAATCAGTTGGGGTGAATGAGGTTTTGCGCTAATTTATTAACACGTTGTATAGCTTTATTCAAAGAAAGTGAGTAATCATTACAGTAATAACTTCCAATGTGCCTGCGGTGCCAGAGCCAGTGGGTATTATACGTACTGATGGAAAGCGTCCTGATGGCATGACTGTAGGGCCTTGGAAGTTGGGAAGGTCTTTGGTATGGGACGCAACTTGTGTGGACACGTTAGCGGCGTCGCATATTAGTCGGACATCGTCGCGCGTGGGTGCTGCTGCGGCATCGGCTGAGTCAGCAAAGCGCCTGAAGTACGTTGATATAGGAGAGGGGTACATGTTTGTACCTTTGGGAGTTGAGACCCTAGGACCATGGGGACCCGATGCAAAACAGCTTGTGAGAGACATATCTGCGCGCCTTATAGAGTCCACTGGTGATAAGAGGGCTGGCAGTTACCTTCGTCAGCGTATAAGCTTGGCGATTCAAAGGGGGAATGCTGCCAGCGTTCTAGGGACCGTCCCGCAGGGAGAGGCTTTGGAGGAGGTTTATAGATTGTAGGTATAGAAATTGACGTAGCTTGTTGCAGATATATGGGATGTATTTATTGACGAAGCCTGTTGTGGATGTGAGTGGTGTACCTATTTACCTTTGACGAAGCCTGTTGTGGATGTGAATGTTGTACCTATTGCTTTTGACGAAGCCTGTCGTGGATACGCACTTTGTACTTTTCGTTTTAAATTAATTACAGTAAGGAATTTTAGTTAAATTGTTAACATGATTTAAAAAAGTATATAAATCAACTCAGTATAGTAGTATCAATCACTTTCATCAGTTTCATCATCATTTATAGTGCTCTCAAATCGTAAGGCATTGTAAAATCCGTGATAATGTCGAGGAAGTCGCCCCTGAATGACACAAACTTTGCAAGTCATTGTAAAGTTCCTTGGAAATAGGTAATAACCGGTTACATGCTTGTTTAAATTAGGCAGTGTTTCTGACTGTAACAGGCTTGAAGATCTGGAGCCTCGTCCTCGACCGCTTTCATCTAGTTATTTGTTCCTGTCTTTGTACTTGTATTTGTACTGCCTCCGTGGTCTAATGGTTAAGAGCATTGGCTCTCGATACGGAGGTCGTGGGTTCGATTCCCACGGGGGACACCTAATGATATGTCACTTTGTGCGTTTTTCCCCAGTTGGTTAGGACATTTCAGGCTGAATCACCTGATTGTCCGAAAAGAAAAATGATTCCGTGCTTCGGATGGCACGTTAAGCCGTTGGTCCCGGTCTCTGGTGGTAGTAGTCGTTACATAAAAACCACGTCAGAGGCCGTAAGGCGGTCTGAAAAAACTCTGACACCAGGGCTCTGCCCACACGATAAGAAGAAGAAGTTATTTGTTGTTTCTTCTTTTTCTAATTTTTAATTTTAAAAAGATATTTAATTTCTAAATGTTTCTACTCTCTACATGAGTATCTTAACCCATGAGAATAAAAATGTAGACTTTAACACTAAGAATATTATTTAATTACGTATGTTGTAAAAGTTACAGTTATTTTTTTAATTTGAATAGGTACTGTCCTCTTTTTTTAACTCCTTTTGCAATACCTTAAAAGGTGGCTAAGTTGTAAGTGCACTGTAACATTATTTTTAAGAACATATTGTTCACTTGGTATGCAAAATAAACTTTTGATTTGATTTGATTTGACTTCCATTGAAGGTCCTTTTCGGAAAACATCACTAATTTGATCATGGAATGGTGTAGAGAAAATGTTCAAGTCGTAATTATCAATTTTGATTTTGCAAAATGGAATTCGATAGTAGTAATGGAGACTCCACCATTCAAATTTTAATGAATTTGGAATATTTTCATAGTTATTTCTGCTTTTTAGATAAAGGTATTTTACATCTTTCAAATAATTTGGTTTACAGCCAACCATACTCTACCTCTGGGCAGGCAGACACCAGGAGACCAACAAAACTGGCAAAAGCTCTTATTTTTTTATTTTTGTTTATTTTTCTTTTTGTTCTTAAGCCTGAGGCTTACTTGGGATCATTACAATGTATGTGTGCCTGTGAGCGTTATTTATTTTGCATCTTTTCATAGTTGAAAATTTGGTAATTTCCGATTTGATTCGATATCTTTCGGTGACGGATCCTAAAAACCTGCAAATTTGGGAAGGAGTAGCTACTTTTTTTCATTATTTATGATAAACCCAAGGCTCATTAGAAGATTTTTGGTGTCTTGCAAGTTTTCAGAACATGTTTGATGATTGTAGCCAATAAGACATTATGTCATCTAAGTATAACCAAAGAAGATGGAAAAGCATAGAACGCTATTTCCTTGTATAACTCACAATAATTTTTAAAATGTCACTAGATGGCATTACTTGGTCCGCTAGAAGTAAAATTTGTCTGAAATCGACGAAATATCGCATTTTACTGTTATGGTTCATCATATTTATTTATTTTGAGCAACAAAATATATTATTTTCATAACATCACATTGAAAATAACAATTTCATAAGCAGGTTTTTTTACATTTTTTTCATTGATCTACAATACGATATAATACTAAGCGGGAGTAGCATGCAGTTATAGAGAATTCCGGTAGATGGCGCACATTTCAAAATTCATACTAAACAAGATTGCTAGGAGAGCGATTTTTGAATCTCATTTGCTGAGTTCAGCAGTTGAAAATGTCAAAATTACTATGGAGACGTGCATCTTTCTACTGCTGATTTGACATTAAAAAATCATACTCCAGGAGTGCGATTTTTGAAAGTCAAATCAGCAGTAGAAAGATACTTATCTCCATAGTAATTTTGACATTTTCAACTGCTGAACTCACCGAATGAGATTCAAAAATCATACTCCAGGCTATTGAAAAAAAAACTAAATTTGAAATTGTTAAGCTTGCGTATATACTCACACATTTAAAAAAGAAAATATCAATGAATAAAATATTTTAACGCGTGGTGGACTAACGCCCCACCCGCCCTGTTCCCTACACGTTCAGTTTTGATAGCAAAACATATTTAACCAGGATCTGGTGCTGAAGACAGGAATGTCTCCGTACGATGGTACTCCTCAACGGTAAAGAGCGTGGGCTTGATTTTTTTTATTCTTGTTCAGTTTTGAAAGAAAAATACATTATTTAATCGGGAACTGGTGCTGAAGCCAAGAATGTCTCCGTACGAGGGTACTCCTCAACGGTAAATAGCATTGGCTTGTATTTTGTTTGTTCGCGTTCAGTTTTAATAGCAAAACACATATTTAACCAGGATCTGATGCCGAAGCCAGAGATGTCTTCGTACGAGGGTACTCCTCAACGGTAAATAGCATTGGCTTGAATTTTGTTTGTTCGCGTTCAGTTTTAATAGCAAAACACATATTTAACCAGGATCTGATGCCGAAGCCAGAGATGTCTTCGTACGAGGGTACTCCTCAACGGTAAATAGCATTGGCTTGAATTTTGTTTGTTCGCGTTCAGTTTTAATAGCAAAACACATATTTAACCAGGATCTGATGCTGAAGCCAGAGATGTCTTCGTACGAGGGTACTCCTCAACGGTAAATAGCATTGGCTTGAATTTTGTTTGTTCGCGTTCAGTTTTAATAGCAAAACACATATTTAACCAGGATCTGATGCCGAAGCCAGAGATGTCTTCGTACGAGGGTACTCCTCAACGGTAAATAGCATTGGCTTGAATTTTGTTTGTTCGCGTTCAGTTTTAATAGCAAAACACATATTTAACCAGGATCTGATGCCGAAGCCAGAGATGTCTTCGTACGAGGGTACTCCTCAACGGTAAATAGCATTATCTTGAATTTTGTTTGTTCGCGTTCAGTTTTAATAGCAAAACACATATTTAACCAGGATCTGATGCCGAAGCCAGAGATGTCTTCGTACGAGGGTACTCCTCAACGGTAAATAGCATTGGCTTGAATTTTGTTTGTTCGCGTTCAGTTTTAATAGCAAAACACATATTTAACCAGGATCTGATGCTGAAGCCACAGATGTCTTCGTACGAGGGTACTCCTCAACGGTAAACAGCGTTGACTTGAATTTTGTTTGTTCGCGTTAAGTTTTGATAGCAAAACACATATTTAACCAGGATCTCATGCTGAAGCCAGAGATGTCTTCGTACGAGGGTACTCCTCAACGGTAAACAGCGTTGGCTTGAATTTTGTTTGTTCGCGTTCAGTTTTGATAGCAAAACACATATTTAACCAGGATCTGATGCCGAAGCCAGAGATGTCTTCGTACGAGGGTACTCCTCAACGGTAAACAGCGTTGGCTTGAATTTTCTTTGTTCGCGTTCAGTTTTGATAGCAAAATACATATTTAACCAGGATCTGATGCCGAAGCCAGAGATGTCTTCGTACGAGGGTACTCCTCAACGGTAAACAGCGTTGGCTTGAATTTTGTTTGTTCGCGTTAAGTTTTGATAGCAAAACACATATTTAACCAGGATCTGATGCTGAAGCCAGACATGTCTCCGTACGAGGGTACTCCTCAACGGTAAACAGCGTTGGCTTGAATTTTGTTTGTTCGCGTTCAGTTTTGATAGCAAAACACATATTTAACCAAGAGCTGATGCCGAAGCCAGAGATGGCTTCGTACGAGGGTACTCCTCAACGGTAAACAGCGTTGGCTTGAATTTTGTTTATTCGCGTTCAGTTTTGATAGCAAAATACAAATTTAACCAAGATCTGATGCCGAAGCCAGGAATGTTTTCGTACAAGGGTACTCCTCAACGGTAAACAGCATTGACTTGCATATACCGTTTACAGTTGAGGAGTGCCTCCGTACGGACCATTCCTGGTTTCAGCACCAGATCCTGGTTAAATGTGTGTTTTGCTGTCAAAACTAAACAGGAAGAGATAAAAATCAAGCCAATGCTGTTTACCCTCGTACTAATGAGTACCCCCGTACGAAGACATCCCTGGCTTAAGCACCAGATCCTGGCTCAATATGTGTTTTGCTATCAAAACTGAACGTGAACAAAAAATTTAAAGGCAATCCTGTTCACCGTTGAGGAGTACTCTCGTACGAAGAGATCCCTGGCTTCAGCACCAGATCCTGGTTGAATATGTGTTTTGCTATCAAAACTGAACGCGAAAAAAAAAAAATCAAGTCAATGCTGTTTACCGTTGAGGAGTACCCTCGTACGGAGACATTCCTGACTTCAGTACCAGATCCTGGTTAAATATATGTGTTTTGCTTTCAAAACTAAACAGGAAGAGATAAAAATCAAGCCAATGCTGTTTACCGTTGAGGAGTACCCTCGTACGAAAACATCCCTGGCTTCAGCACAAGATCCTGGTTGAATATGTGTTTTGCTATCAAAACTGAAAGCGAACAAAAAAAAAATCAAGCCAATGCTGTTTACCGTTGAGGAGTACCCTCGTACGGAGACATTCCTGACTTCAGTACCAGATCCTGGTTAAATATATGTGTTTTGCTTTCAAAACTAAACAGGAAGAGATAAAAATCAAGCCAATGCTGTTTACCGTTGAGGAGTACCCTCGTACGAAAACATCCCTGGCTTCAGCACAAGATCCTGGTTGAATATGTGTTTTGCTATCAAAACTGAAAGCGAACAAAAAAAAAATCAAGCCAATGCTGTTTACCGTTGAGGAGTACCCTCGTACGGAGACATTCCTGACTTCAGTACCAGATCCTGGTTAAATATATGTGTTTTGCTTTCAAAACTAAACAGGAAGAAATAAAAATCAAGCCAATGCTGTTTACCGTTGAGGAGTACCCTCGTACGAAGACATCCGTGGCTTCAGCACCAGATCCTGGTTCAATATGTGTTTTGCTATCAAAACTGAACGTGAACAAAAAAAGTGCAAGCCAATGCTGTTTACCGTTGAGGAGTACCCTCGTACGGAGACATTACTGGCTTCAGCATCAGATCCTGGTTCAATATGTGTTTTGTTATCAAAACTGAACGTGAACAAAAAAATTTCAAGACAATCCTGTTCACCGTTGAGGAGTACCCTCGTACGGAGACATTCCTGGCTTCAGCACCAGATCCTGGTTCAATATGTGTTTTGCTTTCAAAACTAAACAGGAAGAGATAAAAATCAAGCCAATGCTGTTTACCGTTGAGGAGTACCCTCGTACGAAGACATCCCTGGCTTCAGTACCAGATCCTGGTTGAATATGTGTTTTGCTATCAAAACTGAACACGAACAAAAAAAAATCAAGCCAATGCTGTTTACCGTTGAGGAGTACCCTCGTACGGAGACATTCCTGACTTCAGTACCAGATCCTGGTTAAATATATGTGTTTTGCTTTCAAAACTAAACAGGAAGAAATAAAAATCAAGCCAATGCTGTTTACCGTTGAGGAGTACCCTCGTACGAAGACATCCGTGGCTTCAGCACCAGATCCTGGTTCAATATGTGTTTTGCTATCAAAACTGAACGTGAACAAAAAAAGTGCAAGCCAATGCTGTTTACCGTTGAGGAGTACCCTCGTACGGAGACATTACTGGCTTCAGCATCAGATCCTGGTTCAATATGTGTTTTGTTATCAAAACTGAACGTGAACAAAAAAATTTCAAGACAATCCTGTTCACCGTTGAGGAGTACCCTCGTACGGAGACATTCCTGGCTTCAGCACCAGATCCTGGTTAAATATGTGTTTTGCTTTCAAAACTAAACAGGAAGAGATAAAAATCAAGCCAATGCTGTTTACCGTTGAGGAGTACCCTCGTACGAAGACATCCCTGGCTTCAGTACCAGATCCTGGTTGAATATGTGTTTTGCTATCAAAACTGAACACGAACAAAAAAAAATCAAGCCAATGCTGTTTACCGTTGAGGAGTACCCTCGTACGAAGACATCCCTGGCTTCAGCATCAGATCCTGGTTCAATATGTGTTTTGCTATCAAAACTGAACGTGAACAAAAAAAGTGCAAGCCAATGCTGTTTACCGTTGAGGAGTACCCTCGTACGGAGACATTACTGGCTTCAGCACCAGATCCTGGTTCAATATGTGTTTTGTTATCAAAACTGAACGTGAACAAAAAAATTTCAAGACAATCCTGTTCACCGTTGAGGAGTACCCTCGTACGGAGACATTCCTGGCTTCAGCACCAGATCCTGGTTGAATATGTGTTTTGCTATCAAAACTGAACGCGAACAAAAAAAAAACCAAGCCAACGCTGTTTACCGTTGTGGAGTGCCCTCGTACGGAGACATTCCTGGCTTCAGTACCAGATCCTGGTTAAATATGTGTTTTGCTTTCAAAACTAAACAGAAAGAGATAAAAATCAAGCCAATGCTGTTTACCGTTGAGGAGTACCCTCGTACGGAGACATCCCTGGCTTCAGCACCAGATCCTGGTTCAATATGTGTTTTGCTATCAAAACTGAACGTGAACAAAAAAAGTGCAAGCCAATGCTGTTTACCGTTGAGGAGTACCCTCGTACGGAGACATTACTGGCTTCAGCACCAGATCCTGGTTGTATATGTGTTTTGCTATCAAAACTGAACGCGAACAAAAAAAATCAAGCCAATGCTGTTTACCGTTGAGGAGTACCCTCGTACGAAGACATCCCTGGCTTCAGCACCAGATCCTGGTTGAATATGTGTTTTGCTATCAAAACTGAACGCGAACAAAAAAAAATCAAGCCAACGCTGTTTACCGTTGTGGAGTGCCCTCGTACGAAGACATCCCTGGCTTCAGTACCAGATCCTGGTTGTATATGTGTTTTGCTATCAAAACTGAACGCGAACAAAAAAAATCAAGCCAATGCTGTTTACCGTTGAGGAGTACCCTCGTACGAAGACATCCCTGGCTTCAGCACCAGATCCTGGTTGAATATGTGTTTTGCTATCAAAACTGAACGCGAACAAAAAAAAATCAAGCCAACGCTGTTTACCGTTGTGGAGTGCCCTCGTACGGAGACATTCCTGGCTTCAGTACCAGATCCTGGTTAAATATGTGTTTTGCTTTCAAAACTAAACAGAAAGAGATAAAAATCAAGCCAATGCTGTTTACCGTTGAGGAGTACCCTCGTACGGAGACATCCCTGGCTTCAGCACCAGATCCTGGTTCAATATGTGTTTTGCTATCAAAACTGAACGTGAACAAAAAAAGTGCAAGCCAATGCTGTTTACCGTTGAGGAGTACCCTCGTACGGAGACATTACTGGCTTCAGCACCAGATCCTGGTTCAATATGTGTTTTGCTATCAAAACTGAACGTGAAAAAAAAAGTGCAAGCCAATGCTGTTTACCGTTGAGGAGTACCCTCGTACGGAGACATTACTGGCTTCAGCATCAGATCCTGGTTCAATATGTGTTTTGCTATCAAAATTGAACGTGTACAAGAAAATTGCGAGTCAATGCTGTTTACCGTTGAGGAGTACCCTCGTACGGAGTCATTCCTTGCTTCTGCACCAGATCCTGATTAAATATTTGTTTTGCTATCAAAACTGAACGTGAACAGAAAAATATCAAGCCAATGCTGTTTACCGTTGAGGAGTACCCTCAACGGTAAACAGCAGCAGAGTACATTTTTGTATGTAGATAAAACATGGTAAGTCGTGGTGATTCATAAAAACAAACCCCTGCTGTATTAAGAATTATCAAGCAGACACTTTAACCACTAAGCCAAGGTGTACTCATAAGGTACCTTTTACCTACCTACTTTATAAAATTGCGAATGTAATCTTTCTTTCAACTCGAGAAGCTAAAAGACACACACACTCCTATGTCATCTTAGGTCTACGCACACCTGCATCGAAGTTGAGTTTCATAAAATTTTTCGATAGATGGTACTAGGTATTCCACTTATAGGCGCGACTTCAGCTAGTATAGTAACGCCATCTAATATAATAAGTCGAACTACGAGGTACCGGCGACAATAATAAGTTTTACGAGAGCTTTGTTCTTTGTTTGACGTGAGCAATCTTGCCTACTTTAATTCATCTATGGTATAACGTAGAAAGGTATCCACTTGTTCTCTGTAATGAGCGTTTTTCTTTTGGTTTTCTAGTGGATCGATAGATGGCGTTACGGTCTGTGCGAATAAAGGTCAAAATTTCAAAATGTGTTTCTTTAAAATAATAAAGAGGGAGAAGATGATCAAAAAGATACCAATTCATCTTTTGATTTAATATTTCATTATTTACGAATCATTTTAATCGAAAATATGAAACTGTTTACGTCTGACATTGTTGTATGGTCTCGATCCCTTGACCTTTTAAAAAAAGTCAGGCACAGTCTTGACATGATTTTGACAGGATCTCGCCTACGTCTCTATGGAGCGATAATCATGTCATCTGTCGAGTTTTTTAGGAACTAAAATTAAAAAAGAAAAGAAAAACGCTCATTTCACTACCGGTTTCATCACTTTTGTGAATAAAAGAGGAGCAGTATTCAAGCGGAAGGGTAAAAATTTCAATTCATAAATAGAATCTTCAAACTGAAATGATACAAAAGTAAAGATTTTCCTCAGAAGGTACCCAATTACTGGGCATAATTATGAATTAGAATCAATAATTATTTTAGTAAGAGTCTCGAAATTATGTAAATCATGTTGTAAGAGGGCCTGGTGATCTGAAAATAAACCATTATTAATTATTATTATTGTATTGAGAGCGTCGGTGGCGCGTTGCGGAGAGGTATGGACTGCCAATTATGGGGGTCCGGGTTCGAATCCGCACGGACAACATGCCATGTACCAATGAGTTTTTCTAACTTATGTACGTAAAACCGACTGCTCTCAAACGGTGAAGGAAAACATCGTGAGGAAACCTGCATACACTGAAGAAGAAATTCTGATGTGTATGTGAAGTCTACTCTGTGAAGACTAATGCCCATACACCCTCCATGAGGGTAGGCCTGTGCCCTGCAGTGGGACGTTTATAGGCTGATGATGATGATGATGATTGTATCTCATAAGGTATTTCACGGGTCGTAGCTCAAACCTTTGGTACGCTTGCGTGGGGACACAGGTCCAACAGGTAGACATCTGAGACACTTTTATCCAAATGATGCACCAATATACAGGGTGAAATTGATATCATTGGCATCCTTTTAAACTAAGAGTCTACCCATCAAACTGAACAACTTTTACTATGGGAGCAAACCAATCGGAGCAACTAAAAAATCAGCTGTCCCATACTAAACTGCAATGCCTACTCGACTCATATGTATGCAATAGCAGATTTTTTTTTGCTTCGATCGGTTTGCTCCCATAGTAAAAGTTGTTCAATTTGATGGGTAGACTCTTAGTTTAAAAGGATGCCAATGATATCAGTTTCACCCTATAGAATAATATAAAAGTGCATCCAACGACATTAACGGTCAGTGTAGGACTATTGCAAGGAATAGAAAGAAAGATAACTAATCTATTGGGTTGGGGTGCTAGAGACTAGGTAATTAGATTATTGAAGGGACTATGGCGCCTGTCTAACTAAAGTAAAATAAGGAAAAAAAAATCAGTTAGTTTTTTCGTATTTTAGGGCTCCGAAGTCAAAAAGGAACCCTTATAGTTTCGCCATGTCCGTCCGTCTGTCTGTCCGACCGTCTGTCCGCGGCTTAGCTCAGAGACGCTTCATACTAGAAAGCTGTAATTTGGCATATGTATACATATTTATCACGCCGACAAAGTGGTAAAATAAAATCTTGAAAAATATTTTTTTTTGTGTTACCTCCCCTACACATGAAGTGAGGATTATTTTTTTTTTCTCTTCTATCCCATGTTGTGGGGTATTGTTGAATAGGTCTTTCAAAAATATTGTGGGTACTATCACCGCTAAGTAGGCTTTACAAGTTTACGAGTAATAGTCGACCAAATAATAAAATGTACTTTTTAGACTTTATTTGCCGTTAGACCGTAGTATAAAACAAAAAGCCTCCTAAGTCCATATAATATTGTAACGGGCAACTACGGAACCCTACCCTGCGCGTGGTCCGACACGCACTTGGAGAGTTATTATTTAATCAGTAAGTTCGGGTAAAAAAAGAGCTGTGGGAAACCCAAGATTTATTATTACGTGTTATAATATTTTTCTCCGTGTGATACCTTATCTTTTTGTATAAAAGACGCGGGTGCTTGCGATAAGTTAGACAGTAAACAAAGTGGCGTTTAAGATACTAATAGTGTCATGTTTAATTAAAAATAATGTTTTTTAAACATTTAGTGTTTGTTATATCAGTTTTAAGTTTCGTTAATTCTACACCAAGTAAGTATTATGTTTATTTTATAGTAAAAAAAAATATTCATATTCATATCCATTTATTGGTTGCTTTATTGAAATTCAGACTGTTTTTTATTGTTCACTGAAATGCAAAAGAAAGCTTTTTCTTTTTTTTTCTTTCTTCCTTTTGAAGGAACATAAAGAATTCAGACTATGTAAAAAATAATTATCTAACTAAAATAAGAAAAATAAGCTCTGCATACTTAGTTTTTAATAATTACTACTAACATTTTTAGTAAGATGTATTCAGACAATGAAACTAAACGACTTTCCCTCTGGAACATGGGTCGAAACAAGATAATTTATTTAGGATTTCCCATTCAAAAATGCGGATCAGCCGATAGTTTTTCTGTGAAGTCCAATTTTTTTTTCTTTTTTTTTTTACTGATGTTCCTTATGGGGAGATGTTTATTTGCAATATAACACACCCTTAACATATATCGTTGGTGGGTAATTAAAAACTAGTAGTAATGAAATAATAAATTAAAATCAATATAATTTTGGTTGAGCAAATAGCAGATGATTTTTTTAGCGATCCGTTATCAGGGGTGGTTCAGTCCATCAAACTGAACTACTTTTAGTATGAGAGCAAACCTGAATTAACAGAAAACATTGTTGACTTCCCATACTAAAAGTAAAAGCAATCAGCCGAACCTTTTTATGAAAAGTCGAAACTTTTTTTGAGAATTTCTTTTATGTTCCTTTGGGAATGTTTCCTTAGTTCAGTGTTATGAGCATAATAAACTGTTCAAGTATTGCAACTGTCTACCCACACACCCTATAATATAATGTACCTATAGGCAAAGACATTGATCTAAGCCTATAGGTAATAGTCCGAGATCCGACCGTAAAATTATGCACCTATTCCTTAGGCGAACGAAATGTAATTCTAGTGTATGTTTATACAGGGGTTAATTCAACGCCGCCAAGTTGCCTAAAAAAATCTTGCCGCAAGTGCCTTTTCCATTATAATTTTTGGTATAACTTTTTCCACGTGTGTGTTAGGGTAGTGAATGAGGTGCCATCGGAAGGAGACTGGTCTAAAGTACTTTAAAAACTAGGGTTGCCACCTCTCAATCTGCCGCAAGACTAGGGTTGCCAGATTCAAAAATGACATATTTGGACCTGGCAACCCTATAGTTGCGGCAGATTGAGAGGTGGCAACCCTAGTTTTTAAAGTACTTTAGACCAGTCTCCTTCCGATGGCACCTCATTCACTACCCTAACACACACGTGGAAAAAGTTATACCAAAAATTATAATGGAAAAGGCACTTGCGGCAAGATTTTTTTAGGCAACTTGGCGGCGTTGAATTAACCCCTGTATAAACATACACTAGAATTACATTTCGTTCGCCTAAGGAATAGGTGCATAATTTTACGGTCGGATCTCCGTCTATAATACGGTAGGGTACGGTAGGTATAACGTGGATGTTCTGAAGTTTCAGAATATCTCTGACTACCCCCTCGGGGAATATAGTCGTGAGCATATGCTATGCCTATAGGTAATCAATAATCATCAATATTAGGCTATACCTACATATAGGTACATCATGTTCATTTAACAATTTGTGGTCAGCTTAATAAGCAGACGTAATCGGCGATCCGATAGTTTGTTAGATAGTAAACCTGCCTGCTGATCGGGAGTCTTGGGTCCGAATCGGCAAATATTTTTCCCCATGAGTAATATGAACATTTTTACCGTCGATCGTTGTGGAATATTTTTTATAGTCATCATAATAAAAGTTCAGGCTAGATAGATTCTAGTACTTTGAAAAGGACTAAATAATCTGTAACAATGTCACAAGATATTTATTCATTTTATTTTATTGATTTGATTATTTTAGTCAGATTACAATGCCGACTCTATACATTTTACACATATTTTTTCCCTCTCAGGTTGTGGAGAAAATGAGGTGTACACAAATTGCATGTCACCATGTAAACTTCAACAGTGCAAGCATTTGAAACAGATGCCAGATTGTGACCCCAATATTAAATGTCAACCAGGGTGCGAATGTATACAAAATTTTTTGAGAAACAGTGACAATGTTTGTATGTCTAGTGAGATATGTGAAGAATATGACACAGAATTTGACCCAGAAAAGGATATTGACGTAATTCTAAATGACAGTGATGACGATGAAGTCACAAACGAAGATCAGGTCTTCGATAACACAGTTTCATCACAGTATGGGCTCACAAAAGAAACAGAACCAGGCTCTAAAATGATATCTAATACAGGAGAAGTAGAAAATACAGAACACGATACTGAAGATGATGAACAGGACATAAATGGAATAGAAGACTATCTGTCTTTTGAAGAGGAAATGAAAAATGGAGATTGGGTTATGGAACAAACTGAACATAAGGATACAAATCAAGAGCCAAATTACCAACAGAAACTTGATAATAAAGAAAGTGAAATGGATACAGGTAATTTAACTGTTTAAATTAATGTTTTAATTATTATAATCTTTATACTTACTTGACGGCTGGATAGCTTAGTCGAACTTTCCTGTTGTACCCAGGGTTAAGGGTTCAAATCCCGCATGGGGAAAATATATTTGTATGGTGAATACGAATATTTATACCAAACTCACGGATATTTGTAGAAATTGATATCATTAGCATCCTTTTAAACTAACACATAGGTACCCATTGATCGGTTTGTTGGGTAGACTCCTAGTTTAAAAGGATAATAATGATATCAATTTTACCCTGTATAGGTTTGTATTGTATATTGTTGCCCAGTCATCTTAATACAGGTCTGGACTAGATAAGCAACTTTAAATGGGACTATGAATTATCTAACTTTAAATAATGTATGTACACATTAAATCTGTCTATTATTACTGATGAAACAACAAATTTTTCAGAGAGATCAACAGAAAAACAAACTGTTCAGGCCCCGGAAAATGAAGATCAACCAACAACAGGTATTACTAAATCTGTTATTATTAAATATTATTCATACCTTTTTCTGTTAGACATTGATGAGAAATTGTTGCTATGAATGAATAGAACGATAGGAATTTTATTAAAGTCGACAGTATTATTAAATAAAAGAGATGCAGTGTGATTAAAATTTAATTTTTTCGCACCATTCCTATAATAAAAATTAATATTATTAGCTTCAAAGTATAATTAAAATATATATATAAATATTTTAATGATTTTTTTATGCTCGGCAACTAAAATAACATCAATTATAAGTCAGGGCAAAATATCAGCAACTGAACTAAATAAGGTATCACTTAGTTTTATGAAGTGATCACAACGGAAAAATCCTGTGTTAACCTAGACTTACTGTCTGTTACAGGAAAGAAGATAAATCCAGAAGAAAATGAAAGTAATAGAACAGAACCAAATCAAATTAACATTGAAGATAATACTGGCAATACGAAATTAGATCAAAATGTTGACGATACACTTGAAACTTCAACTAGAACAGAGAAAAATGAATTACCAATCAAAAGACCCGTTACAGCTGTATATCCTGAAGATAAGAAAGATACAAACCAATGGCCTGAACCTCCTAGGCCGGGGCATGATGACCAACCAAATAAGACAAGACCAGAGCAAAATACTGATGAGTCACGAGAATCTACAAATATGCCAGAAAATAATGAATGGCCAAACAGAAGACCCGGTACAGAAGTAAATCCTAAAGACAGGGAAGATACAAACCAATGGCCTGAACCTCCAAGGCCGTGGCACGGTGAGCAACCATATACGACTTCAAAACCAGAACAAAATACCAAGCCATGGTATCCCTATATCCCTAAACGAAAATGGAACGGTAGCAAGTACCATAAAAGACCTACACCTCGGAATAATCCGATAACTATAATATATCCTTATCCATATCCCATTTTTATAGATAAACCTAATGAGAGACATTCTTATCCGGATACAAGACCTAAATATGAACGTGGACATGAACGTAGCCATGAATATGATCATGATCGTGACCGTGGACATGAACGTAGCCATGAATATGATCATGACCGTGACCGTGGACATAAACGTAACCGTGAATATGATCATGATCGTGACAGTGGACATGAACGTAACCGTGAATATGATCATGATCGTGACCGTGGACATGAACGTAACCGTGAACATGGACATGATCGTGATCGTGGACAAGGAAATGATCGTGACCGTGGACATGAAAGAAACGGTGAACATGGACATGATCGTGAGCGTGGACATGAACGTAACGATAAACATGGATATGATCGTGAGCGTGGACATGAACATGGACGTAACCGTGAACCTGAACGTAGACGTGAAAATGAATACGATCGTAACCGTGAATCTGAACGCAGACGTGAAAATGAATATGATCGTAACAGTGAACCTGAACGTAGGCGTGAACATGAGAATGGGCATGATCGTTCAAGTCATAGAAGACCGCGCACATGGTGCAGAAATCACCCAGGAGATAAGCGACGACCTTGTCCAAGGTATAAATCAAAACATGATTCACACCGAGACTACAAAAATAAGGAA
Source organism: Agonopterix subpropinquella (assembly GCA_922987775.1). Lineage (NCBI taxonomy): Eukaryota > Metazoa > Arthropoda > Insecta > Lepidoptera > Depressariidae > Agonopterix > Agonopterix subpropinquella. The sequence continues at coordinate 3,654,991 of OV277714.1, forward strand.
CACAATAGTAACCACGACAGATCTTATAAGAGACCAACACGTGTGTGCAAGTATCAGCGCCACGGAAAACCTATATGTTATGTGCGAAAGGATTCTCGACGCAATTAGAATATAAGATGCACAAAATTGCAGCAATGGTATTTTAACTCGGTGAGAGTATTAATCTTGATTGTCAAGCATAAAATGTCTGGCCTTTTTTCAATAACTAAATATTCTAGGCCCCATACAGACCGATACATAAAATGCTAGACAGTCCTAGGACAGTCCTGATTGATGCTCTTGTAGCTCACCTTGTTAAAAATAATATGACGAATAAACTGTTTTCTTCCAATCGTAAATAAAGATATTTGAATTGAATTTTCTGAATTTCATTTTGAATATTATTTTTAAATTTTTTTATTTTTTTTTTTATGTGTGATAGGTAAGCATTTGACCCCAATCTCACCTGATGTTGAGTGATGATGAGGCCGAAGATGTAGCATGCTTACCTAGAAAGATGCCTATTCACTCTCGCCTTGAAGAGGCCCAGGTTGTATTGCTCAGGGAACAGGTCCGCAGGCAGGGCATTCCACTCCTTAGCCGTGCGCATTATAAAAGAAGAAGCAAACTTCTTCGTGCGAATTGCTGGTAGGTCAACGACATAGGGGTGGAAACCCAGCCTGCGTCTCGTCCCCCGCAGATGAAAGGGAGACGGTGGTATCAGATCGTGTAATTCAGTCGCAAATAAAAAAATAAATTTTGTTCACCCAGTGAAAATGATGACTGTGTTATCACCTTTTTTACTTTTATTTGTTCTTTTGTGTGTAAAATGAGCAATTTATTTAAGACTAGCTGTGCCCGCGACTTCGTACGCGCAGACCACTGAAATAATATAAAGAAAAAAGAAATAAACAGAAAGAAAATGAAAAAAGAATGATATAAAGAAAAAGGAATTCACTGGATAAATTATTGCCATCAAATTAAGATAGAAAGTAGAATCTCTTTATAAATTTTTCAAAACATCATCTAAATTGCTTGATAAGTCGGTACCTACTTTTTTTCGGGCATAGGCCCACCACAATTTCCCACCGCTGCCGCTGTAACTCCTGTAAACCAGGATCAACAGCGGCCGCCATTCACAACACTGGGCAATGAAATCCAGCGAGCCCGGGGGATGACTCTAAGCTGTCTTGGAACCCGCAATTACATAATCAAAGAAGATAGGAGTCAAGAGTAGGAAAAAGAAATATCCGACTTCCCTCTATTGCAAACGGGAGACAGCAATAAGAAAAAAGCCGGTTAAATACAAATTTAAAATCATCAGAACCATATGAATTGATAATAATAGTTACACTAACGATATGTCAGAACATCGTCATGTCTCACCTAAGTGTCTCACATGGCAAAGTTTCTTCTTAACCCTACAAATTAACATTTATTAGAAACCTGTAGATTCTCAAAGCACACATACATCACCACACAGCTACTCAATACATAGTTTATGTTGACATTACCTCCAAATGATCTGGACTGAGAAATTAGAACCCGGAGGTTGGTCTTCGCTTGATGCCAACAATGCTAATTCGTAGTCAAAAAACCGGCCACGCGTGTTGGGCCTCGCGCAGTGTAGGGTCCCGTATAGTTGCCCGTTACAGTATATGGATTATGAACTTAAAATGGTGCTTTTTGTTTTACACTACCATACCGTTATGCTATTGCCGTGAATTTTTTCACATCTCCAACCACAACCGTTTAGTTGGGAGAGGGTGGGGGGGGGACACTTGACTAACAAAAATTTTTGCTTTAAAGTTTAATATTTCGCTAACGGACCCCTAAATCGAAAAATACTTACTACTACTTACTAATTTAATACTTTTACTGTTTCGATACCTTTTAATTTAATTTAATTAATTTAAATGGCTTTCCCACGCCCACAATATTTTTAAACGACACACAACGATACCACATCATGCGATAAGAGAGAAAAAAGATTTCATCCCCACTTCAAGTCTAGGGGAGGTACCCTAAAAACAATATTTTTTAAGAATTTATTTTACCACTTTGTCGGCATGGTTAGTATGTATACCCTGCCAAATTACAGTTTTTTAGTACTAAACATCTATGAGTTAAGCTGCAAACAGACAGATGGACAGACGGATGGACACGGCGAAACTATAAATAAGGGTTCCTTGTTGACTACGCGGAACCCTAAAAAATTATCAATTGCTGGCATCTTGCAAATATTTTTTTATTGAATTTGGGGTTCTAACTCCTCAGTTCTAATGTTGAATTGCTACTAACTACCTAAACCAAACCGTAAGCCTTGAGGATTTTTTGACTTGGTCTTTGCATAGCAGAACCCCATTCAGATCGGTTTTGTGCATTGAATTCAGTGGCGGTCGACTTTGTCTTTAAATACTAATAACCTTTAATTAAATTAACCGATTGCGATGAAACGCCTATAATTATGTTAGTCCACGCTTTTGTGAAATCGGTTTAGAAGTTTTTAAGTGATGCGTGTATCAAATTCAGTTGTGCCCGCGACTTTGTATTTAAATACTCATAACTGTTAATTGAATGTACCGATTGCGATGAAATAAAGCTTACTTATATGCTAATTCAAATTAAGCCCTACGTTTTTGTGAAAATTTCATTTAAATCGGTTTCGTAGTTTTTAAGTGATGCGTACCATACAATTCAGGGGTGCTCGCGACTTTGTCTTTAAATACTCCTAACTTTAGATCGAATGAACCGATTGCGATGAAATAAAGCCTAAATGTTAATACAAACTATGCCCCATGTTTTTTGTGAATACATCATTCAAATCGGTTTAGTGATTTTTAAGTTAAGCGTGCATTAAATTCAGTGGCGCTCGCAACTTTGTCTTTAAATACTCATAACTTTTGATTGAATAAACCGATTGCGATGAAATATAGCCTATAACTTGACCCAAGCCATGACCTATACTTTAGTGAAAACCCCATCCAAATCGGTTTAGTCGTTTTCAAGTGATGCGCGAACAAACAAACAGACAAACAGATAAACAGATAAACAGACAAACAGACAAACAGACAAAAATTCTAAAAATGGTCGTAATGTATTCCATTACGTGTCCTGAACACCCCCAATTAATTTTATTGCAAATATCTTACATGTACATCATCGGCAAGCTTAGAATTTTATTATATGTATAGATTCGTTGTACACTCAATAAAATAAGTCTAAATTAAAAAGACCCACTTCAATTAACTAGCAATTTTTATACAAAACTTATTTTTATAGGTCTGATCTGAACATATTGTCACGAACGGTGCCAAACGGTAGACGTAAGAAGGCATTCAAAAATTCGGAGGGTGTCTTAACAATCGCCGTGGTCTTAGGGTCTAAGGTTCCGCCTCCCATGCTGGGGGGCGACGGTTCGAACCCGGTCCGCGCCAAAAATATTTCTAGATTTTAGTGTTTTTAGAAATGTTCTAGAAGGAAGAGAGAGAAGGAATATTTAAAAAGGGACAAAAAGGTGAACGTGTCTAGGAACTTCGAGAAAGGAGGCGAAATTACGAATATTTGAAAAGAACCAGAAAAGTGGGCGTGTCTTCGATCGGTTTCGAAAAAAGAATGCGGGGTTTGAACTGTCTGGAGGAAAACAATCGAGTAAAGAAAAGAAGATCGAAAAAGGGAATTCCCGAAGATTCTGCTGGGTATAAAAAGCGGCGAGTTCACGGTCACAGGCAGTCCTTGGTTAAACAGCGAACAGTGCGAAACTAAAGGAAGAAAAGTAAAAGTGGAAAAGTACTAGTGAAGAGAAAAGTGCTAAGAGTGGAACAGTGAGTAGACTAGTGTCAGTGTAGTGCGTGACGTCATAGTGTCGGTGTAGTACGTGACGTCATAGTGTCAGTGTAGTGTGTGACGTCATAGTGTCGTACGTCTTGACGTCATAGTGTCGTACGTCGTGACGTCATAGCCGTGACTGGAACAGTGACAGTAAGTGGTGCACGGGAAATCCCTGCGAGGAGGACCCGGTGAAGTGAACCGTTTAGGGGAACCTCTGCGAGGTGGACCGTTTGTAAGTGTATCCCAAATAAACTCTGTAAAATTGGACTTAGCGTTTCACTCCAATCCCGGAACCCGTCGCTCGTAACAATATTGTTACACACTGTTAAATTTATTTCAATATTTTTAAAAGATTAATATAAAATCCCTTAGGGAGTTTCCCTGCGAGATCGAATCAGAAATGAAGAGATCCGCAGAAGAACCAGAGTAACTGACATAGCCCAAAGAGTTGCTAAACTTAAGTGACAGTGGGCGGCGCACATTGCTCGCAGTTCTCGAGTGGCGACCGCGTACCGGAAAGCGCAGCGTGGGTAGGCCCCTCACACGGTGGACTGACGACCTGGTGAAGGCGGCGGCAAAACGTTGGATGAGGGCAGCGCAGGACCGGTCGTTATGGCGAAACTTGGGGAGGCCTATGTCCAGCAGTGGACGTCCATCGGCTGAGATGATGATGTGAATATAAAATATTTTATAAAATGGCTTTAAAGCTATTATTTTATCGTCTTTATCCTTCGTTTCGAACTTTTAACCTCAATATATCAAAACTATCAGTTAGTGACTAAGGGTACAATGTATTATTATGGACTTACTAGCTGTTGCCCGCGACTTCGTGGTCCAAGGTTAAGAGCATTGGCTCTCGACACGGAGGTCGTGGGTTCGTTTCCCACCTAGTGATATGTCACTTTGTACGTTTTTCCCCAGTTGGTTAGGACATTGCAGGCTGAATCACCTGATTGTCCGAAAAGAAAAATGATTCCGTGCTTCGGATGGCACGATAAGCAGTTGGTCCCGGCTACTATCTCTGGTGGTAGTAGTCGTTACATAAAAACCACGTCAGAGGCCGGTCTGAAAAAACTCTGACACCAGGGCTCTGCCCACACGATAAGAAGAAGAATAAGTACCCTATGTGTTAATCCAGTCCATAGTCTATCTGTATGCCAAATTTCATCAAAATCCGTTCAGTAGTTTTTGCGTGAAAGTGGAACAAACATCCATCCATCCATCCATCCAATATTAGTAGGATGTATATTTGGAAGGTTGATTGTATGTATTTTTTCTCAAACATGCTTGGAAATGTGAGCATAATTTTGACAACCTTCTTCGAGATAAATCGAAATTGCTGTACTGGCCAAATACATGCGCGCAGCGGCCGGCAATGTTTGTATGAAAATCCATATCTGTCGTGTTTAGCGGCCAAATAAATTACATACTAAACTCATATCTAAAAAATAAATAAATGTTTCTTTATTTCTTCTCACACATAATATTAGTTAACATAGATGACAATGTAGGACAATATAAGGACAATAGAGTATAATATTATGTGAGAGACTGGTTCCTGCCATAGAACTACAAACACAGTGTTTTGTAGATCTGGGTGACGGGTCACCAGGCTCTCACCCCACGGACGGAGTCGGAAATTAACATATTTTGACCAAGATAAGGAACATTTATATTGAACTTAGAACTATTGTTAGTATGTGTGTGTGTGTGTGTGTGTGTTGTGTGTGTGTGTTGTGTGTGTGTGTGAGTGGGGGGGGGGGGGTGTAGGCTTGCGAGCGCGTTGACAGGGGGCCAGGTTTGTATACTGTTCATTCAAGTATAGTAAGTAAACATTCAGTTTCGTCGTAGTTTAATGCTAGTAGCCATTTTGTCAACTTTTCTTTACAAGTATGCTTTGTAAGTGGATACATATTTATTATTCTATTTATGTTATTATATAAGTAACAGCCTAGGAAGCAAAAGAAGCGATTTGAGGACTTTTTAGTCAGTTGATTTAGACCCTGGTAACAGTCCACTGGATTGAAACGTCTGCAGCCACCAGACGCTGTGGAGGAGAAGACTGTGAGCGAGTGTTGTTTCAAGACTGTCTGTAGTATAAATAGCTGTCGTACTGTTAACACTTTACATTTTTTGTAGAGTAGCTCTGTTGGATAACGATAAGGTAAGAAAGAAGAGACCTTGAGAATTGCTCTCTGAGTCCTCTCTAGGTTCAACAGGGTCGTTTTTGGAGCACCACCCCAAGAGGTGATGCAATATGTCAAAATTGACTGAGCAAGGGCATAATATACAAATTTTCTAGTTTTCTCATCCGCTACATGTTTCAGAGTCTTAAAAACGTAAATTAACTTTCGCAAAATATCTGTCGTGTAATTTAAAAATGGAACGATCTTTTTCTCCAAAACATGGCGACCAAGGAGGTAACTCATCAAAGGTTTTATTTAAATTTCGTACTGGCTTGCAAATAGAAAGCTGTTTATTGAAAAAAAAAAACAAATTGTTGTTCGTTGTTCGTCATTGATTTTGAAAAGAGTTTTAATTTCTGCGAATTATTTGAATAAATTTACTGTTTTCATTTCCGCGCATTATTTGAGAAAAGTACTATACAAGCCTTGGCCACAACTAGGCATTGATGGACTTACGTATGTGTGCCTCGGCTTCGCCTCGGCCCACATTTACACGTTCGTCCATCAATGCCTCTGTTGCTGGCCGCTGCAGTAATGTACTATTGTTCATAGCATAAAAGACAATGGTTTCCAAGCCGTCACATAAAATACCATTCCGGGAGTTCGGTCCGTCACTGAAATTCTTCCGGGTTGTGCTCTTGACGGAGTTTACTCAACGGAAAGAGACTGTCGGACGGAAAACTGAAATGGTGGATTAGAATTTTTGCTTAAAAGCTTTTAAGGGATTTTTTCTGTTGTTTTTCCTTTTACATTTAAATTGGCGCTAAAATCAGAGAACATTGGTAAATGTTCGTAGCACGAATAATTAAAGAAATTAGTTTATTCAATACACAATACAAATTTACAAAGAAATGGACGTACTAGGCAATGTCCGTTCGGGGAAATGGTCGTACAAGGAATTCGGGCGATGGACGTTCGGGGAAAAGGTCGTAACTGACCTGATCCATTAAATATTAAGTATGTTTCATGTCATGAAATATAAAGTTTTTTTTTTATTGATTTATTCAAACTAAAAACTTCACAACTATACAACGTGTTAATAAATTAACGCAAAACCTCATACACCCCAACTGATTTATAATAAAATAATTAGATTGCAACAATAATTTCATTATTTTGATAGTTAAAATTTAAAGTTATTCGCATTTTAAGTTTTGAGGCAAAAATGATTTGTTATCATTTCAGCACTAAAAGAAAGCGCTAACGTACTCAGGAATACATTTTTATAATCTTGTTATGGTAGTTAGTAGGGTGAGTGTGCCCGTGCGGTGGGTTGTCATCGGGTTCAGTAAATCTTAAATTTGGCAAAAAAAATATTTAATATTTTGAAAAAAAATGACCTATGTTGAAACCATGATAATTCGATTCTGCTCTCGATTCTAAACAAACTACTTTCTAGTTTTGCGTTAATTCATTAACACGTTGTATAAGAAAAATATAATAACTTCAGGATAACAAAAGGACTGATATTATTGGCTGATAATATTTAAATAATTAAAAAAATACACATAATAATATATTATCTAATTTAAAATAAGCATTCAGTTTACAAGAGGATTTCCTTTCAAAGCAGCGGTGTTAAAATTTTACTAAATTCCTAGAAACTCTTTGGTTTTCGTAAATTTTAGCAGGTATTCCACGAAGAGCGCTGATTTTGAATAACACCTGCATTTTAGCACCTAAGCTATTCAACGGAGAGCACATCGTAAATTATTGCTCATCGTAGAATTTGATATTTTGAATTTTTCTATTCAAACTTGAGCACCGATTTTGAATAGAACCTGAGTTCGAGCACATAAGCTGTTCAGTAAAGAGCACCTGGATTTATATTTTGAATTTTTCTATTCAAACTTCGTTCGTCCGACGAAAATCATTGTGATATAAGTATGTTTAAACGCACAGTGGCACAATGATTTTCGTCGGACGAACGCATGATCGCGCGAGCGATGGCAATAGGACAGCGCCTTAGAGTTTCATTTTCTGAGCTATTTCGCGAAGAGAGCCTGGATTAGTGTTCTTTGTAGATATTTATCGGAAAAATTTAGAAAAAAACAGATAACCATTCCTTTTGAAGTCGAAGTCACTTGAAATCTTGCTTGAAATGAAAAGCAACTACAATATGTCAACTGACAGAAATCACCTGTTTTTCTATGAGTACACCCCACAAAAACACCACCATGATAATATGTAGAACTACAACCCTGGCGAATTAACTTGGCACCTGGCTCAAACGACGTTGGTGTAAACAATAATAAATAACAGCAAAAGAATAACACGAAAATTCTAAAGCGCAGGGACACATGCAACTGCAACTGAGATGCTATCGCTACTGGCCTCGCTTTAGAATTTTCGAGTTATTTATTCTTTTCTGTTATTTTTTGTTGTTTGCACCAAGTTCGTTAGAGCCAGGTTTCAAGTTAATTCGCTCGGGTTGTACAGGGTGTAACAAAACACCCTAGTAATACTTAAAGGGATGCTTCAGGCCATCAAACTGAAAAACTTTCACTATGGAGCCAACACCGAAATCGCGAAAAAAAAAATCCGCTCTTTCATACAAAACTGCAGTACCGTCTCGACACAAATGTATGGGAAGGCATTTTTTTTTTTTCTCGACGTTGGCTCCATAGTGAAAGTTGTTCAGATTTATGGTCTGAAGCACCCCCTTAAGTATTACTAGGGTGTTTTGTTACACCCTGTATATTATACTATTACCTAACCTGTGACCATTATAAAACTAGACATTTTTCTCCATGGACTATCGTACCGACCCCTAAAGCACCACAAAACCAGATTAAAACCAAATCCTTCAAAGAAAGTTTAAAAGCTTTTTCCTGAAATAAAAGAATAAAAAAATAATCTTGAAGATCGCTTCAATGAAAAACCACGGGGCGGCAACTTGAGCGATCGCCTAGTCGAAGATAATTTAGTCGAATGATATTGCAAAATCGAAAGGCTTAAGGGCTCTCCAATTTAAGGAAAAATCCTTTTTATTTTAAAGGGTACCTATCAGGAAAATTAGGACCCCGCATAAACTACCTACGGAGAGCGACGGTGGCGCGTTGCGGAGAGGTATGGACTGCCAATTATGGGGGCCCGGGTTCAAATCCGCACGGACAACATGCCATGTACCAATGAGTTTTTCTAACTTATGTACGTAATACCGACTGCTCTCAAACGGTGAAGGAAAACATTGTGAGGAAACTTGCATACACTGAAGAAGAAATTCTGATGTGTATGTGAAGTCTACCAACCCGCATTGGGCACGCGTGGTGGACTAATGCCCATACGCCCTCCTTGAGGGTAGGCCTGTGCCCTGCAGTGGGACGTTAATAGGCTGATGATGATGATGATGATAAACTACCTAAGTCACAGTATAAGAAAGAGTATTTGCACGCATGATTTAAGACGATAGGTGGGCTGAAATGGAAATTTGGAGAGTAGGTCACTATTCCGACTGTATACATATTTGTCCGATCCACACCACCCATAAACTCTGCTGACTAGATTGGAGACAACCGCAGCTCGGACCGATTTTATCTACATAAAATTGACGAAATCAGCATTTCGTATTCACCTGTTTCCTCCTCCAAAACTAAATCGATTTTAATAATTCTTTCAAGGATAATATTATGAGAAAGACTTTGGCTATATTGTCCTTATGTTTTGTTTTTTTTGGTCTATTTTGCTGGATGTCTGAAAATGGGCGGTAAAATTTGATATTTTCGAAGGTCCCTAGTCTCTTCTTACAGTAATTAATTAATGCAAAAAAAAAACATACGGACGTAATATTATCCAGGAAGGAAACAGGGCAATACGTTTGTATGGAAAAAACAGTACGTCTATTTTAGTAGAGACCTGACAAAAATCACATGACCACGCAAACGAAGTCGCAGGCTGTTGCTAGGTGTGCCTAGTACTGTAAAAAATACATTGTCACTGTCAATAATATGTGCAAATCCTCACCCATAACCATGGAGAGTCGCGTTGCAAATTAGTTTTCGTCGTTGTGCGCATTTGTATTAGCTCAAAATTTGTTTTTGTAGTTTTTTGTACATAAAACAGTCTTTGGGATTACGATAACGTCAAACGTCACTTATAGTCCGAGATCCGTCCGTAAAATTATGCACCTATTTCTTGTATGTTTACACAGGGGTTAATTCAAATTCAGGGTTTAAAAAATGACTTCTTTGAACCTGGCAACTCTATAGATGTGACAGATTGAGAGGTGGTAACCCTAGTTTTTCCAGTACTTTAGATCAGTCTCCTTCCGATGGCACCTCATTTACTTCCCTAACAGACAGGTGGAAAAAGTTATACCAAAAATTGTAATGGAAAAGGTACTTGCGGCAAGATTTTTCTAGGCCATTTGGCGGCGTTGAATTAACCCCTGAATGAAATAGGTGCAAAATTTTACGGTCGTATCTCGGTCTATTAATTTAAGCAGAAATGCAGTGTATTAACATAAGCAAAACGCCATTAACTAAAAATATTTAAAAAACAATGCAAATATTAATAAATAAAGAAGATAATCAAATGATAAATCAAACACGTATCCAGTCTTTCATTTCATTCAAAACAGAAAAAATTATAGCTGTAATCACTGTTCTATAAAAATATTTAGATTTCGTATTACAAATATCATATTACATAGTGAGTGATTACAAAATGTAATAAAAGTTATTCCTTCAATATGATTCCCATCAAATAAATTGAATTCGTCAACCTGTATGGGGAAAAGATTTGCAAGTGAAACTGGGTTTTACGGCCTCTTTATACAGAATGTTATTTTATTTTTTCTCCATAGTCATAAAGGTTTATTTTATCATTATCTTTGTGAGCCTTAGACAATTTTATAGGGACGAGTTACGCGTGTCATTCTACTAAGAAACATTTCTGCCACTTTTTGCGGGGGGCGAGGTAACATGAAATCCGCAACATTGGATTTTATTCCCCATAACTTTAGATTCTAATTTTGAATGTTAAAAATCATGAAAAGTAGTCTCGTGTGAACCCCAAAAGTTCTAAATTCAAAATTATTGTTTCGCTATTATAGGCTGTCTCGTTTAGTGATAATGATAAGGTATAAAATTGGGTGTAAATGCGCAAGATTAATTGATCTAATACCGTGGCAGAGGGGAAATGCTACCGCAAGGCGAGTCCCTATTAAATTGTCTAAGTTGTGAGCGGAAGGCTATTAGTCATAGTGTAATAAAAACGAATAGTGGTTTACCACTATTCGTTTACCTGAGCTTTAGCTCAGCAGTCGTGGCTTATGATCACGCGGTGTAGAGGGGACATGCACTTTGAGGGGACGCGCGCAGGCAGAAGGGGTCGGGGCGCATATAAGCAGAGTTTTTGACGCGAGCTCTGATTGGTCAATAAACTCCTTACTTTATCCAAAGTATAAAACGTGAAAAAAATCAGCTGTCCGTTACATTTTAGTCAGATAGGTACAGCAGTTTTGTATGGGACAGCTGATTTTTTTTCGCGTTTCCTGAGGTAGGCTCCATAGTGAAAGTTGTTCAGTTTGATGGTCTAAGTTCACCGTTTCAGTATTTGCTAGGCTGTCACTTACAACCTGTATATATTATGCTATGCCGTAATGAATTGAAGCTGAAAGTTTTCCTACGAACTGTAAATTATTTTCAACTAGCTGTTGCCCGCGACTTCGTCTGCGCTACTCGGACAAAAAGTACCCTATGTGTTAATCCAGGCCATGGTCTATCTGTATGCCAAATTTCATCAAAATCCGTTCAGCAGTTTTTGCGTGAAAGCGGAACAAACATCCATCCATCAATCCATCCATCCATACTTACAAACTTTCGCGTTTATAATATTAGTAGGATCTATAAAAAGATACGACAGAAACCTCGAGAAAAGGATTATTTGCTTCCTCTTTCCGTTCTAAAAATTCATAAAGCAAATTCTATTTCATGAAGCATCCTGTATGGATGATATTCAGAGCAATTTTCAGCACCGCTGGTCCGTATAATGTTATTTATCTCGGCAAATGACAGGGATTCGATATAAATAAGTAAATTATTCTGCGTTGAGAAGGAACCTGAAATAGATTCTGAAAAGTATTGGAGTTTGAAGGATTGTGTTTTAGCAAATACATTGTAAGTTTTGTGACGAATTTTTATTTTTTTATCTATTATTTTGTAATTTCAAATATATTATCATCATCAGCCTGTATACGTCCCACTGCAAGGCACAGGCACAGCCCGGACACTGCGTACAAAAAAATGAAATTGACAAGATGACGTCAGCACATGCTAAACGGGTTTAGGGCTGCCATACAACTTGTGACGGGCAGATGGCGCGCGTGACATAGTCGATGAACGAATGGGAAAAATTGAAGAGATTATATTTAGGTACCGTAAAATAAAGAGATCCTTCCTCTGAGGGAAAAATATAATATGAAGAATCTTCTTTGAATATCTTTATAATTGCTTGGACAGCCGTAAACTGCACAATGTATGCCCATCTTGCACCTTTTCTCTTGCAAAATAATAATAGGCCGGGGAGTAAAACTTAGACTATTAGCATTAGCGTTTTAAATTCTCTGCTATTTGTTTGCCTAGAACTAGACCCAGACAGACAATTTTTTTTCATTTATTTCTTTTTTCGTAAATAAAACGCATTGACACCCGTCTATTCAAAAAAGAGATTTTATCCTTCACCTATGCTCTTTGTTTCGAAAACATAAATTCTAGATGGTGACAACCTAGGCTACAGGTAACTCCCGAGAGGGCGACAGAGGGGTGAGGTAAAAAGTTGGCGGGAGGAAGGGAGTGTCCATACTGTATCTAGTAATAGATACTCTTTCTTATACTGTGGCACAGGCCTACCCTCCACCACGCGTGCCCAATGCGGATTGGTAGACTGAAATACAGGGTGTTAGGGTAAACAGTTGCATTACTTTAAGGGGTAATTTTACCCATGATACTGAACAGCTTTCCCAAAGAAACCTATAGGAAATTAGCAAAAAAAAAAACGTCTTTTCATATAAAACTTTGATCAGCTGATTGCATTTATTATGGGAAGACCAACAAATTTTTTACGAATTTCCTATAGGTTTCTTAGGGAAAGTTGTTCAGTATCATGGGTACAATCACACCACTGTTCACCCTAACACCCTGTATATTATTATGCCGAATTTGAAAACAAATTGTAGGTAATTTATAAAAAGATTTGGCCAGAAAGCTAGGCAACTAGTCACACTTAGGTACTTTCATTTATACTTAGAACGATTTTAGTAATGTCAAATATAGAGGGCGTAAGGAAAAGTATATAATTAACCTTTAAACCACATACTCTGTGTTTTTACTATGGGAGCAAACCTGTCAGCCTAGAAAAAGTAAACAATATAGGGTCTTTCTTAATATACTGACACTTTTTTAAGGGGGCGATCAGACCATCAAACTGAACCACTTTCTATAACATCAAAATCGCGAAAAACAATCTGCTCGTCCATACAAAACTGCAAACCTACTCAAATGTATGGAACAGCTGATTTTTTTTTCGCGATTTCGATGTTGGTCCCATAGAGAAAGTTGTTCAATTTGATAGTCTGATCAACCCCTTAAAAAAGTGTCAGCATATTAAGAAGGACCCTGTATATGTCTAGAATGAGCCTCATGCTTCTACCGTATAAAACATTACAAAAAAATTAAAACCGACTTCAGAAGTAAATAAAGTACAAAATAATATTTCAGCCTATGAATTTTACGTTCGAATCTATAAGAAAATTAATTTGTATTGTCGAAGTCGCTGTCAAGCCGGTAGGTACGATTCGCGACTGGGCTTGCCGTAATTTTTTGGCTTGGCTTGACACCGACTCCAACAAAACAAATTAATTTTCTTATAGATTCGAACGTAAAATTCATAGGCTGAAATATTATTTTGTACTTTTTTACTTCTGAAGTCGGTTTTTATTTTTTTGTAAAAATTTTTTTATTTCATAATTTTTATTGATTAAATATGTTATTTCGACTCAGATATCAGTTATACACGCAAAGGGTACATTGAAAAGAAGCAAATGGTTCAATCGCAGACGATTTGCTGTCAACTTTTAAGGAGTTATATCATGTAGCTCCGAAGTGCGTCATCAGATCATCATAATATTAAAATGGGACCACCTCGGGAGTATACCCTTTCTAACAAAAAAATAATTTTTAAAATTGGTTCACAATTGAAGAAAATATCGGTGAACATACATAAAAAAAAATACATACAGCCGAACATAGAAAATCCTCCTTTTTTTGAAGTCGGTTAAAAAGGGGCTAAGGGGGGTGTGCGTGAGGCGTCATACAAATTATGTATGTGCGTGTATATGGATAGGTAGGGTACTGGCCAGTTTGGCCTACGGGCCTATCTTTCTAATCTGACACAGAAGAACAAGTATAGGTAGGTATTATAATATCCAATTTTATTCTTAAAGTAAATAGAAACAAAAGCATTGGCTAGTATAAAACAAAAGATGACTACCCAAAACATAGAGAAAGGATTCAGTTTGTAGATTTCATTCGTTTCGCAGAACAAAGGATCGGAGAAATATCGCAGACGGAATATGATACGACGGTAGTGCTTGCCAGCGGGTAGATGTGCTTGTTATTTGACTCTGTTGTTTTATTTTTCAGGCATTTCAAACAAAACATTAAACAAGGTGTTACAAAAATACAAATTTTAGACTATCAAAGTAAAAAAAATTTTCTATTAGACCAATACAGAAATCACGAAAAAAAAATCGGATGTTTCATACAAAACTACAATTCTACTCGAATGTATGGGATAGCTGTTTTTTTTCAGATTTGATGTTGGTCCCATAGTGAAAGTTGTTCGATGGTCTAAACAACCCCCTTAAAAGTTTTAAATGCTTATATTTTTACTTCTGTAACACCATGTATACAAGTAAGTAAATTATAAATTACATTTTGAAAATTTTTAGACATGATCTACAAAAAGAGCGCTACAATTGGGACCAATATCGAAATCGCGAAAAACAATTCAGCTGTCCCGTACATTTGGCATTTGCAGTTTTGTATGGAACAGCTGTTTTAGTAGCGATTTCGATGTTGGTGCCATAGAAAATGTTGTTCGGCTTGACTGTCTGATCATCCCATTAAAAACTGTCAGCATGTTAAGAAGGACCCTACATGGTGTTATATTATTGTTCTTTTTTTGTGATAAATAAATAAATAAATAAAATAAATAAATATATTATTATGGTTATTTTAAATTAGTTGGCGAAACTGAACCAGTAGGGCAGTTGGGTTAGTATTGAAAATATAACCAGACTTCGTTTGTATGGAGCGCGCCAACGTTATACAGTGTGTAACAAAACACCCTAGTAATACTTAAGGGGGTGCTTCAGACCATCAAACTGAACAACTCTCACTATGGGGCCAACATGGAGAAAAAATAAAAAAAATCTGATGTCCCATACAAAACTGCAGTACCGACTCGACTAAAATGTATGGGACAGCAGATTTTTTTATTTTTTCTCGATGTTGGCCCCATAGTGAAAGTTGTTGTTGCAGTTTGATGGTCTGAAGCACCCCCTTAAGTATTACTAGGGTGTTTTGTTACACCCTGTATACCCTCTAAGTTTACGTACTGTATTCGTCCCAGTACATAACAGTGCTCGATTTTTAGGTACCTATTTATTTTCTTAGAACAAATCTACAGCACCTTCGTAAACACGTACGTATCGTAGATTTCTATTTTAAGAGCATCTAAGTGCTGGCCAAAACCGGCACGTCTACCGCACGGCAGCTAGATACAAAACTATGAGGACGTCAGCTTAACTGAAAGTTACGGCCCGACCCAGAAGGGGCTTGCTCTAACATTGTGCTGGGGAGGTTTTTTGACAACCCTAGACTGTGATTTGAATTTGAATTTTTAACACTAAGACTTTTGGAACAAAATATGGGCCCATAAGTGAAACGAAAACTAGCAATGGGATGTAGGTATACTTATAACTTAGACTGATGATGAAGTAATAAAACCGGTCAAGTGCGAGTCGGGCTACTCGCGCACCGAGGGTTCCGTACCACACCAGCACAGAACACAACAATATTAACTTAGAAAAAAAAAACTTTTTTGTCCGGGACCTTTAGCGCGAGACCGACTCACACTTGGCCGGTTTTTAGTATTTGTTGTTATTTTGTAGAGTTTGCTCTATAATCACACTAAGTTTGACGCTTGTATGTATTACCGTTTTTACGATATAGCGTGAAGAAAAAAACGTTGATAAAAACTAGTTTCTTGTTGAGAACCCCCCTTAATTTTTAACTTTTTGACATTTTTATTATTTGTTAACAAATCCGCCGTAATAACGTATAATCTGAATAAATTTCAACTATCTAGCTGTTACGGTTCAAAAGTTACAGCCCTAAATAGGTAGGACAGACGGACGGACGGACAGACGGACAGACGGACAACGTAGGCTTAGTAATAGGGTTCCGTTTTCACCCTTTGGGAGCGGAACCCTAAAAATCTTGCCCTGAACCGTAACTGTTATATAATTTTACCTTTTGAATAAATCGACTTCTTAGATAATTTAACTATCGCTCTCGGTTTTTAACTAGAATAAATTACCAGAATTGTAATCTAAAAGTTTTTCTTAAATAATACCGATCGTTTTCTAAATTTTTTTAGTTACTTTTTTTTTTAGTTTCCATGGCAGTAAACATAAGTCCTCATCGAGACGAGTGTTTTCCTACAATACATTAAGGAGATCCCTCAAACACCTTCCGTCTCCATCGTCAGATCAGATCCATGTTCTGACCGGAGCCACGCAATTGAAGCGGGATGGCTAATTGCAAAAGTTATATAAAATAGTTTGATAAAAAAAAAACGAATCGGTTAAATAAATAGATTTCGATGAATGAATATTTTTTCCAAATTTTTCGCCCCTAGTAAAGTGTCGCCCGGGGCATTTGCCCTCGGTAGTTGCAGGAAGATTTCTGTCTACGCCGAAATTGATTCATGATTGGACTCCAAAAGACATCGTATTGAGTTCAAAATGTGAAAGTGTCGCCAAAAAAAAGTGATAATTCTGTTAAGACTTGTCCTTCTAAATATTTATTATTATGGCACCAAAGCTGTCGGTCCATTGTCCTTGTAGGCCAGTCATTTTACGGAGTTTTGTTAGGTGGGGTAGGGAGTAATTATTAATTGGACTTTTAAACTGTTACCGGTAGCGGCACCATTTAGTGACAAAAATACTATCCTAAACCATATTTTAAAAAAAATTCTTACGCAAAATAGAAATCAAAATTTTGTGTCCCAGAAGGCTTTTAAATTAATAATATTAATACCAATGCACTCATTTGAATTAGATTTAACAATATACATTATTATTGATCAATAAAATAGGCATTAAAATTTAAAAAATGACGTATTTATTAGAAAATACGAATGTATTTTTCAAGACCTTCTAAGTAGACAAAAATATTTACACCATGTTTGAAGTATGTATGATGGTAAAGCCTTAAACATGGGCAAAAAAAAATGTATAATCAGGTTTTTTAGAACGAGATAATATCTATATTTTAAAATTGGAAGTGTTGCTGACGTAATTTGTTTTTAATTTTGGTACATTCTTAAGCTCAAATTGGCTCTTCAATATTATAGTGAAAAAAAAATGCAATTAGTAATTAGTCCCGGCTCAAACCGTAAAATGACTGGGCTATTGGTTTTATTTGGGTTCGAAAATCTGCTTTTTCATACACATTTTCGATGAAATTAGCTAAGGCTGTTATTCTGTTAGAACTAGTCCGTCTCAGCATTTTTTTAGTATGGCACCAAAGCTTTAGGGACATTTTCCTTGGTTTTATTCATCCATCACAGCCCTTGTTCAGTCCATCTTCGGACATAGGCCTCCTCCATATTTCTCCATGACGTTCTGTCCCTCGCCCTCTGCATCCAGTTGGGACCCGCGTGCTTCCTAATGTCATTGACCCATCTTTCTGGTGGGCGGCCTCTACCTCGCGTGGTTTCTCTGGGCCTCCACTCCAGTGTTCTTCTGGTCCAACGCTCAGAAGCCATACGAGCAACGTGGCCTGCCTATCTCCACTTCCGGCATTCTATAGTATATGAATGGTATATATATATATATATAGAATGGTTTTATTAAGTTTTGAAAAAACATTATTATCACACATTTTTGAAGAAATAAAACTTACAGCTAACAGCTTTCATGCCATAATAATACATGCTTTGACGGTCAAGTTCTAACAGAATATAGAATTAGTTTTTGTTGGCACTTTCATATTTGGACCAAAAATGTATGAAACGCCGCGATGATATCCTTCGCTTATTCAGTTAAGGCTATTCTACCGTTGGCGCGCTCCATACAAACGTAGTATGGTGATATTTTCAATACTATCCAATTAAAGTCAATGACATTTTTCAAAAACAATCTAGTAACTAATTTCTATGTCGGTATGAAGTCAGATTTCCGATAAAATTTATAGTTTTAAAGTTACAGTGCCACAAATATTTCCATACATATCTTAAATTAATCCTAGCATTGAAACTGTATATTTTAACGAAAATCTGACTTCATACCGACATAGAGATTAGTTACTTGATTGTTTTTGAAAAATTTCATTGACTTTAATTAGATAGTATTGAAAATATCACCATACTACGTTTGTATGGAGCGCGCCAACGGTAGAATAGCCTTAACTTCTTTCTTCAGCTTGTTCGAGCGAAAAACTAATCAAATAATTCACATTCGTACATCGAAAAACCGTGTCAGAGATATGAAAGAAAAAGATTTTATCCACATTTCCCTGTAGATTCGCGCCTCCGTTTGGATCTCGTCCAAACTCGTAATTCAATAGTGATGGACTTTTAATCAGATCAACATAAGTTAATGAGTATTCCTAGCATCAGAGAAATTCGTTAGTCTAAGTGAAATTTCAGTTTTTGCAATTAGAATAAAACGATTGTATTTTACCGAAAATGTAGTGAATTTTGTTTGGTAGTGATGTTTTATTGTATTTTATTTGTTTATAATCTGTGGACGACGATAGGCTTAGGACTGAATTAAGTATTAGAGGATAATTATTGTATAATAAAAATCGGCCAAGTACGAGTCGGGACTCGGGGAATTAGTGTTCCGTACTACCAGTTGTTTAACATGGGTCATTGTTAAACCACTATAAATTGACACTTACCCAGTGTGTGGTCACATAGTAATCGAAGATTTTTTTACACAGGTCTCACTGGTGTTAGTTTTTTGGGTATAGAAAAAAAACTATCCATGTTGGAGCCACCCTGGTAATTTTCCTGCCATCTACACGTTATTTATGATGTTCATGATTTTTTTCAGATATTATACGGCTATTATTTTTTGAAATAGAGGTGGGGACAGCAATTTCTCGGATTTAATTGAAAATTTTGTTGAACACAGTTTTAATAAAAAAATTGAAAAGTATATTTTCATAAGCTTTCAATTGATACCCCACACTATAGGGTAGAATTTTCATTTTTTTATTTAATTATTACCTCCCCAAATTGCCCCCAATATAAGAACCAGACAATGGACCAGCAATTGCTATATCTATACCGAGTTTCAACTTCCTATGTCTTACGGTCTCTGAGAAAAATGCTTGTGTAAGACGGACGGACGGACGGACAGACACCGAGCTGATGATAAGAGTTCCGTTTTGCCAATTTTAGTATAATCCCCGCAAGTTGATATTGCGATTGGCGGCCATCTTGGTGACGTAATTTTGACGTAGTCGACTGTGCACCATCAGTACCGTTCGCAAGGTCAGCCCGTGCTTGATGACGTCACGCAGCTGTTATTGTGACAAGGTTCCGTCGCAATATCAACTTGCGGGGATTATACCTACGGAACACTAAAAACACGAGATACCCATAGAATCCTTGAAGACAATTTTTATTTGTTTACGTTGTTTATTAAAAAAACTTGGTTCATATTTTATCTCAACTATGACGTTTTAATTTTTCACTACGCGCCTCGGGAGTGAGAGTGAGGGACGGATAGAATTGCGGACCAATCTCCTTGATTACTTTCCATGGGGAAAATGTTGCTCTTCTTATTATGTTTTGTAGTTTTTCTTACTGTCTACTTTTAATAGTTGCTCATTTGTTTTAACTAGAGGTTTTTAACAGTAGGTAGGTATTATTTTGATTAGGAATAAAAACTACATAACGTAATAAACTTGTGACATGACTTAGATTTTAGCAAAACTGCCCGTAGGCAATTTCTTAGATAAAGATAAAGATGCATTTATTTGTCAGACATGAGAAGTTCTTTTGTATGAATTGCGAATTAGTACGAATGGCTAATTTGAACAAAACGAGAATTTGAATCAAATGTTAATTTGCACAAATCCGCGAGTTACCAACTAGTCAAATGAACAACTCTTTATCAAACGTCAAAACGCATGCTTTGTATGAAATATTATACTAAAATTTGCATAGTGACGTCATTGTTTTTCGTCGTCGTTTTGATACTTTTTATAGTTTATCCAGTTATTAAAAATAGTATTTAAGCAACAGAATTACTGAAAATGTGAGTTTAGCGTTATTTTCAAACGGTTTATTTACTGAGCAGCTAAAACTAAAATATATTTTATGTAGTCTACTCCCCGAATCCCGAATTGTACGAACAGCGAAAGTGAACGAATTGAGAACTTTATAAACTGAGAAATTGTACCAACTGCTCGTAATTCATAAATAAAACGAAAATTGTAATTTTTATTTGTTTAGTCGAGCAGGACAATTCCGTCAGCTCTTATTCAGCAGCGACGACTAGTGCTGGTAGGTATTTATCGAAGAATAATGCTTTTTCTCAATCAAATCATTTAGAACGCATAGAATAAAAGTTATACACGCATGACGTAATCATCCCGCTGACGGAACAACCGCTGACGGAATAACCCCGCTGACGGAATCTCGCTGAAGGAATTGGCCCGCTCGACTATATTTGTATTTATACATCTAAGGGTGTACGATACTGTGCAATGTATACAACGTGTTAATGAATTAACGCAAAACTAGAAAGTAGTTTGTTAAGAATCGAGAGCAGAATCGAATTATCATGGTTTCAACATAGGTAATTTTTTTTTAAATATTAAATAATTTTTTTGCAAAATTTTAAATTTACTGAACCCGATGTCAACCCACCGCATGGGGACACTCACCCTACTTGCTACCAAAACAAGATTATTAAAATGTATCTATGAGTACGTTAGCGCTTTCATTCATTGCTGAAATGACAACAAATAATTTTTGCCTCAAAACTTTAAATGCAAATAACTTTAAATTTTAAATCAAAATAATGAAATTATTGTTTCAATCTTATTATTTTGTTATAAATCAGTTGGGGTGTATAAGGTTTTGCGCTAATTCATTAACACGTTGCCTATTCATAACAACCTTTATGATTACTTGTTGGCAACGTAACCATAAAACCGAAACATCAGGTGCCAAAAAACAACAGCCATTAAAAAGCCAGAATCGTTATAAACTTATTAGCCGCAACAAAAGTCGTACTCCATTCTCATATTTTAAAGCAGGACTTTAAAATTTCAGAGGGCACTTACTTGTGTGAATTTTTCAGCACCTACTTAGAGATCTGGGAAGTACACCTGTCGTAAATACGCCAAGGTGTACGGACCTTTGGACTTACCTACTGGATGTGGCATGTTGATAATAATGATGATGGCTGAAATAATTATGTTATGTTTTGATAGGGAATAATAGTTATTTGTTATACAGGAGTTCAAAGTTGCTCTTTAACCGCATGCCGGGTGCTCAATTTTGATGACCGAGCAAGTGAAGGATTCTAAAATTAGAATTCTGAGCGTTAGCGAGGGAATCAAAAGAGCACGAGGTGAAAAATCTTTGCACTCGAGTGCAACACCTAATTTTTCATCCCACCTCAGCGAGGAAATGACGTGAAAAGAAAATAAAAAAGTACACCAAGATGGTTCCGAGTCTGAGTTTTTAACAAATTAAAAGGTTGTGTGATAAATTCGGCACCATAAATAGGTTTAATGATGTTTTGAATTCACAAACTTAGTGCACACGATGTTTTAAATTCAATTTACTTTATCCTATAGCGGATAAAAACGGCTTTTGCACTCCGATATCGAAGAGCAAAAATACTCTTTCCGGGAGGGGGGGATGAAATAGTTATTTGTTATGCAAGGCTGCAAAGTTGCTTTTTGGCGCGAGTACTTGTATTGAAACCTGAGCAAGCGAAGGATTCTAGGATTGAACCACGAGCGGAGCGTTCAAATATAGAATCCTGAGCGGAGCGAAGGTTTCAAAAGTACGAGACGCAGAATAACTTTGCTGCCGAGCGAAACACACAACTTTTCACCTCACTACAGCGAGGAAAATTTCAATGCACCAACCTCATTTTTAGAATAATCGCACTGGCCAGCACGAAAATGGCATGAAAAAAAACTTGTTTAGGCTGTTTTTCTTTATTGAATAGAAAGATTAGAATTTTAAAAACTCTTTCCACGCTAGCGCACTGAGCAAGTAATCACTACGTTTTACGCTAGCGGATAAAATCATCATCATACCCTTTTACCATGTTTAACGGCCATTTTTTTGTGACGTAGGCTTGTGTCACTCTGGGAATAGAAGACCTTGTTTTTTTAGACTATGAAATAAGGTAGCAGCATTCCTAAACAATATTCAGATTAATTTTATTTATTAATATACATGGACCAACTTAATAAACTGAGAGTTTTTTAAGAGGATGATCGGACCATCAAATTGAATTTTCTCTATGGGACCATAGACATGATAGGTACATTGATATCGTTGTATGGGACCAACATCGAAATCGCGAAACAACAACAACACCAACAACAACAACTTGAACAACTTTCCCTAAGAAACCTATATAGGAAATTCGCAACAAAATTTTGGACTTTCCGAACTAAATGCAATTAGCTGATCGAAAAGAATGAAAAGTCGAAAAAAATCCCTTGTGTTCCTTTGGGAAAGTTGTTCAGTATCATGAGTACAGTCGGCCGCAATAAATTGTATACACTTTTGTTCTACATCGTAGTACTAAATTGTATATAACTTATTGCGGCCGACTGTACAATCGCCCAGTAACGTAATCCATACAGAAGTTTAGAAAGGTTAAGCGAAGCATTTAGGGTAAGGTTGCCTTAGTCGTACCCCCTAAGGGGGAATTGCTGTAACTTTCAGATTAATTTAATTTAAACACTTTTTTTGGTGTTCGTGGAATCTTTATTTATTTAACTCTTAACCAGCATTCATATAATACAATCATCTTGCATCAAAAACTCTATAAAGCAATTTAAAAAAAAGTTTCTTTGGTACGACTAAGGCGTCGGTTGCTTAACTCGTACCACCCATAGCCTAAGTACCTTTAAAAATAAGAAATAGTAGGCTAAGAAAGCTAACAGATAAGAAAGAGTATGTAGTATCTAACTATAGTAACAATTACGGAAAGAGATTATGTAATCATGTCTTACCAAAGATAATTAACAGTCTACCAGTTGATATACAAAGTACTTACATTTCAAATCCTAAGTTTAAACCCATTGTAAAAAAACATTACTTATCATTATCACTTACCGACATAGACTATATCCTTTAACTGTGCAGTTATGTGTATGCATCATCCATCATCATCAGGCATCGCCACAACTACCAACTCACTGCTAGGATGGTGATTGTGGCAATGCTCATACGAGTCATCCTTTATGTGTATCATACCTACCTAAAAAGTTAATTTGACTTACCTAAAATTCATAACTAAATGTAACATTAATTAACGAAACATACCTATGTAATAACATACCTATGTAAAAGTAGAAATACCTAATTGGTCCGCGAATGTGAACGCCCCTTCCCCCAGATAAACCCTTACAGGTTTTCGTGGGACGGGTTTTTGTCCTTGTTGTTTTTTGTAAATTTCTTTATTCAATAAAAAAAAAAAAAAAAAAAAAAAGTCGTACTTAGAAGATTGCCTGCAAATAAATTTAAATTACACTCAGAAAACAAAATTATAAATTCTTGGAAAAACAAAACTACTGAGAATAAAATTAGTTTAACACACTTAGGTACCTATACTTAGTTGGACTGAACACATATATTACAAATATATTTTCTATTTTTACTTTACAACCCAGCACATAAGGTACGATTTAGGAACCGTCCACAGGTACGACTTAGGCAACGAGACCTTCAAAGTTTAAAACCAAAATTTCTGATATAAGATGAAAATTTTAAACTGTTTGCTTGTATCTAAATGAAGGCTAGATTCCTACAAAAATAGAAATGATTCAAAAAAAAATCATTCCTATCATATTTTCCCTTGAAATAGCTTACGTATGAGCCAAAATTTATAATGAAAACGATAACAAAATCTTTTTTTATTAATATTTTTCGTTTTGAAAGTCGGCCGACCACCCGCTTCGGGTTGTTTACACGTACGATTAAATAGTACAGGATTGATGTGCTGGATGTCACTGATTATAAATACGAGACGAAATATGACTAGGGTACGACTTAAGCGGTGGTACGACTAAGGCAACCTTACCCTACAGGAACAACCAAGTCTATTAAGTTAAGTAAAGTCAACATACTGCGCATCCATCATAAAATATATCCATGAAAGAGATAACCTATTTTATAATCAGAGAAACTTCTTGTCACATTGAAACAAACAAGACAAAAGACTGACACCACATCATGTCTTTTCCAGTTAAACCTAGTTTGCTGAGGTCATACCTGCAATCTGCTAAAGTGCTCCCCCGTTGGTAGGGAGACCATGCTGTGTGTTACGATAGGACATGCATTTTTAGTACCTTTTAACGTTTTCCTGAACACAGAATTGGGTTAGATGGAATTATTTTTAGAAAGGATTACAAAATCGAACAATGTTATCGAAGATTCAGTGTAATCATAAATTCTTTTCCTATTGTGCATTGTATTTTGTTTTTGGTGTAAATATTAGTATAATATTTCATTCATTCATGCGTTTATGATATTATAGGAGTTATAATTTTCCTGGCGGACAAAGTTTCAGGTGGCAACGACTCGAGTTGTGGAGGCTTAGTTAATATACAGGGTGTTAGTGTAGACAGCTAAATTACTTGGGGAGATTGTGCTTTAAATATACCGAACAACTTTTCGAAAGGAACCTATAGGAAACTAAAACTGGTCTTAAATGCAATCGATCAAACATTTGTATGAAAAATCAAAACTTCTTTTTGTACCTAAATTTTTTGTTCAGTGTCATGAGTACAATCACTCTTTAAAGTAATGCAACTTGTTACTCTTACATACAATCTATACTTAAATTACTCGTTATACAGTACGAGCTTTTACCCGCGACTTCGTCCGCATAAATTATATACCAGATTTTAAGTCAGATGATAAGCTATCAAACAAAAAAAGTTTCATCAAAATCGGTTCAGTAGTTTTTGCGTGATACTCGAACAAACAAACACCCAAACAAACAAACAAACAAACAAACAAACAAACAAACAAACAAACAGACAGACAAAAAATAAAAAAATTGGTGATTTGGAATCAGGGACAGGTAAAAACCATGTCGTAATTTTTTTTTTTGTAAATATCTTCAATGTACAGACAAATTTCTAGTTACAGTTTTATAATAGTTTAGATTATTATTCTGTTTAGCGACAAAATACAGGGTGTAAGTGATAGCCTAACGATGAACTCAGACTAACTTTTACTATGGAGCCTACCTCAAAAAAATCTGCTGTCCCATACAAAACTGCTGTATCTACCCGACTAAAATGTATGAGACAGCAGATTTTTTCGCGTTTCTTCAGGTAGGCTCCATAGTAAAAGTTGTTCAGATAGATGGTCTGAGTTCACCGTTTCAGAATTTGCTAGTCTGTCACTTACACCCTGTATACCTACTGTTGCCAGCTGATGACAAGTGTTATAGTACTGTAGCTTCATAATCATCATTATTTCTGCCTTTTTTATACGTCCATACTGCTGGACATAGGCCTCCCCCAAAAGGAAGTTTTTGCCATAATCGCCACGCTTGGCAGGCGAGTTGGCAATCGCAGTTGGGTGGTTAATATACACGGAGAACACTGCTGCCCATCCTCCGGTTAATCCCTTTAGTCGTCTTTTACGACACCCACGGGATGGGCTGGGTACAATATTCTTGGCCGGCACCACACGGCAGGTAACCTTCTTTAATTAAATAGTCCGGGGCTGCAGTCACTTATTTCTCTTATTAGTAGTCATAATTATATCTCTCTATTCTGGTAAAAATCATGCTCTCTCTACTCTACTCACTAACGGCGGCGTGAGTGATAAACGTGTGACGTTCCGTGAGACATTCGTAATCATTACGACTTGTGCGTACAGTGTAGTAGATAAATACGTGTAAAAATATGTTCGTACATCAAATCATGACCGTATTTCTATTTGGGCCAACAAAATCTACACTAACAAATCGGTATTTTCGCATGTACAGGTTCTAACTTAATATGCTGACGGTTTTTAACCTACTTCAAAAAAAGGAGTAGGTAGAGGATAACTTTGTCATTTATGAACCGATTTTGATGATTCTTTTTTTGTTGGAAAGGAGATATCCCAAGGGTGGTCTCATGACAAGGAAACCAGGGTCTGATGATGGATCCCAGAGAAATAGAGGGGAACCTTCGAAAATCGTAGTGCCGACTAGTGCGTTTGTTAATTTGAAGCACTACTGTTAAATCGAACTAATGAATTCACCACTGAAAATTGTGAAATAAACAAAATTTTAACAAAAAATTTTAAATTTTTGTTAAAATTTTGAAGGCGGTTTTAACCGGAGGTTTAGGATTGAACCACGAGCGAAGCGAGTGGTTCAAATATAGAATCCTGAGCGTCGCGAGGGTTTCAAAGGTACGAGACGCAGAATAACTTTGCTGCCGAGCGCAACACACAACTTTTCACCTCACTACAGCGAGGAAAATTTCGATGCGCCAACCTAATTTTTAGAATAATCGCACTGGCCAGCACGAAAATAGCATGAAAAAAAAAACTTGTTTAGGCTGATTTTCTTTATTGAATAGAAAGATTCGAATTTTAAAAACTCTTTTCACGCTAGCGGATAAAATACACTTTTGCAGTTCAGATTTCGAATGATAAACACAATCTTTCCGAGCTTGTGAGGTGAAAAGACTATTATAGGAAAACAGAAAGCTTTTTTGTGATAAAAATAGTAACATGCTACATAGTGTAGGAACAAGATTAATTTATAGTTGGCATATAAAGTTAACTTCAGAATAGATAAAAGATAAAAATACAAGACACACAATAACTAACGCCTGTAAAAAATCGCACACAAAAATATGTCACTATGACAAAATACAAAAGCATGTACATATTTTCAGAGTGGACTGTACCGGCGAGGTGTGAGTTGACGCTTGAAATTGTGATATGTGTGAATGTGCTTTTTTAACATACGAAAATGGGTTGTGTCGGAATAGGGACGTAAATTGTATGTAGAAGTACTATATTTTCATCTTTGCACAGCGAAATGGTATAGCAGACTTTTTTAGATGTAATATGGATGTAACTAATCTGCGGTCGTAGTATGGCAGCTACCGAATTTATACATAATGTAATGTATTATACAAGGTGTAAGGAAAAGTATCATTAACCTTTAAACAACATACTCTACCCATCAAACTGAACAACTTTTACTATGGGAGCAAACCGATCGCAGCAAAAAAATCTGCTGTTGCATACATTTGAGTCGAGTAGGTATCGGAGTTTAGTATGGGGCTGCAGATTTTTTTTTTTGCTCTGATCGGTTTGATCCCATAGTAAAAGTTGTTCAGTTTGATAGGTAGAGTATGTGGTTTAAAGGTTAATGATACTTGTCCTCACACCCTGTATTTATAGAATGAATCTGATATTGGTATAATTAAGGCGGTTTATGTAGCATAGTATATCCCCTAGGGGGTTTTCAAATACATTCTAAATACATTATAATGTATCGTTAACATTCGGTTATTTACTTTGATTAAATTAAAATAGCAGAAGATAGGTAACGTTCCTACATTACATACTCGAAAAATGGATCTGCTTTTCATGTACTTACGAGAGAAAAGTAATGCCGTGCGATTTGTTTTTTTTCTTTTTGAATGATTTTTATAACGAGATAAAGCATACGAAGGCATTAAATAATAATAAATAAATAATTAAATAACGCTCACAGGCACATACATTGTAATGATCCCAAGTAAGCCTCAGGTTTTTTGTTATGGGAATCATACGACAACGGCACAAACATAACATCCATGACCAAACCGGGATTCGAACCCAGGACCCTGGTTTGGCAGTCCGGCGTGGTAACCATTACACCAACCGGGTCGTCAATGTGGTACCTTTATTTTGTCTAATATAAAAAAGTATCTATCACGCAGTGCCGCTCGAATGGCGACTAAGTCAATAAGGCGACAACGGGGGTTTAATTTGCGGTTCATGCGCTATAGGTTAGTCGCCTATCTACCGCTATTTTAATTTAATCAAAGGTAATTTACAACTGTGATGGCAACGAATATCGTTTGCCATCCAACCGCGCGCGTTCGCGTCCCGTCTATCTTATTTGCTCTAGCAAATGACGTTCCTGAGTGACAGAAAAGGATGGAGCTACAGAAAAAGGCGATGCGGTGCTGCCAGATGAGGTTCAAACCTAACACCGCCAGCGTCCTACGCACTAGCCAATATACATATTAATCTTTAATCTATGCTAGGCACCCTCCCTCCCGCAGGGGCAAAACAAGCAATATCATAAACTATTCTATTTTTAACAGTGTACCATTCAACCAAAACAGTTCGAAATAAGCCACATTTGTTTTTATTAAGTATATTTAACTTTTCCCCCACATTTCCGTCATGCCGGATTAAAACAGGAATTTTAATTAAAAATTTTCACGTGAAGAGAAAATACGCTAGGCTTTGAAAGCCATATACTGGGTTTTAATAACTTTTTTATTAAAACAACAAAAAACAAGATAAAATCTTATCATAGATACTTACGTCTCAGCCATGTTTGTTTTTTCATCTGTGAAAAGAAAGAAACAATTTAAGTTATTTTATCCAATGATACAAAAGACAGTAGCATAGCATATCATATGCTCAGGACTATATTCCCCGAAGGGGTCGTCAGAGGTTTTCTGAAACCTCAGAACATCCACGTTTCACTAGGTAGTATCGAAATTCTGTATACATAAGTGGCGACGGGCTCACTCCCCGTCACACTGGACAGAGTTTCGGTACTACCTAGTGAAACGTGGATGTTCTAAGGTTTCAGAATATCTCTGACTACCGCCTCGGGGAATATGGTCGTGAGCTTATGATGTTAGTATATTTTGTGGATTTCAATTTCAATATCTTCCCATTGATATACAAAATGATATTTCTTGTTTTGAACATCACAAAGCACATTGGTATTAAGCATTTAATAAAAACATATTTAAGAGAGAGCCTTAACAAGATCTTGAACAAATACAATTATTTTTGATCCAACAAGTTCACTCGCATCAATATTTGTGTTACGAAAATAAAAATTTAATTTCATCCGTTTTACCTCACTGAATAATCCACGTAATTTACCTTAGTCAGGGACGGATGTAGGTACTTGAAAATGTAATATTAATTTTAGGCTGTCTCCATTGATTACATAAAAATAGCAAGATCGATGACTACCCTATGGACCGCATAAGTTGAGCCCCGTCGCCTAATTTACTTAGTAGCGGCATTGCGTGATTGAGATAGATTTTTATTTTGGGCAGGATAAAGGTACCACAATATCTTCGCGTGCCTAAAACTCGTAAAATCATTCAAAAATAAAAAACAAATCTCACGGCATTACTTTTCACTCGTAAATAAATGAAAAGCAGGTCCATTTTTCGAGTACGTAAGACAAGAACGTCACCAATCTTCTGCAATATTAATTTAATCAAAGGATATCTCTATTGAAGAGGTGATTAGGATCTTGTAACTCGGTCATCTAATTAGTCGCCGCAAACTTTAAATTTCGGTAAAATCCGATGACAGTATAAATGGAAAGATAGTTTCACCCAAAGTTATGCACTTTAAGTTTTAAACTTCTATTGGAATCTTCTCATGTTGAATCTCTAAAATAAAATTTGCACTGTAGTGCTTGCTGCCAAATATCTGTATGTCCATATAATTTTATTATTATGGACATACACACGGCGACACATCAAGCTATACAAAACCAAATAATCTGGCCGCGCGTAGGTTGAGAAACGTATAACGTCGCTCGGCCAGCTTATGGTGGGCTTGTATAGCTTGATGTGTCGCCATGTGTATTTGTTTTGCTATAACCAACAACTTTATGGTTGCAATAAGCATTTTTCCAGCACTTTTCCTGGGAATATCTGGATGGCGCCAAGGAGCTGTGCCAATACAGACACCTTAAAATTCTGACGTTTTTTTTTACTTTTAACAATAACTACCAGTTTGATCAACACCTAAAAATTGCCAGTATACAAAAAAAGTCCCCTTGACATCGAATGTCATACTTTTTACTTTAAACGCATATATCTCGAGTTAAAAGCCCTATAATTATTAGAATTAGAACACAATATTTTTATTAAATACAGACAGACAAGGCGCTGTCCTATTCAGTATTCAGTATTCAGTATCAGGCGTTTAAACATACTTATATCTGCGGAATATCCTATAGAAGGTCGTGCTATCATGAGATGCGATCGAATTGTTCTATTTTTATTCAGATATAAGTATGTTTAAACGCACAGTGGCACAATGATTTTCGTCAGACGAACGCCTGATCGCGCGAGCGATGGCAATAGGACAGCGCCTTATAGTACGTAGCATAGAGTCGTTTGGAGAATTACGCTCGCGCCTCCAGCCAGGCGATGTCGCCAGGAGGCGCGACAAAAACGACGCTATGCTACGTGCTATAAGGTTTATATTGTGTTACTTTGACTATCCGCGACCGCC
Organism: Agonopterix subpropinquella; assembly: GCA_922987775.1. Lineage (NCBI taxonomy): Eukaryota > Metazoa > Arthropoda > Insecta > Lepidoptera > Depressariidae > Agonopterix > Agonopterix subpropinquella. The sequence goes on from OV277714.1 coordinate 3,686,001, forward strand.
ACACGTCTCTTCTGTATAAACCGCGCCTTGGGGTTAGGTTTTTTTTTTCTGGCGTGGGCCATGTCATGATCTGATGATGGCTAAAATAAATAAATAAGTTAAAATCCCCGTGCATTCTGAATCCGTGCCTGTGTAACGGTATATTGTAATTTCCCCGGTGCTTCCGTTTCAGTTTGACAACAGAGGGTTAGTAATTAAAACTGTTTTTGACCGACATTTTGACTTTTTAAAGGGCCTGTCGATTTTGATAAAATTACATTTCGTTTTGGAAGTTTAATTCGCTTTAGATTGCTTTTGAGAGTTTAAATTGATGTCATTAACTTTTATGGAAATTACAATAAACTCACAAAAATATTCCCGGAATACAACCACACCCTATACAGGGTGAAATTGATATCATTGGCATCCTTTTATACTAAGAGTCTACACATCAAACTGAACAACTTTTACTATGGGAGCAAACCGATCGGAGCAAAAAAAAAAATGAGCTGTTGCATACATTTGAGTCGAGTTGGCTTTGCAGTTTAGTATGGGACAGCAGATTTTTTAGTTGCTCCGATCGGTTTGCTCCCATAGTAAAAGTTGTTCAGTTTGATGGGTAGACTCTTAGTTTAAAAGGATGCCAGTGATATCAATTTCACCCTGTAGAGACTTCACAAGACGCTCCCCCTATGTAAAGACTGGGCCATATTTTGAAGCTATATCTTCTCGTTATTTGAAAGACATATAAATTAATGAAAAATACAACGTGTTAATGAATTAGCGCAAAACCTCATACACCCCAACAGATTTATAACAAAATAATTAGATTCGGTGAAGGAAAACATCGTGAGGAAACCTGCATGCTTCAATTTCGAGGCATGTATTGTACCCACTGTCCATTACAAGTGGCGACGGGCTCACTCCCCGTCACACTGGACAGAATTACGGTACTAGTGAAACGTGGATGTTCTGAGTTTTCAGAATATCTCTGACTACCCCCTCGGGGAATATAGTCGTGAGCATATGCATAATTAGATTGCAATAATAATTTCATTATTTTGATAGTTAAAATTTAATGTTATTCGCATTTTAAGTTTTGAGGCAAAAATGATTTGTTATCATTTCAGCACTGAAAGAAAGCGCTAACGTACTCATGGATACATTTTTATAATCTTGTTTTGGTAGTAAGTAGGGTGAGTGTGCCTGTGCGATGGGTTGTCATCGGGTTCAGTAAATTTTAAATTTTAGTAACAAATTATTTAATATTTTGAAAAAAAATTCCTATGTTGAAACCATGATAATTCGACTCTGCTCTCGATTCTAAACAAACTACTTTCTAGTTTTGCGTTAATTCATTAACACGTTGTGAAGCAATGATTTTCAACATCTCGGCATTATTTTCTATAAAGTATAATTTCTTATTTTTATATATAAATAAAATACACATGAAACCTGTGTTCAAAGGAAAGCCTAATATTTGAATAAAACTGGTCATGTGAGAGTCGGGCTACTCGCGCACCGAGGGTTCCGTACCACACCACCACAGAACACAACATTATTAACTTAGAAAATATATTTTTTTTGTTTGGGACCTTTCGCCCAAGACCGACTCACACTTGGCCAGTTTTTAGTATTTGTTGTTATTTTGTAGAGTTTGCTCTATAATCACACTAAGTTTGACGCTTGTATGTATTACCGTTTTTACGATAGAGCGTGAAGAAAAAACGTTGATAAAAACTAGTTTCTTGTTGAGAACCCCCCTTAATTTTTACTTTTTGACATTTTTATAATTTTTTAACAAATCCGCCGTAATAACGCATAATATGAGATTTCAACTATCTAACTATTACGGTTCAAAAGTTACAGACCTAAATAGGTAGGACAGACGGACGGACGGACAGACAACGTAGGCTTAGTAATAGGGTCCCGTTTTTACCCTTTGGGTACGGAACCCAAAAAAACAAGAGTGAGTTCGAGTCACCAATGTGGCAGTTCTATGGACGTGACAGGAAGTCCCGAACCAGGACCGACCTGGGACGGTCGCAGTAAGGACAATATGGTCAGGTGGAGATTCTCGGATGCGCAAAATGTGACTTGCCTGTGTGGAGCTCCACAAACGATGGCCCATCTCACATCGTGCCCTGCGTGCCCTAACACCTGCACGCATATTTCAACTATCTTGCTATTACGGTTCAAAAGTTACAGCCCTAAATAGGTAGGACAGACGGACGGACGGACGGACACACGGACAGACGGACAGACGGACAGACGGACAGACGGACAGACGGACAGACGGACAGACGGACAGACGGACAGACGGACAGACGGACAGACGGACAGACGGACAGACGGACAGACGGACAGACGGACAGACGGACAGACGGACAGACGGACAGACGGACAGACGGACAGACGGACAGACGGACAGACGGACAGACGGACAGACGGACAGACGGACAGACGGACAGACGGACAGACGGACAGACGGACAGACGGACAGACGGACAGACGGACAGACGGACAGACGGACAGACGGACAGACGGACAGACGGACAGACGGACAGACGGACAGACGGACAGACGGACAGACGGACAGACGGACAGACGGACAGACGGACAGACGGACAGACGGACAGACGGACAGACGGACAGACGGACAGACGGACAGACGGACAGACGGACAGACGGACAGACGGACAGATGGACGGACAACGTAGGCTTAGTAATAAGGTCCCGTTTTCACCTTTTGCGTACGGAAACCTAAAAAGTTTGTATTACTTTTACTGGTGACACACACCATTATGTTATGAATGATCTATCGTGATTTCTATGTTGACTTTATAGTGAAAGTTGTACAAATTGATGGTCTGAAGCACCATGTTCAATCGCATTTAATTTTACACCTTGTTAACGACAATTTCGTTCGAGTTCCAATTATAACAAAAAGGAAACAGAGTAGAGTGGTGATTTTTGAATGAAATATAATCTATTAATGAATGTTGTTAATTGGATCAGGTTACTCGATCACAATCAGATAACATTGCAATCTGATTTCCACTGGTTACTGGGGCTGGGCGGATCCCGGTTAATTGATTTCATTATGGGCGGTCTAGATTGATCCAGTGCCGTTCGAAATATAGGCCAGTCATTTTACGGAGTTTTGTAAGGCGGGGTAGGGAGTAATTATTAATTGGACTTTTAAACTGTAACCGGCACCGTTTAGTGACAAGAATACTATCCTAAACCATATTAAAAAAAAAATTGCTACGCAACATAGAAATCAAAATTGTGTGTCTCAGAAGGCTTTTAAATTAGTAATATTGATACCAATGCACTCATTTGAATTGGATTTAACAATATACATTATTTTTGATCAATAAAATAGGCTTTACACTTCTTTTTCATGTTTATTATTGCGTTTTTTGTGTATTTTGGTGTGCAAATAAAGAATATTTATCTTATCTTATCTTATCTTTAAAATTTAAAAAATGTGGTATTTATTAGAATAATACGAATGTATTTTTCAAAACCTTCTAAGTTGACATAAATATTTACGCAATGTTTGAAGTATATATGATGGTAAAGCCTTAAATATGTGCAAAAAAAATTTGTGATCAGGTTTTTTAGAACGAGATAACATCTATATTTTAAAATTGGAACTGTTGCTGACATAATTTGTTTTTTATTTTGGTACATTCTTAAGCTCAAATTGGCTCTTCAATATTATAGCGAAAAAAAAAATTCAATTAGTAATTAGTCCCGGCTCAAACCGTAAAATGACTGGGCTAATATGCTTTCTTAGCCCTGTCATTTTACGGTTTGAGCCGGGACTAATTAGTAATTAAAATTTTTACATAGTATTTAAGAGCCAACTTGAGCTTAGAAATGTACCAACATTAAAAAATATCAGGTCAGCAACAGCCCCAAATTTTAAATTTAGAATTTATCTCGTTCTAAAAAACGAATGGTAATTTTTTTGCAAGCTTTTAAGGCTTTACCATCTTCAAACATGGTGTTAATATTTGTATCTACTTAGAAAGCTTTGAAAAATACATTAGTATTTTCTATGAAATATCTAATTTTTTAAATTTTAATTTGTATTTATTACTCAAAAATAATGTATGTTGTTAAGTCTAATTAAAATGAGTGCATTGGTGTTAATGTTATTAATTGAAAAGCCTTCTGGGCGATACAATGTTGATTTCTATGTTGCGTAGTGAAATTTATTTTAATTTATGTTGTAAGATAGTCTTTTTGGCACTAAATGCCGGTTACAGTTTAAAAGTCCAATTCATAATTACTCCCTACCTCTCCTAACAAAACTCCGTAAAATGACTGGGCTATTCTTATTTCTTTTTCATTAAGCATTTTCACCAAACATTAAATTATTTTACAATAAGGTGCTGCCTACAAATATTTCTCACATTATTATAGAGGGTGTAAGTGACAGTCTAGCAAATATTGAAACGGTGAACTCAGACCATCAAACTGAACAACTTTCACTACGGAGCCTACCTCAGGAAACGTGAAAAATCTGTCCTATACAAAACTGCTGTACCTACCTGACTAATGTATTAGACAGCTGATTTTCTTTTGCGTTTCCTGAGGTAGGCTCCATAATGAAAGTTGTTCAGTTTGATGGTCTGAGTTCTCCGTTTCAGTAGTTGCTAGGCTGTCACTTGCACCCTGTATACAGGGTGTACAATAAAATGGGACAGCTACTCAAAGGGGTGCTTCAGACCATCAAACTGAACAACTTTCTCTATGGGACCAATATCGAAATCGCGAATAAAAAATCCGCTCTCCCATACAAAACTGCAAACATAACTCGACTGAAATGTATGGGACAGCAGATATTTTTTTCGCGATTTCGGTATTGGTCCCATAGAGAAAGTTGTTCAGTTTAATGGTCTGAAGCACCCCTTTAAGTAGCTGTCCTATTTTATTGTACACCCTGTATTATAGACAAGGTCCAACTAAGCACCTGCCGTTGGACCACGGCCAATTGAGGCATCGCACGAAATCTGGCGGAAGATCTTCCCTTTTCAATGGAGGAACCTCCTACCTAGTTTTGTAGTACATTTACAACTACAAAGAAAGTTAGTTACAGTCTGTCAAAGGCCTCTAACACAACTATTCACCCTTTACATAAATCTTTTACATAAAAAAGAAAATATATTTTACAAACATCGATTTTGTCAAGCACCAATTTATTTCGTCCTAAACAGACAAATTCAAAAGGGTCTTGCCGGTCTCAAATCAAACGAGAGGACCTTCGTCAAAATCGATAACAGGATTGTCAACTTTACAAATTGGACTTGAATTTTTACAAGGGTTGCGGTGGCTTGATTGACGCTTTTTTTTACAATTGAATTAAATTGTACAATTAATTTTTCTTGAAAAAAAATCGCAGATCTCGTGTCTTCCCGCCCTTTAGCCTAGCTGCCTCCGTGGTCTAATGGTGGAGCTTTGGCTCTCGATACGGAGGTCGTGGGTTCGATTCCCACGGGGGACACCTAGTGATATGGCACTTTGTGCGTTTTTCTCCAGTTGGTTAGGACATTGCAGGCTGAATCACCTGATTGTCTGAAAAGAAAAATGATTCCGTGCTTCGGATGGCACGTTAAGCCGTTGGTCCCGGCTACTATCTCTGGTGGTAGTAGTCGTTACATAAAAACCACGTCAGAGGCCGTAAGGCGGTCTGAAAAAACTCTGACACCAGGGGGCTCTGCCCACACGATAAGAAAGAAGAAGAATATGCTGACACATTTTTAAGGGGATGATCAGACCATCAAACAGAACAACATTCTCTACGGGACCAACATCGAAATCGCGAACGTAGCGAAAAACGACCGCATTTTTTTATTTGTTAGATTTAAAAAAAAAAATACTTAGTTGAGATATTAAAAAAAAAAATTTGTGGCCCTCGTCGAGCCGCGTCTTTTGACACCCAAACAGTCACGTAGTCCTAAAACCCACGACACCAGGGCGATGTCGCACTTTCGCTGAAAAATCGGGCCTATATAGAAGCGATAAAGAAAATACACTTTCAATGTTAAAATTACATTTTATAAAAGATAAGTACGTGACTTCTTTCGCACAAAAAGTAAATAAAAGCGGTCAAGTGCGAGTTGGGCTACTCGCGCACCGAGGGTTCCGTACTACACAACCACAGAAAACAACATTATTAACTTTGAAAAAAAACTTTTTTTGTCCGGGACCTTTAGCGCAAGACCGACTCACACTTGACCGGTTTTTAGTATTTTTTGTTATTTTGTAGAGTTTGCTCTATAATGACACAAAGTTTGACGCTTGTATGTATTACCGTTTTTACTATAGAGCGTGAAGAAAAAACGTTGATAAAAACTAGTTTCTTGTTGAAAACCCCCCTTAATTTTTAACTTTTTGACATTTTTATTATTTGTCAACAAATCCGCCGTAATAACGCATAATAAATAATAACGTAGTCTTAGTAATAGGGTCCCGTTTTCATCCTTTGGGTACGGAACCCTAAAAATTAAGGGGGGCGGGCTCTTAACAAGAAACTAGTTTTTATTAATGTTTTTTCTTCTCGCTCTATCGTAAAAACGGTAAATACATACAAGCGTCAAACTTGGTGTGAAAAAAAAAAACCGGCCAAGCGCGAGTCGGTTTTGCGCCAAAGGTCCCGGAGAAAACAAAACTTTTTTCTATGTTAAATATGCTGTGTGGTGGTGGTGTGGTACGGAACTCGCCCTTGACCGGTTTTTATTATATCAGTGTCATGTTTTTGTTCATTAAATTGGGCTCTGGTATTTTTTTGTAAGGGAAGCAATTTCCTAATACAGTAACTCATATAATACAGGTAAACAACGTTCTCTAATATCGATGATCCTCCCTTATTGTATCCGAATTTGAACAGAATATAAAACAAAGGGATCTCGAACAAATGCTTTGGGAATAAAAACAGGGGTGCCGTTTGTGAGAGCCCTTATAAGAGTAACGAGCAGTGCAGTGGCGGACATGCGAAGTATACAGTTTTTTTTAAGTTTAGCTCATCAGCTGATTATACGGGTGTAAGGGATAGCCCTTCTCAGAATGAAACGGTGAACTCAGGCCATCGAAATGAAAAAAATTCACAATGAAAACGCAAAAAAAAATCTGCGTATACATTTGAGTCAGGTAGTTACAACAGTTTTGTATGAAATAGCTGATTTTGTTTCGCGTTTCCTGAGGCAGGCTTCATAGTAAAAGTTGTTCAGTTTGATGGTCTGAGTTCACAATTTTAGACAGCGGAGGGCTGTCCCTTATACCCGTATACGTCCCACTGCAGTGCACAGACCTACTCTCAGAGAGGACGTATGGATAGGCGTTATAATGGGTCCACCACGCTAGCCCAATATTTTCTTTAGTTTGTTTGCTGCAATAAACATGTGTGGATCTTATGTATAATTACTATTAGTTATGTCCATAACTAACGGAGAAAATCTTCTATCGAGTTCATGGCAAGTCATTTTAATTTTTTTCAGTCCAGTATTTCGCCACACGGATAGCACTGCCGGCAGCGTCCATAAGCTCCGTTCGCGTGCAGGTGTCAGGGCAGGAAGGACAGGATATGAGACGACGATAGAAGAAGACGGAGAAAATGAAATTTATACCTCGTTATTTGGTAATAACTTGAACGCTTGTTGCTACATTTTATTGAAATCAATTTAGCCATTTAATTACAAATGTCTCTATGTACAATTTGTCAATTTTCTTACGTGTGGATTTGATTTAAATGTTAAGAAAATCAGGTAGGGTTTTTTATAAGAATACAATTTCTTATAGGAGAAATAAATAACATACTTAATAGTATTTCGAATTCTACTTTGTTATTCTAAAGGATGAATTAAGGTAAAAAGTTCTCAAGAAGCAAAATAATAAAAAAAGAAACAAGGCTGAACTCAATTAAAGTTTCTGGAAAATATAATTTAATTTGCAATTAGACCGACATTGTAGAAACAGACTCATAAAATCACAACGCTTCCCAAAAATAATTAACTCTACAGTTAAAACAAATTATTCAAAATGTTCCAATAACTTTGCCAGACTGTGTACTCTCGCTTGTTAAGGTATACACTTTGCAAAGTGACAATTTGCGAGAAGTACCAAATGTGAGGGCCATTACACTGGCGGGCAAGTTTCAATGACTACAGCGCTTCTAGAGCAAAAGTTAGAACATTATGTTTATGAAGTAAAAGTGTTTTAAAGTATAACGATTCTTTGTTAAAATGTTAGTTAATAATTTTAGTTTATTAAAAGATACGAGTAAGATAGATAAAAGTACACCAACACATAATCTTTCCGAGGTTATCGTACAAGGTGACTAAGAGATAAATGTGTAGTGTTTTTATAGGTTTTACCTCGACCACAATTATACAGGATGTAAGTTAAAGCCAAAAAGTCGGGTTATATCCAGAAAATTATGAACGTTTGACCGAACCGAAGCCCGAGCAAATCGCTTAGTTCGTATCAAGAGAGAGTGTCCTTTATTTTTTTTTATAGGAGAATAATATACAGGGTGTAACTTGAGTGTAGACAGTTGCATTTGCATTACTTTAAAGGTTGATTTTACTTATGATACTGAACAACTTTTCCCAGGGAACATAAGGAAAATTCACCATTTCAACTTTTCATACAAACGTTCGATCAGCTTTTTGCATTTGGTATACTAGTATGACAAGTAATTTTTTTTTGTTAATTTCCTAATAGCATCCTTGTGGAAATTTGTCAGGCAGACGGTGTGGACAAAGTCGCGGGCAAAGGAAAGCGCCCAATTCCGTTTCTACAAAACTGGTAAAAGACAATGCGGGTTTTGTATGTAAGGTTGGCGCCTTATTTTTCGCCGTTGTTTTTGGCGCGGCCAGCAACCAAACTTGAATATTTTAGTTCAGAATAAAGAAATAAACAAAACTTATTAACATTGTATATCCCTAAACTCGGTCCGGTCAGAGAATTAAGGCTTGAAGTTGAAAATATTACCATTACAAGCACTTCAAGCCTTTATATCTCAGTTCGGACTGAGTTCCGAGATATTTGTAATAACAAGTTGTTTTTAACTTTATTCTCAACTATAATATTCAAGTTTGATTGATGGCCGCGCTAAAAAAGGAAAAAAACACAATTTTTATGCATAGGCTTTTGAATTTGAATTTTATAAGAAAATGCTACGGTAGAAAAGGATAATTTCCATTTCCTTTAGAAGAATGATAACATTACATAAAAACCACGTCAGAGGCCGTAAGGCGGTCTGAAAAAACTCTGACACCAGGGCTCTGCCCACACGATAAGAAAGAGAGAGTATGATATTCCTCCTAGTTTATGTATATAATTTTAGCTATCAAAATTAAATTTTTTTTATTCAAAATAATATCATATAGATAGCTTTTTTGACTCTACCACCGCGTCGGAAGGTGTTCCGTTGAGAGAAGATGCGGCCAGAAACTCTAAAACACACATCTTTTAAACAAAACAAAATGTACAAAGTACAATTAAAATATAATATTGCATTACATAGTGTAAAATTGTCATATTATCATACTCTTTGTATGTGTTCTTTGATCAAACTCATTCGTTAGTTGTGAAATGATTTGAAATGAATAAACGTCTCGCGGGCAACGTCTTTTCATAAATCTCGTAGCATTCGAGGAACATTTCGTGGCCCAAACATCTAAGTAAATTTCTCTAATGACTGCGTATTTACCGATGTTAGAGTTACTCTACGTAGCTATACGTCTACATTATTTATCTTGTACGTTTATCTAACATTCGCCTCATAGTGAACATGAACACTCAAGTTCGAGCGTTGAGATTGCTTAGTCATAAAGGAGTCAATTTATTGTAGACTAGCTGTTGCCCGCAACTTCGTCTGCGTTACCTGGATAAAAAGTACCATATGTGTTAATCCAGGCCATGGTCTATCTGTATGCCAAATTTCATCAAAATCCGTTCAGCAGTTTTTGCGTGAAAGCGGAACAAACATCCATCCATACTTACAAACTTTCGCGTTTATAATATTAAGTAGGATGTAGGCACACTCTAAAAACATAATTTACTTTAGTAATCGGACGAAAGATTAGGTAAAAATGCAAACGGAATTATGAAATAAATATTAAAAATTCACTGTTTTGACTTTTTTTGCTAAGATTCTTTTTTCCTATTAAAACGGCACATGTAAAGCAATGCGTGTAAAGGAACATCTCAGATGTTAATACGAAAATAAAAATAAAAACCAACATATTTTATCAAGACAAGATGTGCGCCAACTGCGATTACGCGACAGTCCGTTTAGATGAGGTATAGCTAATATTACCACTATAATCTAGAGATTATGAGAAACAAATCGACATGAGTTCCATAACTATACGCCAACTATATGCTAACATTTTTATGTTAGCCTATTTCCTATACTAAGATTGAGGAGCTTCTTTAAATTATTGATTGATTATTTGTGGTTGGGCTATTGCAAGCAAGGGTCGTTGTAACACTGAGACCAGCGCTGTTCCTTTTGTGTTCGCCCCAAGCTCACCCATATTTACGCATACCTCCGAACTTATGGTATTTTCTTTTCACTCTCGGGAATGCAGGTTTCCTCACGATGTGTTCCTTCACCGCCGAGCTAGTAAATGATAAATACAACCGTACATAAATTCCAAAGAACTTAGTGGTACAGGCCAGGAATCGAACCGCGGCCTCAGGATTGAGGCGCCAGCTCTCTTCCGTATGGGCTATCATACGTACGTAGCAGTAGAAGCAACGACAGGTCCGGTCAGTCTATGGATGGGTGACCGTTTAGTGGTATTTCATCTAGAGCGTCTCTGTGCTTTGGAAGCTACGTTAAGCTGTTTTTTTTTTGTGATTTCAAGTTTGGTCGCATAGTGAATGTTGTTCAGTTTGATCGTCTGAAGCATCCCATTTAATATTTAACGCATTTAAATGTACACCCTGTATTGTTTTATTCTTTTCTTTTTTTAAACTTTTAGGAAAACCCCCGGACTAATTAATGTGAACATTATTTCTCTGATTATTTTATGTTACGTGTGTTTCGTTCATTTATAAATAACTAGCGACCCGCCCCGGCTTCGCACGGGTGCAATGTAGATACTAATATTATAAATATAAACCTTCCACTCTATCTATTTAAAAAAACCGCATCAAAATCCGTTGCGTAGTTTTAAAGATCTAAACATACATAAGGACCTTAGACAATGTATATAGGGACGAGTTACGCGAGTCATTCTACTATAACCCAGTAAAATTAGATAAATCAGAAGAAATAATTTCCGGAGTTTTGGAACTTTTTTTAAACGTTCCTTTGGTACGTAATATTGAAGAAAAAAAAAAGTCCTGGTGAGGGGGGGGGTGAGCTCGAGGAAGGGGGGGGCTCTAAAGGTGACATTTTTCAGTTTTTCGCTTATTTCTTGAAATCTGAAAGTCGTATCGAAATACTTTGTATGGACAAATTAAACCTAACAAAATTTCCTACAAAACAAATGGTATGTATTTTTGTCATAGGACTTAACCTTTGAGGGCTACGGGGCCGAGAAAGTAACGCCATTTCAAAAATTATAAAATTTGTATGGCGACCCTCATGAAAGTTGAAGATAAAAACAAAATGATTTCATATTCTTAATCAGCAGCCTCGAAAACCCCCAGATACAAATTTTCAGTCGGTTCGGGGAACCCTTAAAAGCTGCATTGGTGTTTGAAATTTCCATGGTAGCCATCTTGGATATCGCAATTTTGGATTTTTTTCATCGCCAACCAAATCTGACCAGGGTCCTCTATTTGTTCGAGGTCCATAACTCTATCTGTCATAGTTTCCGCGGGCCGTTGACCTCATCCATCAGGAGTCGACCTTCCGAGGAAGTCAAAGTTCTCCCTGTATCGCCAAGGCATCCATATAATGATCCCCAAATGTCATCCTTGTACCGTAAGGGGAACCCGGAGATCAATTGGATGTATCTGGTTGACCCCCCTCCCCCCCCCCCCCCATATAGATATTAGATAAATACCCGTATAATTGTTCAACGGGTTTTCCCCATTCAACGTATAGTAAAATGATTTTAGGGATCATCATAAGGATGCCCTGGCCATAAAAATAATATGTCGACTTCCTCAGAAGGTAGACTCCTGACGGATGAGGTCAACGGCCCGCGGAAACTATGACAGATAGGGTTATGGACCTTGAACAATTGTCATACAGGACCCTGGTCAGATTTGGTTGGCGGTGAAAAAAATCCAAAATTGCGATATCCAAGATGGCTGCCATGGAAATTTCAAACGTCAATGCAGCTTTTAAGGGTTCCCCGAAACGACTGAAAATTTGTATCTGGGGGTTTTCTGGGTTGTTAGTTAAGAATATGAAATCATTTTGTTTTTATCTTCAACTTTCATGAGGGTCGCCATACAAATTTCATAATTTTTGAAATGCTGTTATTTTCTCGGCCCTGTAGCCCTCAAAGGTTAAGTTCTATGACAAAAATGCATACTATTTATTTTGTAGGAAATTTTGTCAGGTTTACTTTGTCCATACAAAAAATTTCAATACGACTTGCAGATTTCGAGAAATAAGCGAAAAACTGAAAAAAGTCACCTTTAGAGCCCCCCCCTTCCTCGAGCTCACCCCCCCGTCACCAGGACTATTTTTTTTCTTCAACATTACGTACCAAAGGAACGTTTAAAAAAAGTTTCAGAACTCCGGAAATTACTTCTCCTGATTGGTATATTTCAGCTTAATTTTACTGGGTTACTAAGAAACATCTGCCACTTTTTGCGGGGGCGAGGTAACATGAAATCCGCAACTTTGGATTTTATTCCCCATAAGTTTAGATTCTAATTTTTGAATGTTAAAAATCATGAAATGCAGTCTCGTGTGAACCCCAAACGTTATAAGTTCAAAATTATTGTTTCGCTATTATAGGCTGTCTCGTTTAGTGATAAGGTATAAAATTGGGTGTAAATGCACAAGATTAATTGTTCTTATACCGTGGCAGAGGGGAAATGCTACCGCAAGGAGAGTCCCTATATAAATTGACTAAGATAGGGACAGACAACGAGAAGCGACTTTGTTTTATGTTATGTAGTGATAATCCGTTAGCAAACAAAACATACTAAAAAAGCATACGCCAAACGTTAAAATATTGGAACAAAACATTTTCAATAAAACCTCCGGCTATTTATTCACTCCTATTATTATTTTAAAATAGTATTAAACACGAGAATCGTTTTGTTTTGCGTTCCCTGTCGACGGCATCGGAACGTTTCCAATTTCCTTCCCATATCCGAACCGTTGTTCTGTTTACATTACCAACATAAATAATTGAATTTTGTACTTAAATGTTTCTCTGGTAACTAATATCTGTATTCGATTTTGATTTATGATATTTTGAGATTTATATTCAGGAGAAATGTTAGAGAGTCGGTGGCGCGTTGCGGAGAGGTATTGAAACTCAATCTTGAGGTTCGGTTTGAATCCCGTCCGGACGATATGCCATGTACCAGTTTATCTAACTTATTTATACGTATATGGAGGTGCTACTTGGGAATGTTCCTCCATTGAAAAGGGAAGATCTTCAACCAGGCTATGTGTGAAGCCTGCGGACAGACCGTGGTCCAACAGTTCTTTGTTGGACCTTGTATATACAGGGTGAAATTGATATCATTAGCATCCTTTTAAAATAAGAGTCAACCCATCAAACTGAATAACTTTCACTATGGGAGCAAACCGATCAGAGCAAAAAAATTATCAGCTGTTCCATACTAAACTGCAACGCCTACTCGACTCAAAGGTATGAAAGAGCAGATTTTTTTTTGCTCCGATTGCTTTGCTACCGTAGTGAAAGTTGTTCAGTTTGATGGGTAGACTTAGTTTAAAAGGACGCTAATGATATCAATTTCACCCTGTATATCGAATCTCTGTGATTATTTCTCTTGCGCGATTTATGTCTCGCATTCGATTGTGAACCTTACGAGTTACGAGTAACGTTTTTACGATGAACGTTGTCTTTGTATGGAGCATATTTCCGTGAGCGACGGTATCGCCATCTGTTGGCATCTTTGCTATAACTCGTGGATGTTGACATCTGTGACAAGTCCCCACACGTAATACCGACTGCTCTCAAACGGTGAAGGAAAACATCGTGAGGAAACCTGCATATACTGACGAAGAAATTACAATGCGTATGTAAAGTCTACCAATTGGGCACGCGTTGTGAATTAACGCCCATACACCAGGATTGCGATTTTTGAATCTCATACGTTGAACTCAGCAATTGAAACTGTATGGAGACGCGCATCTTTCTACTGCTGATTTGACTTTCAAAAATCGCACTCCTGGAGTATGATTTTTTAATGTCAAATCAGCAGCAGAAAGATGCGCGTCTCCATAGTAATATTGGCATTTTCAACTGCTGAGTTCAAAGAATGAGTTTCAAAAATCGCACTCCAGGCCTGTGCCCAGCAGTTGGACGTATGATGATGATCTTTAAATGTTGAGGTGTTTATTGCGTCCACTATTCATTTAATAGAGGTAAAATGCCCAATTGGATGCCCAGGGAAAAGTTCTCGAGTGGCGACCGCGTACCGGAAAGCGCAGCGTGGGTAGGCCCCTCACACGGTGGACCGACGACCTGGTGAAGGCGGCGGGAAAACGTTGGATGAGGGCAGCGCAGGACCGGTCGTTATGGCGATCCTTGGGGGAGGCCTATGTCCAGCAGTGGACGTCCATCGGATGAGATGATGATGATGATGATGAACATGCCCAATTACCAGTCTCACTAGACTAATTTTAGTTACTTGGTAGTAAAATGTGAATAATTATTTTTAGGGTTCCGTACCCAAAGGGTGAAAACGGGACCCTATTACTAAGCCTACGTTGTCCGTCCGTCCTTCTGTCCTACCTATTTAGGGCTGTAACTTTTGAACCGTAATAGCTAGATAGTTGAAATTTTTTTAGACTATGAGTTATTACGGCGGATTTTTTAACAAATAATAAAAACGTCAAAAAGTTAAAAATTAAGGGGGGTTCTCAACAAGAAACTAGTTTTTATAAACGTTTTTTCTTCACGCTCTATCGTAAAAACGGTAATACATACAAGCTTCAAACTGTGATTATAGAGCAAACTCTACAAAATAGCAACAAATACTAAAAACCGGTCAAGTGTGAGTCGGTCTCGCGCTGAAGGTAAAGTATTTTTTCTAAGTTAATAATGTTGTGTTCTGTGGTGGTGTTGTACGGAACCCTCGGTGCGTGAGTAGCCCGACTCGCACTTGACCGGTTTTTATTTTAAGAATGCTAAATTTAGAATATTTCTGGTCTTACTGTCTTACGGTTTTGTCAATAAATAAATTAAATTAAATTACTACACGTGGTAAAATCGTTCTAGGACTACACCCTCTAATAGTACCTATAATCATAAGGATAATTATCATCATAATTATATCAGCCGATAGACGTTCGATGCTGGACATATGGCTCTCCCAAGAATCCCCGAGACAACCTATCCTGCACTGCAGAAGTGTTCCCGCCGCTTTCACAAGATCATCGGTCCACCTTGTGGGGCGCCTACCCACGCTGCGCTCTCCGGTAGGCGGTCGCCCCTGGAGAACTCTTCGGCCCCATCGATGAGCCATCAGTTCTTCGGGCAATGTGCCCCGCCCAGTGTCGCTTTTGTTCAGCCTGAAATTTACCCAAAGGGCAATGGACCCCTCCATTGCCCTTTGGGTGATTTGGCTGTGCAATGGACTTTACCCGTGGAGTCAACATCGAAATCGGGAAAAACAGCATTAGCAGTTCCATTTAAAACTGCAATACCTACTCGACTCAAACGTATGAAAAAGCTGTATTTTTTGCGATTTAGAATTTCAGATTCATTGTCAGAAGCAACCTTTTAAATATTTTACACTCCACAATTCTCTGTTAAATTGTACAATTTGAAATCACAAAAAATCCTTTTGGTAGGTCATGCAAGAGTTCATTCGTTACCTCCAGACAGAAAGGCATGAAAAAGCACACACGAGGATCTCATTAGCGGACGAGGGAACAATCGAGCCTTTATCTAGGATCATTAGTGAAAATAAAGGATTTTGAAAAATTCTCGACTCGGCTCTTTTGAATGATTTTGATAATGATGTTGAAATCGATGGTGGGGATTTTGGTAAGGGGTTTGTCTACCTTTCATTTGAAATTTTTTTTACTCTCTAAAAGGCCAAAGTCAAAGTCAAAAGTCAAAACAATTTATTAAATATAGGAACTGGATGCCCACTTATTAAATGTCAATCTTTTTTTGAAGCTACCACCGCGTCGCGTCGGAACGTGTTTTCTATGTAGAGAAGATACGGCTAGAAACTCTACAACAATATGTATAAACAAACTCAAACTTATTAGTCCGTCAAATTCATAATGATGGTAGATAGTGGCAATGGGCAAATAAAAGTCTTTGTATCGATCATAAAGCGGACTGTTGATCGTTAATTTATAGTTGAAAAAAATATCAATCTCTTCCCAGGAAATATTAGTCATTAATGTCATTAACTGTGTTGTTTATTTGCGTTTGCGAAGTCCTAGTTTTTTTCATAACTATGTTTTTGTGTACAATAAAGAATCTATGAATCTATGAATCCTACGCTGGTCTCATCCAACGGGCTCCCGCCGCCTTCACCAGGTCATCGATCCACATTGGGGGGCCGATCCACGCTGCAGTTTCCGGGACGCGGTAGCCACTCGAGAACTCATCGGCCCCACCCTTAACGGTTTCGCGAGCAATGTGCCACCCATTGCCACTTTAGCGATTCTTTGGGCTATGTCAGCTACCTACAGATTTTTAGGGGGTAACCTTTGGAACAACCTACTGAACCGATTCCAAAAATCCTTTCAGTAATAGAAAGCTACGCTATCCCCGAGATAAATCAGCGATATAAAATTATAAATTTACACGTTGCGGACATCGGGTAGTTATGTATAAAGTTTGGAAAATAAATTGATATTGGCTACTCGAGTTTACTATCAACTCTCGTAAATTTTAGTGTTCCATCTGTGTTTTATGAGTTCATTCCGCTATACTACACTTAATGCATTTAAGTCTATTACTTTCAGTTACGTGGCGGGTTCGATTCCCACGGGGGACACCTAGTAATATGTCACTTTGGGCGTTTTTTCCCCAGTTGGTTAGGACATTGCAGGCTGAATCACCTGATTGTCGGAAAAAGAAAGACGATTCCGTGCTTCGGATAACACCACAGATGGATAGCACGTTAAGCCGTTGGTCCAGGCCAGTATCTGTGGTGGTAGTAGTCGTTACATAAAAACCACATCAGAGGCTGTAAGGCGGTCTGAAAAAACTTTGACACCAGGGCTCTGCCCACACGATAAGACTCACTTCGAGATCTTTTTAAAGATAACAGTATTTTGACTTTCTACAGTCAATATATTTACGAAAATATTTTATATGTTCGGAAAAATTTGTCTCTCTTTCCCAAAAACAGTGACGTTCATAATTACAATACAAGAAATAAAAATAAACGAGCATTTACCCGCGACTTCGTCCGCATAAATTGTATACCAGATTTTAAGTCAGATCATAAGCTATCAAACAAAAAAGTTTCATCAAAATCGGTTCAGTAGTTTTTGCGTGATACTCGAACAAACAAACACCCAAACAATCAAACAAATAAACAAACATACAAACAAACAGACAAAAAGTAAAAAAAATTGTGATTTGGAATCAGGGAAGCCTAAAAACCATATTGTAATCTTTTTTTTGTAAATATCTTCAATGTACAGACACAATTCTGTTACAGTTTTATAATAGTTAAGATTAGTATTCCCACATTTTCGACTCAGTAAAGTCAACACATCGTTCATGGGGCACTGTATACGCTTTTATAATAAGTCTACTTCGTAAAAAAATTGCTATTTAAAAAACTACCCTAGTATTAACTAGTGTGTTTTGTTACACCTTGTATAATAACTGGCTGCTAATACAGGGTATAAGGGACAGCAATGCGTAGACTGAAGCGAACTCAGACCATAAAACTGAACAACTTTCACTATGGAGCCTCAGGCGAAAAAAATCACCTGTCTCATACATTTGAGTCTTGTATGAAATGGCAGATTTTTTTTCTAGTTTCCTGAGGAAGGCTCCATAGTGAAAGTTGTTCAGTTTGATGGTCTGAGTTCACCGTTTCAGTCTGCGGAGGGCTGTCCCTTACACGCTTGTATAATAATAAATAATTATTTTTTCATGATTTCAATATTGGCTCCATAGTAAAAGTTGTTCAGCGTGCTGTTCTAAAGAACTCTTCCATAATTGAAACGCATTTTAATTTGAACCCTGTATATGAGCAAATAAATATTAAAACATTGTGGATTTCGAAATTTCTGTTTAATATTGTAACGAATTTTAATTTGTGTCAATATATGAAAACATTGTGGATTTCAAATCTATTTTTGATTTTCAATCCCATTGTGATTAGTTGCCACAAGCCACAAGTCTAACCAGACGTCACTGAAACTTCGGTATAACTTTAGCATTTCAGAAACTGATCAAGAACTCGGGACGTTTGACCTCAAATTCTTAGGATTAATTGCTATAATGCGAGCGAATATATTCCTTGATTACTCACCGCAATGTAGGATGAACTGTAGGGTCCGAGACTTAATTACATAAGTGACCAAAGATTAGAGGTTTATGTAGATGCGAATTTATTTAAGTACGACAGTTTGGACCTCTAAGCCCATGACCTTTTAGGCTGGTTTCAGAGTCACGCTGACCGCTAGGCTGGTTTCAGAGTCACGCTGACCGCTAGGCTGGTTTTAGAGTCCCACTGACCGATAGGTTGGTTTCAGAGTCACGCTGACTGCTAGGCTGGTTTCAGAGTCACGCTGACCGCTAGGCTAGTTTCAGAGTCACGCTGACGAAACTCTGAAGCACACAAGTACACTTGGCCCATACAAACTAGCACACTTGTCTGTCATCTCGGTACATATTTGAAGTATACCTGTCATTTGTTTTGACTTATTTTCCTGGTTTGAAATATTCGCGTTACGCCGATAAGCTTAACGCTGGCGACAAAAAAAAAATTGAAAATGTGAATTTTGCGTTATTTTCAAACGATTTTAGGGTTTCGTAGTCAACAGGTATAGTTTCACCTTGTCCGTCGGTCTGTCCGTCTGTCTGTCCGCGGCTTAGCTATGATACTCATTTTACCTACTAGAAAGCTGTAATATGACAGGGGTATACATAATATTAATTACGCCGATATAAATTGCTGAAATAAAATCTTGAAACGTAAACAAACGTCCACATAAAAAGAGGGAATGAATAAGTCGTCCAAAAATATAGCGGGTGTGGGAAAATCATTTTTCAATTCAGGGATCCATTTACAAAATATTGAGCTTTAAAGTGTTAATTTTTTGTAAAGTCAAATGTGACCGCCGTGACCGGCAACTACGGAACCCTACACTGCGCGTAGCCCGACACGCACTTGGCTTGTTTTTTTACTGAGAAGATAAAACTAAAATATTGTTTACGCCGTAAACTACCCAATTAGCGGTGATATCCGCCCCTTCTGAACAAGGTCTTAACAAGATATGCCTCTGCGACAAACTTAATAATCTCGAATGTCATATCTACGTATACATAATCTGTGTACCGCCTGAGCCGGCATTAAACTTTGGCAATTATTAAGTCACCAGCGGTACTCAAAGTTTGCTAATCTGTGTCTCAGGGGATTTATTTGCGTAGGCGTTGATTACGAAAATTGTTGTTCGGAAGAGTTGATCGCGTTGAGACTATTAAACAGTTTGGTTTCTGAATGTTTAATGATTTCGATTGTTTTATAATTGGTGGAAGCGATTTTGGTAAAAGGGGAAGTATTGGATCTTTCAGAATCAGAATCATTTATTGCCATAAACCATAGGTATAAAGTACAGAAGGAGAGTGATTATATCTTTATGAATTAACTAGCTTTTGCTCGCGACTTGGTCTGCGTGAATTGCAAACATTTACACTCTATTTAATCTCTATTTATTTTAATCTCTTTTTTTTTCTCTTTTTATTTCTTTTCTCTATTTGAACTGTACCTCCTATTACATTACTGGTGTTTTTTTTTTTGTTTTTTTTAATTTTCACCCCCTAAGAGATTTAAAAAAAATACTTTCTTTGTGCATGACATTTATTGTGCATGAAGAAATAATCATTTGATTGTGTATGATTATAGAAACATTAGAATATTTTTCTGGTATTTTCGTGTTTTGGTACCTACACCATAATATTATGTATACTATACAGTATAACTTAACACCCTAGTAATATTTAAAGGGGTGGTTTAGACCATCAAACTGAACAACTTTCACTGTGGAGCTAAAAACGATAAAAAAAGTCAGCTATCCCATAAAGAGTCGAGTATCTTTGTATGAAACAGCAGATTTTTCGAATAATAGACTTTTCTATTCAGTTATTTAGTTTGATGGTCTTAACCACCCCTTTCAATATTACTAGGGTGTTTTGTTGCCTTGGTTCAATCTTCAGCGGTTTAGGCTATGCGTTGTCTGTCTGTCAGTCATTTCATCAATTCAATTCAATTATACTTTATTGCACACCAAAACAGAATATACATTTGAATGAAGATAAAGAATTACGTACAAATAAGGCGGTCTTATCGCAAAAAAGCGATTTCTTCCAGACAACCTTAGGGTAGAGGAATTACAAAAACGAAAATAGGTAGGCGGTGTAGATCAAGAGAAGAAAGAAATCCAGAATGACAATGAAAGTATAAATATACTTAAAAATAAAATAATCTAAAATATATACATACATACATACATATTTCTTTAACTATATACATACATAAGTGAGTACTACATACAACACGGAAGCAACAGTAGGAGGAGAAAAACGAAATAAAAGTGAAGTTGAAAAGAAATCAGAGGTCAAGGAAATGATCTTTGACATCATAGTTGTATACAGGGTGAAATTGATATCATTAGCATCCTTTTAAACTAAGAGTCTGCCCATCAAACTGAAATACTTTCACTATGGGAGCAAACCAATCTGAGCAACAAAAAAAATCTGCTGTTGCATACATTAGGGTCGAGTAGGCATTGCAGTTTAGTATGGAACAGCTGATTATTTTTTGCTCCGATGTTTTTTTTTTGTTATCTATGGCTTTGCTTCCACAGTGAAAGTTGTTCAGTTTGATCGGTAGACTCTTAGTTTAAAAGGATGCTAATGATATCAATTTCACCCTGTAGATTTAGATAGATAGATAACTCGGTTCAATTTGTTCGACTCGATTTGGTAGTTGTAGCATATATTTCTGACCACCCCGAAAGGAAATATAACCATGAGTTTATGTATCTGTGGGAACTTGTCACAGATGACAACACCCACAAGTTATAGCAAAGATGCCAACAGATGGCGATACCATCGCTCTCGGAAATATGCTCCATACAAAGACAACGTTCATGGTAAATACGTAACTCATAACCTACTACACATAAGGTTCACAATCGAATGCGAGACATGAATCGCTCAAGAGAAATAATCACAGAGATTCGATACATATACAAGGTCGAACTAAGAACTGTTGGACCACGGCCGGTCCCCAGGTTTCACACATAGCCTGGTGATCTTCCCTTTTCAATGGAGGAACATTTCCAGTAGCGCCTCCATAATATCTAACACTGAAATTCAGCCAGCGGTAACAAACGAATTCCATCAACAAAATAATAACAGAAAAGTTTTTCGACATGAGAAAAAGCATCATTTCCCGGCGCGGCGTCAAACTATTTTGAATTAAACGTCAAGTCCCACCAGCTACATACATTTTCTATTCACGGCAAGGGACTTTACGGATACGGTGAGAATAGAGAGTAAAGAAAAAGTTTTGCCGATGTTATTATGAAAAGTTTTCGAATGAAAGAACACAATACGGGCGGGGATTCGGTTTGCTGAACTATTTTCTGTTGGTTAAACTTTTTTGGGTTCCGGATACCGGATGTTGTCATAAGGTGATTTGTATTCGTTATCAGGAGTGCGATTTTTGAAACTCATTCGATGAGCTCAGCAGTTGAAAATGTCAAAATTACTATGGAGATATGCATCTTTCTACTGCTGATTTGACTTTCAAAAATCGCACTCCTGAGCGTCTAGCATGATTTCTCTACACGCGCGCGACTCTGCTTTTTTCCATACTACAAGTCGCGGCAAGCGCGGCTTTCGCTCTTCGAAAAGCACGGGAACAGGTTATTTTGTATGCAGCGAAGGCGAGTCGCGCGCGTGTAGAGAAATCATACTAGACATGCTGAAGTATGATTTTTGAAACTCAAATCAGTAGTAGAAAGATGCATATCTCCATAGTGATTTTGACATTGTGATTTTGACAATGAACAAACACACTTCTGTTGCAGTTTTATGACGAGATACAGAAATGTTTTTCAACTTTTGTTGCTGGCTGTAGTTATTTTATTGTCTGCAAAATACAGAAATATTTATCAACTTTTGATGCTGACTGTACTTATGTTATTGTCTGTTTTATGTCTCGAATTCATACGCATTGTTGCACACAATATCCGTAGATATAATGGCTATTTGTTTTTGGTCAGTAACTTTCGATATAACTTGAAACATGACATGGAGTTCAATTTCGATACACAAAAAAACATACGCGAAATAAAATCTATGCTATTATAATAAAATAGCCGTATTTGGGCAATTCTACGAACGTGTGATTTTTTTGTTCGCACGAAATAACTCCAGAAATATGAGTCTTACACCAGCTGTGTATTGTTACATGCAATTAGATATCTTGTTCTACAGGTGTCTTCAAAAATGTCACGCATAAATACATAATTTATTCGTATTTCTTAGCCGACAGTACGTGATCTGTCACGCTCTGTCGACTGTTCGCAAACGCCTTCCGATGTTTAATGAAGGACAAAAAATGCTTGTTCAATAAACAGATGAACATTCCCAGATTGCATATGTCATGCACATTCTCAACTCCTTATTAACGAAGTTTTAAAATTTTAACTACGATAAATAGAAAATTACAGATGATTCTACAATGTTACAAAATTTTCCATCACATCTGTCGACGTGTAAGGTTTGGAGTGAAATATATTTAAAAAATTATGGTGACTATATTTTTTTTCTTTATTTGGCAACACTCAGGTATACCTGTCATCACCCAAAGACAATACTTTTTATACCATGAACGATGCGCTCGTTATTCTGAATTACAAAGTGGTTCTACAGCGTGTAAAATTTGCCGCGTCACTTCTTTAAGAAATAAAAAAAGTTTTGTATCATATTTTTAACCATTTTTATCACGTGGCCTTGTCTAGAAGAGGGATCTCATCACTCTGACTAAATTTGCTTAAACATAGCCTCAAAAACATAATTGCTAAGCCAACTTTTTTAAATTTTGCCACTTCTGTCGACTTCACTCCTGTCGATGGTTTGTCGACAGAAATGATGATTTTGTCTAGAAAAGGCTATTTTGCCGCGAATTTCAACGCGTTCTAAAGTTACATTGCTGCAAGTATTGTGCGCGGTCACAATGCGGTGTGTTGGGACCAAGAAATTATCTTCGAAATGCGAGTAATATGCGCTATGTCTGCACATGGTATTATTTAATAAAATAATACTTAACGTGGTTTGTTTTAATAAAGCCTTACGTTTTCTTAGATGCCATTAAAGAAATTAATATACAGAGAAAAAAATGGAACGGTATAAGCAGCAGCAGGAGGAAATAGAAGGCGAATGGCGGCGGAGTGGATTAGAAAAAGAGATCCTAATTAGCTCAAGCTAAATTAGAAGAAAGAAGGAAGAAAGATAAAAAAGAAAATTATAGGAAGACAAAGTTAGGATTAGTAAAGGGATAACGTAAACAATGGTACCTCACCACCTAATGATTCAAGAAGCTCACATGACAATGAAAATGAAGATGAAGGTGTAGAAAATGGTTCCGATATGAAGTATACTCTACAGATCAAGACATTCAAGACTCTGGTGATATTTTTCCCACACGCGCGTGCCCAAAACGTATCCGTTTACAGCCATATTCAAGTGACGACACATTATTACAAATTTTCGAATACATTTCGATTTATAACTAAAAGTGTCATTCCTGTTGACTTTAGGTCACTTCTGTCTAGTGACGAAAATTGAAAAACTGATTTTTTTGATTAAATTATTAATATTGATCTCTGTTGCTATTTTTAGAATGTTCCTGTATATCTTATTAAAACTTTAACACTGAATAATAAAAGAAATGTTGATATTTACTTTTATTTTCCTAAATCGGCTCCATCATAGAATTACCCATTTATTAACTTTTGGCACAAAATATATGAAAATATAATCATTAAAATAAAAGTACTGAACGATGAAAATAACTAAAGATAGAGTCATTAAAATAACTGATTCCCGAGTAATGGTTTTTTGCATAATTATAACAATTTCAGCAAATGTTGTTTCAATTAAAGTGCAAATGTTATATGACGCTAATCACAAGGGTCGGGTTCGAATCCGCGCAGACGACATGCCATGTACTAAAGAGTATGATTAGTAGTAGAAACCAGTATACGCTATCTTGACTATTACAAAACTGTAAATTTGAAAAAAGAATTTAGTTTGTTTGTTTGTTTGTTTGTTTGGGTGTTTGTTTGTTCGAGTATCACGCAAAAACTACTGAACCGATTTTGATGAAACTTTTTTTGTTTGGTAGCGTGACATCTGACTTAAAATCTGGTATATAATTTATGCGGACGAAGTCGCGGGTAAAAGCTCGTAGTATATAATGTTATTAAGAGGAAAGGCGGGCTGAAATGGTAATTTGGAGAGTAGTTCACTTTTCCGAACTTATAGTATAGAGTATTCGTGCGATCCGCCCCACCCATACACCCCATCGACTAGAATGTGAAAGAGACAACTGTAGCTTGGACCGATTTTATCAACATAAAATCGACGAAATCAGCATTTCGATATTCCCATGTTTCCTCCTCCAAAACTAAGCCGATTATAATAATTCTTTCGAGAATAATATTAGAAAGACTTCGGCTATGTCTGTATGTTCTGCTTTTAGTGTTCCGTACCAAAATTGGCAAAACGGAACACTTATGGAATCAGCTCGGTGTCTGTCCGTCCGTCTGTGACAGGCATTTTTCTCAGAGACCGTAAGATATAGGAAGTTGAAACTCGGTACAGAATTATAGCAATTGCTGGTCCAATATCATAAATGAAGTTAAAAAAACTTAATTTTATATTGGGGGGCAATTTGGGGAGGTATTTTGTTAAATATTCGTCAGTTTGCTGGATGTCTGAAAACGGTTGGTAAAATTTTTCATCTTCAAAGATCCCTAGTTCTTATAGTTATTAATTAAAGCAAAAAACCAAAAAATAGAGCTCTGGACGTAGCAGAGGTAACATAGATTGTACGGTAATTTTTTTTTGCTCTAGTGTCATTATCCAGGCACGAAACAGGGGAATACGTTTGATTTTTATTTTTAATTAAAAATAGGTTTGCTCTTGACCTCAACCCAGTCCTTAGGACGAAGATGGGGTCGAAGATGTAGCGAGCTAACCCAAAAGAAGCCTATTTACTCGTCATCATCATCATCATCTCAGCCGATGGACGTCCACTGCTGGACATAGGCCTCCCCCAAGGATCGCCATAACGACCGGTCCTGCGCTGCCCTCATCCAACGTTTTCCCGCCGCCTTCACCAGGTCGTCGGTCCACCGTGTGAGGGGCCTACCCACGCTGCGCTTTCCGGTACGCGGTCGCCACTCGAGAACTTTTCGGCCCCAGCGGCCATCGGTTCTGCGAGCAATGTGCCCCGCCCACTGCCACTTAAGTTTAGCAACTATTTGGGCTATGTCAGTTACCCTGGTTCTTCTGCGGATCTCTTCATTTCTGATTCGATCTCGCAGGGAAACTCCGAGCATAGCCCTCTCCATTGCCCTTTGGGTGACTTTCAGCCTTTTTATGAGGCCTTATGAGTGAACGACCACGTCTCTGTTCCATATGTCATCACTGGCAACACACACTGATCGAAGACTTTCGTTTTAAGACACTGCGGTATTTGGGACGTGAAGATACTACGTATTCACTCGTACTTTAAAGTAATTCGGGTTGTAAGTACTCGGAAATACTGACGCAGGCGCTGTATGGAAAAAACCGTACCCGCCTACCCTCTTAAACCCAGAACCAGCCTTAAAAGTAACAAAACTTTGTCCAGCCCACGCCCACGTACAAAACAAGTAAGTAGCGGCCAAACTAGACCGTTTCCTATCTAAGTGCAAACCCGCTTCGTGTTAGTTGTACAATCTTGAAACCGACTCAAACTAAAGTTGAACTAAACGGTAACTTTAGTACATGGTTTATCGAACAACAAACATAAAGGGTTAAGAAACAAGTTGGATGAAAATAAGTGTTCGTATAGACGTTAGAAATATAGAGTGTCCAGTGCCAAAGTAATGATCTCAGATTTCTACTACAGCTACTCTTTTATACCTTTGTAAAAGCGATGGAAAGCTAATGCTTATTTTCAGAAATGTGACTACATATTTATCATATTTATTTATTTTTATTTAAAAAAAACACGACTGCTCATTTACAAAAGTACGACTCCTTTTTTACAAAAGCGCGATTGCTTATTTGTAAAAACACGACTGCTTATTTACAAAAGCACGACTTCTTTTTTACAAAAGCGCGGCTGCTTATTTATAAAGCCACGACTGTTGTTTTCCTGAATGTATAATAGTAGTATCTCAAGACGGTCTTTGACCAGTGTAAACTGCCAGACTGCCAGTGATCAAATACGGAACTGAGACATGGTCGCTTACTCAAGGCCTTATAAAAAGACTAAGTCACATAAAAGACAATGGGGAGAGCTATACGCTCGGAGTTTCCTCGCGAGATCGAATCAGGAATGAAGAGATTCTCTACAGAACCAAGATATCTGACGTAACCCAAAGAATTGCTAAAGTAAAGTGGCAATGGGCGGGCACATGGCTTGCAGAATCGACGGCTGATGAGGCCGAAGAGTTCTTGAATGGTGATGTGCTGTCGGTCAGAGCCGTGCATTTGACTTCCACTGTTCGTAGCGCACAGGTCCGGCACAAACAACGTTTTGTATTTGACATGATGACGTTCGCACATGCGCACTTTGCGCAAATTGTGCATGACAACATAATTATGTGTAGGGTTGACTTACCACGCATCGTATGAATATCATCTACTTTACGTTACTTTTTATAGTTTATTCTGTATTCACTTCAAGAAAGGGGATACACAATTATAAATAAACTAAATAATTATCTAAACTAAATCTAAACGTTTATTCTGTTATTAAAAATAGTATATAGTTAAGCTAAAGAATTACTGAAAATGTGAATTTAGCGTTATTTTCCAACGTTTATTTTTACTGAGAGAACAAAAATAAAATATATTTAGCATAGCATAGCAGCATAGCATATGCTCACGACTATATTCCCCGAGGGGGTAGTCAGAGATATTCTGAAACTTCAGAACATCCACGTTTCACTAGTAGTACCGAAACTCTGAAATATATTTTATGTAGTCAAATACTACGGGTGTGCGGGCCTGACTGCATTCCCTTGCTCGGCTCCCCTCAAGTGTCCCCAGAAAGTGTGAGGAGAGGTGGGGTATCTGAAGTCAGAGGGGGCGGGGAGTGGCCGTTCTGTATGTATAACTATATCCATCCATCCATCACAGCCCTTTGATCAGTCCATCTTCGGACATAGGCCTCTTCCATATTTCTCCATGACGTTCTGTACCTCGCCCTCTGCATCCAGTTGGGACCCGCGTGTCTCCTAATGTCATTGACCCATCTTTCTGGTGGGCGGCCTCTACCTCGCGTGGTTTCTCTGGGCCTCCACTAGTGTTCTTCAAGTCCAACGCTCAGTATCCATACGTGCAACGTGGCCTGCCCATCTCCACTTCCGGCGTTCTATAGTGTATAAAACTATATAGTGTATAACTGTATAACTATATACTTATTACCTATTCTTTGGCGCTGTTTCATCAGATTTAAGAGGGAAAGAACGAGCAAGTGTATTTTGTGCTCTATCGCCTTATACACTATTTCAACATGCATAGGGTTCTGTATTCGAAAACACTCTGTAAATCAAAATTTTTCAGCTTCATCTCGTCTCAACAAAGTGTAGTTAGAAAGTTTAAAAAGTGAACTGACGTGAGCGAGCCTCGCCTGATGCACTTTTAGTTTAGTTTTAAATAAGCTGTCTAGTTTAGTAACCGACTATTCTGTCTGGAAAGTTGTGAACTTACTTCATCTTTAAATAATATCTTTTTAAAATGGTATTGTCACATCGTTATATAATGGTGTAAAATTGTATGCGTATTTATCGCTCGTCGAGTCGACAACGCCTGGAAAAGCTACTGGAGTGCGATTTTTGAAACTCATTCGGTGAGTTCAGCAGTTGTAAATGTCAAAATTACTGTGGAGATACGTATCTTTCTAACTGCTGATTTGACTTTCAATAATCGCATTCCTGAAGTTTGATTTTTGAAAGTCAAATCAGCAGTAGAATGATGCGTATCTCAATTCATTTTCAACTGCTGAGTTCAACATATGAGATTCAAAAATAGCACTCCTGGTCCATGAAGGAACTAATGAAGGGCGACCTTCCACTCTCACTCAAGAGCAAACTCATCGACATGTGTATTCTGCAATCCTAACTTATGGTGCTCAAACTTGGTCATTAACGAAGGTTCGAAAGTCCAAACTGCAGGTTTATCAAAGAGCTATCAGAGCGCAGTATACTATGTGTAAAACGGACAGACCGTATCCGGAACACATAATACTGCGCTCCAAAACTCAAATAGCTGACGGTGAAAAGTCAGCAAAACTAAAGTGGAACTGGGCTGGGCATGTTTGCAGAATGTACACCGAGCGGTGGGTATCACGCAATACTCACGACGGGAGTTGATGTCGAGGCAGAAAAGATGGCGAGATGAGCTGGATGCCTACTGCAATGAGTGGTGGGCCGTGGGATATAGGACCAAACAGAGAGATGTGGAAGAGTTTGGGAGACCTTTGTCCAGAAGTGGGACAAAAAAGTGAAAAAAAATGAACATGTCGAACAGGGAGCTTCTGGAGTGCAATTCACTAAGCGTCACATCGCTGTCAAAAACATCGACGAGCTCACAAATGTAGCATCCTTCTTGCATCCTTCAGATCGTCGAAGGTTTTATATGAATTTGACACATGACATAACCATAGCGAATACCGAATTGTCAGCTCGCCGATGTTTCAACGACGAATTTTAGGTTGTGACGATGTTTGCGCTTAGTGGCCATCAAACTTTCACTACAGAGCCAACATCGAAATCGCAAGAATAGCCCAGTCATTTTACGGTTTGAGCCGGGACTAATTACGAATTGCATTTTTTTTTACTATAATATTGAAGAGCCAATTTGAGCTTAAGAATGTACCAAAATTAAAAAAAAATTACGTCAGCAACAGTTTCAATTTTAAAATATAGATATTATCTCGTTCTAAAAAACCCGATGATAATTTTTTTTTGCACATATTTAAGGCTTTACATACTTCAAACAGGGTGTAAATATTTTTGTCAACTTAGAAGGTTTTGAAAAATAATTCGTATTTTCTAATAAATACCTAATTTTTTTTAAAATGCCTATTTTATTGATCAAAAATAAGGTATATTGTTAAATCTAATTCAAATGAGTGCATTGGTATTAATATTATTAATTTAAAAGCCTTCTGGGACACACAATTTTGATTTCTATGTTGCGTAGCAAATTTTTTTAAATATGGTTTAGGATAGTATTTTTGTCACTAAATGGTGCCGGTTCCAGTTTAAAAGTCCAATTAATAATTACTCCCTACCCCGCCTAACAAAACTCAGTAAAATGACTGGCCTAGAATATTTGCTACAACTACTAACTATCATTTAAGTTAGCAGTCGAAGCAAGGCTCATTCTTACATTATCATTGCTTGTATATAAAATATTTAATAATGGAATGAGACGTATCAAGTAGAGATAGGTGGCTATAGCCATTATTTTCTCACAATAAACACATTACCCTTCCTTTGCGTCGGCGTCGCGCAGTCGAGTAAAAAATGGCTGCATATGAATCTTTATCCCTTAGTCACCTCGTATGATGACGAAAAAATGGGGTGGTTCATTCTAACCCAAACACTGGATTTTTTCATAATTTATTGTATTTTTCATAGCGTAGCAACGACTCCATCAACATCGAAAACGACAAAACAAAGATTGTCACACTTCATGCACACACTGTTTCACAAAGAGAACGTAAAATACCATCCATACGGGTGTCCCATCCTAGCATATTAGATGCGAGACCTATACGCCCGAGTAAATTTCTTTTGTTATTTGTTTCCTGTTTCGTAGTCAATTTGGTAGTTCAAACTAAGGTTATTTCCCTTAGGAAATATGTTGCGAGCACCCAGGCGTGAAGGAAAATTGATTCCAAAAAAGTTCGTTCGAGAAAGTAAGCGTTGTAGCTATTTCGGGGTCATTGTTTTAACTTTGTCTAGATTTGGCTAGCGATTTGTTTTCTTGTCATCACACATCGATTGAACCGCTTTATGTGTGATTCCCCTGGATACACACGTGGCTAAGCCTTTCTTTTTTAACCGACTTCAAAAAAGGAGGAGGTTTCTCAATTCGACCGTATGTTGTTTTATAGAAGTCGGTGTCAAGCCAAGCCAAAAAACTAATACATAAAAACAAATTAATGTTCTTATGATGCGAACGAAAAAGTCATCGGCTGCAATATTATTTTTTAACTTAGTTTTGTTTGGAAACGGCCGAAAAACGAAAGGCCTACTGGTACAGGGATATCGGCACCCAATACCACTTTATAGGTTTTGGTGTCGAGACTCTCGGGCCGTGGGGACCTAATGCACAGGCGCTTTTTAAAGACCTATCAAAGCGCCTGAAAGACTCGACAGGGGACCCAAGGGCTGGCACTTTCCTCGCTCAACGGATCAGCATAGCCATTCAGCGAGGAAATGCGGCCAGCGTTTTGGGTACCCTCCCACAAGGATCGAATCTGCACCACATCCTAGATTAGTCTTAAGTCCCTTTGTTTTACATGTTCTATCTCTAATAGATATATTAAACAGAACTGAAAAATGGCAGATTCAAAAGAGCTACTAATTACCTCTTTTTTATACTAGCTGATCTCGCGAGAAAAATCTGGATAGAATTGAAACAAGAATTATGATTCATTCAAGATGACTTTGCGGCCGACTTTACCTATTGAAATGAAAACCTAAATTAAATACATTAAAAACACAGCGAAACCCGTAAATGTGTAATGAGCTGGTGTTATTAAATTTACTTTTCAGACTGACACAACCATCTATAGAGGGTCAAGTTTTAATGACCGAGTGCCAACAAACTCTTAATTAGTAAAGTTTGCGGACCGCGGTCACTGGAAGGCTATACGACTTCATTCGCTACTAATATATCTAGGGATTACTACCGACATGGGTAGGTATAACGTGTGGAACGTTAATAAATTATGTAGTGGTTTGGGATAGAATTTGTAGAGTGCTTTGTTGTACTATTCGAAATACCACAAACACTTTACAATTTAAATGAATTAGCATTTCCACATTTTCATCACCATTAT
Source organism: Agonopterix subpropinquella (assembly GCA_922987775.1). Taxonomy (NCBI): domain Eukaryota; kingdom Metazoa; phylum Arthropoda; class Insecta; order Lepidoptera; family Depressariidae; genus Agonopterix; species Agonopterix subpropinquella. The sequence goes on from OV277714.1 coordinate 3,717,684, forward strand.
CTTCCGCCCTTTAAACGTTCCACTGCAGGGCACAGGTCTGCCCTCAAGGAGGGTGTTGGGCTTTCGTCTACCACGCGTGCCCAATGCGGATTGGTAGACTTCACATACACATTAGAATTTCTTCTTCAGCGTATACAAGTTTCCTCACGATGTTTTCTTTCACCATTTTGGAGAGCAGTCGGTATTACGTACCTAAGTTAGAAAATCTATGGTACATGTTATGTCATCTGCACTGAAAAAATGCGAGCCAACTAAAAATTATTTTCTCTTAATTAGCACCAAAATAATTGAAATGACGTTATTATTGTTTACTAAAAACAAAAGATGTTAGTTGTAATAGCAAGCCGAATTCGTTTAACAAAGTTCTCTTAGTCAGAGAAGTCATGATGTTGACAGGCTCATATGGATTCATGATGTATGATTATCATTTATAAACAAGATCTTGGGTGAAGTAAACAATTTTTTTTTCAGTGTGTACGGATTCGAACTTGGACCCTCATGTCTGAGGGTCTGTACCTCTCCGCAACGTGCCACTTACGCTCTCTCTGACATGCACAAAGATTTGACATTTTTTGCACTAAATTCTATCATTCGCCTTTCATACACTGCGGGTTGGATTAGGCAGGACCAATGATAATATCACAAAAAAATAAGAATTATCCCCCTAAACATATTATGCAAACGGGGACCCAGCACAACTTTGTCTGGTCTGGATACTAAAATATCAATAAACGAACCCTTATAAAACGAGGCAAGTAAACTAATGTAATTAACAAGTTGAAGGGACAATTGTGGACGTCTATGAGTAACGTACGGGTTAGATTATGCTATTAAAACTTATTTGAAAACATACGGGGAATTATTCTGAGCGTTTCTGTCGCGTTTATGTTCTGGGATCTAGTGCGAACTTTATACAATCGAGAAGGCAAACACACACATAGACTCATGGGCTTCGAAGTGGTCAGAAGCATTGTTACCATAGAATGCGTGCAAGCTCTAGTTACCTACTGATCTTAGTAACGAGAGATAAGTCGACGAACGGGGCAAGAGAGCGCTTCGTGGAACCCCCTGACGAATTTCATACGACTCGCTCGCACTGCTAAGAAGAGGTATTCTGAGTGAGTGAGAAGGGAATACACGACACGATTTGTCGGAAATTTCATACAATCCAGCTTGCACTGAACATAAAACAAACATAAAAACATTTATTTTCCAAAACACATGCATTTACAGAGTAAGTAGATCAGCAGTCTGTACTGGAGTTTTCTGCCTCACAGACTGAGAAGAAGAGGTTTATAGTAAGTGAGAATACACCACTGCTCACTGGCGGTAACCGAGAGGGGATGCGGTCGAAATGGAGCAGGGAACTTCCGTACTCATTTATATATTCGTGGACGATGACAGATATGGGATAGAAAACATGAGACATAAGTATTTCAGGCGGTGACACGCAGACTTTAGGTACGAGTTATATTATTTTGACCATAGGCGTTAACGTAATGATATCGTCGCGATATCTCCGCGACATCACCGGGATATTACTACAATGTTTCTGCGATCAACGCTCAGTAAAAATCGCGGTGATTCAGATGCAACGTTGCGGGGATCTAGATGCAGTTGCGACGTCGTGGCGGCTTATAAATCGCTTGTGTGCTCTTACTCTTCGTATCAATACAGGAGCCTAATTAATAACTACCGCATGACATGGATCAATCTAGCTTATAAGGTACTATTGGAGTTTTATCGAGGAAATTTAAGTTTCCTTGTGTTTTTCTTTTATTAACAAAAGAAATATTTGCACACGTGCGTTACAATATACCGTATGTTTACAATCACACATCACATTAGGGGTTTAACTTAACGCTTCTCTTAAAACTTTTTATGAACACAATAATAGAAAGTTCTGGTATTTAATAACCATTTTAGTACTTTGTCCTTTCTACAAAGTTTCGTGGTAATTGAGAACTGGCATTGAATAAAATTGGTTTGACTACACCAAATTGAAAAATAAAGTTTTAACCAAAACACTCCAGCTAGACTAATAAAAACTTTTGGGGCTAACACAAAAGATCCCACTGGGTCGAAGTGTTTCTGGCTGGCCGGCCCCCACAACAAAATAAGATAAGATAGACTAAGAAAATTATCATTTGCACCTCAATTTAAATAGCAATTTTTAATTAAAGATTTCAATGTATTTTGTTATTTGTTTGTGCACTGATATTAAATTAAACATTTGTAATTTTGTACATTATATTATTATACCTGTACCCGTGTACCCCGACCTGTGTTATTCTTTTTGTACCTGTCGCCGTTGAGACAACGGGGGTTTGGGCTGCTGAGGCTGAACCTTCGTTGCGGAGATTGGGGACGTCGACTGAGGGAGTGAAATTGTGACCCCCGTTCCGGGTCGTTTCTGGTGCAGAGGCTAGCCATAGCAATTCAACGTGGTAATGCTGCTAGCAATATGGGCTCGTTTGCGCCGGGATCGACCAGGGGCGGGTTATTGACTGAGCTTGTATTTCATTGTTTTGACGAAGCATGTTGCTGATTTATGTCTGTTTTGCTTTGTATTTCCTGATTGTTTGCTCTCTGTATACTATGTTTTTTCTTTTTGGTGTGAAATAAAGTATAATTGATTGATTGATTGAAGCATGTTGCTGATTTATGTCTGTTTTGTATGTCATTGTTTTGACGAAGCATGTTGCTGATTTATGTCTGTTTTTATGTATGTCATTGTTTTGACGAAGCATGTTGCTGATTTTTGTCTGTTTTGTATGTCATTGTTTTTGACGACGCTTGTGCTGACCGCTTTAGACCGATTGATGTATAATAATTATTTTTTAAATATTATTTTATAAGTATTTTGGTTTGTTTAAAAGATGTGTGTTGTAGAGTTTCTGGCCGCATCTTCGCTACAACGAAACACCTTCCGACGCGGTGGGAGAGAAGAAAGAGAGGGAAAATAACGTCAAAAAACTATCTATGTAATAATTATTTTGATATATATTTTTAAATTTTTTGAAACAATAATTGTAAAAATACATAAAATTTACGATGATCGTATTCCCTCCCTTTCAGGGAGGTTAGAAACATTGCTACAACTACCAACTTTATGTTTAAGAATGTAGTTAACATTTAGCAATTTAAGTTTCGTGAGAGTTATACCCTTTCACCCACATAAACCTCGTACGACAATCACGCGAAAATTTGGGATGGCCCATTCGAAGCCATTGTAAAAATGAGGGAAGATATCATTAATACACTTACCAAATGACTCCATTTGACCTCCCAGATTCAACCTGAAACAAAAATAAACCAGCTGTACTTTTTTTACAAAAGCAAAAGCAAATAACTGTCAGCCAAGCCCCGTAGGAAGCCTGTCACATTCTTAGGTTAAGTAGAAAAGCTTGGCAAAGCCTGGCCTAGCGGGACAGTGCAGAGACAAAAGATTTTCTGATTTATTCTTTCTTTGTTAAAATAAAGGAATTGTTGTAAGAAAATACCTTATTAAACTTTTTGAAAGACAAAATTAAATATCGAAACTAGAAATTAAATAGATTCCTACTAAATTTCGACTACGGTGACTGCTAGCTAATCTTTGTAAATAAAACCGGTCAAGTACGAGTCGGGCTACTCGCGCAGCAAGGGTTCCGTAACACGCCACGCCACCACGCAAAATATATACTTACAAAAAAGTTTTTGTCCTGGTGCCTTCAGCACGAGACCGACTCATACTTGGCCGGTTTTATTTACTGTTATACTGTAGAGTTTGCTCTTTAATCACAAGTTTGATGTTTGTATGTATTATCGTTTTGACGATAGAGCGAGAAGAAAAAACGTTGATAAACATTATTTTCTTGTATGAAGTTTTAAACTTTTTTACATTTTTATAATTTGTTAGCAAATTCGCCGTAATAACGCACATTTTGCATCAACTGCATAGCTATTACCGTTCAATAATTACAGCCCTAAATAGGTAGGACAGACGGACGGACGGACAACGTAGGCTTATGAATAGGGTCCCGTTTTCACCCTTTTGGTACGGAGCCCTAAAAAGCAGTCAGGTGTATACGCATGATTCTTTGAAGTGCATTAAGTGTACGCGCTACACAATGCACTCTCTCTTATCGGTCTCCCGTTCCATCAGTATAGGACGGTAAAGACCGTCCTATGTCTGATGGAACGGGAGACCAATACGATCAGAGGTGGGGTCAGATGCAGTGGCTATAACAGGCAGCCACCCTGTTTCGGCGCCAAAGATGGTTAGTCATCTGAAGTAATTAGTCTTTTTGAATTTTCTTTGTGGTAAAAACGGTAATATGAGGTGAACTAGAATCTGATGGCAAATAGGGAAATCAAATTTTAGAGTAAGCAACACTGGGGTAATTGGATTAGGGCCCTTTACACACTGCTATTGTTTGCAGCGCAGAAGTGCTGCAAAAAACATCGATTCAGTCGCGATGCAGTATCAATGCAAACGCGATGAAGTATACAGGGTGAAATTGATATCATTGGCATCCTTTTAAACTAAGAGTCTATCCATCAAACTGAACAACTTTTACTATGGGAACAAACCGATCGAAGCAAAAAAAAAATCAGCTGTTGCATACATTTGAGTCGAGTAGGCATTGCAGTTTAGTATGGGACAGCAGATTTTTTAGTTGCTCCGATCGGTTTGCTCTCATAGTAAAAGTTGTTTAGTTTGATGGGTAGACTCTTAGTTTAAAAGGATGCCAATGATATCAATTTCACCCTGTAGATGCAAACGTGATACAGCCACGATGCAAAACTTTCGTAACATTTGATAAGTTATTCGTCAACAGCCTTTGCCACAATGCACACGCACTATGCATCAATACAAACATGTGTATGCGCATCGCTACAATCATGCGTTTGAATCGATATAAGCGCCTGTAAATTGCTAGTGTAGCGATTAAGTCGTGCGATGAACAAACGCGCGTTTTTATCGCTGCAAAAAGGTTCAGTCTGTACAGGGCCTACCTTGACTAGACAGATGACTTTTTAATACCACCATGTGAAAATCTATATTTTGTTTCTTTTTTCCCTTTCTTGGTCCATTCATGGAGTATTGTCATCAAAAGTAACATTTGCACCAGCTTTCATCTTAAAACTAACACGTGAAATTAAAATGCATATCTTCAGGGAGATGTCACATAAATCCCTTTAGTGAAAATGGTACTTTTTTACAAATTTGCATCGAGTTAAGTAGAGTTTCATGTTGCAACAGATGCATTATGTAGCTCTTATCTAGTCACGTTATGAGTAGAATATGAAATTCTTTTTCATACCAATGGGGACATTAGGCAACTTTATTCAGCTAGTGGTTTCTGTAAGCTTTTATTAAACTACAACCAACAGGGTAAAGTGAGGCAGGGAGACGTTATATCTCCGAAACTGTTCACCGCTGCACTGGAAGATGTTTTCAAGGTTCTGGACTGGAAAGGGCTAGGCATCAACATAAACGGCGAGTACATCAGTCACCTTCGGTTTGCCGATGATATAGTCATCATGGCGGAGACTATGGAGGAGCTCAGTCAAATGCTCGATGATCTCAGCAGAGCCTCCGAACGAGTTGGTCTGAAAATGAACATGGACAAGACGAAGATCATGTCAAATGACCATGTTGTACCCACTCCTGTAATGATCGGAAACTCTGCGCTCGAAGTTGTTGACCATTATGTTTACCTGGGACAAACTATTCAGTTAGGTAAGTCCAACTTCGAGAAAGAGATCAACCGTCGAATCCAACTCGGCTGGGCAGCGTTCGGGAAGCTACGTAGTATCTTCACGTCCCAAATACCGCAGTGTCTTAAAACGAAAGTCTTCGATCAGTGTGTGTTGCCAGTGATGACATATGGAACAGAGACGTGGTCGTTCACTCAAGGCCTCATAAAAAGGCTGAAAGTCACCCAAAGGGCAATGGAGAGGGCTATGCTCGGAGTTTCCCTGCGAGATCGAATCAGAAATGAAGAGATCCGCAGAAGAACCAGGGTAACTGACATAGCCCAAAGAGTTGCTAAACTTAAGTGGCAGTGGGCGGGGCACATTGCTCGCAGAACCGATGGCCGGTGGGGCCGAAAAGTTCTCGAGTGGCGACCGCGTACCGGAAAGCGCAGCGTGGGTAGGCCCCTCACACGGTGGACCGACGACCTGGTGAAGGTGGCGGGAAAACGTTGGATGAGGGCAGCGCAGGACCGGTCGTTATGGCGATCCTTGGGGGAGGCCTATGTCCAGCAGTGGACGTCCATCGGCTGAGATGATGATGATGATGAACAGGGTAAAGTAGCACCTACCTACACATTTTTTATATTTACTGATTTATAACATTTTTGATTCTGGATTTCTTATTGGACGGATTCGGTTTCGGCCAGGAGTGCGATTTTTGAATCTCATTCGCTGAGTTCAGCAGTTGAAAATGTCAAAAAGATACGCATCTTTCTACAGCTGATTTGACTTTCAAAAATCATACTTCAGGAGTGCGATTTTTGAAAGTCAAATCAGATTTTTGAAAGTCAAATCAGATCTCCATAGTAATTTTGACATTTTCAACTGCTGAACTCAGCGAATGAGATTTAAAAATCGCACTCCAGATTCTAGTTTGGATGAATTCCTAGCTTGTTCCCTTAATTACTCTTTTTGGTGCCTTTTATGGTGTGATTGTTACCCTTCAATCATGATGTTTGGTTTAGAATTTTCCAAATGCACTATACCGTGAAGTTCTTGGACAAATGAGTGTTTCTAACGGGTTACCTACGTTACATCTAAACATAATGTTTCATCGAACACCTTTCATCTAACGCACTATTCAACGAAGTAATGTTACGTCTATGTAACGTTTCCGCTATGTCACGTTTCGTCGAATGTAACGTTTAGTCAAAAGTCGCTGTTTGAAACATCTATTTAGATGAAACAAGGCCCATGAATGAATGAATGACAACTGACTGCTCTCAAACGAAAGGAAGAAAAACATGAAGAAAACTGCATACGCTGAAGAAGAAATTCCGATCTTCTGATCCAATGCAGATCAGAATTTCTATTTCAGCGTTTGTTGTTTTCTTAGTATGTTTTTGCCCAATGGTTGCTTTACAATAAGGGTCGACCTGTACCCCAGCAGTGGGAACAGTAGGAGCAGATGGTGATAAGATGGCAGTGATATGACCAAGTGCAATGTCTCCGAAGACGACGCGACGTCAGGAATTGGGCAAGGTGGAGAGCACAGACGCGGAAGGCTGACCCTACCACCATATGAGATTAATAAGCCAGGAAGAAAGAGAGAAATATAATCACAGTATTACTATAAGCCTAACAGTATGGCAACGCTCTTGATGGCAGGTGATGCCGCCGCCCCCGGGCGCCACGCCGCGATTACTTACGCTGTCATGCGCAAGTATGCAAGGCAATTCCAACACCTTCATACAGATCCGGTCATGCAACCCGCGCCGCCGGCTTCCCACAAGGCCCCCTCCGTAGCTCTGCGCAAGTACATCCGTTGCCGTACTATAAGGACTAGGTATATAGTTATGCTGTGATATAATTATGATAAGATTGTGTTTCTTGCCGTAGCTACTGTAATGCATGGTATCCCAGTACCTAAATGCTGACGTCAGTCCGTTATTTGTGAAGCAAGGAGTTGCATGAAACCGCACGTAGAAGCACGCACGGCGACGGATTGACGCACCGTGTGTGCGTTACGTCTCTTGTACAGTACCTATTATACGAGGGCGACACTGAAAGTTTCAAGAATGGACCAGTTAGTGACAATGCCAATGAAAAATTTATTTTAATTACGAATAAGAAACTCTTTATCAACCTATAGCCGAAAATTTTATTCGATTGTCATTTGTTTTAACGATTTGGCGGCAATTTGAAAAGTGCGTGTCGCGAGGCAAAACGAATTTAGCAAGGAAAAATGTTTTCTCCCCAATTTATTACGATTTTCGTCGTGTTCCTAGTCCATAACAAAGTTAATGATAAACTTCGATTGGTATTTCATGATGAAGTCCTGTCCCTTGACACTTGTTTACAACTAGTTAAATGAGTTTAGGCATGATCGGAGTAATCTCAGTGATGGATGATCTACCTGGGAGATGTCGTTCAACGGCGACAACTGAAGAAAACGCCAATGCTGGGCAGCTCATGAGAGAGGCTGATAAGAGAGTGACCTACCAGCAGATTCAGGCAAGCTTCAGCATTGATATGAGTTAAGTGCAAAAGATCCTACACGAATATTAAGGCGTAGGGAAGCTTTGTACTAGATGAATACCCCATAATTTAACCGATTTCAATAATTTCATAGTAAAGCAGAGGGGGTCCACTGCTTCTCACAGAGGTTCCATTGAACGGGACGATACATAAAATGGAATGGAGGCCACTTCTAAAAATATTAAAAGTATTCCCAACCTCCTACTTCTATACACTTTTTATTGTCTTGAAACTTTCAGTGTCGCCCTCGTATTACATATTTTGGCATAGTAAATAGAAACAAAAATATAATAATTTTGTGCCTATTCTTGTCGGTCGTAAATTACAGACAGGATCTAGGTATGAACAGGCATCTCAAGATTTATGAAACTCAGACGGTTAGGCAAATGACTCAACATTTATGTAAATGTTGGTGGAATCAAAATAAATGTTGATTACAGTTGGAAAATGCTCGGTCGTTTATTTATACTTATCTTACAATATTTCTTGACAGCTACGACTTGGTGTTGTGTCGTGTGTGTGTATGTGTGAGTGAGCGAGCGGGTGAATGAGTGAGTGAGTGGATCATCATCATCATCAGCCTATACAACGTGTTAATAAATTAGCGCAAAACCTCATACACCCCAACTGATTTATAAAAAAATAATTAGATTGAAATAATAATTTCATTATTTTGACAGTTACAATGTAAAGTTATTCACATTTTAAGTTTTGAGGCAAAAATGATTTGTTATCATTTCAGCACTGAAAGAAAGCGCTAACGTTCTCATGGATACATTTTTATAATCTTGTTTTGGTAGTAAGTAGGGTGAGTGTGCCCGTGCGGTCGGTTGACATCGGGTTCAGAAAATTTTAAATTTTGCATAAAATTATTAAATTTTTTGAAAAAAATTACCTATGTTGAAACCATGATATTTCGATTCTGCTCTCGATTCTAAACAAACTACTTTCTAGTTTTGCGTTAATTCATTAACACGTTGTATACGTCCCAATTCAGGGCACAGGCTTACCCTCCGGGAGGGTGTATGTGCATCAGTCCACCACGCGTGCACAATTCTGATTGATTGACTACACATACGCATCAGAATTCCTTCTTCAGCGTATGCAGGTTTCCTCACGATGTTTTCCTTCACCATTTGAGAGTTGTACGTACATAAATTAGTAAAGCTCACCTACATAGCAAGTCGTCCGTGCGGATTCGAACCCAGACCATTATGATTGAGTGTCCATACCTCACCGCAACACGCCACTGATGCTCTCAAGTAAGTGAGTGAATGGTTGCCTGTGTATGGACTACCCCATTTCTTCCTGTGGGAGTCGTACGGTGACTAAGTAATATGGTTTCTTATGGTTTTTTGTGAGTGTTACAATTAATTTCAGAAACACTCATTAGAGTTAATAGCAATCGCATTGACGTACCTATCAATAAGACAAAAAAAATCGATAAAGTGCGAGTCGGGCTACTCGCGCACCGAGGCCGAGGGTTCCGTACCACATCATTACAACATATTAATGAACGTAAAAAAAATTGTTTTTACTCCGGCACCTTTATCGCGAGACCGACTCACACTTGGCCGTTTTTTAGTATTTGTTGTTATTCTGTAGAATTTGCTCTATAATCGCACTAAGTTTGACGCTTGTATGTATTACCGTTTTTACGATAGAGCGTGAAGAAAAAACGTTGATAAAAACTAGTTTCTTGTTGAGAACCCCCCTTAATTTTTAACTTTTTGAAATTTTTATTATTTGTTATCAAATTCGCCGTAACAACGCACCTTCCGTGAAAAATTAAACTATCTAGCTCTTTCGGTTCAAAAGTTACAGCCCTAAATAGGTCGGACCGACGGACAGACAGACGGACAGACGGACGGACGGACGGACGGACGGACGGACGGACAACGTAGGCTTAGTAATATGGTCCCGTTTTTACCCTTTGGGTACGGAACCCTAAAAGTGATAGGTAGCAAGAGATTTAATGGAGGATTAATTATAATGAGCATTTCTGCAACTGAGCGTTAGTCACCTATCACAACCTAAGAGCAAGGATCTCCTTTCAAGAATAAAGGAGATCTTAGATCATAATCCCCACTAGGTAAACGCTTGCCATACTTTGCTGGTTTTTAGAAGCTATATTGTCGTTACTTGGAAGACAAACAAATTAATAAAAAATATAGCAATGATCTTCAACATCTCGGCTTTATTTGTCATTGTTCATATTTCTTATTTTTATATAAATTACACAATACACCTCTAAGTAAAAGTGACTTCAGCTTAATTATAATGTAAAGTACACGTAATGAAAACTAATTCGAATATTTAGGGCATTCCTTTGAACACAGGTTTCATGATGACATCATCACTTTTACTCTTCTTCTTATCGTGTGGGCAGAGCCCTGGTGTCAGAGTTTTTTCAGACCGCCTTACGGCCTCTGACGTGATCACTTTTACTTATACAAGACAATACTATGATCTAAAAATGAAATATTTTAATTTTTTTAAGATCATTTTTTTAATGAGTTTATCAGTTAATTTTAACATTTTGCGCGAATTCTTATGCTTTTCGAATTTGGTTCCTTTGGAAAAGAGGCACCACAGTGATAATTATTATAGTGAAGGATAAGCCAGTCAAAAATAGGTGTACCTACTAAAATGACGTAGTTTAGTAGAGGTGAGTCGGCTCTAAGAGGGTCAATGTCGTTCACTGGGGGATACGTCTGAAACATTCAATATGCTAAAGGTAAGTGCTATAACCCAGAAAAGAGATGAAAGTGTAAAACAATGTAAAGTTATTCACATTTTAAGTTTTGAGGCAAAAATGATTTGTTATCATTTCAGCACTGAAAGAAAGCGCTAACGTTCTCATGGATACATTTTTATAATCTTGTTTTGGTAGTAAGTAGGGTGAGTGTGCCCGTGCGGTCGGTTGACATCGGGTTCAGAAAATTTTAAATTTTGCATAAAATTATTAAATTTTTTGAAAAAAATTACCTATGTTGAAACCATGATATTTCGATTCTGCTCTCGATTCTAAACAAACTACTTTCTAGTTTTGCGTTAATTCATTAACACGTTGTATACGTCCCAATTCAGGGCACAGGCTTACCCTCCGGGAGGGTGTATGTGCATCAGTCCACCACGCGTGCACAATTCTGATTGATTGACTACACATACGCATCAGAATTCCTTCTTCAGCGTATGCAGGTTTCCTCACGATGTTTTCCTTCACCATTTGAGAGTTGTACGTACATAAATTAGTAAAGCTCACCTACATAGCAAGTCGTCCGTGCGGATTCGAACCCAGACCATTATGATTGAGTGTCCATACCTCACCGCAACACGCCACTGATGCTCTCAAGTAAGTGAGTGAATGGTTGCCTGTGTATGGACTACCCCATTTCTTCCTGTGGGAGTCGTACGGTGACTAAGTAATATGGTTTCTTATGGTTTTTTGTGAGTGTTACAATTAATTTCAGAAACACTCATTAGAGTTAATAGCAATCGCATTGACGTACCTATCAATAAGACAAAAAAAATCGATAAAGTGCGAGTCGGGCTACTCGCGCACCGAGGCCGAGGGTTCCGTACCACATCATTACAACATATTAATGAACGTAAAAAAAATTGTTTTTACTCCGGCACCTTTATCGCGAGACCGACTCACACTTGGCCGTTTTTTAGTATTTGTTGTTATTCTGTAGAATTTGCTCTATAATCGCACTAAGTTTGACGCTTGTATGTATTACCGTTTTTACGATAGAGCGTGAAGAAAAAACGTTGATAAAAACTAGTTTCTTGTTGAGAACCCCCCTTAATTTTTAACTTTTTGAAATTTTTATTATTTGTTATCAAATTCGCCGTAACAACGCACCTTCCGTGAAAAATTAAACTATCTAGCTCTTTCGGTTCAAAAGTTACAGCCCTAAATAGGTCGGACCGACGGACAGACAGACGGACAGACGGACGGACGGACGGACGGACGGACGGACGGACAACGTAGGCTTAGTAATATGGTCCCGTTTTTACCCTTTGGGTACGGAACCCTAAAAGTGATAGGTAGCAAGAGATTTAATGGAGGATTAATTATAATGAGCATTTCTGCAACTGAGCGTTAGTCACCTATCACAACCTAAGAGCAAGGATCTCCTTTCAAGAATAAAGGAGATCTTAGATCATAATCCCCACTAGGTAAACGCTTGCCATACTTTGCTGGTTTTTAGAAGCTATATTGTCGTTACTTGGAAGACAAACAAATTAATAAAAAATATAGCAATGATCTTCAACATCTCGGCTTTATTTGTCATTGTTCATATTTCTTATTTTTATATAAATTACACAATACACCTCTAAGTAAAAGTGACTTCAGCTTAATTATAATGTAAAGTACACGTAATGAAAACTAATTCGAATATTTAGGGCATTCCTTTGAACACAGGTTTCATGATGACATCATCACTTTTACTCTTCTTCTTATCGTGTGGGCAGAGCCCTGGTGTCAGAGTTTTTTCAGACCGCCTTACGGCCTCTGACGTGATCACTTTTACTTATACAAGACAATACTATGATCTAAAAATGAAATATTTTAATTTTTTTAAGATCATTTTTTTAATGAGTTTATCAGTTAATTTTAACATTTTGCGCGAATTCTTATGCTTTTCGAATTTGGTTCCTTTGGAAAAGAGGCACCACAGTGATAATTATTATAGTGAAGGATAAGCCAGTCAAAAATAGGTGTACCTACTAAAATGACGTAGTTTAGTAGAGGTGAGTCGGCTCTAAGAGGGTCAATGTCGTTCACTGGGGGATACGTCTGAAACATTCAATATGCTAAAGGTAAGTGCTATAACCCAGAAAAGAGATGAAAGTGATAAAAAAACATATCGAAATGCATAGTACTTTAAATGCTTTCAAAGTTTAAATAACTAAGCGTTTCCAACGTAGCTTCCCAGCGTTGGTGTACTCAAAATGTTTACGATGAGTCTTCCATACCCATGTTAACATTATCTCTAGACGCCAACTTTGTAGGTAAGTAGGCTGCGTTTACACCGAGTTGTAATGAAGTAAGTTATAGTCTGTTGATTCCTAATGCGGGGCAAAGGCCTTCTCTGACGAATAAGGGTGAGAGGGAGGTGGTCATAATACTTATAATATACAGGATGTAACAAAACAGCTTGTAATACTTAACGGTGCTTCAGACCATCAAACTGAACAACATTCACTATGGGGCCAGCATGGAGAAAAAAAAAATCCGATGTCCCATACAAAACTGCAATACCGACTCGACTAAAATGTATGGGACAGCAGATTTTTTTATTTTTTCTCGATGCTGGCTCCATAGTGAAAGTTGTTCAGTTTGATTGTCTGAAGCACCCCCTTAAGTATTACTAGGGTGTTTTGTATATTCTGTATAATAGGTAGATGACACGATTGTATCAAGACCTCCGCCTCTAGTTTAGAGGCGGAGGTCTTGATACAATCGTGTCATCTACCTATTAGTCATGGATTTCCGCAAAGTAACGTCTGATTCAATTAATTATTCTGTATAAGGTTAAATCTAATTAGTTGGCGAAACTTATGAAACGCATTTGGTATCTGTTACTAAGTACAGTTGCGTGGTAATGACCCCCGCCCGATCGTATGATTCTGAGGTCAATGTCCGCCTCACTGCGCGTTCCTTACGCACGATAATAATAATGTTGTTAATCATCAATATCAATTATGAACATTGATAATGCAATTTGTTAACATTAACAAGTGCCCTAGTTCAGTTTCGCCAACTAATTTAAAATAACCCTTTATAGCGTCATAAACATCTAAAGTTATTAACTGAAATCAGTGAACTGTATTGTAGTAAGCTAACTGAAATACAGGAAACTAAACTATACTCATAAGGATTTAGATGCAAATCATGATTAGATTTGATTTTGATTCATGTTTTTTTTTAAAATGCCATAATGTTACCTTGTTAGGCTTACCTCTCAATACAATGTAAAGAGAGCTTAGTCAAATAACCGTTCGGGTGCAAGGGTGGTTTATTCTGGCGGCCCCTCTAACGGGAAAACCATACATAGGTTCGCGTCAACCTAGCGGTCCTCATATATCGGTGTGTGCATGACCAACGAGCTCACCTACACGCTCACGCCATCCGTGGATAAAATCGGCTTGATCAGTGGACTGTGATTAAGTAGTCTGCTGAGCGAGAATGCATCTCATGATCATTTTGTGCGTTCCTTAAAAGCCTTGTCTCTATGGGATATTTACTCACGAGGTTTGGAGGTGAAACTTATGCCACCTTTTGTGCTGCAGTGTGGTAACGGTGTAACACAAAGCCCAGCTTTACTTTCCCCAGCAAAGAGACATAAATTCTACTCTGAACGCAACATAAACGGCAGTCGCGCTCCAATTTTATGCGAGTTCGTATTGAAAACGTCAATATTTTATTTGCGGATACCGTATTTGATGACAAAATATTGGTTTTTACAGTACCGTCTGTATTGACTGGTATGCAGGGTTTTAAAAATATATTGAGCGAGGAATGCTCACAAAGGGGCTGGCATGGATGAATATTCATCTGATGAATGCAGTTTTGTAAAAATTGCTATGTAATAGATGTTATAGCGGCACCAGCTTAAATATTACATCGAATTTGCAGAAAAACAATAAAAAATGCATTGCTAGTAATAAATATATTGAAAACCTAGTAGACTTTCTTTCGGGATTTCAATGTTGAACCCATAAGAAACGCATTAAATTTTACACGCTGTATAATTGTAAATGTAATTTGTTTGTATATTTACTAAATTAAAAGGAAAAAAAAAACAAAACCTATTACAACGCCAAGACAGCAATAGTATTCTTTCGGATCGCAACTGTCTCACCGTATGTTCACTTTATTTCGAACATATTTTACTACGAAAACAAACTCTAAGCAGTTAACTGTATAAAAGCCTTGAAGATATTGTTTTGACATGTTATACGTATTCCTAATTATATTCTAAATACGAGACCTTTATTGGTCAGCAAATTAAAAATAAAGGAAGACAAAACAAAGCAAAACTGAGCAAGAAAAAGCACTGAAAAATAATTTGAAGCAAATCAAAGAAAAGCAAAGCAATGAAAAGCAAAACAGGACAAAATAGAGCAAGAAAGAGCACAACAAAAGCAAGTCACGAAGCAGCAGCATTCAAACAGAAAGCAGAGCTGAGCAAAGCAATGCAAAGAAATAAAGAACAAAGCAAAAAGAAGGAAGAAAAACCACGACAAAAACATAAAAACAAAAAAGGAAAAAAGTTTTCTAGATACATGAATCCGATGACTTGCATACATTTTATTACACAAAAAAACCCACAACACACAAGTTAACTGTATAATAGTCGTGAAAAGCAAAAAAAAAAGCAATTAAAAATAATAATAATAATAAAAAAAAAATTGGATGTTTGTATCTATATATGTATTCTATATCGTTGTCTAGTCATCATAATACAAGTCCAGGCTAGATTCTGGTACTTTAAATGTGGCTAGATAATTTGTGTGGCATTGTCCAAGATATATTTATATTTATTTATTTAAAAGCAAAGCAAGACAAAGCAAGAAAAAGCACAGCAAAAAATGCAAATACATTTTACGGTGCATAGCTAATGGCAATATTGTAACAGAAAAAGCAATGCAAATCAAAATAGATGAAGACCCGATGACTTTTGTACATTATGTTATTACACAAACACACCCGCAGCATACAAGTTAACTATAAAAGAACTGTGAGAAAGCACTCAAAGATATTGTCTTGACATCTCATATACATTCTGTACTGTATTCTACACACGAGACCTTTTGTAGGGTCCCATTCAAATAGGGTGAATAGCTTGTCACTTTTATTTCACGTTGTACACACCCCTGGTTTTACCTGTTTCATAATTATATACCTAAACTCACGACCGTAACGGGTGGTCAGAAATGACAATAGAAATAGGGGTATATTGAAGGCAGACTTTTTGGATTATTAAGAGGATAGGCGGGCTGTAATGCTAATTTGAAGAATAGGTCACTTTTCCCACTGTATACATATTTATCAGATCCGCCCCACCCTACTGACTAGAGTGCGAAAGAGTCAACTGCAGCACGGACCGATTTCATATACAAAAAATCGACTCCAAAACTAAACCGATCTTGAACTCTGACCCTACATCGGTTGTTAGTTTTTCAGCAGATATGACTTAACTAGCACAGTACCGCTCATGAAAAAGACATTCTGTTGCGTATGTCAAGTCTACAAAACTGCATTGTTCGCACTTGATGGACAGAGGCGGCGCAGGGTGTGGGCGGCGTGGGCGACCGTCCACGGCCTCGCGGTCCATAAGGCCTCGCACCCTTAGCTCACGCCTCAAAGGTTTATGCAGCTTTTTTCAAACACAGGTACTAAAATCATAGCGCTAAAAATTTCGACGATAATTATTACACTGCATTCATGTACTAGATATCTGATTTCTGGCCACAGACGAAGTATAGTGCTGAAAAATTTCGAGCCCGTTTCGTTAACGATTTTATTTAACTTCACTGTTTAGCTATAATTTGTTTATTTATGTATAATACAGATTCGAAGTGCTTGATGTCGAGTTTGCAGTTTTTTAATGCTCTTTTTTAAACCTTCTTAAATTGTGACCTAAATTCAAAAGTACCCCAGGCCATGGGGCCTCGCGAACCTCATCTTGTCCATATAAAATTAAGGTCTTGCGCCGCCTCTGTTGGTGGATTACGCCGTCACCATAAGGACACGCTACAGCCCCAACAAAAACTTCAAACTAACATCAACTATCTTGAATATAACCTAGTACATTACAGAACACAATAACCCAGCCTGCATGGCATGTAGGTAAGCAATAACCTAGAGTGCTATACGATCTCTATAACATTACATCTGCTGTACCACAGTATATTTACAAGTAGTATAACAACTCGGCACTGTCCTTGAGATGAGATAAGAAAAGCGCGTTTATAAAATGTTCAAGTACAATCTTTTAAATCCAAACTGTTAGACACGAATCGTATAAGAATATAATCAAGGTTTAAGGACAAGGGCTGCTCACTAGCCAAAGAATAGCTTTTAAACTTTGCTTTGATAGACATGTACCCTTAGTTACGTGATGCTTCAGAAAAAAGAGCGCAAGACAGAGATAAGCTATGTTGTACAGGGCAGAATACTGGACAGGGAAAGAGTCACGATATGCGCAATAATTACACACTGCAGAAATGAAAAATAAATGTTAAGATGGTCGGGCAGGCTAACAAAACTTGACAAAGTCTGGAATGAATATATCCATGATAGCTGGAAAGTGGCTCCCATTCCACAATAACAAATAACAGAAAGTTGCTAGAGGTGGTCACGCAATGCGCAAATATGAAGCATTTGGTCCAGATAGCTTTATAATTTCCAGAAAACAAAAGAGGCAGAGGACGTCCTCTTTTAACATGGTGGATCAGGATGACTAAACAGCGACCCGCTTACCCGATCCGACAACCCAAGACAGGCTATATTTGCGTCGCAAAATTAGGAGAGCCGACCCCAGCTAAAGTGGGATAGAGCAAAGAGAACGAAAAAAAAAAGGTTGGAGGATTAAGGGAAAACTTTTGCCCTGCAGTGGGATGACATATGCTAAAAAAATATCCAGATGTTGTTCTACTGCCTAATATATACTGTGTCAGTGCTGTTACACGCGAAACAGCGTTTACAGTGGGTAAGATCATACCACATTTTCAGAATGAAATTGGAATCTTGTGAAAGGTTTTCGGGCAATGTTCTTTTTACCTGCGACCAAATAGGAAACGAAAACATTTCGAGCATTTGTGCTGAATATTGTCTTGTTACAAATAGAGATGCAGACATTCGAAGTATGCTATTTTAAAAATATCTTTGACTACCCTCTCGGGGAATTTATTCGTGAGCAGTTGTTCTGATGTTGCTGCTGCTACTAATAAACTATCTACAGGGTGTAAGTGACAGCCTAGTAAATACTGAAACGGTGAACTCAGAACATCAAACTGAACAACTTTCACTATGGAGCCTAACTCAGGAAATGCGAAAAGAAATCAGCTGTCTCATACAAAACTTATCAAAAGAGCACCAAAACATAAAAAGAGAACCAATTACGCGACAGTCTTCGTTTGATCGTCCGACAACGCGCTCGAGCGGGATGGAAAAGAATTTCAGCATTTTCTATGTTTTTAGTTGGTTTATATTAATTACTACACGTATTTGGTTTGTCGGACACTTTTTTCGAGAATTTTGTACCAGACCCGGGGTGTCCATAGTGTCTACGTCAATGGCTGTCCCACACATTTTGGCCGAGTACGATTGCAGTTTTTTATGGAACAGCAGATTTTGACCTTGTTCCCATAGAGAAAGTTGAACAGTTTAATGCTTAGACTACTTATATCGGGACGCGTAACCACGTGTCATTCTACTAACAAACTTTTTGCCACTTTTTGCGGGGGGCGAGGTAACATGTTATCCGCAACTTTGGATTTTATTCCCTATGACTTTAGATTCTAATTTTGAATGTTCAAAATCATGAAAAGTAGTCTCGTGTAAACCCCAAACGTTCTAAGTTCGAAATTATTGTTTCGCAATAATAGGCTGTCTAGTTTAGTGATAAGTTATAAAATTGAATCTTGAATGTACATGATCATTGCTCTTATACCGTGGCAGAGGGGAAATGCTACCGCAAGGCCGGTCCGGATATTAAGTAGTCTAAGGTTTAATGATAACCGTCACCATATTAAGAAGGACCCCTATAGTCAGATGATCATGATTGTGAGTAACCTCTTCCTTCCCCCACGTAATCTATTCGAGTAGTCAAAGAAATCCGTCCCATTCATAAAAATATTTCACATGAAAAAGGAAAAAAGACGTCCATTTATAAAATCTTCAAGATATAGGACATAAAAGCCAAATAAAATGGATAGTCGTTTTGGTCGGAAACCAATGTGTCTTGATAGAGAGGTAGTGATTGCTTGTGATTTGTTCAAAAGATATCTGGAATAAATGAGGAGACCAGCTCTATTCGTGGTATATTGGATTTGCCGATACGTTGATGATATTTTACATTATTTTATAATATTCGGGATACTAACAGCCTCTTTTACAATATAATGTATTCAGTCATTTGCCATTTACAAGCATCCTATAAAGTTAAAGTATTGGTATATCCTATACAGGGTGAAATTGATATCATTGGCATCCTTTTAAACTAAGAGTCTACCCATCAAACTGAACAACTTTTACTATGGGAGCAAACCGATCGTAGCAACTAAAAAATTAGCTGTCCCATACTAAACTGCAATGCCTACTCGACTCAAATGTATGCAACAGCAGATTTTTTTTTTTGCTCCGATCGGTTTGTTCCCATAGTAAATGTTGTTCAGTTTGATGGGTTGAGTATGTGGTTTAAAGGTTAATGATAATTTTCCTTACACCTTGTATTTGGTACGATCGTTCCGATCAACGAAGCATCATAATACCTATAATAACAAGAGAGAATAATCAGAATATAAAAAGTTAAATTGAAACTTACGTTCTTATGCTATTCGGTCCAAAACCTTCCTTTTGATGAAAACTTGTATCTGGAAACAAAAAAAAAGACAGTTTAGCTAAAGTTTTTCAGTTCAAATAAGTACAATACACAGAGAGTTAGTACATAGTCATCGCGAAAAAAAAATTCTGCTCTTCCATACAAAACTGCAAACCTACTCGAGCCAAATGTATGGGACAGCAGATTTTTTTATCGCGATTTCGATATTGGTCCCATACAGAAAGTTGTTCAGCTTGATGGTCTGATAATCCCCTTAAAACGTGTCAGCATATTAAGAAGGACCCTGTATAATGTCTATGAACTTACTCAATAGAGAAACCCACAGAGCGACAACAGAGCCTCTGGCCATGCTCTTTAATAAAGATAAAAAAAACATCATCCATGAAATGACCGATACGCGAGACAGAGTGCAAAAATAGAAAAATAAATTAACTAAAAAAAGTTTTTCCTGTAAATGGAGTATAGTGCCTTGGTTGCAGCGAAAGTAGGTGTAGCCAAAGCACAATTACAACGCAAGCCATCAAACACCTGTCTCCTGAGGGCCTCGCTCAGCACTCACTCCATCAGGACAAGGAAGACGTCCTGATTCGTATTTAGGAAAACAGTCGAGCTAGCTTCGCTCGCTCTAAGTTTCAATTTTTACAAGCATTTATAAACCAAAAGATGTCTGACAACTACCTAAATAGTTGTGCTACAAAATTTCGAGCTCGCTTCGCTTGCTTCTTTATCCTCAACTACAACACAGTCTTCATATTTGGGAGATGCGATAATCCCCATCAAGTGTGTCAACTTTTTGGATGGTATGTGACCGGGGCTATCGATGCCTCAGTGCTATTTTGTGTATGTTGCACTTATGCAAGTAAACCAAACAAAAACATAAATTAATAAGTAATATAAAGAAAATGTAAGTAATGCCTTTGGCTACAATGCAATATTGTATAAAATAGCTATCAGTCGCTCTTGGCAAATATTTAGAAAGGATCATTTGGTTGGAGCAAACAAGTTGTTTGAAAAGGAACCGAAAGGAAAAACTTTTGGCCGTCTTTTTATTATTACTTATTATTAGTTTGTTTTCGCTTTATTGACTTTGCTGCCTTTATGAGGTCCGAGTTATGCTTAATATAGAAGCTTTATTAAATTTTGTCAGCGGTTTTGTATACAGGGTGTAAGTGACAGCCTAGCAAATACTGAAACGGTGAACATAGACCATCAAACTAAACAACTTTCACTATGGAGCCTACCTCAGGAAACGCGAAAAAAATCAGTAGTTGTCCCATACAAAATTGCCGTACCTTCCTACCCAATTCAAATGTATGGGATAGCTGATTTTTTTTTCGCGTTTCCTGTGGTAGGCTCCATAGTAAAAGTTGTTCAGGTTGATGGTCTAAGTTCATCGTTTCAGTTTGCGGAGGGCTGTCTCTTATGGTAGGTTTAGACGATGACAATTTCGCGGCGCCTATTTTTTAGCACGAAAAAACACGCTTTCGTTTACACGCTGCTAATTTCCAGCGCCACTTTGTTGGCATGCGAATGGATTTGCTAGAGAAAACTGTGCTAACGATTAGCACGACCCGTTTACACGAGTCTAAAAATTAGGAAGGGGGATGCGAGGGACGCGGGCGGAGGTCACTAGCGACGCGTGCTTTTTTCCTTGCTTTTTTCCGTGCCGTAAAATTTTCGTGCCAAAAGTGTTTATATATGGTGATTTTTTTTAGGCGCCGCAGAATTGGCGCCTAGAAATTGTCATCGTCTAAACCTACCATTACACCCTGTATTAAGGAGCGACGCAAACGACGAACGAACACTTTGTCCGTGGCTGTCAAAAATGACCGCCGTCTCCTCAGTGCTAAGTATAACACATAATGTTAACTCAAAAGGGTCCATCAAATACTTGGACTGGTTTAGGTCAGTGTCGGCCTGATTGTCGATGATTCATTATCTATACTTATAAATTCATACTTATTTCTTTTTCAGCGTATTCAGGTTTCCTCAACGAAAGAATATAGGCTGATGATAATTTATATATGTTTCACGTTTTGTATTCATTCGTTAATTTAACACATTCATTCGTTGCTTAACACATTCATCATCATCATCATCATCAAACTGCCTCCGTGGTCTAATGGTTTAGAGCATTGGCTCTCGACACGGAGGTTGTGGGTTCGATTCCCACGGGGGACACTTAGTAATATGTCACTTTGTGCGTTTTTCCCTAGTTGGTAACATTGGTTGGTTGGTACATTGCAGGCTGAATCAGCTGATTGTCCGAAAAGAAAAATGATTTCGTGCTTCGGATGGCACGTTAAGCCGTTGGTCCCGGCTACTATCTCTGGTGGTAGTAGTAGTTACATAAAAACCACGTCAGAGGCCGTAAGGCGGTCTGAAAATACTCTTGACACCAGGGCTCTGTCCACACAATAAGAAGAAGAAGATCATCATCATATCAGCCGATAGACGTCCACTGCTGGACATAGGCCTACCCTATTGATTTGCCATAATCGTCACGCTTGGCAAGCGGGTTTGCGATCGCAGTTGGATTGAATGTGTGTACTCAGAGGATGCTGCTGCCCATCCTCCGGTAGATCCCTTAGTCGCCTTTTACGACACCCATGGGAGGAAATGACGCGGTGCCATTCTTAGCCGACACCACACGGACCAAGCTTGACAGATTCTTAACAATCATTGTATATTATTAGTACCAACCCGGAAATGTAAAAAACAATCATTAAACACGTGACATACACTCACGTATCTTCTTTTAAACGTCTACGTCTCTCTGAATGTAACGTAGGTTCATAACACAAGACAAGAGGCAGTTTTCTGTTATCCCGGCCGGATCGCCCCGGGCTGACGTGTCACATATTTGCGGGTATTCATACTTCATTCGTATAAGTAACACAGGTATGTTGTTAGGAGTATTTTTGGGGACCTCAAAAATTTAATGCATTTAAACTTTCCACCGCCAACGTGATGGATAAATGTTGTGTTATCAACGTATACGCTTTCAAACAAAAAGAATGTTCTTAAATATCGGAGAATAAACATTAAAAAAAAACGTACCTAGACGAACACCAAACCTCCTTTTTTGAAGACGGTTAATATACACGTAAACATCGTATTACAAATAAGGAATCCAAAAATTCATATAAACTATGGATAGTAAATTTGTGAAATCGTAGATGTACAAAGTATAATGTGAAGATAAAATAAAAATAAATAGAAAATACAAAATAACCGTACGTAAAACATGACCAAAGTCTCGACTTGATTATGAAGTCATAGCGTATGGGGCACTAAATTTAATGACTTCATATCCAGGGAAAAGGTTCAGCAACTAAATTGTTTTGTTGGGGTATAAAATCTTTATCCGTAAAGTTCAACATTGTAAAAGCCTTTTGTGTTTATTTCAAAACACCTTTAAAGGGGTCCTAAAAATGTTAAATAATGTATTGGTGTATTTTATGTAGCATCAGACTCATAAAAGCACCAACTCGTGAAAGTTAACTAATCTCTTCATGCATCATTATCATCTCTGATGACGATGTGTGGTTACCATTCCGTCTGGTACCTACAACTTGGGGTCACAAAACAGGGTTAGGTGTGTTCACCTTTATGACTCGAATTTCCCGATGCATCAAATTATGGGGCGATGGCTAAGTGCTTCTTTGCTTATTGCATAGGTACACTTTGTGCACTCCAATAATGCAGGATTTGAGATACTGATTGCTTATTTAATAAAATAGAATTTAACTACAAACATATCAAAAGGCCCCTTTGATATCTCTTAGTCCGTACCTAGTCGTACCATATTCAGAATTACTCGGACAGAATATGCAATCCGATTATTTGTCTCCGAAAGGGAAAAAAGAAAACGGAAAAACAGCAAAATAATAATCTTGTTCCAGAAAAATAAGGGACAATAAATTCATTGTGATTATTTTGGACCAAAAGGTAAGGTTTTATTTAAAAAAACAAACGTTACTTTTAAAATCTGTTCATAGGATAGTGTTCGAAAGTTAATTAAGAATGTGTTTCGATCATCATCATCATCTCAGCTGATTGCCACAGCGACCGGTCCTGCGATGCCAACCAACCAACGGATTCTCGTTGCCTTATTCAAAATGAAAACTATAAATTACATTAGCAATCTTTAGCCTTGCTATTCACCCAATAATTTCCCCGGAATTTTAGGGGGGGATAATGCAAGCACAGTACTATCAGATCAAAGGTGCTTAAATAATGATTTCTTATCAATCGGTACATGGAAATAAACTTCTCAAAATGGGAAATTTTGGTCTGTTCCTCAGTAGACCAAATCGCGAAATAAAAATCTGCTGGACATACGAAACTGCAATCCTACTCGACCCGTATTGGACATAATGATCATCCCCTTCAAAAACCGTCAGTATACGTATATTTCGCTGGACTCTGTCCCTGTATACTCCTTTTGTAACTCTGTAAAATTATGAAACGCAAAAATTGTTTTTCCTATATAATCAATAGCATATTTAATCCACCAATCTATAAAACACATCCAAATGTACAAACAAATAAATGAAATATCCAAAAATACCCCAAAATCGTCCAATATTTCCCCGACTGTACCACTAATCCCGGATTGAGGCTGTGACGCGCTGACGAGGGTTCCACGCCGATATTTTTGACAGTTTGTTTGTCATTGTTAAGGAAAATTACATTACGAATAATAATCGGGTTGCAAACATTTTAGGACTATAGTGGGCTGTGATATCCAGGTGGGTTGACGACATCTGGAAAAGTATCGGCAAGACCTGGATGCGACTGGCACAGGACCGAGTAGGATGGCAAAATAGGGAGGAGGCTTATGCCCTGCAGTGGGATACGGGCTGAAAATGATGAAAGATGATAGGTTTACGGTGCTACGAGATTGCTACAGACTTGATGTGATAGTGCTACGCAGATGCTAAGAAAAAAATTTTTTTTTCTTTATTCTGCTTAGCATAAGCATATGACCACGACTGTGTTCCTCGAGGGGGTAGTCAAACTCTGTCCAGTATGACGGGGAGTGAGGCCGTCGCCACTTGTAATGGACAGGGGAGGATGGGGAGGGGGGTTGCCTCAAAATTGAAGCATGCAGGTACTGCTTAAGATGTCGCAGACGCCATAAGCATAATAAATTATCTGTAACGAAGGACTGACATATTAGTAAAGTTTGGCGACATATTTGATTCTCTATGACTGATTGCAGTTCTTGCAGTGAGATTACGACTATGTAAGACTTCCAATATGAAGACAGTTGGAAATTGGAACAAACGTTTTTATAACTAACCAATAATGAAATGCACCATAGTTTGGCGGTGGTTTGGTGTTATTTGATGTGATTCAATCATCACTATCACCATCTAGTAAAGTCTCTCTTAATTAAATGTGGATAGTTTTTTTAAGGAGATGATTAGACCAACAAACCGAACAACTTTCTCAATGGGACCAACATCGAAATCGGTAAAAAAAACGGCTGTCCGATAAAAAACTGTAGAACCTACTCGACTAATTAAAAAGGTAAATATATTTTTTTTTGAAAATAACACCAGAGTGTTTTATTACACTATAGAACAGCTGACATTTTGATCACGATTTTGTTTTTGGTGTCACAGAGAAATTTTTTCAGTTTGATGGTATGATCATCCCCTTTAAAAACCATCGGCAAATTACGAAACACCCTGTATACGTACATACCAGAGAGACAAAGGCCTCTTTTCATACGGATTAATAGAGACAGCCTATTGGTCAACTCCGACCGCTGAGCTCTTCCACTAGTAGTTTTGACATTGGAAATGTCTTTTTGTTCGCTCCAGTGTAAGAGGGCTAACGGAGTCCAGTGGCGCCCTCGCCACAATAATAAAGATTTATCAATAAAGAAAGCCTAAATTAAAAAAGTGCTCAACAGATAAACTATAAAAGCCTTCAAGCTATTTTCATAGAATACTTTTATAGGTTTTTTAAAGGCCTAAACATCCAAATTTTGAAAAAAGAAATAAAACGGCCGCTTTTGTTTTTATTCGAAATTATCTAAAAGTGGAATGTTTAGAACCTATAAAAGTAATGTATAACAATGGCTTAAAGGCTTTTGTAGTTTATCTGTTGAGCACTTTTTTAATTTAGGCTTTCTTTATTGAGAAATCTTTATTATTGTGACCTCTTAAACTCCGATTTCCAGAAAAAGTGGGATCCCCTTATATCTCAGAGAGTTGTGAACATAATGATATTCAAAAAAAGCTCAAAAGACGCGTATTTACAAGAGTTGTAAGTTGCAAAAGAATTATTTGAGAAAATAAAAAACGAAAAAAGTTATGACCAAAATAGTGAAAAGAAAAATTTTTTTTTTTCCGAATATTTGATATTGGCGCTTTATATTTTGGAAACGAAGAATGATATCAAAAATATGAGTAAAATTCCTCTAGACAATTTAGTCTGCTACAATTTGAGCCTAAAATAAAAACGATCGGCTTAAGGGTTTGCCTTTACCTTTTTGAGACAATATTTTTTCGAATTCCGTAGATTAATTTCCAATGTGTTCGATAGTCGTGTGAGGAACAAAATCTGTAAATTTTTATTATAATATAACCCAGTAAAATTAAGCTGAAATATACCAATCAGGAGAAGTAATTTTCGGAGTTCTAAAACTTTTTTTAAACGTTCCTTTGGTACGTAATATTGAAGAAAAAAAAAAGTCCTGGTGAGGGGGGGGTGAGCTCGAGGAAGGGGGGGGGCTCTAAAGGTGACTTTTTTCAGTTTTTCGCTTATTTCTTGAAATCTAAAAGTCGTATCGAAATACTTTGTATGGACAAATTATACCTAACAAAATTTTCTACAAAACAAGTGGTATGCATATTTGTCTTAGAACTTAACCTTTGAGGGCTAAGGGGTCGAGAATGTAACGACATTTCAAAAATTATGAAATTTGTATGGCGACCCTCATGAAAGTTGAAGATAAGAACAAAATGATTTCATATTCTTAATCAGCAACCCCGAAAACCCCCAGATATAAATTTTCTGTCGGTTCAGAGAACCCTCAAGAGCTGCATTGGCTTTTGAAATTTCCATGGCAGCCATCTTGGATATCGCAATTTTGGATTTTTTTCACCGCCAACCAAATCTGACCAAGGTCCTCTATGACAATTGTTCAAGGTCCATATACCTATCTGTCATAGTTTCCGCGGGCCGTTGACCTCATCCGTCAGAAGTCGACCTTCTGAGGAAGTCGAAATATTTTTTTTATCGCCAGGGCATCTTTATGATGATCCCTAAAATCATTTTACTATACGTTGAATGGGGGAAACCCGGTGAACAATTATACGGGTATTTATCTAATATCTATGTGGGGGGGGAGGGGGGGTCAACCAGATACCTCCAATTTATCTCCGGGTTCCCCTTACGGCACAAGGATGACATTTGGGGATCATCATATGGATGCCTTGGTGATACAGGGAAAACTTTGACTTCCTCGGAAGGTAGACTCCTGATGGATGAGGTCAACGGCCCGCGGAAACTATGACAGATAGGGTTATGGACCTCGAACAAATGTCATAGAGGACCCTGGTCAGATTTGGTTGGCGGTGAAAAAAATCCAAAATTGCGATATCCAAGATGGCTACCATGGAAATTTCAAACGCCAATGCAGCTTTTAAGGGTTCCCCGAACCCACTGAAAATTTGTATCTGGGAGTTTTTGGGGCTGCTGATTAAGAATATGAAATCATTTTGTTTTTATCTTCAACTTTCATGAGGGTCGCCATACAAATTTCATAATTTTTGAAATGCCGTTACATTCTCGACCCCGTAGCCCTCAAAAGTTAAGTCCTATGACAAAAATGCATACCACTTGTTTTGTAGGAAATTTTGTTAGGTATAATTCGTTCATACAAAGTATTTCGATACGACTTTTAGATTTCAAGAAATAAGCGAAAAACTGAAAAAAGTCACCTTTAGAGCCCCCCCCTTCCTCGAGCTCACCCCCCCCTCACCAGGACTTTTTTTTTTCTTCAATATTGCGTACCAAAGGAACGTTTAAAAAAAGTTTCAAAACTCCGGAAATTATTTCTTCTGATTTATCTAATTTTACTGGGTTAATATGGAAAGATGAAAAGACATTAAACCATTATCGATTAGAAAAGCAGAAGAATCCTCCTAAAATGTTCGAGATTCATAAAGAAGTACCTTCTTACTATTTTGAGCTCTGGGTGTAACAGCTTTCTTGCGAAACCAATTTCACAAATTAAACTAAAGGAGCAATGCGAACGAATATCGCGATCTGGGAAATGTTAATATTGTCTGACTTTTATATTACAGCGACTGCGTTTGCTCGGATTGATTTTATTGTAGTTTTTTCAACGACGAAATTTCATCGTAACTCTCAGTCTAAGTAATAAAAGGACTTCAAAATATCCGTAATGTCGGTAAATTTAATAATAAAACCGGTCAAGTGCGAGTCGGGCTACTCGCGCACAGAGGGTTCCGTACCACACCACCACAGAACTCAACATTGTTAACTTAGAAAAATAAACTTTTTTTGTCCGGGACCTTTAGCGCGAGACCGACTCACACTTGGACGGTTTTTAGTATTTGTTGTTATTTTGTAGAGTTTGCTCTATAATCACACTAAGTTTGACGCTTGTATGTATTACCGTTTATACGATAGAGCGTGAAGAAAAAACGTTGATAAAAACTAGTTTCTTGTTGAGAACCCCCCTTAATTTTTAACTTTTTGACAATTTTATTATTTGTTCGCCGTGTAAATCCGTCGCAATAACGCATAATCTGAGTAAATTACAACCATCTAGCTATTACGGTTCAAAAGTTACAGCTCTAAATAGGTAGGACAGACGGGCGGACGGACGGACAGACGGACAGACGGACAGACGGACAGACGGACAGACGGACAGACGGACAGACGGACAGACGGACAGACGGACAGACGGACAGACGGACAGACGGACAGACGGACAGACGGACAGACGGACAGACGGACAGACGGACAGACGGACAGACGGACAGACGGACAGACGGACAGACGGACAGACGGACAGACGGACAGACGGACAGACGGACAGACGGACAGACGGACAGACGGACAGACGGACAGACGGACAGACGGACAGACGGACAGACGGACAGACGGACAGACGGACAGACGGACAGACGGACAGACGGACAGACGGACAGACGGACAGACGGACAGACGGACAGACGGACAGACGGACAGACGGACAGACGGACAGACGGACAGACGGACAGACGGACAGACGGACAGACGGACAGACGGACAGACGGACAGACGGACAGACGGACAGACGGACAGACGGACAGACGGACAGACGGACAGACGGACAGACGGACAGACGGACAGACGGACAGACGGACAGACGGACAGACGGACAGACGGACAGACGGACAGACGGACAGACGGACAGACGGACAGACGGACAGACGGACAGACGGACAGACGGACAGACGGACAGACGGACAGACGGACAGACGGACAGACGGACAGACGGACAGACGGACAGACGGACAGACGGACAGACGGACAGACGGACAGACGGACAGACGGACAGACGGACAGACGGACAGACGGACAGACGGACAGACGGACAGACGGACAGACGGACAGACGGACAGACGGACAGACGGACAGACGGACAGACGGACAGACGGACAGACGGACAGACGGACAGACGGACAGACGGACAGACGGACAGACGGACAGACGGACAGACGGACAGACGGACAGACGGACAGACGGACAGACGGACAGACGGACAGACGGACAGACGGACAGACGGACAGACGGACAGACGGACAGACGGACAGACGGACAGACGGACAGACGGACAGACGGACAGACGGACAGACGGACAGACGGACAGACGGACAGACGGACAGACGGACAGACGGACAGACGGACAGACGGACAGACGGACAGACGGACAGACGGACAGACGGACAGACGGACAGACGGACAGACGGACAGACGGACAGACGGACAGACGGACAGACGGACAGACGGACAGACGGACAGACGGACAGACGGACAGACGGACAGACGGACAGACGGACAGACGGACAGACGGACAGACGGACAGACGGACAGACGGACAGACGGACAGACGGACAGACGGACAGACGGACAGACGGACAGACGGACAGACGGACAGACGGACAGACGGACAGACGGACAGACGGACAGACGGACAGACGGACAGACGGACAGACGGACAGACGGACGGACGGACGGACGGAAGGAAGGACAACGTAGGCTTAGTAATAGGGTCCCGTTTTCACCCTTTGGGTACGGAACCCTAAAAAACACTTTTTTGGACTTTAAAAAACAAAAATCTGTTTTAAAGTAAGTAAGTACAAAATTCAGCTTCTTTTTGTAATATTTTTTAATTCGGTAGTAAAGTGTTTAAAACGACTCTTCTCCATAAGCAATGCCGTTGGAGAAATAAGTGTACTATTACATATTATTATTATTCATACTATATTTATGCTAAAACTAGAAAAAACATTTGTTAATAAAAATCATCAAAATCGGAGCTGTGTAGTTTTTGAGTGAACCGCAAACATAAATAAATAAACAAGGTGTAAGAAAACACCATAGTAATAATTCAAAGAAGTGGTTTTTTAGATCATCAAACTGAACAACTTTCACTATCGATATGGAGCCAACATCAAAATAAAATGAAAAATCTGTAGTCAAATAGCTCCTGTAGTTTTGTATGAATCGGCAGATTTTCTTTCCCGATTTTGGCTCCGTAATGAATTTTTTGTAGTTTAAGGTCTAAACCACCACCCCTATAAATATTACCTACTTTATAGGGTATTTTCAGAAGCAGAATTTTTTTACACCCTGCAGAGGTCAAAGAGAAAACCTCGCTTTTTTAAGTCGATTTAAAACTAAATTGCTCAAAATATATAAAACGACGTCAGCGGCCGTAAGGCGGTCTGAAAAACTCTGGCACCAGGGCTCTGTCCACATGATAAGAAAATATATACATACATACATACATAGGACCGACGACCTGGTGAAGGCGGCGGGAACCCGTTGGATGAGGGCAGCGCAGGACCGGTCGTTATGGCGATCCTTGGGGGAGGCCTATGTCCAGCAGTGGATGTCCATCGGCTGAGATGATGATGATGATGACATACAATAAGCTCATACCTCTTTTGCCTAAACCTTAATTGCTCAAACTACGTAACTAATTTCAATATTTAAGTAGCATTACAATTAATATTCCCCTTTTGTTTGTGCAAATTACACTCAAGCATACTCCGTACTGAAATTCATTAACAGATTGGATGGACGCTCGCATAAATATTTAGTTACCATTCTAATACATTAGAAGGCAGACGCTATACGTGAATTATGTATTAGCTTGTGGTCTAAGCCAGGAGAGAATGCCTACATAAATTTACGAGCTTATGTACAGACAGAATAATATACCTACTAACGAAGTGAATATACTAAGGGCGCTCTCGGGTCGCGACAGGCCTATCGTGTGGGTGGTGCGGGTGGCGGGTTTGGGTACGGAACCCTAAAAAACCAGCTGTTGTTTCAATCAAAACTACAATACCTATTCGACTCAAATCTATGAGACAGAGATAGTCGATTTTTTTATTTTTTATACGTCACTTTGTCTCGTATTTAAGTATTTGTGCGTGTATATAGATAGGATTTAGAGGCCAGTGCTCAATTTTTTTCGACGAGTTCGTAGTTTTGACTTTCTATCGGCATTGTACGCGTAGACAACAGACTCCAAACACTCATAGCTTTTGATTGAATGAACCGATTGTGATGAAACAAATCCTAAATGTTAATCCACATTAAACCCAATGCTTTTGTGAAAACCATATAAATAGGGTCCAGTAGTTCTTAAGAGGGCTATCGGAGTCCAGTGGCATCACAATAATAAAGATTTCTCAATAAAGATAGCCTAAATTAAACTAGTGCCACAGCCCGGACACTGTATACAAAAAAATGAAATTGACAAGATGACATCAGCACATGCGAAACGGGTTTAGGGCTGCCACAACTTAAGTTGCGTGCGGTACAACTTGTGACGGGCAGATGGCGCGCGTGACATAGTCGATGAACGAGTGGGAAAAATCAAAGAGATTGGTACCGTAAAATAAAGACCATAAACATAAACATAACCTAAAAAAACCACTAACCTTGATTCTTCCTTTGGAAATCTGAAGAATCTTCTATAATTATCTTTATAATGGATTGGACAGCCGTATATCGCACAATGTATGCCCATCTTGCACCTGGAGTGCTATTTTTGAATCTCATTCGCTGAGTATGGCTGAGTTCAGCAGTTGTAAATGTCAAAATTACTATGGAGATACGCATCTTTCTACAGCTGATTTGACTTTCAAAAATAGCACTCCTCAAGTATGATTTTTGAAAGTCAAATCAGCAGTAGAAAGATGCATATCTCCGTAGTAATTTTGACATTTTCAACTGCTGAACTCAGCGAATGAGATTCAAAAATCGCACTCCTGAATTGTCTTGCAAAATGAAAATAGGCCGGGGAGCAAAACTAAGACAATAAGCATTAGCGTTTTAAAATATCTGCCGTTTGTTTGCCTAGAGCCCAGACAGTAATTATTTTTTTCATTTATTTCTTTTTTCGTAAATAAAACGCATTGACACCCGTCTATTCAAAAAAAGAGTTTTTATCCTTCACCTATACCTATGCTCTTTGTTTCGAAAACATAAATTCTAGATGGTGACAATCTAGGCTACAGGTAACTGCCGAAGGCGATAGAGGGGGTGAGGCTGGGGTGAGGTAAAAAGTTGGTGGGAGGAAGGGAGTGTCCATACTGTATCTAGTAATAGATACTCTTTCTTATACTGTGCTAGTGCTCAACAGATAAACTACAAAAGCCTTCAAGCCATTGTTATACAATACTTTTATAGGTTCTAAACATTCCACTTTTAGATAATTTCCAATAAAAACAAAAGCAGCCGTTTTTTTTCTTTTTACAAAATTTTTATGTTTAAACCTATAAAAAAGTATTCTATGAAAATAGCTTGAAGGCTTTTGTAGTTTATCTGTTGAGTACTTTTTTAATTTAGGGTTTCTTTATCGAGAAATCTTTATTATTGTGGCGAGGGCGCCACTGGACTCCGATAGACTCTTAAGTGATGCGTGCACAAACAAACAGACAAATATTCTCAAAATGGTCTTAATGCATTCCATTACGTATCCCAAACGATCCAAATTAATATTTTTGCAAATATTTTCAATGTTACATCCATGCTCAGTTCACAATTTCATCACAATGTATGATGGATAAAGAAAATATGTAGATAAAAGTCGCTGAATCTTGTATTTTGAACTAAGTGGAAGCTGGTTTGTAAGAGAATTGACTTTTACATACGATAGCATTTCTAGTATTGAATAAAACAAATGGAACTTTCCTGTTCGGGCCACCCGAGAAATAATCAGCCAATTTCACTTCAGGCTTTTTGTATTTGTTTTGTTCTTCACGAAATAAATTATTAATATTGAGGCTTGAGTTGAGTATGACGTTCTATCCTATAATTGGCGAAGTGAAAAGGAGAATAGTGTTTTTTCTCAAACATGCTTGGAAATGTGAGCATTATTTTGACAACCTTCTTCGAGATAAATCGAATTTGCTGTACTGGCCAAATACATGCGCGCAGCGGCCGGCAATGTTTGTATGAAAATCCATATCTGTCGTGTTTAGCGGCCAAATAAATTACATAGTAAACTCATATCTGTCGTGTAATTTAAAAATGGAAGGATCTTTTTCTCCGAAACATGGCGACCAAGGAGGTAACTCATCAAAGGTTTTATTTAAATTTCGAACTGACTTGCAAATAGAAAGCTGTTTATTGAAAAAAAAAATGTTCGTTGTTCGTAATTGATTTTGAAAAGAGTTTTAATTTCCGCGAATTATTTGAGAAAATTTACTGTTTTAATTTCCGCGCATTGTTTGAGAAAAGTACTATACAAGCCTTGGCCACAACTAGGCATTGATGGACTTACGTATGTGTGCCTCGGCTTCGCCTCGGCCCACATTTAAACGTTCGTCCATCAATGCCTCTGTTGCTGGCCGCTGCAGTAATGTACTATTAACGCGTATGTAAGTATGTAGATATTTTATTATAGATTATAAATCTGAACACCGATAGAGACAAAACAGTTTTTGCTCTTTAGGGGTCTAGATAATGATATTATATACAAAAAAATTTACGAATGTATGAAGAACAAATTGGAAGTGTACATTATAAAGGGCCGGATAAAAAATCCTATTCAAAATTTTTATAACATTGACTGTTGAAAAGGACTTATTGCAGGATTGCAGCAACATTATAATTAAAAGGAACTTTTCAATTTCATTTTATCATAGTCATCTGTCTAAATTCCCTCTTGGAACCTGATGGAACGCTGGTCTCCGGGGTCAATCTGCCCGCCCAGCGAGCCACAGGCCGAGCGCCGGGGTAGGCCAGGGTACTGAAGAGTTTTTTTGGATCTTGAGATTCAAAATCGTGCTCGAATGATGCATAATCTCCTTAGTAATTTTGACATTTTCTACTGCTGATTTGAAGTACTCCAGGAAGACCCCAGGCCTACCCTCAGGGAAGGGAATATGGGTGCTAGACGTTACGCGTGCCCAATGTGGATTGGTACACTTCACATACGCATCAGAACTTCTTCAGCGTATGCAGGTTTCTTCACAATGTTTTTCTAAAAGAAACGTTTTCAGAGCAGTTTAGGTATTAAAGGGCGAAATCTGACCCAGCTATCTAAATTTTTCCTACAAAAGCCAAATTGGTTTTAAGATGTTTAGTATTAACCCACATTCAATTTTATGTAGTTATTTGTTTTTTAAACCATGAGAAAATGTACTAAATGTACTATGATACTAAAATGTACTAAATGTCCAAAAATTTATAAATGTAGGAAAAAGTTCAAAATGAAGAAATTGTACTAAAATTTACTAATTGTATTAAAATGTGCTAATTGTACTAAAATGTACAAAATGTAGGAAAATGTATTAAATGTACGAAAATGTAAAAAAATTTACTAAAAATATTACATTTTTCTTTATTCGTTTTTGGCCTGAATCCCATGATCTACATTAATACGAAATATATATTCATGAACTAGAGACATTTATCTAAAAATCCTATACTTTTTTTTCCGTAGATCGTTGGTATAGGTGCCCAGTGACCTTTGGAAAAGTATGTTTATTCTATAATATTCGCTAATTACCATAACTGTTCCCAGAATCAAGCACAACAAAATTATTACAAAATTTCGAATAATATAAATATTTAAACAAAACTTTAAACAAGCAAATTTCGGTCAAAAGATTTATTGTTAACAAACTTGATAATGGCGAATTTCACGTAAACAAGCCGAGTGATAAACAGATTGGGGAACAAAAGGGAACTCGGGGAAGTTGGGCAACTTGACAGTTTTGTGGGTGTGAGTATTCGGTTGAGCGATTACTTCAACAATTTTGGAATGTAAGTAGTCTTGTTACAGTTAAGGAGTTACCGAAGATTTAAGGAGAGTAAAACTGTAGGATTGTGAAGATATCATGGATAGATAGAATTAGCAACAACTTGGTCCTATCCTAAAAATCATAAAAAAATTGAAACTATGCCAGTACGGTAGTACCTCGGTCACATCGATTATGAGAAGTAAATAAAACGGGTCAAGTGCGAGTCGGGCTACTCGCGCACCGAGGGTTCCGTACCACACAACCACAGAACGCAACATTATTAACTTAGAAAAAAAAACTTTTTTTGTCCGGGACCTTTAGCGCAAGACCGACTCGCACTTGACCAGTTTTTAGTATTTGTTGTTATTCTGTAGAGCTTGTTCTATAATCACACTAAGTTTGACGCTTGTATGTATTACCGTTTTTACAATAGAGCGTGAAGAAAAAACATTGATAAAATTTACTTTATCAACGTTTAAAAACTAGTTTCTTGTTGAGAACCCCCCTTAATTTTTAACTTTTTGACATTTTTATTATTTGTTACCAAATCCGCCGTAATAACGCACATTCTGTAAAAATTTCAACTATCTAGCTCTTTCGGTTCAAAAGTTACAGCCCTAAATAGGTCGGACAGACGGACGGACGGACAGACGGACAGACGGACAGACGGACGGACGGACGGACGGACGGACGGACAACGTAGGCTTAGTAATAGGGTCCCGTTTTTACCCTTTGGGTACGGAACCCTAAAAATACTCATTCCTAAGATTATTTTGCAGAGGGAAATTTTGGACACGCTTGCCTGGTAGAAGAAGGACTTGATGGCTTACGAACCTTCTATATTGAGTTATTTTTACTTGCACTTGCAATCAGGGCCAATATGATAGTCCACAGATTCAGGCATTGCAAAATGCAATCAATGCATCAATGCATCAATTGCATTGATTAATGCATTCAGGGCGCTGTTGCGGCTGCCGCGCTTCTGTAGTGCCTCACTAATGTTCGTTGAGGCGCACACAGATGACTTTGATGCCATCTGGCGCAAGAAAAGGGCGTCACTGGTGAGCAGATTGCGCGGGAGCAGCAACAGCCTCCTGAACGTTATTGCAAACAAATTTAATAGTCCTCTGATGTGGTCCCTCACACAGATGACTAAATCTGTGTTGAAATTTGTATACTAACATAGTCTAAGACTTACTAACCGAATTGTACACTAACGTAGACTAAGTCACAATTGTTACTAACCCCAATGGATCAATGTTGTCTGGAAATAAATAATTTTTGAATTTTTGAATTGCTCAGCGCAAGTAAAAATAGCATTGTTCAGAGCGTACTGCACATCCATGTACACCTGTAATCTGTGGACTGCATATCGCCAGGCATCTCTAAGGGCCCTGCGCACCCAATATAATAACGCCTTCAGGATGCTGCTGGGGCTGCCGCGCTTCTGCAGTGCGTCTGGCATGTTCGCGGACGCTCATGTCGGTGGGTTTCCCACCACGCTCTGCAAACGGTGTGCCGCCGCACTGCAGAGGGTTCGCGACAGCACCAATAGCATTCTGAACATGGTCGCCAGTAGATACTGTGACAGTACACTTAAGTGTTTGTACTAACATAGTTATTTAAGTGTGTTACTAACAACATATGAATGTAATGTCTGAAATAAAGAATTTTTATTTACTTTTATTTTATTTTATATGAACACCATCTATTCGGGGCTGCAGTCTCCAGGGTCTAAATAGTCCAATGATAGACAAGCAAACCTCCGTTAGGAGATAAACTAGTAGTAGTTAGTAATTTTAAGCTCTAATAATTGTTTTTTGTAGTTCAAGTGATGAAACAAGTAACCCTTAAATTTGGTTTAATTTTGTGTCTGTCTGTTTCCCGCCTTAATAATTATTCCCTCATTACAAGAATTGGCATGAAAGATTACCCAAAAATTAAAATGTGATACTTAATTACGAAGATCTAGTCTGGTCGACTATTATTTCTTTATATTAGGAGTCTAGACTACCTACCCCGAAAAGGAATATTGTCGTGAGTTTATGTACCTGCACATTTATCCCTCTAAACCTCAAAGCAACCTATCTGCCACTAAGCCAAGCATATACGTTTGCATACTATATTATCCCATTATACAGGTTGGAAAAAAAGATCGTGGTTGGAGGGAATGTACCTCAAATATTAATGATGGCAGATAGTGAAAGGAAACGTACTTATATTTTCAAAATAAGTAAACCTGCAATCAAAGATTTTTGAAAATTGCGCCTGCCACACCCTGGAATCAAACCAACTAAAATCCGAAAAAATAAAAATATTTTATGGCACCAATGGGATAAGGATTCACCGGGACCAATTTCTTTTAAGCAATTGGTATCTTAAATTAAAGGAAGACCAAGAAATATAAAGAATCGCAGTATAAATCGCTTCTTAGCGATAAAACCGCCTTATTTTGTGCATCTTGCAATTTTTTGAAGTGAAAACTTCTTTAGCGGCGTTGTGCACTTTTTGGAATGGGTAAAAAACAGGTAAAAAATGTTAAACTCGCGTCAGGACCGTGACGTCAACCTGATTCTGATCGAAAATTGGTCATACATAATATCCCCCTCTCTTTCTACCGCGCGGCGAAAATGTATGCCTGTTCCTGCTGTTTCGTTTAAGCGGCATAAATTGTCATGTTTGTGTACTATAGCGCAATAAATGAATATATGATAGTACTTTTATACTGATAATTAAAGCAATTCGTGCAAAATTATTCCCTAACATTTCCAAAATATCAAAAATGCACAACGTTAATGTTCAAGTTTTCACTTCTGCCGGCACTCCCGGAGTGCAACCCGTTGTTTTTTTCCTTTTTATTTTACTGTTTATGTTTTGGTGTAAAATAAATAATATTTCATTCATCATCATTCACATTCTTACATAATTTCATATTCTGCTGTCAGTTGAGGGTATTCCTTTGTCCTTTCACGTATATCTAA
Organism: Agonopterix subpropinquella; assembly: GCA_922987775.1. Taxonomy (NCBI): domain Eukaryota; kingdom Metazoa; phylum Arthropoda; class Insecta; order Lepidoptera; family Depressariidae; genus Agonopterix; species Agonopterix subpropinquella. The sequence continues at coordinate 3,755,991 of OV277714.1, forward strand.
TCCCAGTTCCCAAAAACACATTGGCATGCATTCGTTAACATCCTATATACCTGCTAACTATCCTATATACAAAGTTATATATCAGAATCTACCTGAGCGCAGCTGCGACTGAGAGATTTGGCCAGCTAAATCCGATTGCATTTGCCTAATTCCAGCTCTAACTATATCTCTGCAACGTACTAGTAGCTTGCCAAGGGATTAGGGATAGGATGCAAATGTTTTAGCTCACTTTTGGGTTTATTTTTGCTTGCGCTCGTTTTGATTGTGTGATATCTTTGATGCCGCTGCTTAGACGAAGTTTCTAGCGTGAATTCCTATCATAATTGTAAGCTGAGAAATAATCTACGTATGGTTTGTATACCGTGTTCCTATGAGAATATTCATTAATTTTGTCACAGACTTCCATGGCTTTTACTACACATATTTTAACAAAAGAAGTTGTCCTCTAAAGTGCTTTATTTTTGAGTTATTAATCTTTTTGTTTTACTGGTTTTGAGCATCTCTTCAGTGGCGTCCACTACAAAATATTTGAGATTTCATAATCAAGAAAACCTTAATAAATTGTAAATTTTTCACTTATTTTATCCAAATCCAAATACTAGATTTTAAGTCAAACTATTCAGGGTGTAACAATACACTCTAGTAATACTTAAGGGGGTGCTTCAGACCATCAAACTGAACAACTTTCACTAAGGAGCCAAAATCGAGAAAAAATTAAAAAAAAACTGCTGTCTCATACAAAACTGCACTACCGACTCGACTAAAATGTATGGGCAGCAGATTTTTTTAATTTTTTCTCGATGTTGGCTCCGTAGTGATAGTTGTTCAGTTTGATGGTCTGAAGCACCCCTTTAAGTATTACAAGGGTGTATTGTTACACCCTGTATACCAAGGTCGTTTAGTAGAAACAAAAAGTTTCATCAAAATCGGTTCAGTAGTTTTTGCGTGATGCACGAACAAACAAACAAACAGACGGAAAACATGGGTGATTTCAAGTCACATGGCCACACATCAAGCTACGTAAAACAAACATAAGCTGGCCGCGCGACATTATACGTTACTCTACCTAGGTACGCGCGGCCAGCTTATTTTGGTTGTGCGTAGGTTTTTGTCTTGTGTCGCCGTGAGTACACCTAAATACCACATCGCAAATATTTTTTTTCTGTACATGTCTTCAATTACTGTCTAATAGTTAAGAGCATTGGCTCTCAACACGGAGGTCGTGGGTTCGATTACGACGGGAGACACCTAGTGATATGTCAATTTCTGTGTTTTTCCCCAGTTGGTTAGGACATTGCAGGCTGAAACACCTGATTGTCTGAAAAGAAAAATGATTCCGTGGTTCGGATGGCACGTTAAGCCGTTGGTCCTGGCTACTATCTCTGGTGGTAGTAGTCATTACATAAAAACCATGTCAGAGACAGGCGGTCTGAAAAAACTCTGACACCAGGGCTCTGCCCACACGATAAGAAAGAATAGTGTAGTATGTGCAAATTACATAAAATTTTTATTCTGTAATTTGTGGCGCTACGCCTAATAAAATTACAATTGCACATTTTTATGGCACTCAAAAGGAGTAGAATTTCACTCCAGCTACATTACAAGATAGGACAGCGGTCTTCATAAATATGCAAGGCCCACGTTAGCTTTCCAACGCTGGCAACACTGACGGAATACGTAATAGGATGACGTAAGCACCCATGTATTATAAATTCGGTCTCGTGTGTGAATTCACTTAGTTTTTAATGAGTTTAAGAGTAAAGATGTTTTTTTTTATGGTTCCGTACCTAAAGGGTGAAAATGGGACCCTAAGCCTACGATGTCCGTCCGTCCGTCCATCCATCCGTCCGTCCATCTGTCCCACCTATTTATAGTACTGTAGCCCCGGAACTTTTTAAATAAAAAAAAGATTACAGGCTGCCTTTTTGATAATGTTGTCGGGTATGAAATTACTCATTTCAAAACCCAAGTCTTAAAGACCACAACCCACCGTAATAAAAAAATAAAATAAAAAAAATTGTATTAAATTTTTAGATTTCTAGGTTACCGTTTTTTTGTATACTGTTTATTACCGCGGATTTGTTAACAAATAATAAAAATGTCAAAAAGTTAAAAATTAAGGGGGGTTCTCAACAAGAAACTAGTTTTTATCAACGTTTAAAATTTTTTTTGTTAATTTATTTTAATTTTTCTTCACGCTCTATCGTAAAAACGGTAATACATACAAGCGTCAAACTTAGTATGATTATAGAGCAAACTACAGAATAACAACAAATACTAAAAACCGGCCAAGTGTGAGTCGGTCTCGCGCTAAAGGTCCCGGACAAAAAAGTTTTTTTTTCTGAGTTAATAATGTTATGTTCTGTCGTGGTGTGGTACCCTCGGTGCGCGAGTAGCCCGACTCGCACTTGACCGGTTTTTTATATTAGTAATTTTGTACCCTACAAAAATCTTTAACATCCTACTGTATACCCACATTTGAAAGTTATTAGATTATGAAAACGTTCTAAAATCTAGATAGGACCAACTCACCATGAGCAATCAGCAGGACTCAAACATTGATTGGCAAATCTGTTCAATACGACGACAAAACAAACACTCAGTGACATGCCATCAACTCGACAGATGCATTAACTTATTCAAAAGGTACACTACATAAAGGTACCATATAGAGGAACTGACAGCTGAGAGAGCGAGATGTACCTACCGGCGCCACTGTATAATAGAAAGAGATACGTGACGCGAGGCAATAGAACCGGTTTTGGGAACTTGTCGGCACAATCGACTGGGTAAATATTCGTGCTCTGTGAATAATTAGTGAATCTAAAGTGAAGTCGTAGATTATTTTGTGAAATATACTAACACTATTTCATTAAATTACCTACGATTTCACGTTAGATTCACAATTATACACAGAACTCGAAGTTTTAGGGTGCCGATAAGTGCCGACAAATGCACAAAAAACGGTTTCATTTGACAACTCATGTCAGTTACTCTATTCCGACAGGTATAATAACTTTATGGTACACTATCACCTAAGAGCAAGGATCCCCTTTATTCTAAAGGTTTAAAGGGAGCCATACCATTGCAAGAATGTCCACTTCTTTGACGTTTGTGTTTAAGTGTGTGGTGTCAAATAGTATGGACAAAAGAGACCAATTAGACTAAAGTGACAACTGCCCTAATGTTTACGGCTTAGATTAAAAACTTTTCGCTTACGCTGAAAGATGGAGCCAAGAAATGAGAGAGCGAGATAGCCAGTTATGAAAACTTATACAGGGTGTAACATAAAATAGGACAGCTAGTTAAAAGGGTGCTTTAGACCGTCAATCTGAACAACTTTCTCTATGGGACCAAAATCGAAATCGCGAAAAAAATTCTGCTGTCCCATACATTTCAGTCGAGTTATGCTTGCACTTTTGCATGAGACAGCTGTTTTTTTTTCGCGATTTCAGTGTTGGTCCCGTAGTAAAAGTTGTTCAGTTTGATGGTCTAAAGCACCCCTTTAAGTAACTGTCCTATTTTATTATACACCCTGTATAAACAAAAAAGACAGAAATATTATTTTTTGTTTCGGTCACCGTGGCAGGTTTTTTTGTTTGGCAAGATGTGAAACCATCGTCAAACCTATGGAATGTTGATGACATCTTGCCAAACAAACCATCTTTTTGTATGCAAAAGTCACACTATTGCTGTTTCATTTGCGGCCACGATATGGTTTCATTCATCTAGTTACTATATCTATGGTTTACGGTCACATTTCACACACACTAGCACAAAAGTGACAAGTGAAAAGTGGACAGCCGCATAAACAAAGATCTATAGTTCCGTCTCCTTCTACTATTAAACGTACGTCATAAGACAAAAGAGACTAACTACAATCGTAAATTGATGCGATCTATATGCTTTAGAATAAAGGAGATTCTTGCTCTTAGACTATCACTTAACAACATATCATTATCCTGCAATGGCAACTTTACAATCCATCCGGATCCGTTTCAGACCGGATTTATTCAGTTTCTCAAGACTTCGTGAGTCGAGAAGCGGAAAATGCAAATTTACAACTCATTTCACATAAAGAGGTCCCTTAAAACAAATCTTATGTCTTACGCTGTAAGTAAGAAAATTGGTTGAATCGCGCGAGTTTTTATGTGAATGGAAGTTTAGCTGCTCTTTGGGAGAGATCACGTGGAAAATAGCGTTTGGAAACTTTACCTTTTAGGTTTAGTTTTGTTTGGAAAGATCCCGATAGTTTTGTTTGAGTAAGGTGATTCCTTTTGGGTCCGGAATTTGAACCTTATTAGCAGAATCGGGCATGGATTTATACGAGGTGTCAGGCTTCACGATGTCAATACTGAATAGATAATAGGAGGTGAATTGTATTGATTTGAGTCTAACATTTTACTATCTCCACTCTCTTCTACTTAACAGCCGATAGACGTCCTCTGCTGGACATAGGCCTCCCCCAAAATGGGATTGCCATAATCGCCACGCTTGGCAGGCGGGTTGGCGATCGCACTTGGATTAAATGTGTTTACTCGGAAGATGCTGCTGCCCATCCTCCGGTAGATCCCTTAGTCGCCTTTTACGACCCACGGGAGGAAATGGGGTGGTGCTATTCTTAGCCGACACCACACGGACAATTACTACACACTATCTCCACTCCCATCCTAAAACGGTCCAAAAATAATTAATATTTAAAATAAAGCATAAGCATATGCTCACGACTATATTCCCCGAGGGGGTAGTCAGAGATATTCTGAAACTTCAGAACATCCAAGTTTCACTAGTAGTACCGAAACTCTGCTTTCCTTTAAATTACTGTCTGAACAATTTTCATTATGGGAAAATCGCTAAAATTTAAGGATGAGAGTATAGATATAACAAAGAATTTGTATACCATGTCATCATGCATAGGTTACGTGCGTGAGTGTGTATATTATTGAAAAATCACATAACTATTTCCTAATCATTCGCCTCTATAATGATAAAAATTTCACCGATAATTATGAACTTAAGTATATTTTAGCAAACTTACCATTCCGAAATGTTTTAGGGTGCTGATTAGATCTGAAAAAAAAAGAACATAATTTTGAGTATTAGGAATTTCATAATTGTACCAATAATGTATGAAAAAATGGGCTTAGAACCAATGTGTCTAGAAAGTATTATGGTTAATAGTAATAGTATAAAAATATGTTTAAACTGTGTTATGTTATGGCAGTAAATTTAACTTGTTTTCGTTCGTTCGATGATGTCTATACGAAGAACCATACAGTTTAAAATGATGTCTAGAACTCTAGAAGATTCAGCGAACACAACTAAATCCTATTACGCGAGGGTTGAGTTTGCAACTTTTTCCAATCGGCTTATGTATCCTGCCTTCTTAGGTTCCTAGCAGTCCTGCGACGGACTTAAAGCCCCTACAAACGAAGACAGTTTGCGTAGCGTTTAGTACACAGATTGTCTGAAAATAGATTTTAGTTTTCATTTTTAGGGTTTTGTTGTTGCAGAGACATAAACAATTTGAGTAGGTATCACGCAAAGCCTTTTAAGTATTAATTACTCGTTTATACAGGGATTCTTCTTAAGGCTATTCTACCGTTGGCGCGCTCCATACAAACGTAGTATGGTGATATTTTCAATACTATCTAATTAAAGTCAATGAAATTTTTCAAAAACAATCAAATAACTAATCTCTATGTTGGTATGAAGTCAGATTTTCGTTAAAATATATAGTTTCAATGCTAGGATTAATTTAAGATTTGTATGGAAATATTTGTGGCACTGTAACTTTAAAACTATAAATTTTATCGAAAATCTGACTTCATACCGACATAGAAATTAGTTACTAGATTGTTTTTGAAAAATTTCATTGACTTTAATTGGATAGTATTGAAAATATCACCATACTACGTTTGTATGGAGCGCGCCAACGGTAGAATAGCCTTAAGGTTATGACTGCCAAATGACCGACAAACAATGGAAAATCTAGGGGCGTCCTCCCGGTTTTGAGTAACTTTGTAACCATTTTATACATTAACTATGACACTTTTTAAGCAGAAAATAAAACTGAACAATCTACAGGATATGAGAAGTGATGTGGTTTTTCTCGAAATCTATTTTAATTAATAAAACTGAAGAAAAACGAATCCAAAGTCACCTCTTTTTTTCCAGTTGTAACCGTTTTACTCTTACATTGTTGATCAGAAGAATATGAAAATTTACAACATTCTTCACAAACCAATAAAGAATGATGTGGTTTTCTTATTTTTTGAAAATTCATAAAAAATCATACAGATTTTCAAAGAAAACGGAAAATTCTGACCGGAGCCGCGCAATTGAAGCGGGATGGCTAATTGCAAAAGTTTGCTTATAAGAAAGAGAGCCTTGCAGATGGGAGGAGTAGCCTTAAGTACTCGTTTATACAGGGTTCTTCTTAAGATAAGTTTAATTAGAAAGCTCCCGAGCGCGCTGCATACAAACGAAGTTCCATCATATTTTCTATATTAACCAATTAAAGTTAATTAATTTTTTTAAGCATGGTCTAGACTCCAATATCCGAGCTTTGCATTTGTCAGATCAAATATAGTTTCAGTGCTAGGATTCATTTAAGATCCTTATATATGGAAAACTTTGAGCAACAATAGCTTTAGTATAGGAATAAATATTTAAAAGGGAATCCGACAAATACAAAATACAGATATCAGAAATATGAGTAAAATGGTTTAATAACAATAGAAAAGATACTAATATACATAACCCTTAATCTAAAGAAAAAAAAACTTGTACTGCTTATAAATAGAAAACTTCTAGATTTTGCTAAAAACTTTTTTTTTCGCTCTTTTTGTATAATCTAAGACCACAGTAGGTATAAGAAAGAGTGTCTAGTACGAAGACGAAATTTAATTCTTAAAATTTTTAAGGATCATCAGGCACCTGCAGCTTTTAGTTTAATTAAAGAAGATGTGCCTTGCCCCAATTATCTTATTAAGAACAAGCTTAAGCAAACTTCGTATGCGCAGACCACTAAAATACCTACGTACTAAAACTGTATTTTTAGCTGTTCGGGATACTTTTGCGATTGGCTTAGCACTGAGGAGAATGTTATTGGCTATGTGCACGACACTAGCGCCATCTAGCGCAATACGGCCTCGTGAATTATTTGTACATAAAAAGTTAGGATAAAGTTTGTTATTTTTTATTAAAATAAAGTAAAAAATAAAAAAATGAACAATATTGTCGATATTAAAAATATTATAATACCTACCTAACTAGCTTGAATTCCCATTTTTTGTTACAAAATTCTCACACAAACTTTCACTCCCGTTATCACAATATCCTTTGGGTGTTGAATTGCTAATTAAACATTTTTTTTGAGAACACCCAGCTGGCAATAAAACATCCCTGCCAAATTTTAAGTTAGTACCTAGTCTTTGTATTTTTGGATATTTGAGTGTTGAGTGAGTGTGCGGATTTGCGTAGATATAACCAAATCTGACACAGCTTCGCCGTCCTTAGTACACATTTCTGCCACAGCGTGCGCTGCGATCGACTTGACCGTTCCCAACACCCACTTCGCACATAGCCATATTGGTATTTTACCACGTACGACTACCAAACCAGGGTCCTGAGTTCGAATCCATGTTAAATAAATATCTTGGACAATGTCACACAAATTATCTAGTCACATTTAAAGTACCAGAATCTAGCCTGGACTTGTATTATGATGACTAGACAACGATATACAATACATATATAAATACAAACATCCATGACTCGGGTACAAATATTCATATTCATCATACAAATATTTGTCCCTTACGGGATTCGAACCCGCGACCCTCGGCACAGCAGGCAGGTTCACTACTGACTGTGCTACCGGGCCGGCCATGTTCAGTCGTGGATGCTATAATTTGTGCCATCACTGTCTGGTATCCATAACAAAAAGCTTAGTAGTTTACTTGGGATCATTACAATGTCATATGAGCCTGTGAGCGTTATTTATTCATTTATAGTAGCCGCTCTGTAGCACCAGGATAGATTCTCAATTTTGAAATGGACGAATTCTCAACTGTAAAGATTCTCAAGTAGTCGGATTCGCAGCTGGAAAGAGTATAATCTAATAATAATATTGGGATTTAGGATATAGGAATGAAACCACCGTGAGGAAACCTGCATGCTTCAATTTCGAGGCATATTGTACCCACTGTCCATTACAAGTGGCGATGGGCTCACTCCTCGTCACACTGGATTAAGTTTCGGTACTAGTGAAACGTGGTTGTTCTAAGGTTTCAGAATATTATATATTCTCACGCATGTCTTCCTCTGGGATAGGCAGAGACAACAGAACGCCAACTGCTACGATCCTGAGAAACCTCAATAGCTTCCTCCACATTCATTAGTCCTTTCATGCATGCTCGTCGGTTTCGGGTAGATCTGACCTCGCCTTTTTTAAGCACGTCTCCAATTTTGTGATTGTATGTACGTCTAAGCCGTCCCCTTCCAACATTTCCACTTACGCTTGCCTTATAAATTGCACTCGTCAATCTGCTCTCATCCATTCTTTCCATATGACCAAACCATCTCAATATACTTTCCTCTATCTTTATCACTACATCCTCTTTTCGATCGACGGCCCAGTAGCACAGTCGGTAGTGAACCTGCCTGCTGTGCCGAGGGTCGCGGGTTCGAATCCCGTAAGAGACAAATATTTGTATGATGAATATGAATATTTGTACCCGAGTCATGGATGTTTGTATCTACAGGGTCCTTCTTAATATGCTGACACTTTTTTAAGGAGATGATCAGACCATGATACTGATCAACTTTCTCTATGGGACCAACATCGAAATCGCGAAAAAAAAATCAGCTGTCCCATACATTTGGCTCGATTAGGTTTGCAGTTTTGTATGGGACACCTGATTTTTTTTTCGCGATTTCGACGTTGGTCCCATAGAGAAAGTTGTTCAGTTTGACGGTCTAATCATCCTCTTAAAAAAGTGTCAGCATATTAAGTTGGACCCTATATATATGTATTCTATAACGTTGTCTAGTCATCATAATACAAGTCCAGGCTAGATTCGGGTACTTTAAATGTGACTAGATGATTTGTGTGACATTGTCCAAGATATATTTATTTATTTATTATATTTATTTTAGACCATAACGTTCTGTAAGCTGTTTTTCAAAATAATCAACGAACACGTAAATGAAACAAAGATAAAGTCCTTTTTTGAACGGTTCAAAAGAATACAATTGTTAATTGCAAACGAACGAAGGATATTGATTCAAAGATTAATTATTCAATGCAATATGTACGTTACGATCAGAATAAAAGAAACAGTGGAAAATAATAAAACAAGAAAAATTCTTTTCCATGCAGACTTTTTCATGTATCATTCATTCTTAAAATATCTGTATTTTTCCGCGTTACTGATCACAATTAATATTTGTATTTTAAATTTGACTAGCGGCCTGTCCCGGCTTCGTACGGGTGGACGTCTAATCTTTTCTAGCAGTAAATATAGCCTATGTTACTCAGGGTGAATTTAGCTTTCTAATGGTGAAAGAATTTTTGAAATCCGTACAGCAGTTTTTGAGTTTATTCATTACAAACATACACACACAAAAATACAAATCTTTCCTCTTTATAATATTAGTATACACGAGCATTTAACCGCGACTTCGTCCGCATAAATTATATACCAGATTTTAAGTCAGATCATAAGCTATCAATCAAAAAAGTTTCATCAAAATCGGTTCAGTGGTTTTTGCGTGATGCTCGAACAAACAAACAAACAGACAGACAAAAAATCTAAAACTTGGTGATTTGGAATCAGGGACATCTGAAAACCATATCGTAATTTTTTTTTTGTAAATATCTTCAATGTACAGACACACTTCTGTTACAGTTTTATAATAGTTTAGATATAGATGAGCAAACCTTTTATTTATTCCTATGTTAACAAAAATCCAATTTAATTTCGACAATGTCTAAGTTATTTATTTATTCATTATCATCATCTCAGCCGATGGACGTCCACTGCTGGACATAGGCCTCCCCCAAGGATCGCCATAACGACCGGTCCTGCGCTGCCCTCATCCAACGGGTTCCCGCCGCAGGTCGTCGGTCCACCTTGTGGGGTCTACTCACGCTGCGCCTTCCGGTACGCGGTCGAGAATTCATTGGCCCCCAGTGAACGCAAATATAGGCAGTATTTGGGTTCACTGTTGGCCCCATCGGAACAATGAATTCTCGAGTGCCATCGGTTCTGCGAGCAATGTGCCCCGCCCACAGCCACTTTAGTTTAGCAATTCTTGGGGCTATGTCAACTACTCTGCTTCATTTCTGATTCGATCTCGCAGAGAAAATTTATTATGTCATAATTCAAAACGTCCTATTACCATAGATTTATATATTACTAGCGTAAGGATAGGCCCGTCAGAATATTTTACAAAAACCTTCTTCATAGAAACAAAAATTTGCGCCATCTGTCATAACTCGTATACGAACTATATCGTGTCATATATTTGTAGTGCTCTAAATTGACATTTTTCCTTGCATTTTAGAGCCAACGAACTGGGGACAATAGTCAAGCTCATAGGCCATGTCCTTACGCTAGTAATATATATGTCTTTGCCTATTACCCTACTTTAGTCATCGCAAACCAAATTTAAAAAAAATACACAACAATGTAAACAACCATATTCAGAAATCTTCCCTTTTTCGCAGCAGTTGAAAATGTGTCTAAAGTCCTTAGTAATAAAGTTTCAACTTACGTGTTGAGTTTTCCTCGCATATCGACGATGGATGCGCGTGTGTAGAACAAAGCATCTGGAAACAAACGTACAAGTTATACAGGATGTTTGTGTTGTTTCGTATGTAATAAAACAGTATCGAGGCTATGTTTGTATTTTACTCAAATATTATCTAGAACGATAAGGGTCAATTCACAGCGGCGCGGCGGCGCAGAGTTTCGGCGCCAAATGTTAACAGTAACTAGAACCTAATAAAGTGAGATATCATCTTGTATTACCTAAGGCACAGTATAAGCATGTCTGGACAGTTCCATACATTTTAGATTTAGTAATAGTCTTGGCGCAAACAGATGTCGCTACTGCACTGGCCTGAACGAGATAAATCATAATTAAACGTTATTAGATCACTATTATTTGAGTTTTGTTCCACACGGAAATAAATTATACAGGGTGTAACAAAACACCATTGTAATACTTAAGGGGGTGCTTCAGACCATCAATCTGAACAACTTTCACTATGGAGCCAACGTCGAGAAAAAATAAAAAAAATCTGCCGTCCCATACATTTGACTCGAGACAGTACTGCAGTTTTGTATGAAAGTGCGGATTATTTTTTCGCGATTTCCATGTTGGCTCCATAGTGAAAGTTGTTCAGTGTGATGGTTTGAAGCACCCCCTTAAGTATTACTAGGGTGTTTTGTTACACCCTGTATAATTATTGAGGTAAAGTCTATTAAAATGTAATTACCAGTATTCAGAGAGTTTCAGTCTAATACCATGCATTGATTTTCCAAAAACAATGCCGATAAAAAGAAAGCAGCCCCGGTTCATTAGTCAGGCTAGTGTCAACCTTAAAAGTTCTAACAAGCAAACTTCTGCTAATCGGGTCGGGTTTGCCTTTTTACACTGAAAGTTTGATTTTCTATTACAAGTTTGTTGGTCATTAAAATTTTATGGGCTTTCGAGTTTTATTATTTCTTGTTTTTTTTTTTATAGCTCTTGTTAGTTTTTATAATTTAATAAATAAATTATGTTAATTTAGCGCAGAGTCACATTAGCAAAGAACACACTGAAAAAATTGCGAGCCTACTAAGACTCTTAATTAGCACCAAAATAATTGAAATGACGTTATGATTGTTTACTAAAAACAAAAGATGGTTAGTTGTAACAACAAGCTGAATTCGTTTCGAAAGTTCTCTTAGTCGGAGAAGTCATGATGTTGGTTGAAGTAAACAATTTTTTTTTCTTTGCTTTGGTGGCGTAAGGGTTCGGACTAGAATCCGCACGGACGATATGCCATGTACCAATGAGTTTTTCTAGCTTATGTTCCTACGTAATACCGACTACTCTCAAACGGTGAAGGAAACATCGTGAGGAAACCTGCATACGCTGAAGAAGAAATTCGTCTGTCGATTGCGATGAAATGTTTTTGAGTTATTGTGCACATGCCAGGGAAGGCTTAAAAACAAACAAAAAAAACGGGGTGCACGCCGGGAGTGCCGGCAGAAGTGAAAACTAACCCCAAAAAGTGCACAACGCCGCCGCTTAAGCAGTTTTCACTTCAAAAACAAAAACATCGAAACCCCGCTCGGCCTGCGGCATGGCTGGGCAGGCAGACTGACCCCGGAGACCAGGTCCACCAGGCTTCCAGGGGGGACGCTTCGGAGCTTCGCTCCTACGCGTAGCTCGGCCTTCGGCCTCGCGCTCGGCTCTGTAGCCTCGCAATAATTTACGAGTTTAAAATTTTTTACCCATACCAAAAAAGTGCACAACGCCGCTAAAGATGTTTTCACTTCAAAAAAACGACTAAGTGAGGGAAGGTGTAGGGAAGGACAAATGGCAGGACAACGTCTGCTGGGTCAGCTAGTACTTTAATAAAATATGTTGCTCCAAAACATCGGTATTTCTTGATCGATTTGGATGAACCTCTAATGTTCGAACGAAGATACAACATAACCCATGATATAACTTATGACCCATTTTATTCATTACGATCTGTTCAAAAACTTTTCAAAGGAAGGTAAAAACCCAAGGTGATTGAAGCATTTATTGGGTTTCGAGTAGGGTTTCGATGTACCGTCTATTTTATTTGACAAAACAGTATAAAACTGTCTGGTTTCAGCTCAGAATGAACTACCTCAATTCTTCACATGGGCGTCGTACGAGGCAACGAAGGTACTAAAGGTTTCTTATGCAGTGTTTATGTGCGCGAAAGGCTAGCCACCCTTAGCCACCTCTCAACAATACACATCATTCCATCCTGACTCAAGTCTCAGTCTCAAGGCTCAAGTCCCGACACCCGGCTTGCATCACTGCGAGCATACTCAGAGGCGAGGATTTTAATCTGGAGCGGCGCTGGAGGGACGAGTGGAGGAGCAAGACTGGTGGAACGCCTGAGGAAAACCTGGACCCCACTGTCAAGCCTAACGGATTCCACCTGCCGCGCAAGGACTGGTGTCGCCTCAACAGGCTAAGGACCGACCATGGCAGGTGCAACTACCTCCGACACAAATGGGGCTGGACGGAGTCTCCTTTATGTGACTGCGGGACCGAAGACCAGACGATGCAGCACATACTACAAAGATGCCCCCTTCGAGCTTATCCGGGCCGTATTGAGGACCTGACGCACCTGACACCTGAGGCCCTCCGATGGCTTCAGACGCTGGATGTGGACTTATGAACTTTATGCCTACAAACGAAATTCGCCATACGAATGAATGAATTCCATCCTGAAACTTAAATTGCTAAATGTGAGCATTCCTACAACTACATTCTTAAACAGGAAGTTGGTAGTCGTAGCAATGTTTCTGGCCACTCCAAAAGGGATTACGGTCGTGTGTTTGTGTACGTATAAAGCTACCGCTTCCTAAAACATTAGTTTCCAAAAAACATTTCATACAAAAATCTAACAAATGACGCATCTGCAATTCATAGCCCTTTGTCCGGCACAAATAGTTTTTTCCGGAGCGAAAAAACAGAGTGAATGAAAATAAAAAAAAAAGCAAACAGAATGCAGGGCCAGCGTATGCTCGTGTTTGCATACGAGAGATGCGCTCTCTCATTAAAATGCATGAACTGACATACGGGGCATAGAGTACGTAGGTTATGTTAGCGGGATAAATAATGCCTAGTGTTTGCTTGTCTCTCAGAGGTTCGCGGTTTTCGTTGATAAAAGTTTGACAGCCATATTTTCGAAATATAGGTTACATGTTAGATGATTCGTTAGCCCGTGGCGGAGAGTTATGGATAGGCATGAATTTTCAATCATGAACGTACAGCTTTTAATCCAAATGAACATGATGGTAAATGTTTAAATGGCAAGAGGTAGATATATATATTTTTTTTTTATATAACTTCCACTAGACAATTGTAAATGCCTGGAAAGGTAGGGTTGCATTGGCTCTAATTGTTAATTGTGTATATAAATTCTGCACATGTAAACCTGTGACTCATACAATAAATATACAATAAATACAAATAAATACAATAAATACAACACGCCATGAGCATGGACCAATGAATGAGTTTTTCTAAATTATGATCTTTAGGTATATCTGTTACTCAATCACGAGGCGGTGGTTCGATTCTTGGCCTGTACCAGTAAGTTCTACGGAATTCATGTACGGTTGTATCAGATTCACTAGCTCAGCGGTGAATGAAAACATCGTAAGGAAACTTGAACGAGAATGAAAAGAAATACTATAAGTTCGGAGGTTCGACAAACTCTGTCACCCTAGGCTGGGTGCCGTCCAGGCATTGCGGTATTGATGGAAATGAGGCTGCTGACGAGCTGGCACGGAGAGGGGCGGAAGAGGACACTATAGGCCCCGAGCCTTACTGCGGCATCTCTCGCAACACCTCGAGACGTGTGCTAAAGGAATGGGCCGTGAACCAAAGCCGTAAGCTCTTGTCGGATACACCAGGACTGAGGCATGCAAAAGAACTTGTGACCGGCTTCTCAAACAGACATAGGTACCTCGGATGCCATCAATTCAAACCGCAACGACTTAAGGCTTTTAGTGCGAGCCTTAACAGGACACTGCAAGTTAAACAAGTATCTACACAGAATGGGGCTTGTAGATTCACGCACCTGCAGATTCTGCTGTGAAGCAGAGGAAACGCCCATACACCTCTTCTGCGAATGCGAAGTGCTCATTCACAGGAGTCGCTATCTAGTTCGATATGTAATAACAACTACTGACATTAGGGACCTCCCGTCCAAAAGCATAACACGGTTCATGAAGTCCGTGGGCCTAGGAAATGACCTTTAGGTCCAGGGTGACAGCTACAATAGATCTATTCAAGTCGCAGTAGCTACTGGTCATCGACCAAGCCCGTACAACCAAATAAATAATAATAATATAAGTTCGGAGGTTACATAACGAACTCTTCTTGCAATAGCCCAGTCTAGTAGGTATATTTGCTGCTCTCAAACGCTGAAAGTGAATTATCACGAGGAAAACAGCACTAGCTGATACATTTTACCTCAGTGCTAGCTAGGGTTGCCAGGTCCTATTTGTTTCAAATCGGGGCAGAAGGTAAAACAAATCGGGATTTTGGGTTGTAGATCAGGACACACAAAAAACAATGTATTTTAAAATTAACTGCGTTTCGCGAAGAGCCTACAGCTGAATTTAAACCTAGACAGCATTATGTGCAAAGTACTTTAAACATAGTATTTGGGGCGGGTTTGATAAACGAGTAACTTTTCATCCAAACATCAAGGAAAGAACACATTCTTCTTTGTTTCTTCTTCTATTTTGAGCGCATTGTCGCACTCGATATAGTGATGTGATGCGTAATTTATTTATTTTTTCTAATAATAATGGTTTTTAATAAATTCAATGATTTATCGGGACATTTAGTGTCCCGATCAGGTCTAAATCGGGACGCGCCCTCAGACCCTGAAAATCGGGACACCTGGCAACTCTAGTGCTAGCTGATGAAGAAATTCGGATGCATAGTATGTGAAGTCTAACAATCCGCAATGAATTATTTGAATATTTACATTTTATGTACCTACGTTTTCTTTTCCACTTAAAGACGGTTGGTCTTACCAAGCTGAGAATATAAAGAACAATTAAATTACTGAGGAAATAACTGAATAAGACGTGCATAATGAAATTTCTGGGAAGAAACTTCAATTCAATTAGTTCCAGGTTTATTATTTTACCGTTTCCAACAATATGCTAAGAGGTTTAACATTTACTATGGAATTCAAGATGGAAATTAAACTGGCTTCTTTTGTAGTAGGGATTTTACAAAGAAGTACCTATGAAATATGCAAAAAGTTGATGGAATTTCTCTATCGAATTCTTTTATCTAATATTTGATGTCAAAGGATTTTTTATGTACCAATATTTTTTTTGTGACTAGAAATGAGAAAGGTATGGTTTGGTCATGAAGAGAACATGAACAATGCGGATTGGGCACGCGTGATGGTCTAACTATAATATAGAGATCTTAGATGTAGGATCCGCTCTGTAGCAACTGGACAGATTCTCAACTGGACAGATTCTCAGCTGGACAGATTATCAACTGGACAGGACGTGTACGGTCGATGACATAACATTAAAGTCTTGTACCTTGCCGGGAAGTTCGTACACTTCCTAATTTGTACAGCTGAAATCTATGATGGTACACACGGCGACGGGTCAGGTTACCCTGTTTGGACTTTGAACTATTAGAAGTTGAACGCTGCGAATCGTGCGAGAGGGTGCGGTATGTTGTTGTTGTTTCGTATCACAGCACGCTGCGCCCACGCCAGCAGCCGCGTCTATGCATGCACTATTTTGTGTTTAGTACGTAGTGTAGTTATGCGTATATAGGGTGCGTAACCTGATGTGTCGCCATGTGTACCTAGCCAGATCTCCGTTTAAATATTTACTTCCAAAGTTACCGTGGCTCAAAAATTTCCATCGAAATCTTAAATTATTCCGAGCATGATTCTAATTTTCAAATATAATATTTTAAGCATTTTACAGCCATGTTGTGATATTTCAAATCAAAGTAAAGATTGAAAAATTGAGACCCGCCCGAGACTTAATTTTTAAATCTTTAATTTGATTTGAGCATGATTCTATAAAATTAAACGGCAATCTGACAAGGTAACCGACACTTTTTTTACTTTAATTGGTTCATCACCATCATCTCAGCCTATGGACGTCCACTGCTGAACACACAGGCCTCCCCCAAGGATCGACACAACGACTGGTTCTAAACTGCCCTCATCCAAAGGGTTCCCGCCACCTTCACCAGGTCGTCGCCCCCCCTTGTGGGCCTACCCACGCTGCGCTTTCCGGTACACGAATGCCACTCGAGAACTCTTCAACCCCATCGGCCATCGGTTCTGCGAGCAATGTGCCCCACGAACTGCCAATTTAGTTTAGCTTGGGCTATGTATGTATTCATTTCTCCGAGCATATAAATAAATAAATAAATAATTTTATAAGGCCTTGAGTAAGTGCCCACGTCTCTGTTCTATGTGGGAGTCATATGCAGTTTCGAAGACTGTCGTAGCGAAGTACGCTGGTGCGAAAAACTTTTTGACTGCCTCATACGTTCGAAAACTTATGTTATATCATGGGACGTGAGTATACTACGTAGCTTCTCGAACGCTGCCCAGCTGAGTTGGATTCAAAGATTAATCTCTTTCTCGAATTTAATTGGTTAATAATTGAAAATAGGACGAAACTCCGTTTGTATGCAGCACACTCGAGCGAAATGACGAGTGTAAGTAGTATAGAATTGGGTTCTCTGGATCAACGTAGTGAAAACAGGAGTTTTCATGTTAGTTTTCAATCTATTCAAAAACTCATGTTTTCAGTTTTCTTTATTCAGTTTTTCCTATTCGATTGAAAAGAAAGAACTTTTCAAATTAGAAAAACTGAACAAGAAAACTGAAAACAAGAGTTTTTAAAATAGATTGATAACTAAAATGAAAACTACTGTTTTCACTACGTTGATCCAGAGAAACCAATTCTATATTGATTAGGTAGGTATTTTGATTCTAGTACTTATTCTTTATTCAGTTATTAATTTTCTCTCGAATCTACTATGCTGCTAAAGGTAAGCGTATGCAACCACATTTAAATAGTACATTTCTACATTCAATACAAGTTTTAAGTGTTTAGGTATTCAATGAATTTTAGGTACCTACTTATATTGTTAACTCTACGTTTTTTTGTTACCTTTAGAACATTTCAGAAAAATTGTCTTCGATCTGATTGACTCAAGCAAAAAGTATTAAACAATGAAACAATTATTTAAGAAAGCTGTAACAATTTATTAGAACTTCATTTACTTAACCTAATTACATTTTTTATGTTTGAGGACATTATTTTATACACATTTATGTCTTTAATAAATCTTACTCTACTACATTTTTATACTACAAGAAACGTTAATCTAAAAACTAGTCTATTTCTAAAGATTTACTAATCTTAGAAATAAGATCTTTGGTGGATTGATAGATATTATTATCGTCCATTAATTCTCAGACCTGTCACATTTGTAAAAACTTATTATTTAGTGATAAAGTAGCAGACCATGATCATATCACGTCTCAATATAGAGGAGCAGCGCATTCTCACTGCAATCTGATGTACAGAGTATGCCCATTTGTGCCCGTAGTGTTACACAACTTGTCCGGGTACGATGCTCACCTTTTTATCGAGGAACTTACTAAATACGAAGGTGACATCAGAATTATACCTAAATCAAAGGAAAGGTATTTATCATTTACAAAATTTATCAAGACTGATCTTAGAACACATCCTATTCAAATTAAATTTATTGATTCTTTCCAGTTTTTGAGTTCGAGCTTAGATGAATTAAGTAGAAATTTAGACCATACAGATTTTGTTCACTTATCAAACGCATTTAGCGACATTAATAAATGTAATCTGGTTCGAGGTAAAGGTATCTACCCCTATGATTACATGGATTCTTGGACCAAATATTCAGAGAAAAAACTGCCAGATAAGAAATGTTTTTTCAATTCCTTAACATCGGAACATATTAGTGATGATGAGTATGCACGAGCGCTTCAAATATGGGAAACATTCGAAATTGATTCTCTTGGGGAGTACACAGATCTTTATTTGAAATGTGACGTTCTATTGCTCTGTGATGTATTCGAAAATTTTAGAAATATGAGTTTGCATTACTATAATCTCGACCCCGCATACTATGTTACTTCTCCTGGACTCAGCTGGGATGCGATGCTGTTGTGCACAAATGTGCAGTTAGATTTGATTGATAACCTAGAAATCTATCAAATGTTGGAGAAAGGTATTCGTGGTGGTCTTGCTCAGTGTTCGTTGCGTCATGCCAAAGCCAATAATAAATACATGGAAAACTATGATAATTCTGTACCATCTAGCTATTTAGTATATTTAGATTGTAATAATTTATATGGTTACGATGACACAAAAAATGCCCACTTCAGAGTTCAGTTTTTTGAAACAAGATGAAATAAATAATCTTGATATTTTAAATATTAAAGATGATTGCGATTATGGTTATATACTAGAAGTGGACTTAAGTTATCCGGACAACTTGCATGACTCACATGCAGATTTACCTTTCGCTCCAGAAAAATTCATACCACCAGGAGGAAAGACCACAAAACTAATAGCAAGCTTGTACGATAAATATAATTATATTACTCATTACATTCATCTTAAGGAGTGTTTGAGAAATGGTCTCATTTTACGAAAGATTCATCGGGTTCTACGTTTTCGACAACATGAGTTTTTAAAAAAATACATTGATTTAAATACTAAATTGCGGCAGGCAACAACATCCACTTTTCAAAAAGACTTTTTCAAACTATTAAACAACGCAATTTTCGGTAAAACCATCGAAAACAGGCGTAAGCAAGTGAATGTTAAGTTGGTTACAAGCTGGAGTGACAAAAACAACAATACAAACAAGCGTATTGGTGCACAACAGCTAATCGCAAAACCAAATCTTAGTAGTGTCTCGGTGTTTTCAGAAAATTTCGCTGCTATTCAGTTGAAACATGAAAAAATAGTGTTAGATCGCCCTATTTACATAGGTTTTACCGTTTTGGAACTGGCGAAAAGTCATTTATATAAATTTCATTATGATTTCATAAAACAAAGGTATGCGAATAAAGCAAGGTTATGTTACACAGATACTGACAGCTTGCTTTATTTAGTAGAGACCCATGATTTTTATAAAGATATGAAAGCTAATATTGAAGTTTTTGATACAAGCAATTTTAGTATCGATAATCAGTTCAACATGCCTAGAGTTAATACTAAAATACCAGGCTTATTCAAAGATGAGCTAGGGGGTGATATTGTGCAAGAGTTTGTTGGACTTCGAGCTAAACTTTACTGTATTGAAAGTGTTAAGACAAAAATAACTAAAGCTAAAGGAATAACTAAACCTATTACTAAACAATTAGATTTATATAATTACACTCAAGCTCTTTTATTTAACAAAACTCTTTCCCGCAAAATGCATTTGATTAAATCAATAAAACATGTATTATATTCTCAACAGCTTGAAAAACTGGTCTTAGATAGAAAAGATGATAAAAGACAAATTTTGCGTGATCAGATTTATACACTGCCGTGGGGTCATTGCGATAGCATATTCTAATTTTTACATATGTTTTAGCATTTGTATGTCGGTCGCTTCTAGTTTTTTCTTTCAAAAATGTAATTAAGTAATGATATAGAAATAATGTATATTCTAAAAGTGTGTGTATACGATTGAATAAAAGTTTATTGTGTAGTAAATAAACCTGTTTCATTTATTTTACCCATATAGAACCAGATACGTCATAAGTCACCAGTACCTATAGCGATCGATAAGTTTGACAGTCATTAATTGCAGGGTTGCAAAATAAAGTGATTTATCTTACCTGTTAATGAAATAACTAGGAAATAACAGACGAACCTTTGATAGAACTAAATGGTACATTTTATATAGTAATGTTTTTGCTAAGACCGCTTGAGCGAATAACTCAAGAATGAACAGTTGGAATAAAGATTTGGATTTAAGCGCCTGTTTTAAAGTTTATACTCGTCAAACAAATTGCTAAAGTTAGGTTCCAGGCACAAACGAAGCAATTTTCAATGCTTATTGTTGCACATAAAATACAGTATTAGCATAGACATTGATTTATAATGATGATATAATATTATACTAGCATCTTTTAAAATTACTATAAAATAACAGCCACACTAAGATACATAGAGAGGGAGAGAGAAAGAGAGAGAGAAAAGATTTATTTTGTTTTACAGTTTCCTTATAAACTGAAAAATATATTCAAATTCCTCACATATCACTATGAAGTTGATCAAGCAACCACTTTCACTAGAGATAGAAGATGTAGATTTTGGGACATCTATACAATCAGGTCTTTCTAGACACAGTGTTCTATTACCCAATACTATTCGTTGTTTAATTTGTGGTCCATCTAATTGTGGAAAAACAAATGTTGTGTTAAGTTTATTACTGCATGAAAACGGTCTCAAATTCCGAAACCTTTATCTCTACTCTAAAACAGCGTATCAGCCTAAATATTGTTTTCTAAATATGGTTCTTTCTCTAGTACCTGGCATTCAGTTCTCTATATTTACTGACAACAAAGATGTGATTCATCCGAATGAAGCTTTGTCTAATTCCATTTTTATTTTTGATGATGTTATGTGTGAGAATCAATCCAATATTTGCAATTTCTTTTCGATGGGGAGGCATAGAGATATCGATTGTTTTTATCTATCTCAAACTTATTCAAAAATACCTAAGCAGTTAGTTCGAGACAATGCAAATTTTTTAATCATATTTAAGCAAGACGATGTAAATTTAAAACACATTTATAATGAGCATGTGAATTCTGATATAATCTGGTCAAAATTTAAATTAATGTGCTCGGAGGTGTGGAAAAGACCTCACGCTTTTATGATAATTAATAAAGATTCTTCCATGAACAATGGAAGATATCGAATTGCATTTGATACTTTTATCAACGTTGAATAAATAAATATCAAGTCATTTTGATACTTTGTTCATTTAAGCTTTATCTTTCATTCATATCGTAAGTGAAGTAATTTAAACATTTTGAAAAATGAAGAATTCTTTAAAGGAACAAATATTAAAATCTGCAAATTCTATTAAAAGAAAAATTAGAACCATGCGTAACAACGAAGTTGATCTGGAGCTTCAGCTTAGTAAAGTATTCAAGCCTATAACAGAACCCTTAAAAAAAATCACAACACAAAATGGATGCCACGTTTCACACCGACTGAATACTGATAAAAATATTTTGTCAAATAACTCTAGCGTTTATGAAGATTTCGAAGAAGCTATTGGCGAAGATGACATAACACAAGAAAAGGATTTACAAAATATTCCCATGAACATAAATGCATTAGTAGCTCAAGGTGAAAACAATAGTAACGTCATGAAAAAAGATTTCAAACAAGTTGATGATTATACCGATGACATAAATATACCATACGGGGTACGAAGCGATAAAGGAAGGTACATGTTAGGCAATGCTTCTGTTCAATTTTCGACAGTCAAAGATGCATTAGGTACTGTCAAAAGTACACTGCTAAAAATTGATGACAAGACTTATGAAATGTCAATCGGATTGAGGGAGTTGCTAATGAATAAGAAACCTAATTTTAGTTTGGTTTCTGACAAAGATTTAATAGTTTATAAAGATATTTTATGTTATACAAATGCACACAAACGTGATTTTAATCCTCAGGCTCAGATTAATGGAAGTAGAAGTGTGAAATATTGTCAAATAATCAAACCTTTATTTAGTGATGAACCAATTATAAAATCAGATATCAAGAAAACTGGTGGCAATTTGCCGTCAATGAAAACCTACAGAAAAAATATCGATTTAGTCTATTGGGATGATCCAAATGAATTAGTCGATAGGTTAAAACTATTGATTGCATCTAGAGAGGCAGGAAACAGTAACCATAATAACGAAATCATTTCGATAATTGAGGAATTAAAAGAAGCTGGTATAGTAAAAGAATAAAAACACTCTGATTAATTATTTTTATGTAGTTATTCACTGGTCACTAAACATGATGGTTGACAACTTCGGGCATCATTTGTATAAAAGACGAAAAGTAAGCATACCCACATCATATGATTGTGCCATAAAACTTACTAATGATGAAAATCTTAGCGCTCAATCAAAAATTATCAAAAATGTGGTTGATCCTATCGATCCTCAAGATAGTGCTACAAGAAATATGTAGATTTCAAAACAAATCATATCAAAACTGAATTATTACTCGAAATCAATAAACAAATTAATGTTTTAAATGATAAAATAAAACTTATTACTGAAAATATAAAGCACGCTAACGAGCAAAGAATAAATCAATGTAAAAATGAGCAAATTAAAAGTTGTAAACGAAATACATCGCAGCGCTAGACGAAATTTTATAAGAAGATGCGTTATTATGAAAGGTATCGATGATCTTTGGCAAGCTGATCTTATTGATATGCAGTCAGTTTCAAAGCAAAATTGTGGCTATAGATATATATTAATTATAATCGATACATTTTCTAAGTACTCTTGGGCGTATCCTCTAAAACAAAAAACTAAAGAGTGGATTGCTAATGCTTTTGAAAATTTAATACAAAATGGAAGAGTTCCCAAAAATTTGCAAACTGATTTAGGCACCGAATTTTATAACAAAAATTTTAAAAATGTGATGAAGAAGTATAACATTAATCATTATTCTACGTACTCAACTAAAAAAGCATCGATTGTAGAAAGGTTAATTAAAACTATAAAAAGCAAGCTTTACAAAATGTTTAGTCTTAATGGAAACTATAAGTGGTACAGTGAATTAGAGAAAATTATGAATATTTATAATAATACAACTCATAGAACTATCGGTATTTTACCATCTGAAGTAAACGAAAATAATAAAGATTCATTACTTGCACGATACAAAAAATATAGGGAGGCTAGAGTATCACATAAACGGACCATATTTAAAAAAGGAGATTTTGTGAGAATAAGCAAATACAAAGGTGCATTTGAGAAAGGATATACTCCTAATTGGTCAACCGAAATATTTCAAGTAATTACAGTTCAAGACACAAATCCCACGACATACCTCTTAAAAGACACCAAAAATCAACCAATCTTAGGAGCTTTTTATACAGAAGAACTGCAAAAAACCGCACAACCAGATGTATATCTTGTTGAAAAAGTGTTAAAAAGGAAAGGAAATAAAGTATTTGTGAAATGGCTAGGTCTTTCGAGTGAAGAAAACAGTTGGATAGATAAGTCTAATAAATTATGAGTGTATTTATTAATGCAATATTTAAAAGCTGAGTATCATCATTATTGCTCATTCTTTAAAAGTCATGACAGAGAAAGGTGGATTGTTAAACAATTTAATAAATAAATTACCCTTCGAATTACATCTACCGGGTTACAAGTACTGTGGACCTGGAACAAGATTACGGAAACGACTTGCTCGTGGAGATAAGGGAATAAATCAATTAGACGAATACTGTAGACAACACGATATTTCATATTCCAAATCAAGTGATATAATTGAACGACATAAGGCTGATTATATTTTAATGAAGATGGCAGGGAAGTTAGCGAAATCATCAAAATCATTGTTGGGAGAAAAATTGTCTGCTAAATTGGTTAAGAATAACAACAACAACAACAACAACAACAAATATACTTTATTTTACACCAACACATAAGAGTAAAATACAGAGAAAAAAATACAAAAAGGCACAAAATAAGGCGGTCTATTATGAAAGCTAAACTAAAAACTGGAGCAGGACTGAAACGAAAGTTCAAGAATATTGTGTCTCATGCTAGAAACCATATAAAAAGAATGAAACCAGTGACAAAAAAGACAGCTATAAAGCTAGCATATGCAGCAGCCAAACAATTAGCAACTGATCCAACGATAAAACTCCCCAGAGTAATACCAGTTCCTAAAACTGGTGGTTTTCTTCCACTGATACCTCTGTTTGCTGGTTTATCAGCGGCAGGCAGCATTGCAGGTGGAGCTGCGGGAATCGCCAAGGCCGTTAATGATTATAAAATGGCTATTAAACGATTAACTGAATTAGAAAGACATAATCAAAAAATGGAATCTGTTTGTATTGGTAAAGGATTACATATTAAGCCTTATAAAAAAGGGTTGGGTATTTATGTTTCAGAACATAAACAAAACAAAAAACTGAAAAATACAAAAAACTGAATAGGCGGCTACCTCATCGAGCTCTAACAAACATTGATATAATCAAATACTGTCAAGAAATTCCACATTTCCGCGGTGTTTTTATGAGAGATACTTTACCAAAATATCCTTTTTCTCAAGAATGTGGAATCTTGAATTTAGACAGTATAAAAAACCCTGGTACTCATTGGGTAGCCTACGCAAAAAATTATGGGTATGTTGAATACTTTGATAGCTATGGAAACTTGAAACCACCAAAGGAACTTGTTAAATATATAGGAAACTTAAAAATACAATATAATTATGAGAACATTCAAAAAGATAACACATACAACTGCGGCCACCTTTGTATACAGTTTTTGAATTGTTTTTGGAAGAACAAAGTTAAATAAATAGTAGAGAATTCTATTTCCACATTTAGTTGTTAAATATGTCTGCTACGATAACTATTACAGGAAACGAGTCCTTAATAGAAACAGATTTATATCCTCCATTAAATTTACATGGTAACTATGAATGTGGATTAATTTACTTCTCCGTGCCGAACTCCATAGCGAATGTTACATGTGAAAATAATAAGTTTATTTACGATAGTGACGAAAAAGAAATAAAAATTCCTACTGGCAGATATGATCTGTATGACTTGACAACTTATTTAAATAGTCACTTGCAAGCTTGTGAAATCACAATACTTCCAAATAATAATACACTGAAGTGCTCAATATTATGCACGAAGTCCATCAATTTCTGCAAGGAAAATAGCATTGGCCAATTACTAGGATTTTCAAAAATTAAATTAGAGCCAAATAAATGGCATGAATCTTCGCAAACAGTGAACATTCCTAGAGTGTCTCTCATACGGATCGAATGTGATTTTGTGCAAGGCTCATATACAAACGGGATACCATCACATACAGTCTACGAATTTGTCCCAAGTGTTCCTCATGGCTTTCCTTTCGTAGAAGTACCACATAATATAATTTACTTACCTGTAAATAAAACAAACATAATATCATCTCTTTCAATAAGTATTGTAGACATAAACGGTAATTTTCTTGACTTTAGAGGAGAAAACATCAAACTTCGTCTTCATTTACGTAAAGTAAAATGATTGCATTTAATAAAATTAAAAATACTTGTAATAAAAAGCTATGGAACAATACAAAAACACTTATTGGTAATCGTACATTGAAAGAGCGTAGACGAAACCGAAAGCTTAAAAAATTAAATAAAAACAATAAAGAGTTTTTAAGATCACTGGGATTAAAAGTTGTAAAATGAGTATATTACATATTTCGGATTCCCCGGATTTCGATGATTCAATAGAGAGCTTTGAAATTCATACTTACAATCCATATAGTAACAGTTTTTGTGAAAATGATGAAATACGAATACCTATTCAACAACAAGATGTATATATCTTGCCATCAGCTAGTTCCGTTTACATTGAAGGTTATGTTAAAGCTTATCAAAAAGATGCAGCTGGAAAACAGAAAAGCGTGGAATGCACATTTACAAACAACCCTATATTACATCTTTTTCAAGATATAAGGTATGAAATGAATGGTGTAGAAATTGATCGTATAAAAAATGCTGGTACTACAACTACAATGAAGTCATATGTATCAATGAATGAAGGGGAAAGCAAGGCGGCTCAAGTCTGGGGATGGAATTTAAGCGGATGGAAACCGAAAGATGGGTTTTTCAGTGCAGTTATACCATTGAATAGAATTTTTGGATTCGCTGAAGACTACAAAAAAATCATTATTAATTGTAAACATGAACTTATTCTTAACAGAAATGCTAGTAATTTAAATAGTATTAAGACCGAAGAAGACAATACTATAGAAATTAATATATCCAGGGTGCAGTGGCGCGTTCCACACATAAAAGTTTCTGATCGAGAGAAACTTCGTTTACTTAAAATTCTCGAAAAGGATCGCATTATACAAGTACCTTTCCGCAATTGGGATCTATATGAATACCCGTTATTACCTAAAACTTCTAAACATAGCTGGTCTGTAAAAACCTCTTCTCAACTTGAAAAACCTAGATACGTTATTTTCGGATTACAAACTGGAAGAAAAAATAATAAAAAGAAGGACAGTTCTTTATTTGATCATTGTAATTTGAGTAATGTAACACTCTATTTGAATTCACAATGTTATCCGTATGATTCACTCAACCTAAAATTTAAAGACGATAAGTTCAGTATATTATACAACATATATACCGCATTCCGTCAGTCTTATTATAACATCGGTTCTGATCCGCTGCTTAGCCTCACAAATTTTATAGAAAAAGCTCCACTATTTGTTATTGATTGTTCGCATCAATGTGAGAAGTTGAAATCTGGCCCAGTTGATGTTCGCCTAGAGATTGAATGTTCTGAAGACATTCCTGATAACACCGCAGCATATTGCCTCATAATCAACGATCGTATTATTGAATACCGACCACTTAGTAATATTGTACGAAAGATAACATGAATATTTTTGTAGATTTACAAGGTTTTAAAACCGATAGCAATAAGTTTATATTGAAAGAAATTGCTTTATTGAGTGGCAAACAAATGCAAGTTTTTCTTATCAAACCTCCTTTTCCGTTTTATAATTTAACCAAGACAGAAAGAATTCACGTTAGTTGGATTGAAAGAAATAGAAAATTTTTATGGAACGAGGGCTATATACCTTACTATTGTATCAAAGATTACATTAAGCCTTACATAAGAGGAAAACGTATTTTATTGAAAGGCTCCGAAAAGATTATTTGGTTAAGAGAAATATTCAGAGATGAGGTATTAAACATTTATAATTTAGAAAATAATGGATGTCCTAGTTTGTTAACATTAGCAGATAAGTACTCATTAGATATTATGTCATGTATAAATCACTCTTCAATATGTGCATTAAAAAATGTAATTAGTTTAAGTAAATGGTGTGTTGAAAATACATTTTTATGAATAAATAAATTGTTGTTTAATTTTCTAACACTTCTTGCTTCTTGTTGTAAGGGGTATCTTAATCTACACATAGCTTTTACATAAAGAAGTATTATAGAAACATATTCGAGAGAAAACTAAGAACTGAATAATGAATACGTAAATTGAATAAAACCTTTTTTTTTGTCTAAGTAATCAGTATCGAATAAGTTATCTGAATTAATTAACATAGGTAGTGAAAATATAAATAAATAAATAAATAATATTTATTATTATTGCAAAGAGATCAGTGCTCCAAGCCAGACGGTTAGAATAAGGAATAATTTCCTTGATCAAACGTCACTACTCTGAGAACATTTATTTATAAGATTTCTCAAATAAATCATTAAAATGTCGAATGAAGGACGAAGAGTAAAATTTAACGATGATATTCAATATTTTATAATTCCTGGTCATGATGAGGATCGGTTTGGAACATGGGTGTTAGATTCCGTTCGTTTCAAAATGAGAGTATTGAATTTTCAAAAAATATTTGATAGAGATCTTGCAAGAAAAAGAGATTTCAATCTTAGTCTCGTCTCTATTACGTAAAAGTAAGAATTCGGATAGCTGTTGCATACAAACTGATAAGTTGTATAGAAACTATAATAAATGTAGAAATGGAGTATCTGGATCTATACATGCTTTATATTAAAGAAAATTAAGAACTGAATAAAAAATACTGAAAACGTGATGTATTTGTTTTAGAAATTATTGTAGAATTGGGTTCTCTGGATAAACGTAGTGAAAACAATAGTTCTCATTTATGTTATCAATCTATTCAAAAAAACTCATGTTTCTAGTTTTCTTTTCTCAGTTTTTCATATTTGAAAAGTTCTTTCTTTTCAATCGAATAGGAAAAACTGAATAATGAAAACTGAAAACATAAGTTTTTGAATAGATTGAAAACTGTAATGAGAACTCTTGTTTTCACTACGTTGATCCAGAGAACCCAATTCTACACTACTAGTGTATTCTCATAATGAATGCAACGCAACTCAACGAACTTAATTTTTAACCCCCGACGCAAAAAGAGGGGTGTCATAAGTTTGACGCCTATGTCGGTCTGTCTGTCGCTCTATCTGTCTGTGGAATCGTAGCTACTAAATAGGTGGACCGATTTCGATGCGTTCAAATTTGCGAAACAAATTTTTGCCAGAGTGTTCTTAGCTTTGTTTCATGAAAATTGGTTCAGTAGTTTTGAAATAATTTTAAAAGTGACGTAATAACATTAAATTAAAAATTTTAAAAACTCCCGACTCCAAAAACAAACTTTAAAAAGTGATAAATAATTCAGTCACCTTATTTTTGAGGTAAACGAATGTTTGTTTTACTTTTTTTCTCCTTCTAGGGTCAGTTAATGAGTCGGGGACCGCAAGTGATTAAACAAATCAATAGTCATTTCATAGCGGTCCTCTACGCATTAATTGACCTAAAATATATTAAAGAGAGTTAAAAAGTAAAACATACAATTGCTTATCTCAAAAATAAGGTGACCGAATTATTTTTCACTTTTTAAATGTTTGTTTTTGGAGATAGGGGTTTTTTATGTACGTAAAAAAAAAGTTTCAGTAAAGTAGCGCTTCTTAAGTCGCTACTCTTTGCCACGACTTGGCGTTAGTATACATTTTGTCGGAATCTCTACCGCCTTACAATAAAAAGGAATTTATTTTTTTCCTGTAACTGTTTCTGCCGTTTCGATTCACTGTCTGCTCTGCATGCTGGGACATAAGTAATTTATCTTTGACCTATTTCTGTCCGCTGTTTCATTTTGGAGAATATTTTGTTTCATTTTGTGTTATGTTTGGGTTGGTTTTGGTTACATCATTAGCGGACAGGTTCGTCTTTTGAAACGTTCGAATTTTCTAGTTATTACATATTTTCTGTAAAATTCACTTTTTTTTTAAACTTCATCCACTTCTACACCTAATTATAACTTATCTTCGGGAAAAACACAATTTTGTAGTGACAGCAAAAGAAAAAAAGCGTTGTTCTAAAAACATGCAAGTTACAAATATGACTACGACCAGTGTACAGGGTGTAAACTTAAATACGTTGCATATTATAGGGGGCGCTTCATATACTACTTTTAAAATAGAATCAACTTTGAAATCGGAATAAAAATCTGCCATTTTAGTCAAGCTGCTTTTGATATTTTCTACGAAACAGCAGATGATTATTCGCGATTACCAAGTTTTTCCTATTGTAAAAATTTTGTTCAATAACAACAAAAAAAGCTTTGGTCAAAACACAATCATGTAAGTTTTAGGAATATGACTACGATCAATATTATAAAAACATTTTACTACGACATCTTCGTAGCAATTGACTACGACGTAGCAAGTATTCACCTCACATAACAGGCATAACTAAAAAAATATACATTTCCCCCTATTGCTACATACCCAAATCGAAATACATTCAATTGAATCCCACCTAGCTCCATAATATACAGGTGGTATAAAAAACCGATATGTTTGATAAATGTCCTCATTTTTCATATCAATAAATTCTTTGCCATATTCCTTACGTCTCAGCCGTTTCGACATTGACATATTGGACGATATATATTTTGGTAACACCCTATATCTCATGCGTTAATCGAATATGAAGGCTGGTTATTGATAGGTCTTTTTCCTTTTCATGTTTTTTAGCGTATGAACGAATTGGGGTAGAAAATCGGTGGATTAGTTTTGCTGGAAACGAGGCTAGTAAAAATTTTATGGAATAAAATATGGGTGTTCGAAAATACACAAAAATCATTACCAATCCACTCATTGCTGGGTTTAGGCCTTAATTTTTTACGCTATCCTAAGCATCTCGCATCCACGTTTAAAAAACCTGCCAAGAGCGTGTCGGAATCACCCATGATAGAGTTATAGTATATACAGGGTGTCCGGTAAGTAATGGATAACCTTGCACCGGCTGATAGAGGACCTCAAACCAGTCCAGAAACCGAACTTTCAAGTCCAGTAAAAGTGCCACGGTTTTCGAGATATTTGGACTTAAACATTTTTTCTGAAATTTGGTACTTTTGTTACTCTTTTAGGTCAGTGGGTTGACCACCATGGCCACAAAAGAAGAGATTTTTACAGTCTACTTTTTGTATAATATTCTCTAAGAGTGGTGCTATCAGACGTGCATGAGAAAGTTAGTATAACTAGGGTTGTTCTATTAAAAAAGTTTGAGCATGTGTGGTCTAAAAAAAATGTATGGCGACCAGGGTGGCCAACTTTACCAAAAATGCCCTATTTAGTGCTGATTTCAAAATGGTACAGCACATGCTATTTGTTTGTTTAAAAATAAAGATACTGCTATTCAAACTGAACTGGAGTTATTTTTGCAGTATCCGAGTTTTTCAAAATTAAGACTTACAAGGCGGTAATTGATTTGACAATTATGTTGGAAGGAGGGTTGGTTGGTGGGGTAAAGCCTTAATAGAGTCATGGCCAAGATTAGGCCAATGAAGAGAGGGTGGTATGGCAGCCAGAAATTTTGACTTCATCAAGAGAAGCGTTGGTAAGACCTGGATACAAATGACGCAGGATCCACAAAGATGGCGAAATGGGAAGGAGGCTTATGTCGTGGGTGGATACGGGCTGATGATGACGACGACGACGAGGGTAACATTCATGAAAAAGTAACAGAAATTGTTGAAAATTTTTTAATTAGTACCTATAGTAAATGTTCAAATTGCTTTCCTTCTGCCCTAATACACGCTATACATCTTCTAATAAAAGCCCGTTTGAGTGTCCCTGCGTATCTTCGTTCACTAATTTGAGCGGCGGTTTGGACGCGTTGACGCAACTTTTGTAATGAGCAGATAGGTCTGGAGTACACTTTTTCTTTTATGCAGTCCCAATAAAAAAAATCTAGTGGGTTCAAGGCCGGGGACCTCGGTGGCCATAATATTGGGCCCGCACGGCCGATCCATCTGCTGGGTACGTCTCAGGAAGAATACCTGGTCGAGGTGTAGGCGGCTACGGTGAAGGAAGACCCCAAGACGAAGAAAATAACATAGTGCTGCTTGAAGCCGATTGTTCTACTTCTAGGCTAACACTGGGATCGGAAAGTCGAAAGAAAAAGTGTACTCCAGACCTATCAACTCATTACAAGAGTTGCGTCAACGCGTCAAAATCGCCGCTCAACAAATTAGTGTACAAAGATACGCAAGGACAGTCAAACGGGCTTTTATTAGAAGATGTAGAGCGTGTATCAGGGCAGAAGGAAAGCAATTTGATAATTTACTATACTAATTAAATAATTTTAAACAATTTCTGCTACTTTTTCATTAATGTTAGGTACCCTCGTCGTCGTCATCATCATCATCAGCCCGTATCCACCCACGACATAAGCCTCCTTCCCATTTCGCCATCTTTGTCGATCCTGCGTCAATAGTATCCAGGTCTTACCGACGCTTCTCTTAATGAAGTCAACATTTCTGGCTGCCATACCAACCTCTCCTGATTAGCCTAATCTTGGCCATGACTAGAATCATGGCCAAGATTAAGGCTGGGTAGCTTTACTCTACCTTCCAACATAATTTTCAAATCAATTACCGGCTTGTAAGTCTTAATTTTGAAAAACTCAGTTACTGCAAAAATAGCTCCAGTTCAGTTTGAATAGCAGTATCTTTATTTTTAAACAAACAAATAGCTGTACCATTTTAAAATCAGCACTAAATAGGGCATTTTTGGTAAAGTTGGCCACCCTGGTCGCCATACATTTTTTTTTAGACCACACATGCTCAAACTTAGGTGAAAATTCCAGGAAAAGTTTAAAGTTGACTTTAAGATTCTTTTTTTAATAGAACAACCCTAGCTATACTAACTTTCTCATGCACGTCTGATAGCACCACTCTTAGAGAATATTATACAAAAAGTGGACTGTAAAAATCTCTTTTGTGGCCATGGTGGTCAAAAGAGTAACAAAGGTACCAAATTTCAGAAAAAATGTTTAAGTCCAAATATCTCGAAAACCGTGGCACTTTTACTGGACATAAAAGTCCAGTTTCTGGACTGGTTTGAGGTCCTCTATCAGCTGGTGCAGGGTTATCCATTACTTACCGGACACCCTGTATATATATATATATATATATAACGCTCACAGGCACATACATTGTAATGATCCCAAGTAAGCCTCAGGCTTTTTGTTATGGGAATCATACAACAACGGCACAAACATATAACATCCATGACCGAACCGGGATTCGAACCCAGGAGCCTGGTTTGGCAGTCCGGCGTGGCCATAGCCATTGTATAATTTTATAGCCATTCGAATAGAACCGTTTTTTAAGATGGTTGGCTCGGTGAAACTTCGAGCGAGAGAATAATTGTGTAACGTGAAATTGTGAATGATTTTGTGAAATATACACTATTTTACAAAATTATTTACAATTTCACGATAGATTGAATTTTTTCTACAGTTAGATTAACATGAGTTTACACTGTAGTATATATACTACAGTAGTTTTACCGTAGTTTACTTCAGTTGTTTTACTGTAGTTTACTACAGTAGTTTTACCGTAGTTTACTACAGTAGTTTTACTGTAGTTTACTACAGTAGTTTTACTGTAGTTTACTACAGTTTTTGTATTGCATTTCGGTGCCGCAACTACGTTAGTAACCTAGTAACGTACAGTGAAAACTCATGGTAGGCCTACATCAAGAACGTTGTACATAATATATTTTATACAACATTTTTGGCCTACATTTTCACCGTTCTGACAAGCCGTCAAACAGATTCCATTTGACAGCTCATTGTCTGTTCCTGGTACGGTACCTATAGTAATTGTATGATGTAACCAAAACCGGCTGTGAAAATTCATTTATTTACTCCCTTTTTGCTGCGCTAAATTGATTGATTCATTTCCAAGAGTTCAAATATAACTAAAGCTATACAGGGTGTAACAAAAGTAAAAATAAACATTTAAAACTTTTATGGGGGTTGTTGAGACCATCAAACTGAACAACTTTCACTATGGGACCAACATTGAAATCGCGAAAAAATTATATATTTTTGCCCCATACATTTAGCTCGTGTAGATCTGTAGTTTAGTGTGGAACATCGCAAACGCATCGCATCTTGGCGATTATGGCAAATCTCTACATTTTGGGGGTGGCCTATGTCTGGCAGTGGACATCTATCGTCTGATATGATGATGATGATGATGATGGAACATCAGAATTTTTTTTCGCGATTTCGGTATTGGTCCCGTAGTGAAAGTTGTTCAGTTTGATGGTCTTAACCACCCCCTAAAATGTTTATTTTTATTTTTGTAACATCCTGTACAATGCTTCATAATACCGTTCTTTTATAACCTTTTTACGGCATCGGCGCTTTATTATATAGCCATTACGCCGAAGTGTTTTTTTCGCGTTAACTGATAAAGTATTTTATTCAAATGCCTTTTGGGCGTGACGAGCATGATTATTGAAAGATTTCCGTAGATTTGAAACGAAAGACGAAAGATATGTTTTTTTGGACTATTTATTTCTGTAGCCTGTAAAATCCTACTGCCTCCTCTCAACGAATTCTCCAGGCTATAACTTTAGTAGAGTCCCTGAAGGTTTTTACTTCGGAACCCGTTAAAACTACTCCGATTTGGATTAAAAAAAAAATTATATAGGTAATTTAAAATACTACAACCTTTACAGTAAAAAAATTGGCGCTTTATTTTTTCGTATAGAAATCTTTGAGCCAGTGTTACCTTGAAACTATATAACATAACGGAAATCTGTCAAACCACAGACAAGGATATTAGTTTCTGGATCGTGTTAAAAAAAACATTAAATTTATTTGACTATATTCAAAATAGAATTAAACTTCGTTTGTATGGAGCGCACTCATCAAGGTTTATTCGTCAGCCAGTCTAAATTAAAATTGCCTCAATATAAAGCGAATGTCCTGTTCTTACATGAATTCGCAAGTTGTAAAGCATTTTTTCTTAAAATTTTTATTTTTTGGGTTACAACTTTTTACATGACTGAGTATCACATTTTTTAAATATCAATGCCTATTTTATTGCTCAAATATAATTTATATTGTTACGTCTTTAAAGTGCATTGGTATTAATTTTTTTAATTTAATAGCCTTCTGGGAAATACAATTTTGATTTCTATGTTGCGTAGCGATTTTTTTTAAATAATGTTTTCAGATTGTCTTTTTGTCACTAAATGGTTCTGGTTACAGTTTAAAAGTCGAATTCATAATTACTCCCCACCGCTCTTAACAAAACTCCGTAAAATGACTAACAATCTTCTCCTTATCGTGTGGGCAGAGCCCTGGTGTCAGAGTTTTTTCAGACCGCCTTACGGCCTCCAACGTCGTTTTTACTACCACTAGAGATAGTAGCCGGGACCAACGGCTTAACGTGCCATCCGAAGCACGGAATCATTTTTCTTTTCAGACAATCAGGTGATTCAACCTGCAATGTCCTAACCAACTGGGGAAAAACGCACAAAGTGACGCACACATCACTAGGTGTCCCCCGTGAGAATCGAACCCGCGACCTCCGTGTCGAGAGCTCCTAACCATTAGACCACGGAGGCAGGCTAACAATGTAAATCCTACTAATATTATAAACGCGAAAGTTTGTAAATATGGATGGATGTTTGTTCCGCTTTCACGCAAAAACTGCTGAACGGATTTTGATGAAATTTTGCATACAGACTATGTCCTGGATTAACACGTAGGGTACTTTGTAAACAGCTAGTCTAAACTATTATAAAACTGTAAATTTAAAAAAAGAAGTTTCTTAGTTTGTGTGTTTCCACGCGCATCACGCAAAAACTACTGAACCGATTTTGATGAAACTTTTTTGTTTGATAGATTATGATCTGACTTAAAATCTGGTAAATAATTTGTGCGAACGAAGTCGCGGATTAACGCTAGTACTTTAATAAAATAAAAGTCAAGTCTCAACGCAAAGTAAAAGTTTAAATATTCAAAAACAATACTATATTATCAAATTTCCATAGCGTTGTCCGGCACAATGACGCAATTTCCATTTTCAGGATACGGTTGAAAGTTTTAATTACGGGCTGGAATTAATTCCAGATTAAGTTTGCATTCCAATTTATATTTGGAAGCATTCTAAAGGATAGATTTTGAATGGCTTTAGATTTAAATTGCATCCCATTAATCCATTTACTCTATCTAATTTTATTTTATTTAAATTGGAATTATTTAGCCAGTAGCCGTGGTGGTCCAGTGACGAGTAACCTTGCCTGCCGTGCAGGAGGCGATGGTTCGATCCCCGTCCAGGCCGACTCGTACCAATGAGTTTTTCGGAAGTTATGTACGATTTGTAACACCACTGGCTTTTCGGTGAAGGAAAACATCGTGAGGAAACCTGCATGCTTCAATTTCGAGGCATGTATTGTACCTACTGTCCATTACAAGTGGCGACGGGCTCACTCCCCGTCACTAGTGAAACGTGGATGTTCTGAAGTTTCAGAATATTTCTGACTACCCCCTCAGGGAATATAGTCGTGAGCATATGCATGGAATTATTTACAAAAGTCAGAATAAATAAATAGAATATGTATGCAGGGCGTTAAAAAACATCCTAGTAATACCTAAGGGGGTGCTTCAAAACATCAAACTGAGCAACTTCGAAATCGCTAAAAAAACCAGCTTTCCCATACATTTGCGTCGAATCGTACGCCCTGCAGTTTTGTATGGGACAGCAGATTTTTATTTTGCGATTTCGAAGTTGCCTCTATAGTGAAAGTTGATCAGTTTGATGGTCTTAATCACCTCTTTAAATATTACTAAGGGAGTTTTGTTACACCTAGTTTAAAGAAACCTTATCCCTTAGTCAAGTCGTACGACACCCACTGGAAGAACTACACGGCCTAAATATAAGCGTAAGCATATACTCACGACCACATTCCCCGAGGGGGTAGTCAGACATATTCTGAAACGTTAGAAACATCCACGTTTCACTAGTTAGGTAGTGCCGAAACTCTGTCCAGTGGGCCAGGGAGTGAGCCCGGCCAAAATATTAAACTAATAGCCCGAGATCCGACCGTAAAATTATGCACCTATTTCATAGGCGAACGAAATGTGATTCTAGTATATAGTTCACACAGGGGTTAATTCAACGCCGCCGACAAGTTGCCTAGAAAAATCCTGCCGCAAGTACCTTTTCCATTATGATTTTTGGCATAACTTTTTCCACCTGTCTGTTAGGGAAGTAAATGAGGTGCCATCTGAAGGAGACTGATCTAAAGCACTGGAAAAACTAGTGTTGCCACGTGTCAGTTTGCCGTAACTATAGGGCTGCCAGGTTAAAAAAAGACTTCTTTGAACCTGGCAACCGTATAGTTGCGGCAGATTGAGAGGTGGCAACCCTAGTTTTTCCCGTACTTCAGATCAGTCTCCTTCCGATGGCACCTCATTTACTTCCCTAACAGACAGGTGGAAAAAGTTATGCCAAAAATCATAATGGAAAAGGTACTTGCGGCAGGATTTTTCTAGGCAACTTGTCGGCGGCGTTGAATTAACCCCTGTGTGAACTATATACTAGAATCACATTTCGTTCGCCTATGAAATAGGTGCATAATTTTACGGTCGGATCTCGGACTATAATAAAAAGATTCTAACATCTGTATACCACAGTATACATAGCCTACCCAAACCCAACGTAGTTGATTATTTCGTACCGAGCACCAAACGTAACTTTTTTATTCTTTTGTAGAAAAAAAAACAAGCATCAAAGGGAACCGTGCTGCCGAAACATTGCAATATCCCATCCTATTTGCGGTTTCGCAACGAGATAATAATTGTGGTTCATAAACATTGGCTAAGTTTGATTCATTTCTGGACTAAGGGTTCCGAATATTAACATCCCTATTTTTTAAAGAAAAATGTTAAGGGTGTATTCAGATAATGAAACTAAACAACCTTATTTATGGAACATGGGTCGATTTTTTTTTCGGGTTATCCTTACTTTTGTATGGAAGGGGAAGGTCCAAACATTTTGGATTTGTTTTTTATTTATTTATTTATTTATTTATTAAACCTTGGACTTGAAGCTGTCTGATTATCGTTCTATTTAACTAAGATTCAAATCGTGTTAAGGAATTTTCACCATATCGGCAACCGATTGAGTTATTATGTTGACGTAAGTAGAGACGTCAAAAACGAATTTTCAACAAAAAATGGAAACTCCTCTCCTCTATCGAAGCTGGTCGCGAAGTTTTACAAAAGATTTTTTTTTCGGCAACTCGGTGGCGCATTTAGGAAAGTAGTGGCCAAGAAAAAATTAAAAAACCTTTTTCGCATTTGGTTGCGAAACTCAGCTGCCATGACTACCATGCAGTGTCCAAACAAGTGTTGCTATTCATTTGTATTTCTGTGTGTAATAAAAAAATAATAAATAATAAAATAATGTGTTCAAATAAATAAATAAAGTAGATCGAAAAAAAGCTATACGCGATAAATAACAAAATAACAACAAAACTAATCAATGTCTAAGACTAAGGTTGGACACAGCAGGAGTCGCCATCTAGGTGGATACGTAATAACAACTACTGACATTAGAGACCTCCCCTCCAAAAGCATAACACGGTTCATGAATGACCAAAATGTCTGGTCTTGACAATTTTACACTATGTAATGCAATATTGTATTTTAATTGTACTTTGTACATTTTGTTTTGTTTAAAAGATGTGTGTTGTAGAGTTTCTGGCCGCATCTTCTCTCAACGGAACACCTTCCGACGCGGTGGTAGAGTCAAAAAATGACGTCAAAAAGCTATCTATATGATATTATTTTGAATAAAAAATTTTGAATTTTGAAATTTGAAGTCTGTGGGCCTAGGAAATGACCTTTAGGTCTAGGGTGACAGCTACAATAGATCTATCCAGGTCGCAGTAGCTATTGGTCACTGACCAAGCCCTTACAACCAAATAATAATAAGACTAAGGTTACACGTTCAGTCTCACGTCAGTCTGGTCCGTCAGTCTGGTCCGTCAGTCTGGTCCGTCAGTCTGGTCCGTCAGTCTGGTCCGTCAGTCTGGTCCGTCAGTCTGGTCCGTAAGTCTGGTCCGTAAGTCTGGTCCGTAAGTCTGGTCCGTCAGTCGGGTCCGTCAGTCGGGTCCGTCAGTCTGGTCACGTATATTTGATTTGAAGGGAAGCTGATATACTGAAGCACCATGTTAGTCGGGTCAGTCTCGCGTCAGTTTCCCTTCAAATCAAATATACGTGACCAGACTGATGGACCAGACTGACGCGAGACTGAACGTGTTAAAGATACTTTTTATTGAGTGCCTACCTTGGAGTGCGGAACTCTAAAATAGAAGCCCGTATAGCTGGACTCATTAAATTTTATACGGACCGATGCGTTCTCTAGTACTGTTGTAAACAAAGATGTTTTTCAGGAACCTGCGTGGGTTTCAAGTTTTATCTGCTTCTATAATTAGATACCTAGACTATATTTTTAATTTGTGTTTACTTTATTTTTATAATTACGTCTAGAGTAATAAATACTTCAGATGGGTTATTTAAATAAAATTACATGAGATTTCGACTTGCACGGAGAAAAATATCAAGTCTTTTGTCTACTCGATTTTTTGTTAATTAAGTTAAAAAAAACACACTAGTAATAAAAGGGGTGGTTTATACCATTAGACTGAACAACTTTCAATGTGAAGCCTGCAATGAGAAAAAAAACTGCTTTTTCATACAAGCCTACTCGACGATATATGGGACAGCTAATTTAAAAAAATCTACGGGTTGCGCTCCGGGAGTGCCGGCAGAAGTGAAAACTAAGAGATCTTACGTCTTACGAATTGTCCCATGACGTCACAGTCTTGACGCGAGTTTAACATTTTTTACCCATCCCAAAATCTTACGTCACGTCTTATGAATTTCGTCTTACGAATTTTCGATCAGGTCACGTGACGTCACGGTTCTGATGCGCGTTTAAAATTTTTTACCCATCCCAAAAAGTGAACAACGCCGCTAAAGAAGTTTTCAGTTCAAACAAATTCTACTTTATCTCCGTAGTGAAAGTTGTTCAGTTTTATCATAGAGTAAATAAATTATATACAACAGAGAGTCAATGCCCATACTAAGAAAGCTGCCAACTTCCAAGTTGAAAACTCGCGCAAGTAGAGCGACGGTGGTGAGTAACGGTACTGCAGAAATGTTTAATTACGTTAAAATACGTGTTAAACACATTTGTTATTAAAAATTTTAAGAAAATTAATCTATATAATTTATTTCCGTGGAACAAAACTCAAATAATAGTGATCTAATAACGTTTAATTAAGATTTATCTCTCACCCAGGCCAGTAGTGACATCTGTTTGCGCCAAGACTATACTAAATCTAAAATGTATGGAACTGACCGCAGACATAGTTTTATGGTCTAAACCCGGATCGACTTGCTTTTATAGAATTTTCAAGCCGCGTTAATATGCATCTATCAAAATCTCTGTTAATTATCTGAAACACTTGAGATGAAATACTCATGTCCTAAAATGTTGCTTAACTTCGTT
The DNA here is from genome assembly GCA_922987775.1 of Agonopterix subpropinquella. Lineage (NCBI taxonomy): Eukaryota > Metazoa > Arthropoda > Insecta > Lepidoptera > Depressariidae > Agonopterix > Agonopterix subpropinquella. Next base: position 3,796,474 of record OV277714.1, read on the forward strand.
GATTATTTCCAATACCGAAGCTTGTATTGGATATAAAAATGTTTTGCTATTTATACCTATACATTTTAACACGGCACCCTCAATTATTTCCATTAGTAACATGTGGGATCCAATCCAACACATGTTACCAAAAGGTCCCTTTCTGTAGGTCCTTTCACATAAATAATGTAATTAATTAATTCTGCCCATCTCCGATAATGTCGCATCGTGTCGTATCCTAACTAGAATTGCCGGAGGTGACGTACGGTGACCTTTGGAGCCTTTGGGTAGATTTTAGGAAATAACACTATCTTTTTCTCGTGACTTTGGACGCGTAACTATTCAGTTTTTTCTTCCCCTGCCCTTTATATATGTTGCATCTTCTTAAATATTTGAAAGTGTGGTCACGGGTGTGGTTACAGAAAAAGTGTGGACAATACATTTAATCCCAATTCTCACATTAGTAGGATACAAACGTATGGAAAGACAGATAGATAAACGTAATCGTAACAATAAATGCCTACGTGGTCTAATGGTTAAGAGCATTGGACTCTCGACACGGAGGTCGTGGGTTCGATTCCCACGGGGGAAACCTAGTGTTATATCACTTTGTGCGTTTTTCCCCAGTTGGTTAGAGCATTGCAGGTTGAATCACCTGATTGTCTGAAAAGAAAGATGATTCCGTGTTTCGGATGGTACGTTAAGCCGTTGGTCCCGGCTACTATTTCTGGTGATATCAGTCGTTACATAAAAACCAATTCAGAGGTCTGAAAAAACTCGCTTTGCTGCCTACACGATAAGAAGAAGAATGCCGTGACGGAAGAATGAAGAAGTCGGTGAGTTTTCACCTACACGGAGAAAAAAGTCTATTTTATTCTATCTACGAGAATTTACTACTTTTACTTACTATTGATAGTAAGTGAAATTCCAAAAAAAAAAAATTTAAGAAAAAACTGGTCAATTCTGGTAGACCTTGAGGTCTACCAGAATTTGTAGTTATCACAAATAGCTACGCTGATGATGAACGCCGTCGGGTCACAATAACAATAGATTTTCCATTGTTTGTCGGTCATTTGGCAGTCAAAGCCTTAAGTTTTAAGGGGATGATCAATCCATCAAACTGAACAACTTTCTCTCTGGGACAAACATCGAAATCGAAAAAAAAAACCAGTCATATTATTTGAGTTTCATTTATATCTCCGTGGTCTAATGGTTAAGAGCATTGGGCTATTGACACGGAGGTCATGGGTTCAATTCCCACTGGGGACATCTACTGATATGTCACTGTGCGTTTTTCCCCAGATTGCAGGCTGAATCACTTAATTGTCTGAAAAACAAGATGATTCCGTGCTTCGGATGGTATGTTTAGTCATTGGTACCATGTACTATCTCTGGTGGTTGAGAGGAGAGTCAGAGGCCGTAAGGTGCTCCGAAAAAACTCTGACACCCAGGGCTTGCTGCCCACACGATAAGAAGAAGATAATGTTTGAGACGAGTAGGTTTGCAGTATAGAAGGGTATTTCTTTTTCGTTTATATCCCATAGAGAAATTTGTTCGGTAGATTTATTACAATACTGTTAGTGCCTAATAAAAGCAACAAAATTTTTCTTTCAAGGTATGCAAGCAGTTTGGGTTATTGGACCACCCCATAAGAGAATACAGTAAAAAAATTTCCAAATGAACCAATACAAATTCAACCAACATTCCTTCCAACTAAGTAATTATTAACGTAACTTATAATTGGCATAAAGTTAGCGAATCATAGATTGATGTTGAAGATAACATAACTTAGTCTGAACTAATCAGGTGACAGGTCTCCAGAGCGCTCTCTGCCTTAGGAAATTAACTTCGCTGTCAGTTACGTATCTAACTATGAATTAGGTTGTATTATGGGCCCGCCTGGTATGGCAGGTATGTGTTAGGTAAGAAATGTACGTAAAACAATGAAAGTTATATACAGGGTGTAACAAAACACCCTAGTAATTCTTAAGGGGGTGCTTCAGACCATTAATCTGAACATCTTTCACTATGGAGGCAACGTCGAGAAAAAATAAAAAAAATCTGAGGGCCCATACATTTGAGTCGAGACAGTACTGCAGTTTTGTATGAAAGAGCGGATTTTTTTTCGCGATTTCGAAGTTGGCTCCATAGTGAAAGTTGTTCAGTTTGATGGTCTGGAGCACCCCCTTAAGTATAGAGTTCTCCTTAATATGCCGGCGGTTTTTTAAGGAGATGATCAGACCATCTAACTGAACCACTTATTCTATGGGATTTAAATCATAGAATTTCAGTTTTGTACGGAACAGCAGATTTTTACCGGTCTGATCATTCCCTTAAAAAACCGTCAGCATATTCGGATTGTTTTTATTTTAATCACCAATTACCTATTTTTCCTGGCGAATAAAGGTTCCTACCAACCATCTTAAGCAAACACAATTAAAAGACAATTATGTTTGATTTCAATTATTATCATAATCAGCTTCTATCGTCCCGTCTACTAGGGTACAGGCCTACCGGTAAGGGTGTTAATGTTAAACCACTGGTACCCGACGCGGATGGGTTTCAGATTCAGATTGTGGGTTTTAGTTTATTAATTTCTTTGGATTGTGTACACCTTGCCTGCCTCGCTTTGTAAACTTTCTCCTTATCATGGGTCTGCTGGAAAAAATCTCTTGGGAGATAAGCTCGCCCTTTGTACTTATCTATTACTAGCGACCCACCCCGGTATCGCACGGGTGCAAATGGTGCAATGCTGATATAAACCTTCCTCTTGAATCACTCTATCTATTAGAAAACCGCATCAAAATCCGTTGCGTAGTTTTAAAGATCTAAGCATACATACGGACAGACAGACAGCGGGAAGCGACTTTGTTTTATACTATGTAGTGATGTAGTGATGCCTATATTTCCGTGTGAACAAGTGTTAAATAAATATGGGTGAACTAAGCATCCACATCAGCATAATATGCAGATGCCACATTAGCCGAGCGTATATATAACTTACTTACCTATGTTTAAAGTTGATATTGATGCCAGCAATATAAGTGTTTTTCCAGCCATATTGCTAGCTTCTGAAACAAACAGAAAAAAAATTATATAAAATTTTACATTCAGAAGAAGCTGTTCCTCTTCTAGGCCATGAAGGTGATGAAAGTGGAAGAATAAAAGTGGCCTATTTATGAAACTCATTCGACTTTTTATTCATTCGTTACCAGTATAATCATAATAAGGGACTTAATCACGTCCGTAAATATTTGATGAAAGTTACATCCAGTTCATCATCATCATCATCATCTCAGTCGATGGACGTCCACTGCTGGACATAGGCCTCCCTTAAGGATCGCCACAACGACTGGTCCTGCGCTGCCGATCCAACGGGTTCCCGCCGCCTTCACCAGGTCATCGGTCAACTGTGTACCCCTGCGAGATCGAATCAGAAATGAAGAGATCCGCAGAAGTACCGGAGTAACTGACATAGAATTGCTAAACACCCTTCATAGTTAAGAATAAATAAAACCGGTCAAGTGCGAGTCGGGATACTCGCGTACCGAGGGTTCCACACCACCACAGAACACAACATTATTAACTTAGAATTTTTTTTTTGTACGGGACCTTTAGCGCACGACCGACTCACGCTTTGCCGGTTTTTAGTATTTGTTATTCTGTAGAGTTTGCTCTATAATCACACTAAGTTTTTGACGCTTGTATGTATTACCGTTTGTACGATAGAGCGTGAAGAAAAATCGTTGATAAAAACTAGTTTCTTGTTGAGAACCCCCCTTAATTTTCAAGTTTTGGACATTTTTATTATTTGTTAACAAATCCGCTGTAATAACGCATAATCTGTGAAAATTTCAACTATCACGGTTCAAAAGTTACAGCCCTAAATAGGTAGGACAGACGGACGGACAGAAAGACAGACAGACAGACAGACAGACACAGACAGACAGACAGACAGACAGACGGACGGACGGACGGACGGACGGACGGACAACGTAAGCTTAGTAATAGGGTCCCGTTTTCACCCTTTGGGTACGGAACCCTAAAAATTCACAAAGCATCAAACTTATATTAGTAAAGAGCGTAACAAACATCTCCAGCTAAAACTAAAAAGTTAAAATGTAGATCTTAAGTAAAGCGGCACTTAACTCGTACTTAAGCGCCCGCTTTGAGGCGGAGACATCTTGACTTAAATGTGATGCAAGCTCTCAGGATTCCGCAAGAAATTAAAAAAAGTTTATTTTGTCAGTTGCCGTAACTTTAGCATAGCATATGCTTACGACGATACTCCCCGACGGGGTAGTCAGAGATATTCTGAAAACTCATATCATCCACGTTTCACTAGTAGTTACTGAAACTCTATCCAGTGTGACGGGGAGTAAGCCAGTACCACTAATAATGGATAGTGGGTACAATGCATGTGTCAGATTCTAAGAGAAAATAGAGCATATAATATTCATGGCATATTGTCAGGATTAGGTCCATAAACTTATCAACTAATTTAGTATCGAATTTAATAATAATTAAAGCAAATCAAAGCCATGATGCTAATAGTGAAAGCTATATTCTGATAGTGTTCCTATATCGTATCAAACCTATCATGTATTATGTTATTATCATGATCAGGTTGATCATCATCAGCTTATCATGTGTATGTATGTGTGTGTTGTGTATGTTGGACCAGATGCCCAATAAGAAAAGGAAAGGTTATCATGATACCATCGTCATCATCTCTCGTCCCCAGTTCAGGACACTGGTGTACAATGAGGATGAGGAAAGTATATGTACAGAAATGGTTTCAAATGAAAGGCCAGAATGTGCCCGAGTGGCCCCCTAAGCCAAAGAAGTAGTATCTACATTCGGGCGAGCCCGAGATCGAGTCGCCGTTTGCCCGAAAATACTACATCAAAATTAGGAAGTGGTAAATTCGGGCAAGCCCGAGATCGAGTCGCCGTGTGCCCGAAAATACTACATCAAAATTAGGAATTGGTAAATTCGGGCAAGCCCGAGATCGAGTCGCCGTGTGCCCGAAAATACTACATCAAAATTAGGAAGTGGTTAATTCGGGCAAGCCCGAGATCGAGTCGCCGTGTGCCCGAAAATACTACATCAAAATTAGGAAGTGGTAAATTCGGGCAAGCCCGAGATCGAGTCGCCGTGTGCCCGAAAATACTACATCAAAATTAGGAAGTGTTAAATTCGGGCAAGCCCGAGATTTTATGTGCCCGAGTGGCCCCCTAAGCCCTGTCTGAACCATAGGGAATATGGAGAAAAACCAGTAAAAAACTCCATATACGAGTAGGACAACCAAAACACATTATCGAAAATCACACACTATAAATTAACCGTAATTATACTGTAGCAAACACAAGTTACATAAACTGAACAAATAATAATTTGGTTAACACTTACACTTGGGCAGCGTAACCACCTCCGTGGTCTTTGGTAGAATTCCTCACTTTTATGACAAACCACATCTTTTATAACATTTTCCACCACCCTTCCCGATTGTTCGGAATGCGGCAAATCCACCAAGGAAATGGAGTTTGTTTACAATATTAGGGAACTTACTAAATCCTTTTTAAATTACAATTATTGTTTCACAAATTATACTATGATTTTAGGATGAATAATATATCGGTAAACACAACCTATCAAACAAATAAGTACTTTTTAGTTGATCAAGTAACTATCACGTTTGCTATTTGGCGCGGAAACATCAGCGACAAGAAGACAGTGTCGTTTGTATATTATTTTTAGAAACACACAATAATATCCATTGTATTCACTATAATTAATCATTAATTATTATATCACAGCATCAGGGTAATTATAACTGTATGATTAATATCACAATTTCAATAAGATTCACAAAACAAGTTACTAATTTTTTTTTTTCAATTCTTCCTTTCGGAAAGGCAAGGGGAACGAGCCCATACAGCCTGGTCAGATGTAGGACAACAAGTTACTAAGCACTGTCAACAAAGGTTTGCTTTTTAATAGATGTTGCCAAGTCCAAAAATGAAATTTAGATTAAAAATTTAGATTCAAACTCATGATATGACTCAGGACTCATTCACCTCATCCTGAGAACTTCTTTTTCTACGTTTTCTGAACAATATTAATTTACATACAGTTTTCTATTAAATAAAATCGAATATCCTAACACATGCAACGAAATTGAAGCAGGCAGGTTTCCTTACAAAATTTTCCTTCACCGAAAATCCAGTGGTGATACAAATCGTACATAAATTCCGAAAAACTCATTGGTACGAGTCGGCCTGGATGGGGATCGAACCATCGCCTTCTGCACGGCTGGCAAGATTACTGCCACTGGACCACGACGGCTTCCCTCTCCCTCTACCCCGCCCAAATTTTTTTATTTTTTTTTTAAATTTATTTAATAATAAGTTACAAAATTACATGTTAAAATTGGTCGGTCGGATTAATTGTTTTGCGGGATGCATAGCATAAAATCTGACCAGTGTGACCTGGAGTCAGCATCATCATCATCATCATCATCATCATCATGGGCCTTGTTTCACCTAAATAGATGTTTCAAACAGCGTCTGTTTGCTTAAGACACCGACGTTCGTGGCTATATAAGCCGATTCAGGAGCGGCAATGCCTGCCGCATTTACGGCATTTGTGTTGCACCAACCGACACACAACACAAATGACGGGGAGTGAGCCCATGAATAAACAGACAAAAAACAAAACATTCATAATTTAAATGCATACTCCCCCCGAAATAATTAAGGCTATTCTACCGTTGGCGCGCTCCATACAAACGTAGTATGGTGATATTTTCAATACTATCCAATTAAATTTAATGAAATTTTTCAAAAACAATCTAGTAACTAATTTCTATGTCGGTATGAAGTCAGATTTTCGATAAAATTTATAGTTTTAAAGTTACAGTGCCACAAATATTTCCATACAAATCTTAAATTAATCCTAGCATTGAAACTGTATATTTTAACGAAAATCTGACTTCATACCGACATAGAGATTAGTTACTTGATTGTATTTGAAAAATTTCATTGACTTTAACTAGATAGTATTGAAAATATCACCATACTACGTTTGTATGGAGCGCGCCAACGGTAGAATAGCCTTAACTTGAATCGATGCAGTGAAAGAAATTACTGATACAACACTACAGGCCAGCATACACCGGGCCCAAGATCGAGCGGCCTGGAGAGCTGTGGTGACACAAGCGACCCACTATGGTCACGTCCCTCAGCCATGAGGTTATGACTCAGAAGAATATGAAGAAGAAGAATTAATTAGGGCCCATTATTTCGAGCTTCAGAGTAGTCGATCCTACCTATATCGATTAAACTTAATTATAATTTAATCCGGGCCAAATTGGCGACGTGCTTAAAAAGGGCAGGTCAAATCTACCCGAAACCGACGAGCATGCATGAAAGGACTAATGAATGTGGAGGAAGCTAGAGAGGTTTGTCACGATCGTAGCAGGTGGCGTTCTGTTGTCTCTGCCTACCCCAGTGGGAGACAGGCGTGTATGAATGTATAATTTATTCCTACGTATTTAAAACCTACGCATTTTCGAGCAGACACATTTTGTACGCACGAATTTTTGAGAAGACAATTAAGAAGAAACAAGAAGACGTTCATCGAGAACATGATTTTCGCATTTTCAAATAAATAAACTTACTTATGCAATTTTTTTTGTAAATGTAAATCCTTTAGCCACTCAATCACTTTTTGTAAACATTTTCAATATTGTTATTTTTATCATCATCTTATTTAAGAGCTACGCTCTTGTCGATGGAGTATTCGCCAATCCTGTCTCTTTACCCCTGGTCTCTTGAGTTCTAAGACGACACGACATCAACCTTTTCCTTCACTTGGGCTAGATAACTCTGTCTAGTCCTCTGCCTCTCTTCCCCTCTATCTTCCCTTCTAGTATGGTTTTAAAGAAATTGTCGTTTCGTATCAAGTGTCCGATCATTTTTCCCCCAAAGGGTGGAACCAGGAACGGGACCCTATTACTAAGTCCACGTTGTCCGTCCGTCCGTCTGTCCTACCTATTTAGGGCTGTAACTTTTGAACTGTAATAGCTAGATAGTTGCAATTTTCTCAGATTATGCGTTATTACGGCGGATTTGTTACCAACAATAAAAATGTCAAAAAGTTAAAAATTAAGGGGGGTTCTCAACAAGAAACTAGTTTTTATCAACGTTTTTTCTTCACGCTCTATCGTAAAAAAGGTAATACATACAAGCGTCAAACTTAGTGTGATTATAGAGCATACTCTACAAAATAACAACAAATACTAAAAACCGGCCAAGTGTGTGTCGGTCTCGCGCTAAAGGTCCCGGACAAAAGAAGTTTTTTTTTCTAAGTTAATAATGTTAGTAACTATTAAGTAATCTGTGATAATGTTGTGTTCTGTAGTGGTGTGGTACGGAACCCTCGGTGCGCGAGTAGCCCGACTCGCACTTGACCGGTTTTATTAACCATTCTTCTTCACCATTTTTATGTTAGATTTAAAAAAAACATAGTATAAATTCCCTTACATTCAACTCACTGAAATAAGTTTATGTGTCTGTACATTTTCATCCTCTCGACACAAACTGCCCTTGTCTCGAATCACACTTTTCTCAATCCAAAAATAAAATAAAAGCTTCTGTTACACACGACCGTTAGCAGTAACATTTGATTTATACTTATATTTTGATCCCGAGCAATCCAATACTGAATTTTATTTCCACACCCGCTGTTTCATCAAAATAAAACGTACAACATAACAAGAAGTTATAAGTTCTGGTAACAGAGCTAAGAAAATAACTGGAAGTGACAATCGCTGGATGCTTACGAGGAAGAATGGATGAAACTGGCTTAGGACAGGGATGCGTGGAGGATAAATAAATAAATAACGCTCACAGGCACATACATTGTAATGATCCCAAGTAAGCACTAGGCTTTTTGTATGGGAACCATACAACAACGGCACAAACATATAACATCCATGACCGAACCGGGATTCGAACCCAGGACCATGGTTTGGCAGTCCGGCGTGGTAACCATTAGACCAACTGGGTCGTCAGAAGCCGAGGATGTAGCGCGCTCACCAACCGGGTCGTCGTAGGATTGGATAAAGGGCCCCTTTACCGAGCAGTGGGATGAAATAGGCTAAGGGAAAAAACGTTATATGCCGTCTTGTTGAATAACAATAGATTTTAAGTTTTTTTTTTCTCTTCCTCAATCTAGTCCGTCATTTGTCCGTCGATGTTTGTCAGTCATTTGAAAGTCAAAGGCTTAGTATTTAGTAGTATTTTTTCCTGCTTTTGGACCTAATGAAGTAGAGTATCGCTCAGTCCCTCTCACCCTGGTTATTGGTTACAACTTGCTTTTTTTCTGGTACGATCTTTTTGAGCTTACAACTTTGAATATTAATTTGGAATAAAAAATCTATATCTTATCTTTATCTTTTTGTTCCTGTCGCTGTTGAGACCACGGGGGTTTGGGGTGCCGAGGCTAAGACCTTCATTGCGGAGGTTGGCCGTCGACTGAGGGAGCGTAATTGTGACCCCCGTTCCGGGTCGTTTCTGGTGCAGAGGCTAGCCTTAGCAATTCAACGTGGCAACGCTGCAAGCATTATGGGCTCCTTTGCACCGGGATCGACAAGGGGCGGGTTACTTGACTGAGCTTGTATTTCATTGTTCTGACGAAGCTTGTTGCTGATTTTATATCTTTGTATTTGACGACGCTTGTGCTGACCGCTTTATTTTTGTGATTTATCTTAATGGTTTTTTGAATAAAAAATTTTTTTTCTTCGTATTAAAACATATATTTTTCCACCAAAGGCCATGCCTGCCTGCTATCTTAACTTTCTATCTTGTAACCTGTGTTGTAACTTATTGTAAATAGCCTAAACAAAGGCTTATATTTTTTTGTTTATTTGTTAAAGCATTTATTAATTCTGACAACAGTCTGTTGTAAATTGTTAATCGGTAGCGGTTCAACATTGCGCGTGCAAAATGTTCGTTTGCATGCGTCAATCTATTTTTGTTTAATTAAAAAAAAACCGTGCCACTTCTACCTTTTTACTTACTCCGTGGTTAGATCATAAACGTGACCAAAAACGCCTGACCCCTAAGTTCTATCAAAACGATGTCTTCTTAGTTCTTCATAAGGATGAAACTAAACAGCTGTAGAGGTCAACATAAAACGGTCCTTTGTAATATTAACGCCAATCGCAGTTTTTCTGCTCTTCGTTTCAGGTTATTTTGTCCTCAAGTTGTTCTAACCGGGACAAACTTTTATTACCAAGAATTATCTTTAAATAGCTTTTTCACTCTGCTCCACTAGAAGTTTATCTCGGTGTTATTCTAGCGCTAATAACCTGATACTTTATAGTTTGTAAAAGGAAGTTTTTGATCATCACCGTTGTCAGTCCGTATCCACCTTCTCCTGCCTCCTCTTCATTATGTCACCCTTCCGGTTTTGAAGACGCCAAGTCGCCAACCGACATGGTTGCTAAATGACTATCATATTTTACCAAATTTCGGTGTTAAGAAGATAGGCGGGCTGAAATGCTAATGTGGAAAAAATTTCACTTTTATTGACTGTGTACGTATTTGTCAGATCCGTCCCACCGATACACCCCACCGACTAGAGTACGAAAGAGACAACTGCAGCTCGGACCGATTTTATATACAAAAAAATGTACATAATCAGCATTTCGTATTCCTCCTCCAAAACTAACCCGATTTTAATAATTATCTCAAAAATAATATGAAAAAGACTTTGGCTATGTCTGTATGCTTTGCTTTTTTTATTTATATTCGTCAAATTTGTTTACTGTATGTCTAAAAAATGGCGGTAAAATTGTTCATTTTCGCAGGTCCCTAATTAATCAATCCATAAAAGCAAAACATAGGGACATGGCAGAGATTGCAAAGATAGTATGGTAAAAAATATTTGCTCTAGTGTCATTATCCAGGGAGAAAACAGGGGAATACGTTTGTATGGACTACACCGTACTGGTCTATCCTCTTAAGGCTATCGACCAGCCTACGCACAAAAATCCTTATTCTAAACTCCTTATTGCCTTTATCATGGTCTCAAGCTCTTTTGGTTTAATGCAGACCCTTACCAGCACAGTGTCTCCTATCAATTCACTGGTGGGGATTGATCTGAGTTCTGGACAAACGCTTTTCCGCCTATTCGAGATTCTACACAATATGGATTCCGCACAAATGCCATTGAACACATTCTCTATTCCACGCAGTCTTCAATTTGACACAAACGCGTTTCTTCCTACTCGCGATTCTACACAATATTAATTACATCAACAACTCGAGCAACATAAACAACTAGAAACAACTCGAACAACATGAACAACGCAGTTCAACAACTCGGACAACATAAACAACCCGAACAACTCAGACAACTTGGTCAACTCGAACAACTTAGTCAACTCGAACAACTTGGTCAACTCGGACAACACAAGCAACTCGAACAACTCAGACAACTTGGTCAACTCGAACAACTTGGTCCACTAGGACAACATGTGTACCGACCCCGGTTACATTATCTAAAACATCCTATAAATCTTCTCGCAGTGTCGTCTTTTCAACTTGCTGATGGTGTCTCTTAACCATAGAGAATTCACACGCTCCCCCTCTACTAACCTCGGTTCTGTATTCTGGAATATTTCAGACCTATCCTCGCTCCGTAGATCTTTAATAACATGATGATGTTGAAAATGAACCTCGCAATGTCGAGCGGCTATCTCGCTGATGTTGTGTCAACTTACAGGGTCGGGGGACCCTGTAATCTGGAACATTGCAGACTTATTTTCGCAAAGTGGTCCGATCCATTTGCTGGTGGTATTTCTACTAACCCTGGTCCTCATAATTTGATAATGTTACATTTAATTTTGACGTCAGTTCTATATTAATCTTTAATATTGCAGACCCAATCCTCACAACTTCGTTCGACTAACTTCTGATCTCTCTTTTTTACGATAGGATCGAATTCGAGTTCAAATACTTTGGGCATCTGGAATCCATAAGAGTAAGAAAAGTTAACTACTAAACCGGCTGCCATCAAATATACCAAAAACGCTAAAATAGACCCCCTTTCACAGTAAGAATCCCATAAAAGAAACGGAGTCTGGAAGCATAAAACAAAACGACATTTTATACATGAAGGTCAGCGGGTGATTTTATGAGGAAACTCTTATGTGCCTTATGAATTTTAGCTTTATTAGAGACACGAACATCTCTAGGTTAGAATTTCAAGGTTTCTAAAATTATGAAGAGTAAACAACCCTCTTTCCAAGGATAATATATTCAGGTAGAATTCGGCTTGGAATGGACCACCCCAATTCTTCCCGTGGGTGTCGTACGAGGTGACTAAAGGATTAAAAAAAAAAATTCTTTATTTCAGATATATTACATCCATATTGTTGTTAGTAACACACTTAAATAACTATGTTAGTACAAACACTTAAGTGCAGACTGACCCAGTGCTTAATAACGCTACTGTCGTATCTACTGGCGACCATCTTCAGAATGCTGTTGGTGCTGGCGCGAACCCTCTGCAGCGCGGCGGTACAGTGTTTGCGGAGCGTGGTGGGAAACCCATCGACATGAGCGTCCGCGAACATGCCTGACGCACTGCAGAAGCGCGGCAGCCCCAGCTGCATCCTGAAGGCGTTATTATATTGGGTGCGCAGGGCCCTTAAAGATGCCTGGCGATATGCAGTCCACAGATTACAGGTGTACATGGATGTGCAGTACGCTCTAAACAATGTTATTTTTACTTGCGCTGACCAATGCCTGAATCTATGGACTATCATATTGGCCCTGACTGCAAGCGCCCTGCGTTCCCTTTCTATGTCTGCATCATCCTGCAGGTCTTCTGTCACTATGTATTTATAAAAGGTTTCTTATGCAGTGTGTATATATGTGGGCGAAAGGCGAGCCACCTTTTACCACTTGACACGTCATTCCACCCTGAAACTTAAATTGCTAAATGTAAGCATTACTACAACTAGAAAGTTGGTAGTTATAGAAATGTTTCTGACCACCCCGAAAGGGATTACGGACTTATGTTTATGTACGTATGTAGCCTGCCGTGTGCTGTCCGGCTTGGAATCGGGTCGGTGCGGCAGCTTTGTATGGAACAGCTGATTCTTTTCGCGTTTCCTGAGGTTGGCTTTATAGAGAAAGTTGTTCAGTTTGATGTTCTGAATTCACCGTTTCAGTATTTGCCTGGCTGTCCCTTCCTGTAGGTATTATTATATATATAATATGTTCGGATAAGCTTTGGGGTCTGCTAAGCTCATGATGCAATAAGAATGAGGTCCACTTCACGTAGGTATAGCACATGGCCACTATACCGGCCTTTCCCTTTATCAGCTGCCCCAAATCAGAAACCGATCGCAGATCGATTAGTACCAGCATCTGTATTATGTTACACACACATCTCCGTATGTACCGACTGTGCACAACTACGGATGAGAAACTCAAGGAAGATGGTTACACTCAATGAAAACCCAAGAAATGAAACAAAGTTATTTATCAAACTTTTTGTTCTTACGAGTCTTCGATTTCAATATTGGCTCTGTAGTAAAAGTTGTCCTATTTGTTGGTCTGAAGTATAAAATATGGAACGCATTTAAGGTATACGCATCATGCTTGTCTGAAAGAAATCACTTTTAGTGACAAGACCGCCATAAGCCTTGCCGTGGTCCTCCAGTGGCGAGCAACAATGCCTGCCATACAGGAGGCGATGGTTCGATCCCCGTACAGGCCAACTCATACCAATGAGTTTTTCGGAATTGATGTACGATTTGTAACACAACTGGCTTTTTGGTGAAGGAAAACATCCGAGGGAAACGAGGGACCTACATGCTTTAATTTCAATGCATGTATTGTACCCGCTCTCCGAAGTGGCAACAGGTTCACTCCCCGTCACACTGGACAAAATTTCGGTGCTACTAGTGAAACGTAGGATGTTCTGAGTTTTCAGAATATCTCTGACTACCCCTTGAAGAATATATTCGTGAGTATATGGCAAGCATACACCCCCATTAGTACCTTTACGTTTTTTATTCTGTTCATGTATGTTTTTTGGCGTGCAAATAATCAATATTTATGTTTTTCACCCTGAATATTGCATGCTTTTTTGCGTGCATGCTTGCTTATAGCTTAATAGTTCGCTTACTTTCAGCATGCTTGTTTACTGCACTTGAAGCATGTCTACATGATGCATGCTTGCATTCGGGTTTATTCCCCGCATTTTTGTTTATTACCTTCAACATGCTCGCTTGCTTGCTATTCATGGAACGTAAAACGGAACGACATTTTATATGGCAAGATCAGAGCGGATGTTTTTTGAGGGAACTATAAATTGTAACTTTATCAAAGATCCTTGATAAAATATGGGGTTTATAGGATCCCAGGCATCCTCTCACGAATAATGAGAGAAGGAGTGGGCTATAACGCAAGACCTGGAGTGTGATTCCTGAGCGCAAAGATAAAATATAGAGGTAGATAAATAATATAAAGCAAGACATAGAAACGCTAATTGACATCCATTCACACTTATGTTATGACAACCGCCCATTAGAATAAGTGAAATGTCAATAGTAAACAGATACCGTCTTGAACCATTTTGTCACTGGTGAGACTTCCAGCTGGAGGTCTGGACCTCCAGCTGGAAGACTCGGCTATTTCCTTACGTTAAGAACGAATGTTGCTTGAATTTGCTTAAAAAGTGGTGACATTTGTTTAACAGACGTAACAGATTAACGTCTAATCTAGCTCTGTCACTCTTATGGCAATCCGTGTGCGACTGTAAGGAATGACTATACATGTTTTTGTACAGTTTGATATTGGGTAGACCTGCCTAAGCGTCACATCGCTGTCAAAAACATCGACGAGCTCACAATTGAAACATCCTTCTTGCATCCTACAGATCGTCGAAATGTTTATATGAGTTCGACACATGATATACCATAGCGATTGGCCGTTTTCACATTAGACCAATCAATCAATCAATTATACTTTATTTACACCAAAAAACATAGTATACCTACAGTGTGTAACAAAACCCCTAGTAATACTTAAGGGGGTGCTTCAGACCATCAAACTGAATAACTTTCACTATGAAGCCATTTCACTATTGTCTCGACTCAAATGTATGGGACGGCACATTTTTTTATTTTTTCTCGATGTTGTCTCCATAGTGAAAGTTGTTCAGAGTGATGGTCTGAAGCTCCCCTTTATGTATTACTAGGGTGTTTTTTTACAGCCTGTACATAGAGAAAACAAACAACAACAATACAAATAATTTATTTTCTCCACAAGCAGATTTTTACAGGAACTTACAACAAACAAACAGGAAATACAAAAGGTACAAAAACAGGCGGTCTTATGGCTAAAAAGCGGTTACGAGACGATACCGACACGATGTCGTCGGACTGGTAGTTTGATACAATCACAATCACTACTAAATACTTTCACACGGTGTCGTTGTAGTCAACGTTATCGTCGCCGACAGATTGTCGTGCCGATATCGGGAGACGAAACAGTGCGGGGTGAAACAAGCCCTGGACCTGTTTCCGGACTTTCGATGTTCGCTATATTATATCGCGATATATCGCCACTGTTTCGGTCCGCACTTCATTGTAATAGAGTTGACATTGGAACGAAAACGTTCACGCAATTGCGAAGTCGAATGTTTTGGTAGAGGCCCACCCAAGTAACAATTAAGTGTCGGTTGCAGGTAATTTTATAGCTTCGAGTGTCACTACTGATTTATAAGGGTTTTGATAGTCGCTAAAGGTGATAGAGATGAGTTATCAAAAACAAATAAGCTCCAAAGGTAGTATTAGAACTTTAAAGAAACAAGTAGAAAAGCCTTTAGAGTTAGATTAGAAGTAGTGGCTGCTTATACACTTAGAACGTTACAGATTTAACCTACCTGTAACACTTAAAACTGTGTAAAGGTGTTCACACACTCCCTTTACCTCCTATTGCTATATATTTGTTATAATGCAGTGTATTATGTACCTTAAGGTTATATATCAACTTAAATGCCGTCATTGGTTTTATTACGGAAGTAATTGAGAGTGTAGTAACACAAAACTCAGCAAGTTTGGTATAACACTTCTAAATAGCTTAAGGCTGTTATACTAGGGATCAATGGAGAGTAGCAGTTTCGTTTGATCTTGATATTTAAAACTTAAAACGCGTTTAACTTAAACGGTTTAACCTACATGTAGCACTTAAAGCTGTCTCAAGGCGCTTATAAACTTCCTTTCACTCTTATTGCTATATATTGGTTATAAAGAAGTGTCTTATGTATCTTCAGGTTATATATCAACTTAAATACCGTCATCGGTTCTACAACAGAAGTAATTGAGAGTGTAGTAATACCAAACTCTTCAAGTGTTGTAGAACTCTTTTAAATAGATTAAGGCTGTTATATATAAATTCCTATTGCTAAAATGTTAATTGTTATGATAAAATGTTGCAGGTATGTATCTTAAGGTTATATAAGTATTAACAAATAAGTTCCGTCATTGGTTCTACAACGGAGGTTATTGAGAGTATAGTAACACCAAACTCTACTGGTTTTGCAAAACTCTTTTAAAAAGCTAATGACTGTTGTACTAAGGATCAGTGAAGGGTTAACGTGTTATAGCAGTTTCGTATGATCTAGATTTAAATATTTTGGTGTAACAAAAATCATTAATAGCTCTTCAATAACACTATAAGATGTTTCTAACGCTTAGAACAGTTGTACTAATCTTATAACCTAACCTCAAATTGGTGAAGTGCAAGTGAAGTATGCTGAGCAACAGGGTTCCGTGCTAGAATTTGAGGACGAAGAGTTGAATAATGATTTTTTCGATTTAATGCCAATAAGCAGCTCAGATGAAGAATATGGGTCTACTGATGAGTTAACAAAAAATAATGAACTCCGAAAAAAATTGAAAAATTGATCTATAAAAAACAATATTTCCCAAACAGGTTTAAAAAAGTTGCTGTTAATATTAAATGAAAGTTTTGTCGATACAATTTCACTACCCGTAGACCCACGTACAATCTTGCAAACTCCAAAAGAAGTTATTTTCAAAAATATCTGTGGTGGAGAATATTGGCATCATGGTATTATCGACCCATTAACAAAACTTCTGAATAGTTGGGCATTAATTCCCAGTATTATTCATTTATGTTTTAAATTCGACTGTTTGCCAATATTTTAAAGCGCAAAAAAAGAATTTTGGCCTATTTTAGGTAAAGTGTTTGAAGGCGACAGTGATCCATTTATAATTGGTAAGTATTTATTATGGTACGGGCAAACCAAAAAAATTAGAAGAATATTTAAAAGACTTTGTCGATGAAATGAAAATTTTACTCGATAACGGAATTTGCATAAATAATAAGCATGTGTGTGTAAAAATCTGATGTTTTGGATTCTCCAGCGAGAGCGTTCATCAAAGGTACTTTACTTACACTTGTCTGCTTGACATTAATTACATACTAGGCACCTAACCGTTTAAAATAAGCATGACATTGATGTTTTTGGCTTTTATTTATTTTCACTCGGTTGAATAGGGTCTGCATTAAAAATACTGAGCCAAATTTACCGTAATTAGATAATTTCTAACGAAAAAATGTACTTACCTATTAAATGGTATTTGGATTTAAAAAAATTGCATGTATTTTCTCAAGGTCATGCACATTCATAAATTATACCTTTCAGAAAATCTCTGCCTTTCAGGAATAGAGGAACTGACATGAGTTGTCAAATGAAACCGTTTTTAGGGAATTTATCGGCACCTATCAATAAAATCGGCACGCTAAAAATTCAAGTTCTGTGTATAATTGTGAATCTAAAATAATTTAATGAAATAGTGTTAGTATGTTTCACAAAATTACCTACAATTTCACTTTAGATTCACAAATTATTCACAGAGCTTGAATATTTAGGTACCCGTTGATTGTGCCGACAAGTTCCCAAAACAGTACAATTGCCTCGCGTCACATAACTCTTTCTTTTCTTTTATACAGTGTGTTAGACCACCAGGGGTGGTTGTACCCATGAGACTGAACAACTTTCCCTAAGAAACCTACAGGTTTAAAGTATTAGAGTATTATAAAAGTATTCCTACAGGAAATTGTAGATTTTTTTTCAGACTTTTCATACAATCGTTTGATCAGCTGATTGCATTTAGTATGGAAAGTCCAAAAAAAAAACCGAATGCCCTATAGGTTTCTCAGGGAAAGTCATTCAGTATTATGGGTACAGTAATCACCCCTTAAAGTAATGCAACGCTTTACCCTAACACCCTGTACAGTAGTGGTGCCGCTAGGTATTATATCAGCTATCAGTTCCTCTATTCCCTGGTATAATACCTCTGTGTGCACATTCTTATTTTATACTGATAGTTACTCGTATCATCTGAATTAATAATAGAATTAATAAGAATATGTTATTTTAATCGTATATTGTAACTGTTATGTACATCTATTCTTGCAGGTGTTTGCAATTTCAATGGGAAACACGGTTGCTTAAAGTGCACAACGATAGGCGAGTACTCAAACGTGTCGCATACGGTCGTTTTTTCTACAAAAGAAGACACTCCAAGAACAAATGAAAAATTCCGAACAAATAGTTATGAAAATCACCATAAAGCAGATTCCCCATTACTCGAATTACCCATTGATATGATAGAAGACTTCCCCGTTTCCGACTCGTTACACCTTATCGATTTGGGAATAATGAAGAGACTCTTGGTTGGTTGGCGGGATGGTAATTTTGGCACATAGCATAGCATACAAAGCTGCGGGCTCAAGAAATTGAATATTTGGACACATTTTTAAAAAACTGTAAATTACCAAGTGAAATACATCGAGCAGTTAGAACTCTAGATTGTCTAGCACACTGGAAAGCTAGGGAATTTAGAACATTCTTTCATTATTTAAGTGTTGTTATATTGCCAGATATTCTTCGCAAGGAAGTTATCGAACATTTTTTGTCAATTTTTTGTTCCATTACTATTTGTTCTACGTAAAGTTATCGTAATTTGCTACCGCTTGCCAGAGAAATGCTCAAACATTTTGTGGAAAAATATAAACATTTCTATGGTTCTCATTACATAACTAGTAATGTACATAATTTGCTCCATTTGGTAGACAAAGTCGAGAAATATGGACGTCTCCAAACTTATAACGCTTATGCGTTCGAGAATCAATTATACTTAATTAAAAGGATGTTAAGACAGGGTAACAAACCGCTGTCACAGATAGCTAAAAGACTGTGTGAGAGAAATACGGGAAATCTTTCGGCAAATAAAAAAACAACAAATATTGTACCTCACGTAACTACCAATAGAAATATTTGTATAATACACTTTGAAAATTTCATACTTTCTTCAAAGCCCAAAGATAAATATTTCATGACTCACAGTGATAATATTTTTGAATTAAAAGATATTATATCGGGTGAGGAAAATAAGATCATCTTGTACGGTCAAAAAATTATGAACAAAAGTGTTATATTTGAAACACCTATTAAATCGTCATATTTAAACATGTATAAAGTTGAACAACCTGCAACAAATCTTTCGCCTGAAATTATTGAAATAAGCCCTAATGAAATTAAGTGCAAATTAGTTAATGTAAGTTATAAAAATATACTTTACTTTCTGCCACTACTGCATACAGTATAGGTAGGTAAACAAATAAATAAGCATTTTTAAATTCGTAATTGTTTTATTTTTTGAAAATTACTCAAATCAAAATTTAAAAAATACAGTTTGGTTCGCTAGAGCGCAGCGCGACACTTCCACGGGCGGCGCGCGGCGGTTGTGAACTGTAAACTGGAGTGGAGACACTGACTTGCCCCCCACGCCACGCAGCGCGATCTATATTCAATTATTGAAGAAGTATTGCGCGAAGCTGTTTCCTACTACAGTATAACGCTAGGTGGCGCTACTTGAAGACTGAAAAAGAAAACAGGTTTATTCGAGTATGTTTTTACAGGTTTTTACGCTATGATGTTACCCTGTAGATAGGTACCCGGAGTGATATCTAGGAATAAAGGGTTTTCATTATTTCGTCGAAGGGGCCCTAACCTAAACTGCAGGTATAGCTATAGCCAGTATTTTACTCTCCACTGCAGTGAATGTCTTCCGCTAAGTGCATTGTAACTCTGTTATATCCACCAAAGGCTGTACAATACTCTTGACTACCGATGTTGTAGTTCAGTGAGTGATTTAATAGAGTTACGAGAAGAGTTTACCTTTAAAATGAAGACGCCATATTTTTGCTTAATATAACCTAAAAAACTATTAATACAAACAAGTTTTCATCAATGAAAATCTTAGTTTATCATATTTATGTTACATATTTTGTAAATGGCACTCACAAATTCTGCTCAGCATTTAAGAATAAGTTCTAAATACTATAGTTTAGGTTAATAGCACTTTCAATTGTCTTCAGTAGTTTTCTTTAAATCAATAATTATTGAAGGCGCATCAAAATTAAGATGAGAAACATGATACACATTCACATAAAATTTAAAAGTGCAGTAAGAATAAACCATACAAGAAAACATATCATCGTCAAAATAAGTATATGTACTTACATTTTTAAGAATTAAACAAAATCTCCTCAGCCATTTTCTTGTGATACGCCGTTTCAAAAGCACTCTACTAGACTAAACAATAATAATGAAAATAATCTACTTTAAACCTTTTTTCTCCCTCTGACATCTAAATAAAACTGAACAATTGAGTTACAAGGTATCAAAATACCGATCAATGATCTATCTGACTCCGTTATATATGCTTTGTATAACTTAAGGTTTCGATAAACTCCACTTTATAGATTTAATATGCAGCCTTATAAATATTGTTGCGGTATTTGAATCTTCCCTATTACCTTTGGTGTCCGTAAACTTCACTGTATAACTGTTATACCGCTTAAAGTAGTTAATGACGCTTTAATAACACTCTTATGCAGTACGAATACCACGTATATATAACTTTTGTAAAGGCTCTATACAGGTTTTACCTATAAAATCATGCGCCCAGATCGAGGATATAAAGGTGTTATAGCATGCTATAACTCTCTTATACCGACATGAGGTAACACTTTAAGATCTAAGTGGAACCAATACACAGCTCTACTACAGGCTTATCTTAACTCTATCATGTTAGTTGGGCAGTACCCGGACTTTCGATATTCGATATATCACGACCGTTTCGGTCCGAACGTCATTGTAATAGAGTTGACATTGGAACGAAAACGTTCACGCAATTGCGAAGTTCGAATGTCAGGGTAGAGGCCCAGGATCGCTGGGGTAGTGGCGCCTATAGCCGCATAATAAGCTGTTGGTTATATCGTGTCACATACTGATATCGTCGGACAATATCGTTGTCATCCGAGCTGACGATATAATAATATGAGTATCGTGTCGGTGTCGTTGTCGTTGCAGTGTGAAAACGCCCAATACCGGATTATCAGCTCGCCGATGCGATGTGTTAACGACAAATGTAAGGTTGTGACGATGTTTGCGCTTAGTGAATTGCATTGATGTACACGGCGACAGATCAAGCTATACAAAACCAACATAAGCTGGCCGCGCATAAGCTCAGTAACGTATAAAATCGCGCGACCAGCTTATGTTGGTTTTGTATAGCTTTATGTGTCGCCGTGCGTATTAGTGGAAGCAAGTTTTTTTTTATCTTGGACATTGGCCCCGATTCAGACTGTGCCACGACTTAACTTAACTAAATTTATTCCTGTCACTTTCTAAAATAAGATTAAGAAAAGAGACAGAAAACCAACAGCTGACTTTAGTGCTGTCAAAGTGACGTTACACGCCCAAAAACGCCTTAAATAAGATGAAGCGCATTATGATGGCATCTTATTTTGGGCGTGTAACGTCACTTTGTCAGCACTAAAGTCAGCTGTTGGTTTTCTGTCTCTTTTCTTAATCTTATTTTAGAAAGTGACAGGAATAAATTCAGTTAAGTTAAGTCGTGGCACAGTCCGAATCGGGGCCATTGTCACACAATCTATCTAGTCACATTTAAAATACCTCCTGGACTTACACATATTATGATGATTAGTGTTCAACTTGCTATATCAGAACATTTTCCGGGGGAAATAGGTATCAAGGTACAACATTTTCTCGTCCCCAATTATTTCTTACTCAATATTTCAAGCCAGAATTCTTCCAGCTCCCTTATACAGCTACTGTATAACCATACCATAATAGCACTTACGTCAGTCAAGTGTTATCGTATATCGCTAATCGCCGTTAGAATGACGCCGGTTATTGATGGCCCGCAATTAATCTTGCTCGAGCGTCCGCAGCTGAAGGGTTAGGCATTCACTTAACCCTGTTTGTTTTTTACGAGTTTATGAGGGTTGGCTGACTGTTGAGTTTAGTTAGTGGATATGGTGATAATTGACTTTTAGATTTTGACTGAATAGAAATAGACGGTGGCACGTTACGGACAGGTATGGACAGTTAGTTGTGTTTTTCTAACTTATGTAAGTAATAGTGACTGCTCTCAAATCTCAAATCTCTGCATACGCTGAAGAAGAAATTCTGATGCGTATACAACGTGTTAATGAATAAGCGCAAAACCTCATACACCTCAACTGATTTATAACAAAATAATTAGATTGAAACAATAATTTCATTATTTTGGTAGTTAGAATTGGCATTTTAAGTTTTGAGGCAAAAATGATTTGTTAGCATTTCAGCAATGAATGAAAGCGCTAACGTACTCATGGATACATTTTAATAATCTTGTTTTGGTAGTAAGTAGGGTGAGTATGCTCGTGCGGTGGGTTGATATCGGGTTCAGTAAATTATAAATTATACAAACAAATTACTTAATATTTTGAAAAAAATTACCCATGTTGAAAGCATGATAATTCGATTTTGCTCTCGATTCTAAACAAACTACTTTCCAGTTTTGCGTTAATTCATTAACACGTTGTATGTAGTAAATTAGTAATCTTATCGTCAATTTGCTTTAACACAAATACCATTCGTGTACCTAAATCTGCCTCCGTGGTCTAATGGTTAAAAGCATCGGGCTCTTGACACGGAGGTCGTGGGTTCGATTCCCACGGAGGACACCTAGTGATGTCACTTTGTGCGTATTTCCCCAGTTAGTTAGGACATTGCAGGCTGAATCACCTGATTGTCTAAAAAGAAAGATGATTGCATGCTTCGGATGGCATATTAAAGCCATAGGTCCCAGCTACTGTATCCCTGGTGATAGAAGTCGTTGCATAAAAACCACGTCAGAGGCCGTAAGGCGGTCTGAAAGAACTCTGACACCAGGGCTCTGCCCCTACGATAAGAAGAAGTGTAAAGAACATTGAGTGGACTTTCTAATGAGGTTCACACACTTGATTCAAAAAGTATCATAAGGAGCCACTAACCCGCATGGCTAGCATGCTACCCACGACAAGTCATGCGTGCTCTTTCTGGCGTATGTAAAATTATAAGGATGGAGGCACATCTCGATTTTTATCGTTTTCTCGGGGGTGGCATGCTAGGCCTACTGGACCCCTAGCCCTGGTGGACCTTTCCTCCAACTTCTGCAGGTTACAACCAATACACTTTCTTGTTAATTTTATTAACCGACTTCAAAAAAAGGAGTAGGTTCTCAGTTCGACCGTATATTTTTTTTTTTTTTTTTAATTTCACTCTGCACGTATTGCTAAGTTTCATTTATTTACGGTCGCTCTATGACTCAGACCGAAATAACATACGCCACTCTTCTTTAAAAGTATCATTCACTTCAATTGTATTTGTATTTTCTTGGTGTGAAAATAAAGAATATTTACCTAAATTTTTTTTTTTTTTATATATATATTTTTTTATCTTTTTTTTTTAGAGGTTTGTCAGGATCGTAGCCGATGGCGATCTATTGTCTCTGCCTACCCCAATGGGACACAGGCGTGAGTATATGTATGTATGTATGTATGTATCTTATTTATCTTATCATTCACCTCTCTATCCATAAACGAGAAAACCGATCAGAACAAAAAATAAATCAACTGTTCCATACTAAACTGCAATGCCTTCTCGACTCAAGTGGATGAAACAGCAGATTTTTTTTATTCTGATCTGTTTGCTCCCATAATAAAAGTTGTTCAGTTTGATGGGGAGAGTATGATTTAAAGGTTAATTATATTTTTTCTCAAATCCTGTATAAACACAATTGTGCACAATTGTACAGTCATTTCATTTACTAAAAATACGTGTCAAAGCACATTTTTATTTCACAAAGAGTTTTTCAGTCCACCTATCCTATGCAGTCGCACGCCCGCAAAAGCAGATGCGTACTCAAAAAAATTAATAAACCATCCATGTATGCGTTTGATACAAGCTCGTCCGACTGGAAACTGCATCCGATATTAATCTGAAACATGTTTTTGAGTGACACGTATTCCCATTTTTCTGATGGTAAAACTTGATGTTGTGACTAGCTTTTTCCGCTTGGGCGGTTTGGTTAGAAACATTTTATGAACTGTTTCCCCTAGAGATTGTTTATACGATCGCATTCGTAAATTGAAAATAGTGTAAAAATCTTTAGGGGGGAAGTAAATGCTTTTGAAATCAGTGATTATTATGGAAAATCGATTAGTCTGCGTCGCACTGACAAGAGGCAAGCACAAGAGTAAGTGCGAGTGAGAGCAGAAGACACCATCACTATGCTGTCTTCTTCATAGCGCCCCCCACCTAAAGGCCCCAAGCAACCCCCCAAACACCCCAGACCCCTATCGCAGCAGGGTTACGTTGGAGGAGCGTTCTTTCGAAGAAATATTCCGTCGCAGGAGTGTTCTTTTGAAGAAATATTCCGTCAGAAAAGTGTTCTTTCGAAGAAATATTCTGTAGGAAGAGTGTTCTTTCGAAGAAATATTCAGTATGTTCTGTCGAAATACTGTGTGTCGGAATCCAGAGCGATAATCTAAAACTGGTGGGAGGCAGGGAGTGTCGTACTGCAATGCAATTCTCTGTGCGCAAACATTGTCACAACCTAAATTCATCGTTGAAACATCGGCTATCTATCTATTAGATATTCGCTAAGGTTATTTCATGTGTCAAACTCAAATAAAAATTTCGACGATCTGAAGGATGCAAAAAGGATGTTACATTTGTGAGCTCATCGATGTTATTGACAGCGGTGTTTGCACTATAATTATTTTATTTTTATTTGGACTGACAATTAACCCACAACGTTGTTTATGGCCCGCTTATTTCTAAGAAACCAATATCATAGTGTAAAGAACTACTAAATAATAGTGGTGAAGCTCAGCGGTCGCGGCAGGCCAATCGTGTGGGGCGTGCGGGGGCCGGGAGGAGTGCGTCCCGGCCCACGCTGCCTGCGCGCGTACCCTAACATTGAATTGAGTTAGGGTACGCCCGTCCCCCGCCGTACCCAGCATGCCACGCGGGCATAGACCCAACGCGGCCACTAAGCGCACCCAGTTTAAGGTATTTACGCTATGCCAATATCCTACAATAGGAAACGGACTGATGATGCTGACCTTAGAAAAACCTTAAAATGCATATATCCGCTGATTTCGTGGCTATTGAAATAACTAAACAGAACTTGTTTATAACCACCAAACAGGCAGCAGCGAACTAAAGCTCAAACTAGTAGATGTATGCGGCACGGTCACCAAACTTTGGTAATTAGTAAAGTTTAATCCGAATATCACAAGGGTGGAGCAGACGTTTTATTGTAGTTCGCATTCGAAGGGTTACATTGGATTAAGGTTTATGCATTGTAAATTGGACTTGATTAGAATGAACAATAATGCATGCCGAAGAACTGACAACAGATTATTCTTCTTATCGTGTGGGCAGAGCCCTGGTGTCAGAGTTTTTTTAGACCGCCTTTCGGTCTCTGACGTGGTTTTTATGTAACGACTACTTCCACCAGAGATAGTCGCCGGGACCAACGGCTTAATGTACCATCCAAAGCATGGAATCATTTTTCTTTTCAGACAATCAGGTGATTGTCAAATCAAAACGCACAAAGTGACATATCACTAGGTGTCCCCCGTGGGAATCGAACCCACGGCCTCCGTATCGAGAGCCAATGCTCTTAACTATTAGACCACGGAGGCAGTCAACAGATGGGAAGTTATCGTTCTTGAGTGGAGACCATAGGCGTAGCAATGGAAGGCTCTCTTCGTTCGCACAAGATTTTGTTTCGTACACAAATCGACTCTATTTCAGCATGAGCTTCACAGTCGTCTTATATTGTATCATGATCATGAACTGGCTTCAGCTATCTATTTAATAGATTAATCGTCTCAATTTCAGCATGATCAAGAAATCGATTATAATGCAAGAAAATCGCTTCATTTGCTCCAGGATTTATTTTTAGGTCACAAATTAGCAACCACTTAATAATATTACAGTAACATTTCGAGGTCAATTCGCTCGCTCCTGGTTATGATTGTAACGCAAAGACCACATTTGCAGTAAAATCTCGAGCTCATTTCGTTCGCTCAAGGATAAGGGGAGTCCGCCCGGTTTTGAGTAACTTTGTAACCATTTTATACATTAACTATGGCATTTTTTAAGCAGAAAACAAAACTGAAAAATCTACAGGATGTGAGAAGTGATGTGGTTTTTCTCGAAATCTGTTTTAATTAATAAAACTGAACACAAACGATTCCAAAGTCACCCCTTTTTTCCAGTTGTAACCGTTTTACTCTTACATTGTTGATCAGAAGAATATGAAAATTTTCAATATTCTTCACAAAACAATACGGAATGATGTGGTTTTCTAAATAAAAAAAAAAAACTGAAAATTCTGACCGCAGCCACGCAATTGAAGCGGGATGGCTAATTGCAAAAGTTTGCTTGTAAGAAAGAGAGCCTTGCACTAGGGAGGAGTGGCCTTAAGCTCGCTTCAATCGCTCTAGGTTTTGGATTATATTTCCACGATCTTTTCATTATTTTTATACTTAGTAAAAAATCTCCAGCTCGCTTCGCTCACTCCAGATTTTAGATCGTGTTAATCGAGCTCGCTTCGCTCACTCCAGATTATTTTATTGCAACGACCTAACTAACCTGGGCCTGTTCCCCGATGGGAAAAAATGATTGCTAAATCTAGGTAGAGACTACGAATTGGCAGTCTGGAAAAGTTCCGCTCGGTATGGCACACTGCGATACGGCTACATCGGGGCGGAGCGAGTCGCATCACACGTACGAAAATCCGCCGCACAATAATGCGACCAAAGGCCCCTTTAATCTTCCAACCATCTCTATCCTGGGAAAAATCTGGCCACTTGTTGTCAAAAGCACCTCTTCTAAAGAGCCCCCGAGACGGTCAAACGGTTTGATTCAAACACGTTAATTTTGGTTTGACTCAAACCATTTTGATCATTTACAGAGAGGTAGTTTGAAAGGTTTGTCAAACATTTACGGGTTTGAAGCACGTTTGATGAAATTTCATATTTTTGTTGTGTTTGACGCGCCGTTTGATCGTGTTCGGCTTAGTTTTGCGTTGGATTTTGAAGATGTCGGACAAAGATATTGAAATTGAAAGCACGGCGATTCTGACTGTGGATTAACCCTTATCTTTTTACCTTTTTTAATTTTTTCTTTTCTTTTTGTCTGCGTCACAAGTCTAATTACGACAGCGTACCGAACCAAATTGCGCAGTGCCGTTTGACAAACCGTTCAAACCGATCTCAAACGGTTTCATCAAACACGTAAGGTTTGAGTCCAACCGTTTGACCGTCTCGGGGCCCCTTTAAGACGAACTGGACGCCGATGAGCATTTTCTGGAATCCAGAAAAGTCTAGTATGCGATAGTTCATATAAATTGAATATCGCCATGCAGAAGAGATTGGTGCTAGGTATTAAAAGCCAGACACCATACAAACAAACCACAGATAGAATAACATAAAATTCACCCAGCAATAACCGGTACAGTTTGTAACTTTAGCAATTAATACTTCAGCGGCCTTAATCGTCTTTGAAACTTTGCTAAAAACTTTCAAGTTGGGAAATATTACTTAAAACATCAGTTAAGTGCCGAAGTTGTGTTTATTGCGGTTGATTTTATGTAAAGTTTTTACCTTGGTAAGCTAATTTTGTTTGAAGACTACGCTTTTATGTTAAGTAAACATGTTTTTAAAGCGGAGTTATTGATAAATTCAGCTTGGAAATATTGCTAGGAAAACCATCATGGTTCGATTTCAAGATAATATCTTGAAATGACACATGTACACAATACATATTATGTATTGTGTACACAGTCCAGTAGCGAGGGTTCACTACCTGTCGCTGGATCGAGATTGGATGCTAGTAGTGACAAATGTATATTGTTAAAAGTTTATAGGCGTGTATGGGAATTAAGAGTTCGGTAGCCTATAAGATCCCATTGCGAAAATAAGGAATAAGTAAATAGTTTACACACCTCTAGCTGACACTGCTGTTGATAGTTGTTACATCTTGGTGCCGTTAGCGGTGGAAACGTCTGGTGTTTGGGGATGTGAAGCCAAGGCTTTTGTGCGAGAGCAGGGCCTCAATTGCGCAATTTTATACGGCTTTGGTTTGGTTTTGGTTTTGGTTTAGTTTTGGTTTAGATTTGGTTTAGCTGAAGTAAAAAAGCTATCGCAATATTTTTTTCTGAACGGTTAAATCGCACAATACAGAAAGTTCGATCGAACGGACATCAAACGTTACGCAAACGTATCTTCCGAAATAAAGCTAAATCGTTACCGTTAATATAATTTGCGCGATACGAATATACGAATTGTGCATAAAGTAACGTTTTTGGTTGTGGTTTTGTTTTGGTAGTATCGTTCAAACTTAGGGCGATTGAGGCCCTGGGCTTGTTGAGAGCGGGAACGATCCCCGCTCGGGTTCGTATCTGGTCCAAAGGATATCTCTAGCCATTCAACGCGGGAATGCTGCTAGTGTGATGAATTCCTTTGAGCCGGGTGCGTTTCGTGGTGCGGAAGGCATTTAAGTTGTTTTTTTTTTATTAATGACGAAGCGTGAGGTGGATTATACAGGGTGAAATTGATATCATTAGTATCCTTTTAAACTAAGAGTCTACCCATCAAACTGAACAACTTTTACTATGGGAGCAAACCGATCGGAGCAACTAGAGAATTAGCTGTTCCGTACTAAACTGCAGTGCCTTCTCGACCCAAATGTATGCAACAGCTGATTTTGTAGTTGCTCCTATCGGTTTGCTCCCATAGTAAAAGTTGTTCAGTTTGATGGGTAGACTCTTAGTTTAAAAGGATGCTAATGATATCAATTTCACCCTGTAGTATGGTAAGTTGACGAAGCATGTTGCGGATCTCTAACTATTTATTTACGGTTTTGACGAAGCATGTTGCTGATTACCAGCTGTTATGTTTCAGTATGTTCGACGAAGCTTGTGCTGTCTGCTTGTTTTGTGTAGACATTAACGAATTATCAATAGTTGACTACATATTGTTAGATGCACGCACGTACTCTCATGGTTGACAATTATATCTAGTGAACAAGGCGTTCGAAATTGAGTTGTCTGAAGACTTGGTATAAAGAAAACCGACCACGTGTAACGGGAAAGGCGGGAGGAAGAAGAACATATTAGATGCAAGCAACACCTAGTTCGTCAACATCATCATCAGCCTATTATAGATCCCACTGCAAGACGCAGGCCTATGGGAAGAATGGGTGTTAGTGCACCACGCGTGCCCAATGTGGGTTGGTAGACTTTACGTACGCATCAGAAATTCGTCTTCAGATTTAGGTTTCATAATTAGGTATAAAAATAAATAAATAAATAACGCTCACAGGCACATACATTGTAATCTTCTAATCGTGTGGGCAGAGCCCTGGTGTCAGAGTTTTTTCAGACCGCCTTACGGCCTCTGACGTGGTTTTTATGTAACGACTACTACCACCAGAGATAGTAGCCTGGACCAACGGCTTAACGTGTCATCCGAAGCACGGAATCATTTTTCTTTTCGGTCAATCAGGTGATTCAGCCTGAAATGTCCTAACCAACTGGGGAAAAACGCACAAAGTGACATATCACTAGGTGTCCCCTGTGGGAATCGAACCCACGACCTCCGTGTCGAGAGCCAATTCTCTAAACCATTACACCACGGAGGCAGCTAATACATTGTAATGATTCCAAGCTATAGGATTTTTAATATGGAAACCATACAACAATGGCACGAACATATAACATCCATGACCGAACCGGGATTCGAACCCAGGGACCTGGTTTGGGAGTCCGGCGTGGTAACCATTACACCAACCGGGTCGTCATAATTATGTTTTCCTTCACCGTTTGAGAGGCAGTCAGTATTACGTTGTTTCCGTGCGGATTCGAACCCAAAACGTCATCATTTAGTGTCCATACCTTTCCACAATGTACTGCCGACATTCGGCTCCATAGTGAAAGTTGTTCAGTTTGATGGTCTGAAGCAACCCCTTAAGGCTGCCTGTCCATTGAAGCTGTGCGAGCTGTGCGAGCTGTGTAGCTGTGTTTTTTAACCAATCAGGAGCTCGGGCGAGGCGTGGCCGATCTCGCCCGAGCTCCTGATTGGTTAAAAAAACACAGCTACACAGCTCGCACAGCTTCAATGGACTGGCACCCTTAGTATTACTAGGGTGTTTTGTTACACCCTGTATTTTTAATTAGCTATAAATATAGTGCCTAGTTATACCTAGGCACATAACCTAGCACAGTAACCATAACGCGGTAGTACAATGGAGTTTTACAAACTCATTACCCCAGTTCATACCTTCACCCCTTTGCGAAGTGACACCGGGAACTCATTAAGCAACTTGTTTCATCGTAATAAGCCGTAAGCTGCGGTATGAACCACCTACCTACTGTTTGTTTAGTATTGGAGCTAGCTATAGGTTAATTGAAGTTGATTCTCGTTTGTTTACATTTACTGTTGATGTTTATATTTTAGATAGCTTGTACGAATTCATTTGGGTGGATTTCCGACCTTTGATTGATTTTGTGTTATGTTTTTGGCTATTTTCAAAATCAAAGGTTAGACACAGCTTTTGACTTCATTTTTGACACTACTCTACCACCCCGTCGGAAGGTGTTAAGTTGTAGAGAAGATGTCTAACTCTACAAAACGCGTCTTTTAATAAAACAAAGTAATTACAAAATAATATTTTCATTATACAATAACATTACATACACCCGGTTGCAGAAACGCTCATTAGAGGTTAATCCTCCATTAAATCTCTTGCTAGCTTTTACTACGTCAACAAGACAAAAAGTGACAGCAAGAGATTTAATGGAGGATTAACTTTAATAAGCGTTTTTGCAACTGGCAGATAGTGTAATAGTCATAGTCATAGTCATAGTCATTTATTTTGTAAAATAATTTACATGTCAAGTAAAAATAAAAAAAAATCAAAATAAATATTCATATTCATATTTAGTCAATATTTTCCAGACCAGGCATTTTGTTCATTGATTTTAAACATTATGTCTACCAAGTTTCATCTCGATATACACAGGGAATACGATTTTCCCTCAATACTTTTACACCACCGTACGGTTGTTTTTAACATTTACAAGCTCGGCGGTGAAGGAAAACATCGTGAGGAAACCTGAATTCCCGAGAATGAAAAGAAAATACCACAAGTTCGGAGGTATGCGTAAAATATGGGCGAGCTTGGGGCGAACACAAAGGACCAGCGCTGGTCTCAGTGTTACAACGACCCTTTTTTGCAATTGCAATAGACCAACCACAAATAATCACACCACCTTAAGAGTTAATTTAAAAAATTCTTAGTGCACTCAAATCTATTGTAAAACGTAGAACTATTAAAATAATCTGTGGTAGAACACATTAATACCTATTCCAAACATGTTTCTATCTTCAGCGGTTTGGCCTGTAAAGAAGAATCAAAATACAAACGTATCTAGACCCCATGTCTTGACCAGATTGGGGATGTGATTAGAAAATACGAGAATGTATGAATGGATCTAGAGGAAGCAAAAGAGGTATGTCAGGAATGTCAGGATCAACCAAAGTGGATATCTATAGTCTCTGCCTACCTTTGTGGGAAAAAGCATAAGCATAATCATAATTATGCTCACGACTATATTCCCCAAGGGGGTAGTCAGAGATATTCTTAAACCTCAGAACATCCACGTTTCACTAGTACCGAAACTATGTCCAGTGTGACGGGGAGTGAGCCCGGTGTGTGTGGCAAAAAGACATGAGTTAATGTCATCATCATCATCATTAGCCTATATACGTCCCAAAGTAGGGCACAGGCCTACCCTCAGGGAGGGTGTACGAATGATGAGTTTATGTATGAACTAAAAGATATCGGTCAT
Organism: Agonopterix subpropinquella; assembly: GCA_922987775.1. NCBI lineage: Eukaryota > Metazoa > Arthropoda > Insecta > Lepidoptera > Depressariidae > Agonopterix > Agonopterix subpropinquella. The sequence goes on from OV277714.1 coordinate 3,828,833, forward strand.
TAAAAAAAAACACAAACAAATAAAAAAAATGCGCCTGTTTTCCCCGACACACACTGTGCCGTTTTTTTCATAGCTTATGTTCATTACGGGTAATATAGCAATGGTGAAAGATTTATTCAGATCGGTCCAGTAGTTTCGAAGCCTATTCAATACAAACAAACAAAAAATCTAATCTCTCCTCTTTAAAAAATCATCATTGTCTTGCTCATTTCCCATTATTTGGGGTCGGCGCAATATGTCATACTCTTCCATTCATCTCTCTTAGCCGTCATTTCAACACTTGGACCGTTTATACGATGACAATTTCTAGGCGCCAATTCTGCGGCGCCTAAAATTTGCACCGTGTAAACACTTTAACGCACGACAATTTTACGCCGTGCCTTAAAATTGTCTTGCCTTAAAGTGTTTACACGCTGCTAATTTTAGGCGCCGCAGAATTGGCGCCTAGAAATTGTCATCGTATAAACGGTCCATCACCCCTTTTTCACACATATCATCCTTCACACAATCCATCCATCTTTTCTTCGGCCTGCCTCTCCTACCACAGCCATCCACATTCATACTTAACACTCGTCTCGTGACATGACATTCTCCTCTTTATAAAATAAGAGTAAAAAAACGTTTTCGCTATTTGCATGGAAACTAATAGCTCTATCTTTGTTTCATTTCTCGACCGGTTTCCATTGAGTTATAATCGATCTTCCTTGATTTGTAAACAAAATTTGTCTATGCACAGAAATTACAGCGTTGATTTCAGCATCTAGTAAAATCTTTTCACAATATCACCGACCCGTTTCAAACGAAATTAAAACAAACGTTGGTTCCGTTAAAGTTTATTTTCCTCTACGTAGTAAGAGGACCGCTCGCTCTAATATTGCGCTCGCTACGTTATACTAGGTGTTATTAATATAATAATACCATGGGATTAGCTCCGTACTTATTAATAGGATTTGTTGTTAGCTACATGCATTACATGGCTTGTGTTTTGTTAGGGTCACGATATTAGGAAACAAGAAGTAATTGTTATTGGGTTCGAAGCGCGGTTTCAAGAAAAAGATTTCAAATTACTGATTTTATTGGAATTTATTTAAGACTAGCGGACTGCCCCATATTTTCTTTGGCACGGGTGCAATGCTGATACTATGCATGTATTATATACATAAAAACCTTCCTCTTGAATCACTCTATCTATTAAACAAAACCGCATCAAAATCCGTTGCGTAGTTTTAAAGATCTAAGCATACATAGGGACAGACAGCGGGAAGCAACTTTATTTTATACTATGTAGTGGCGACTCTACACGAGTTCTCTACACTATGTTATATTCATGATCTTAATCTTCTATTACTTTCTAGAAACGATAACCAAAGTTAAGAAACGTCAGATCGGATCAGTCTTTGGATGGGTGACCGTTTAATTGGTATTTCATGTAGAGCGTCTCCGTGCTTCGTGCATGTTCCGAATAGTATTCCATCAGATGGCGGGGTAACTAATTATTCGTCAGGTCAGGTCAGAGGCCTTTTAGGCGGCTTAAACCACTTTCACAATGGCCAAGATACCTATTATTAGCATATGCTCAAGACTATATTCCCCGAGGGGGTAGTCAGAGATATTCTGAAACCTCAGAACTTCCCACTGAAAAAAATGCGAGCCTACTAAGACTCTTAATTAGCACCAAAATAATTGAAACGACGTTATTATTGTTTAGTACTAAAAACAAAAGATGGTTAGTTGTAACAACAAGCCGAATTCGTTTAACAAAGTTCTCTTAGTCGGAGAAGTCATGATGTTGACAGGCTCATATGGATTCATGATGTTGGTTGAAGTAAACAATTTTTTTTCAGCGCACAATTCACTAGTACTAGTAGTAACGAATCTCTATCTGACTCTCCGGTCTCTCTATCTCTATTTGACGACCCGGTTGGTGTAATGGTTACCACGCCGGACTGCCAAACCAGGGTCCTGGGTTCGAATCCCGGTTCGGTCATGGATGTTTATATGTTTGTGCCGTTGTTGTATGGTTTCCATAATAAACAGCCTATTAATAGTGCTTTCTTGGGATCATTACAATGTATGTGCCTGTGAGCGTTATTTATTTATTTATTTTATTTATTATCCAGTGTGACTGGGCGAGTGAACCCGTCGCCACTTGTAATTGACAGTGGGTACAATACATGAAATTGAAGTTTGCAGGTTTTCTCACGATGTTTTCCTTTACCAAAAGCGGCCAGCGGTGTTACAAATCGTACATAAATTCCGAAAAACTTGGTACATGTCGGCCTGGACGGGGATCGGACAATTGCCTCCTGCACGAAAGGCAAGGTTACTCACCACTGGACCACCACTCACGACTTATTATTTATTATTATATTTATTGTTATTATATGTCTTACGTTCTGTAATCACGGGCAATTAAGTCCCTGACCTTTGGAAGGCATGCATGGAGCCGAAGCCAACATGTAGAGGCCCGTTCAAAAGACAAGGTAATCTAAATGTAAGGGATACACAAATGGCGGATACCATCTCCGAGCGCACAACATGATACACACGGGGATGGTCCCCGCCATGTGCAAAGACTATTGGAGTACGGCGCTATGGCCGCGATGGAAAAATAAGGTCTTGGACTATGGAGGTGAAAGTTGGATGGATGGATACTGGGCTATGGGAGGAGACTAACGGACGCCTGCCATGACAACTAGTCTCAAAATTGTAAATAGGGCAGGCGGTGACTCGCCGACTCGTCGAGTGGGCCACATATATTGTTATTATTATTCGTGAGAGGAGGCCTTTAAAATGCAGTGGGATTATAAAGACCATAACATAACTTAAACATTTACTAACAAACCAAAAATCGTTAAGAAATCGATTTAGAAGCAACAGTGTTTACATTTTACATGAATTTATTTTCTCTTCTAAAAGAATCGGGATGTTATCTTATACCACTTACCATGCGACGTGTTACCACTTTGCTATTTTCAATCTAAGCCAAACAAACTTCCGTAAAACCGACTAGGGTTATAATTTAAAAATATCGTAGATATTTTCTGATATACAGGGTGTTAGGGTAAACAGTTGCATTACTTTAAGGGGTAACTGTACCCATGATACTGAACAAATTTTTATATGAAACAAATACAGGATGTAACAAAACACCCTAGTAATACTTAAGGGGGTGCTTCAGTCCATGAAACTGAAGAACTTTCACTATGGAGCCAACATCGAAATCGCGCAAAAAATATCTGCTGTCCCATACAAAACCGCTGTACCGACTTGACTAAAATGTATGAGACAGCTTTTTTTTTCGTGATTTCGAAGTTGGCTCCATAGTGAAAGTTGTTCAGATTGATGGTCTGAAGCACCACTTTAAGTATTACTAGGGTGTTTTGTTACACCCTGTATAGGAAATTCGCAATTTTTTTTTAGACTTTTCATACAAACGTTTAGTATAGAAAGTCCAAAAATTTTATTGCGAATTTCCTATTGTTTCACCCCTTAAAGTACTGAAACTGTTCACCGTATCACCCTGTATTAAACTTTAAGAATCCCGTGATCAGTCCATTTGGAATGGAAACAATATACAGGCTGTAAACTTAAATGCGTTACTTATTTAAGGAGGTGTTTCAGAACACCAAACAGAAAAAAGTAGGACCAACATTTAAAACACGAAAAAAAATCTGCTGTTCCATAGGAAACGTCAATGGTGACTCGACACAAATGTATAGAACAGCTGATTTTTTTTCTCTATTCCGAAGTTGGTCCCATAGTGAAAGTTGTTCAGTTTTATGGTCTGAAGCATCTTCATAAGTATGTAACGCATTAAATTTTAAACCATGTATAAAAACGGGTCTCAAAAATTCATACATAATCTTTCACCCACATAAACACGACAAAGAAAACTTATCCCTTAGCTACCTCGTAAGTACTGTATATTCACAAAAATAAAAATGGGATGGTCCATTCAAAAACCAGCAAAAAAAATACACTTAACAACCATTTCTCCTAAGAATCTAATCTCAAAATACACCGATATCATAGAGAAGCAAATGAGACCCCTAATTTATTCAAAATTGAGGTCACTAGGTAAGAGTGATCGCCATTGAACGTGAAAGCTCGATCCTTCCCCTTTGATCTCATACCTTCATTTTCGCCTTTGACAAGAATCTTTGACTCGTTTGCACGTAACTTGGGATAAGTTTGAAGGGTATTGTAATATTATAGGGACGGAATTTCGGATAATTTACAAGCATACTCGTAGCTTATGCTCATGGCTATAACTTTCCTTCGGGGGGTTAGTGGGATCACACACGATGACGCATAAACTGAAATTGAAGAAAATGTTATCCAGGGGAAGGAACTTTTAATCTCCAGGTTTTAGGTATCTATCTCCAAGAAGGCATTATGAGTTTAGCCGCCAAGACATCGCAGTCACAGGATACATTATGTCTCATGGTTTTTCTCCTCCTCTCTGCATGCTCAGAAGTTCAGGTCGAGGATGAGTTTAACCATGGCGTGTCATTAAGTTTGACTTGCCATCGTAGTAAAAAGATTCGCCACCCAGTATTAGAGGCTTGGCACCCATAGGATAATGGAGAGGGCTATCCTCGGAGTTTCCCTAAGAGACCGAATCAGAAATGAAGATATCCGTAAAAGAACCAGACTAGCTGACATAGCCCAAAGAATTGCTAAACTAAAGTGGCAGTGGGCGGTGCATATTGCTCGCAGAACCGATGGCCGACGGGGCTGAAAAATTCTCGAGTGGTGACCGCGTACCAGAAAGCGCAACGTGGGTAGACTTGGCGGGAACCCGTTGGATGAGGGCAGCGCAGTCGTTACAGTGATCGTTGGCCTATGTCCAGCAGTGGACATCTATCGACTGAGATGATGATGATGATGATTAGAGGCTTGATCACTATCCAGGGTGCGCCAGACACACTGGGGGTTCCTCTCACTCGAGGAGCCTCTTTTTGTATACTCCCCTGCTGTTATAAATAGTGAAGTATTTTGTCACAATTTTGCAACCATGAAGAGTATACTCACGACACAGTCATATCCTTACCGTGAGAGGCTTGTGCCCCAGTAGGGCGATAAAAATCTGATGATGATATACACACAGTTGTACAGACAACAATAATACAAGAGCAGACATATACTAAGGGCATTCACCTCTAATGAAACTGTTATTAAGTGACACAGTCGTTAAAACAAAACGCTTCCTAATAAAACTAAAAACAGCAGAGTAGGTATTCGCAACATAGTTTACTAAGCTCCAATTTGAATAGAATTAAAACAGAATCCCACCCATAGAAACGAAGAAAGGCAAAGGTAAAAGAGAAACGAAAGAAACACAATTTCTCAAACAAACGCAAACCATTACGCTGGATCCCAAAGCCCTTAATTAGTAGTATAACGCCACACGTTTTGTGACGTCATCCAACGTCGGTTTTAGATTAAAGGCTGTAAAATCTCCAATTCAAATAGCGAGACGGAATTCAAATGAAGCTACCCTCCTACCAAGAGATCTGTAAAATCTAACAATCTGGCTCTCGTCCCAGATTCTAATCCTATTATGTTTTCAAGTTTAAGTCTGTAAACAAATGTTTGGTTTGGAATTAAGATTAAACTAAGATTAGGGTCTTTATGAAAGTTTTGAGCTCTATGAACGATTGCTCAAAGCCAATTTCCATTACAGCGAGTGATTATAATTGAAACATTCAAGCTTTCAATGTCGTGTTGTGTATACCTGCTTCTGAAATAAGCTGTCATTATATTAGAAATCCCCTATGAGAATCGAAATTACTTAAAACCATGCGCTCAGTGCAGTATACCTGTCTGTTTTAGGAAAGCTCATTTAACCCAGCAGTGGATCTTGTGACTATAATGGTGTAAATATCAGTATCATTCTCCTGCCCTTATCCGATTATTAAAATTTGGGGTCGGGCAATAATGTCATCCTCGTCCATTCATCTCTCTTAGTCATCATTACAACACTCATTCCTTTCTTACACAATATCATCTTTCACACAATCTATCTATCTTTTCTTCGGTATAGATAATATTACAGAAATAAATTACTAAGTGTACTATGTATGTCTTATCGGTTGTAACTGCTGAGTGCTGTAAAATTTTTGGCAAAATTTTAATTATTCTATTTTAGAGTTCTTATAAAATATTTTGGCAGCAGGCCACGCCTTTGGCAATGATAGCGGAAACACGATTTTACTATCGTACCTTCATTCTATCAAGGCAATTTTCATATGAGAACCCATCACCATCTAATTATCCACCGGGGATGATGAGATTCTGATTGGGTTCCCATATGAGCTCAGCCGTCAGCGTAATATGTCATCTTCTTCCATACATATTAAATAGGATTCGTATCCATCGTCATCATTATCAAACTTGCCCACCCATTGCAGTGTAGCTTATACACTCCCCATCATGCCATTTCTCCCAATTCTGTACCCGTATTCGTTGCCATACCTACTACTTTCTTACCAATATCATCTTTCACAATACCTATCCATCTTTTTTTTGGTCTTCCTCTCTAACACCTCTGTGTTTACTGTTACTGTTACCAATTTTACCTACAAAATAACTCTGTCTAAGACTTCTTCTACTCTGATCTATTAACAACATATCCCTGATTTGGAGAGCAGAGCATCAAGGTAGACAACAATGCTTTCAACGTTGCCACTTGGGGTAGCAAGTTGTCAACGAAGTTGCCTATAGTTTAAAATATTGCTCATGCCCTCAGTCAGTTTATTCGACTTGCACGGGACATTAAGCGACTAATTCATTCTACATTTCTCTTTTACTTCTTACTCGGCGTGGAAGTGGAGTGAAGTGGAATCAGCATATTAATATCAGTTCTCAAAAGTCACAAACCTCTCGATCTAACATGTAGATTTCGAAAGCAAATGGTAAAGGTACAGATTCACCCCGAATTACGTTGCGGGCTAGAATTTTAAATGAGACTCGGTGCGATTCGCCGGAGCGTCTTGCTCCAAGATTTATATTCGGTTTTTGCTTTCCTCCTCTATTCGCTACTTTTAGCTGAACGCTGTTTAATAAGTGGCGGTTTTTTTCATCCAGAACAAATAATGAGTTTTATTTTGTGACCTGAAAGTTTGTAAGGCGAGCAAGTTTCATGTAAATTGAGGTTTCAGAAGATTGATTTACGTTTAAAGTTGATTTCTACTACAAACGAATGTTAAGTAAGAATGTGAATGGCTGTGGTAGGAGAAGAAGATCGATGAAGAGATGAATGGATTGCGTAAAAAATGATATGTGCATGAAAGAACTGAGTGCTAAAAAAAGAGAAATGAATGGAAGAATATGACTTACAGCTGCGACACAACTGCTTGATTACTAAATGTAGTCAGGAATACAAGATATATTTAAGTGCATGCACCATGCAACTAAAACTGATAGACTGGGAAACTGCAAGGATTAAATAAGATCACGATAAGATCCTCGACTTAATGAACTCCTCGATATGTCCGGCATTCTTTGAGCAATCAGCAAACACTTTTCCAATAATTAGCAAGTCTTTTGGCAAATCAAACTCAATGATGCCATCAACTCGACAGCAAAAGAAGAGAAGGCGTCCGATGCAGTAACTGTAACCAATAGCCACACGGTGTCGGCGTCAGAGATGTTGACTATACCCAAATAGATAATAGTTCAGGTAATTTAGGCATATTATGTATGAGACGTAATTAAGTAAGGCCAAGTCAAATATACCCAAAAAGCGAGCGCACGAATAGGAATAGCAGGAATAGTTAAAATTCAAGACGCGGAAGAGGGTTCTCTAAGCAGATGATTACCATATTGGTAGAGAAGCTTGAGGCAAAACAAATGTGTTAGAATAGAAGATTTATTGTCTCTACAAACCGTAAATAAGAATGTATGAGAATAATTATGATTTCTTCGTTAAATTCTATGGTTTTGGTAAGTCCTATTCTTTGACAAGGGCGTACGAGGCTCTTGAGTGGATCAGAATCTTTCTGGCCTACCTTAAAAATGTAATAGGGACGAATCATTTACTAAAAACTTATGAAAAAAAAGGTGGACACAGTTTCTTGAAAAGGCAATGTGATCAAAACCTTTCTCATGATATAAATTTTGCTCTCATTTCGAGTCAGTCAAATCAGTTTACATCAACCCAATGTTCGATAATAATAGGTATCTTATTTTATTGCGCAATTTCTCACTGTCTTGGCCTTCTCAGATCCATATCACATCTTGGAAATTAGGTAGGTACGTTCATTTTACTCAAATAACTGTGCTTTTGAAACACGTCTTGTAATAAAGTAGTAGTTAGTTTATTGCCTTCGCGTACTCCAAAATACCAAATGTTTCGTATAAACAATTTAAACAAGCAACAATACATTTACCACGTCCCATCTGGTAAACGGATCCAAACAAACTTAGGCATATTTCATAAGATAAATAGAATATCAACAATTTGCCTTCAAAGGAACGTTTTACTTAACGTTTTATATAAAACTCCCTTTTTAGTTACTTTTCAGTAAAAAACTCTGTCAATGAAAAAAGTTTTTCTTCTCGTTTTTGTTTTAAAAAGTTCTCCAATGGCTGTTGTTTTGTTCTTTCACTCGTGAAAAAGATCTGTTACTCGATTTGCGAGTTACGACTTACTAGTGAGAGTAACATCAATTTATCGATAAAACAATAAAAACTTAAGAGATGCTTAGATGGTTTGGTCACGTAGAGAGAATGAATGAAAGAAGACTTACGAATGAAATTTATCAAGCAAAGGTGAGCGGAAGTGTTGGGAGAGGCCGTCCGAGGAAAACATACCACGATCAAATCAATGATCTTTTCCGAAAAGGACAAGTGCGTAGCACCCTCAATCGACCGAAGTGCATGAAAAGATGTATGAATGTCAATGAGGCTAGAGAAGTGTGTCAGAGTCGTAGCGTGTGGCGATCTGTGGTCTCTGCCTACCCCCTTGGGACAATGGCGTGAGCTTATGTATGTATGTATATACAATAAAGACAACCGTGTAGTTACTACCTTAGCGAAGTCTGATGGTTAAGAGCATTGTGCTCTCGACACGGAGGTCGTGGGTTCGATTCCCATGGGGGACACCTAGTGATATGTCACTTTGTGCGTTTTCCCCCAGTTGGTTAGGACATTGCAGGCTGAATCACCTGATTGTCTGAGAAGAAAGATTATTCCGTGCTTCGGATGACACGCTAAGCCGTTGGTCCCGGCTACTGTCTTTGGTGCATAAAAACCACGTTAGAGTTTAATAAATAAGGCGGTCTGAAAAACTCTGACTCCAAGGCTTGCTGCCCACACGATAAGAAGAACGAAGTCTGAGATAATTCAGTGTCGCTGCGGAATCGTGGCGATGTCGCGGCGACAACGCTCAGTAAAAATCGTGCCGGTGCAGTTATTGCAAACGCTCAAATATCACTTGTGTTCACAACACAACTTAACAAGTCTTAAAATCCTAGAACCTTACAAATATTAAATTCTGAACTGAACCAGTGTCAGTTTGTAGAAAAATGTATATCGATTAAAATATTATCGATACTATACTGCTCTCAACTCTAAATACAGACTAAGTTTTAGAGTTAAAAGTATAGCCCTACTTTAAAAAGGTTTGAATTGTGTGTTAAAGTAAACTGTACTGTACTGTGGGCTGTATCTATTGAACTGTAATAGTTATCGAAGTAATGGTATAAATTGAATTAATTAAAATTAAATTATAATAAAAAAAAAAACAAAAGTAAAAAATTTAATAAAAGAAACGTGATTTTCTCATGTTTTTTTGTTAATGCTTAATCGTAAAAACGGCAATACATACAAGCGTGAAACTTTGTGTGGTTATAGTGCATACTTAAAGGTAAAAGAACAAATAATAAAAACCGGCAAAGTAAGTGTCCCGAAGAAAACAAAATTTTCTTGGTAAATATTTTATGGTTGTACGGAGCCCTCCGTGCACGACTCCAACTTGCACTTGGCCGGTTTTAACCTTTAATAGTGTCCAACTAAGATGTTTTTATACGTAGATGCGTTGTCTGCGCTTCAAAATGTCAAGAAAAAAGTAAGGTAATTGCCCGGCTTTCTCATAGTCACGCGCCGTCTAGTGTACGGACTACACGTCACTATGTATGTCGCGCCATGTTCGCGCCATTTTAGTGCAATGATGTTAGCGTATGACGCGTCTATTTTTGTAAAAGGTCATTGGTGTCCAATTTGAGAATGTATCAAAACACAAAATGAAAAAGTCGTCCAATAAATTACAAAAAGCTTCATTTCTCCAATATTCCGTGCTATTAGGACCTTTCGATCCGAATCCAATCTCAATAGAGTTTGAGAGCGGCATAAAAGGAATTGGGCCTATATTTCGTTCTACATACGAATATCTGTAAATCAAAGCATTATCGTACTTATTGGTTTATTCTAAGAGTTACGTTAGGAGACTTGTTGTAAGATGTGACGTGAAAAGGCCTGACATATTAGAGGAAGATATTCATATGACAGGATGTGAATGAGATAGATTCTGACTTCATCAGGTTTAGTAATATTGGGTGTTGGGTTGTTCTTGATATTAAGATACGTTCAGGATGTAACATAAGATGGTAGAAATATTTAAAAGGTTGATTTAGATGATCAAACTGAACAACTTTCACTTAGAAGTAAAATATAAGTAGGTAGATAACTATAAATTAGCTTTAATAATGTTCTATCGACATGCGCGTCTGCAAGCAGGCTAATTACGGTTACTAAACGCATTTTTAACACACCTTTTTAACAATGTATTGAAGTGTAAATAAAATATTTCATTTATTTTACTATTGGATGCCTGAGGATCTGTAGCGAGAAACGTTCGACTTTTTTCGATTTTGATTTTAGCTCCATAGTGAAATTGTTAATCTAAATCACCCCTTTATAAATTCACGACCTGTTTTACGAAGTCTAGATTCATATTTTTTTAATAAAAATTGTTTCTCGCTACGATAAAGACCGGCGCAGACGAAGTCACGCGCAAAATCTAGTTTTTCAAAATCCTGAATTTCCATATTTTGAATTTCATGAATATAAATTTCGAGACCATAAATAGAGGATTTAATTATAAATTTTAATCTATTCCGCTTTGTGCTTTAAACTAAATTTTGATTACCTTGAGATGCCTTTCAAATTTTCCATCTAATCTTGTGTTTCGTTGAAACCTGTTAATAAAACTTGCGCTTGCGGCTCTTGGGAGAAAGTTTGATTGAGGAATAATTTATAAGTTGTATTGCCTGTTCTGGCTTAGAATGGACAACTCCACTTCTTCCCATGGGTATCTAACGAGGCAGCTTAGGGAAAAGGTTTTGATATTGTTGTAGTTACTTTTGTAGAGACATGCCACAAAAATCTTCTTATTCCTGCCCTTATTCCATTAGGCACTTGTGGCACAGGCATGATACTGCGTGTACGTGAAAGATCCCGCTCCGGTGACCTTGGGCCGACGCGAGTATGCGATAGGCTCGATACCTTTCGAAAACGAAAAATATGTATCTACCTAGGTGATACTTTATTTACGTAAAGTAAATTATATTATCATTGCAGTGAGTATTGTAGTGTCAATTTCACGTCATGCTCGATACCCATAACATATAATAGGTAGGTAGCAAATGTAACAATCAATTATTATAATCCGAATCAGGTTACCTATACTCCATTCCAGATAGGGGCGAAAAGAAGGTAAAAAAGATTCTTTATAGTACACACTTTAAAGAAATTATGAATATTGTATCAAACAACAAAATGGCGATGTTGAAAGACCTAAAGAAGCAGTGGTGCGCACATGTGGTTCGCCTTTGTTTCAATGAAGCTTATTTAAAGACTGTTATGAAAAAAATCCGTCAGGTGGCGCTAGTAGTAGCCATATTGACAATTCGATAAAAACATCTTTAAAAATTCTAAAAAATTTTACTAAAATTATAAACGACTACATTTAAATCGTTATGATCGTCATCGTATTATTAATGTATGAATAAATTTGTCTCTAAACTTGGAAATCTAGGAAAATACGTTTGGCAAGCATTAGTTTATTACTGTGCCAATTTTTTTTAACCGACTTTAAAAAAGGAGGAGGTTCTATGTTCGGCTGTATGTATTTTTTTTTATGTATGTTCACCGATATTTTCGTCAATTGTGAACCAATTTAAAAAATTCTTTTCGTTTGAAAGGGTATACTCCCGAGGTGGTCCCATTTTAATTTTGTGAAGATCTGATGACGCGCTTCGGAGCTACACAATAGAACTCCTCAAAAGTTGACAGCAAATCGTCTGCGATTGAACCATTTGCCTTGTTTCAATGTACCCTTTGCGTATATAACTGATATCTGAATTGAACTAACATATTTAATCACTGAAAGTTATGAAATAAAATTTTTTTTTACAAAAAAAAAGTAAAAACCGACTTCAAAAGTAAAAAAGTAAGAAATAATATTTCAGCCTTTGACTTTTACGTTCAAATCTACAACGTGTTAATGAATTAACGCAAAACTAGAAAGTAGTTTGTTTAGAATCGAGAGGAGAATCGAATTATCATGTTTTCAACATAGGTAATTTTTTTCAAAAAATTAAGTAATTTGTTCGTAAAATTTAAAATTTACTGAACCCGATGTCAACTGACCGCACAGGCACACTCACCCTACTTACTACCAAAACAAGATTCTTAAAATGTATCCATGAGTTTGGTAGCGCTTTCATTCATTGCTGAAATGATAGCAAATCATTTTTGACTCAAAACATGAAATGTGAAAAACTTTAAATTTTAACTATTAAAATTATGAAATTATTGTTTCAATCTAATTATTTTGTTATAAATCAGTTGGGGTGTATGAGGTTTTGCGCTAATTTATTAACACGTTGTATAAGGAAATTAATTTGTTTTATTTTTTACTTTTGAAGTCGGTTTTTACTTTTTTGTAAAAAAAATTATTTACCAAAACACCTCATTGATATAATCAAAGAACATTATAAAGGGGCAAAGTAGCGCTTTTGCTTAGGAGACGACTATCACCACGTATCTTCCCACACACGCTGCTACAACTACCTATGCCCTCTCGCTCGCACCACGCCGCGCACCTTATGCAAATCATTGCATAACCGTGTGGCACGCGTTCCATGCCTAATTTGCACTTCTAACTTCTCTTATAATGTTCTGTGGATATAATCGTCACGAGATAATGATGACAATTAGGCGACAGACTACAGAAGACTAATAGGTTTTTATTCACACACGCTGGACGCAAGACGGAGCATCATACGGCAGCCCGTTATTTGTGAAGCAAGGAGTTGTATGAAACCGCACGTAGGAGCATACACGGTGACGCATTGCCACTGCGTCAATTCAGCAGCCGTCACCGCGGCAACATCGCATGGTCTGGCACACGGGTGATGCAGTGACGTGCGTAATGTTGCCAGCAGATAAACCATAAAATGACCTGAAGCTCTGCATTTTCGATTAAAATTGCGAAACATTGTAAAATATTCTAAACAGAAGTGCGATTTTTGAAAATCATACGAGCGACTTGGCAGTAGAAAGTGTCAAAATTACTATGGAGATTATGCATCTTTCTACTGCCAAGTCGCTCGTATGATTTTCAAAAATCGCACTTCAGCTAATTGCTGCAAAAGGAAAATAAATAATGTAGTTTCTGACCAATCGCAAATTTAAATATACCTATTAGAAAAATGTATGGTTTCTCCGATCTTCGAACACGAATCTAAAGTCAGAAATTCAGAAAAGTGGCCGCCATCTTGAACTTTTTTGTTTTTCAACCGATTGCTCCCGAAATCGATATCTGGGGGTTTTTGCCATCTCTAAACACGACTATGAAGTCAAAAATTCAAAAAAGTGGCCGCCATATTGAACTTTTTTGTTTTTCAATCTACTACTTCCAAAATCGATATCTTGGGGTTTCTGCGATCTCCGAACACGAATCTAAAGTCAGAAATTCTGTAAAGTGGCCGCCATCTTGAACTTTTTTGTTTTCCAACCGATTGGTTCCAAAATCGATATCTGGGGGTTTTTGCCATCTCCAAACATGACTATGAAGTCAAAAATTCAAAAAAGTGGCCGCCATTTTGAACTTTTTTGTTTTTCAATCTAATACTTCCAAAATCGATATCTGGGGGTTTTGGCTATCTCCAAACACGAATCTAAAGTCAGAAATTAAGAAAAGTGGCGCCATCTTGAACTTTTTTGTTTTTTAATTGATTACTTCCAAAACCGATATGTAGGGGTTTCTGTGGTCACCAAACACGGGTCCGAAGTCAACATTCAGAAAAGTGCCCGCCTTCTTGAACTTTTTCCTTTACAACCGATTGCTTCCAAGATCGATATCTGGGGGTTCCTGCGATCTATTAGCATGAATCTGATATCAGAAATCAGAAAATTGGAAGGAAAACAAATAAGGTTAAAAAAAAAAGATCATCTTGAATTTAATTGTTTTTTAACTGACTGCTTCCGAAATAGATATCTCACTCCTGAATCTCCGGAAAAGTACCAGATGGCGGCCACTTTTCGAAATTTTTGACTTTAGATTCATGTTCGGAGATCGCAGAAACCCCCAGATATCGATCTTGGAAGCAATCGGTTGTAAAGCAAAAAAGTTCAAGATGGCATGGCGGCTGCTTTTTTTTAATTTTTGACTTCAGATTTTTCGTTGAAGATGGCAGAAAACCCCAGATATCGATTTTGGAAGCAATCGGTTGAAGAACAAAAAGTTCAAGTCCATTACAACCTCCTCGTTCCCTGGCCAGTGGAAGGTGGCAATGGTTACTCCTATTCCTAAGGTACCTTGCCCTAAAGAGCCTAAAGATTTGAGGCCAATTAGTATTTTGCCATTTCTTTCTAAGATTCTCGAGAAGGTGGTATATTCTCAACTGAGTAAATTTGTAAATTCTGCCTGACGTTCAATCTGGCTTTCGTAAGGGAAGAAGTACTACTACTGCTTTACTCGACGTGGTTGATAATGTACTTGCCGCTCAGGATCAGGGCAAAGGCAGTATTTTAACTTTACTCGATTTTTCGCGTGCGTTTGACTCGCTTCATATTCCCCTTCTACTTTCCAAGCTTGCCTATTATGGCATGGATAAGGCTTCGGTACTTTGGTTTGCCAGCTATCTCACTGACCGATCGCAAATAGTACAGGTGGTAAGAGAGGACGCTTCTAGGCTGGTATCTGATCCTGAACCAGTGAAGCGTGGTGTACCTCAGGGATCCATTCTTGGGCCTCTGCTTTTTATACTGTACACCGCAGACATAACGAAACAAATAGAACACTGTCGTTACCATCTTTATGCTGACGACGTTCAGCTGTACATATCTGCAAAGCCTAGCGATGTGCTTGCTGAGTTACCTAAGTTAAATGAAGACTTGGCTCGTATTGCTCTCTGGGCTGAGAGAAATGCTTTAGTTTTAAACCCTAACAAGTCAAAGTTTATAATCCATGGCTCAACTAAGCAGGTTAAGGATATTTCGGATCTCCAGCCCAGCGTACATATCTCGGGGCAACAAATTTTAAAGGTTGAAGAGGCACGAAACCTGGGCATCCAGTTTGACAGTCATCTGCGGTTTGAAGGACACATTGTGAACCTGGTACGTAACTGTTTTTACAGACTAAAGATTCTGTATAAGATTCGGGACTTGCTGAGTGAGAACGTACGAATCAAACTTTGTGAATCCCTTATCCTGTCTATTCTTAATTACGGTGATCTGGTGTACGGACCACGACTCTTGTCCAAGTCCAGTCGATTAATTCAACGGGTTCAGAATGCGTGTTGCAGGTTCTGCTTTAAAATACCCCCGCGGACTCATGTCTCCCCTTATATAAACAGTGCTTCTATGCTAAACATGACGTCACGCAGGCATCTGCATCTGGGAAATTTGGTTTTCAGTACGCTAAAGAGTCAGAAACCGGATTATCTATTCTCAAAGCTCAAACGATCACCCTTCCATAACAGATACCCCACAAGGCCGACAAGGTTTTTATTATCGTGTCAAATACACAAAACGGTAGCGTTTGAGGGCAGCTTTCGCTATCAGGCAACCAAGTGCTGGAACAATATTCCCCCACCACTGAGATCACTCAAGTCAGGTTTCACGTTCAAGAGAAAATTGAGGGAATTTATCCTGAAAAAACAAATTATTGGCTTGCCTGATAGCTACGCTAACCCACCTTTTGTGTCATAGTATGTCTCACTGGGTAACCAATTTTAGGCTATACATAGTTACTTATATTATAGTATATTATAGTATTTTTCAGATTCTTTTTTACACTTTTTTACATTATGTTCCGTAACTGTATTTCATTTCAACTTA
Organism: Agonopterix subpropinquella; assembly: GCA_922987775.1. Classification (NCBI taxonomy): domain Eukaryota; kingdom Metazoa; phylum Arthropoda; class Insecta; order Lepidoptera; family Depressariidae; genus Agonopterix; species Agonopterix subpropinquella. The sequence goes on from OV277714.1 coordinate 3,845,186, forward strand.
CATTTAATTATTTAATTATTTATTCTTTCACTTCACTTCTTTGGTTGCTGCGTCTGACTGCCACCAAAAAGGTTTCATCTGAAAACCAACACCCTGCTCTCGGGCAAGGTCTATGTTGAGCTGGGACCTGTTTGCTGCTGTAGCATACAATAAATTACATGTTGTTCTAATTTCTATTCTATGTCTCGTTGTATTCTTGTTTGTAAAATTGTTGTGAACTGTAATATTATGTGTGTGTTACTTTTGCAAATAAATTGTTTATCTATCTTCAAGATGGCGGCCGCTTTTTTGAATTTTTGACTTCAGATTCGAGTTTGGTGATGGCAGAAACTCCCAGATATCGATTTTGGAAGTAATAGATTGAAAAACAAAACATTTCAAGATGGCGGCCACTTTTCTGAATTTCTGACGGATTCGATTGAGTGCATCCATACCACATCCCGGCAACATCACTACCGGCAACGCTCTGCGCGACGCAAGTAATACCAAATAATATTGATGTTACAAGCAGACTGATTAAATTCTAATGATTTCTGCAACATGGATTCTCAACTGCATTTTTGGAAAAAAATTGGTACAAATTTGAGTTTGCTTGAGACATTTTAAGTGATATTAGCTGATACCGACTTGATCTATTTTAAGATGTCTTTTAGGGCTTAAGAAGAACTCGTTTAATACGTCTTCAAAATCGATTGTCAGCGTGGTTTATTAATACGGAATAACGGACATTAGTGAGCACCGGTGGCGTAGCGTGGGTGTCTATCCCCCGGAGCACAGACCGATTTTGGTGCCTCCTTATCTTTATAAGAAGACCTACGTTAAACATAAAGGAGAGACCGAAGCGACCGAAGCCAGCTCGAAATATTTTAGCACAACCTGTTCGGGTTGTGGTCAGACATCTTTAGGTCTTTTGGTTTTGGTTTGGTGGGGTTGTTTATCCATTCAGAAATAGACTTTACTCTGCTCTACGAATTGGTTATACAGGTTGTTTATGGTAAGTAGTTGCATTACTAATAGGGGTGATTATACTCATGATACTTAACAATTTTACCTAAGAAACCTAAATAAAATTAATAAATTTTTTTTTGGTCTTCCTATAGTAAATGCAAGCAGCTGATCCAACATTTGTATGAAAAGTTGAAATTTTCATACAAACGTTAGATCAGCTGACTGAATATTGCGGATTTCCTATAGGTTTCTTCAGAAACGTATTTCAGTGTCATGGGTACAATCACACCTTAAAGTAATGCAACTGTTTACCCTAACACCCTGTGGTTCAGTCAGAGCTCAATCAATTAATATTTTTGCCACCTCTGGTAAAGTGCCGCCCGGTGCCCGGGGCATTTGCCCCCCCCCCCCCCCTCGCTATGCTACTAGTGAGCACATACATAACAGACGTTTTCTTATTTTTCCATCAACTCCGATAGTGTGAACTAAAATGTGCCTAAGTACACTCACCGGCACGGAAACTTGGCCAGACACAAATTCTGCCGCTACTATAGTTTAATTAATTTCTCGGAGTTTATTTAAATGTCAATGTAAATAAATGTTTAAATTCGATGTTTCAACCGCTTTTTTAATTTTCAGATTTGAAATTAACAACACAAAACTTAAGTTTAAAAAAAAAAGACATTTTGAGTAAATTGTTAAGATATTTTTAAAACACTAAAGAATCAACACGGCTTGATTTTTTTAAATCTTCCATTAGTTTCCGAAGGGGGTGTTACCTCCTCTAGCTCTAATAACCGCCTGCATTCTGTCTGGCATGCTTTGGATAACATTTCTGATGTCCACTTGCCGGATGTCGTCCCAAGCGGCTCGTGCAGCATTTCTCAGCTCTCCGAGAGTTTGTGGGGGGTTTGAATGGGATTTGATTTTTCTTTTCAGCTTGTCCCAGATGTGCTCTATGGGGTTTAGGTCTGGGCTTCGGGCTGGCCATTCCAATTTCTGAATACCAACCTCTTCCAAGTTTTGTAAATCTTAAGAAACCGGTTCCTTACTGCAGTTGAGATCAGACAACGGCTCCAAATCATTAGAGGTGTCAACGTGAGCGAGCACACGGTGAGGAGACGAATGGAGGAAGTAAATTTAAAGGCTCGCAGACCAGCGCGAGGTCCAGAGCTTCTCAGAGAGCATCGAGTAGCTCGGCTACGGTTTGCACGAGAGCACGCTAACTGGTCGCTTGAGCAATGGGCTAGGGTTCTGTTTACTGATGAGTGCAGAATCGCTTTACGAGCTCCAGATGGCCGACAACGAGTGTGGAGGAAAAGAGAAGGACGGTTTCTTCCCATTACTACCAGACAAACTTTCAATTTTCATGGAGGCTCCATAATGGTGTGGGGAAGAGTGAGTTCCGAGGTCCATACAGAGTTGGTTATTGTTGAGAACCGCCTGACTACGAATCGGTACGTCTAAGAGATTCTTTAAGACCACGTTGTGCCGTATTCAGGGTTCATCGGACACGATTACTTCCTCCTAATGCACGACAACGCACGCCCACACGTTACACGTTGGGTAAATGAATACCTGAAAGAGGTTGGTATTCAGAAATTGGAATGGCCAGCCCGAAGCCCAGACCTAAATCCCATAGAGCACATCTGGAGCTAGCTGAAAAGAAAAATCAAATCCCATCCAAACCCCCCACAAACTCTCGGAGAGCTGGGAAATACTGCACGAGCCGCTTGGGACGACATCTGGCAAGTGGACATCAGAAATGTTATCCAAAGCATGCCAGACAGAATGCAGGCGGTTATTAGAGCTAGAGGAGGTAACACCCCCTTCGGAAACTAATGGAAGATTTAAAAAAATCAAACCATCTTGATTCTTTAGGGTTTTAAAATCTCTTAACAATTTACTCATAATGTCTCTTTCTTTAAACTTAAGTTTAGTGTTGTTAATTTTAAATCCAAAAATTAAAAAAGCGGTTGAAACATCGAATTTAAACATTTATTTACATTGACATTCAAATAAACTCCGAGAAATTAATTAAATTATAGTAGCGGCAGAATTTGTGTCTGGCCAAGTTTCCGTGCCGGTGAGTGTATATGAGTATACCCGGTGACAGCGTTTTAGTTCTAATAAATGCCAGTGCGCTACAGACTATTGGCTGTTTCACTCGCTATCCCTAATTCTTATATTCATCAGTCATCAAACACTGACATAAGTGTTTCGATTTTTTTATAAAATGATCACGGTCTGAAAAGGTTTCGTAGCCCTGCTTCTGTGATCTTCTTTTTTTCGTCTTTAATAAAAATGGAGTATAGGTCGAAAAAGTAGTGGGCGTGATCAATCATCAAAATTAAAACACCTACATTTTGAATTAACTGTTTTACAGGACGTAAAGTATGAGCAGGCAGGTAGGAAACACAACAATATACTCGACATGACATGTTTCCGCACGTGACAATAAAGTCACGTACCTACTCGCGTCGTCCACTGAGTCGAACGAGCGAGAACAGCCTTGGGATTCGACCGTCATTGACATGACGTCCCACCCGCTCGCAAGCCGCGCACCCCCCCGCGCTCGCCCCGACCCGCACACATAGCCGCGAGCGCTTTTAAGGTGGACTTCCGATGCTAGCGGCCGACGCGTCTGACGCGCGCGGCTCGCGGCCGACGGCCGATGCGGCCATACTAGTTACTATGAAAACGTATGGCGCCGCTTCCGATGCCAGCGACTGACGCGCGCGTCAGACGCGCGCGGCCGATGTCTATCGCATCGGCCGCGGCCGCGCGCGGCTATGCTCTGACGTCACGCAGAACAAGAATGTTTGCCAGAAATATTACGAAGTTTTTACCGAAAATTTGCTTAATTTTCACTATTTTTTATTTGTATTTTATTTTTTATTTATATCATCTATCGAGCCACATTAAACTAATTTTTCTTATTTCGGAAAATCCCTCTTGCCTACATAATTATTAGCTAGACAGCGATCCATATACAGATTAAAAAGCCAAGGGGACGCAACGCATCCCTGTCTAGTTATAATAACTCTTAAAAATGTATTTTATCAAAAATCTTGTAAAAAAAAATGCATTCATATATTCTCTAAACCTATCAATCAATCAAATATTCTTTATTAAAATATGTATTGTTTTTTTATTTGTGTTTTTATGTTTTTGTTTAAACACCAAAACATAAAAACATACCCTAAATTTCGGGGAAAATACCCTAAAGTGATAACACTTTGCACAATAGGCACGCGTCAGTCGCTGACCTCGGAAGTGAGGTCTGTCGTCGGCCGCGCGCGTCTGACGCGAGGTTCTGTCATATTTGACAGAACCTCGCGTCAGACGCGCGCGTTAGTCGCATCGGCCGCTGGCATCGGAAGTCCACCTTTACGGGCACACACATGCATGAGTGTCGCTTCTTTTAGCGTAGTGTATATTTTCTTTGCTTGTGGTCGGTAATATTAAGTCTTCTTCCATTCATCTCTTTTAGCCGTCATTTCTGCGTTGACATGCCACAAAAATATAAAATTCTAGGTGTTGCCCGCGACTTCGTCTGCGTGGACATGTGATTTTGTCTCATGTCTCGTCTAAGGATCATGAAGGTCATGGTCAGAACCAAGTCTAGGAATCCTGGCATGTAACATTAAAATAGCCATTAAGGAATGGGCTGATAAAATACACAAGTCTAGCTTGTGTATTTTATGATCGGGCTTCTCGGGTCTGCTACATTGCAGGAAATTCATCAGCAATATAACACCACGAATCCCACAGTACATACTGAACAACAGCAGGAGCAAAGCTCGTGCTATCGTCGGAGCCCTCACCGAGGTCGGTAGTGAACCAGCCTGCTATGCGAGGGTTGCGGGTTCGAATCCCGTAAGGGACAAATATTTGTGATGAATATGAATATTTGTTCACAAGTCGTGGATGTTTTGTTATATTTAGAGCCTGTTTCACCCATAAAGGTTTTATACTACGGAAGAGAGGCATTGATAGCTGAGAGAGCGAGACGAACCTAGCGGTATCACTGTATAATAGAAAGAGATACGTGACGCGAGGCAATAGTACCGTTGGGGATGTAGAGTCCTGGTAAAAATTCGGTTTCTGTGAATCTAAAGTGAAATCGTAGATAATTTTGTGAAATATACTAACACTATTTCATTAAATTATCCACGATTTCACGTTAAATTGAGAATTACACACAGAAATCAAATTTTTACCCTGCCGAGAACTCCTGAAAACGTCCAAAAACGGTTTCATTTGACAACTCATGTCACTTCCTCTATTCCGTAAGGTATAATATCTTTATGGTTTCACCACTTTTAGATAAGTTCTTGATAGCTTATTCGACAGATAATTTGACGTATTTTTCATACAAAATAATTATGTCAAACGAGTTGTCAGATAAGCTAACAAGAACGTATACAAAAGTGGTGAAACAGTCCCGAATCGTTGTTTTCCTGCTAAGGCAATAAAGTTGTAAACATTTTTATTTTCCACTTTTCGGTTATGACAGTTTCAAAGGTAACTTTTTTGAGTAAAGAATTAAAGTCGTAAAGCTAACTCTGTTTCAAACCTTTGGCACATTTTCAGAAGAAAATTAGCATAGCCGTTTCATAACGACATTGTCCTTAATTTTATATTCTTTAAAGATAACCCTGACATTTTTAAATAGCCTTGTCTGAAAGACAATTAAATTTATTACTTTTACATTTTACCATCATCTAGATAGTTTATTCGTTATTTTTTACAGGTTATTTAGGGGTGTTAGATATACCGACCGTAACATACGTTGTAAAATAAAATTGTATTAGTGATTCATTTGTTGGTTGTCCTTAATAAATAAAATAAAATAGATCTTTGATATTGGCTGTGTGCACGACACTAGCGCCATCTAGCGCAATACGGTCCCGTGGATTATTTGTACATAAAATGTTAGGATAAAGTTTGTTATTTTAATTTAAAATAAAGTAAAAACTAAATAAATGAGCAATATTGACATTATTAAAAATGTTATAATATCTAACTAGCTGGGATTCTCATTCTTTGTTACAAAATTCTCATACAAACTTTCACCACCGTTTTCTCACCTTTGGGGATTGAATTGTTTTTGAAAAAAAAAATTTATGAACACTTAGATGGCAATGAAAACATCCCTGCAAAATTTTAAGTTTTTTTTTTTTTTTATTATTTTTTTTTTACATCTTGGACAATGTTACACAAATTATCTAGTCACATTTAAAGTACCAGAATCTAGTCTAGACTTGTATTACGATGACTAGACAACGATATAGAATACATATATAGATACAAACATCCATGACTCGGGTACAAATATTCATATTCATCATACAAATATTTGTCCCTTACGGGATTCGAACCCGCGACCCTCGGCACAGCAGGCAGGTTCACTACCGACTGCTACCGGGCCGTCGTATTAGTATTAGCTCTTTTTAACCGACTTCAAAAAAAGGAGTAGGTTCTCAGTTCGACCGTATATACAGGGTGTACAATAAAATGGAACAGCTACTCAAAGGGGTGCTTCAGACCATCAAACTGAACAACTTTCTCTATGGGACCAATATCGAAATCGCGAAAAAAAAATCCGCTCTCCCATACAAAACTGCAAACATAACTCGACTGAAATGTATGGGACAGCAGATTTTTTTTTCGCGATTTCGATATTGGTCCCGTAGAGAAAGTTGTTCAGTTTGATGGTCTGAAGCACCCCTTTAAGTAGCTGTCCCATTTTATTGTACACCCTGTATATATTTTTTTAATGTGTGTTCGCGGATAACTTCGTCGTTTATGAACCGATTTTGATGATTCTTTTTTTGTTGGAAAGGAGATATCCCAAGGGTGGTCCCATAATAAGGAAACCAGGATCTGATGATGGATCCCAGAGAAATCGAGGGGAATCTTCGAAAAACGTAGTGCCGACTAGCGCGTTTGTTAATTTGAAGCACTACTGTTAAATCGAACTAATGAATTCACCACTGAAAATTGTGAAATAAACAAAATTTAAAAAAAAAAATTAAAACCGCCTTCAAAAAAACTAAAAAGTTAAAAAATAATATTGCAGCCGATGACTTTTTCGTTCGCATCATAAGAACATTAATTTGTTTTATAGAAGTCGGTGTCAAGCCAAGCCAAAAAACGAATGCAAGCCCTGTCGCGAATCGGCTTGACAGCGACTTCGATAAAACAAATTAATGTTCTTATGATGCGAACGAAAAAGTCATCGGCTGCAATATTATTTTTTAACTTTTTAGTTTTTTTGAAGGCGGTTTTAATTTTTTGGATATTTGAGTATTGAGTGAGTGTGCAGATTTGCATAGATTCAAGCAAATCTGACACAGCTTCGCCGTCAGTAGTACAAATTTCTGCCACAGCGTGCGCTGCGATCGACTTGACAGTTCCCAACACCCACTTCGCACATAGCCAATAGTAGACTGTAAAATGACTGTAGACTGCTGGTCACTTTCTCTCCCATTATGGGAGAGTGATGGGAGTCCCATATATATATTTTTTGTTATTTTATTAATTTTATGGTAGAATTATGGTGTGTGTGCACAAAAGTTTTTCTCAAAAACTCCATTACATAAGTTACACTAATTATAATTAGTGTGTGACGTTAATCATCATACACTGATATAATTACTTTGCAACTAAAATACAGTTACGAAGCTAGCTTTCATACTTGGGTCCAATGATATTAAAAGTAAGAAAAAAAAGAGGTTGAGCCACCACAAAATGGTGATGTTTCGTGGCAGGCCGGAGAGCAGGCAAACCCCCCAGTAAGAGCCCGGTTACACGTTCAGTATTTCGTCATTCTGGTCCATCAGTCTGGTCATGTTTATTTGTTTTGAAGGAAAACTGATATACTGAAGCACTATGTTAGTCGGGTCAATCTCGAGTCAGTTTCCCTTCAAATCAAATATACATGACCAGACTGATGGACCAGACTGATGAAATACTGACCGTGTAACCTGTGTCTAACAGATATGCAACGCTACTACACCAAATCTCTTCACCACAATAGTCAATCAGAGTCAAATGACATGCCATCGACTCTACAGGGTGTTACATAAGTATAAATGAGAAGAAGAGAAGTATAAAGAAAAAAATCTGCTATCCCATTAATCCCAACATTTAGCTCGAGTAGATTTGTTGTTTAGTATGGAACATCAGTATTTTTTTCGCTATTTCGATATTGATCTCATGGTGAAAGTTGTTCAGTTTGATGTTCTAAATCACCCCCTTAAATGTTTATTTGAATTTTTGTAACACCTTGTATAGGAGTAGGTTTTATGTAAAAGGATTCAAACCTAGACTAAACAAAAGTGGGCGATATCAAAATTCGAACTCTCGCAATTAAAAAATAACCCATAAATATTAACATGCGAGGAATTAACCCGACCTAATCTTCACTACAAGTTGGTTCACATAATCACAAATTACCTGATTTATCTTGGACCCAAGGGTCACATTTGCCGCACCCTTATTCGGATTAAAAACAAATTAAGATAAATTGATCATTATCCCGTACCAATTATAATAAATGTAGTATAGGTAGGTTTTTTTATTCACTTTAAATTAAAATATACAAGTTTTTTAACAGATAAACATGAAGACGAAAGACGAAAGACGGAAGAAGGAAGACAAAAGACGAAAGAAGTCCACTGCTAGACACCAGGCCTCCTTAGGGTTCGTCTATCCAGCACAGCCCTCATCCAACGGGTTCCTGTCAGATTCTGATTCTGCCATGATTTTATCGAACGGCCTAGACGCATTTTAGATAATGTTCACTCGCTCCAGGACATAGATCATAATTATTACAGATTAGCAATAATCTATAACGCGTATTGTAGTGAAATCTCGAGCTCGCTTGGCTTGCTCCAGATTTGTTTTGTACTAAAACAACCTAGGCGTATCGCGAAATCTCGAGCTCGCTTCGCTTGTTCTATTTTTAGTTCCTATTACCTCGCTCCAGGTTTCGGATTGGAATGCAAAAACTTATTCGCTTTCTTAATTGTCAAAATAAAAAAAAATTTCAGATTTTACTGAAATGTTTGGGGTTTTTTTAATACTTCGTCCGGCGACGGCGATTTTGGTGATGGTAGCCCTATGGAGAGTTTACCTACTGCGCCTTTCAGAAAACTTGACTTAATAAAATAAAATAATAAAAATAAATAACGCTCACAGGCGCATTGTAATGAACCCAAGAAAGCACTATTTATAGGCTGTTTATTATGGAAACCATACAACAACGGCACAAACATATAAAAAATTAATAAGCATGAAGTGCAGCTAAAACAATGGTCATATGGTTTCGACTTAGAATGGACCAGTTAGACAACCCCATAATATACAGGGTGTAACAAAACACCCTAGTAATACTAAAGGGGGTGCTTCATACCATCAAACTGAACAACTTTCACTATGGGGCCAAAAAATAAAAAAAATCTGCTGTCCCATACATTTTAGTTGAGTCGGTAGTGCAGTTTTGTATAGGACAGCAGATTTTTTAAATTTTTCTCTATGTTGGCCCCATAGTGAAAGTTGTTCAGTTTGATGGTCTGAAGCACCCCCTTAAGTATTACTAGGGTGTTTTGTTACACCCTGTATTTCTGTGGGTGCAGTACGAGGCGACTTTAGGATACATTTTATATGCAGTGTTTCTATGGGCGTAAAGCCACGTAATAATATCACCAAATCATTGTATCCTGAAACCTCATATGCCAAAATTAAGTGGTTCTACAATTCGCACTGTCATAGTTATCTTACAGATTCGATATAGACAAGGTCCGAAAAACATCCGTTGGATGCGGCCGGCCCCATGCAGCCTACCTAGCCTGGGGGAAGATCTTCCCTTTACAATGGAGGAACATTCCACCTCGTTCCTCATTTTATTATTGTTGAGAAGGCTATTGCAGGCAAGGCTGGCATAATAAAATTGCGACCATTGATGATCTATTGTGTTCGCTCCAAGCTCACTTATATTTTTACACTTATGGTATTTTCTTTTCATTCTCAGGTATGCAGGTTTCCTCACGATGTTTTCCTTCACCGCCGAGCTATTCTTCTTCTTATCGTGTGGGCAGAGCCCTGGTTTTTTACAAACCGCCTTACGGCCTCTGACGTGGTTTTTATGTAACGACTACTACCACCAGAGATAGAAGCCGGGACCAACGGCTTAACGTACCATGCAAAGCACGGGATCATTTTTCTTTTCAGACAATCAGGTGATTCAGCCTGCAATGTCCAAACCAACTGGGGAAAAACGCACAAAGTGGCATATGAATAGGTGCCCCCGTGGTAATCGAACCCACGACCTCCGTGTCAAGAGCCCAATGCTCTTAACCATTATACCACGGAGGCAGTTATTCATCATCATCATCAGCAGCCTATTATCGTCCACTGCTGAACATAGGCCTCTCCTTAGATTCACCTCATAAGCTAGGCCCCGACATAAATTCAGAGTTCGGCTTCCGAGCCGAGCATTTTGCTGAGTTGGGACCTTTTTGCCACTGCGGCGCACAAACAATCTCTTTATTAATTAATGTTTTGACAATTTCACTAAAATGTTACCATGATGATTGTATGTGTGTCGGAGATCCAAATAAATAATTTTTCTTTCTTTCTTTCTTTCTCCCAAGGCGCGCCACAAAACTCTGTCCTCGGCCTTCCTCATCCAGTCGCTCGCCGCTACGTTTTTTAGGTCATCTGTCCAGCGGGCAGCAGGGCGTCCCACACTACGCCTACCAGTTCGCGGTCTCCACTCTAGAACTCTGACACCCCACCGGTTGTCAGTTCTTCGGCAGATATGACCAGCCCATTGCCACTTCAGCTTGCTAATTTTCTGAGCTACGTCAACCACTTTAGTTCTCTGACGTATCACTTCATTTCTAATGTGATCTCTCAGAGAAACACCGAGCATAGCTCTCTCCATAGCTCGCTGAGCGACCTTGAATTGATGAACTAGTCCTATCGTCAGGGTCCATGTTTCCGCACCATAGGTCATTACTGGCAGGACGCACTGATTGAACACCCTCGTCTTGAGGCATTGTGGTATAGCCAAGGAGAATATATGACGGAGTTTCCCGAAAGCAGCCCATCCTAGTTGGATGCGCCTAGCGGCCTCCTTGTCGAAGTTGTTTCTACCTAGTCTTATAGTCTGTCCAAGGTAGACATAGGAGGCAGTTATTGATAATAACAAAACCTACACAAATTCCGTAGAGCTTGGTTGGCTTGCTTGCCTTCCTCTTAGTATTGGTAGTGTTTCATGTTTTATTATAAGAAATGCCGAGTGAAGTGCTCTCCTTCAAGTCGATATTTTATTATGATTAAATTTATTAAGATAATTTCTTATTAAACTTCGAGCTACTTTCCTAAGTATGCTTTGATTAAACAGAATTCTTTATTACATTGAGACTTTAGTTACATTACCTACTTTAATGTTCTCAATAAAAGCATTTATCATGCTCGAAGGATGGATCTCAATTCAAATTATGTTAAAAATATTGAGAAATAATAAACATTTATTTTTATTTTTTTAAGTATTAGGTAACTAAATTTTTGGTAAAGTAAGCATGTTGCCAGCAGTAGGTGCCTGCCTACTTCAATGGGACAGTGGCGTAATCATTTGTTATGTATGGATTCGCAATCCGGCGACCTGAGACAGGTATAGAAGTAGGAGTAGGTATACAGGGTGGAAAGTAAAGATGGGGCACAAAGGGCAGCTACCAGAAACATTATAGCTACAAGGAAACGTTCTTAGGAGACTAATCCTAACTTTTAGAGTGTTTTACTTCTGCATTCACCGATTTGGAAAAAAAAATGTACAGTCATCGAGAAAAATTGAAATTTTCATAAAACTTTTTTTTCATTGCAATCGATTCTCTTACTGATAAGGAACACAAGTCTCTACAGGGTCAACCGAAGTCGAGGTACTAGAACTCTCTGAAAACGCAAAATTAAATTCCTGAAAACGCAAAATTAAAAAAGTAGGGAAATGACAATATCACTAAGTGATGATTATGTAAAAACTTTTCCAATTTTCAGGGGTTGTTCAGACCATCAAACTGAACATATTTTCCTATGGGGGCAAACTTGAAATTGCAAAAAAAAAATTGCTTTTCCATAGTAAATTGCAAGGACTTAAATACTAGACTCGATTTTTTTTGCGATTTCAGGTTCGTTCCCATAATAAAAGTTGTTAAGTTTGATAGTCTGAACCACCCCTGAAAATTTGAAGGGTTTACAAAATCATCACTATAGCTGATTTGGTTATTTCCCCACTAAAATGTATGGGAATTATTTTTTTTTTGTTTTCTGGGAGTTCTAGTACCTCGACCTCGTTTGACCTCATAGACACTTATGTTCCTTGTTGTTCCGTTTGTTCCTTATCAGTAAGAGAATCGATTGGGATGAAAAAAAGTTTTGTGCAAATTGCAGTTTTTCTCGATGACTGTACATTTTTTTCAAAATCGGTGAATGCAGAAGTAAAACACTCTAAAAGTTAGGGTTAGTCTCCTAAGAACGTTTCCTTGTAGCTGTAACGCTTCTGGTAGCTGCCCTTTGTGCCCCATCTTAACTTTCCACCCTGTATAGGTTAAAAGAGTTGCCATAATAAATACAATCTGATTGATTTTTTATTATTAGAGGTATGTTTTAGATTATTATGGAGAGAGTTTTGGTACTGCTTGTGATACGTGGATGTTCTGAGGTTTCAGAAGATCTCTGACTTTCCCCTCGAGGAATACATAAGTGAGCATTTGCTATCCTATGCCAGATAATTATGAAGTGTATGGGCTGATGACGATTATACTTATACAGGGTGACATCGATATCATTAACATCCTTTTACACTAAGAGTCCACCCATAAAACTGAACAACTTTTACAATGGTAGCAAACCGACCGGAGCAACAAAAAATCAGCTGTTCCATACTAAACTACAATGCCTACTCGACTCAAATGTATGCAACAGCAGATTTTTTTGTTGCTCCGATCGATTTGCTCCCATAGAAAAAGTTGTTCAGTTTGATGGCTAAACTCTTAGTTTAAAAGGATGCTAATGATACCAATTTCACCCTGTATAGTGTCCCACTTAATATGTTGACAGTTTTGTAAGTATCATACCTTCAAACTGAACAACTTTCTCAATAGGAACAACATAGAAATCGCAAAAAAATCAGCTGCATCCCATAAATTTAAGTCGAGTAGGTTTGCAGTTTACTTATCGAACTGCTAATTATTTTTTCCTCTCATAAATAAAATTGTTCAGATTGATGGTCTGATGATCCTTTTTAAAAACTCTAAAAAGGACCCTGTACATATTATGTTAAAACTGAACATTCTGTTTAAAATTTATATTAATTTACAAAAGTTTAACTTTGTTGATAAAAGTAAAGTTTGATCAAAAGGCTGTTTCGTGAAGTATTTTCTGAGAGTATTTCCTTAGAATTCTACAAATGTTTGACACTCTCGTTTTGTTAAGAAGTGACTTAATTAATTTTATTTCATTTGCAAACGTTAAAACGAATGTTTACTGAAATAGAAACAAACTTTTTCACTCCACTGATTCAATCCAATGAATACGAAGAAAGAAAAAATGAAATCCATTGAATAATATAAATGATTATTTACCTTTTAAAGTCAAAAATCCTCTTCACATTTTCCAAACTAAAAAGACTTCAATCCAAAGCCAGAAAATCACAAATTAAAACACAAAAACTCAAACGTCATTGTTTTTAAAACTTTTCAAATTCCGAACTCGATTTCGTTCTAGAACTTGGAACGAGAAGCGATACGTCCACCGCGCGCAACGTTACGAATCGCACTGAAAATCGGAACATCCCTCAGATATAATCCTGACCAACATTTTACTCTCAGAAACCTCAAAATAAACCTTCTTTACACCTTATCTGCAAGATATAGAGCCCATATTGAAGGGAGGTTGGGTTTTACAGTTGTAAAAGTAAGTTTGCAATGTACATTTGGTGGGGAGTGCTCAGATATCTCATGTGGACATACAATAATTTGTGTGCGTGACGTTGTTGGGAAAGCGCGGGAAAAGCCGGTAAGTACGGTTACAAGGCAACGCGTTTTGCGGTCGCTCGGTCACTTTTCTTTTAGGAAATACGATATTTGTGAGTCAATTTTAATTTGTTTCTATGTATCGATAAGAAGATTCAAAAGAAATTAAAAATAAATTGACTTTTGATAATCGACGGTTTAGGAACTTTTTTGATGAGGTGGATGTTTACCGCAGACAGAAATATACACAGAATAAACTTATGATTGTATTTTCTATTTTTTTTATTATTTTATTTGTCCATTATTTTTATTTATTTTATTTTATTTATATGTTATGGTATCTTAACATGCTGACGGTCGTGTAACGGGATTGATCAGACCATTCAACTGAAAACTTTCTCTATGGCACCAACGGACCAACATCGAAATCGCCAAAAAATAACAGCTGTCTCGTACAGTCACCAGCAAATATATCGTAGCAAACAAGGTGGTCAAATATTTCTAAGCAGTTCTAATTTTCAATAATTTCTTTACTCATAGTCAATCAAAAATATAGGAACGCCGAGAACATCAAATAATCGACGCAGTCATGGTGGCCATAAACATCTGAACAGTTTCGGATAAAAACCTTACTCCGTTGTTTTACATGTTAATTTTAAATAACATTGTAAAGAAATTATTGAAAATTCGCTGTTCACATATTTATGACAAAATACACGTTTAGATATAATTGGTAACATTTACTGTAAATAATTTAATGAAAATTAGCACTGCTCAGAAATATTTGGACACCTTGTATGCTACGATATATCTGATGGAGACTGTACATTATGGTTCGAGTAGGATTACAGTTTTGTATGGAGCAACTGTTTTTAGGGTTCCGTACCCAAAGGGTGAAAACGGGACCCTATTACTAAGCCTACGTTGTCTATCCGTCCGTCCGTCCGTCCGTCCGTCTGTCCGTCTGTCCGACTGTCCGTCCGTCCGTCTGTCCTACCTATTTAGGGCCGTAACTTTTAAACCGTGATAGCTAGATAGTTGAAATTTTCTCAGATTTTGCGTTATTACGGCGAATTTCTTAGCAAATAATAAAAATGTCAAAAAGTTAAAAATTAAGGGGGGTTTTTAACAAGAAACTAGTTTTTATCAACGTTTTTTCTTCACGCTCTATCGTAAAAACGGTAATACATTCAAGCGTCAAACTTAGTGTGATTATAGAACAAACTCTACAAAATAACAACAAATACTAAAAACCGGCAAAGTGTGAGTCAGTCTCGCGCTAAAGGTCGCGGACGAAAAAAGTTTTTTTTCTAAGTTAATCATGTTGTGTTCTGTGGTGGAGTAGTACGGAACCCTCGGTGCGCAAGTAGCCCGACTCGCACTTGACCGGTTTTATTTATATAGCTGTAATACTAAAAGTTGTTAGAAAATTGTTCAGTTTCGGATAATAGTCGGTGGTCGGATCATCCCCTTAAAAACCGTCGGCATATTAAAAAGGACCCGCGATATTATGCCTGTCATGCCATGATGACTTACAATCCAGATTATAAGTAAGTTACCTAAGTTAAAAATCTAACAGTAGTCTTCCACTTTGATCGCAATCCGTTTCAATTGGGCCATACTTTTAGAGTGTAAAATATGTCAAAGTTAAGTACGAAAAAGAAAATCGAGGTGTAACATAAAATCATATTTTATGTAACAAATTACTAAAGTTAATCAACCAATTTAGGTATTGTTGATACACCAAAAATTCCAAAATATTTAATAAACTATTATTATCAAAAGTAAGTCAAAACGTCACGTCTAGATTTTTGGAATATAGATGCGATGAGATAATTTTAAGGAAACTAATTTCCAACTTTTTCACTCAATAAAGGTTCAGTTCAGGAGTGCGATTTTTGAAGCTCATACGTTGAACTCAGCAGTTGAAAATGTATGGAGATACGCATCTTTCTACTGCTGATTTGACTTTCAAAAATCGCAATCCTGAAGTATGATTTTTAAAAGTCAAATCAGCAGTAGAAAGATGCGTATCTCCATAGTAATATTGACATTTTCAACTGCTGAACTAGTACTCCTGTAGTATGATTTTTGAAAGTCAAATCATAAGTAGAAAGATGCTTATCTCCATAGTAATTTTGACATTTACAACTGCTGAACTCAGCAAATGAGATTCAAAAATCGCACTCCAGATCTCTTATTTAGGGTTAGAAAAGATATTTACAAGTATTTTCTAGTTCACTATATGGATGGTAGTCAGTCGAGAGTCTTTTAGATTATACGTTCTGAGAATATTTTATTACCTAGTATAAAATTACTTCTTTCTGAGATTCATAATAATAATGATTCTTTTCTTAGAATAGATATTTTGTGAAGGAACTAAGGTCAACAGAAAAGGGAAGATCTTCCGCCAGGCTGGGTGTGGGAGGCCTGGCGGTCGGCCGTGGTACAATGGTTCTTAGTTGGACCTTGTGTTTCCGTAATTTTGTCATAGTCTGTTGTTTTTGACAACGCCTGTTATTTTAACACTGCCTGTCACCGTTGACAATGCTTGTCATCATTGACAACGCTTGCCATCTTCGAAATTGTTGCATTTTATGTACATTTTTATTATGAGAGACAGTGACAACTGAGAGAGCGAGATGTACCTAGCGGCATGCCTGTATAATAGAAAGAGATACGTGACGCGAGGCAATATAACCGTTTTTGGGGATTTGGAGTCCTGGTAAAAATTCGGTTTCTGTGAATAATCGTGAACCTAAAGTGAAATCGTAGATAATTTTGTGAAATATACTAACACTGTTTCATTAAATTATTCACAATTTCACGTTAGATTGAGAATTAATACACAGAAATCGAATTTTTACCTCGCCGAGGACTCCAAAAAACGCCCAAAAACGGTTTCATTTGACAACTCATGTCACTTACTCTATTCCGTAAAGTATAATATCTTTATGTTTAAGACAGTCCGCATCAAAATTTAAACAATACACCTGACATCCTGACAACGTTGTATTTTTGTACCAGTAGGAGAAATTACTAGGAGCACGAAACCATTCCGTTTAAATATGAGCGCGCTTTTCTGTAACACCCTGTATAGGGCCAGCATTAAACGGCAGATCGCAACACAAAATAATACTGTTATAAAATAACAACAATATCGCACTCAACTGTAAAGTGTACATTAATGTATTACGACGTGTAAACTGATGTAGTGTGTGTACGCTGTTATAAATGATTGTGAACACATGTCTCTTTAGATAAATGCATTTTGCTTATGGAAATATTCGAATAATAGAGACGGAAACATATAGGGTGTTAGGGTAAACAGTTGTATTCGTTTTAGGGGGTGACTGTACCCATGGTACTGAACATCTTTGACTAAGAAACGTATAAAAAATTCGAAAATGTTTAACGTTTGATTAGCCGATTGCTTTTAGTCTTTTTAGTATGGAAAGTCCATTTTTTTTGCGAATTTCCTAATAGGTTTCTTTGGGAAAGTTGTTCAGTATCATGGTTTCAATCGCCTCTTAAAGTAATGCAACTTTTCACCCTAAGGCTGCCTGTCCATTGACGCGAGCTGGCTGGCGGAGCGGAGTAGCGAGGAAATATTAACCAATCAGGATTGCGTAAAATCACGGCCGAGATTTTGATTGCAATCTTATTGGTTAGTAAAACTCCGCTTCCCCGCTCCGCCAGCTCGCTCCACGTCAATGGACAGGCACCCTAACACCAAGTACATTAGGGTTTTGTGGTGGTCCAGTGGCGAGTAACCTAGGAAGCGATGGTTCGATTCCCGTCCAGGCCGACTCGTATCAATGAGTTTTTCTGAATTTATGTACGATTTGTAACACCACTGGCTTTTTTCTGAATAATATCAACGGTGGAAAATTGAAATGACATCAACTTTTGAGTAGAGTCAAAAAACAAAATTATGCATTGATACTTATAAATGAATTTAAAATATTATATTATGTACCTGATCCTTTGCTCATAAAGAATGCACTGAGTTCACAGGGTCCTTCTTAATATTATGTTGACACAAAAGTGTCAACATAATATTAAAAAAATTTAATCAGAGCAATCAGACCATCAAACTGAACAACTTTCTCTATGGGACCAACATCGAATACGCGAAAAAAATCTGTTGTCCCATACATTTGGCTCGAGCAGGTTTGCAATTTTGTACGGAAGAGCTGATTTTTTTCCGAACTTTCAATGTTGATGTGGTGCCATGTAGAAAGTTGTTCAGTTTGATGGTCTTACCATCCCCTTCAATGTATACGTTTACCTATTCTGTGGTTCAGGTAACCGTAAACTACAAAAGCTTTTTTTTGTGTATTTACTAGAAATATTTGAGCCAAAACTCGATTATCTAAGAGTTACATTCGCAAATCCAATATAAATTGCCCGCCCCACAGTTACATAATTCGACCCAAAATTTGTGAGATTAGTTTATCTGTGTAGAACTAATTTCGTGAATTCAATGCGTTGAAGTTTGTACAAGAGCGGGGACCATCCCGGGAGCGCCGTGAAACAATGCGACCCTCTGTAGTGCGCCGCGGTATTTGGTTTACTCCTAACTGGGCTAGTGATTAAACTAGATAAGTATAATTGCAAAACGTTTTCCTGTTACACTTCTTTCTACACGGTGTAACAAAACACCCTAGTAATACTTAAGGGGGTGCTGCAGACCATCCAACTGAACAACTTTCACTATGGAGCCAACATCGATATAATCTGTTTTGTATGCCTAATAAATAAATAAGTAATAAAATTGTAAACTTGAAATGAAATGAATGAATGAAATTAAATTAAATGAAAATCGCACCGCATTATCTGTGTATCTTTTTGGACGAGGCACGTTGCCAATTTTAAAATTAATTTTTATGTCATCATTTTTATATCGCATTCGTTTTAGGGTACCTAATTTTGTTTTTATTCCCCAGAACATAGCAGTTAGATGTTACAATAAATCTTAATTTATTCTACCTCAGATGGCATGCAATTATGCCTTATGTTACAAAACAATACAATTAATAAATATAACAATCTTAGTTATTTAAATTAAAAAATTATTTTACTGAGCAGAAACATTTGTCAAGAAGCTATTCCGTGAGTTTCCTTTTAAATTGATTGGAAGGACAAGTTAGAATACTCTTGGGGATGCTTTTGTAACAGTTTCTTTATTGGCGGTGCCTATTAACAAATTAGATAAAATAAGGCAAGCGCAATTTGTATGAAAAGTCACAACAACTCTCATACATGTTCACATTTACGACTCCTAAAAGTTATATCGATTTGTTTTCGTTCCTGGGGAAACATTTCCAGGTTGTTTTGTATTTTGTAATCTAAATATTTGTGGTATTAGACATTAAGACAGGTTAGGAATAAACCAGATAATTCCGGGCGAGATCGGTATTTTGCCGAACAAATACCACGGGATGGATTTGTCAAACATTTGGTCGAATCAATCTTGAGATCAAAAAGTTTGTCGAAACATTCGCCAAACACAAAATGTTTTGAATTCCTAAGAGACAGAAACTTTGCAAATATTTCCCAGTCATTCTTTCCTTTGACGTTTGGCCCAGTTTTACGTAACTTTCTCAGAAAGTAAATATAAACGTGATAAATTACATTTTATTACGCCAGGGGTCGAAATGAGGACTTCTTGTATAACGGAATAGACAGGGTGTAAAAAACTGATTTTTTCTTGTTAAAAAAAATATAAATATACTTGCCTATATTCTGTTCATTCGATGCCCATACTTTTTTTTCTGGTAGGTAGGTAGGTGTGACCCTGAGCGATGATATCCCATACGGAAGAGAGCTAGCGCCTCAATCATGAGGCCGCGGTTCGATTCCTGGCCTGTACCACTAAGTTCTTCGGAATTTATGTATGGTTGTATTTATCATTTACTAGCTCGGCGGTGAAGGAAAACATCGTGAGGAAACCTGCATTCCCGAGAATTAAAAGAAAATACCATAAGTTCGGAGGTATGCGTAAAATATGGATGAGCTTGGGGCGAACACTATAGACCAGCGATGGTCGCAGTGTTACATAACGACCCTTGCTTGCAATAGCCCAACCACAAATAATAATAGGTGTGACCCTTCTATTGCCCGCAGCAATAAGCAGCAGGTTACTAAGCAGCACTTTGTATTTACAATCACGAAAAATACATGAAATAAAAATTAAGAATAAAAGAGCGATTAAGAGACTGAATTAAACCATAAAAGGGGACAACTTTCGCTACAAAACCAATTCTGAAAATAGTAATCAACAAAATGAAGTATCTTAGAAATTGATAAAAGTATTGACACTGTTCTTTGTCTTAAAGTATATAACAATATAATTATTCTTTTTTTCAAAATGGGTAATTTTTCTCACTTTTTTGCATAATAAATAAGACTATAGGTATTCTATTTTGCTTTTGCTTTTTGTACACCATGTATAAGAAGTCTTGAAGTTAATAAGACAGAATTTATGAAATTTTGATTAAAATGTCAAAGACATGTTCAGGTTTTCACAATCAACATTTTTCTACGAGCACTCTACTCGAAATAAAATTTAATATAGTAAGAATAAGAACTCCAAATAATTTTTATTGTATTTTTTTTCAAATTAATTTATGATTTGAATAAAATAAAACTCATGTTTATTTAGAACTAAAATAATTGTAAGCATCCGATGAAAGGTTAAAAAAAAATGTTTTTGCCGAAATAATATTGATATGGACGTTCCAAAACTATATCCCTTATTTCGCCTAGTTACGACACCCATGAGAAGAACATAATGTGGTCTATTCTAAAAACCACACGGCAAGCAGCCACCAGCAATTATTCAAAAAAAGTTTCACGAAGAAGTTGCAAGACGCCAATCGCAATCAAAATTTCAACATCTAAAATAACACTGAACGTCTTGTCCAAACTTATTCAATTTACGTTCGGTTGCTCCTAAACGATTTCGTTTTGATAGGTTGCTAGATTTTACTCGAGGGTTTGCTTGTAAATTTACCGTTAAATCTAACCTATTTAAAACAATATTATCTTAGCCGCAACATACGCAGTAGCGGACCGGCTTCTGTATCCTGCATCAAAGCAGCCATTCGGCTCAAGTATAGTATAAGACAGTAATCTATCTTCATACAATGGTACCAAACGCGGCTTGTATGTGTGCTCGTCAGTACGTACGCCTCGTAGAACGCACACACTGAAAATATGTCAGACTGATACTCAGAGTCATTATACGCATCAATTTACGATTGTAGTTAGTCTCTTTTGTCTTATGACGTACCTTTACTTAATAGTAGGAGACGGAACTATAGGTATTTGTTTATGCGGCTGTCCACTTTTTTTCGTGCTAGCTAGACTAAAAGTGACCGTAAACATTAGGACCAATGTCACTTTGGTCTATTTTCCATACTACTTGACACCACAAACTCAAACACAAAATTGGACATTCTTGCAATGCTATTTTTTAATTATATTTAATTATATCGGGACGCGTAACCACGTGTCATTCTACTAACAAACTTTCTGCCACTTTTTGCGGGGGGCGAGGTAACATGTTATCCGCAACTTTGGATTTTATTCCCTATGACTTTAGATTCTAATTTTGAATGTTCAAAATCATGAAAAATAGTCTCGTGTAAACCCCAAACGTTCTAAGTTCAAAATTATTGTTTCGCTATTTATAGGCTGTCTCGTTTAGTGATAATGATAAGGTATAAAATTGGGTGTAAATGCGCTAGATTAATTGATCTAATACCGTGGCAGAGGGGAAATGCTACCGCAAGGCCGGTCCGGATATAATTAGTCTAAGTTGCAATGATATCACTCTCTCTATGCCTTTAGGTATAATCTCTTTGGACTGATAAGAATACGCCAGACGGGGCTACGCGGAGATATTGTCAGTGTGTGCGTGCATTGTATGAAGATAGATTACTGTCTTATACTGTGGCTCAAGTGTACATCCGCCTTGTCAGAGAGACAACTACGGACGACATCCTGAGTCACCTCTACACCAGGTTCCATGTTCAGGGCAATGGGCCTCTGGCTGTGAAGGTGCGGGGGCTGGAAAGCAGGTCTTCGGATTTCAAGTCCTTCAAGCTCCAAGTTTCTACAGCTCACATGAGGAAACTCCTGGCCCCCAACGTATGGCCTACTGGAGTCGTATTTAGAGGAAACGAGACCATCAAATCTGTAATTTTGTATGTATTTTGGGTCTGCTACAATGTTTAATGTAACCTTTTGTTTCCTGAAAAAAATATATAAATAAAAAATAAAAATTTGACATTTCGTGCCTCACACGACTATCAAGCATATTGGAAATGAATCAACGGAATTCGAAAAAATATTGTCTCAAAAAGACTAGGCTACAGGGCAAACCCTTAATCCGATTATCTTTGTTTTAGACTCAAATTGTAGCTGACTAAATTGAGTATTTTTACCCAAATTTTCATTCTTCGTTTCCAAAATATCGAGCACCAAAATAAAAATTTTTTTTTTTTTTTTTTCACTATTTCGGCCATAACTTTTTTCGTTTTAGACTTTCTGAAATAATTCTTTTTGCACCTTACAGGTCTCGTAAATACGCGACTTTTGAGTCTTTTTTGAATATAATATCTTCACAACTCTCCGAGATATAAGGGGATCGCACTTTTTCGTGAAATCGGGGCCTATACTGGAGCGAACTACGGAGCGAACGAAAAGTCATTTCCTATGTCAAAAGATTAAAAATGTCATCTGGTCTGCCCTCTCACCTCCATCTTTTCCTTTGCTACCATTCTGATACTGTTTTAGTCCACTAGCCACGTTCCTTTCTAGCCAAGTGTCCATCTCCTCTTTCAACTTTGTAATCCACTTAACTAAACATACAAAAAGACAAAGTTTAGTATTATTCTAGTAGTATTAAAGCAGGGATAGGTGATTAATTCAACTTCAGGCATCTCGAACCCTCTCAGCTCGAATTGTTACGGAGCAATTTAGAGTCGGTTAAACGATGATTTTGTGAAGAAATTGGGGATCCGCAATGTAATTTTATTACATTGTGATCATAGAAGTTAAGAGGAATTATGGGCAGTAGATATTGGTATAGACGTTTAAAATGTTGTTTGAAGATTTAGGGGAATCGTTTTCTCTTAGATTGCTGCTGTTTTAAAACTGTAAAAGAACTGTGTTTTTAAAAAAACTATGTCAACTGTGTTTTTATACATTTAAGACATATCTAAATAAAATAGCTTTTACCCGTTATCCGCGTGAAATTAGAATTCGAAAAATCATTTCTTAGTAAACCTCTACGTGTAAACTTAAATATAAACTCCTACGAATATTCTTATTCGTAGGTAAACTCTACGTCTAAATATACTTAAGGGGGTGCTTGACCATCACACTGAAAAACTTTTACTACGGCGGCACTAACTTTGAAATCGCGAGAAAAAAAATTACATTTGTCTTACAGGTTTCTTATGTTTTGTGTACTTACTACGAGATGCCTATGCCGTAGCACTTCGCTACGAAATATATATTTTTTAATTTAGTAGTAATTTTCATTACTTATTCGATCTTTTGCACATAATACCGACAGCTCTCAAACGGTGATGAAAACATTATGAGGAAACCTGCATACGACGAAGAAGCAATTCTGGACCGTGTATAAAGTCTACCAAATGGCATTGGGCACGCGTGGTGGATCCCATACAACCGTCAGTGCCGTTACAGTGGGACTTTTAAAGGCTGATGATGATGAATAATTTTCACAAGACTTTTTTCAATGCAGTCTAAAGTGAAAGACAATCATCACTCAAAAACTACTGAATAGATTTTATACGGATTTAACTTTTTGAAAACCAACGGCCTCATTGGAACATTTTTGACTACAAATAAAATTTGTTGTAACATTTTTTTGAATACGTTGTGAATAGTGTAGCCAAGAATAGAACAAAGGGCGAGTTTATCTTTTAAGATATTTTTTCCAATAAACTATTCATATTTGAATCGAATCTTGGCTGAACCAAAGCCCTAAAAGCTTCCTACATTGTTTCGCAACAATTTCGAAACAGGTTTCAAAGCAAAACAATATTAGAATCGATGTGAAATCGTGAACAAAATAACTAAAAAGGGAAAATGTTCAAAGCCCTGAAAATTCACAGGAACCAAAGGCAACGTTTAGTTTTGTGCTATTATATTTTCTTTTCATTGAGCGGACAATACGGATCATAAAGTTTTATCGCTTGCGGCCAGTTGCATAACCATTGTTGAACGACATATAATTGACATTTAAATACTAATCGACAAAAGTTAATTGACTTGCAAGTCGAATCGCGTTGCAAGTCCGTTAGCGGGCTGTCAGGTATGTCGCGCATAGAGTATTTTCTGGCTTGCCCTAAGGCTGCGCCATGCTTTTGTATATAAAAAAAACCTTGAGATTCCGTTATTCCCACATTTTACTATTTCACTTGACTTGGCACAAATGCACTTTATAAAAAAAGGAGATAATAAAAACAATTTCTTCATTGTTGTCATCGAGAGTAGCTAAGAGCTAAGGCTCGAGCGAAGTGTTTTATGGAAGAATGGCTTAGGTACCATTGAACGCATCGTTCGATCCTGAAACCTTTTATTGAGCCTTTTTCTACAACTGCACACATAAAAAATATGTTCGTTGTTAAAACAACGTTTCTGACCATTTAAAGGGATGTCAATCTTTATTTATGTATAGCTGCCTTGATATATTTTTTAAATATGAATCGATTTATAATGTTATTTTTTTAAATATTAGAAATGTCATGTCGAATTGCGATTGTCGAAGGCTTGAAGATCATAATTATGACCAGACAAATACTGAGCTTAAATACCGATCCTAAGAAGTGAGGAAAACCCATTAACTTGGATGTCCGTCATCAACAACTTCCTGAAGAAAAACCGAACATCTCGACAACCCGAAACAGATTCGCCTGGCGAAGAATGACAAAGCGAGCCGACTTCACCTGGAATAGGATGGAAGGCTAGGCAAACAATAAAAAACAATATTTTCACCCTAAAACAAATTGATTGAATTAATAGATCGTCTGTTTAACAAATTTAGAAAATTTAGAAATTCAAGTAAAATGGGCAGCCATTTAGTATTCAAATACCTCGATTAACATTTAAACGGCCGTTCCTGCTAGCGGCCCTATGAAAAGGGCTTATTACTGATCGTCCCATTCCCGGATTAGCGGAGAAAGCACTTAAGATTTCATTTTATGTCCTTTTCTCTCTTTATACTGGTGCAGTTAAATTTGTACGTGGGGCTTTTCTGTTTTTTTCTCACACACATAATAAGTCCACGACTTTAATCCCTTCCGAAGTGGTC
This sequence comes from Agonopterix subpropinquella, assembly GCA_922987775.1. Lineage (NCBI taxonomy): Eukaryota > Metazoa > Arthropoda > Insecta > Lepidoptera > Depressariidae > Agonopterix > Agonopterix subpropinquella. The sequence goes on from OV277714.1 coordinate 3,870,530, forward strand.
AGAAATGTTGTTACAATTATCAGCTTTATTTTAAAAGGGAAATCGTACTGAAGTGTTGATAAGTATTCTTACTAAGTATAAATTGTGTAAGTGACAGCCCTACGGTGAATTCAGACCATACTCAGACCGTAAACTGAACAACTTTCACTATGGAGCCTACCTCAGTAAACGCAAAAATCGGCTGTTTCATACAAAACTACTGTTTTGACCAGACTCATATACAGGGTGTAACAAAACACCCTAGTAATAGTTAAGGGGGTGATTCAGCCTGCAATTTCCTATCCAACTGGGGAAAAACGCACAAAGTGAAATATCACTAGGTGTCCCCCGGGGTATCGAACCCACGATCTCTGTGTCGAGAGCCCGATGCATTGCGTTTAACCATTAAACCACGGAGGCATTATAGTCGTAATGACTTATAATTATAAGGTTCAAAGCCTTAACGAGCCCAACTCTAAATTGTAGCCAAAAATAACGAAAAACTCGGAGTCCATCAACTGACGTCAGAATAAATAATGACCCTCGTTAGGGTGCCGGTTCCTAATTGTGTTTTAAAGAACACAGGGCGATCTCCAGGTGGTTTTTGCTATACATTGCATAAGAAAAACCCGTGAATAGATCAACCCATTTCTTCCTATGGGCGATGGACGAGGCGACTATGGGATTAAAGGTTTTTTGTTGCTGTTTATGTGGGCGATAGACTAGCCATCTCTCACCACTTGACACGTCATTGCATCTGGATGACTAGGCTCACATTTTTGAGCATTTGTATAACTCTAAGAGCAAGAGCATAGGTACAACTACATAATATACAGGGTGTAACAAAACACCCTAGTAGTACTTAAGGGGGTGCTTCAGACCATCAAACTGAACAACTTTCATTATGGAGCCAACATCGAAATCGCGAAAAAAAATCCGCTCTTTCATACAAAACTGCAGTACCATCCCGAATCAAATGTATGGGACGGCAATTTTGTTTTTTTTTTCTCGACGTTGGCTCCATGGTGAAAGTTGTTCAGATTGATGGTCTGAAGCACCCCCTTAAGTATTACTATGGTGTTTTGTTACACCCTGTATTCTTTAACAGAAGTTTGTAGGAGGAACAAGCAACTGCGGATCTCCCGCTAAACTCTTTAAGGCAACGTGAAGGCAGGGCTAAGCTCCGATAAAGGGGGTGAGGTGCGGGGTCTGAGGGGAGATCGCGAGCAATTCGTTCTAATTTTGAATTTAAATATTAGAGTGTTCAATAATTCTTCAAGATGCCACAGTATACCAACATGTCATATAATTGATACCAGTTGAACAACACCAATAACAAAGTTAAAGTTATTTATAGGTATTATTGTAGGCTATTGGCATAAGTAATTCTTTGATGAAGATCTGATGAATGGCTTTGGAAACAGGTAAATGGAACTCTTCAACAGTTGAAAACAAATCATTGGCAATTGAATAAGTGGTTTGAAATCATCAATTATATGCTATAAGTGAGCCTTGCTAAAACTACACGCTTCAAAAGATGGTTAATAGTTGGGGTTAGGTGACAATTCGCCAGCAAAAAATAAAAAACAAAAAAAATATATATATTAAATAATAAAGTCCCAACGAACTCCTAGGAAGATTCGCTACGAGCTCCTTGCCACCTTGCTAGCGACCGGAATCGAACTCGCGCCAACCGCACCAAACCGCCGCTCTGCTCTGGAGGCGAGTACCGAGACCACTCTACCAACTGGTGCTGCGCTGGACTCGGCAAAAAAAGGCATGCCTTGCCACAACTACGCTTTACAGACGCTTAGGATGAGTCATACTGACTCTAAAGTGGACACTTTTCTTGAATCTGACATCGGATTCGTGTTCAGGATCCACGCGGACCCTCAGATATTGATTTTGGAAGCAATCGGTTGAGAAACACAAATTGAAAATACCAGTGAGCAGTTTTTGTAACAGTTATTCAGCTCCATCATTAAATAGGTACTTGTTACAAAACTGTAAAGAAAAGCACTCATCGAGATGATTTTAACGAGCTGAAATTCGATGAGTATACTATTAGCCATCCAAGAGTTCCACTAGCCACCTTCCAGCTCCATCACCAGATCAGCTGGATAATACCATATTATTGTATTGTCATCAGAATCACATGCACCTGCAGAGTCTTTAATGGATATAACGCACCTCCGAACGAATAAAGGTGTAAAGTGCCATAACACCCTTTTCACTTTTATTCCATGTTTGGAATCTACAGCCTTCAATAATACACGTCCTAAATTTATACTACGCAGCTATGGTGCATATTCATAACATTATACGGGAAGACATCTTTTTTTGTTTTATTAACTATGGGTTTGCTCTTGACCTCAATCCAGTCCTCAGGACGAAGATGGGGTCGTAGATGTAGCGAGCTTACCCAGAATATGCCTATTCACTCGTACTTTAAAGGAATTCGGGTTGTAAGTACTTGGAAATACTGACGCAGGTAAGGCATTCCACTCCTTGGCTGTGCGCATTATAAAAGATTCAGAAAGGCGCTTGGTGCGGATATGTGGGATGTCAACCAAGAAGGGGTGATATCCCGCGGTGCGTCTGGAAGTCCGATAGTAGAAAGGGGAAGGTGGGATGAGCTCATGCAGCTCAAGGGCACACTCACCGAAGTACAATCTGTAGAAGACCGACAAGCAGGCCACTCTGCGGCGGTGGGCTAGGCTATGAAGCTTGGCCTCCACCAGCTTACTATCGCCAATGAGCCTCCTGGCTCTGCGTTCAACCGCGTCGAGTGCGGCAAGTTGATACTAGGCTGAGCCATCCCACAGGTGCAAGCAGTACTCCATACATGATCGGACCTGAGCTTTATACAATACTAAGAGCTGTCCAGGAGTGAAGTACCGCTTCACCTTGTTTAAGATGCCCAGCTTTTTGGCCGCAGTTTGAGCCTTAGACTCGATGTCAGCACCAATGTTGAGTTTCGTGGTCAAGCTTATACCCAGAAGCCCAAGACTGTCGGAAACAGGGACAGATGTACCCCGGAAAGTAGGAGTCAGATTAAACGGACTCCTTTTTGCGGTGAACAGACAAGCCTGTGTTTTGGTGGCGTTGAAGTTGACTAAATTATTGTCACCCCACTGGGAGACAAGACTTAAAGTCAAGTTTGTCTGTGACTTAAAGATCTGCGGGGATGCCATAAGCGGGAAGCTTGTTCAGCAAACTAGCGTGCCATAGCCTGCCTTCGAGATGTCAAGTGATACAGCCAGTGCATCACCGTGCTTCTCGATGGCCTCGCCCCAGCAGTGCGTGACATACACAAGAAGATTCCCAGTCGATCGCCCCCGGCGGAAGCCATATTGGCGATCACTGAGTAGATCATTGTCTTCTAGGTATGACAGCAACTTACTGTTAAGTACTCTTTCCATGACTTTACAGAGAATGGAAGTAATGGCGATAGGGCGGTAGTTACAGATATGAGTTTACTATGTAATTTATTTGGCCGCAAAACACGACAGATATGGATTTTCATACAACATTGCCGGCCGCTGCACGCATGTATTTGGCCAGTACAGCAATTTCGATTTATCTCGAAGAAGGTTGTCAAAATAATGCTCACATTTCCAAGCATGTTTGAGAAAAATTAATATTTACGTGAGCGCCTTCTAGGGTCAAAAAACGCAGTCACCTTTTCAGTCTAATCACCGGCTATTGAAGCATCAAAACTAATGCAGGGCGCTTTGAAAGGCGGGCGGGAGTAGCACTCGCACGAGCGATCAGTGCCGGTTGCGTTCGCTAAAATTAATTTGCGCGTTCCGACGGCCCGGTAGCACAGTCGGTAGTGAATCTGCCTGCTGTGTCGAGGGTCGCAAGGGACAAATATTTGTATGTTGAATATGAATATTTGTACCCGAGTCATGGATGTTTGTATCTGTATATGTATTCTATATCGTTGTCTAGTCATCATAATACAAGTCCCCTTTCGGGTACTTTAAATGTGAATAGATAATTTGTGTGACAATGTCCAAGATATTTATTTATCAGAATTTTTCAAATGTTACTCGCACGATCGATACGTCTCGGGTGTAAAGGGATAGTGCGCGGCTGCCGCGCGAGATAATGCTCGATGGTTTGCCACGCGAAGTCGGTACGCACCTGTAAATCAACAATCTTGATTGTTTTGCCATTTGTGGCACCGCCCAAAATTGTTCACTTTTTTTAACCGACGAAAACAAAACAAAAAACGGTGGAGGTTTTCAAGTCGACGCGTATACAGGGTGTAACAAAACACCCTAGTAATACTTAACTGGGTGCTTCAGACCATCAAACTGAACAACTTTCACTATGGGGGCAACATCGAGAAAAAATTAAAAAAATCTGTTATCCCATACAAAAGTGCAGCACCGACTCGACTAAAATGTATGGGACAGCAGATTTTTTTTTTCTTGATGTTGGCTCCATAGTGAAAGTTGTTCAGTTTGATGGTCTGAAGCACCCCCTTAGGTATTACTAGGGTGTTTTGTTACACCCTGTATATACAGGGTGTACAATAAAATGGGACAGCTACTTAAAGGGGTGCTTCAGACCATCAAACTGAACAACTTTCTCTATGGGACCAATATCGAAATCGCGAAAAAAAAATCCGCTCTCCCATACAAAACTGCAAACATAACTCGACTGAAATGTATGGGACAGCAGATTTTTTTTTCGCGATTTCGATATTGGTCCCACAGAGAAAGTTGTTCAGTTTGATGGTCTGAAGCACCTGTTTAAGTAGCTGTCCTATTTTATTTTACACCCTGTATATATATTTTTTTTATGTATGTACGCATAACTTTTTACGGAGTAATCTGATTTTGATATTTTTTTTTGTTTAGTAGGTCATACTTCAGAGGTGGTTCCATTTTAATTTGGTGAAGATCTGGTAAAGGGTTTCGGAGATAGACAATAGAACTCCTCAAAGATCTATAGCCTATCATCGACGATTGAAATAAATGATTCGTGTTCAAGTTTTCTTGTAGGTCATACTTCAAAAGTGGTCCCATTTTAATTTGATGAAGATTTGGTAAAGGGCTTCGGAGATAGACAATAGACTCCTCAAAGATCTATAGCATATCATCGACGATTGAAATAAAAGATTCGTGTTCATGTTCCCTTTACATGTCCAGCGGATATGTTAACCCAATATAACACCAACGCTGAAAATTAAAAAAATTTTTTTTTTTAACAAAGTTTGAATACTGACTTCAAAACTCAAAAAGTTATAAATAATAAATATTACAGCCGATGAATTTTACGTTAGCATCTATTAAGAATATCATTTTGTTTTATTGTAGTCGGTGTCAAGCCTAGCCAAAAAATTATTGCAAGCTCAGTCTCGAATCGTACAGGCTTGACAGCGACTTCGATAAAACAAAATGATATTCTTATAGATGCTAACGTAAAATTCATCGGCTGCAATATTTATTATTTTTAGGTACTTTTTGAAATTTGAAGTCGGTTTTAATTTTTTGTTAAAAAATTTTTATTCAGTACAAAATCTGTTGGTATATTTTAAATAAATTAGTCTAAATTGTAAATATTAAAGCAATTTTTATTACAGTATTTTTTTAATTGTAGTGTACTTTCTTTGTACAGTGGGAAATAAAAGTATAAAATGAGAAAATACCTAAGCTAAACTCGCAAGAAAATGTAAGTATCCGCTCTTGGATTCAAGGAACCCTACTGTTTTCCACGAAACCCTAAGATACACTTTGGGAACCGCTTACCTCTTAGGATGCCTCGCTATGCGCTACAAAAACAACTTTACCTACATCAGTTTAGCAATTCGTAGCACAACGAGTCATTTTGGTGTTGTCCTACTGAAAGCTATATTCGTGAACTGTGGCACTATGATGGAACTGTCATTTTGCCTACATAATTTACAATTCAAAAAAAATTTACAAATTAGTTATATCTACAATAATCACAGCTATTATTTACAATTTGAGCAATATTAGAAATATTTATATAGATATTAATACAGAAAAAAGCCGGAAATGTTGTAAAATAAGACGTGAAATTTGAAGAAAAGTTTGACATAGGTCTTACCTCTACAAGCGCTGCCGCGCTTCTAAAATGGCGTATCGCATCGGCAAAATGGCGAGACGCTCGAAATTTCGTAGATATTTTGGAATTGTGTTGAAGTATATAAAGTAAAGTAAACGAAATATACCTAGCTGCCAAGCTTATGTTATGGCCAAGTTAATAGTATATTTTATTTGCGTAAATACAGTTTCTTCTAGATATAAAATGATATTAAAAGTAAGAAAGAGGGGTAACTTCGGGATGTTTTTCTATCTAGCCAAATTGTTCCAATCGTGTACTGAATAACCTTCCTGCCTAGGAAATATCCCCAACTATAATATATATTTCATTCAAATCAAAATTATTACATTTTGAATGGAAAGAACGTAATCGAAAAAGCGATTTTTTACGAGTTTATAAACTCATTACGCCTTAATTGTTTATTCTAGATTATAATATTTTTGGTAAAAGTTAAATAAATTAAAAAAAAGGAGGCATTTTGCCCTGCGTTGTTTTATGATTTTTCTGTCAGGAAACATGCAGGTTTTCTTACGGTCCTTTCTTTTACCGAAAAACCAGAGTATTTGTTAAAAATGTACTGAAAAGGAAAATGTACAAAAAATTAAAAGTATTGCCGCCACCGCCACAATGAAAAGATGGACGGAAGGACGGACAACATAATCTCTGAATATTAATTTAACGTGGCAGTAATGAACGACCACATCGCTTTTACTTGTCACAAGTCATCTAAATGGGTTAAGTTTTCATTGTTTTTAGTTTTATTTAGAAAAGTTATAAAAGGTGTTAATTATTCTGTGTTATTTCCTACACTTCTTGAAAATATTTTAATTTGTTAGGTATAATTTATTTTTGTGCTACTGGTGAAAACTTTTAAGTGGCCTAGATCTAAACTATTATAAGACTGTAACAGAAGTGTGTCTGTACATTGAAGATATTAACAAAAAAAAGATTACGATATGGTTTTTAGTCCCTGATTCGAAATCACCAATTTTTGGATTTTTTGTCTGTCTGTTTGTTTCTTTGTTTGTTTGTTTGTATGTTTGTTTGTTTGTTTGTTTGTTTGTTTGGGTGTTTGTTTGTTTGAGTATCACGCAAAAACTACTGAACCGATTTTGATGAAACTTTTTTTGTTTGATAGCTTACTTAAAATATGGTATATAATTTATGCGGACGAAGTCGCGGGTAAAAGCTCGTTCTACTATAAAATTAATTATTATTGTGATTGTAAGTTTTCCGAATAAAATAAAATAAAATAAAATGGATACAAAAACTGAAAATCTGTTTAAACCATTTTTTATTATACATGATATTTTTATGTCTTTTTGAAAATAAAACAATTCCTTATTTCTTACATTTAACCCTTTGAGCACCAACCTATAAAAAACCTTAAGATAAAAGAAACCTTTTTTTTTCAATAAGGTATAATTTAGCCTTTAGCTTTAGCCTAGTTTTTCGATCCTTAAGGATCGACCGGCGCTCCAGAGGTTATTATTATTTTTGTTAGGTTAGGTTAGGAGACAAGAGTGAGAATAGATATATAAATATGTAGACAATATTGTAAGAGAGCTAAACAAAGCAAGAATATTCAACTAATATTAAATGAAATCCATTAAAGCACGTAACCCAAAGCTCTAACCGCAACTGCAGCCTCATTGGAAACATGCCAAGACAAGAACGCTGCGTGGTGTAGCCTCTATGTATAATTGTTACTAGCATGCTAATTGATTTTAGACCGTTTTTACATACATACATACACACATACATATACAAGGTATTACAGAAATACAAATAAACATTTAAGGGGGTAGTTAAGACCATCAAACTGAACAACTGAACACTATAGGATCAATATCGAAATAGCGAAAAAAAAATTGTTTGTTCCATCATCATCATCATATCAGCCGATAGAAGTCCACTGCTGGACATAGACCTCCCCCAAAATGGGGAAATTTGGCATAATCGCCACGATGCGATGCGTTTGCGATGTTCCATACTAAACTACAAATCTACTCGAACTAAATGTATGGGACAAAAACATTTTTGTTTTCGAGATTTTGATGTTGGTCCCATAGTGAAAGTTGTTCAGTTTGATAGTCTCAACAGCCCCCTTAAAAGTTTTCAATGTTTATTTTTACTTTTGTAACTTTTGTGGTAGCAAAAAAAAATCAGCTGTTGCATACATTTTTTACTTGCTCCGATCGATTTGCTCCCATAGTAAAAGTTGTTCAGTTTGATGGGTAGACTCTTAGTTTAAAAGGATGCCAATGATATCAATTTCACCCTGTATACTAAAGTCACTATCCCACAGGGGTAAGCAGAAACCGAGCCGTAGCTCGCCACACACTACGATTCTGACATACTTCTCTCGCCTCATCCACTTTCATGCATCTCATGCACTTCATGCACTTCCGTCGGTTGAGGGTGCTACGCACTTGTCCTTTTAGGAGAAGACCATTTATTTGGTCGTGGTAAGTTCTCCTCGAACTCTCTCTCGACTGTTCCACTCACATTGGATCGATAAATCTTCCTAGTGAGTCTACTCTCATTCATCCTCTCTGACCGAATCACCAAAGCATACCTTTTTCAATCCTGTTTACCACATTATCCCGCAACTTACACCGATCCCTTATCATATCACACTGTTCTTGATTCCGTTCTGTTAGACCGATGTTTCCACATGGATACATACGAATTAAGCTTACGACTATGGTCCAATTACGGGTAGTCATAATCTTTACTTTCTCTGAGAGATCACATCAGTTATAATAACATGACAGAGGTGAGAGCGACACAGGTTACTTCTAAACGTCAAGAGTGAGATAATATGGAGATAACCGCCAATTACACGTTTAGAAGTGACCCGTGTCGCTCTCACCTCTGTCATGTTATGCAGGCAGGAATGAGGTGATAAGTTAGAGAAATAAATTGATTCACATAGGTCAGATATTTAGCTAGTTGTAGTGGCGATGAGCTGGTCATATCTGCCAATGAACTGACGAACGATGGAGAGTCAAGTAAAGACCATAATTTGGCAGGCGTAGTATGGGACGCCCTGCTGCCCGCTGGACAGATGACCTAAAAAAGGTAGCAGGGTGCGATTGGATGAGAAAGGCCGAGGTGTCGTATTGTAGCACCTTGGGAGAACCCTATATTCAGCAGTAGGCGATGAAAGGCTTATGATGGTAAGCTTTGCTTCCTACCTACTAATTTATTCATCATTATCATTCTGACCAGAGAGCAATTTCAATACAGGTGAATGAAGGCCAGGAACTGGCAAACATACACCGCTGGACAGATAACCTGAGGCAGAAAGACGAGGGCGTCGATGGTGCGTTGCGGATTGGACGCTCAATCATGAGATCCGGGTTCGAATCCGCACGGACGACATGCCATGTACCCCATAGAAGAATGGCAGATTTGGACCCAGCCATTTTTTACGAAAACTAAAAGCCATTCAGGACGGCAGTCATAATTATTATAAACAGAAAAAATTAAGGCATTTTTTAAAAAAACTTCCACATCTCCAGAAGTCCGGAATCAAAAGTAGAAATTACTAGTAAAATAGACAAATCATCCAAAGAGCAAGTAGCAAAACGCAACCACGACAGCTATTTTCATCTAATATTATCACTGAGGAATTTTTTGGTCGTTATGGAACGTATACGTTGGTATTTGGCTTGGTTGAACTGATAGTGTGTGATTTCCGTTTTCTTCCATTATCATAATATTATACGGTTATCGTAAAATTTTATTAAAATAAACACAGTGAATGCGTAGAAGATTGAGTAGGCTGTCTAATAACAAAGATTATGAGTTTCACACACTTGATACAAGAAGCATCATAAGCAGATATACCTTTCCCCCAACTTCTACAGGTTACAACCAATTTACTTTTTTGTTAGTTTTGTTTCACTCTACACGTATTACTAAGTTTCATTCATGTATAGAACCTCTAAGTCTGGGTCTTAAATTACATGGCCGTCCGCCAAACTTCTTTGTAATGAGTTTTTCTAATTTCTGTACGAAATACCGATTGCTCTCAAACGGTGAAGTAAAACATCGCGAGGAAGCTGCATATGCTGTAGAAGAAATTCTGATGTATGTCTGAAGTCTACCAATCCACATTGTGCACGCGTGGTGGACTAATGTCCATACGCCCTCCCTGAGGATAGGCCTATGCCCTGCAGAGGGACGTATACAGGGTTGCACTACTATAACGGGTGATTGTACCCATGATCCTGAACAACTTTTCCAAAGAAACATATAGGAAATTCGCAAAAAAAATCGTCGACTTTCCATACTAAATGCTATCAGCTGATCGAACGTTTGTATGAAAAGTCGAATTTTTTTAAAAATACAATTTCCTATAGGTTTCTTTTAGGCCAGTCATTTTACGGAGTTTTGTTAGGCGGGGTAGGGACTAATTATTAATTGGACTTTTAAACTGTAACCGGCACCATTTAGTGACGAAAATACTATCCTAAACCATATTAAAAAAAATGTGGCTACGCAACATAGAAATCAAAATGATGTGTCCCAGAAGGCTTTTAAATTAATAATATTAATACCAATGCACTCCTTTGAATTAGATTTAACAGTATACATTATTTTTGAGCAATAAAATAGCCATTGAAATTTAAAAAATTAGGTATTTATTCGAAAATACGAATGTATTTTTCAAAGCCTTCTCAGTAGACAAAAATATTTAAACCACGTTAGAAGTATGTATAATGGTAAAGCCTTAAATATGTGCAAAAAAAATTTATCTTCAGGTTTTTTTAGAACGAGATAATATCTAAATTTTAAAATTGGAACTGGAACTGTTGCTGACGTGATTTTTTTTTAAATTTTTATACATTTCTAAGCTGAAATTGGCTCTTCAATATTATACCGAAACAAAATGTCAATTAGTAATTATTCCCGGTTCTAACCGTAAAATTACTGGGCTATTTGGGAAATTTGTTCAGTATCATGGGTACAATCACCCCTTAAAGTAATGCAACTGTTTACCCTGTAGGCTGATGATGATGGTGAACCTTTGGAGAGGCATATGTTCAGTGGACAATGATAGGCTGAGAATGATGATGATTCCTTAAAACTAAACTAAGCATAAGCATATGCTCACGACTAAAATCCCCGAGGGGGTAGTCAGAGATATTCTGAAACTTCAGAACATCCACGCTTCACTTGTAATGGACAGTAGGTACAATATATGCCTCGAAATTGAATCATGCAGGTTTTCTCACGATGTTTTGCTTCACCGAAAAGCCAGTGGTGGCTTTTAGGCTTACAAACTGAAAATTATAATAAAAATCCAACCACAATCAAGGAGCATTGAGTCGTTCTTAATAATAAAATTACGAACAAGTTTATGCTAAGTTTGGCCCGTTGCTTCGCCCCTAATGAAGTCCTATTGTACAACGTTTCTGTTTCGTTCTAGGAAAAAAATATACACTATTGTGTTTTGCATATAAAATGTATTAACACATTAACATATACACATATTCATTAACGAATTAGCGCAAAACCTCATACACCCCAACTGATTTATAACAAATTAATTAGATTGCAACAATAATTTCATTATTTTGATAATTAAAATTTAAAGTTATTCGCATTTTAAGTTTTGAGGCAAAAATGATTTGTTATCATTTCAGCACTGAAAGAAAGTGCTAACGTACTCATCATGGATACATTTTTATAATCTTGTTTTTGTAGTAAGTAGGGTGAGTGTGCCCGTGCGGTGGGTTGTCATCGGGTTCAGTTTTGCAAAAAAATAATTTAATTTTTTGAAAAAAATTCCGTTGAAACCATGATAATTCGATTCTGCTCTCGATTCTAAACAAACTACTTTCTAGTTTTGCGTTAATTCATTAACACGTTGTATTAACTCTTACACGGCTACAATTATGTTTCAGGGTGATCTGAAACATTCCTACAACAACCATCATCATTCTCTTGCCCATTTCCCATTATTTGGGGTCGGCGCAATATGTCATCCTCTTCCATTCATCTCTCTTAGCCGTCGTCTCAACACTCACCCCTTTTACACACATCATTCTTCACACAATCCATCCATCTTTTCTTCGGCCTGCCTCTCCTACCACAGCCATCCACATTCATACTTAACACTCGTCTCGTAACATGACACTCATCCCTCCGCATTCCTACAATTTCTTACAACAACAATCGATCTTTTTAAGTAAGCAGTTATTGGTATAACTTTTAACATATTAAGAATAATAAATAAATACATATCTTTGACAGTGTCACACAAATTATCTAGTCACATTTAAAGTACCAGAATCTAGCCTGGACTTGTATTATGATGACTATTGAAGGTTAAGAGTCCTTCTACAGTTCAGTAGTGCCCTCAACACAATTTTATAGATATTGAAAACTCATAATTAAAAATTGCTAATACTCCAACATACCACAAAAGCCTTTTTAAGATATTTTTTAAGAATACTTTTATAGGTTCTAAGCATTCCACTTTTAAAAATATCGAAATTAATGTAGAAGTAGCGGTTCTTTTTTTCTTTCTTCAATATCTTAGACTACTTATATAGGGACGCGTAACCACGTGTCATTCTACTAACAAACTTTCTGCCACTTTTTGCGGGGGCAAGGTAACATGTTATCCGCAACTTTGGATTTTATTCCCTATGACTTTAGATTCTAATTTTGAATGTTCAAAATCATGAAAAGTAGTCTCGTGTAAACCCCAAACGTTCTAAGTTCGAAATTATTGTTTCGTAATAATAGGCTGTCTAGTTTAGTGATAAGTTATAAAATTGAATGTAAATGCGCAAGATTAATTGATCTAATACCGTGGCAGAGGGGAAATGCTACCGCAAGGCCGGTCCTTATAATAATTAGTCTAAGTTCAATATTTAAATCTAAACTATTATAAAACTGTAACCGAAGTGTTTCTGTACATTGAAGATATTTACAAAAAAAGATTACGATATGGTTTTTAGATGTCCCTGATTCCAAATCACAAATTTTTGGATTTTTTGTCCGTCTGTTTGTTTGTTTGTTTGTTTGTTTATTTGTTTGTATGTTTATTTGTTTGTTTGGGTACCTTAGGCATTACTTTTAAGGCTTTTGTATGAAGTTGGAGTAGGTACCTAGCACTTTTTAATTTAAGCGCAGAGTACAATTAAAGGACTCTTAATGGGTGGAATGACGTGTCATTATGATGAAAGTTGGCTGTAATCTTTGGCCTGCAAAGACTGCAAATAACGCCCACGGCAAGAAATGAGGTGGTCCATTCTAATTTGGTTTACAGAAGTTACAGCGGTGGGAATGTGTGGTGGCATGCACGATAAAAAAGTAATTATAAACTCGTATGACCTAAAATATGCAGTGAAATTTATGTGCTACATTTTTCACACCTATTTTTAGTTCAGCCTTTTGCATGTCCACCAGAGTTGTGGTTGCAAATTGTGGTTTTTGTGTTTCGTTAAAAATAGATTGATTGCGCGGCTGGGGTTGAAGTGTGATTGTGTTTTTATTTTATACTACACTAGCGACCCGCCCCTGTTTCGCCCGTGTCCCGGGTGGTATCTTTAAAGTAAGTACCTACATATAAACAAAACAACACCGTTTCCTCTACCCTAAGGTTATCTGGAAGAAATAGCTTCTTAGCAATAAGACCGCCTTAGTTTGTGCCTCTTGTATTTTTTCTCTGTATTTTAATTCCTGAAGCAATTTTCAAAATACAGACAGACGCGGAAAGCGACTTTATAATAGGTAGGTATGTACAGATTATGAAGAGTTATAAATAATGGAAACAAAAGAAATCATCTGTAAGTGAACCTAAAAAGTTAAATTTTCAAACCGAACCGAAAAATATTTAATTGACAACGCGACGCTCAAAGCGCTCTTGCTAAAAATGGTATATAAAATTTAAAAAAATTATTGTTATTAGAAATAGTAAAATGTAGCCCTGACTCCGAAACTAGTTTTGCCGTAGGTCTGGAGCCAGCTATATATGGTGTGACAAAACGGTGTGACCATGACCACCAATCTGAAACCCATGTTTTAACTAACAGTTGGTGGTTAAAGTAAAGTTTCTAATCACTTTAAAAATATTAAATATTGTGGTGTATATTGTTATAACCTTTAAGGTAGACTTCAGTGGATACCAGCCGATGCAACAGTTGAGGGCGGCCAATCAAAATGTATGGAACCGAAAGACGTCAATACGCAGACTTACGAGACTAAAGTTTAATGAGGATTGGAGATCATCCGCCAAGAGTAAGAGATCTTATAATAGATTAAACAGCTTATGAACTGATTAGAAACTATTTTAATGTTAACTAAGCATCGGACGCTGCTGGCCCAGATTAATAGGAAAAGGTACAAAGAGCGTCGTGTGCATCTGCATCAGCAGTTCTGTAGTGTTCTGGCTTACGTGAATTGGATGTCAGATGCTGGGTCAGCATCCTTAACTCACGCGTTTTTTTTCTTTTAATTTTATTTATTAGACAAAAATAGTACAAAGAAGTTTGTCGCGGGGCTTGGAAGCAACGCCATACATCTTCATAGTATCTAGTAGCTCTCGGTAGCGCGCGTCTGTCGCAACGACCGACGGAACTCGACCTTAAAAGTTGACGATAACTTTAGTGGGAGATTCAGGCTCACAAACTGAACAACTTTTAGTATTACAGCTAATAAAAAAACCAACTTGTCCACACCTTTGACACTTCAGCAGCTGTACCTTACAATTACAACAGCTGATTTATCTTTGAACCTTCAGTAGGTAACTTACAACAGCTGTTTTCTCGACTTTGTCTCTTTGTAAAGTTGTTCAGTTTGATGGTCAAAACCATCCCTTTGAATTACTAGGGTGTTTCTTTACACCCTTTAGATGTTCACAACACATACAATAAAACCATCTTCAAATACCCGTTAAAACCCCGTATTCAATTTCGTATAACCGAATCACTACCGATGCTAGCTAGCAAAGTAATTCTATTCTATCCAGTAATGGCTAGACGCCACATGTGTTCACAATTTGCATATACATAGCTTTGTTATAGTTAGTATGCTTTGTACATATTTACATACTAACATAGATCTAGGCGTATTCATTTAGAGTAGATAGATAGAAAAAGTACTTCTTTCTTCTTTCTTATCGTGTGGGCAGAGCCCTGGTGTCAAGTTTTTTCAGACAGCCTTACGCCTCTGACGTGGTTTTTATGTAACGACTACTAACACCAGAGCCAGAGATAGTAGCCAGGACCAACGGCTTAACGTGCCATCCGAAGCACGGAATCATTCTTCTTTTCAGACAATCAGGTGATTCAGCCTGCAATATCCTAACCAACTGAGGAAAAATGCACAAAGCGACATAATATATCGCTGTGATATTATCACTAGTGTCCCCTGTGGGAATGGAACCCACGACCTCCGTGTCGAGAGCCCAATGCTATTAACCATTCGACCACGGAGGCAGTTAAGGTGAAAAAGTACTACAATCGTCCTATAAAGATTATAATTCCCGTGGGAATAGTAGGATAATAATAATTATCCTTTATATTACGGCTTAAAATGTCCGAATGGACAACTATTCCATTATCACAGTATAAAAAAGAGTATCTATTACTAGATACAGTACGGACACTCCCATCCTCCCACCAACTTTTTACCTCACCCTCTCTATCGCCCTCTGCCTAGCTAGTACGCCAACCCGCGATAGCCGTGATACGGTTATATCGCATCTTTTATCTTGCTCGTCTGTTCGCGAACAAACGAGATAAAAGACGTGATATAGCCGTATCACGGCTATCGCGGGTTGGCGTACTAGCCATGCTGGTTACCTCTATTCCTTTCTCGTTCGCACATGCTGACTTCCTCTTTTTTCCATTTGTATGAAATGACAGCTAAGTGTCCAAGGTTTGCCATTATCGTCTCGTGGGTGTCGTAAAAGACGACTAAGGGAACCACCGAAGGACAGGCAGATTACACACATACCTACAATCCAACTGCGACCACCAACCCGATAGGTACCAAGCGTGGCAATTATGACAAATTCCCCCATATGGGCAGCCTATGATCAGCAGTGGACTTCTATCAGCTGAGGTGATGATAGCCGCCTAGCCGTTGCTGTCCTTCTTCTGGTCAAAGGCCTCCCTCTGTCCTCTTCAAGAGTCTATTCTGCGCTTCGATAAGTCAGTTCTTAAGGAAGCCATCAATTTTGTCCCGCCACCTTCTAGTAGGTATGCCTCGACGCCAATTTAGTTTCTTTTTTAGATTTGTTGGTAGTGGTTTTTGCCCATAGATCGAAATTCAATATCAAAATATTCGAGCGCAATCAAAAATAAAATACCTACCAGTGTAAGATATTATTTTTTTCTTACTCGTGGTACGTACTACATATTACATTGTTACTGCCCTAAGTTTTAATTCAATAATTTTATGAAAGCACTGTATTAAACCATTCTGTCTTTGTGGCTATCTTCAATAATAGAACACTGGGAACAGCAATCAAAAATGAGATTTATCCCATTATTTTTAGGTCAAAATTATAAACGACATTTGAAATTTCAATTGTTAATAGACAATTAGTTAAACTAAGCTGGCAAGGCTTCCTGCGGTGAACGCTTAATTGAATGACCGCTTTACACCGAAAATCGATTTTCATTCGCATATTCGTAAAAGTAACAAACAGTATATGAAAAGCTAACAAAGTCACGTATTACCACTTGATACTCAATTCGATCAGTGTGTGTTGCCAGTGATGACATATGGAACAGAGACGTTGTCGCAACACTCAAGGCCTCATAAAAAGGCTGAAAGTCACCCAAAGGACAATGGAGAGGGCTATGCTGTTTCCCTGCGAGACCGAATCAGAAACGAAGAGATCCGCAGAAGAACCAGAGTAGCTGACATTGCCCAAAGAATCGCTAAACTAAAGTGGCAGTGGGCGGGGCACATTGCTCGCAAAACCGACGGCCAATGGGGCCTAAAGTTCTCGAGTGGCGACCGCGTACCGTAAAGCGCAGCGTGGGTAGGCCCACCACACGATGGACCGACGACCTGGTGAAGGCGGCGGGAACCAGTTGGATGAGGGCAGCGCAGGACCGGTCGTTATGGCGATCCTTGGAGGAAGCCTATGTCCAGCCAGTGGACGTCCATCGGCTGAGATGATGATGATGACTCAATTCCATCCTGAATCCATAAATAAGCTTGTCCACTACTGCTACCATCATCATCGGCCTAGATTCGTCCCACTGCAGGGCATAGGCCTATCTTAGGGACAATCCGCTAGGACGACATGCCATGTACCATTAGCTTTTTTAACTTATGTACGTAATACCGAAGACGGCCCGGTAGCACAGTCGGTAATGAACCTGCCTACTGTGCCGAGGGTCGCGGGTTTGAATCCCGTAAGAGACAAATATTTGTATGATGAATGTCAATATTTGTACCCGAGTCATGGATGTTTGTATCTACAGTGTGAAATTGATATCATTAGCATCCTTTTAAACTAAGAGTCTACCCATCAAACTGAATAACTTTTACTATGGGAGCAAACCGATCGGAGCAACTAAAAAAAATTTGCTATTCCATACTTAACTGCAATATCTACTCGACTCAAATGTATGTAACAGCTGATTATTTTTTTGCTCCGATCGGTTTGCTCCCATAGTAAAAGTTGTTCAGTTTGATGGGTAGACTCTTAGTTTAAAAGGATGCTAATGATATCAATTTCACCCTGTATATATTTATTGTATATCGTTGTCTAGTCATCATAATACAAGTCCAGGCTAGATTCTGGTACTTTAAATGTGACTAAATGATTTGTGTGACATTGTCCAAGATGTATTTATATTTAATACCATCTTCAGGAAACCATAAGCTTAAGAATAAATTAAGATGTGTATGTGAAGTCTACCTATCCCCATTGGGCCTGCGTTGTGGACTAACGCCCAATACACGCCCTGAGGGTAGGCAGTGCCCTGCAGTGGGTCATATAAAGGCTGTTGATGATGATATCACATTATAATTCTTCACACAAATAAGCTTTACACCACCACCGATTAACAACTCAAACTCAACAACAACAACTCAACTTCAACTCAACTTCAACTCAACTCAACTCAACAACAACTCAACTCAACTCAACAACAACAACAACAACAACAACAACAACAACAACAACAACTCAACTCAACTCAACTTGCTGTCAGAAACTGCCTCAATAAGTCCTCTGGCCTTATATTAACGAATAGTTACACCGTATAAGAACAACAACACAATCCGGAACCAACTGCTTAACGTGCCTTCAGAAGATCCTAGAGATGCAATATCACTAAGAGACCTCACACAACCTATTTTTGAGCGTAGCCAATGTCGCAACAGCACCGTAACGATATCGCAAATGAATTGCCGCGATGTTTAAGCACAGATTTTAACTGAGTGCTATTACCGGGAAATCGCCACAACACTGATTGATCTTAGATTTATAACGCAGCGATGTCGCGGCGATGTCGTTCCATCAACGCCTACGCTCAAAATCGCTTTTGTGGTATGGCCCTAAAGCGGTCATCTGTATATCTAGAGTCTGAATTGAACAGTAAAACATAGCTAAAAAACGTAAAAATAAAATAGCATGAAGGTAAATTCCCAAATAATCTCCAAAATTTACCTTGAATTAGAATACGCTCCGTTCGCGTTCCCAATTATTCCCGGGTCAAATTCAATCAAGTAGAACCATTTATTCCCAAACCACAATGGGCTCTTAACAAGTCAAGAATAAATTAAGGGACCCCGATATGACATGGGCAAAGGTGCTTTGTATATGTACGCATCTGTGATTATCTTCACATTATTTAAAATTAAATTCGAGAGGTATATTTTTCACCGACTGCTTTCTTACGGTGAAGGGAAATATCAGGAGAAAGACTTCATATACGAGAAGTCATTCCGATGCGTAAAATATGTGAAGTCTTATATTTCGCATTAGGACGCACTGTATAATAACTTCTAATATAAAGGTTATAGGAAATTTTCTGATAAAACGCTCCATACAAAACGTAGTTACGTTCTAGTTTGGACATTTTAGTAAAAGAAAGTTAAAAAAAAGTTGTTAACAAAATTTGGAAAATATTTAGGAAGTTCCAAAGTAACCGTGGCTCAAAGATTTCTATTTAAATCTTAATCATTGAAACTATATAACATATCTGACAAAGTATCGACACAGATCTTGGTGTTAAGATTGTGTTAACAACTTTTTTTTAAAGTAAATATTGAAAATAGGATAAAACTTCGTTTGTATGTAGCGTGCTCGGGTGCTATGACGAGTGTTAACCTTCTCTACTCCATCCTCTTCAATCCCATTACTCCTAATTACCTCAAGGAACGCTTTGTTTTCTGTTCCTCCACCACTGGCCGTCATCTGCGTTCCTCTGAAAACCTCTCCCTCCATATGCCCATCCACTCCACTAACTTCTACACCCATTCCTTCTCCGTTCATGCCGTTCGGCTTTGGAACTTGTTGCCAGAGGCAATCCGACGTGCACCTTCCTTGAATGTTTTTAAGTCGAAAGTTAAGTCGCATTTCCTTGATCACTGACCCTCTCCGATTTTTTCTCCGAATGTAAGTAGGTACTTAAATCTTTTCCTATGTCTATAGTTCATGTTTTCCTATCGTGTTTAGCTGAGTAGTACGCGTATTTATATATGATGTGTGTATGTATATATATATATATATATATATATATATATATATTATAGGAATATATATTATATATACTTATCTATGTATTGCATTTAGATGTATTTATAATAGGTTTATAGGTTTATTCTTGTTTTTTATTTACTGATATTTCTGGTCATTTATCTGAAAACACCGCCTACCTTTCTTCGTACACCGTTTCCTCTACCCTAAGGTTGTCTGGAAGAAATCGCTTCTTAGCGATAAGACCGCCTTATTTTGTGCCTCTTGTATTTTTTTTCTCTGTATTTTACTCTTTATATTTTGGTGTAAAATAAAGTATATTTGATTTGATTGATTTGATTTGAGTGTTTTCTCTGAAAGATAGGCCTGTGCAACGCAGTGCTTAGATCGATGTCGAACATTTCAAACCAGAAAAATGAGGCAATAAACAAATGACAGATATACTTCAAATATGTACCGAGATGACAGCTGTGGGCCTATCTTTTAATATTACTTTAATCTGACGCAGGGTAGGTACTTAGGTACCTACGACCGAGTAACTGAGGCCTGCCTACGTACGAATCATCACAACTTTAAAATCATTAGTCATCCATAAAATTTTAACACACATTTAACATAGCCATTTCTCGAAACACCAAACGTGTACCACAAAACTAACATGCCTCTGCTACGCAACTAAATTGTACCAATTTGCAATTCCGTAAACCGAATTCGGCTCGCATATCGGTCTGGAGCCATGCGGGCCGATATTACAACCGATATGGCTGCAAACGTTCTGTGCCGCGTTTAAAATTAGACAGTGAAATATTATAACACCAGCTGCGAATGCGGCATCTTTCCCTAAACTATGTCATATCTCATATGCCGTTAAATTAATTATAATTATACAGATATATTACATAAACAATGTGCTATGTACCATTTACGTATCGCGGGTGTTTTACTGGTATTAAGGCTGCTATCATCCAATGAAAACGGTTACCCCATGCGGGCTCTATCGAAAATAATAATAATCCTTTAGCCTGTTTTTCCAATCGCTTGTTATAGCTATGATTATAGTATTATAGTATGATTATTGGCTATGTGCACGATACTAGCGCCACACTAGCGCGGCGTACTGACATAACTTTTTCGGGCAGCCGTGAATTATTTACACTATTATAGTACTGTAAAAGTCTGTGTTTGTTCGAGGATTCTGCCAAAACTACTGAACCGAATTTGATAAAACTTTTTATATTTAAAAGCTTATTATTAGTCTTAAAAGCTAGCTTATATTTTATTCCGGTACGATGACAGGAGCGGATGCGGACGAAGCCACGGACAAAATCTAATTTGTATCGGAATTCCCATACAAAATTTTACCTCAGTTTTAACACCTTTGGGGGGTTGAAATGCGACAAGCCTTTTTTAAGTAAGCATCTAGATGCCAATATAAACTTCCATGCCTAATTTTAAGTTAGTAAGTTAGAGATTTCGTGTTAAGTTAGTGTACAGATTTTCATAGATTCAAGCAAATCTGACACAGCTTCGCCGTCAGTAGTTCAAATTTCTGCCACGGCGTGCGCTGCGATCGACTTGACAGTTTCCAACACCAACTTCGCACATAGCCAATAGTATAGTGAGAGCTTGAGATATAATTTAAAATATTGCCTAGTTTGTGCAGATGCAGAAAAGATTCAGTTTGAATTTGGTGGCATTGAAGTTAAATGCTTAACTTGATCTATTTTTGATTGACAGCGGTAACTTTTGAGTTGGTCAGTTTCTTTTGAGTTACAATTTATCAATTCAAATGATTAGTTGCATACTAAAAAGTTGTGATGCAGCTCAGTCAGTGAGGATTTCAGTCGATATTTATTTAGCACTATTGGACCATAACCTGTATCGTTGTAAGAATATTCAGTATTCAGTATTTTATTACAAGCATATCATATGCTCACGACTATTTTTCCCCGAGGGGGTAGTCAGAGATATTCTGAAACCTCAAAACATCCACATCCATCCATCCATCCATCCATTTTATTACAATATCAGAAATAATATAGTACATACTTACGAGACACAAGATCTTATTTAATTATTGTGACGCCCTGTTAGGGCATGGCGATATAATTGCAGAGGGCGAGAGCCTGACAATTTTATTACATTACATTATATTATATATTTACTTAAATTATTAATTTAATTTAATTAAACGGTAATAGAGATGTCGACGTAACACAAGAGCCTAAAATATTAAAACATTGTTATCCTGGAAAAAATCATTGAGGTTGTTAACTTTTTGAAATGAGGAAGCTTTTTAATTTTTTTACAAAAAATTTATTTGTCCCTATTTTTTTAAAATCTCATTAGGAATGGCATTAAATATTTTAATTGCCATCAAGTGGGGTCCAGATGTTAGTAATTTTAGTTTTGATAAGGGTTTACACCACCATGCGGCTACCGATATCACTTAATTCTTCTCCTTCCTTGTTCGTGATGTAGAGTATGTATGAGATAGCAACTGTCTTATTAGCCTCTTAAAATTATCCTGCGTAAGTACTTGCTTTTGTTTAGTCGTTGAAGTCGAAATAAGTTGTGATATATCATCAAAATCATAAAGCATGGATAGCGTGATATAGCCATCCATTTGCCGCGCACGATCGCCGCGCGCGATCGCATTCCGTCTACCTTATTTGGTCTAGCAAATGACGTTCCTGAGTGACAAAAAAGGATGGAGCGACAGAAAAAGGCAATGCGGTGCTGCCAGATGAGGTTCAACCCCTAGCGTGCCTATCGCAGAAGAGATGCAGTGAAAATATGTTTTTAGGGTTCCGTACCCAAAGGGTGAAAACGGGACCCTATTACTAAGCCTACGTTGTCCGTCCGTCCGTCCGTCCGTCCGTCCGTCTGTCCGTCTGTCCGTCTGTCCTACCTACCTATTTAGGGCTGTAACTTTTGAACCGTAATAGCTAGATAGTTGAAATTTTCTCGGATTATTCGTTATTACGGCGGATTTATTAACAATTAATAAAAATGTCAAAAAGTTAAAAATTAAGGGGGGTTCTCAACAAGAAACTAGTTTTTATCAACGTTTTTTCTTCACGCTCTATCGTAAAAATGGTAATACATACAAGCGGCAAACTTAGTGTGATTATAGAGCAAACTCTACAGAATAACAACAAATACTAAAAAGCGGCCATGTGTGAGTTGGTCTCGCGCTAAAGGTCCCGGACAAAAAAAGTTTTGTTTCTAAGTTAATAATGTTGTCTTCTGTGGTGGTGTGGTATGGAACACTCGGTGCGCGAGTAGCCCAACATGCACTTGACCGGTATTATTTAAAGATTTATACCTACTATGGCATTTCAAGTGGCACCAAACCTTAATGTTCAAAATGAACTCTAATTACAATTTCCTTTTTCAAAGAGTTTTTAAGAGGCCTTGGGAATTGAAAATTATAATCAAATACAAAAATTTGCAATTCAGACGACGTTATTCAGTATTTTTCAAGAATCCCGAAGGATCAGTAACAGGACTGTCAAAATAAATTATTGTATGTTTTCGCTACAGCTACGTGATCAAATTAAATTCGTAAAATTCGATTTTGTGGGAAGTAAATTTTATTCTGTTGTTCGTTCGTTTCATTCAGTTAAAAAAATGTTTTTGTATCAAAATATTTCGCCTCGTCTGTCGACCCATGTTCCTTAGGGAAAGTTGTTTAATGTGGTGAATACACCCTTAAATTTTTTGATACTTAATATTTAAAAAGTAATGTGCTTGACGGAATTTGCCGCCTTGCAATATACAGGACGTAAACTTATACAGGGTGTAAGTGACAGCCTAGCAAATAATGAAACGCTGAACTCAGATCATCAAACTGAACAACGTTCACTACGGAGCCTACCTCAGGCAGCGCGAAAAAAATCCGGTGTCCCATACAAAACTGACAGCCTATTTTTTTCGCGTTTCCTGAGGTAGGCTCCATAGTGAAAGTTGTTTATTATTTGCTAGGCTGTCACTTACACCCTGTATGTTTTACATAGCTATTTTAAGGATTGCTTCAGACCATCAAACTGAACAACTTTAACTATGGAGCGAACGTAGATAACATCGTAAAAAAAATTAGCTGTTCCGTACATTTTGGTCAAGTAGAATTATTATCTTTTTTATATGGAACTGCAGATGTTTTTTGTTAATTTTTACAATGTATTTATGTGCTAAAATAAAGTGTATTTCAGTACTAATTGCAGCTTGGCACAACGCAATATTTTAAAGTCTACACCTACTGGCGCGATGTAAACGCGGCACAACGCCATATGTTATCAGGCTGCATGGTCAAGCGTCGGATGTATTCCGCCCTCACTTTATCTATGCTATTCCTATATTTCAGGGGAACGAGCTACATTTTGATGTTTGTTGAATATTTCGCAGAATAATTGGGTTTTTGGCGAGCATTTCTCCTTGATGCTTGCATATTGCTATCCTCGTCGCGTGCAAATTTTCTATTTTATTCTACAATATGCATTTCCGCCAGTGTCAAGTTTAGAATCTCATTCGCTGAGTTCAGCAGTTGACTGCCTCCGTGGTCTAATGGTTTAGAGCATTGGCTCTCGACCCGGAGGTCGTGGGTTCAATTCCCACGGGGGACACCTAGTGATATGGCACTTTGTGCGTTTTTCTCAGTTGGTTAGGACATTGCAAGGCTGAATCACCTGATTGCCCGAAAAGAAAAATGATTCCGTGCTTCAGATGGCACGTTAAGCCGTTGGTCCCGGCTACTATCTCTGGTGGTAGTAGTCGTTACATAAAAATCACGTCAGAGGCCGTAAGGCTGTCTGAAAAACTCTGACACCATCAGGGCTCTGCCCACACGATAAGAAGAAGAAGATTCAAAATGCCACGCCTATTATCTAGTACCTAAATGAATACCTAAGTTAAGTTCTATTATTATTTATTACATTATACGAGGTGTTACAAAAAGATGTAAGTAGGTATAAGAGTAGTCCTTGCAGAGCGAGAGCGCCCAAGCGCGCTGCATTCAAACGAGGTTAGATCTCCCATCTGCAAGGCTCTCTTTCTTACAAGCAAACTTTTTCAATTAGCCATCCCGCTTCAATTGCGCGGCAACGGTCAGAATTTTCCGTTTTCTTTGAAAACCTGTATGATTCTTTATAAATTTAAAAAAAAATAAGAAAACCACATCATTCTATATTGTATTGTGAAGAATGTTGTAAATTTTCATATTCTTCTGATCAACAATGTAAGAGTAAAACGGTTACAACTGGAAAAATTGAGGTGACTTTGGAGTCGTTTTTCTTCAGTTTTATTAATTAAAATAGATTTCGAGAAAAACCACATCACTTCTCATATCCTGTAGATTGTTCAGTTTTGTTTTCTGCTTAAAAAGTGCCATAGTTAATGTATAAAATGGTTACAAAGTTACTCAAAACCGGGCGTACGCCCCTTAAAGTCAATGAAATAATGTTTCGTTTTACCAGGAAAAAAGAATCTTAGCAAAAAAGTTAAAACGGTGCATTCATAGTCATTTCATAATTCCGTTTGCATTTTTACCTAATCTTTCGTCCGATAACTATAATAAATTAAATTATGTTTTAGAGTGTATAATACCACCAATAAACTTTACCATTTGTTGACCTTAAAGAAATTGACTCCTTTTAATTTAAAATCTAAAAATTCGGTCACCAGTTTAGCAATTATGTATCAAATTTCAGTGTTCTGTTCTTCTAAAGTTAAACAAATGAATTACATAAAAAACCGACTGTAAAATCTCTCCGTTCCCGAATTCAAATCAAAAAATTATCTCAGCAAAAATCGCACAATGCATTGCAATACAACAAACATTTCCTGAATGCAAAAATTCAGTAAAAAAAAAAATTTACAAAATCTCACTGAGTAGTCAGCGGGAACGTGAATGGAATCTAGTATTCAAGCCCCGTATGAAAAAGTCTTTTGTGCATCGAAAAAGTGGGTCATCCTGGTTCTGTGGTACCTACGTACACATGCGAGCAAAAAAATTGTCAACACAATATTGTGAGACTAAAATAATGGGGAGACTTTTTTAGGAGATGTGGAATGGTGGTTGTTATTTGTGGTGTTTTCGAGTTCTTCGATTATTTTTTTCTTATCTTTGAATTGTATTATGCATTATGTTAGGAGGCATTGCGAAAAGTACTTCTCAAAGCGTGCAGTTGTAGCATAGTATAACAAAAAGTATGGTGACTAAAGTAGCCAAAAAATATATTTTCTCGATTTTTTGTCGTTTACGAAAACGACTGTTGGCCGAACGGCCGAATGGTTGATGACGTCAACTACTTGTAAAAAGATGCGTGTAGAGTGCGAGTGTCGTACAAAGTTTACAAGCAGGTGAAGTCTCGATGACGTCACCTGCTTGTTGCCACGTATATTGTCAGGAAAAGCGTTTTCGCGGGATATTTAAAGAATATTATTTCTTTTCGTTTTTTCTTGCACTACCTATATGTAATGCAACGTAAAATATAACTTTTCTATAGAGTCCTTAGACATCTAGTGATTAACGTAGACCAGTTATTAAAAACCTGTCAAATACCCAATTTTATTTAACGATTACCCAATTTTTTATTTGCAAACAACAAAACACACTGACAAAATTATACACACACAAAAAGCACACAACGTGCGTTTACTATCGCACATGCTTGCCTCTTATTATTATTTTTCCCATAGTGAAGTGACAGCGAAGTGTTCAATAAGTGGTTGTAGCAAGGCTCAATTTGATTTTATGGTCACACACACACTAGAACTAAATATCTCCCTCATGTCATTTCTCCAAATTATCTTTTCTATGGTCTTGATAATATCGGGACCAATTTATCATGTCCTCAACTGTACTTTATGTTGACCATCCGTTTGGTGCCGGGTCCGCGCTCCCGCCAATTAGTGGGTCGGCTTTGCGACCTGTTTGATTGTCACCCTAGTCAGAAATGTAGGACTATCCTAACAAAGTAAAAAGTTTTGGTAACGATGGATTTGTACTGTTTCGTGAATTTTAATTTTAATTTTGTTTTCTTTTTAATTGTAGATATGCATGCATGCATGCATAATATGAGCTGAATTGAAACTTATCATAACGACTTCTGGTCCATGAGATTTACGAGGGTCCTTACCCTCGAAGAAAGAGTGCATTTTTGGTCTTGTCTTGAAAATGTTACACTATTTAATGCAATAGTGTATTTTAATTGTACTTTACTGTCATCGTCTCTTCAATGATAATGTTTGACTTGTAGTATTCATATTCATCAGCCTTAGGTCACGAATTTTAGAGCGAATAAATTTAAAATCACCGCCTAAAAACAAAAAACGCTTGTCGTACTCATAGCGCCCTCTGCCGTATTTTCTCTTATTTCATTTTCGTGGCCTAACGGTCGGTACGCCGAAAATTTTTCCAATAGGATTTTTATTGATTTTCAATAGAAAAAGTTAATAACTGTTTATAAAACATGCCGAAAAGAAAGAAAGAAAGCGATTCAGAAGAAAGGATACGAGAAAAAATTCGGAAATACGAAGAAAAGCTGGCGCGGCGCACGCGGCGACTTTCACCTTCGCCGCCGCCTTTATCTCCATCTCCAACGAGTTTCTTCGAAATAGACGATGAATCCAATCAAAATCAAGACCAAGAGGAACTCCAGAATGTTGAAAACATTAGGAAGGAATCCACCATGGATCCCCCCGAAAAGGAGACGTCAAAAGACGAAGAGCAAATTACAGGTTAGAACCATGTTCTTTTTCCAATTTTGAAGTTCAATATTGTTCCCACCCTAAAATGAAAGTCGTAAGATTTTCTATGGAAAAGGTTATTTAGCCTTATACCACAATTTTTACTATTGAGTAAAATCTAGCGTATTTACTTACGTACGTGCACAAGTACACTTTTTTAACTATCTACCCAACTATATGAATTACCGCCTATTTAGGCGATAATTATGGGTACCATACCTAAGTATTTTAAAGCAACGCATTTTAAGCGTTTAATCGAAAAAGGGTTAATAAACCTTACAGCAATTCTACTATTAAGTAGGTATTGCACATATACAAATATTGTAGTATATATTTGTATCTACCTTGTTTCAGATGAAAATTTAGACGAGGAAGTCCTTGCTGTATTGGGCGACGCCCCACAAGAGACCAAATTTGGCCCTCCTATACATAAAGACCTAGCATCTAGATGGACTAGCTTAATAAAATCTGGTCTAGAAAAGGAAACAAGGAACGAAATGAAAAAGAAATATTTAACTCCTGAGAATTGTGCCACAATTGTAAGTCCTAAGTTAAACTTAGAAGCCCGAGCGGCTATAACTGAAGCTGCAGTGAAACGAGATAAAATTTTATCTGCCAAACAAACTCAAATAGGATGTGCCCTAAGTGCCTTGGGCATAGCCCTCAGTACACTGTGTAAGGATAAGACAAAATTACCAACAATCAATATCTTAAGTGATGCGAGTAGATTGCTGTGTGACCACCTGTATCAAGAATCAATCACCAGACGAAATTTCGTCTTAGCTGGATTAGATCAATCAACTCGTGACTCGGTGAAGGACACCGAAGTCGATCAGTGGCTTTTTGGAGAGAGTTTTGCTGAAAAACTGAAAGCTTCTAAAGCTATTAAGAAATCGGGACAAGAGATAAGTATTAATAAGGGCAAGAAGCCTCCTCAGTCGAAGCCTCATTTAAATTACAAAGGCCCACCGGTCAGTCAGCTGAAGAACCGTGCACCCCGGTTCGGGCCTTCGACGAGCTACCAGCACAACAGACCGAAACTAACATATCAACAACCACGTTGGCCATTGCAGAAGAACCAGTCACACACACAAACCAAGCCACCTTATCAGAGTCGGTTTGCCAACAACCACAATTAAAGGTGAGTCCGTCTCATTGTGGTCGTTTAAAACATTTTCGAAGGAAATGGAACCAAATAACTTCTGACTCCAGAATTTTATCCTGGATTAGTGGGTATGAGATACCTTTTGTATGCACACCGTCACAACATACAATTCCAAAAAATGACACATTGTTACATGATGTCGCTTATCAAATTGAACAATCAATTGGTGATCTTTTATATAAAGGTGCTATTGTTAGATGTGAACCTTGTGATGGTCAGTTCTTATCAAAGATTTTTACTGTGCCTAAGCCTAACGGTGAAAGTAGGTTTATTTTGAATCTAAAAGAATTAAATAAATTTATCCACAAGGAGCACTTTAAGCTTGAGGACATGCGCACAGTAACAAAACTTATAATGCCGAATTGCTATATGAGTACCATTGATCTCAAAGATGCCTACTTTCTTATACCAGTCCATGACAATCATAAAAAATATTTACGCTTCATGTGGAAGGAACAAATATATGAGTTTCAGGTTCTTCCATTTGGGCTGAACACTGCCCCCTATGTTTTCACTAAAACGATGAAACCAGTGATGCAATATTTGAGATCAATGGGATTAATATCAGTTATTTACCTGGACGATATTTGGTGTTGCGAATCCACATATGAAGAATGTTCTAAAAATGTAGAGATAACCACAAAAGCACTGACAGACTTAGGATTTGTAATTAATTTCGAAAAGAGTTCCTTGATTCCAAATAAATGTGTAAAATTTTTAGGGTTTATTCTCGATTCTGAGAAATATCAAATGGAACTACCGATGGAAAAAAGAATGAAAATAAAGAAAGAGTTAAAGTTGTTTCTTAGCATGCAATTTTGTAAAATCAGAGAATTTGCTCAATTGACTGGATTGTTAGTATCTGCATGTCCAGCAGTTGAATACGGTTTTGGTCATACAAAAGAATTCGAGAGACAAAAGTTAATTTACTTAAATAAATTCGGCAACAACTATGAAAGAAGAATGCCACTGGCACAAAGTATAAAACTAGATCTGATATGGTGGCTCTCTCATATAGAAACTGCAGTCAGCCCGATAAGGTGCGCTAACTATAAATTAGAAATTTTTTCAGACTCATCGTTGACGGGCTGGGGAGGATCTTGCGGAGATGAAAGAGCTGCAGGGTTGTGGAATGAGGAGGAAAGAAAAAACCACATTAACTATTTGGAGTTACTTGCTGCTTTTTTGGCATTAAAAACGTTTGCTAACAAAATGCAAAATTGTGAAATACTCCTGCGTATCGACAACACTACAGCTATTTCATATATTAACCGCATGGGTGGCGTTCAATACCAGCACTTAAACGCTTTAACTAACACAATCTGGTCATGGTGTGAAAATCGTAAAATTTACATATTTGCTTCTTACATAAAATCTGCTAAAAATGTTGTGGCTGACAAAGAGTCTCGGAAGTCACATTCTGAAATCGAATGTGAACTTAGTGATAAGATATTTGCAGACATTATTAAGAGCCTTGGACAACCCAGCATAGACTTGTTTGCTAGTCGTGCCAACGCTAAATGCCAGTGCTATGTTTCATGGAAAAATGACCCAGATGCATTTCAAATTGATGCTTTCACCATATGCTGGAAACCTCATTACTTTTATGCTTTTCCTCCCTTTGTTTTAATAACAAAGGTATTAAAAAAGATCATCTCTGAACAAGCGGAAGGTATTCTGGTGGTACCAGACTGGCCTTCGCAACCCTGGTACCCAGTTTTTCGAAAACTTGTAAGCTCTAAGCCTCTATATTTTGGACCAAGTAATAGCTTATTTAAATCTTATTCCAGCAATCATCAGTTTCAACAACGACTTACCCTGGTTGCCGCGCGCTTGTCCGGGAAGCGTTTTCACGACGTGGAGTCTCCTCAGGACCAATGAAGATAATGCTGGCATCACTTTCAGACAATACAGTTAAACAGTATAACACTTACCTGAAGCAGTGGTATGACTATTGTATTAATATCAATATCGATTGTTTCCATACGTCTGTTCCTCAACTACTTTCTTTCCTAACAAAGTTATATGATGAAGGAGCAGTTTATACTAGTATAAACTGTTGCAGGTCAGCATTATCTCTTGTGATAGGCTCAAAGATCACTAATGATGACAGGGTAAGCCGTTTTTTGAAAGGCTGTTTTAGAATGCGTCCCCCTCGCCCCAAGTACGACGTTACCTGGGACCCATCAATAGTATTATCTTTTCTGGCCCAGAAAGTTCCCAATAGTTCGCTATCCTTGGAAGATTTATCTAAAAAGCTTATAACCCTGATTGCTATTGTTACTGCTCACAGAGTTCAGACATTTAGCCTTATTAAGTTATCGAATATTCAACAATTTAATGATAAAATTATCATAAAAATTCCGGATTTGATCAAAACATCTAGGGCTGGTGCAGCCCAACCTAAGCTGGTGCTACCTTTTTATACGGCAAAGCCTGAAATCTGTCCAGCTAGTGCCTTACAAAGTTATTTAGAAAGAACTAAGAGCATAAGAACATGTGAAAGTTTATTTATTGCATATAAGAAACCCCACAATGTGGTGACATCACAGACGCTTAGCCGATGGATAAAATTGACCATTGGAAATAGTGGTATTGACACATCCATTTTCTCGGCGCATAGCACTCGTCACGCCTCCACTTCCGCGGCGAAGCGTCTTGGTGTCAGTATAGAAACAATAAGGAAAACCGCTGGATGGAGCGGCTCATCCAGGGTATTTGCTCAATTTTATAACAGAGATTTAATTAATTGTAATGATGAGGAATACTCATTAATATTAAGTTGTTGATTAATAACTTGTGTTGATTTTTTTGTTTTGTTTTGTTAACTAAATGAAACATATAAAAGTACCTATGTTACATTACAAACTCATTTTTTTTTTTCATAATTTTGAAAGCTGAAACGAACTCAGTACTTAGTTTTTTTTCAATCATGATTCATGTATGACACATGGAGAAGAGTGTTTTTTTTTTGTTTATTAAGTAATTATAAAGTAAACCTTTATGCAGGATGGAGTGTTGTTATTTCACGACTGTCTCTAAACATCTACAAGTCAAACATTATCATTGAAGAGACGATGACAGTAAAGTACAATTAGAAATTAAACGAACTTACCTAAGTGAAGTTCTATTTTAATTGTACGAACTGCATCGTCTCGAAATGATACCTATCACCCACCCACCCTGTTTATCCAGGGTAAACATACCCAGCTATAGGTATCATTGGTGTCGTGAAATAAAATGTTCATTTCAGTCTGTTTTTCAGTACTTACAACACAACATAACAGATAGTCTCTAAACTAAATGAGAAAATACGGCAGAGGGCGCTATGAGTACGACAAGCGTTTTTTGTTTTTAGGCGGTGATTTTAAATTTATTCGCTCTAAAATTCGTGACCTAAGGCTGATGAATATGAATACTACAAGTCAAACATTATCATTTCGAGACGATGCAGTTCGTACAATTAAAATAGAACTTCACTTAGGTAAGTTCGTTTAATTTCTAATTGTACTTTGTATATTTTATTTTGTTGAACATTTATTTGCACAACAACATAAGTATGTTAACATAATATCTAACATAAAATCTAAATATACTATTAACTAAACTAAATCTAACAGTATCCGATTTTAATTTACAGAGTATATACAAATATAAGAAATGAGGCTAAAAAGAGGGTATATATACAAATTTACAATTTACCTTTATTTTGTTTAAAAGATGTGTGTTGTAGAGTTTCTTGCTGCATCTTCTCTCAACGGAACACCTTCCGACGCGGTGGCAGAATCAAAAAATGACGTCAAAAAGGCTATGTGATATTATTTCGAATAAAATATTTTTATTTGATTTGTGCTTTGCATATTTATGCCTGCGATCGCCAACCCATTTGCCATAATCGCCACGCTTGGCAGGCCCAAGCGTGGCGATTATGGCAAATCCCCATTTTGGGGGAGGCCTATGTCCCGAAGTGGACGTCTATCTGCTGATATGATGACCTGACGCACCACTAGTTTCTAACAATATTTTAAGGGTATATTGGTGGGGTGATCTTGTTCATACGAGATAATTATGTGGAAGTTTGAATTGACATTGTGTATGTACCTGGAGAAATTTTACTTTTTAAATATAAATGGAATAATGTAATGTAATAATATAATAATGTAACTTAATTTAATTTAATTTAATCTATAACATAATAACTTGATTTTCTGACAAACTACCTATGTAATTCTCTGTGTGGGAGACCTAGTTTCCTAAAATAAAAGATTTTTTTTTTTGCTTGTTTGTTAAGAAAATGTGAAAATAAACAAATTACCCTATGAAACATGAGTCGAATAGCGAAAAAATTTTTTGGACCTCCCTAAAATCGATCTGCGATTAGAACTTTGTATGGTCAAAAAAAATCGTTTTTCAACCCATGTTATTTAGAAAAAGTTGTTTAGTTTCATTGTCTGAATACACTCTTAACATTTTGTTAGTAATTAATAAAACCGGTCAAGTGCGAGTCGGGCAACTCGCGCACCGAGGGTTCCGTACCACAACAACATTATTAACTTAGAAAAAAAACTTTTTATGTCCGGGACCTTTAGCGCAAGACCGACTCACACTTGGCCGGTTTTTAGTATTTGTTGTTATTTTGTAGAATTTGCACTATAATCACACTAAGTTTGACTCTTGTATGTATTACCGTTTTTACGATAGAGCGTGAAGAAAAAACGTTGATAAAAACTAGTTTCTTGTTGAGAACCTCCCTTAATTTTTAACTTTTTGAAATTTTTATTATTTGTTAACAAATTCGCCGTAATAACGCATAATCGGAGAAAATTTCAACTATCTAGCTATTACGGTTCAAAAGTTACAACCCTAAGTAGGTAGGACAGACGGACGGACGGACGGACGGACAGACAGACAGACGGACGGACGGACGGACGGACGGACAACGTAGGCTTAGTAATAGGGTCCCGTTTTCACCCTTTGGGTACGGAACCCTAAAAACTAGTGGTGTTTATTACGTCGTTATCACATTACTTCCTTACCTTCGTTCTTTCACGAATGCTTTCTTTCAAGTATAAACTCAAATACTCACTGTTATCTATGAACGGTCTGCCCTACACAAAAAACTATCAAACATTAACCAAAAACAAGTTAGTTTTAAACCGAATGAAATATTAAAGCCCTCATCAATCCCTATCCCAACCTCGGACGAGTTAAAAATTTAAAACCAATGCCATTTGGCCGACGTCCAAAACTATACGGTGGAAATGTGCAAAACGATGTTGAATTGCACCAAATTTGAATCGAGATTTTTTGTATTATTTCGTAATTTGCATATGTGGTTGGTTGGCTAGAGAATCTGCCAGGGGTTGGTCGTTGACCTCTTTAGAAATCTTAAAGATGTATTTACCACTTAATTGCTTGTACCAGGTGTAATAGGCCAGTGTAATGGAATATGACCAACGTCATTATTTATTATGGAACCGCCGCCGGCCGTTGGTTCAGTTATACAGGGTGTTAGGAAAAGTATCATTAACCTTTAAACCACATTATACTCTACCCATCAAACTGAACAACTTTTACTAAGGGAGCAAACCTGTCAGCGCAAAAAAAATCTGCTGTTCCATACTAAACTGCAATACCTACAGCAGTTTTTTTTTTAGCTCTGACACATTTGCTCCAATAGTAAAAGTTGTTCAGGTTGATGGGTAGAGTGTGTGGTTTCAATGTTAATAATGCTTTTCCTTAGACATGTAAAACCCTGTATAAAAGATATCTATGGGCTAATGTTGCCTTAAAACTGGATCTTGTAAGCCATTACTTGCTCATTGTCGTCATCCGGACAACATCACTAGATAACATGTCTCCTAAAATACGTCTCTATAATATTTTTCTCCTTGTAACACTAGAAAATGAACTCCATCATGCCTAGACTCGTATATTAAATTAAATTTCGTTTATTTGTCTTTTTGTACACAAACAAAACTAGGTAATACAAGAGAGAAAGGACATTAAAAAATAAGTGTTGTTTTCTGTTGTTAGTGTATAATGATATTTCTCTAGAGTACCTACACTATACACAAACCAGTTTGCTTGTGCAATGAGCGTTTTTCTTTTAGTTTTCTAGTGAATCGATAGATGGCGTTACGGTCTGTGCGAATAAAAGTAAAAATTTCAAAAAGTGTTTCTGTTAAATAACAAAGAGGGAGAAGATGATCAAAAAGATGCCAAGGCATCTTTTGATTGAATATTTCATTATTTAGGAATCATTTTACTCGAAAATATGGAACTGTTTATGTCCGACATGGTTGTATGGGCTCGAACTCTTGGCCTT
Organism: Agonopterix subpropinquella; assembly: GCA_922987775.1. Lineage (NCBI taxonomy): Eukaryota > Metazoa > Arthropoda > Insecta > Lepidoptera > Depressariidae > Agonopterix > Agonopterix subpropinquella. Next base: position 3,905,522 of record OV277714.1, read on the forward strand.
TAAAAAAAAGTCAGGCACAGTCTTGACATGATTATGACAGGATCTCGCCTACGTCTCTATGGAGCGTTAACCATGTCATCTGTCGAGTTTTTTAGGAACTAAATTTAAAAAAGAAAAGAAAAACGCCTATTGTACTCCAAAGGAAGTGCCACTAGAACATTAGAATAACAGTACTTATTAATATTAATTAATATAAAAGTAATACAAGACAAAAAGGTCTTAGCTTCAGTAACAGTTGAATAAAGCAGCTGCCTCTGTTATAAATAAAAATAAAATTTCTTTATTTCAGATATTACATCCATATTGTTGTTAGTAACACACTTAAATAACTATGATAGTACAAACACTTAAGTGCAGACCGACCCAGTGCTTAATAAAGCTACTGTCGTCTCTACTGGCGACCATCTTCAGAATGCTGTTGGTGCTGTCGCGAACCCTCTGCAGCGCGGCGGCACAGTATTTGCGAAGCGTGGTGGGAAACCCATCGACATGAGCGTCCGCGAACATGCCTGACGCACTGCAGAAGCGCGGCAGCCCCAGCAGCATCCTGAAGGCGTTATTATATTGGGTGCGCAGGGCCCTTAGAGATGCCTGGCGATATGCAGTCCACAGACTACGCTCTCAACAATTTTATTTTTACTTGCACTGAGCAATGCCTGAATCTGTGAACTATCATATTGGCCCGGACTGCAAGCGCCCTGCGCTCCCTTTATATGTCTGCATCATCCTGCAGGTCTTCTGTCACTAATAGCCAGACATAAACTGAATGAAACACCGATGTGGTAAAATAAGCTACCGAGACAACACTACAGGCCAGCATACACCAAGCCCAAGATCAAGCGGCCTGGAGAGCTGTGGTGGCACAAGCTGCCCACGATGGTCACGTCTCTCAGCCATGAGGTTACGACCAAGAAGAAGAAGAGAAATATTAAAGAATGTATATGACTTCCAGGATACAAAGTAGTCAAATACGTTATGAATGATAATTATGTCTTGGAACCCCATACGCATTTCATCAAAGAAAATGAAGTAGGAAAGAAAATGAGTCTTCAAAACACGTAAATCTACCAGCTTCATGTCTCTGGTCATTTACCAGCGGGCCGGAGGTCCCGATAAATTACATTAGAAAAGTGATAATCTAGAATTCTAGACCTAACCATCAAGTCCTAACACAATAAATCCAGACATGTCTAGATAAGCCAGTATAATTCAGACTGTAATTACACAGATCCCAGTGGATCCAACATGGCCGACTTCAATGAATTCTAAATGTGAAACAGCCAATTAACGAACAGGATAGGTTTGTTACATAGCTATTCTTAATTTTGCTGACGGATGTTTAAGGGAATGATCAGACCATCAAACTGAACAACTTTATGTACAAAACTAATAAAGTACTCTTTGACAAAACTGCAATCCTACTCGACCTTATGTATTTGACAGCAGAATTTTTATCGTGATTTGTCATTAGTCTCATATACTAGTAGAGAGTTGTTTAGTATGATGATCTGACCATCCCCTTAAATATAAGCTTTCAAACAAAAAGGGTTTCATCAAAATCGGTTTAGCAGTTTTTGCGTGATGCTCGAACAAAATAGAAACATAACGAATAAAACTACAAATTAATATCTAAATTTTGAAGCGTAACCCCTGCTTCCGTCGTTAGCCTTAAGTTGTCTTGTCTCTTATTTATTTGTAGGAAATAAAGCCATACGTAAATATAATAAACAAAAAACCGACAAAAATACAAAAAATTATGATATGAAATCAGATTCGGAATATCCACTTTTTTAATTTGACGTTTGTATTTTAGTGTGTGGTGTCAAGTAGTATGGAAAAAAGAGACCAATTAGACCAAAGTGACATTTGCCCTAATGTTTACGGTCACTTTTCACACACACTAGCAGGAAAAAAGTGGACAGCCGCAGAAACAAATATCTATTCATAGTTCCGTCTTTTTTTTTTTTTTTTTTATGTCTTTTTCTTATCGTGTGGGCAGAGTCCTGGTGTCAGAGTTTTTTCAGACCGCCTTTCGGCCTCTGACGTGGTTTTTTATGTAACGACTACTACCACTAGAGATAGTAGCCGGGACCAACGGCTTAACGTGCCATCCGAAGCACGGAATCACTTTCCTTTTCAGACAATCAGGTGATTCAGCCTGCAATGTCCTGACCAACTGGGGAAAAACGCACAAAGTGACATATCACTAGGTGTCCCCCGTGGGAATCGAACCCACGACCTCCATATCGAGAGCCAATGCTCTTAACCATTAGACCACGGAGGCAGTTAATATCAGCATGTGATATGTAAACATTTGACCCCAATCTCACCTGATGTTGAGTGATGATGAGGCCGAAGATGTAGCATGCTTACCTAGAAAGTTGCCTATTCACTCTCGCCTTGAAGAGGCCCAGGTTGTATTGCTCAGGGAACAGGTCCGCAGGCAGGGCATTCCACTCCTTAGCCGTGCGCATTATAAAAGAAGAAGCAAACTTCTTCGTGCGAATTGCTGGTAGGTCAACGACATAAGGGTGGAAACCCAGTCTGCGTCTCGTCCCCCGCAGATGAAAGGGAGACGGTGGTATTAGATCGTGTAATTCAGTCGCACACTCTCCGAAATGTATCCTATAAAAAACAAACAGACAGGCTACCTTGCGACGATGCTCAAGACTTTGTAGCTTCGCCACCGAGGGTGGATCACCTATGAGCTTCCTGGCACGCCTGTCGATTGAATCCAGCGCGGTCAGCTGGTATTGGGCAGACCCGTCCCAGAGATGGCAGCAGTACTCCCTACACGATCGGACTTGTGCTTGATAAAGTTGTAGAAGCTGTCCCGGAGTAAAGTACCGTCTGACCTTCGAGAGGACGCCCAGTTTTTTCGCTGCGGTTTTCGCCATGGACTCAATGTACCGTCCGAAATTCAGATCGGATGATATGTTAATGCCAAGGAGCTCCAGGTGATCAGCTATCGGTATGGACACATTTCGGAAAGTCGGGGTCAAAGCGAAGGGACTCCGTTTTGTGGAGAAAAGGCACGCCTGTGTTTTGCTTGCGTTGAAACTGACCTGATTAGTATCACCCCAGTCGGACACAGATTCAAGGGCCAAGTTTATTCGCTGCACCATGGCCTCTCGACAAGACTGAGTAAGTCTCCTTCTACTATTAAAGGTAAGGGACAAAAGAGACTAACTACAATCGTAAATTGATGCGGTTTTTATGCTTTAGAATAAAGAGATCATTCCTCTGAGTAAAAACCATAACGTATTTTTTTTTAAATATCTTTAATGTACAGACTAACTTCTGTTACAGTTTTATAATAGTCAAGATTTGAATACAAATCAGAACGAGTGAAATTAAGAAATAGCACTCCAGTTACTAATTTACTGAAACTTTCCAACCGTGTTGTCTTTATTTCTCTGCTCATTTCGTTCGTGTCAATTAAACAAGTTTGTCTTTCGATCAAAGTTTTTAACTTTACTAAAGTTTGATTCGTTTTCTTGCTTCTTTTATCGGCGTTTTGTAGATAAAGTGTAATTAGTGAGTTTCTTATTGTTTTTTCACTGTTTTTTGAACGATCTTCATTTTTACGTGCGTAGGTTTTTAATATACTTTAGTGATAAATCGAACATGTTTTATTTTTAATTCTTTGATTAAATTAAAATAGCAAGATAGGTGACTAGCCTGTAATAGCACATGGACCGCATAAATTAGGCCTCGTCGCATAATTTACTTAGAGCAGCATTGCGTGATTGAAATACTTTTTTTATTTTAGGCGGGATAAAGGCTTAGATCAAAGTAAAATGAATGGATAGGCCCAAAGCGCTTTAAGTTGAAGCACGCAAAACTAGAGCACTTCAATACAAATTAGGGTACTTGGTCTGTCATCTCAGTACATTTTCGAAGTAAAACTGTCAATTGTTTTGCCTCAATTTTTTAGTTTGAAATGTTCGCGTAAGGCCTGTCCTTGGATAAAGGTACCACAATGCCTTCGCGTGCTTAAAAATCGTTTTAAAAATCATTCAAAAAGAAAAAAACAAATCACACAGCATTTCTTTTCACTCATAAGTACATGAAAAGCAGGTCCATTTTTCGAGTGCGTAATGCAAGAACGTCACCTATCTTCCGCTATTTTAATTTAATCAAAGGTATAATATGATTGCAACATGATAGTTAAATCATACTTTTTCTATTGTACTTCCTCTACAAACAGTAAAAGAACACATCTTCCTTTTGTGTCTAAAGTCAGTTAAATGTTTAAACGGAAAAAGGTTAGAGCCGCACTAAAAATTCTTCAAAAGCCATTCCAGCTAGAATCTATGACCTTTCTATCTAAGCACGTGAGAGCTAAAGCTTTATGTCAAAGCTTCTAAAGCTCACTTTGAAAGCTCGAAGCGTAGCATTAATAATGCACACTCGACTCGTCCCATTCGATGTACAAAAGAGAATTCTCTACTTATCTCGAAATGTGTAGTGTTTATTTCATATGCTGCAGAGACCATTTGTATTGCAAAGAAGATTGTTTTCAAAGCAACGTAACATTTTGTTTGGATAACATTTTATACTTAAATTCACGTTGTATTTGCGTAAACATTTTCAGGCGCTGGAGTAGTGGAGGTTTGGTATTGTAAACGATTGTCGAAGTAAAGCAACGCGAGGTTAGATCAATCTTTTGATGAGTGATCGCTTTAGTATATACATAGCCCAAAGAAGTTCTAAACTAAATTGGCAATGGGCCGAAAAGTTCTCGAGTGACAACCGCGTACCATAAAGCGCAGCGTGGGGCCCCCACAAGGTGGATCGACGACCTGGTGAAGGAGGTGGCCTATGTCCAGCAGTGGACGTCCATCGGCTGAGATGATGATGATGATTTAATTTTTTGTGTCTCCGTGCTTCGGAAAGGACCTGAGATAGTTAGCAACACGCGGTGGCAACGGTAAAACGGTAGTCTTGGTCCCGAATAGTGCTGTTGGATAGCGATGTAGGTGAAAATTTATTCATTAACCAATTACAGTGTTAAAAGCATTGACTTAGAGTTGACTCTAGCGATAGACAGGCCCTTTCATAGAAGCAACATGTTCCACTTGAATACAATGTCCACACGGCATTGATGTTTCCGAATCCACTTATGTGTCATTTTGTTTTGTTTTGTGTGACAATAATATTGTTGTTTGTTTGAACGTGTGTGTCTATCGCTAGAGTTTAAATGTCAGTGGTGGAAAACCGTTATGCTTTAGAATAAAGGAGATCCTTGCTCTTAGTGGAAAACCGAGTGGGAGTATGCAGGACTAAGGACAATCTCACAAAATGGGAAATGATCCCCCAAAGCAGAAACACTTTATGTCAATGCGGACTACAACAAACCACCCTGCACCTAATAGTCTGCACAGGACAGGCGGACTACAATGTGGAGAGTAGGACCTAATAAGCGCATCAGCCAGTACGACAGAGCGGGCAAGATACTGGAAATGGACAAACTGAGGAAGACATGACGATTCCACACGAAAAGAAGAACCAAGAACAGGAGTGCAATTCTCTAAGCGCGCTGGGGGCTTTTTCTCTTAAGCGACGTCCCATCCTAAGTCCCTAAAGAAGACTTTGGACCTTGGATCACCATGGCCCTGCTGTCTCAACAGTGAAAGGTACCAACAGGTAGTCCTGCTCCAGCACCGAATACCTATGGTGTTTTCGTTTTGCCGCTGTTTCCGCAGTTGGCCAGGCCACGCGCATTGTGCCGTTTAAATGCGACGCCGCGAAAGTACTGACGCAAGTTGCGTCCCATGTAAGCAGCGACCCTTTTGCCATGGCACTAAAGTTAATCCATCCGGCCTTTTTCCATGTGTTCGACTCAGACCTGATGGTTCCTTAACACAGGGTACGTTTGCGTAGAGTAAAGGTGCAAATTCGTAGCCGACCGCACGCAGCATGCTGCAACAACGTGTCGGATCCGACAAGCTGTATCGACGTGACGCGACGACACGTCGCTGCGGTCGTGAATTTGAACCCGACCTTTAGCGCAAGACCGACTCACACTTGGCTGGTTTTTAGTATTTGTTGTTAATCTGTAGAGTTTGCTCTATAATCACACTAAGGTTGACGCTTGTATGTATTACCGTTTTTACGATAGAGCGTGAAGAATAAACGTTGATAAAAACTAGTTTCTTGTAGAGAACCCCCCCCCTTAATTTTCAAGTTTTTGCCATTTTTATTATTTGTTAACAAATTCGCTGTCATAACGCATAATCTGAGAAAATTTCAACTATCTAGCCATTACGGTTCAAAAGTTACGGCCCTAAATAGGTAGGACAGACGGACGGACAGACGGACGGACAGACGGACGGACATCGTAGGCTTAGTAATAGGGTCCCATTTTCACCCTTTGGGTACGGAACCCTAAAAATGAAAATGAAAAATAATTTATTTAAATAAAGGTATAAAAAAATGGTTACATAAAAATCTTAACTATTTGTTTCTTGTTTTGTTTACATTCAGTCTTTGTTCTAGAAACTATTCAAGTCTTGAAAGCATCCAGAAATTCTTCTATTTTCCTCTGACGCAATCAAAACATACTCTATTTAGAATAATATCTACATCTCAGCAATGCGTCTACGTTGCTTTCTCGTTTGCAAAAACATTTGAACCAACAACCTTATCTCTTCAACTATAAGGTCCTCAATCTTTTACAAACTCAGCTATTTGAAAAGGAAAGCTCAGTGGCAAACAACTTTGTCTTATCAGTCTTTAAAGGTCTTAAATCTTGCATGATAGAGTTTAATTTTGTTTGTTTTTATGGTAAATTGTATTCGGAAGGCAGTGGAGTGTTACGGAATCGTTTGGTGTAAGTGTAAGCCGCAATCTGCCGACTTTCAGGTGTTGGGGACCAGTTAGTATGGAAATGGTTTTCGTATTTAAATGTAATGGTGCTTTAGTTGGATTTATTAGATTTTGTCTAGGCATTTGGTGGAAATAAAATTGCAATTGTTACAAAATAGAATCATTGTTATAATATTCAACGGAATTCAAGCTGGAAATAATTGTAAAAAGTATTACAGAAACAATCATGGAAAGTATTTATTTGTCAAAAATGCCAATGATTTATTTATTTATTTAACGCTTTATTGTACACAAAAAATTACAGAAAAAAAAAACAATTAAAGTAGACATATTATGATATCAATGTATAAGATAGCTTGAACTCTGGCTTGAACAATACTTTGACAGCAATACAAGTTGAACTTGCCCCATTGACTTACCAACTAATGGACGTAGGGTCCGCGCTCAAAAGTATCCGAACCAAAAGAGCACCAAAACATCAAAAGAGAACCAATTACGTGACTATCTTTTTTTGAACGGTGGGACTAGCGCACGCGCCGACGCACGGCGCACCCCGTGCCTCAATGGGGGAGTGGGATGGAAAAGAATTTCAGCATTTTCAATATTTTTAGTGGGTTTATACCAGTGGTTTATATTACTGCACGTACTTAGGTTTGTGTTGTTTAGTCTCGGACACTTTTTTCTAAAATTATGTACTAGACCGCGTCCATACTATCCTACACAGAACATTATAAGAGGGGTTAGAAGGGCACAGTAGGCGTGGAACGTGTCGCCACAGGTTATACAATGATTTGCATAACACCATCAGGCGCGCGGAGTGGTGCGAGCGAGAGGGCATGAGTAATTGTAGCAGCGTGAGCGGGAAGACAAGTGGCGACAGCCGTCTCCGAAGCAAAAGCGCTAATTTTGCATTTCTAACCACTCTTATAATGTTCTGTGGTACTACGTCAATGACTTGCCCCCACCAATCCACAAAAGCGTGCACCAAGCAAGTGTTATGAATGACGTATGGCCCATCCCTACCGTTTTATTCGTGAGAAAATCCTCCAAGCAATAAATTACTTCCTAGATGTCAAAATAAAAGCCTGTCAAACTCAATCTCCATACCACTACATCTCTTTATCTGAATGCTAGCAGATCTCACCGTGAAATATCGGCTTCGTGCGCCGAATGTAAAAGAGGTAGTCCTTACATTACCATATCGTTTGACGTTTCAAAGCCAATTTTATTGCCTTTGTTATCGGACCGAGCAATGGAATTTAAACAGCCTATTAAGGGCTTAACATTTGAGTACAAAAGAGGTTCGTGATGGCACAGAATAATAATTATTATCGGAATTTGTGGGGGTTTTTTGTTGGACAAGAAGGGGGGTGGGTTTGGGAAGGGGTTTGTTTATGATACGAGATATTGGAAAAACGTATTGTCTCTATTGTTAGGTCTGTCGTATCCTAAGATGTTTTTATTATATGTAGATGCGTTGTCCGCGCATCAAAATGGCAATAAAAAAGTAAGGTAATTGCCCGGCTTTCTCATAGTCACGCGCCGTCGAGTGTACGGGCTACACGTCACTATGTCGCGCCCTTTTTAAGTGCAGTGATATTAGCGTATGACGCGTCTATTTGTAAAACGTCATTGGTCGTATCCGATATGACATAACTTTGTCTAAATAATTATATTAAAACCATAAAGATATTATACCTTACGGAATAGAGTAAGTGACATGAGTTGTCAAATGAAACCGTTTTTGGACGTTTTTTGGAGTCCTCGGCAGGGTAAAAATTCGATTTCTGTGTATTAATTCTCAATCTAACGTGAAATGGTGAATAATTTAATGAAACAGTGTTAGTATATTTTACAAAATTATCTACGATTTCACTTTAGGTTCACGATTATTGACAGAAACTGAATTTTTACCAGGACTCCAAATCCCCAAAAACGGTTCTATTGCCTCGCGTCACGTATCTCTTTCTATTATACAGGCATGCCGCTAGGTACATCTCGCTCTCTCAGCTGTCACCGTCTCTCTTACGTAGTATAATACCTTTATGATTAAAACACAATCAAATTTTTAACTGTGTTATTGTATTTATTTTATTTCATTATTCTTAAGAAGATTTACAGCCTTGATTACATAGTAAAAAAATTCTTAAATATCTATCCTCCTACACAAACTATCAAGCACATTGTTTTTGAAAAAAAAAAAATTGTGAAGATTTGTAATTAGCTTATAATTGCAAATCTCCACAATTTTTTTTTTAAAAACATTTGCGTGATAGTTTGTGTAGGTACAAACAAAATGGTGTTTTGTTAGTTATCGCATGAATCATAATTTAAACCTTTTGTTTTGAGATTTTATTTAGCTTCGCCAGGAATCGCCAGCGTCAGAGCTGTTCCTTTACAGACAGAAAAACGTTTTTATTAAACCAAAGTTTCTGGTTACCCTAAAAGGAAATAAAGTCGTGATTTTATATTGTGTAAGTAATACAGTATAATAACAGTTTCGCGAGCGAGTGAATATTGTGTGTTTACGCGTGGAGCGGCTGTCGGCAATTATCTCGAGGACATCTCGGAGACGTAACGACTTGAATTTAATTTATTGTGACAAGGAGATATTATGGGGAAGTTAGAAACGTAATTCTGATGGAGACGACGTAATCGTATGTGATGTGTTATTTTGATTTTCGTATATTTTTTATTCATTCAACTTTAATGTCGAAGATCTATACTGCCTCCGTGGTCTAATGGTTTAGAGCATTGGCTCTCGACCCGGAGGTCGTGGGTTCGATTCCCATGGGGGACATCTAGTGATAATTATGTCACTTTGTATGTTTTTCCCTAGTTGGTTAGGACATTGCAGGCTGAATCATCTGATTGTCCGAAAAGAAAAATGATTCCGTGGTTCCGGATGGCACGTTAAGCCGTTGGTCCCGGCTACTATCTCTGGTGGTAGTAGTCGTTACACAAAAACCACGTCAGAAGCCGAAAGGCGGTCTGAACAAACTCTGACACCAGGGCTCTGCCCACACGATAAAAAGAATGTCGAAGACATGGGTAAGCGGTTCACAAAGTTGGAGTGGGTATGGGCAGCAATTCCATTCATTAAACGCAAACATCATCTTAACCTTATGCATTTATGCTCCGGCCACACACACCGATGCGCGCGCGCCTACTTGCGCAGTCCAGTTTGCGCATGTGGACGGCAAAACGGAAGCATGTGCAGTCCTACAAGCGTGGCTTGAACAATCGTTGACATGCTGAAGATTGGACTGCGCAGTTTTAGGTTTGCACGGTTTTACTTGTGTGTATGGACGGGCAATCAGGCCGCGCCTCAGTCCACGCTACAGTCCGGCAAGTTTTTTTACCAGAACAATGTTTGTAAATGCCCGATAATGGATGATATTTCTATTTTAAGCCGATAATATCTGTTTCATAAAGCTGTTTTGTACTTTGGCATAGTATTTTAAAGTGAATGTGCTGTGTTTTTTTTTTAATAAAATAAATCAATGTTTACGTCATCTATTGAATGTCTGTTTTTTAGGGTTCCGTACCCAAAGGGTAAAAACGGGACACTATTACTAAGCCTACGTTGTCCGTCCGTCCGTCCGTCCGTCCGTCCGTCCGTCCGTCTGTCCGTCCGTCTGTCCTACCTATTTAGGGCCTAACTTTTTATAATTTTCTCAGATTATGCGTTATTACGGCAGGTTTGCTAACAAATAATAAAAATTTAAAAAAGTTAAAAATTAAGTGGGGTTTTCAACAAGAAACTAGTTTTTAACAACGTTTTTTCTTCACGCTCTAAGTACAGTAAAATCGGTAATACATACAAGCTTCAAAAGAGTAAGCTCTACAGAATAACAACAAATACAAAAAACGGGCCAAGTGTGAGTCGGTCTCGCGCTAAAGGTCCCGGACAAAAAAAGTTTTTTTTTCTAAGATAATAATGTTAACACACAATTTAGCTCGCGCAGCTCGCACAGCTTCAATGGCACCCTAAATCAAACCCATTTCTTATGAATGACTTTGACATAATTATGAACGGGTCCATTCATATTTTCCGTCGAAATTGGACGTTGAAATGATGAATTTTATTTATTCACTAAATTAAACAAAACACTCATCATCATCATCATAGGCCTTTACATCTGTTGCAGATGATTCAAGACGAATCAAGAACCAATACAAATCAAACTTCTCAAACCAAACAGGTAACACACAATTTCGACAAAAACTTTTCAGACCGAATTCGACTCTATTTCTTCAAGACAAAGTTTCCAATTGTTTCTGTGAAAGTTTTCCCTCGAAGTCATAATGGCGCGGATAAAGGAAATTTGTCGGTTTATCAAGCTCTGCTTAATAATGTATGCAGGTTGCCCGCAATACAAACTCCTTTGATTCGTCTCCTTCTGTGTCGAGTGGAACAGAGAGTGAATGGAGTCGCGTAATTTATTTTTTGAAGTTTAATCAGTTTGGTACCTACTTTATGATGCGTACTAAAATACTGACATAGCGTAACATAGTTAAAAACACAAAAATATTTCGATTTATTTAAAACATACTTAATTGGTTTTAATCAATCACGACGCAATAGAATACAGTATGGTTTTAACCTAAAAGGATATGCGGTACTATCGCTAGAAATTAGTACACAATATGCGCTACTATTTCTATGACGTGGTTCACTTTATACGTCACAATTGCTACGACGTAGTACACTTTATGCGTTATATTTGCTTCGACGTAGTACATTGTATACGTTACAATTGCTACGACGTAGTAAACTTTATGCGTTATATTTGCTTCGACGTAGTACATTGTATGCGTTACAATCGCTACGCCGTAGTAAACTTTATGCGTTATAATTGTTACGACGTAGTACACTTTGTGTTACTATTGCTACAATACAACAGACTTTAATGCGTTACCATCGCTACGACGTAGTAAACTTCTTGCGTTATAATTGCTCCGACGTAGTACACTTTATGCGTTACTATTGCTATAATGTTGTAAATTTTCTAGGAAAGACTTTTCCATCCATCCAGCTGTTCTCATTATGTGAATTATGGATGAGTCGAGACACGGTTCGTAACGACATGCAGATTAAGCCCGCAATGTTGGGGGGCGCGGGGGGGAGGAGGCAGACGGTAAAATGATTTGGATGAGGTAATTTGTACCTTAAAGGAAACTGATTAAAAGTTAAAATTAATGTTTGGAAAAAAACAGACGCAATTTCAACATGCCTAGAGTAGGTATGAATGCATTGAAAGAATTTTCTTGACGTTGGATGTTATATTATTTTCTACTTTTTAGTTTTGAAGCACTTTTGAAGTCGATTTTATATTTTCGTTATTTACATTGATAATAGCAAAACAATACAGGGTATTAGGGTAAACAGTTGCATTATTTTAACGGGTGATTAGACCCATGATACTGAACAACTTTCCCTAAGAAACGTGTAGGAAATTCGAAAAAAAATTGTTTGACTTCCCATACTAAATGCAATCAACTGATCGAACGTTTGTATTAGTCTAGTCACTGAGGAGTTTCCTTGTATGGAGACCCTAACAATAATTTATCGATCCCTGAAACTTTGTAGTGTGATAAAGTGAAGTATAAAGATTATGGTTGACAAAGAATCTAAGATTTTTTTTATTCGGAAGTTAGGTATTTGTACCTAAACATAAAAATCACTCGTAGCTCTCGGTGGAAAAATGTTCGACCCGAAATTCCTTTGGTATTTGTCAGTATATACTAATTAGCATATTATGTGACGGTATCCAGGAACATTTTAGAATTTAGGAAGGGAGAAATATAAAACTACCGTTTTTGTTCCATAACTACTTCAGGAAATTTAGTCGATCAATTTTTGTCTTTTTGTACGTATTAATTACTTTGAATATATCGTCTTGCACAATAATCTAATAGTTTTCGTTTTCGATCACAGTTTTATTATTTTTGGGCAATATCGGAAAATATTTCGATCTATTTTAATGAATTTACAAGTTACAGTAGACCTAAATAAAACGGGTTTTTAAAGTATCTATTAAAATGTAGATTTGAAAATCAACATTTTGTAATCAATTTTCGTACCGCGCGCGTATATCTTCAATGAGTCGCCGGGTGCGGAGGGGTGTTGAGGGAGCCGGCACCGCGCCGCCGCGCCGTCGTGCCGCCGCGCCGCACGAGTAATAATAAAAATACCCACGTGCCCACCATGCTACATGTAGCGATACGCCGCACAGATGGACCAAGAGTGCGATTTTTGAACATCACACGTTCAAACGAGTAGTAGAAAATGTCAAAATTACTACGGAGATTATGCATTTTTCTACTACTCGTATGAACGTGTGATGTTCAAAAATCCCACTCCAGAAGTGCGATTTTTGAAAATCATACGAGCGACTTGGCAGTAGAAAATGTCAAAATTACTATGGAGATTATGCATCTTTCTACTGCCAAGTCGCTCGTATGATTTTCAAAAATCGCACTTCCGAGCAGTTGTGTGTTAATAAACATGTCTGACGAATTGTGCGTTTTTTTTTTCTCAACCGATTGCTTTCAAAATCGATATCTGAGGGTCCGCGCGGATTCCAAACTGGAATTCGTGGTCAGATTTGAGAAATGTGGCCGCCATCTTGAACTTTTTTTTTCTCAACCGATTGTTTCCAAAATCGATATCTGAGTGTCCGCGCGGATTCCAAACTGGAATCCGTGGTCAGATTTGAGAAAAGTGGCTATTATCTTGAACTTTTTTGCTTCTCAACCGATTGCTTCCAAAATCGATGTCTGAGGGTCCGCGCGGGTTCCAAAAGAGAATCCGTTGTCAGATTTGAGAAAAGTGGCCGCCATCTTCAACTTTTTTGTTTCTCAACCGATTGCTTCGAAAATCGATATCTGAGGGTCCGCGCGGATTCCAAACTGGAATCTGTGGTCAGATTCGAGAAAAGTGGCCGCCATCTTCAACTTTTTTGTTTCTCAACCGATTGCTTCGAAAATCGATATCTGAGGGTCCGCGCGGATTCCAAACTGGAATCCGTGGTCAGATTTGAGAAAAGTGCCCGCCATCTTGAACTTTTTTGTTTTTCGTCCGATTGCTTCCAAAATTGATATCTGAGGGTCCGCGCGGATTCCAAAAGAGAATTCGTTGTCAGATTTGAGAAAAGTGGCCGCCATCTTGATCTTTTTTGTTTTTCATCCGATTGCTTCCAAAATCGATATCTGAGGGTCCGCGCGGATTCCAAACTGGAATCCGTTGTCAGATTTGAGAAAAGTGGCCGCCATCTTGAACTTTTTTGGTTTTCGTCCGATTGCTTCCAAAATTGATATCTGAGGGTCCGCGCGGATTCCAAAAGAGAATTCGTTGTCAGATTTGAGAAAAGTGGCCGCCATCTTGAACTTTTTTGTTTTTCATTCGATTGCTTCCAAAATCGATATCTGAGCGTCCATGCGGACTACAAACCAGAATCCGTTGTCAGATTTGAGAAAAGTGGCCGCCATCTTGAACTTTTTGTTTCTCAACCGATTGCTTCCAAAATCGATATCTGAGGGTCCGCGCGGATTCCAAACTGGAATCCGTGGTCAGATTTGAGAAAAGTGGCCGCCATCTTGAACTTTTTTGTTTTTCGTCCGATTGCTTCCAAAATTGATATATGAGGGTCCGCGCGGATTCCAAAAGAGAATTCGTTGTCAGATTTGAGAAAAGTGGCCGCCATCTTGAACTTTTTTGTTTTTCATCCAATTGCTTCCAAAATCGATATCTGAGGGTCCGCGCGGATTCCAAACTAGAATCCATTGTCAGATTTGAGAAAATTGGACGCCATCTCGAACTTGTTTGTTTCTCAACCGATTGCTTCCAAAATCGAAATCTGAGGGTCCGCGCGGATTCCAAACTGATATCCGTGGTCAGATTTTACAAAAGAGGCCGCCAACTTGAACTTTTTTGTTTTTCGTCCGATTGCTTCCAAAATTGAGATCCGCGCGGACTTCAAACTACTAATTAGAATCCGTTGTCAGATTTGAGAAATGTGGCCGCCATCTTGAACTTTATTGTTTCTCAACCGATTGCTTCCAAAATCGATATCTGAGGGTCCGCGCGGATTCCAAACTGGAATCCGTGGTCAGAATTGAGAAATGTGGCCGAAATCTTGAACTTTTTTTTTTCTCATCCGATTGCTTCCAAAATCGATATCTGAGTGTCCGAGCGGATTTCAAACTTGGAATCCGTGGTCAGATTTGAGAAAAGTGGCCATTATCTTTAACTTTTTTGCTTCTCAACCGATTGCTTCCAAAATCGATATCTGAGGGTCCGCGCGGACTCCAAAAGCAACTAATGGGATGGAACAAACATGTAAAAGACGCTCATGGGGAGGCCAGACTTCGGTTTCAAACATGGCTCGTGCACGGAAGGCCAGCGGCTGGACCAATCTATGAGGACATGTAAAATTGAGATACCAAATATTTTCTTAGTGATTTTTAAGGTTGTTTAAATCGCGATATTGATATTTGGGTTAGTTCATCTGGTGCGTAATTTGCTAAGCTATCAGATGCAACAAAAAACAAAAAAATGTTTTTTTTTGAGATACCGCTTTTTGGCTTATGGGGGCAGTATAGCAGTCGTAAAATATTTAAATCGAGACTTAAATGGTGCCAGAAGAACCAGGAGCAGATCAAAATGGAGGTTTTATCTTCTCATCATGCTAAAAACGACTTTCGTAGTTTTTGGAAGTGCACGAACAAACTGAATCCGAGGCAGGGTCTGCCCGTGAGCGTTGAGGGAGTGACTGATTCCAAACTTATTGCTAACCTTTTCAAGGATCAATTTGCGGTGAGTCCACTAATGTATCAGAATAAGCAGGTGCACGATGCTGGGACTACCACGGCCAGTGGTGACCACAAAACTACTTTCTCGGCTAAGCAAATAGCTAATGTGATAAATAAAATGAAATGAGGGAAGTCTCCTGGCTGTGATGGTCTGAGCATCGAGCATCTGCAGAATGCTGGACCACATCTTCCAAGAGTCTTAAGTATGTTATTTAACTTCTGTATCAGTCACTCTTACTTGCCTCCTGATCTAACAAAAACCATAGTTGTACCTATTGTAAAAAATTAAACCGGTGATATTTCATCTAAATCAAACTACTCCTATATCTCTTGCTACAATACAACTGTAGCAAAGATTTTTGATAGCCTTATTAATAATGAACTGACTAATTATGTAAAATTGCATGATGCCCAGTTTGGCTTCAGATCGGGGCTCTCAACAGAGAGTGCTGTACTAAGTCTGAAGCATACTGTGGAATACTATACGGCTAGGCAAACCCCGGTTTATGCCTGTTTCTTAAATTTATCTAAGGCCTTCGATCTAGTCCAGTATAACATGTTATGGGATAAACTAGAAGAATGTAAATTCCCGAGTGAGCTGACACAAATCTTAAAGTATTGGTACTCTAGTCAGGTAAATGTAGTCAAGTGAGGAAATGTAGTGTCAGAATCATATGGTTTGGAATGCGGTGTAAGACAAGGTGGGCTTACGTCTCCCACCCTTTTTAATCTCTATGTAAATGAGCTGATCGCTGAGCTCAGCAGCATGCATGTCGGCTGTCACATCGACGGTACCTGTGTCAATAATATAAGTTATGCAGACGACATGGTGCTGCTTAGCCCGTCGATCGGTGGCCTCAGGAAACTGATAAGTGTTTGTGAGGCGTATGCATCTAGACATGGAATGAAATATAATACAACCAAAAGTGAATTCATGCTATTTAAGTCCAGTAAGAAGTGTCCATCAGACATACCTGTCTTGGCTCTGAATGGAACACCTCTTAAAAGAGTGTCACAGTTCAAAAACCTGGGACACATAGTGACAGAAGACCTGCAGGGTGATGCAGACATAGAAAGGGAACGCAGGGCGCTTGCAGTCAGGGCCAATATGATAGTCCACAGATTCAGGCATTGCTCAGCGCATGTAAAAATAACATTGTTTAGAGCGTACTGCACATCCATGTACACCTGTAATCTGTGGACTGCATATCGCCAGGCATCTCTGAGGGCCCTGCGCACCCAATATAATAACGCCTTCAGGATGCTGCTGGGGCTGCCGCGCTTCTGCAGTGCGTCAGGCATGTTCGCGGACGCTCATGTCGATGGGTTTCCCACCACGCTCCGCAAACGCTGTGCCGCCGCACTGCAGAGGGTTCGCGCCAGCGCCAACAGCATTCTGAAGATGGTCGCAAGTAGATACGACAGTAGCTTTATTAAGCACTGGGTCGGTCTGCACTTAGGTGTTTGTACTAACATAGTTATTTAAGTGTGTTACTAACATCAATATGGATTATAATATCTGAAATAAAGAATTTTTATTTTTATTAAATAAAAATAAAAATTATTTATAAAAGAGAATCCGTTGTCAGATTTGAGAAAATTGGCCGCCTATTGAAATTTTTTGTTTATCAACCGATTGCTTCCAAAATCGATATCTAAGGGTCCACGCAGACTGCAAACCAGAATCCGTTGTCCGATTTGAGAAAAGTGGTCGCCGTCCTTAATTTTTTTGTTTCTCAACCGATTGCTTCGAAAATGTCAAAGGACAACCGCCGCTCTCCCTTGAAAAAATACCTTAAAATGTATAGAAGTTTTGACTGAAGTCAAATGTGTAATAAATTATGAGGTTTTATAAAAACGACTCAGATAGTATCATTTATTTTTATTTTACGATTTATTTAATCATTTATTATTAATAAATTATAAAAAAGCAGCAACCCCAACGTGGCTGTCAATGTTGTTTAGTAGGAGGAGGTAGGAGGTGTTGCAGGCACAATGTTTTTTTTTATATAAAAATGATAAAAACTAATAAATCATTATAAAATAAACTAATGCCTGCAGTTAGTTTCTAGTGTTCCATAGTCCATAATAAAAATAGAAGGACGGTTATACATTTTTGGGTATTATGTGCCAGATGTCCTTTACTATAGAGATTATGCATCTTTTTACTACTCGTATGGACGTGTGATGTTCAAAAATCGCACGTGTTGGTCGATATCTCTGGTGGTTTCTGCTGCGGACTACTCGTAACACGAATCTGACGTAGAAATTCAGAATAGTGGCCGCCAACTTGAAATTTTTCGTTTCTCAAGTCTCAACCGATTGCTTCCAAAATTGAAATCTGAATGTCAGCATGGATCCTGAACATGAAACCGATAGATTTGTGAAAAGTAGCCGCCATTTTGAACTTTTTAGTTTGTGGATAGATTGTTACCAAAATCGATACCTGGAAGTCCGCGTGGACTCTGAACACGAATCTGATGTCAGATTTGAGGAAAGTGGCCGCCATTTTGAACTTTTTAGTTTGTGGATTGATTGTTACCAATATCGATATCTGGAGGTTCGCGTGGACTCTGAACACGAATCCGATGTCAGATTTGAGGAAAGTAGCCGCCATCTTGAACTTTTCAGTTTGTGGACCGATTGCTTCCAAAATCGATATCTGAAAGTCCGCGTGGACTCTGAACACGAATCCGATGTCAGATTTGAGAAAAGTGGCCGCCATTTTGAACTTTTTAGTTTCCGGTTCGATTGTTACCAAAATCGATATCTGGAGGTCCGCGTGGACTCTGAACATGTATCCGATGTCAGATTTGAGAAAAGTGGCCGCCATTTTGAACTTTTTAGTTTGTGGATAGATTGTTACCAAAATCGATATTTGGAGGTCCGCATGGACTCTGAACACGATTCCGTTGTAAGATTTGAAAAAATGTCCGCCATTTTGATCTTTTAGTTTCTGACGTTTAGTTTCTCTGAATCGATTTTGATAACAATCGGTTTAGAAAGTAAAAAGTTCAAGATGGCGGCCACTTATCTCAAATCTAACATCGGATTCGTGTTCAAAGTCCAAGTGGACCTTCAGCTATCGATTTTGAAAGCAATCGGTTCAGGAACTAAAAAGTTCAAGATGGCGACCACTTTTCTCAAATCTGACATCGGATTCGTGTTCAGAGTCCACGCAGACCTCCAGATATCGATTTTGGTCACAATTGATCCAGGAACTAAAAAGTTCAAAATGGCGGCCACTTTTCTCAAATCTGACATCGGATTCGTGTTCAGAGTCCAAGCGGACCTTTAGATATCTATTTTGAAAGCAATCAGTACACAAAATAAAAAATTCAAAATGGCGGCCACTTTTCTCCGATTTGACATCGGATTTGTGTTCAGAATCTAAGCGGACCTTCAGATATCGATTTTGAAAGCAATCGGTCCAGAAACTAAAAAGTTCAAAATGGTGGCCACTTTTCTCAAATCTAACATCGGATTCGTGTTCAGAGTCCGTGCGGACCTACAGATATCGATTTTGGTAAAAATTGGTCCAGGAACTAAAAAGTTCAAAATGGCGGCCACTTTTCTCAAATCTGACATGGGATTCGTGTCCAAAATCCAAGCGGACCTTCAGATATCGATTATGAAAGCAAGCGGTCCAGAAACTAAAAAGTTCAAAATGGCGGCCTTTTTTCTCAAATCTAACATCGGATTCGTGTTCAGAGTCCATGCGGACCTACAGATATCGATTTTGGTAATAATCGGTCCAGGAACTAAAAAGTTCAAGATGGCGGCCACTTTTCTCAAATCTGACATCGGATTCGTGTTCAGAGTCCACGCGGACCTTCAGATATCGATTTTGGAAGCAATCGGTCCACAAACTAAAAAGTTCAAGATGGTGGCCACTTTTCTCAAATCTGACATCGTATTCGTGTTCAGAGTACACGCGGACCTCC
Source organism: Agonopterix subpropinquella (assembly GCA_922987775.1). Lineage (NCBI taxonomy): Eukaryota > Metazoa > Arthropoda > Insecta > Lepidoptera > Depressariidae > Agonopterix > Agonopterix subpropinquella. The sequence goes on from OV277714.1 coordinate 3,925,114, forward strand.
AGATATCAATTTTGGTAACAATCGGTCCAGGAACTACAAAGTTCAAAATGGCGGCTACTTTTCACAAATCTGACATCGGTTTCATGTTCAGAATCCATGCTGACATTCAGATTTCAATTTTGGAAGCAATCGGTTTGAGACTTTGAGAACTTCACTTGAGAAACGAGAAAGTTCAAGTTGGCGGCCACAAAATTCCGACTTTAGATTTTACGAGTAGTCCGCAGAAACCACCAGCGGGGCTAGTACACGCACGGTAGCGACATCACATCCATCTGTAAAATTTAGTCTTTTATCTCGTTCTTTCGCGTGCAAATAGAAAGAGAGCGGAAGCGTGATAGCGCTATATCACGCCATCGTGGGTTGACGTACTGGCCCCGCAGATATCGACCAACACGTGCGATTTTTGAACATCACACGTTCATACGTGTAGTAGAAAGATGCAATCACCATATTAATTTTGAAATTTTCTTCTACTCGTTTGAACGTGTGATGTTAGAAAATCGCACTCCTGCACTGGTAGCATGACAACCCGCGATAGCCGTGATACGGCTTTATCACATCTTTTATCTCTTTCGTTTGAGCGCGAACGAACGAGATAAAAGACGTGATAAAGCCGTATCACGGCTATCGCGGGTTGTCATGCTACCAGTGCTGGTAGCAATCGGTTGAAAAACAAAATGTGAGGCGTGTCGCTACATGTAGCATAATAGAACGTGGGTATTTTATTATTAATCGTGGGGTGCGGTGCCCGCTCCCTCCACCCTTCCGCACCCCTCCTCTCATTGCGGCTCATCGAGGCTTTGCGCGCGCCGTACAAAAATTGATAATGATAACAATTATATAGATTTTTAAATGGGGCCTATATTTTATTAGATTCTTTAAAAACCCGTTTTATTTAGGTCTACTGTAACTTGTAAATTCATAAAAATAGATCGAAATATTTTCCGAAGTAAGTTATTGCCCAAAAATAATAAAACTGTGATCGAAAACGAAAACTTTTAGATTATTGTGCAAGACGATATATTCAAAGTAATTAATACGTACAAAAAGACAAAAATTGATCGACTAAATTTCCTGAAGTAGTTATGGAACAAAAACGGTAGTTTTATATTTCTCCCTTCCTAAATTCTAAAATGTTCCTGGATACCGTCACATAATATGCTAATTAGTATATACTGACAAATACCAAAGGAATTTCGGGACGAACATTTTTCCACCGAGAGCTACGAGTGATTTTTATGTTTAGGTACAAATACCTAACTTCCGAATAAAAAAAATCTTAGATTCTTTGTCAACCGTAATCTTTATACTTCACTTTATCACACTGCAAAGTTTCAGCGATCGGTGAATTACTGTCAGGGTCATACCCATAAAATGATCGGACTATATGAAAATTATTAATAAGTAATATATTATTAATAATAAATAATTAAATTTTTATTTTATTTCATATCGGTTTCATACGGAAAGTTGTACAGTATCATGAGTACAATCACCCCTTAAAGAAATGCACCTTGTAATCAAATAAATGCATTAGGTGCACAATTCATTTAATTTGAGATTCCATACAACACCTCAAAATCCTCAGTACCTACCTATCTATATGTAAGTGACAGCCTAGCAAATACTAAAACGGTGAACTCAGACCATCAAACTGAACAACTTTCACTATGGAGCCTACCTAAGGAAATGCGAAAAAAAATCTACTGTCCCATACAAAACTTCTGTGCCTATTCGACTAAAATATATGGGACAGCAGATTTTTTTTTCGTGTAGGCTCCATAGTGAAAGTTGTTCAGTTTGATGGTCTGAGTTCACCGTTTCAGAATTTGCTAGGGTGTCAGTGTCACTTACACCCTGTATACCCGGTGTAATCTTAAATATGTCACATATTTCAGAGGGTACTAAAACCCATCAAACTGAACAATTTTCACTATTGAAACAATAACGAAATCGCAAAATGAAGCTTTGATTTGCTTAGAAACAAAAATAAACTTGACACCCCTGTGTTCAGACTCAGTAGGGTCAATACATCATTTATGGGCTACTGTATACGTTTTTACAATAAAATTCCTGACGATATATTAAATTTATCTGAAAGAAAGTTTAAATCACATATTAAGAAGTCTTTATCTGGCAAGGCATATTATAAAATAATTGACTATATTGAAGACACAAATGCGTGGTGCGATTCCAGTTTGACATAATTTATATAGCAAAATCTGTGACTTTTTAGATTGTGACGTTCGAAAAGAGGTACATTGTATCCTATTTTGAATAAATATATTTTGAGTTTGAGTTTGAGTTTGAGTTTGAAATAAATAATCTGCCGTTCCATACATTTGTGTCAAGTAGCTAATGACAACTTCTATGGAACAATTTTTTTTGGAGTGAAAACTTCTTTAGCGGCGTCACAGTATAAGAAAGAGTATAACTAGATACCGTACGGACAATCCCTTCCACCCACCAACTTTTTACCTCACCCCCTCTATCGCTCTCTAGTTACCTTACCGCGCACTGGTTACTCGTTACCTAAAGAAGACATAAGGTTCAATTTCTTTGGTTTCGCATGTGCTGACGTCATCTTGTCAATTTAAAATTTTTGTATGCAGTGTCCGGGCTGTGGCGGCGTTGTGCACTTTTTGGGATGGGTAAAAAATGTTAAACTCGCGTCAGGACCGTGACGTCACCATGATCGAAAATTCGTAAGACAAAATTGGTACGACGATGACGTTTTAACAATTTTTTTTTTCGTGAACACACAATATTGGTCCTATAGTGCAAGTTACGATGCGGTGGTAGAGTCAAAAAATGACGTCAAAAAGCTATCTATATGATATTTTTTTGTATAAAAAAAATCTTGAATGTTGAATTTTTATTTTATTTTGTCGTTCAGTTTGATGATCAGAACGACTAAAGTATGTTACGCATTGAAATGCGCATTCACATCCCGCATATATCACCTAATCAACAACAAAATACCTCCAAAACATTTCCATACCACATCCAAACACAATTTACCAGTAACAAGGTAACAAGACGTGTTTTCACCGTTGTACCAACACTAATTTATTCTACCTGCGACCCGCAGTTTGAGTATGTTGAGTTTTGACTTACAACAGATTCCATATTTTACGTGATTCGCTCAAAATGTACATGGGTGAGAATTAATGTTATATTTACTTTTTAATTTTTAAATTTTAATGGTTTGTATTCTTGCGTCTCAGAGTATGTATAAATAGGTACTAATTGAACGAGAAATCTGAGCCTTTGCCCTTGACTTCGTCCGCACCACGGGTTAAAATATATTTCAGTTTTTATGTGTAATTTTTGCTTTTAAAACACGAAAAGATTAATCAAAAATTGGTCCCCGATTTTAAGCGTGATGCTTGAAAATAAACAAACGGACGAAAAAATGACTTTAAAACTCATTGCAAAAACATCATAAAATTATCATAACTTTTTTCTCGTAAATATCTTCAATGTACAGACACAATTTGTACTCTTATAGACATTCTGTGCTTATGCTACATTTTTATAATAGTGTAGAGAGATATAAATGAATTTTAGTACAAAAAAAGTTGATAATGTCTAATTTTGATATAAACTATTTAACTCAAATCTCTTTTTTATAGAAAGTGAGCCTTAACACCAAAAGACTGAAATCATTAATTAAACAACCAATTTCCAGTACTATATCTTAACACGTACCAAGCACCTTTGTGAGAATCCCGACTAAAGAGAATTCGCTATGAAGCAGTAAGTAGATTATGTATTCCGATTGTAGATGCAATCTGGGCTAAGCATCTCTCGAGGGATTGCGGGATTACAGCCGGTGATTCCGTATTGACTATGAAAGAAACATAGTCTATTTTAGTCTTCCTTTTTGAATCTTTAATGGGAAAGAAAATATTAAACGTTCAACCCATTATATTAAGGGTCCTTGCATCATTATTATTATACGTATCGATAGGCCAGTTGGTTTAGAAGTTATCGATTTCGTCACGCCACCGTCTTCTAGGTCTGCCTCGACGTCGATTTCATTTTGCTGGGCACCATATGGTCAAAGTGAATATACTAATAGTGAGGGCGCTCTCGGGTCACAACAGGCCTATCGTGCGGGGGGTGTGGGTGGCGGCGGCGCGGTCCCAGTACCAATTCACCTGCGCGCTGTACCCCAACGGCCGTTGCGTCACCCCTTTATATTACACCGCGCGAGCCCCCCCTGCACTCCGCGCAAGCATAGACCCAACGCGGCCACTAAGCGCACCAACTTTATTGTATTTACGCTATGATATGGTAGTGATTTTAGCCCATTGATCTGGCAATGCGGCAGACATGTCCAGTCCAATCGCACTTTAGAGTGAACGCAGTGGTGGCGACATCTTATCCTTGCATTAAACAACTAATATGGGTTCGCGGCGGCCAGAGGTGTGCCGTTTATTTAAGGATCTACCGTACCTATTAAGACACGGCCTCATTAGAGGGCACGGGTGACGAGAGAGCCGGTAGCTACTTCGGCCAGCGTATCAGCGCACCTTGGACAAATCACTGTCACTGTCACAAATGGGAATATCGGACAAAAAGAGGTATACACAGACAGAGACAGGAATACACCATTGCCTACCAAGTGTCCACCTTATATAACCACATTATGTAATAAACTATTATGACTATGACTACATTTTCTGTCACGCTTTGCAAACCAAGAGGAAAGGAGGTAAAATTTGATTGGGCAGGGAGTGTCCTTACTGGATGTCGTACTAGATACTCTTTCTTATACTGTGGTATCAGTTTGGCCATACATAATAAAGAATCTACGCTCTGCCAACTTCCTAGGCATCAATTAAGAGACGCAAGCTCAGCCTAACTTTCATGTAATTTTGGGCATAATCATTTATAGGCGAAAGCGCTACCGCGCAGACCACATAAATGCGTGGGGCTTTTATGAAGTTGTTTGCCGATTACTATACTAACATACACACAAATAGGTGAAATACATTTAAGATCAAAAATACTAAGATTTATGCTAAGTATGTACCTACATCTTTGAACATACTTGTATAATAAAGCGACATCTATGTAACGAAGAAACATTCAATGCTGACGACGTCATTAAGGCTATAATCACCAGCTACGGCAGTCCCCTCATTAAAATTAACAACTCTAACGTGTTGGATTAAATTCATAATTAGTATCATATGACGGGCTGTTAATGTGAAATGCCTTATGAAAATATTATAATAAAAGTTAAGTTTGCGTGCGAAACCTTAAATATATGCTGCGTATCACCAATATTAAGTATTAAGTATTATATTATTATTTATGTTCTATTTGGTTTAAGGGAGGGACAGAATAGCAGTGGCAGACGGCAACCCCGACTGCTAAACAGAGTCCTTAACCTTTTTGTCTCCATGCTATTTTTAAAACCATGCTTTATTGTATTATGTAACTGTTGTATAATAAATTAATTTATTGCAATTTTTTTTTTTGTTTAATAAGAGACAAATAAATAATTTTTAATTTTTAATTTAATTTAATTTAATTAATATCACCATGACTGTGTTTATACATAGAGAAAATAAAATCGGTCAAGTGCGAGTCGGGCTACTCGCGCACCGAGGGTTCTGTACCACACCACAACAGAACACAACATAGAAACAAAAACTTTGAAAAAAAATAAACATTTTTTGTCCGGGACCCTTAGCGCAAGACCGACTCACATTTGGCCAGTTTTTAGTATTTGTTGTTATTCTGTAGAGTTTTCTCTATAATCACACTAAGTTTGACGCTTGTATGTATTACCGTTTTGACGATAGAGCGTGAAGAAAAAACGTTGATAAAAACTAGTTTCTTGTTGGGAACCCCCCTTAATTTTTAATTTTTTGACATTTTTAACAATTCTGCCGTAATAACTCATAATCTGAGAAAATTTCAACTATCTAGCTATTACGGTTCAAAAGTTACAGCCCTAAATAGGTAGGACAGACGGACGGACGGACGGACGGACAACGTAGGCTTAGTAATAGGGTCCCGTTTTCACCCTTTGGGTACAGAACCCTAAAAAGAGTAACTGCAGCCTTTTTATGAGGCAATGATTGAGCAACCACGTCTCTGTTCCGTATATTGGCAGTAGACACTGGTCAAAGACTTTCATCTTGACTCACTGCGGTATTTGAGGCGAGAAGATAAGTAGTTTTCTAAACTCTGCCCAGGCGAGTTGGATTCGACGGTTGACCTTGTTGAAGTTGGACCTACCTTGTCCCAGGTAAACATCATCGTCAACAAACAAACAAACAAAATATGTACAAAACTCTTAACCTACAAAAAAAAACTTACTACAAATCGTTCTTAATATTATAAACGAGAAAGTTTGAATGGATGGATGGATATTTGTTACTCTTTCACGCTAAAATGGCCCGACCGATTTCGATGAAACTTGGCATATACAACGTGTTAATGAATTAGCACAAAACCTCATGCACCCCAACTGATTTAAAACAAAATAATTAGATTGAAACAATAATTTCATTATTTTGATTTTAAAGTTATTCATATTTTAAGTTTTGAGGCAAAAATGATTTGTTATCATTTCAGCACTGAAACAAAGCGCTAACGTACTCATGGATACATTTTTAAAATCTTGTGTTGGTAGTTAGTAGGGTAAGTGTGCCCGTGCGGTGGGTTGACATCGGATTCAGTTTATTATTTAATATTTTGAAAAAAATTACCTATGTTGAAACAATGATAATTCGATTCTGCTCTCGATTCTAAACAAACTACTTTCTAGTTTTGCGTTAATTCATTAACACGTTGTAGATAGTTCATAGCCCAGAATAACACAAAGGCTACATATTATTATAATATGTCCACGCAGACGGAGTCGCGGGCAAAAGCTAGTAAAAAATAATATCTACTAAACTGTTTATATTACGAATTGACATGGCTGTCTATCAATGGGTTTACGAAAGAGTCAAGTACCGCACGTAACTAAAATTGTTATAGCCCTAGACTCCATTTCGCATTCTTCTTCTTATCGTGTGGGCAGAGCCCTGGTGTCATTTCAGACCGCCTTTCGGCCTCTGACGTGGTTTTTATGTAACGACTACTACTACTAGAGATAGTAGCCGAGACCAACGGCTTAACGTGCCATCCGAAGACGGAATCACTTTTCTTTTCAGACAATCAGGTGATTCAGCCTGCAATGTCCTAACCAACTGGGGAAAAACGCACAAAGTGACATATCACTAGGTGTCCCCCGTGGGAATCGAAACCACGACCTCCATATCGAGAGCCAATGCTCTTAACCATTAGACCACGGAGGCAGTTGCATTGTGCCGACGTCATCTTGTGAATTTCAATTTTTGTAGCCAGTGTCCGGGGTGTGCTTCTGTCACAGTTTGATAATAGTACAGAAAAGCAAAACATAACTCGAACATACATACAAGTTTTAATTTATATTTTTAGTGCGGTTCTCTAAAAGCCGAATGCAAGTATAAAACCAGGATGGAGCTAAAACATTTTCATGCAAGCTTCACTTGCAGATCTTTTTATACAACAACCAGGGCCACAGATCTAAAGATAATAGATGGAGCAATATGAGCTCAGGGGACAACTGGCCCGTGCAACAAATACGTATACTTAGCTATTATACGGGTGTAAGGAAAAGATACCTTCTCTACCCATCAAACTGAACATCTTTTACTATAGAAGCAAATCGTTCGGAACCAAAAAAATCAGCTGTTCCATACTAATGCAATACAGTAGGTATTGGGGTTATATTTCCCCACTAAAATGTATAGGAATTTAATTTTGCATTTTCTGAGAGTTCTAGTACCTTGACCTCGGTTGACCCCATAGGGACTTGTTCCTTATCAGTAAGAGGGTCGAATAGGATGAAAAAAAGTTTTGTGAAAATTGCCGTTTTTCTCGATGACTACTATACATTTTTTCAAAATCTTTGAATGCAGAAGTGAAATGCTCCTAACTCCTAAGAACGTTTTCTTGTAGCTATAATGCTTCTGGTAGCTGCCCTTTGTGCCCCATCTTAAGTTTCCACCCTGTAGGTATATACAAATATGACAAAGAAAACATATGGAATCAGTATCTCGGGAATCTTTTGTGATTACCAAAAGACAAACATTACAAATTTTTACAACTTTTATTTAATATTATTTACCTTATTTAATTATTTTACTTCTTTATGTACATTTTATATAATTATTTCATCAGTAATCGAAAAAATGCTACAAAATAATACACATGAAAAAGTAATGGTCGATATTTTGCTGTATTTATTGTAATTATTTTAATAAATACAAAAAAAAATCACCTATTTATATTTTATTATTTATTTATTTCTTTCTTAACAAAAGCATTAGTTAATTATAACATTTTTGAATTCCGGCTAGCATCGTGCAATGGAGAATGTGAATGAAAAAATTTTTGTTTTATTTATAACTTAATGTTTATTATATTTTTTTCAAGTACCTATGCGCTATCTATTATCTCTCTATATCTGTGTCTGCAACAATACAAAACATATCAGATGCAAACTTAGTGCGCGTGTTCCGTGTAGCAACAAAACATTGTGCGTTTTTATCTTTTGTTTTATTTTATGTCTTGTCTGTTAGCTACAGTACAACAAAACAATGCAATACACTAAAAGTTGACTCTAAGCAAATTATCAATACTGGGTGTTACAAAAATATAACTAAACATTTTAGGGGGGGGTTAAGACCATCAAACTGAACAACTTTCACTATGGTACCAATATCGTTATCACGAAAAAAATCTTTTGTTCCATCATTATCATATCAGCCGATACACATTCACTGCTGGACATAGGCCTCCCCCAAAATGGAAAAATTTGCCATAATCGCCAAGATGCGATGCGTTTGCGATGTTCCATACTCAACTACACATCTACTCGAGCTAAATGTATGGGACAAAACAATTTTTTTTCTCGATTTAGATGTTGGTTCCGTAGTGAAAGTTGTTCAGTTTGATGGTCTCAACAACCCCCATAAAAGATTGAAGTGTTTATTTTTACTTTTGTAACACCCTGTATATTTACTTAGCTTGCAGATTGAAAGCAATAAAAGCCTAATCTTGAAGATAGAAATAACTTTTCTTCCAATAAAATGTTGTATTAATAATTTACAATTAACTTTTTACGATTTGATTGTCGATAAAGAATAAAAGCTAGACACAGAATTAACACCTAAAAAATTGCAGTTTCCCCTCAAATTAAAAGCATATACAACGTGTTAATAAATTAGCGCAAAACCTCATACACCCCAACTTTATAACAAAATAATTAGATTGAAACAATAATTACATTATTTTTATTGTTAAAATTTAAAGTTATTCGCATTTTAAGTTTTGAGGCAATTAAATGATTTGTTATCTTTTCAGCACTGAAAGAAAGCGCTAACGCACTCATAGATACATTTTTATTATCTTGTGTTGATAGTAGTAGGGTGAGTGTGCCCGTGCGGTGGGTTGACATCGGGTTCAGAAATTTTTTAATTTTGCAAACAAATTATTTAATATTTTGAAAAAAATTACACATGTTGAAACCATGATAATTCGATTCTGCTCTCGATTCTAAACAAACCACTTTCTAGTTTTGCGTTAATTCATTAACATGTTGTATAGGTACGTTCCATCCCGCTGACGATAAACAATTTCAGTTTGCAATAGATTTGTTATGATTTTTTTAACCCTTTATAATTATTACATTAGGTTAAATACATTGTTTCTAACGTTTTATTAAGTTTAAAAGAACCCTTCGAAACTTCGAAAGGACCTCGTAAAATAATTTTCATTCGATTATTGTCAAGAAATATCTCTGAACCTAATTTAGTAATCGGTTTAGTAAGTTTGTTGTTGTTTGAACAATTATTACCTAAAATTGAAAACGTAATAGACATAGAAACATCTTCACTTTTAGGTAATAATAGTTATAGTAAAGTATGGATTGTTTTTATATTTATTAGGATAAATCATACCCAACCATTCTAACAACAGTTTTTCCTTGCTCTGGTCTAGTCAAACCCAAATAATTCACGAACAAACTCAGTTATTTCACTCCCTGCAACAAATTATACACTAGTCTAGCTAGCAGAGAAACTAAAGCACATGAAACACAGCAAATGAGGATTTTAAGAGTATTTCCAAGTCGTTGATTGTTCACGAGTGTTAGCACAGGATGTTTGTTAAATCAGACGAAGTTTGTGTGTAGGAAGTTTGAAACATTATGTATGGAGCGTTGATGAAGTGAGGATAGGAGGAGATTGTATTAAAGAAGTTTGACGGAAGGCAATATAATTTGAGACCCAGACATACAGGTCCCATACACGAATGAAACTTAGTAATACGTGTGGAGTGAAATAAAACTAACAAAAATGTTAATTGGTTGTAATCTGTAGAAGTTGGGGGAAAGGTATTTCTCCTTATGATACCTTTTGTATCAAGTGTGTCAAACTCATAATCTTTCTTATTTAGATAGTCCACTCAATCTTCTACGCATTCATTGTGTTTATTTTAATGAAAATTCACGATAACCGTACCATATTATGATAATAGAAGAAAACGAAATCACACACACGTACGTACGTTCGTTCGTTATGTTCCGTAACGACCAATAATACCTCAGTGATAATAGATGAAAATAGCTGTCATGGTTTCGTTTTGCTACTGCTTTTTGGACGATTTGTCTATTTTACTAATAATTTCTACTTTTGAATACGGACTTCTGGAGATGTGGAAGTTTATTTAAAAAAATGCTTAAATTTTTCCTATTTATAATAATTATGACCGCCGTCTTGAATGGCTTTTAGTTTTTGTAAAAAATTGCTGGGTCCAAATCTGCCAATCTTCTTTGGTTTCTCACACATTATTCCATCTCGAAACCCTATATAGGGATTTTCTTAACCTGCTGACGCTGTATATGTCGGCATATTAAGTTGGATCCCGTATATTTAGTTTCTGACAAGTCATTTTCTATCATGAAACCCTGTATATGTCCCTTTTGATATAACTAAATAAATATGTCTTAAGACTGATTTCCCCAGAGGATGTATAGTCAGGGATACTTTCGTATCACAGGGACATGTTAGCAAAATTACATTACTATCATAACGACCTAAAAGCAAAATGAACTAAGATCAAAAATGGCCTAGTAACATCTTTGCTACTATAATTTGACCACAAGGCCAAAGGGCTGTACCATATACTAACAAACTTTCAGGCTTGTAGTTGCAGCAATGTTTTTTGTTTCAGGATAAATTGACGTGTGTTAGGCTGTTTTTTTTTTAGGTTTCCTTAGTCAATCAAGAATCCCTTATACTTTCTTCTATTCTATCTGTATACCTACTTTCTCAATTAGGTACTCCCTTATTTTTGCACATATTGAAATAATGAAATGAAGATTGATTGATGTAATGTGAATTTGGAATGAAGATAGAAAATAGTAACCCAAAAACAGAAATGTGGTAGGTAAGAGCATCTCCGTCGAGTGAGGTGTCGTTGGTAGGTCTTGTCTTCCTTGTGCAATGGAACAAAACACTTTTAAAACGAATTCACAACCAAAGACAGAAACGAAAAAATATTAACATCTCATGAACAAAGTGTGTATATTTTCAATACGGTACTAACCAATTACAGCCATTGATTGTTTTTTGCCGTCCGTCCGTCCGTCTGTCCGTCTGATGCTGTAACTTTTGAACCGTATTAGATAGATAGTTGAAATTTTCTCAGATTATGCGTTATTGCGGCGGATTTGTTAACAAATAATAAAAATGGTAGAAAGTTAAAAATTAAGGGGGGGTTTTCAACAAGAAACTAGTTTTTATCAACGTTTTTTTCTTCACGCTCTATAGTAAAAACGGTAATACATACAAGCGTCAAACTTAGTGTGATTATAGAACAAACTCTACAGAATAACAACAAATACTAAAAACCGGCCAAGTGTGAGTCGGTCTCGCGCTAAAGGTCCCGGACAAAAAACGTTTTTTTTTCTAAGTTAATAATGTTGTGTTCTGTGGTGGTGTGGTACGGAACCCTCGGTGCGCAAGTAGCCCGACTCGCACTTGACCGGTTTTATTTATTTAGATACGATCTAGAAACCAATATCTTTCCTTTACATTTGACAGGTTTCCGTTAAAATATACAGTTTCAAAGTTATCGTGGCTCAAAGTTTTCCAGTTTTCCATACAATTCTTGAATTAATCCTAGCATTGAATCTATATATTTTAACGAAAATCTGATAAATGTATAGTACAGATATTGGTTTCTAGTTCGTGTCTAAAAACTTTCATTGACGTGAATAAACCATAGTACCAGACTTTGTTTGTATGGAGCGCGCAGCAAAAACTATCCTTTTATACTAATTTATATAATGGTCACTGAACTCTATCTACCATGGGCGTGTCCAACACGCACTTGATCGGATTTTTTACTTATAGACCTTTTTGTTTCAAATAAATCAGTGAACCCCCTCTAAAGATCAACAACATCCTATAAGAGAGATTGCGGCCCAGATTCCCGGCGGGTGCCGGCTCATTTGTGATTCTTACTTCGTTAACTCCGCAACGTATTACACTCTTTGCTCTGTTAACCTCATGTTTGCCTGGTACCTAGTTTGTTTTACTTTCATTCTTGCATTAGAAAAAGTGTGGCTTATGCGCGTTTCTAACTAGAATATACAAGGTATAAACAAAACCGCCTAGCTCGAGATTTTAGTACAGTCTAATTACTATACTAAAATCTCGAACTAATTCTAATACTCCTAGACCAAGAGCTTACAAGCGAGCTCGACATTTTACTGTAGTGAGATCACTGCAATACGAAAGTTGTTCTCAACCTAAACAACTTTCACTATTGAGACTATTTGAGACAAAGTCGAAAAAAAAAAAGATCTAGCTAAACCACCCCTTTAAGTGGGGTCATACACGATGACGCATTGACGGAGCGGGAGACGTCAGTCCGTCATTTTTGAAGCAAGGAGTTGTATAAAACCGCACGTATAGTGCGTCCAAGATAGCTTGGTGATTTTGACAGGCGGTTTTCGAGATTTCATTTTACTTTTTAAAGCTGTTTGAGCTGTCAAAGCTTTATAATATATAAAAATATACAAGATTAATTAACATTGACGGATTAACGCACCGTGTGTGCTTCTATATGCGGTTTCTCCGTCAATGCGTCATCGTGTGTGATTCCACTAAATATTTCCTATCCTTGACCTTATAGAAGTATGTTGATATTGCATACTTCAAAATCATCATCATCGTCAGCCTCGTTCGTGCCTAATAAGGTGGCATACCTAGTCCTTTCTTAATGGTGTGGGTGTACTGGCGTTAGTTCACGTCCAATGCGTATTGGTAGTTTCCACATCATTTTTTTCAGCGTAAGCAAGTTTCGTAACGACATTTTCCTTCTTTACGCACATAATCATCATCAGCCTGTAGCAAGGGTCCTTCTTAATATGCTGATGATTTTTTAAGGAAATGATCAGCCAAATTAAACAACTTTCTCTATGGAACCAAGATAGAAATCGAGAAAAAAATCTAGACTAGTCTCCCATACATTTGGGTCGAGTAAGTTTGTTTAGAGCAGCTGATATTTTTCAGTATAGCATAGCATATGCTCACGACTATATTCCCCGAGGGGGTAGTCAGAGATATTTTTCAGTATCATGGGTACAATCACCCCTTAAAGTAACACAACTGTTTACCCTAACACCCTGTATGTTACTACTGCGAAAAAAAACAACGACAACAACACTATCATAAATCCTACTTATTATCATTTATGTTACAAAACTGTACCCCTTCTGGGGTAGAGGTACTCATGTGCTTTCACTTTAATATCGCCGTTCCATAAATTCCAAATCTCTCAGAATGCAATGAAACAATTTTACCACAGAAAATGTTTCCTAATTTACTCGTCAACATCAAAATAAACTTTGGTAACGGCAAACAGCATTAGTACAGAAACGTTTTCCGGAGTAATTACTGGCGAAGCAAACCGACCAACTAATCTAAGTTGGATAGCTTACTGGCATAACTTGCCTTTGAGCTGTGGACACACTAATATAACTTGTGGAGCGGTTGTAATAATTAGACCAACTGTAGCATTTATACGTCATGTAGTATTTGAGGTAAATAAGGCTTTGATGCAGTACGAGTATGTTACTTCAATGTCTAAGCTATTAGCTTATAACTACCTTTCGAAATGGAGTTAACACATCATCATCATCATCTCAGCCGATGGACGTCTATTGCTGGACATAGGCCTCCCCCAAGGATCGCCATAACGATCGGTCCTGCGCCGCCCTCATCCAACGTTTTCCCGCCGCCTTCACCAGGTCGTCGGTCCACCGTGTGAGGGGCCTACCCACGCTGCGCTATCCGGTACGCAGTCGCCACTCGATAACTTTTCAGCCCCACCGGCCATCGGTTCTGCTAGCAATGTGCCCCGCCCACTGCCAGTTAAGTTTAGCAATTCTTTGGGATATGTCAGTTACTCTGGTTCTTCTGCGGATCTCTTCATTTCTGATTCGATCTCGCAGACAAACTCCAAGCATAGCCCTCTCCATTGCCCTTTGGGTGACTTTCAGCCTTTTTATGAGGCCTTGAGTGAACGACCACGTCTCTGTTCCATATGTCATCACCGGCAACACACACTGATCGAAGACTTTCGTTTTAAGACACTGCGGTATTTGGGACGTGGAGATACTAATACGTAGCTTCCCGAACGCTGCCCAACCGAGTTGGATTCGACGGTTGACCTCTTTCTCGAAGTTGGACCTACCTAACCGAATAGTTTGTCCCAGGTAAACATAATTGTCAACAACTTCGAGCGCAGAGTTTCCGATCATTACAGGAGTGGGTCTTCGTCTTGTCCATGTTCATCTTCAGACCAACTCGTTCGGAGGCTCTGCTGAGATCATCGAGCATTCGACTGAGCTCCTGCATAGTCTCCGCCATGATGACTATATCATCGGCAAATCGAAGGTGACTGATGTACTCGCCGTTTATGTTGATGCCTAGCCCTTTCCAGTCCAGAACCTTGAAAACATCTTCCAATGCAACGGTGAACAGTTTCGGAGATATAACGTCTACCTGCCTCACACCTCGCTGCAGTAGGATAGGTTTCGAGTTCTGGTCCTGTAGTCGGACTGACATAGTGGCGTTTTTGTACAAGCATTTCAGCACTTCGATGTACCGGTAGTATACTTGGCATCGCTGAAGGGACTGCAGTACAGCCCAAGTCTCGATCGAATCAAAGGCTTTCTCGTAGTCCACGTACGCCAAGCAAAGGGGCAGGTTATACTCTTCAGTCTTCTGTATAACTTGCCGAAGCGTATGTATGTGGTCCACAGTGCTAAAGCCCTTTCGGAAAAGTTAACAGATGGACAATTATAAATATAACATGGAGGACTTACGAACAGGTGTGCACATTACGGCGGGCAGCTGAATACAAGGTGACACATCAAGATGCTATACAAAACTAAGATAAGGTGGCCGCGCGACGTTATACGAGAACGAGACCTACATGCGGCCAGATTACCATTTTCGTTTTGTATAGCTTTTCTTTTGTTGTTTTGTAAAACGGTGTTGATGCAGTCACCATCAATCAATCAATCAATTTGCTACCACACGAAGTCAAACGAAGTCTGGTGATATTTTCAATACTAACCAATTAAAGTCAATAATTTTTTTCAGACACAGTCTAGAAACTAATCTCTATGTTTGTATGAAGTGAGATTTTCGTTGAAATGAATAGTTTTAAAGTTACAGTACCTCAAAGATTTCCATACAAATCTTAGAAATTAATCCTAGAATTAAAACTACATAACGAAAATCGGACTTCATACAAACAGAGATTAAATATTTTCTAGATTGTTTCTGAAAAATGTAATTGATAGTATTGAAAATATCACCAGACTTCGTTTGTATGCAGCGCGCATTTGCGCTCTCGGAATAAACTTCCCTTAACTGTGATTATTATTTGTATTGGTTTTGGTTTTTAAATACAGAATATTTATGTTTATGATATTTTAAGATCAATAATCCATAAAACATAGCTGGTATAGTGTGAACCTATCCCTAAACTTTCTCTCTCCGTGGAGTTTCGATAACTCAACTCTTAATCATCGAGCCACAAATGAGAAAACTATTGATGTGAACGGAAGGTACTTGTAGAGTGTTCTCATTCGACTCTTCGATTGTCGTTTAGAAAAGCAGTCCGGTACACAGATTATTTTTAAGTGTGTTTGTAAGCTAAGCCAGTGACATCCTCCGTCGCAAGACCGGTGCGATAAGTGCTTACACTTTCAGGCAATACGGGATCTCTAGTTCATTGCCACGAGCGTAAGTGAGAGTGCCGAAGAAAATGTCGCAGCGACAAAAAGAGATAATTAACGCGTGGTAATTTATCGTTTTCTGAGGGAGTGATGTATCTGTTACGTTACTTTTTAATCTGTGCCAGTGCTCTGTCACTCTTGGTTTACAGCATGCGTTAATTTCTCTATGGTTGACAGAGTCTACATCAAGAAGCTTCAAATTTGCCTTGGTCTACATAGAAACTAGGAGTAAGTGATTAGGCTGTCGCACGCTAGCAAGCACACTTGTTTTTCTGCGAAAAAAAGTCAGAACCAATTTGGATGGGTCTTCACGAAAGCATAGAGTTTTAGATTGATTTAGGCTTTATTTCATCGCAATCGGTTCATACAAAAGTAACGTCTATTTAAATTCAGTGGTCTACGCGTTTGAATTCGCGGGTGCCACTTACTTATTTGAAATATGATGCTTCTATTATATTACCAAGACTGTCCTGTAACTGCTACCAATTACATAACGTTCACAAAATCTGAGTCTACATTTGATATGTTTCTTCATCAAATATACAAGGTGTAAGAGAAAGTGTCATACCCATATAAAAACTGAAATGCCTACTCGACTCAAACGTATCCATGGAACTATATATTTTTGTTGTTGTGTCAGTTTTGCTCCCGTTGTTCAGTTTGTTAGATAGAGTATGATGTTTAAAGGCTAATGATATTTTTCCTTCATCCTTTATATTAACATTTAGAACATTCAGAATGGACGAGTTATGTCGGGTGATGAGGGTCATTAAAATTAATTAATTCATATTAATTTAATGTAATTAAAGCTGGAGGATAGTAGCCGTATTAATTGCTTTCGAGATCAATATTGTTTTAGATTCTACTTGAAATGGAGGATGCTTGTTTAAAGATGTACAAATTCAACAGTAATTTAAATAAGTAATGGTTTACTCTTCCCTAATATAATTACAACACCCTTATCGGGGTAGAGGTGTATGGACTTATTTGATTTGTATACAGGGTGGTCGAATTAAGGTGGTCCAAAGGAAAATCTGGAGTACAACACATAATCATTATCGACCGTTATGGTTTTATAAGGAATGATAAAAATTTACCGTAAACTAAGTATTATTTTGAGCTGAAATTCGGCATGAACGTACTTTAGTAATGTATCTATCGAACGACATATTAAATCAAATGTAAAGAAATCAAAATGAAAAAAAAAACAATTTTTGAGAAAAAATCTAACTTTTGATGGTGTATTGTGGTACTACAGGCCCGTTATTAGGACCAGAACCAAAAAGGTTAATATTGATGTCCCCTACCCCAGATTTTCCGTTGGACCATATTCGAGCACCTGTATAATAAATACTTTTATATTTACTGTTTGTTTGATTTATTTGTCTTTTTGCGAGTCTGCTGAAAAAATCTTTTCAAAGATAAGCTCGGCCTTAGTATATTTTTTGTTTCAATTTGTTTTTATAGATGTAACCAATCCCCCAGATAATAATTAAATTTGTGGTCTAGCTAGACCATCAAATTAAACCACTTTCACAATGGAAGTGGAACCAACATCGATTCATACAAAACTGCTGGATCTACGTAAAGGACAGCAGATTTCTTTCTTCGCGATTTCGATTTTAGCTCCCATAGAACATATATTCTATGGGAAAATATTATTCTAATAAAATAAATTATCCACACAAAATCTTTAATCAAGTGAAATAAGCGTCAACAGTAAATCTACAAACATTTTTTGGTTTCTCTGGCGACACCTGGCGCTTACCATCTGAGCAGCAGGCGAATATTGGAATTTGTTTTGTAGTACAAGTAACTGTCTTGCGTGGGCAAGTAGGAATATCTGGAGGTCTGCCACAACAATCAGATCTTGAATAACAGCTGTGACTGCAGAAGCATCTCTGAAAAATAGGAAATATTAGCACAAGAGTGAACATCCTTCGCGATAGTGGACAATCTATGGGAGACATTGGGCGAGCGCGTCATGTGATCCTTTTGTGCGCTCCTGGCTCCATAGAGACAAAGGTTCGAACAATAGCGCTAGTGGACAATCTATAGGGGGCATTGGGCATTTGTCTAAAAAAAACTCTGACACCAGGGCTCGGCCCACACGATGAGAAGATTGGGCGAGTGCGTCACGTTATCATTGTATGCGCTCCTGGCTCCATAGAGACAAAGCGTCGAACAATCGCATTAGTGTACAATCTATGGGAGACGTTGGGCGAGTGCGTCACGTGATCATTTTGTGTGCCCATAGAGACAAAGCTTCGAACAATCTCGCTAGTGTACAATCTATGGGAGACGTTGGGCGAGTGCGTCACGTGATCATTTTGTGTGCCCATAGAGACAAAGCTTCGAACAATCTCGCTAGTGTACAATCTATGGGAGACGTTGGGCGAGTGCGTCACGTGATCATTTTGTGTGCCCATAGAGACAAAGCTTCGAACAATCTCGCTAGTGGACAATCTATGGGAGACGTTGGGCGAGTGCGTCACGTGATAATTTTGTGTGCTCCTGGCCCTACAGTGACAAAGCTTCAGACAATCGCGCCAGTTGACAATCTATGCGAGACATTGGTCAAGCGCATCACGTGATCATTTTACTTGTGCGCTCCTGGCCCCATAGAGACGAAGCTTCGAACAATTGCGCTAGTGGACAATCTGTGCGAGATATTGGGCGAGCGCATCACGTGATCATTTTACTTGTGCGATCTTGGCCCCATAGAGACAAAGCTTCGAACAATTGCGCTAGTGGACAATCTATGCGAGATATTGGGCGAGTGCGTCACGTGATCATTGTGTGTACTCCTATAGCCAAATAGAGACAAAGCTTCGAACAATCGCGCTAGTTAACAATCTATGCGAGATATTGGGCGAGCGCATCACCTGATAATTTTGTGTGCTCCTGGCCCTACAGTGACAAAACTTCAGACAATCGCGCCAGTTCACAATCTATGCGAGACATTTGGCAAGCGCATCACGTGATCATTTTACTTGTGCGCTCCTGGCCCCATAGAGACAAAGCTTCGAACAATTGCGCTAGTGGACAATCTGTGCGAGATATTGGGCGAGCGCTTCACGTGATCATTTTGTGCGCTCCTGACCCCATAGAGACAAAGCTTCGAACAATTGCGCTAGTGGACAATCTATGCGAGATATTGGGCGAGTGCGTCACGTGATCATTATTTGTGTGTACTCCTATAGCCAAATAGAGACAAAGCTTCGAACAATCGCGCTAGTTAACAATCTATGCGAGACATTGGGCGAGCGCATCACGTGATAATTTTGTGTGCTCCTGGCCCTACAGTGACAAAGCTTCGAACAATCGCGCTAGTGGACAATATATGGGAGACATTGGGCGAGCGCGTCATGACGGCACGTGATCATTTAGTGCGCTTCTAGCATTACAGTCAAAACTTCGAACGATCGCGCTAGTGGGGAATCTATGGGAGACATTGAGCGAGCGCGTGACGGCGTCACGTGATCATTTTGTGCGCTCCTGGCCCCACAGAGTCAAAGCTTTTAGGAGCGCGTGTAATGATCACGTGACACGCTCTCCCAATGTCTCCCATAGATTTCCGAATGATAGCTCGAAGCGCGATAGTTTGTCTTTGTGGGGTGACTCATGTGATTTTTATTTCCACGATTACAAAGTTACAATAGAAGTAAGGTGGATATATTTAAGTAAAAAAGTGTAAGCGACAAAACACAGATGCAGATAGGTACTCTCTCTTGTCCTTATATCCTCATAAGCTGTGTTCAGGCGACATCAGCATTCTCTTTAATTACCTCATACGACACCGGCCGGCCGGCCGGCTCTTCTGCATTGCTTCTATTCCAAGCAAGGCATGAATAAACGACAATCAGTCACGGAAACCATCTGCGTTTGATGCCCAAGGCCACTGATTTTACCCTCTTCTTTGACCGATCTGGTTTCTCATTCTATCACCGTTCGAACAGATTCAGAATTGTATTGACAAACAAGTGCGTCGGTGTTTAGTGCGAACGCTTATAAACTTAAAAATATATCCGGCTACTTTTCTATTAAGCATGAAGTCTATTTATCTAAATTTTCCATAGCTATCATCCAAAAAGAAATAAAATTATGGACCCTACCAACACACAACTATTAGAGGTTACTAAATTAGTAGGAGAGAGAGAGGGACTCACACTTCTTTTTCTCTTGATCCTCAAACACATCGGTCTCCAACCACATCTGCATCTCTGTTCCCTCCGTTTCTTGGCAGCAGACTTCAGCTTGCATTTTAGGTCAGACCAAGAATTGTCCTTCGATTCACAATTACAGAACATATTACCTATCCAAAATATTTGCTTTAAATAAGAGGACGTTATGTTTATATTAACAGGCTTAATTATCTTTCTTACCCATACTCTTACATCGCAGAAAATCAAAATCGGTCAAACTTCTTGAAAATAAATATTATAGGAAATATAAAAATAAAAACGTCACATTTTGTAAGCCAACTCGATTTAAATGGCTAGCTCATCTTATCAAGCTTTAGAAAGAAACTTGTTTGATATGCAAACACGCACGTTTTTTAATGGAATTAAAAACTTCTGAGAGCAGGTACACTGGTAAGTATTTCAGCATGTGCTCACGACTTCCCCGAGGGGGTAGTCAGAGATATTCTGAAACTTCAGAACATCCACGTTTCACTAGTAGTACCGAAACTCTGTCCAGTGTGACGGGTAGTGAGCCCGTCGCCACTTGTAATGGACAGTAGGTACAATACATGCCTCGAAATTGAAGCATGCAGGTTTCCTCATGATGTTTTCCTTCACCGAAAAGCCATTGGTGTTACAAATCGTACATAAATTCCGTAAAACTCATATTGGTACGAGTCGGCCTGGACGGGGATCGAACCATCGCCCCCTGCACGGCAGGCAAGGTTACTCGCCACTGGACCACCACGGCTTTTTTGGACCACCTCGTTTTTTTTTTCGCAGTGGTTGGACCGACGACCTGGTGAAGGCGGCGGGAACCCTTTGGATGAGGGCAGCGCAGGACCACCGGTAGTTGTGGTGATCCTTGGGGGAGGCCTATGTCCAGCAGTGGACGTCTATCGGCTGAGATGATGATGATGGAAAACTTTTAGTCATAACTTTGTAACTGTATATTTTAACAGAAACTGATAAAGTACACAGTCATGTCCTCGGACGAACCTATTATAAGAGTGTAACGTTTAGCGTTATCGGTAGTTAATAAAATTTAAATAAAAGGAGATTATGAGTTCTAAGTTACAATTTTATTTAATAGACTCAGGGGGGGAGTAAATTCAGCTTTCTTCCGGTCCGGTTAGGTCTGTCCGGAAATCCGGCTTCAGCAATAGATGGCAGCGTCAGACAGCAGCAGCAGAAGATATAGATGTAGCCCAAAACTGGGTCCCCAGTCCGGGGAATAAATGATTTTAATATTTATATTAGTTTTAAAAGATTAAATTGGCACACAGCACTGAGATTAACTGATTTCTAATATAATAAGAACAATATGCTAGATTTAGGTGAACGCAGTGTTGTCGCGGTGCTGGCGCAGATAAAAGTGACCGAAGGTTTATCCGCCCCTCACCTCAGCCTTCCCGCAGTGATGTAGTAGGGTCTTAGATTATACGTAAGCGTTACAAGAGCATGATTTTGAGCGTGTTTTGAGCGGTTCATGCAGTTAAATACTGTTTATGGTCAGAGATCCCGGGTCCTAGCTATGTGGGGTTTCGTAGCTTACAGGCTATATCCTAGCTAGATTTATGTCGCAAACATAGAATTTCAACATAAATACAGTCTGAACTGCGAGACAAACTTAAACAAGCAATTAAACTGTACCCTCGGTAGATTAATTATTTGTTTGTCCAACAAACTGAACTGGATTGCTATGAATTACTTACTATTCTCGGCTGAAACTCATTTCTAGAACGCGGTTTGTTTTTTTAACCCCCGACGCATAAGTTTGACGCCTATGCCGATCTGTCTGTCTGTCGGTCTGCCTATCTGTGGCATCGTAGCTCCCAAACGGGTGAACCGATTTCAATGCGTTTTTTTTTAATAGAAAGCTAATTTTTGCGAGTGTTTTTAGCTTTGTTTCATGAAAATCGGTTCAGCAGTTTTTATGTAACTTTTAAAATTCTATCAATCAATCAATCAAATATACTAAAACAAAAAAAAATGAAACAACATTAAATTACAAAATTAAAAAATGTAATTACATGTTTTACTTCTTAAGGAGAAAAAAATACTTCTTATTTTCTTCTCTTTAAGAAGTAAAACATACATTTATTTACATAAAAAATAATCGGTGACCGAATTAAACGTTTGTTTTTGGCGTTGGGGGTTTTTTTATTTGTAATTTATACATAATCTATCTAGATACTGTATTATTAAAAAACCCTACTCTTTTCTCTTTCTCTCTTTTTATAAGGTATAACTAGATAATTTGTGTGACACTGTCCAAGATATTTATTTATTTATTTATTTATTTATTTAACTACTCTAGAAAATATATATTC
This sequence comes from Agonopterix subpropinquella, assembly GCA_922987775.1. NCBI lineage: Eukaryota > Metazoa > Arthropoda > Insecta > Lepidoptera > Depressariidae > Agonopterix > Agonopterix subpropinquella. The sequence goes on from OV277714.1 coordinate 3,948,003, forward strand.
GTTGGGATAGTCAAATTAAAGACTGAAAAATTCAGTATTGGACGAAACTTGAACCCGCAACCTGCCAATCCGAACGCCGTCAACATTGCGATAGTGTTGCCTAAGAAATAGTGAAACTATCCATTCATAGTCTACTATACTATTTATCCTTGAAAAATAGTAAGAATATCGATATTTACATCGAATAGTATATTTATTTACTCTATGATAGTATCGATATTTTTGATAGGTTACTAGGTTTTGGTGGTAGTAGTAGTAGATACTAGTTTTTACAAAAATAGTAATGAGATAGATTAGTACCGATACTATCGATAGTACTGAGATCCAATGGTATCGATAATACCGATTTTATTGCATACTACGTCGGTGTTTTATCCACATAGACGCTGTTTGAAACATCTACTAGATAAAATAAGGCCCATGATAATCTTCTTCTTATCGTGTGGGCAGAGCCCTGGTGTCAGAGTTTTTTCAGACCGCCTTACGGCCTCTGACGTGGTTTTTATGTAACGACTACTACCACTAGAGATAGTAGCCGGGACCAACGGCTTAACGTGCCATCCAAAGCACGGAATAATTTTTTTTTCGGACAATCAGGTGATTCAGCCTGCAATGTCCTAACCAACTGGGGAAAAACGCACAAAGTGACATATCACTAGGTGTCCCCCATGGGAATCGAACCCACGACCTCCGGGTCGAGAGCCAATGCTCTAAACTATGAGACCACGGAGGCAGTTAGGCCCATGATAATGATTATCGATAGATAGCACTCTCGATATTTTTGGTAACTATCGACAGACAAACTTTGCCTAACTCCCGATGAGTTAGGCAAAACTACATCGCGCTACTTTTTATAATCTTCCTCACTTTGATAAGTCGGCCTCAAAGTGAGTTGAACGTGAGATTTCACACAACAAGTAACCCTTAACGCCAGAGCAGCCAATGTGCAATTTCTGTGCCCAAGTTTATATTATTGAAGTTCGAAAGTTGTCGCGGTTGCGCTATCGAAAGTGTTCCCATGTCGAACGATCGGTCTGTACGCGGATTGCCTTTTATGACGCGACCATGTTTTGTGTTTGGGTTCGATTTTGAAACTTCACAAAAGGTACACGGAAGCACGGGTTTATCGTAGTGCAATTTTATTCAAATGTTACAATTTCTAGCAACATTTATGAGGTAGGTATATTCCTCAAAGGAGTACTCATAGCTGTTCTGAATATTGCATAATTATGAATATTCACATTATGCAATTGGCTATGTGCACGACACTAGCTCCACACTAGCGCGGCGTACTAACAGAACTTTTTCGGACAGCCGTGAATTATTTACACTATTATAGTACTGTAAAAGTCTGTGTTTGTTCGAGGATTCTGACAAAACTACTGAACCGATTTTGATAAAACTTTTTATATTTAAAAGCTTATTATTAGTGTTAAAAGCTAGCTTATATTTTATTCCGGTACGATGACGGGAGCGGATGCGGACGAAGCCACGGACAAAATCTAATTTGTATCGGAATTCCCATACAAACTTTTACCACAGTTTTAACACCTTTGGGGGGTTAAAATGCGACAAGCCTTTTTAAGTGAGCATCTAGATGCCAATAGAAACTTCCATGCCAAATTTTAAGTTTGTAGTCTTGACAGTTTTGTAGATTTCGTGTTAAGTTAGTGTGCGGATTTGCATAGATTCAAGCATATTTTCACAGCTTGTCCGGCAAATGTACAAATTTCTGCCGCAGCGTACGCTGCGATTGACTTGACGGTTCCCAACACCCACTTCGCACATAGCCAATATTCAGGTAAAAAAGTCGTGGTGGTCCAGTGGCGAGTAACCTTGCCTGCCGTGCAGGAGGCGATGGTTCGATCCCCGTCCAGGCCGACTCGTACCAATGAGTTTTTTTGGAATTTATGTACGATTTGTAGCACCACTGGCTTTTCGGTGAAGGGAAACATCATGAGGAAACCTGCATGCTTCAATTTCGAGGCATGTATTGTACCTACTGTCCATAACAAGTGGCGACGGGCTCACTCCCCGTCACACTGGACGGAGTTTCGGTACTACTAGTGAAACGTGGATGTTCTGAAGTGTCAGAATATCTCTGACTACCCCCCTCGGGGAATATAGTCGTGAGCATATCGACTGTGGAAAGGTAAAAATGCTAAAACGCCAAAATGCTAGTTGTGGGAAATGAAAATTAAAGATACATTTTTTCGAAAAAAAATCATAACTTTTTTGTTATTAACGTGAGCAAATTCATGTATATGAAAGACCATAATATTTATTTTTTTCCGAAATTTAGGAAATACTCATTGATTTCTAAGTCTATTATATCGCAAAATACTTGTCGCTTAAGCAAAAATTCTTCAATTGTTGAGAAAATCACAGTCAGGAAAAAATTACTTATTTGCAAAATATTTAAGAACGCACTCAGTGAAAACTGCTTATATGTCGCAACGATCTTTTCTAGGGCCATGACAAAATGCTAAATGACCTTAACTTTAACAGATGCAGTAAAGGAAAGTTTGCTTAAATGCACCAATGCTGGAGAATAAAACCAAACAAGTATTGCTAAACACCTAATTAATTACTCTATTTTAGAAAATTTACTACTTATCGCTATCAATAATTAGGATTAGTATGGTTTAGTTAATAATTAATAATTGCTTAATCACCATCAATAAAACGTTTTTTTCAAAAATAATGACTAATTTCTTCATCAAAATAAATGAAACCTTTCAAGTTAGACGTAAATAACTAAAAACGACGTATTATTTGATTGGAGATACTTTTTAATCATAAGTAGCAAAATCCAGAATGATTAGGAGTAGAATAATCGAGTAGTTATTGTTATTTGACATAGTATTTGTAATAAAAATCATTATTTTACTAATTCAAAATTCAAAATTTTTTATTCAAAATAATATCATATAGATAGCTTTTTGACGTCATTTTTTGACTAAATTAACCACTTTTATTTACCCTTATTGATTGAAATGGGGCTTACTAGAGCTCCTAGCTAGCCGAGCTACTTCTGAGGTCGTAAAGAAAGTATTTAATTACTACTTAATTACTACTAGTAGTCTTGTTTAAACAAAGTTACTAAGTTATAATTTTGAAATGTTCTGTTTTTAGACAAGTACCTGAACCTGAGTGTCTTGCATAATTTTATACTTTTTCTTCTTTTCTATTTGCACATACTTATGCAAAGTAGTATTATTGTTATTACTGTATTATTATAGTAATCAAAATAAACATAGAAACTCTTAAAAATTAAAACCTTCTAATTTGCTATAAGCAAATCTCGATTTCTTCTTTCCGATTTAAAATGTGATTTAAAGAAGATTCGTTTGGAAAGAAAGAATCTATAGCGCTGGTCTCTTTAACTGGCTGGAGGACCTCAGTAGCCGGGGAGACCTCCATCGTCGTCCCATCGAGAAAGCTGGTCTCTAATGCAGGCTGAAAGAGCGCAGGAGAAGGTAAAAATCGAGAGAGCTGGTCTGCACAGCAGCAGGCTGAAGGAGCGCAGGAGCTGGGAAGAACTCCGTCGTCGTCCCACAGGGAGAGCTAGTCTGCGCAGCAGCAGGCTGAAGGAGCGCAGGCGCCGGGGAGACCTCCATCGTTGTCCCATCGGGAGAGCTGGTCTGCACAGCAGCAGGCTGAAGGAGTGCAGGCGCCGGGGTGACCTCTATCGACGTCCAATCGAGAGAGCTGGTCTTTACTGCAGGCTGAAGGAGCGCAGGAGCCGGAAAAAACTCTGTCGTCGTCCAATCGGGAGAGCTGGTCTCTACTGCAGGCTGAAGGAGCTCAGGAGCCGGGAAGAACTCTGTCGTCGTCCCATCGGGAGAGCTGGTCTCTACTGCAGGCTGAAGGAGCGCAGGAGCCGGGAAGAACTCTGTCGTCGTCCCATCGGGAGAGCTGGTCTCTACTGCAGGCTGAAGGAGCGCAGGAGTCGGGAAGAACTCTGTCGTCGTCCCATCGGGAGAGCTGGTCTCTACTGCAGGCTGAAGGAGCGCAGGAGTCGGGAAGAAATCCATCGTCATCCCATCGGGAGAGCTGGTCTGCACAGCAGGCTGAAGCAGCGCAGGAGCTGGTGTGTGCTGAGGATTGCGAGCACCAATCTCTAAATATTCCGGGACCGAGGTACCATCTTCAAAATAAGAAGTACTACCTTTAAACTGTGTAAAAAATACCGTTTTTACACGAATTACTGACTGAATACCAACGAACGAATGGCTTTATGGCCGGCTGGCCGGTTTGGCGCGGTGAATGAACGAAGAATACCGACAGATCGCGACACAACCCAAACGTGTGAAGTGTGCTAATAAACAGGCGCACGTTCAATGTGTGCGTGTGATTATTACTTAAACGAATAAAGTTTTTACTTTGGTTATAGTATAGTATCGCTAAAGTGAAATCTCAATTCAAACAACAACAAATCCCAATTGAAATGTAAACAATCAATGCCGGTATTGAGCTATTCCTTTAATTAGAATTAAAAAATAGTTCTTCAATGCATAATTAGGCAATTAAGTAGTAATAAACACATTAAAAAAGTTAACAAATTATGACTTCTGTATTCTAATATACGTTGCATCAATAAATCTGAGAGTAGTATTTTCGCTAACGTACTAGAGAAATAACACAAACAGCTAGCGAAAAATTGCTTAGCCGCCAACCGTTCTTACTTCCTAAACCAATGATGTTTTGCTAAAGCGCCAAACCACAGTAGTCCATAAAATGCTTAAATTACTAAATCACCATTACTTTTCAAATTTGAAAAAACGAAAATTGCTTAAAAGGTACAAGTAAAATAAAGGTGGACCGGAAAAAAATTCTTAAGCTACATTTGTTAGAAAAATAATAAAAATAAGTCACTTTAGTCATATTGACAGCGTAGATTTGAGAAAAACACTGAATTTTAGAAATGCTAAAGTGCCAACAATGTGCTTCGATTGCTTTGTAACCTAGACAGATCGACGCAGAAAAAAAACTGTACCCTTTAGCATTTTTACCTTTCCACAATCGATATGCTATGCTATGCTATGAATATTTACATTTAACCGGCGCAGTTGCAAACTATGAAGGAAAACATCGTGAGAAACCTGCATACGCTCAAGAAGAAATTCTGATGCGTGTGCGTGTGTGAAGTCTACTAAGCAATCTGCATTGGGCACGCGTGGTGGACTAACGCTCTTACACCTTCCCTGAGGGTAGGCCTGTACCCTGCAATTAGACTTATAATAGGCTGATGATGATGATGATTATCCAGACTTGTGCTCAGAAGGCATATTAAGCAATTGGCCCAGGAAAGTTCTGTTAGATGTCTGTGTAACGCCTAATTAAGATGGCTTGAAAATTCTCTAACAGCAAGTTGACTATTTCTTCTTCTTATCGTGTGGGCAGAGCCCTGGTGTCAGAGTTGTCTGATTAAATTGCCTACACTAGTTCGCACTGAGCCTTCGTGGTGGAATATGGCCTACTCCTCACCCTTATTTTAGAGAGGAGGTCTTTACCCTGGAGTAAGATCCTGCAGTACAGGCTCACTTACTAACTTATCCAAACACTTTCCAGCATGACCCGTCACCACTTTACACAAATGTCGAAATTGTGACGTGAAACCACTATTTAGCCAAAATGTATCCATATTAAATTTGGAGGAAAAACATGTCTTCGAACCTTTTTAAATTTGGTACATCGATTTTAACAAACTGGAGGATCCAATTTTGCGCTTCAGTGCTCTCTTACTCCCGTGCGACTTGAAATCAGTTTTTCGTCTTTTTTCGAAGAATTAGGTCAGAGGGATGGTATTTTGTTGATGACTACCGGTTTATCCTGTCATAATAATATCTCTTTGTACCGGTTTCACTGAAAAGAATGAAGGCGTTAAGCAGACGGATTTTTTGTCTACCAGTCAGAAATGACAGGCTTCGGTATGAAATTTAAGACCTTTTGTCCGGAATATGCGTTTATCCTAAAGTTTAGAACGATTCCAGCTTAGGAGGCAAATCGTCCTCGTTCGTGGAACATTTTACAATCATTTTCATTCAGTTGTTGATTTACATGTTTGTAGTTTGATGTAAATTGATTTATGTTTGTGTTTATATACAACATATGGGTTTCTAATACTAAATACAATTTTATTTCTTTTCATAGCCTCACGCCTATAATCTCTTTGGGGTATTGAGATCGAAGCATACCAAATTTTTTTTTTTTAGCATACAGTTGTAACAATGCTGACTTTTAGAATTTTTAAGGATTCCGTATGAATTGACATGTCAAGTGCATGGTTTAACAATACCTTTAATGCCTTTGTGAGCATCAAGATCGGGTTATAGAGATACCTACTGCATCGAAGCTTTAATGAAATATGTATATTCTGAATGTGGTAGGCATGATGCTTATCTAGGTATTCTTACTAGAATTTTAACTCGATAACACTTTTTATTTCTCCATCACGAGAACACCTTATTGCGAAGTTTACCAATTTGCCGGTTGAATGCTTCGAACAAAATTGTAGTTTCCAAACGATTTTATATGGAAACTTTCCCCTTTCGTAGGCAAGGGTAATAAAGTTGTTCAGAGTTTTAGATGGAGTTAAATTTTTAGACAAAAGCTTTTATTGGCTGTTCGGCAGTTTCTGAAGTTGATTTTAGGTGGTTGGTGCTAGGGTAGCGAACAATTTTTTATCGCGACTTGGTGCTGAGCCACAGCATACATTATACACACAGATATTTCACTCTCTAATAATTACCCAGTACCACGCGCGCATGCAGGCGAGAATGTACCGAATAATTTTTTTTTTATTACTGGATGTGTTTGCTCTCCAGTCCTCAGGACAAAGATGGGCGCAATAATGTGCGAGAGCTTCTTTTACTGAATGAATCTTTTTCGGAATGTTTCATTGTTTTTCTGTCAAGCTCGCCTGTAGATTTAAACCCGACTGCCCTGAAGGTGAGGTACAAGAATGTAAATCATCATCATCATCATCATCTCAGCCGATGGACGTCCATTGCTGGACACAGGCTTCCCCCATGGATCGCCACAACGACCGGTCCTCCGCTGCTCTCATCCAACAGGTTCCGCCTTCACCAGGTCGTCGGTCCACCTTGGGGGGCCTACCCACGCTGCGCTTTCCGGTACGCAGTCGCCACTCGAGAACTTATCGGTCCCGTAGCGTAGCGGTGATAAATTTATAATTATATACCACCTATACTTTGGGTTCGGAACGCAATTCCGACACATATTTATTTATTTTAACGAAGCTTTATTCAGTTTTGGTATGCACGCTTTCCAACCAAGCCATGTGGAGCGTCGGCATTGGAAGCGATGACCGAAGTTAAGCAACGTGAGTGTTTTATCAAAGTTTTGTCCAACCCTATAACTGAAGGAGTTTTGATGAGATTCTCGCTTTTCACGCCGTGGTGAGTAGCCGGTCTGTATCAAAAAGGGCACGTCTGGCTATTCACAACGGTGTGTTGGTGCCTACGCTAATGTATGGGAGTGAATGTTGGGTATGGAATAAAAGGAATTAAAGTCGAGTGAATGCAGTTGAAATGCGCTCCTTACGAAGTATGTGTGGTATTACCTTGGTTGATCGAATCAAGAACAGTGTGATAAGGGATTGGTGTAAGTTGAAGGATGATATAGTAACAAGGATTGAGAGGGGTATGCTTAGATGGTTTGGTCACGTAGAGAGAATGAATGAAAGAAGACTTACGAATGAAATTTATCGAGCACAGGTGAGTGGAAGTGTTGGGAGAGGCCGTCCGAGGAAAACATACCACGATCAGATCAATGATCTTTTCCGAAAAGGACAAGTGCGTAGCACCCTCAATCGACGGAAGTGCATGAAAAGATGTATGAATGTCAATGAGGCTAGAGAAGTGTGTCAGAGTCGTAGCGTGTGGCGATCTGTGGTCTCTGCCTACCCCCTTGGGACAATGGCGTGAGCTTATGTATGTATGTATGTATTGAAATAAAACCACTGCTAATGAATTCTAACATTTATTTTATTCGTCTATAATTTAGAAATTTTATTTCTAGTAAATCAGAGATTTACAATATTTTGAATATTAAAAATTAATATTAAACGATCAGTCTTTTTGAAGATAAACATTTTAATTTTTAATTTTGACTAGGGTCTTATCTTTAAGTATTTCTTTATTTAAACATTGTTAAAATTTACTTAAAAGAAAGTAAAATGATTTTTCAAAAAAATAATCTTCGGATATGGTAGGACTTATTTTAGGATTTTACAGCATTCATAGGTACCCAAAGTAGTAAAGATACCTCAAATTCAATAAGGAATAGGTGTTGCAGCAATAGTCTATTGATAGTTTATCTATACTATCATAACCTCGAAAAATTGTAACAAAATCGATAGTGCGCTATCGATAGGTTTGCGATAGTATTGAGATGCAATAGTATCAGCAATACTATCGATACTTTTGATAGCTCTATCGATATTGTAAAAATTTTTCAAGGTCCAATATCGAAAGTTAGGCAAGACTACCACGGAGGTACCATTGAACCTAATCTGATATCTCGTGGTATATTAGCTAATTAAACTTCTGTCGAATCGATAGCATTGTGGTCAGCAATATCTTCAGATTTGCCAATCGTAGCATTCAAGCAATTCAAACTCAATTAAACTTGCAAGGTCCTTATAGCCCCCAGACAGTTTGAGGCCTGAGAATGTCTCTTAATGCAGATTTTTGATAATATACATTGTAAATCGGCTCTTAGATCAATAAAATAAATATGGCGAACGCTACGCGGTTGATATATTATCGCAATACTGTCTTCTTGATATATTTGTTAATTAATTAATTATTTAACAAAAATTAGTTAATTAATTAATTATTTATTTATTTATTATTATTTATTTAATTAATTATTATCAATATGACAATAAAAATAATTGGTTAATGTCTACAAAAAACAAGCAGTCAGCACAAGCTTCGTTAAGGTGGTTGCAGAGGGGTCAATTTTATACAAAACTTTGACGCACAATACGCGTAGACGGTAAGTAACTTTGTATATATGGAAAAATAGTTAAGAAAATCTAGACGTCGCGAAATTTTTCATACAAAATTTTCAAAGCTATTGTAAGTAATTATATTATAAATTGCAAATGTTATTTGATACGCGACATTTAGATTTTCTAAACTATTTATCCATACAAAAAATATTACTTTTATTAATTTCGTCTATGCGTATTGTGCGTCAAACGTTTGTATGGACTGAAACCACATTATTCAATGAGCAGTAACCAGCGACATGCTTTGTTCATGATCTGGGATTTCGATCCAAGTATCGAGCGTGTAGTATGCGCCTGAAATTGATTCACTTACCAGTTATTTTTCCTATTGAATCATCATAATTATTTTTGATGTGTACCTTACCTACCAATAAAAAAAATGGTTCATGCGACATTGCTACTTATTTTTCAAACTGTATTTTTGTTAAATAAAAAATTGTACTTATATAATTAATATGAATATTACAAAGTGGGAAATAATAATTTCTTATTGTAAAAAATATTCCATTGAAAATGTGGATTGATTGTTATTGATGCATTTCAATAATACAGGTAAAAGACTGTTTGGTATATAAGAGATAAATTTTCAAAACCTTAAATTTGTTTAATATGGCAGTGAAAAAAACCATTGTTAGGAAATTATGAATGGTCACAAATAATGTATTTAACTAGTATACAGCACAGCATAGTATATGTTCAGGACTATATTCCCAGAGGGGGTAGTCAGAGATATTCATAATAGTGTACAGTAGTAGAAAAACGAATGGATGTCATCAATTTTATAAGACAATTTGAGCAGTACTTTCCCTACCTATCCATAAATGGAACTTTAAGTCTTTAGTCTTTAACTTTGATTAAATAAAAAAAGCGGAAGATAGGTGACCTTCTTGTATTACGTACTCGAACAATGGATTTGCTTTTCATGTACTTACGAGTGAAAAGTAATGCCCTGTGATTTGATTCTTTTCTTTTTGAATGATTTGTACGAGTAAAAGCACACGAAGGCATTATGGTACCTTTATTTTCCCTAAAATAAAAAATAATCTCAATCACACACGCGTCTCATGCGAATGCGACTATAGTCATTGAAGCGGTCCATGCGCTAAAGACTTGTCACCTATCTTTCGCTTTTTTAATTTAATCAAAGGTCTTTAGACAAATAGTTGATTTCAATGTTGTGTTGTCCGAATTAAAAAAAAAATGCGTTTTATTTGTATCGGTGTTGGTATATCATCGGTATAGTTGTGGTAGCTTAATTCGATGAAAGCGCAGCGCCAGATTGGCAGGTTGCGGGTTCAATTCCCGTCCGACACCTACTGAAATGTAATGGAGAAAGTTGATTGTTTTTATGCACTTGGTGCATTAACGCTACTAAAATCTTATAATGTATCTTATGGGCTTATTGAAAACATCTATAAATGTCCATCTTATTACTAAAATCTGCTATTACATTGACAGGTAGTCGAAAATGAACACAACCTTCTTAAAAATATTATTGACTATTATTTTATTTATTTACTATGTCGTTTCTTGTTTCAGCTACCTATGATGTGGAACTCTGCATGCTTCTGAAACAAACAAAGTACATGAATTGAGTACAAATTAATAAAGTATTAATTACATAAATAAATAAATTACAGTTAGCATTGAAAGGAGATGAGCATGTAACAAACAGCAGATATCTTTCTTAGGGTTCCGTAAGGAACTATAAAAAGGGCGATCACAAAGGACCAGCGATGGTCTACGTGGCACAGGCTTAGCAAGCCTGTCAAGGCCCAAAACCACAGATAATAATAATAGGGTTCCGTACCCAAAGGGTGAAAACGGGACCCTATTACTAAGCCTACGTTGTCCGTCCGTCCGTCTGTCCGTCTGTCCGTCTGTCCGTCTGTCCGTCTGTCCGTCTGTCCGTCTGTCCGTCTGTCCGTCTGTCTGTCTGTCCGTCTGTCCGTCTGTCCGTCCGTCCGTCCGTCTGTCCTACCTATTTAGGGCTGTAACTTTTGAACCGTAATAGCTAGATAGTTGAAATTTTCTCAGATTATGTGTTATTACGGCGGATTTGTTAACAAATAATAAAAATGACAATAAGTAAAAAATTAAGGAGGGTTCTCAACTAGTTTTTATCAACGTTTTTTATTCACGCTCTAACGTAAAAACGGTAATACATACAAGCGTCAAACTTAGTGTGGTTATAGAGCAAAATCTACAGAATAACAACAAATACTAAAAACCGGCCAAGTGTGAGTCGGTCTCGCACTAAAGGTCCCGGACAAGAACGTTTTTTTTCTAAGTTAATAATGTTGTGTTCTGTGGTGGTGTGGTACGGAACCCTCGGTGCGCGAGTATCCCGACTCGCACTTGACCGGTTTTATTGCGATTTCATGTGGTTTGTGAAAATTTCAGTTTTTCTCGATGACTGATGCAAAACTTCTGCATACGCAGATTTTGAAAAAATGCAAGCTCTCTCTCTTTTGGAGTATTTTACTTAAAATAGCTGTACTCTAAAAGTTAGGGTTAGTCTCCTAACAACGTATTCATGTAGCTAGAATGCTTCTAGTAGCTGCCCTTTGTGCCCCATCTCAACTTTCCACCCTGTATATCTACCATAATTTTATTATAGGTTTGTACTAACTTCTTGGGGCACTTTTAAGTGTAGTTGTTCTGGAGACGCAATCACTCTCCTCAGATTCTGATCTCATTTGGAAACTTGTTTCTGTAATGAGAAAAAAAAATAATGCAAACGCCGATCGAAAAAAATTTAACATCGTCGCATCAAAATATGAAAGAAATTTAGCAAACAATGCTTAAAACCATAGAAGAAGCGGCCATTAAGTGGAACGAGGGATTGGCAGAGCAACAGATTATACAGGGTGAAATAGATATCATTAGCATCCTTTTAAACTAAGAGTCTACCCGTCAGACTGAACAACTTTTACTATGGGAGCAAACCGATAGGAGCAATATAAAAATCTGCTGTTCCATACTAAACTGCAGTGCCTACTCCACTCAAATGTATGCAACAGCAGATTTTTTTTTGCTCCCATCTCTTTGCTCCCATAGTAAAAGTTGTTCAGTATGATGGGTAGACTCTTAGTTTAAAAGGATGCTAATGATATCAATTTCACCCTCTGCAGTTACTTCGAAACAGATAGGTCCATCATTTCTTAAGAAAACGATGTTCACGGTTTAATAATTATTTACTGCCAGACGGTACGCGCGAAAATGTATCTAATGGAGCTTGACACAGCGTTGTTATGACCATGTTATGACTACGTACAGCGCGCGACGCATGCGACGTTACCGTTTGGAGCGAGTGGCAGAATTCATACAAGCGCATCGCTTACGATGCGTCAAAGTGTAGGCACTTATCATGGATCCTACGGCCGAGTGACAGAGGCCTCATCATCATCAGCCTATAAACGTCCCACTGCAGGGCACAGGCCCGTTTTTGGTTTACTCTCAGGGAGGGTGCATGGGCAATTGTCAACCACGCGCATCCAATGCGGATTGGTAGACTTCACATACACATCAGAGTTTCTTCTTCAGTGTATGCAGGTTTCTTCACGATGTTTTCTTTCACCGTTTGAGAGCAATCAGTATTACGTACATAGGCCTGGCAGAGGTCTATTGGCTATTTCAAATCTCTATAGGGAAGAAATGAACAAACTTCATGCGCCATTTAAAATTATGCGGGTAGTAGGCGGGTAAAAAATAATCTAGGAATTTACTGAGTGAGGTTCGGCGACTGCAATTGAATGAGACAGCGTAATTAAGTGCAGTGTCTTCTCTAGTACGAAGCACATACTATAGCTCAACGTAAAGGGCATGAAAATTATGTAGAAAATAAAGATAAAGCTTGTAACTCACCACTGTCATATCTGGATTTACTGTTGCCAGGTAAATGTACCCGACTGGGTACTTCTTGGTTATCGACGTGCCCAAACGTCCTAAAGCCTATGGCGAATTGTGCGTATGGACTTATTTCATACAGTTCTGTAACAACAATTTAATTACGAGCATTGTTAAATGTCGAACTTTTGACTAGATTTATTTGTCTAAACAGTTCAATGTATGAAGTGTGGTGCCACACTACTTTCGTTTCTTTTGACCTAATTATAAACTTACCATGTTTATTTTCAGCAGGAAGATGTATAGGAGTACTATAGACTCTATTACTGACATCAGTAGGTACACTTTGCGGTGTATTTGCTGTTACATTACTGCGCTCTGACTTACATTCAGCTGTGAGAGAATTTCTGTATTCTGTCAGACGTTGGTGGCTGTAAGGAAAGAAATTATTGAGTTTACAAATCGAATAAAAAGTTGAATGGAGGAATGATATTATAGATAAAGGACGATACTTACTATTGCTAAAATAGCTCTCAGTTGTTTTTCTATACAAAAAATTTTGTGTTACCAACTTAACCTGGAGGTTATTGCTAGCCCAGGAGTGTGCAAGTGGGGCTTATTTTAGGCACAAGAGATATCCCTTTCAGGCTTATTCGTAAAAAGAATGAAGACCAAGTCCTTGTAGTAAATAAATGGTGGTAAAAGTAAGTAAAAAAGGATTCACTGGCTCACACAAAGAAAGACATTAAATGGACAATTACATGGTGACCTATAACAACGTGTTAATGAATTAACGCAAAACTAGAAAGTAGTTTGTTTGTTTTTGTTCCTGTCGCTGTTGAGACCACGGGGGTTTGGGGTGCCGAGGCTAAGACCTTCGATTGCGGAGGTTGGCCGTCGCCTGAGGGAGCGTAATTGTGACCCCCGTTCCGGGTCGTTTCTGGTGCAGAGGCTAGCCATAGCAATTCAACGTGGCAACGCTGCAAGCATTATGGGCTCCTTTGCACCGGGATCGACAAGGGGCGGGTTATTTGACTGAGCTTGTATTTCATTGTTCTGACGAAGCTTGTTGCTGATTTGTGACTGTTTTTATATCTTTGTATTTGACGACGCTTGTGCTGACCGCTTTATTTTTGTGATTAATCTGAATTGAATTGCTTTTTTGAATAAATTATTTCGTTTGTTTATAATCGATTGCAGAATAGAATTATCATGGTTTCATTGGTACACAGGTAATTTTTTTCAAAATATTAAATAATTTGTTTGTAAAATTTAAAATTTACTTAACCCGATGTCAACCCACCCCACGGGCACACTCACCCTACATACTACCAAAACAAGATTATTAAAATGTATTCATGATATATTAGCGCTATTGATAAGTTAGCGCTTTCATTCATTGCTGAAATGATAACAAATCATTTTTGCCTCAAAACTTAAAATGCGAATAACTTTAATTTTAAGTATCAAAAAAAAAATACAAAAAAAAAAATTAAATTATTATTTCAATCGAATTATTTTGTTATAAATCAGTTGGGGTGTATAAGGTTTTGCGCTAATTCATTAATTATACAGGGTGTACAATAAAATGGGACAGCTACTCAAAGGGGTGCTTTCGACCATCAAACTGAACAACTTTCTCTATGGGACCAATATCGAAATCGCGAAAAAAAAATCCGCTCTCCCATACAAAACTGCAAACATAACTCGACTGAAATGTATGGGAAAACAGATTTTTTTTTCGCGATTTCGATTTTGGTCCCATAGAGAAAGTTGTTCAGTTTGATGGTCTGAAGCACTCCTTTAAGTAGCTGTCCCATTTTATTGTACACCCTGTAGAATCGGTAACATAAATTCTATCAAATTCTCCCTACATCCTATATATTTTCAAAAAAAAATACCAGTTGAAGTTTTTTACTCACTTATGCTTTTTGACGATAATGTAGACGCAGGTAAACGAACAAATCATCAGTAAGATTGAACTGCAGATTATCACAAGCATATTCAAATCTATGAATTCTGATGGAGGTCCAATTGACTCTGGAAGTAAAACAATATTTGTAAATATTCTTGATTTTAAACATGTTACAGCCATGTTGTGCTATTTCGAACCCGCAACGTCCCCTCAAGACGCAAAAGATTGAAAATTTCGTTCTCTGGCTAGTGGACTCGGTATTGAAATTGGATAACGCATTGCCCCGGTTTGGAAGGGTGTGGGTTCAAATCCCGCTCGAGACTGAATTTTTCAATGTTTAATTTGAACAATATTTGTATTTTTAATAAATTGTTTATCCATCACTGAAAGCGCCTTGGTTTTCAACACAAGAACCCAAAGTACTTTATTAGTGTACAAAAAAAATACCAGTATAGAAGCTTGGAGTTTGGTGTACATTGAGGTATTTTTGAACCTCACCACTTCAGTAATTCCTAGAATAGCCAATATAGCGACATTAATTCAGGAATCTTATAATAATTATGCTTTTATGATTGAGATTTCTCTTCCATTCACACTAAAATTAAAAACATTGTGTTTAAAGTAAAAAAAATATTCGTGTTTTCATCAATGAATGGAAGCATCTTTTAAGAACATGGAAAAATTTTTGGGGTTCCGTACCCGAAGGGTGAAAACGGGACTGTAGGGCTGTAACTTTTGAACCAAAAGAGCTAGATAGTTGAATTTTCACAGAATGTGCGTTGTTACGGCGGATTTGCTAACAAATAATAAAAATGTCAAAAAGTAAAAAATTAAGGGGAGTTCTCAACAAGAAACTAGTTTTTATCAACGTTTTTTCTTCTCACTTTATGGTAATAACGGTAACACATACAAGCGTCAAACTTTGTGTGATTATAGAGCAAACTCTGCAGTATAACAACAAATAATAAAAACCGGCTAAATGTGAGTCGGTCTCGCGCTAAAGCTTGCGGACAAAAAAGTTTTTTTTCTAAGTTAATAATGTTGTGTTCTGTAGTGGTGTGGTACGGAACCCTCAGTGCGCGAGTAGCCCGACTTGCACTTGACCACTTTTTTTAATATTGTCCTATCTTCCGTCAGTTGTCACATTATTCTATTGTTGTCTAGAATCGTCAAAGTTTACAGCATATTAGCTGTGATATTAGGTAATTAGCCGAACCAGAAATATAAATAAACTTACCTCCCAGAACGGTAGTTGTAGCATAGCTGTATAGCGATGTAGATATACCAGCAGAATTTTCTGCAGTGACTCTTATTTGATACCACTGAGCTGGTGACAAATCAGCTATGACGAAAGAGTTGGGCTGATTCAGTATTGACGAAGAGTAGTGATTCCATGTTTGTTCTAGTTGTGGCTGAAATAAACAAAAGGGTTACATAAATTAAATAAATGAAATTAAATACTCATTTATTTAGGACCAAAAAAGAGAAATTAGTAGGTTGATTAGACATAGAATGAATCGATTCAGAGCGAAGTGTTTTTATTAGGTACCTACAGTCGTTATTCCAAAAACAATAGAAACTCAATAATTGCTCGTTGCAAAGATTCTACATACATCTACGTTCCAACAGTTCAAAGTTTAAGAAGACCAGACCAAGATAAACAAAACTGGCTTTGGAGTTTGCGTTTTAACCTATTTATCGTCTCTTTATACGATAATCCACCATTATATACCATAGAAATATGCTTTCTAAACCTTCCTTAGCCTTTTTAATGGTAGATAAATCTTGGTGGCAGTCAAAATATTTCTTTACCTACTTCTTGGGGATATAGGCTTACTACTGTCATTCTGGACTGTTGGGCAACTGCTAAGGAAATATGCATCATATTTTTCGATAGCTGTGAGCATCATCATCATATCAGCCGATAGACTTCCACTGCTGGACATAGGCCGCCCCCAAAATGGGAGGATTTGTCATAATCACCACGCTTGGCAGGCGGGTTGGCGATTGTAGTTGGATCGAATTTGTATACCTACTCAGAGGATGCTGCCGCCCATCCTCCGGTAGATCATTCGCCTTTTAAAACACCCATGGGAGGAAATGGGATGAGAGCATATTATCACTTATTATAGACCTGCTTTGTACATAACGTCGTAATACTCACAAATCGATTATCAGCCTTTTTCCACATCTTGCTTCCGTATTCTCTAAAGTCAACTTCCCATCTAGTGATCTCGCATCCATTTTCATCCCAACCACTGAGCTGAATGTACACATGGCTTGCGTTACTCCAGAACCATTCTGTACTTGTTGGTGATATTGGGACTGGAAACAATGTGATATAATAATTAGCACATTATTTTTTGTGTAGACTTTCTTTTGAAGAAGCTTGTCGTGAACGTTTGACTCACAGAACATTATAAGAGGGGTTCGAAGTGCAAAGTAGGCGTGGATCGCGTGCCACACGGTTATGAAATGATTTACGTAAGGTGCGCGGCGTGGTGCGAGCGAGAGGGAATAAGTAGTTGTAGCAGCGTGAACGGGAAGACAAAGTGGCGACAGCCGTCTCCAAAGCAAAAGCGCTACTTTGCATTTCTAGCCCTCTTATAAATGTTCTGTGGTTTGACTGTACGTTCTGTACGACGAGGCATGTTGGTAATAATATAAATAATTATTATGTTAATCATTATGTAACTAGAACAAACTTAGAAATAACAAATTATTACATGATTGTCTTTGTTATAGTCCAGCAAAAGCCACTGGACTAAAAAGCATTCCAAATGGAGTTTAACTGGTATAGTCTCATGCGAGCCACTAATTTTGTCTATTACAGACGATTGTAATATATATCATTCGGCATTTGTATTGAACTATCGTAGGCTGATGATTATGAAATAGTATGGATATAAAAGAGATGCAAACCTATTTGACCAATTCTTATAATGTGAACGAATATTACGAAGTCCAAGTAGGTAGTAACTTTTTGCGCTCCCCTAGGCTTCCATACGTAGACTTTACTTTTGTATTTATGTCCCCTAGTAATCTCTAATATATCTCTCTCATCTCTATTGTTAGCATTATGACATTACCTCCACCTAAAGTAGTAGCATCAAGATAAGCCGGCTGTGAAGCCCCAACACTGTTCGCAGCCGTCATTCTCAACGAATACTTGGTACCACATTTCAATCCTTGAAGAGTGAACTCCTGTGATCCTTGGATAGACGTCCCCTTTTTGGACCAGGCCTCTTGCCAGACACCGTTTGCTTCTTTCCAAGTTAGATTGTAACCTGAAAGCATTAGGTTATTGAAGATAAATGAGCTAAATTTGATAAGAATTTAGTCGTAAACAAATCTTTACGAAACCCTCTGAAAAAAAATGTGATGGAATCCTATTACTCATCTACATCCTTTGATTAAATTATTCATTGCAAGACCATAGCATATTATGCAGTGGTTTAAACGAGTGGTGGATTAATGTTTTTTGAAATCACAGACAGAATCTAACTAAAGAAGATTTGGACCCAGCCATTTTTTACGAAAACCAGAAGCCATTCAAGACGGTGGTCATAATTATTATACACAGAAAAAATCCAGGCATTTTTTAAAAAAACTTTCTCATCTCCAGAAGTCCTGGTTCAAAAGTAGAAATTACTAGGAAAATTGACAAATCATCCAAAAAGCAGTTGCAAAACACAGCCGCGACAGCTATTTTCTTCTAATATTATCACTGAGGTATTTTTTGGTCGTTACGGAACGTTTTGGCTTGGTTGAACAGATAGTGTGTGTGATTTAGTTTTCTTCCATTATCATAATATTGTACGGTTATCGTGAATTTTCATTAAAATAAACACAACGAATGCGTAGAAGATCAAGTGGACTATCTAATAAGAAAGATTATGAGTTTCAGACAGTTCATACACAAGGTATCATAAGGAGAAATACCTTATTCCCCCAACTTCTACAGCTTACAACCAATTGAATTTTTTGTTAGTTTTGTTTCACTCTACACGAATTACTAAGTTTCATTCATGTATGGGACCTCTAAGTCTGGGTCTCAAATTACATGTCCGTCCGCCAAACTTGTTTACTACTCATAGCTGAACATGGATCTATATCTTGATCTATGTTTATGAGTAGTCGAATCGTTTTTTTGCCTTCATTTTGCAGATTTTACTTTTAAAAGTCAACTATCTCAGTGTCACAACATATTTAGTAATCTAGGTACTTAGTCTATACAGAGACATAAATACATTTTAACATTCGTATATTACTCGAAACCTATTATTGGATTTGTAAACATAACTTTTCTATAAAGAATAATAAAACTAGAAATCATTAAAGAATATCAAGCATACTTACTAATCTTCTGCGATTTGCCACCCAATCTTCGTGGCTCGTCCCACTGAAGATGCAAGGCATTCTTATGAGGTGTGACCCTCAATACAGGAGGTTCTGGAGTTGGAAGAACCGAGACCTCGTAGGAGACTGAGTCAGAACCATATAGGTTCTTAGCGAGGCAAGTGTAGTTGCCACTGAGGGATTGATCAATATCTGAAAATTGGAAATTATAGAGTAACTAACAGGATCTAAATGTTTGAAAAACTAAACTTATTCTTTTTAGGATAATCTTAGAAAGAACAATTGAATGGATTATACCAACGATACACCCTGGAAAAAATCCCTTAGTCTTTTTCTTTCTTTCTTTCTTTCTTTCTTTATTTTGTCATGTTCTGGTTTGGTCATGTTTTTTTCTTATTTGGTTATATTCTGGTTTAGTCATGTTCTGTTTTCGTCGGCTCTTTTATATCGTATACAACAGATTCATATTTCAGACCTTGACAGTTGTTCAGCCTATATACGTCCGAATGCAGGGCACAGGTCAAAGAGGGTGTATGGGTAGATCCACTATGTGCGCCCAATGCGGATTGGTAGACTTCACATACGCATTCGACATCCTTCTTCAGGGTATCAGTCTACTTGTATTTTACTAACTAACAGGCTAGCGCAACTCTCTAAGATTTTTTTTTATATGAAACGTGCACTGACGCCATTAAATTCCTTTGAACGTTAGCACACGTTCCAAACATTCTGGATATCGGTCACGACCAGTTTTTAGTACGGAAGTCCCGATTCTTATAACGTAGTGAGTTACATTCTCTTTGCTAACTAATTTCACCTGACTCATATAAACTTACTATTAATGAGTAAACTGTCATCATGATTCCTGGTGAACCTCGGATGATGGGTGATGATGTTGTGCTTGTGGTACCACACTGTTCTTGGGGGTGGGATGCCGACACATTGGCAGACTAGTAGCAGGGAACTGCCAACTCCAACTGCGATGGGACCTCCAAGGGAAGAGACTCCTGCCACAACTGGAAATGAAAAGTAAAATCTATATAGTTTAAAAAAACATTGGTTAGCGTAGTAAAGACAAAACAATCTTTAATCCTTTTTAAGTTGGTATGGAAATCAAAATGTTATAAATATAGTAATAAATGACTAATGAAATGAGATAACCATTTTGAGGAAAACATAAATAGTGAGGAAAACTGCACTTATGCTGAAGATTTTCATTAGAAACTAAGAGATTACCTACGCATGCTCTCAGGTGGCCCATGCGGATTGATAGACTTCATATACTATTAATCCTACTATCATCATCATCATCTGCCAAACCAGGGTCCTGGGTTCGAATCCCGGTTCGGTCATGGATGTTATATGTTCGTGCCGTTGTTGTATGGTTTCCATATTAAAAAGCCTGTAGTGCTTAACTTGGGATCATTACAATGTATGTGCCTGTGAGCGTTATTTATTTATTTAAGTTATTTATTTTATTTATCTCAGACGATGGACGTCCACTGCTGGACTTAGGCCTCCCCCAAGGATCTCCACAACGACCGGTCCTGCGCTGCCCCCATCCAACAAGTTGCTGCCGCCTTCACCAGGTCGTCGGCCCACCGTGTGAGACGCCTACCCACGCTGCGCTTTCCGGTACGCGGTCGCCACTCAAGAACTTTTCGTCCCCACTACTATAAATGATAATTATAGATCTGAATGTTTATGACGATGTTTGTGACTCAATCGCGTATAAACAGCTGAACGGAATTGACTGTTTGCTACATAGTAGATAGAATAATGTTTTCGATTAACTTACACGATACATTTTTATAGTCAACATGCTGACGAAGTCACGGAAAAAACGTAGTAGTTTATAAAGCTTCTTTACCTTTGGAAGACAAGTCAACATGGACTCGCTTGCTTGGAGTCCCTTCTCCCGCTGCAGTGTGAGCCCTCACAAACACTTCGTACTGTCTTCCAGAAGATAAATTAGGCACTGAGAATGAAAGCTGTTTGAAGATACTCGTCTCTTGGTTAGGTTCCACACGGTGACTTAGAGGAGAACTTGTGCTGGAATTGGGGAAACATTCTGGTTAGTTTAGATTCACAAATAACCGTTAATAGCTTTCTCATTCCTGTTTATAAAGTGTAGGCTGATCGATGTCAAATAGCTAGTTTTTTCGAGACCCATAGGTAACATATAACATATTTCAGCAAATAAATACTTCTGATTCTAATTCTCATCAGTACCACAGTACTGTAAAATACTTGCCTTCCAGTCATGGTTTCTGAACTGTACAGCGTCTTTCTTAATATGCAGAATGATCCGACCATCGACCTGAACAACTTTCGAACGAAAAAAATCAGCTGTCCATTCTTGATTCTAGTAAGTTTTAGATGGAACAGCTGATTTTGTTTTGCAATTTCGATGTTAGTTCCAAAGAGAAAGTTGTTCAGTTTGATGGTCTGATAATTCCCTTGAAAAACCGTCAGCATATTAAGACAGATCCTATTTATTTATTGTTTGATTTTAAAATTAGTCTGGCTATTCAAAAAAGTATCCAACTCTGCGTATTTGGTAGAAGCTGCGAATACGTTTTTCGGGTTAAAAACCCTTATAAGTCGATTTGTGTGAGCCCCGGATCCTACTTCGGGTTGCAGTCTTGATTAACCCTAATTATATAAAATCTTCATGTTGAAGATACAGAGCTTATTAAGAAGGTAATTTTACCTTGAGACGGGTTTAACATAAACGGTGTAGTAAGTGATCTCGCCATTGGGCTGCTCTGGACGTTTCCAACCCACAAGCAGTGAAGATGAAGATGAAACAAGAACTTTGATTTCTGACGGTGGTCCAGGTACTGGAATAAAGATTGCAATAATTACGATCGATTAGTTTTTAGCTTTTCACAATTTTCCTGTAGCTCGAAATATTAAATTGGGATTTTGAAAGATTAAACGTCATTATTTGGATCTAATCGTATTTCTCTCTGTATTATTACTGATGTAAGTTGGTGCATATAGTCTCGGAAATGACGTATTTGGTAATAAATTGATATTAATAACTTGGTCGCATACTTACCATCTTGCAAAGTGGTGCACACGACTGGGTATGAAAAAGGTCCAAGACCATAGTTAGAAAACCCGGCAACTTTAATCGTATAATTGTTGTATTTTAGTAGAGCTTGTAGGTAAATTTCCGTGTGTGGTGCTGTTATATTTTGCCAAGGACCATCTGTAATATTATACAAAGATTATGAAATATACCTACAAACGAAGAAAAAGAAAAGCACTGGCCCAGGAATCAAACCTTGAGGTACAATAATTTCATAATGACATTTTAGTGGATTCTTTTTACATTGTAATCTATAAAAAATTATGATAACATTAATTTCTAAAAATTATTTCTAAAGATTTGAGTTAGACGTAACAAACATGAATAGACTACTCCATTGCCATTGAAAGTGGTGTAGTATAATATCAAATGCCTTTCTTAATGCTAACCTTCAGTACTATAATAAACAGAATATCCAAGTAGCGATGTTCCGTAAGCTGTGATGGGTTGCCAGGCGATCCGCAATGAAGAGGAAGATACTCCTCTACATTCTACGGCTGATGGGGGATGTTCAGGCGCTGAAAACACAAACCATTAATGTTTACTATTGTTTTAAAGACACAAAAAGAAGACGAGGAAGGCCTTACAAGAGATGGAGTGATGACATTGTAAGACTGTAGCGGGACCACTTTGGTCGAGACTGGCGAGAAACAGTAAGGACTGGAGTCATTTGGAGGAGGCTTTCACCGCTTAGGCGGCCCTTGCACTTATACTAATACACAATTAAAATAACATAACATAAGATAAATTCTACTAACAATACTAACAAAATGAAATATCTAAGTTTAATGTACTATTACATACCAGTTGTAAGGAATAAAGCTATAATAATAATAAAAAAATTGTTTTAAAGAAGAATATTGTAACTTAGTTTACAAAGCAAAGAAAACATAATAAATTTCTCCAGAAAAAAACACTACTTTTTGTACCCGGACGGACGACCCCCCTTTTTGACGACCCGGTTGGTGTAATGGTTACCACGCCGGACTGCCAAACCAGGGTCCTGGGTTCGAATCCCGGTTCGGTCATGGATGTTTATATGTTTGTGCCGTTGTTGTATGGTTTCCATAATAAACAGCCTATAAATAGTGCTTTCTTGGGATCATTACAATGTATGTGCCTGTGAGCGTTATTTATTTATTTATTTAATTAAAATGACAAAATGTAAATGTTGTCGTTTTGTCTTTATAATAAACATCGGAGTTTCAAAGAGAAGTAAATTGAATTAAATCAAAATCAAATTTCTATTATATAAATACCTACCTCCTTCTCTGGTAGTTTGATAGACTGGCAACGAGAATGGTCCGTTACCCGCAGAATTAAAAGCGCTTACAGACACTGCATATCTGAAATGGCATCATAATCATTATAACATTTGTTCACAGCTACCCATCAATCACTTTCCCAAAAAATTTGAAAAGCCCTAACGTCACTAGTTATAAGGTTAGAAATACCTCGTGTTCTTTAGCAGTCCACTTAGCGTAGTCTCTTGTTTACCCTTTCTTGCCATTACTTTTAACAACTTCGTCTGTGTGTCGTTTGGACCTTGAAAGAACACAAAGCTCAATTGAAGTTTCTTAAATTCTATAATGCTGTTAAGATGCTAGATGGGCGAAGAATAGACTCTAAAAGTAAGTAAGTTATAGCCTGTTGGATCTATGGAGGTGCTACTGGGGAATGTTCCTCCATTGAAAAGGGAAGATCTTCCACCAGGCTATGTGTGAAGCCTGGGGACCGGCCGTGGTCCAACAGTTCTTAGTCGGATCTTGTATATGTATCGAATCTCTGTGATTATTTCTCTTGCGCGATTCATGTCTCGCATTCGATTGTGAACCTTATGTGTGGGGGTAGGTTACGAGTTACGTAGGTATTTACGATGAACGTTTTCTTTGTATGGAGCATCTTTCCGAGAGCGACGGTATCGCCATCTGTTGGCATCTTTGCTATAACTTGTGGGTGCTGACATCTGTGACAAGTCCCCACAGATCTCACTGCAGGGTAAAGGCGTTCTCTCACGAATAATGGTGCGAGGGAGTGGACCATACACCACCACGTGGGCCCAGTGCTATTTGGTGGAAGCAAATTAGTGATCAATTGGATGTCAGAGAATTTTCAAGCTACCTTAATTTATAGAGCTCTAACTCTAAATGACTAATAAATTCAAATTTAGGTACCTGATTCTCCGCTGATTCTTGGTACAGCCTTCACATGGTATCCTTGGAGAGGTCCGTTGTGGCTTTCCCTGGGAGGTGGGAGCCAGGATACGATCAGTTCTCCAGGGTTATCGGTCTGCTGAATTTGTACTCCTAAAGGTGTTGATGATGGTGCTGAAAATGTAGTGGAAAGTGTACTCAGGTTGTTTTATAGTCTACTTTATACTCTACCTTTTGTAAATTATACTAAAATTATTAATATTAACAACCATGATAAAGACACACATGACAGTTATTGAACTTCTTACCTTCCTGTTGAGTAGTGAAATGAACAGGCTGCGTGTAAGGACTCAAGTCTACTTGGTTTCCAGATGCCACTCGTACTCTGTAATCTACCGCTGGTTGCAGATCTCGAAGCTCTATGCTTTGGCGTAGATCATTGTCCTGCCTGGAAGTTAAAGAATATAGTCTGTATACCAACTAAGAATTTTAAGAAGTAATAATGAAGAAGAAGTGTTAAATAAACACTTGGCTAGATAGACGGGAAGACGGCCGGTGAACCAAGGCAGTATCATTGTGGTGGCCAAGAGAGAGACGGAGTTCAGTAGGCAGACCACCAGCACGTTCGTCAGATGACATTGTGAGGGTGAGGGGTTCACATTGGATCAGATTAGCATAGGACTGTGAGGAATGGCGCCATAAAAGGGACGTCTATGCCCAGCAGTTGGTTGATGTGGGCTGATTTGATTGATTCAATTAAGAAGTTAGAGCACTCGATAGCTTATGAAATCGCAAGTTTTTCAATCAGGAATAACTTGGTGAAGGTAATTGTAGCGATTGAATCATCCTGCTCTAACCTGGCTCTCACCATAACAATATTATGTCTATACTAATGAACAATTTAGGTAAGTACCAGTTAGGTAGTACCTACCTGCTGCGCCGAGGGTCGCGGGTTCGAATCCCGTAAGGGACAAATATTTGTATGATGAATATGAATATTTGTACCCGAGTCATGGATGTTTGTATCTATATATGTATTCTATATCGTTGTCTAGTCATCGTAATACAAGTCCAGGCTAGATTCTGGTACTTTAAATGTGGCTAGATAATTTGTGTTTGAACATTGTCCAAGATATTTATTTATTATTTAAGTAAAGATACAATTTGAAATGTCATCTTTTATGCCAAACCAGGGTCCTGGGTTCGAATCCCGGTTGGGTCATGGATATTATATGTTCGTGCCGTTGTTGTACGGTTTCCATAATAAAAAGCCTATAGTGCTTAATTGGAATCATTACAATGTATGTGCCTGTGAGCGTTATTTTAATGAAATAAAGGGTTTATGTAATACCAAAGCTTGCGAGCCCGATACATTCATTTCGAAAGTGCAGAAGTTTCATCACATACAAGGAATTACTAAGTGCCCTAAGTGGCTATCTTAAATTGTATTAATTCTGTCCGCAATGACAATGAGCAAAAATGATGTTACCTTCTGAAACCTGCGGAGGTCTTCTTCTTATCGTGTGGGCAGAGCCCTGGTGTCAGTGTTTTTTCAGACCGCCTTACGGCGTCTGACGTGATTTTTATGAAACAACTACTACCACCAGAGATACTAGCCGGGACCAAAGACTTAACGTGCCATCCGAAGCACGGAATCATTTTTCTTTTCAGACAAAAAGGTGATTCAGCCTGCAATGTCCTAACCAAGTCGGGAAAAACGCACAAAGTGACATATCACTAGATGTCCCCCGTGGGAATCGAACCCATGCTCTTAACCATTAGACCACGGAGGCACCTGCGGAGGTGAAGAATTGCCGAGAAAGAAGTGCCTTTGTAGGCTACAGCTTTGTAGGCTAAGGAGGATTACACCACTTTTTTGCTCTCAGAGACTCAAATATTGTATTACCTGGTAATATTAATATTTTTTGCAGTATCCCACAGGGTGAAGTCATTGGTCGCATACTGCATAGTATAATACTGGACATGGGTGCTGATTGTGTCTCTCCAGGATAGTTTAGCGGAGTTGCTTGTAACTGAATCTACTTGTAGATCTAGAGGCGGTATTGGAGGCTCTGCAAATTTACAAATAAAGATTACAGAATGATTTTGAATAGACTGTTTAAGACTGGTCACTATTTTCCTAGTTGCGGCTTTAAATAGATATAGTAAAAATTCGGACTCCTGCAATAGGTGTTACAGAAGTAAATAAATAAAAATAGATATAAATTATTTGCCACAAGAATAAGTTCAATCCGGGCGAATTAACTTGACACCTGGCTCGAACGACGTTGGTGTAAACAATAACAAATAGCAGCAAAAAAATAACTCGAAAATTCTAAAGCGCAGGGACACGTGCGACGGTAACTGAGATGCCATCACTACTAGAATAGAGTAAATAAATTATACTTACACAACTACTGCCTCGCTTTAGAATTTTCGAGTTATTCTTTTGCAGTTCTTTTTTTGTTATTTGTTATTGTTTACACCAACATCGTTCGAGACAGGTGTCAAGTTAATTCGCCCGGGTTGTAGTAAAGTGTTGTATTTCCAAAATTGAATATTTTCTTTTAGGTAAAGCTAATTATAAAAATTTACTAGCGTTCCCGGAAGACACTAATCATAAATCAGACTTTTTTAGTAATAATTATAAGTTATAGATTCAGAAAAGCCTAAACTCACCAAGTATTTTAAGATGTATATTATAGGCGGCCACTCCATAAGGATTACTGGCCCTGCATTCATAGCTGCCGCCATCTCTGCTTTCCACATAGTTTATATTTATGATGCTTTTCACGCCATTATGGGTCATTGTTTCTGATATCGTGATTCTGGAAAAGAAACGTTGAATATTTCTACTAAGCTCTCAAATTGGGAATTGTGTAAAAATGGCGCCCAAATTGGGGCTCAAATATTAACTGTCCCACAGTGTGAGCATTAGCATAGCATTAGGTTAACAGAAGCTATTTATTATTATCATCATCATCAGCTTTTGTCCAATGACTGCAGGAAGCTTTCCTGTCCTGTGCCAATTATAGTTAACAGTAGAGTTAGCAGAGTTAGCGTTAATACTAACGCCATCTATATCGGAATCTTGCTAATATTTCATCAGCGCCATCTATATAATTCTGCAAATATTACTATGACGATTATTTCGCGTTTAACACTAAGTTTGAGGTAAAGGTTTAAAGGGTAGGTTACCATTACATTTACAAACTTTCTGCAATATTCAATAGATGGCGTTAAATTTGTGGAACAAGTGAAATGTGCTAGATGGCGTTTTCACGTTCACACTTAACAAAAAAGTTGATAGTAAAAAAAAGGAGAATATTAAATGTGGCCCACATTTAAAATTAGTTTACTGTACCGACATATTTTTTTGCCGACGAATATTGTCACAGCAAACTATTCACTGTGTCTCAAATCACAATAGATGATTGTATGACTGGGGCATGATTCAATTGGCCTACATATGAAATTTTAGGCCAACTGTTTCCATTGAAAGATTAATCTGACAACTCACCTCGACGAACTATAATCCACAGGTGACCCATTTAGACTCCACTTGACTCTTATCGGATTATCCCCCATCGGTCGACAGGTTAAAGTGACTGGCAGGCCCATCTTGGTAGTCAGGTTCGTACCGATGGACTCGAAGTGCACTGGCTCTAGAAAACATTGGGAAGATAAAAGATTGACTTGGATTAGTGTCGCTCTATAGGTAGTCGACTGTTGACACAGAACATTATAAGACGAGTTAGAAATGCAAATTAGTGCTTTTGCTTCGGAGACGGCTGTCGCTACTTGTCTTCCCGCTTACGCTTCTACAACTACTTATGCCCTCACTGTCATACCACGCCGCGCGTCCAATGGTAGTATGCAAATCATTGCATAACCGTTTGGCACACTTTCCACGCTTACTTTGCACTTCTAATCCCTCATATAATATTCAGTGGTTGGTAAGCTATCGATAGCCAAGGATTTTTTTTTTAACTTATTTATTTGAATCAGGCAACAGTACAATGTAAAATTATCACGGGCCCATATTATAAATACCTTAACCTAAAATACATAAAAATATAACTTAATTATCTCAACACTTAACATTTAACACTCCCTAGGGTTTATTGTCCTCGCTTCCCTGAAGCGTCTAAACACGACTCCGGTAGGCCACACTTCGGGGAGCAGGAACGTCTTCAGGTGAGCGACGGGGACTCTGAGCTTGAAGGTCTTGAAGTCTGTAGACCTGCTCTCCAGTTCTCGTACCCTCACCGGGAGGCCCACTATCCTTAGTAGAGAACCTGGTGCTGAGGTGACTTAGGATGTAGTCCGCAATGGTCGATACGATTATAATTGATCCTTTCGGTACAATAATGTTAAGCTTGTAATCCTGTGCTTTAGATACTAAGCCCCACTTGCGTCAACCTAGGTGAGAAATAATATCCAGGTTACGTTGGTAACCCATTATTTTTTGTAGAGAAAAACAACTGAGAGAGTTATTTTAGGTACCCGGACCTCGATCATTCTACCATCTTATCTTACCATCAAACTGAACAATTTTCTCTATGGGACATTTGTCGAAATTTGTTTCAGTTTGATGGTCCCTTTAAAAACCGTCGGCATATTTAAGAAGGACCCTGTATTCTGCCTTAATATTTATAAAAGCTTTGACAGAAGTTGTACAAAAAGCATTCACATTGCATTCCCAATTCCGAGAACTATTAATAAAGGGGTCGTTTGAATATCCGTTTTGTCGACCGATATGAAGCTTTCTGCATTTCTCTATAATTCCTCACATAGTTTGTGAATAGGTTAGAGATGTTATGAAATATCCGTATCCGTAATAGAAATAAAGGGATACGCTAAGAAAACAACATCTGAGAAAGGCAATTCGGAGCCATGTTTCGTTCGTATTTTTTTAAAATCTGGCTAGGGCCTCGTCCGGCAGCCAGGTGGGTTGACGACATCTGGAAAAGCATTGGCAAGACCTGGATGCGACTGGCACAGGACCGAGAAGAATGGCAAAATAGGGAGGAGGCTTATTCCCTGCAGTGGGTGGATACGGGCTGAAAATGATGATGATGATGATGGCTAGTGCCTCATTCTAAACAGCATATTATTATCATTATCATCACAATAATTATATTATTATATTCTTGGAAAAATTGCATTGTTATTATAAAAATTTACACAGGACTTACTTCTAACGTAAGGCGTTACTAGGTAATTCCCTATCACCCATTTTAATAAGAGGTGGTTTGTGTCCTGAAGTCCGATTTTTGAAACTCATACTTTGAACTCAGCAGTTGAAAATGTCAATATTACTATGGAGACGTGCATCTTTCTACTGCTGATTTGACATTAAAAAATCATACTCCATGAGTTCGATTTTTGAAAGTCAAATCAGCAGTAGAAAGATGCGTATCTCCATACATTTTCAACTGCTGAGTACAACGTATGAGATTCAAAAATCATACTCCTGTATTGAGTCGTAATTAGAGTGATTTTATATTTCTTAATTTCATTTTTGTACGAAAATATTTTACTAAATAATAGTACTTATAAGAGATAAGTGCACTTTTTGCAACCATAAGCAGCAAGGCTGATTCAGTGTTTATGGGGTGTAGAGCATCTCTGTGATGGGGTTAACGTCGCGTAGGTCTACCTGCATATCGTCAGTCGGTTTAGGAGATACAGCCGTTCAAAGGTGAGTTATGGTTGCAAAAAGTACACTTATCTCTCGGAATATAATATCAGTATCCGAATTTTAAATTGGGAATCATAACATCCCTAATAGGGATCACTAAGGCACCACCATTATTGAATTGTTTGACGGGATAGTTTTGAATATTACTTGGTTTATCGGGAATTTCGGGGACTTCCTTCGAATTGGATTTGGGATTATTATTGTCTTACCTCTGTTTTAGTATATCTTCCTATTCCTTTCCCGTAGTCATATCTACTTACTGTACTCTACGTAAGTTCGTTCACTGTACTTTTTTTGAGTTACCTATCAAATTACTACAATACAGTCGTGAAGCTGTTCGATAGATACTCTTTCTTATCCATGCAGAAAATAAAAACATTTTACACCCTTAAACCTCAATGCATTTCAAAGATTTTCATATGTTATTTATTGGTAAGTAAAATAATAAGGATTGATTCAGTGTTTTTCGAATTTGTTTATAGATTGGAAAAGTGTATTTTTGAGATGACATTTTTTATAGGAGGTTGACTATCACTAGAGCTATTTGTACCCTGGAGACTGCAGCCCTGAACAGTGAGGTGGTGTTCTTAAGCCAAGAAGTAATTCTTCTACCAGGCATTCGTCTTCCCAAAATTTTCCACTGAAGACTAATTTAAAGCAATAGGTATTTTTTACAACCATCAACAGCAAGGCTCATTCAGTGTTTATGGGGTGTAGAGCTTTTCTGTGATGGGGATGGACCAGGTCTGCCTGCATAACTCTAGTCGGTTTAGGAGTTACTGATGATTAAAGGTCTGTAAAAAATTTACGATCAGCAGCAAGGCTGATCGTATGTTGTTGTTGTGGAATACACTGTAGCTATGTAACCAGTACAAAAACTGACATGGTTCATCAGTCGGTATAGGAGATACAGCCGTTCATGATTAAAGGTCTGTAAAAAATTTACGATCAGCAGCAAGGCTGATCGTATGTTGTTGTTGTGGAATACACTGTAGCTATGTAACCAGTACAAAAACTGACATGGTTCATCAGTCGGTTTAAGAGATACAGTCGTTCAAAGGTCGGAACTTTGACTGGCTGTATCTCCTAAACCGACTAACAAAACTTGACAGTTGTTGTACCGTTCACATTGCTACAGTGCATACTACAACAATATCATACGATCAGGCGTGCAGATGATCGTAAATTTTTTACAGACCTTTAATCATCAGTAACTCCTAAACCGACTGGAGTTATGCAGGCAGACCTGGTCCATCACCATCACAGAGATGCTCTACACTCCATAAACACTGAATCAGCCTTGCTGCTGATGGTTGCAAAAAGTACACTTATCTCTTATACTATAATCTAACTGAGGTACTATAGGTAAATTCATTATTTGTATGAATTAGAAGTGACTTTGAAGTAGTGTGAAATAGAAACCTATCAAATATGGGACCAATAGATTTTTCTGTAAGCCTTTAGTGAAGTCAAAACGTTGTAAACTGTAACAGTTCTCCTAAAAATATTATTTTAACACAACAAACAAAACCAATTATGCATTCAAGCGCAAAACTATAAATTCGAAATTAATTCTGTGAATGCAATAGTACCGAAAATCAACTACAGAGAGCTAAATCCGTAATCCTGCTAATCGTACATGTAATCCCGATTTATTGGGTCCAGGATGTAAAGGTGGAAAGGGAATTTGTAGCAAATTACATTCCAGTCTTTTGTCTGAGTTTAATAGTTTCTTTGGGTATTTGAAAAGGTATTGCTGAAATGTGTTTGAGAAAAAATTTTAAAAATGAAAATGGTCTTTGTCTATTTATTTGCTACGTTTTTACGGCTATATCGATTTTGATGAAATTTGGTGAAGACATGACTATGATCCTGGAGTGTGATTTTTGAATCACATACGTTGAACTCAGCAGTTGAAAATGTATTGAGATACGCATCTTTCTGCTGCTGATTTGACTTTCAAAAATCGCACCCCTGGAGTATGTTTTTTTAATATCAAATCAGCAGTAGAAACATGCATATCTCCATAGTAATAATGAAATTTTCAACTGCTGAGCTCAGCGAATGAGTTTCAAAAATCGCACTCCTGAGCATAAAATTCGAAGTCACGCTAGTCGATGTTTTTGCTCTATCGTAAAATAGCAATTCATAAAATCTTCAAACTTAATGTGAGTAAAGTGGTATAATAAGTATGTACAAAATATTCTAAGGTGAATCGAAAAATTATAAGAACTGGTCAAGAGTGTGTCCACTAAAGACTCCGGAAAAAACATGATTTTTCGGTAATATTGTATGGTGGTTTTTTCAAATCACTACAGCAAACTGAGAAAATTTTTATCAGTTTGCTCTTTGCAGATGTTTAACTAAGGACATTATACTTACTATTAACACTAATCCAAAAGTTCTTGTTCAAAGGATCTCCGACTCCATTCTCGACGTTACAAGCGTACATTCCTTCATCGGACAGCGAGACTACTTCGATAATGAGGGTGCCGTTTGGGTAGCTGATGACACCACCCCCTGCTAAATCCAGGACTGGTCTCCATATTCCAAGGGTTGCTGAAAAGGATAAAATATTAGCTTAGAACCATGTAAACAGGGTGAAATTGATATCATTAGCATCCTTTTAACTGAAAAACTTTTACTATGGGAGTAAACCGATGGAAGCAAAAAGAAACTGCTGTTCCATACTAAACTGCAATGCCTACTCGACTTAAATGTATGCAATAGCAGATTTTTTTTGTTCCCATTTTTTTGCTTCCATAGTAAACGTTGTTCAGTTTGATGGGTAGACTCTTAGTTTTAAAGGATGCTAATAACATGACTGATCATACATTTTAGATTTAGTATAGTCTTGGCGCAAACAGATGTCGCTACTGGCCTGAACGAGAGATTTAAATCTTAATTAAACGTTATTAGATCAATATTATTTGAGTTTTGTTCCACGGAAATAAATTAGGTATATATAGATTAATTTTCTTAAAAATTTTAATAACAAATATGTTTAACACATATTTTAACGTAATTAAACATTGCTGTAGTACCGTTACTCACCACCGGCGCTGTACTTGCGCGAGTTTTCATATAAGAAGGTGGCAACTTTCTTAGTATGGGCATTGACCCTCTGTTGTGTATAATTTATTTACTCTATGCTAATAATATCAATTACACCCTGTAGGGTGTAGAGGTGCTCGTGGGGTAGTGTAGCTTCGGTATTGGTAACGATCACCGAAGTTAAGCAACGTCAGGTCCGGTCAGTCTTTGGATGGGTGACCGTTTAGTAGTATTTCGTCTCTAGCGTCTCCGTACTTCGGAAGGCACACTAAGCAGTTAGTCTCGGATACTTCCGTCAGATGGCGGTGTAACTATTCGTTAAGCCAGGATAGTGAAAATTCTCTGAAAGTAACTTTCTATGGGCTTGACATCGAAATAGACTTCATCATGACTTGTAATTTTTTATAATTATGTTGCTTTTTGTGAAAGAATCTAAAAAAATTACAAATTATTACGAAAAACAAAAAACCCGACTGCATAAAAAAACTAGTAACTGAAAAGAGAAAAACAAGCTCTATAATCACTAATCAGCTATAACAACACTAAGCAAAATATATAATTTGAATGTTATTAGGAAGGTATCGCAAACGGGGACAAAGAAGAATTATGAAACGTTTGTACGTTTTGTACCTTTTTGTACCTTTTGTTTGTCCCCGCCTGCAATACCTACCTAATAACATTCAAATTATATATTTTGCTTAGTGTTGTTATAGCTGATTAGTGATTATAGAGCTTGTTTTTCTCTTTTCAGTTACTAGTTTTTTTATGCAGTCGGGTTTTTTGTTTTTCGTAATAATTTAGTTTATTTCATACTTTTTAGGCTTGTGTCCAAATGGTAGCATAAAAGTACTATAATATATACATAATTGGAATCGTCTGTTTACTAGCTTTCATTTCATACCCATATTGTACCTAAAAAAAAAAAAAAATTATTCCCCCTCTTTTTTTAATTCGCAGACGCCATAACAAATTAATGTGGTCTATGACACTCTCACGATTTTTATGAATCTAACGACACCTCATACGTCAAAATCCATCAAGCCGTTTAGGCTGTAGGGCGTGCCAAAGAAATAGACATACAAACATACAAACATACATACATACATACATACATACATACATACATACATACATACGCTCGAAAAACATAACCCTCCTTCTGGCGCAGTCGGGTAAAAACATACAACTCATCATTTTGTGTCAACTGAGTTTGCAGTTTTGCCTATTTTCGGTATTTTAATGTTAGTCCCATTAAGAAAGCTGTTTACGCATTCGCGAAAAATAATTTGTTGTCCCATCGAGTCAAAGGTCGAGGATAGCAGTTTTGTTAGGAACAACCTATTTTTTTTCCGCAATTTTGTTCCCATAGATATAGTTGTTTAGTTTGATACTCTGATCACCCTTTTAACAACCACTAGCATAATAAGGACCCTGTAGATACATCACGTCTAGAATTATAATAAAAATATAAACAACACTAGAAATATACGACGCGACGGTATGTCGTTGACAAATAACCTTCAGTTTATCATAATGTAACCAGTCTTGACTCTCCCACAGGGAAGTGAGGATCACAAATGGGATAAGGGTGCTTTTCCACCAGAGATGTGCTATGCTACGATGCTATGGATGCGTTTGATATCCACCAATCATATTCATTGGTGCACATAGCTTAGCACTGGTGGAAACGGATTCAACTAAGATATGTTTTTTGTATGGAAGGATGCGTGCTATGGATGTGTGCTATGGATGCGTGCTATGGATGCGTGCTATGGATGCGTGCTATGGATGCGTGCTATGGATGCGTGCTATGGACCATCGCGAGTGGTGTAGCTATGTGCAGAGCAGAGTACCTACAGTATGCCCGCGTTTTTCGCTGAAAGTAGACATGCCATCGTGGAAGCAAAAAGTTATTTTGTATCTCGCAATGTGCGAAGAAGAACTCATGGAGGAAGATGAATTGTTGTTCAGCTTTTTACTCCGACGAAGAAAACATAGATTCTGGTTACGAAATCATATTAAATATCACTCAATACACTCAGAATTCTTTACACTGTTCCGAACAGTTGATGATGATACGTTCCAGAATTCTTACAGAGAGACAAGAAGTATAGATATATATAGATATATAGAGAATATATATATATAGAGTAGCATAGATCGAGATGCGCATCTTTCTCGCACAGCTACTTTGCGGCGGCGCATCTTCGTAGCGCATCTTCCTCGCACAGCTACCTAGCGTAGTATTGGTGGAAACGGTCACATATTTTCGTAGCGTTGATTTCACATCTTCGTAGCATAGCTGCATAGCACATCTCTGGTGGAAAAACACCCTTAGACGGTAGTGCAATAAAACACGACGGTAGATTCTGTCACTTTGCGTATTTTCCTGCAGTTTCCTTGACTGATAAAATATTCTTACAATTTAAACTGAGTTATTATGGTGCATGGCGTCATAAATCCCAGTTATACGGGGTTAACATTTAAATGAGTTACATACAATAAAATCAGTCACCCCATAAACACAAAGCTTAATATTTCTTTTTAATGTTCTTTTTAAGAAGATGATCAGCCCGTCAAACTGAATAACTTGGCACCAACATCGAAATCGCAAAAAAAAACAGCTGTTCCATACAAAACTGCAAACCTCCTTGAGTCAAATGCCTAAGGCGCTGTCCTATTGCCATCGCTCGTGCGATCATGCGTTCGTCCGACGAAAATCATTGTGCCACTGTGCGTTTAAACATACTTATATCTGAATAAAAATAGAACAATTCGATCACATCTCATGATAGCACGACCTTCTATAGGATATTCCGCAGCAGTGGCACAATAATTTTCGTCGGACGAACGCATGATCGCGCGAGCGATGGCAATAGGACAGCGCCTATGGGAGCGCGTAATTTCTCTATGGTCAAATATATGGGACAGCTGTTTTTTTTTTTCGCGATTTTGATATTAGTTCCTATAGAGAAAGTTGTTCAGTTTGATAGTAAGATCCCCTTAAAAACCATGAGAATTATTAAGCTGGAACTTACTGATTGACTGACTCAATAAAATAATGGACTAAACAATAGGCACGTGTTATTCTTATGGTATCTTTTAATTGTATTGTATAACGTACGAGCTTTTACCCGCGACTTCGTCCGCATAAATTATATACCAGATTTTAAGTCAGATGATAAGCCATCATTCAAAAAAGTTTCATCAAAATCGGTTCCGTAGTTTTTGCGTGATACTCGAACAAACAAACACCCAAACAAACAAATAAACAAACAAGACAGACAAAAAATCCAAAAATTGGTGATTTGGAATCAGGCACAGGTAAAAACCATGTATAATTTTTTTTTTGTAAATGTCTTCAATGTACAGACACACTTCTGTTACAGTTTTATAATAGTTTAGATTTAGATGGGGCAGATTGTGTGCAATCCAACTAGGTAGGCATTAATATATCACTCACCATCTCTTTTCATCCAATGTATTTGTGGTATTGGATACCCGTTTGCATTGCAGGACACCAGTCCCCGCTGACCCAGCAGTAGAGATGTGTTGGTAGGCTCGTCTATCCATTTTGGTGCCACTGTTGGTATAAATTAAAACATTTTTGGGTACCTCATTGCATTGTGAAAGCTAATGAGACAAGTGTTGAAGAGCGAGGTTCATTTTTGGACCCTTTACCTACTTATTCGTTAGAGGTTTATGCCCTACCGTTACTTTAATTAAAGTCTATAATGAATTAGCGCAAAACCTCATACACCCCAACTGATTTATAATAAAATAATTAGATTGAAACAATAATTTCATTATTTTGATACTTAAAATTTAAAGTTATTCGCATTTTAAGTTTTGAGGCGAAAATGATTTGTTATCATTTCAGCACTGAAAGAAAGCGTTAAAGTACTCATGGATACATTTTTATAATCTTGTTTTGGAAGTAAGTAGGGTGAGTGTGGCCGTGCGGTGGGTTGACATCGGGTTCAGAAAATTTTTAATTTTGCAAACATATTATTCGATAAGTATTTGAAAAAAAATTACCTATGTTGAAACCACGATAATTCGATTCTGCTCTCGATTCTATACAAACTACTTTCTAGTTTTGCGTTAATTCATTTATAACGTCGGTCGAAATATTCGAATTATTATACTTACGTCATTAATTTATTAATTATTTATCCATCAATGTACCAGAAAATATTTTCTATTAATAACCTAACCTAACAAAGGTACAATCGGAAATAATTTCTGGTAAATTCACATTGCAACGTGCCTGAAATATTACCTCGATAACCACAGGAAAATGTAGTGCAATTTGTATCAATGCTGATATTTAAAATTGTTTGTATGCAGTGAAATATGTATGAAATTGTGAATTTCTATTAGGTGGATCAACACAATGGAGTATGTGGTCCATGGATCAAGTCTGGTATTTTCACTACAACTACAGCTTATAGCTTATTTACAAAAACAGGTGCGTATAATTATTATATTTCAGAAACACACTCTTTCGCCCTACGCTCCTGAATCGCGTCAGGTTTCGAATAGCATCACCCCAAATTTCGTAAAAGACGACTTATCTTATCAATCATAGTCAATATTTTCTATATCTATAGGCTATCGACCCGATAACAGAGAAGGCCAACACCTGTGCCAAGTCCAGGACGATAGGTCCCATGTAATTATGAATTCACTACATTAATTGCTAAAACTAGGTCCAGGAAGACATGGGAATAGGAGTAACTGGCCTCAAAATTTCTAGGTTATTATCCAACTCCTCCCCTAAACTACTAGCTAGCTTACTACCTTGTTTCTTACCATTAATATAAAGATCTGCAGTCTGGTTAACTTTGCCGACGTGGTTTGTAGCTATGCAAGTGTATTTGCCACAATGCTCCAAGGACACCCGCTTTATTATGAGCACGCTGAATAGTTCGGAACTTCTTTCTGTGATCTGGAATATTGAATAAACTTTAAAACCCATTTGTCACTTACAATGAGAGCTGCAACATCTTCAGCCCCGGGGACGTGGCGTACCCGGGCCCTGCACTACGATAACTGAATGTAGTTACATTTATTGCAGATTTCTCTACATTTTGAAAGTACCGTTTTCAGAAATTTGATATCATAATACTCGTAGTCAATGACATGCTTTGACATGACTGTTTCCCGCCCCTGAAGTTTTCCAGTGCAATGTTGTGTGTTGAAACAATGAAACTGTAAGCTCGTGTATAATATTTAAAATGCAATAAACGCGTCAAAATAAATGCGTCAAACGTTAGTCAGGTTAATGTTGGTCCCATAGAGAAAGTGTTTCAAGTTGAGGGTCTGATCATTCTCCTAAAAAAACTGCAGCAAAGGACTCTGTATGAAAACATTAATAAATATTTAAGAATACGAAAACTTTCTATTTCAATTTCGAATAGCCTCTGTAATCTACTGTTGTACATATACGTTAGTAAATTCATGTATTCTCGAAATTACCAATAAGCCTAACTAAATGCACATTGTAGGTTAACCTATGATATTGAGGGCAGATTATGTAAAGGCGGAATCGATCTAGTTCGTAAACCATTGACAGGATGTGCAAGCGAGCTACTAATTTGTGTACGACTATGAACTAATGGAACTTGATTCATGATATCATGATAATATATCAAAGAAAAGAATTTGAAGCACAATTTCTATGACTTTTTGTATGTGTAAAATGGGAGCAGTGATAGTAAAGAACTGAAATTTTTATGGAATTTATGTTCTGCAATAAATTATTTGATTTGCTTTTTACCCGACTGCGCGACGCAAAGGAAGGGTAATGTGTTTATCAGCCTATATATGTATGTATGTATCTATGTATGTATGTATGTAAGTTTGTTCCTTTGTGGCACACTAGAGACCAAACGCGTGGGCCGATTTTGATGATTCTTACGTCAATCGATTTGTCTTAATCCTGCGAGTGTCACTAAAGACATGACAGTAATTACAATTAGGTATGGCGACAACCAGACGTCATAATGTAAAAAAAAAATTAAAAAAAATTGTCCCACTATGTTAAGTGGGGTATCATTGAATAGGTATTTAAAAATCATCTTTAGGTTTCTCTTAATATTTTTCATTTCGAATGACCATTTAGGATCTATAACGATTTAAAGTTGGTTAGCAATCATTCTCAGTTAAATTTTCAATACTTACTTAATAACGACTAAACTTATTTGAATGAAGTTTTCACAAGTGCATAGAGCTAAGTTTGGATTAACATATAGATTTTATTTCATCGCAATCGGTTCATTAAGTCAAAAGATTGGTTAGTAGGTATTTCTTGTTCGTATAGTTTTAAGCTGATTGTACGTAGTGATTTTATTTAGAGGTAATTGTCTAAACTATTATAAAACTGTAACAGAAATGTGTCTGTACATTGAATATTTACAAAAAAAAAATTACGACATGGTTTTTACCTGTCCCTGATTCCAAATCACCAATTTTTGGATTTTTTGTCTGTCTGTTTGTTTGTTTGTTTGTATGTTTGTTTGTTTGTTTGTTTGGGTGTTTGTTTGTTCGAGTATCACACAAAAACTACTGAACCGATTTTGATGAAACTTTTTCTGTTTGATAGCTTATCATCTGACTTAAAATCTGGTGTATAATTTATGCGGACGAAGTCGCGGGTAAAAGCTCGTTATTAATAAATGTTACCCACAATATTTCATTTATACTGCCTGAACATCTGCGTCACCTCTCGTGTCCCTTTCCCCGTGTAATTTTTGCGAGGCCGAAGGCCGAGCTACGCGTAGGAGCGAAGCTCCGAAGCGTCCCCCCTGGAACCTGGTGGACTTGGTCTCCGGAATCAATCTGCCCACCTATTATGTGTACCTTAAGGGGGGGGTGGAACCTATTTTGTCTGTTTTCAAACCGGTTTTTGATGTGTCCTCCTTAATATACTGACACTTTTTTTTAAGGGGATAATCAGACCGTCAAAACTGAACAACTTTCTCTATGGGACCAATATCGAAATCGCGAAAAAAAAATTAGCTATCCTATACATTTGGAGTTTCGAGTAGGATTGCAGTTCTGTGTGGGACAGCTGATATTTTTTTCGCGATTTTGATGTTGGTGCCATAGAGAATGTTGATCAGTTTGATGGTCTGATCATCCCCTTAAAAAAGTATCAGCATATTAAGAAGGACCCTATAACAAGCTGTTTATTTGGAATTTGACGACAAAGCTATTAAAAACAATGTCCCTGGAGTAGGAGTCAGAATCGAATCGACGACAGAATTCGATGCATTTCGAGTACAGGACAAAATAGAACGATAAGTTAAGTAGTTTAAGATCAGTAACGACAGGGAACTACTTTGGACCAAGCTGTGGTTGATTTAAGTTCACGCATTTTTGCGAAATGTCAAGCCTATGCTATGTAACTTTGAGGCGAGTTAGGTCTATAGATGGATTAATAATCAGTAGTTTAG
The DNA here is from genome assembly GCA_922987775.1 of Agonopterix subpropinquella. Taxonomy (NCBI): domain Eukaryota; kingdom Metazoa; phylum Arthropoda; class Insecta; order Lepidoptera; family Depressariidae; genus Agonopterix; species Agonopterix subpropinquella. The sequence goes on from OV277714.1 coordinate 3,988,637, forward strand.
ACCACCGCAAGCTACTTAATAATACCCACGATATTAAATTCCTCTTTAAATCGCGAAATTTACCACCTTATAAATTATAATCGTTACTAAAAAGTGTAAAATAAAAAAAATTATTTAAAAAATAAAAAAACCCGACTGCGTAAAAACTGAAAAGAAAAAAACAAGTTCAGTAGTCTAGAATTCAGTTAAGTTGAATTGAATAACTACACCTTGAAATAGTTTTTTGATCGATACACACATAAAACAAAAAATATTGAACTCTAATGTGGAACATCGTGGGTTTAACAGTCGGGACCCATTAAAAATTCTAGACCTAATTTTCCCAATAATGGGTCCCGACTGTTAAAGCCACGATGTTCCACATTAGAGTTCAATATTTTTTGTTTTATGTGTGTATCGATCAAAAAACTATTTCAAGGTGTAGTTATTCAATTCAACTTAACTGAATTCTAGACTACTGAACTTGTTTTTTTTCTTTTCAGTTTTTACGCAGTCGGGTTTTTTTATTTTTTTGATATAGTTCATAAAGAAGAGAGCTAAGGACTCTGACACCCCACGGTTGTTAGTTCTTCGGCAGATATGCCCAGCCCATTGCAACTTCAGTTTGCAAATTTTCTGAGCTATTTCAACCAATTTAGTTCTCTGACTTATCACTTTATTTCTGATGTGATCTCTCAAAGAAACACCGAGGTTAGCTCTCTCAATAACTCGCTGAGCGACCTTGTATTGATGAACTAGTCCTATCGTCCGGGTCCATGTTTTCGCACCATAGGTTGGACGCACTGATTTGACTCCTCAGGTGATCATAAAAGTTAAAACATATTAGATTAGAATTATGATTATGACCCAGGTGATTGAATTGAAGTAAACTAACCATACCTTCAAACTAGCAGGCATTTTTTTCCCGTCTTTCAACCAGGAGAAGTATATAGGTGGGTCTCCGCTGATAATGTTACAAGTGATTTGTACGATTTGTCCTTCTTTCAGTCCTGTACCAACACGGAGTTCATCTAGTTCGGGAGCTTCGACCACTTGGATTTCAAACGACCTGAAATCAAATTAATGAGTAAATACTACTGCCCACACGAAATAAAATAGGCATAACTTATATAAATTATTAAAAGAAAGAAAGATAAATTATTTATTTGGAGACCAATGATTAGAAGACCAATCATCTATCTAAGAGGCATACTCTATTATTATCTTCTATTATCTAAGGGTATTTATACCCTATTCTATCTATATCTGTAGGTAAACAATTAAAATGAAAAAAAATTTTACGTCGTCTGTGCAAAGAAATTGAGTGAGGAAAAAATGTTTGTTACCGCAATGGATAAATTTTTGTCTGTTGGTCTGTAAGTTTGTTTGTGCACACAGGAACAAATGAATCGATTGGATTTTTGATAAACATAAAACTTATTTTGGAGTCACATAATATTGTTAATTTCGTCGCAATCGGCTGACTCAATCAGAAAAAAATATATGAGTTTACGTACGTACGAAGTCCTTTATCCTGTTATAGCTTCCTTTTCAAAAGAGATTTTTCCCCTATTGAGATACTTTGTAATATTGTCAATAAAACCACCTTTCAAAAATGTCTCACCTCCTAGCCATTTCTCCAGACGGGCTATAAACAATGCAAGTATACACATCTCCGTTCTCCTCTTTCATAATCTTCGGTATCGTCAACACTCCATCTTCACTAGGCTCGTACAACTGTCTTTTCCTACGTTTTCTTCTAGCCTTTATACTTGTTGTATTGTATGTCCTTTTGTATCTTGCATGTTGCGCCATTGATGTGATTATCTTCTTCCCTTTGTGTTCCCATTCAAGTTTGCTGTCAAAAAATTTCGTTTAGGTAATTGTTTCGCATACGGGCAGTAATGTGTGGAAACTGAATTATGAAGGATAGGGTTCGAATCCGTATGCACAAAATGATATGTTTTTCTAACTTATGTACACATCGAATAGTACTGACTGCTCTCAAATGGTGAAGGAAAACAATTAAAATGAAAAAAAATTTTACGTCGTCTGTGCAAAGAAATTGAGTGAGGAAAAAATGTTTGTTACCGCAATGGATAAATTTTTGTCTGTTGGTCTGTAAGTTTGTTTGTGCACACAGGAACAAATGAATCGATTGGATTTTTGAGGATCGTAAGGAACCGTGCATACTATGAAATTACGATAAATAGTGTATGTGAAGTATATCAATTAGAAATAAATTAACCCCTGCAATGGGAAAGATAGAGCCTGATGATGATGTGACAGATATGATAATGCAAGTATTATCTATTTTATTCGATGTCGAGGCAGTCCTAGACGAAGATGGCGGGACCAAATTGAGGATTGATTCGGAGCGCCTTCCATACAAACGAAGTCAACCAATTTAAGTCAAACCGAGAAACTGATCTTTATGCTTGTATGTTGTGAGATTTTCTTTAAAATTTACAGTTTGAATTCGAGGATTAATTTAAGATTTGTATGGAAATATTTGAAGCACTGTAACTTTGAAACTATGAATTTTACGAAAATCTGACAACATAAAAGAATAGAAATTACGTTCTTATTTGTTTCTGAAAAATTTCATTGATTTTAATTGGTTGGTATTGAAAATATAACCAGACTTCGTTTGTATGGAGCGCGCTCCGAAGAACTGGCATATCGAACCGCAGAAGAAGGCCTTTGCCCGACAGTGGGATAGCAATGGCTAATGTAACAATAATATTACCTTATTGGATATCCGTAGTATGGACACCGCAATTTCAATGGCTCCCCACTTTGTACTTTGATTGGTGGTAGAGTTCTAATGTATGGTGGTCCTAAAAGTATATTTTATAGTTTATTAAATTTATAACATATTGTTGCATTCGGGTAAATAAATCTGTCAATTACAAACCATATATATCAATCCTAGCGACATGTGAAGTACTATAGTCTCCTTCCAGAGCTATACAAGAGTAGGCCCCTCCATCTTCTACTCTCGTCCGTGATATGTTCAAATGTGATACCACACCGACTCCTGACGGTGACATCATCTGTCCTAGTATGTACCTGGTGATAAATGAGCTAGCATTAAATTAAAGTTCATCCATAAGCTGAGAACCACATATTTATCAACTGAGAACCATAGTAACCAATTGAGAATAATATCAGCCACCTGAGAACTATAAAGTTACCAACTGAGAACCATATATCCCAAATGAGAACCATAGTAATCAACTAAGAATAATATCAACCAACTGAGAATCATTACACTTACCAACTGAGAACCATTATAGTTAGGTACCAATTGATAATCATATAGCTAATTTAAATCAGTTTGTAACATGATAACCGTGCAACGTATCATAATTTTACTATAACTGACAAAAAAGGTTCTGTTATCTAGGCCTTATCAAATTAAAAAACAAAAGTAAATAAAACAATTAAGACCTAAATACTTATTATAATTTCTGCTGGCCTCAGAAATGTCAACAATTTCTGAGGCCAAAGTATGTACATGTATACCACACCAAAATGAACCGATTATTGTAGCTGCAAACACATAATTTTATTTTAGTTTTCTGATATATTTTATGACAGTTACATATTCAAAAGCATTTACCTCTGATCGGTATTGGAAGAAATAACAACCCCATCTCTCTCCCATATAAATCTGGGTGGGCGATCGGCAGTGGCGGAGCATTGGAGACTCACCTGAAAATAGATTAGTTTATTAACATTCTAAGATATTACACTCAACAGCTCTCAACAGCAATGAAAACGGGTCACCGCGGTTCACCAAAAACATAAAATGATAGCTTATTCAAATAAAAAGTATTTTATAGACAATTTAATACTACTACTTAAATTAATAAAATTTCTGGTTAATTATTTTCTACTTACGAGATATATTATGTATTTGCTTTCGCTAGGCTGAAGATTTTGTTAATTAGTTATGTTTTTTCGCGTGTAAAATTCATAACAATGTGATATGATTTCACACATAATAAATCGGGGACAAGTCTGAGGTTTTGATTTTATTTAATTCAATGCATCATCATCATCATTATCAACCGATAGACGTCCACTGCTGGACACATTCCTCGCTCAAAATGGTTGGCGATAGCAGTTGGATGTGTGTACTCAGAGGATGCTGCTGCCCATCCTCCGGTAGATCCCTTAGATCCCTTTTACGACACCCACGGGAGAAAATGGGATGGGGCTATTCTTAGCCGACACCACACGGATAATGAACTAATTATACTAATTGTATAAGTATTAATTTTAGTTTAAGAGGGCTATTACAAGCGCAGTGGCGCCCTCGTCACAATAATAAAGATTTCTCAATGAGGAAAGCCTAAATTAAAAAAGGGATCAACAGATAAACTACAAAAGCCTTCAAGCCATTGTTATACAATACTTTTATAGGTTCTTAACATTCCACTTTTAGATAATTTCGAATAAAAAAACAAAAGCAGCCGTTATTTTCTTTTTTCAAAATTTGTATGTTTAGACTTTAGACCTTTAAAAAACCTATAAAAGTATTATATGAAAATAGTTTGAAGGCTTTTGTAGTTTATCTGTTGAGCACTTTTTTAATTTAGGCTTTCCTTATTGAGAAATCTTGATTATTGTGACGAGGGCGCCACTGCGCTTGTAATAGCCCTCTTAAAGTAGTCACTTCATTTTTGTAAATTAATGATAAGCGCTTCTATTCAACAATTGAAATGTATATCGAAAAATAAAAAGGTGTAACCAAGCACTTCTTTAAATATTACTAGGGTAATTTGTCACACTTTATTATGTGTATAATAAACCTGGTAATAGAGTTTAGAAGTGTACATTTTCGTTTTTGTATGGAGACTGTCTACATCAAAATAATCTTAAATGATGTTTGCTCTTACTATGTAGTAAACATCTACTACTTACATCTTCTCCCGGCGTGATAATCTTCTCATTGAAGTGTTGTGTTATCATGATGTTACCAGATCCAAGATCTCTTTTGTGTCTCACAAAATGTACACCTGAAATTGAAGTCAGCTGTAGGAAAAACTGGCTCAATTCATTCGATGAAATAAGATAATTATGAACTAACAAAATGAATAAAAAAAAAAATTTTGATCACCTGATTCCAAGCCAAAGAGCATAAGAACTGGAGTGCAATTCTCTAAGTTCAAACATCGGTTGTAACATCGGCGAGCTGGCAGTTCGGTATCATCGTCATCATTTTCAGCCCGTATCCACCCACTGCAGGGCATAAGCCTCCTCCCTATTTTGCCATTCTTCTCGGTCCCATGCCAGTCGCATCCAGGTCTTGCCAATACTTTTCCAGATGTCGTCAACCCACCCGGCTGCTGGACGACCCACTCCTCTTTTGCCTAATCTCGGCCACCACTCTGTCAAGGCTTTGCTCCACCTACCATAATTTCGCCTAGCTACGTGTCCTGCCCACCGCCACTTTAAGCGAGCTATTCGGTCCCCGACGTCCTGAGGGTCTACTCCGGGATTCGAACTTCGCAATTGCGTGAACATTTTCGTTCCAATGTCAACTCTATTCCAATGAAGTGTGGACCGACACAGTGGCGATATAGTGAACATCGAAAGTGCGGGTACAGGGCCTGAACCTTAGTTCGACGTCGGATATCTATGTTTATGACGTGGTCAAGAATTCGGTATGCGTTGTGTCAAAAACGCATACTGAATTGACAGCTCGCCGATGTTACGCAGATCTCAACAAAAAGACGAATGTTAAATTATAAAGAATCGATGCAAGGTAGAGTCTTGTAATTGCAACTATGGGGCAATAGCAACTATGCAGCAAGAGCAATTTCACTTTTAAGAATCAAGATTCAGTTCTTATCTTACTGACACTGCGTTCTAGATGACTATAATAATGTGTATATTTCATGTATATTTATTTAGGTTGTAAGGGCTTGGTCAGTGACCAATAGCTACTGCGACCTGAATAGATCTATTGTAGCTAATGTGTATATTGAGAGAAGAACTAAATCGTGACTCTTACAATATTGTACTGTTACCTGATATAAATAAACAAATTAATAAAAATAAGAGCAATTGCTCTATAGTTGCAATAACCAGATATTTGCAATAACAAGATCCCACGTCATGTGGTTTCGGGTAAGACAACCCAAATTATGTTTTTGTCGAAAATTTATATCCACAAAAAAAAGAACCCAAGAGAACCGAATTTAAAAAGTAATATTGTCTGAATACTTACTTGAACTAAAATAATTAAAGGCACTTTCTCTCCGCTTTGTTTTCCTATGTGACGTTGATCTGAAATTAAGAATATCACATAAGAATATATTATTATCTGCTTTTAAACAAACATAGGTACGTGGAATACGTTGGGAATATGTATCTATCTATATATAACGTCACGCCTCTTTCCCAGTTGGGTAGGCAGAGACCAGAGCGCGCCATCTATTACAATCCTTACACAGATCTTTAGACATATCTTCATAGTCGAATTTATCGAAATCATAGCTTAATCAAATAAAAGATTGAAAAAGTCGGGCGACGTTAAGTTAATTTGATTAAGCTAACATGGCATACATGTAAAATCAATAAATTCGATTGGAATAAGGTGTGACATCTATATCGCATGAATTCTAATTGTAACATTTAGACTTGTGAGTCAGTAGTTTGAATGAACTCTGGTAGATGGCACTGCCGTCCCTTAAAGACGATAATATAGATTGAAAATTTCGTCGTGGCTTGCCGGGCGCCGCCAACAGCTCTGTTGGAGAGGAGCATGCCCCGGAAAGGCAGGTCGTGGGTTCGAATCCCCCTCGCCGCCCGACTTTTTCAATCTTTAATTTGATCTTTTCATAGTACTCCGCACCTCACCATTTTTAGGACTTTTTGTACTGCCGAAACTTCCATATGCCAATATAAAACGTTCGGAATATGTTGACAAAATTATATTTTGGAATAGTGAAAGTCACCAAAAGTCACCTTTTCTTCTATATACCTAGTTCATAGAGGTCCTCTGTATAAAAAAGTTAACGCTATAGTCTAACTTTGCTCGAACTATTGTAACTTACATGAACTGAATTTCGGTCCGTTCGTTTTGAATAATGAAGTATATTGAACTGAATTTCACCGCGTTCGAAACGTTAAATTTGAAGGATCCATATACGAGTAAAGTTTGAGAAAATCACATATTTGCTTAGCGTAACGTGAACATGAACTATGTAATATAGGTACTGCAGTTTCAACCAGAAATTAATATCCGAACGTAGAGATTTACTAAGATAACATGGCCTGCGGCACAGTATAAGCCTGCGGCGATGCTAATAAGCCAATTAGTGTGACCGCTATTCGAGCAACAATTCCGTGTATTTGTTTGAGTATACGTCTGTCTCAGTACGTCACACTCATGCATTGTAAGATTTGTAAACACTTGTAAACACTTTGTAGGCGCTGGTCATATTATCGTTGGAAACAGCTTGCAAATCGGGCTGTCCCCCATACATTTTAGTCCGGTAGGTACAGCAGTACAACAGTTTTGTATGAGACACCTGATTTTTTTTCGCGTTTCCTGAGGCAGTCTCCATAGTGAAAGTTGTTCAGTGTGATGGTCTAAGTTCACAGTTTCAGTATTTTCTAGGCTGTCACTTACACTCTGTATAATATACCATACCGTACATACTGCATGCCGACCAATAGCGCATACCGACCATAATCATTTTCAGTTTGGTCAGAAATCCCGCTGCAACCTATCAACTGTATTTTTGAGCGCTAAATTTTATTGTAGCAAGGAACAGTTTTAAGGTGGCGGTTGACAGGCGACCGCACGCCGCACGCCGCAACCGCATGTTGCGACGACACTACTGGTTTGTATGTAATTCTATGAAATACCCTGCGCAGCCGGCGACACGCTGCTCGACTTCACTGCGGTGCGGTCGAGCTTCACTGACGCTCGACCGCAGACCAGAAGTGCGATTTTTGAAAATCATACGAGCGGTTTGGCAGTAGAAAGATGCATAATCTCCATACTAATTTTGACATTTTCTACTGAAAAGTCGCTCGTATGATTTTCAAAAATCGCACTTCAGTAGTGTCGCCGAGTGCTGCCAGCATGCGATAATTATCTTAGATTCACGATATTTTTGAATGGCATGCGATAGAACATAAAAGTCGGGTATAACACGATAATTCATACAAATTCCACGATATTTCTTTAATTTAATGAAATTTCTATTTTCAACCACATTTTCCGTTAAATTCCAACAATAAATCATACTGGCGTTTGGTATTTGGTAAAATAGTGTTTAAATATTACTAGATATAATAAATACGAGATGATAATTTTGGGAAACAAATAAAAAAAACATGTTTTTACTTTTTACGGAAATTTTTTCTACTTATTCGTTTTTACGAAAATCTTTTCTATTCACCCTTTATTAGAGCTCAAGTTACGGCATAGTAGATATAAAGCATCATCCTAAATCTTAAAACCCTACTGAAAATTATTACCCCAAAAAATACCCTAAGTTGGCAATACTGTCTGTAGCTGCGGCGTGCAGTTGCAGCGTGCGGTCGGCTTCCCATTCACGACCGTAGCGACGTGTCGCCGCGACACGTCGCGACCGCACGCCTCATGCGGTCGGCTACCAATTTGCTCCTTTAGGATTCAAAAATATTGCTTATGAAACTACGGGATCCATGTTTAAATTATTTGCAAGCAAACAGTTCTGTTGTAGCAACTCTCGCACTCTTTTATTTAATACAAACTCTCAGCTTAATTTAATAATAAAACAAACAATCGAAACTAATTATGACCCTCATCTCCCGAGCAAACAGCACAGTTTAACATTGGTTAACTATGCATACATTAAACTCAGATTAATGAAATTACCTCGAAACAGCGACCGTGGCGGCGCATAATGTTGGCTCAATTTGAATTTACGGCTTGGCGGATAACACATGCTTGTTTGTAGGGTAGTTAGATTTAGTAGTTTCTAGAGTTTCGTCGTTGTTCCATAAGCATAAATATAATCCTTATCATCTATCAATGTAGATGGCTCACTATTAGGACTTACAAGGTGTTACGTATTTATCAGGTTTTTATACAGGGTGAAATCGAAGACATTCGACAAATTTTGGTGGCGAGTTGTACTCCTGATTTAGATCTTATATTGCAGGGTTTTCTTGAAATCTAAATTACGAAAATAAAAGACATTCTAAGCATGCCAAAACATTCAGAAGGGGTTCATAATAAACGCTCTGTGTCATACACACTTTAAATAAAAAAAATGTTTTTTAAATTAAAATTAAATAATTCCTTAAATAAACATTTTCTCATTCGAACTGTACATTTCCACCGGCCGGCGGCCCGGTCAACGTCCATCCCCTCGCAGGCGGAGCACCCCCGCACAACTCTAGCGAGCGCATCCCCACCGCTCGGCAAGATCGCACGCGCCTCCCGCGTCCCGCAAACAAAACAAAAACAGTTTCCGTTTGATCGCGATCTGATTAAGAGGTTACCGCGCTCTGTAATCAATCAGTGCCCGCTTACGTATCGGAACTTGGATTTCAGTGCAGTGTCGTATTAGGTTCAACCTGAATTTGTAAAAAAAAGTCGTACACAAATCTGCAGTTTTTTGGATATGGTGATAATTTATTAGTGAGAAACACGGAGGCTTCGTGAAACGCAAAGACGCTATCGCGAGATGCACCCTGCTTCTCAAGTATCATCCCTGGATAGAATTTTACGGTCTACTCAGAATTTGATAGATTTCCGACAACTTAATGTACCAGTGCGGCGCATTTTTCCAAAGGGACGTTCGCGCAGTTTCGAACGGTGAGTTTAATGACCGTTGGATAGGGCGAAGTGGGCTGATCAGCTGGCCGCCGCGATCTCCGGATCTAACACCCCTAGACTTTTATTTGTGGGGGGAAATTAAAAGATGTGTGTATGAAACTGAATCGACCACAGTGAGTGAACTGAGAGAAAAAAATGTCAGTGCATTTGAAGCTGTAAATCACAACCAGCGCCGTGTCGGGCTCAATTTGTGCATACGAAATGGAGGTGGTCACTTTGAACATCTGTTAAAATTAGGTAAGGACATTTTCTTTTAGTACTTAACGGACAATGGTATACCTACCATTGATTCTTATACCATAAAAATATCGTGCTTTAAATGCTTAAATTCGCCAAAACTCAACAAATGGCGCTATTGTTTCGTACCGCTCACTCTCGCTCGCCGCGTATCGGCCGCGCATCTGTACAGTCAGTCACAAATTAAATCCGCCACAATTAATAATTACGATATTTTAAAATCTCGGACGTTATTTAATTTGGTCTAAATCTATTTTTAAAACCAGCCATATCTCGAGTATAACACTCTCTTAAATTTTGTCGATTGATTTCAATTTCACCCTGTATATTACAGAACCGCATCAGTTCACCCGGATCCCCCAAACCTTCATAAGGCTCATTCAGATGGTGCCAACTAAAAGGGATAAGGCGCACAATGTCATATTCGCAAAAGGCCATCTTGACGCAAAATGTCACACTCGCAAAACTTCATACATGTAAAATAGCACAATGGCTATACATATATTTGTGAGCAAGTTTTAATAAAAAACCTTACAAAAAAAAAAGTAAAGAAAAATAAAAAAAATAAAAAAAAAACAACGAAGAAAATTTAAAAAACATTAATGCAAAATTATAAAAGATACTCACATATTTTCACATACACATACTCACACAATAAAACGAGCACACACACACCCACACTTATAATTACGGCTCTGCTAGTGAAATTTGTTTATTTCGGAATTTGTAGTATTATTATTTTGAATACACAGACAGGTTGTTAGTTTGCCTTTGTGATAGCGCCTTTACTAATTTTTAACTATAGGGGATCCTGGTAAATTGCGGTTCACCAGAATCCCCTGGGGGATCGGGCTAGGGGATCCTGGTGGCCTAAACCAGCGTGGATGAAGTGGCCTATACCTACTTCACGGCCCAGTGTGCGGATTTGTGGAGTTACACCCGTATTCTCGGTCAATTCCTTGATCCCTGCCTTCACTCATTCTCAATCGGAAAATTTCTCGTCTCATCTTTTTTCTCGAGATTCCCCCACTACTGGGGTTGAATCAAGAAATGAGAGTCGAGGAAACCGCGAGGTAAGTCGCGAGCCTAGGGGAGCGTGTTATTTCTCTGTGGTCGCGAGATACCTTGAGTTGACGTTTCTTTCCTCCACTCTTCCTCGACTCGAGAGGAGGAAATCTCGAGGAAGCAACTAAGAATACGGATGCTAGTCAATTTGCAAGCATTAAATACAAAATTCTGAATCATAATCATCATTATCATCACTCTGGTAAACCCCATTGCTGGGTATAGGCCTCTTCATTTTCACGCCAACCAGAATGGTCCCACGCTAGTCTCATCCACTTTTTGCCGGCTACTTTACAAATGTCATCCGACCACCTGGCTGCTGAATACAAATATGTAATACCGTAATACTAACTTATTAAATACCAACGCCCCTACGCCGCTACGCTTTGACTTTTTTCAACGCCCTATAATCTTATTCAAAATATTCAAATTCTACACTAACCGTACAGCTACTTAAGGTTATAAGTGAGCCTGTGCGCTGTGAGACAACATTCACGCTTCGAAATTAAGGCTATTCTACCGTTGGCGCGCTCCATACAAACGTAGTATGGTGATATTTTCAATACTATCTAATTAAAGTCAATGACATTTTTCAAATACAATCTAGTAACTAATTTCTATGTCGGTATGAAGTCAGATTTTCGATAAAATTTATACTTTTAAAGTTACAGTGCCACAAATATTTCCATACAAATCTTTAATTAATCCTAGCATTGAAACTGTATATTTTAACGAAAATCTGACTTCATACCGACATAGAGATTAGTTACTTGATTGTTTTTGAAAAATTTCATTGACTTTAATTAGATAGTATTGAAAATATCACCATACTATGTTTGTATGGAGCGCGCCAACGGTAGAATAGCCGTAAAGAATAATAGATTTTCTTTAAAATGTTTTCTTGTATGGTAACTCGCTTCCGGAGTGTTATTTAACCTATCTTGTTTTTATGTCAATTAACGGACGGACCTATACTAATAAATTACATAAAGTTTATGCCACTTTCGTATGTACGAACTAGGATAATTGTGACCATAAAAACACTCCCGGCCTAAATACAACACACAATTTCACCGAAAAATGTGTTACAAAACAGTTAAAACTCGGGTTCGAGTTGGTCTCTAATAGTAGGTAACTACCAGAGATTTTTCTGATTTTAAGTTAATCTTGAAATCTAGAAACTCCTAGGTTTCAAAATTAACTTGAATCTTACAAGATTTCCAGTTATTCCGTTATTATTAAGGTGAAGTCGATACAACAAAAAAAACTACTCGACTGCCAGGCAATAAATTTCCGATAAAACTAAAAACAATTTTCATTCGCTTTGAATTCCAGACTTCCAGTTAAATAACTGAATAGAATTTCTTCATTCTTTCCATTAAAAACTATGAAAATAACATTTTATAAGCAGATTGAATTAAACCAGGTCAAATGCTTAATTGATTTCTGAAAACTGATTTCGACTTTACTATGGTGACTATCTACTTATTTAAAAAAGCAGACGGAATATTTTTGAATGCAAGACTCATCAATCATCATCAGCCTGTCCATTGAATCGGTACTGCACTTTGGTATGGCACAGTTGATTTTTTTTTCTCGTTGTTGGCTCCATAGTGAAAGTTGTTCAGTTTGCTAGTCTGAAGAACCCCCTTAAGTATTACTAGGGTGTTTTGTTACACCCTGTATACATCTCACTGCAGGGCAGAAGCCTACCCTTATGGAGGTTGAGTGGGCGTCAGTCCACCACGCGTGTACAATGTGGATTGGTAGACTTCACATATGCATCAGAATTGCTTCTTCAGTTTCTCACGATGTTTTCCTTTACCATTTGAGAGCAGTCGGTATTACGTACATACAGGGTGTAACAAAACACCCTAGTAATACTTAATGGGGTGCTTCAGACCATCAAACAGAACAACTTTCACTATGGAAACCAACTTGGAAATCGCGAAAAAACAATCAGCTGTCCCATACAAAACTGCTGTACCGACTCTACTAAAATGTATGGGACAGCAGTTTTTTTTGCGATTTCGAAGTTGGCTCCATAGTGAAAGTTGTTCAGTTTGATGGTCTGAAGCACCCCCCCTTAAGTTCCTATTACTAGGGTGTTTTGATACATCCTGTATACATCCCACTGCAGGGCACAGGCCTACCCATGGAGAAAAGACAGGCCTACCCTTATGGAGGTTGTGTGGGCGTGAGTCCACCACGCGTGTACAATGTAGAATGGTGCTTTACATACGCATCGGGATTTCTTCTTCAGCGTATGCAGATTTCCTCACGACGTTTTCCTTCCCCGTTTGAGAGCAGTCGGTATTACGTATAAGTAACTGCCTCCGTGGTCTAATGGATAAGAGCATTGGGCTCTTGACACGGAGGTCGTGGGTTCGATTCCCACGGGGGACACCTAGTGATATGTCACTTTGTGGGTTTTTCCCCAGTTGGTTAGGACATTGCAGGCTGAATCACCTGATTGTCTGAAAAGAAAGATGATTCCGTGCTTCGGATGGCACGTTAAGCCGTTGGTCCCGGCTACTATCTCTGGTGGTAGTAGTCGTTAGATAAAAACCACGTCAGAGGCCGTCAGGCGGTCTGAAAAAACTCTGACACCAGGGCTCTGCCCACACGATAAGAAGAAGATTACGTATAAGTTAGAAAAACTCATTGGTTACATGGCATTTCGTCCGTGTAGATTCGAAATTTAGAAACCGGACCATCATTAATAGAATGTCCATTTACCTTTCGATTGTAAATTGCATGGTGGTCGCGTGGTTCACGTTTGAGCTTGCCACAAGGCACCGCTATCTCGTCTCAAATGTGTTTTTGCTCCTAAACAATCCTTGATATTGTTATACAGGGTGAAATTGATATCATTTGCATCCTTTTAAACTAAGAGTCTACCCATCAAACTGAACAACTTTTACAATGGGAGTAAACCGATCGGAGCAACAAAAAAATTAGCTCTTCCATACTAAACTGCAGTGCCTACTCGCCTTAAATGTATGCAACATCTGATTTTTTAGTTGCTCCGATCGGTTTACTCCCATAGTAAAATTTGTTCAGTTTGATGGGTAGACACTTAGTTTAAAAGGATGCTAATGATATCAATTTCACCCTGTAGATACTCCCGTAAACTACTTGACACTGGAGGAAATGCAGTGCTGACGCTTAAGCAAGAGTCCATAAAAAAAAAACTTGTTTATTTTTACGTTCAAACTAAAGCTAGATGTATAACGTGGTCTATGTAGCCTGCATTTACGTAATAACCCATTAAATATAACGGCTGGCTGACTGACGCATCCCGTATGCACTTCGGTTATCATGGCGGCTCGTGTTCATGCATAATTGCTACTCCCAAGTGTTGTGGTTTAGTTTTACTTTAGTACGTTTAAACTTTTTTTTGAGGGAATAAAATATGTAGTATTGTTGTAACATTATAACCCTTAAGGTAATACTATGCTAAACCCTTAGACAATTTAATAGGGACGAGTTACGCATGTCATTCTACTAAGAAACATTTCTGCCACTTTTTGCGGGGGAGCGAGGTAACATGAAATCCGCAACTTTGGATTTTATTCCCCATAAGTTTAGATTCTAATTTTGAATGTTAAAAATCATGAAAAGTAGTCTCGTGTGAACCCCAAACGTTCTAAGTTAAAAATTATTGTTTCGCTATTATAGGCTGTCTCGTTTAGTGATAAGGTATAAAATTGGGTGTAAATGCGCAAGATTAATTGATCTGATACCGTGGCAGAGGGGAAATGCTACCGCAAGGCGAGTCCCTATTAAATTGTCTAAGGCTGTAACTGCGCTTCGTGGGTAGTTACTTAATAAATTTTGTTTTCCTTTTAAGTTTTGTATGAAATAAACTGCTGTTATTTTCTAAATTGAATAACTACTCAGAAAACGCAGTTACAAGTTTAAGTATATTTTCCATGATATAATGTATGATTTGTTAATGCATATACAATGAAAACTGAAAACAAATGTGAACACAAAATAATATAAATTTTGTGTGTTCTTACGTCAGAAAGGGAAAAATTTGATATTTATTGTACCAACACCTGCAAATTGCAGACAGAAAAACCCTAAATCTATACAGAAAAAGATACCTACTTAAAAAATATAATTATACATTTTGGCAGGCAGTTGCGAAGTCGTCGAGGTGCCGTTGAGATATCGCCTACACTTAAAAATCGCTTAGTGTGATATGGTTCTTGAAGAACCGTGTCTAAGCACACATGGTGTTATTAATTTTCAAAATAGAATAATTTCTCTCAGAAGTCTCCGTTACAGGAAGTCCATAGTAACAATATAGGGCTATATTCGTTCTCGCAATAGCGAATAATTTCAATTCCGACCGTTCATTTTTCATTTTCTTGGACCAGTATGTATACCTGATATCCTTACTGTCTTGAAAATATACGTAAAATTGAGAAATATGCAGCGACATACAAATGTGGAAAAGTATTTTTCCAGTATTATGTATTATAATGAGAGGTTTGTAGAGTTAGAGACACAAGTATAACTAGTTTGTAACTTGTGATGCCTGGTTCTAGTTTAAGATTTAGTAGACTGTTCTGATTTACATTAATGTCTATTCCTAAACAAGTTGTAGTAGTAAATTGGAGAAAGGATATAATCTAAATTAGTTTTCAGAATGACTGACCCTGATGCTATTTTATTTAAATTAATATTGAACACAATACACGCATCGAAACAAAAACATGTAGGTTTTCGCACGATTCACTCAAGACCGAAATCCATAGAAGCGAAGCGGAGAAAATCTGAGATGTGACGTGAAAAACCAGTAGGATTTCATTGTTTGCCTATCTCCTCTCCCCTCAGCATCAGTAGACACGGTTCAAGCGGAGCGAAGAAGATACTTCTCCTATTTAGCGGGCAATATATAAGCACACCATCCATGCGCTGTAAATAGATTCTAGTATTCGGACTTTTAAAATTATTGTCAGAACTTGAATTATAATTTTAGTACTTACCTTAAATTTTTAAATGACTTTACTTGATCCTCCGCTAGATCTGAAACAAAAATAAATTGTCAAAACTTTACAAAACAGTATCTCAATTGGATTCAACATAGTTTTCATCAAAATCTGCTACAAAAGTGGGCATGGAAGACCTATATAACAATACGTGAGTACTTTTGTGGACTTAGAGCAAAATCAGAAGACTGGTACGAAACATAGCCAGCGCAGAATGTTTGTCTTAGGGTAAGTGAGGTACGTTTAGTCCATCCGGTCTTATATCCATTATAATTATTATGAATCGGCAGCCCGATAAGCGATAGCTCAGTCGATCGAGAACCTGTCTGCTGTGGCCGGTTCAAATCCCGTAAGGGGTAAATATTTCTATACTTAATTAATATGAATATTTTGTAACCGAGTCATGGATGTAAAACTAAATAAATTACCAACAAACGCCAAACTCAAAACGAAAAACAATTTCAAAAAATAATCAGCAATTCAGCAGAAGGAAACTTTAACGGAAAACATTTAAAAAACAATTTTAAAACAAAATCGCGGAACAGCGATTTCGACGGTTTAGTTGGTAGAGTTAAGAGAGCGAACGGAACTACCAACTCTGATGCACTCAAAACTTTTGCCGAGCTGCGGTTGGGAGAAGTTACCCGCTCTGGAACTGCTAATCTATATCGTAGTTAAAAGTACTGATACATACGGACCAACACGACAGCGACACATTGATCGACGGTTTGTCTTATTAGGGTCGCGAGTCGATGCGACAGAGACAAAGAAAATATACACTACGCTCCGAGGAATGATCTCCTTTATTCTAAAGCAAAGAGACCGCATCAATTTACGATTGTAGTGTCTCTTTTATCTTATGACGTTCTTTTAATAGTAGAAGGAGATGGAACTATAAATGTTTGTTTATGCGGCTGTCCACTTCTTTTTTATGCTAGTGTGCTTGAAAAGTAACCGTAAACATAGGGGCAAATGTCACTTGGTCATCTTTTGTCCATACTAATTGACACCACACACTCAAACACAAACCTCAAAAAAGTGGACATTCTTGCAATGGTATGGCTCACTCTATGCTTTTAGGTACAATCTCTTTGACACTACGCGAAAAGAAGCGACACTCGTGCATGTGTGCTCGTAAAAGCGCTCTCGGCTATGTGTGCGTGTCGGGGTGAACGCGGGGTGCTGCGCGGGACACGAGCGGATGAGAAGTGCAGTCATTGACTGATGAATTCCTAGGCTGCCCTCGCTGGCTCAAGGTCACCGGACTACGCTCATTCTAGTACAGGCAGTGTCATGCCTGTGACAGAGACGCCGTATACGCATCCTTTCGCGACGTGGCGTCCCATACTCATCGTGCATTTTGTATGGAAAAACTATCAATCGCCTTCGCTATATATGTGTCGTAACCAAACAGAAATGACATGCTCCCCTTGGGAATGACATGGTTTTATTATTTTAACAACAAATAAAAATTACTTTTAGAAATTTTATTCAAATTACAAAAAAAGAATTACTGTCGAAATTCCAGTAAAATCGATAAGATTTTTTTCTTCGTACAATGTGGGAGATTATTGACCAATATGAGAATTATTCGAATATTTTGGTAATGTTATTTACTAACTGACAATGGCTGTCAGTTAATAAATTTAATATTTTGGATGAGGGCAGCACAGGACCGGTCGTTATGGCGATCCTTGGAGGAGGCCTATGTCCAGCAGTGGACGTCCATCGGCTGAGATGATGATGATGATGATGACATCAACCTATTTAGACTCTAATAAGATTTAACAGAACTAAGAACTCTCACTACACGGTTAGGAAAAGTTACGCGCTCTAGCCATGCTAATCTATATTGTAGTTTAAAGTACTGCTACATACAGACCAACACGACACCAAAGTTAAGCGAAAATTAAAGGGGAAAGGGGGGGGGGGGGGGATTTTTAGGGGGAATTTTTTTTCCGTGTTGTTCAAAAGTCTCATTAGCGTTACGACATAATGATCGACGGCGATCGACGGTTTGTGTACACACAAAAATCACGATTATTATGGGACGCCGCACGCACCGACGCGTGTCGCGGCGAACGGCGTTCCATACTAATCGTGCTTTTTGTATGGACAAACCGTCGATCGCCGTCTATTAATGTGTTGTAACGCTAATGAGATTTTTGAACAACAAGGAATTTTTTTTACAATAACATAATAACATGATTGTATTATTTTAGCACCAAATAAAAATGATATTTGGCAACGAATTTTCTAGCAAGGTAGTCCAAAATATAATAAAAATTCTAGTAAAATCGACTAGGTTTTTCTCTCCATTCAATGTGTGTGATTATTAACGAACAGAAAAGATTTGTTAGGTATATTTGGTAATGTCATGCCATTTTCAGTTACTACTTAAATCTATCATCCATTTCTGATGCACTCCAAACTTTTGCCGAGATATACATGGCACACCAGAGCGTGGATTTTAAACCTGCGACCGTAGTATGATGCGCATTGCGCACAATAGGTTATATAATAAATAAATAATAAATAAATATCTTGGACAATGTCACACAAATTATCTAGTCACATTTAAAGTACCAGAATCTAGCCTGGACTTGTATTATGATGACTAGACAACGATATAGGATACATGTATAGATATAAACATCCATGACTCGGGTACAAATATTCATATTCATCATACAAATATTTTCCCCTTACGGGATTCGAACCCGCGACCCTCGGCATGGCAGGCAGATTCACTACCGACTGTGCTACCGGGCCGGCGCCACGCCTTTTATCTCGTTCGAAACAGAACTAAGGCACCATAGAGCTATATCACGCTGCCATACTACGGCTGCTGCGGCCATAAGATGTGCGAGATAAGGTTACATCGCGCCTTTTATCTCGTTCATTCCCGATCAAGTAGAAATAAAGCTGAGGCGAGATAGCGCTATATCACGCTGCCATACTAAGGCCGCAGTAGATGGATTAAGATGAAACTTTTCCTTATGGCTACACTCATTCTTGCACATTGGATCATGGAAAATTTTTCTCATATCATGTTGTGAGTACCGTTTGATCGCATCTGCCCGTGTGTAGTTACCCCAACTTTCCTAATAAACCAACCCAATCTCAACTTTATAGTGTAAGGAATAAAGTTCTACTAATAAACTTGTAACTGCACCGGGAGATATTTTTAAAAGTTTTCAACCGCTGCTTCAATGGCCCGTTTCTTAAATGGCGGTGGATTAAAAAATGTAGATTTTTTTTTCGCTTTCAATTTTAAGTACAAAAACTGACATGTTTCATCAGTTGGTTTAGGAGATACAGCCGTTCAAAGGTCGGAACTTTGACTGACTGGATCTCCTAAACCGACTGACAAAACTTGACAGTTTTTGTACTGTTCACATAGCTACAGTGCAAACTACAACAATATCATACGATCAGTTGTGCAGCTGATCGTTAATTTTTTACAGACCTTTAATCATCAGTAACTCCTAAACCGACTGGAGTTATGCAGGCAGACCTGGTCGATCCCCATCACAGAGATGCTCTACACCCCATAAACACTGAATCAGCCATGCTGCTGATGGTTGAAAAAAGTACACTTATCTCTTATACTATAGACAGATAAGCAAAAAGTTACCATTGCCTATTTTGACTACCAGCTACTGCAACCGAAAAACAGTCAGGCCCAGGATAATTTAAATGCATTTAAATGCACCGAACACATAATGTGCACAAATCCTTACCCGCCTGAATTTGATGGAATGGGAAATCGATATGATCAGAAATGGGGTCAGATGCAGTGGCTATAACCAGCAGTGATACGTTGAGGGTGTAGGGACTTGCTACAGATGTCAGCACCCACAAGTTATAGCAAAGATGCTAACACATGGCGATACCGTCGCTCTCGGAAATATGTTCCATACAAAGACAACGATCATCGTAAATACGTAACTCGTAACCTTCTACACATAAGGTTCACAATCGAATGCGAGACATAAATCGCGCAAGAGAAATAATTACAGAGATTCGATATGTATACAAGGTCCAACTAAGAACTGTTGGACCACGGCCGGTCCCCAGGCTTCACACATAGCCTGGTGGAAGATCTTCCCTTTTCAATGGAGGAACATTCCCAGTAGCACCTCCATAAGGGCATCAAAGATCTTGATGATACCTAAAGAAATTAGTCCCTTTTTACAATACCGGTGCTATTCTAAGCCGGACCGAACATAAATTGAACAAATACAATGCTAAACAAACCTTATCTGTATACGACCAATGATATTATATTATGTTACTACCGTTATATGACCTTCAAATAGAGCGACGGTGGCGCGTTGTTACACACTTAATCATGCGAGGCCGTGTTCAAATCCGCACGGACGACATGCCATTTACCAATGAGATTTTCTAACTTAAATATCTTGGACAATGTAAATATCTTAAACAACGTACAGTAATACAGACTGCTCTTAAGCAACAAAGGAAAGCATTGTAAGGAATCCTGTATACGCTAAAAGAAGAAATTTTGTTTCGTATGTGAAGTTCACCATTCCGCATTGTGCAAGCGTGGTGGACTGACGCCCATACACCCTTAGGGTAGGCCTTATTCATAGTAGACTGATGATGGTGATGATACTCAAATGGGAAAGGGAAAGAAATAGTGAGATCACACACGATGACGCATGTCGGAGCGGCAAACGTCTGTCCGTCATTTGTGAAGCAAGTAGTTGTATGAAACCGCACGTAGAAGCGCACACGGTGCGTCAATCCGTCACCGTGTGTGCTTCTACGTGCGGTTTCATATAACTCCTTGCTACACCCATGACGGACTGACGTCTGCCGCTCCGTCAATTGATGCGTCATCGTGTTAGTCCAAAATCCGACCGTAAAATTATGCACCTATTTCTTAGGCGAACGAAATGTGATTCTAGTGTATGTTTACGCAGGGGTTAATTCAACGCCGCCAAGTTGCCTAGAAAAATCTTGCCGCATGTACCTTTTCCAGTATGATTTTTGGTATACATTTTTCCACCTGTCTGTTTGGGAAGTAAATGAGGTGCCATCGGAAGCACACTGATCTAAAGTACTGGAAAAACTAGGGTTGCCTTGCCACCTCTCAAACTGCCGCAACTATAGGGTTGCCAGGTTCAAAGAAGTCTTTTTTGAACCTGGCAACCCCAGAATTGCGGCAGCCTGAGAGGTGGCAACCCTAGTTTTTCCAATACTTTATATCTGTGTCCTTCCGATGGCACCTCATTTACTTCCCTAACAGACAGGTGGAAAAAGTTATACCAAAAATCATACTGGAAAAGGTACTTGCGGCAAGATTTTTCCAGGCAACTTGGCTGCGTTGAATTTGCCCTTTTGAGCGAAATACCTAAAATGCACCATGCCTATGAAGCAAAATGCCTAAAGTCAATGTCTAAAACTCAGGATGCCTATAAAGTTTTAATGTCTACAAAGTTTTAATGTCTACGAAGCAAAATGCATACAAAGTATAATGCCGGTGCTAGTTAAATGCCTACAAAGCATGATGCCACTTTTTTACATCATGACCTAACTTTGCTCAACTTTGCCCGAACTGGCCCAAACTGCCCCAACTTTTCCCCAACATGCCCCAACTTTGCTCCAATTTCCCAACTTTGCCCCAACTTGCCCAACGTTGGCCTAACTTAGACCCAAATTGCCCAACGTTGGCCTAGCTTTTCCCTATCATGCCCCAACTTTGCCCAACGTTGGCCTAACATTGCCCCAACAAGCTCCACATTTGGCCAATGTTGGCCTAACATAGCTCGAACTTTGCCCAACGTTGACCGGACTTTCTCCAGCTTTGACCCAACTGCCCCATCTTTGCCCCAGCATGCTTCAACTTTGCCCAACATAGGCCCAACTTTGCCCCAACATGCTCCAACTTTGGCCTAACCTTTCCACCAACATGCCCCAACTTTTCCCAACGTTGGCCTAACTTTGCCCAACGTTGGCCTTACTCTGCCCCAGTTTTGCCCCAACATTGGCCTAACTTTGCCCCAACATGACCCAACTTTGTCTCAAACTGCCTCGACTTGCCCCTAGCTGCCCCAACGATCCACCACGTGCACCAAACTGCCCCAACTTTAAGTTGGGGCAGTTAGGTGTAATACACCTAATGTACCCCCAATGAACACCCAATGGACCCCTAATGTACCCATAATTTCCTTCTAATGGATTCATTAGGGATCCCTAATGGACCCCTAATGAACCCTAATGGACACCTAATGATCCCCCAATGGACCCCTAATGACACCTCATGTACATGTACATCACTAACCCATTTAATCGTTTGTCAGATTAACTTTTGCCAGAGTTGCAAGCCCTGACTGACTAGTTGGTTAAACCAACATAACATTGACGTGACCTTGAACGCGTCTGTCGCGAGAGTTTCGCTTCTATAGTGTAACTATTATTACCTATTAATTATGTACATGGGAAGTGTTGTCAAAAGTGGTAAACCAATTATTTGGCCGACCATACCTTGTGCAGGCAATCTTCATTTTAGGCATTTCGATTCTTAGGCATTAAACATTGTTGTCAAAGTGCATTGTAGGCAAATTTAGTTTTTAGGCATCGTGCATTTTAGGTACTTCGAGTTTCAGGTATCTCGCGTTTTAGGTAGTTACGCAGCAGTGGCATCGTGCATTTTAGGTACTTCGCTCAAAAGGGGAATTAAACCCTGCGTAAACATACACTAGAATCACATTTCGTTCGCCTAAGAAATAGGTGCATAATTTTACGGTCATTGTCTAGACAACTAAATAACTGGTGCAGATATAAATGTTTATTAAAAAATTTACCGCACATGGCGTTGGTTTACGAAGCTCTAAAAATCTACTGTTCTAGAACTTTTGCACGAAAAGATATTGAAGTTTTATATAGAACAGCTTTTGCAGTTTTCGAAATTACTTATTCATAGTCTTTACCACACTGAAACTGTAGAGGAAAGAAGAGCGGTGATAAACTTTACGAGAGATACCTCGGCAGTGAAGGGAAAACATCGTGAGGAAAAATATAGGTACTCGTAGCACCACAGAAAAGACAACCAATAGAAATCGTATCATTATTTAGTTCGAATACTAGTGTGACCAAAAATTAAAGAAATTATTAGCCTGTCTGTAACTGCCTCCGTGGTTTAATGGTTAAGAGCATTGGCTCTCAACACGGAGGTCGTGGGTTCGATTCCCACGTGGGATACCGAGTGATATGCCACTTTGTGAATTTTTCCCCAGTTGGTTAGGACATTGCAGGCTGAATCACCTGCACTGGTAGCATGCACACCCGCGATAGCCGTGATACGGCTTTATCACGTCTTTTATCTCGTTCTTTTGCGCGCGAAAGAACGAGATAAAAGACGTGATAAAGCCGTATCACAGCTATCGCGGGTGTGCATGCTACCAGTGCTGATTGTCTAAAAAGAAAAATGATTTCGTGCTTCGGATGGCACGTTAAGCCGTTGGTCCCGGTTACTATCTCTGGTGGTCGTAGTTGTTACATAAAAACCACGTCAGAGGCCGTAAGGCGGTCTGAAAAAACTCTGACACCAGGGCTCTGCCCACACAATAAGAAGAAGAAGAAGAACTATTCAAAATATTAGTATAGATATTTGTAGCAGAACTTTTGATCACTCTGATAAGGATTATGGTCGTGAGTTTATGTATATACTGTACCGTATGTAAGGAACTTAACGTTTTTGTCATTTCATCTCCAATGTGAATATTATGCTTTTTAATGTGATAGTTACCGGGTTTTTCTTTTTATTTATCCTTGTAGTGAATTCAAGGAAATAAAGCCAAGTTCTTATATTATTTGCGAAGTTAAAAAGTTATGTAATCTATTGCACATACTTCGGAAATACGTTTCTAAAGGCAAAGTAGATTGCAGATTTTCGTTGAAATAAATTACTTAACCCAAGTTCCATAATAAAAACAATTCTCTAACCATTAATTTAAAAAAATCTGGCACAAAAAAAAGCCGCAAAACTGTCAGGATAAATCAACGAAACTTGCCAACAAATGGCTTATTGAATTGTCACGTACAGAGTTAGCTAACTATTCTCAATGTATGGAATTGTATGGGAACTTTGTGAAAGTTGGGGGAAGTTTTACTGGGCCGGTTGGCTGGAGTGACACGCTCGGAATGTCTATGAGGTGAAGCTGTCATTTGAATAAAGTTGGATAGTGGTGGATTTTAGATTTCTATGATGAACATTATTTACACACATAAAATCAGGTAGGTAAGCGACCCAAAGCGGGCCTTGGCCATAGGTCCAAGGCCAACATATTACAATAATAGTTTCTTTAATATTTCAATTGATTCATCATCATCATATCAGCCGATAGACGTCCACTGCTGGACATAGGCCTTCCACAAAATGCGGTAGATTTATCATAATCGCCACGCTTGGCAGGCGGGTTGGCGATCGCAGTTGGATTGAATGTGTGTACTCAGAGGATGCTGCTGCCCATCCTCCGGTAGATCCCTTAGTCGCCTTTTACGACGCCCACGGGAGGAAATGGGATAGTGCTATTCTTAGCCGATACCACACGGACAATTGCTTAATTTAATTTAATTTTTATTTTATTTTAAATTTTGTTTCTCATATTACCTTCATATTTTCTTTTCGTTCTTGGGTATGCAGGTATTCTCACGATGTTTTTCCTTCACCGCTGAGCTTATGATAATGGCCAATACAAACGTACATAAATTCAGTAGAACTTAGTGGTACAGGCCTGGAATCGAACCGCCGCCTCATGATTGAGTCGCTAGCTCTGTTCCGTATGGACTATCACCGCTTTAATGAATTAAATGAATCCCGTAAGGGACAAATATTTGTATGATGAATATGAATATTTGTACCCGAGTCATGGATGTTTGTATCTATATATGTATTGTATATCGTTGTCTAGTTATCATAATACAAGTCCAGGCTAGATTCTGGTACTTTAAATGTGACTAGATAATTTGTGTGACAATGTCCAAGATATTAATTAATAAATGAATTAAATTAAAAAAAACAAAAAGACAACGATAAGTAGCCCAGTCATCTTACGGTTTGAGCCGGGACTAATTAAGAGGGCTATCACAGTCCAGTGGCGCCCTCATCACATTAAAAAAGATTGAGAGCTTTTGTAGTTTTGATGTTGATCACTTTTTTAATTTAGGCTTTCTGTATTGAGAAATCTTTTTTAATGTGATGAGGACGCCACTGGACTGTGATAGCCCTCTTAATAATTGATATTTGTTTCCGATATAGTATTTAGAGCCAATACGAGCTTAGAAATGTACCAAAATAAAAATAAAAATTACGTCAGCAACAGCCCCAAATTTAAAATTTAGCTGTTATCTCGTTCTTAAAAAACTAGATGGTAAATTTTTTGTTTGCACATTTTTAAGGCTTTACCATTACATTCTTCAAACATGGTGTTAATATTTTTGTCTAGAAGGCTTTGAAAAATACATTAGTATTTTCTAATTAATTACCGTATTTTTAAAATTTCAATGCCTATTGTATTGCTCAAAAATAATTAATATTGTTAAATCTAATTAAAATGAGTGCATTAATTAGTTAAAAGCCTTCTGGGAGATACAATTTTGATTTCAATGTTGCGTAGAAAAAATTTTCTACGGAATTAGCGTTACTTTGACAACATTTTTTAAGTGCATTTTATGTTCATCTATGTGTAATTAGTTCTGCATTTAGCTATGTTTGTTGCCTAGTCCTAACATAAACCATGTATTAGTGTAACAGTTGTTGATGAGCCCAGATAATTAATATAAAAATTGTACCAAAAATTACATACAGAACTCCCTGCGCCTCCCAAACTTCAAATACCGCCTCACCCTTCATCTTATTTTGTTAACTTTTTTGACTGTTTTTGGCGGCGTAACATTTACTGATAATAATTATGTCATACTTTCTGATTTTTAACCTTCAGCAGCCTTCAGCTTGATATCAAAACAATTGACGTAAAATTTACGTAATTGTAAAGCATTCGCTGCAGTCGAAATTGGCGATGAAAATTCAAGCATTCATTATTCGTAAATTGGAATTAATACAACAGAAATATTATTTGTAAATCGAGTTGTTTCAGATTAATCCTAATTGGAAGACTATGGCAATCCCACAATAAACCCCGGGATAACTGGGGTTTCATCTAGTCTAGCCCGTACTGCAGTCGCTTCTAGGTGTCATCGTTAATCCTTGTTGTACTGAAATTGCAGTTGAGAGAGAATTTTGTTATGATTTCCTTTAAAATAATTCTCAATTCATAATTATTATATTTCTAAAACATTAAGGCTTAACCCTTGCATAAGAAAACAAATTTACTATAGCATTTTAGGTACATATTGTTCTCCCCTTAAACGAGCATTACATCACACAATCGCGGTAGTGGACAATCAGTGGGGGACATTGGGCGAGCGCGTCACGAGATCATTTTGTGCGCTCCTGGCTCCACAGAGACTAAGTTTTGAACAATCGCTCTACAGGAAAAGTATGGGAGAGATGGGGCGAGCGCGTCACGTGATCATTTTGTGCGCTCCTGTCCCCATAGAGACAAAGCTTCGAACAATTGCGCTAGTATACAATCAATGGGAGACATTGGGCGAGCGCGTCACGTGATCATTTTGTGCGCTCCTGGCCCCATAGAGACAAAGCTTCGAACAAACGCGCTAGAGGACAATCTATGGGAGACATTGGGCGAGCGCGTCACGTGATCATTTTGTGCGCTCCTGGCCCCATAGAGACAAAGCTACGAACAATCTCGCTAGTGGACAATCTAAGGGAGACATTGGGCGAGCGCGTCACGATCATTTGCGTGCTCCTGGCCCCATAGAGACAAAGCTACGAACAATCGCGCTAGTGTACAATCTATGGGAGACATTGGGCGAGCGCGTCACGTGATAATTTTGTGTGCTCCTGGCCCCATAGAGACTAGAGAAAAAGCTTCGAATAATTTCGCTAGTGTAAAAGTATGGGAGACATTGGGCAAGCGCGTCACGAGATCATTTGGTGCGCTCCTGGCCCCATACAGACAAAGCTTTGAATAATCTCGCTAGTGTACAATCTAAGGGAGACATTGGGCGAGCGCGTCACATGATCATTTTGTGTGCTCCTGGCCCCATAGAGACAAAGCTTCGAACAATTTCGCTAGTGTACAATCTTCGACAGCCCGGTAGCACAGTCGGTAGTGAACCTGCCTGCTGTGCCGAGGGTCGCGGGTTCGAATCCCGTAAGGGACAAATATTTGTATGATGAATATGAATATTTGTACCCGAGTCATGGATGTTTGTATCTATATATGTATTCTATATCGTTGTCTAGTCATCGTAATACAAGTCCAGGCTAGATTCTGGTACTTTAAATGTGGCTAGATAATTCGTGTGACATTGTCCAAGAAAAAAAAAAAAAAAAAAAAAAATCTATGAGAGACATTGGGTGAGTACGTCACGTGGTCATTTTGTGCGCTCCTAAAAGCTTTTGATTTTTAGTATAAATTTATAATTAACTGCAAAAATATTATCGAATCTGAAATCTCATTTAGGTTAAGTTATAAATAAATTATACAGTTACAAAAAAAACGGAACTCCAAAGTTATTTTTTAAGTTTGTACAAAATTAGACCTTATTCTCGAAGAAAATGTATGTCAGAAAATAATGTTTGCTCCAACTTGAAATGTAAAAGTGAACTTTATCTACAATTTCACTTTAGTTCCACAGAGCCCATGTTTTGTGGCTGGAACATTATTACACTGCGTTGCAAAGAAAAGTGTACATCATTTAATTTATATAAAATTCTTATAATTACTTAGTCCTATATACCTACAATTTCGTTACTATTTACTACAATGTGGCAATGCAATAAATATTTGAAATTAAAATTTGTAAAAAATGTAGCAGAATTGCACCTAATTCTAAAATAAGAGAAGTTGCACACAGCCCACCGTATATTTTTGAGTATGAAAAGTAAAATGTACAAAATGATTCGATAATTTATTCAGTCGAGTTTTATAAAAGATAAATAGGAATTCATGCAGCAGAAATCAAATGGAGTCGTAGTTTTTGCGAAATTGTAGAAATGAGAGGTTTTTGTTTATGAATTAATCTACTTTCTGAATTCAAATGAGTTTCAAGCATTGCATATTCCTGATCATTTTATAAGGTATGCATATTGGTTGATAATAGGAATATCAATAGAAACCTCGATCAAATATCAGATTTTATCAACTGATAGTTTAATGTCCACTTTTATACTCTGCTGAAGATATATTTCGGATTATTATTTGGTAGCAACCAATTAAATAAACGCCTTATTTTTTGTTATTTTTCTTATATCAATCATCTTTCTTACATCATTTAAGAAAATATTGTAATATTGATAAATACTAACTGTTAATTTCCGAAACAACGTATTTTTTGTTTTAGTGCAATCAATAAAAGAATAATAAATAAGTTTCTTACTAAGTCTGTCCGCCAGTGTATCAAACTTATTCGTTCCCAACTCGTGTAGAGAAATTGTGGAGTAGATTGTTCGGAAATTCGTATTGAACGAACAGAGCAGAGCTTCCGTTCCGAAATGCGGATTTAGCCTTTTTTTAGTTAATTGATAGCCGGAACTTTTGTTTCACATTAATTGATGAATTTTACTTTTGAGGTATATCAATTTGAATAAAGCGAATTTAAATTCAGTAAGAGAATCGAGAGTGAATTAAAAACTTATTATTTCAAAATTTTAACTACTCCTTTTCATTTAGGTATATTAAATGTCCGTGTGGTGTCGGCCTTAGAGGATATCCTCCAAGGATGTCGGCTAAGAATAGCACCACCCCATTTCCTCCCGTGGGTGTCGTAAAAGTCGACTAAGGGATATACCGGAGGATGGGCAGCAGCATCCTCTGAGTACACACATTCAATTCAACTGCGATCGCCAACCCGCCTGCCAAGCGTGGCCATTATGGCAAATCCCCCTATTTTGTGGGAGGCCTATGTCCAGTAGTGGACGTCTATCGGCTGATATGATGACGATGATGATTATATTAAATGTGTTAAAAGTGGTCAACGTGAGATGGGCAATAGACGATGATAGATGAATGGCAAAAACCGAATTAAGTAAGCATAGCATATGCTCACGACTATATTCCCCGAGGGGGTAGTCAGAGATATTCTGAAACTTCAGAACATCCACGTTTCACTAGTAGTACCGAAACTATGACCAGTGTGACGGGGAGTGAGCCCGTCGCCACTTGTAATGGACAGTAGGTACAATACATGCCTCGAAATTGAAGCATGCAGGGTTTCTCATGATGTTTTCCTTCACCGAAAAGCCAGTGATGTTACAAATCGTACATAAATTCCGAAAAACTCATTGGTACGAGTCGGCCTGGACGGGGATCGAACCATCGCCTCCTGCACGGCAGGCAAGGTTACTCGTCACTGGACCACCACGGCTTATTAAGAATTAAGTAATAAGTAATTTAATGCGTCTTCTTATCGTGTGGGCAGAGCCCTGGTGTCAGAGTTTTTTCAGACCGCCTTACGGCCTCTGACGTGGTTTTTATGTAACGACTACTACCACCAGAATACAGTAGCCGGGACCAACGGCTTAACGTAACATCCAAAGCACGAAATCATCGTTCTTTTTAGGCAATCAGGTGATTCAGCCTGCAATGTCCTAACCGACTGGGGAAAAACGCACGTAAAGTGATTACCTATATCACTAGGTGTCCCCCGTGGAATCGAACCCACGATCTCCGTGTAAAGATTCCAATGCTCTTACCTATTAGACCACGGAGGTGTCTTGCATTTTTGGATGTTATTGTAAGAATAATAGTTATTAAATTTTGTGTCGGTTTGTGAAATGATGTCTTTTTAAGGATAGGACGTGGTTGGGATTTATATTTAGTTTTCATCTACTCAGTCAATCAGAAGATTCTGGATTGATTTGATGACACATTTTGTGTGTGTGTTTTTTTAGACTCTAAAACTATACGGTCCTTCTGCATATTACTGACACTTTTTGAAGGGAATGATCAGACCATAAAACTGAACAAATTTCTCTACGGCACCAACATCGAAATGGCAAAAAAAAATCAGTTCTTCAATACAAAACTGTTAACTTACTCGAGCTAAATATAAGGGACAGCTGATTTTTTTCGCGATTTCGATGCTGGTCCCATAGCGAAAGTTGTTCAGTTTGATGGTCTGATCATCCCTTTAAAAAAAGTGTCAGCATATTAAGAAGGACCCTGTATAATTAATCTCGCTACGATGGCGGAAACCGGTGCGAATGAAGTCGGCAGAAACTTGTGGTAGATAAATTCAAAAGCTAAGAATGTGGTAAAAGCTTAGACTAATTATATCGGGACGCGTAACCACGTGTCATTCTAATAACAAACTTTCTGCCACTTTTTGCGGGGGGCGAGGTAACATGTTATCCGCAACTTTGGATTTTATTCCCTATAACTTTAGATTCTAATTTTGAATGTTCAAAATCATGAAAAGTAGTCTCGTGTAAACCCCAAACGTTCTAAGTTCAAAATTATTGTTTCGCTATTATAGGCTGTCTCGTTTAGTGATAAGGTATAAAATTGGGTATAAATGCGCTAGATTAATTGATCTAATACCGTGGCAGAGGGGAAATGTTACCGCAAGGCCGGTCCGGATATATTTAGTCTAAGGGTAAAAGATACTTGTTTTCACTAACTAAGGTTCAAAGTTGTGTAATTACTTCAGATAAGTCTACCTCACAACCACAACCCTGGTTGCACCCTCGCGCCTCGACCTCTCACCGCGGTTTTGCTAATCGAAGGGTAAAATCAACATCACAAAGATTTACATACTAAAGCATTAAAGTAATTAACATATTAGTTTAATGGGTCCACGTATTTTCTCACCCTGGACTCTCTATACAAACTGGCTCGCACTGACAAGAACAGAATAGAAGAAGAATAGAAATACTGAAGAGAAAAGAAGAAGGTTTTTGAGTAAAAGTTTGGTCACATCATCATCATCCCGTGACACGGCGCCGTATCGTGCAATTTCATGGCGCGGCTATGGGGCGCCGTGATACGATGCAGCGCCGTATGATTTTTCCCTTCGCTCCTCGATGGATGGACAAAATTAATACAAAAATCCACTAAACAGAATACGAACCCGGAACCGGAACTTTTGACAACAAGGCGCTCTTTGCCGTAAATTTCCACGTGGAAGAAGTGATGTGCAAGTGAAAGATGTGTTACTATTTCTTACCTTCAGCTTCCTCCCTTACCAAAGAAAGAGGGTGTGGTAAAAATTTGTGGGGTGGGACCATCCGTACTGTGTGTAAGTACGAACTCTTTTTTATAGAGTGTAATTTTCATGATCAGAGATTGAGAGAAGCTTTAGCGTTCGAACGAAAATGATTCAGCATTGGGGATATAATTCTTAGATCAAAGTATAATGAATGGATAGGGCCTTACGCGAACATTTCAAACCAGAAAAATGAGGCAAAACAATTGACAGTTTTACTTCGAATATGTACCGAGATGACAGACCAAGTGCCCTAGTTTGTATTGAAGTGCGCTAGTTGTTGCGTGCTTCAACTTAAAGCGCTTTGGGCCTATCCATTAATTTTACTTTGATCTAAAGATATAATTAGGAGCGCGCTCCATACAGACGAAATCTGATTACAATCTAGAAACTAATCTATATTTTTGTGTGTTGTCAGATTTTGGTTAAAATATACGGGTTCAATGCTAAGATTAATTTAAGATTTGTAGAGAAATCTTTGAGGCACTGTAACTTTAAAACTTTACATTTTAACGAAAATCTGAGAACATACAAGCATAAAGATTAGTTTCTAGATTTTTTCTGAAAAATTTCATTGACTTTAATTGGTTCGTATTGAAAATATAACCAGACTTCGGTTGGATGGGGCGCGCTCAAAATTATATCCTCTTATTGTTTATCTATCTATCTCTAGATCTATCTATCTTGAATACTATTTGCTAACTAAAAAGCTTACTTTAAACCCATTAGCCAAGCTCTCTACATAATATTCAACGTAACACAAAACATGAATATTTATAAACCAGTATACATTACTTACCATAATTCCCGGTGTTTTCCGGGATGTCACGTCTAATCCCGCGGGACTGGGAAGACACCGCATTACTCGGTTTATCGCTGAAAACATAATACCGCGGTATCAGGAATTAAGAAGGAAACTTAATATTTTAACTAATTTTAATTTGAGAGTAAAATTTTAGATGAAATTTCTTTAAATGTTCTTTCTGGGATAGTGTTTTGCTAGTATTATCAACGTTGGCCATTGTAACAAGGTTCACTTTTAGCATTTCTTGGGTTTCAGACTTTATACAGGTGTAAACTTACATTCTTAAGGGGGTACCTACTTTAGACCATCAAACGGAACAACTTTTATTACGAGACTGACACTGAAATAGCGAAAAAAATGGTGTTTCATACTTTAGTAAAGAAACTGGATCTTTAGGTGTCCTGTGATGGTGGCCCCCCCCTATGATCCTGGTCACTCAAACCACGTGTGGTGACCCGCTGCTCCCCATGCCTTTATATGTTATATAGGGATGTATATATGTACACGTATTATGTACATGCCACTGCGTATGTAGTGGTTTGCCTTTGGCTATGTGGCTTTATCGTGATCGTCTGTTTGAATGTTAATTGAGAATGATAAAATTGTATTGATTAATTGACTGTGAATGAAATGAATTGAGCCTTAATATTACTTATTCACTTGTGAATGTAATTTCTGAGAAATAAGTGTCTTGTCAATGAATGGAAACTGACTTGTCTATCGAGAGTAAAATCTAGGTCTCAATCTAGATTAAGCAAACATCATCTGTCTGTATAACAGGTAAATAAATGTATTAATTAAAATAGTTAGGTCCAAATAAGTTGTCGAGTATGACTTCCGAAGCATATCACTCCCTTTTGGAACGCAAATCAAGGTTCCAGCTGGTGTGTTCTAAGTCGTGATATACTTGGCCTTCATAGGTGGTTATTGTCAAGTGGACCTACTGGGTTACTTGCCCCTTTCAAGAACGCTTGCGGCTAACAACTTGGCTGGTGTAGTGCTTTCTGCCCTGCCCACCTTGATCACCTCTCTACTTAATTTAGTTGCCTAGGTTAGACCTGGCAATCGAGCTGTCTTTGTATGTTATATATTCTTTTGATGAAAGGGTGCACCCTATATTTCTTTTATAGGTATCTTTTGTGTGTTTGAATATAGAGATCAGCTGAGCGCTTTATTATTATGAGTACTATTAAAGAAGTGATCGCGACTCCAACCTCTTATGAAGGTGCCTGCGTTCAACAATGTTTTGGACTAGCAATCGTGACCTTTGTCACATAAATCTTTGTTATTATAATCAAAAGTTAATAGTTTGCTGTATCTAGGTTCAGACTGAGTTATCTAGGAATTAATAGGTAAAATTATATATGCAAATAAGTTAATCTACTCTTGAGTTCTTGTAATATGATTGTGTGTTAATAGATAAAAGGCGAAATCTTTGAATTATCTAATGAATCTAATTGCTATTGACTCTAATATAGCTTCTGTGAATATCAGTTATTTATAATGATATGAATAATTGAGACATAGGTTTCTGGGGTGTAGATAACGGAAAATACCACAATAAAAGTTAATAATGTTCATTTATTTAATATTTTTGAATTTACTCGAAACTGTTTGATTATTTAATCTTATAAATTCGATGAACGAATTTATATGACCTTTGAATGGTTCCTAAGGCCCAAAACAAGATTAAAAGGTAAAAAACCATTCAAAGAGAGAAAAAAACCTTTTGGCCATATTATGATAATAACACATTAAATATTATAATTAATTTATTAATCCTGAAATGTTATCAACTTCTAGGCGAATTTAATTGATTACTTTCATTAATCCACGATACTTTCAATTTAATTTAGGCTTGTGAGATATTAAACAATAATGTATTTTATTTCAGGATTAACCACATAGGTACACAAGTTATGCAATACAATGTCAGGAAACGGGTTTATTATGAGATAAGAACGGAATTAGTAACTTTGTGTGAATTGACACAACTGACTTTAAATATCATTGTATAATGTATGTATTTATATTTAATCTCAACATTTAATTCCTCTTAATAAACCACGCCCTCAAGAGATACACTTAGCTGTATTATATATAGGTTTCCTCTACACTGAATCTATGTTTATTCAAGAAAGTGGCCACTTCCGATCTATAAAATTACTCTACTCAAATACTTTGAAACTTCTTAGAAGGGTTTACAAAAATCACCCTCTTCAATATCAAACTCAACTGTACTCTCTCAGAGTCAAAACAAGTCTGTCTTGCATTTTTCAAAATGCCCCTCTCTTCTCCTTCTTACACCAAACCCTTAAACATCTTTATACAAAACTATATCTTATTTCCTAGTACAATAACGCTCCAATATCTGCGCATGAGTTTAAATCCTTTGTTAATTTGGGTGGTCATCTATTATTGGTCGATTTCTCTGTCCCGAAGTGGCGCTACGTCTCAAGTGATCCCATTGGTCGCCTCGATGTTACGGTGCAACACGCCCCCCCGCGTGTCTCCAGAATTCCTAGATTTGAAGATGCAGTGCAGATTGCCTGCAACTGTAGAACTATTCGATCTGGAATGTTTGAGAAAACTCTGTAAGATTATCTAGGTCTAATTAGTTATTAGACCCCTCGATCTTCAAGTATAAGTTTGCATAAAACTTATAGCGAAATAATAACGTGTTGGTTTTTTTCCTCAACCATCTGTGTTCCCACGTTTTAGCCCATTGTCAGGGTATTTTATGACCATTTACGAACTGAGGTTCCCCTTTGTTTTGAGTTATTTATTACATTTCCTGTTAAATTATTTTAAGTTAAGGGATGTCTTTGATTTTTAAAAACTATTGTATTAGCTTGCATTCTCCCTTTGTTCGGTTTCTAAATTTTAGTTTTTATTTTCCTAGAACAATATAATCATTGTTTCTTTAGGTTTAAATTTTATTTCAACTCGCCCGTCGAGTTTATTACTGCCAGATGTGTGTAACTTTCTAAACTGTACAAGTATATAATTTATTTACCTATGTTATCCATTTAGGTACATACGATTACCATCACAGTCCTCAACGATCAAATTGACCTAATCAATTTATTTTAAACTAGCGACCCACCCCGGCTTCGCACGGGTGCAATGCTGATATAAACCTTCCTCTTGAATCACACTACCTATTAAAAAAACTGCATCAAAATACGTTGCGTAGTTTTAAAGATCAAAGCATACATAGGACAGACCATAAAGGTATTATACTACGTAAGAGAGACGGTGACAGCTGGGAGAGCGAGATGTACCTAGCGGCATGCCTGTATAATAGAAAGAGATACGTGACGCGAGGCAATAGAACCGTTTTTGGGATTTGGAGTCCTGGTAAAAATTCAGTTTCTGTCAATAATCGTGAACCTAAAGTGAAATCGTAGATAATTTTGTAAAATATACTAACACTGTTTCATTAAATTATTCACCATTTCACGTTAGATTGAGAATTAATACACAGAAATCGAATTTTTACCCTGCCGAGGACTCCAAAAAACGTCCAAAAACGGTTTCATTTGACAACTCATGTCACTTACTCTACAGACAGACAGCGGGAAGCGACTTTGTTTTATACTATGTAGTGATGTTACTGTTCTTTATTCGCAAAACATTTTTTTTCTAATTCCAGTACATCCAAGCTAAAAAGTGTTGAAGCTAATATGAAACAAAGATCGAAATGCTTCAGCTCTATTCGAATCTAAGTGGTCGACATACATCTACACTAATATTATAAAGAGGAAAGATTTGTACCTATTTTTGTATGTTTGTAATGAATAGGCTCAAAAAGTACTGGGCCGATTAAAAAAATTACACCATTAGAAAGCTGCATTGACCCTGAGTAACATAGGCTATATTTATTGCTAGAAAAGATTAGACGTCCACCCGTGCGAAGCCGGGACGGGCCGCTAGTCTAAAATAAAATAATATTTGAAGGCGAAAGCGCTACTGCGCAGCCTCCTCAACCCTCACCCACATGCTTAAGATATTAACCTGGTATTATACTTTTAATCGACGTTACAATATTCACCATATGAGCCCAAAAAGTTCTGTATTATGTATTGTTACGATATCATTGTTTGGGTAGGCACTCTAGCTCCTGGGGTGCAGGAATCAAGATTAGGAGCTAGGGTTTTCAATGTTCTGTTCATTTTGAGATTTAATAAAGCAAATTTTAATTTAACTTAATTAATTTTAATTTACTAATTACAGCATTTGAACCATATCGACCCATTTCCCAAGAGTCCGTGTCGACTAAAGATCAAAACAAACTTTTCCATTCATTAAATTCCTCATGTTCCTACCAACCTATAAATCAAGTATAATTTATAGACAGGTATGCATATAGATAGATAAGTAATGTCTGTTTTACGACTTCAATCTCGATCTAACATTTTAACACTTTGTGTTGTTACTTTGTCGCAGTCTATCTCATAAAGTTGTTAGGATTGTGGTACAGTGAGTATTTTTAATTTAATTTAATTTAATGTGCCATGCTTGTTGGAATATCGTTTAAGATACTTCGGTATCTTTATACAGGGTTCACATTTAAATGCGTTATATTATTAAAGCTTCAGACCATAAAATTTCACGGAGCCAACATCAAAATCGAATAAAAAGAAACGAGCCAGCATTACAGTAGTCGCATGTGTAACATCTATCTCACTAGTACGGTGAACATCAGAGAAATTTAACCCCCTTCCGCTTAGAAAGACTAAGATTAGAGGGATTAGGGCCGTAAGGCGGTCTGAAAAAACTCTGACACCAGGGCTCTGCCCACACGATAAGAAGAAGAGGGATTAGAGGGATTAGGTTTCTCTTATGCTTATTGTACCAACCTCTCGGAAAATGGGTTGGTACCATCTGACGGCCAACTCTACCACCGCGTGCGCTCATTGGTCAAATCAAATAGCGAGCGCTTTCCCAGCTTCCTGCTACACACTTCCGTTCCTTTTCACGAAATCACTCCCACAGATTGCAGGAAAGGCAAAAAAAAAACCAAACAAAAGATGTTAAACATCAAAATTTTCTATTACATTTGGGTCGAGTAGCCATAAATGTTTTCAATAGACCAGCTGACTACCCGTTACACTAGACAGAGTTTTGGTGCTACAAGTAAACGTGGATGTACTGAGTTTCCAGAATATCTCTGACTACCCCCTCGGGGAATATAGTCGTCAGCATATGCAGCTACATACACTCCATAACATCAACAAACTTATTATAAATCCCGCCTAATCTGCAAACTATTTTTAAAACTGTCATAAACACTGCCCCACACATTTTATCCACTGCTATAACACTTCTACATCACCCAAAGGTACTATTTGAATGATAAACTTTTCTTCTCACTGCACCCGCGGCTTTACTGTACGTTCGACGACATAAAACTTTAAAGGCAATAAAAGTGAGACCATCCTGAAACAGCTGATAAGCGCTTTTTTATTTAAATGTCCAACGTTTTGCTTCTATCTCGGACTGTACTTCGGTTTTTTTTACATTTAGGTGAGTCAAATGCTTACTTCATTTTCTGTTTTCTCTTCGCTTTGATTATTTGTCGAAATACTATAGGTATACTGTTTTATTTATATACAAGCGTTTGACCTGCGACTTCGTCCGCGTGGATTTTCCTTTAGAGGTAGATTTTCGAAAAATCCTTTCTTAACTTCAATTTCGAGTTGGTTTTGGGAGTATCGTATTCTCATGGACTGTTTTATGAAAAAAAACAAAATAGTACCTACATTTGAACTAACACAAAAACATGCAAACACTATAGAAAACATTCTAATCAGTTTGCAAATTCCTTTAATCTGCTTTGAGCACGCGTGGTGGACTAATACTACCTCATAGTTAGGGTAGAAATGAGCCCTAGCAAAAGGAAATTATGCTCAATTTGTCTGGTATTTCCTTAAATCAGTGAGCTAAAAGACCGTTCCTTTTCTCACCTTATTCCACGTTTAGATAATCCTTAGCGTAGTACGCCCTAAGCTAGATGTAACGTTGCACGTATCTAGTTCCAGGTCCAATGGTGTGAACTGAATCGCGATGAGTCAGTGAGTCATGCACAGAGATAATGTTAATAGTTCCATTGTACTACATTTTAGTACAATTAAGTTTCTGCAGTTCAACACATGAATATACACATGAATAGATATCGGTGAGGCCGCACCTGTAGGCCTCGCATGCCACCCCCGAGAAAGCGACAAAAATCGAGATGTGCCTCCATTCTTATTATTTTACGTATGCTAGAAAGAGCGCGCATGACGTTTTTCTCGTTTTAACGCTTTGTCGTGGGTGGCATTTTTTTATTTTTATTTTTTTTTTATTAATGATGGGTTTGCTCTTGACCTCAATCCAGTCCTCAGGACGAAGATGGGGTCGAAGATGTAGCGAGCTTACCCAGAAGAAACCTATTCACTCGTACTTTAAAGGAATTCGGGTTGTAAGCGCTCGGAAACACTGACTCAGGCAGGGCATTCCACTCTTTGGCTGTGCGCATTATAAAAGAATCGGAATGGCGCTTGGTGCGGGTATGTGGGATGTCAACCAAAAAGGGATGATATCCCGCGGTGCGTCTGGAAGTCCGATAGTAGAAAGGGGAAGGCGGGATGAGCTCATGTAGCTCTTGGGCACACTCACCGAAGTACAATCTGTAGAAGAACAGTGGCATGCTAGCCGTGCAGGGCCTATAGATAAAGTTACATTTCTATTGGCGTAGACGCTAATAGAAATGATAGTAGGCCTACCATGATTTTACTCTGTAGTAAACTACAGTAAAACTACTGTAGTAAACAACAGTAAAACTACTGTTGTAAACTACAGTAAAACTACTGTTGTAAACTACAGTAAAACTACTGTAGTAAACTACAGTTTTGTATTGAATTTCGAAAAACGCTCCTAGTGGTTACGTTAAGAACTAATTTTGTACAACAACAAGTAGTAGTAACGTAGAGTGAAAACTCATGGAAAGTCTACAGAATGTATGGATTTGACATTGGCGACCGAAACATTTTGATGTTTGCTTTCGCCACCATACGTCAAGTCCATACATTTTTTACGTTTTCTACTGTCGTTAACGCTAATCGAAAGTACTTTGTCTAGGGGCCCGGGAAACAAGCCTCATACAAGAGTGGCCACAGATTACTAGTTCGTAACAGATACACCACTTCCTTAGAAAACGATAAATTCACACGCTTTAATTTCCTACTGCCAGACGGTACGCGCAACAATGTACCTAGTGAAGCTTGCGTTGTTATTACGATGCGCGAAAGTGTAGGTACATAATTATACGGTACCCACAGTCGAGTGAGCCGAGCGAGCCACACGTATATACGCCATTTTGATCCTTATAGCAATGTGTAAAGTTTTTTCTAGCAGGACTTACTGCAGATTGCGCGCGCTTCTCTTCTGGTTGATTGATATTATTATCTATTCTGTGGTTCTTAGTTGT
The DNA here is from genome assembly GCA_922987775.1 of Agonopterix subpropinquella. Lineage (NCBI taxonomy): Eukaryota > Metazoa > Arthropoda > Insecta > Lepidoptera > Depressariidae > Agonopterix > Agonopterix subpropinquella. The sequence goes on from OV277714.1 coordinate 4,028,374, forward strand.
ATGAGGGCAGCGCAGGACTGGTCGTTGTAGCGATACTTGGTGGAGGCCTATGCCTAGCAGTAAACATGAAATTATGAAGTGTCTGGAGCTGTGGCCTTTCCAGCTTAGAATGGACCACCCCTTCTTCTCATGGGTGTTTTATGCAGGTTTTTTTTTTTGCGAAAGTCTAGCCTATCTCCGGTTGACATTTAATTTCATCATACCATCAAATATGCTAAATGTGAGCCTTACTACAACTGAACGCTTCAAGAGATTGTTACTGACTATCTCGAAAGGGATTATGGTCGTGAATTTATGTCTGTATAACTAATAGAGTGTCTAGTTTCAGTAGTTCAGTAGTTACTTTGGTAGTACCGAACTTTGGATAGGCACATTTTTTTTCTCCATAGTTTGAGCCTGGTCTGCTAACTTCTGAATTTTTTTTGTTTCAATAGTTCCATACCGAACTTTATAGGCAAACGAGCTTTTACCCGCGACTTCGTCCGCATAAATTATATACCAGATTTTAATTCAGATGATAAGCTATCAAACAAAAAAGTTTCATAAAAATCGGTTCAGTAGTTTTTTGCGTGATACTCGAACAAACAAACACCCAAACAAACAAACAAACAAACAAATAAACAAACAAACAAACAGACAGACAAAAAATCCAAAAATTGGTGATTTGTAATCAGGAACAGGTAAAAACCATGTCGTAATTTTTTTTTGTAAATATCTTCAATGTACAGACACACTTCTGTTACAGTTTTATAATATTTTAGATAATTGTACATTTTTTCTTACCTTTTGTACTGTCTGAAGATAATGTGGTCATTCTTCTTTTTAAGGAATGTAATCGATATTGTCGCAACTGAAACAAGGAAAGAAAAATATTAAACTTTAATAATATGTTCCGATTTGATTCCATTATTATACCTATGTATTATATGAATAGAATAGAGAAACTCCTCATAGACGGAGATCCGACCGTAAAATTATGCACCTATTCCTTAGGCGAACGAAATGTAATTCTAGTGTATGTTTATACAGGGGTTAATTCAACACCGCCAAGTTGCCTAAAAAAATCTTGCCGCAAGTGCCTTTTCCATTATAATTTTTGGTATAACTTTTTCCACGTGTATGTTAGGGAAGTGAATCGCGCCATCGGAAGGAGACTGGTCTAAAGTACTTTAAAAACTAAGGTTGCCACCTCTCAATCTGCCGCAAGACTAGGGTTGCCAGATTCAAAAATGACATATTTGGACCTGGCAACCCTATAGTTGCGGCAGATTGAGAGGTGGCAACCCTAGTTTTTAAAGTATTTTAGACCAGTCTCCTTCCGATGGCACCTCATTCACTTCCCTAACAAACACGTGGAAAAAGTTATATCAAAAATTATAATGGAAAAGGCACTTGCGGCAAGTTTTTTTTATTCAACTTGGCGGCGTTGAATTAACCCCTGTATAAACATACACTAGAATTACATTTCGTTCGCCTAAGGAATAGGTGCATAATTTTACGGTCGGATCTCGGACTATCAAGTAAGTATGCATAAAGATGTGCAAAAGAGTAACATACATAAGAAGATGGGGTAAAGAGCCTACGCGGGAGGAATTTGCAGCCAATTATTGAGCATGGAAGACTCGTATTAACAGCCAAATCTCAGCAAGCCAAGATCTGGCGATCACATCTTGCTGCCAATTGGTCGCGATTCATTGAAAGCCCGACCATACAATACCTCTTTGAGAATGGTATGCTTTCATGCCTGAAATGCACGAGTACCTTCACTTATAAGCTATGAGAGATCATCAATGCAAACGGAGTAGAAGCAGTCACCGAGCAAAAAAAGTCTGGATTTAAGTACTTCAAAATTATCGTGAAAAACACCATCACCAAGACCAAGAAAGGCCATATTTGGACTTGGATCTGACGGACGTCCAGTGGGTCGTCTAATAATGGCAGGCAAACATCTTGGGCAAGACCTTGACTGCGCAGAATAAAATTTGTAGGCGAAAGCGCTACTGCGGATACCGCTTTCCCCCGCCCTGTTTCAGTTGTGTGCCGGGTACTGTAACAACGTAGTCTTGACTTGAAATCTCTCACCAGGAGTGCGGTTTTTGAATCTCATTCGCTGAGTTCAGCAGATGAAAATGTCTAAAGTACTACGGAGATATGCATCTTTCTACTGCTGATTTGACTTTCAAAAATCATACTTCAGGAGTGCGATTTTTGAAAGTCAAATCAGCAGTAGAAAGATGCGTATCTCCATAGTAATTTTGACATTTTCAACTGCTGTACTCAGCGAATGAGATTCAAAAATCGCACTCCAGTAGTTGGCTTGAAACTCACGTAACCTTAGGTCAACTTCAAGCCAGCTACACTGGTAAGAGGTCGTGCAGGATTGGGTAGCGTTCTCTGTTTCGGAGGTCACGACCTATGATGTTTTTAATGTAGATGCGTTGCCCGCGCTTCAAAATGGTAACAGAAAGCAAGGTAATTCACCGGCTTTCTCATATTCACGCGCCGTCTAGTGTACGGGCTACACGTCACTACACCGCGCCATTTTAAAGTGATGTTAGCGTATGACGCGTCTATTTGTAAAACGTCATTTGTCACGACCCACTTTGGATCGCTGAGTCAATGAAGTACCTATGTCATGTTTGAGCTGATTATGAGGATAATAAATGTAATCGAATTCTAAATCCGTACCCGAACCCGTAAGACCTTAAATGTTTATCTACCGTTAACTTTATCCCATCAAAGATTTATCTTTCAGAGTTCTCCAAATCAAAAACCGTTTCAAATTTAAGGGACGCAATTTTACGACGACGTTAAAGTTAAGTTTAATTTGTTTTACGCTCTGTAAACTTTAATTACTTTAACATTCGATGTTAATGATATTGCTACGAGGATCTTACGTAAACAAGTTAAGAATTTGATTTTGAGTTATATCAAAAAGAGAAGAACTAAAGAAGGAAATTTATTTATTATTTACCTATAAATATAATACATAAACGATCAATTTTAACCACTATACAAGGTGTAACAAAATACCTAGTAATATTTAAAGTTCCTTAAGTTTTTAATTTGTTAACAAATTCGTCATCATATGGCATGCATGTTCTGTGAAAAAAAATTCACAGAACATGCATGGTCGAAATCAACCATAAACAACGGACAAAGGGAAGGACAACGTAGGCTCATGAATTTGGCACCCTTTGAGTACGGAACCCTAAAAACCCTCAACTCAAGTCATCCTAGGGGTTAATCCAGGTTTATCTGCATATTTTTGTATACTTTTTGGTACTAAATAAACTTTTTCATTTTCAATTAAAAAAGCCCCTCAGGATCAACAAGTCTTACCATTATTTTCACTGATCTGGCTTCTTCCTTCAAAGTCAAATTATCCCCGTGGGTGTTCTACGAGGCGACTAAGGGATTAAGGGGCTATGTAAAAAAAATAGGATTCTTCAAAGCTCCATATATCATGAAGTACTAACAGTAGGAGTATGATTTGCGGATATGTGTAAATTGAACATATAATTGAAGTTTTGATTAGAGCCAAAACACGATTAAGACAAATTTTCTCGATAGAAAAACAAGCCAAAGTAGCCTCCGTTTTTGTCTATAAACGCTTGTAACTGCTCAACGGTGAATAATAGAAACATGAGACTTGATTTAAATAAAAGAGATTGCTATTATCTAAGTTTTGATTAGAGCAGAATTGAACTAACATAAATAGTACAATCACAATTAAATAAAGTTTGTTTTTTCGCTTGATTCGATCCAGGCGCGCGCGCCGCCCCATCTCTTTCTCTCGCATCTGGCAGTAATATAAGCTATCACACGCCCGTTTCGCTAAAATTATTTTTCGACATAGGCTCTTAAAGGTTTCTTATGCAGTGTTTATGTGGTCAAAAGGCTAGCCACCTCTCACCATTTGCCTCGTCATTCCATCCTAAAACTTAAATTACTAAATGTGAGCATTGCTACAACTACATTCCATATCAGAAAGTTGGTAGTTGTAGTAATGTTTTTGATCACCCAGAAAGAGGTTACGGTCGTGAGTTATGTATGTATAATGTGCGTACAAATTTAAATTACCCTCCACAATCATTCGCACTGTATCTTCTATTGTCCTGGCATTTTCCTCCAAAACAGAAGTTTTTAAAATGTAGAGTGTTGCCAGTACAGAATTTAAATTACCAGGATCATCACTCGCACTATTATCCCACAATCCTGTCTGTGTTTATGAGCTGGCAGGCTCGGTATAAGCGAGTGAAAAAAACCTGCAAAGTGCTTTCAGTACAGCGGTTTCTTGCCCATTAGCCTAATGACGAGGAACCATTAGTAGATCTGTACTTCCATACGCTTGGAGCCCCTTTGTGGATAGACAGTTTGTGTAATTAGCTTGTAAGAGGATCTGCTGGTGAACGCACTCCGTACAAACGAAGTTTGATACTAGGTATTTTGAATATTAAATAATTAAATTCAATGTAATTTTTTAGAATATAAAGCGGATATCCTAGTCTGTGGTTTACAATAAAATGTATTCCTATTATAGTTTCTTTAGTTATAGTTCTTGTTTAGAAAAAAAACATCCTGACTCTACTAAAAAATAACCTTGCTACAATTACGAGTACAACTTTAAGCGGTCGACAACGAGCGACAGTTGTCTGCGACAGCTCGCGCGGCCCTCCGCGACACTCGGCGACCGTGACGTAGCGTTGTATAGTCTGAGAGATAGAGCTCCATATCCAAAACAGTTTGTTTGGTAGTTTGTAGTAGTTTTGTTCGTTTTTATTCGAATATGAATATTCGTAGGTATTCGCCTATTACCGAATATCAGGAATTCTTTCGTAATTAAGTGCAAAACCCACTTAATTTCTGTCATGAAGACATTATATATTTTCCTATACTGAAGAAATTTTTCTTTAGTGTAGTCTATTACTAAGTCTAGGTTGTCCATCCGTCTGTCCGTCCGTCCGTCCGTCCATCAGTCCGTCTGTCCTACCTATTGAGGACTGTAAATTTTGAACCGTAATAGCTAGATAGTTGAAATTTTCTCAGATTATGCGTTATTACGGCGGATTTGTTAACAAATAATAAAAATGTCAAAAAGTTATAAATTATGGGGGATTCTCAGCAAGAAACTAGTTTTTTTTTATCAACGTTTTTTTCTTCACGCTTTATCGTAAAAATGGTAATATATACAAGCGTCAAACTTAGTCTGATTATAGATAAAACTCTACAGAATAACAACAAATGGTACTAAAAACTGGCTAAGTGTAAGTTGGTCTCGCGCTTGGTCCCGGCCAAAAAAAGTTTTTTTCTAAGTTAATAATGTTGTGTTCTTTTGTGATGTGGTACGGAACCCTCGGTGCGCGAGTAGCCCGACTCGCACTTGACCGGTTTTTATTTACTCTACCTATCTGAACAAAAAGGATACGTAATTAAATAACTGACTGAAATATATGAAAACAAATAAAATACAAAAGCTCATGTCTCTTTTAACCGTTACTTATTCATAACGAGTTTCTATAAAATATTATTTTTCCACGGATGATGAAGCGGGCTTACGGGAGGCAAAGAAATTGTTTTGGTAAATTTCATACTAGGCTGCCATAATGCCACTGTTACCTTCGTAACGGAATATTTATTCTATACAAGCAGTGCCCGCGATTTTGTACGCGTCGTTCGCTGAAAAATTTATGCGCATTACGCATTTTTGTCAACTTTTAAAATTGACCCTTTTCTGATTACAATGAAATAATAAAACCGGTCAAGTGCGTGTCGGGCTACTCGTGCACCGAGGGTTCCGTTCCACACCACCACACAACATAATTATATTAATTTATTGTAAAAAAGTTTTTTTTCCGGGACATTTATCACGAGACCAACTCACACTTGGCCGGTTTTTATTATTTTTTGTTATATTGTAGAGCTTTCTCTACAATCACACCAAATTTGACGCTTGTATGTATCTCAGTTTTTTACGACAGAGCGAGAAGAAAAAACGTTGATAAAAAACGACCCCCGTTAATATTTAACTTTTTGGCATTTTTATTAATTTTTATAGTGAATCCCAGTGAATTAACTCTGTAAGTACGTATAACGGTTTTAGAGATATAACCCTTTATAGGTAGGATTGACAGACGGACGGACGGACAGCGTAGGCATACCAATGCCTATAAGTAAAGTGGTTGGCATCCTATTATGGAGGTGCTACTTGGGAATGTTCCTCCATTGAAAAGGGAAGTACTTCCGCCAGGCTATGTGTGATGCCTGGGGACCGGCCGTGGTCCCATAGTTCTTACTTGGACCTTGTATATGTATCGAATCTCTGTGATTATTTCTCTTGCGCGATTTATGTCTTGCATTCGATTGTGAACCTTATTTGTAGTAGGTTACGAGTTACGTATTTACGATGAACGTTGTCTTTGTATGGAGCATATTTCTGAGAGCGACGGTATCGCCATCTGTTGACATCTTTGCTATAACTTGTGGGTGCTGGACATCTGTAGTAGTTCCCCACACTATCATAGGACCCATAATGGGTGTGAAACCCTAAAAACGATCTTAATGCATTCTACCACGTAAGTATCCATTTTGTTTCCATTTTAATATGTTCAACATACAGACACACAAAAATGGACGTTTTATTATAAATATTAGATAGATGAAGAACTTTCAAGCATAAAATGTTATTACTTTATTACCTCAGTTTTCATATTAAATGGAAATCTTTCTCTCGTTACCACGTTTTTCTAAGAAAAGTTTTAAGCCACTTTATTTTGAGAGATTCATTTTCTTAGTAATTTGTTTATTTTGGGACTAGGTATACACCAGTAATTACTGGAACTGGGAATTAATTTAGGATTTCAGTTACTGAATTGGAGAAATCTTTGTTTTTGTATTTGTAGCTAGGCTCACTGGCGACGGCGACGGGCGACGGGCTCACTCCCCGTCACACTGGGCGTAGTGTATATTTTCTTTGACACTGGACAGAGTTTCGGTACTACTAGTGGAACGTGGATGTTCTGAAGTTTCAGAATATCTCTGACTACCCCCTTGGGGAATATAGTCTTGAGCATATGCTATGCTATGCTATGCTATGCTATGTTCACTTAAAACTTACTAGCTTTTACCCGTGACTTCATCCGCGTCGATTTTGGATGATGTTCTTCTATTCTACGAGTATTTATGTATTTATAGGTACACTAGCGACCCGCCCCGGCTTCGCACGGGTGCAAGACTGATATGTAGTGAGGTATTATATACATATAAACCTTCCTCTTGAATCACTCTATCTATTTCAAAAAAACGCATCAAAATCCGTTGCGTAGTTTTAAAGATCTAAGCATACATAGGGACAGACAGACAGCGGGAAGCGACTTTGTTTTATACTATGTAGTGATGATACCATGGTACACACGGCGACACATCAGGTTACACACCCTATATACCCATAACTACACTACGTACAAAACACAAAATAGTGCGGTAGAGAGCCTGCATAGACGCGGCTGCCGGCGCGCGCGCAGCGTGCTGTGAGACGAAACAACAACAACATACCGCACCCTCTCGCACGATTCGCAGCGTTCAACTTCTAATAGTTCAAAGTCCAAACAGGGTAACCCAGGGGTAACCTGACCTGTCGCCGTGTGTACATGTATACCCACACAAAGATCATTAGGTAATTAATTAAATCTCGTTTGCTACGACGTAATAGCGTAAAAATGCAACTATTTACCGGACCACGAAAATTGTAATTTTCATCCAGCAAAATTTCAGCAGTGGTAAACCTGAATGAGGCCTCATTAAATGAGATGCGACCGCGTAAATTGCATTTATTGTTGGACAGAAAGCGCTATAAATTTGTAGGAAAATGCTTGTTTATTTCACTGTGGATACTTTTCCTTGCTTCTGGTTTCATTCTGGAAATTGTTTAGGAATGTTGGTACCTGGTTGTCCTTTAAGTTGGTTAAGATCTCTTAGTTATGTTAATGGCTTTAAGGCTTTTGTAGTTTATTGGAGCAGCAGTTTTTAGGCTTTCTTTAATGAGAACATTTTAATATTGTTATGAGGGCGCTACTGAACGCTAAAAGGAGCCAAGTACAGTATTAGAAAGCACTAATAGAGTACGAAACTCCTTGGAATGGGTTCGGAACCCTGTTCAGGGCGAGACCGACACGCTCTTGGCCGGTTTTTTTTAATAGTTTAATAGTTTATTAGGTACACCAACGATACATTCACAAATTTGACAATTTGTTTAAAGTGACAATACATAATTTTTGTGTTTATGTTTGTACAGTGTGTATGTATGCAGTGATTATGTGGGCGAAAAGCCAGCCACCTCTCACCTCTTGACACGTCATTCTGTCTTGAAACTTTGCTTACAACTAGGTACATTGTTAAACAGAAAGTTGGTATTTGTAGCAATGTTTCTGACCACACCGAAAGGGATTACGGTCGTGAGTTTATGTATGTACATAATTGTTGTTGCTATTTCATAATCAAGTTTTTTGCAATCATCCAAAATATAAAAGAAAATATATGCATTTTTTGTTTGCATTCTGCGTGTTGATAAATATTATAATCAAGGTATCTACTGCACATAAACATCTAACAGTCAGTTAGAGGTGATGATGATCTTTTACAGTATCTGACCTTCTTTAATCAAGTAGTAATTTACTAGAAGCATTATGACATGGTTAGATCGGTTTCGATACCTGCACGGTATGAAATGTTTTTAATTCATTACACAACCTACGGAGAGCAGGTGATATGACAGGTAACGGAATGGAATCCATATCGAAATTAAAATTTTCGGGCACATTGTCACTGGTGGTGTGGAAAATACAAGACTAGATCAGAAACTACTTTACAAGATTACTTTGTCTCACGATGTTTGCTGTGTATAGGTAAAAATCGGATATTAACTTTATTACAATGTAAGATATACTGGGAGTACAAATAACTGGCCAAGTGCGTGCCGGACCACGCGCAGGATAGGGTTCCGTAGTTGCCCGTCACAATATAATAATATGGACTTAGAAGTAGGCTTTTTGCTTTATACTACGGTTTAACGGCTAATAAAGTCTAAAAAGTACATTTTAAAAGTTGATGGACTATTACTCGTAAACATGTAATGCCTACTTAGCGCTGATAGTTTTCCTTTAAAATTCGTTATATATGCTATTGCCATGAATTTTTTCACATCTCCAACTACAACCATTTAGCTGGGAGAGGGGGGGGACACTTGACTCTAAACAAAATTTTCGCTTTAAAGCTTAATATTTCGCTAACGGATCCCTAAATCGAAAAATAGTTTTCGATAACCCATAATATTTTTAAAAGACCTATCTAACGATACCCCACAACATGGGATAGACGAGAAAAAAAATGACATCCCCAGTTCGCTTGTAGGAGAGGTACCCTAAAAAAAATATTTTTCAAGATTTTATTTTACCACTTTGTCGGCGTAATTAATATGTATACCCATGCCAAATTATAGTTTTCCAGTACTAAGCGTCTCTTAGCTAAGCCGCGGACAGACGGACGGACGGATATGGCGAAACTATAAGGGTTCCTTGCTGACTTCGGAACCCTAAAAATTGATAATCGACCTAACGTATAAACACAAAATCAAAAATTTCATGCATGAAACTCTGCTATATTGATTCTAGTTTTTGGAAAAAGATTGCTAAAGATCGACCAGGAGTGCGAATTTTTAATCTCATTCGCTGAGTTCAGCAGTTGAAAATGTCAAAATTACTATGGAGACGTGCATCTTTCTACTGCTGATTTGACATAAAAAAATCATACTCAAGGCGTGCGATTTTTGAAAGTCAAATCAGCAGTAGAAAGATGCACGTCTCCATAGTAATATTTAAATTTTCAACTGCTGAGTTCAAAGTAAGAGATTCAAAAATCGCACTCCAAATCCTAAGTTTCATAAAATAATTCCCCCTGTAGTAATTAGTGGATGTTGGACTACACCATGTATACAGTAAGATACAGGAAGGGTCATAAGGCTAATGGACCCGAAATGCCCATTAGAGAGTACAACATTTGGTGGTAAGGGTGAACGGACACTGCAGCACTAAAAGGTATAGTTTACATCGTATACAAGAGCGTTTATATTTTCTTTTTTTATTGATTTCTGTGATAACTCAATAGATGGCATGCTCATCACTCCATAGATATTTTAAATTTATTTCTCTAACTAGCGACCCGCCCCGGATTCAAATTCAAATTCAAATTCAAATTCAAAATAATTTTATTTCAGACAAAGTCCATAGATTGTTAGTATACATAAACTTAAAAACTATATTAGTACAGTATTATCAACTTGTAGTCCTATACCTACATAGCCTATTTTCTGATAGAGGGGGCAGCGGAGAGGTGTAGTTTCGTCCAGTGCCTCCAGACGGGACAGTGTGGCCGGTTTGAAATGGTGTTCAGGAGACTGTTGGCGCTACTTTGGACGCGACGCATCAAGGAGGCGACTCTACTGCGTATTATGGCGTGAAAGGAAGTCATACTTGCCGCCGCGAACATCCCTGACGCGCTGCAAAACCTCGGAAGCCCCATCAGCATCCTGAACCCATTATTATACTGGATACGCAGAGCATTGTAGGCTCTCTGCGTATAGCTGACCCACAGGCTGCACGTGTACATCGACTGGCAAAAAGCTCTGAAAAGTGTACGCTTTACCTCCTCAGTGCATCGTGCAAACCTGCGTGCCAACATATTACAGCGCACCGTCAACGCCCTGCGCTCCCGCTCCATGTCAGAGTTGTCCTTAAGGTCATCGGTGACCCAGTGTCCCAAATACTTGAACTCGTTCACCTTTACAAGTGGCGAGCCAGCAAGAGTGATGCCAGGGATGTTATAGCATTTATTTCCTGCTTTGAAAGCAAGCAGTACACTCTTGCTTGCATTGTATTTGAGACCATGAGTCACCGCATACTCCTCGCAGACCCTTAAGAGCCTACGGAGGGCATTGATTGTCGGGCTTAGCAGCACCATGTCATCGGCATAGCTCATATTGTTCATAGATGTTCCATCAATAGAGCAGCCCACCTTGGTGCTGCTAAGCTCCACAATCAGCTTGTTCATGTACAGGTTGAAAAGACGGGGCGAGCTCAACCCTCCCTGCCTCACCCCGCACTCCAACCTGTACACATCCGAGAGTGATCCAGCCCATTTTACATAATTGCACTGCTTGCTGTACCAATATTTCAAGATCCCTATCAGTTCCTTCGGGAGCGTCGTATCCTCTGAAAGCTTGTTCCACAGTATGTCATAAGACACTAGGTCGAACGCCTTAGACAGGTCCAGGAAACACGCAAAGACCGGGGTTTTTCTATCCGTATAATACTGGACTGTATGTTTGAGACACAGGATAGCTGACTCTGTAGATAGAGCCGGCCTAAATCCAAACTGGGCGTCATGAAGCTCTACATGTTCTTCCATCCGTCTGTCTATCACACAGTCCAGTACCTTAGCGATCACCGTGGCTAGCGATATTGGTCTGTAGTTGTTCCTGTCTGAGGCGTCCCCCGTCCTATTTTTAACAATGGGAACTACTATGGTTTTCATTAGATTGTCCGGCAGATATGAATGGCCTACGCAAAGAGAAAAGAACATGGCAAGTACTCTCGGTAGGTGTACACCCGCATGTTGCAAATGCTCAATGCTTAAGTGGTCATGTCCCGGAGACTTTCCCCGAGTCATTCCCTTTACTATTTGAGCCACTTCCTTTGCTGAAAACCTGACATGCGGGTCCCCACCAGTTGCCATGTTCTCTCCTCCCTCCGACGCCGCCCCCAAGGGAGACTGGATCCCGAAATGATCTTTGAATAAGTTGGCCACCTGACCTGGATCACTCACGCCCTCCACACTCACTGGAAGACTCGACCTGGGATCCAACTTTTTCACATTTTTCCAAAATTTTCCAAACTTTTTACTTTTGTGGTTGGTGGCAAGGATGTCCATTTTTATTTGGGTTTCATGATCTTGGCACCATTTCAATTTAGCTTTAAATGTTTTTCTGGTTTCACACATCTGGTCATAAAATACTCCCCGTGCCTGTTTACCGTGTAGGTCCCAGTTTTGGAACGCAAGTCGAGCCTCCCCATGAGCCTGCTTTACATGTCTGTTCCATCCCGCTACATGTTTATTTTTACGCTTACATCTACCAGCAAAACTACACACCGCCGCCTCTATCAGTATATTTGTCACAGTTTCATACATATTGTCCAAGATTTTTCTATGCTCTATCTTAGTACATATTTTACCACCACACTCGGTGAACTCTACAGGAAAGTCTACATCTCTTAATCTGCTATTACAAAATTTATTATAGTTTTCAATTTGTTCACAAGTACGTTCCCCCCATTTAATCTTATTACAAACATCTTTCTGCAATACAGTTTTCGGTCTTATAATATTAAGGTTACAGTGGATTTCCATTGGAAAGTGGTCAGACCAGTAGGTATTGTATTGCACTCTAACATCTAAAACAGACAAACCTGCCGCGCCTGTAACTACACAATGGTCCAACCATCTCTTAGTCCCGTGAACATCACTGATGTAGGTATAAGCGTCTGATCCCAACATACTAAGGTCTGCACAAGTCCATTCTTCTTGCTCACAGAATTCTACCAATTCATTTCCGAATAGCGTCCCGGGGTGGGCGTTAAAATCACCTAACATAAACACAGATTCTACAGAGTAGCTCTCTATAATAGCGCTTATTTCTCCCAGGCATTCTGAAAATTCATTTAAATTGTCTATAGAGTCTGTTGGCATGTAGATTGAGAAGACTAGAAATTGGCGATCAGTTAAACACACTTTTATTGCGGAGATACGCACACTCTTACACGGAACCACTGAGACCGCACTGAACACACTTTTACGCCACAGCAGCGCAACGCCTCCGTACGGTCGGCCCCTCAGCAGGCCAGCAGCCGTGTCCACCGCCGACGTGCCCGTCGCGCCGAAGTCCGGGTCAATGGTGTCCAGATAGGGAAGATCATGGGGCAGCAGCCATGTCTCCTGCAGAGCCACGATGTCAGCTGTACTACACAAAGCCCGGATGCACTCCACCGAGCGTGTTACACTTTTACAATTGAAACTCGTAAACACGGTTTTAGGCTTCGTACACGTTGTATTATCCATTTAAGTTCCGAAATTGCTTTTTCTCAACAGACACCTCTCCTTTATTGTACTTAGGATTGTGTCTATAGTCAATGAAACGGCGAAAGGTTACGCCTTCAGGCCATAGGCAGTCTTGCAAAAACAAGTTAAGTTTTTTCTGAGGAACAAACAATTTAAAAGCATTGTAGTCCCGTTTTACCTTCATGTTAATTCTATGTAAAGCCACTTGGACTTGTGTCTTACTTTCAATATACTCGATAATGTCACTCTCAGACGTTTCTTTACTGACATTATTTATGAAAATTGGAATTTTCACTTCAGCAGCTCTGAAATTACTTTGCCCGTTGTTCTCCGCCTTCCCTCGCGTACCAACAAAACGATTTCTAGTTTTTCTTCTTTGCGCCAAGATCCACTTGTCATCCGGAGTGTTTTGTTTCCACTCGCCTCCTTCCACTACTTTAGCAAAAGGACTCTTAACGCCCTCTAACGGTGTGGAGATTGCATTACCGTGCAATCCATCTAACCCGTCGGACCGCACATCTCCCTTACTTAGCGAGTTCTGACGTTCATCTGTAGGTGGCGTAGTTACCGTCTTCTCACCTAAAACGATAGATGGCGCTGTCGGTGAATCGGCAACGGTTGAAGATCTCCGGTGGTCTGTAGATGTCGCCTTGTCATTGTCAGGCCTCTCAGGCTGTAACGAAGCATTTTTAGGTACATATCGGTGTGAGCATGTTGGTGACAAGGGTGATTCGTTCTCTGAAGCCTCGTTCTCTGAACCAGCAGTCTCAGATATGTATGAATGCGGAGACGCTACCAGAGACGGCTGTTTGTTGTCAATGTGCGGTAGTCCGATCGGACCGCTGTCATTGACGAAGCTACCCTCCAAAAAGCTACCATTACCTCCTCCTCCCCTCTTTCGGTTTATGTTAAAATTATTTATCAGGGATGCGTGTTTTAAATTAAATACCTCGTTTTTGAGAATGTTGAAATCTTCAAATGGTACGAAATCTTCTTTAATTTCTCTGATGTTTTGTTGTAAGACATTTACTTCCCTAAGCAGTCTAGTGGCATCTATGTGATCCCAGGTTACAGGCGGCAGCTTGTGCAGGTCCCGGGCCACAAAAATTGGCACAAATTCAGGATCAACTTCTTTCAGACAAGTAATAACATCATGCATATTACGTACGTTTTTCGGATTCGCAAGGGTGCAATGATGATACTATGTATGTATTATACTGGTGATTTTTTTACCGTTCCGACACTTTCAGGGGCTCAGCCCATCAAACTGAACAACATCAAAAAACAACTGTCTCATACATTTGAGTCGGGTAGGCATTGCAGTTTAGTATGGAACAGCTGATTTTTTTTTGTTGCGATTTCAGGTTTGCTCCGATAGTAAAAGTTGTTCAGTTTGATGGTCTGAACCACCCCTGAAAGTTTCGGAACGGTAAAAAAAATCATCCAGTATACACATAAACATTCCTTTTGAATATATATATATCTATATCTATCTATTAAAAAAACAGCATCATAATCCGTTGCGTATTTTTAAAGATTTAAGCATACATAGGGACAGACAGACAGCGGGAAGCGACTTTGTTTTATACTATGTAGTGATAAACTCAAAAGATGGTATGATCAATTGATCACCATTCCATAGAAAAATATCGTTTATCATTATAGTGAATATTTTGAGACAATACTTTGACAGGTATTCTGGAAGTTTCATTTTTCAATAATTTTTTTACGTTTAAGAAAAATGTTAGTGTTTTAAGTTTATTCCAACAAACCGTGTCACTATCTAGAGATCCTCTGGAAAAACACTATAAAACACTCATTGAAATCGAACAAGTAAAGTAACTGAGGTCATGACATTTTAACAAGTTCCACAATTAAGAAGTTTCTTACTAGAACAATTCTGTGAAGAAAGTTGCAGCGTTGTACAAAGTTTATATAAAAGTTCTTTGTACAATACTGTTTTTACAAGTTAGAGCAATGACCGGTAGTGAGCGGTTTCTAGAAAAAGAAAATTGTTATTATTTCATCATCATCTTATTTAAGAGTCTTTTTACAGTTCAGTGCCATCAGAATATTATTTCTCAATAATAAAAACCCAAAATGAAAAAGTACGACTCCAGCTTACTACAAAAGCCTATTTTTATAGCATACTTTATAGGATCTAAACATTCCACTTTTAAGAATATTGAAATAAAAAAATGTAAGTGAATGTTTTTTTAATTTATGTTTAGATTTATAAAAAAGTATTGTGCAAAACTAACTTTAAGGCGTAACTTTTATGTTTTTATTCTTTTTATTTTATTTAAATTATTATTTTGTTTGACATTGATTTAATTTTAATAATAAAATTTGACGGTCATGATATTTAAAATATTTTTATGAAAGAATGTGACATATTATAATGTGAAATAAATAAATCTAATCTGATCTAATCTATTGGAATAGCACTTTTTAATTTAGGCTTTCTTTATTGAGAAAGCGTTAACACTGAACTGTACATTAG
Organism: Agonopterix subpropinquella; assembly: GCA_922987775.1. Classification (NCBI taxonomy): domain Eukaryota; kingdom Metazoa; phylum Arthropoda; class Insecta; order Lepidoptera; family Depressariidae; genus Agonopterix; species Agonopterix subpropinquella. Next base: position 4,044,044 of record OV277714.1, read on the forward strand.
ACTGAAGTGTAAAAGGACTCTTAACAACACCTACCATCTAAAAACATTTGCCCAAAAAAAATTCTCGTCTCATTTCGTCCAGTATCTCCCCACTGGCCGTTGTTCCTAACGCAACATTTGCCACTAACGACGTTCCTCTACATTAGTAATAATATCGAGCCTGGACTACGAATGTACTTGGGAACTGCAAATGTACAGTTAGATAAGAAAACGTGTTAACATAATTATCACAGAGCCCGGAACGCTTTGTGCATATATGTTTATTAACGGAGTTTCTGACTGCTTCTTCTCTACAACGGAACAACTTCCGAAGCGGTGGTAGATTCAATAAAGTTCAAAATCAAAGTTAACATAAGTCAAAGCACAGAATATGTAATAGTATATAGTTCTACATACAGAACGGCCATTCCCCGCCCCCCTCTGACTTCAGATACCCCACCTTCCCTTCCCCTCACACTTTATGGGTAACCTGAGGGGAGCCGAGCAAGGGAATGCAGTGAAGTGCGCGCACCCGTTGGATTTGACTACATAAAATAATTGTGTCTTTTCAGTGCATAAAAAACGTTGAAAAATAACGCTAAATTCACATTTCCAGTGTAATCCTTTAGCTCAAATACTTATTTTTAATAATAGAACGGAAAATAAAAAGTATCGAATTGTAGATGACGTTAAACGCAAAGCGCGGTGCGGCTCAAGTGCGGCTTTCAACTACTACACGAAATGTCATGGACAGTTTGCACAAAGTGCGCATGTGCAGACGCCATTTCGAAATTCAAAAACGTTCTATTGAGTGCCGGACCTGTGGTCAAAGTCAACCTAATTTATTCAATACTAGTGTTAACCCGTAACTTCGTCCGCACAAATTATATAACAGATTTTAAGTCAGATCATAAGCTATCAAACAAAAAAAGTTTCATCAAAATAGGTTTAGTACTTTTTGCGTGATGTTCGTTCAACAAACACACAAACAAACAGACAGACAAAAAATCCAAAAATTTGTGATATGGAATCAGGGACACCTAAAAACCATATTGTAACTTTTTTTTTGTTAATATCTTCAATGTACAGACACACTTCTGTTACAGTTTTATTATAGTTTAGATAGGAGCTTGAAACACACTTATTAATAAATATTTTTTTGGCGGCCGGAAGAAACTCTCTCTCTCTCTCTCTCTCTCTCTCTCTCTCTCTCTCTTCTACTCTCTCTCTCTCTCCTATTGGTGACGTCAAAATGCTATCTATGTGATATCATATTGAGTAAACAATTTTTTATCTGTGTTGGTACACTTGGATTGCGAGTGGTTTTAACTTAGAATGGACCACGCCCTCCCGTGGGTATATCACTAGATGACTAAGGGTAAAAGTTATGTAAACAATAATATTTTAAGGGGGCAAAAAGCTACCTACCACAGATCTCTATGCTACCTACAGACAACTTTTTCGAGATTCAAGTAAAAACGGTTTTACGTAGTAAATTAACATTTCTATGGTAAAAACTACTACCTACCAATTCTTTTTTTATAAACCTACATGCCAACTGTGATTGATTCACTGCGATTTCTAATGATCTTAGTCATAGTAGTTTATTCCTTCGTCTTCTTTGACATGAACGGTTATAAATTAATTTTGGTGACTTCAAGGGTTGTTTTTAGAAAAGAACACTATAATTGCGAGCCATCACTGGAGTATCGTTGTTGGCCGGGGAGCACCCAACCACCCAATAGCAGACCTACAACCAATGTGACTCCTTAGCTCTTCTTGTAATTTTTTCTCATTTGTATGAAGTGACAGCTAAGTGTCCAAGGTGTTTTTACGGACCAAGTCGCGGGTAAAAGCTAGTTTTAATCACAACCTTACACAAATTGACCCTAAACGTTATTACCTACACTTACGTAGCCAACTGTACCCGACCTCCTATTAGGGTTGCCCGCTAAATAAAATATAATGAATTTACGGCTGCAAAAGAAAGTAAAGTTGCCTTTTTGTGTTCTCCGCGCTTAGAATTCGTACCTAAATATAAGTATAGGTAGAGAGTCAGGGCAATTTTGTGAATTAGAAGAGAGATATAAACTTGTTTTTTTTATTTTCGTCTACTTTTAGTCGACAATAAACATGGGACTGTCATAATAATATCGCTCTCAGGCACATGTCGGGTGCTCTAAAATAAAACAATGAATTATGTATTTTTTTTAAATATTTTATTTACAACTTGTAAAAACAAAACCCCGCTTGTACAAGTTGATGAACCCGTCTGTCTTTGCCCTATGAGTTTATGACTTTTGTGTATGTTCCACGCCTTACAAGAAAAGCTGCTTCATACAAGCTCGCTATGGCTAGTACACACATATGCAGCGATGTTTCTGCCTAATTGCCGCTCATTCCCGTTCATGAACGTTCAATTATTACCGTACGCATGTAGGGGTGTACCGGCCGCAAACTTGTATGAAGGTGTTTTTTCTGGTAGAATTTCTATTCAGTGGTGTTGCAACGACACATAAGTATTTTAGCCTATGTTGGGCGCGCGAAATAGGCACACTGAGTAGCTAGTACACTTGCGTCCATCTACAGGGTGAAATTGATATCATTAGCATCCTTTTAAACTAAGAGTCTACCCATCAAACTGAACAACTTTTACTATGGTAGCAAACTAATCGGAGCAACTAAAAAATCAGCTGTCCCCATACTAAACTGCAATGCCTACTCGACTCAAATGTATGCAACAGCAGATTTTTTTTTTGCTACGATCTGTTTGCTCCCTTAGTAAAAGTTGTTCAGTTTGATAAGTAGACTCTTAAATAAATAAAATAAAATAAAATGCACTTTATTGCCACACAAAAATACAGAATAGGACACAAAACAATAAACAGGTATTCATCAAACAGAAAAGTTCAAATCGTTCGTTCAATCGTTCTCTTAGTTAAAAAGGATGCCAATGATATCAATTTCACCCTTTATACAGGGTCCAACGTAATATGCTGACAGTTGTTAAGGGGATGACCAGGGCCCTGTTTAATAAACGCGACAATGACAATTTGACAATGACAATTCATTTGACATTGCTGGTTACTAATGACGCTACACTTGCAGTGCTTCATGTGTCCTAGCATTCTCAGCAATGTACTCTGAATTGTCATTGTCAAATTGTCATTGTCAAAGTGTCATTGTCAAATTGTCATTGTCAAATTGTCATTGTCGCGTTTATTAAACAGGGCCCAAACCATCAAACTGAAAAAACTTTCTCTATGGGACCAACATCAAAATCGCGAAAAAAAAACTGCTGTCCCATATACATTTCGCTCGAATAGGTTTGCAGTTTCGTATAGGACAGCTGATTTTTTTTATCGCGATTTCGATGTTGATCCCATAGAGAAAGTAGTCGAGTGTGACGGTCAGATCATCCCCTTAAAAAAGTGTCAGCATATTAAGAAGGACCCTATACAACGTGTTAATGAATTGGTGCAGAACCTCATACACCCCAACTGATTTCTAACAAAATAATTAGATTGAAACAATAATTTAATAATTTTGATAATTAAAATTTTAAGTTATTCGCATTTTAAGTTTTGAGGCATAAATGACTTGTTATCATTTCAGCACTGAAAGAAAGCGCTAACGTACTCATGGATACATTTTTATAATCTTGTTTTGATAGTAAGTAGGGTGAGTGTGCCCGTAAGGTTGGTTGACATCGAGTTCAGAAAATTTTTAATTTTGCAAAAAAAATATTTAATATTTTGAAAAAAATTACCCATGTTGAAACCATGATAATTCGATTCTGCTCTGGATTCTAAACAAACTACTTTCTAGTTTTGCGTTAATTCATTAACACGTTGAATATTTAGATCTATATCTGTGGTGCCAGATTTTATAGAACGTTTTTATTTTTATTATTATTTTAGTATAGAGCGGTTAGAAACCTACCGAAACTATTCATATCATATCAATAACAATGTAAACGTTAACCCCTCTGTGGCCAAGTTAATTTAGTAGTCTCTGTTACTGATAACGAGGTGAATAGCTCATGCTACATCAGAAAACAGCCTTGCTCCATTGTGATAACGTTCATATCGGGATGAATATGACCATTTAGTGTCGGGTTTCCATGCACAATCGTATGGTAAGCCTCGAATCTTGGCGTGATGTACGACTGGGTGCAAGGGTGCACCAAAATGCATTGTCGTTAAGGGGCTATGTGAAAAAAATAGGATTCTTCAAAGCTTCATATATCATGAACTACTAACAGTAGGAGTATGATTTTCGGATATGTGTAAATTGAACATATAATTGAAGTTTTGATTAGAGCCAAAACACGATTAAGACACATTTTCTCGATAGAAAAACAAGCCAAAGTAGCCTCTGTTTTTATCTATAAACGCTTGGAACTGCTAAACGGTGAATAATAGAAACACGAGACTTGATTTAAAAAAAAGAGTTTGATATTTTCTAAATTTTGATTAGAGCAGAATTGAAATAACATAAATAGTACAATCACAATTAAATAAAGTTTGATTTGGCGCTCGATTCGCTTCAGGCGCGCGCGGCGCCCCATCTCTTTCTCTCGCATCAGGCCGTAATATAAGCTATCCCACGCCTGTTTCGCTTAAATTATTTTTCGACATAGGCTCTTAATTAAGGGTTTTGTAATGAATCGTCATTCATCATTCTCAAACCAAAGCAAGAAGAAATATATACGTATTTAAAAGTAAGCGAGTTGACTACCTACTACTTGCTCAAATGCAGTCTCAAAAGGTACAACTAGCGACCGGGCCCAACTTTTTCCGGATGAGATCTACAGGGTGTAACAAAACACCCTAGTAATACTTAAGGGGGTGCTTCAGACCATGAAACTGAACAATTTTCACTATATAGAGTGTAACAAAACACCCTAGTAATACTTAAGGGGGTGCTTCAGACCACGAAACTGAACAATTTTCACTATATAGAGTGTAACAAAACACCCTAGTAATACTTAAGGGGGTGCTTCAGTCCATGAAACTGAACAATTTTCACTATATAGAGTGTAACAAAACACCCTAGTAATACTTAAGGGGGTGCTTCAGTCCATGAAACTGAACAATTTTCACTATATAGAGTGTAACAAAACACCCTAGTAATACTTAAGGGGGTGCTTCAGACCACGAAACTGAACAATTTTCACTATATAGAGTGTAACAAAACACCCTAGTAATACTTAAGGGGGTGCTTCAGTCCATGAAACTGAACAATTTTCACTATATAGAGTGTAACAAAACACCCTAGTAATACTTAAGGGGGTGCTTCAGACCACGAAACTGAACAATTTTCACTATATAGAGTGTAACAAAACACCCTAGTAATACTTAAGGGGGTGCTTCAGTCCATGAAACTGAACAATTTTCACTATATAGAGTGTAACAAAACACCCTAGTAATACTTAAGGGGGTGCTTCAGACCACGAAACTGAACAATTTTCACTATATAGAGTGTAACAAAACACCCTAGTAATACTTAAGGGGGTGCTTCAGTCCATGAAACTGAACAACTTTCACTATAGAGCAGACATCGAAATCGCGAAGAAAAAATCCACTGTTTCATACAAAACTGCAGTACCGTCTCGACTCAAATGTATGGGACGGCAGATTTTTTATATTTTTTCTCGACGTTGGCTCCATAGTGAAAGTTGTTCAATTTGATGGTCTGAAGCACCCCCTTAAGTATTACTAGGGTGTTTTTTGTTACACCTGGTATAATAGGATAAGTGATAGCCTAGCAAATACTGAACCGGTGAACTCAGATCAAAAACTGAATATCTTTCACAATGGAGCCTACCTCAGGAAACGCGAATAAAAATCAGCTGTCCCATACATTTTAGTCGGTTAGGTACAGCAGTTTCGTATGGAACAGCTGATTTTTTTCGCGTTTCCTGAGTAGGCTCCATAGTGAAAGATGTTTAGTTTGATGGTCTGAGTTCACTGTTTCAGTATTTGCTAGGCTGTCACTTACACCCTGTATAAGTAGATATATTATACACATTAACCTTCAGGAAGAAATAAATTAAAATGACAATGGAGCATAGCATAGCATATGCTCACGACTATATTCCCCGAGGGGGTAGTCAGAGATATTCTGAAACTTCAGAACATCCACGTTTCACTAAGTAGTACCGAAACTCTGTCCAGTGTGACGGGGAGTGAGCCCGTCGCCACTTGTAGTGGACAGTAGGTACGATACATGCCTCGAAATTGAAGCATGCAGGTTTTCTCACGATGTCACGATGACAGTGGAAACCGTATCTAAATCTCTTGTGTGGGTTAGAAGAAGTAAGCGGAGAAACAGAAATGATGCGGACAGACGCGGATAGTGACTTTGGTTTATGCTTTTTATTACTAACTAGCGGCCCGTCCCGGCTTCGCACGGGTGGACGTCTAATCTTTTCTAGCAATAAATATAGCCTATGTTACTCAGGGTGAATGCAGCTTTCTAATGGTGAAAGAATTTTTTAAATCGGCCCAGTACTTTTTGAGCCTATTCATTACAAACATACAAACATACAAAAATAGGTACAAATCTTTCCTCTTTATAATATTAGTGTAGATAACTTAGAACAAGTACATGTCTAGAACGAGCCTAATGCTTCTACCGTATAAAGGGGCCAACATTCTTAGGTTGGTGTGCGTGAGGCGTCCTACAAATTATGTCTATGTGCGTGTCATATGGGTAAGGTTTATAGACCGGTGCTGGTTGCAATTTTTGTTTCTTCGCGTTCGTAGCTTCGACCAAAGATAAAATATAGGGGTAGATAAATAATATAAAGCAAGACATAGAACCGCTACTTGACATCCATTCAAACTTATGACAACCGCCCATTAGAATAAGTGAAAAGTCAATAGTAAACGGAACCGTCTTGAATCATTTTGTCACAGACTGGAAGACTCAGCTATTTCCTTACATTAAGAACGAATTTAGCTTGAATTTTCTTAAAAAGTGGCGACATTTGTTTAACACACGTAACAGATTAACGAATGTCACTCTTATGGTAATCTGTGTGCCACTGTAAGGAATGACTATACATATTTTTGTACAGTTTGATATTGGGTAGACCTGGCTTCGACTGTATATCTTGCTTGACATATAACTTATCAAAGACTAATAATTAACTATAATATTTAGAGATGTATTTCCTTTCGAACGATAAAATCCTAAAAACGACGGAAAATTTTGTTCTCGCTTTATATCTAGACTTATTAGAATATAAAAACCAACATAAAAGCCAGCAAACTACATTTTCACTCTACTGTTAATATTGCGAATAAGCTGAAATAAGCAGACGCATTCTATGAAACCAATTTCCCTAAAGGGAAAGTTATTTTGCGAGGGGCTTCCCAGGTGTTACCAACATATTGTGGGTAGATAGATATTTTTTTTTTTTCTTTTATAAAGGGAAAAGATGGGGGCTTCTTTGAAAGGCATTTCACAGGCTTTACGTTGAAAATGTGTCGGCTATGTAACCGTTTGGCGTTTATGAGAAATATGTAAATTTAATAATGTTAAGTTTAGTTTAATAAAGTCTTTAGTATGTTCTTTAGGAACATGTTTGTAAGGTGGTTCAATTCACGAGAAACAGTCAAAATATCGGTCTCGATCTGACATCTTTTTGAAAAAAAATTATTCTTTACGAGCTTTTACCTGCGACTTCGTCCGCATAAATTATATACCAGATTTTAAGTCAGATGATAAGCTATCAAACAAAAAAAGTTTCATTAAAATCGGTTCAGTAGTTTTTGCGTGATACTCGAACAAACAAACACACAAACAAACAAACGAACAAACAAACAAACAAACAAACAAACAGACAGACAAAAAATCCCAAAATTGGTGATTTGGAATCAGGGACATCTAAAAAGTAAAAACCATATCGTATTTTTTTTTGTAAATATCTTCAATGTACAGACAAATTTCTGTTACAGTTTTATAATAGTTTAGATTAGATACAGGGTGAAATTGATATCATTGGCATCCTTTTAAACTAAGAGTCTACCCATCAAACTGAACAACTTTAACTATGAGAGCAAACCGATCGGAGCAAAAAAAAAATCTGCTCTTGCATACATTTGAGAAGGCATTGCAGTTTAGTATGGGACAGCAGATTTTTTAGTTGCTCCGAAAGCTCCGATCGGTTTGCTCCCATAGTAAAAGTTGTTCAGTTTGATGGGTAGACTCTTAGTTTAAAAGGATGCTTATGATCTCAATTTCACCCTGTAGTATCCGATATCAATGACCAATAATTCTATACGGTTGCGAGGCATAGACCATTAAGGAAGCTACTCGCCAGAAACAAGAGGCCATAGAAATATGGTTCTACCGAAGAATGCTGCCAATTAATTGGGTTCAACGAGTCACCAATGTGGAAGTTCTACGACGTGTCAGGAAGTCCCGGGAGCTGTTGCAAACCATTTAAAGGAGGAAAGTAACCTACCTTGGTCATATCTTGAGGAATGAGCGATACCAACTGCTCTAGACTATAATGATGGACAAAGTAGAGGGCAAAAGAAGCCTCGGTAGGCCACGAATGTGATGGCTTGCGAACCTAAAAGAGTGGACAGACATCGCCAGCGTCGAGGAGCTGTTTCGTTTGGCGAGAGATAGACAGGGATATGCAGCGCTGACTGCCAACCTTCAGTACCTAATGGAGAGGTACCTGAAGAAGAGGATAGTATCCGATGCGCTTCTGCGAAGTCTTCGGTGTTCGATCAGATTCATGAGGTCTTGTATTTGGTATATACAGTGTGAAATTGATATCATTGGCATCCTTTTAAACTAAGAGTCTACCCATTAAACTGAACAACTTTTACTGTGGGAGCAAACTGATCGGAGCAAAAAAAAATCAGTTGTTCCATACCAAACTGCAATGCTTACTCGACTCAAATGTATGCAACAGCAGATTTTTTTTCTCCGATCGGATTGCTCCCATAGTAAAATTTTTTTATTACTATTTTTTTTTTTTTTTTTATGTTCGATAGGTAAACATTTGACCCCAATCTCACCTGATGTTGAGTGATGATGAGGCCGAAGATGTAGCATGCTTACCTAGAAAGATGCCTATTCACTCTTGCCTTGAAGAGGCCCAGGTTGTATTGCTCAGGGAACAGGTCCGCAGGCAGTGCGTTCCACTCCTTAGCCGTGCGCATTATAAAAGAAGAAGCAAACTTCTTCGTGCGAATTGCTGGTAGGTCAACGACATAAGGGTGGAAACCCAGCCTGCGTCTCGTCCCCCGCAGATGAAAGGGAGACGGAGGTATTAAATCGTACTATACTCTTAGTTTAAAAGGATGCTTATGATATCAATTTCACCCTGTATATTGTTTTACTTTCTACAAAGGGTTTTTTATGCAGTGTATGTACGGGTGACGGCTGGCACTTTACATGTTATTTCACCTTTAATATGTTAACACATTCGCGGACAGTGAGCGGCTATAGTAGTGATAACAATAAAAGTTCTATTGTGTCTCGTTTAGTGTCCGCGAATGTGTTAATTTAATATATATAAAAATACTACCTGTTGCCCGCGACTTCTTAGGGGTTACCCGGATAGAAAGTACCCTATGTGTCAATCCAAGCTATGGTCTATCTGTATGGCAAATTCCATCAAAATCCGTTCAGCAGTTTTTGCGTGAAAGCGGAACAAACATCCACCCATACTTACAAACTTTCGCGTTTATAATATTAGTAGGATTATTTATTATCTAATTTAATTTAATTTATATTTATTGTTTATCAAGCAGCTAAAGTGATTCCGTGCTTCGGATGGCACGTTAAGCCGTTGGTCCCGGCTACTATCTCTAGTGGTAGTAGTCGTTACATAAAAACCACGTCAGAGGCCGAAAGGCGGTCTGAAAAAACTCTGACACCAGGGCTCTGCCCACACGATAAGAAGAAGATCAAACAGCATATTTATATCTCTTGGTTTCTAACACAAAAATATTTACAGTAAGTACCAATTAATTACATGCGAACACGTTTTAAAAATATAACCTAACATTTAAGCTAAAACTGTTTAAGGTACAAAGAACAATAAACAGTACAAAATATGAAAATTTGGACAGATAATAATAAAATAATTTAAAAATAAAAGAAACTAAGAAGTACCTATTTAAAGTATATACCAGATTTTAAGTCAGACCATAAGATATCAAACAAAAAAGTTTCATCAAAATCAGTTCAGTAGTTTTTGCGTGATGCTCGTTCAAACAAACAGACAGACAAAAAATCCAAAAATTTTTGATCAGGGACACCTAAAAACCATATCGTAACTTTTTTTTTGTAAATATCTTCAATGTACAGACACACTTCTGTTACAGCTTTATAATAGTTTAGAAAACGGAGAAAATTAGCAGAAGCCGTAAGAATGTTGGTATATTAGCGCTCGGTCGGCTGCAATCTCAACCCCGCCATTAGAGCCTTGCGAGCTACTAAAGATACAGCCATTTAGGATGTGGTATTACACAACAACTTATACAGGGTGTAACAAAACACCCTGGTAATATTTAACACATTCGCGGACAGTATATAGCCGTGATAACAATAAAAGTTCTATTGTGTCTCGTTTAGTGTCCGCGAATGTGTTAAAGGGGTTAAAACCATAAAACTGCAAATTTTTCACTATGGAGCCAACGTCAGGAAAAAAAAATTTGCTGTCTCATATACAGGGTTAAATTGAAAACATTAGAAATCTTTTAAACTAAGAGTCTGTCTATATCAAACTGAAAAAAAATTAGTATGGGAAGCAAACCGATCGGAGCAAAAAAAATCTGCTGTTGCATACATTTGAGTCGAGTAGGCATTGCAGTTTTTTTTTAGACCATCAAACTAAACCCTAGTAACATTTAAAGGGTAAATATTACGAGGGTGTTTTGGTATACATTAAACAATTATCAGGATAATTGTAAAATCCGCATCAAAACAGACAGACAAAAATTTCGACTCAACTTTATATTATTAGAGAGATATCTCTGACTATCCCCTCGAGGAATTCTGTCGTGAGCATATTCATGCATGCAAGTGCAAAATTTTGCTGAAGAATTTTATATTTTTGTTAGATTAAATAACATCGTAGCATAGTGCTACGAGTTTTGTAGCCATTGTTCGTAGCGCTCGTAGCAAAATGAAATTCGTAGAAGAAGATATCATTTTCAAGGTCTCCTTGAGGTATAATGGTTTATTAACTTGATGCCTCTAGAAAACTGATATTTTGAGTAACATTATAAAGACAGATAATGAAAGGTATTAGTCAACTAGAAATTTTGAAGGATGTTAAAAAATCACATAAAATAGATTCTGAAACTTTGTCCGCATCGTAGTGAGATAAAATACCTAAACTAGTTTTTAAGTCTAATAAGGCTGCTTGTTCATTGACGCGAGCTAGCTGGCGGAGCGAAGTAGCGAGGAAATATTAACCAATCAGCTCCTGATTGGTTAATATTTCCTCGATACTCCGCTCCGCCAGCTTGCTCCGCGTCAATGGACAGGCGCCCTAAGTCCTCAGCACCCAGCTTGCATCACCGCGAGCAAACTATGAAGCGAGGATTTCAATCTGGAGCGGCGCTGGAAGGACGAGTGGAAGAGCAAAACTGGTGGAACGTTTGAGGAAAACCTGGACCCCACTGTCAAGCCTGACGGATTCCACCTACCGCGCAAGGACTGGTCTCGGCTCAACAGGCTAAGGACCGGCAACTACTTACGACACAAATGGGACTGGATGGAGTCTCTTTTGTGTGACTGCTGTGTCTTCACAATACCGTGAGATTAAATTTAAAGATTGAAAAATTCAGTCTCGGGCGGGACTTGAACCCGCACCCTTCCAAACCGGGGAAGTGCGTTATCCAATTTCGCTACCGAGCCCACTAGCCAGAGAACGAATTTTTCAATCTGTTGCGTCTTGAGGGGACGTGAGCGACATCTACTGGCAGCTATTACAAACTAGCCAACCCGCAAGTTCAGAATTACAACTGAAATTCATACGGTATAGATGACACACCCTGTTCCAATTTCAAATATTATTGATTTTGAACATGTTACAGCCATGTTGTGCTATTTCGAATCAAATTAAAGATTGAAAAATTCAGTCTCGGGCGGGACTTGAACCCGCACCCTTCCAAACCGGGGAAGTGCGTTATCCAATTTCGCTACCGAGCCCACTAGCCAGAGAACGAATTTTTCAATCTGTTGCGTCTTGAGGGGACGTGAGCGACAGAAATTGCGTGAACAGAAAATGCGAGCGAAAGATCATTTCCTTGACCTCTGATTTCCTTTCAATTTTATTTTTATTTCGTTTTTCTCCTCTACTGTTGCTGCCGTTGTTGACGTTGTTGTTGTAATAGATACTCTTTCTTATACTGTGCTTCTATGTTGTATGTAGTTGTTACTTAATATGTATGTATATAGTTAAAAAGATATGTATTTATGTATGTATATATTATAGAATATAGATCACTTTATCTTTTTTTTTTTTTTTCTTTTAGAATATTTATGCACTCATTGTCATTCTGGATTTCTTTCTTCTAAGCTACACCGCCTACCTATTTTCGTTTCTTGATTCCTCTACCCTAAGGTTGTCTGGAAGAAATCGCTTTTTAGCGATAAGACCGCCTTATTTGTACCTACTTGTAATTCTTTGTCTTTATTCAAATGTATGTTTTGTTTTGGTGTGCAATAAAGTATAATTGAATTGAATTGAATTGAGCGACATCTACTGGCAGCTATTACAAACTAGCCAACCCGCAAGTTCAGAATTACAACTGAAATTCATACGGTATAGATGACACACCCTGTTCCAATTTCAAATATTATTGATTTTGAACATGTTACAGCCATGTTGTGCTATTTCGAATCAAATTAAAGATTGAAAAATTCAGTCTCGGGCGGGACTTGAACCCGCACCCTTCCAAACCGGGGAAGTGCGTTATCCAATTTCGCTACCGAGCCCACTAGCCAGAGAACGAATTTTTCAATCTGTTGCGTCTTGAGGGGACGTGAGCGACATCTACTGGCAGCTATTACAAACTAGCCAACCCGCAAGTTCAGAATTACAACTGAAATTCATACGGTATAGATGACACACCCTGTTCCAATTTCAAATATTATTGATTTTGAACATGTTACAGCCATGTTGTGCTATTTCGAATCAAATTAAAGATTGAAAAATTCAGTCTCGGGCGGGACTTGAACCCGCACCCTTCCAAACCGGGGAAGTGCGTTTTGTAATAGCTGCCAGTAGATGTCGCTCACGTCCCCTCAAGACGCAACAGATTGAAAAATTCGTTCTCTGGCTAGTGGGCTCGGTAGCGAAATTGGATAACGCACTTCCCCGGTTTGGAAGGGTGCGGGTTCAAGTCCCGCCCGAGACTGAATTTTTCAATCTTTAATTTGATTCGAAATAGCACAACATGGCTGTAACATGTTCAAAATCAATAATATTTGAAATTGGAACAGGGTGTGTCATCTATACCGTATGAATTTCAGTTGTAATTCTGAACTTGCGGGTTGGCTAGTTTGTAATAGCTGCCAGTAGATGTCGCTCACGTCCCCTCAAGACGCAACAGATTGAAAAATTCGTTCTCTGGCTAGTGGGCTCGGTAGCGAAATTGGATAACGCACTTCCCCGGTTTGGAAGGGTGCGGGTTCAAGTCCCGCCCGAGACTGAATTTTTCAATCTTTAATTTGATTCGAAATAGCACAACATGGCTGTAACATGTTCAAAATCAATAATATTTGAAATTGGAACAGGGTGTGTCATCTATACCGTATGAATTTCAGTTGTAATTCTGAACTTGCGGGTTGGCTAGTTTGTAATAGCTGCCAGTAGATGTCGCTCACGTCCCCTCAAGACGCAACAGATTGAATAATTCGTTCTCTGGCTAGTGGGCTCGGTAGCGAAATTGGATAACGCACTTCCCCGGTTTGGAAGGGTGCGGGTTCAAGTCCCGCCCGAGACTGAATTTTTCAATCTTTAATTTGATTCGAAATAGCACAACATGGCTGTAACATGTTCAAAATCAATAATATTTGAAACCGTGAGATTAGTCTAGGTCCCGGGGCATACGGGTGTCCAGGGTAATGAGAATGCTGACGAGCTGGCGAGGGCTAGATCAGTACGAAAGATGGTTGGCCCAGAACCAAGTGTGCGAATCCCGGCATGCAGCATAAGAATGGCCATTAGGGATTGGGCTGATAAAACACACAAACAGGAGTGGTCTAGCCTTAAAAGTCTGCAACAATCGAAGTTTATCAGCAATATGACAACTCGTGTCTCAAAGTTCATACTGAACAACAGCAGGAGCAAGGCTCGTGCCATCGTCGGAGCCCTCACTGGTCACTACGCCACAGGCACGATGATGCACGATGATGCACAAGATGAAACTCACCCTGGATCCCAGCTGCCGAGCGTGCGGAGAGGATGAGGAGACCATGGAGCATATTCTTTGTGACTGCGATGTCTTGGCGGCAAAACGCATGTGCCTCCTCGGAGATGGATATCCGAAACCGGGAGATCTTAGGCTTCTTCCCCTCAATGGTATTGCCTCCTTCATTGACCATGTATTTGAAGGGTGAAGAAAGCAAAAAGTATTGGGGCTAACACAAAAGATCCCACTGGGTCGAAGTGTTGCTGGCTTGCCAGCCCCCACAACAAGATAAGATAAGATAAGATTTGTGTGACTGCGGGATCGAAGATCAGACGATGCAGCACATTATACAACGGTGTCCCCCTTGGAACTTCTTATCAATTTTTCCCATTTCTATGAAATGACAGCTATCAGCTGACAGTGTCCAAGGTGTGGTATGGTGGAGCCCCGTGGCAAGCTCAAATGCGAACCGCGCGAACACCAACACCAATAACAGAACCGCTCCCGGAAAAACTTGCAACGTGACTCTGTTATATTAATAATAACAGTCGGTGCCAAAAATCTTACTTATCTGTATTCGAAGATCATAAAAGAATCCCTCAACGTTCACAATCTTTTGTGCGATATTTCCAAGCAAATATTAATATTAGCCATTACCGTTCCTCCCCTATCTCGAAGGGTTGTTAGATATCTCCATTTTTGTCACAATAAATAACAAAGATTTGTTTCCTTTGAGATAAATCAATGTCTTATTAAGAGATTTTAGGTATCTGCTTTCCTATTACATAATTATACATGGTGTAACAAAACACCCTAGTAAAACTTAAGGGGGTGCTTCACACTATCAAACTGAAAAACTTTTACCACAGAAGAGGGGTTAGAACATTTGAAGTAGCGCTTTTGCTTCGGAGACGACTGTCGCCACTTGTCTTCCTGCTCACGCTGCTACAATTACTCATGCCCTCTCGCTCGCACCACGCCGCGTGCTTGGTGTTATGCAAATTGCATAACCTGTGACGACACGTTCCACGCCTACTTTGCACTTCTAACCTCTATTATAATGTTCTGTGACTTTTACTATGGAGTCAACTTTGAAATCGTAAGAAAAAATCCTCTGTTTCATACATTTGAGTAGAGTCAGTGCTGCTGTTTTGTATGAAACAAGTGATTATTTTTTAGCGATTTCGATCTCGACTCCATAGTGAAAGTTGTTCAGTTTGATGGTCTGAAGCACCCCTTTAAAGGTAAAATTAAATGGGACACTTACTTAGGCTGCCTGTTCATTGAAGCTGTGCGAGCTGTGTAGCTGTGTTTTTTTAACCAATCAGGAGCTCGGGCGAGGCGCAGCCTTAGACTAATCTACACTAATATTATAAAGAGGAAAGATTTGTACCTGTTTTTGTATGTTTGTATGTTTGTAATGAATAGGCTAAAAAGTACTGGGCCGATTTAAAAAATTCTTTCACCATTAGAAAGCTGCATTCACCCTGAGTAACATAGGCTATATTTATTGCTAGAAAAGATTAGACGTCCACCCGTGCGAAGCCGGGACGGGCCGCTAGTTATATATATAACTAGCTTTTGCCCGCGACTTCGTACGCGTGGACATTTTATTTTTTCGTCTTTTTTCCAATGTTTTTGATAGTTATTCTGTTATTCGGGACGGAGACAAATACAAAAAATCAAAAACCATGAAAATCGGTCCAGCCGTTCTCGAGTTATAAGTGTTCGAACAAACCCGACTTTGTTTTATATATATATAGATTAGTCTAAGGGCGCGGCCGATCTCGCCCGAGCTCCTGATTAGTTAAAAAAACACAGCTACACAGCTCGCACAGCTTCAATGGACAGGCAGCCTAAATAAGTGTCCCATTTAATTTTACCTTTAAAGGGGTGCTTCAGACCATCACACTGAACAACAGAAATCAGAAAGAAGAATATCTCTGACTACCCCCTCCGGGAATATAGTCGTGAGCATATGCTTATGCTTATTATTATTGTTGTATCTCGGAAGATATTTCACAGACCACAGCCTTGACCTTTTTCGGGGCTCGAACACGAATATAGAGGTCCCTTTAAGACACTTTTATCTAAATGCAATAGGATGCACCAATCGTGGCCTATCTCTGAATGCATTATGTAAATGCACCCACAGACTTACCACGTTCGGTGCAGAGACTATTGTAGAAAGGACAGAAAATTATTAGGGTTATAGGGTGAACTGGGTAAAACGGAAAATCTGGGTTATTGCGGAGAGACTCGGGACCTTAATGTATGCACTATGACCACACAAAGTTTGACGCTTGTGTGTCTATAATATCACCGTCTCGTTTTTACGATAGAGTAAATTAGCTTTAGCTTTAGTTAAGTCATAATTTAAATAGTAGGTTAACTTTATTAAAAGACAATGCGGGTTTTGTATGGAAGGTGGGCGCCTTATTTTTCGCCGTTGTTTTTGGCATGGCCATCAACCAAACTTAAATATTTTAGTTCAGAATAAAGTAACAAACAAAACTTGTTATTACATTTATATTCCTAAACTCAGTTCGAACAGAGATATAAAGGCCTGAAGTTGATAATATATTCATTACGTTTACTTCAAGCCTTTATATCTCTGTTCGGACTTCGGACTAAGTTCAGAGATATTCTTGTCATACAAATTTTGTTTGTAACTTTATTCTGAACTATAATAGTTTGATTGATGGCCGCGCTAAAAAAATAGGCGAAAAGAAAAAAGGCGACAGTTTTAGGCATTGGCTTTTAAGTGTTTGTTTAAATGTATTGCATTTTTTAAGCAACATAATTATCTACTGTAATTTCTATAAGTGGAAACTGTTTTGGCTAATTCTTTGATTAACTTTTGTAATCCAAGTGTAAATATTAACGCTGTATGTTTCTCTAATCCAATAAAATAAAAAACAAAAACTTTGAAAAAAAAAACACATTTCTTGTATGGGGATCTCCTATTAATTTATACTTTTTGTTTTTTTATTATTCGTTAGCACATCCAATATAAGAACACATTTTCTGTGAAAATTTCAACTCTCTACCTATTACGATTCTGGTACCCTTTGAAGTTAGAACGGACGGACGGTTTAATAATAGTAGGGTCCCATTAGCACCCTTTGGGTATGGAACTCTAAAAAAGAATTTGTAATTTTCAAACTATTATTATCGTTCTGTGGTCCAAAATAACCGACACTCCCTTAGCAATCAATAACACTTTAAAAGTCATAAAAACACTTTGGAAAACGAAAGTTTAGTTTACTCAAGGGAATTACTTGGGTCGGGATATATTTGCTGAAAATCTTCTTCATAAAATTAAGATGCGAAAAGTTCAGAGGAAATCGAAAGTTGCTTGGAAATGTTTCTTCGCAAGTTTGCGCATCGTTATAATTAACCTTGTAATAATTAAGGAGGGCTTTCATTTTTATAATACTTATTCGAGTTTGGATCTAAACGAATATAAGCTTATAATTCTATAATTTTGGGAGTTATGTAGCAATTTCAAACATTATAGATTTTTAAACATGTTACAGCCATGTTGTACTATTTCGAATCAAATTAAAGATTGAAAAATTCAGTCTCGGGCAGGATTTGAACCCGCACTCTTCCAAACCGGGGAAGTGCGTTATCTAATTTCGCCACCGAGCCATGTGCTCAGAGACCGTTTCAAACGCACTTCCCCGAGAATCCCGAATCCGATCCCGAATCCCGCCCGAGACTGCATTTTTCAATCTTTAATTTGGTTATGTAGCAAGTTTTGTGGTTTTGTCAAAATCTGCTGTCCCATACAAAACTACTGTACCTACCTGCCGTACCTACCCGACCCAAATGTATGGGACAGCTGATTATTTTTCACGTTTTCTTAGGGTGGCTCCATTGTGAAAGTTGTTCAGTTTGATGGTCTGAGTTCACCGTTTCAGTTTGCGGAGGACGGTTCCTTACAACCTGTATACAACGTGTTAATGAATTAGCGCAAAACCTCATACACCCCAACTGATTTATAGCAAAATAATTAGATTGAAACAATAATTTCATTATTTTGATAATAAAAATTTAAAGCTATTCGCATTTTAAGTTTGAGGCAAAAATGATTTGTTATCATTTCAGCACGAAAAAAAAGCGCTAACGTAGTCATGGATACATTTTTATAATCTTGTTTTGGTAAGTAGGGTGAGTGTGCCCGTGCGGTGAGTGGACATACGATTCAGAAAATTTTGAATTTTGCAAACAAATTATTTAATATTTTGAAAAAAAATTATCCATGTTGAAAACACTTCTATTCTGCTCTCGATTCTAAACAAACTACTTTCTAGTTTTGCGTTCATTCATTAACACGTTATATTTTAAAATATACAGGCATTTTAAAACTTAATACAGGTACACACTTTTTTAAGGTGATGATCAGACCATCAAACTGAACAACTTTCTCTGTGGGACCAATATCGAAAGCGCGAAAAAAAAAATCTGCTGCCCATACATTTGGCTCGAGAAGGTTTGCAGTTTTGTATGGAAGACCTGATTTTTTTTTTCGCCATTTGGATGTTGGTACCATAGAGAAAGTTGTTCTGCTTGATGATCTGATCATCCCCTTAAAAAAGTGTCAGCATATTAAGAAGGACCCTATATAGTCAATTTACTTAATAATATCCACACTTTACCTACCAACCACCACTAAGACTATAACGAGCCATAAGAAGCCGTACTAGGTACGTAACTAAGTACTAGAATACATTATAGATATCGATTGGATGTGATCATGGGTTCGAAACTCATATTATTCTCAACGGACATCCGCCCGAAAAGACGTGTAATGTCGTGGATATAAATTCGTATAAAAATGAGACATTATACGAAAAATTCAAGTGTCTACAATTTGTCAAAACGATTGTACAAAATTACAAATAAGCCTTTATTGTAACAATAATTTTGAGTGAAACAATAGTCTTATCAGGGAAGCAACTAAATTATACGAGTGGAAACAAAGAGAAGCTCTAGAATACGAGAAATGGTCTGAAACTAAAAGGGGAGATCGGAGCCGAGGTTGGGTAAACATTCGTCCATACTGGAGTGCAATAGAAAGTATCGAAACGACGACGAAAACCAATGACGTCACTATTCATGATTTAGTACAACTTTTTCATACAAAGCTCGTGTTTTGACATTTAATAAAGAGTTGCTGATTTGACAAGTTGGAAACTCGCAGATTCACTAGAACACGGGCGAATTAACTTGGCACCTGGCTCGCACGTGGCTCGGTATAAAAACTCGGAAAACTCGAAAAGAATAACTCGAAAATGCAAAAGCGCAGGGACACGTGCAGCGGTAACTGAAATGCTATGCTACGGCCTCGCACGGCGACGGCGAGGTCCCGCGGGAGGTAGCAGGAGGGGTTTCAAATTCCGAGCCACGTGCGAGCCAGGTGCCAAGTTTATTCGCCCGCGATGTAAGCGTCTCATCGCTGTCGTAAACATCGACAAGCTCACAAATGTAACATCCAACAGATCTTCGAAGTTTTTATATGAGTTTGACACACGATATAACCATAGCGAATACCGAATTGTCAGCTCGCCAATGTTTCAATGACGAATTTAAGGTTGTGACAATGTTTGCGTTTAGAGAATTGCATTGCAGGAACATTTGCAAAATTTTTAACTTGATTGTGATTATGAAGAGAGACAATTTATTATTTAAAGATCATGCATAAGGGCAGCTATATTATCCGGGTGGTTTTGCGAGGATTTTCGAGCTCAACAATTCTACTATTTACAGAGCTTTTAAAATATAAAATATCCAGAGTATAAACTTATTTTTAACTGACTGACGCCTAAATAACTTTTTAGTACACATAACAACTTACAAAACACTGAGCATGCATCTGGTAGCTGTTGCAATTGAACTAAAACATACGTTATTCATTTATTTATTCGACAGATCTATAAAATAGTTACATTAAATAAAATTAAAAATAAAGTGACTTAAAACTAAACTATAACCTAGGACTAACTAAAACTTAAATTTTTGTATGAAAAAAAAAATTTCATACAGATAGCTTTATGACGTCATTAAATTTTTGTTGACTACCACTAATCACTCCAAAAGTGATTATGGTCGTGAGTTTATGTATGTATATGTTTAACACATCGGTATATGTATTATTATACAACGTGTTAATGAATTAGTGCAAAACCTCATACACCCCAACTGATTTATAACAAAATAATTAGATTGAAACAATAATTTCATTATTTTGATAGTTACAATTTAAAGTTATTCGCATTTTAAGTTTTGAGGCAAAAATGATTTTTTGTCATTTCTGAAAGAAAGCGTGCATGCATATGCATACAATGCATACATTTTTATAATCTTGTTTTGGTAGTAAGTAGGGTGAGTGTGCCCGTGCGGTGGGTTGATATCGGGTTCAGAAAATTTAAAATTATGCCAACGAATTATTTAATATTTTGAAAAAAAATACCTATGTTGAAACCATGATAATTCGATTCTGCTCTCGATTCTAAACAAACCACTTTCTAGTTTTGCGTTAATTCATTAACACGTTGTATAAAATTTTTAACCTTTGAAGCCGGCTATTATATTTTGTAAAATGATTTTCGCTCGTTTAAAACAGCATACTCGAGCCCTTACAAAGACCGAATGTAACAAAACTGCGGGTTTCCTCGTCTTCTCATTAATGTAACACTCCCATTTGAAAAGGCGCTGCTGAGATTTCAGCTGCGATTCTTAGGGGCTCACATTTTGTGGAAAATACGCTTCCTGAGATTGCTATTACACCAAAGTGTAATTCCTTTTGTTTTGTTGTTAGTTTTAAATCGTCTTACATTTTAAGGTTATTTTATTTTTGGGGAAGACTTATATTGTATTTAAAAATGTATATACACCCAGTATATTATTTCACTATCACTATCATCACTATCACTACATAATTCATAAAACAAAATCGCTTGACGTTGTCTGTCCCTTTGTACGCTTAGATCTTTTTCGAGGTTTTTTTTAATAGATAGAGTGATTCAATAGGGAGGTTTTTATGTATATAATACATCATCAGCATTGCACCCGTGCAAAGCCGGGGCAGGTCACTAGTATACTATTTAAACCACAAACGAATGTATAATTGCTGATGTGAACAGTCATTGTATTTATTATAGATTACTTGGGTAGTTGGCCAATGATGTCTACGCCAAGTCTGTGCCTGTCTATGTATATTATGTATTAGAAATATATTTACAGTGTTCCTATAATATTGTAAATGTTTAAATATTTTTACTTCTGGTGAACCTTTGTATATACCAATGTACCATGTAAGTACCTAAGTTATAACCTGTAGGATCCCATTGCAGGGCGAGCAAGAAAATGAAGTGGTATAATTTAAGATCAAAATGTATCTACTTTTCCTTAAAATATATTCGAAAACATTTTGTTTTTTATAAACGTCTAATCTGCAGTTTACTAATGATATTATTATACATATACACTGCTAAAAATGATGACGTCTGTCTCATGGTCAGCATTTATAAAACTGCCAAAACCGTATTACAACTATTATATTAAAAAAAATTAATTTAAAAAATAAAAAAACCCGACTGCGTAAAAACTGAAAAGAAAAAAACAAGTTTAGTAGTCTAGAATTCAGTTAAGTTATATTGAATAACTACACCTTGAAATAGTTTTTTGATCGATACACACATAAAACAAAAAATATTAAACTCTAATGTGGAACATCTTGGCTTTAACAGTCGGGACCCATTATTGGGAAAATTAGGTCTAGAATTTTTAATGGGTCCCGACTGTTTAAACCCACGATGTTCCACATTAGAGTTTAATATTTTTTGTTTTATATGTGTATCGATCAAAAAACTATTTCAAGGTGTAGTTATTCAATATAACTTAACTGAATTCTAGACTACTAAACTTGTTTTTTTCTTTTCAGTTTTTACGCAGTCGGGTTTTTTTATTTTTTAAATTAATTTTTTATTTTACACTTTTTAGTTACGATTATAATTTATAAGGCGGTAAATTTCGCGATTTAAAGAGGTAAAATCTTGGTGGAAGGAATGGAGTGTCAGTATTGTATGTAGTAATAGATACTCTTTCTTATAGGTACTGTGCTTTGGTCCTCTTTTCTATCCAGAAAATTTAATTGAATCATGTTTTCAACGGTTAGATTCACTGCAGAAAGAAAGTATCTACACTGTTATTTGAACTGTAATTATACAACGTGTTAATGAATTAACGCAAAACTAGAAAGTAGTTTGTTTAGAATCGAGAGCAAAATCAAATTATCTAAGTTTCAACATAATTTTTTTCAAAATATTAAATAATTTGTTTGCGAAATTTTAAATTTTCTGAACCCGATGTCAACCCACCGCACGGGCACACTCACCCTACTTACTACCAAGACAAGATTATAAAAATGTGTCCATGAGTATGATAGCGCTTTCTTTCAGTGCTGAAATGATAACAAATCATTTTTGCCTGAAAACTTAAAATGCTGATAACTTTAAATTTTAAGTATCAAAATAATGAAATTATTGTTTGAATCTAATTATTTTGTTATAAATCAGTTGGGGTGTATGAGGTTTTGCGCTAATTCATTAACACGTTGTATAAGGTCCTTCTTAATATCTTCGCTCCTACGCGTAGCTCGGCTCGGCCTGCGGCCTCGCAAGAATTACACGGGGAAAGGGAGACAAGAGGTGACGCAGATGTTCAGGCAGTATAAATTAAATATTGTGGGTAACATTTATTGATAATAATTACCCCTAAATAAAATCACTACGTACAATCAGCTTAAAACTACACGAACAGGAAATACCTACTAACCAATCTTTTGAGTTAATGAACCGATTGCGATGAAATAAAGTCTATATGTTAATCAAAACTTAGCTCTATGCGTTTGTGAAAACTCCATTCAAATAGGTTTAGTCGTTGTTAAGTAAGTATTGAAAATTTAACTGAGAATGATTGTTAACCAACTTTAAATCGTTATAGATCCTAAATGGTCATTCAGAATGAAAAATATTAAGAGAAACCTAAAGATGATTTTCAAATACCTATTCAATGATACCCCACTTAACATAGTGGGTCAAATTAAAAAAAAAAATTTTTACTCTATGGCGTCTGGTTTTCGCCATATCTTATTTTGATTACTATCATGTCTTTAGTGACACTCGCAGGATTAAGAAAAATCGACTGACGTAAGAATCATCAAAATCGGCCCACGCGTTTGGTCTCTAGTGTGCCACAAAGGAACAAACTTACATACATACATACATAGATACATACATACATATATAGGCTGATAAACACATTACCCTTCCTTTGCGTCGCGCAGTCGGGTAATAAACCTAATGCCTTGCCTATTAAGCTTCTCTTTTAAATTATAAGTAGGCTTATTAAAGCTGAGATTTTTAATAGGGATGTTATTGATATGTGATTTCAGATTTTAATACAGTTTTGTGTACCAGAATTGTGAGTGGTCTGTGGTACATTAGCGTTTCCAAATAAGGTTACGTTGATTGAATTGTAATACTGAAAATAATGATGGGTATCATCATTATTTTCTTATGTATGATTCTTAGTATGATTTATTATGATTTATTTATATATAGGGTGATTTTTAATAGGTCTGTTTGGCTTAAAGAGGAAAGAGTACAGCCCATTAGAAGTCTAAAACTGTACGGAACCCCTGGTCGAAAATCACTGGTTTCGGAAATAATGGACACTTTAACTTTTTTTCGAAAATTACCAAAATTTAAGGTAAAAGCATAAACAAACAAACAAGAACCAAAACAACATGGTTTTATTATTGCGTAATGTAAGGTCGTTCCATTTTTGAATAACAGGGCGAATAAGAGTTTTCATAGTAATTTATCTGTATTTTCATACAATTAATGTATTTTCATACAATTTTAGGACCAGAAGTGCGATTTTTGAAAATCATACGAGTGACTTGGCAGTAGAAAGATGCATAATAAAAAATTGAGATTTTCCTTTAGGTTTCTTAGGGAAAGTTGTTCAGTATCATGGGGTACAATCACCCCTTAAAGTAATGCAACTATTTACCCCAACACACTGTAGAATACAACGAAAAAGATCAATCTGAAAATCCAAGATTCTTCACTAATACGTAATTATATTTCGGATTTTGCTCAAACGGACACCATGTTTTTCGGATTTATCCCACTGCTTCCATTCATAACATCCCTAATTCTTAGTCATTAGTATTATAGCGAAACCGTAAAGTGCTTTAAATTCTTTGCAAAGTGGTTTCGGCAATAAAACAGGCCATTTCTTTAAAGGGATATCCATTTGATCGCACTTTAAGTACTGTAGCCTCGGTCTTTTCTCGGATTCGGATAAAGTTTTCAAGTATCCCCTTTTCGTTGTATTTAGTGGTACCACTGAAAGTTATTTTTAACCGACTTCAAAAGAAGGCGGAGGTTCTATGTTCGGCTGTATGTATTTTTTTTTATGTATGTTCACCGATATTTTCGTCAATTGTGAACCAATTTTGAAAATTTTTTTTTTTTTTTGAAAGGTTATACTACCGAGATGGTCCCATTTTAATATTGTGATGATATCTGATGACGCACTTCGGAGCTACATGATATTACTCCTCAAAAGTTGACAGCAAGTCGTCTGCGATTGAACCATTTGCTTCTTTTTAATGTACCCTTTGCGTGTATAACTGATATCTAAGTCGAAATAACATATTCAATCAATAAAAATTATGAAATAAAAATTTTTTTACAAAAAAATAAAAACCGACTTCAGAAGTAAAATAGTACAAAATAATATTTCAGCCTATGAGTTTTACGTTCGAATCTATAAGAAAAAAATTAATTTGTTTTGTTGGAGTCGGTGTCAAAGTGTCTTTTTCCTAGAGGAGTAGGTAGAGACTATGTATCTTCACACTGGGCTCTCATA
The DNA here is from genome assembly GCA_922987775.1 of Agonopterix subpropinquella. Taxonomy (NCBI): domain Eukaryota; kingdom Metazoa; phylum Arthropoda; class Insecta; order Lepidoptera; family Depressariidae; genus Agonopterix; species Agonopterix subpropinquella. The sequence goes on from OV277714.1 coordinate 4,069,372, forward strand.
ACCTATGTTTTGCCACAGTATAAGAAAGAGTATCTATTACTAGATACAGTGACACCAGGGCTCTGCCCACACGATAAGAAGACTAGATACAGTACGGACACTCCCTTCCTCCCACCACCTTTTTACCTCACCCCCTCTATCGCCCTCTGGTTACCTCGCACTGGTTACTCGTTACCTAAGAAAAAGACATAAGGTTCAATTTCTTTGGTTTCGCATGTGCTGACTTCATCTTTTCAATTTAAATTTTTTGTATGCAGTGTCCGGGCTGTGGTTTTAAAGTACAGAAAAAACGTTTTACAGGTGTAAACTCAAGGGTGCTTCAGACCATCAAATTGAAAAACTTTTACCATTGATGGGACCAATTTATAAATCGCTATCTGTTGTTTCATACATTTTTTTAACCGACTTCAAAAAAGGAGGAGGTTACTCAATTCGACCGTATATATATTTTTTTCTATGTGTGTTCGTGGATAAACTCGTCGTTTATGAACCGATTTTGATGATTCTTTTTTTGTTGGAAAGGAGATATCCCGACGGTGGTACCATGATAAGGAAACCAGGATCTGATGATGCATTCCGGATCTACACCATAGAACTCCTCAAAAGTTGACGGCAAATCATCGGCGATTGAAAAATTGAAAATTGTGAAATAATCAAAATTTTAACAAAAAATTAAAACCGCCTTCAAAAAAACTAAAAAGTTAAAAAATAATATTGCAGCCGACGACTTTTTCGTTCGCATCATAAGAACATTAAATTGTTTTATCGAAGTCGGTGTCAAGCCAAGCCAAAAAACTAATGCAAGCCCTGTTCCGAATCGTACCGGCTTGACAGCGACTTCGATGAAACAATTTAATGTTCTCATGATGCGAACGAAAAAGTCATCGGCTGCAATATTATTTTCAAACTTTTTAGTTTTTTTGAAGGCGGTTTTAATTTTTCCAAGTAGCTGTTGACATTTTCTATGGAACAGATGTTTTTTTCGTGATTTCGTTGTTGGATTCATTTTGATGGTCTGAAACACCCTGTTCGTTATTGTAACGCATTTAATTTTACACCCTGTGAATGTAGTACCAAAAACGCATGCATTTTACAGAGTGGGTACTGGTAAATCAGTACCCTGGAGTTTTCTGCCTCACAAACTGCTTTACAACTTGTTGAATTATAGTAATAACTAATAACAGTATATCACATTACCAAAATTAATTATAATTATCCAATTAGTGGCTGAAACTGAGTTTGACGTCTAACGAGTGATACGTTAATTGATTATCAATTAATTGTTACTGCTATAATTATAATTTGATGAAGCTTGTTATTAACGAAACCTTTGATGTATGAGCACTGTTATTATTTTAAACTATACAGTATGCAAACTTAAATCAGACCATCAAATTGAACAATTTTCTCTATCCGTCCCTATCAGTGCCCAATCCGAAAATACCCGAAACCAGGCGACCAACCATACGTCATCAATGCGTCATCGTCATCATCATTTATTTACCAAAAATATTTGGTCTGAATTATGAATCCCTTCATAATGTATTTTTAGCCCTGTGGGAATGGGGGTTGAAAAATAAAATACAATTTTATAGTAATTTTTTATAAGGAATAAATGTTTTTGTTTTTATATCCTATCTATTATTGAAATTAGGATTTTTTAAATATTTCGCATCAAATATTTACTGATTTTGTTGTTACAATAATGCTTAGTGCATTTCCTATCTTTAGGCATTTAGGTGACAATTTGGCCAGACGAAAGTTCAGCCTAACTTTCATATTATTTTGCACATGTTCTTTTAGACGGTACTTTAGACCATCAAACTGAACAACTTTGGTTATAGATCCAACATCAAAATCGCGAAAATATTTGTTGTCCCACAGAAAATGTCAATGGCTACTCGACCCAATTGTATGGAATAACGGTTGTACTCTACCGATCTTACTAGCTCTATACACTTTTGTGATTTCTGATTGGTTCGGTACCAAGTTATTAAGCGATAAGTGAACAACATACATACATACATATTCTCACGCCTGTCTCCCACTTCTTATCGTGTGGGCAGAGCCCTGGTGTCAGAGTTTTTTCAAACCGCCTTACGGCCTCTGACGTGGTTTTTATACTACTACCACCAGAGATAGTTGCCGGGACCAACGGCTTAACGTGCCATCCGAAGCACGGAATCATCTTTCTTTTCAGACAATCAGGTGATTCAGCCTGGAATGTCCTAACCATCTGGGGAAAAACGTACAAAGTGACATATCACTAGATGTCCCCGTGGGAATCGAACCCATGACCTCCGTGTCAAGACCACAATGCAACCATTAGACCACGGAGGCAGTTCCCCGGTAGGCAGAGACAACGGAACGCCATCTGCTTCGATCTTGACAAACCTCTCTAGCTTCTACCACATTCATTAGTCCTTTCATGCATGCTCGTCGGTTTCGGGTAGATCTGACCTTGCCCTTTTTAAGCACCTCGCTAATTTGGTCCGTAATATGTATGTACACACGGCGACACATCAAGCTATACAAAACCAAAATAGTAATAGACGAGTAACGTATAACGTCTCGCGACCAGTTTATATTGGTTTTGTATAGCTTTGATGTATCGCCGTGTGTACGTCTAGGCCGTCCCCTTCCGGCACATGCGTGCCGTGCGTGCAAAAACAAATAGATAAACGGACAAAAAAGTCGCAAGCAAAAACAAAGTGAAAAGTGCTTACCCAATAATATTTAAAAGCAACAGGGTTTTAATAATACATAGCATGGTTTAAGCTTTAAAATAAGAGTTGGTCATCAATTTTGTTTTCGGTCAGATTCGGCAAAAAAACTGAGTATTTTTATTATGTGCAACATCAAGCATCTTTGTCTCTCGAACTTTTGAATATTAATTAAAACAATAATAAATAAAATAATTAACAGGCATAATAATGTAGGTACTTTGACTTTTGACGACCCGGTTGGTGTAATGGTTACCACGCCGGACTGCCAAACCAGGGTCCTGGGTTCGAATCCCGGTTCGGTCATGGATGTTTATATGTTTGTGCCGTTGTTGTATGGTTTCCATAATAAACAGCCTATAAATAGTGCTTTCTTGGGATCATTACAATGTATGTGCCTGTGAGCGTCATTTATTATTTATTATTATTACTGATGTTGCCAAAAAAAATGTTTTTACGTCTAAACAAGTTCTTCTCGGATTCGGCTAAAAAGCTAAGTTTCTTTCGAATATATTGCTATAACCTTTTAAAATTAACATTAACACTAAAATATATATATTCAATCGAATTTTAAAACCAATTATGTTAAATTGAAACAATAATAAGGATAAACTATGTAGGTAATAGGGGAGCGCGTAATTTTTCTATGTAGGTAACTCAGTAAAATGTAACAAAAATTTCGGGTTCGGTCGGAAATTCGGTCTTAATCAAACACAGTTACAAAACCACGCCAACAATACATTGTCCATGTATTAAATTAAATATTAATCATCGAATACCATCGTGTTCCACATTGTAAATGACAAGGCACGCTGCTATCAGAAATTTAATTATTGGGAACTAATTACGCTCTGCGAGCACACTGAATAGCATAGTTATTAATGTTATTATGGTAATTAATATTGTTATAGTTTGGGTAATAAGCAAACTTGGTAAGCTTGCACGAGAAAAGGGTGAGACGTGAGCTATGATGGGTTTTTGGTTCCAGTGCAGTAATGTAGAGAAATCATACTAGAGGGTATGATTTCTGCACGCGACGCGCCCACACTGCAAAGATTACAAATTAAAAAACCCCTAACGCTAAAAACAAACATTTAATAAAAACCGGTCAAGTGCGAGTCGGGCTACTCGCGCACCGAGGGTTCCGTACCACACCACCACAGAACACAACATTATTAACTTAGAAAAAAAAGCATTTTTTTGTCCGGGACCTTTAGCGCAAGACCGACTCACACTTGGCCAGTTTTTAGTATTTGTTATTATTCTGTAGAGTTTGCTCTATAATCACACTAAGTTTGACGCTTGTATGTATTACCGTTTTTACGATACAGCGTGAAGAAAAAAGTTGATAAAAACTAGTTTCTTGTTGAGAACCCCCCTTAATTATTAACTTTTTGACATTTTTATTATTTGTTAACAAATCCGCCGTAATAACGCATAATCTGAGAAAATTTCAACTATCTAGCTATTACGGTTCAAAAGTTACAGCCCTAAATAGGTAGGACAGACGGACGGACGGACGGACGGACGGACGGACGGACGGACGGACGGACAGACGGACAGACGGACGGACGGACGGACGGACGGACAGACGGACAGACGGACGGACGGACGGACAGACGGACAGACGGACAGACGGACAGACGGACAGACGGACAGACGGACGATGGACGGACGGACGGAAAACGTAGGCTTAGTAATAGGGTCCCGTTTTCACCCTTTGGGTACGGAACCCTAAAAAGTGAAAAATAATTCAGTCACCTATTATTTTTGACGTAAGCAAAATAATTTATGTTTAATTTTTATCTCTTTAGGTGTTTTAGATCAATTAATGCGTAGGGGACCGCTATGAAATGACCATTGATTTTTTCATTCGACAATGACTTGCGGTTCCCAACACATTAATTGACCTAAAATATCATAAAGAACGCTAAAAAATTTAAACATACATTTGCTTACATAGGTGACTGAATTATTTTTCACTTTTAAAATGTTTATTTTTAGCGTTGGAGGTTTTTAATTTAATGTTATTTCGTTTTTTTAAAGTTACTTGAAAACTGCAGAACTGTTTTTAATGAAACAAAGCTAAGAACACTTCGGCAAAAATTAGCTTTCTATAAATAAAAACATCAAAATCGGTCCACCCATTTGGGAGCTACGATGCCTCAGACAGACAGACAGACCGACATAGGCGTCAAACTTATAACACCCCTTTTTTGCGTCGGGGGTTAAAAATGCTGCGCAACAGAAACTGCACTGCGGGTCGCTGCCAGTTTGACGTGTGAATAAAGCCTAAGCTCTCTTCCTATCACCCAGACTATTTAATTTTATTATTATAAAACAGTTCCGCGACTGACTAACTGACAGACAAAGCACATCCTAAACCACTTAAGAAAAGAAACATGTAGAATATATATATCTACATCTACACTAATATTATAAAGAGGAAAGATTTGTACCTATTTTTGTATGTTTGTATGTTTGTAATGAATAGGCTCAAAAAATACTGGGCCGATTTAAAAAATTCTTTCACCATTAGAAAGCTGCATTCACCCTGAGTAACATAGGCTATATTTATTAGTAGAAAAGATTAGACGTCCACCCGTGCGAAGCCGGGACGGGCCGCTAGTAATATTATAAAGAGGAAAGATTTGTACCTATTTTTGTATGTTTGTATGTTTGTAATGAATAGGCTCAAAAAGTACTGGGCCGATTTAAAAAATTCTTTCACCATTAGAAAGCTGCATTCACCCTGAGTAACATAGGCTATATTTATTGCTAGAAAAGATTAGACGTCCACTTGTGCGAAGCCGGGACGGGCCGCTAGTTTTGTATAAGGTGGGAGTGCACGAAGAAAGGATTTTTCGACATTATATTGTGCGCGGAGAAAGTTGCGGGTAAAACCTAGTTTATTATAAATACTTAAGGTGGTTGCAGAGGGGTCAATTTTATAAAAAACTTTGACGCACAATACGCGTAGACGGTATTAATATAACGTCGGCTAAAGTGTCAGACCTCGTAACTCCATTAGATCAAAATTTACAGGACGGACAAAAAACGTCATCACGATAATTGTAAAACGGTCATTACGCCATATCGTGCAGTACTGAGCGGGGGGACATACGTGGTTTGCTTCCAACAAAATGGAGTTACGTGGTTTTCTATTTATAATTTTAAACTATAACGGCTTTTTAAAAGGATTTAAGAGTTTTGCCATGGATGCGTTCAGAAATTAGTAATAAAATAATATAAAAATGTCATTTTGAAAAAAAATGGAGTTACGAACGAGGTTTGACACTTTAGCCGACGATAAGTGACTTTGTATATATGGAAAAATAGTTTAGAAAATCTAGATGTCGCGTATCAAATAACATTTGCAATTTGTAATAAAACATCTAGATTTTCTGAACTATTTTTTCATATATAAAATATTACTTTTATTAATTCCCTCTACGCGTATTGTGCGTCAAACGTTTGTATGGACTGAAACCACCTTAAGGTTTCCAGTAGCACAATATAGAAATATAGCACAGTAGCGCAAATAAGCACTGCCGTTTATTGCAACCAAAATTATGACTCTAAAACCATTACGAACCTCTACAACTCAAACGTAAACCTTAACCGAACGAAATAGGACTCTGTTATACGCAAAATTATATTTGCATTTACCAACCGTCGAAATCGTCATTACAAACTTAACTTTACCGCTGTAAAACGTGAACTTTCAGCTGCGCGAAATGGAGTTTCAGTTTCAGCGAGGTAAATTTCAGTTGGTATTTCAATACCCCCGTTTCGGGGATACCAGTGCCATCATTAACGCTTTCCCTATTAAATTCCCAGTTGATTCATTTGTCTGGGCTCCACAATTTGTGTGATAGTCATTTTGGAGTTACAAGGGAGGTATTGCCATAATTTTCGAATGCCGTTATAAATACATTTTGCTGAAATTCTAGCAATTCATCGTATCTATTTATTTAGCCGTGTGGTTTAGAACACATAACCACTTTTCTTCTTATGAGGCGTCTAAGTGATAATTGTTTTCATTTGCATTTGCATAGGTACCTAAATATGAGAGTCTTTCCAATTATACAGGTTGTAAGTGACAGCCTAGCAAATACTGAAACGGTGAACTCAGACCATCAAACTGAACAACTTTCACTATGGAGCAATAGTACTCTGTGATGGAGCCCACCTCCGGAAACGCGAAAAAAAATCATCTGTCCCATACAAAACTGCTTCTTCTTATCGTGTGGGCAGAGCCCTGGATTCTGAGTTTTTTCAGACCGCCTTACGGCCTCTGATGTGGTTTGTATGTAACGACTACTACCACCAGAGATAGTGCCATCCGAAGCACGGAATCATTTTTCTTTTCAGGCAATCACATGATTCAGCCTGCAATGTTCTAACCAACTGGGGAAAAATGCACAAAGTGACATATCACTAGGTGTATCCCGTGGGAATCGAACCCACGACCTCCGTGTCGAGAGCCCAATGCTCTACCACGGAGGCTACGGAGGCAGTTCAAAAAAACTGCTGTACCTACCCGACAAAAATGTATAGGACAGCTGATTTTTTTTCGTTATTCCATAGTGAAAGTTTTCAGTTTGATGGTCAGTATTCACCGTTTCAGTATTAACTAGGCTGTCACGTACACCCTGTATATTCCATGATTAATCAAATTGATATTGACTAATTGCTTGATTACATCTTCATCATCAGTCATCACGCCTTCGGGAAATTAGTTTTAACGTCCTAACACGTAGATCATCGAATCTTGTCCTCTTAGTATAAAGTTTTATGTAAGACAGAGTTATAATAACTTTCTTCGGAAAGCCAAAGATACTTCGAAAGTAATATTTTGCTCGATCGCACAGAAATCTCATTATAAATGCGAAAAAGGACCAATTTTCCTTATAAATTTTTTAAAGTGAGTTTTGACAGATTATTTTTTTTATTTTTCTATTCACACTTTTTCTGTTGTCACTACCTTTTTTTTTTAAACTTACTTCTGCATATTGTTAGAAGGCTCGATAGCTCAATTGGTAGTGAATCTGCCTGATGTGCGAGTTCAAATCCCGTGAGAGGCAAATAATGTGTGAAATGAATATGAATATTATTTTGTTCTCGAATCATGGATGTTTTGTTTCTCTATAAGTATACCTACATTCTATATCGTGGTCTAGTCATTATAATACAAGCCTGGTCTAGATTCTGTTACTTTAAGTGTGACTAATGTGCATAAGTCCGCACACAATTCCACCACTGTAACTAGTGTAAATACAATGTGTTATATAGGGTAAACCGTTTCATTACTTCAAGGGGTGATTTTAGCCATGATACTGAACAACTTTCCCTGAGAAACCTACAGGAAATTCGCAATTTTTTTCCGATTTTCCATACAAACGTTCTGTCAGCTTTTAGTATGGAAAGACCATTTCTTTTGCGAATTTCCTATATGTTTTTTTTTGGGAAAGTTGTTCAGTATCATTGGTACAATCCCCCCTTAAAGTAATGCAACTGTTTACCCTAACACTCTGTATATTAACAGTGACAATGAAGTCAAAATTCAAGAACTCACAACACTAGACAATGAAACCAGCGATCAAGTGGGAAATCACTCAAATCTGTCTCAAAACCCGCAATGAAAGTAAGAAAAAAGATATGAGTATAAAAAAGAAAGGATAATCTCAATACATGAATGTAAAACCCTCCAACCCATCTTGTCTGAACATGACAGTAAGCGATACAAAGTATCATTACGCTATCCACACAGAGCGCCGGACGTGAGCAGGAACTTCCGGTCGTTACAATGCTCTTTGTCTCCCTCTAGCTCACTTCATTATAATCGTAGTTTGCTGGTACATGCAAATACTGTGATGTATTACCTATAGGGTGGAATTGAAGTCTTTGGTATCCATTTAAACTACGATTGTACACATCAAATTGAAGAACTTTTTTAAATATTATGAAGATTTGTGAACCTCTGTCTGAACAAAAAATCTATCTTTAACTATTGATACTATTTTTTTTTAACTATTTTTAAAGACTTCTCAATAAGGAAAGCCTAAATTAAAAAAGTGCAATCCTACAAAAGCCTTCAAACTATTTTTATAGAATACTTTTATAGGTTTCTTAAAGGTCTAAACCTGGTCTAAACATACAAATTTTGAAAAAGAAAAAAAACGGCCGCTTTTGTTTTTATTCGAAATTATCTAAAAGTGGAATGTTAAGAACCTATAAAAGTATTCTATAACAATGGCTTGAAGGCTTTTGTAGTTTATCTGTTGAGCACTTTTTTAATTTAGGCTTTCCTTATTGAGAAATCTTTATTATTGTGACTAGGGCGCCACTGCGCTTGTAATAGCCCTTTTAAGTACATCATCAAATTCGTCAAAAATATCCTCTGCTGGACATAGGTTCAAGTAAATAAAAAAGTTTTTACTAATATAGGAGTGAACCATAAAAAAACGGTTATTTGATTCTTGATTCAAATGTATGAAGGTACTTCAATGTGAGCTTCTTTAGGTATGGTATAATTATAATGTCATTGAATGTGAGACTGAAAATCTGAGAAAAACAAAAAAAAAACAATTTATTCTGTCAAAAAATATAGCACGTCTTATAAAATCTTGCACAATTATACGGTGCAAAATTTTATAGAATATTGATCATTTCGTTCAATGATATTTAAAACTTTTTTTTTCGATATTTTTGTACATTTTTTTGTATATTTTTTTGACAAAAGAAATTATAATATTTTAGGTTTTTCCAGGATTTTTAGACAGTTTTGAAGTTTAATAAAATTGTTTAAAAATAAGGAAATGTTTTTTCAATGAAAACGAGATATTTGGATAAAACGCGTATCAAATCATTATAACATTATTCCATTTCAAACAAAAGAGCAGTAAGTGCCAACGTTGGATTAAATAAAACAAACACAATTAATTCTGCTACATTCATTAAGGTATCCGGTTCCGGGACGCTAAAAACAGGACGATAAACACAAAAATACTTATTGTTTTGTAAACATTTTAATAAGATAAAAAAATAAATAAAAATAGTGCTGCACGAGACCGTCTGGTTCGTTTAAATAGACCACCTCATTTCTTCCCGGGGGTGTCCTACGAGACGACCAAGGGATACGGATTTCTTATGCAGTGTATTTGTGAGTGTAAGGCTAAGTCATCATCATCATCATCAGCAGCCTATAAACGTCCCACTGCAGGGCACAGGCCTACCCTCAAGGAGGGTGTATGGGCATTAGTCCACCACGCGTGCCCAATGCGGGTTGGTAGACTTCACATACACATCAGAATTTCTTCTTCAGTGTATGCAGGTTTCCTCACGATGTTTTCCTTCACCGTTTGGGAGCAGTCGGTATTACGTACATAGGTTAGAAAAACTCATTGGTACATGACATGTTGTCCGTGCGGATTTGAACCCGGACCTCCATAATTGGGAGTCCATACCTCTCCGCAACGCGCCACCGACGCTCTCCGAAAGGCTAAGTATCAAATTGAATCTATATCTTTATTCTATATCGTTATTGGTCATCATAATACAAATCCAGGCAAGATTCTGGCACGTTGGCAATGTGACTAGATAGGACACCTATTCGAATTCAATGATTTATGTTTCAACGCGCGTTCGTACGAACTAAGTTCGCGAATAGATTTACAAACATTTGAGTGGCGCGACCTCGTCGTGCGATTGTCAGTTAGGACATCTAGGCTGCAATCACGGTAAATATTCAGTGATGGAACCGTGATTGGATTACGTACGAACCATAACTTTTGACACATTTGGTATTGCGCTAATCGCGGTACAGCTCATGACAGCCGTTAGAGCCGTTTTGACAGATCGCTCAGACGTTAAAGGCTGTCAGTTACATACAGTTTATCGCGATGCGGAATTCAGCACAGTTGAATAGTAATTGGATTGCAATGTGATTAGAACTGAAATTGGATAAGAATAGAACTTCGATTCTTTAAATTAGCGCAATCGGTCTCCTATTCGAGTTCAATATGTAATTATGTAATTGACATTTTAAAAATTGTATTATTTTATATTGTGTCTCTAGTACCTTACCTATTAGAATTGTGCCGTCCAATATTTTTGATTGTAATTAATATACTTAGTTTTTGACATGGTGTTATTTAATAATAAGAATGTAGCTTGTGTTTTTAAATAGTTTGATTTATTGTTAAAATTCAAAAATATAATTTTACATATATATGTTTGCTACACCCTTGGGTAAAAATTGCATTGATTCCATTGTAACATTTCATCATTCCATCTTATGTATACATGCATTTTAAGGCAATAAAGAACTGAACTGAACTGAAAAATATGTTTGATCGCGCGTTCGTACGAGTAAAATTCGCGCGAACCTACGATGATTGCGCATTCGCGTTCTATTAGGACGATGCCTAATGCAACTGTTTACCCTAACACCCTGTATTATAGGTAGTTTCTCGCAGTAAACTGATATATGATTCATGCATGAAAAGCCAACGTCGTAACAAATCACATAGAAGTCCTAAAAACTCAGTTACAACTATGCATAAAATTAATCAACATAGAAACGAACCACCAACTTGAAGCATGTAACATTCAAAAGAGAACTTCCTGAACATTTGGACGGTATCGACTCTCTCGCTTATTGCTCGTGCATATTTCAAATGCGATCGGCTTCGTGCGCGAACTGAATACTGAATATTCAATTGTAATCCCGTTACCGTAGATGAAACTAGAAGAGGGAGACGACGAATTCGAATACTGTCTAAATAGAAACATAATCACTAAAAGTATAAATACATTCACTTTCGGGACATTCGGATTAATCTTCCTTTCAAGCATGTGGTTATATAGCAAGCTTTTTTAGCATTTTGAAAGACCTTGATTATTTTTGTAATACCGCTTCGATTAAAGTAAAATTAATGGATAGGACCAAAGTGCATTAGTTGAGGCACACAAAGTAAACGCCGGCATGCACTTGGTCAGTCATCTCGTTTCAAATGTTCGCTTATTGAATGGGTCATTAAAGTTTGATCGAAGAAATACCCACAAAAATAAATGTCGTTCATATCATATTAGGTTTTTGGTATTATTATTATTTGGGCAAGACTATTGTAAGCTGTGGCTTGTAAGTTGTAACACTGCGACCAGATTTCACCCTTATTTGTTTCCACATATCCCCGAACTTATGGTATTTTCTTTTCGTTCTCGCGAATGCATGTTTCATCACGATCGATGTTTCCCTTCACTGCCGATATAGTGATAATTACAAACCAATACAACGATACATAAATTCCGTACAACTTAGTGGTCCAGGCCAAACAGATAGAATAAACAGTGCCCTATAGATATTTGAGCCTCTCAAGCTGCACAGTATGCATGCAACTACCGCATCTTCTCTTTTTTGGTTTTATCTAGGCCTGTATCACTTTTTGTTCCGTGTAGTTGTTACGTTAGAGATTATTGTCAGATGAAGTTTTGTTTGACTCTGTTCATATATACTCACGTGTGTCTCATTGGAATAGACAGAGACATACAATTCCTCACAATATTGCTCCACACCAATCATAGTACTCAATACCTCTTCAAGATTTAAGGTGAACGCACACCTTTGTGCAGCCCTGCATGCGGGATAGATGTGCGTTCACCCTTACATTATTGAATTCTTTCTTGTCGTTTCCGATAAATTTTGTGTGTCACTCTTACACATTTGGTACTTATAGTTCCGATATATTCTGTGTACGAACGTCTATGACATAACCCTTTTCGAATATTCATTTGAAATTCATTCATTTTCATCAATTCATTTTCATTTGAAATACATCGATATGGTCCTACGAATAAGAATAACTAACTCTAAACAAAAGCAACATAATTTTTGGCACCCTTTGAAAAATGACATTGTGTATGAGTTTTGGCGGCAAGGTGTAGTTTTTAAGGGGCGTCCGCCCGGTTTTGAGTAACTTTGTAACCATTTTATACATTAACTATGGCACTTTTTAAGCAGAAAACAAAACTGAACAATCTTCAGGATATGAGAAGTGATGTGGTTTTTCTCGAAATCTATTTTACTTAATAAAACTGAAGAAAAACGAATCCAAAGTCACCTCTTTTTTTCCAGTTGTAACCGTTTTACTCTTACATTGTTGATCAGAAGAATATGAAAATTTACAACATTCTTCACAATACAATATAGAATGACGTGGTTTTCTTATTTTTTTAAAATTCATAAAAAATCATACAGGTTTTCAAAGAAAACGGAAAATTCCGACCGGCGCCGCGCAATTGAAGCGGGATGGCTAGTTGCAAAAGTTTGCTTGTAAGAAAGAGAGCCTTGCAAATGGGAGGAGTGGCCTTAAGGAACAAATTTCGAACACGGTGTAGTGTTTTTGGGGTCACTTTTTGAGTTTGATTTACATTTCTATACATTCTTATTCGTAGGATATGGTCATACTTCTACCATTATAAACGTAATAATTATATTATTATCTATTCATATCCTACTACTTACTACTTAAACAGAGTTAAATAAATAGAAGACCAAACAAAAAACAGTACATTTTATTTTAATTTTCAAGTCGGTGTTCTTTTTGGCGAAGATATTATTATAGTCAAAAAAATGATGAAAAAAAAATACATCCTTCTTTTTATACGTGGACAAAGAAAATATACACTACGACGTGGATGTTCTGAGGTTTCAGAATATCTCTGACTACCCCCTCGGGGAATATAGTCGTGAGCATAATGTTATGTGTCTTTTTATACGAAAGCGAAACGAATTCTAGACAAAATCAAGTACCTAGGTATTTTGTCCACCATATTGGACTTCTTAATCGAGATATTTTTAATACTCTTCTATAATTATTTAACTATCATCATAAACCACCAGCAAACAAAGAAAAAATCACAAAGTCCATGCAAAACGGTAGTGTAGCCACGAATTACTGCAAACAAAGAGTAACGCCTCGAGCTATTTATGCCATTACCGTGATAGTGTGAGGGATGGGCTCATACATTTTACATGACAAAGTACGGTGACCATGCGTTTTTGTCGTGATAGGAAAATTCCTATCAGATGTGGCTTGATATTAAGAAACTTGCGACACAGAAGATGTGCAGAAACTAAAGTGTATGTGTTGCTCCTGACCGATTTCGGCCACGGCGACTGCTTTAACTCCTTTGAATCTTCTTGGAGAAGATCCTCGTACATAGCGGGCACGTGAGCACGTCATTCTCATAGTCTTCTTCTTCTTATCGTGTGGGCAGAGCCCTGGTGTCAGAGTTTTTTCAGACCGCCTTTCGGCCTCTGACATGGTTTTTATGTAACCGCTACTACCACAAGAGATAGTAGCCGGGACCAACGGCTTAACGTGCCATCCGAAGCACGGAATCATTTTTCTTTTCAGTCAATCAGGTGATTCAACCTGCAATGTCCTAACCAACTGGGGAAAAACGCACAAAGTGACATATCACTAGGTGTCCCTCGTGGGAATCGTCTTAACCATTAGACCACGGAGGCAGTTTCATATCATTCTCATAGTGATATTGTATGAAGTCCGAGAAGATTTTTTAGTTTTATTACCTTTATGAAACATGCTAATTAACTAGGTTCGTTAGCAATAGGCAAGGCATGTATAATTATGGATACTGTACCTAAAATATGATGTTTTTGAATACCATCGGAAGTGCAAACATGAGTTTATATTAATCTACTTACGTATAGTCAACCAATTTTAAAATTAAGCTACCTTAGTATCATAATAATACGTCGTAAAGTTTGAAGGTAGTGCCTAAATTTCTAATTGATTGTTTGCACATATCGTTAGTTTTCTTCTTCTTCGGGTTCCTCTCCATTACTGAAGGTTGGCAGTCAGCACTGCATACCCTTGTCTATCTCTCGATAAATCGTTAGTTTTAGATTTGATTAATTAAATATTGCAAAAATATGCCAGTAATTACAATGTCATTACTAAGGTCATTTCATTACCTATGGTTTCAGAACATAAAGTATAGTGACTATTACACTTAATCTTTATATCATCAATTATCATCACAACACAACATAAATTTCGGAATTATTATGGTCATACTACATTGCCCATTTTAGGAACGTCACTGTTTATCAAATGAGAATCTTGGTCTGGAGCCTTGAAGGATATTTTGGAGACCACGTTAGAATATCGTCATAAAATATTACGGGTGGAATTGAATAAACTACTCGTGTACGACGAGTATTGAAGAGAAAAATCACTGAAAAATATACGATTTTTGGCCAATAACTTTTGATGGGTGGACCGGACCTTCTTGATATTTTGGTATTTCAGATGGGTGATTTTTTAGAATCAAGCCTTTAACCTTTGGACATTATTCCTAATATGCAAATACAAAAAACGTATTCTCTAGAATTCGATGTCTAACTTTTGAAATGGGCAAGTTTTTGTCGAGTTTTCAGACAAACTCTAAAACCGACGCGGGTTATTTGTTTGAAATGTTGGAGTTCTTCTGAGTTCCAAAAGGTGGTTAGTCATCGATTAGTTCTATAAAAATGGTTTTCAGGTTTTTCATTCCTTAGGAAACACCTTGTTGTGTTACATAAACAGAAAAAATTAAGGCATTTAAAAAAAAATCGATTTCGTCATCGATAAAATAGACAAATCATCCAAAAAGCAGAAGCAATGACAGCTATTTTCATCTAATATTATCACTGAGGTAGTTTTTGGACGTTACGGAACGTATTTGGCTTTACTTTACTGATAGTGCGTGTGATTTCGTTTGATTCCATTATCATAATATTGTACGGTTATCGTGAATTTTCATTGATACAAACACAATGAATGCGTAGAAGATTGAGTGGGCTATCTAATAAGAAAGATTATGAGTTTCACACACTTGATACAAAAGGAGAAATATCTTCCCAAATTCTACAGATTACAACCAATTTCCATTTTTGTTAGTTTTGTTTCACTCTACACGTATTACTAAGTTTCATTCATGTATGGGACCTAATATGTCTGGGTCTCACAAGATATAGCCTTCCGGCAAACTTCTTTGGGTTCGCTAGTCACATCTGAGCTCACTCTAGTAGGTGAAGCCCAGGATGTCAATGTCAGTAATATGTGCCCTCTAGTGGGATAAAACTGATACTCGTAAACTTGTACCCTATGTCGCCGTTGCCGGATACGTTAAGGAGGACATCATCATCATCATCATGTAGGTAAGGTACCTACATGATGATGATGATGATGTCCGGCTATCCTATCACAGTATAAGAAAGAGTATCTATTACTATACAGGGTGTACAATAAAATGGGACAGCTACTTAAAGGGGTGCTTCAGACTATCAAACTGAAAAACTTTCTCTATGGGACCAATATCGAAATCGCGAAAAAAAATCTGCTGTCCCATACATTTCAGTCGAGTTATGTTTGCAGTTTTGTAACGGAGAGCGGATTTTTTTTCGCGATTTCGATATTGGTCCCATAGAGAAAGTTGTTCAGTTTGATGGTCTGAAGCACCCCTTTGAGTAGCTGTCCCATTTTATTGTACACCCTGTATAATATCCTATTACAGATACCAGTATACTAGTTGTGTGCTGCCCCTCTCATCTTCATTGGA
Organism: Agonopterix subpropinquella; assembly: GCA_922987775.1. Taxonomy (NCBI): domain Eukaryota; kingdom Metazoa; phylum Arthropoda; class Insecta; order Lepidoptera; family Depressariidae; genus Agonopterix; species Agonopterix subpropinquella. The sequence goes on from OV277714.1 coordinate 4,085,727, forward strand.
GAACGAAGGAGCCAACACTGTTCCTAGGGACAACCTAACAAACTTAAATAATAAACCATTTTCTTAAAGCAAATATCAAGGAAGATTGAGCACTTAGCTTCGCGGAGTTAAAAAATGCTTTATCACTTGAAAATCTATTTACTTTTTTCCCTTTTTCTTTTTCAAATCGCTTCTTTACGGAATGATGGATGTGGTATTCTTTCTTTATGAATAAAGTTTCTTAAGGCTGCTACGCCCGGTTTTATGGCAAAATTGGGTAACTTTGTAACCATTTTATTCATGAACTATGGCACTTTTTAAGCAGAAAACAAAACTGAACAATCTACAGGATATGAGAAGTGATGTGGTTTTTCTCGAAATCTATTTTAATTAATAAAACTGAAGAAAAACGACTCCAAAGTCACCTCTTTTTTTCCAATTGTAACCGTTTTACTCTTACATAGTTGATCAGAAGAATATGAAAATTTACAATATTCTTTACAATACAATATAAAATGATGTGGTTTTCTTATTTTTTGAAAATTCTTAAAAAATCATACAGGTTTTCAAAGAAAACTGAAAATTCTGACCGGAGCCGCGCAATTGAAGCGGGATGGCTAATTGCAAAAGTTTGCTTGTAAGAAAGAGAGCCTTGCAGATGGGAGGAGTAGCCTTAAGCTGCTCTGTACTCTTAAGTCACCTTAAATAAAAATGTATTTAAACTTAGCATATTTATTTTTTAACATAGGTGCGTAATATCGACTGCAGCCCTAGACAAAGTGCACACGCTTTCTATTCTACAAACGCTAACGCCGCAGCGTTATCGACGATAGAACAACGACAGAATGCTAGACAATGTCACAAATTATTGACATTCGCTAAAAGCTGTATCTGCTCTATGTTTAGCGTTCAGTTCACTCAATCATTCACTCTTTTTTCTTTTTTATATGCTAAATCGTGTTCGATTTTCAAAAAAATTTAAAATTTGAGATTTCTGTCAAATTCCGACGCCCGCCATTTTCTAGCGTTACCTACAAGGTCTGGTCGATCGCCAGGGAGCGTTCAAAACGAAACGCTCACTGTCGACAGCAACTGTCAAAAACTGCATGTTGTCTAGGCTTTTTCTATTCGTTTTCGTTCTTTTCTACAGTCCCATACATTTTTAAAGTTTCTACTGGCGTTAACGCTAATCGAAAGACACTTTGTCTAGGGGCACTGGTTTCAAACCACAAAGGAAAACATAGTGCATTCAATGTATGCAGGTTTCTTCACAGAGTTGAAAGAACCTAATAGACCAAGATCCGACCGTAAAATTATGCACCTATTTCATAGGCGATCGAAATGTGATTCTACCAGCCTTCAGCCTACTATCGCACAAACATACACCATGTTTGTGCGATAGTAGGCATCCCGCTACGAAATCGTTTACTCAGGGGTTAATTCAACGCCGCCAAGTTGTTCCATAATGATTTTTGGTATAACTTTTTCCACCTGTCTGTTAGGGAAGTAAATGAGGTGCCATCGGAAGGAGACTGATCTAAAGTAGGTACTGAAAAAACTAGGGTTGCCACCTCTCAACCGCAACCGCACAGGGTTGCCAGGTTCAAAGAAGTCATTTTTGAATCTGGCAACAGTGTTGCCAGTATCCAATCCAGTGCCAATGTATCTGTGTGTGTATGTGTGCTCCTTCTTGCATCCTTTAGATTGTCGGAGTTTTTATATGAGTTTGACCAAGTTTGACACATGACATAACCATTAGCGAATACCAAATTGTCAGCTCGCCGATGTTTCAACGACGAATTTAAGGTTGTGACGATGTTTATGCTTAGTGAATTGCATTTATTTTGCCTCTACCAATCCCAAGTGTTGTGTTGTGGACTACAGCGTAACTAACGGGAGCTGTACCATCTACGGTTAGGATTCGCTTCACAAAAATATGCAAAATTATTCTTGAACTTGAAAAAACTAAAAAGTTAAAAATAATATTGCAGCCGATGACTTTTTCGTTCGCATCATAAGAACATTAATATGTTTTATCGAAGTCGCTGTCAAGCTGATTCGCGACAGGGCTTGCATTAGTTTTTTGGCTTGGCTTGACACCGACTTCTATAAAACAAATTAATGTTCTTATGATGCGAACGAAAAAGTCATCGGCTGCAATATTATTTTTAACTTTTTAGTTTTTTTGAAGGCGGTTTTAATTTTTTGTTAAAATTTTGTTTATTTCGCAATTTTCAGTGGTGAATTCATTAGTTCGATTTAACAGTAGTGCTTCAAATTAACAAACGCACTAGTCAGCACTACGATTTTCGAAGGTTCCCCTCGATTTCTCTGGGATCCATCATCAGATCCTGGTTTCCTTATCATGGGACCACCCTTGGGATATCTCCTTTCCAACAAAAAAAGAATCATCAAAATCGGTTCATAAACAACGAAGTTATCCGCGAACACACATTAAAAAAAAAAAAAAATATACGGTCGAACTGAGAACCTACTCCTTTTTTTGAAGTCGGTTAATAAATTTAGACAAGACTTTAAACAAACGTAGTCTGCAAAAAATTTTCTCGCTTGTAAAAAATTACGCTGCAAGGTATTGCGATCCTGGCAACCGAAAGTTTTTTTTAAATGTATGATAATGAAAAACAGTTTAGCCGTACTTGAGACGGCTGACTTGATAAATATTTATGAAGTGCGAACCACGTTGTTCTGAAACGGGCGTTTCGAAAATAGAATAAAAGAACTAGGAGAGGATAATGTGGCGTGATTATATTTTAGTGTTATTCCAAACGTAACACGTTAAATCGAATGCAAAAGCGCTTGTTTGTTTTCTAGCTTGTTATAACCATATCGTATCGAACACAGAACATTATAAGAGGGGTTAGAAATGCAAAGTAGCGCTTTTACTTCGGAGACGACTGTTGCCACTTGTCCTCAAACGCTGCTACAACTACTCATGCCCTCTTGCTCGTTCCAAGCCGCGCCTTTTATGGTGTTATGAAAATCATCGCATAACCGTGTGGCTCGCGTTCCACATCTACTTTGCACTTCTAACCCATCTGATAATGTTCTGTGGTATCGAATGTGGTGAATTTTATTCAAAGTCTAACGTAATATGAAAAAAAAATAACGCGTTATCCTTTCATATGCGCTGACTGCTGAATAATTACTGTGTCTTTGAGACTTTAAAATCGCATTCCTTTTGATGATTCCACAAACAGACAAAAGTACCGACATATTACATATTTTGAAAGAAAATAACCTATGTTGAAACCTTGATAAATCGTTTCTACTCTCGAATCTAAACAAAAAAAATTCTAGTTTTGAGCTTATTTATTAACACGCTGTATATTTAATAAATTTTCACAGATTATTAGGCGCTGTCCTATTGCCATTGCTCGCGCGATCATGCGTTCGTCCGACGAAAATTATTGTGCCACTGTGCGTTTAACCATACTTACCCATTTATTATTATTAACACCTTATACATATATTTTAACACCTTATACATATATACATATTTTTTTTCTAGAAAATTACTTTACTTCGAAACATTATAATTTTTTATTACCTACACAATTTCTTTAATCAACTCACAACGGCACCAAGACAATTTTAATTACCAATTTCAATTACGAAAAGGCAAATTATCACAGCCCACCGAGGGTTGATTCTTAATTGCAATTAACGGGAAAGTAAATTAAACGTTACGTACCGCTTTTATTTCGAGAAACGTGCGAGAAACATGGTAGAAACAATATTCTTGTATTGTTTTTTCTAATAGAAACAATTTTGGCCTTTTGATATACATCGTGGAATCGGGGTTGCTTTGAAGCCGAAATGTGGTAATATGCGATTAGAAGTACAATCGATTGGCGAGGTAAATAAAAAAAATTTTTAATTAAAGGACATTGGGCAAAAATGTATGGATACTGGTCCAAGAGCCCCCTGCTATGGTACACAGATAGACAGTTAGAGGATACCCTAATATACGTGGTAGGCGAATGGCGTTAAAATATTTTTGAGAAAAAAAGATACAGGAAGTTTTATTTTTAAGTGGTTGTTCTAGAAAGAAATCATTTTGACATTATAGCCGAAAATGTGTAACTGTAATCTGTTTCGGGGTGTACTAAAAAGAAAATTTCAGGATGGAATAACGATGTTCTCGTTTTGAGTTTACGAGGTGCTGCCGGCTATAGATTCCTTTTGCATTAATAATAAAGAAACAATAATACTATCCACATGAAACAAGGAATTCAAGCAGCAGATAAAAATAGCAGTGAAATGATAACATTAGTATGAAAAGCCGCTAAATAAAATACCCTGTATCTTTTTTCTCTAGACAAGATATTGAAGCCGCATATAAAAAATTGTTCTATATTAAACCCCCTTTCAAACGTAGTATGCCACTTATGGGGGCCTTGAACTATTCGGCTCTTGGACCACTTCTGCCCACTGTCTTTTATCAGAAAACCTCGAAAGTGTGCGAGAACCATTAGTAAGCTTTTCTTTTCATACCGAGAAATGAAGCCGACTCGACGTGTCAGCATCGCACCCGTCTACGTCGCTAGTATTACTACAGGTTCGAGACAATCATTTTCGAAAACATTTTTTATTTATTTAACGCTTTCAATGATTGTCCTATAGTGAAAGTTGTTCAGTTTAATGTAGGGTTGCCAACCCTACTATACAACGTGTTAATGAATTAACGCAAAACTAGAAAGTAGTTTGTTTAGAATCGATAGCAGAATCGAATTATCATGGTTTCAACATAGATAATTTTTTTCAAAATTTTAATTAATTTTTTCGTAAAATTTAAAATTAACTAAACGCGTTGTCAACCCACCCCATGGGCACTCTCACCCTACTTACTACCAAAACAAGATTATTAAAATGTATCCATAAGTACGTTAGCGCTTTCATTCATTGCTGAAATGATAATAAATCATTTTTGCCTCTGAACTTAAAATGCGAATAACTTTAAATTTTAACTATCAAAATAATGAAATTATTGTTTCAATCTAATTATTTTATTATAAATCAGTTGGGGTGTATGAGGTTTTGCGCTAATGTATTAACACGTTGTATAATATAGTATCCTACTATATTAGGGGCCCTACTACTATAATTCTACTACTACTAAAAACATGTTACAGCCATGTTGTGCTATTTCGAATCAAATTAAAGATTGAAAAATTAAGTCTCGGGCGGGACTTGAACCCGCACCCTTCCAAACCGGGGAAGTGCGTTATCCAACTTCGCTAACGAGTTCCTAGCCAGAGAACGAAATTTTCAATCGGTTGCGTCTTGAGGGGACGTGTGCGACATCTACTGGAAGTTATTACAAACTAGCCAACCTGCAAGTTTTTTTTTTCTTATCATTCCTAGAAATGAAGCCGCCTCGACGTATCAGCATCGTACCCGCCATTTTCGAAAACGGCTTTCTCACATTTTTTCATTTTAATTTAACTTTTCCAATGTTTGTCCTATAGTGAAAGTTGTTCAGTTCAATGGTTCTTTAACTTCAAAACGACCCCTATTCCACGGTGTATAAAACATTTAATTTTACACCTTGTATACACGTAGCAATAAAGCTTCCATACACGACAGACTATAATAACTGATACTATTCGAATATTCTATAAACGGCAAGCATGAGACACAATATGCTCTAATGAACGCCTGGGGTCTAACTAGCTGTATTCAGAGACGAAACGATGTACGGACCTCTAAATATATGTTTAGAGATGGGAATCGTGACTCGTTAAGTTCATGTTTCACTATCTATTCAACTGAGCAATATTTTAGCTTTAAGGGGTTTCCCTGACCGAACGACCTTGACTCTTTCAAAGCCACCTCATCTCTACTAAACTACATCATTTTAGTAGGTATACCTATTTTTGACTAGCTTGTCCTTCATTATGTCACAGTGGAGCCTTCTAATCCAAGGAAATCACATTCTAAAATCATAAGAATTCGCCCCAAATTTAACAATTATCTAATTAACTAATTAAATATTGGTCTTAAAACATTTTGCTAAATAGCAATTTTAGATCTTAATATTGTCTACACAAAGGTGTGTGTCTCAGGTAAATGTGACTTGTGTAAATGTAACTTAAAAAGTAGATGCACATAGTACAGATTTTTTCCAATATTTAGGCTTTCCTTTGAACACAGGTTTCATATGTATTTTATAGAAAAATTAGAAATATGATCTATAGCAAATAAAGCCGAGATGTTGAAGAATATTGCTAAAGTTTTCAGTTATTTGTATGTCTTTCAAATAACAAGAAGATAGCTTCTAAAAACCAGTAAAATATGGCCCGAGCTAGCGTTTACCTATGGGGAGCCTCTTAAGATGGCCACTAATACCGGGTGTAAGTGACAGCCTAGCAAATACGGAATCGGTGAACTTAGACCATCAAACTGAACATCTTTCCCTATGGAGCCTACCTCAGGAAACGCGAAAAAAATATAGCTCTCCCATTTTAGTCGGGTAGGTAAAGCAGTTTTGTATGGGACAGCTGATTTTTTTACGCGTTTCCTGAGGGGTAATTTGTATATACCTGTAATTTTTTCAGGGAATGATCAGACGATCAATCTGAAAAACTTTCTTTATAGGACCAAAATTGAAATCGCCGCTCCTAGACTAGACTCAAATATATGGGACAGGAGAGCAATCACGCTAAATAAATCTCAACAGAACTAAACCATTATTAGACGGCGTGCGAACCACAACTTTTAACACATTCTGCATTGCCAATCCTATTTTTATTCTCATTTGACAGCCGTTAGAGCCGTTTTGACAGATCCCTCAGAGGTTAAAAGCTGTCAGTCACAATAGAGCTTAGCATGATGCGGAATTCAAGACAGTTGATTACTAATTGGATTGCAATGTGATTAGATCTGAAATAGGATTAGGACTGATCTTGGATGTTTTAAATTAGCGCAATCGCTCTCCAGCTCTCTTTATTTGTGATTTCTCTGTTAGTCCCATAGAGACACTTCTTCTTCTTATCGTGTGGGCAGAGCCCTGGTGTCAGAGTTTTTTCAGACCGCCTTACGGCCTCTGACGTGGTTTTTATGTAACGACTACTACCACCAGAGATAGTAGCCGGGACCAACGGCTTAACGTGCCATCCGAAGCACGGAATCATCTTTCTTTTCAGACAATCAGGTGATTCAGCCTGCAATGTCCTAACCAACTGGGGAAAACGCACAAAGTGACATATCACTAGGTGTCCCCCGTGGGAATCGAACCCACGACCTCCGTGTCGAGAGCCCAATGCTCTTAACCATTAGACCACGGAGGCCATAGAGACACTTATTCAGTTTGATAGTCTGATCATCCTCTTAAAATCTTAGAATCGTATGATAAAGATAATATTCAACTCCGCAGATACGGCTAAATACCTATTGCGCAATCAATCTCAAATGGATAAGCAGTACCGACTTTTTTCCGACCGAACCCCAATTCAGCAAAACCATCTCAGAGACTTGAAGGACGAACTGGCACAGCGGAAAAACAACGGCGAAACTGACCTTACCATAAAATACATAAAAGGAATACCAAATATAATTAAAAAGCAAACAAAAAACTCAGACCAATAAATGATGAATATAGCAGTAATTGTCCGTCTCCAGATCCATTAAACAAATCAAACAATTCTCTCCCATCACATAGCAGAGTATCAAATTATCAAGACCTACCCACACAGCAATCAACTTTGAATATTTTCTATGCCAACGTAAGAAGCATCCGTAAGTTGGGCAAATTCGACGAATTGAAATGCATAATTAAAGCTATAGGAACCACTGTTCACTTGATTATCCTCACTGAAACCTGGATCAGAAGCGAATCTGAGGCAAAACTATTTTACCTACCTAACTATACGCATGTGTCGAGCCACAGAGCAAGTAAGAGTGGCGGTGGCATTTCAATTTTTGTGCACAACGATATTAAGCACGATGTAACTGAGTCCATTTGCGAGAAAGGCATTCACTACCTGTGGATATACCTAACTCAGTTTGCATTAAATGTTGGAGCGATCTATAAGCCAGACAAAAAAGAAACTAAATCCTTTTTAGAAAGATATTCAGCACAATTGGAGCAAAGAAAGAGAACAATCGTCTTCGGTGATTTTAATATAGATTTGTTAACGACAGATAATGACACTACCAGATACCTGCAAGTGCTACAAGAAGCTGGCCATGAAATAATAAATGAAATATCCAATAAATATTGTACCAGAGAGACAAAGACAACCGGGACAATTTTAGATCACGTCTCCTCAGATTTGAATAGCGACCGATTCTATTTCTCACTAATTGAGTCGCCTATGTCTGACCATAATCAGATCTACGTACAACTAAGGAAATATGTGGCCATACCTAAGGAAAGGATACAGTACGAATACATAGATTACACCAATTTATACACAAATACAGCTTTAGCAAACTACACAAATGAGAGCAACGATTATAACGAGCTTGAAACTTTCATCACACAGCAGAAACGTTACAATAAGCAACTAAAGTCAAAAATATTAAATTCTCCCCAAAAAGATTGGATTAATGGAACAATACTGCAGGGAATTAAAAGGCGGAATATGCTCTGGCATCGACTCAAAGAAAACCCAGACAACGAAGACTTACTGAAGGCATTCAAAACTGAAAGAAATAGAGTCTCTACTTTGATTAAAGACGCAAAGAACAAGTACTACAGTAATTCTTTCATGAAATGCTCTAAAAACCCAAAAAGAATGTGGAAGTTAATAAACACTTTAGCAAATAATAAGGTTAGAAACAATTGTGCTCCCCCTAAACTTGAAATAAATAATAATGTTATTACTGAAGGAAACGAAATCTGTACACATTTTAATCACTATTTTTCAACAATTGGTCCTCACCTCGCAGATAAAATCCCAAAACGCTTCCACAACAATACTGTCTATACACTTGATTATATAAATAGAAAACCGGATCTTGAACTTTCAGATTTTGAATTATGTACTACTGACGAAGTATCCAATATTATTAATAACCTTGATGCTAACACCAGCATGGGTATAGACGGTATTAGTACGAAATCTGTAAAGTGTATCAAAGGTTTAATAGTACAAGATTTAACTAATTGTATCAATAAAAGTTTGCAAGTAGGTTGTTTTCCAGATAGTCTTAAAAGAGCCAAAGTATGTCCCATCTATAAATCGGGTACCAAGTCTGATCCGGAAAACTATAGACCCATTTCTGTGTTGCCAGTGATGTCAAAAATCTTTGAAAAGCTACTTTACCGCAGACTTTATAAGCACCTAACTAAAATAAATTTCCTGACCACTAACCAATACGGGTTCCGCTCTCAATCCAATACACTATCATCCGCAATTGATCTTATAACTAAAATAAAGATAAATATTGATAAAAAACATATAGCATTGGGCGTCTTCATTGATCTTAAAAAAGCCTTTGATACGGTTAGCCATAAATTACTACTAAAAAAACTAGAAAACCTAGGCATCACTGGATCAGCATATAAAATGATGGAGTCATACCTAGTTAATAGAGTCCAGATGGTTCGAATTGACAGATATCAGAGTGACGAGCAAAACATATCCTGTGGAATCCCTCAAGGATCTATATTAGGTCCACTCTTGTTTTTAATATATGTTAATAACGTCAGTAACGTGGGGCTCTCAGGTCATATTACACTTTATGCCGACGACACTTGCCTTTTTTATTTCGGTCATTCAATTGATGTTATTGTTGAACGGGCTCAAAACGATCTCTCTATTTTTAACATGTGGTGCCAGTGTAATCTGCTTACGATTAATACCAAGAAAACATCATACATGCTATTCACAGCTAAAAACAAGAAAATTCCAACTCAAATTGATCTTACGATTAATGGTGACCGTATACAGCGATCAAATCAAGAGCGATACTTGGGCTTAATTGTGGACGACAAACTATCTTGGAGAGCTCACCTGGAATACATAAGATCTAAAATTTCCTCACTTGCTGGTGCTCTGCGAAAAATGGCTAGCTGTGTCCCTTATAATATAAAATATACTATATATAATTCGCTCGTTAAATCGCATCTAATCTACCTTACAGAGGTGTGGGGATGCGCTGCTGATAGCCACATTAATATTCTTCAACGAGCTCAAAATAAGGTTATTAAGGTCTTATTTAACTACGATTTCTTGACACACACACGCACACTATATAAAAAAACTAATCTATTTACCATTCACCAACTTTATGTATATCAGACATGTCTCTTAATATGGAAAATTTGTAATAATAAAATTCAAACCCAACTTTCTTTAGACAAAAAACAAAATCAGCGTAACTTAAGAAGTAATGGCGATCTTACATTGCGAGCCCCTAGAACCCAGTATGGCAAAAGAAGTTTATTATATGAGGGAGCACAATTGTTTAACAAATTGCCCAAAGATGTAAGGGAGTGTACTTCTCTATTTTCATTTAAATTAAAACTTAAGTCATTTATCCGTCAAGATTAAAACCAAAAATGTATTCTTGGTACAGTAAAAATATGTAAGTGTTTTGTAACAGCCGTTTATTTTTATTTTGTTTTTTTTTTTTTTTTTTTTGTTTGTTTTCTTCTTTATTTATTTATTTTTTTCTTCTAAATCAAAATCAAATCAATTATACTTTATTTCACACCAAAACATAAACAGCATTCTTCATTTTTAACTATTGATTATAATTAAAGCTACCATTTAGACATAACACTGATTTTACAAATGAAAAGCATCCATTTTAATACTAAAAAGGGGAAGTGAAGGAAGAGGGAAATAAATAAATAAACATTGTTGGATTCATTACAGTACCGTAATATCATTTGTTTAAGCGATCTAGCACATAAAACTATTTATGGTTAAGTTATTTCCTTTCAACCCGTGTTTTACTTGACTAATATCAAGAGACGTTAAATTGTTTAGTGCTCTGTGGTGCTACTCTGCGGGGTCCGGTCGGCTACGATTGTTGCTAGGCAGGCGCATGCACTGCATTGCACACGCACATTGCTTTGGTGTGCGTAAGCTCCGAACCGGGAGCGCGTGTGTCGCTATTTTATGTAAATACACCTCACGCTCACATAGACACGCGTCACTAGGTAACTAGGTACTACCAGCGATCGCGGCGGACCGGATTTCGTGAGGGATGGAGGATTTGATTTTGGTGATGAAGGCTGTGGAATTCTGTATTGAATGGATAGATAGATGGATAACTCATTTGTTTTTCTGTAACTAACTTATTATATTAACCATTAGTAGATGTTTACTGCGTTATTATTGTTTTCTCTGCTGGGACTTATTTTATGTATAATTTTCTTTTTTTTTCACTGTTCTATTGTCTCAATGTCACTCACAATACCTAATTGTTTTTATTAGCTTATTTTTAACAAAACTCATGTAAGTGAACAATGTTCTTTTGAGTAAATAAATTCTTTAAACCCAAAAACCTTTAGCATATTCAGTTAGACCCTGTATACATGCAACCACAAAATGGTGGAGCCTCTCGACCAGCGTTGCCAGACGTCCCGCTAAAATCGGTCCCGATTTTTAGCCCAAAATTGAATGTCCCGCGCGGGACAGGCTTTGTCCCGCTTTTCGGGAATACCTCATCCAATTCAATGTGGAGCTATCCTGTGCAGTCTTCAACTACATTTAAGGAAAAAATTGAAACTTTGAAAGAAGTTAAATCTTCAGAGAAATATGATAATTAAAATATCTACGTTTTCTATAGCTATATCTATCATCAACATCATTGTAAACTTAGGCCGGTATTACAGAACGACACTTAAGTGGAGATCCCTTCTTAAGTAAAGATAGACAAGGATGCATGTACATACGTTGTATTAATTTGCATCCTTTTCTAACTTTACCGGCCTTAGTTTGAAACTCAGACAAATAAATAAAATATCTTGGACATTGTCACACAAATTATCTAGTCACATTTAAAAGATAAAAGCAATACGTAGTAAAAAAAATTAGTTTTTTACGTTTTTTTTTTGTTATTGTCCCGCTTTCGACAAAAGAATCCCGCTTTTTTACTCAAAAAGTGTCTGAATCCCGCTTTGCCCGAAAAAAAATATGGCAACGCTGCTCTCGACAGGCCGGAGAGCAGGTCGACACACGCGACCGCCCAGTAACGGACCTGCAAAGTGCCTCTATCCATCTCGTACCAAACTGCCTTAAGCATCAACAAATCTAAACAAAATTACCAGACCAAATCACCTTTCCTAAGAAAAACTTTGTTCTAAGTAAGGGGTTAATTAATTTGACACAAAGCAAATCTCCGCAAATAAGTATTTTAGTCCAGGGTTGCCCGATTGTATAACTGGATACAAAAAAATGTATAATTGGATCCTCAAAGACTCTCATGGATGCAAAACAAAAACAAATAATTTTACGAACTGAAAACCTGCTTGAGCTGGAAAATCGCAGAAGAGAGTATAAAAGCAGGCTAACGTTACGATTTGAAAGAGAGAGAACGCTGTTTCGTAATTCGATGAAGTGATGTTGAATGTTTTCTCTCTCGGTTGGACTGATAGTTGCAGTTGATTCAACTGTTGTGAATAAAATATATACTTATGTTCAAATTACGTGACAAATAATCAGAAAAAACGACGAGGTTTTTACCCCTTCATGTATCTTGCGAGTCCATTTTTTATAATTTCAGAGATATGGCTGAGTAATTATAAAATATCGACTGGCAGCCCTAGTGTAGTCGCCCCTAACTTGGAAGCTTGAGGCCTTCAGCCACAGCTTGTGTAATTACCAAGTTCGTCTACTTCATTAGCCAAAGTTTGTTCCAGAGATGTGCTTAAAGTGTGAAGATTCACTCAGTATGCACGAGTCGGTTAGGTGAGTCAGTAGATTTGACCGTTTTGAGACGACTCATTTATCTATCTTCATAAATTCGGTCATGATTTCAATGTTCAAATATTTTAAAAACTTACACAAACATTATGACACGAAACAGCTGTTATGAAAACTAGACTAGAACCAATCTGAGGTAGCAAATATCTTTTCAAACATATTGAGGAAATATTCGTATACATGCCCTAATTTTTAAGCAAGTATTATCACAGATTATTTAATAGTTACTACCGGATACCGCACTCTCCTGATTTCACATGCTATTTAGAATTTCGGACTTTGCGCTTCAGAAACGACGAACTAAAATGCGTCTTATGTCAATGTATGACAGCTTGTGTCTCATGAGATACACGGTGCCGTAAGTACCTATACTTATCGCAGCTGTCAAACGTGAGTGACAATGCGATGGTCTGGTATTTTGTCCATTGTTCATTAAAAAGTAGTTTTGAGCTGATTTCCACTCAAACTGAACAGATTTTATGCACTGCCAGTAACATGTTAATTAACTAATTAACCGTGGTCTAATGGTTAAGAGCATTGGTCTTCTATACGGAGGTCGTGGGTCCGATTCCCACGGGGGACACCTAGTGATATGTCACTTTGTGCGTTTTTCCCCAATTGGTTAGGACATTGCAGGTTGAATCACCTGATTGTCTGAAAACAAAAATGATTCCGTGCTTCGGATGGCACGTTAAGCCATTGGTCTCGACTATCTCTGGTGGTAGTAGTCGTTGTAACGACTACCGACCGACTACGTCGTCGTTGTGTCGTGGTTCTTATGTATAAAAACCACGTCAGAGGCCGAAAGGCGGTCTGAAAAAACTCTGACACCAGGGCTCTGGCACACGGTAAGAAGAACATTTATATAATAATATCTATAATAGTGATTATTATTTTATACCGATGAGTTATAATCACAGAGTCGAGTGAGCGAGTCAATATAAATTTTTCCCATCCCTAGTTAACAAAGATGGGGACTATCATCATTACTTGTTTTCGACATCCCTTCTTCTGTGCATGTCGGATCTTTTATGAAATATCTTCGCAAATTTTGACTTCTTTTGATGTTCCTTTAGAGAAATTTATGTTTTGATTGTTCTTCTTCTTATCGTGTGGGCAGAGCCCTGGTGTCAGAGTTTTTTCAGACCGCCTTATGGCCTCTGACGTGGTTTTTATGTAACGACTACTACCACCAGAGATAGTAGCCGGTACCAACGGCTTAACGTGCCATCCGAAGCACGGAATCATCGGATTGTTAATAATTATAAAAGATTATATAATTATAGAAAGTACATCGTTCTTATAATTTTATTGCAAACTGAATAGAAGTGGCAATTCCATTTATTCAAGGAAATAAAACGTCAAAATCGACAACGAATTGAATTACTTTAATCGAGGAAAAATGGCTAAGGAACGTTCCTTCGCTTCGTTCATTGATTGTAAATTACTCATTAGCTCATTCATTCGTTCTTTCTTTCTAATTCGTTCAGTCGAAGTTAATTTAGATTGTGGGCTAATATTGTCTCTAGTTTCTTTGTCTTTAATTAAATAAATTTAATTAAATTGTTTTTCCTTCTTCTAAAGAAATTAATGGCCTTTTGCTTTTTTATCTACTTTCTTTCTTTTTCATTTTGCTATATTTATTCTTTTGGTATTTGTTTTTAATTAGCATTGGCGACGGTATTTCTTGAAATAGAAAAAAATGCTTTTATTTTTACTAATTAGGATTCTTCGTATTTTGTTTTATTACAAGGGTTTACCCGCGACTTCGTCTGATTTAAAGGTATTTAAGAACAATTCTAGTGCGTCCAAGATAGCTTGGTGATTTTGACTGATCATTTTAGAGCTATTATTTTACTTTCTGAAAATGTTTGAGCCGTAAAAACCTTTAATTTGATGTTAATTTTAATTAATCTTGTGTATTTTTAGCTTTGACGGCTCAAACAGCTTCAAAGTAAAATGATCTCTGGAGTCACGTTGCAGGAACTGACCCGAGGACTTGTCCCGCTTGTTTTCGCGCGATGCGTTTTTGCTTGCCCGAGGCTCCGCAAATCTCAATCTCTTCTTGTTCCTGACCAAAAACAATCCCTGAGATTGGGATAGATTCGTTCATAAACTAATTGACACTGGCGGAATGCTCTGCCTGCGTCAGTATTTCCGAACGCTTACAACCCGAATTCCTTTAAAGTACGAGTGAATAAGCTTCTTCAGGGTTAGCTCGCTACATCTTCGACCCCATCTTTGTCCTGAGGACTAGATCGAGGTCAAGAGCAAACCCATGTTTAATAAGAAAAAAACATGAAATCTCTAAAACCGCCTGTCAAAATCACCATCTTGGACAATCATCATCTTGGACGCACTTATAACAAAAGCATTTACCCGCGACTTCGTCCGCATAAATTATATACCAGATTTTAAGTCAGATCATAAACTATCAAACAAAAAAATTTCATCCAAATCGGTTCAGTAGTTTTTGCGTGATGCTTGATCAAACAAACAAATACACAAACAAACAAAAAGACAGACAAAAAGTCCAAAAATTTGTGTTTTGGAATCAGGGACACCTAAAAACCATATCGTAATCTTTTTTTTGTAGTTGTTTGTTGTTTTTTTATGCTGACGACCCAGTTGGTGTAATGGTTACCACGCCGGACTGCCAAACCAGGGTCCTGGGTTCGAATCCCGGTTCGGTCATGGATGTTATATAAATCTTTGTGCCGTTGTTGTATGATTATGATTCCCATAACAAAAAGCCTGAGGCTTACTTGGGATCATTACAATGTATGTGCCTGTGAGCGTTATTTTTTTTTTATATATCTTCTATGTACACAGTTTTATAATAGTTTAGATAGTCAAGTCAGGTTGACTCAAAGTTTTCTATTCCCTCAACATTTCCCCGATCTCAAGACTTTGAGGTGCTATAGCAAAACTGCTTATTTGACTTATTTTATACATTTTCACAGAAATCGGCACAGTTGTAGAATATTCCGAGACTCGCTTAGCTTGCAACTTTTATAAAGTGGTAGAGATATTTTGGCTTCGCGAATATAAAGGCTGGAAAAACTGCGGTTTCTGGAATTTGAACTGAAATAAGAGTTTGTAATAAACTACAGTAAATGTGGTTTCGTGGTATTAGGCCACACATAGAGTGTCGTTAGAGGTGACTAAGGGATATAAGGTTTCTTTCAAGTGTTGTTGCGGTAAGAACTTCCATAAGTCACAATCACCCGCCCATAATATACGTCCCTCTGCAGGGCATAGGCCAACCCTCAAGAATGGTGGGAGCGTACATGTATGGTGGAGTAAAATAAATTTAGAAAATTCAGAAATTCAGAATTGATAATAAGTTCTTTATTTTATAAAAAATTTCAAAGTTCGTATCCACGATAGGTTTTTTCAACGGTAATACAATACAAAAATGATGCTGATGGTATAATTGAAATATATTTCAAATCGATATTATCGTTGTATTTCCTTTGTGTTCCAACGTGGATCAAATATTTTTACTAACATCAATCAAACATAGCTAAAAACCAAAAAAAACTCATTCTTTCATTTTTTAATATACAGACATAATTTATAACTATTATTTAACTATTATTAACTATTAACTATTATATTATAAAACTGTAACAGAAGTGTGTCTGTACATTGAAGATATTTAAAAAAAAAAGATTACGATATGATTTTTAGATGTCCCCGATTCCAAATCACCTATTTTTGGATTTTTTGTCTGTCTGTTTGTTTGTTTGTTTGTTCGTTTGTTTGTTTGTTTGTTTGGGTGTTTGTTTGTTCGAGTATCACGCAAAAACTACTGAACCGATTTTGATGACACTTTTTTTGTTTGATAGCTTATCATCTGACTTAAAATCTGGTATATAATTTATGCGGACGAAGTCGCGGGTAAAAGCTCGTAATTTATAAAAGTACTAATGATACCAATCACCAAACTTTCAAAAAGTCATTATATAAAATAACAGTATTTTTTTAGAGTTCAATTTTATATTATTTTCCTCGAATGATAAATAAAATATATTTTTGCAAAATTAATTTATTGACAACTCTAGTTGCCCGGCGCTATAAGACCGTCAAAGCATGGTTGCCTAGATACAATATTACGTACGAATGTACAGATATATAGCTAAACAAGTAAACCGTGTCGTATCATTAGGATGTTGTCAATATTTAAGCGGATCAGACGCCTTCGATCAATATACTGTTCATTAATAGCCCAGTCATTTTACGGAGTTTTGTCAATAGAGGTGGGGAGTTATAAAATTATGAATAGTACTTTTAGGTTTGAACCTCATCTGGCAGCAGGGAATCGCCTTTTCCTGTCGCTCCATCCTTTTCTGTCACTCAGGAACTTCATTTGCTAGAGTAAATAAGATAGACGGAACACAACAGCTCGCCGCAGCACCGCCGCGAGCAATCGCGTTCCGTTTATCTTAACTTAATAACTTTAATACCAATGCACTCATTTTAATTAGATTCAATAATATAAATGACTTTTGAGCAATAAAATTGCCATCGTTTAAATTGAGTTATTCATTACAAAATACAAATGTATTTTTCAAAGCTTTCTTAGTAAATAAAAATATTTACTCCGTTTTTGAAGGGTGTATAACGGTAAAGTCTTAAAAATGTGAAAAAAAATTTACCTTCAGGTTTTTTAGAACGAGATAAATAAAAAATATATAATTTGAAGCTGTTGCTCACGTGAGTTTTTTTTTATTTTGGTATAATTTCAAGGCCCAAATTGGCACTTAAATGATGCACCGAAAAAAATATTCATTCTTAATTAGTTCCGGCTGAAACCGTAAAGTGACTGGGCTATAGTCACCTTCGTAGGTAACTAGGATGATTATACTTATTATTTTATGTGCTTAAACAATAGAAGTCAAGTATATTGAGCTATTTCATACCAGAGAAGACACTGCACTAGGGATGAAAACCGGTAAAATTACACCAGTAAAATACGGTGCAATTCAATATTTTACGCAATTGTCGGTAAAATTCCAATATTTTTAGGTACCAAAAAACTAGTTTTTATCAACGTTTTTCTTAGACAATTTAATAGGGACGAGTTACGCGTGTCATTCTACTAAGAAACATTTCTGCCACTTTTTGCGGGGGGCGAGGTAACATGAAATCCGCAACTTTGGATTTTATTCCCTATAAGTTTAGATTCTAATTTTGAATGTTAAAAATCATGAAAAGTAGTCTCGTGTGAACCCCAAACGTTCTAAGTTCAATATTATTGTTTCGCTATTAAAGGCTGTCTCGTTTAGTGATAAGGTATAATATTGGGTGTAAATGTGCAAGATTAATTGATCTAATACCGTGGCAGAGGGGAAATTCGCTTCTTAGCGATAAGACCGCCTTATTTTGTGCCTCTTGTATTTTACTGTTTATGTTTTGGTGTAAAATAAAGTATATTTGATTGATTGATTGAAATTCTACCGCAAGGCGAGTCCCTATTAAATTGCCTAAGACGTTTATTCTTATCGCTCTATCGTAAAAACGGTAATACATACGAACGTCAAACTTGGTGTGATTCTGAGTATAGAGCAAACTCTACAGTATAACAACAAATAATAAGTCCGGTCAAGTGTGAGTCGGTCTTGCGCTAAAACACACGGAGAACGGGTCTCGGAGAAAACAACACTTTTTGTAAGTTAATATGCTGTGTGGTGTCGCAGTACGGAACCCTCGGTGCGCGAGTAGCCCGAATCGCACTTGATCGGTTTCTTAAATCAAATCTCCTCAATAATGTACGAATCAAACACTTCAACCATAATATTATGTATTTGTTTACATACTAAATATAAACTTTGACTAGTTCCAGGAATAACCCTAGTTAATAAGACGAAACTGAGTTTGCTATCCGTGTAGCGCCCGGGGCAAATAATTTCAGGGGAAGTCAATATTGCTACATGTCTTTGTATATTACGTTGTATTTATAGTGTCGGATGTTATACGTCACTGTACTACAGGGTGAAATTGATATCATTAGCATCCTTTTAAACTAAGAGTCTACCCATCAAACTAAACAATTTTTTACTATGGGAACAAACCGATCGGACCGAGTAGGCATTGCATGGACCGACGACCTGATGAAGGCGGCGGAAACCCGTTTGATGAAGGCGGCGCAGGACCGGTAGTTTTTGCGACCCTTGGGAGAGGCCTATGTCCAGCAGTGGATGTCTATCGGCCAATAATGATGATGATGATAATAGGTGTTTTATAATAAACTAATTCGGTAGCTTCCTCGAACTTTTTATCGACTCAACCTCAGTCAAAAAAAAAATCAACGAGAGGAAATCTCGAGATGTAAGGTCCAGGAGTGCGATTTTTGAATCTCATTCGCTGTGTTCAGCAGTTGAAAATGTCAAAATTAGTATGGAGATACGCATCTTTCTACTGCTGATTTGACTTTCAAAAATCGCACTCTTGAATTATGATTTATCAAAGCCAAATCAGCAGTAGAAAGATGCATATCTCCACAGTAATTTTGACATTTTCATCTGCTGCACTCAGCGAATGAGATTCAAAAATCGCACTCCTGTTATAAGTTATGTTTAGGTGAAAATATTAATGAATGAAAAAAAATTTTTAGACTGATAAATATTCCATAATATTCTAAAACAATTTAATTGACAGGGCTGTCGCATCTTCCTGGCAGCCGGAACACTTTATTCTAGTTGATTTCACCCACTGACTGTGAACCAAACAGCGCCAACGTCCAAAAATCGTCTCAAAAAACACAATTCTCTCATACTGGCATTCGAGAACAGATAAAAAAATAACACAATGCAAAATGCATTTCTGGCAATCGGAGTTCAATAAATAGTCCTTCGAAACGTAAATGCCATAACGATTGACCCATAAATGCATTCGTAGACCACCTGTGCTATTTAAAATACATTTTGCATTTTCAAATTGCACTAGTCGGTTTCCATTCAAAACAGTAGGTATCCATAGTCTTTCTTCATAAAACGTGCTGAGGGTTTTTGATCTGATTTGATTTGAAGGGATGATCTGGAGTGCGATTTTTGAAACTCATTCTTTGAACTCAGCAGTTGAGAATGTCAATATTACTATGGAGACGTGCATCTTTCTACTGCTGATTAAACTTAAAAAAATCATACTCCAGGATTGCGATTTTTGGAAGTCAAATTAGCAGTAGAAAGATGCGTATCTCCATACATTTACAATTCATTTGTATGTGATTCAAAAATCGCACTCCAGACCATCACACTGAACAACTTTCTCCGGACTAAGATCGAAATAGCAGAAAAAATGTCAGTCGTCCCCAATTAAATACTGCCATGTCATGTTTATGCTTTGTTATTGATTGTCGTAATGAGTCTATGGCTAGAACGATTTGTCTATGGGTATAGAACGTCAATGGATACCCCATACTTACCATACATTTAGTTTTAAACAGAACAGCAGATTTTTGTTCACGATTTCGAAATTAGTTCCTGAGAGAAAATAGTTCAGCATGATGGCTTGATCATCCCCTTTAATACCACCAGCATATTAAGAAAACACAAGCATAAGTATATGTTCACGACTATATTCCCCAAGAGGGTAGATAGTCAGAGATATTCTGAAACCTCAGAACACACATCCAAGAAACATCCTGTATAAAGTACAATGACATGTCATGGTATTATAGAAAAGTGTGTTCCTCATAACACAATGTACACAAAATGTATTGTATGGTAATGAATCCATTACGAAGTATAAAACTAACTAACAAACTTTTCGTTTTTCACTATTTTAAACTCGAAAATTTTTTACCTGTCCAAAAAAATTCGTGAACAAAAGAGGAATTGTTTTAACATTTTTCACACTACACTTGCCCCGCGTAGCGTAGGCCCGCTAAATAATCGCGTATTCATTCATTCATTCCATAGACCTGCGTATACTGGAAAAGCTGATTTAAAACAAGTTTTCAGCTCAATCGAATGATGATATTCTGCGACCAATGATATTGCTGAAAATTTTAAAGTAAACAGTAGTTTTCTCTTTGAAAGTTGTCCTACTTCTAAACTGGTCGTATACAAGGTCGTACCACAGTATAAGAAAGAGTATCTATTACTAGATACAGTACAGATACTCCCTTCCGCCCACCAACTTTTTACCTCACCCCCTCTATCGCCCTCTGGTTACTTCGCACTGGTTACTCGTTACCCAAGAAGAAGACATAAGATTCAAATTGCTGACGACATCTTGTCATATTCAATTTTTTGTATGCAGTGTCCGGGCTGTGGTCGTACCATGTACATCTTCTGACCTATTACGAAAGAAAAACTATTCCATAGAAAGTGTCAATTAGCTACTCGACCAAAACGTATGAAACAGCTGTTTTTTCGTAAATTTAAAATTTGTCCCATTATAAAAGTGGTTCAGTTTATTGTTCTGAAGCACCCTATAAAGAATATAAAGCATTTATGTTTGCGCCCTGCTGTATAGTAAACTCTTCGATGTCATGAGCTTTTTTCCTGCATTGGACAAAGTTTAACCGGTTTTTAGAGTAAAAAATCTGAATAAATAGTTCAATCTTGAAAAATTAGAAAGCAAATAAATATTTCGCTTTGTCCATTCTAGGAATCTTTTTCTGCACTCTTTTAAAACTGTAACAATTGTATTTATACATTCGATAAATTTCAAAAAAGGTTACGATCATGGTATTTAGTTCTCGTTCAACTCCAAATCTCAGATTTTTGTTTTATTTCTCTTTCTTGTCTGTTTGATTGTTTGTATGGTCTAGCATCACATAAAAACTAATGTACCGAGTTTGAACTGTTTGTGTTTAAAAGCTTATGATTACATTTAAAAACTGTTATAATATATTTTACTTCGCTACAATGACGAGAGTTGACGAATTCACTAGCAAAATCTATATAAAATATCTTTTTCATAGCCTCATGCAATCGTTGTCCCTTCCAGCTCACTGCAACATTTCCATTCATTCACTCGCTCCCGGTAACAACGCCCAACTATTTTAAAGTTGTTCGTTTTTCCGTACAATGCGTTCGCTGGTTCCATTCATTCACTTGGTAATGAGCACGGATTTTCGCTAACTACTATAATGGGACGCCTAGAAAACGAGGTCTGCGCTTGGCATTTCTGTTGATTCCTTTTGAGAAAATTTTCGGGTTGACAATTATAATGAAACGGTGACGTTTTTGTGAGTGACTATTAAAATTTTGCCTAATTTCCCTTGCTACAACAAAATTACACGCTAAAAAAGATAATTGGTAGAGTTATAGATATGTTTTTGACCACCTCGTTTATATGGACGTGACTGTTCGTGTTTAGATTTTAAGAGTCCAATGTAGCACGCTCCTTTCAATGTTAGGATTATATTTTCAACGGAGCCTGTCCATTGAAGCTGTGCGAGCTGTGCGAGCTGTGTAGCTGTGTTTTTTTAACCAATCAGGAGCTCGGGCGAGATCGGCCGCGCCTCGCCCGAGCTCCTGATTGGAAAAAAACACAGCTACACAGCTCGCACAGCTCGATCTGGATGCATTTTATAACGCGTGGCCAGAGCATGCTCAAGACAGATGGAAAGGGGAGGCCTTTGCCCAGCAGTGGGATGAAATGGGCGACAAAAAAAACATTTTCTTGGACCTAATCTGTAGGTATACTTACTGTGTTTTTGGTGTAACATAAAGTATAATTGATTGGTTGATTGGTTAATCTGTTCCTGTGGTTTGTCAGATTTCCGATAAAATATACAGTTCCAACGCTTTTATTAATTTAAAATTTGTATGGACATCTTTGAGCCACACTATAGTTTTTTTTTTACGTAAATCTGACAAACCACAAACACAGAGATTAGTTTCTAGATCAAGTTTAAAAAATTAATTGGCTTTAATTGGTTAGTATTAATTGAAAATATAATCAAACTCAGTTTATATGGACCGTGCTAGATGACCATAGCATGACTCTAAACTCCATTTCAAATAGCAACGTTTAAAGGCAATTTTGAATTACAGAAACAGAGATTTGAAACACTTCCTGTCACTTATTCTTAGAACAGCTTTTAGTATCGTCCAATATATTTCGGGAAGTCTATATCTTTCTGATAAATAAATTATATTTACAAATCAGAATAATCCAAAAAGCTATATAGGAATTGGAAAATATGCTCTTCATTTCAATTAAGGACGACAAGATTTTCCGGTGATATTAATAATTGCCCCTCCATGAAAATAATTAAAAATTAATTCATCAATATTCCTAACTAATAGAAAGGTAATAACGAAACAAATTATAAGCGGGATTGGATCTCAAGAAATGTTTTGGAGAGGCACTGTGTAGCCCGGACACAAAATTTGAAATTTACAAGATGCCGTCAGTCAGCACATGCAAAACCAAAGAAATTGAACCTTAAGTCTTCTTAGGTAACAAGTAACCAGTGCGAGTTAATCAGAGGGCGATAGAGGGGGTGAGGTAAAAAGTTGGTGGGAGGAAGGCAGTGTCCGTACTGTATCTATTAATAGATACTCTTTCTTATACTGTGACTGTGTTTACAGCATAGTCCCCAAAGATGAAACAGAGTGAACGAGAGGACACTATTTTCCCTCCCTTTCGTTAAGAAATTAAACATAAAGCCATAGAGTAAATAAATTATAAAGCTAAGGCCATAAAGGTATTATACTACGTAAGAGAGACAGTGACATCTGAGAGAGCGAGATGTACCTAGCGGCATGCCTGTATAATAGAAAGAGATACGTGACACGAGGCAATAGAACCGTTTTTGGGGATTTGGAGTCCTGGTAAAAATTCGGTTTCTGTGAATAATCGTGAACCTAAAGTGAAATCGTAGATAATTTTGTGAAATATACTAACACTGTTTCATTAAATTATTCACCATTTCACGTTAGATTGAGAATTATACACAGAAATCGAATTTTTACCCTGCCGAGGACTCCAAAAAACGTCCAAAAACGGTTTCATTTGACAACTCATGTCACTTACTTTATTCCGTAAGGTATAATATCTTTATGGCTAAGGCAGTGTTTGAATTAAGAACAGAAAAAAACGAATCGAAAATTATTCAAAACTGCCAGTTATTAACTTCCGACCGTACTGTTGAAAACAGATATCAAAATGCAAATCCGAACGGATTTTAATTTAAAATTTAATTCTGTTCGTAAATTCAATTCTTTTTTTGTTAAGGTTCCGTAGTGAAGGACCCTGCATAAATATATGTTTTTTTATGTGGTTCTAGATTTAAAATTTATGCAGATCGCACGCGTCTGCACTCATTGACGGTTGGCAAGCAAGTGTCCCACAAGTGGCACCTACACACGATACGTTGTATGAGAAAATTTGCAAGTGGACCAAAAAGTTAAGCTTTATGCCGGCTCTTCATTCTCGCCGAGAACGGGCGAGACAGGTCGAGAACGAGAGTGTGGATGCCCTTAATTGTTCTCGTGGCGTCATAAACCATAGTAATTTTCCTTGAAAGTTCTCGCCGAGGGTTCTCGGCGAGAATTCTCGGCGAGAGTGAGGTGCGGGCTTAAGAATTGTCAAGTTGAATTGGCAGAAAGTAAAACACTATCTAAAGTTTCTGAGCACCTCGAATTAAACGAGACGATTTGACTTGTTCCATTCAATACAAGTTGATTATACATTATGCTAAATACAAATAGACAATCGGAGTTGATCCGCTCTTTGTGTTCAAATAATTGTTATTATAAAAAATACCTTACAAAGTCAGAATAAAGTCTAAAACTTACCAGCATTGAAAAATACTGCCACCATTAAAATTCTCCAAAACGCATTCATTTTCATGTACCTGAAACAAACAAAGGTATAATGGAGATTTTATAAAGCATGCAAGTAAAATTAATGCTGTTGAAATGCGTTCCTTGCGAAGTATGTGTGGTGTCACGATGAGAGATAGAGTGAGAAATTGTGTAATAAGAGATCGATGTAAATTGAAAGAAGATGTTGTGACAAGAATAGAGAAAGGTATGCTTCGTTGGTTTGGTCATGTGGAAAGGATGAGTGACAGCAGATGTACGAAAGAGATATATGTTGCTAATGTGAGTGGAAGTGTCGGCAGAGGGCGCCCTCGTAGGACGTATGCTGATCAAATCAGTTGCGTCCTACAAAAAGGGGAGGTGCGGAGTACTCGAAACCGACGGGCATGTATGAAGAGATGTATGGATGTGCATGAGGCAAAAGAGGTATGTAAAGATCGTAGTAAGTGGCGCGCCCTGGTCTCTGCCTACCCCACTGGGAAAGAGGCGTGACGTTATAGACAGATAGATATATCAAAATATGTACCTATTAATCTGTCAAGACCTGCAGGATGATGCAGATATAGAAAGTGAGCGCAGGGCGCTTGCAGTCAGGGCCAATATGATAGTGCACGGATTCAGGCATTGCTCAGCGCAAGAAAAAAAAAACAAAAAACAACAAAGAAAACAAAAAAAAAACAAAAAAAAAAACAAAAAAAAAACTACAAAAAAACATTGAAAAAAAACATTGTTTAGAGCGTACTGCACATCCATGTACACCTGTAATTTGTGGACTGCATATCGCCAGGCATCTCTAAGGGCCCTGCGCACCCAATATAATAACGCCTTCAGGATGCTGCTGGGGCTGCCGCGCTTCTGCAGTGCATCTGGCATGTTCGCGGACGCTCATGTCGATGGGTTTCCCACCACGCCCTGCAAACACTGTGCCGCCGCACTGCAGAGGGTTCGTGCCAGTACCAACAGCATTCTGAAGATGGTCACCAGTACATACGACAGTAGCTTTATTATGCACTGGGTCGGTCTGCACTTAAGTGTTTGTACTAACATAGTTATTTAAGTGTGTTACTAACAACAATATGGATGTAATATATCTGAAATAAAGAATTTTTATTTTATTTATTTATTAATATCTAGGTATATTTGACAATTTATCATCATCCCTCGTGAAGCTATACGAACGTTCGTACATCTGCATTTATTATTTGAATTCTGATCATCGGATTTCACATACGCAGTATTTTACTTTAGCGTAACTCTGCAGGTTTCCTTACAATATTATATTTCTGCACCAAAAAGCTTGTCGAGTGGCAACGGAGAACCAAAATACGCAGCGTGGGTAGGCCAGGCCCCCTACAAGGTGGACAGACGACCTGGCGAGAACTAGATGGGTAATTAATAATCAGAGCAGGACCAGTCTTTGAAGTGATCCTTCGGGAGGACTATGTGGACGTCTCGTCAGTGGACGTCTTTTGGCTGAGAATGAAATGGTCGAAAACCTATCAGGAGTGCAATTCACAAAACGTCACATCGCTGTCAAAAACATCGACGAGCTCACAAATGTAACATCCTTCTTGCATCCTTCAGATCGTCAGAGTTTTTATATGAGTTTGATATTAACCAAGCGAATATCGAATTGTCAGCTCGTCCATGTTTCTACGGTTATACTATTTAAGGTTGTGACTACAGTAAGTACTCTTTGGTTGTGAACAAAGATTTATTTTGGCCTTCGCATAGACCCAAAAAAATCTTTGATTGTGACCTTAGACACAGAATAGGTAATAGGATATAGTTCTACATACAGAACGGCCACTCCTCGCCCCCCTCTGACTTCAGTTACCTCACCTCCCCTCACACTCTCTGTGGTAACTTGAGGGAAGCCGAACAAGGGAAGGCAGTCAGGCGCGCACCCGTTGGATTTGACTACGTAAAATATATTTTATTTTTCTCCTCACAGTAAAAATAAACGTTGGAAAATAACGCTAAATTCACATTTTCTGCGATTCTTTAGCTTAAAAACTATTTTAATAACAGAATGAACTATAAAAAGTAACGAAATGTATAATGTAGTTCATACGATGCGTGTTAAGTCAACCCTACACATACATATGTCATGCACAATTTTCGCAAAGTGCGCATGTGCGAACGTCATCATGTCAAATCTAAAACGTTGTTTGAAGTGCCGGACCTGTGCCTTAGAGAAGGTAAAGCACGTGTCTTGTCATATTCATTCCATAAGAGATGCACATAGCAAATTCTCTCTAGTTAAAAAAGGAGATCGCTACCTATTGTTGTCCTTATCGACGTAAACTCTGTTTTGTACAATGACGGCGTTTTGTAAAATCTAGCTTCATATAAATTGCATAGGATTTAATGACTATCGCTATCTCATACGCGGTTACACTGATATTACGTCTACCAGCATAAGCGAAAAAAATACTTTTTGTCTATGGTTGTGACGATGTTTGCGCTTAAGCGCCATATTCACGGTCCAGCCCCGCTGTACGTCCCGCCAAGGCCATGCACGACGCACGATGCAGAAGCGCCGTGAGTAGGCTCGACGTACATACGGCGACAGGTCAGGTTACCATGTTTGGACTTTGAAATATTAGAAGTTGAACGCTGCAAATCGTGCGAGAGGGTGCGGTATGTTGTTGTTGTTTCGTCTCACAGGACGCTGCGCCCGCGCCGGCAGCCGCGTCTATGCAGGCTCTCTACCGCACTATTTTGTGTTTTGTACGTAGTGTAGTTATGGGTATATAGGGTGCGTAACCTGATGTGTCGCCGTGTGTACGTCGATTGAGCTGACGTACCGCGGGGATGGACCGTGAATACAGCGCTTTTGCATCGTGCATCGTGCATGGTCTTGGCGGGATGTACAGCGGGGATGAACCGTGAATAAGGCGCTTAAAGCGCTTAGCTGTATTGTGAACCACCCAAACATATTTGCCATTGACCATGCAATAGTCAGTTCAAACGTGAAGCCATCAGTGTTAAAATCCGACGTACCAACGTGGAACTCGAGGCAAAATTGAAAAGCGTCAGAAAGTTTGTGGACGTTTTAATCAAAATGCTTCGGAAACAAGTTTTAGATTGAAACAACGTGAATTGTTTGCGCAAAACAGTTTCTCTCAACCTCGCAGCTTCACTCAGCTAGGAAAAACTCTGCATGAACCGCAAATATTAAAGTTTTTAATATACTGCGTTTAAAAGCGAATTTGAATACGGTTCGTTTTGATGACACCTGGCGCAAGCGTTCGTACTTTCATCAAACGCTTTTACAGGCGTTGTAGGCCAGTCATTTTACGGAGTTTTGTTAGGCGGGATAATAATTTTGTTAATTGGACTTTTAAACTGTTACCGGCACCAGTTAGTGACAAAAATACTATCCTAAACCATATTTAAAAAAAAATTTGCTACGCAACATAGAAATCAAAATTGTGTGTCCCAGAAGGCTTTCAAATTAAGAATATTAATACCAATGCACTCATTTGAATTAGATTTAACAATATACATTATTTTTGATCAATAAAATAGGCATTAAAATTTAAAAAAATTAGGCATTTATTAGAAAATACGAATGTATTTTTCAAAACCTTCTAAGTAAACAAAAATATTTATACCATGTTTGAAGTATGTATGATGGTAAAGCCTTAAACATGTGCGAAAAAAATATATATATCATCAGGTTTTTTAGAACGAAATTGGCTCTTCAATATTATAGCGAAAAAAAAAATTCAATTAGTAATTAGTCCCGGCTCAAACCGTGAAATGACTGGGCTATTGGGAATTGGTCGATGTACTCGTCTATAGAAAAATAATCACACCAGGTTTGACGCTTACATGTATTACCGTTTTTACGATAGAGCGAGAAGAAAAAACTTTGATAAAAACTAGTTTCTTGTATGAGGTATTCCTTAATTTTTAACTTTTTGACAATTTTATTATTTGTTAGCAAATCCGCAAAACCTATAGGAAATTCGCAAATATTTTTTTCGACTTTTCATACAAAGGTTCGATCAGCTGATTGCACGGGAAGTCTAAAATTCTTTTTACGTATTTCCTATCTTAAGGTTTCTTAGGGAAAGTTGTTCAGTATCATGGGTACAATCACCTCTTAAAGTAATGCAACTGTTTACACTACACCCTGTATTAGATTAGGATTGTATTAGTTACGAGCTGTTACCCGCGACTTCGTCCGCATAAATTACATACCAGATTTTAAGTCAGATGATAAGCTATCAAACAAAAAAAGTTTCATCAAAATCGGTTCAGTAGTTTTTGCGTGATACTCGAACAAACAAACACCCAAACAAACAAACAAACAAACAAATAAACAAACAAACAAACAGACAGACAAAAAATCCAAAAATTTGTGATTTGGAATCAGGGACAGGTAAAAACCATGTTGTAATTTTTTTTTTTGTAAATATCTTCAATGTACAGACACACTTCTGTTACAGTTTTACAGGGTGTAACAAAACACCCAAGTAATACTTAAGGGGGTGCTTCAGACCATCAATCTGAACAACTTTCACTATGGAGCCACCGTCGAGAAAAAATAAAAAAATCCGCTCTTTCATACAAAACTGCAGTACCGTCTCGACTCAAATGTATGGGATGGCGGATATTTTTTATTTTTTCTCGACTTTGGCTCCATAGTGAAAGTTGTTCAGATTGATGAGCTGAAGCACCCCCTTACGCAATACTAGGGTGTTTTGTTACACCCTGTATAATAGTTTAGATCTATTAGTATAACAAAACGTTGCAGTGTTCGGGATTTTCAGTTCAGAATACTACAAAATAATACGTAAGTACTGCTTATCGAGTATCACCGAAAACATTGTCAAAACTTTTGAGTGCCCGTTCCGAATGGTAGACATCGTAAAGGGGAGATAAAGAAAGGGACGGTTTGCGCCCTTTATTTTACTATCTAAAGGGAAACCTGTATACTGCAATATTTCTACAGGCTGTTTCAGTTTTATCAATGTTCTACGAAATAAAAAACTCGGAAAACTGGGATAGAATAACTCAAAAATGCTAAAGAGCAGGAGCACGTGCAACGGTAACTGATATGCTATGCTATTGGCCTCGCCGTGCGAGGCCAATAGCTAATAATAATATACGGGGTCCCGCGGGGGGTTGCAGGAGGGGTGTCGAATTCCGAGCCACGTGCGAGCCAGGTGCCTAGTTAATTCGCCCGGGTTGTACTCATATTGTTTGGACTCATTTGGATTGTTTTGACGTGTCTTTTGTTTTGACGAGTTTTTAGTGCGTTACTTTTTTAGGGTTCCGTACCCAAAGGGTGAAAACGGGACCCTATTACTAAGCCTACGTTGTCCGTCCGTCCGTCCGTCCGTCCGTCCGTCCGTCCGTCCGTCTGTCCGTCTGTCCGTCTGTCCGTCTGTCCGTCCGTCCGTCTGTCCTACCTATTCAGGGCTGTAACTTTTGAACCGTAATAGCTAGATAGTTGAAATTTTCTCAGATTATGCGTTATTACGGCGGATTTGTTAGCAAATAATAAAATTGTCAAAAAGTTAAAAATTAAGGGGGGTTCTCAACAAGAAACTAGTTTTTATCAACGTTTTTTCTTCACGCTCTATCGTAAAAACGGTAATACATACAAGCGTCAAACTTAGTGTGATTATAGAGCAAACTCTATAGAATAACAACAAATACTAAAAACCGGCCAAGTATGAGTCGGTCTTGCGCTAAAGGTCCCGAGCAAAAAAAGTTTTTTTTCTATGTTAATAATGTTGTGTTCTGGTGGTGGTGTGGTACGGAACCCTCGGTGCGCGAGTAGCCCGACTCGCACTTGACCGGTTTTATTATTTTTTTATTTCAACACTTTTTTGTACACACGGAAATATATAAATGAAAACGGAATTTTAAAATTCGTATAGAATTTAACCATTTTTTTTTTAGGAAGGCAGGAATATTCGAATTGTCTGCGCATCCTGTATAATCCACTCAGTACAGTAGTGTAACACAACTCGCTACAAATATATTCATGAGCAACTGATCGCGTGCTCAGATACGCCCGACCGTTTTATTACCGTGTTTACGCCTTTAAGCGTGTCACTATCGCTTTTTACGTGTTACGTTTTATTTTCTAACGTTATTTTTTTAGTGTTTCGTACCCAAAGGGTGAAAACGGGACCATATTCGTACAACACAATACATACAAGATTCAAACTTGGTGTGATTATAGAGCAAGCTCTACAGTATACAGTATACGGTCTCACGCTAAAGATAGCGGAGAAAAAAATTTGTAAGTCAAAATGTTGTGTGGTGGTGCGGTACGGAACCCTCGGTGCGAGAGTATCCCGACTCGTACTTGACCTGTTTTGATTGGTTGGTCGTAGTAGTAGAAGATACTGAATATCTTAAAAAGAAAAATTTACGTGTTTACACGGTGACACATCAAGCTATACAAAACCAAAATAAGCAGGCCGCGTGTAGGTTGAATAACGCATTCGTCGCGCGGCCAGCTTATGTTGGTTTGTATAGCCTGATGTTTCGCCGTGTGTACGTATGTATATTGAATAAATATTCATCATCATCATTATAATAAGCCTTTCGTTGTCTACTGCTGAACATAATTTAAAAAAAAATCAAACAGCTCAAAACAAATTGAGAAAAGTCTTATTTAACTATAATTTACTCACACCTACGCATAAAATTTATAAAGAAACAAAAATTATGAATATTACACATAGGTACATACATATACTATACTTGCATTCTTATACGCAAAATACTAAACAAAGACATACATACTAACATAACATTCACAAAAAAATTTAAAGTACAGAAAAAAATATTAAGAAATGCAAATAACCTAATATTACGTCCGCCTAGAACAAACTATGGTAAAAAGAGTATAATATTTTATGAAGGTGCTGAACTATACAATAAACTTCCCAACGACATAAAAGACGCCTAATCTATAAATACATTCAAGAGACTCTTAAGATTTTATATATTTAACAAATCAACCGATTTATGATATGCTCCTCCATGCCGCATCTAGTACTACGTGCGAAACTCGCCAAACTCTTTGTGAATCTTTTTGTTTGTCTTGTCGCCGGTTGGAACATAATTTTTAAACTACCTGCAATATTTTCGACTATTGTTTACCTTAATAACATAGCACTTTGCTATGTACGCTCTAAATCTAAAAATTGTAATATTATTATACAGGGTGTACATTAAAATGGGACAGCTACTTAAAGGGGTGCTTCAGACCATCTAACTGAACAACTTTCTCTATGGGACCAATATCGAAATCGCGAAAATAAATCTGCTGTCCCATACATTTCAGTCGAGTTATATTTGCAGTTTTGTATGGGAGAGCGGATTTTTTTTTCGCGATTTCGATATTGGTCCCATAGAGAAAGTTATTCAGTTTGATGGTCTCAAGCACCCGTTTGAGTAGCTGTCCCATTTTATTGTACACCCTGTATAAATTAGTAATAGTTAGTTATATTATCATGTAAGTGAATTTTTTTATTGTTATTATCTCAGCCGATGGACGTCCACTGCTGGACATAGGCCTCCCCCAAGGATCGCCATAACGACCGGTCCTGCCCACATCCAACGTTTTCCCTCCGCCTTTACCAGGTCGTCGGTCCACCGTTTGAGGGCCTACCCACGCTGCGCTTTCCGGTACGCGGTCGCCATTCGAGAACTTTTCGGCCTCACCTTAGGCCTCACCGGCCATCGGTTCTGCGAGCAATATGCCCCGCCCTGGCCCCGCCCACTGCCACTTAAGTTTAGCAATTATTTGGGCTATGTCAGTTACTCTGGTTCTTCTGCGGATCTCTTCATTTCTGATTCGATCTCGCAGGGAAACTCCGAGCATAGCCCTCTCCATTGCCCTTTGGGTGACTTTCAGCCTTTTTATGAGGCCTTGAGTGAACGACCACGTCTCTGTTCCATATGTCATCACTGGCAACACACACTGATCGAAGACTTTCGTTTTAAGACACTGCGGTATTTGGGACATGAAGATACTTACTAGCTTCCCGAACGCTGCCCAGCCGAGTTGGATTCGACGGTTGATCTCTCTCGAAGTTGGACTTACCTAACTGAATAGTTTGTCCCATGAACGTAAGTGAGTGTATATTCTTACTGAGAAATAAAGATCTTAATCCATACATAATCTAAGGCGCGCCACAAATCTCCACCCTCGGCCTTCCTCATCTCCAGTCGTATTCGCTCCCCGCTTACCTTACTCAGATCTTTGGAATACCTAGGTTCCTAGGTATTAAAGTCTATGAAATTACTGTCTTACAACCCTTTTAGATATAATTCTCCATCCCTTCAATAGGATTATTACAACCTTCCAGTATTGTTATAATTAATGCCTGCAGACGAACATCAAACCAATTCTTTAGTTAATAAGGTATCTTGTCCTTCAAATTGAAGCAATTAGGGTTAAGAGAAATGAATAATTCAATTAATGTTCCCTTTTGTTTAACTTGGGAACTAGTTAGTCATTCTTTAAAGCAATTGTCTCAATCTAAAGTTTTACAGTCAAACGAGTTTTTAATTACACAAAGAAATCTTTCAGTTTCGTCAAATTCTTTTTGTCTGTCTGTATGTCCGATTTCAATTGCTCTCATTTCTTCATTTAATGAAATAAAATTAGACATTCATGAAGACCCAAAATAAGTCGTGTTGCAAGTCTGTCTCCAGGTGGTCGTTTTTCGGGTGTTTTCTGGCTTGCTACAAGGCTCCACCATTTTATATTAGGTCAATTAATATATTTTTGTACACAAAACAATCCTTGAGACACCCAAAACTCATTCGATATTGGCAAAAATGAAATAAATTGAAATTGAAACAGATTTATTGTCACAGCAAAAAAAATAATACATCATTTCATCTAAACATATGAAATATAACATGCAGTGCTAACGTCAATTAATTTAATAATATAAGGTCTAACAAAATTAGCTGAAACTATTTTAAGGAGATGATCAGACCATCAAACTGAACAACTTTCTCTATGGGACCAATATCGAAATCGCGAAAAAAAATCTGCTGTTCCATACAAACCTACTCGACCTAAACATATGGGACAGCAGATTTTTTTCCGCGATTTCGATATTGATCCCATAGAGAAAGTTGTTCAGTTTGATGGTCTGATCATCCCTTTAAAATAGTTTCACCTAATTTTGTTAGACCTTATATAAAATAACTTAAATAAGTATAGTCGTTGGAAAACCCAATTGAGGTGTCTTTTAGGTTTTATAAAATGGAGCAAAAGTTATTGAATGCTTCTATCTCTAGATAATTATAGCTCTACAATACTATAGTTAGGACAACATGCCATGTACCAATGAGTTTTTCTAACTTATGTACACACGGCGACAGGTCAGGTTACCCTGTTTGGACTTTGAACTATTAGAAGTTGAACGCTGCGAATCGTGCGAAAGGATGCAGTATGTTGTTGTTGTTTCGTCTCACAGCACGCTGCGCCCGCGCCGGCAGCCGCGTCTATGCAGGCTCTCTACCGCACTAGTTTGTGTTTTGTACGTAGTGTAGTTATGGGTATATAGGGTGCGTAACCTGATGTGTCGCCGTGTGTATGTAAAACCGAATGCTCTCAAACGGTGAAGGAAAACATCGTGAGGAAACCTGCATACACTGAAGAAGAAATTCTGATTTGCATGTGAAGTCTACCAACCCGCATTGGGCATGCGTGGTGGACTAATGCCCATACACCCTCCTTGAGGGTAGGCCTGTGCCCTGCAATGGGACGTTTATAGGCTGATTGATGATGATGATACTATAGTAGTATAGATATAGTAAAATTCTCCGATGGGATGGTAGTCAGTGATATTTTGAAAACTCCGAACATCCACGTTTCACCAGTAGTACCTACCCGAAATCTGTCCAGTGTGAAGGGGATCACTTCCGCCCCTTGTAAAATAATGGTGTGAATTTTTAAAATATTCAAGAATGTCGCGTCTTTTCATCCTGAAAAATGATTCTCGCTACACATCTGCACACTGCTGCAAAATTTAGGTGCATAAATATCTTGGACAATGTCACACAAATTATCTATATAAAAATATAGGCAGTAGTAAGTTCCCTACCACCTCTGAATAAATAAATAAATATCTTGGACAATGTCACACAAATTATCTAATCTCATTTAAAGTACCAGAATTTAGCCTGGACTTGTACTACGATGACTAGACAACGATATAGAATACATATATAAATACAAACATCCATGACTCGGGTACAAATATTCATATTCATCATACAAATATTTGTCCCTTACGGGATTCGAACCCGCGACCCTCGGCACAGCAGGCAGGTTCACTACCGACTGTGCTACCGGGCCGTCAAAGAAAAAGGGAAATGTTCTGAAAGCAAAGACATATACATAATATAAATCCATGTCTGAAATGTTCGTGATTTTATTTACGTAGTCACAATGTAAGTAAGCGCCCTATATTATTTTTATCTTAATTCCTAAACTAGCCCTCACCTATTGTGTAAGTTTCTGATGGTATGTTCACAGGATCGATAATTATGTTTACGACTGTACTAGACAATTTTTAAGTAATTATAATATTACTTAAGACTATCGTCATAATGCATTGTCTGAAATCTATTAATGAAAATTAAGAACTACATAGATATACTGAAATTGCTACATGTGAACATTGCTACAACCACATTCTTAAACAGAAAGTTTGTAGTTTGTACCAATGTTTCAGACTACCCTGAAAGGGATTACGGTCGTGAGTATGTATGTAAAGTTTAAGTGTCAATTCCACGTACCACAACCACACCACAGCCACAACCACACCACAACGACACCATGTGGTCGGGCGTATATTTTGTATTGAAAATGAATATTACAATTTACACGTACCACATTTTGCCGTTGTTATCGACCACCTGTGTAATACGACCACATCGCAATCACATCGCGACGGCAACGCCACCACCGGCGTCGGCACCGCGGCCACATCGCCACGACATGCCATCAAGCTGTGTTTCCTCTACGAAAGCCGGAGTATACTGCACATGACCACGTGGATACCACATCGCATCGATGCGACAACGCAACCACATCGACATTTTGTCGGTACCACAACGCAACTGCAAAAAGCCGCTGCGACCCTATTCACACGTAACCACAGCTTGACCACATTTTGTCGCTGCGACGTGGTGTGGTTGTGGTACGTGTGAATTGACCCTAAGAAGCAGAGTCACCAAGAACTGTCAAAAATTCCAAGTCAATTAGATACCGATCGACTACATATAAAGACCATCGTCGAATTAATGAAAGAAGCTTCCGAATTCATTCTAATATTTAGTTGAAATATAAATGACATATTCTGCCATACTAAATAAATTCCTAAACTTCAACATGTCTCAATATGACACACTCATAACTTCGGACTGGCTCTTACAAAGTAGGTACCTGACCTATATCAAAAGAGATGACATGACATGACAATTTAGTCTCAGCAAATTGGGTCCAGAAAATAATAACTTGCCATTCTGACTAGTGATGTGCCGAAACAGGTAGTATTCGGGTACTGATTCGGTTATAGGTATTCGCATACTTGAGTACTATGCTAAAGTTATTCTGATGGACAGTACCCGAAGTACTCGAGTAAAGTTGTCATTTTCGATTGTTTATTGTTAATATCTGTTATTTAGTAATAGGCGGACAAAAAACTACATTAAGGGTGCCTGTCCATTGACGCGAGCTAGCTGGCGGAGCGGAGTAGCGAGGAAAATATTAACCAATCAGGAGCTCGGCCGAGTCTCGGCAGAGATTTTATGCAATCCTGATTGGTTAATAAGACTCCGCTTCCCCGCTCCGCCAGCCAGCTCGCGTCAATGGACAGGCAGCCTAATAGTAATAAGTACTAAAATTAAATACCTGAATATTTTGAAATATCGAATACTAGTCTCTGGATTCGAGAACTCAATTCGAGTCCGTATCCTGAGTTCCTATTCGAATATTTTTTTAACGAGTATTAAAGAATTAGAAGCCATGTAGTTCCGACTTAGAATGGAACACTCGAATTCTTCCCGTGGGTGGGTGTCATGCGACTAAGGGATTAGTGGTTTCTTATGCAGTGTTTGTGGGCGAGCTAGCCAGTTATCACTACTTGACACGTCATTCCAGCCTGAAACTTAAATTGCTAAATGTGAGCATTACTACAACTATATTCTTAAACAGAAGGTTGGTAGTTGTAGTTATGTTTCTGACCACTCCGAAAAGGATTATGGTCATGAGTTTATTTATTTATTGTGTGTTTAAAGCATAAAGGTATCATATAGCGGAACTGACAGCTGAGAGAGCGAGATGTACCTAGCGGCGCCATTGTATAATAGAAAGAGATACGTGACGCGAGGCAATAGAACCGTTTTTGGGAACTTGTCAGCACAATCGACTGGGTAAATATTCGTGCTCTGTCAATAATTAGTGAATCTAAAGTGAAGTCGTAGATTATTTTGTGAAATATACTAACACTATTTCATTAAATTACCTACGATTTCACGTTAGATTCACAATTATACACAGAACTCGAAGTTTTAGGGTGCCGATAAGTGCCGACAAATGCACAAAAACGGTTTCATTTGACAACTCATGTCAGTTACTCTATTCCGACAGGTATAATAACTTTATGGTTTAAAGTATGTAATGTCTCATATCGAGTACTGAAAAGGTCGACTCGGCACATCACTATTCTGACGGTATGAAACATCCAGGACTGTTCAGATGATGAATTAAGATTTTCTTGCTGTTTTCTTATCGAGTGCCAAATAAAGTTTTGTAACTAGAGTGTTCTAGAATCTAGAGTATCAGCTTCTAGTGAATTAGGTTAAAAGCTATGATTGTTATTGAATTTTTCGGGTTAAAGTTGCCTCGAAGCAATTACTACCTGTATATCTATGGTATTTAATTACTTTTATTATGATTGTTACGGCAATTTTCGGTTCAAGAACCAGTTCAAGTGTAAATTTTCTGTCCAATTATATTCTACAAACCAAATACACTCAACAGCATTGAAAACGGGTCACCAACATACCTTAATATCTCGGAAACTAAGAATGATAGCTTATTCAAATAAAAATTATTTCATAGACTATTTAATACTTTATTAAATTAATTGATAAAATATTTAGTTTAATTTTTTTTTGACTTAATTAAAACACATACTTAAATACAAATGCGTCAATTCTAACTTAGAACAAAAATTTAAAATAACAATTTTTTGTCCCACATATAACATTTCCCCATATTTTTGTGTATGTGAGTGATAAATAATACATGTTTAATACAAAAAAAATAATTTTCATAAAATCATTTAGTTTGGTTTTTATCTTTTTTATTGGCTTTATTTTATAGCAACTAGAAATTTTATTAATTTAACTAGTAGTATTAAATTGTCTACAAAATACTTTTTATTTAAATAAGAGTTTCCGAGATAATAAAAGGTTTATGTTGTTGGTGCCCGTGCACTGAAAAAATGCGAGCCTACTAAGAATCTTAATTAGCACCAAAATAATTGAAATGACGTTATGATTGTTTACTAAAAACAAAAGATGGTTAGTTGTAACAACAAGCCGAATTCGTTTAACAAAGTTCTCTTAGTCGGAGAAGTCATGATGTTGACAGGCTCATATGGAGTCGTGATGTTGGTTGAAGTAAACAATTTTTTTTTCAGTGGGTGACCCGTTTTCAATGCTATTCAATGTATGCTATAGCAATGCTTTATAGACCATTGAAAAGAAGATTAGTTAAAAATTGGACGCTTGACGGACTCATCATCATCAAATCGTATTGTAATTTTTTGTCTTCCTGCTTGGATCCGAGGGGGAGGGGGGGGTGGGGGGGGGGGGGGGTTAGACTTCGAGGTGGTTGAATTTTCAAGCCACCAATATGCCTCTGTCCTGGCTTAACTAATAGTTACACCGCCATCTGACGGAACTTCCCGGGACCAACTGCTTAACGTGCCTTCCGAAGCACAGAGATGCTTGAGATGAAATACTTTCTTTTTTATCGTGTGGGCAGAGCCCTGGTGTCAGAGTTTTTTCAGACCGCCTTACGGCCTCTGACGTGGTTTTTCTGTAACGACTACTACCACCAGAGATAGTAGCCGGGACCACCGGCTTAACGCGCAATCTGAAGCACGGAATCATTTTTCTTTTCAGACAATCAGGTGATTAAGCCTGCATTGTAATAACCAACTGGGGAAAAATGCACAAAGTGACATATC
Source organism: Agonopterix subpropinquella (assembly GCA_922987775.1). Lineage (NCBI taxonomy): Eukaryota > Metazoa > Arthropoda > Insecta > Lepidoptera > Depressariidae > Agonopterix > Agonopterix subpropinquella. The sequence continues at coordinate 4,124,661 of OV277714.1, forward strand.
ACTAGGTGTCCCCCGTGGGAATCGAACCCACAACCTCCGTGTCGAGAGCCCAATGCTTTTAACCATTAGACCAAGGAGGCAGTCCATGAAATACTACTACACGGTCACCCATCCAAAGACTGACCGGACCTAACGTTGCTTAGCTTCAGTGATCCTTTTTAACCGACTTCAAAAAAAGGAGTAGGTTCTCAGTTCGACCGTATATATATTTTTTTTTTTTTAATGTGTGTTCGCGGATAACTTCTTCGTTTATGAACCGATTTTGATGATTCTTTTTTTGTTGGAAAGGAGATATCCCAAGGGTGGTCCCATGATAAGGAAACCAGGATCTGATGATGGCATCCCAGAGAAATCGAGGGGAACCTTCGAAAATCGTACTGCCGACTAGTGCGTTTTTTAATTTAAAGCACTCCTATTAAATCGAACTAATGAATTCACCACTGAAAATTGTGAAATAAACAAAATTTTAACAAAAAATTTAAACCGCCTTCAAAAAAACTAAAAAGTTAAAAAATAATATTGCAGCCTATGACTTTTTCGTTCGCATCATAAGAACATTAATTTGTTTTATAGAAGTCGGTGTCAAGCCAAGCCAAAAAATGCAAGCCATGTCGCGAATCGTACCGGCTTGACAGCGACTTCAATGAAATAAATTAATGTTCTTATGATGCGAACGAAAAAGTCATAGGCTGCAATATTATTTTTTAACTTTTTAGTTTTTTTGAAGGCGGTTTTAATTTTTTGTTAAAATTTTGTTTATACATATCAAAGCGCAAAATCCCAGTAGGTATAATAAAAAGTCACTTTGTCCAATATAGTTCAGACAATGTTTAAACGGAATGGTTTCCCCATATATACCCTGGGGAAATTATAAGCTTAACACTAAATATATGTGCAGCGATGATTTATTGTTCACCAAAACGGTTGGTGGCGAAATGCGAAAATTGTTTCCTTTTTATATGACAAGCGAAAATGATTTATTACTTAATCGCATAAAGAATAAATTACTGTTACACAGAAAATATTTTAAGTCAGGTTTTTTCTTAGAATTTTTCACATTAGGACCTATTAAAAACAATCCGGTCAGGTGCGAGTCGGGCTACTCGCGCACCGAGTTCCGTACCCACAACGACTCAACACAACAAATCAACATGTAAAAAAAAAAATCTTCGGGACTTTTAGCGCGAGACCGACTCACACTTGGACGGTTTTTATTATTTGTTTTTATACTGTAGAGTTTGTTCTATAATCAAATCAAGTTTGACGCTTGTATGTATTACCGTTTTTACGATAGAGCGTGAAGAAAAAACGTTGATAAAAACTATTTTCTTATTGAGAGCCCCCCTTAATTTTTTGACATTTTTATTTTTTGTTTACAAATCTGCCGTAACAACGCATATTCTGTGAAAATGTCATCTATTAAAGCTATTATGGTTCAAAAGTTAAAGCCATAGGACGAACGGACGGACAACGTAGGTTTAGTAATAGGGTCCCGTTTTCATCCTTTGGGTACGGAACCCTAAAAAATCTTTTCTCTCTTATGAGAAGAGTTTTTGTAACAATGATGTGGTCGAAACATGATTGACATTCTTCGAAATGAAAATTGGATTTGTAATGAATTCTAGTCATAATTAAAAAATAACAATGTTGGAACACATCTGAAACAAGTATTGTTTCAGATTTATGCTAACATTTTTTTTTTGTTTTGTGGCTACGTATTTGTGAAATTGAATTGTTAATCCTGAATCTTTTTAACGATGACAAATATTCTCGGAAAATGTATTCAGAGGTAAAGTCAGAACAACAGTAGGTACGTTTATACAATGTAGTATTTTTTGAGAATTTACAAGTCATTTCTTTTTCAATTTTTTATGAAAACTAGAAAAAATTTAGAATATAATTTAAAACCGAATTTTTAGGTAAGGGTTTCGACAAATCTAACATTTTTTTAGCCAAGTGAAGAAAATTGAAAAATGCACACTTTCCAACGTAATCTAGCACAGGCTAACGCATTTACATTTACAGTAAAATACGACATGAGAGATATAAGGGAGGGGGGGGGGGGGGGCCCAAATCTCACCAAGGGGGAGGAGGGTCGAGAAATCGCCAAAATCATCTCACGTTATTAATGGACGCCCCCTTAGTGACTGAATAACAGTGAAACAATCTTACGTCACCGTAATGTTGATAATATACCCTCATCGCTTTGAAGAGGATTCGACTTAAACTTGGCATTGCTTTAATTAATTTAATATTATACAATCATCATCATCATCATATCAGCCGACAGACGTCCACTGCTGGCGGATAGGCCTCCCCCAAAATAGGGGGATTTGCCATAATCGCCACGCTTGACAGGCGGGTTGGCGATCGCAGTTGGATTGAATGTGAGTACTCAGAGGATGCTGCTGCCCATCCTCCGGTAGATCCCTTAGTCACCTTTTACAACACCCACGGGAGGAAATAGGGTGGTGCTATTCTTAGCCGATGCCACACAGCTATACAATATATACAATGATACATATACTATATTATACAATGATCCATCTTAAATGCTGAAGGTTTTTTAAGGGGACTAGGGAAGGGGCAGTTTTTGCAAGGAGGAGATGGAAACTCCCTTCCATCTGCTATGCAAATGTGGCCCACTCATGTACAAACGAAGTATCCATCTAAGTAGACAGGTTTTGGCACCAGGTGAGATACAAACTCTCCTAGTTGGAAACCTGCTTCAGTTCTTGACTGGAGTAGGGATCAGTAGGGAACTATAATAATAAACAGGGGCGTTCACAAAAGACCAGCGATGGTCGCAGTGGCACAGGTACCTGTCTGTTAAGGCCCTCAATCGAACAATAATAATAAAGGGACCATCAATATTCTATACAGGGTGTAACAAAACACCCTAGTAATACTTAAGGGGGTGCTTTAGACCATCAAACTGAACAACTTTCACTATGGAGCCAACATCGAAATCGCGAATAAAAAATCCGCTCTTTCATACAAAACTGCAGTACCGTCTCGACTCAAATATATGGCACGGCAGATATTTTTTATTTTTTCTCGACGTTGGCTCCATATTGAAAGTTGTTCAGTTTGATGGTCTGAAGCAGCCCCTTGAGTATTACTAGGGTGTTTTGTTACACCCTGTATAAAACTGCAATCCTACTTAACCTAAATGTATGGCACAACTGGACGTTCGTTTTGTTATATTAAGCATAGAATAATTCGAAGAGTAGCTGTACTTATTTGTATTGCATGGTTAACAAGTCTTTTGATTTCGAGATTAAGATGGTGGAATAGTATAGTCCCTCGTGTAGTTACTCTGGTATAAGGAAAGTTCGGTCCAATCCGCTCTAAATCCACCAGGTCTAACCCCAACAGCACAAATGTCTACAAGATGTCTAATAGATATCTACAAAATATCTAATAGATATCTAGTAGATATTATGTGCTGTGTGGAAGCTATTTTAAACTTTGCCCTGAGTACATAAATAAATAAAACACAAATAGCATATCAGTCGGCTTTGAAATCAATCAGGTTAATTAAAATATGAAATAGAAACATTTAAATTTTCCTTTTTTTTTGTGAGCAAACTCATTTGATTCGTTATTTGATTTTGAAACCTTAATTAAGTATGTAAATTTATTCTTGCTGATATTTGCAGTTATTTAATAGAATAGTTTTTCATTTCCTGGGATTATGCATGTTTTTACTCAAAATCTATTAAAAATTTATTTAAAAATAAAAGCTTTTCCAATTTCCAGAATTAGGTTTTGTTATTTTCCTTTGTTTAAAAAAAAATTTAGTAAATTGATACTTAAATAAATTACACATCAAACCATGAATATTGCAAAATTTAAAATAATTTAAAAGGCCCTCCCATGCTTTCATGGATTTAAAACTCAAAATCCAATTCCATTTTCTCCTTCCGCAAATCAAAAAACAATTAAAAATATTCCAATATCAGACATTCACAAAGAAAAAACTCACCGAAAACTTGAATATCACAATCCAAAACCAGCCAGTTCCGGAAAATGACGTCAATCAACTTTTTCACAGAAACAAAAAAAGTTTAAAACACGATTGTCAAACCGTCCGTTTCCCGCCAAGCGTTAGGGGACGAGACGTCCTCCCTGTTCGACGTTAGGGACGACACTGAGAGTTTGGGAAGCTGCAAATGATAGGGTAGGAAGGGTTGAGGCTATATTGTTAAGCGGAGAGATCTGCAAAGATATATTTTACGTCTCATTTTGAAACTCTTTGTTACAACTAGTTGCTCTGTAGTAAAAATAAGGTACGATTCTATACTACAACTAAGTACTTCCCTCTATGCTTGCAACCGTCATGTAACTTGGTTCACTTTTATCAAATTCTTCTTCAGTCGAGTCGAAGGCTTAACACTGTACCACAGTATAAGAAAGAGTATCTATTACTACAAAATTGTACCACACCTTAGATAGATACTTAGCTGTCTTTTTATACAAATGGAAAAAATGTACAAGAGGTAAGCATGTGTGATATTGAGTGAGTGCAAGTGAGACGGGAAAAGGTACGTCATTGACCACATTTTTCACCACGCTTTCTATCAAGCGAGGGTGAGATTAAAATTGGTGTGGGCAGGGAGTGTCCATACTGTATAATAGTACTCGCACTAGATACTCTTTCTAATACTGTGACTGTACCATACCATACCATCTTACCATTCCATTATTGTTTATAGTGTACCACATCAAGTCCGCGACTTCGTCTGCGTTGACTTTAAAACATTTTTAAGATGGAATTAAGAGTCAAATGGTGATATATTGGTTATCATGATTTGACATTTCATTCAATCCTGAAAAGCAATGCATGAGGTGAGCCTTGTATCAAAACTGCAAGCTTGAAATAATAGATAGAAGTTTTAGCAGTTTCCTAACACCCAGAAAAGGATTATGTTCTTGAATGATATATGACCAGTCTTACAACAAGGCCTCAATTGCGCAATTTTATACGGTTTTGGTTTGGTTTTGGTTTTGGTTTAGATTTGGTTTAGCTGAAGTAAAAAAGCTATCGCGATATTTTTTTCTGAACGGTTAAATCGCACAATACAGAAAATTCGATCAAACGGACATCAAACGTTACGCCAACGTATCTTCCGAAATAAAGCTAAATCGTTACCGTGAATATAATTTGCGCGATACGAATTGTGCATAAAGTAACGTTTTTGGTTGTGATTTTGTTTTGGTAGTATCGTTCAAACTTAGGGCGATTGAGGCCCTGGACTACAATTATGATTAAAAAATAGTAATCTCAGATTTTTATAATCGCTCGCGCTCCTCCTATGACCATATCCAGTCTTACACACGTGACCGCGTTTTCGCGCGATGGGCGTTCATCGAGTTATAAATTTTGGAGACGATTCCATTCAATTTGTTTCCACAAACGCCTTTGGTAGTATAAAAGCTTCCTTACTGGTTACATGATGTATGGCTAGAGATAGAGTCGGGGAAGTGATAAACTATTCTTTGAAAGAGTTAGTGGATATTACAAGCTTATTTAGTTGTTTATATGGCAAGTTTATGATCGAAAAAGTATAATATTTTTGAAGCTGTACTTTTTTGACGCGTTAAGGCTGCACCGAGCCTATTGTGCTGTCCCCAATCGTATTTTTTTACACTTAAACAATATTTCCAAAAAACAAGAATGTCTCATTGTAGTCACTGCTGGTTTTCAATTTATCCTCACTGCCGATTTTTTTTAATAATGTTTGGCGATTTTAACGATATTGGTACCGATTCGGACTGTGCCACGACTTAACTTAACTAAATTTATTCCTGTCACTTTCTAAAATAAGATTAAGAAAAGAGACAGAAAACCAACAGCTGACTTCAGTGCTGTCAAAGTGACGTTACACGCCCAAAATAAGATGCCATCATAATGTACGCCATCTTATTTAAAGCGTTTTTGGGCGTGTAACGTCACTTTGACAGCACTAATGTCAGCTGTTGGTTTTCTGTCTCTTTTCTTAATCTTATTTTAGAAAGTGACAGGAATACATTTAGTTAAGTTAAATCGTGGCACAGTCCGAATCGAGGCCAATAGCTACAAGCATAAAACATACGTAATGTTTCGATAAATTGAAAGCCAATGTTACAAAAAAAATACGATTGAGGGCAGCATAATAGGCTCGGTACCCGCTTAAGAGAAACAGATCACAGTATTATTTTCAGCATATTGTGCGCAAAAACATCGCGAGGAACCACCTTTAAATGAATTATACAATAATAGTTTTATTTTTTGATATAACGCAACATCCCAGCAAAATTAATCCTATCTATAATTTAATGAAATCGATGGTATCACAATTATAATAATTATGTATAATTCTGAATGTTCAATGAACGCTTCAATTATGCAAATAGATTGATGTGATTAATTAATACTATTGTCATTATGTGGTACATGCTGACGGACTAGAATGATCTATTGTGCTGTATCATTAACATTATATTAAATCTTGCTTCATTGGCATTGCAGTGTTAGTAGACTAAAATTATGTCCCGAGCTCTAAATACAATAATCTCTCGATACCTACCATAAAAAAATCGTTTCCCTGCGAAATCGAATCAGAAATGAAGAGATCCGCAGAAGAACCAGAGTAACTGACATAGCCCAAAGAGTTGCTAAACTTAAGTGGCAGTGGGCGGGGCACATTCCTCGCAGAACCGATGGCCGGTGGGGCCTGCTAGTTGTCGAGTGGCGACCACGTACCGGAAAGCGCAGCGTGGGTAGGCCCCTCACACGGTGGATCGACGACCTGGTGAAAGCGGCGGGAACACGTTGGATGAGGGCAGCGCAGGACCGGTCGTTATGGCGATCCTTGGGGGAGGCCCTATGTCCAGCAGTGGACGTCCATCGGCTGAGATGATGATGATGATCTACCATAATAGTTCTACTATAGAAATAAGATGGAGTCAGCACACACTCCGTCCCGCTCGCACGCGAGTGTCTGCTATATGTTTTTCTTGCTCGGCTCCTCTTAAATCACCCCTGAAGTGTCTTCCATATCCTTATTAATTTAACTACGAATTCCACTTAAAGATTTCTAAAGAAAATCCTTCATCTTAGTATGGGAAATAGGCTAACAAAAAAAATGTTAGCATGTAGTGGCGTACCTATAGTTATGGAACTCATGTCGATTCGTTTCTACCTCATCTAAACGGAGTGTCGCGTAATCGCAGTAGGCGCACATCTTGTCTTGGTAAAATATGTTGATTTTTTATGTTTATTTTCATATGAACATCTAAGACGTTCCTATGTATACACGTATTGCTGTGATGTGTTTTAACAGGAAAAAAGAAAAAAAAGTCAACACGGTGGATTTTTTAAATATTGATTTCATAATTCCGTTCGTATCTTTACCTCATCTTTCGTCCGATAGTAATTATAATTTAAATTATGTTTTAGAGTGTAATACCATCAATAAACTTTACCATTTGTGAGCCTTCAATAATTTGATTTCTTTAAAAAGTTACTATCATATTTTGGCAATGTTCTTTTTTGGCATTTGTATTTATTTGTGATACAAAGTAAATTTTATTAGTTTTTTTTTTATTCAAGTCTTCGGTGATATAATAATTGGAAAGGTCCATCAATAAAGTAGTCTATAAAAAGTTTACAAAGCGTCCTAGCTAAACGGCCGTTCGGGGAAAAGTTCGGGAATATACCCGTTCGGTAGTCATTATGAAAAAGAGTCATTTTTGGGAAAGTGGTCATTTTGGTAAAGTTGATTTTTTGCAACTGTAGACATTTTGTGAAAAACGGTAGTCATTATGAAAAAGAATGTTTTTTTGGGAAAGTGGTCATTTTGGTAAAGTAAACATTATGTACCTAATCGGAAAATGGTCGTTCGGGGAAATGGCCGTTTGGGGAAAAAGACGAATCGGGGAAAAGGACGTTCGGGTCAACAGTGGACGTTCGGGGAAAAGGACGTAACCGACCTGATTAAAAAAAAAAACACTTATATGGAGATTGGAATTATTGTTCTAGAATTTCAAAACTAGAGAATTTATAATTTAATTTAATAATTTGGTAAAATAGACGAATAGTGAAAGTGGACCGATTGGGAAAGTGGACCGATGGTTCCGGAGGGGTGCAAACGAGTTACAAACTGAAGGTAGCAGACCACTTTTTTAATCGACTGTGTTCAAAATACGGAGGTACTCAAAAAACAGTCAAAACAATGTAATTAGGTAAAGTTTCTAAACACAAAACCCACTTTATACCAACAGCGCGTCAGTTAAAACTTCTGATTTGTAATTCATGAAATCATTAGCAAGTTTCCTCAAAACTTAAATCGACTTCTCTTGTACTAAAAGACAAAGTTTCGACTTAAATTTCGCAAAGAACAAGCACAAGGGATATTGTACTTTAAAGCTATGGTTTAGAAGCTTTAATTATGGTAAAATTTTTTTGTTAAACGCAAATATAAGTTGGTATTAAATTTAGACATTGGCAAATATTTTTTGTACACTTTTATAATTTACCATTTTTTTTTTATTTGTGATAAATACTATTTAGTTGATAGACATAAAAATCTACCTGTTATAAAATATACCATTATCATTTTTACAGGATCATTCTTAATATGCTGACTATTTTAAGGGGATGACCAGACCATAAAATTTTTAACAACTTTCTCAATGGGACAAACATCTAAGTTTCGAAAAACAAAATCTGTTGTCCCATACATTTGTGTCGATTAGGTTTCCAGTTTTGTATGAACACATCACTTTTAGTGATAAAACATTTATTTAACCGTAAATGAGTTTTTTTTTTAAATAGATTTGAAGTAAACTAATTAGTTAAATAAGCCTTAAAATTAAGGCGAAGCGAAACGTTGTAAAGGTGGAGCCATTTTAAGAAAAACGTTTTGTGGAAACATGATTAGGGCGCGGCTTAACGACTTGCTACGCCGTAGCCGTAGCACGTAGCATGGGGCTACGAGAATTTCGTAGAATCTTAAAATTTACTTTACTTATTTTAGGTATACGGTAGTGAAAGTCAGTAATTCTTTAGCTAGAATAATATTTAAATAATAAATAAATAAATATCTTGGACAATGTCACACCAAATAATGGAATTATTTAATACTTAGATTCTTAATTTTACACAAAAAATAACATAATAATTATGAAAATGTTATGTATGTGTGTTATGTGTTATGAATAAGTCATGATGTACAAGGGCGAGCTTAACTCTAAAAAAGTTTTCATAATAATAAAAGGATAAAAAAAAGTAAAGAAAAAATGAAGACATCATTAGTAATTAATATCATACAGGGTGTCAGTAAAAATAAACATTTAAAACTTTTAAGGTGGTTGTTTCGAGAGTTTAGACCATTCACTATGGGACCAAAAGCCGTGGTGGTCCAATGGCGAGTAACCTCGCCTGCCGTGCAGGAGGCGATGGTTCGCACCCCGTCCAGGCCGACTCGTACCAATGAGTTTTTCGGAATTTATGTACCATTTGTAGCACCACTGGCTTTTCGGTGAAAGAAAACATCGTGAGGAAACCTGGATGCTTCAATTTCGAGGCATGTATTGTACCTACTGTCCATTTCAAGTGGCGACGGGCTCACTCCCCGTCACACTGGACAGAGTTTCGGTACTACTAGTGAAAATTGGATGTTCTGAAGTTTCAGAATATCTCTGACTACCCCGTCGGGGAATGTAGTCGTGAGCATATGCATGCATGCATACTATGGGATCAAAATCGACATCGCGAAAAAAAAACAGCTGTCCCATACATTTAGCTCGATTAGATTTGTAGTTTAGTATGGAACATCAATTTTTTTTTGCGATTTCGGTATTGGGCCCATCGTGAACGTTTTTCAGTTTGATGGTCTAAACCACCCCGTTAAACGTTTATTTGTATTTAGAGTTACTAATTTAGTGGTTAACTAGCGGATTCTCGATATAGAAATTTATATGCCACTTATGTAAAGATTTTATAATAATCGCACGTCATATAGGTATAATATTATGTATTCGTATGTTTCCTTAACTAAATATTTGATTTGCTCGAGATGAAATTTAACTCTGAGCCGCGAATTATGAATGTCTACTTCATCGTGTAAAGATTAGGACAGAATATCTTTCACATCTCTCTGTTTTGCACAATTGCACACATAAACATTACACACCAAAACATCAATTGATCAGCGACTAAGACAAACTGTGTATTAATTTAGTATGTTAATGTATCCCGAAAAGCAATTAGTTAAAATGTTAAGTATTTTTTTATTTGTTCAAATTCCATATTTTGTATGTGGCGAGTATGTGTGGAGTCCTGTGGGGAACTACTACCGATGTCAACACCCACAAGTTATAGCAAAAGATGAAAACAGATGGCGATACCGTCGCTCTCGGAAATATGCTCCATACAAAGACAACGTTCATCCTAAATACGTAACTCGTAATCTTACTCTACACATAAGGTTCACAATCGAATGCGAGACGTAAATCGCGCAAGAGAAATAATCACAGAGATTCGATACATATACAAGGTCCAAGTAAGAACTGTTGGACCACGGCCGGTCCCCAGGCTTCACACATAGCCTGGTGGAAGATCTTCCCTTTTCAATGGAGGAACATTCCCTGTAGCACCTCCATATGTACGTTTTGTTCATTGCACATTGAACGTCTTATCATGTAATTGGCGCTGTAAAATTTAGATGATTTTTTGATAGTAATTAAGTAATTTACTGTAACCAATAAAGACAAAATAAAAAAAAAATTGTGAATAGAATAGAAACACAGAACTGGTCTGTGAATAGAAATAATTTATTTGCAAGAATACAGTTGTCTTACAATAGATCTTGTCATCGTGATATATTATTTAGTACACGTATTATACTATTATTTATTATTATTTAGTATCCAGCCTCATGTTAATATATAATTAAATAAACAAATTAATATTTACCTACATTAAAATGACACAATTTACCTTTTTTAGCGTAATTTATTCCTCAGCTGCTAGGTTTGCAATGTATGTGCCTGTAAGCGTTATTTTTTTTTTTTTTAGGGTTCCTCACTATTTTTTCATTCGCCATGACCAATTATACTATGCTTTAACTAATTTAAGTCAATAATAACAGATTGCCGCCTATGATTCTATACTCCCATATACTCTTCTATTCTCGTCGTCCAATATCTTGACATCCCATACTCTCCCGTATACCCTAAGCCTTAAAATTCAGTAGCAAGACGAAACATTATTACGTCTGCCATATTAAGGAGACGGGGGCAAATAAATTTTAGTTTGATTTGCGTACGTCTCGACTCGTATGTAAATAAATATATCATGTGTGGATTAACGCTAATTTGTATATTTCGATACTGATTGTGCCTTCAGGGATTTATGGAAGACTAGCTTTTGCCCGCGACTTTGTTCGCGTGGAATACTGAAAAGCTAGATATACAGGGTGTTTGGTGGAAGGGAGATGCAATTCCCAACTACTACGCGTGTGTTTTAAGTTTTTATCCTGCATATCGAATATCGGCCAAAACGCGTCCCGACACGCAAAATTATTAAATAAACTAAATTAGAGGGCGGATTTCATGGCATATCGTTAGAAAGAGGATAGAATAGAGAAGTTTTTAAAAAATCAGAAGAACTCGACCTCTTTTAGTTTTTTTTTAAATTGTAATTCAAAGTTGAGTTCAAATCAAAAAAAGTTAAGGTCAATAAAAAAAAACTAGAGGTCGTATCAATGTCATTTAAATTTTAGTAGAACCGTGAAACATTGAACATTCAAAGAAAAAAAAATTGGTGGTTTTACCTACAATTTTTTTTTTATTCAAGCTTAAATGCTGACTTTCGGACTTCTTTGAGAAAATCCCTAAAAAATTCACCAAAAAAAATCCATGATGCGGGAATTTTTTTTGGGGACATGGCGAGATAGCCAACGACCCCTCCTATCCACCATTTCAATTTGGCCAACGATGCACCAAACATCCTGTATATCGTGTCACTGACTTTTATTATTGGTGACAAATATTTTTATCCGACCATGGAATCAGGACATGTCAACAAAGCAGCCAACCGGCGTTTTTTGTACGACTTGATTTTCCGAACTTAAAACTTTTATGTATCAAAATAAAATAAATAGCCTATGTTGCTCAGGAATTGTGAAGCTTTCTATTAGTAAAAGATTTTTTGTAATTGGTTGCAGATTACCTCATACGTACAAAGGACGGGAGTCATATGCAGTTTCGAAAACTGTCGTAGCGAAGCACGCTGGTGCGAAAAACTTTTTAACTGCCTCATACGTTCGAAACATTGTACGTTCGAATCTTGTAGTCGCGAAAACCGTTGTAGCGAAGCACGCTGCTGCGAAAAACTTTTTGATTGCCTCCTCGTACGTTCGAAAACTTGTCAGATTGAATTATGAAGTTGCCAATGACGCTTTTATTAGTATTACATAGTATTTAGATGCAATAGTATCGATATTATCGATAGTATAGGACATACATATTCAGAAAAGATAATTGAAAGGTATTGTTTGCGATATTGTGCGTTTTTATGGCCTGTTCTGAATAATTTCTTAATAGCTTATCTGACAGATCGTATGATATATTTTGCATTGGCAGCTCTTTGTGTACCTAGGTACCATAGAGATATTAATAAGGTACATACGTTATGTTTCACCTAGTATAGTAGGTACACAAAATAATTATTATTAATATTAGAAGCGTACATATAAAATAATTAAGAATTTAATGGTTAATTAAATCTCGTTTTGTTCAATTGCGTGCAATAATTTTGATTGGAAATTTTTTGATCGGTTCTTTGTATTTATTATTTAGGTACTACTTATTTTATGTTATTATTATTTTATTGGAAAACCAACAGCACGGTTATTTATTAGTTAAACAAATAAGTAACAGAAAGGCAATTTTTATACTAAAATGTTATTATGAAATCGTCTGCTTATAAAGGTACAACCACATAAGTGTCATTTTTTTCAAAAATAAGATAATTATACAGGGTGTAACAAAACACCCTAGTAATACTTAAGGGGGTGCTTCAGACCATCAAACTGAACAAATTTCACTATGGAGCCAACACTGAAATCGTGAAAAAAAAATCCGCTCTTTCATACAAAACTGCAGTACCGTCTCGACTCAAATGTATGGGACGACAGATTTTTTTTATTTTTTCTCGACGTTGGCTCCATAGTGAAAGTTGTTCAGATTAATGGTCTGAAGTACCCCCTTAAGTATTACTAGGGTTTTTTGTTACATCCTGTATAGCTGAGTTCAGAAAATCATGTTGTATGTACAGGTAAAAAATCTCAAATTCTGCATTTATGTGGTTGTACCTTCAAGCAGACGAAATGCTCTAGAAGTAGGCTCTCTTTCACCGGTCGATGGCGCCCGCATGAAAGGTGCGGGAGATTCCTAGTAACGCACGCCAGAGAGCCCGCATGCGGGAACTGTTTTCATTAGTCGATAGAGCCCACATGCGGTTTACTGAGATTCTGCACCTCACGTTTTGCAGTTTCTTTAAGCAGACGCACTTGCCATGGATCGACAATTGTTGTGTGTGCAATCTTAGGAGAAGTTAATTGCAGAAGTTCTGTTTTCAATTAAAGTCAATGAAATGTACACAATTAAAGTCAATACACTGTCTAGAAACCAATGTCTGTGTCGGTACTTTGTCAGATTTTCGTTAAACTATGTATTATAGTTTCAGGATTAATTTAAGACTTGTGTGGTATACTTTCAGCTACGATAACTTTGAAATATTTTAACTGAAAATTCTCTGACAGCAAGTTGACCACTAACTTGCCTCCACCAATCCGCACTGGGTCCGCGTGGTGGAGTATGACCCACTCCCACTCACCCTTATATTCATGAGAGCAGGCCTTTGCCCAGCAGTGGGATCCTACAGGCTATAACTTCACCATACAAAAACAAAACACAAAGAATCCAACAAAAATCTTCCAACCGATTTATGTTTCAAATATCTTTAATGTTTTAAGATTTTTTTTCTAACGATTTTCCGTCAGTCACTTTGTCCAAAGAGCAAACTTTGCCAACATAATAACAAGACATGAAAACTCGATTTAACTTAGAGGAGACTTGTTAATAAAATTCATGAATTAGAAATCAAATTTTGCTGCTTTGAGATAATATTGTTGAAAAAAAATTTTTGTTTGCTTTAAAATGTTGTTGGAGAGTTTGGGAAAAATTATCAACTTAGTAATAATAATTTGGGTGTAATAAGGGGTTTATAGCTCAGTAGGTATTTCAGCTTCCTGCTGTATAAAAAGTCGCGAGTTTGAATCCCAGAAGGCGCACATATTTGTACAATAGTCGTGTTTCTACACTCTCTAGCTATGTGTACGAGAGCACGTCAAAAGTTCAATTATTTATTAATTGATACGATTAAAATTGAACAACAAATTTTAATATTACTTTAAATTGATTATTCCTACTTCAATTGACACAAAAAGAAGAATTGTTGTATTTAATTTTTAAAACGAAGCTGTTAGTGATTTTAATGTCGTATTTTGAAGCAGAGTTGCACAGATAAAGCGTGCTGGGCCCATAACCTAATAAATAAAACGACGGTTGAGAGAAAAGTATTTTTTATTTATTTATTTTCAATATTTTTATTTTTATTTTCGTATGAACATCTAAGACCCTACACAGGCATTGCTTTACATGTGCCGTTTTAACAGGAAAAGGAATCTTAGCAAAAATTTTAAAACGGTGCATTTCTTATATTCGTTTCATAATTCCGGTTGCATTTTTATCGAATCTATCGTCCGGTTACTATAGTAAATTAAATTATGTTTTTAGTGTGTAATACCATCAATAAAAATTACCGTAAGGCGGGACAATAAAATTGACTCCTTTAGCATGAATACAGATAACAAACAATAACTCAAAAACTGAAATGTGGTAGTTAAGAAGAAACCTTTTTTTACTCTTTGTCAAGGGCACACATCACTGACTCATTGACGTCACCAGTTTCAAGGAAAAAGTTATTTTCCAAACGAAACGCTTTCAAGTTTCGTAAGCCATGACATTATCTTTAACTCAAACAAGTTGAAAGGGACCAGGGACATCTGTAAACACTTCTCAGAAACCACCCTTAGAAGATCTTTCATGGTTCAGATCACAGATTTAAAGGCAATAGAATACACAAGTATATAA
The DNA here is from genome assembly GCA_922987775.1 of Agonopterix subpropinquella. Taxonomy (NCBI): domain Eukaryota; kingdom Metazoa; phylum Arthropoda; class Insecta; order Lepidoptera; family Depressariidae; genus Agonopterix; species Agonopterix subpropinquella. The sequence continues at coordinate 4,139,868 of OV277714.1, forward strand.
GCGTACTACGTATTGTATTATACAGGGTGTAACAAAAGAAGCCTTGTAATATTTTCAAAGGGGTGGTGCATCATAATCATCATAATCATCGTGTTTTTTTTGCTGCTGATTTTTAATTTTTCTTTAGGTTCCGTTAGCTCCATAGTGAAAGCAGTTAAGTTTGATAGTCCAATCATGGGGTTATTTAGACTATTCAATTGAATTTTTCCCTTTTATCTGTAAAAATTTTATGGGAACACGCTGACATTCTTGTCATTTTAAATAAATAAATAACGCTCACAGGCACATACATTGTAATGATCCCAAGTTAAGCACTGTAGGCTTTTTAATATGGTAACCATACAACAACGGCACGAACATATAACATCCATGACCGAACCGGGATTCGAACCCAGGACCCTGGGTTGGCAGTCCGGCGTGGTAACCATCACACCAACCGGGTCGTCGTAAAATCGTAAATCTGTAGTTACATACATAATGCAAATGCTATCTCTACATAATACAGGGTGTAACAAAACACCCTAGTAATACTTAAGGGGGTGCTTTAGATCATCAATCTGAACAACTTTCACAATGGAGATAACGTCTAGAAAAATTTTAAAAATATTTGAGTCAGGCGGTACTGCAGTTTTGTATGAAAGAGCGGATTTTATTTTCGCGATTTCGATGTTGGCTCCATAGTGAAAGTTGATGATGTTGGCTCCAGTTTGATGGTCTGAAGCACCCCCTTAAGTATTACTAGGGTGTTTTGCTACACCCTGTATACTTATTTATCGATTTTGCCTTTCATCTGAATTCTGTACAGTCCGATCCGGTTGTACTTTTTATAATTTGACAAAAATATTAAGATACAGAAAGACACACAAGAAATTAAGATACTTAATATCTTAATTAATTTTACGTGATGTTCCCAGTATTTAGTAATACTATATTTTAGTTACAGTCTAAAGATAAAATATATGAAACCTTGGATAAGTTATATTTATAGATAGACAGTCGAAGCTACGAACGCGTAGAAAAAAATATTGTGTTAGTTTTGTATTAACATAATGTGAAATACTGTTAGATTTAGTTTTTTTTTTTTTTTTTTTTTATTCATAATGGGTTTGCGCTTGGCTTCAGCTCACCTGATGGAAAGTGTAGATGAAGCCGAGGATGTAGCGCGTTCGCCCAGAAAAAGCCTATTTACTCTCCTTTTAAAAATATCCTGATTGTATTTGCCTGGGAAAACAGACGCAGGGAGAGAGTTCCAAACCTTACCGGTTCTCATTATAAAAGAGGATGCGAACCTATTTGTGCGGATTGTTGGAATATCGACAACGTATGGATGCAGTCTCGCACTACGTCTTGTCGTACGATGATGGAAGGGGGATGGTGGAATCAGGTCATGTAACTCCTGGGCACATTCGCCGAAGTGTAGCCGATAGAATACCGACAGACAAGCGACCAATCGTCGGTGCTCCAGTCCAGTTTAGTTAATAGTATATTTAGATTAATAATATAATGTCTATGTTAACATACTTATGTGAAATTGTATTGATTTCTCTTTTATTTTATAAAGTCGAATGAAACGCGAGAGCATTGGTAATTCATTCTCGGACTGAATTACGCCCTCGCCTTCGGCTCGAGCTGCACGCCTGCCATGAGTATAAAGACTAAAGACAAACTTCTTGTATCGTAATGTACTATATTAGTGGTGAATGAGATGCTCAGGACAAAATAGGGTTGCATAAAATAAAACCGGTCAAGTGAGAGTCGGGCTACTCGCGCACCGAGGGTTCCGTACCACACCAACACAGAACACAACATTATTACTTCGAAAAAAAAACTTTTTTGTCCGGGACCCTTAGCGCAAGACCGACTCACACTTAGCTGGTTTTTAGTATTTGTTGTTATTTTGTAGAGTTTGTTCTATAATCAAATTAAGTTTGACGCTTGTATGTATTACCGTTTTTACGATAGAGCGTGAAGAAAAAACGTTGATAAAAACTAGTTTCTTGTTGAGAACCCCGCTTAATTTTTAACTTTTTGACATTTTTATTATTTGTTAATAAGTCCGCCGTAATACCGCATAATCTGAAAATTTCAACTATCTAGGCTATTACGGTTCAAAAGTTACAGCCCTAAATAGGTAGGACAGACGGACGGATGGACAGACGGACAGACGGACGGACGGACAACGTAGGCTTAGTAATAGGGTCCCGTTTTCACCCTTTGGGTACGGAACCTTAAAAATTGAGGTCTAAACACAGCAGTGGATTGATTCTGATGGATGATGATGATGACAAACGTCAATCTTTTGCTTGTGGGGTAAACTATAAAAGAGATAATTTAATCTACTCACGTAAAACTAATGCATTTTCTTGCTTCACTCTATTTAACCTGGCTTAAAAGGACTCTCAATACAATACCATCAACAAATAAATTGTACGTCCCTAGCGTGCATACTTTTTCACTTATTTCCTTAGACAATTTATATAGGGACTCGCCTTGCAGTAGCATTTCCCCTCTGCCACGGTATAAGAACAATTGATCTCGTGCATTTACACCCAATTTTATACCTTATCACTAAACAAAACAGCCTATCTATCTATCTATAACGTCACGCCTCTTTCCCAGTGGGGTAGGCAGAGACCAGGGCGCGCCACTTACTACGATCCTTACATACCTCTTTTGCCTCATGCACATGCATACATCTCTTCATACATGCCCGTCGGTTTCGAGTACTCCGCACCTCCCCTTTTTGTAGGACGCAACTGATTTGATCAGTATAGACATAGCACGAGACAGCCTATAAATAGCGAAACAATAATTTTGATACTTAGAACGTTTGGGGTTCATACGAGACTACTTTTCATGATTTTTAACATTCAAAATTAGAATCTAAACTTATGGGGAATAAAATCCAAAGTTGCGGATTTCGTGTTACCTCACCCCCCCCCCCCCCCCCCCGCGCAAAAAGTGGCAGAAACGTTTCTTAGTAGAATGACATGCGTAACTCGTCCCTATATGTATATAAATTTTTTAAGCTTATTTCAGTTTAAATTTTTTGGAGGTTTTAGGCTCGCTACTTATCACTACTGGGCATACTGGGCGGAGTTTGGGTAAGTTTATGAACTCACTACCTTGTCTTGCACAATACTAAATAGTCGTAAAGAATTTTGTTTTTAATATTTTAATATTTGTTTCAAAAGCGCCGGTCGCAACCCTCGTCATTCGGCCCTAAATGATGTCATTCGTCGGGATCTTGTTTCAGTGAACGTTCCGGTACGATCGGAGCCAAACGGAATCGTTCGCACTGATGGCAGGAGACCCGACGGGGTGACACTCATCCCCTGGCAACAGGGCAGGTGCCTGGTGTGGGACGCGACCTGCGTAGACACACTAGCCCCATCCCATATCCGAGCTACATGCGCGCGTGCGGGTGCCGCGGCCATGGGGGCTGAGATTGCCAAGGTGCGGAAGTATGATGAAATCTCAGGATGCTTCATGTTTGCACCGATTGGCTTCGAAACGTTGGGTCCTTGGGGCCCAGAAGCAAAGAAATTCATTAAAGAGTTGTCGATGCGTCTTCGCGAGACCACCGGTGACCGTAGAGCTGGCAGCTTCCTTGGCCAACGACTCAGCTTGGCTGTTCAAAGGGGGAACGCTGCCAGCATGCTTGGCACCATGTCTCGCGAGGATGCATCCGACGACCTTTTTTATCTTTAGTATTTATTAAAAATAATGTATAGCATAAAGTTGTACTAGATGAATATTTTAATAGGATCCTTCTGTAATATTATGTTGATGGTTTCTTTAGGCTATAATAAGATCATCAAACTAAACAACTTTCTCTATGGGACTAACATAGAAATCAAGAAAAGAAAATTCCATACAAAACCTACTCGACCCAAATGAACGAGACAGTGGATTTTTTTTATGTAAGTCCAATAGAAAAAGTTGTTTCATTTGATTGTCTGGAGTGCGACTTTTGAAACTCATTCGTTGAACTCAGCAGTTGTAAGTAAATGTCAAAATTACTATGGAGATACGCATCTTTCTACTGTTGATTTGACATTCAAAAAACATACTCCAGGGGTGCGATTTTTGAAAGTCAAATCAGCAGTAGAATGATGCGTATCTCCATACATTTTCAACTGCTGAGTTCAACGTATGAGATTCAAAAATCGCACTCCAGATCATCCCCTTAAGAAGTGGCCGTTGTCTGTTTCTAAAACCTTTATGTTAGATATTTTAACAAGTTTTTTTTTCATGCTGCAAAAAGCCGTGGTGGTCCAGTGGCGAGTAACCTTGCCTGCCGTGCAGGAAGCGATGGTTCGATCCCCGTACAGGTCGACTCGTACCTCGAGTTTTTCGGAATTTATGAACGATTTGCAACACCACTGGCTTTCCGGTGAAGGAAAACATCGTGAGCAAACTTGCATGCTTCAATTTCAAAGCATGTATTGTACCCACTGTCCGACGGGCGACGGGCTCACTCCCCGTCACACTGGACAAGAGTTTCGGTACTACTAATGAAACGTGGATGTTCTGAGTTTTCAGAATATTATCTCTGACTACCCCCTCGGGAAATATAGTCGTGAGCATATGCTTATGCTTTTTTCATGCTCCTTTTTACCCGATGTTGGTTAAAAAACCGTTGGTGCACTGGAAAGTAAAAAGAATGTTCAAATCAGTACATTAGTTGTCTCGGTCACGTGTGCGAACGTCGACACTATGCGACTGGAAACGTGAGTGGAGACAGAAATAGGTGTTTCGATTAGAAAGAAAGAGATAAAAGAAGATCGTCACCCCAATACGAATGATGCTGCGAATTGTACTCGGGGGACAGTTTTTGAATTTCGATTTTAGAACTGGATAGTGCATAAAGTTACTATACTTTACTATAGTAACTTTATGGGATAGTGTATGTTGTTCTATTATTTTTCTTTTGAATACATAGGAAGATACTACCATGTCTGGACAGTTCCATACATTTTAGATTTAGTATAGTCTTGGCGCAAACAGATGTCGCTACTGGCCTGAACGAAAGATAAATCTTAATTAAACAATATTAGATCACTATTATTTGAGTTTTGTTGCACGGAAATAAATTATATAGATTAATTTTCTTAAAAATTTTAATAACAAATTGTTTAACACTTATTTTGACGTAATTAAACATTGCTGTAGTACCGGTTACTCACTACCGGCGCTGTACTTGTGCGAGTTTTCATATAAGAAGGTGGCAAGTTTATTAGTATGGGCATTGACCCTCTTGTTGTGTATAATTTATTTACTCTATGATACTACAAAGATGTTATTTGGTCTTCACTGCGCTCACAATATCTTTGCGTAGAGATTATTATATCATACTAACTTTTACCCGCGACTTTGTCCGCGAATTTGGAAAACCCCAAGTATCCTATTTTACTTTGAATTCCTCCAAGAATATGTGTACAAAGCTTCATGATGATCGGTTAAGTAGTTTTCGCGTGAAAGCCTAACAAACAAACTTACTTTCACATTTATAATATTAGGGATGAATACATAACCCTAACTGCCTCCGTGGTCTAATGGTTAACAGCATTGAGCCCTCGATATAGAGGTCGTGGGTTCGATTCCCACGGGGGACACCTAGTGATATGTCACTTTGTGCCTTTTTCCCCAGTTGGTAAAGACATTGCAGGCTGAATCACCTGATTGTCTGAAAAGAAAAATGATTCCGTGCTTCGGATGGCACGTTAAGCCGTTGGTCCCGGCTACTATCTCTGGTGGGAGTAGTCGATACATAAAAACCACGTCAGAGGCCGTAAGGCAGTGTGAAAAAACTCTGAAACCAGGGCTCTGCCCATACGATAAGAAGAATACCTACATATCCCTACAGAACGAAAGTTTTATACAAGCGGCCGCTTTCTGTACACTCACACACAGTGCGCGTTAGAGGACGTACAGTACAGTCCTCTGGTGTTTGTGCTGGGATTTTTTGCCGCACAAGTTAAACTCGGACTTTTGATTTACGATAAGTATACCTAATCTTGTATTTTGTTTCAAACTCGTTGATACTACATCTTATAGATAGAGTTAACATTTTAACAAAATCTTAGTTATGTAACTATCCTTAGTACAATTTGTTTGTTTTTACCATTGACATACAAAATAATGGATGCCGGGTCTAGTGCAAAATCCTCGAAAAAAGTGTCCGAGACTAACCTACACAAAACTAAATACGTGTAAGTATAGTAATATAAACCAACTAAAAACATTGAAAATGCTGAAATTCTTTTTAATTTTGCCCCTATTACATGCCGATCAAACGAACACTGGCGACTGACGTCCAGTACTTGGTAAGTCAATGGCTTTTACCATTTTTTCTGTCATATTACACCACTGCATGTGTGTTTTTTTCTTTATGAACAATAAAATAAAGATCACGATAAATTATATCGATAAACTAAAAGCTGTAGTCGTATAAATCTGAGCAATCATCATTACCTTCATCATCATCTCAGCCGATGGGCGTCCACTGCTGGATATAGGCCTCCCCTAAGGATCGCCACAACGACCGGTCCTGCACTGCCCTCATCTAACAGGCTCCCGCCGCCTTCACCAGGTCGTCGGTCCACCTTTTGGAGGGCCCACGCTGCGCTTTCCGGTACGCGGTCGCCACTCGAGAAATTTCCTTACCTTAATAACGAATTTTTGTAAGATATTAAATGGTAGACAATCTAACCCCGCGTTTCCCCGCTGCCCTTCCTAACCTTACCCATAAATTATATAAGATAGACCTTTATTGTAATTAAATCATCCTCGGGCGACGAAACTATTACAGAATTCCCACTACAATAATAAAGTCCCGGGCAATCCCCAATTGTAGAACCAGTATTTGAATAAGATAACTTAGTTTCACTTAACATTAGTGTTGTGACCGATTTATTATAACTTATAAGTGAATACTTCAACTTATAAAGTAGATGCACGTTTAACACTTCATTCTACACATAATATTACAACTGGAAAATAGAGGTGACTTTGGAGTCGTTTTTCTTAAGTTTTATTAATTAAAATAGATTTCGAGAAAAACCATATCACTACTCATATCCTCTAGATTGTTCAGTTTTGTTTTCTGCTTAAAAAGTGCCATAGTTAATGTATAAAATGGTTACAAAGTTACTCAAAACCGGGCGGACGCCCCTTAAAGTAGACATGTACAAAGGGTGAGCTTATCTCTAAAGAGATTTCTTCCATCAGACCCGCAATAGAGACAGTTCTAAAGTGTGAGGATCAAACTGTAAACGAAATGTGTCTGTACATTGAAGATATCTTAAAAAAATTACGATATGGTTTTTAGGGGTCCCTGATCCCAAATCTCTTTTTGTTTGTTTGTTAGCTCGAGCATCACGCAAAACTACTGAACCGATTTCGATGAAACTGTTTTGTTTGAAAGCTTATGATATGGCTTATAGTTGATTTTTTGTGGATATCATATGATATGAGAATTTTTACTTACTTCGTCTGGATAAATTGTAAATGCTTGGAATTTGCATTGCATAATTAATCGAATTGTAAAGGTATATAAAAACTGAAAATCTGCTCATGTAAGTCAAACGAAAAAATATTCATTCATTCATTCACAAAACCACCCCATTAAATCACCGCTCCCTTTAATCTCCTTTGTTACGTAGTCTCAAAACAATCCTAATATTTTGGCTTTTCGGCACATCACTACTTAAGATACCTACCACGATATGGTCAGCGCAAACTCCATCTAAGTTTGCTAGATTGTTAAACGTTATATCTTGAAACCTGGATGTTATCAAGATTGTAAGTTTGAACTATTCGCTTATCTTGTATATGTATAACTTGCTGTGTAGGTACCGACAATACTTATAGTTAATACAATGTAAAGTATATTAGTCAAAAAAAACATACCGTTGGAAAAGGGATGGACAAGTGCCCAGGAGATGTATGATAAAGTGGAGGGGGGAGGGGGGGGGGGAAGGGAAATCAGCCAATATCGAAACAGTGGTGGTCCAGTGGCAAGTAACCTTGCCTACCGTGCAGGAGGCGATGGTTCGATCCCCGTCCAGACCGACTCGTACCTACTTACTCGTACCTACTCGAGTTTTTCGGAATTTATGTACGATTTATAACACACTGGCACACACTGGCTTTTCGGTGAAGGAAAACATCGTGAGGAAACCAGCATGCTTCAATTTTGAGGCATGATTGTATTGTACTCACTGTCCGTTACAAGTGGCGACGGGCTCACTCCCCGTCACACTGGACAGAGTTTCTGTACCAGTAAAACGTGGATATTCTAAGGATTCAGAGTTTCTCTGACTACTCCCTCGGGGAATATAGTCGTGAGCGTATGCATGCTCTATCGAACATTAAAAAAGAGATCTCTGATCTCTACCAAAATGAATACAACCATTTATACCAATATAAGCGGGCCGCGCGACGTTATACATTACTCGACCTACGCGCGGTCAGCTTATTTTGGTATAGCTTGATGTGTCACCGTATGTACCTATACGATAAGCCATTATTAACCGACTTCAAAAAAAGGAGGAGGTATCTCAATTCGACCGTATATTTTTTTATTTTTGTTCGCGGATAACTTCGTCGTTTATGAACCGATTTTGATGATTCTTTTTTTGTTGCAAAGAAGATATCTCCAGAGGGGTCCCATGATAAGGAAACCAGGATCTGATGATGGCATCTCAGAGAAATCGAGGGGAACCTTTGAAAATCGTAGTGCCGACTAGTGCGTTTGTTAATTTAAAACACTACTATTAAATCGAACTAATGAATTCACCACTGAAAATTGTGAAATAAACAAAATTTTAACAAAGAATTAAAACCGCCTTCAAAAAAAACTAAAAAGTTAAAAAATAATATTGCAGCCGATGACTTTCGTATCGGCTGTTCTTATGATGTGAACGAAAATGTCATCGGCTGCAATATTATTTTTTAACTTTTTAGTTTTTTTTGAAGGCGGTTTTATACGCAAACAAGTCCATTATTCAAAGCTAAAATTCGTGTTTACTGTAGTGTCTGTGCGAACGCGTAGTGGGGGCAGTCACCTGCCGGCCGTTGTCGGGTGCGGACGTGCGCGCTCCGCATATACTACCTGCCTAGTGAGCAACAGTAAATGTGTACTTATTTAGCAAACCCTACATGTGGCGACGACGGGATCTTATTTTACGTAAGTGCACACTGTATTTTACCTGGTTTTGAAATAAAAACAAACGTCAACGTCGGAATTTTGAAATTAAGGCGACGTTGTGAAGTAAACATTTCACGCAGCAGAGTAGCGTGTGTTTACGACTACGACTGTGTTTCCCGAGGGGGTTGTCAGCGATATTCTGAAAACTACGAACAAAGTGAATATCTATTATCAAAAATAACGTTCTATTTTGATTTAAAAGAACACTATCGATAATTCATTATAATTTTATCCACGAGGGCTATCATGGTACTTTCATTTATTTACTATGCCCATTTCATTAGTTTTCATGTCAAAAAACATCAGATTCTTAGTTTGTGCGGTGGTTGACAATCTATAACAGTGATTATTTTTCTTTTCATGAACGATGACCATCAAACGCTGGAGGAAAAAGAGGAAAGGGGACACATCAGGACAATGGACGCTATGCTGCGGTCGAGCTCAAAAGAATATACCACAAATCGAGCACCTGTTTGAACGATTGCTGCGACTAGACTTCAATTCTAAAGGTCATGTACAATACATTACATACACGTTTATATAATAGACTTACGCTAAAGCCATAATCCTACGGGGTAGGCAGAGACTACGACAATAACTATCTCATACTACGAAGTTATTCAGCTAGATGGAGGAGTATGTATACCTATCTGTGGAAGCCATTTGATTAGGACACAGTCGACGCCATCTGAGGATCTTACAAAGTCCTTTCTTACGATATCACAGAATACATAAAATCGTAATCGTGACTCTGTCTATGTTACCTACCTACACATAACTCGACGGAGTAGCGATTGGTGCCCTATGGCACTCGCGTACCTTTAAAGGTTAAGCTGAAGGCCAGATACGGTCGGTCCGTCGGTCGGTCCGTCGGTTCGTCGGTCGGTCGGTCGGTCGGTCAGTCGGCCGGTCGGTCGCTCGGCTGGTTGGTCGGTTGGACGATTGGTCGGTCGGTCAGTTGGTCGGTCGGTTACAGTTGGCGTTAAGGTTAAGGTTAAACAGACGGATACATATTTACGAAGACTACTAATTGTCTGGTTGGCAATGATTAATAATATAAATTGTAGAAAACAGGCAAATAATAACATCTTGAATATATAGTGTTATTATAAATATTATGTAACGCTGCGTACGTATAGATACAAGTGAGTAAATCGGTGCAAAACAGTAGCCGATGCTCATAAAATTTAACACAAATACCTACCGAATTGACATAAGGTTTCTGCATAGGTATGTCAGTGTATAACAATTTTGATATTGAATCACAATCAATATTGTTTGTACCTAGTTATCCGTAAGGACTTGTGATAAGGGAGTGACTTGCAAAGTTGCAACTATTTAACAAGGGGGCAAAAAAGAGATTTCTTGCAAATTTCCGTTACATAACTATACTTTACTTCTAACTTAGCGATTCAAGATGAATTCAATTCTAAATACACTGTTGAATATGCTATATCGTTTGCACCGATCGTTACTGACTTGACTACGTACCAGTATAATACACTTTATACATACCTACTGAATATTAGGTTCCAAGCGCGAGTCACGCTAACTAAAAGGCGATAAATATAAAGTGCGAAGTAGGTAAAACTACAGTAGTTAAAGGACCATGCAGTGATTAAACTGTTAGTAAAAACTAAAAGGTCAAGCAGATGCATAATACATGCGGGGATATGCAGGGCTATGCAAAGTGATGCAAAAATATGTAACTGCAATAGTAAAAGGACTATTCAATAACAAAGTTGTTAGTAAAAACGGAAAAGTCATGCAGTTACATACAATGCCATGCAAGGCCATGCAGAGCCATGCAAATATATGCAACTATAATAGTTAAAGGACTATTCAGTAACTAAGTTGTTAGTAAAAACAAAAAGTCATGCAGTTACATACAAGGCCAAGCAAGGCCATGCAAACCCATGCAAATACGATGGTGACAGGACCATGCAGTTATTAAACTGTTAGCAAAAGCTAAAGGGTCATGCAATTATAAAATGATATTGGTTAGAGAACCATGTAACTATCAGGTTATTAGAGAAAGCTAAAGTATCATGCAACTATTAAATGATAATAACTTTGTGTTATAGAACCATGCAACTATCAAGTTGTTAGCGAAAGCTAAAGGGTCATGCAACTATTAAATGATAATAATTTTGTGTTATAGAACCATGCAACTATCAAGTTGTTAGCGAAAGCTAAAGGGTCATGCAACTATTAAATGATAATAATTTTGTGTTATAGAACCATGCAACTATCAAGTTGTTAGCGAAAGCTAAAGGGTCATGCAACTATACAATGATATGGGTTATAGAACCAAGCAACTATCAAATTGTTAGCGAAAGCTAAAGTATCATGCAACTTTAAAATGATATGGGTTATAGAACGCGAAAGCTAAAGTATCATGCAACTATAAAATGATATGGGTTACGAAACCAAGCAACTATCAAGTTGTTAGCGAAAGCTAAAGTATCATGCAACTATAAAATAATAATGTGTTATAAAACCATGCAACTATCAAGTTGTTAGCAAAAGCTAAGTATCATGCAACTATAAAATGATATGGGTTACAGAACCAAGCAACTATCAAGTTGTTAACGAAAGCTAAAGTTTCATACAACTATAAAATTATATGGGTTTAACCTATAGAATCATGCAACTATCAAGTTGTTAGCAAAAGCTAAAGGGTCATGAAAATAAAATAGTTACTGTACTCATATTATATAATTGTGCATGAACTATAACAGCAGTTAAATTAAAAGTCCTTGATTGCAGTGGCTGGCGGTTACGCTGAATATTTTAAGTGCCTAAGTGTTGTGCTTATCACAGAATTACTCTCTTGTCCTTACTTCCTTAATTTTATAAATCGTAAATAGATACGATCCTGAAACAGTAACTCTGACCAGTAGTTATTAAATAAAAAAAAGGAAAGGAATGAGATGAGATGAGAGGATATCAAATAGAATCAAATAAATTCGAGCGAAATTAAATGAAATCAAATCAATTCGAGTTAAATCAAATGAACTGTTATAATCTTTTCATTGAAAGAATAATGGTAAATTTATAGTCCAAAAGTCATTTTGGGTCGTCATAATTTGCGTGCAAATATTAATGTAACATTAAAACATTATTCGAGCATCCGGTGCAGATCCGAGATGTTGACGAAGCCTGAGGGGATTGCTTAGTCTCCTTTTACGACAATTATATGTTTGGTGCTATTCTAAGCCGGACATTACATGGCCATTCATACCTACTTAAAAGTTTCATCATGATACACAAAATGCAAAGGACCAAAAAATTAATAAATAAGCTATGTTTATAGTATCGAAACTATTACAGGCCATGAAAATTAGTCAAAATTGGACAATTATCAAGCAGAGACTTTCGGGTTCATATAATCCTAAATGAGCCATAGGCTAACAATAGGCAAAAACTCAATGTAAAACTAAAACTATGGGCTATTAAATGTCTAGAATAAATAAATATTGGACATAAATATAAAATAAATAAATAAGAAATGATAAAGATCTATAGAATGTTAGCAAATATTAGAGCTATATTTCATGCTGTCAAATGGAACATTTGTACCAATTTAAGCCACGTGACCCAATAGTCACAGTCTTTATGTATGTAGTAAAATGCAATGATAAACAGCAAAAACATAGACTAAACACTTAATTCTAAATTTGCAACGTAATTGATCACACAAGACATACAATTATATGCAACATTCCTGTACCTATACTAGGTATCTTCTGAAAACCTTTTGTTTATCATTCCATAGAGTTCATTGCAGAAAGCTGCAAGCAAGCAAGCATTATAGCTATCTAGCCAATAATAATATACTACTCGAAATCTGTCCACAGGTACAAGGAGCGTATCACACTGAAATTGATTTCGACGCTATGTGCCATGGATAACGATATTATAATAAGACATAATCAAAGTTTGTTTGAGTAACAAATTATTTTCGAATGGCCACTCTTTTCAATTTAAGAGCACCATCAATATTTTTCAAAAGAAAATGTTAATATTTTAGCCAGAGAGTAAATCAAGGTATAGGTAATACTTAATGAAAATGTTTTGTGATCAAATCCAACTACCTACTGAAGTAAAAATTGGATAAGGCATATACCTAATTAGTAATTACGAGTAGTCTTGCTAATACTTTTGTAGTTCAAAAGTACACCTTTTATAGTAATAATGTGCAATCTCACGTTGGTTTAATAAAACCAGCTTAGATAAAATTTATATTTTTAAATTATTCTGCGTACGGTTACACCTAGTTGGATTTTATATAAGTACCTAACAAAAGTAAACTTAAATCCAAACTTAACAAACGTAACAAAAGTATATAAACTGTACTATCCTACCACAAAGTTTGAAAAGTACTTGGAATGGAAGTTGATCGCGATTTGTCAATCTTATCTTGCTGTTGGCTTAACCAACCCTCACTCCTGAAATAACGATCACAGTTCACAGGTCGAGAGGAAAAAAAAATTAAGGTTTATTAATTTAATGTAAATAGGTTACAAAATTAATAGTGTGTCATATAAAGTGGGACTAGACTTTCAATTTTACGCAATAAAACTAAATGTTGTAATAATACAAATCGTAGTTAAAATCTTGAAATATTATGAAAAGGAAAGGGATAGTCTAGACTCTAGAGTAGTAAGCTAAAGTTGAATGTAAATACCTATTGGGCTCAGTATTGGCACAGAGTACTATGGTATTGGAAAGCTTCTATTAACTATTAATGAAATGAAATTAAGCAGTAAGAAACGTAACCTTTAATAATCAAAGATTATCACACATTATATTGTTATGTTATAGCGATGTGCATAGTGGAGTTTCTTGCGCCGTTTCTTCTCCCTAGCGAAGCACCTTCCGAAGCGGTGGTAGATTCATATAGAATATAAAATATTAAGAAAATATAAAATAAATGCAAGCTGTAGTACTACTGACTTTATAATAATAATTATATTGATATGTACCTGTATTACTTATAGTTGTGATATTAAGTGTATTGTTACAAAATACATCTTAAATTAAATTAAAATAAAGAAGGGATGTAGTGTCTGTGCGAACGCGTAGTGGGGGCAGTCACCTGCCGGCCGTTGTCGGGTGCGGACGTGCGCGCTCCGCATATACTACCTGCCTAGTGAGCAACAGTAAATGTGTACTTATTTAGCAAACCCTACATTTACCTCTCATATTTGCTGGTACAATCGTTGCCTTTCATCTGTCTTAATTATCAAACCGCAAACAATAATAAGCACTTAAACAAACTACCCGTAATATGTACAAAACGACTGGGGGATGTAAAACAATAGCTATTTGTTCCAGACCCAAGTTATCCTTTACACAATATAGCTCTTACTTCATTCACTCATCCATTCGTTCTATTGGTTCATTCGATTGATTAGAGTGAAGCTTTTGAATTACTAATAACTAAATACCGGGAGTCATGTTGCAGGTTCTGACCCGAGCACTTGTCTCGCGTGGTTTTCACGTTTTTGCCTGCCACGAGGCTCCGCAATCCTCAATCTCTTCTTGTTCTTGACCAAAAACAATCCCTGAGATTGGGATAGATCCTCCCATACACTACTTGACACTGGCAAACAAGCAAGAGTCCGTTAATCTAAACTATTATAAAACTGTAACAGAAGTGTGTCTGTACATTGAAGATATTTACAAAAAAAAATTACGACATGGTTTTTACCTGTCCCTGATTCCAAATCACCAATTTTTGGATTTTTTGTCTGTCTGTTTGTTTGTTTGTTTGTTTGTTCGTTTGTTTGTTTGTTTATTTGTTTGTTTGTTTGGGTGTTTGTTTGTTCGAGTATCACGCAAAAACTACTGAACCGATTTTGATGAAACTTTTTTTGTTTGATAGCTTATCATCTGACTTAAAATCTGGTATATAATTTATGCGGACGAAGTCGCAGGTAAAAGCTCGTTATAAATAAAAATAAAAAAACTAGAGACCGAATTTGATTGACCTGTACCGAAGCTACTTCACTATCACTACATAGTATAAAACAAAGTCACTTCCCGCTGTCTGTCTGTCCCTATGTATGCTTAGATCTTTAAAACTACGCAACGGATTTTGATGCGGTTTTTATAAATAGATAGAGTGATTCAAGAGGACGGTTTTTATCAGCATTGCACCCGTGCGAAGCCGGGGCGGGTCGCTAGTTTTGAATAAACCTTGCTTTAGTGAAAATCTTATTCTAATTGATTCAGTAGTTTTTAGGCGTTGCATTTGCAAACAAATGACACAAACAGAAAATTTCAAAAACAATCTTAGTGCTATAATTATATTACTAATCCTTAAATGTATTTACAGCAACGCTTTTCTTGCTCCAGGACCTAAAAAACACGCATCTTTTAAACAAAACAAAATATACAAAGTAGATTCATAGATTCATAGATTCTTTATTGTACACAAAAACATAGTTATGAAAAAAATAAGTACCAAACAAAGGTAGGTACAAAGTACCTACAATTACAAATACAATATTGAATAACATAGTGTACAAGGGTCACCTTAGCCGAGAAAACATTGACTTACCAACACTGGACGTCGCGTCGGGTCCGCGCTCAAATGTGTCTGAACCAAAAGAGCACCAAAACGTATGAAGAGAACCAATTGCGCGGGAGCGCGGCGCGCATCTTACCGCGATGTACCCCATCGCGGTAAGATGCGCGCCGCGCTCCCGCGCAAAATCTAAGCAAGCAAAATGGAAAAGAATTTCAGAATTTTTAATGTTTTATAGTTGGTTTATGTTACTACACGTGTAGGCTAGTCACTTTTTCAAAGTAGTCTTTTTTCGAGATTTTTAGACCCGGCCGTTCATTATTTTGTATGTCAATAAACGCAAGTTTAAAATTTCACTAATAATGGTTAGTTGTTATTCTTTCACACTTCAATTTGCGCGTAAAAGAACGAAATTACGCTTAAATGTTCACCTATCTGAAGACCTATTTCCATAATCGTTTGTAAACCCGAAACTCCACTACACCAAAACCAAGCTTTTAACGTGATCGGGTGAATTTCTCTCTTACCCTTAACAGATCCGAACACCGAATGCGGCTCCATTCGTTTTATATTTAACCGACGACCGAGCACGGAGCGGCTTATGAATGTTGAAGTGGTGTCAGAATTGCAGCAGGTGGCGATCAATTATATCTGCCCACCTCAATGGGAAATGTACGCGAACATAAAATTTGTATTTTGTTTGGGTATGAGACAATCGAATGATATTGATATTGATAATTTATTTGCAAAAATATGGCACATAAGATTTTATAAAAACAATTTTCCTGCATATCCTACCATGAAGGCATGCGAATATTTATGACAAGTTGATACATACTTGTTATAAAATAATATAGACTCTATGAATATTATGGTTAATAATACAGTGTAGGAAATTGATTATACAACGTGTTAATGAATTAGCGCAAAACCTCATACACCCCAAATGATTTATAACAAAATAATTAGATTGAAACAATAATTTCATTATTTTGATAGTTAAAATTTAAAGTTATTTGCATTTTAAGTTTTGAGGCAAAAATGATTTGTCATCATTTCAGCACTGAAAGAAAGCGCTAACGTACTCATGGATACATTTTTATAATCATGTGTTGGTAGTAAGTAGGGTGAGTGTGCCCGTCCGGTGGGTTGACATCGGGTTCAGAAAATTTTAAATTTTGCAAACAAATTATTTAATATTTTGAAAAAAATTACCTATGTTGAAACCATGATAATTCGATTCTGCTCTCGATTCTAAACAAACTACTTTCTAGTTTTGCGTTAATTCATTAACACGTTGTATTAATTATAAAGCCATATAATTATAAAATCATATTTAAAAATGTTAGATATTATATTCAAATAGGATATACCTATAATGCACCGGCACCGTAGGTACCACGCTTAAAATGTATTATACTTAATACAATTTCTATATTTTGACTTTTTTCAGGTTTCAATTTTTACTAACGGTGCCCACACATAACTGCGACGTCGTATCGCATCGCAAATATCTGCGATGCGCTGCGTTCAATAGTCATACTTATGTCATGGTAATAAGTCATCGAGCGCTAGCAGATATTTGACATTGCGATGCGACGTCGCAGTTATGTATGGGAGAGCCCATCGTGTTTTATGTGAAAGGTTATATTTTTTCATTTGTTTATATATTCTTTCGTTTATTTATTCTTTCTTTCAGACATAGATATCTTTTTTTACTTTTGTGTGAATTTTACTTGGCTACTTATATTTGCTAATTTCCACAAATTAATACCGTTTATTGTACATTAGAGAAATGTATTTTCAAAAGTGTTTATTTTGATTTTTTTTCTTTTAAAACCTGACAATGCCATCCGATTCTCCATACAATTTTACACAGCATATTTAAATTCTTTTCTGGCGTCATGATTTGCTGTAAATTTCCAGGAAAGAATTTAATTTACCTTTAAAATTCTCGTTATCTTGTTTTGTTTTTACCAACGAAAAGATTTGAAGATTTTTTTACGTAATTCGTTTGAATTGGAGGCCTTGTAGTTAAAAAAATTATTTGAAAAGATGCTCTCTAAATCAGCGATCGTACTATGATACGCTGTACATTAAGAGATAGCAAGATGAGACAATAGGCATTGTTGCCCAGCGGATCATTCCTTGTAATGAATGATCAGATGATTTTGCGGAAACTGTGTACGGAACACCTTTTAACCAACAACGGAGCTGAAATGAGAGTAATTTATAATTATACCGGGTGTTAAAAAACCCTGTTGGAGCCTTAAGGGGTTGCTTCAGACCATCAACCTGAACAACTTTCTCTATGGGACCAATATCGAAATCGCGAAGAAAAAAAAACAGCTGTCCTAAACATTTTGGTCGAGTTATGTTTGCAGTTTTGTATGGAACAGCGGCCTTTTTTTGCGATTTTAATGTTGGCTCCAAAGTAAAAGTTGTTCAGTTTGATAGTCTGAAGCAACCCTTTGAAGCTCCAACAGGGTTTTTTACCCGACTGCGCCAGAACGAGGGTTATGTTTTTTTACACTCTGTACAGTCATGTGGTGACAAGTGTCCATTATTTTCGTAGGCTTTCAATTGTTTTACTTATAAAATACCTACCGATTGCATTAAAAGAAATTTTAGATTTGAATCATTCGGAACAATCGAAGAACATAATAATGACTACATTATTAAAGTTCACTATCTCCGATAATGCATCAAATTCTGGAATGCACATTAATGATAATTAGCGCAAGAAGACACACCTACAATTTGACATACATGTCTTTCATAGTGAAGTTGGACCCATGGTTCATAAATTTTGCCCACTGTCCGTTATGGCATTTTTCCAAGTGGGTAGATAATGGTTATACCTAGCTCGCGGCACGAAACTCTAGCGCTCGAATGAGTGAATTTAGAAGAAAATATTACATAGTCCCTTGTACATACGGCAAGCACATTCAAGGTCAGCGCTAGAGATTCGTGGCGCGATTTATAGAATACGTTTTTTTAAAGGGCCTTTACCTGTTAGAGGGGGCCTATGTAGGTAGATTGTAGGCCATGAAAAATAATTGTTATGATTATCTACTTTACATGTAGTCGGGCTTGTAGATTCACCCACTTGCAGATTCTGCTCCTCTGCGAATGCGAAGTGCTCGAAACAGGAGTCGCCATCTGGGTGGGTACGTGATAACACCTACTGTCATTACGGACCTCCCCTCCAAAAGCATTACACGGTTCATGAAGTCCGTGGGCCTAGGAAATTACCTTTAGGTCTAGAGTGACAGCTACAATAGATCTATCCACGTCGCGGTAGCTATTAAGCATTGACCAAGCCCTTACAAACAAATTCTACTTTACATATACTTAGGCTTCACGTAAACCGCAGACAAAAAAACCGCCTACGAATTCATTTTAAAACTAAGAGCCGATTCAAAGCCCGTCTTTGGTAAACAGACAATATCTCCACACTAAAGCGGAATTGTAAAAACTGAACTCAAATAAACGTCGCAAACCTTTTATCTAAATTGAGCCCCACTTTGCACTAAGTGGGGGGGAACTTAGGGCTTTGCGATCGTTTTCTTTCCATTTTATCGTTATGGTTAAGTTTGGTTTGTTTAATAGGTTTGAGTGTGGGATTGTTCTGCCTACAGTCGCAGAATTCAGAATAGTAATTCTTACAGAATTGCTATTTCCTGACTTTCAAAAACATCAGATAACGCACCTCCCCGAACTTAGAAGAGAGATTTTAGAGGCGAGAAGAAATGCTCACTGACACACGCGTATTATTCCTTATTAATTTTTATATTTCTATGTTCAGAGCATTGACTTACCAATTACTGGATGTCGGGTCCGCGCTCAAAAGTGTTAGAACTAAAAGAGTTACAATTTGTATCAAAAGTAACAATTACGCGCCAGTCTTTAGTTGCTCCTCTGACTACGCGCCCGCTCACGTCTATAATGCTATGCCACGGTGCTGTAAGAATTTTTAAAAATTATGCAAGCAAAATGAACAGCTGTTTCAATGTCTTTACTTGGTTTATATTACTAACACGTACTTACGTTATGTACTTAAGTCAGTGTAGGACACTTTTTCATGTTCATTAGTTTGAGCCTGTGCGGTCAGTCCGTCACGAAACTATTTTATATGTATAGATTGGTATATTAAAGGTCCCGAATCCGCCGATTAGCCGCCGACATGGCCGGCCGTATCATACAATTTGTATCTTCAGGCTGTATTGTACTTCTTCTTATCGTGTGGGCAGAGCCCTGGACGGTGTCAGAGTTTTTTCAGACCGCCTTGCGGGCTCTGACGTGGCTTTTATGTAACAACTACTACCATCAGAGATAGACCAACGGCTCAACGTGCTATTCGAAGCACAAAATCATCTTTCTTTTCAGACAATCAGATGATTCAGCCTGCAATGTCCTAACCAACTGGGGAAAAACGCACACAAAGTGACATATGTGGATACTGTCATAATGTAGGTACATATTAGAATACTTAACTCAAGGAATTATTATATGTAGTCTGCATTAAATAGTCAATCATATCCATTATAAGTCAGGTATGGTATGCTAAACACAGAATCCCTCAGGTAAATAACAGATATAAAGCACAACATGGTCTGTCGAACCGAAGCCTGGCTGTCTTAAACTTTGACAGTTCAAAACCGATAAGCTGCAGTCGGGAACACTCGGGAGTTGGGAGGGACAGGTTCTGGATAACAGGTCGATGGTTTGCTGTTAAAGTTAGGTATAAGTGCGAATTAGGACGGTGTCATATATCTGATACAACGTAAGGTGTTGTTTATAAGAGACGTGTGGTTATGGCGGATAGTCAAAGTAACACCAATAAAATGAAATTGTATTTATTGCAGGTTACTATGAACCCATATAAAAGCACAAACATAGTACATTATTAATCATCATCATCATCATCTCAGCCGACGGACGTCCACTGCTGGACATAGGCCTCCCCCAAGGATCGCCATAACGACCGGTCCTGCGCTGCCCTCATCCATCGTTTTCCCGCCGCCTTCACCAGGTCGTCGGTCCACCGTGTGGAGGGCCTACCCACGCTGCGCTTTCCGGTACGTGGTCGCCACTCGAGAACTTTTCGGCCCCATTGGCCATCGGTTCTGCGAGCAATATGCCCCGCCCACTGCCACTTTAGTTTAGCAATTCTTTGGGCTATGTCAGCTACTCTGGTTCTTCTGCGGATCTCTTCATTTCTGATTCGATCTCGCAGGGAGACTCCGAGCATAGCCCTCTCCATTGCCCTTTGGCTGACTTTCAGCCTTTTTATGAGGCCTTGAGTGAACGACCACGTTTCTGTTCCATATGTCATCACACCACATTATTAATAAAGAGATTAGATTAGGAACATTACATTACAAAAACAAGTTAGCTGGCGATTTTAGAGGCCGCATATAGTGAACTTACATGCACTATATACGGCCTCTATTATCCCATTGTCAGACGATCTTATTCTATACATGAACAAAGCGTGTCTTTTTCTCATATTCAATGTAAACCTTATAGTACGTAGCATAGCGTCGTTTTTGTCGTAAAGGAAAATCGTGATGGTTGGATTGTGTATTATTGTGTTAGAATATAGTGAGCCCTGAGATGCCCTGACAGCAAAAAGAGATGAAGGGAAGAAGATGACTTCGCCGAAGCCAAGTAATGTGATAATGGTACTATTGTTTTTGTATCGGTAGGTTGGACCCATTACAAGCCAGATTTGTATGTAACATTGCAACTATAGCTGGTGTATTGTGTTCTCCCCAAGCTCACCCATATTTTTACGCATAACTCCGAACTGATGGTATTTCCTTTTCATTCTCGGG
Organism: Agonopterix subpropinquella; assembly: GCA_922987775.1. NCBI lineage: Eukaryota > Metazoa > Arthropoda > Insecta > Lepidoptera > Depressariidae > Agonopterix > Agonopterix subpropinquella. The sequence goes on from OV277714.1 coordinate 4,161,457, forward strand.
TATGAAAATTTTCTCACGATGGTTTTCTTCAACGCCGGGCTATTGATAATTAAAATATTCCGTAGAACTTAGTGGTACTGGCCAGGAATTGAACCGCCGCCTCTTGCTTGAGCTGCTTGCTCTCTTCCGTATGGACTATCATCGCTCTTGGGATAAGGGTTACAAAATAATGATGAGTTCCGTCAGATGGTGGTGCAACTATTTATTTAGCCCAGGTCAAGATGCCTCTTTAGGTCAAATTGAATATTATCTTTGTCCACTCACTATGGCCTTCGCCAATTCGCACAGGGCACGCGTGCTGAAGAATGGAATCCCTATCTCTCATCCTTATTCTTGAAAAGTGACCATTCTTGATTAACACATTCACGGACAGTGAACGAGATACAATATAACTTTTACTGTTATCACTGCTATAGCCGGTCACTGTCCGCGAATGTGTTACTATCAATAAAATCTACCTCCTTTGGGCTAGCCTAGTATAACACCTTCAAAATAGTGATTAAAATTAGACATTAATAATAGAGCTCAAACAATTACTTTGTAATCAAAAGAACAATTGAAAATTGTCACGACTTAATGCAAACCAAAATGTCCAACCATTAATTTTCAATTTGCTCCCCGAACACGTTCAAGATATAAATAATACAAGATGTGTCCTTCATTTTCATACGTTTATTATTTCATGACCAAATTCCCTTTAGGAGAACATCCTGCCTTTAATAACCTATGGTGTGGCAGGGACCGTGGATCATGGGCCCTAACCACAGAGTATCCCCTAACAATAGGACTATCCATCAATTACGAATCTTCTCTTTACGCGTGTTAATGACATTATCTGCTTCTGCATCAATCTGTACCTTTTCACTGCTTCTTGTTCTTATCGTGTGGGCAGAGCTCTGGTGTCAGAGTTTTTTCAGACCGCCTTACGTCCTCTGACGTGGTTTTTCTGTAACGACTACTACAATCAGATATATTAGCCGGGACCAACGGGTTAACGTGCCATCCGAAGCACGGAATCATTTTTCTTTTCAGACAATTAGGTGATTCAACCTGCAATGTCCTAACCAACTGGGGAAAAACGCACAGTGACATATCACTAGGTGTCCCCCGTGGGAATCGAACCCACGACCTCCGAGTCGAGAGACCAATGCTCTTGACCACAGAGGCAGTTCACTGCTGAACGCTTTTGTTAATTTACGAAACATTCTATTGTCATGTACCAATAAAAACAATAATTCAAAGTCGCTCAGCGAGCAATCGAAAGTGTTTTGGTCTGTGTTTCACTGAGATATCACATTGGTAATGAGATGGTAGATACAGAGAACCAAAGTTGTTAGCATGGCTCTGAAGATTAGCAATCTGAAGTGACAATGAACGGGTCATATCTGCTGAAGAGCTGATGGGGAAGTCCAAGTTCTATGATGAAGACCATGAACTGTTAGGCGTCGTGTTGAATGCCCGCTGGACTGATGACCTGACAAAATTTGCGGAGAGCGACTAGATGAGGAAAGCCTAGAACAGAGTTTTATTGCACGCCTATGTTCAGCAATCAATCAATCAATCAATCAAATCATTTATTTCAGAACATAAATTCCATAGTAATCTCACAAATTACAATTTCATTGTTAGTATTGCTTACTCACTAGGTTAGTATATCAAACTTCAATAAAAATTGGAATAATGCAAAATGTTAAAAACTAGTGGTCAAAACTGTAAAAAAATTCAAAATTTAATAGAAATAGTCTCATCTCATAATTATTAAATAAAAATAGTACATTATAAAAGCATTATTTTAGGTGTCAGAATATTGTTTAAAGAATGCTTATCGTATCACTTCCCGCTTTTCCCTACATCCACGTATCGCCATAATAACAGTAATCTACATAATTTCGCGAGCAAAATCGAAATAATTCGAAATTTTCGATAAATAAGGAGCGGGCATTGGTTCGGGATGAATAATTTTGATATTCAAATGCAAATGGCATCAATTTATTACTTGTGCTGTTTACAAGAGTTACAAGTTATCTAGAATATTAATAGCACCAGTGTTAAACAGTTGACTCATTGTTTCATAGAATTAATAATGTACTGTCAAGCATGTAACCCGGATGTAAAAATGTTGATATCACCAGCTACTTTTTCACCACTTGACGCTTCTCGTCCATACAGAAACCTAAGTTGTTTTTATATGTAGACGCGTTGCCCGCGCTCCAAAATGGCAACAACAAAGCGAGGTAATTGCCCGGTAATTTTCACATAGTCACGCACCGTCTAGTGTACGGGCTACACGTCACTTTATACTTTTTGCAACCATCAGCAGCAAGGCTGATTCAGTGTTTATGGGGTGTAGAGCATCTCTGTGATGGGGATGGACCAGGTCTGCCTGCATAACTCCAGTCGGTTTAGGTGTTACTGATGATTAAAGATCTGTAAAAAATTTACGATCAGCTGCACGGCTGATTGTATAATATTATTGTAGTATGCACTGTAGCTACGTGAACAGTTTAAAAACTGTCAAGTTCTGTCAGTCGGTTTAGGAGATACAGCCAGTCAAAGTTCCGACCTTTAAACGGCTGTATCTCCTAAACTGACTGATGAACCATGTCAGTTTTTGTACTGTTCACATAGCTACAGTGCATACTACAACAATAACATACGATCAGCCTTGCAGCTGATCGTTAATTTTTTACAGACCTTTAATCATCAGCAACTCATAAACCGACTGGAGTTATGCAGGCAGACCTGGTCCATCCCCATCACAGAGAAGCTTTACACCCCATAAACACTGAATCAGCCTTGCTGCTGATGGTTGCAAAAAGTACACTTATCTCTCGGAATATATTCGGAGCTCGCTTCATACAAACGCATAATATGACCATAGCGTAAATACCTTAAAGTGGGTGCGCTCAAGGCCTGATTAACCCTTAGGCTAATTAGGCTGCAGCCTAGGGCACGAGGATCGGGGGGCGCGCTGAAATCGTATCTTCGTATGCACTAATCTAGCATCATTGCATCTACCCTACATATTTAAACTAGAGGCGGCAGGTCTAGGGGGCGCCAAAATAAAAGGTTTGAAAAATAAAATATTGCAACGACTTGAAAATATTTTTAAAAAAATCTCGAGCTCGCTTCGCTCGCTCCCGGTTTTAGGTATTTTTGCAACAACCAAAACTGGACCCTATTCCCTTGGAGGGGAGGGGCGCCAATGTCAAGTTTTTGCTCAGGGTCGGGAAAATCGTAGATCCAGGGCTGAAAGGACAGATCGATCTGAAAACTTTTATATAGGTAGTATTGAACCATGTTAAAATTTTCACACTTGTAATGGCGGGGGCGCGTCCTCATAATTAGCCTAGGGTGGTCAGATTTCTTAATCAGTCGCTGGGTGCGCTTAGTGGCCGCGTTGGGTCTATGCCCGCGTGGCGTACGGGGTACGTTGTTGGGGGATGGGCGTACCCCAAAGATAAAATATAGGGGTAGACAAATAATATAAAGCAAGCCATAGAAACGCTACTTGACATCTATTCACACTTATGACAACCGCCCATTAGAATAAGTGAAATGTCAATAGTAAACTGAACCGTCTTGAATCATTTTGTCACCAGACCTTCAGCTGGAAGACTCAGCTATTTCCTTACGTTAAGAACGATTTTTGCTTGAATTTGCTTAAAAAGTGGTGACATTTGTTTAACAGACGTAAAAGATTAACGTTAAATCTAGCTCTGTCACTCTTATGGCTATCTGTGTGCGACTGTAAGGAATGACTATACATGTTTTTGTACAGTTTGTTATTGGGTAGACCTGGCGTACCCTAACTCAATTCGATGTTACGGTACGCGCGCAGGCAGCGTGGGCCGGAACGCACTCCTCCCGGCCCTCGCACGCCCCGCACGATTGGCCTGCCGCGACCGCTGAGCTTCACCACTATTAGTTCTTTACACTATGATATGACTCCTGGTGTGCTTGCTGACCCACCCCACGGCCGCCATTCCGTCAATGCTTTATCCATCACTTTACACATACAAAAAAAATATATAAAGTGAGTAAACAGAACACAGAACTGATTTCGTATTAGTTTCACTGCACCGCACAGAAATAAATGAAGCATTCACAGTAGCAAGATTTACTTTGAACAAAGAGTAATTCTCGAATTCACTGCAACTAACTTTGAATCTAGCAATGATGCATCCTATTGAAATACTCTGTCGTGTTCCACGACCCGTAAATACCAACTAGAGCGAGAGAGATACCATGATAATCTGTCAACAAGTGCATGCTAATTGCACACTCGTGTCGCACCGAGCTTCGTGAATGCACGTCGTTAATTAGACGGTGTATTAGTGATTCAAGTGCGTTTGCGGAGGTCGCTAGAAATGTTGGAAAGTTTTTTTAGAGCTCTCTTTTTTTAACTGTCTGTGTAGTTTTTTTTAGTATGTTTACAGGCTGTTGATTTATAAATTACAGCGTTAACCCGCGACTTCGTCCGCACAAATTATATACCAAATTTTAAGTCAGATCATAAGCTATCAAACAAACAAAGTTTCATCAAAATCGGTCCAGAATTTTTTGCGTGATGCTCGAACATACAAACACACAAACAACCAAACAAACAGACAGATAAAAAATCCAAAAATTGTTGATTTGGAATCAAGGACATCTAAAAACCATATCGTAATCTTTTTTGTAAATATCTTCGATGTACACACGGCGACAGATCAACCTACCCATAGTTCGACCTTATGTCCATGAACATAGAGTTCAACTATGGGTAGGTTGATCTGTCGCCGTGTGTACAGACACACTTCTGTTACAGTTTTATAATAGTTTAGATGATATAGATGCGACGAGCAAGGCACCGAAAATTTTTAATGAGTATGGTATCAGATTATGAATCTGAACAACTTGCCCCGGGGAGCATGGGTCGAAGAATGATAAATATTTCTGGATCTTCCATACAAAAGTGCCGATCTGCCAATCGATTTTCTATTGTAGGTTCAGTTTCATTATCGGAATACATCTTTAATTTTTTTTTTATACATTATAAAAAAAAAAGTGTGGTATATGTTTCTAACATTTTTATTTACCATCCTCGAATTATTTAGAATATTTATGTCTATTTTATTGTTAGTACATAGATTTCAAAATGAATGTATACAAACATTCACACCTAGTGTTAAATATAAAGTGAAAGTAAAAAGATCACGAGCGAAAAGAGTGGATCATTCGTTTTCTTTCTCACGAGGGCCACAAAACTGGAAAACGTGATTGGAAAAACAACTAGAATAACAGAGTTTTTGAAAATGAACTCTACTTGAAAAGAGATAAGGTTGTAAAAAGGTATTGTAATAAACGGGTGATAGTTTAGAGAAATAAAAGTACCTCAGGGTCTTAATACTGTGTTATAATTATAGTTCATTGCTTTTGATATTTATTGTTTTAACAAAGTCTTGAGTCAAAGATTGTTTGCTTTTCAAAATAACATTATTTATGCAAAATTTGGTTGAGTTTCAAAGTATTATTTGCAAGACACTAAGAGGCTTGCATTTTTTATCTTGCTCATGAATAGAAAGGATCAATAAACCAATGTCACTTTATTTTATGCAGTAATTAGAACTTCGTTATATTCACTGATTGTCTCAAAAGTGATGCTTCTTAAACGATGACTGCTTTAAAATTTGAGAATCTACAGAATGCAGAAGGAACGTTGATCGACGATCGTTGTTGGACGTTGATAATTGAAGTTTTTCTGAAGGTAGGCTGCCCACGTTTCCCCTGGACATATTGGATAGATAACCCTTGCTTTAAACCTTAATTTTTAAGACGTGACCTTTGCTCGGAAGTGATATCAAATAGGCTATTAGCTTACTTTCAGATCATTCGTTTTAAATAGCTTGGTACCTGGTTCTATCTATCACTGCTGGGAATGATCTTCTGCTCCTGCCCTGATTTGAAATTCTAAGCCATCTATTCGAAAGGCGCTATGAACCATTCGAAGTATCCAAGACTATCGGTAACTGTTTCCTTATTATGCAATAAGACTCTGTCATCTGATGTAACCTCAGCTTTACCAAGTTTCAAGCCTTCGTTAGTATCTTTGTTTATTATAAAGAATATAACATCATCATCCACTTTCATTGGCTGTAAAGACCATTGGATAGCTTCTTTGACACCCACAACATGTATATCTTGGACGCCACCTGTAGTCGTATTCAATGTTAAAAATAAATCATGTTGAATATTCTTAATTTTAAAATGAACTTTGTCGGTATCCCAAATTGGTGTTAGTTTCCAGCTATCGTTTTTATTGTCTTTGCTATTACCAACTACTCGTTTTATTCCATCAGAATCATTCATATCTAGTTTTAAAGAAATCATATTCTTTTTATTGATGATGTTTACGGCTTCGTCGTTGAAAATAAGTTTGAAAGCCATTGGAAAATTGTTAGTTACTATATCTTTGGCATCACTATTCCATAGCTTATATGCGTAATTCACTAAATTTTTGTTGCGTTCCTCGAGCAGTCTTTTTACAGTTTTAACAATATTATCACAAACATCAGAGTTAGCACCTTTTGATAGTGATTTAGTTATTCCAACTGCATTTTCATATTTAGAACCTACAACGTTTTTATAAAGCAAATCAGTTAGCTCAGTCTGATTGATATAAGTCCTATTCCTGTCAAATAATGTCAGAGTATTTAATGTAGCCGGTAGATCATAGTTTGGACAGTAATAAATTCCTTTACCTTGTAACTCTCTTTCGAGATTTCTGATATCAGCAGTGTTTTCATCAAATCCATAAACAACTACTTTGCCTTTAGTGTCATTAACCATTCTAGTAATATCTACTGCACAACTTTTATTAATAGGTGCGCCCATTAGAGTTACAAGTATAACAGAATTGTCTCTTATATAACTACTTGTATCACAATTAGTGTAGCTTATTACTGGGACTCTATTTGGTATCTTACGGTTTCTATCAGGGCCATTGCTGACTTGTTGATATTGATGGTTGACGTTATAGCAATTTGCGAAACCACTTGCGCCGACTTTTTCAATGATTCTTCCTTCACCCCAATAGTCAACGTGCTCCAGAAAATCTTGTTCTGGTAGAGGTAGTTTCACTAGTTTATAGTTACCAATGTATGGTACTTCGGAATAGTGGTATAAGAGGTCTTCGTTGATGATGTAATTCGGAGATTTGGCTAGGTTCCATTCTGTTATCCGATTCATTTTCGGTTAAAATATTTCTAAAGCTGGGAGAGACTTGATGAGGAAGGCTGAAAATATACTTTTTTTTTTGCCTTGGGAGAGGCCTACTTATTTTCAGTGGACTATGAGAGGCTGATGGTGATATTTCTGAAAAAAATAAAATAACGAATTTTGAGCAATACCGATTTGAAGAAAATACTGAAAAAAGGAACACAATATTTCAAGATAATTATTACACGCACATTAAAAAAGAATGAGATGGACTGATAGAAAAGAATAAGGTAGGTCTTGCTCTAATGAGCGATGTTTATAGTGGGTACAAGTAAGACAACAACACAAAAAAGCCAGATAAGTCAAAAAGGTTCACTTACCTACCTCACTTTCAAACTGTTTTCGTCTGAATTTAAGAAATAAAATAAACAAAGTACAGTTAAGAATTGTTGTCTGTATACCTGTTTATTGTAAGTTCCTGTAAAAACTGCTTGTGGAGAAAATAAATGATTTGTATTTGTTGTATTTTTGTTGTTATTTTATAATTAGACACAAATACTATTTCAAATATATAAAAAACCACAATTACTGACGTATCTAAAAGCCTTGAACTATTAAAGATAATAAAACCACATTTTTTATTTTAATTCATATATATTTTTACCCACGCTCTATATTTTCTGCCACAAAGATAAACAAACAACTTTCTTACTCCATATTTATTTTATACGAGCTTTTACCCGCGACTTCGTCCGCATAAATTATATACCAGATTTTAAGTCAAATGATAAGCTATCAAACAAAAAAAGTTTCATCAGATAAAACTGTAACAGAAGTGTGTCTGTACATTGAAGATATTTACAAAAAAAAAAATTACGACATGGTTTTTACCTGTCCCTGATTCCAAATCACAAATTTTTGGATTTTTTGTCTGTCTGTTTGTTTGTTTGTTTGTTTGTTTGTTTGTTTGTATGTTTGTTTGTTTGTTTGGGTGTTTGTTTGTTCGAGTATCACGCAAAAACTACTGAACCGATTTTGATGAAACTTTTTTTGTTTGATAGCTTATCATCTGACTTAAAATCTGGTATATAATTTAGTCTTATTAAGTCGCGGGTAAAAGCTCGTATGCAATAAAGGGAGAGGCATTTTCGCAGAAGTGGGATGAAATAAGCTAAGGAGAAAAAAAGTCTTACTACTTTTGAATCTACAGGGTGAAATTGATATCATTAGCTTTTCCTTTAAAACTAAGAGTCTACCCATCAAACAGAACAACTTTTACTATGGGAGCAAACCGATCGGAGCAAAAAAAAAAAACTGCCGTTCGATACTAAACTGCTATGCCTACTCGACTCAAATGTATGCAACAGCAGATTTTTTTTTTGCTCCGATCGGTTTGCTCCCTTAGTTAAAGTTGTTCTGTTTGATAGACTCTTAGTTTAAAAGGATGCTAATGCTATCAATTTCACCCTGTATAAGTCATCTTGATACATTGTTACGTATTTCAAAGTCTTATCGCAAGTGCAAATATAATATTCAATAGAGAATAACTTAATCAACTTATTACATACTGATTCGAAATAGTTTTAAGTGAAGTCGGAACTTGAATGCTTCATCGTATAAGTTTAGATTGGCTCCCGACGAAACCTCAATATAGGGTTGTGATGTAATCGATATAATATCGATAATTTTTATATCCGTACTTAGCACTCCGTACTCCGTTAACTATACAGGGTAAAAAAAACCTGTTGGAGCCGTAAAGGGTTGCTTCAAAACATCAAACTGAGCAACTTTCACTATCGAGCCAACATTGAAATCGCGAAAAAAGTTAGCTGTTCCATACAAAACTGCAAACATAACTCGACCGAAATGTATGGGACAGCAGATTTTTTTTTTGCGATTTTGATATTGGTCTGATGTAACCCCTTAAGGCTTCAACAGGTTTTTTTTACACCCTGTACATAAACTCACTACCAATACCAACCAAATCCAAATAAACCAAAAAAAATTGTTTTAGTTGTAGTTGTTGCAAGGCTAACTTTTATCATTATTTGGTGATTTCAAGATAGAATTCAAACAAGTGATATTGACAGCCCGGTAGCACAGTCGGTAGTGAACCTGCCTGCTGTGCCGAGGGTCGCGGGTTCGAATCCCGTAAGGGACAAATATTTGTATGATGAATATGAATATTTCTACCCGAGTCATGGATGTTTGTATCTATATATGTATTCTATATCGTTGTTTAGTCATCATAATACAAGTCCAGGTTAGATTCTGGTACTTTAAATGTGGCTAGATAATTTGTGTGACATTGTCCAAGATATTTATATAAAAAAAGTGATATCAATATATCACTCGTACCCACATAAACATTGCATTAGAAATTGTATCCCTTAGAGGTTTCGTACGAAAAACGTAAAAAATATGTGGATCAACTTGATTCATTTATTTTGTATTAGATAATATTAGTAGATCCATTAATTAAGTGTAATGTAACAATCATGTAAAATTATGTTACTTCCACTAACTGATACGCGTTCAATAGTCTTACATAAATATTGGAAAAATACAAACCTTTACTGATGGAATCATTTTTCAGTGTCCATCTGTTTGTCACAGGCGAATTAAAAAGAAATTTTCGTGATTAAACAAAATTACTTCTGATTTTGGGAAAAATTTTCAACTTTTCATACAAAGACGAAGAAAGAATGAAAAATTTTAAAAAGAAAATATAATTTTGAATTATTACCAACTGTTCAGTATTTTCAGTTACTGATTCGAATATTTCGAGGTATACGTTACCGCACTGCCATCACTAGTTCCGGGATAATTTCAACTACTTCACTAGTTTGATAACTATCGGTTGCATTGCCTGGCTTACTTTGAGACTAGATTCAACTTGTGGTTTGGACTGCATGTGAAGATTGTAAAATATAAATTCTCTCGACTATATTCGCCGGGGTATAATCAGAGATATTCTGAAAACTCAGAACATCCACGTTTCATTAGTAGTACTGAAAATCTGTTCAGTGTGATGAGTTACAAGTCCGTTGAAACTTATAACGGACTTTACGGACTGGGTACAACATACATCCGGAATTCCGTATAAGAAATACATGCCTCCAAATTGAAGCATGCAGGATCCCTCACGAAATTTTTTTCAGCTAAAAGCCAGTGGTGTTACAAATCGTACTTTTTTTTAAAACCGGTTTTGTCCCACTGCTGGGCAAAGGTCTCCCCCAAATGATTGTTTGGGGGGTTTGGACCTACTTAAATTACAATAAACTTAATGTATGGGAATAAAACCATCATTTTCGGTAAAATATAAATGTTTCTCAGAATATTCTGATCAGTCTAGGGCATAGAGGGGAACTGTATCGAACGATTCTGTTCTATTAGGTACTTGACATTGGTAAAATCATATTAAAATTAGACAAAGAATAGAAATAAAATTGAAAAGGCGACACAGGGGCGACAGTTGGCACATTATAAAGGGCAGATGATGAGCATACCTGAACGATTAACGCGTATTATGAGCATTCTTATTGACATTCTTATTTGGTGTGTATGAAGTATGAATGAGTCAAAGTTTTGTAAGTATGAGATTCTTCAGTCTACGTTTATAACCAACACAATCACAAAACACACGCGCACACATAGCAGAAACCTAAGAGTATCGACTCCTTTGAAGATTTTGTGCAAACAACTCTCGACCTTACCGACTTCCAATCAATTCGACCTGACCAACTTCCCTCAAGTATCAAGACTCAATCAAAAGTTCTGTAGGTACTTGATCGGGAGCCAAGTTTCAAGATCAGTTGACACGTCTATCTGTCAATAGCTCATTAACCATCGACTCTCAAGTGTAGTGATGTGTTGTAGTTGGTGTAGGATATATTGGCAGTGGACTGTATTCATTGATTTCATTGCATTTACCTATCCATTCTGGTATGAGAAACATCATCATCATCGGCCTATCATCATCTACTGTTGAACATAGGCCTCTCCCAAGGCACGCCACAAAACTCTGTCATCGACCACCCTCATCCAGTGGCTCCCCGCTACCTTTTTAAGGTTGTCGGTCCAGCGCGCCGCAGGGCATCCCACACTACGCCTGCCAGTTCGTGGTCTCTACTCTAGAACTCTGACACCCCATCTAAAACCGCTCTACATTTGACTGAGAGCTCCGTCAATCACTTTAGTTCTCTGACGTATAGAGAAACACCGAGCATAGCTCTCGCCATAGCTTCCTCGTTCACTCCGGCATGAGAATAGGGACAGGGTATCTCACGGCTCAAGGTGCCCAAGGCAGCAAAAAGTTAGCCAAGGAATGTTCAGATTTTACTCCTTTTATATCTGTCTCTCCGTCCATCTCTGAACATATCTTTTTCCCGTTCCATCAGGCAAAGGAGGGTAAGGACGAAAGAGTGCATTTTTGTTTAGCGCGTACACTTATGCACTTCAAAATTTTGAAAAACACTTTTCCCCATACAAACAAAAGTGCTGATTGATTTTCTATGGCAGGTCCAAAAAATTATATCAGGTGTATTCACTTCAACACAATCGCCTTGCCATGATAGACTACTCGAACTATACTAAGACCACTAATTATGTCGGCAACCTCAAGCAACTCCAGAGTTGAGTAACTTGGTTAAAGTTCATCGAATGCCCTTTAGAGTTTCAGTTAGAAATGGAACGGTATGGTATAGTTTGAAATAGATTTAATATGTGTTGTTGTGGTTCATATAGTATGGCAGGAATAGACCAGCTTGTATTTTTTTACGTAATGTTTGTAGATTGCTACATTAATAAATTAGCGCAAAACCTCATACACCCCAACTGATTTATAACAAAATAATTAGATTGAAACAATAATTTCATTATTTTGATAGTTAAAATTTAAAGTTATTCGCATTTTAAGTTTTGAGACAAAAATGATTTATCTTTTCAGCACGAAAAGAAAGCGCTAAAGTACTCATGGATACATTTTTATAATCTTGTTTTAATAGTAAGTAGGGTGGAGTGAGTGTACCCGTGCGGTGGGTTGACATCCGGTTCAGAAAATTTTAAAGCAAACAAATTAATTAATATTTTGAAAAAAATTACCGATGTTGAAACCATGATAATTCGATTCTGCTCTCGATTCTAAACAAACTACTTTCTAGTTTTGCGTTAATTCATTAACACGTTGTTGTATATAATGCAATATGTTTAGGTCCGGCAGACCTCACTTTTTCACGTTTGTAAGAAACAGAAACATTTCAGTGACCGGTTTGAATCGTAAGACCGAAACACAATATAAGAATGAGTAAGTATGGTTATGGTACTACATACAGTACGGACACGCCCTGCCCCCCACCAATTCTTACCTCACCCCCTCTGGTAGGAAGCCTGACAGAAAATAGTAGGCAAAGGTACTGAAAAAGCGATGCGCTCATTGATCTGTCGCGATCGCTAGGTTTTAAACTATATTTTTTTCGTTAGGTCCAAGTGCTCAATATCAATATAAATTATATCTTATACTAGAGTTAACCCGCGACTTCGTCCGCACAAATTATATACCAGATTTTAAGTTAGATCATAAGCTATCAAATAAAAAAGTTTCATCAAAATCGGTTCAGTAGTTTTTGCGTGATGCTCGTTCAAACAAACACACAAACAAACAAACAAACAAACAGACAGACAAAAAATCCAAAAATTGGTGATTTGGAATCAGGGACATCTAAAAGCCATATCTTAACTTTTTTTTTGTAAATATCTTCAATGTACAGACACACTTCTGTTACAGTTTTATAATAGTTTAGATTGGCCTCGATTCGTACTGTGCCACGACTTAACTTAACTAAATTTATTCCTGTCACTTTCTAAAATAAGATTAAGAAAAGAGACAGAAAACCATCAGCTGACTTTAGTACTGTCAAAGTGACGTTACACGCCCAAAAACGCTTTAAATAAGATGGCGTATATTATGATGGCATCTTATTTTGGGCGTGTAACGTCACTTTGACAGCACTTAAGTCAGCTGTTGGTTTTCTGTCTCTTTTCTTAATCTTATTTTAGATAGATAGATAGATAGATAGATAAACAATTTATTTGCAAAAGTAACACACACATAATATTACAGTTCATAACAATTTTAAAAACAAGAATACAACGAGACATAGAATAGAAATTAGAACAACATGTAATTTATTGTATGCTACAGCAGCAAACAGGTCCCAGCTCAACATAGACCTTGCCCGAGACAAAGAAAAGGGTGTTGGTTTTCAGATGAAACCTTTTTGGTGGCAGTCAGACGCAGCAACCAAAGAAGTGAAGTGAAAGAATAAATAATTAAATAATTAAAATGTTAGTTGAAATGAAATACAGTTACGGAACCTAGTGTAAAAAAGTGTAAAAAAGAATCTGAAAAATACTATAATATACTATAATATAAGTAACTATGTATAGCCTAAAATTGGTTACCCAGTGAGACAAACTATGACACAAAAGGTGCGTTAGCGTAGCTATCAGGCAAGCCAATAATTTGTTTTTTCAGGATAAATTCCCTCAATTTTCTCTTGAACGTGAAACCTGACTTGAGTGATCGCAGTGGTGGGGGAATATTGTTCCAGCACTTGGTTGCCTGATAGCGAAAGCTGCCCTCAAACGCTACCGTTTTGTGTATTTGACACGATAATAAAAACCTTGTCGGCCTTGTGGGGTATCTGTTATGGAAGGGTGATCGTTTGAGCTTTGAGAATAGATAATCCGGTTTCTGACTCTTTAGCGTACTGAAAACCAAATTTCCCAGATGCAGATGCCTGCGTGACGTCATATTTAGCATAGAAGCACTGTTTATATAAGGGGAGACATGAGTCCGCGGGGGTATTTTAAAGCAGAACCTGCAACACGCATTCTGAACCCGTTGAATTAATCGACTGGACTTGGACAAGAGTCGTGGTCCGTACAACAGATCACCGTAATTAAGAATAGACAGGATAAGGGATTCACAAAGTTTGATTCGTACGTTCTCACTCAGCAAGTCCCGAATCCTATACAGAATCTTTAGTCTGTAAAAACAGTTACGTACCAGGTTCATAATGTGTCCTTCAAACCGCATTTTAGAAAGTGACAGGTATACATTTAGTTAAGTTAAGTCGTGGCACAGTCCGAATCGGTACCATTGTAAGCCAGAAACCACACGGGCAAACACCACATCGTCCTATGGGTGTCATCCGAGGCTAGCTAAAAATGATAAACAGATCATAATAAATCCCAGGTTTAAATCAACAACATTTGTTATCGATCAATTGGCATATTGTAGCATTCTCATTAATGTTAATGGGTATCGAATACCTACGTATTGCGGACTGTGTTACGCTTACGGTATTCGATGTACGGTTTATACGATTTAAATATTATTAAAAGGTAAAAACAATGTTTACCTTAAAGAATAAACCACCAAAGCAACATTGCCTTTGTTGTTCTCGAAAATATACTATCCTATTTTTTTCAAATGGGTATCGAGTCGTTCAAGGTGACTATGGAGTAAGGCCCCGGGAAGACCTTAGGATGAGAGGTGGCTAGGCGTTTGCCCATTTGGTATACAAGATAAAAATCTACTGGTCGACCCTACCAACAATACAAAGTACATTTTTAGTTTCAACTTTTCTACAGGTTGTAACAAAACACCCTAGTAATACTTAAAGGGACGGTTTAGACCATTAAGGCTGGGTATTAGTAGAACAAGCCTCTCTTTCTAACAAGCAAACTTTCGCAATTAGCCATCCCGCTTCAATTGAAAGCAAGATCGCAAAAAAACGCATTTTTCATCAATATCTTTTCTCTTGGGTGTTTGGGGAAAAATCCATCGGTTAGAAGCCCTGCTATAATTATTTACCTTTCAAATGATGGTATATTCAGAAGAAATGGTGTAGTGTGATTCTTGTAAAACTGGTTATAAATCTGAAATCGAGCTTACTTTGCTCCTCTTTTCTATCGAGAAAATTTAATAGAATCGTGTTTTCAACGGTTAGATGCCCTGCAGAAAGAACGTATCTACACTGTTATGTGAACTATATATATTAAATGTAATAATTTGGTTCTCAAAAATCGGTTCGAAAACAGACAAAATAGGTATGACCCCCTCTTAAACTGAACAACTTTCACTATGGTGCTAACATCGAGAAAAAATAAACATAATCACCTGTCCCATAAATTTCAGTCGAGTCGGTACTGCTGTTTTGTATGGGACAGCAGATTTTCTGGCTATTTTTCTACAGGATGTAACAAAATACCCTCGTAATAATTAAGGGGTTGCTTCAGACCATCAAACTGAACAACTTTCACTAAGGAGCCAACCACATAATAGCGAAAAAAATAACAGCTGTCCTCTTAAAATTGCAGTGCCTACTCTACTCATAGTTAAAGTTGTAATTTTTTTTGTTTTTTTTTGTTATTTGACTACGAAATCCTTAAAATCGTCAGCAAATTAAAAAGTCTCAATACAGTAACAATATCACGAGATCCAACCAAGTTCTATCTCAGTGAATTACCTACAGACAAGCCACGTCATTAAGCGAAGCGAATTATAACGTATTATTCATGAGTCGAGATTAGTGGTAAGCTAAGACTTAAGTATAGACTTGAGTCAAGCGAAGGATGAATATTGAGTGGGGCTTACTTCGCTGTATCTTTTTAATCTTTTTGAGAAATGCGAAAGACGATGCTTTGAAATGTAGAGCGGTTTTAGATCTGTCTTGTGATGAATTCATCTTATTTGTTTGTCTTTAATCTTATGCTAAATTTCTGTTGAGATTTCTATCGTAGCTTACAAAGTAAGATTTTCAACCCAAACATACTACAATTACCTAATGATATGTTTGATACATATGAATCGACTAAAGTACAGTCAAAGGTATAATAGAGATCCTGGTCTAACACAGTGTGATTGTATTGTGCGAACCTTTGGAGACTAAAACCATAGGGAGCGTTTAAATAGAAGTGACGTGGCGCGGACATTCCGCGGGTAGGGTGCGGCAATATAAACCTTATAGTACGTAGCATAGAGTCGTTTGGAGAATTACGCCCGCGCCTCCAGGCGACGTCGCCTGGTGGCGGGGGCGCGACTTTTCTTTACGTCCAAAAACGACGCTATGCTACGTAATATAAGGTTTATATTGGTGTTACTTTGACTACCCGCCACCGCCACGCGTCTCTTCTGTATAAACCCTACCATAGAGTTCCAAATAAATAATTAAATTAAAAAACCTTTAAACTTCAAATGGTAAGAACTATTCGCACACATTTATTTTGTAATGACCAAAGGACAGTGAGCAGCAGTGGTCCAAGAGCCCCCCATAAGTGGCAAACTACGTTTGAAAGTGCTATAACACTTATAATTTTTTTTTTATATGTGCCACAAAAATAAAACACCCTGTAGGTATCTTTTTCTCTCTCGAAAATATGTTGACTCCCGTTGTACACCACGTACTTTAGGGTTATTCTCTAACTATTCCTATCTGTGCCATAGCTGAGGGCTCTTGGACCAAGGGCTATACATTTTTGCCCATTGTCCTTTCAAGCATTTCTATGAACTACAGTAGAAGCTATGATCTTAATTATCCTTGTCAGACCACAGAGCCCTAAAAAGCATTCAAGACACTGTTTGATGATGATGATGATGGATTCCAAGTTGATTTTGACCACGGCGTCTGCTCTTTATAGAAAATCTATCAGGTACGCAGGATATTTTGAAGTGTACTCGCTAAATACATACACTGAGAAAAAAGACACCACCAGAAATAAAATACCTGTTTTGTAATTGATGAAAAAAACTATGTTTTAATATTATTTACGAAAATTTGCTGTATTTTCAAATATTACTGATTTTTAGGAAAACCTTAGTATTTGTAATTGTAATTTCTAGAAGTCAGTTTTAGATATTACAGATTTTCATTGTTTTCGAAAATCTTAGTAAATATTATTATCGGTTTGTAATTTTTTCAAACCTATTTAGTCTACACTAATATTATAAAGAGGAAAGATTTGTACCTATTTTTGTATGTTTGTATGTTTGTAATGAATAGGCTCAAAAAGTACTGGGCCGATTTAAAAAATTCTTTCACCATTAGAAAGCTGCATTCATCCTGAGTAACATAGGCTATATTTATTGCTAGAAAAGATTAGACGTCCACCCGTGCGAAGCCGGGACGGGCCGCTAGTATCTTATAAAAGATCATTAGTTGTTTCAAGAAATGGTATGATACATAGAGTAAGAAGAGATGGCATATCGGCTTGTTTCTATAGAAAATGTTGTCGCCAACAAAGGGGGTGAAAAACGGGTGAGGGGAAGGGTTAACATTTAAATACGCTACTTCCCGCTATTATGACGTCAGGCCCAGTTGAGTATCTGTGCACAGTTCGATACAACATCTCTTCCCCAGGGGAGCGCGTTATTTTCTCTATGGTATGATACATGGCAACATTACAAACTTTTGTGATATTTAGTAACTACATCTTTATATTTACATAACGATTTACTTGTAATACTTAACTAACGTATTTCGTTGTCCTCGAGTTTATGAATATTTTAGTAATAATTACTGTATGCACTCTCTCATCCTTACCCTCCTTTGTCTGATGAAACGGAAGACCGATACGATCAAAGGTGGGTTCAGATGCAGTAACTGTAATCAGGAGCCACACGGTATGGGCATCAAAGAAGGCACTGTTTAAATTGTCTCCAAAAGAAGACCAGTAAACAGTGCTCGACCACCCTCGTAAAAAGAGCTTGTAGTAACAAACTTAACATTCCATTAAAGTTTCGTCTATACAACGATGTCATCCCCACCATTATACCCATACGTTCTAAAAGATAACAAGGTACTCCTCTCAAAGCATCCGTCTTCCATTTCCTCGCAATCGATAGAAAACATCTTTTCTTTCACCGAGAATATTTTCCGAGTGGCTACGATGTTATTTGCTCACCTCATTTGCCATTTAAATTTGTCACCGATCCGTTGTAGGGTGACAAAGAATACGTCTTATTAACACATTCGCGGACACTGAACGAGACACAATACAGGGTGTAATATAAAATGGGACAGTCACTTAAAGGGGTGCTTCAGACCATCAAACTGAACAACTTTCTCTATGGAACCAATATTAAAATCGCGAAAAAAAAATCGGGTGTCCCATACATTTCAGTCGAGTTATGTTTTCAGTTTTGTATGGGAGAGCCGATTTTTTTTTTCGCGATTTTAGTATTGGTCCCATAGAGAAAGTTGATCAGTTTGATGGTCTGCAGCATCCCTTTAAGTAACTGCCCCATTTTATATTACACCCTGTAGAACTTTTGTTGTTATCAATGCTATAGCCGGTCAGTGTCCACGAAAGTGTTAAAACGAGAGCATGACTTATTTTATATCAATCCATCAATCAAATATTCATTATTTTACACCAACAACTTAAGCAGTAAAATACAGAGAAAAAATACAAGAGGCACAAAATAAGGCGGTCTTATCGCTAAGAAGCCCCGTATTATTTGATAGTAGCGGTTCTCCTTGATCAAATTAGGGGCGAAAGAGTTCATATTTGTGATTAGTGTAGACACTCATTCAATTTCATTTCGTAAGCAGCCGTAGTACGGACCTTCACTATCGCGGAAAGTGAGCAACTTTTTGAATGAATGGATGAATGAATTTCGTCATATCTTAAGTTTTAAACAATCTGCTTCATGCTCAAATTTAAAGCATTATCATCTTGAGAGATGGTAGAGATAATAATGGCCCGTAGTCATACTGATAGTCGAGCAATTCAAATCTGTGTATTTGATTTTGATATAACGTCCGTTTCAAAACACACTGTGTTGTGGACATTTTTAAACACTTCAAAAAATACATTCAACCGCTTTGGATTTTTGGAGGCACAGGCCATGTTATTGTAGTAGATCTCTACTTCATCGTTCGAAGAAATTTCTATTTGATAAAACAATCAGATCAAAATACCTATAAGGCAGAAATATCCTCAAATAATCGTATAACATGGAGTCCACAAACTCTTGAGACGATCCACGGATAAGCCGTAACATCTGTCGCGTGTTCGATGCAGGAAGATACTTGTGATACTTACGTCTCTTTATAAAAAGAAAGATTTGGGTAAAGTAGGTGAATTACGGAACGGTTTAAGGCACTGATGGGTTTTAAATTATAGGTAGGTAGTTATTTATTTATCTCTTATTATGAGCTTTGGTGAGAATTTTGATGGTTTCTTTTTTAAACTTTTTTCGAAGATCGTTAAATTAAATTTGAATTTCTTGGGAAAAAAATTAAGATGATACGTAGTTCGCGCTCGGGCGCTCTGCATACAAACTAATTTATATCCTGTTTTCAACGCCAAACAATAAAAATCTATGCAATTTTTTTAAAACATAATCTAGTTATTAATCTCCGTGTCAGATTTTCGTTAAAATATAAGGTTTAACAAAATTAGCTGAAACTATTTAAAGAGTATGCTCAGACCATCAAACTGGACAACTTTATCTACGGAACCAATAGCGAAATCGAAAAAAAATCTGCTGTCCCATACAAAAATACGAACATAACTCGACTCAAATGTATGGGACAGTAGATTTTATTTCGCGATTTCGATATTGATCCCATTATCTCATCGAGAAAATTGTTCAGCTTGATGGTCTGAGCAGTGAGCATACCCTAAAAATAGTTTCAGCTAATTTGGTTAGACCTTATGTACAGGGTGTAAAATTAAATGGGACACTTACTTAAAGTACTTTAGACCATCAAACTGAGCAACTTTTACTATGGGACGAAAACTGAAATCCCGAAAAAAAAGCCGCTGTCCCATACCAAACTGCAAACATAACTCGACTGAAATGTATAAAATATGGAACTATACATTAATTTGATTTAAGGAAAATTTGCCAAACCACATGCATAGAGATCAGAGATTTGTTATTAGATCGTGTTTAAAAAATTGCATTTACCTACTTAAATCGGTTAATATCCAAAATACTGGACGATTTTTTACCTTTTCGAAATTTTCAGGGGTGGTTCAGACCATCAAAATGAACCACTTTTACTATGAGAGCAAATCTTTAATCGCCAAAACATCTACTGTTTACCTCTAAACTGCAATGCCTACTCGACTCAAATGTATGAGAGATTAGATTACGCACTGTATAATTTCGGCCACCATTCAAAACAGTTGACATAATAAAGTCAAAAAAAAATCTTATGATTTACTACAGTAACAAACGCAAACCAACTTTATAAGTATCCATCTCCTTCCTGTGTACTCGAAGTAACTAAAGAAAGACAGTGATAAAAATAAATGGAATTCCTTCAAGTACCGAGGGGCTGGTTTAGTATAATCCGTAAAACACCAGCGGCTAAGGCTTTTTAATTTTTCCGGAATTAATTCTTATTCATTTTTCAGGAGCTGCCTTCAAAGTAGGGTGTCCAGTTAATAAAATTCGTTAGGACATTATTTACCTTTGTTTTATGAAAACCAGACATACTTAACTACTACCTTACCTTACTACCTTTTTCATTAATTCTATTCTATTTATTCAGGGCTGCCATGAAATTTCACATTTCAGTATGCAGGAAAAACAATAGACATAAGATTGTAAATCCACCAACTAGATCAAGTTTTTACCCAAAAATATAGAGCTCAATAGCATGCAGCATCCTGAATTTATTACTTGCTCGTTGCTCGTTTATTACTTGCTCGAATGCGTGGTTATATTGAACACGCAAAGCATTTTAGGCTCGTTGCGTATACTTAACCCATAGGCTACTAGAGTAAAAGGATTTCTGTGTATAATTGTAAATCTAACGTGAAATCGTAGGTAATTTAATGAAATAGTGTTATATTTATATTATATTTCACTAAATAATCTACGAATTTACTTTAGATTTACTAATTATTCACAGAGCACGAATATTTACCCAGTCGATTCTGCTGACAAGTTCCCAAAAACGGTTCTATTGCCTCGCGTCACATCTCTTTCTATTATACAGTGGCGCCGCTAGGTACATCTCGCTCTCTCAGCTGTCAGTTCCTCTATATGATACCTTTATGGTCTCAACCCTAAAAGCGAATGCTTAGTCCAGGAATAATCAAAAGCCTGGACACACAGCACAGAGCGTATTATGTCGGAATTATGAGGAAGGCGAAACTCGAGCCGTGACGGATTACGGTGTTATTTTTGTACGGAGTTTATTTAAATTTATATACTTCGCCGAGCGCAGCTCCTGCTCCTGATGGAATTTGAAACTAGATTCAAATCTTGTTTTCAACTTGAGCTTTTTAAAGAGATGCATCCGAGTTTTGTGACCATGCTGCATTAAATTAGTTTTTAAAGTTTTTTTTATCTTTTAGTGGTGATTTACGTGGTTGACATAGTTGAAAATTAGGAAACTGGACTGGAAATGGGCCGGTCTTGTCTACCGAAGAGCTGACAAGCTGATGGGGAGTCAGAGTTTTTGAATGGAGACCACGAACAGGCAGGCGTAGTATTGGACTCCGTCCGTTGCTGGGATAGTGACCTGATACAGGCAGTAGGCAACGATTGAACGAGCATCGCGGACTGAGTTTTGTAGCGCGCCTTGAAAGAAACAGTAGTGGATGATGGAACGCTTCCTTTCTGAAGCACGAGGTTGCTCAATACCAAATAATAAATGACAAGAAATACCACTGAAACGGTCACCCATAAGGCCATGACCAGGCCAGTAGATCTACCACGGGATAATTATGTATTATCACGTCGAAAGTCTTCGACCAGTGTGTGTTGCCAGTGACGTGGCACACATATTGGCACGTGGTCGCTCACTCAAGACCTCATAAAAAGGCTGAAACTCACCCAAAGGGCAATGGAGGCTATGCTCGGAGTTTCCCTACGAGATCGAATCAGAAATGAAGAGATCCGCAGAAGAACCCATCATCTCAGCCAACAGACTTCCACTGCTGAACATAGACCTCCACCAAGGATCGCCACAACGACCGGTCCTGCGATGCTCTCATCCAAATTACTTCCCACGCTGCGCTTTCCGGTATGCGGTCGCCACTAGAGAACTCTTCGGCCCCGTCGGCCATCGGATCTGCAAGCAATGTGCCCCGCCCATTGCCACTTTAGTTTTGCAATTCTTTGGGCTGTCAACTACTCTGGTTATTCTGCGGATCTCCCACTGAGCGGAGTATTTTCCTCGAGAACTAATTTTTAAATGCGCACCAAAACACACACCTACACAGTGTCAGCTTATTGGTAGGCGTACCGAAGAAGGCAATTGAGATAAATAACCACAGAAACGGTCACCCATCCAAAGACTGGCCAGACCTGACGTTGCTTAACTTCGATAATCGATTCCAGTACCGAAGCTAGCTAACCAGTCCTTCAACTGCCTCCGTGGTCTAATGGTTAAGAGCATTGGCTCTCGATACGGAGGTCGTGGGTTCGATTCCCACGGGGGACACCTAGTGATATGTCACTTTGTGCGTTTTTCCCTAGTTGGTTAGGACATTGCAGGCTGAATCACCTGATTGTCTGAAAAGAAAAGTGATTCCGTGCTTCGGATGGCACGTTAAGCCGTTGGTCCCGGCTACTATCTCTAGTGGTAGTAGTCGTTACATAAAAACCACGTCAGAGGCCGTAAGGCGGTCTGAAAAAACTCTGACACCAGGGCTCTGCCCACACGATAAGAAGAAGAAGTCCTTCAAACATGAATTCTTCAGGCTAAAGACTATTTGACAGTCAGATGAGCTGAACCGCGGTCTCGGATTTGCAAGTGCACCGTTAGAATTGCTAAACAGGTGTTTTGAGCTTGATACAACCTCCGTATTGTAATGTCTGTCTGTCTTTGAAAGTATGGTTACATGCGAAAGTATTAAGAGGCCTTTTACCGCTCAGTGTCGCTCTTATCATAAAATTTTAAATGTCTCAGTCAAGAAATAAAGCCTGAAATAAAAAAAAATATTAGGTCGCAGGGATATGGTAAAAACAGAGATTCGGTCTAGTATTAAGATAAGATAAGATAAATATTCTTAGTATTTATAGTTGCCGGCAAACTTAATGAAAAATCTATGGCTGCGCAGAATAAAATTTGTACGTGAAGCCGCTACTGCGCATACCCCTCACCCTCACCCATTTTTCATGATGTTTGCCGGGCTTAGAGAATTCTCTATGTAGGTACTGTACCGAAGTAATTTGAACATCGTTTACTGTAGCTCAACTACGGCAGAAATGTCTTTTAGAAAATCTGCGAATTATCTCTGAAAAAAGTTGTTGTTATTTATAGTAAAGGTACTAACCATCCTGTAATAAATAGCCTTGCCGTAAGGTTCGCGTAACCGAGATTTTATGTTATCTCTACGAAACTTCAAAGACATAATTATAAAATCCAAACAAGAAATATAGAAAAGCAACCCATGTAAATAGACATAATCTTATACCGCGACATCGCTTTCCTTTGATGTTTTTTACTGAATAATAATTTGGTATCGAGATCATTCGATTACAATGAGCAAAGGAGATTCTGTAGTGCAGCTCTGTCGTGGTATTTGTGATGAAAAAATAATTTGATTCGTAAAAAAATTTAGTGACAATAAAGTAGAATAGTGTAGGAACATAGAGATAGGATCACAGTAAGACTTACAGATACAACGTGTTAATGAATTAACGCAAAACTAGAAAGTAGTTTGTTTACAATCGAGAGCAGAGTCGAATTATCATGGTTTCGACATGGGTAATTTTTTTCAAAATATTTAATAATTTTTTTGCAAAATTTAAAATTTTCTGAACCCGATGTCAACCAACCGCACGGCCACACTCACCCTACTTACTACACAAAACAAGATGTATCTATGAGTACGTTAGCGCTTTCTTTCAGAGCTGAAATGATAACAAATCATATTTGCCTCAAAACATAAAATTTAAAAAAAACTTAAAACTTTAAATTTTAACTATAAAAATAATGAAATTATTGTTGCAATCTAATTATTTTGTTATAAATCAGTTGGGGTGTATGAGGTTTTGCTCTAATTCATTAACACGTTGTATATATGGTTTTGGCACATCTTAGACACTTATAGCTGTAATTTTATACAAATTGGAAAAACCGACAGGTACTGCACTCAAGGCAAATAAAATAATACTCCCAAAGAAAAATATTTTCTATTATCGTTTTCCTCAGTCTGCCTAGAGGGGGTGAGGTAAAAAAATTTTGGGGGGAAGGGAGTGAGCGTACTATGTAGTACTATAGAGAGATACTCTTTCTTATTATACAACGTACTAATGAATTAACGCAAAACTAGAAAGTCGTTTGTTTAGAATCGAGAGCAGAATCGAATTATCATGGTTTCAACATAGGTAATTTTTTTCAAAATATTAAATAATTTTTTATAAAAATTTAAAATTTTCTGAATCTGATGTCAACTTACCGCACGGGCACACTCACCCTACTTACTACCAAAACAAGATTCTTAAAACGTATCCATGAGTACGTTAGCGCTTTCATTCATTGCTGAATTGATAACAAATCATTTGAAATGATTGAGGTTGAACCTCAAAACTTAAAATGCGAATAACTTTTAATTTTAACTATCAAAATAATGAAATTATTGTTTCAATCTACTTATTTTGTTATAAATCAGTTGGGGTGTATGAGGTTTTGCGCTAATTTATTAACACGTTGTATTATACCTTGATTTTGATGCGAGTGCCAACGTTAACCCCACTAAAACGCCTTATGTTTTTGTATCAGCTTCACAACCTTTTTAATACGAGTTTTTACTCGATCTACTAATTCTTCTTCTTTCTTTTTTATCGTGTGGGCAGAGCCCTGGTGTCAGAGTTTTTTCAGACCGCCTTTCGGCCTCTGACGTGGTTTTTTATGTAACGACTACTACCACCAGAGACAGTAGCCGGGACCAACGGCTTAACATGCCATCCGAAGCACGGAATCATTTTTCTTTTCAGACAATCAAGTGATTCAGCCTGCAATGTCCTAACCAACTGGGGAAAAACGCACAAAGTGACATATCACTAGGTGTCCCCCGTGGGAATCGAACCCATGACCTCCGTATCGAGAGCCAATGCTCTTAACTATTAGACCACGGAGGCAGCTGCATCTACTAATTGCACTTGTAAGATTAAAATACCAATAAAACAAGCATAAAATCACATAACTTCGATTAATACGAAATACATTTAAAAACAGAAAATGTAAATTAAAGCGCGTTCGTAAAAAACCGACGACATAGTTTCGTTGGAAATTAAAAATAAGAGAAAAACTTTACCGCTGCGATGCAGACAGGAATCGAGTCAGTGCGGTGGAATCGAGTTAAGTTCTGAGCGGCTTCTACCGGCTGCACCCTTGTTAATGAGAATATTATATTTTTAATTGTTGTTTTTGTAATCATACTTAGATACAGCGCCGCATATGATCCGCATATGGGACAAACATACATACTGGGCTCCAAAAATGTACCACAATACCTCAAGACGAGAGTGTACAACCAGTGTATCCTCATGGTCCTTCTTAATAATGCTGACAATTCTTTAAGGGGATGATCAGACCATCAAACTGAACAACTTTCTCTATGGGACCAACATCGAAATCGCGAGTAAAAAAATCAGCTGTTCCATACTAAACTGCAATACCTACGTGATTAAAACGTATAGATTTTTTTTGTTCTGGCAGGTTTGCTACCAGAGTGAAAGTTGTTTAGTTTGAATGGTCGAGTATGTGGTTTAAAGGTTCATGATACTTTTCCTTACACCCTGCGGCATGGAGACCATTACACTCAGAGACGCGCAACGAGCAATGGAGAGAGCAATGCTCGGCATCACGTTGCTAGACCGTAAGCGCAAGTGGATTCGGCGAAATACAAAGGTCGTGGATGTGGTAGCCACTATAGATCGCCGGAAGTGGAGATGGGCGGGCCACGTTATACGTATAGATACTGAGTGTTGGACCAGAAGAACACTGGAGTGGAGGCCCAGAGAAACCACGCGAGGTAGAGGCCGCCTACTAGAAAAATTGGTCAGTGATATTAGGAGACACGCGGGTCCCAACTGGATACAGAGGGCGGTGGATACGTCATGGAGAAATATGGAGAAGGGCTATGTCCGAACCGAAGACGGAGTGATCTAGGGCTGTGATGGATGGTTGGACATAGGTACCTATTTCCCATTAGAGTAGGCAGGGACAATAGAACGCCACGTACTACAATCCTGAAATATATAGATAGCTCTCTCGCTTCCTCAACATTTATCTGTCTTTTCGTGCATGCTAGTCGGTTTTGGATAAATTTCTATGGTTTTATAATTTTTGTGATTTCTGGTTTTTTTATTAGCTGAAAGGCTGAAATTAAGACTTTAAGGAGATGATCAGAACATCAAACTGAACAACTTTCTCTACGGGACCAATGTCGAAATTGCGAAAAAAATCTGATGTTCCATATAAAACCTACTCGACCCAAATGATGGGACAGCTACAGCAGATAAAATTTGATAATGCGTTGCATATTTTAAGGGTTGCTTCAGACCATCTTCAGACCATCAAACATTCTTTGCTACAACCTACTGAAAGAATAAGTAGGTAAAATAATAAATAAACCCTCAGAAAACTAATTGTTAAGTCAGCATAACTAAACAAGCTTGAACAATGCACCTGCAGCGCCATTGTTTTAAAAAAATCTCTGAAATTCTAGTTTTAAACGTAAACTGCAGAACTAACTTTGAGACTGGAAAGTTTGTTTACGAACGCCCTCTAGTGGCCAGGATATGGAAGCTTTCATTCAAACTGGATTTGGCACTATGTCCTAGGAGATTGAATTTCAGCTTTACCAGGTTGTTCAGCGTTAGTGAAGCGACGAGTTGGCTTTATGAGTCAAATTGCGAAGTTCTGAAATTGTATCGGAATTCAGAGTCGAAACGGAATGAAAATGAGTCAGCAGTGTTAAAGTTTACGAGTATCATTCCATTCTATTCTAATCAAATTCTAATCATAAAATTGTGGGTGGCTCCATCTTGGTGTTCATCATGCGAAGCTAATGCAGAGATGCACAAAATGGAGTAGAATTATGCAAAAAGCGTAGATGTGCGAAATGGAGATAAGATGTGGAATGCGGAACAAATATCTCTAAAAAACGATGCTGATAAGTCTTAGACAATTTAATAGGGACGAGTTACGCGTGTCATTCTACTAAGAAACATATCCGCCACTTTTTGCGGGGGGCGAGGTAACGTGAAATCCGCAACCAATATCTGTGCCGCAACATTGGATTTTATTCCCCATAAGTTTAGATTCTAATTTTGAATGTTAAAAATCATGAAAAGTAGTCTCGTGTGAACCCCAAACGTTCTAAGTTCAAAATTATTGTTTCGCTAGTATAAGCTGTCTCGTTTATTGATAAGGTATAAAATTGGGTGTAAATGCGTAAGATTAATTTATCTAATACCGTGGCAGAGGGGAAATGCTACCGCAAGGCGCGTCCCTATTAAATTGTCTAAGTGATAAGTGCAAAACAGAGCGAAGATTACAAAACAGAGTTTAAAAGCTTTTTAATCAGCCAAATATTAACCTCTTAACTGCCGGAACGTGGATCCGCGTGACGCAAACAATAGATTTCTATTGTGTTTGGTTTTTCCCCTCATATATGACGGGAGAAACCAAAGACATACGAGAGGTTAATTTATCTCTAACGAATAACGAAATTCTCTCCTAATCCTTGTTTTGAACGAAAATGCGAATCGAGTATGATATCGAGTGAGTATATCCTGTCGGGCAGCTATTCGGCTCTTGCAGGCTAAAATACCACACAAAGACCTTTGACGATCAAAGACGCGCACCTTCTGTAAGAATTTATTGCGACAGCGAGATGCAACCTGGTTTATAGGTTTTAGAATGAGTGATAGAAGGTGTTACATATAGGTTCCTTCTTACTATGCTGATACTTTTTTAAGGGGAATGATCAGACCGTCATACTGAACAACTTTCTCTATGGCACCAAAATCGAAATTGCGAAGAAAATATCAGCACTTCCATACAAAACTGCAAACCTACTCGAGCCATGGAACATATGGAACAGCAGATTTTTTTCGCGATATCGGCTCTGGTCCCATAGGGAAAGTACATATCACAGGGTCCTTCTTAATATGCTGACACTTTCTTAAGGGAATGATCAGACCATCAAACTGAACAACTTTTACTATGGGGCCAACATCGAGAAAAAATAAAAAAAGTCTGCTGTCACAAAACTGCAGTACTGACTCGACTAAAATGTATGGGACAGCTGATTTTTTTTATTTTTTCTCGATATTGGCCCTATAGTGAAAGTTGTTTCGTTTGATGGCCTGAAGCGCCCCATTAAGTATTACTAGAGTGTACACCCACTTTGTTACACCCTGTATATTATACTCAATGCGGATAGGTAGACTTTACAACGCATCAGAAATTCTACTTCAGCGTATGCAGGTTTCCTCAGTTTTCCTTCAACGTTTGATAGCAGTTTCCGCACCAATACAAATTTAATTTCAAACACTATTGAATTCGCTCACGCGTCTCTATAGACTATAAACTAAAGTTCTCTCTCGCTCGATACGTTTGTTTTTAAAAAGGAACGGTTTAAAAAAAAGTTTGCTGTTAGGTACGAAGCGAGTCTCCGGATGCACGTCGGGGCAGAACTAACTCGATTTAGCGATGCTGACTCGATTGCAAACGATTATAGAATCGAGTTGAGTTTACGATTTGTTTTTGATTTTCCGAGTAAATCGGATTATTTGATTTAATGGGCTGTAATTTTTCAGGGGAAGCTTCTGTCTGTCTGATATTTAATGAAATTACAATTACGAGTATGTCTACAAGTTTGTAGACGAACGATTTAAAAATATAATAGATATGACAGAGGCAGATAAAGACCTAGACAGAGCTACCTGGCGCATAGGTGAAAGAAAGCTCTTAAGATGGTACCGAGCTTATTGTGCTGCCCTCAGTCGTAATTTGAATATTTCTAAAGAATTAAATAACATTTCCAAAAACAAGAATATGTCACTTTGTAATCCTGATTGACTTCCAATTTATCGAAACATTACGGATTATTATGTTTTATGCTTGTAGCTATTATCCTTAAAACCGCCAAAAGTGGCAATTTTGGGCGGTTTTAAAGTTCGAAGAAGATAACTACAAACATTATAAAAACAAATCCACAGTACACGGTTAAATTGAAAATCAACAACAAAGACTGCAATGTGATATTTTAAGTTTTTTGGAAATTTTGTTTAATTGTTAAGAAATAAAAAAAAATACGATTGAGGGCAGTACAATAGGCTCGGTGCCCCCTTAAGTAACGTCAAACGAATACTTTAACGTGATCTTAAGAGGCCGCCATTTTTGGAGTTTAGTTTTACGGAGTCGAAAATGTATGGATTTTGAGTCTAGTTGCTTTAAGGATTTTGACATACGGGAGTTCTAACTCAAACTCACATTTCCTGTGCCTTCCGGAGCACGAACTAATTAATGGGTGTCACAGAATTGTACAAATCGAAAAAACTAAATTATATAATTTACGTTTTATTAGCCACCAAACTTACACTTTCTTATTAAACTCCAAAAAACGTTTGACACTTAAAAATAAATCATTAGCCAATTCTTTAGGTCTTTCTAAAGCGGCGAAATGCCCGCCAAAGTCCAAAGTAGTGGAGCCGAGGAGGTTGGTGTACTTCCACTTTAAGATGAAGTCTGGATGGTGAACCAGTTCATGCTTCAATCGTAGACCCCATGTTGGTACTGGTGTTGGGATTCTGGATAAAATATAAAGCAAATTAGTACTATTTTTACAAATGATACATTTTGTTGAATGTAGGGATGGAATAAGTCATGCATGGGCGTAGAAACGCTGCTAAAATTTTTTAACCATCTAGTTCCTATATTGTGCTTGGAGCCCTTTTAAAAAAGAAACCTCTATTTCAACAATAAACTGAATGAGTTATGTTAAGCGCATGCTCTATTTAAAATACCATTCTAAATCTGGAGCGAGCCAAGCACACTCAATACCATAAAGGTATTATACTACGTAAGAGAGACGGTGACAGCTGAAAGAGCGAGATGTACCTAGCGGCATGCCTGTATAATAGAAAGAGATACGTGACGCGAGGCAATAGAACCGTTTTTGGGGATTTGGAGTCCTGGTAAAAATTCAGTTTCTGTCAATAATCGTGAACCTAAAGTGAAATCGTAGATAATTTTGTAAAATATACTAACACTGTTTCATTAAATTATTCACCATTTCACGTAAGATTGAGAATTAATACACAGAAATCGAATTTTTACCCTGCCGAGGACTCCAAAAAACGTCCAAAAACGGTTTCATTTGACAACTCATGTCACTTACTCTACACATCTAAGTTGATATTGTTTGACGTTTGTGAATAAATAAATGAATAGCAAAATTATATCAGTTCAAGAGATACTATAGCCATTCAACTAAAAGTTGGAGCGAGCGAAGCAAGCTATAAATAGCTTTATATAGCGACCCGCCCCGGCTTCGCACGGGTACAATGCTGATACTAATATACAAATAAACCTTCCTCTTGAATCACTCTATCTATTAAAAAAACCGCATCAAAATCCGTTGCGTAGTTTTAGAGATCTAATCTAATCATACATAGGGATAGACAGACAGCGACTTTGTTTTATACTATGTAGTGATAACAGAACAGTTTTAAAGTAAAAGGTGACCATCATACAACACCATTAGATGCAGGAGCGTAAAACGAGAGTGTCAATTTTTAGTTACTAATCAGTTAATGTCCGTGTGGTGTCGGCTTAGAATAGCACCACCCTATTTCTTCTCGTGGGTGTCGTAAAAGGCGACTGAGGGGTCTACCGGAGGATGGGCAGCAGCATCCTCTGAGTACACACATTCAATCCAACTGCGATCGCCAACCCGTCTGCCAAGCGTGGCGATTATGGCAAATCCCCCCATTTTTGGGGAGGCCTATATCCAGCAGTGGACGTCTATCGGCTGATATGATGATGATGATGAATCAGTTAATGTAATTGACGTGGACTATGAACATAATTATAGATCTTACCGCGCTAAATCATGTTCCAAATCAGAACTCCTAACTGTCTCCTTATACAGTCTCATAGCTGTAGTTATACTACCAGTGGACCAATACAGCATCACATTGTCCAGCAAAGCAGTGTTGTTATAATATTTATACATGGGATCTTTGGTGGGGTCAGGGAAGAATAGGCCACCGTCTTCTGTCAGTTTGTTGGCTGGATCAGTGAAGATCATGACACGATCGAGGAGGTAGGCTGCTAGGCCAACTGGAGAATCGTGGAGGGCTATGCCTGGAAATTTGTGGGTGTTAGATTAAGCCAGATTTGAAAGCACTGACCAGAGAAGGGTTCGCAATAAACAGATTTGAGATCTTCTAAAAGTCAACAACGAGTTCAAAACAATTTATTGTTTAATTGACTGTCATATAGAAACATTATTACTTTTGATATTTTTAGGGAAATTGCGGGAAAACATGACAGACTGGTTTAACATCTCTAGGGGTGTGAGACAGGGATGTGTTGCGTCGCCATGGCTTTTCAATCTTTATATGGATAGTTGTCTGACTGATTTGAAAGAGATGGAATGCGGTATAAGAATGGATGAGCTTAGTGTCAAGTGCCTTTTGTATGCTGACGACCAGGTGATACTTGCGCCGTCGGTGACGGAGTTACAAGACATGTTGAATGTGATGAATGAGTCGTTGAAGAAGAAAGATATGAAAGTCAATGTATGCAAGACGAAGGTAATGGTTTTGGAACGTGAAGACGATGTTACAGAATGTAACATTGTTATGGAAGGAGACAGAGTGGAACAGGTGAATGAATTTGTATATCTGGGAAGTTTGTTTAAGAGAGATGGAAAGTGTGACGGGGATGTGGAGCGAAGAGTGACTGCGGGAAATAAGGTAAATGGGGCCCTGCACGCCGTGGTGAGTAGCCGGTCTGTATCAAAAAGGGCACGTCTGGCTATTCACAACGGTGTGTTGGTGCCTACGCTAATGTATGGGAGTGAATGTTGGGTATGGAATAAAAGGAATGAAAGTCGAGTGAATGCAGTTGAAATGCGCTCCTTACGAAGTATGTGTGGTATTACTTTGGTTGATCGAATCAAGAACAGTGTGATAAGGGATTGGTGTAAGTTGAAGGATGATATAGTAACAAGGATTGAGAGGGGTATGCTTAGATGGTTTGGTCACGTAGAGAGAATGAATGAAAGAAGACTTACGAATGAAATTTATCGAGCACAGGTGAGTGGAAGTGTTGGGAGAGGCCGTCCGAGGAAAACATACCACGATCAGATCAATGATCTTTTCCGAAAAGGACAAGTGCGTAGCACCC
The DNA here is from genome assembly GCA_922987775.1 of Agonopterix subpropinquella. Lineage (NCBI taxonomy): Eukaryota > Metazoa > Arthropoda > Insecta > Lepidoptera > Depressariidae > Agonopterix > Agonopterix subpropinquella. The sequence goes on from OV277714.1 coordinate 4,194,063, forward strand.
TCAATCGACGGAAGTGCATGAAAAGATGTATGAATGTCAATGAGGCTAGAGAAGTGTGTCAGAGTCGTAGCGTGTGGCGATCTGTGGTCTCTGCCTACCCCCTTGGGACAATGGCGTGAGCTTATGTATGTTGCGGGAAAAAATATATTCCATTAATAATAAAAGATTAGTTTTTATTTTCATTTGTTATTAGACTATTTACTCTGTCCCCATGAGAATACAATTTATTATGTCCATTTGTCACGTAGTGGACTACAGTGTCTCCGAAAATTTGAACTGTATACTTATATTTATTTATTGAATACTTTATTGTATACAAAGAACTAAATATAAATATAGCATGACAGCGAGTAACGGATCATTAAATAACAAAGAGTGAGCTAAGTATGGTTAAACCCCGATCAGAAAAATAAAAAACTCGCCATGTTGCGGAAAATTATTGGAACAAAATTTTGATCTTACAATATTGTCATTAAAGATTATACTCGATGGCAGATTTTTATTTTTCTGGTCAGGCTTTACACATTGGTTACACTATTAAAAAAAACTTACCCAGTGTATCCGGCTTGGACCCTTGCAAATGCATATACCCGGACTCTTCCATAAGGAATTCCACTTTCTCCTTCAACGGATACATTCTTTCCCAACCATCACCCATGATCGTAGGCCAAATTGAACCCAAAATCCACGTTATAAAAGACAAATTGCTGAAATTAGCAGGGAAACTCGTATGGAAGCCGAGGACTTCTTTTGGGAATATGGTGGCCAAGTGAGAGCCAATGGAATGACCAAAGTCTTGACCGTGGACATAGTATTGTTTGAAGCCAAGACGCTGCATCAGGTTGCGCATTATTATTGAGATTTTGAATGGATTCAAACCGGGTTTAATAGGTGCCTGCAAAAGGAAATTCAATTTGTTATATTCTTCGATTTGAAGACAGGTGTTGCCTTTCGAGGTAATTTGTTATAGAAACAGAAATGGAAAAGATAAAGAAGTTTGGCGGACGGCCATGTAATATGTTACTTAGTAATACGTTAGAGTGAAACAAAACTAACAAAAATGTTAATTAGTTGTATTGTGTAGAAGTTGGGGGAAAGGTATTTCTCCTTATGATACCTTTTGTATCAAGTGTGTGAAACTCATAATCTTTCTTATTAGATAGTCCACTCAATCTTCTACGCATTCATTGTATTTATTTTAATGAAAATTCACGATAATACAATATTATAATAATGGAAAAAATCGAAATCACACATACTATCAGTTCAACCAAGCCAAATACGTTCCGTAACGAAAAATACCTCAGTGATAATATTAGATGAAAATAGCTGTCGTGGTTGCGTTTTACTACTGCTTATTGGATGATTTCTTTATTTTACTAGTAATTTCTACTTTTGAATATGGACTTCTGGAGATTTGGAAGTTTTTTAAAAAAATGCCTTAATTTTTTCTGTCTCTAATACATACATACGGACATAGTCTAGAGAGATTACACACTCAAAGCTGGTGTCCATGATATCAACGTTTTCCAAATAAAATTGCCTTCGCTAATCTGAGAATCTACCTTTATTCGAAAACAAGAAAATTTCGAACAATCATAAGTCTGTTCCTTCTCGAGTTTGTTCAAGCTACTCAAAATTATGTCTGAGTTGGCCCCAAGATCGCCAGACCTTTAAAGTCGGCGTCATCGTCAAATGATTTAAAAGGTGGTGGTTATTGGTGATACAGATTTAGGTTTTAGGAACTCAAACCCAACATCGTACCACAGAGAATACTACCGTCTCGCAGTTTTAAGAACACAGACAGGTAAGTGAAAAATGTCAATGCTAAATGTATGAGACTGTATCACCCATGGAACAGAATTTACTAACCTGAGAATATGTAAACCCTGGAAGGCTGGGAACAATGACTTCGAACACAAAGTCGTATCCAGGTCTTACTTTGGTCAGTAGAGGTATGACCTCGAAGAAATCTCTGAAGGTTCCTGGCCATCCGTGGAGAAGCAGTAGGGGATACACCTGGAAAAGTAGAAAAGTACATTTAAACATGAATTTTCAATAACCACTTCTTATCGTGTGGGCAGAGCCCTGGTGTCAAAATTTTTTCAGACCGCCTTACGGCCTCTGACGTGGTTTTTATGTAACGACTACTACCACCAGAGATAGTAGCCGGGACCAACGGCTTAACGTGCCATCCGAAGCACGGAATCATTTTTCTTTTCAGACAATCAGGTGATTCAACCTGCAATGTCCTAACCAACTGGGGAAAAACGCACAAAGTGACATAATCACTAGGTGTCCCCCGTGGGAATCGAACCCACGACCTCCGTATTGAGAGCCCTATGCTCTTAACCATTAGACCACGGAGGCATGGGCAGTTCAATAACTGGAAGACTAAGAAACGATTGATAGTTTGTAGCGAAAATTCTGACTACCCTGATATTGATAACGGTTGTGAGGTTATGCATGTTTATCTCTATGCATGTCTACTTGGTATGGGAGACACTCACACTTACTCACTTTACAATTACATGTTTCAATGACCATGTCTGTTCTTGACAAAATTACGCCATGTAATTGAATATTGTATTTGTAATTCTACTTTGTATATTTTGTTTAGATGTGTGTTGTAGAGTTTCTGGCCGCATCTTCACTACAACGGAACACCTAACCACCCAAAAACTATCTATGCGAATTTTGAGATTGAGTTTGCTAACTTATTCTAGTCAGTGCGAGCTTGTTATTATGAAGTGTCTAAGGTGTATTAAAAAGTGACGCAGCGATGATGTTATAAATCATCATCATCAGTTTATATACTTCCCACTGCAGGGTACCAAGGTACTACCCTCAAGGAGGGTGAATGGGTCTACCACGCGTGCCCAATGCGGATTGGTGAATTATATATACACATAAGCATTTCTTCTTCAGCGTATACAGGTTTCCTCATAATATTTCCTTCACCATTTGAGAGCAGTCGGTATTACGTACATAAGTTAGAAGAACTCATTGGTACATGGCATGTCGTCGGTGCGGATTCGAACCCAAACTCTCATGATCTCTCTGCAACGCGCCACCGACGCTCTATGAATGGCGAAGCAAAACTAAAGTGTCAAAAATTGTTTGATGCCCAATTGTTTTTATTGGACGCAAAAAATAACAGGCAACCAGACAACGTCACTCATTTGGTAGACAGCCGAAATCAATTTTATATTTCGGTTTTAGAGGGAACGAGTATTTGATGCTGCACTATTTTGTTGCTCGAATTGCACACTAACGACGTTGGTTTTTTTGACGTGATACTAGTTAAGGCTAAGACCATTCAAATGGGAGACGATATACACCGCAAACCCTTCCGGCTATTGTCAAAAATCGATAAAATGCTATACAAAATGCATTGGTGGTCTAGTGGCTAATATCCCACCCTTAGAGGGCGTTAGTTTGATCCCAGTCTGAATTACATTCGTACCAATGAAAAAGAAAAATACCCTGGTGGAACCTGCATCAGATGAAGAAGAAAACCGGATGCATTTGTCAAGCCAGAAATCCGAAATGGTGTATTTTTTTTACAAATTATCTAGTCCCCTTTAAAGGACCAGAATCTAAGCCTTACGGGATTCGAACCCGTGACCCTCGGCACAGCAGGCAAGTCACTATCGACTGAGCTACCAGACCTACAATTATTGAAGCGGTGCATGGTTCAACGTTCTACACAATTGACACTCTATTATTTGCATGAATACTGACTATTAATTCCAGAAACAACAGCGTATATTTCTGGGGAAAAAAATGTTATTTAGAAAATGTTCTGGCGCAATAAAGCTTTGTAATTTATTTTACCCAGGTTCAAGCTTAGGCATAGACGAATTCAGAATTCAATTCTCACACTTTTCTAGTTTCTAAAATTAAATGGGACATTTACTTGAAGGGGTGCTTTAGACCATCAAACTGAACAACTTTCTCTATGGGACCAATATCGGGAAGAAACCACGAAAAAAAAAATTTGCTGTCCCATACATTTCAGTCGAGTTATGTTTGCAGTTTTGTATGGGACAGCGGATTTTTTTTTTCGCGATTTCAGTGTTGGTCCCCTAGGAAAAGTTGTTCATTTTGATGGTCTGAAGCACCCCTTTTAAGCAAGTGTCCCATCCATGACTCGGTCGCGGTCTATGTCTTCTCCCGTTTTAATGTTCTAAGGTGGAAGCTTTGAATTTTGTCGATTCTTCCGTAGTTTGAAACTAGGTCAGTGATTGTGGTGTACCCAGATCGTTTTTAACTTTCTTATGTATTTACTTCTAGCATGTAGCATAATAACCTAACAAACGACTATAAACGACGAAATTAAACGACATACAAATCATAATTCGATATGACGTTTGACTTTGTGTACCTACCTTATACCGTCACACTAGAACTATACTAAGAAAATCGTCTTATTATTTATTCTTTTTACTAACTTTTCTGTTGACTTTAACAAAATATACACCCTAGCCTCGCATCGTCACGTCACCAAGTCAGCCGACATGAGACATTTTTCCACTGCTTGACATAGGCCTCCCCCAAGGATCGCCACAACGACCGGTCCTGCGCTGCCCTCATCCAACGGATTCCCGCCATACATTATATTAGTATTGAAATGCAAAATATGAAATTTACCTTTCTTATCAACTTCCGGCTTGATATGAACAATAAAAATTTTAACAAAAACATAAAACCGACTTCAAAACTCAAAAAGTATAAAATAATATTGCAGCCGATGAATTTTACGTTAGCTATCAATTTGTTTTATCGAAGTCGCTGTCAAGCCTGTACGATTCGAGACTGAGCTTGCAGTATTTTTTTTGGGGCTAGGCTTGACACCGACTCCAATAAAAAAAATTGATAGCTAACGTAAAATTCATCGGCTGCAATATTATTTTATACTTTTTGAGTTTTGAAGTCGGTTTTATTTTTTTGTTAAATTTTTATTTCATAATTTTTTTGTGGTGAAATACATTAGTTGAATTCTGAATATCAGTACACACAAAGGGTACATCGATACGAAGCAAACTTTTCAATCGCCGATGATTTGCTGTCAACTTTTGAGGAGTTCTATTGTGTAGCTCCGAAGTGCGTCATCAGATCTTTACCGAATTGAAATGGGACTATCTCGGGAGTATACCCTTTCCATTAAAAAAAAATTTATCAAAATCGGACTACTCTGTAGAAAGTTATGCGTGTTCATACATAAAACAAAAAAAAAAATATATACGCGTCGAATAGATAACCTCCTCCGTTTTTTGTTTTTTCGTCGGTTAAAAATGTATGTCCAAGCCTTAAAGTGTTCAAACTTGTTCAACTATCTGACACGTAAACTGGAGTGCAATTCACTAAGCCTCGCAACGCTGTCAAAAACATCGACGAGCTCACAAATGTAACATCCTTCTTGCATCCTTCAGATCGTCGGAGTTTTTAAATGAATTTGACACATGATATAGCCACAGTGAATACCGAATTGTCAGCTCACCGATGTTTCAACGACGAATTTAGGGTGAAGCCAAACGTGCGTAATTTTGTAAGTTTTGAGTTGCGTATTTTGAGTCCGTTCATATAAAATCCGGGAATGCATTGTCTATGACTTCAGCCTTTATATGAAACGGACTCGTTTGGCTTCACCTTTAAGATTGTAACGATGTTTGCGCTTCGAGAAATTTCATTGCTGTACAAAACATACCTTAGTATTCTTATCAACTTTCGGCTTGACATGAACAAAATGTATATCCAAGCCTTGCACGTTAGTCTTGAAGTGTTCAAACTTGTTTAACTATCTGACACGTAAACTGTACAAAACATACCTTAACATTCTTATCAACTTTCGGCTTGACATGAACAAAATGTATGTCCAAGCCTTATACATTAGTCTTGAAGTGTTCAAACTTGTTCAACTATCTGACACGTAAACTGAACAAAACATACCTTAACATTCTTATCAACTTTCGGCTTGACATGAACAAAATGTATGTCCAAGCCTTATACATTAGTCTTGAAGTGTTCAAACTTGTTCAACTATCTGACACGTAAACTGAACAAAACATACCTTAACATTCTTATCAACTTTCGGCTTGACATGAACAAAATGTATATCCAAGCCTTGCACGTTAGTCTTGAAGTGTTCAAACTTGTTCAACTATCTGACACGTAATCTGAACAATACATACCTTAACATTCTTATCAACTTTCGGCTTGACATGAACAAAATGTATATCCAACCCTTGCACATTAGTCTTGAAGTGTTCAAACTGGTTCAAATATCTGACACGTTCTCTGTAACTGTACTTGAACTGCCAGTAAGCGAAGAATTGGGCTAGGGCTTGAGAATTAGTTCCGTAAGTCCAATTGTCTGTCAAACTCTTCTTACGGTTGGCATTAGAGCGGTAGATATCAAACTTCTTTCGTAAATGTTCTTGCATCTGAAATTGAAATAAAAAAAAAAAATAATAATAATAATATTTTTTATTTCGGATTACTTGATCCATATTACATTTTACAAATTACACATTTCATAAACTAACACTACATTTTAAAAATTACACATTTCATAATAATAAAATACAATACAATTACAATTTTACAATTATAAAATTCATTTAATTTAATTTAAGTTTGTTAGTAACGACGCAACACTTAAATAACTACGTTAGTACAGACACTTAAATGCAGAGTGGCCCAGTGCTTGACAAAGCGACTGTCCCACCTACTCGCTGCTACAGACAGAATACTGTTGGTGCTGTCGCGCTAATCTGTGTGTCGCGCACTCTGCGGAGCGCCGCGGCGCCTCGCTTCCGTAGTATCGCTTGGAAGCCGTCTACGTGTGCATCCGCGAACATGCCCGACGCGCTGCAGGCGCGCGGCAGCCGCAACAGCACTCTGAACGCGTTATTATACTGAGTGCGCAGGGCCCCAAACGATTAAAATGGAAATGCAAATGAAAATGGCTTAAAATCTATTGACTGAGCAAACATTTTCTTTTTGATCTCTGCTTGCTTCCATCAATACCTATTTGGGACCAAGGAAATAGCTTTTAGACTCGTATTCATAAACTATTTCCAAACGTTATACAGGGTGTAAGTGACAGCCTAGCAAATACTGAAACGATGAACTCAGACCATCAACTGAACAACTTTCTCTATGGAGCCTACCTCAAGCAAATACTGATACGGTGAACTCGCCGGCCGGCCGGCCGCCTTCCTCTACGGCTGGAAACGCGAAAAAAAATCTGCTGTCCCATACAAATCTGATGTACCTACCTACCCGACTAAAATGTATGGGACAGCAGATTTTTTGGCGCGTTTCCAGCCGTAGAGGCCGGCGTCCGGCCGGCCGGCGAGTTCACAGTTTCAGTATTTGCTCGGCTGTCACTTACAGCCTGTATTATAATCAAATATTACAAACACCTACCTAAACGTTTTTAAGAATTTGAGGAATATTGTTAAATAACAATAAAATTACATACATAGGTACATGCATAAACTCACGACCGTAATCCATTTCCGGGTGGTCTGAAACATTGCTACAACTTCAAACTTTTTGTTTAAGAGTCTAGTTGTAGCAATTTTCGCATTTAGCAATTTAATTTTCAGGATGGAATGACGTGTCAAATGGTGAGAGATGACTAGCCTTTCGCCCACCTTTAATCCCTTAGTCGCCTCGTAGGACACTCATGGGAAGCATTGGCGTGGTCCATTCTAAGCTGGAACCACACAGCTAATCCGGAAGCACACAACAAAATTATACATCCTACTCCTATTTTAGACTTGACTTTGCTTATCTTCGGTGACCGTTTCCAATCCGGTAGGTAGGTACAACCCGGGCGAATTAACTAGGCACCTGGCTCGCACGTGGCTCGGAATTTGTCACCCCTCCTGCTACCCTACCTACCTGCTATCCCCGCGGGACCCCGCCGCTGCCGTGCAAGACCGAAGCATAGCACTTCAGTTACCGTTGCACGTGTCCCTGCGCTTTAGCATTTTCCTGTTATTCTTTCCGAGTTTTCCGGGTATTTTATTCCGAGCCACGTGCGAGCCAGGTGCCAAGTTAATTCGCCCGTGTTGTAACTCTCAACGAATAGTTACTCAGTCTTCAATTTGATATGATTAAAAAAAATACTTACAGCTTCCGTAAACAAAATCCTAAAAGGTCTAACAGACGTATCCTGTACACCACTGGCCTTAGGACCCCACCACTCGTTCAAATCAAACGGAGGCAGTTCTGGTACATCTGACAATTGCACGTATACCTGATACGTTTTTATAGATATTAGAGCAACTGTTAGAGATACTGCTATTAGTAGGATCTGCAAAGAAGATTGATTGATTGATATACTCATACAGGATGTAAGTGACAGCTTAATAAATTCTGAAACGGTGAACTCAGACCATCAAACTGAACAACTTTCACTATGGAGCCTACCTCAGGAAACGCGAAAAACGCCCATTACAAAACAGCAGTAGGCACAGCAGTTTTATATGGGAAAGCTGATTTTTTTTGCGTAAGGCTTCTTCTGGGTAAGCTCGCTACATCTTCGACCCCATCTTTGTCCTGAGGACTAGATTGAGGCCAAGAGCAAACCCATCTTTTATAAGAAAAATAAAAAAACTCCCATAGAAACTAAATCGTTATAATGCTTCTGTCTCGAGATATCTACGCTAAAAGTCAAAAATAGGGCGTTAAGTTTGCACCCTATATAATTATAATGATTAATTACACACATTATTAATGTTCCAATCCAATTGTTGTCAACTTGGGAATTCCGGTATAATACTAATCTAATACCATTCAATAATTGAACCGGCTTTAGAGATAGCATTGTGAATTCATACTTTTGGTTTTGGTTGGTTAGTTTGGGAAATGAACACACGACAGAGGAAAATTGAGTGTAAGAATGGAACGGGAGGCTTTAAAATCTAATGTTATTTAAAAATCTGTCGAGTGCGAGTCGGGCTACTCGCGCACCAAGGGTTCCGTACCACACCACCACACAACAATTATTGAAGTAAAAAAAAATTGTTTGCTCCGGGTCATTTACCACGAGACCGACTCACACTTGGCCAATTTTTATAATTTTTTGTTATAACCTGTAGTTTGCTCTATAATCACACCAAGTTTGATGCTTGTATGTATTACCGTTTTTACCATAGAGCGAGAAGAAAAAACGTTGATAAAAACTAGTTCCTTGTATGAGGAGTTGAGGACCCCCCCCCTTAATTTTTGACCTTCAAATGCAAATCCGCCGTAATAAAACACATTCTGTGAAATTTTTAACTATCTAGCTCTTACGGTTCAAAAGTTACAGCCCTAAATATAATAGGTAGGACAGACGGACGGACAACGTAGGCTTAGGGTCCCTTTTTCACCCTTTGTGTACGGAACCCTAATAATGAAGTTTGCACTATAATTACTTACTCAAAGTTTGACGCTTGTATACCAATTTTTTTACGATAGTACAAATAATTTTATTTAAAACTAGCTTTTGCCCGCGACTTCGTACGCGTGGATATTTTATTTTTTCGTCAATTTTCCAATGTTTTTAATAGTTATTCTGCTATTCGGGACGGAGACAAATAAAACAAACCAAAAATCATGAAAATCGGTCCAGCCGTTCTCGAGTTATAAGTGTTCGAACAAACCCGACTTTGTTTTATATACAGGATGAAATTGATATCATTGGCATCCTTTTAAACTAAGAGTCTACCCATCAAACTGAACAACTTTTACTATGGGAGCAAACCGATCGGAGCAAAAACAAAATCAGCTGTTGCATACATTTGAGTCGAGTAGGCATTGCAGTTTAGTATGGAACAGCTGATTTTTTAGTTGCTCCGATGGGTTTGCTCCCATAGTAAAAGTTGTTCAGTTTGATGGGTAGACTCTTAGTTTAAAAGGATGCCAATGATATCAATTTCACCCTGTATATAGATTAAAGTGAATTTACTTACATTAATACTAGAGCTATTTTTACTTTTATTACTTTTCTCTTTTTTGACCACATTTACTTTTTCATTCTTTTTCTTTTCTTTCGGAGCCATTTTTTATCACAAACGTCTTTCCACTATGACAACTAAAAACGGACTGAAATCAATCAAATAGGTAAATATCTTATCGTAACTAAACTGCAATTTATCTATTGATACAAGATAATTAAAACTTATCTTTTACAAATTCGATGTACAATGTCTCGTGAATTATGCCAATTTGATTCTAATACTGTAGATAATACGACATGTGTCAGAGAATTTGTTAAATGAAGTTATCTGTAATCTTTTTTTTAACTCTAGCAAAATCCTTTAAATAATTATGTGGGAGAAACTAATTGGTCCAGTTTTTTGTTATGTTTGAGAGATAATGCTAATTTGTTGGTATGTGACAAACTTTCTGGCTACCCTTAAAAGTAATATCGTCGTTAGTTTATACTAATCATCATTCCAGAATTATATCGGGTACCTTGTTATGTTGGTTTTATACAGGATGTAAAATTAATTGGGATACTTACTTAACGGTGTGCTTCAGACCATCAAACTGAACAACTTTTACTACGGGACCAACACTGAAATAGCAAAAACAAAATCCGCCCTACACTTGATCGAAGGCTCTGTCCCATACAAAACTGCAAACATAACTCGACTGAAATGTATGGGACAAAAGAAATGTATGGGAGAAAGTTATTCAGTTTGATGGTCTGAACTGAAGAACCCCTTTAAGTAAAATTGTCCCATTTAATTTTACATCCTGTATAAGGTATAAAAAAATTAGCTGAAACCATTTTAAGGGCAATGATCAGGGTCTCTACCCGGACATTCGAATTTCGCAATTGCGTGAACATTTTTGTTCTAATGTCTACTCTATTACAACGAAGTGCGGACCGAAACGGTCGCGATATATCGAAAATCGAACGTCCGGGCGTAGTACCAGACCATCAAACTGAACAACTTTCTTGATGGGACCAATATCATAATCGCGAAAAAAAAAATCATCTGTCCCATACCAAACTGCAACTCGTCACTCAAACGACAGCAGATTTTTTTTTCGCGTTTTCGATGTTGGTCCCATAGAGAAAGATTTTCAGTTTGATGGTCTGAGCATACCCTTAAAATAGTTTCAGCTAATTTTTTTATACCTTATACAGGATGTTAAATTAAATGGGACAATTTTACTTAAAGGGGTTCTTCAGTTCAGACCATCAAACTGAATAACTTTCTCCCATACATTTCTTTTGTCCCATACATTTCAGTCGAGTTATGTTTGCAGTTTTGTATGGGACAGAGCCTTCGATCAAGTGTAGGGCGGGTTTTGTTTTCGCTATTTCAGTGTTGGTCCCGTAGTAAAAGTTGTTCAGTTTGATGGTCTGAAGCACACCTCACGCTTCAGACCATCAAATTGAATAACTTTCACTATGGAGACAATATCGAAATCACGAAAAAAATTGCTGTTCCATAAAAAATTACAAAAGCTACTCTACCAAAATATATTAAAAAAACAGCAGTTTTTTCGCGATTTGAAACTTGTTCTACCGGTAAAAGTTGTTCAATTTGATGGTCAGAAGCACCCTGTTCGAATTCGATAGTTCAAAAATCATTTTCATTTCATGCTCTTTGGTATAAAGGGTGTAACAAAACACCCTATTAATACTTAAGGGGATGTTTTAGCCCATGAAACTGAACAACTTTCACTATGGCTTTGACTATGGAGCTAACTTCGAAATCGCGAAAAAAAAATCCGCTCTTTCATACAAAACTGCAGTACCGTCTCAACTCAATGTATGGGATGGCGGATTTTTTTTTATTTTTTCTCGACATTGGCTCCATAGTGAAAGTTGTTCAGATTGATGGTCTGAAGCACCCCCTTAAGAGCCTATGTCGAACAATAATTTTTGCGAAACAGGTGTGGGATAGCTTATATTACGGCCTGATGCGAGAGAAAGAGATGGGCCGGCGCGCGCGCCTGAATCGAATCGAGCGCCAAATCAAACTTTATTTAATTGTGATTGTACTATTTATGTAAGTTCAATTCTGCTCTAATCAAAATTTAGAAAATATCAATCTCTTTTTTTTAAATCAAGTCTTGTGTTTCTATTATTCACCGTTTAGCAGTTTCAAGCGTTTATAGATAAAAATGGAGGCTACTTTGGCTTGTTTTTCTATCGAGAAAATTTGTCTTAATCGTGTTTTGGCTCTTATCAAAACTTCAATTATATGTTCAATTTACACATATCCGAAAATCATACTCCTACTGTTAGTACTTCATGATATATGAAGCTTTGAAGAATCCAATATTTTTCACATAGCCCCTTAAGTATTACTAGGGTGTATTGTTACACCCTGTATTTAACGTATACATAATATCAGATATACGAAAGCACCCAACCATTTTCATAATACACGCAAAGAAGATGCAACATTTCTTTTGAAGCCTGCTCTTACCGCGAAATGAATGCCCTAGAAAAACAGGCCATGCATTAAAGTGCATGAGATGCTGCGATAATTTTTTAAAGTGAAGCCTTTGGGGTGCAGTTAGGGTTGAGATTAGAATGGGTTCGTTGTAAAGGTGTTATAAAGTTCTTATGGGAATATAATTCGGAGCGCGCTCTATACAAACGAAGTCTGGTGATATTTTCAATTGAAGTTAATGAAATTTTTTAATGAAACTAATCTCGTAATTTTCGTTAAAATGTATAGTTTTAAAGTTACAGTGCCTCAAAGATTTCCATACAAATCTTAAATTAATCCTTGCATTAAAATTATTCATAAATCCGATTCCTTCCTTCTGATTTTCCTGCTACTTCAGTTACATGGTGCTGAAAGGACTATAAATCTAAACTATTACAAACTATTATAAAACTGTAACAGAAGTATGTCTGTACATTGAAGATACATATTTTCAATAAAAAGATTACGACATGGTTTTTACCTGTCCCTGATTCCAAATCACCAATTTTTGAATTTTTTGTCTGTCTGTTTGTTTGTTTGTTTGTTTGTTTGTTTGTTTGTATGTTTGTTTTTTTTGTTTGGGTGTTTGTTTGTTCGAGTATCACGCAAAAACTACTGAACCGTTTTTGATGAAACTTTATTTGTTTGATAGCTTATGATCTGATTTAAAATCTGGTATATAATCTATGCGGACGAAGTCGCGGGTAAAAGCTCGTAGAACTATAAATTTATAATTTAGAATAAGCTATCCGATGGGGGTGGTCCTGGTGACTTGACTGACAGGTTTCTTATATGATATACTAGCGGCCCGTCCCGGCTTCGCACGGGTGGACGTCTAATCTTTTCTAGCAATAAATATAGCCTATGTTACTCAGGGTGAATGCAGCTTTCTAATGGTGAAAGAATTTTTTAAATCGGCTTAGTACTTTTTGAGCCTATTCATTACAAACATACAAACATACAAAAATAGGTACAAATCTTTCCTCTTTATAATATTAGTGTAGATAAGAAACCCAACTCTGGCACCAGTCTCCACCCACAGACTATTCTATGTGAAATTGATTATTAAAAATTATGTATATGTACCAAATAGTTTGTGGCGGTGAAAATAAAAACATTTTTTTTTTTTTTATTTATGAAGAGAAAGAGAACATAGAGATTAGTTTCTAAAAAATTTCATCATCATCATATCAGCCGATAGACTTCCACTGCTGCACATAAGCCTCCCCCAAAATGAGGGGATTTGCCATAATCGCCACGCTTGGCAGGCGGGTTGGCAATCGCAGTTGGATTGAATGTGTGTACAGAGGATGCTGTTGCCCATCCTCCGGTAGATCCCTTAGTCGCCTTTTACGACACCCACGGGAGGAAATGGGATGGTGCTATTCTTAGCCGACACCACACAGCTGAAAAATTTCATTGACTTTAATTAAAGTTCAATTCAATCCAATCCAATTGGATAGTATTGTAAATATCACAAGAGATCGTTCACGTATGAAGCACGCATTTGCGCTCTCGGAATAAAGGTCTCTTAAACGTTTTTCTGGAGCGGTGATAGTCTATTTGTAAGAGCTCTTGCGATTTAATCAAGAGGTGGCGGCGGTTCGATTCCTGGCCTGGTATATTTTCTAATTGGCCTGGTATAGTTTGCAATTTTCAGTACAGGATGTAACAAAACACCCTAGTAATATTTAAAGGAGACCATAAAACTGAACAACTTTCACTACGGAGCCAAATTCAAAGTGGCGAGAAGAAAAAGATCTGCTCTTTCATACAAAACTGCAGAACTCAGACTCGACTAAAATATATGGGACAGCAGATTTTTTAAATGTTTTTTTTCGACATTGTCGCCACCCTCTTTAAATACTACCAGAGTGTTCTGTTACACCCTATACAGCGGTATAGGAAAACATAGACATGCATTACGGGATTGAAAAAAAAAACGTAGTATTTTATTAAGATGTCTGTCTTCCCCAATTGGACATAGGCGTGAGTATAAGTATACAGGGTCCTTCTTAATATGCTGACAGTTTTTAAGGGGGTGATCAGACCGTCAAACGAGCAACTTTCTCCATGGCACCAACAACAAAATCGCGAAAAAAATATGTGCTCTTCCAAAGGCTCTTCCATACAAAACTGCAAACCTATTCGAGCCAAATGTATGGTATACCTGTTTTTTTTTTTCACGATTACGATGTTGGTCACATAGAGAAAGTTGTTCAGTTTGATGGTTTGATCATCCCCTTAAAAAAGTGTCAACATAATATTAAGAAGGACCCTGCATATGTTATCACGCCGACGCCAATAAAAAACTGTTTATCAAAAAACAACAATAATTTCTTGTCCCTTAGTCTCATCGTTCAACCCCTTAAATTCGTTCACAAATTATATACTGCTATCTCCTCGTGACAAAACAAACAATTTTTGTCTAAAGTCAGGTCAAAGACTGCAATATCAAGTTATTTAAAAAGCAAGCTGGTAGGAAAACCAAAACTACTTCTATTAAAATGGGTAAGGTATCGATTCTCATTTGATATTCGAATTGAAACCGAGCTAAGGGAACCAAGACGACCATTCTTATTGTTGTCAATGCATTCGAGTCTTTATAAAATGTTCAACAGCTATAATAACTTTCGACATGTCTGGAGAGCAGTGCTGCCAATGTAAATTTCTCGATTGCCCGCTTAAGTAGGCTCAATTCCCCGAATTTCCCCGATTTCCAATCATGCATTCCCCCGAAATTCCCCGACACTGTAATATTCAAGAAATAAAGCATTTTTTCATGCAAATGTAGTTTAATGTTTCACAATTAGGCTTATCTTTGTCTTCTAATTTTTATCAAAAAATGTACTTAAATATTTATAATACAATGAGTTTTATTTATTATTTATATTTCTCCCACACTTTCGATCTAAGAATTGTCCGATTCGGTTCGAATTTTAACAATCCCCCTTTTTTAGACATCCTTTATTCGACATTTATTACAAATAGCCGATTCCCCGAAATTCCCCGGTTTGAATCATTCCCCGCGCTCTCCCCGCATGCACCTCTCATTCCCCGAAAATCTGGGAAATTCCCCGGAATTGGAAGCACTGCTGGAGAGCATATCCTGGCCGATGTCCAGTCGGTCACCACAGATATCGCTGTAGCGACGTAGGCTGACCTACGTGAGCTTTTAGCCAGCTTACGCTGGATAGGGGGAAATGGCTACATCTCGTTTCGGTGAAGACCAACTTTGAGTCGCTGAGCCAGCAGAGTTAGTTTACAAAACTTTATGTTTGTTAACCTAGATATGAAGATACTGGAAAAAGATAACCTGAATGAGGCAGCGAAATGGCTTCGTCGATGCTCTTTTAGTGTTAACTAGAAGAGCATGAAATCCATGGCAATTAAGTTAGAATTCCACGAAAATAAAATTTCCCACACCTACGGGGTTTGATCGATAGAATGTCAAAATAGATTAGTTTCCTTTTACGACGTGTCTTTCTTTCTTTTCGAACAGTCATTCAAGTCAAAATGTATTCAATTAGCAAGCCTTTAACATAATCATCAGCCTCGTGTAAATAAAAACGAAGACCTCTTCCAAGCCGCGCCACAAAACTGTGCCACCACACCACCTCTGGCAGGCATAGTGTAGATTGTAGAATGTCCTCCGGCCCTCTGAACCGACGACGCCCTGTAACTGGTAGCAAAGAGTGACTGACTGTAAGAGGAAGGCTGAGGATAAAGTTATGTAGTCTAACGCTGCTTGTCAAATCTCTTCACCACAATGGCAAGTCAAACTTTACGAACGATAGGTAACCGTAACCAATCGTAGATGCCAACTAAGAATAGACAATCGTCTATGGAGTCTATATGGTAACTGGTTGCGGAGCACGATTTTTTTTTTTTATACTACTGTTTGTGAAGGTCAGTAACCATCACGCACGGCTGGAGCGGACATGCTCTCGACTAGATTGATTTATTGATTATTTGTGGTTGGGCTATTACAAGCAAGGGTCGTTGTAACGCTGAGACCAGCGCTGGTCTTTTGTGTTCGCCCCAAGTTAACCCATATTTTACGCATACCTTCGCACTTATGGTATTTTCTTTTCATTCTCGGGAATGCAAGTTTCCTCACGATGTTTTCCTTCACCGCCGAGCTAGTAAATGATAAATACAAGTGTACACAAATTCCGAAGAACTTAGTGGTACAGGCCAGGAATAGAACCACGGCGCGGCCTCGTGATTGAGGCGCTAGCTCTCTTCCGTATGAGCTATCATCGATTT
The DNA here is from genome assembly GCA_922987775.1 of Agonopterix subpropinquella. Classification (NCBI taxonomy): domain Eukaryota; kingdom Metazoa; phylum Arthropoda; class Insecta; order Lepidoptera; family Depressariidae; genus Agonopterix; species Agonopterix subpropinquella. Next base: position 4,210,790 of record OV277714.1, read on the forward strand.
AGAAGAAATCTCGCAGTATCAAATACATAGACAATAGCGGGGGAACTCGTCTGGGGAACGTTGAATATCGATGAGACGACGTTTTTGCCGCGTCCAATCTGTCGGTTAATGCGACACTGGAATTCTGATAGCTGTTTCACAAAGAACTGTATTTTATACAAGATCTTCAGTTGCGGAAATGTCTTATTGATACTTAGGATGAGGTTGATAGAGAAAGGTGGATATTGACACAAGAGAGGAGATGGCTTTAACTAAATAATGATGATGGATTCCTAGTTGATTTCGACTTGGGGTGGTTGGGGATCTACCTCCTAGCGGTCCATCCCGGGCAACGGCATCTCAAGCTACCAAGTTTGTGGTGGCGGCTGAACGATCCCCCACAGCGGTGTGGTAGGCTCCGCAAGGAGCCGCCTGGCTCGCGACCACCCTCCTGCCGGAGTCTGCCAAGCAGCTTGCTGCGTTCCGTCGGTGTGCAGGAGTGCCAGTGCCATTCTGGGTAAGCTCGCTACATCTTCGACCCCATCTTTGTCCTGTGGACTAGATTGAGGTCAAGAGCAAAGCCATTGATAATTAAAAAAAAAACTTCGACCTTTTCTTTATACAGGGTTAATTTTATATCACTGCGGATAACTTCAGCATGTATTCTACTCATCAAACTGAACAACTTTCACTACGGAGCCAACTTAGAAATAGCGAAAAAAAAATTAGCTGTCCCATACATTTGAGTCGAATAGGTACTGCAGTTTTGTATGGGACAGCTGATTTTTTTTTCGCGATTTCGAAGTTGGCTCCATAGTGTAAGTTGTTCAGTTTGATGAGTAGAATACATGCTGAAGTTATCCGCAGTGATCATAAAGTTATTATACCTGTCGGAATAGAGTAACTGACATGAGTTGTCAAATGAAGCCGTTTTTTGTGCATTTTTCGGCACTTATCGGCACCCTAAAACTTCGAGTTCTGTGTATAATTGTGAATCTAACGTGAAATCGTAGGTAATTTAATGATAGTATATTTCACAAAATAATCTAAGACTTCACTTTAGATTCACTAATTATTCACAGAGCACGAATATTTACCCAGTCGATTGTGCTGACAAGTTCCCAAAAATGGTTCTATTGCCTCGCGTCACGTATCTCTTTCTATTATACAGCGGCGCCGCTAGGTACATCTCGCTCTCTCAGCTGTCAGTTCCTCTATACGATACCTTTATGGCAGTGATATAAAAATTACCTTGTAGAAAAGCAGTCAGATACAAAGGATATTTTAGAATGCATAAGATTAGATGCACTCTCTCCTATAATTATCAGATTGAACGGTAGACCGATACGATCATACATGGGGTCAGGTGCCGTGGCTATAAACTGTATCCACCTGGTTTGGGCGTCAAAGATATGTGCGATGCCTGGAGGAATTAAAAAATAACTTCGGTACCGTACAGATTCGGAACACGTATGAAAGGACACTTGGTGAAAGATACTTACCGATAAAAATTGAGGGGAACAATTTGAACATGGGGTCCAAGTGAATTTTTTTCATTACTAAATCCATTATTATTACCGAAAATGACAAGTGGTACCTTACATTCTCAGTATGTACATAATTTAAAATTCCCACCATTTTGGTATAAAACCTAAGAGCAAGGATCTCCTTTATTCTGAAGCATAGATACCGCATCAATTTACAATTGTAGTTAGTCACTTTTGTCCTATGACGTACCTTTAATAGTAGAAGGAGACGGAACTATAGATCTTTGTTTATGCGGCTGTCCACTTTTCACTTGTCTCTTTTGTGCTAGTGTGTGTGAAAAGTGACCATAAACATTAGAACAGTTGTCACTTGGATCTAATTGGTCTCTTTTGTCCATACTATTTGCACACAGTCAAACACAAACGTCAAAAAAGTGGAAGTTCTTGCAATGGTATGGCTCCCTCTTTGCCTTAAGAATAAAGGAGATTCTTGCAAATAAAACAGAAAAAGACAAGCACATCTTTCTCGTTTTCTCAGAGGCTCTTACTGATGGTGCTGATGGTCTGTTTCCCAGACACTCTGGAAATGCATACACAATGCGCTTTAGGTCAATCACGTTTCCTGCTTTTAATTGCCTGTTTCGCGATCTTAATTCGTTTATCTAGTGACTCTATCTTCCATTGTGTTGCCACATTTTACACACTTGAACACATTCGAAGGAAGCTAGCCTTTTTAGGGTTCCGTACCCAAAGGGTGAAAACGGGACCCTATTACTAAGCCTACGCTGTCCGTCCTACCTATTTTGGGCTGTAACTTTTGAACCGTAATAGCTAGGTAGTTAAAATTTTCACAGAATATGTGTTATTACGGCGAATTTGTTAACAAATAATAAAAAGATTAGATTTTATTACCATTGTTACTCTACTGTGACATTAATTTTCATTTTATGTTATTGTAGGTATTCTTGTGTATATGCCTGTATAGGTAGAGTATAATGAAACTAGCATGACTTTACATCCACAATGTATATTGTAAATACTTATAACTCAGTGTGCACAATAAAGAATTATTATTATGTTGGTACATGAAAGATGCACGGGTCCACTGGGACCCGGTCCTTTGGGAGGCATACATGGGGCCGAAGCCAACACGAAGAGGCCTTATTTGGTACCATTTATTCTAAATGTGAGATGGCGTGCACCTATCGAGGCCTATCTCTAGATACACCATAGTGATGCACTAGAAGATCATTCTCGATGGATGCTGAACTATTGCCAGGAAGGGATACATTTGTCTGGGCTATGGGGATGGGATTCTGTGTACTGGATAACTGGGCTATGGAGTGAGATAACGGACGCCTGCTCTAGTTAAATATCTCACTAATTTAAAATCTAGCAGGCGGTGACTCGCCAACTCATTTGATGGGCCCCCGCAAAACGGCCGCTCGCAAGGAGCGACAAGGCGGCAACATCTAGTGAGTGGCTAAGGTTGTAGAGAGGTGAGTCTGCGGGCGCCGGTTCCCGGTGCTAAGCGCACCAGTCAGCAGGTCCCGGCGTTATGACATTTTACACTTCCAACCTGGAGCATAGGTTCCGCTCTTGCGACTCCACTCCTGGCCGGCCGGTTAAGGCAAGACACGAGGTGAGGGCCAAATCAATCCGGGCCCTCTGGAGAATCGGGTCCGTGGTGTCGCCAATCACCAACAGCTCGCCACAAGCTGCCCTGCGGGCTTATTGTTATTATTATTAAAATGTCAAAAAGTTAAAAATTATGGGGGGTTCTCAACAAGAAACTTGTTTTTATCAACGTTTTTTCTTATATATTAAGAACGATAATACGTACAAACGTTAAACTCGGTGTGATTATAGAGCAAACTCTACAGTTTAACAACAAATAATAAAAACCGGCCAAGTGTGAGTCGGTCTCGCGCTATGGGTCCCGGAGAAAAAATTGTTTTTCTAAGATAATAATTATGTTGTTCTGTGTGGTGTGGTACGGAACCATCAGTGCGCGAGTAGCCCAACTCGCACTTGACTTTTTACTAAAAATAAACCTGGATAAAAAACCATTACAGCAACATAAACACACAAATGCGGCTATTATGCGTATGCCCACGCATGGCTACAATACGGTGTTATCCTGTGGGGCAATAGCACAGACACTGACGATCTTTTCTTATTACAAAAAAAATGCATCCGAATATTAGTAAATATCAAACGAATAGAAAGCTGTAGGCCACATTTCATTAAACTCCAAATATTGACGCTTACCTCAATCTACATTATGGAAATATGTAAATTTGTTCGCAACAACAAAATATGTAAGCTCTCGGATAGCCAACCAGCCGCAGAACAAAGATAGATTGGCCCCACCAAACATTAAAACAATGGAAATGTACAATAAAGGCACCTATTTAATGGCCATCAAAATTTACAATAATATTCCCACAAAAATAAAAGAAATCGAAAAAAAATCAATTTTTTTATCAAATTTAAAACAATATATGATTAGCAAATGTTTTTATAGTTTAAAGGAGTTTTTTGATGAGCATTAATAAATAATAATACCCACTTGTAATATGATTATTAGATATTTTTTTTTCTATTGTTGTGTATAATGTAAATTCTTACGTATACGAAATAATGTATATATACATAAAATAAATTTGTCAAAGAGTTTTTTTGCAGTGCCCGGTCAGGGTTTCACATAGGACCATAACTGTATTTGTAACATCTATAAAACATGTGAAAGCAATAAATGATTATGATTATGATTATGATTATAATGTAAACACAGTATCAAACCAATCGTAATGAAATAAAAATGTAATACCAACGGATCACAAAATATTACCTTAAACCTAACAGTCGAAATGAATGGATAATTGATCTGGCGTCTGTTACGTTTGAGATGCTTCGACAAATCTTCCTCCATTATCTGGATTAAGGAAGCTCAGGCTTTATGTTGATTAGGATGATGTTATAGTAGGAAAAGTAAAGTAGTAGCGGTAATAGCCTATTTAATATTATTATGGCAGAGAGCTTGCGAGTCAAAGACATGGTTGCGGTTCGATTTGTAACCTGTATATTACTGAGATCTATGTAATTTATACACGGCTATAACGATGTATTTGGCATTTATCAATAGCTCCACCTTGAAGGAGGAAACCTCTGCATACTTATCCTGACTTCCTGAGCACCTGATTGATATTCTATAAAAAGCAGTCACCGTAGTAGACACCGTGTGGTGTCGGTAAAGAATAGCACCATCCCATTTCCTCCCGTGGATGTCGTAAAAGGCGACTAAGGGATCTACCGGAGGATGGGCAGCAGCATCCTCTGAGTACACACATTCAATCCAACTGCGATCGCCAACCCGTCTGCCAAGCGTGGCGATTATGGCAATTCCCCCCATTTTAGGGGAGGCCTATATGTCCAGCAGTGGACGTTTATATTATGTAGTAGAAATCTACTAGGAATATAGGATTGTATGATAATAATGATGGCATGATCATTTAATTAACCTTTTTTTGTAATTACGAGCCCCTTTGCATAAAATGTTCAGGGGCCCACCATTACGGGTCCCCCATCACCATTTTTGGACACAATGCAAGCTTTAAAATTTATATGTAATCAGTATGAGTATTATTATATTCTTGAAACGCTATAGCTTCGCCAATAAGCCTGACGCTTTACAACCTCAACATTATGTAAATTAGATGTCCTGTCTTGTCGAATCGAATCCGAACGATTTCTCCCCATTTTGATTCGTCCTGATTTGCTAAAACTGTATTTTCAGGTAAATGCCTTGAATGTGGAAAATAAAGACGGTTAGGATTGGAAGTGGCAGGAGACAAGGTAAGAATATAAAGTGCTGTGAAAGAACGTGTGGGGACTAAAGTTCTCCAGTGTTACCAAGTCTTATTTTCACTTTACCCTAGGTTTGTCCTCAGTTTACCCTAGATATTGCATAATTTTCAAAAATTACCCTAAAATCTTTCAGTTTTGAACTAAAAAAAAAATCGTTTTTAATCCGTTACTATGCCAAATAACTTCGGTCACAATCCTTGCCTTTTCTGTTTTTTTTTGTCTGTTCTTTTTCACATTTCTACTAAGGGATACATTTTCTTATGATGTGTTTTTGTGGGCGGAATGCTGGACATTGTCATCATTTGAAATCAATAAGACAGTGAACGTGAACCATACTTTTAAGATTGTTGATGGCTAAAACAAAGATTCTTCCTACCCCAACGGGGAGTACAGTCGTGGGTGAGTTTACCCCAAAAAATAACCAAAGTAAAATTATTACCCCAAAAATTACCCTAAATAATTTCCTACCCAAAAAATTACCATAAGGATTATTTTTTTACCCTAAATCTAGGGTAAATTACCCTAAGATGGCAACACTGAGTTCTACATTTACAAGCGTATTGGGTACAGTACGTACCTAATCTGCGGTATCAGACTGGATAAGAATTATAATTCTTATTCTGTAGATACGACTATGGCAGTCTCCCAAAAAATTCTGATGTATGTCCGCATTGTGCATGCGTGGTGAACTAACGCCCTGAAGGTAGGCCTTTGCCCTGCAGTGGGAGTATAGGCTGACGGTCATGATGATATACGTCACAAAAAAAAATAGGTCTGGCATTCGTGGGGTATCCGAATCACTCATAATGTTATGTTCGGCGACTTTTTATAGTTTTCGAGTTATTTTTCCGATTTTTTGAGGAATTTCGACATGACCGGCTTAAAAAATTCCTAAAAATAAAGTGTAAGACTTTTTAGATATTTTTTTGCAACTTAATCTTCATGATTTGTACTTTTATGCATAGAATAATCAGCTCGTAACTTTGACGAAAGTTATAAATATTGGTCTAAACTAAAGTTAAAAATTTACGTTCCGTGAATTATCAACTTTATAGTGCGTCGATATTTGTTGATTTACTAAACATTGTATTGTCATGTATCAATTAAATAAATAAAATAAATAAAATAAGTATTTTCGTATCAACAAAAATACGTATTTTTACAAAATCCTCCAAACTTATGGTTATTGCTATTTTTCCAATATTGTTAGTAAAAGTAGGTAGGTGGTATGCTCTTTCCACAATTCCTTTCGTAGTCAGAAATATTTTTCATAATTATAGCGCAGTCAAAATATCCACACATTTCATTTACAGTACCCAACCAAACTCTATGCATTACGATTTATTGTTAAATATTCATCATATAGTTATTGGTAAGTTATTCACAAAGTCTCCCAATTTATTTAAAAAATAGAAACAGTAGTAAAACCAAAAGCGAACAGTTTTGCAGCAAGTTATCAACGGAACGTACTTGTAGCTCAGAACGTGGAAGCTTTATCTCGTGTCGCGCCGCATGACGTATAGTATCGCGCGCGAACAAACACTACAGCACTGTTTAGAGTAAGAACAGACGCGCGTTTGTTATCTGTGATACTGCGATTACGAAAACCGTCGCACCGCGTGACGCATAGTATCGCGCGTGAACAAACACTAACAGCGCTGTTTAGAGCTCGCGTAGACGCGTGTTTGTTATCTGCGATACTGTGACTGACGTGAAATTAAATACGAAAAGTGTCGCGCCGCATGACGCATAGTATCGTGCGAATTAAGAATCAGCACGAAACGTAGTCGATATTCCGACAATCAGCACAAAAAGGTTCATAATTATATCCTCTTTTATAATGAGAACCGGTAAGGTTTGGAACTCTCTCCCTGCGTCTGTGTTTCCAAGCAAGTAGAATAGAATAGAATAGAATAGAATAGAATTTTCTTTATTTGTCTTACAAAACACATTACAAAAACAATATATTACACGGCCAGTACTTACAAATACAATGAAAAACACAAAAAATAAACATATTCAATAAAGTACAATCAGGATAAAAGAAGAGAGCACACCAACCTAAAAAAGTTTGTCCAATGGTTTTAGTACTTACGTTAAAAGCGTGAGATTCTATCTTGACATATAATTTAATCAAAGAGCTGTTCCCTTATATTTAGTTTCAAAAACTGCCCTACGAGCACAAAATACCGATAAATAAATGCGATAATCGCTAACTCAAAATCATAATTTCTTACCTACAAGTCGCAATACAAAACGCACATCCACTTCGGTCGGGGACTTCATGTGACTCGGAAAAATGGACAAAACAGCGTTATTCGTTGCAGTTTAAATACGTAATACGAGATTAAAGTTGCATCGCTTTCTGAAAAGTTGTTTAACAAAACTATTATTTTGGTGTAAATTGCGACAAATTAGTTGTTGTAAAATCGTAGTGGTCTAGTTGCCAGAAGGCTCGCTTTCCACGCAGGGGACAGAAGGTTCAAGCCTTTTGCTTGTACGGACCAAATTCCATACTTTTAGTCTAGATTGATAAGGCATTTTCGTAAACCACGGAAAGTCCCTGCATTGCGATCATGCGTTGACGTATGCATACACAAACACATGCCCTTTTCCCATAGGGTTAGGCAGAAACTATGGATTTCCATTTTGAATGGTCCTGAGTTCCTGACGTACTGATCGTTCTTCCTCCAGGTACCTTTTGCTACACTTACATTTTCGTCGATTTTAACTAAGTATACTATTGTCATAAAATTACACACAAACCGACGCAAAGAGAGGGGTGTTATAAGTTTGATGTGTAGGTCTGTCTGTCTGTCTGTTTATCTGTCAGTGTGGCATCGTAAAGCTGCGTTCAGACGACCCGTATCCGCCCCGCGCCCGCCACGCACTCAACCCGCGCTCTCCTCGCGCTCACCCCGCGTCCTAAAATGCATTGCTTGGAATTTGATTCTTATGACACGATAATAAATCCTGTATTGTATTTAATGGGAGCACCAGCACCCGCCCCGCACCCGGATCGCACCCGGCCCCCGCCCCGCGACCGCTCGTCAAAATACAATACGAGATTTATTATCGTTTCATAAAACTCAAATTGCAAGCAATGCATTTTAGGACGCGGGGTGAGTGCGGGGAGAGCGAGTGTTGAGTGCGTGGAGGGCGCAGGGTGGACGGGTCGTCTGAACGCGGCCTAACTCTCAAACGCGTGGACCGATTTCTGTGCGGTTTTTGTAATCGAAAACTAGTTTTTTCAAGAGTGTTCTTAGCTATTTTTTTATAAAAGTAATCAGGACATAAGCTCTAGTCAGACAAAATGTTTATCACCGGCTCAGACTGTCTGTGTGAATGTAATTATTTGAAAATCCGAGAGTGTTACAAAGTAATCTGACAGCCTCATTCCACCAGAAGGAAAATAAAAACTAAATCTGAAAGCGTGTGAATCGATCAAGCGGAGGAAAGTAAATTCGTTTTAGAATTTTCGAATTGCGTTTGTAATTTACTGTTAGTACCATTCGGTACTATACTACATTACTACTGTACCGGTTAAATTTAATGGTACCAAACTAAAATGTAAACTAAAGTTTGACATTTTAACAGGTAGGTACTTACATGGTACTTACCGTATTTATATGTAGTTATTCAAATTTATATTTATAGTTTGTAATCAACAAACAGAAAAAAATTTTTTTTTGTTAATTTTACACCACTAGTTTTTAATTAAGTACTAATAAAACTATAAGGGTGTATTCAGACAATAAATCTTAAAAACTTTCCCTATGGAACATGGGTCGAAAAAAGAGAAAACTTTTTTGGACCTTCCATACAAAAGTGCGGGTCGGCCGATCGATTTTCTATTATTATATTTTTTGTATTTTTTTTTAAGTTAATAATGTTGTGTTCTGTGGTGGACTGGTGGTGTGGCACGGAACCCTCGGTGCGCGAGTAGCCTGACTCGCACTTGACCGGTTTTATTTTAATATTTTCATCAAATATTTAACAATTTTCTTATGATAATACTTTAATGCTTAGTATATTTCTTATCTTTATGTGACAATTTGGACAGACGCATGTTCAACCTAACTTTCATATAATTTTGGGCATGATCTTTTTATCATGTGCTATAAAATAATTTGAAAGTCACTAATGTTTCGTTATGTTATATTTAACAAAGCATAATATATTTTTTAGTAAACTTAAATTACCCATTGTGCCTACGTGGTACAAAATTCAATAATGAAATTAGCAAATCAATAATTGCCACATTAATTTCCCACTAAACTAAATTGCAATGTCAAAATAATTGAGCAGCTCTTAACGTCATTGAAATATGACCTATTTCGGTGTGCGTTAATTTTCATCATACAATGCGGGACGCAGTAGTACGAGTAGCTGTGGCTAGAAATAATTATGCGTGGAATTCAGCCATACACAATATCGTCATGGATGTGGGTAAAGTAGAGGCGTCACAATGCTTATTTGGAGTGCAAAGAAGATCCTTCCTCTTAGTCATCTCAACGGGATCATGACTTCTTACCGAATATTCCGAGAGATAAGTGTACTTTTTGCAACCATCAGCAGTAAGGCTGATTCAGTGTTTATGGGGTGTAGAGCTTCTCTGTGATGGGGATGGACCAAGTCTGCCTGCGTAACACAAGTCGGTTTAGGAGTTACTGATGATTAAAGGTCTGTAAAAAATTAACGATCAGCTGCAAGGCTTATCGTATGGTATTGTTGTAGTATGCACTGTAGCTATGTGAACAGTACAAAAACTGATATGGTTCATCAGTCGGTTTAGGAGATACAGCCGTTCAAAGGTCGGAACTTTGACTGGCTGTATCTCCTAAACCGACTGACAGAACTTGACAGTTTTTGTACTGTTCACATAGCTACAGTGCATACTACAACAATATCATAGTATCGACTGTGCAGCTGATCGTTAATTTTTTACAGACCTTTAAACATCAGTAACTCCTAAACCGACTGGAGTTATGAAGGCAGACCTGGTCCATCCCCATCACAGAGATGATCTACACTCCATAAACACTGAATCAGCCTTGCTGCTGATGGTTGCAAAAAGTACACTTACCTCTTATACTAGAACTCCTCCGTGGTCTAATGATTCTCTTAATCATTGGGCTTTTGACACGGAGGTCGTGGGTTTGATTCCCACGGGACTAGTGATATGTCACTTTGTGTACTTTGTGTATTTACGAGTGAATAGTGTCGTGTCATTTGTTTTTTTTTCATTTTAAATTATTTGTACAATGCATTGTGGTAGCTGGTACCTTTATTCCACCTAAAATCAAAATAAGTATATTAATCACGCAATGCCGCTGGGATTGCGGCTAAGTAAATTAGGCGACGGGGGCTCAATTTATGCGGTCCATGCGCTACACATGCGTTCACCTATCTTCCGCTATTTTAATTTAATCAAAAATGTTACCCTTATTTTTTTTTTATGTTATCCAGTTTGTCCACACAACATTTTCTACGGACAAACCGTAGATGGCCGTCGATGAGTGTGTGTTATTTATGGCTCCTACACCGTTAGCTGTGTTTTAAACCACACAACATAACATTAGTAAGCTCGTATTTTCTAAGATACACAAATTGGAATGTCGATTTCTAGGAAATAAACATGTCATATCCAAGTTTCCACCGCCATGCATCGAGCATGTCTGCCGGTGACGTCACAAATTGTCCTCTATTCAGTTGCGAAATTACGGACTCCGACGCGTGCCGAACTAATTTCAACGAAAATTACTTCGACAATTTTCGGACGAATAATTTTTCGGTAAATTGTTTTCGGTATTTGTTCAGCTTAAGAAAAATATTTTTAGATAGAAAACATTCAATTATAGATCAGTCTATTTCGAGTATGGAAAATAATTGCTTTCGCAGTGGTGTATATTTTGTAGGTATGGATTTCGTCATTATTTTATTATGATATCATTCTTGGTAAAGAGGTAAAAAACATTACATAAAAATTTTAAAGAAATTGTACATAATAAACTACTGATTACTAAATCATCTGCTAAATATGTTTTCATCATCATCATCATATCAGCCGATAGACGTCAACTGCTGGACATAGGCGGTGTCCTATTGCCATCGCACGCGCGATGGTGCGATGCGATGTGATCGTACTGATGGGTAATTCTCCGAAATTTTACAAATCGTTGAAATTTTTCCATAGAAAAAATTGTTGAAATCATTTTAATCGAAAATATTATGAAACTGTTTACGTCTGACATGGTTGTATGGGCTCGATCCCTTGGCCTTTAAAAAAAAGTCAGGCACAGTCTAGACATGATTTTGACAGGATCTCGCCTACGTCTCTGTGGAGCGATAAGCATGTCATCTGTCGAGTTTTTTAGGAACTAAAATAAAAAAAGAAAAGAAAAACGCTCATTACGTCACAATTTACAAAACCCACCAGAAAAGCCTTTCAATCGGATTTGTTAAAAAAATCCACACTAAAGGCTCCGCAATAATTATTGAAAAGCAACCCACAAAGGATTCGATGACGTCATTACGGGTCCCAATGCCTCTCTCCAATTATATCTGTCTGTCTGTGGAACCGTCCTATTGATGATCGGTGACACGGACTTAGAGAATATTCAATGGGTTACGAAAACAAGATAATTTCTCCAGTTATGGGAACAAGGCCCCCAATTTTTTTTAAGCGGATAGTCATAGTATGGTATGGTATAGTTGGCGTATAGTTATGATGGAACTTTCTCATGCCGATTTGTTTTTCACAGGTTTTTCATAATCTCTAGATCATAGTGGTAATATTAGCTATACCTCATCTAAACGGAGTGTCGCGTAATCGCAGTTGGCGCACATCTTGTCTTGTTAGTGTTCCGTACCAAAATTGGCAAAACGGAACACTTATGGAATCAGCTCGGTGTCTGTCCGTCCGTCCGTCTGTCACAGGCATTTTTCTCAGAGACCGTAAGAAGGAAGTCGAAACTCGGTACAGATATAGCAACTGCTGGTCCAATATCATAAATGAAGTTTCAAATTCCAGTTGCATTTTTACCAAATCTATCGTCCAATTGCTTTTATAAATTAAATTACATATGTATTTAGAGTACTATTGGGTTAAAAAAAATTGACTCCTTTATGGTGACGAGGATTGAAAAACAGGCCAAGTGCGAGTAGGACTACTCGCGCAATGAGGGTTCCACAGTATCACACAATACTGGATGATTTTTTCTACCGTTCCTAAACTTTCAGGGGTGGTTCAGAACTTCAGACCATCAAACTGAACAACTTTTACTATGCACAGGTAAAAAAGATTACTTGAAATAAGAAAAATTACATTTTCATTGATATAAAACGTGTTAATGAATTAGCGCAAAGCCTCATACACACCAAGTGATTTATAAAAAAAAAAGTTATTATTTTGAAACAATAATTAAATTATTTTGATAATTAAAATTTAAAGTTATTCGCATTTTAAGTTTTGAGGCAAAAATGATTTGTTGTCATTTCAGCACTGAAAGAAAGCGCTAACGTACTCATAGATAATTTTTTATAATCTTGTTTTGGTAGTAAGTACTAAGTAGGGTGAGTGTGCCCGTGAGGTGTGGGTTGACATCGGGTTTAGGAATTTTTAAATTTTTCAAACAAATTATTTAATATTTTGAAAAAAATTACCTATGTATTTAGAGTACTATGAAACCGTGTTGAAACCATGATAATTCTATTCAGCTCTCGATTCTAAACAAACTACTTTCTAGTTTTGCGTTAATTCATTAACACGTTGTATAGTTTACATATTAGTAAAAGTTGTTCAGTTTGATGTCGTAGGTTTGATGGCACACCGCCTCCTAACTTATGTTACTAACTTAATTTTTTCCGTCTTAAATGGACCACAGAACAACACCAAAATCATTATTCAGAACTCCCAAAACTCCAACCATTACCACTTCCATAGAATGACTCAACAATTCAACCCCAGTTCACGGCGCAATGGATACATTAATTAACAGCGCGATGTTCCCATTTCTTCCTTACATCGCTTGCTGATGAGTAATTTGTACACAAACCCACGAGGGTGCGATAAATTTTAGCTTCGCGCTTTGCCTAAAGTATTAGCTGTTTATTGCCCAAGTAATTTGGAAGTCTCAAGGTAGGGTAACAAAATAGAATAATGAGATTTTTAATCGCGCGATTTTTTTTCCCAATTCTGTGACCTATGGAGGTGTTACTGGGAATGTTCCTCCATTGAAAAGGGAAGATCTTCCGCCAGGCTATGTGTGAAGCCCCTGGAGACTGCAGCCCTAAATAGTGAGGTCAAGTTTGAAGTTTGAGTTTTGTCTCTACCAAGCGGTAACATAAGTTAGTTCATTCAAGATTCATGACAGACGAAATGACTAATTTCCCCTCAAACAAGCCAACTCTGATTAGTATCCAGGGATCTCCCTTTTCGTTACTATTAATGATATTCATAAACTTGAGTCGTCTCCGGGCAAACTTTGTAATTTATTACAAACACAACTGAGAACTGAATAATAATTTGTTGGAAGATAATGTCTTGTAACGTTATTGCTTTTAGGTTTGTTTTTGAATATACTTCTTGTTTTGTTTTATAAGTTATTAAAAACACAACAACAGTTTATTCAAAAACAAACCTAAAAGCTTAATAATTATGTTTTTCGATAAAAAGAAATTATTCTCAAAATATTAATTTCTTCAAACATGATATTTAAGATAGTATCTGTTGTATTATTGAGTCGAAGACGTTGAGGATGTAGAAGTAATTGTATATAAATTAGTAAAACAGAGATGTTGCTGACACAAGTGTTTATATTGAAGTAAGGTAACTAAGCACATAATCAACTTTAAAAAAGGAATAAGAATATGTCAATATGATTAAATGCATAAAGAAGAAAATAACTTATAAAGAGTCTACACAACAAGAGATTAGTATAGACAGTATCTACAACAGCCGCCCTTAATCGATGTTGTGGTTAACAAGGACACAAAAAAAACACATACAAAAACCTTATTAACGGCCTTTTGTACAGATAACAAGTTGGTTTCTAAATCCGGAACAAAAGCAACTTCACCAATACTGTTGACAACATTCTCTGGTGTATCAATGGAGATATAGCCACAATTGACGCATCCTCCATCACCCTGTCAATATCTGCAAGACCCTGCGCGGTTGACACAACAGTGCTGTTGCACAATTCCATGTTATCAAGGTCTGACAAGTTCAATCTGTACAATCTTCGCTCTAAGGTTAGTCTTCGTCCCATACCTTTATCCTCGAAAGCTCTCTGCAAAGATTTCCACGCTTCGGCTGCAGTTTTTCGCACATCTGACGTGAGTAATAGCTGCACCGTCTACTGTTAAGCATATTTTGGTCACGCTTTGCATCGTCACGTACCTTGGTCGAGGCGGGGGTGGTATCATCTTTAGGATAACCACTTACTATTTCCCATAAGTCCTCGCAAAAAGGTAATTACGCATCTTAAACTTCCAAGTAGGATATCGAGGCGGGGGTGGTATCATCTTTAGGATAACCACTTACTGTTTCCCATAAGTCCTCAGGCAAAAGGATGGTATTGACGAAGGGGAACTCGACTTACAAACACTTGACTGTTCTCCAGATTCATGTGACATTTTAAAGAAAAAATTTGTTTCTATCGATCACATGAACAATTCACTAAAAATATTTCACAATTTAAACTTTACATGAACTATCTTCTGTTCGTGCTGATAACGTGTTGTATTATTGAGTCGAAGACGTTGAGGATGTAGAAGTAATTGTATATAAATTAGTAAAACAGAGATGTTGCTGACACAAGTGTTTATATTGAAGTAAGGTAACTAAGCACATAATCAACTTTAAAAAAGGAATAAGAATATGTCAATATGATTAAATGCATAAAGAAGAAAATAACTTATAAAGAGTCTACACAACAAGAGATTAGTATAGACAGTATCTACAACAGTATCCTAGTCGATTACGATTGCTAATCTTAATAGAAAAGCATTCTGGTATGTATGCATTTTGAAGTGCATTTAAACGTACGTAGTCTCTCGTCCATACCCTCCTATGCCTGATGGAACGGGAGACCAATACGATCAGAGGTGGGATCAGATACAGTGGCTATAACCGGCAGCCACAAGATTTGGGCTACAAAGATGTGTAAGATGCCTAAAGGAATTAGTCACAACACCTCTGACGACACCCGACTGGGTATAGTGCTATTTGAAGCTGGATATCACACGACACAATGGACACATAATTAAATTACAAAATAACACGAACGCCTATTTTAGACCGACGAAATAAAAAAATTTTTTTTTAATAAAAGTAAAGTTCACAATTTCGAAAAAAAAAACTGAATCGTTTTAATTGAAAAAGTATTAAAAAAATGTTTAACACCCCTCACAGATCAGTGTACCACCGACTAAAAGAATGTAAGTAATGAAAGATAATAAAACAAACCCAAGAAAATGTATGTATTTTATAGATTTTAATTAAAGTATCTGATACTATAGGACGAAGAATTAATTTGGGCAAGAAATTCACAATATCAATTTAAACAAAGCTACGATTTCAAACCGAAAGAACAGCAATTAAGCAAGAACAATGTATCAAGTTAAACAATACATGAGACGTTACTCGATTTTAACATTAACAATAGTTCTGTTGGTAAATCGTCCAACTTACATGAGTTATGTGCTAAGTTGGTCACATTAAATACCCATTAAGTACTGTCTTTGAATTAATGTAGATTTTAGACTTGACTAGACTTGAGTTAGAATTTAAAATGTTAATCTTTCTATGTATGAATATTCCCTACAGACAGACAAATCGCCTTCTAAATAAAAAGTTTAATACGGCTTTAGTGTCATTTAAAAATTCTATTAATCAATTTTTTTATTTTTTCTGTTTATTCTCTAAATTTTTTTCTATTTAATAACAATTCATAATATATTTACTTATATTACAGGGTGTAACAAAACACCCTAGTAATACTTAAGGGCTGCTTCAGACCATCAAAATGAACAACTTTCACTATTGAGACAACATCGAGAAAGAATAAAAAACACAGCCGTCCCATAAATTTTAGTCGAGTCGGTACTGCAGTTTTGTATGGGACAGCAGATATTTTTTCGCGTTTCCTGAGGTAGGCTCCATAGTGAAAGTTGTTCAGTTTGATGGTCTGAAGCACCCACTTAAGTATTACTAGGGTGTTTTGTTACACCCTGTATAGATCCCACTTGGGCGAATATGAGGCGAGTCGCTATTATAGGGATAAATTGAAACACCATTCGTTTCACAACATCCAAAGGGACACTAAAATCTCAAATAGAGAGAAATCTCCAAAGAATTGATAAAACTCAAAGAAACAGTGAATGTAGTTGTGCCACAGATTTCTACTTTCATTTCAATTGAATTTATCTGGCGTCCCGAACGGATTCGTGTACCTACATCGATTGGTGGAAACGTTGGACGGTTTGTCTGTACTTTATTCTAAGGGTCAGCGCACACCCAGCGTAAAACTGTTCGAGCATGCGCGAGCAGGTTTCATTGATTCAATTGATAATGAACTCTATTTCCATTGAAATAAAGTTGAAAATAGCTTGCAAGTGATTAAATCCCTTCAGCGTCTGTTCGAGTATGCTCGCGTATGCTCCTCGCGGCGACGGGAGCAGTCGCGAGCATGCGCGCGGATGCTCGCGCATGCTCGAGCATGTTCGAGCATACGCCCGTGTCGATGCTTGCGATCCGTCGTAAGTGTTGCCGCCTCGGCCGGTTTCGGACTAAATCTAGCATATTTTTTAAGGGGCTATGTGAAAAAAATAGGATTCTTCAAAGCTTCATATATCATGAAGTACTAACAGTAGGAGTATGATTTTCGGATATGTGTAAATTGAACATATAATTGAAGTTTTGATTAGAGCCAAAACACGATTAAAACACATTTTCTAGATAGAAAAACAAGCCAAAGTAGCCTCCGTTTTGATCTATAAACGCTTGGAACTGCTAAACGGTGAATAATAGAAACACAAGACTTGATTTAAAAAAAAGAGATTGATATTTCCTAAATTTTGATTAGAGCAGAATTGAACTTACATAAATAGTACAATCACAATTAAATAAAGTTTGATTTGGCGCTCGATTCGCTTCAGGCTATTCTACCGTTGGCACGCTCCATACAAACGTAGTATGGTGATATTTTCAATACTATCCAATTAAAGTCAATGAAATTTTTCGAAAACAATCTAGTAACTAATTTCTATGTCGGTATGAAGTCAGATTTTCGATAAAATTTATAGTTTTAAAGTTACAGTGCCACAAATATTTCCATACAAATCTTAAATTAATCCTAGCATTGACACTGTATATTTTAACGAAAATCTGTCTTCATACCGACATAGAGATTAGTTACTTGATTGTTTTTGAAAAATTTCATTGATTTTAATTAGATGGTATTGAAAATATCACCATACTACGTTTGTATGGAGCGCGCCAACGGTAGAATAGCCTTCAGGCGCGCGCGCCGCCCCATCTCTTTCTCTCGCATCAGACCGTAATATAAGCTATCCCACGCCTGTTTCGCTAAAATTATTTTTCGACATAGGCTCTTAACTACTTTAGCCCGAAAAGGGCAATTTACTACGGATAATATTATATAATAATCGAACTCTTTTTGAAAATACAAAGAAAATCTGAAAGGTCGAAGCAGATTTAGTAGGTTTTCAAAAATTGTTCATATTCCATTTTATAGTTCCTAGCCATAAAATAACTGTCCCTAGAACTTTAAACCGTAACACAGCACAGGGCGTAGTATTTCCCAAATATAAGTACTTACATCTTTCTTGCCTCTTTTCATCTTATTGGTGTGCTCTTCTTGCTCCTCTTCCTTTGCTAGTAACCCAATAATTAAATCCCAGTCTACCATACTTTAAAATTGTTGTTATCGCACGTCTTTACTATAAAACACAACGCAAAATTCACTACGTCAACTGTAGCAACACGGGAGCATCCGCGAGACTGTTTGAACATGCGCGAGCATGCTCCGCCGCTGCCGCCGGCGGATTTTGCCGCTAGGTGTGCGCGACTGCAAAGAACATGCTCGAGCATGCGCGAGCAGTTCTACGCTGGGTGTGCGCTGACCCTAAAGGATACACGGTGAGTCAATCCAAGGCATTGATTGCGGTATATAACAGCAAAATGGCAAAGGAAAGAATCGCGCTCAGCACGACAAAGACCAACGTCGACGTCAGAGGCCGTAACTGAAAAAACCTCTGACACCAGGGCTTGCTGTCTCACACGATAAGAAGAAGCACGACAAAGCACATCATAGTGAGGGCGCTGACGGGTCACTGTAGGCTGAACAAACATTTTACAACCCTAAGCATCAGGGATACGAAACTTTGCTGATTCTGCTGCCTGGAAGAGGACGAAACCATTCACATCCTGTGTGAATGTGGCCCACTAATAGACAAACAATATAAAGTTCTTGAGTGGCGACCGTGTACCGGAAAGCGCAGCGTGGGTGGACCGATGACCTGGTGAAGGCGGTGGGATACCGTTGGATGAGGGCAACGCAGGACCGGTCGTTGTGGCGATCCTTGGGGGAGGCCTACGTCTAGCAGTGGACGTCCATCGGCTGAGATGATAATGATGATGATTCTATTGGGTAAACATTATGTTCACTTGAGTGAAGTAACATTTTTCACTGCTAAAGAAATCCTACAATTTCTAAAGGAAGTGGGTATTACCAGTGAAGCAATTATAGTGGCGATCACGAATGATCTAGACAAGGTCAAAGTGATACTAATCTGCATGAGACTCGACTGTAAACGCCTAGCATCGTCCACTTCTGAACATAGGCCTCTAAGGTACGCGACAAGACTCTATCCTCGGCCTTCTTCATCAAGTCGCTCCTCGCTACCTTATTCAGGTCTTTGATCCAATGGGCCGCAAGGCTTCCCACACTACCCAAAAACTTGCAAATAATACCAGGCAACTCCGCATGTACCAGCATAGTAAAGCAGTGAATAGTAAATATACTCTACGGAGTGATTCGATTCCCGCGCGGCGATCGTGAGCCGAATCTAAGTGTCACTGTCACTATTGTCCTGATATGTTGTCTTTGACAGAGAAATGTTGGGGGAAAATACGGAGGATGTGCTTGAAGAAGTGACAGTTCAATTTAAAAGGTAAAAAACCACTTGTAGAAAAGTGAGGTCCCTTGTTCCCTCCATAAATGTTTAAATCAATAATGGAACATTTTATTATCCTGAAGGAGTCGCGTTGTTGGTCTGCTATACGGATGGTTGCGTGTCAGTTGCCTGGTCTTTGGTCTACAACGAAGCTCATATTTTATGGTGGCTCAAAATAGTGGTTTTTGTTTTCTCTTCAAAAAAATATCAATTCACTTTTGCTAAACTAGACATTGACAAAATCATCAACACTGATTGAATCCCGAAAACGAATTTGACGAATTTGTTTACAAGTTCTAAAGATGTCAATGTTACTCCTGTAGTGAAAATTATAAAGTTAGTCAGAGTTAATAATAATAAAAATACGATCCTGAATACTTTAAAATATTAATCGTTAACATTATTATCGATACAAAACCAAAATTTTGAACATATTTGTCTACCTACTATCCTTTGTTCATCTGTCTCTTTTGGGCACAATAAGCACCACGAACAATTTATTACAAACTAATTCTAAACTTGGTGTGGTGTGGTGGTAGCTCATCTTATCATCTAAAATTATTTTGATATCTGAAAATGAAAAATCTTTCAAAGTGTAAAAGCCAAACAAGTTTATCTCCAGAATAGTCAAAAATCTGCATCGGTTCATATTTCAGAGGTATTTGAAAGTCGAAGTCAGGGACTAGTATAAAGTATAAAATCCTCTATTACGAGGTCCTATGACCTGATTCCAGTAGGCTATCTCTCCAACAATGAAGCTTGACATATCGTGCTCGGGTCCCATGAGAAATTATCGTGCGAGCTTCTACTGCTGCAAGTATTATTGCACCGGTGATACCAGTCAATTATATACCATGTTTATACTTGCTTAGATTGACTGACTGTTTTGTTTGTAGCCTACTTACTTTACGGCTTAAATAAATATGAAGTGGAGTAGGTTTTGAGTAAATTGACGATTGTTTTCTTCATGCATGATTGCGATTTATCGAACAGAGATTCTCCCTTTTTCAAGTTGGGATTTTCGACAGGAACTCTCAAACTTGTTGACCATTTTTAGGGTTTCGTACCCAAAGGGTGAAAACTGTACCCTCGAAAGGCTGAAATCGGTCCGTCCGTCCGTCCGTCTGTCCAACCTATTTAGGGCTGTAACTTTTGAACCTTAAGAGCTAGATAGTTAAAACAAAATTTTAACAAAAAAATTAAAACCGCCTTCAAAAAACTAAAAAGTTAAAAAATAATATTGCAGCCGATGACTTTCCCGTTCTCATCATAAGAACATTAATTTGTTTTATTGAAGTCGCTGTCAAGCCGGTACGATTCGCGACAGGGCTTGCATTTTTTGGCTTGGCTTGACACCGACTTCTATAAAACAAATTAATGTTCTTATGATGCGAACGGGAAAGTCATCGGCTGCAATATTATTTTTTAACTTTTTAGTTTTTTGAAGGCGGTTTTAATTTTTTAGTTAAAATTTTGTTTATTTCACAATTTTCAGTGGCAAATTCATTAGTTCGATTTAATAGTAGTGCTTTAAATTAACAAACGCACTAGTCGGCACTACGATTTTCGAAGGTTCCCCTCGATATCTCTGGGATCCATAATCAGATCCTGGTTTTCTTATCATGGGACCTCACTTGAGATATCTCCTTTCCAACAAAAAAAGAATCATTGAAATCGGTTCATAAACGACGAAGTTATCCGCGAAAACACATAAAAAAAAAAAAAAAATATATATATGGTCGAATTGAGAAACCTCCTCCTTTTTTGAAGTCGGTTAAAAATGGAAATGTGCGTTATTACGGCACATGGCACATTTGCTTACAAATATAAAAAACTTCATAAAGTAAAATTTTTTTTTTTTAAGTATTGGATTGCTCTTGACCTCAAGGGAGATCCTCAATTCCTCATAAGGAACTAGTTTTTATTTGCGTTTTTTCTTCTGGCTCTATCGTAAAAACGGTAATACATAAAAGCGTCAAACTAGGTGTGATAATAGTGAAAAAAAAATGTTTTTTGTATGTTACTAATTATGCTGTGTAGTGATGTGGTACGGAACCCTCGGTGCGTGAGTAGCCCGACTCGCACTTGACCGATTAATATTTTAATGTTTTCTGTTACGAAGACCGCAATTCGTCGTAGTCGTCACATAAAACCACGTCAGAGGCCGTAAGGCGGTCTGAAAAAACTCCGACACCAGGGCTCTGCCCACACGATAAGAAGAAGAAGGACCGCAATTGATGTTGGGTCTTTCATTCTAGATTTTCTTTGTTTTCCGCTGCTATCAGCGGAAAACAAAGAAAATCTAGAATGACTCTACAGTAATTACTCTATAGTAAAAAATGTTAGGTGTTTCCAAAATATCTCATAGGATCTAAGCCAAATTAAATAAAACCGGTCAAGTGCAAGTCGGGCTACTCGCGCACCGAGGGTTCCGTACCACACCACCACAGAACACAACATTATTAACTTAGAACAAAATTTTTTTTTGTTCGGGACCTTTAGCGCAGGACCGACTCACACTTGGCCGGTTTTTAGTATGTGTTGTTATTCTGTAAAGTTTTCTCTATAATCACACTAAGTTTGACGCTTGTATGTATTACCGTTTTTACTATAGAGCGTGAAGAAAAAACGTTGATAAAAACTAGTTTCTTGTTGAAAACCCCCCTTAATTTTTAACTTTCTGCCATGTTTATTAATTGTTAACAAATTCGCCGCAATAACGCATAATCTGAGAAAATTTCAACTATCTAGCTATTACGGTTCAAAAGTTACAGCCCTAAATAGGTAGGACAGACGGACGGACGGACGGACAGACGGACAGACGGACAGACGGACAGACGGACAGACGGACGGACGGACGGACGGACGGACGGACGGACGGACGGACAACGTAGGCTTAGTAATAGGGTCCCGTTTTCACCCTTTGGGTACGGAACCCTAAAAAGGATGCTGTGCGTGCATCTGTTTCGCTCGTTGCAGGAAGCTGTCCTTCTCTATGTATTTTACTATCTGGTTTAAACCAGCACATAGCATCAATATATTTCGCCACCACCGTCTTTGTCACGTCCCTATCTAAAGTATAAACACTTTAAAAATACTATCGAAACGCCGGCGATGCGGGTAAACTGTGAAATTGAATGTCTATCTAGGAAGGTTTTGGAGAAGGGAAGATCTCACGGGCTGTTGAACAACAGTCCAACAGTTCTTGGTTGGATTTTGTAGTTATGTACTCTTGCAGACTTCTACAGGATGATTAAACCATAATTATCTGATTGCATAAGCATAAACGCTCACGAATAAATTCCCCTGGGAAGTCAGAGATATTCTGAAGACGTCAGAACATCTACGTTTTACTTTACTCCATTCCAAATAGCAACGAAATTTAAATGGCATTTTGAAATACAGAAACAAGGATTTGAAACGCTTGCTATCACTTATTCTTAGACCCGCTTTTAACGACCAAGATACTATATCTTTCTACAGGGTGTAACAAAACACCCTAGTAATACTTAAGGGGGTGCTTCAAACCATCAATCTGAACAACTTTCACTATGGAGCCAACATCGAGAAAAAATAAAAAAAATCTGCTGTCCCATACATTTATTGAGTCGAGCCAGCAGTTTTGTACGAAACAGTATATTTTTATTTCACGATTTCGAAGTTGGCTCCATAGTGAAAGTTGTTCAGTTTGATGGTCTGAAGCACCCCCTTAAGTATTTCGAGGGTGCTTTGTTACACCCTGTATTAAAAAAATTGCATTTTTCCTGAAAATCTTCTCTTCCTTGTATGGATCACATCATTTTATTAGTAAATAAAATAAAAATAATCAGAACGAATGTGTGACTAGTGTGACATGCATGTATGGTTCCGGGACCAGAATAGATCAATCCCATTTTTTTACTGTTAGGTCTCGTAGGAAGCGACTTAATGGATATATAGTTTCTTTTAGATTGGCTCTATAACTAAGCCTTGCCAGGATTCCATCCTGAATCCTACTTTTTTTTTTAGTTCTGTATTAACGGTTTCAGTTCTGCAAAAGGGTTAGCCTTTGCAATAACGTTAAACAACGTGTTAATGAATTAGCGCAAAACCTCATACACCCCAACTGATTTATAAAAAAATTATTATATTGAAACAATAATTTAATTATTTTGATAATTAAAATTTAAAGTTATTCGCATTTTAAGTTTTGAGGCAAAAATGATTTGTTATCATTTCAGCACTGAAAAAAAGCGCTAACTTACTCATGGATACATTTTTATAATCTTGTTTTGGTAGTAAGTAAGGTGAGTGTGCCCGTGCGGTGGGTTGTCATCGGGTTCAGAAAATTTTAAATTTTGCAAACAAATTATTTAACATTTTGAAAAAAATTACCTATGTTGAAACCATGATAATTCGACTCTGCTCTCGATTCTGTCAGTCAGATGTGCCCTCTTGTGGGGCAAAACATGCAAACTAATAACCGTACACACATTCTAAACAAACTACTTTCTAGTTTTGCGTTAATTCATTAACACGTTGTATACGACTTCAAACTAGTAAACTAGTATACTAAATTTCATCAAAATCGGTTGAGTGGTTTTTAAAACGTTACAAACGCTTTTACGGATACCTATCCACATTTCAGTAATCCTATCCACATTTCAGTAATCCTATCCCACAAGAAATCGTGCAAGAAAATATTGTCCATTCAAAAAACATGTACTTATCAACCTATGTCATCTCTGTCAGTATGTCACGTCCCCATTCAAAATACAAACACTTTAAAAATACTATCGCAACACGACGCGACGCGGGTAAACTCTAGTAAATTGAATATCGGCGAAGTCACGCGCTCCTATATCGAAAATTGAATCGTGACCTCACTAAGTTCTTTGTAAACTGTAGGCTCCACTCTCTAAACAATAGTGAAGTTATTTTGTTAAGAAACTGCTTAAGAATCTTATAAAACACTTTAAAAAAAATAAAAAAATAAAAAATAACGCTCACAGGCACATAGTACATTGTAATGATCCCAAGTAAGCCTCAGGCTTTTTGTTATGGGAATCATACAACAACGGCACAAACATATAAACATCCATGACCGAACCGGGATTCGAACCCAGGACCCTGGTTTGGCAGTCCGGCGTGGTAACCATTACACCAACCGGGTCGTCAACTTACTTCTCTTCATGTCATTTATTGTATGATGGTGTTTCTATATTACAGGGTATTAGGGTAAACAGTTGAATTACTTTAAAGGGTGATTTTACGCATTATACTAAGAAACCTAGGAAATTCGTTAAAAACATTTCGAACTTTCCATACTCAATGCAATCAGATGTTCGAACTTTTTATGAAAAGTCTTTTTTTTAATATAATTTCCCTGATTCCCTTTCCTTTGGGAAAGTTGTTCAGTATCATATTCCAGTTTTGTTGTTTGTATTTTGTCTTTATTATCTCTCGTGACATTAACTTCGATGACATATGCGTATTATTATTATTATCTGTGGTTTTGGGCCTTGACAGGCTTGCTAAGCCTGTGCCACGTAGACCATCGCTGGTCCTTTGTGATCGCCTTTTTTATAGTTCCTTACCAATCCCCACTGCGGCCAGAAATCGCAGTAGATTCTTGATCGGGATAGTTTGTATCTCATACACATAGACATATGCGTAACTATTATAAATATTTCAATAAGCGTGTCCGATCTATTTAATCAAGTAAATTTTCATTATCTTTTTTTGTTTAAAATTTTACTAAAACTGCATGTAAAAATTTGTACGCCGAACGGCAGAACATAGCGTACCTACCTACTTATAGTACTATTTTTTACATCTGTGTTTCCATATGCACTTGACCTATGTTTCACAAATAAATATATTATGAATTATCATGAATACAATAACCCATTAAAGTAATGCAACTGTTTACCCTAACAACCTGTATAAAAATAGTGGTGTAGGTAATGGGTGTAGGTATAAAGGGTGTTAGGGTAAACAGTTGCATTGCTTTAAGGGGTGATTTAACCCATGACACTGAACAACTTTCCCAAAGAAACCTATAGGAAATTTGCAGAAAAAAAACGACTTTTCATACAAACTTTCGATCAGCTGATTGCAGTTAGTATGAAAAGTCCAATTTTTTTTTTTGCGAATTTCCTCTTGGTTTCTTAGGGAAAGTTGTTCAGTATCATGGGTACAATCACCCCTTAAAGTACTATTTACCCTAACACCCTGTATTTTAACAAACTTTTTAATTAAATAAGAAATTTCAAAGTAAATAAAACTTTAACGTTCGTTAAATAAAGAACATTGTTATCTACACGTTTCGTGTCCCTATTTATGGTTTTATTTTACCCCTTATTACCTACAGACATGAATGTCCATTCAGAGCAACAATCACGACGAGAATTTGTGCATAATTCGTACCGTTCATCCGAAAACGGATAATATTTCACACTCCAATTTAGCATTTCAGTTCCCATTCAGAATCTAGGTCGACCGTACAGCGAAATACATAAAATACAGTTGTGCAACTTGCTACAAAATACGGCAAGGTTTCATTACGGTGAGGGGAAACGGGCCATACCACATGGGCACAAAGCTAACGGGCCATACCACATGGGCACAAAGCTGGTGGGCAAAAGCAAGATAATATACAACGTGTTAATGAATTAACGCAAAACTGAAAAGTAGTTTGTTTAGAATCGAGAGCAGAGTCGAATTATCATGGTTTCAACATAGGAATTTTTTTTCAAAATATTAAATAATTTGTTTACAAAATTTAAAATTTTCTGAACCCGATGTCAACCCACCGCACGGGCACACTCACCCTACTTACTACCAAAACAAAATTATAAAAATGTATCCATGAGTACGTTAGCGCTTTCTTTCAGTGCTGAAATGATAACAAATCATTTTTGCCTCAAAACTTAAAATGTGAATAACTCTAAATTTTAACTGTCAAAATAATTCAATTATTGTTTCAATCTAATTATTTTGTTATAAATCAGTTGGGGTGTATGAGGTTTTGCGCTAATTTATTAACACGTTGTAGTACACTTTGTATCTTACTTGCGGCGAATTCGTGTTGTTTTCGATATAAAAATAAAACGTGATAAAACGTTACCAATTTGTACTTTCTTCCAGGCCATAAAGCCAAAATTGTGCCCACAGTCGATTAAGAAATAGACGGTCTTACTTTCTGAAACTGTACTGGAAAAAGTTTGGGCACAACCGAGAAAAAACTTATATTCTGAATATTATTCTTTGATTACCTCGGGAAATATAGACGGGCCCGTATGCATAATAATGTATACGACCGACAGTTGCAATAATTATAAAGGGTGTTAGAGTAAACAGTTGCATTACTTTAAGGAGTGATTGTACCTACCCATTACACTGAACAACTTTCCCAAAGGAGCATAAGAGAAAACGATTTTTTTTCGACTTTTCATTGTTAAGTATAATGAGTGTAATCCACGGAGTAAGAGGAGGTGGCGTAACGAACTGTGCACAGATATCCAACTGGGCCTGACGTCATCGTGACGTCCCCGAGCTCACTTCAGTGTTATTCCGGCAGCCATGGCATGAACTTACTACTAGCGCCACGTAGTGTGGAGTAGCAGTACAAGAGAGCGTACTCAGGACATTCAATTTAAATATTTTATTATTTAATTATCACTCTTGTTTTTTGTACCTACTTAAAGCTTTTAAAATTTTCAGAATTCCTCTGGAGCCAAAATTAAGAAAAAATGATGGAAATCATTAACAATGACGGTTAATTTTTGAGCATTATTTATAGGTACTTACTTACCTATTATTTGTTGACAAAAAATAGAAAATCTTGAAATCATGCTTTTTATTTTATCTCAAAAATCAAAAACTGAAACAAATTCCTCCTTTTGTTAGCTTTCTAAAATGGTTTAAAAATAAGTGTTTTAAGAATAAAGACAATTGCATTGTCAAAAAAGGTTTTTTACTTAGTATGTACATGATACGTAGAGGCAACATTCTTTTGGAGAAAAATTTTACGAAATTTCTTTAGATAGGTAACATTATTTATTAATTAAAAATCTACACATCTTACACAGAGTGAGCCCCTCGGTTCCAAACACAAGCACTCAAACACTACGCAAGCACTTTCATAGTTTACTTTTAGTTACTCTTGAAGTAGTTAAGGTAAAATTTCATGACCTCCGCTGCATTTATTATGAAATAATACTCCCTAGAATGTTGAAAAATTTTAAGCATTATCTATAGGTACTTACTTACCTATTATGTTCAAAAATAATTCACATAATTTCGAAATTCTGTTCCGATATTCAGAAAAGACAATAAACAACACACATTTGCGAACTAAAAATTAATTTGGATACTGAGTTCACCCCCTGTAACGTGGATATTTTTTTTTAATTGCTTTTTTTGTTGCTTCGAGGTTGCTTCTGTTTTACTAAGTATTGCTGCTCGTTACTAGATGTCGCATTGTAAACTCTAGCGGGAAGTAGCGTAATTAAATGCACCTTGAACCTTAACCTTAAGAAAGAGGTTCCGCTTTCGACCGCAAGATGCTTTTTGTCGCTCCACCCTCCCCGCAACCCCCGGGGTGAAGGACTTCACCCCCTTTGGTGGCGACAACATTTTCTATAGACACAAGCCGATACGACAGCTCTTCCCAGGGGGAGCGGTGAATTCTCTATGGTGTAATCACCCCTAAAAGTAATGCAACTGTTTACCCTAACACCCTGTAGTCTTCTTCTTTCGTGTCACCCCATAAGCAATGTCGTATGACAATTAATGCTAAATTCCCTTTTGATATAGAAAACTATTTATCATAATTATTTTGAGTTCCTTTGTTTGTATTTCCACCTGCAACTTGCAGTGTACCTACTGTACTTAATGTACTTGGTGTTGGTAAAGTCGGCTAGGCGGCTAGGCAATTTGTTTCGGGCGTCAGTCTATGATCCTTAATGTCAAATGCAAACGCAGTGTTATTTACTAAACGAACACTGTACTGTAGTTTGTTTCACTAACTAAATACCATGTTTCAAGCCATTTTAACACTTATGACGTTAGGGAAAAGAGTTATACTAGGGGACTAACTATTTTCCAAATTACCAATACACTAATCAAGCAGCAACATACATTAGTAACGAAACAAACTACAGGTACTTTTTCGCTATTTTGATTTTAGTATCCATAGTAATAGTTGTTCTGTTTGATTGTCTGAAGTACCCCACATGATATTTAACGTATTTAATTGAACACCCTCCCCTGTACACGATAACTGCTGAGTAGTAGCATAAAAACGCGTGGACACGCATGGTAGACTAACGCCAATACACCCTCCTTGAGGATATGCCTGTGCCCTGCAGTGGGACGTATGCAGGGTGAAATTGATATCATTAGCATCCTTTTAAACTAAGAGTCTACCCATCAAACTGAACAACTGTTACTAGGGAGCAAACCGATCGGCGAGTTGCATAATAAACGACGACGAAGTCCGATAAACAACACAGCCTTCCAAACCATTCCTAGAAATTATCTTGGTTGAAATGAACCTGGGATGAAATGAACCTAGGACGAAATGAACCTGGGATGAAATGAAACTTGGACCAAAGTAACCTTGGAAAAAATAAAGCATGGATGAAACGAAACTTGGACTAAATGAAACTTTTGCGTTTGAACGAAATAAGCTTCGGACAGTTCGGTACCGGGAGCGATCTTCTGGTCACTATATCGACACTCGGCCCGATATATCGGGCACGTATCGGTACTGTTTGAACAGTGTATTGAAACGATAGTGAGGTTTAGAGTGTCACGTAGTCAACCGAAGCGTAAATGAGTGCTACGATACTACTAGCAGAACTGTTTTGAATGTGAAATATTACCCTAAGGTTAATGGAGGAAATATCTTTGAAGCGATATAACCACCTTCATCATGAGCCTCTGTTATGCCCACTACTGGGCTTCCGGACTCCAATAATGAGGCCCCTACAGTGAAAGAGTACGAACGTGAGTCTTTCACGCTTCCCAATGCGGTGGAGTTCTCATACATGTCAGAATTTCTTCTTCAGTGTTATTTATTTTTTCCTGTCTATTTTGTTTTTGAAGAATCTATCCTATATATACACTGTGTCCAGAAGAACCAGAGTAGGTGACATAGCCCAAAGAATTGCTAAAATAAATCGGGAGTGGGCGGGGCACATTGCTTGCAGATCCAATGGCCGATGGGGCCAAAAAGTCCTCGAGTGGGCGACGGCGTACCGCGTGGGTAGGCTCCCATAAGGTGGGCAGACGACCTGGTGAAGGCGGCGGGAACCCGTTGGATGAGGGCAGCGCAGGACCAGTCGTTGTGGTGATCCTTGGGGGAGGCCTATGTCCAGCAGTGGACGTCCATCGGCTGAGATGATAATGAATAAGTCTTTCTATTAGAAAACACGTAACAAAACACCCTAGTAATACTTAAAGGGGTGCTTCAGACCATCAATCTGAACAACTTTCACTATGGAGACAACGTCGAGAAAAAATAAAAGAAATCTGCCGTCCCATACATTTGAGTCGAGACGGTACTGCAGTTTTGTATGCAAGAGCGGATTTTTTTTCGCGATTTCGATGTTGGCTCCATAGTGAAAGTTGTTCAGTTTGATGGTCTGAAGCACCCCCTTAAGTATTACTAGGGTGTTTTGTTACACCCTGTATATTCATCATCATCACCCTGTGTCTACCTACTGCATGATATAAGCCTCCCCATTCTACCATCCATTGCGATTATTTAGTGCTTACATGCATATAGGTAATAGGGATTAGCTTATTTCAGCTTAGCCCATTACATAGCTGCCTAAAAGCCTGGCAAGCTAATTTGTCTGGCAAACTAAATGCCAGGTTAGATAGAAACATAGGATAGGAATTATATTATTAATCCAGAACAACCTGCAACTTTGACGTTTCGAGTCTGGATCTCTCTGAGTACAGATTATGCATTTCAAACTATAGTTTTCGAGTTGGAGACTTGCTTATTGAGTTTGGTTGTTGTTGTTTATAATTTCTGTTCGATAAACTATATTCTGGATAATATTTGTCGATAAATTCGTCTAGTCTCAGTATTTCAGTCGTTCGTTTGGTAACGAACCTCATTTGAGTTTTCTCTCAGTAATTCGCCGAACTTTTAAGACTATTTTGATCTCAAAATTTCGGGTCTGAACTACTACCGAACTTTTGACTTTTTTCGGATCAGTAGTTCGGGATCAAACTTTTGAAACTCTCATAGAATTTTTTTTTTCGAAAGAAATTAATATACTATAAGTTTAAAATAACAATGTGCATGACCTCGCTCGCAAATGTGACGTCACTCAACCACACGCACTTCACTCCAGTCATTCAAATGATTGTTTCCTTTGCATAGAGTCTACATTCCTTTATCAACCGAGTGAAGTTATCCAACGGCCCTTCAAGGTCATGCACATTGTTATTTTAAACTGATAGTAACTAAGAAATTTTCTATTTACACACCAAAAACAGAAAAATAAGAAAACCAAGAGGATATATCATGGCGTTTAATAATCGTGACAATTTTAATTGACAATGTAATTAACAATGACAATTTTATTTAAGGTACATTGCTGAGAATTTTAGGACACATTTTACCTACTGCATTTTTAGGTTGTGACCAGTAAATGTGATTTAAATTGTCATGATTATTATATAGGGCCCAGGTACGCAAGATATTTTGAAGTGCATAAAGTCTTTTTATCGTGTGGCAAGCCCCTGGTGTAAGAGGATTTTCAGACCGCCTAACGGCATCTGACGTGGTTTTTATGTAACGACCACTACCACCAGAGAAAGTAGTCGGGACCAACGGATTAATGTGCCATCCGAAGCACGGAATCATCTTTCTTTTTAGACAATCCAGTGATTCAGCCTGTAATGTCCTAACCAACTGTGAAAAAATTCACAAAGTGACATATCACTAGGTGTCCCCGTGGGAATCGGACCCACGACATCCGTGTCGAGTGCATAAGTGTTACATACATAAACATGCATCCTTGCCCTCCAGAATCTGATGGAACAGGCAGTGTTGCCACTTTAGCCACTTCTTAATTCAATTCAATCTAGCAACATTTTGGAACTTGTCAGCTACAAAAAAAAAACGGTGGCTAAATATTTAAGCCACTTATTCTTGCCACTTTTTATTTATTAATAAATACCAATTTTTATGGCTAAAGCTCAGTGTTAAAATTTGACGGGTTTTTAGAGCGTTTTTCATTGTTTTTGAGTTCCGATTACCTAAACGTAGAAGTCGAAAGACTATTTTCTACGATGAGCATTTTAAAACATCAACATAGTAATAGAATGGGTTACAATAACTCACTCAAAATTCCATATTTTTATTCGAAAAATTATAAAACAGCACAATTTTATAGAATAAATGAAATGATTGTAAATCAATATTACTGATCCAAATAAACTGCGTCTTAGCATATTTATGTATTTTTCTCAAACATGCTTGGAAATGTGAGCATTATTTTGACAACCTTCTTCGAGATAAATCGAAATTGCTGTACTGGCCAAATACATGCGCGCAGCGGCCGGCAATGTTGTATGAAAATCCATATCTGTCGTGTTTAGCGACCAAATAAATTACATACTAAACTCATATCTGTCGTGTAATTTAAAAATGGAACGATCTTTTTCTCCGAAACATGGCAACCAAGGAGGTAACTTATCAAAGGTTTTATTTAAATTTCGAACTGGCTTGCAAATAGAAAGCTGTTTATTGAAAAAAAAAACTAATTGTCGTTCGATGTTCGTCAAATGTTCGTCATTGATTTTGAAAAGAGTTTTAATTTCTGCGAATTATTTGAGAAAATTTATTGTTTTGATTTCCGCGCATTATTTGAGAAAAGTACTATACAAGCCTTGGCCACAACTAGGCATTGATGGACTTACGTATGTGTGCCTCGGCTTCGCCTCGGCCCACATTTACACGTTCGTCCATCAATGCCTCTGTTGCTGGCCGCTGCAGTAATGTACTATTTTTAACATTTCCTTGTTCAGACACTTTTTGCCACTTTAGCGAAAGTGAAATTTCCAGTTTCTAGCTACTTATTGGGTACGATTTAGCTACTTGATCTGGAGGTAGGGTGGCAACACAGGGAACGGGAAACCGATACGATCAGAGGTCGGGTGGGATGCAGAGGCTCCCACGATGCAACATAGGTAGGGAATTGACATAGATCTTACCAAATAGTGAGTTGTATACAATCAAAAGCGGCAATCTGCTTACAGAATTTACAGCAACTCATCTTCTTGAAAAATAATCAAAATATTTTTCCTCAATAATTCGAAGAAACTCAAAGGAAGACCATTCCCCGAGTGCCAACGTTCAAAAAGGTTTAAAACGATAATAATTCCTTTGTAAAACTGTCAGTCCGAGCAATTCTTGAGATCAAACACCTGATCAGTTCCCACAGTTAAACGTGCTACTATTGGTTCTCGAGCGAGTTTCAAGTGAGATTCTAAAGAGTTTCAAGAAAGTTTTCTTTTTAATAGCACACCTTCGGTGGGTTATCCTCATCAGCAAGCCTTTAGTAGTTGTGGACCACTGTGGTGGTAATATAGAGAGCGTCGCGTCGGTGGCGCGTTGCGGAGAGCTATGGAAACTCAATCTTGAGTTCCAGGTTCGAATCCGCACGGATGACATGCCATGTACCAATGAGTTTTTCTAACTTAAGTACGTAAACCGACTGCTTTCAAAGAAAACATCGTAAGGAAACCTACACACGCTGAAGAAGAAATTCCAATGCGTGTGTGAAGTCTACCAATTCGAATTGGGCACGCGTGGTAGACTGACGCCCATACACCCTCCCCGAGGGTAGGCCTGTGCCCTGCAGTTGGACGTATAAAGGCTGTGATGATGAAGCCTTTAGTGCAGTTTTTTGTAAATCTCGACAGCACGATTCTGATAGTTTTTCGATCCATGTCCCTTAGGGAAATGTTGTTTAGTTTCATTGTCTGACTGCACTCTTAAAATAGTTTATTAGTAATTAAAAACTAGTGGTATATAAATCCCCCGCGCATAAAGAATCCCTTCTAGAAAGTATGTATGCATTTTATTAACAAGATTAGTAATAAAATATAGAAAGGTTTCTAAAAAAAATAGTACTCTCGCCATAGTCGCTCGCTATAGTAAGACGTTCAAATAGTACCACATTGTAAGAAGTTACTTTATCTCATACAAAAAATAATTTCGTACGGAACGTAAAGGTGGAAAAAATTATTCACAATAAAAATGTCTTCATAATTTTGAGTTGTGGCGAAAAAGTATCAATGATCCTTTTCAAGGCTTCTCTTAAACCAGAGAAAACTAATTCTTTTCTCGCATTCATTCATTGATAAACCGGCATTTCAATTTAAATGTTTTACTTTTTTCTATGGAAATTGGTATTGTCCCTTAACCGCTCGTAACCCGGCTTTAAGATAACATGAAAATGTCTATAAATAATGGTACGTAATGGTAGTTCAATAATATCGCATCCGTAGGAGTTAAAGGGCAAACGAAAGAGGGGACGCCCTAAAACAACCTGGCGCCGCTCTGTGGAAGTAGAGGCTAAAAGTCTCAACATGACCTGGAAGGATATCTACAGTGCTGCCCAAGATCGCAACCGGTGGAGAGCTATTATCCGAGCCCAACGTAGTATTCCGAGAGATAAGTGTAGGTACTTTTTGCAACCATCAGCAGCAAGGCTGATTCAGTGTTTATGGGGTGTAGAGCATCTCTGTGATCCATCCCCATGGACCAGATCTGCCTGCATAACTCTAGTCGGTTTAGGAGTTACTGATGATTTGGTCTGTAAAAAATTAACGATCAGCTGCAAGGCTGGTCGTATGATATTGTTGTAGTATGCACTGTAGCTATGTGATCAGTACAAGAACTGACATGGTTCATCAGTCGGTTTAGGAGATACAGCCGTTCAAAGGTCGGAACTTTGACTGGCTGTATCTCCTAAACCGACTGACAGAACTTGACAGTTTTTGTACTGTTCACATAGCTACAGTGCATACTACAACAATATCATACGATCAGCCGTGCAGCTGATCGTTAATTTTTTACAGACCTTTAATCATCAGTTACTCCTAAACCGACTGGAGTTATGCAGGCAGACCTGGTCCATCCCCATCACAGAAACGCTCTACACCCTATAAACACAGAATCAGCTTTGCTGCTGATGGTTGCAAAAAGTACACTTATCTCTTATACTATAGTGGTAACAGGAAGAGAAGAAGATAAGTGCACAAAAGGACACATTGTTACACATTTTGGGCTCATTAAGGTGTTTTCAAATTCGCCTACCTCATTTCACGGCTCTCATTATCACTGAAGTGCATGTCTCCCTTTAGGTTTTGTGATCTGTGATGTCTCCACACGATGTCTTTTACCTACAAGTTTTTACCTGAGATCGTTTTATTTTATTTTAGTCTGATTTCGTATACAAAGCTTCAAAAACCTCCAACCACAGTCTCAAAGCGGTATGCGCGCGAGAAGGTCGTCTGACTTCTTACCTGCGTGAATAGATAATTCTACGTACCTACTTACGACGGGCCGGCAGTCGCCCTTTGTGCGAGCTGCCCGGCTCTTATCAGTTCTACGATCTAGTTGGACCGCTGTATGCGGCAGTGAAACAGCAATATGAGTAAGTCCGACATCGAGGTGGAGATTAAGGCGAATGTAGTAAGAACACCTACACCCGTGCCTTCGGGATCGAGGAGAGTGTCACGCCCATTGGACGCCGGGGTGAAGTTGGCATTAAGTGGAGACTCTGCGGATGAGGAGGTGGCAATGGCGATGGCTACCAAGACGGAGGAAAAGGAAATGGAAATAGAGACGGAGTGGAATAGGCGGGCTAGCAGTAAAAGGGAACGAGAGGAAGAAACAGATGGTGATGATGGGTTTGAAAAGGTAATGAGTAAGAAAGATAGGAAACTCCTTAAGAGGCAAGAAGTACAAGAGATCTATATTCATGGCAAGAACCTTATCCCTAAACAGTTTGCGTTGGCGAGATTGTTCAAAGAAGTGGGCATAGAAGGGGTAAACAGAATTAAGTACCTAAACCCATATAAGATTAGAGTCGAGGCAAGGGACGAGGTAGTTGCAGGTCAGATAATGTGTTGCAAGCGGTTTCTAGACATGGGTTGGCGTTTTCAGCGTGCGGATGAAGTCAATGTATCTTATGGAGTTATAAAAGGGGTGGATTCAGAATTGACGGATGAACAAATCTTGAATAGTATTACATGTCAGGAACCTGCCGTTTTGGTTGCGGCTAAGAGGCTGCAGAGACGAGACTTTGATGGAAAATGGGTGCCGTGTGATGTAGCCAGACTAGCTTTCAGGGGTACAGTAGTGCCGGCCTACGTGCGCGTGGATCAGCATTTGAGTATAATAGTGGATCCATATGTATTACCGGTGACACAATGTTCGCGCTGTTGGAGTTTGGGGCACTCATCCCGATGGTGCTCGGCGAAGTATATAGTTTGCCCAAAATGCAGTGGCCCCCACGAAAACTGTGAGACTAAGGTATTTAAATGCGCTAACTGTAAGCAGAATCATATGGCCCTTGAAAAACAGAAGTGTCGAGTTTACCTAAAAGAAAAAAGAGTGCGCGAAATAATGTCCGAGTTCAGATGTCCGTACAAACAAGCCCTTGCTATGTTCGTGGAGTCTTCTTCCCCGATTAATTTCGAGGAAGGAATAGAGTTTTTGCCACCAAAGAAACCCGTGACAATGTTTTCCCATAATAAAGAAAATGAAGAGGAAGCTAACAGTAAAAGAAAGGAGGAAAATAATTCCGTATTCGACCAAGAGAAGAGACAAGAAAAGAAACGGAGAAAGAAAAAGGCTCGTTCAAATAAAAAGGATAAAAAAGAGCAGTGCTGGTGGTCGAGTGTATCAGAGTCGGAGTCGAGCTCAGAGTCAGCCGCGACAGAGCAGAGGAAGCACAGGCGCAGAGCAAAGCCGCGGCGACGTGAGCGAGAGGTGACTTTCACTGAGCTGCTAGGTCAGCTTAAAGAGGTCATTTTCACAAGAGGTATGAGTTTTCAGGATAAAATGAGTGCAGTTATCAAGGGTTGTGTGGAGTGGGTAGTTTTGGTAGTCATTGAGAATGTGTCAGAGTGGCCGATTTTGAAGACATTGTGGGAATTTACAAATTTTAATGGATCGGTCGCATAATAGATTAAAAATAGCCCAATGGAATGCGCAGAGCATACGTCCGAAGCTAGTAACCTTTGAAAATTGGTTAATACAAGACAAGATCCATATTGCGGCCCTAAGTGAAACATGGCTGGCGCCTGACAAATTTATGAATATGTCTAACTATAAGGTATATCGTAAGGACCGTTGTGATTCATATGGGGGTGTTGCGTTAGTAGTGCATAAGTCCATCCAGTCACATATTGGTAATATAGTTGATATCGGGACGGGTATCGAAGTTTTGCATGTCAAAATTTTAAATTGTAGTTTTATTGAAAATGTTTATGCTGTTTACTGTCCAAAATCTGTCATTACGTCTAGGCAAGATTGGCATAATTTGTTTTCAATGACAGATAAGAAAACTATTATTTTAGGCGATTTTAACGCTCATCATTATAATTGGTCAGTGAAAACGGATACCAGGGGGCGGCAATTGTTTGAAGCGATGGAGGATAGTTCGTTTAGTACATTAAATGATGGTAGACCAACCCTGGTTAGGATGGTGAGTGGGAGGTTGCAGCAGACGGCTCCAGACGTATCACTAGTGTCGTCGGATATCGCGGTCAACTTTAATTGGGATGTGACTAATGAGACCCTAGGGAGTGATCACAGATTAATTGTTTTATCCGCCGTATTAGATAATTATAAACCGCTGGTGGTAAAAAGAAACTACAAAAATGCTGACTGGACCGCGTTTTCCGAGTTATTAGATAAAATGTACAGCGACTTTCAAATGTTAGACGATTTACAGTCATCGTATGATATTTTCGCAGAATACCTAAACATTGCCGCTGACCTGCATATTCCTCTCATAAAATTGAATCAAAATCCTTCTAGTTCATTTACCCCGAAGCCGTATTGGTGTCCTGCGTTGTCGGAAGTAGTGGCTGAGCGCAGACGTGCGTTAGTTAGGATGCGAAGAAATCCCATTCCGAGTAATCTTGATAGTTTAAAAGAAAAGATAAGTGTAGCTCAGAACCGAATACGTAAGGCCAGTAGGGAAGCTCGACAAAAATATTGGACGTCGATAGACCAGTCGGTGTCATTGAGTGAGTTGTGGGCTAGGATGCGATGGATCAAAGGGTGCAGGGGGCCGAGAAACGACGTACCCGAACATTTAGCTAGTGAGTTACTTCAAAGCCTTACACCTGATTTTGTTGCGCCGCAAAAACCAGTGTTTTCAACTAGTGAGTCAGTTTTGAATGTACCTATCACGATGTCCGAATTAGAGCAATGCCTTAGACAAAAAAAGAACACGTCACCGGGGTGTGATGCGATTCCATATTGCATGATTAGACGCCTGCCACGTAATGGCAAGAGAGTATTGCTTAATCTGTACAGCCGGTTTTATTATGAAGGTTTTGTTCCTAAGCAATGGAGGGAAATACTAATTGTACCTATACCGAAAGCCGGTAGGGATCTCAGCTCGATATCATCACTACGGCCCATATCGATGATGTCGTGTCTATGTAAGGTGTTTCACAGCATTCTCAATAAAAGATTGGAATGGTTTTGCGAAAGAAACAATCTTTTTGCTAAAAGTACCACAGGTTTCCGTAAAGTTCATTCTACATTTGATAATCTGGCCAGTCTGGTCACAAGGATTCAGATAGGTTTTTCTAAAAAAGAAACCACGGTAGGATGTTTCATCGATATCGATAGCGCCTATAATAATGTAGACATTACAGCCCTGCTCGATATAATAGACAAGCTCGGAGTAGGTTATATGATTTGTACCTACCTGTGGAACTTCTTGAGAGATAGACACCTTAGAATACTAATAAATGAAGAGAGCCTCGTTCGCTCCACTGGGCGCGGATTGGCGCAAGGGGATCCGAACTCGCCACTACTTTTTAATTTAGCCACATTGTACGTTTCTAAGCAGATAGATAATGTGTTTGTTTCTCAATATGCGGACGATTTTGTTTTGTATTCGGTTTGCACGAAGTTAGAAGAAGCTAGAAGTAGATTACAAGTAGCTCTAAACGTATTTACGACTGTGATTTCAAATTTAGGTTTACAAATTTCATCAGATAAAAGTAAGGTGTGTATATTTAAAAGAGGGTTTAGAAAAGAATTTAATATAGATCTCAGATTAGATAATAGGATTTTGCAGACGGTGGACAATGTAAAATATTTAGGTATGTGGCTGGATGGTCAGTTGAGGTGGTCTAAACATATAAATGAGATTCGAGAAAAAGCATCTAAGTATATGAATATTCTTAAAATATTAACTGGGCCCGGGTGGGGGGTGCACCCGTCCCACTTAAGACGTTTGTATATAGCGATTGTAAGGAGTAGGATAGATTATGCTAGTTTTTTGTATGATTGTAGTTGTAAAACTCATCTGAATAAATTAGATATTGTACAAAACCAATGTATGCGAATTACTGGCGGGTTTATTAAATCGACGGCTATTCACGTAATGGAATGTGAGCTGAGTTTACCCCCCCTCAGCGTACGAAGAAAATATTTGGCGGGAAAGTACTGGCTTAGATGCAGATCCCTTGCGGGCAGCGAGATCAATAGTTTAGTAGATCATTTAGCGGAACAAAGTCATAATACCTACTGGAGAAATAAAAAGAAACCGCTTTTAGTTCGCGTACATGAGGTCTTAAAAGATAAGCCTATTTTTGTTAGTAAACAGTTAGAAATGTTTTCTCTAGTCACTTGGGTAGGTAAGATGAATCTTGGGGCAACAATTCAACCTAATATTGAATTGGTAACTGGACCAAAAAGATTGTATAAAACAACGGAGCTAGGCCGATCGTGTAGTCAGTTCATACAAGAGGAGTACGCTAATTTCTATAAGATTTACACCGACGGTTCCAAAGATGATAATGGAGTTGGTGCGGCCTTCTATGACGGGCAGAATGACAACCATATTAAGATCAGAATAACAGGCAAAATATCAATAATGCGCGCGGAAATGATTGCCATTGCGGAAGCGCTGTCTTATGCCGCGGATGTCCCGTGCGATGAAGTTGTCATTCTGTCTGACTCGAAGAGTGCATTGCAACATGTTGCTCGGTGCGCCTCGTCAGTTCGAGGACTCCCGATAGCATACACAATCATGCAATCTATGTGTGAACTGGCTGCACGAAACAAGAAAGTTGTTCTTCAGTGGATACCAGCCCACACCGGCATACCAGGGAACGAAGCCGTTGATAATTTAGCGAGAAGTGCAGTTTCAGAGGGAGTAGATATGTTTTGTTTACAATACTGGTCGGAGGCATTAAGTTACGTAAGAGACATGTGCAGGGAGGAGTGGAAGGAACATTTTGATGTAAGATCTTTGAGCAAGGGGATATGGTACAGGACAATACAACCTGGTCTGTCGCGCGGCCCCTGGTTTGCCGGCGCGGGGTTGAGTCGAGAAGATATTGTCACAGCTCATAGGCTTCGATCCGGGCATATTCCGCTGAATAGCTTTGGCTTTCTTATGAGAAAAACAGAGTCGGCTAATTGCACAGAATGTGACAAAATTGAAGATGCCTATCACGTGATGGCGGAATGTGTGCGGATCGAAGCAGATAGATGCCAATTTTTTATACAATTTCCGAAGCATACACAAAGTGATGTTGGTGTATATAACAGTATTCTTGCCTCACCTACTTCTGCTGAGGCTATTACTTTATATAAATTAGTTTGTAAGTGTATAAAGAGAAGAGTGTAAGTAATGGGATAGAACGATGGGGGTGGCATAGTCACTGTGTGACAAAAACCTTTTTATAAGTAATAAAGATTAAAAAAAAAAAAAAAAAAAACCTCCAACAATGGCAAGCTAAGACGATTCCCTCCACTACATTAGTTCAAGCGATATATCAACGTGTTACAAAACATTCCCGCGGCGCATTTATCGTTCGCTTTCATACTAGAATAGTCCGTTTATCTGATGTGCTTTGAAAAATAAAGAAAATTTTATATGAACGTCCTGATGGCTTGGATAGTTGCGAGATCGGATCCCCGCAAAGAATTCCCGCAAGAGACATAGGGTAAGGTTGCCTTAGTTGTACCCCCTAAGGGGGAATTGCTGTAACTTTCAGATTAATTTAACTTAAACACTTTTTTTGGTGTTCATGGAATCTTTATTTATTTAACTCTTAACCAGCAACCACCTTGCAATAATCTTGCATCAAAAACTCTATAAAGCAATTTAAAAAAAAAAGTTCCTTTGGTACGACTAAGGCGTCGGTTGCTTAACTCGTACCACCCATAGCCTAAGTCGTACTTAGAAGATTGCCTGCAAGTAAATATAAATTACACTCAGAAAACAAAATTATAAATTCTTGGAAAAACAAAACTATTAAGAATGAAATTAGTTTAACACACTTAGGTACCTATACTTAGTTGGACTGAACACATTATATTACAAATATATTTTCTTTTTTTACTTTCCGACCCAGCACATAAGGTACCGTCCTCAGGTACGACTTAGGCAACGATACCTTCAAAGTTTAAAACCAAAACTTCTGATATAAGATGAAAATTTTAAACTGTTTGCTTGTATCTAAATGAAAGCTAGATTCATACAAAAATAGAAATGATTCAAAAAAATTACATTCCTATCATATTTTCCCTTGAAATAGCTTACGTATGAGCCGAAATTTTTAATGAAAACGATAAGAAAATCTTCTTTTTTAAATATTTTTCGTTTTGAAAGTCGGCTGACCGCCCGCTTCGGGTTGTTTACACCTACGATTAAATAGTACAGGATTGAGGTGCTAGATGTCACTGATTATAAATACGAGACGAAATATGACTGGGACGTACGTCTTAAGCGGTGGTACGACTAAGGCAACCTTACCCTATGTACTTTTGTTTGGTGGATAATTTTTTTTGTGCCCGAGTCATGGCATATCCGTACCATAGTCCCTTTCGGGGTGGTTAGATATATAGCTACAATTACCAACTATATTTTTTTATGTATGCAGTGGTCCATTTATAATTTAAAATTACAACATAACAATAAAAACAACAATAAGTTATAAAAATGAGATCTTAGAGATAAGAAAAGGTTGTCGGGTGCATCCCCTCGACACATGGTGCCAAGCAAGCTGGTAGCGTTCCCCCTTTGAACGGTCAAGCTGAGTCGTCGACCAAGGAAGCTGCCAGCTCTACGGTCACCGGTGGTCTCGCGGAGACGCATCGACAACTCTTTAATCAATTTTTTTTGCTTCTGGGCACCACGGACCCAACGTAGTAAGTATGCAGTTGTAACAAGGCAATGAGTTTTTAGGAATTTATGTTTGATTTCTGACACTGGGTACTGGCTTCTTGGTAATGGAAAACATCGTGGTATGGGGAAACCTACATGTTTCAATTTCTGTGTAATGTGTGACTGGCTCACTAGCTGTCACACTAGACAGACTCTGAATATCCTTGACTACCCCATCGGGAACTAGAGTCGTAAGCATACACATAACGAGCAAGCTTATATGTCTATTCCAACGAATCCTAGTTTTGACCCAAACCAAAATAATATCTCAAAAATAATGTAAGTCATAAAACAGGGACCGAGTTAAAAATGTAGCTCAATATTTTGTTCAGACGAGTATTTTTGAAAAGGCGGAGGAGCGCCACGAATTTGTTGTCAGTTCACAGATAAGCACGCCGCTTCCTGAATGCGACGTGGCAGCCGGTAGCGTACAGCGTAGCTAGGACCAGAGACTTATTATAAACGAGCATTTACCCGCGACTTCGTCCGCATAAATTATATACCAGATTTTAAGTCAGATGATAAGCT
Source organism: Agonopterix subpropinquella (assembly GCA_922987775.1). Lineage (NCBI taxonomy): Eukaryota > Metazoa > Arthropoda > Insecta > Lepidoptera > Depressariidae > Agonopterix > Agonopterix subpropinquella. The sequence goes on from OV277714.1 coordinate 4,253,301, forward strand.
ATCAAACAAAAAAGTTTCATCAAAATCGGTTCAGTAGTTTTTGCGTGATACTCGAACAAACAAACACCCAAACAAACAAACAAACAAACAGACAGACAAAAAGTCCAAAAATTTTTGATTTGGAATCAGGGAAGCCTAAAAACCATATCGTAATCTTTTTTTTGTAAATATCTTCAATGTACAGACACACTTCTGTTACAATTTTATAATAGTTTAGATAGGTACTATTTTATTCTTACCTACATAAATGGGTACAGTTTTATCTTGGATCAAGAATATTCACACACATTCAGCTATGTTCACATATCGTCGCTTTTCTTACGAAGTGACCTAACTGACATCGAGTATATTGTTCAGGACAAGCTTTTTTCGATTGCGCGCTCTACACTTTTTTAAGCAAATAAAGCTCTGCAGCTTGCTCAAATTAATTATTATGAAAATAAAATAAATACTTTTATAATCTGTGATTCAAGACCGTTTTGCAAATGTAGATTATATTATTAAAAAGTTTGTATTTATTGAATTAAAAATAGGTAAAACAGATACGACACTTCGTAAGAATAATTGTATTTCTGAATTATAGTAAATGGTAGAAGATATCCAAACGTCGATAAGATAGATCGATAGAGCTTCAAAAGGACATTATCATAGTATTTTAGTGCAGTTACGTCAAAAATGACAGATAGGTCACTTCGTAAGAAAAACGACGACATTAAAGTACTATCATTTATGTGGTAAAATACAATATTCATTTATTACGCTGTCGTACATAAAAATGAAAATGTATGCCACTTAAACGAAGCAAGCAGGAACAGGCATACATTTTCGCCGCGCGGTAGAAAGAGAGGGGGCTTAAGCGAAACAGCAGGAACAAGCATACATTTTCGCAGCGCGGTAGAAAGAGAGGGGGATATGTCTGACCAATTTTCGATCAGGTCACATGACGTGGGTCGGTCGGGTGGACGATGGGTAAAAAATGTTAAACTCGCGTAAGGACCTCACGGTCCTGGTGGTGTAGTTTAACATTTTTTACCCATACTAATAAAGTGCACAACGCCGCTAAAGAAGTTTTCACCTCACAAGCTCGGAAAGATTCTGTTTATCATTCAAAATCTGAGTGCAAAAGTGCATTTTATCCGCTAGCGTGGAAAGAGTTTTTAAAATTCGAATCTTTCTATTCAATGAAGAAAAACAGCCTAAACAAGTTTATTTTTTCATGCTGTTTACGTGCTGGCCAGTGCGATTATTCTAAAAATGAGGTTGGCGCATTGAAATTTTCCTCGCTGTAGTGAGGTGAAAAGTTGTGTGTTTCGCTCGGCAGCAAAGTTATTCCGCGTCTCGTTCTTTTGAAACCTTCGCGACGCTCAGGATTCTATATTTGTGCTTCGCTCGTGGTTCAATCCTAGAATCCTTCGCTTGCTCAGGTTTCAATACAAGTACTCGCGCCAAAAAGCAACTTTGCAGCCTTGCATAACAAATAACTATTTCACGTCAAAAATACTTATGTTGTCTCTGTAACCGTCCACTACTCTACTCGGTGGTATCTATGTTACCACAAGATACATCATTATGCACGATGTAAGTTACAATGTAAATATGGTTCTCGTTACGTTACCTTACTCATCGATTACTTACTACTTGTTTACGAGGTTGTTATTTATACTTATAGGTATGCTACTACCAAAACAAGATTATATGCGAATAACTTTAAATTTTAACTATCAAAATAATGAAATTATTGTTTCAATCTAATTATTTTGTGATAAGTATGTTGGGGTGTACGAGGTTTTGTGCTAATTCTGTATATTCCCCGAGACCCCCTGACTATGCCCTGAGTCAGAGATATTCTGAAACCTCAGAACATCCACGTTTCACTAGTATCGTAACTCTATTGCACTAGTATCATGCAATTTATCCTTTAATAATCTTACCTTTTGGTAGTATCGGATTTTATATAAAACATTTTTTTTTTCGTGTAAATCCATTCCATCCTGTGTTAATAGGATTTATTTTACCCAATATCTCGCTCCAGAATGACAACAACAATTTATTATATAAATTATGAACCATTTTGAGTGGTCCGCGTCGGGTCTTTGTTTCAGTTTTCAGTTTAATGAACCGTGAGTTATTGTGGGGGCATAATTAATTGTACGCAACTACCGGGTACAGGGTACGGCGGCCATTTTGTTTCGACACGGAAAAGTTAGTTTTATTTTAGTTGTTATGTTTGCGGTTGTCATTGTTTTAGTTAATTAGGTCGAGCAGATGTTAAAGAATATCCTGACATATTTTTTATAGGATTCCTTCCAAAATTCATAGATTCATAGATAGATTCTTTATTGTACACAAAAACATAGTTATGAAAAAAAATTACAATAAGAAAAGAAATACATACATACATTAATATTCAAAATTTTTTATTCAAAATAATATCACATAGATAGCTTTTTGACTTCATTTTTTGACTCTACCACCGCGTCGGAAGGTGTTCCGTTGAGAGAAGATGCGGCCAAAAACTATACAACTCTCTCTCTCTCTCTCTCTCTCTCTCTCTCTCTCTCTCTCTCTCTACTCTCTACTCTCTCTCTCTCTTTGGGTATCTTTGATACCCAAAGGATAAATAACAAACAGTTAGTTACACCGCCATCTGACGGACATATCCGGGACCGACTGCTTAACTCGCCTTCCGAAGCACGGGTAAATAGGTGTGCGATTTTAAATTAAATTTTTACACCACGATGGCAAGTCAATCTCAAAAGATAAGTGATAGATACAGCAAAGTTTCTGACAATTTTCGAAGGTAAATTCGGTCTGAGTTTACATATTATGTATGTACCTACTACTCTATACTTAACTCTTGCAAACTCTCTTAGCAACTTACATAGTGCTCTTAGTAATGTGTCTGAAACCAATGAAATTACCTTGTTGAAACTATGTAGATGGAAACGTATGAGCATGCTTAGGTTATTATATTTTAACATACGTACACGTACAGTCGCCATCAGATATATATATATATTTTTTTTTTATAAATAACGCTCACAGGCACATACATTGTAATGATCCCAAGTTAAGCACTACAGGCTTTTTAATATGGAAACCATACAACAACGGCACGAACATATAACATCCATGACCGAACCGGGATTCGAACCCAGGACCCTGGTTTGGCAGTCCGGCGTGGTAACCATTACACCAACCGGGTCGTCAAAATATATTATGTAGTATATTGTAGCATACGAGTTGTCCAAATATTTCTGAGCAGTGCTAATTTTCATTAAATTCTTTACAGTAAATGTTACAAATTATATCTAAACGTGTATTTTGTCATAAATATCTGAACAGCGAATTTTCAATAATTTCTTTACAATGTTATTTAAAATTAAAATGTAAAACAACGGAGTAAGGTTTTTTCCGAAACTGTTCAGATGTTTATGACCACCCTGACTGCGTCGATATATTTGATGTTCTAGGGGTTCCTATATTTTTGATAGGTTATGAGTAAAGAAATTATTGAAAATTAGAATTGCTTAGAAATATTTGACTACCTTGTTTGCTACAATATATCTGCTGGTGACTGTACACGTAAATAGGTAACAACACAGAGTACTATAATTACTACCTTGTACGACTGCACACCGTCTGATGCAGCCAGATGCTTTGCTAGATCAAATATTTTTGTTCTAAATAGCAAAATTTTATGCTATTTAGGTATAAAGAAAGTTAAGAAAGTTAAGTTGTTATATGATAAGCAATAAAGATTATGATTATGATTATTATAACCAAATGTTTGATATAAAGGGTGAAATTGATATCATTAGCATCCTTTTAAACTAAGAGTCTACCCATCAAACTGAACAACATTTACTATGGGAGCAAAACGATCGGAGCAACTAAAAAATCTGCTGTCCCATACTAAATTGCAATGCCTGCTCGACTCAAACGTATGCAATGCAACAGCAGATTTCTTTTTGCTACGATCGGTTTGCTCCCATAGTAAATGTTGTTCAGTTTGATGCGTAGACTCTTAGTTTAAAAGGATGCCAATGATATCAATTTCACCCTGCAGAGATAGCAATACATGCTACAAAATAGTTTGTAATTAAGTTTGTTTAATATGTATTTAACAAAATATTTTATCAATGTACAAAATGGTCTTTTTAGTCTAAATTAAATATTGATGGAAGGACTGAAGTGCGATTTTTGAAAATCATACGAGCGACTTGGCAGTAGAAAATGTCAAAATTACTATGGTGATTATGCATCTTTCTACTGCCAATTCGCTCGTATGATTTTCAAAAATCGCACTTCTGGACGGGACATGAACCCGCTGCTTGCAAATCCGGATAGATAAGCTACTATACCAATAGGTCCTGAATTATCACCCTTTTCAATTGAAACAGCAGAATATGGCTATGATAATTATATTAAAAACTAATAATATTTATCTTTGGACTTATGTGAAAAACCATTCTTCAGTGCCTATCTGTCCGTCCTTTTGTCCATCTTTCACATGCTTTTCTCTCAGACTCAGTCTTTATTTAGCACACTTCATCATCGTCATCATCTCCTACCCTTATCCCATTACTAGGGGTCGGTCGACGCAATATGTCCTCTTTCTTTATTCATCTCTTTAAGCCGTCTTCTCAGCGCTCAATCCTTTTCTACACAAGTCATCTTTCACACAATCCATCCATCTTTTCTTTGGTCGTCCTCTCTTCGTGCAGCCATCCACATACCAACAACTACATACCTACAGGTTGTAGCAAAACACCTTAGTAATACTTAAGGGGGTGCTTCAGACCATCAAACTGAACAACATTCACTATGGAGCCAACTTCGAAATAGCTAAATAAAAAGCAGCTGTTTCATACAAAACTGCAATACCGGCTCAACTCAAATGTATGGGACAGCGGATTTTTTTATTTTTTCTCGATGTTGGCTCCATAGTGAATGTTGTTCAGTTTAATGGTCTGAAGCACATCCTTAAGTATTACTAGGGTGTTTTTTTACACCCTGTATAGGGTCCTTCTTAATATACTGACAGTTTTTTAAGGGGATGATCAGACCATCAAACTGAACAATTTTCTCTATGGGACCAATGTCGAAATCGCGAAAATAAAATCTGCTGTTCCATACTAAACTGCAAATCGTACTCGACGCAAATGCATGGGACAGCTGATATTTTATTCGCGATTTTGACTTTCATCCCATAGAGAAAGTTGTTCAGTTTGACGGTCTGATCATCCTCTTAAAAACTGTCAGCATATTAAGTTGGGCTCTATAGATAATAAGGCGTCTTGTAATATGACACTCATCTCTCCTCATCACATGCTCAATAACACAATAATCTATTACCGCATAGTTTTGCAGTGCACGCACATTTATGAACATAAAAATAGTGACTGCTTTTGTCAATAACTTTTTTTCACTGTAGTCGAAAGAGCGACAGAGTAAGACTGGTAAGACCTAGACAGAGTATTCGCACAGGTGAAAGTAACGGTTGATGTCGTGTCGTATCAAGAACTCAAGAGACTAGCGGAAAGAGACAGGATTGGCGAATACTCCACCGACAAGAGCGTAGCTTAAAATACGTAGTAGTCGAAAATGAATGTTTGCTTGGTATCATCATTTTGTTCCTACCACCAAAATACTACAAACGTTATAAAAAAAATTAACTCATTAAAGTTAACATACATTGTTACAAACATTGTAATTATCAAATTATAATTAGCGATATACACGGGGTGTTGAATATGAACACAGATCCTGAACAACCTAAAAAACTGTACAGAATAGCTTTTATCTGAATAACATTATAATTATGTACCTTTTTGAAATTCGGAACTTTCTATATTTTTTTCCAAATATTCCTACCTACGTGAACACAAAAGATACCTCTGGGTCGAAGTGCTGCTGGCTTTCCAGTCCCAATACGAAGATAATATAGGAAGCCCAAGTTTTTCAACCATTTGGAAGCCCTGCTTCATACTTCGACAAGGTCTTTAATGTCCCCACGATACTTTCTGAGTGGGCTTCCTCGACAATTTGCGTTTATTACTATTTTGGTAGCATATGCTCACGACTATATTCCCCGAGGGGGTAGTCAGAGATATTCTGAAACCTCAGAACATCCACGTTTCACTAGTAGTACTGAAACTCTGCCCAGTGTATGTGACGGGGAGTGAGCCCGTCGTCGCCACTTGTAATGGACAGTGGGTATAATACATGCCTCGAAATTGAACATGCAGGTTTCCTCACGATGTTTTCCATCACCGAAAAGCAAGTGGTGTTACAAATCGTACATAAACTTCTAAAACTCATTGGTGCGAGTCGACCTGGACGGGAATTTAACCATCTCGCCTCCTGCACGGCAGGCGAGGTTACTCGCCACTGGACCACCACAGCCATACTATTTTGGTAAAATCACTCAAATCGGCCCACATGAACCCACTGCTCATTCTTCACGGTTCTGTGCCAATTTGATCCAATGCGAACCCTTCACTCTCAGAATGTCATTAGGCCAACTTGCTGGTGGTCTGCCTACTAACCTCCTGACGATATTTTGTGAACCACCTTGTGTTACGCACATCAAATTGTAATTAGCAATATAATCAATGTTACACAGCCGGTATTACCAACTCATACACGTAAACAATGTACCACAATAACTGTGGTTAATTAACCCGTGTCCTGGATATGACAGCGAGCTGTATTGATGTACACACGGGTTCGTATTGCGACGAACTTTTTATTAGCACACTCATTATTATTTGAAGGCCCCACTTAGACTATCGCTGCTGGTCCTTTGTGATCGCCCTCTTTATAGTTCCTTACAAATTCCCACTGCGGCCATAAATCGTAGTAGGTTTTTGGTCGGAACGGTTTGTATCTCATCTGGTGTCAATACCTGCCTAGTTAGATGAGTACTGCGTTTGTAGATCAGGGGGCCACAATCAGATAGGCAGAGGATTTTCCATCGGATCCTTGCAGAATCGTATCGTAATCGTAGAGGAAGTTGTACGTTTGAAGCCTCTGTATGTCTGTGTTAGAAATGGAAGGACCAATTTCGATGCGTGGTTTTTTACTAAAAATTAAATATTTGCGAGATGGTTTTTAAACTCAGTTTCACAAAAATCGATCCAGCTGGTTTTAACGTTATATTTACGCTTTAAACAGTGTTTTGAAAGGATTTCAGCCAATATCATACGTAGATATATCAGTTTTGATCTTTAACTTTAAGGGAGAGTGGGAGACCGAGGCTGGTTAAGTCTAACAGGCTGCTTCCCCCCTCTCGAACGGGAGACAGCAATAAAGTAAAGTAAAGTGATGAAGTATAAAGCATGGCTATTATAAAGTAATCCAATTCCAGATATAATTATGGTAGAGTTGAAGACTCTACACTATGGTGGTGGTGTGGTGAAGGAAAACATCGTGAGGAAACCTGCATGCTTCAATTTCGAGGCATGTATCGTACCTGCTGTCATTTACAAGTGACGACGGGCTCACTCCCCGGCACACTGGACAGAGTTTCGGTACTAGTGAAACGTGGATGTTCTGAAGTTTCAGAATATCTCTGACTACCCCCTCTGGGAATATAGTCGTGAGCATAAGCTATCCTATACTATGCATGATGAAGACTCTACAACAAAAGCACCGCAGATACTCGTAGATAGTAAAAGAAAAGGAAAAAGAACCTGAACCTATTATACTGTTGATGCTATCTCAAGGGGCTGCTATAGACACACTGAAGTATGCATACTGATGAAGGGTCAAATAACATGTACCCGATACCAACGAGCATGTTTGAAGAGACTTATGGATGTTGAGGAGGCGAGAGATGTGTCAGAATCGTAGCATGTGGCGATCTATTAGCTCTGCCCACCTAGCAATCGCGCTAAATCAATCGCAACTGAATGGACAACTTTTAAAAAATTCTGTATTGCGCTATTTATTTGACAGCCGTTAGAGCCGTTTTGATAGATCGCTCAGGGCTGTCAGTCACCATAGTAAATAAGCCAAGTTTAGTGCAATACGGAATTTAGCACAGTTGAATAGTAATTGGATTACAGTAGTACCAGATTTATAAACTCCCCCGATGTACACACGGCGACAGGTCAGGTTGCCCTGTTTGGACTTTGAACTATTAGAAGTTGAACGCTGCGAATCGTGCAAAAGGGTGCGGTATGTTGTTGTTTCGTCTCACAGCACGCTGCGCTCGCGCCGGCAGCCGTGTCTACGCAGGCTCTCTACCGCACTATTTTGCGTTTTGTACGATAGTGTAGTTATGGGTATATAGGGTGCGTAACCTGATGTGTCGCCGTGTGTACAATGTGATTAGAACTTAAATTGGATTAGGATTGAACTTGGATGTTTTAAATTAGCGCAATCGTCCTGCTGGGACATAAGAGTGAGCATAATTATTATGTAGGTTTGTAGGTATACCTACTATCTCAATCATAGTCTAAAAAAACAAGGTCTTCTATTCCCAGAGTGACACAAGCCTACGTCAAAAAAAATGGCCGCTAAACATGGTAAAAGGGTATGATGACGTAGGCTTGTGTCAGTCACGTGGTCAGTTACGTGGTCGGAAGAGAATACCAGGCGCAGTATATTATTGTACCATGATCTCAATGAAATCGTTCGACAAGTTCCCCAGCCGTATAATTCCGCTGACGTCGCTACGTCAGTTATTATAGTTAGTTACCTTCATGTATAATTCTAGCGCACTCCCTATGTGCGCTGATAATTAAACCATAACACCGTGTTTGTGTACATAGTGTGCATTAGATAATCAACAAGCTATCTTCCTTATGTCCTAAGAGCATTCATCAACTAGTAACGAAGTGGCCCTTTACAGAGAGCATGCTCTTTTGATGTCCCAATAAATAAACTCTATTCAGGAATTAGAGAGACAAAAATTAAATGTAAACAACGGTAATACCAGTGTAGAAAATACCATCTCGAGACGGAAGAAAACTTATCTCTAGAATATACAACAGTAAATTATGAATTCTACTCGCAAAGGATTGCGACAGATGACATGTTAATTTTGTATGGAAAATAATAATAAAATAAGCAAGTCATCATATATTTGAGAACAAAAGAAAGCGTGACTGTAAATATTTAATTTCGAGATCTGGCAACACTCAGATATATTTGACCTATGGTTCGTTTTAATAAAGTTCATCATCATCATCATCATCATCATCAGCCTATAAACGTCCCACTGCAGGGCACAGGCCTACCCTCAAGGAGGGTGTATGGGCATTAGTCCACCACGCGTGCCCAATGCGTTTAATAAAGTTCTTAAAGAAAAATATTCTTTATTATACACAGTAACATAAACGCGTCTCTTGATTAGTTAATATCGTCTTCGGTCCGTAGGCTACGCGCGGACGCTACGCATAGCACTAAAAAGTCAAGAAATGGGCTACATAACGTAATTGAAATATGTCATTCAATTTGTTACGAGTATTGTTCTTATTTATCGATAGACAACAAATTTGTAATATTACCGCTATCTAGTAAGTGCCGTGCCTACATAATCTTATTATTAAAAAATGTACCAAAGGTTTCTGACCACGAAACGTCACTTTGACAGTGACGCTTCTTTATTTACATTTTGTCTCTCTAATTCCCTACAATTTTTTTAAACCTATGACCAACTTCCTATATACCCACTGGGACAAGGCCTCCTCAAAACTCTTCCACATACACACTTTTTTAAGGGGATGACCAGAACGTCAAACTGAAGATTTTTTTCGCGATTTCGATGTTGGTGCCATAGAGAAAGTTGTTCAGTTTGACGGTCTAATCATCCCCTTAAAAAGTGTCAGCATATTAAGAAGGACCCTATAAACCTCTATCCAATGCGGCATCCCTCCATTCGTTGCAATAAGCATCCAACACAACGCGCCCCCTTTTCCGGGGTCTGCCTCGATCTCTACTACCATCATTAGGCACCCATTGCGTGGCGATTGATGCCCACCGCCCTGGGTGCATTCGGCAAACATGTACAGTCCCACTTTAGTTTCGTGGATTTAACAATATAACACATTCTTTTTCAATCTTAAAATTCTGGCTCCATCCAGTGTAGATGATTTTGCTAATGTCTAGTTTTAATAGCAAGTGCTTGACGTTGTAGGTACGGTTATAAATATTTTCTGACTTCAAGTGTTCGTTGTAGTTATAAATATTTGGTGACTTCAAGTGTTATTTTTGACACATAAAAGCATACAGATTTGAGCCACCATACTATTGGAGCTTCGTTGTAGACCGGAGAGCAAGCAACCGATGCGTGACTAACCCAGTAAAAGTAGAACAAATACAATAAAATCATGAATATTCGGATAAAATAAAACTCTTAAAATATGAAGGAATGGGGGAAAGATTCGACATTCATGGGGAAAGGTCAGTCGGACTTTTGTCTAAAATCGTCCCTGTAGTGAAGAGTGTATTTTTTCTTAATTTTTAAAGGCGATGAAAAGACTGATAAATCCCACTAACGCCATCTAACCAAAATCGTTAATATTATATGCAGTCAGAGAATGGAACAGTGATAGAGAACAAATATCAAGAACTTAGTAGTATATCTAGTTCAGGAATACATTTCTAGATGGCGCTCCTACGTACATAACTATTTTCGGAGGCATCAGAGGTGTCGCTTATAAATGCTTATAAGAAACATTCTGACTACCCTGAATGGGATTATGGTCATAAGTTTAATAATAAATGTATTTTTAAATATTTCGCATTTAAAAGATTTAGAAAAAAATGTTTTTAGTTTATTAATTAAGTAGTAGTTAACTGTTTTAATTTTATGTAACCATATAATGCAATAAATTATTATGAATATGAATTAAGTATGTAAATTTTACACAAAAATCGTACAAGAAGATCTCTCTGATCGGATGGATGCAGATTTTGCAGATATCCTCGGTCAATTCATCGATCTGCATGTGAGTGGTGTTGATCATTGAATTGATCGCAATATTTCTTTATTTTATTGATATTACTTATATTAATATCAGATGTAATGTAAGCTTGTGCTACAAACAAAATATTGATAATGTATTGTAGCCTAAAAGTATATTATTTTTATTTATTTATGTACCTAGTTAATTAAAAACATAACTAACTAAAAGCCGAAAAATACACAGTACGACTGTACCGCTGCTAAAAATCGAAATATGTAGAGGCTCTTAAATCCGGCCATATCAATGACTTCCAATGGCACAATCATTATGCCACAAATATCATAGAAAATAGGTAAAAAACATAACAAATCATGTCACACAGAAATGAACCCAAACCCCTATTGTTTACAGAATATTTATGCTAATACTACTGAAAGTAATGCTAACTGTCAATTTCACAGGTTTAAATAAGTACCTAGATAATGGAGTACATCACTGTCAGCTGCCGAGGGATTTCAAACTTTATTAAGATAAAAATAGGGTATAGTGATAAATATAATGTTGTGTTAAGTTGGTGTTATGTCAATGACCTGAACTGTATTTCTGTGAAGAATAAAAGATCTAGATTTCAGAAAAAGCCATTGTGGGTAGATAATAATTAGGCAAAAATACTTGTTATACAAGCTGTTGATTGGAATGAAAATGGTCTCATGACGAAGGTACACCTTTAAGGATAATAGAAATAAAATAAAAAGTTGGAAACCTTCCATCTTTTTTTGAAATTATTATTTTTGTAGTGACAAGTCCAGTTTTTCACAAATAGATGAGAAATCAATGTAGGAAGGATATTTATTTATGTGTATGTATGGGCGGATCAAAATTATTGAAAATCATCTCTACTAATTTGTAAATTTTGGACCACCAGTTCTGGGATAACCCTGTATGTATATCTGGCAAGCATAAAATGACAAATAAAAGATAAAACATAGTTTAAAACATGTTTAAAAGAACTAACACGCTCTTTTGTTAGTAAAAAGAACACAATACCACGAATGAATACTCGATGATGTTGATGATATTCGTTGTCAATTTAGTTATTCGAAAAATGACATGGAAGTAATTGGTTATCTTCTTACTTATCAGAAATCAATGCAAAAACACGTACAGGGAAATCTGCATTCTATTATTACCTCATTTATTATTCGCATCATGATGAGATGGGTACAAGACTGACGCCAAGACGCATAGATCTTAGCCGAGATGTGAACACGGCTTATCAACATGTATCATTAAAAATAAATTAAACATCGATTCTATTCAGGTTTATTATTGTTTTTAATAGTCAATAGGTCGGCTAGGTACCTATTCTGATTGTGGTTTAATGCGATAACGAATTAACGTTATTGTGCGTTCATAAGATGACCTTATTACAATAACAGCCTACCATCATCATATCAGCCGATAGACGTCCACTGCTGGACATAGGCCTCCCCCAAGGATCGTCAAAACGACCGGTCCTGAGCTGCCCTCATCCAACGGGTTCCCGACACGCCTTCACCAGGTCTTCGGTCTACCTTATGGGGGCCTTACCCACGCTGCGCTTTCCGGCGGCCCCATCTGACATCGGTTCTGTGACCAATGTGCTCCAATACAAGCTATGATAATTCGTCATTTAATTCATGAAAATGCCGAATTCTTCTGTTGAGTTCATGGTATGTCATAGCATGCAATTTTCAACTTTCCATCGTGGTAAAGAGATTTGGTAACCATCGTAAGGCTAAGGCTTTAGATGGGAGTACCTACCTACTATAAATAGGAAATAGGTATTGGTATGGTTTACTATACTTCTGCCGTTGACTATGAGCCAACATCTAGAAAAAAAATCTGCTGTCCCGTACAAAGTACAAAACTGCAATACCGACGTTTCGACTAAAATGTATGGGACATAATCTTTTTTACTTTTTCTCGATGTTGGCTTCATAGTGAAAGTTGTTCAGTTTGATGGTCTGATCATTCCCTTAAAAAAGTGCCAGCATATTATTAAGGTGTAAAATTTAATGGGACACTGACTTAAAGGGGTGCTTCAGACCATCAAACTGAACAATTTTCTATATGGGACCAATATCGAAATCGGGAAAAAAAATTCTGCTTTCCCATACATTTCAGTCGAGTTATGTTTGCAGTTTTGTATGGGACAACGGATTTTTTTTCGCGATTTCAGTGTTGGTCCCAAAGTAAAAGTTGTTCAGTTTGATGGTCTGAAGCACCCCTTTAAGTAAGTTTCCCATTTAATTGTACATCCTGTATTTAACAGATACTGTAATGTTCTTAAAACCTCGGCTTGTAGTTCACCATTTATTTATATATTTATCACTAGTTCATGGCTGGGGATCGAACCAGTGACCTTTACATAATTGGCTGCATTCACTTTTAGTCCTCATCTCATTTTCTTATTTGACTTTACCTAATACAAGGTGTAACAAAAACCCTAGTAGTATTTAAAGGGGTGATTTAGACCATCAAACTGAACAAGTTTCCTTATGAAGACAACGTCTAAAAAAATAAAAACATCTGCTGTCCCATATACCATTTGAATCGAGTAGGTAATCGCATTTTGTATGAAACAGCTGTTTTTTTCTCGATGTTGTCTCCATAGTGAAGGCTGTTTATTTTGATGGTCATAACCAAGCCTTTAAAATATTTCTAGAGTGTTTTGTTGCGACCCGACCTGCTGTATAAAAGACTAGGTACTTTCAGTCCTGTTGAACGAAGTCGATAATTATTAGAGTCGTTTTGTGAAGCAAATGCAACGTAATCATCAACAATGCATCATAGCACAAAAAAATTATACGTAGGGCACACTGAAAGTTTCAGGAACGGACCAGTTAATGACGATGCCAATGAAACATTTATTTTAATTACGAATAAGAAACTCTTTATCAACCTACAGCCAGTGAACGCAAATACAGCCAAAAAAATTTATTCGATTGTAATTTGTTTTAACGATTTGGCGGCAATTTGAAAAAGGAATTTAGCAGGGAAAAATGTTTTCTCACCAATTTATTACGATTTTCGTCGTGGTCCTAGTCCATAACAAAGTTAATGATAAACTTCGATTGGTATTTCATGATGAAGCCCTTTCCTTTGACACTTGTTTACAACGGGTTAAATCAGTTTAGGCATGATCGGAGCAATCTCACTGATGATCTACCTGGGAGCGGCGAAAACTGAGGAAAACGCCAATGCTGTGCAGCTCATGAGAGAGGCTGATAAGAGCCTACCAGCAAATTCAGGCAAGCTTCAGCAATGATATGAGTCAAGTGCAAAAGATCCTACACGAATATTAAGGCGTAGGGAAGCTTTGTACTAGATGAATACCCCATAATTTATCCAATTTTTATAATTTCATAGTAAAGCGGAGGGGGTCCACTGCTTCTCACAGAGGTTCCATTCCATTGAACGGGACAATACATAAAATGGAATGGAGGCCACTTCTAAAAATATTAAAAGTATTCCCAACCTCCTACTTCAATCCACTTTTTATTGTCCTGAAACTTTCAGTGTGCCCCACGTACCTACCTACTTATATTCGATTCGAAACATCTCCGCTCTCCGCTCTACCAACTCTACTGTGAATACCTACTTAGTCACAATTAGGTACAACCAATAACGATTCGTTATCTATTAGTGAAGTTTTCAAATTTCTAATTTTATGTTGTTCGATGCATGGACAAATTATTATCTTGTTTTTTTTCTAGTACTTATATAATTTTATAGAAACACGCACACGATGCTTATTGTTTATCTTTTGCTTACCTATTTCATGATGTGCACTTAATGCATACGATTATGGCTTGCTTAACCTTTCAATCCGTCTACATTCGGTATTTTTATAACTGTAATCTGTTTTATGTGTCTAATAAATAAAATAGGTAAAATAAAATAAAGCATAGTTAACGTAATAATTTACCCACTTGGATCCAGTGTCCACTCTGCCCGGTAGCACAGTCGGTAGTGAACCTGCCTGCTGTGCCGAGGGTCGCGGGTTCGAATCCCGTAAGGGACAAATATTTGTATGATGAATATGAATATTTGTACCCGAGTCATGGATGTTTGTATCTATATATGTATTCTATATCGTTGTCTAGTCATCATAATACAAGTCCAGGCTAGATTCTGGTACTTTAAATGTGACTAGATAATTTGTGTGACATTGTCCAAGATATTTAGATATTTACTCTGACTAGTTGTTGACCATGATTCATTTTTAACAAGATGCAGGGTCAATGCAACGCAACCTCTAAAACGTGTTACATTTGTCATCCTTAATACAATTTGCATTTGATACTTCATTGTAAACTTGTACACTTTAAGCCGCGTTCAGACGACCCGCACCCGCCCCGCACCTGACTCGCACCCGCCCCGCGCTCAATCCGCGTCCTAAAATGCATTGCTTGCAATTTGAGTCTTATGTTATGACACGATAATAAATATCGTATTGTATTTTAGGGGAGCACCCGCGCCCGCCCTGCACCCGCCTCGCACCCGCCTCGCGCTCGCTCCGCGACCGCTCGTCAAAATAAATACAAGATTTTATGATCAGAAGTGCGATTTTTGAAAATCATACGAGCGACTTGGCAGTAGAAAATGACAAAATTACTATGGAGATTTTGCATCTTTCTACTGCCAAGTCGCTCGTATGATTTTCAAAAATCGCACTTCGTGTCATAAGACTCAAATTGCAATCAATGCTTTTTAGGGGTGAGCGCAGGGAGAGCGCAGGTTGAGTGCGTGGCGGGCGCGGGGCGGGCGCGGGTCGTCTGAACGCGACCTTACTGGATCCACTATTTTTTTAATTACTAGAAAAATGTTAAGGGTGTAGTGTATTCAGATAATGAAACTAAACAACTTTCCTTAAGGAACATGGGTCGAAAAACGAGAACTCTTTTTGGACTTCCCATAATCGCATAGTAAATTGATCGACTGATCTACACCCCTTTTTTATTATTCCATATGATTATGTGACTGATATAGATGCCGAATCTAACTTTAACTCAAAACCCGACAACTGGAGTGCTATTTTTGAATCTCATTTGCTGAGTTCAGCAGTTGTAAATGTCAAAATTACTGTGGAGATATGCATCTTTCTACTTATGATTTGACTTTCAAAAATCATACTACAGGAGTACTATTTTTGAAAGTCAAATCAACAGTAGAAAGTTGCGTATCTCCATAGTAATTTTGACATTTACAACTGCCGAACTCAGCAAATGAGATTCAAAAATCGCACTCCTTCTTGCGTGGACGCCCACATTATGTTCCTTAGGCAAAGTTGTATATTTTTATTATCTGAATACAGCCTTATTTTGCATTTAAATTATGAAAAACTAGTGTTGTATTCCTACGATTCCTATAAAATGTAAGTATTTTATAGGAATCGTAGGAATATAACACTAGTTTTTTATAGTTTAAAAAGACATAATATAGGTCACAGTCACACTTTAAAACCATATTTTCCTAAATTAGTTATTTATTTATTAGGCACTTACAAAAAGGACACGAAACCCTACACTTTTAACAATCACTGTACTTAGAGACACGACATTCCCATGTAAACGCTTCACATAATCACAACTCTTAAACAACACAATAAAGAGTTAGCTAACCAGTTAGGCACAATCTGTTGCCAACAACACACGTGTGAAATTGATCCTATCGCGGTAAACAGACGTTAAAATGTTAAAGATATTCGTGGTTACAATAAGCTTGAGCTTTGTCGTCACGGCGCCGACGGAGATGGAAAAAATTGATTTTGCGCCAATCAATCAATTCGCTCTACGCCTTTTGGATAACACGTACGCTTTTCAAGAGAATTTCGGAAACAAAAACATTGGGTTATCACCTTTATCGGTTTGGAGCATATTTTCTTTACTAGCCGAAGGATCTACTGGTGACACTTTTCAAGAATTAGTAAAAGAGCTTCAACTGCCTAAAGATTTGAAATTGACACAGGCACTTCATGACGCTGTTAATCAAATTTTGAGAAACAATCAAGATGTGACTTTGAAAGGACAATCGGCGATGTTTTCTCACTGCTCCCTGGAAATACATCCGGAGTTTTGTCAGCAAGCTGTAGCTTATAAAACTGATGTTTACTCAGTAGATAACAGTAATACTACGAAGCTAGCTAATGATATTAATTACTACATTTGTTTGGCAACTGAAGGAAGAATAACTAACGTAGTCCAGCCTGAGCTTTTGGAGGATTTGCGAATGATTTTAGTGGACGCTTTGTATTTCAAAGCGAGTTGGACTCACCCTTTCGATCCGACGCAAACAAAAGAAGAAGAATTTTACAATTCACAAGGAAAAACCATTGGGTCAGTCAACATGATGTACCACAAAGCACCTCATAGCACCGGAGATTCGGTTCAAATTGGAGCGCAAGTTTTAGAAATGACGTACGGGAAAAGTGAACAATATTCCATGTTGATTCTTCTACCATTTGACGGGATGCCGCTGAAGAGATTGTTAAACAATTTAGCTTCACAGAATCTCGATTGGATGTCGGAGTTTAAAATTGGTGGGAATTTACCGCAAATAGACGTTTACATTCCTAGATTCAAGATATCTTCGAAGACAGATTTGATTCCTCCATTGCAGTATACTGGTATTCACTCGATCTTTGATAGCCAAAAGGCGCAATTACCTGGAGTATCAGATAGTCCATTGTATGTATCGAAGACAATACAAAATGTAGAAATAGAGGTGAATGAAGAAGGGACTGTAGCAGCCGCTGCCACTGTAGTTGGTTTAGAAGATAGAATATTAGGACAAAGATTTGAAGCTAATAAAGAATTTGTGTTTTTAATTATGGAAAGGAAATCGAACGTGATTTTGTTTGCTGGTGTTTATAATGATCCTTCTGTGGTTTAGGATTCTTTTTTAGAAGATCCAGTTAGTTGTTATACGTTACCAGTTGAAAGTGTTCATTAACATTGGGCTAAGTTTTTAAGTGTTAAGTACCGTATTTATTTATGGTTTATGTTATTGCAAAACCGGAATATCGATTACCTGTACCAAATTAGTTACAAAACAACAATATTTTTACTTTTTATATAGATGAGACTAATATAATTAATGTTATGTTTTTGGTAATTGTTTCGTACCAAATGTATGATAAATTAATTCGTTATTGAGTTGAATGAAAAGATGACAATCGATTATCAAGAAATGTTTTTTTTTTTAATTTACGGCTCATTTGGAGGTAAACAAAAATCCTAAAATAATTTAAAATTCTCAAAAAATAACGAACAAACAATAACATCGAATGAAGCGAACAAAATGTAGGTAATGAATGTGATTATAGTTTCATAGTGAGTTTTGTGATAAAATTGCCGTGCCGATTGTTATAAATATAACAATTATAAATATAACTATAACAATTACGTATTCGTATGTAATGGTAATGGTTGCATTATCGTATTTAAAATCATTAGAAACAAATTCATTCTTCCCGACTGGGTGCCCAAGCGCGCTACTTATCGTTCATCTTGCAAGCCAAGTTTGACTAATTAAACTCTATGTATTTTTAAACTGGAGTGCAATTTTTGAAACTCATACTTTGAACTCAGCAGTTGAAAATGTCAAAATTACTATGGAGGTACGCATCTTTCTACTGCTGATTTGACATTCAAAAATCATACTCCAGCAGGGGTGCGATTTTTGAAAGTCAAATCAGCAGCAGAAAGATGCGTATCTGCATACATTTTCAACTGTTGAGTTCAACGTATGAGATTCAAAAATCGCACTCTAGATCTCTTATCTGAAGTCTGCGGTTTGTCAGACTTCCGTTAAAATATATACATATGCTTAGTTTACATGCCAGGATTAATTTAAGATTTTGTATGGAAATCTTTGAGCCAATATAACTTTGAAACTGCATATTTTTCCGAAAATATGACAAACCGGCACAGAGGCTAGTTTCTGTACCGTGTTTAAAAAAATATTGACTATGATTGGTTAAAATCCAAAATATTAAACTTCGTTTGTATGGAGCGCGCTAACTTTGACTTAGGCACTTAGGTACTAAATTATTAATGGTTCAAACAATCAAAAGTTAACTATTCGTTATAGGTACCTACCTACCAATCAATATAACATCGTCATGTTAAATAATAGGTATGTTTTCATATCTATTATTGAATGCATAAATTGCTTTGTTTCTACCCATTAAAAAAAGAAAAAAACATTTGGAATATACAACGTGTTAATGAATTAACGCAAAACTAGAAAGTAGTTTGTTTAGTATCGAGAGCAGAATCGAATTATCATGGTTTCAACATAGGTAATTTTTTTCAAAATATTAAATAATTTTTTTGCAAAATTTATAATTTACTGAACCCGATGACAATCCACTGCACGAGTACACTCACCCTATTTAGTACCAAAACAAGATTATAAAAATGTATCCATGAGTACGTTAGCGCTTTCTTTCAGTGCAGAAATGATAACAAATAATTTTTGCCTCAAAACTTAAAATGCGAATAACTTTAAATTTTACCTATCAAAATAATGAAATTATTGTTGCAATCTAATTATTTTGTTATAAATCAGTTGGGGTGTATGAGGTTTTGCGTTAATTCATTAACACGTTGTATAAATATCCGTTTTATTTTTCACTAATTTCAACTTTACGAGTCATCCTGTGGGTACAATTTTATTTGCACAGCATCGACTGTGACCTATACAGGGTCCTTCTTAATATGCTGACACTTTTTTAAGGAGACGATCAGACCATCAAACTGAACAACTTTCTCTATGTGACCAACAACGAAATAGCAAAAAAAATCTGATGTCCAATACATTTGGCTCGAGTATACAACTAATTAAGTAATAAGAATTTTTTTTCAAAATATTAAATAATTTTTTTGGAAAATTTAAAATTTACTGAACCTGATGACAACCCACCGCACGGGCACACTCAACCTACCTACTTTTATAAAAATGTATCCATGAGTACATTATTTGTACTTTCTTTCATTTCAGTGCTGAAAAGATAACAAATCAAATTACTTTAAATTTTAACTATCAAAATAATGAAATTATTGTTGCAATCTAATTATCTAATTATTTTGTTATAAATCATTTGGGGTGTATGAGGTTTTGCGCTAATTCATTACGTTGTATAGGTTTGCAGTTTAGTATGGAAGAGCTGATTTTTTTTTCGCGATTTCTATGTTGTGCCATAGAGAAAGTTGTTCAGTTCGATGGTCTGATCATCCCCTTAAAAAAGTGTCAGCATGCATAGGAGAACATTTTTTACACTGCAATGTTGCAGTGTAACATTGTTTTTACGGGTGCACTGTTTGAGGGCGTGAGTCCGGCTCGCACTTGGCCGTTTTTTTGCCACCTATACTCCTTTCCAAATAGCTGCGAAATTTTAAGGCTATTTCGCATTACGGAATCAAAGATTTGAAGCACTTACTCTCACTTATTCTTAAAACAGCTTTTGTACCGTCCAAGATATGTAGGATAGTATATCTTTCTAATAAAAATATTACATTTGGTAATCAGAATTTGCCAGAAAGCTAAATAGGAATCTGAAAATCTTGTCGCCGTTATTTGGAATGAAGTATATGTTTTTAGGTTTAGAGTACTTTATGCTAATTAAGCCCTCGAGATCTCAAAAATGAAGTAAGTAAGTGTTTGGAGTTCGGATTAGTTCACTAAAAAAGTCCTAAATTATTGCCACACCCAGTATAATATAACAGCAGTTTGTGGTTGGTGGGTATGTTTTTTTTTCTTTCAAAGCACATCATTTCCCACATAAATTTGACTTAATCATAATTTTTTTCTACAAAATCGTGACTTCAACTTCGAATATTTTTAGCAAAAATAACCAATTGTGATGGATGAATCTTTTTTGTTGACATACCTTTGACACGGATGTGAACTGAGTTTTTTTGTTAACTATTTAACTTCAATATTTGTAATTTTACATACGTAAACTCACGACAGTAATGCCTTTCGGGGTGGTCAGAAACATTGCTACAACTACTACTGTTTAATAATGTCTTTGTAGCAATGCTCACATTAAATGCTCTTACAAAAGAGCCACACCGTACAACACCACCACAGAACACAACAAATTAACATAGAAAAAAAACGTTTTTCTCCGGGACCTTTAGAGCGAGACCGACTCACACTTGGCCAGTTTTTTTTATTTTTTGCTATACTGTAGATTGGCTCTATAATCACACCAAGATTGATGCTTGTATGTATTACCATTTTTACGACAGAACGCGAGGAAAAAACTTTGATAAAAACTAGTTTCTTGTTGAGAACCCCCCTTAATTTTCAACTTTTTGTCATTTTTATTATTTGTTGACAAATCCGCCGTAATACCGAATATTCTGTGAAAACTTCAACTTTCTAGCTGTTACGGTTCAAAAGTTACGGCCCTAAATAGGTAGGACGGACGGATGGGCAGACGGACGGACAACGTAGGCTTAGTAATAGGGCCCCGCTGTCACCCCTTGGGTACGGAACCCTAAATAAAACCGGTCAAGTGCGAGTCGGGCTACTCGCGCACCGAGGGTTCCGTACCACACCACCACAGAACACAACATTATTAACATAGAAAAAAAAACTTTTTGTCCGGGACCTTTAGCGCAAGACCGACTCACACTTAGCCGATTTTTATTATTTTTTTGTTATACTGTAGATTTGCTCTATAAACACACCAAGTTTGATGCTTGTATGTATTACAATTTTTATGACAGAGCGTGAGGAAAAAACTTTGATAAAAACTAGTTTCTTGTTGAGACCTTGACCTTTGTTGACCCCCCCTAATTTTTTACTTTTTGTAATTTTTACTATTTGTTGACAAATCCAACCGTAATAACGAATATTCCTTGAAAATTTCTACTTTCTAGCTGTTACGGTTCAAAAGTTACGGCTCTAAATAGGTAGGAAGGACGGACGGACGAACGGACGGACAACGTAGGCTTAGTAATAGTGACCCGCTATCACCCCTTGGGTACGGAACCCTAAAAAAGCATATTCCTTAGTCAAGAACCACGCCTACTTCAAGCCAAGAACCACAAGGCGGATCAAACGAGCTTGTAAATTTTCGAGAAACATTTTATTACCTCAATTTTATTCAAAACCTTACATAAATATTTTGTAAAACCGTAAATCAAAACTACAACAAGACTGTCTTCCTTTGATGAAGATGCGACATACTATGTTAGTAGTAAACAATAATTACGGTTCAATTATGGTTCAATTACTTACGGTCAAGAGTGTATTGGACGGACGTGGAATTGGGTTCCGTTGACGTTTTCTATGGAACAGCAGAATTTTTCGTGATTTCGATGTTATCTCCGTAGTAAAAGTAGTTCAGTTTAACGGTCTGAAGCCACATATGTAACGCATAAAATTTTACACCCTGTAACTATAATAAAATTGTTCATTTCCGTGGATATAGGTTAATATTTGTTTCTTCTTCATATGCTGACACTTTTTTAAGGGGATGATCAGACCGTCAAACTGATCAGCTTTCTCTATGGCACCAACATCGAAATCAGCTAGAAATCATCTCTTCCATACTTTTGTATGGAACTGTAAACTTACTCGAGCCAAATGTCCCATACGACAGTAGATTTTTATTTCGCGATATCGATGTTGGTGCCATAGAGAAAATTATTCAGTTTGATGGTTCTGATCATTAAAAAAGTGTCAGCATATTAAGAAGGACCCTGTATTAATTGGGGGCGTTAAGAACGTTAATACGTAATGGATTGAAACGAGACCATTTTTAGAATTTTCGTCAATAAAACATAACAGAAAACAAAAGAAAAAGACAATAAAATCAGAAAGAAAGAAATATTTTCTAATCGAAATACAGAACCTTAAAAAAATACCAAACCCTAATTAGTTAATTATGAAAATTGCTAGTTAAACAACGATATGGTTAAGTGTATAATTTAACTCCTTTATTTTGTTCTATAGAACTGCACAGGTAATTAACTGAATGCAACTGCATTCCATTCCGATGATGTCAAACTAGCGAGTCGGAGTCTTGGACTTAAGGTGAGAGGTTAATTATAGTTCAAACCCGTAAACTGTACTTTTGAACTTTAAAGATGCGTTTAACTTGCATAGTTATTAATCATCATCATCGGCCTATCATGGTCCACTGCTGAACATAGGCCTCTCCCAAGGCGCGCCACAAAACTCTGTCCTCAGCCTTCCTCATCCAGTCGCTCTCCGCTACCTTTTTTAAGGCCGGTTCACACAGATAGCGGTTCCGGAGGCGGTCCGGAGGCGGGATTGTTGTAATGTACGAGTTTATATGCACCCTGCCACACAGAAAACCGGGCCGGGAGCGGCGCGGTGCGGCCGGTACCGCGCAGAACACAGGCGGCGGCGGCGCGGGACCGGAGGCGGCGCGGAGGCGGCCGCGGCCGCTGTATTCCATTGTACTGTAGTCAATGCAAGGTGTCACACAGAGCGGAGGCGGGCGCGTCGCGGTCCGAAGAAACAGAAACAAAAAATTTCAAGATGGCGGCCACTTTTCTCAAATCTGACATCGGATTCGTGTTCGGATTCCACGCGGACCCTCAGGTATCGATTTTGGAAGCAATCGGTTGAGAAACAAAAAAGTTCAAGATGGCGCCCACTTTTCTCAAATCTGACATCGGATTCGTGTTTGGAGTTCACGCGGACCCTCAGATATCGATTTTGGAAGCAATCGGTTGAGAAACAAAAAAGTTCAAGATGGCGGCCACTTTTCTCAAATCTGACATCGGATTCGTGTTTGGAGTCCACGCGGACCCCCAGATATCGATTTTGGAAGCAATCGGTTGAGAAACAAAAAAGTTCAAAATGGCGGCCACTTTCCTCAAATCTGAGATCGGATTCGTGTTTGGAGTCCACGCGGACCCCCAGATATCGATTTTAGAAGTAATCGGTTGAGAAACAAAAAGTACAAGATGGCGGCCACTTTTCTCAAATCTGTCATAGGATTCGTGTTCGGAGTCCACGCGGACCCCCAGATATCGATTTTGGAAGCAATCGGTTGAGAAACAAAAAAGTTCAAGATGGCGGCCACTTTTCTCAAATCTGACATCGGATTCGTGTTCGGAGTCCACGCGGACCCCCAGACATCGATTTTGGAAGTAATCGGTTGAGAAACAAAAAAGTTCAAGATGGCGGCCACTTTTCTCAAATCTAACATCGTCCCGTCCCGTCAAATATGAATAGAGCTTTAGTTTTGCGTACGATTTCCAATATGAGATCGTACATCGTATCAGGGTCAAAAAATTTGATAAATACGATTTAAATCGTACGGTTGGCAACACTGTCATCTATTCCAGAGCCGTTAAAAAAAAAGCGGCGCCGCCCCGCCGCCGCTTTGGATGTCACACCGGCCGCCTTCGCGCCGCTACCGCGCCGCCATCGCGCCGCGCGGACCCTGTGTGGCAGGCTCCGGAACGCCTTCGCTTTCCGCAAAACCGCCGCCGGCCGGCTTTCCCGCAACTTCTGTGTGAACCGGCCATTAGGTCGTCTGTCCAGCGGGCAGCAGGGCGTCCCACACTACGCCTACCAGTTCGCGGTCTCCACTCTAGAACTCTGACACCCCACCGGTTGTCAGTTCTTCGGCAGATATGACCAGCCCATTGCCACTTCAGCCTGCTAATTTTCTGAGCTATGTCAATCACTTTAGTTCTCTGACGTATCACTTCATTTCTTATGTGATCTCTCAGAGAAACACCGAGCATAGCTCTCTCCGTAGCTCGCTGAGCGACCTTGAATTGATGAACTAGTCCTATCGTCAGGGTCGATGTTTCCGCACCATAGGTCATTACTGGCAGGACGCACTGATTGAACACCCTCGTCTTGAGGCATTGTGGTATAGCCAAGGAAAATATGTGACGTAGTTTCCCGAAAGCAGCCCATCCTAGTTGGATGCGCCTAGCGACCTCCTTGTCGAAGTTGTTTCTACCTAGTCTTATAGTCTGGCCAAGGTAGACATAGTCTTGCACAACTTCTATCGCCGCCTCACCGACGTATACCGCCTCTGGCTCGACATGAGAACTAAGCAAGTACACGATCAGCAGACGAAGCCGATCCAACTGCTAAGAGGAGTGAGACAGGGGGATGTTATTTCCCCGAAACGTTCACCAATGCGCTGGAAGACGTGTTCAAGACGCTCAATTGGAAAGGGCGAGGCATATGTGTGAACGGCGAGTACATCTCACATCTGCGCTTTGCCGATGACATTGTCGTCATGGCAGAATCGCTGCAGGACCTCAGTGGCATGCTTAGCGACCTTAATGCCGCTTCCCGACGGGTCGGTCTCGGCATGAACTTAGACAAGATGAAAGCTTGCTTAATTCTCAGTTATTATTAGGCTCTGTCTAATCCTCTGAGCAAAAGGTGTGAGTTTATACATGGTCCTACTTAATATGCTGACATTTTTTTAAGGCGATGATCAGACCATCAAACTGGACAGCTTTTTTTATGGGACCAACATAAACCACGTAAGCCACAGCCAACCAGTTAAGCTCGCCCTTGTACATAATAAACTAATTGTAATTTTTTTATAATTATGTTGTTTTTTGTGTACAATAAAGAATCTTTGAACATGGAAAATGCGAAAAAAAATCAGCTCTACCATACAAAACTGCAAACCTACTCGAGCCAAATGATTTTTTAACCGCCGCTGACGCCTTATTTGTACCATAATTATTTTTTAATCCTGCTCTGTACTATATTTACTAGTATAATATGTTTGGTGTAAATAAATTATATTTCATTCATTTATTTTTTCGCGATTTGTAGGTTGGTTCCATAGAGAAAGTTGTTCAGTTTGATGGTCTGATCATCCCCTTAAAAAAGGGTCAGCATATTAAAAAGTACCATTTATACATCTTTTCAAAAATTCTCATAGACATACATAGACAACTTTTTAGAAACCTTTATTTGTGAATGAAAGAAAAAGCAAAGTGTAAAAAAACACCCTTTCTTTCATAAAAATACAAAAAAGCACTACACAAACAAATAATAAAATTTGTGCAATGGGTATCCCCAGAGGTTTATATCTTTTAGGCAGAGATTCAGGTCATAGTTCGAACTCACGTATGTCAAAATCCATACATTTTCGAACCTGCCTACTCACGCTCAAAACATGTCTCAGAATCTCGGCCTTAGTGATTCCAGTCAAAAAGGGTCGATTTAGAACATAATCCCTTTTGACTGGAGGTACTTATAATATTACGAGCTTTTACCCGCGACTTCGTCCGCATAAATTATATACCAGATTTTAAGTCAGATGGTAAGCTATCAAACAAAAAAAGTTTCATCAAAATCGGTTCAGTAGTTTTTGCGTGATACTCGAACAAACAAACACCCAAACAAACAAACAAACAAACAGAGAGACAAAAAATCCAAAAATTGGTTATTCGGAATCAGGGACAGGTAAAATCCATTTCGTAATTTTTTTTTGTAAATATCTTCAATGTACAGACACACTTCGGTTACAGTTTTATAATAGTCTAGATGTCCTTATAAAACTGGATTCAGGGCCATGCATTGGAAAACCTAATACATATGAAATAAAAAAAGAAAAGAGGAAGAACATTAGGTAAATCCTCTTTGGAAAAACCAAGTATTTTATATCCAACAGCAGTGGTTCTAAATCTTTAATAAGATCTTGATAATATTTAAACACGCTATTTGTTACGTATACGAAGAGACAAAATAGGTATCAACAAGGCCATTCCAGATAAAAATAAGGGCACAGTACGACCAGAAAAATAATTCCACTCGCTAATCTTCGTTCGTTCAGAAATGGACTAACATATCCTGATGGTACTCGAAACCATTTGATAACTTAATCAACCTTATATATTAACTCTGTTAGAGAAGTTTTTCGTATTTGTAACATAAGTTACTGATACAAAAATATGGATTTAAAATATGTCCCTGTGACCTCTGTTTAAAGAAAAATGACAAATTCTGAAATGATTTTTAACTCTAAAAGATTATGGTATCTAAGTGTCACAACTTAATCACGAGCACGACCCGTCAAATGGTGTACTTACAGGGTCCTTCTTAATATGCTGACACTTTTTAAGGGGATGATCAGTCTTTCTCTATGGGACTAACATCGCAATCGCGAAATAAAATCAGCTGTCCCATACATTTAGCTCGAGTAGATTTGCAATTTTGTATGGAAGAGCAGATTTTTTTTTCGAGATTTGGATGTTGGTGCCATAGAGAAAGTTGACCAGTTTGACGGTGAAAAGTGTCAGCATATTAAGAAGGACCCTGTATAAATAACTGTGTAATTGGAACTTTATCATCATCAGCCTATATTATGTACGTCCCACTGCAGGGCGTATACCTACTCTCAGGGTGTAAGGCCACAGATTTATGTTACTGATAAGGGCGTAAGTCCACCACGCGAGCCCAATATGGATTGTAGACTCCAGATACGCATCGGAATTTCTTCTTCAGCGTTACTAGAACTTAGGTCACAAATAGTTACTAAGATCCTTTACTCTGGCAGACAGGCGTGGTAGCCAGTTCCGCAGTAGAAATGAACGGGGCCAATGCCTTCCAGCCTTGAGTATTGAACTATTACATCGGTGGATGTAACAAAAAACAATGCTAAGTACGTACGGATTCACCAAAAGGTATTGTTTTATTCAATTTCACATAGTTTGTCTTCAAGGTCTCGAGACAATGTGTGAATTTAGCTGGACTATACTATACGTTGTAATGACCTTAATTTTTTTACATGTTGTTCTTTTGTTGAGCGCAATTTTGTTGTCTAACGTTTAAGGTTTGGCGCAAATTGGCCATAGGCCACAGACACCGGTATTTGGTGGGGGGCAGAGTGGCGCGTCAGTGGCGTCAGTGGCCACACGCGTGTGGCCAGTCCTCACAAAATGAATGAAAAAGTGTGTGAACTGCTTGTCGCTGGCTACCAGTGGCATGTTTGCGCCGAGCCTAAGGTCAACATTTCAGTATGATCTAGGACTTTGACTTGACATCACATTCATCATCATCATCAGCCGATGGACGTCCACTGCTGGACATAGGCCTTCCCAAATGATCGCCATAACGACCGGTCCTGCGCTGCCCTCATCCAACGTTTTCCCGCCGCCTTCACCAGGTCGTCGGTCCACCGTGTGAGGGGCCTACCTACGCTGCGCTTTTCGGTACGCGGTCGCCACTCGAGAACTTTTCGGCCCCATCGGCCATCGGTTCTGCGAGCAATGTGCCACATTACATCATATGTGTGACATCACATTATCAACCAATAAATAAGTATACGGTTCCACTACAGTTCAGACTACATGCTTGTTTTTACTAATTAAGCTAAGTGGAAGGTCATATTCTCATATTTCATCAGGCGGACTGAGTGCGTGGCGTGGTGGCGGAAAGTTAGGGTAGGTCAACTTGATGTTAGCGTAGGTCTAGGTATTTTCAAGCAGCCTCAGTAAGCTTCAGCTGGTTAAATTAATAGGTAACCGCCATACCATCAGACAACACTCTCTGGGATCAACTGATTTACGTGCTAAAGCACTGAGCGTGGTTAAGAGGCTTCATCCAAAAACGTGCACCAGCCGAAGAAGCGAAATCGTTTGCAAAATCGAAGCAACAATTACAAGCGCTATTAAATGTGACCTTATTTCTAAATAGTAAGCAGTAAGTAAATAAGTCACCACTCTCATAAAAATATTTAAAAAATATCCTCTAAAGCGCCTACTCGAGACAGAGTGCCTATGAGGTTGGCAGTCTTTGAATTGCGAGGCTGAGTTTGTTTGGCCTTGAGGCATTTGACATACGTTTTTGTGAATTAGATGCCAGTCCTTCGGACACCCTTGCTTGACAGGCATTTGAGATCATTTTTTTGCGAATAAGATGCCGCCCTCCTGTCACTTGTAGCCTTGAATAGGTGCCTCGAGAGGCATTTGAGATACTTCAGTACAAATTAGATATCGGTCCTCCTGTCACCAGTAGCCTTGAATAGGTGCCTCGTGAGGCATTTGAGATACTTCTGTACAAATTAGATGTCGGTCCTCATGTCACCCGTAGCCTTGAATAGGCGCCTTGAGAAACATTTGAGATACTTTTGTGCAAATTAGATGTCGGTCCTCATGTCACCCGTAGCCTTGAATAGGCGCCTTGAGAAACATTTGAGATACTTTTGTGCAAATTAGATGTCGGTCCTCATGTCACCCGTAGCCTTGAATATGCGCCTTGAGAAACATTTGAGATACTTTTGTGCAAATTAGATGTCGGTCCTCATGTCACCCGTAGCCTTGAATAGGCGCCTTGAGAAACATTTGAGATACTTTTGTGCAAATTAGATGTCGGTCCTCATGTCACCCGTAGCCTTGAATAGGCGCCTTGAGAAACATTTGAGATACTTTTGTGCAAATTAGATGTCGGTCCTCATGTCACCCGTAGCCTTGAATAGGCGCCTTGAGAAACATTTGAGATACTTTTGTGCAAATTAGATGTCGGTCCTCATGTCACCCGTAGCCTTGAATAGGCGCCTTGAGAAACATTTGAGATACTTTTGTGCAAATTAGATGTCGGTCCTCATGTCACCCGTAGCCTTGAATAGGCGCCTTGAGAAACATTTGAGATACTTTTGTGCAAATTAGACGCCAGTCTTCCTGTCACCCGTAGCCTTGAATAGGTTCCTTGAGAAGTATTTGAGATACTTTTGTGCAAATTAGTCGCCAGTCTTCCTGTCACCCGTAGCCTTGAGAAGCATTTGAGGTACTTTTGTGCAAATTAGATGCCGGTCCTTGCGCCTTGAATAGGCGCCTTGAGAGGTAATTGAGAGGCATTATATTTCTACTAATCTATGTACGTAATTGAATACGTAAATCAATTAAATTAACGTAGTAGTTGCGATTCCTTCTGACAGTAATGACGTCATGATGACGGAATCAATTATTCAACAGAAGAGCAAAGATAATTGCCTACAAAGTAATCCTATACGCATTGAATAGACATTATTCTATAGAAATTCTGAGAAGGCAGAACACACATGAAGTAATAAATTATTTCATTATAATGTCCATCTCCGTGGTCATAGTTCACGAATTTTCCGAAGCGGAAAACCATCTTCGGTGCATAATTACAACTTGCGTATAATGTGTTTATCACGAATAAATTATTGTGGAGTTTGTAGCTTTTAAGTACCATACACAGACTAGCTCTAACGTCATGCGAGCAAGATGAGCCTTGAACGCGAATGTTTGTATTACTTGTTGTTTGTTACTCATTCATATTAATTTTGCTCTTATCAAAGCATGTATTTTTCATTTAGATTTGGTTAGTTAAAGGGGTGGAATGCTTCTTGATCAAGTTTCATGCAATTTGTGCTGTCATGCTCTCGCAGTGCCATATCTAACTTGGCACTAACAGGAAGCGACCTAACTCACAAAACGTGCGTATGCATACAAATAATACAAAATAACATATTGCTTCTATAATCAAATTAACCTTCCACTCGTACCAATAGTTTGGGAATCTCCCAAATAACTGTAAACCTTACCTGACGTGACATCACGACAACCAGTTCCATTAAGACTTCAAAAACAAACCATTTAACAAAACCACACACATTCTTAATTCTCCTTCGTTAAGACTCAGAATTGTCTGAAGTTTGTCTTAAAAGACGGCAACATATAAAGTTGTTAAACTGGTTTTGACATACGCATAATGATTATAAGAGACCAGTGCACAAGAAGCCACGGTCGAGGCCACTCGTTCCCACAATGAAGTTCCTCATAGTATTGTTTGTTTGTTTACCTTCGTGTTTGTGCGAAATAGACTTCAGTGAACGCTCAAGAAACTTTAGCATAGAACTTCTGCACTTCACTCAGCTGGAAGCCGACGGTCATGTGGTTATATCTCCATTCGGAATATGGACTTTAATGACTGGAGTTGCTTTAGGAGCTACGGGAGAATCATTCAAGCAATTAAGCAGAGCTTTCATTCTACCAAGGAACCCAAATACTCTAATACAAGGTTATAAAGGCTTAACGACATCTGTCCTAGATCCTAAAACCGAAGGAGTCGAATTGACGAGCAAAAATTTCGTATTTTTAGACAAAGGTTTCTCAATTTATCCGGAATTCGAAAGCACGATACAGAAAGACTTCGGTGCATCGGTGAAAGTGTTTGATTTTAAGGACCCGAATTCTGCAGCAAAATTAGCAAATAGTTACATTCAAAGTTCTGGCGGGAGAGTTTCCAATGTCCTCAAATCTGACGACTTCGCAGAATCAAGAATGATATTGACCAACGTCATTTCTTTCAAAGGACTTTGGTCTTTCCCGTTTAACAAAACTGAGACAACCCGACAGCCTTTCTACGATGAAAATAAAAGGAAAGTTGGTGAAGTTAACATGATGTATCAAAAGGCGCAGATTCCTTTCTCAAGCATACCAGAATTAAAGGCTTTTGTCATTGAACTGCCTTACGGGAACGACAATAAATATTCCATGCTCGTGCTATTACCCCACAATGGGATAAAAGTAGCGCAGATGTACAAAAACTTCGCTACAGTAAGCTTCAAAGATGTGATACAAAAATTGAAAGATGATGAAGAAGAATTCGGTTTAGTTGACATCGAAGTTCAAATACCTAGATTCAAGATCAGTACGAACGTCGTATTGAATAAGCCGTTGAATTATATGGGAGTTTACGATATTTTTGAGCCGGATGTAGCCAGTTTCCAGCGAGCTACAAGGGAGAAAATCTTCGTTTCTGCTATAGTTCATAAAGCTGATATAGAAGTAACAGAGGAGGGTACCGTGGCATCAGCGTCCACATCAGCCTACTTTGCTGATAGAATATCAGCTCCAAGATTTCAAGCAAACAAGCCATTCGTCTACTTTGTCATTGAAAAGACAACAACAAGTGTTATTTTTGGAGGAATCTATTCAAAGCCAACAGTTTTTTGAGTTTTTTTTTATTCGTTTTGTTTGAGAGATCGTCCATAAAATACGTGACTTTGATAGTCTACTAAAGACTTATTAACTTGATAACTTTGTGACTATATTCTACTTAATTAAATCTTTATTTATCTAGGTTAGTAGCTTGTATTACTTTATTCGTTTGTTGTGTACTTGATAGGTAACAAATGACAAAATGATTAATAATTTGTGTAGCCTTCTTATTAGCTAAGCACCTATGCAATTAATTGAAGTCGTATACATCAATTTGTAATGACCATAGATTGTGATTTGTTATTCATACAGGGTCTACCTACCTACGCATTTGGTTTTAAGGCAAGTAGACAAAAGACACTGCCGACGTGACATAGTGTATTCATTTCGGGTCGTTTCGGAGATGGCGAATGTGTATGATTAAAGAACAAATACAAATCGTATGATAGCTGAAATTATACACAGGATAGGAGGAATATCTTGCTTCCCAATTAAATAGAAATTATCCTTTTCTGCAGTGGGATTTCTTATAAAATTCAAATTCAAATTTACCTGTTTTGTATGGGAAACGGGATTGGGCAATGTCATTTTAAATTTTTCACTAATTTTTGTAACACCCATTGTGGTACGTGGTTTATGGGTGGCGACTTTCAAAATTATATTAGTATAAAAAACCGGAGTCATTAAAATTGTACAATACCTAAGCTATAATATACATAAGTACTTACCTAATTATAATTAACCTAATAATAATAGAATACCTAACTTAGGTATTTTATTCTCAACTAAATTATAACGATAATAAAATAATTAACTAATGTCAAGTATGTAATTAAAATATCTCTGCATTTGTAGGTTTAAGGTTTTTTTTTTACAACAAGACTATGACTTACTACATAAATATTTTTAATGTCAATAAACCTCTGATGATTATTTTTACAAAATTATTTATTGTATGTGTCTCTCTCTACCTATAATATAAATGAAGAGATGTATGAATGTGAATGTGGCGAAAGAGGTATATGAGCAATGATATTATACAGGGTCTTTCTTAAGGCTGCACCGAGCCTATTGTGCTGCCCCCAACCGTATTTTTTAGGGTTCCGTACCCAAAGGGTGAAAACGGGAAAAAAGTTAAAAATTAAGGGGGGTTCTCAACAAGAAACTAGTTTTTATCAACGTTTTTTCTTCACGCTCTATCGTAAAAACGGTAATACAGACAAGCGTCAAACTTAGTGTGATTATAGAGCAAGCTCTACAGAATAACAACAAATACTAAAACAAAATTTTAACAAAAAACTAAAACCGCCTTCAAAAAAACTAAAAAGTTAAAAAATAATATTGAGCCTATGACTTTTTCGTTCGCATCATAAGAACATTAATTTGTTTTATTGAAGTCGCTGTCAAGCCGGTATGATTCGCGACAGGGCTTGAATTTTTTGGCTTGGCTTGACACCGACTTCTATAAAACAAATTAATGTTCTTATGATGCGAACGAAAAAGTCATAGGCTCAATATTATTTTTTAACTTTTTAGTTTTTTTGAAGGCGGTTTTAGTTTTTTGTTAAAATTTTGTTTATTTCACAATTTTCAGTGGTGAATTCATTAGTTCGATTTAATAGGAGTGCTTCAAATTTAAAAACGCACTAGTCGGCAGTACGATTTTCGAAGGTTCCCCTCGATTTCTCAGGGATTCCATCATCAGATCCTGGTTTCCTTATCATGGTACCACCCTCGGGACATCTCCTTTCCAACAAAAAAAGAATCATCAAAATCGGTTCATAAACGACGAAGTTATCCGCGAACACACATAAAAAAAAATATATATACGGTCGAACTGAGAAACCTCCTCCTTTTTTGAAGTCGGTTAAAAAACCGGCCATGTGTGAGTCGGTCTCGCGCTAAAATCCCGGACAAAAAAAATATTTTTTCTAAGTTAATTATGTTGTGTTCTGTGGTGGTGGTGTGGTACGGAACCCTCGGTGCGCGAGTAGCCCGACTCGCACTTGACCGGTTTTATTTTTAATTCTTAACAATTAAACAATGTTTCCAAAAAACAAGAATGTCACATTGTAGTCATTGCTGATTTCCAATTTATCGGGTCACTGCGGATTCGCTTTTGTTTGTAGTAAAGCCAAAAGTAGCCACTTTTGGCTTTAACGATAATAGCTGCAAGCACAAACCATAATAATCCGCATTATTTCGATAAATTGAAAGCCAATCAGTAGATACTACAATGTGACATTCTTGTTATTATTTCATTTTACCTTTTCACTTTTCACTTTTCATTTTGTACACTGTCCTTCTCCAACATTCTGTGACTCCACTCAACACCAATAATGTTCCAAAAAGAAACCACCTTATCGCACGTTCCACTCAATACAACACAACCTTCAGTCATAGATTCTTCTGTTTTCTTGGCCCATTCCTATATAACAGCATACACCGCATGTTAAACATACACACTCTTAACAATAGACAATGCAAAATTTCCTTAAAAAATTGGTTACAAAATCTATCCTACAACGAAACAGAAACTCTTCTTCTCCCCCCTGAATAAGCAATAACATAACACCCTCTCCCTCTCTTTCACACACTCATGGCTGTACAGTCCTATACGAGAGCCACATACACGTCCACAGCCTCTACAACAGAACCGTACGCCGCCGGCGGATAAAGGTGGGATTGTGACAGCATTATGCCTTTTGTCACGTTTCTCTGCCAGGTGTGCGAACCAGGCTTGGTCATGAGTAGTCCGACCATCTCTTGTCTTCCTTCTCCACCCTCCTCTACTTTCCGCGAGCTCTTCCCAATTTCCAAGTTAGAGCCACCCTGATAAATACACACACCTACTTATTCACACACAAATACAAACCACACATTTTACAAGTACCTACACAATTTGTACATTTAACAGGTGACCTACCTATTATACCTATATGACAGTTATAGCTGATGTCAATATCTCAGGCAGGTAGTCCCTGCCTTTCATGGCATCAGCTGTACCTACCAATATGCCTAGCCTAATATTTAAATGTAGAGCAACAAAATTATATTAGTAATCCTTGTGTAAAATGGCTTTTTGTGATTAATAAATATTATTCTTATTCTTATTCTTGTTTTTTGGAAATGTTGTTTAATTAATTAGAAATAAAAAAACCGGCCAAGTACGAGTCGGGACTCGGGCAATTAGTGTTCCGTACTACCAGTTGTTTAACATGGGTCATTGATGAAACCACTATAAATTGACACTTACTTACTTAGTATGTGGTCACATAGTAACTGAAGATCATTTTACACTGGTCTCTCTGATATTAGTTTTTTGGGTATAGAAAAAAAACTATCCAAGTTAGAGCCACCCTGATAATTTTCTCGCCATCTACACATTATTTCTGATGTTCATGACTTTTTTCAGATCTTATACGGCTATATTTTTTGAAATAGAGGTGGGGACAGCAATTTCTCGGATTGAATTGAAAATTTTGTTAAACAAAGTTTTTATAAAAAATTTGAAACGTATATTTTTAGACTTGTATTTTTATAAGCTTTCAATTGATAGTTTCACCATAGGGTAGAAAAAAAATTTTTTTTTAGTTGCCATTTCTTACTCCCGCAATTGCCCCCCAATATACAGGGTGTACAATAAAATGGGACAGCTACTCAAAGGGGTGCTTCAGACCATCAAACTGAACAACTTTCTCTATGGGACCAATATCGAAATCGCGAAAAAAAAATCCGCTCTCCCATACAAAACTGCAAACATAACTCGACTGAAATGTATGGGACAGCAGATTTTTTTTCGCGATTTCGATATTGGTCCCATAGAGAAAGTTGTTCAGTTTGATGGTCTGAAGCACCCCTTTAAGTAGATGTTCCATTTTATTGTACACCCTGTATAAATTTTGCTTTTTTTACTTAATTTATGACATTGGACCACCAATTGCTATATCTGTACCGAGTTTCAACTTCCTATGTCTTATGGTCTCTGAGAAAAATGCCTGTGACAGACGGACGGACGGACGGACAGACACCGAGCTGATTCGATAAGTGTTCCGTTTTTCCAATTTTGGTACGGAACACTAAAAAATACGATTGAGGGCAGCACAATAGGCTCGGTAGGCTCTTAATAAAAATATTCTGACACTATTTTAAGAGGATGATCAGACAATCAAACTGAACAACTTTCTCTATGACCAATGTTGAAATCGCGAAAAAAAAATCTACTATCCCATACATTAATTGGCTCGAGTCTGTTTGCAGTTTGGTATGGAACAGCACATTTTTCTCGCGATTTCGTTGATGGTCCTGTGGAGAAAGTTGTACAGTTGTTGTTGTTGTTCAGTTTTCCAGTTGTTGTTGTTCAGTTTGATGGTCTGATCATCTCTATATGTTACTACTACAGGGTGAAATTGATATCATTAGCATCATTTTAAACTAAGAGTCTACCCATCAAACTGAACAACTTTCACTATGGGAGCAAACCGATCGGAGCTACAAAAAAACTGGTCAAGTGCGTGTCGGACCACGAGCAGGGTAGGGTTCCGTAGTTGCCCGTTACAATATAATATAGACTTAGAAGAAGACTTTTTGTTTTATACTACGGTTTAACGGCTAATAAAGTCTAGCATATGCTCACGACTATATTCCCCGAGGGGGTAGTCAGAGATATTCTGAAACCTCAGAACATCCACGTTTCACTAGTACCGTAACTCTGTCCAGTGTGACGGGGAGTGAGAGTGTACTTTTTTCTTTTAATAAAGTCTTAAAGTACATTTTATAAGTTGATCGACTATTACTCGTAAACTTGTAAAGCCTACATAGTGGTGATAGTTTTTCTTTTAATTTCGTTATACTACTGTCATGAATTTTTTCACATATCCAGAAACAACCGTTTAGCTGGGAGGGGGGGGAAACTTGACTCTAACAAATTTTTTTACTTTAAAGCTTAATATTTCACTAACGGATCCCTAAATCGAAAAATGGTTTGCCCACACACATAATATTTTTAAATTACCTATCCAATGATACCCCACACCATGGGCACAGATTATTTAATAGTTACTACCGTAACAGATACTGCACTCTCTTAGAAAACACTGATTTCGCGCGCTTTTACAGACAACCGAGTCTTACGATCTGTCACCGCGACG
Source organism: Agonopterix subpropinquella (assembly GCA_922987775.1). Classification (NCBI taxonomy): domain Eukaryota; kingdom Metazoa; phylum Arthropoda; class Insecta; order Lepidoptera; family Depressariidae; genus Agonopterix; species Agonopterix subpropinquella. The sequence goes on from OV277714.1 coordinate 4,290,360, forward strand.
AACGACGAACCGATATCACATTGTCCGTCACGCGCCTCTGACGTAACTACCGAAACGCTAGGGTTGTTTATTGTCAGAAAATACCCTCCATCACCAGGAATTTATTTTCTTCAATCTTATTTTCCAAAATAACGTTTAAACCAAGTTCGAAGACTACGGGAATTACTTCTCCTGAAAGGAATTTTTTTTTTGCGAAAAAAATTTAAACCAACAACTAGTTACCAACATTGATAAAATTATTCCGTTTATTTGTATCTTTATTTATTATTTTGTTTGTATCTTGTACAAACGATAAAAACAATAGCGTTGTTATACCGGTATTCTAAGTATTTTTGCACATATTATTTTCAACACAAAAGTTTGCTTTTGGATAAAACTAAATTAAAATTTACGTAAGTACTATCAGTTTAAAATAACAATGTGCATGACCTTGAAGGGCCGTTCGATAACTTCACTTGGTTGTAAAGGAATATAGACTCTATGTAAAGGAAATAATAATTTGAATGACTCGAGTGAAGTTCGTGTGATTGAGTGACGTCACATTTGCAGGCGAGGTCATGCACATTGTTATTTTAAACTGATAGTAAGTACCTTTTTTCATCCGTAGGCAATGTGAAAAATGACATATTTTGTTAGATTGTCTAAGTCTACCAAACATCACAATAATTATTAGCAGGCATATTTTCCCAAAAGAAAACCGTCCAGTACAGCATGGGTAGCATGCCAACCCGCGATAGCTGTGATACAGCTATATCACGTCTTTTATCTCTTTCGTTTGTGCGCGAACGAAGGAGATAAAAGACGTGATATAGCCGTATCACGGCTATCGCGGGATGGCATGCTACCCGTGCTGGAAGTACGCAATCGCGATAGCGTGTGATAGCCCTATGTTATTAACATCTTGCAAGGTAGGTGTGACGTAGGTACTTTATCGCAGCTGTCAGACGTGAGTGACGGAGCACTGCCATGGGGTAGACGAGAAAAAAAAATTCAAAAACAAAACGATCATAACCCCAAACGAACCAAACTCGAAAGAAAATGCCCTAAATGATAATTTTTCAGATGATAACTGACGATAATTGATATAATTACGCTGAAAACTATTGTTAAAAAGCAACATGAGAGTAAATAAATACCTACCATATCAGCAAATCGCTTGTAAACAAAATCCAATCTATTCCAATTTTCCCCGCTTGATATACCTCCAAACATAACAGAAAATAACGTAGTAAATTACTAAACTTGCACCACTTTTTGTTACTTTATCCATTAGTAATAATAATTAGGACAAATTCAAATATTTTACGGTAAATATTTATTTGAAATGCATAAAACTGCATTTGAAATTTTGGTGATTGACAGTTTGACGTTTTCCATAATGTTGTCATGATAATGAAAAAGTTTAGTTCCGATTTATTTAATTTCTAGACTTTACGGTCTTACTTGTACCACCCACGCATTTCAAGAGTTAGGTATAAGATTAGGTTAGGTTAGTTTAAGTACAAAGAAAAAAGTAACTAAAGCCCAGGCTGTGAGGGCTAGGTCCCATTGCCTTTCCGAAAGGATAAACCAAAGAGTAATATAAGTATATTAGAAAAGAGAACCCACTCGTGGCAACATTATGCATCCACCTTATGTCAAATTGAAGGCTAGCTAACGCCATCTGTGTTTCTCTGAAAATAATTCTACCTATACTATACATACCTACTTATATGTATATACTTATATACTCATACCGTTGTTTGAATGCAAGTTTTCGTTCAATCCCGCACCGATTGAGTGAAATTCCAATATCCTTACTATTCCTGTAATCTGTACATTGGTAAGAGAACAACTGAAACTCCAGAAAATCACTAAATCGGCACAAAATTGAACAAAAACAACACGCACATGTGACGCACATTATGCTAGGTACGTCGCCATTTTGTAAATTTGTCAATTTGACATTGACATAGACAATATAATCTTTTTTTTCATAGTAAAAGATATATTTAACAGATGGCAGCACTTTCTATGCAAACTGAATCGGAAAAACCACCAAAAGGCAAATGTCCTCCGCCTGGGATAAACTATAAAAAAAATTGTTTGACTTTTTGACACTGTTGCCAACTTAGCCCTTTCGGGGCTAGATCTAGCCCTTTTTATGCCTTTTCAGCCCGTAAAATAATGATTTAACCCGATTTCTAGCCCCAAAACCGTGTGAAACAACGAGACAGAAATTCAAACAAAACTTAGCATAAACTGATCTTAAGTGAACCACACACACTGTCGCTCAAATTGATCAAATGTCATTAATCTAAACGTCTCAGTCAGACTACCTGTCTCTTTTCCTCATACATGAATGGTAGAGACAGGTGGTAGCAACTTTAACTTTTAAACTTTAAATTCAGGGAAGAATCTGATGACGACTTGGTTTAACTTTAATCTGTTTATTTTATTTTATAAAGTTCCTTTTTTTGTATTTTTTGATTGTCTGTTTGAGAATAATATTTAATAATAAGTAAACAATAGTTAGAAAAAACTCACTTCTTTTATTTATTTTTATTAATAAAGCAATTTAGCCCTTTTTTTATTTATTGGGCAAATCTACCCCTATTTTAAACTCTATTTAGCCCGAAAACCTGACACCGAGTTGGCAACACTGCTTTTTAAACTTTTGAATTTGAATCAGTGTTGCCAATGCTACGGCAATTACCGTGTTCTACGGCTTTCAGGCCAAAAAATTACAAAATCCACGGCCTACGGCTGCAACCCTGTGGCCGTAGCAGATTCTACGGCTTTTCACAAATTCTACGGTAATTGACTAATTTATTTATAAAAAAAACACTTTTAGAGTATTAGACTGTTATAAATAAGTGTATGGTTCGACTGTGTACTGTATCCAATTCCGAATCCGAATGGCAACATTGCAACTAAGTTGTCTACGGTATGTTGGCTGGGTTTTGTTCCTCTTTCTTGCTCTGTGAGCAAAAAACAGATGAGAAGAAATTGTTTTTCACACAAATAGATAAAATTTTCAAATGTTTAATTAACATTAAAAACCTTAAAACAGCACCATTTGGCTAATATTGAAAAGTGTTTCCTTTTTTAAGCAGTGACACGGCCCACCGTTGGTATTTTTCCATATAAACACGGCTTTTTTACCTAATGTACACGGCCGCCTAAAAATTTGCATTGGCAACACTGATTTGAATTGAAATGAAAATATTTTGGACATTGGAATAGTAATTATTGTATTTATTTCGAACATCCTAGATTTCGAACCATGCAATGGCTCAGTTTACTACGCGCCCAGACAAATTGCATTCCTAAAATATTATACAACATAACCAAAGCGTGCAAAGTTGTTCGGTTTCACGGTAAGTCCTAAACATAACCTAAAATAATTGTTTCGTCGTTCTATTGGATCTTCACGATGTCTCAAAACGAAAGAATTTGACCAGTGTATTGCCAGTAATGACATGGAACAGAAATGTGGTTACTCAAGGCCTCATAAAAAGGCTGAAAGTCACCCAAACGGCAATGGAGAGGGCTATGCTCAGAGTTTCCCTGCGAGATCCAATCAGAAATGAAGAGATCCGCAGAAGAACCAGAGTAACTGACATACATAACATAGCCCAAAGAATTGCTAGACTTAAGTGGCAGTGGGCGGGGCACATTGCTCGCAGAACTGATGTCCGATGGGGCCGAAGAGTTGTCGAGTGGCGACCGTGTACCGGAAAGCACAGCGTGGGTAGCGTTGTCGTTGGTCGACGGTGGACCGACGACCTGGTGAAGGCGGCGGAAAAACGTTGGATGGGGGAGGCTTGTCTAGCAGTGGACGTCCATCGGCTGAGATGATGATGGTGCTGCTAGGGACGAGAGTGTTATACGATGTTGATCGGTTCCCGTTGCTAAATACCATGTACTATCGGGGACTATTCCGCCTGACCACTTAAGAAAAAAATCACATAATTTCGCCCAAAATTTATTGTTTAGAAACTATTATTAATTGGTCTATTCATCAATAGGGCGGGGTAAGACATCGCTTTTATTTTTTAGTATGCAAGCTAAAATGAGCCTAGTGGTGGTCAGGCGGAAAAGTCCGCAATAGTACAATGAGTTGTTTTAACTTATGTATGTAACGGGGAATGAAAACATTATGAGGAAACCTGCATATGCTGAAGAATTAGAGTATCGGCACAGTATATGCAAGAGTATCTATTATTACATACCTACAGTACGGACACTCCCTGCCTCCCACCAACTTTTTTCCTCACCCCCTATTACCCTCCGATTACCTCGGCAGTTACTTGAAGCCTAGACTGACACCACAATTGACACACTAGAATTTATAATCTCAGGACGAAAGATAAAAACTCTTTTTGAATAAACTGGTGTCAATGCGGTACGGACACTCCCTTCCTCCCACCAACTTTTTACCTTACCCCGTCTATCACCCTCTGGTTACTTCGCACTGGTTCCTCGTAACCTACGAAGAAGACTTAAGGTTCAATTTCTTTGGTTTCGCATGTGCTGACGTCATCTTGTCAATTTCAATTTTTTGTATGCAGTGTGCGGGCTGTGACGCAGCTTAGACTAAAAGTTTTGGTCTTATTTTCTAGGGTTCGCAGCCAACAGATTATTAGTCAGTACAAAATGGAGTTCTCTCAACGTGCATATGTCTCACACCAACTCGTGTCTATGTTTATTGCACAGAAAATGCTATTCAAAAGGTTTACGAGACGAAGATGTTTCACAGTTCAAAGAGAGAACAATTGAAAAAGGTAGGTAGCCTAAAAGATGGCATTTTAGAGACTGCGATCGTGACAAACTGCTCTGTATGGAAAATCTGTTTTCTGTTCTCAAATTATTTGTAATTCTTTGTGATACGAAACGAAAATGCCGAAGACTGGGCTGGTTGGTCTGGATACGAGTGTATTTAAACAAAAACTACAATTTTAGAACTTTTAGTTGGAAATTTTACTCAAAACTAAGTATCAGCTTGGATAATTATCCGATAATTATCTGCTAATTATCCGATAATTATCTGCTAATTATCCGATAATTATCTGATAATTATCCGATAATTATCAAAGAAAATAATTATCTTGATAATTTCGAACCCTGAATGCTGCATGAAGAGAGGACGACCAAAGAAAAGATGGATGGATTGTGTGAGGGATGACATGTGTAAGAAGGGAGTGAGATGACGGGTAAAAGAGATGAATGGAGGAAGACCACATATTGCGCCGACACCAAGTAATGGGATAAGGGCAGGAAGATGATGAATTTCGAACCCTGAAACTGAGCATTTTCGTTTCTTTTTTTGGTCTAAATCGTAATGTTTTCTATTTACAGATTTAAAGAAAATTTCACATCTGTTCCCGGAACCTCGCGTCACTCTCAACATACTTACATCGAAGACACCTCAGAAGATATTTGAAATATATTACAAGCAGAATATTGCACCTAAAGGCGGTAAACATAAGATTCAGAATAGTCCTGACTGGATGTGCACTTATGTTTTTATTTGGCCAGAGAAAATGAAATTTGAATGGTAATAACATTTTTATTTTTCAACTAGTTTGTCATAGCGAGATAAATGATATACTTACCAGATTTTATGTTGAATCATAAAAACCAAATCAAAAGGTCCAATTGTTTTCGCGTTCGCGACAAACATAAAAACTGGTCAGGTGCGAGTCGGGCTACTCGCGCATCGAGCGTTCCGTACCACACAACATATTAACTTACAAAAAAGTTTTGGTTTCTCCTGGACCTTTAGCGCGAGACTCACACTTGGCCGGTTTTTATTATTTGTTGTTTATACTGTAGTATTTGCTCTATAATCATACCAAGTTTGACGCTTTTATGTATTACAGTTTTTACGATAGAGCGAATAGAAAATACGTTGATAAAAACTAGTTTCTCGTATGAGGACCCCTCTATTTTTAACGTATTTTTTTTTTTTTTGTCTTTCTGTTCCGTAGCAATCTGTTTTAAGATAATAATAGGCTACTCCTTTCTCCGACAAAAGTGTCTAATGTCTGGTTTTTTTTTTTTGTTTATTGTTATAGAGTTACTTTTCGCTCAGGGCTATCATTCACTCTTTGCTTGTCAAATCTATCCTGTAGATTGGGGATACTGTGTCTTTTCAGTCTTATATATTGGAGGCTACCATCTCCTCTCAGGTTCAGGGCCAGCTCGTTCTTGTGTCTTGACAGTCTTTTCTGGTATTTTTTACTGAATTCCGTTATTTCCTGTTTGACTGTGTCACAGCCCAGACACTGTATACAAAAAAATGAAATTGACAAGATGACGTCAGCACATGCTAAACGGGTTTAGGGCTGCCACAACTTAAGTTGCGTGCGGTACAACTTGTGACGGGCAGATGGCGCGCGTGACATAGTCGATGAACGAGTGGGAAAAATCAAAGAGATTGGTACCGTAAAATAAAGACCATAAACATAAACATAAAGTAAAAAAACCACTAACCTTGATTCTTCCTTTGGAAATCTGAAGAATCTTCTATAATTATCTTTATAATGTGTTGGACAGCCGTATATCGCACAATGTATGCCCATCTTGCACCTGGAGTGCTATTTTTGAATCTCATTCGCTGAGTATGGCTGAGTTCAGCAGTTGTAAATGTCAAAATTACTATGGAGATACGCATCTTTCTACAGCTAATTTGACTTTCAAAAATCGCACTCCTCAAGTATGATTTTTGAAAGTCAAATCAGCAGTAGAAAGATGCATATTTCCGTAGTAATTTTGACATTTTCAACTGCTGAACTCAGCGAATGAGATTCAAAAATCGAACTCCTGAATTGTCTTGCAAAATGAAAATAGGCCGGGGAGCAAAACTAACACAATAAGCGTTAGCGTTTTAAAATCTCTGCGTTTGTTTGCCTAGAGCCCAGACAGTAATTTTTTTTTTCATTTATTTCTTTTTTCGTAAATAAAACACATTGACACCCGTCTATTCAAAAAAGAGTTTTTATCCTTCACCTATACCAATGCTCTTTGTTTCGAAAACATAAATTCTAGATTGTGACAATCTAGGCTACAGGTAACTGCCGAGGGCGATAGAGGGGGTGAGGCTGGGGTGAGGTAAATAGTTGGTGGGAGGAAGGGAGTGTCCATACTGTATCTAGTAATAGATACTCTTATACTGTGACTGTGTTCAGTTTCAGGTCATTATTAACTTATTAACATTTTTATTATTTGTTGGTAAATCCACCATAATAACGCACATTCTGTGAAAAATTCAACTCTCTAGCTATTACGGTTCAAAAGTTGCAGCCCTAAATAGCTAGGACAGACAGACAGACAGTGAGACAGACAGACAGACGGACGGACGGACGGACAACGTAGGCTTTTGAATATGATCCCGTTTTCATCCTTTGAACCAGAAAATAAACAGAAAATTAATTCATAAGTTAGTGGTTTGGAATCACAACTGAAAACTAGGAAGAAAAATGTTGGGGATTTCCCATCAAAGTGTCAAAATTTAAAATTCAAATTTCTAAATTTTTTATTCAAAATAATATCATATACAACGTGTTAATAAATTCGCGCAAAACCTCATACACCCCAACTGATTTATAACAAAACTAGCGGCCCGTCCTGGCTTCGCACGGGTGGACGTCTAATCTTTTCTAGCAATAAATATAGCCTATGTTACTCAGGGTGAATGCAGCTTTCTAATGGTGAAAGAATTTTTTTAATCGGTGTTGTTGCTTCGTATCTGGCTGGTGAAGGTGTCAGGGTTGAGGGCCTCTTCAATTAATCGTTTTAATGATACTTGTGATATTTTCGTTTATTGGTAAGTATAACAAATTACATTAGATGCTAGCCGTGTGTCGGTTAGAAACGAATAGGGAATGATTTAAATACAAAAGCACTGAAGTTCGCGAGAGTGTGACGTATGCTTCCTGGCGATTGGGACGTCCTTCACGTTGCTGGGCTCAATCGTTCGTTCGCCTGGCTTGCCGTGAGATGGCGTTGGTAGTCGCGTAAACAATCGGCCCAGTACTTTTTGAGCCTATTCATTACAAACATACAAAAATAGGTACAAATCTTTCCTCTTTATAATATTAGTGTAGATATTAGTGTAGATAATTAGATTGAAACAATAATTTAATTATTTTGATGTTATTTGAGATTAAAATGATTTGTTATCATTTCAGCAACGAATGAAAGCGCTAACGTACTCATGGATACATTTTAATAATCTTGTTTTGGTAGTAAGTAGGGTGAGTGTGCCCGTGCGGTGGGTTGACATCGGGTTCAGAAAATTTAAAATTTATATAAAAAATTATTTAGTATTTTGAAAAAAATTACCTATGTTGAAACCATGATAATTCGATTCTGCTCTCGATTCTAAACAAACTACTTTCTAGTTTTGCGTTAATTCATTAACATGTTGTAGATAGCTTTTTGACGTCATTTTTTGACTCTACCACCGCGTCGGAAGGTGTTCCGTTGAGAGAAGATGCGGCAAGAAACTCTACAACACACATCTTTTAAACAAAACAAAATGTACAAAGTACAATTAAAATACAATATTGTATTACATAGTGTAAAATTGTCAAGACCAGACATTTTGGTCATTCAAATAATCATCGAGTTTATAGTAACCTTTTTTACAGAGGACTTGTTTAACATGAGACTTAAACTTTTTGTCTAGTGTAAGTGTGTAGTGTAATGTAATTTTCTCATAATTCCAGCACAGCATTATCGAAACGCCAAGCGGCCGACAAGGCAGCATCTCAAGCTCTCAATTACCTCTACACAAACAGACATATAGACGACAAAGGGCTACCAATATACGATAGAGGTGTACTGAATGAGCTGCGAAGTTCACTGAATGTGCCGTTCAGAGCTACCATTAGTGAGAACTCTGTGGAGAGGTTACAGCGGATATGGAATGACTACGAGAATGGGATAAGTAGGTACAGTAGTACCAGGTTTATACAACATGTTAATGAATTAACGCAAAACCTCATACACCCCAACTGATTTATAACAAAATAATTAGATTGAAACAATAATTTCATTATTTTGATACTTCAAATTTTAAGTTATTCGCATTTTAAGTTTTGAGGCAAAAATTATTTTTTGTCATTTCAGCAATGAATGAAAGCGCTAATGTACTCATGGATACATTTTAATAATCTTGTTTTGATAGTAAGTAGGGTGTGCCCGTGCGGTGGGTTCACATCGGGTTCATAAAAATTTTTTTTTTTCATACAAATTATTAATTTTTTTTTTTTTTTAACCTATTTCGTCCCATTGTTGGGCAAAGGTCTCCCCCAAGCTCCCCCAAATATTTAATATTTTGGAAAAAAATTACCTATGTTGAAATCATGATAATTCGATTCAGCTCTCGATTCTAAACAAACTACTTTCTAGTTTTGCGTTACGACCAGACTCTCATGGCATAACAAAAAGGAAAAAATATACTGGATGATTTTTTTTCCGTTCCGACACTTTCAGGGGTGGCTCAGCCCATCAAACTGAACAACTTTTAATATGGGAGCAAACCTGAAATCGAAAAAAAAAAACAACTGTCTCATACATTTGAGTCGAGTAGGCATTGCAGTTTAGTATGGAACAGCTGTTTTTTTTTTTGCGATTTCAGGTTTGCTCCCATAGTAAAAGTTGTTCAGTTTGATGGTCTAACTAAACCACCCCTGAAAGTTTCGGAACGGTAAAAAAAATCATCCAGTATACAAGATCTAACAAAATTAGCTGAAACTATTTTAAGGGCATGATCAGACCATCGAACTGAATAACTTTCTCTACGGGACCAATATCGAAATCGCGAATAAAAATCAGCTGTCCCATACTAAACTGCAAACATAACTCGACTCAAATACATGAGACAACAGATTTTTTTCCGCGATTTCGATATTGGTCCCATAGAGAAAGTTGTTCAGTTTGATGGTCTGATCATCCCCTTTAAACAGTTTCAGCTTATTTTGTTAGACCTTATAGATTTTCACATGGTAGTGTCAAAATGTATTCTGGTCAAAGTAGGCCTGCGAAACCAAAGAAATTGAACCTTAAATCTTCTTCTTAGGTAACTGACGGGTGATAGGCGATAGAGGGGGCGAGGCAAAAAGTTGGTGGGAGGAAGGGAGTGTCCGTACTGTATCTAGTAATAGATACTCTTTCTTATACTGCGCCCATGTACACACGGCGACAGGTCAGGTTACCCTGTTTGGACTTTGAACTATTAGAAGTTGAACGCTGCGAATCGTGCGAGAGGGTGCGGTATGTTGTTGTTGTTTCGTCTCACAGCACGCTGCGCCCGCGCCGGCAGCTGCGGCAGCGTCTATGCAGGCTCTCTTCTCTACCGCACTATTTTGTGTTTTGTACGTAGTGTAGTTATGGGTATATAGGGTGCGTAACCTGATGTGTCGCCGTGTGTACATGTAGACAATTTTTTTGAGGAAAGGCGGGTTCCGTTTAGTCCATACAAACATACTCCCCACGCCTTGGATAATGATATTAAAGCAAATATTCCTTTTTTCATAGTACAACGGAAATCTGACAAGGTACCGACGTAGATATTGGTGGTGTTGGTTGTATTCTAGTTCGTGTAAAAAAAAATTCATTGAATTTAATTAAATTAAATTTTCAGAGGATATTTACGGAGCCACGTTTATAGAAGCGAGAAACAAGATCTTACCTCCTCCAGCTTTGACTAAGGATTCTACTATAGACACTGAAGGTATATTTTTTGTATATTTTTACATAGTTTATGTAGTCATGCCGATTATTTTTAGGGTTCTGCGGTCAAACGAGGAAGTTTCGTCCGATAATTTTTTTTCGCGATTTAAATGTTATCTTTTAGCCCGAGATCCGACCGTAAAATTATGCACCTATTTCATAGGCGAACGAAATGTGATTCTAGTGTATGTAACTATGGGGTTGCCAGGTTCAAAAATCACTTCTTTGGCCCTGCTGTTAGTGATAGTTGCGGCAGATTGAGAGGTGGCAACCCTAGTTTTTCCAGTACTTTTGATCAGTCTCCTTCCGATGGCACCTCATTTACTTCCCTAACAGACAGGTGGAAAAAGTTATACCAAAAATCATAAAGGAAAAGGTACTTGCGGCAAGATTTTTCTAGTCAACTTTGCAGCGTTGAATTAATAAATAAATAATTAACGTTCGTTCGTTCGTTAAATAAGTGCATAATTTTACTGTCGGATCTCGGACTATTTCAATAAAAGTTGTTCATTTTATGGGATGATCAGACCGTCAAACTGAACAACTTTCTCTATGGCACCAACTACGAATAAAGGCACCAACATCGCGAAAAAAATACTGCTGTTCCTAAAATAGAAACCTACTCGAGCCTACCTGTTTAAAAGATTGTTATTTATTTTTAAAATAAGTTAATTTCTTTGCAGATGAATGTGATGACGATTCTTTACAAGAAGTTGAAGAATTATCAGGTAAATAAATTGATAAATTATTAAGTTGTATATCAAGTTGTAGGATACTGGCTACGCCATTGCCTCCGAAAATTAGTGGGCATGGGAGGTCCGAACTGTATACAACGTGTTAATGAATTAGCGCAAAACCTCATACACCCCACTGATTTATAACAAAATAATTAGATTGAAACAATAATTTCATTATATTGATAGTTAAAATTTAAAGTTATTCGCATTTTAAGTTTTGAGGCAAAAATGATTTGTTATCATTTCAGCACGAAAAGAAAGCGCTAACGTACTCATGGATACATTTTTATAATCTTGTTTTGGTAGTAAGTAGGGTGAGTGTGCCCGTGCGGTGGGTTGACATCCGGTTCAGAAAATTTTAAATTTTGCAAACAAATTATTAAATATTTTGAAAAAAATTACCTATGTTGAAACCATGATAATTCGATTATGCTCTCGATTCTAAACAATCTACCTTCTAGTTTTGCGTTAATTCATTAACACGTTGTATACTACAGGGCCGTATAAAAATTACCCATCTACCATTAGGTTAAACCATAGTGTAAAGAACTAATAGTGGTGAAGCTCAGCGGTCGCGGCAGGCCAATCGTGCGGGGCGTGCGGGGGCCGGGAGGAGTGCGTCCCGGCCCACGCTGCCTGCGCGCGTACCCTAACAGCGACTTGAGTCAGGTAACGCCCGTCCCCCGCCGTACCCCGCACGCGGGCATACGACGACCCGGTTGGTGTAATGGTTATCACGCCGGACTGCCAAACCAGGGTCCTGGGTTCGAATCCCGGTTCGGTCATGGATGTTATATGTTCGTGCCGTTGTTGGTTACCATATTAAAAAGCCTACAGTGCTTAACTTGGGGTCATTACAACGTGTGTGCCTGTGAGCGTTATTTATTTATTTTTATTTATAGACCCGCCGCGAACGATGAGCTTCATCACTTATTTTATTCACACTATGGGTTAAACACTTATCAAAAGCTACAATCGCAATCTTGCGAACAGTCTCCTTGCCCTCAGCAAAGATCAAATTTGTAAAATAGCAAGGTCACTCACAGGCCACTGCAAATTAAACAAGCACATGCACATACTGAAATTAAGTGGCTCGACCGGCAATACAGATTCTGCAAGGAGGAGATACAAACTCCTCTGCACATCCTATGTGACTGTGGCCCCCTGATGTACTAAACGCAGTACTCATCTGGGTAGGCAGGTACTGACACCAGATGAGATACAAACCGTTCCGATCAAAAGCCTACTGCGATTTCTGGCCGCAGTGGTGATTGGTCAGGAACTTTAAAAAGGGCGATCACAAAGCTATGCCATTCTTCCATTTTTAAGGGAACAAATTCGGAACTAAATCCCGGGCATACCCGCGTCGTTCTAAGACACGGGGTCCCTCTGAGTGTAGCCACATCTGCCAAGGCCTACAACCCTCAAATAATAAAATAGGGCAAGGAGGCACTGGATTAACGGGCCCTCAAGCCGTTGGACCTGGCTACTATGTCTGGTGGTAGTATTCGTTGCATAAAAACCACGTCAGAGGCCGTAAGGCGGTCTGAAAAAACTCTGACACCAGGCAGGGCCCTATTTAATTAAAAAATGTGACAAGTGACAATTGAGTAGGACACATGAAGCACTGCAAGTTTAGCGTCATTAGTAACCAGTAATGTACACACGGCGACAGGTCAGGTTGGTCAGGACTTTGAACTATTAGAAGTTGAACGCTGCGAATCGTGCGAGAGGGTGCGGTATGTTGTTGTTGTTTCATCTCACAGCACGCTGCGCCCGCGCCGGCAGCCGCGTCTATGCAGGCTCTCTACCGCACTATTTTGTGTTTTGTACGTAGTGTAGTTATGAGTATATAGGGTGCGTAACCTGATGTGTCGCCGTGTGCACTTTGAATTGTCATTGTCAAATGTCACGTTTAGGGTTGAACCTCATCTGGCAGCACCGCATCGCCTTTTTCCGTCGCTCCATCCTTTTCTGTCCATCAGGAACGTCCTTTGCTAGAGCAAATAAGATAGACCAAACGCGATCGCGCGCGGCGGTGCTGCGGCGTACGATTGCGTTCCGTCTACCTTATTTGCTCTAGCAAATGACGTTCCTAAATGACAGAAAAGGATAGAGCGACAGAAAAAGGCGATGCGGTGCTGCCAGATGAGGTTCAACCCTTACTAAACAGGGCCCAGGGCTTGCTGCCCACATGATAAGAACAGGGTTGGGAAAAAAACAGTTTTTTTTTAATTTTATAAAACAAACAGTTCAAATTGTTTTAAACAAGTGTTCTTTTTGTTTTTTATGTTTTTTTTTCTTTTTTGTTAAAGCCATTAATTTCAAATCAATTAGACCTATAATATTTCAATTCTATACTAGGTATTTTCAAATTCGCCATAGTAATTAAATATTTACAAAAATCTATCAATAAATAAACATTTATTTTATGTTGACGTATCTCTAATCAATACTGAACGCTTTACATTCACGCTGTACCTATGTTCTAACTATATATATTGGGTAAAACTGGTTTTTGCTATCATAATATTATTTGCATCTACCTATGCTTGTGAGTCTTTATTTTCAGAAATAGGTAACATCAGATACTCGCATTGAAACCGTTTGTCAGATGACTCAAGTTCAGCTATGTCATTGTACAAATTTCGAGTTGCAAAGCATCTAAATCCGTGTTACAAATTGCATAGACTCAAGTGGTTTTATGTCAAGTTTTATGTCAATAGAGTCCTAAATATTAATTTATTAGGGTTCCGTACCCAAAGGATAAAAACGGGACCCTATTACTAAGACTCCACTGTCCGTCTGTCTGTCAGGCTGTATCTCATGAACCGTGATAGCTAGACAGTAGACATTTTCACAAATGATGTATTTCTGTTGCCGCTATAAGAACAAATACTAAAAACAGAATAAAATTAATATTTAAGTGGGGCTCCCATACAGCAAACGTGATTTTTTTGCCGGTTTTTGCTCGATAAAGGTATGGAACCCTTCGTGCGTGAGTCCGACTCGCACTTGGCCAGTTTTATTATTTCCATTAATTCGCAATGAAAAGTAGTTTTAAACCTTGTTTTTTTCTTAGTGTTTTATACATTGTTTTTTTTTTTTATTCTGTTTTTTATTTTATTTTAATTGGAGCTTTTAACACTGAGGTTATGTCAGCCCCATCGTGCCTTAACCTTGACTCTACAAAACAAAACTCAACAATAAAATGAAAACCTAACACTTCCTACCGAAAACACAACTAAACACTAGTACTATAAATAAAAAGGTACACCATTTTAGCCTCTCCCGACGAAGGGGCAGCTAAAATGGTGACGAAAGGGCCTACATTTACAATATTTAGATTTAGACTATTATAGAGTAATCGCCTCTGCGACTGATACCGGACACATTCCACCAACAAATGCTGGACATCCTCCACAGTACCGCACATCTCGCAATTAGGTGAGGGTGCCTTTTTCATTAAAAACGCAAATTTGTTTAGTGGAACGTGTCCGGATCTCAGCCTAAAGGCTATTTTAACTAACTTCCTACTAAGACCGGTACCACTGAACCAGGGTATAAAACTTGTTTTAATCTGTGTTTTTAAACACGATATAAAAAACACGGTTTTAATTCAAACTGTTTTAAACACTGTTTTAAACACATGTTTTAAAACAACTTGTTTTAATCATGCCAACCCTGGATAAGAAGAAAAATGCAGACACGCTAAGTTTAGAATTTTATTACATGTATAGATTTATTTCAGAAGTAAAACATCGTGTACATCCAGTGTACGGTAGAAGTATAACGGCGCCTTCTGAAGCCTCGTTGTCGCGGAGAGACTCTCTACTGCGAGAGAAGTTTGTGCGATATGATGACGAGTTGACCCCGCTGCCTATTGACCGATATGCGTGAGTATTGATCCAGTGTACGGTAGGAACATAACGGCGCCTTCTGAAGCCTCGTTGTCGCGGAGAGACTCTCTACTGCGAGAGAAGTTTGTGCGATATGATGACGAGTTGACCCCGCTGCCTATTGACCGATATGCGTGAGTATTGATCCAGTGTACGGTAGGAACATAACGGCGCCTTCTGAAGCCTCGTTGTCGCGGAGAGACGCTCTACTGAGAGAGAAGTTTGTGCGATATGATGACGAGTTGACGCCGCTGCCTATTGATCGATATGCGTGAGTATTGATCCAGTGTACGGTAGGAACATAACGGCGTCTTCTGAAGCCTCGTTGTCGCGGAGAGACGCTCTACTGAGAGAAAAGTTTGTGAGATATGATCACGAGTTGACCTCGCTGCCTATTGACCGATATGCGTGAGTATTGATCCAGTGTACGGTAGGAACATAACGGCGCCTTCTGAAGCCTCGTTGTCGCGGAGAGACGCTCTACTGAGAGAAAAGTTTGTGAGATATGATCACGAGTTGACCTCGCTGCCTATTGACCGATATGCGTGAGTATTGATCCAGTGTACGGTAGGAACATAACGGCGCCTTCTGAAGCCTCGTTGCGGAGAGACGCTCTACTGAGAGAAAAGGTTGTGCGATATGATGACGAATTGACCCTGCTGCCTATTGATAGATATGCGCAAGTATTTATTAAATCGACAAGATGACGTCAGCACATGCGCGAAACCAAAGAAATTGAACCTTAAGTCTTGTTCTTAGGTAACTGCTGAGGGCGATAGAGGGGTGAGGTAAAAAGTTGGTTGGAGGCAGGGAGTATCTGTACTGTGTGTAGTAATAGATACTCTTTCTTATACTGTGCTTTCGCTCTATATTCCGAGAGATAAGTGTACTTTTTGCAACCATCAGCAGCAAGGCTGATTCAGTGTTTATGGGGTGTAGAGCTTCTCTGTGATGGGGATGGACCAGGTCTGCCTGCATAACTCCTAAACCGACTGGAGTTATGCAGGCGGTCCATCCCCATCACAGAGAAGCTCTACACTCCATAAACACTGAATCAGCCTTGCTGCTGATGGTTGCAAAAAGTACACTTATCTCTTATACTACTAGTTTTATAGTCACGAGCGTCCAAGACGTTTCCATCGTTGGCCTTTCCATCGTTTAATCGATGGAAAATTATTTATTGTGATTGTACTTCTTAATATGCTGACGGTTTTTAAGAGGATGATCATCAAACTGAACAACTTTCTCCATGGGACCAAGGTTGAAATCGCGAAGAAAAGTAACTGTTCCATATAAAACTGCAATCGTACTCGACCAAAATGTATGAGATAGTAGATTTCTTGTTCGCGATTTCAATGTTTGTCCCATATTGCATCGAACAAATGAAAAAAAAAAACATTTAAAAAAACTCCACTGTTAATGTTGTTGAGTTTGATGTCTAAACCACGCCATCTTTTGTTACACCTATTGCAATTTCGTGCGATATGAAATACCAAATTAACAAAAATTCTAACCTGTAGTCGTGGTAGTCGAGTGGCGATGCCTGCTGCCGTGCAGGAGGCGATGGTTCGATCCCCGTCCAGCCAGACCGACTCGTACCAATGTGTGTTTCAGAATTTATATACGACGAGCTTTTACCCGCGACTTCGTCCGCATAAATTATATACCAGATTTTAAGTCAGATGATAAGCTATCAAACAAAAAAAGTTTCATCAAAATCGGTTCAGTAGTTTTTGCGTGATACTCGAACAAACAAACACCCAAACAAACAAACAAACAAACAAACAAACGAACAAACAAACAAACAAACAAACAAACAAACAGACAGACAGACAAAAAGTCCAAAAATTTGTGATTTGGAATCAGGGAAGCCTAAAAACCATATCGTAATCTTTTTTTTGTAAATATCTTCAATGTACAGACACACTTCTGTTACAGCTTTATAATAGTTTAGATTTGTAACACCATCGGCTTTTCGGTGAAGGAAAACATCGTAAAGAAACCTGCATACTTCAGTATAGAGGTATTGTACAATGTACACCCACTGTCCATTACAAGTGGCGATGGGCTCACTTCCCGTCACACTGGACAAAGCTGCGGTACTATTAGTGAACCGTGGATGTTTGGATTTTCAGAATATCTCTGACTACCCCCTCGGGGAATACAGTCATAGGCCTCCTATAATTTAATAAAAATATTTATTAAACTCAAATAAAGGATACAATATACTCAATAGTTAATTGTAATCCTTTATTTGGGATTTTTCGACGACCCGGTTGGTGTCATGGTAACCACGTAGCAGCGCGCCGGACTGCCAAACCAGGGCCCTGGGTTCGAATCCCGGTTCGGTCACGGATGTTATATGTTTGTGCCGTTGTTGTATGGTTTCCATAATAAAAAGCCTATAGTGCTCGCTTGGGATCATTTCAATGTATGTGCCTGTGAGCGTTATTTATTCATTTAATTCAATTCAATTCAATTATACTTTATTGCACACCAAAACAAAACATACATTTGAATAAAGACAAAGAATTACAAGTAGGTACAAATTAAAAATTAATTTAATAATTTAGGGTTAAGGTGAGGCGGGGCTATTCCGGCAGTGGGGCTATTCCGGCATTTGGCTATAACTTTTGTTCTATAAGCTTTTAGTCAGTCGCGACACCTGGTACAGGTTACTGGAAAAAAGCTTGTTTCTTCGATAAAATATAGATGGGGCGGCTAACGCAGGAATTGTTTGATTGGGAAGCCATATTGACGGGATACCATTTTTTTCGCTTGCGTTACCAAAAACGCTTCGCAAATTTATTTATTTTTTTAGTGGTTTTTGTGTTTTATTTGAAGATTAATCAAGTTAAGTAATATGAATAAGAACTGTAGATTCTTTTCTGCTAACTT
Source organism: Agonopterix subpropinquella (assembly GCA_922987775.1). Classification (NCBI taxonomy): domain Eukaryota; kingdom Metazoa; phylum Arthropoda; class Insecta; order Lepidoptera; family Depressariidae; genus Agonopterix; species Agonopterix subpropinquella. The sequence goes on from OV277714.1 coordinate 4,308,616, forward strand.
ATTTTGTCCTACGCTTATTTATTACTGTGTTATTGAGTCTGACATAATAACCCCCCAAAACTATGATGGAGGGGCAATTCTGGCAGAAAACACTGGCGGAATAGCCCCACTGTTTTTGTATGAAGTAGCAAAATGCTAGTGATGTCCACAGTATAGGCATAAACGTCGATATTAATTTCAGTACTTTTAATCCTACCATATCTTGCATGTACATTTTTAGGTAAAATCAAGACAAAACATGTAATCTAGTTTAAAATAAGTATATTGTCATACGAGTATGTATCGTGAGACGAATGGAGGCAACTGGTGCAGAATAGCGTGTTTGACTTCGAGGAGCGCAGACGTAACGAGCTGGACAGAAAGCGTGACGAGCTAAAGGCCCGCCCACCTGTGGCCTATCATTATAATTATGTGGATGGAGTGCTGACGTGTGCTCTGTGCAGAAGAACATTCAAGGCAAAAATTGGATACGCTAGCCACATGAGAGCACATGTGCGGCGTGAAAGAGCCCAGCGGTCGCCATAACCGAAATCGGTTGGACTACTATATATATATGTATCTTGTATTATTATAGATGATGTAACATTTAAAGATAAAAAGAATAACGTATTTACTCAGAAATCAAACTTTGAAATGGTGTTGAAGACGTGAAAAAACTAAAATAACTGCATGGAGCGGCACAGATACTCAGGATAGATAACCAGAACGTCAATAAATACCTAACCTTTATTAAAAAGAAGAGAGTTAATAGGAAATGAATTTGAATATGACGTTTTTTTATCATAAATTTAGGATTACTCGTACTCAAAAAATGTTTTATTAAATTAAGCACTTATACTTACTTTAATCACTCTCATCCAATTTTTAAGAAATTTTTGCTAGGTTCCGTTTATCGACTTTTACGTGTCCCAGCCCTAGCATGTATGGAGAGCTGCCAGAATAGCCCCACAAATTTTTTTAAGTGTTTTTACTCGAAAATGAAGCATCCCAGCTTGTCATAAAGTTCATTTTCGCATATGTCGTATCGTCAATATTGTATTGCTTTGAGTTTCAGCGTCATAGCTCCATAGATGGCGGAGATATTGTCGACTGCCGGAATTACCCCGCTGCGGGGTAATTATGGCCACATGGTATTTTTACGAGAAATTCGCTTCTTTTGCCAGTGTAAATATGCGTTTTTAAAACAAAAATAAAGGGGAAATCAAAATAGATAAAATACCCTTTAATATGCAATAGTCAACTTTACTGTAACTTTATAACAAAGGGAAATAATGAGGTTTAAACTTTTCGCTTTGATTTTTTGTGTCAGAATAGCCCCGCCTCACCTTAATTCCTTTTTTGTTAATACATAGTTTGGGAGCCCCTGCTATAGGGTAACGTTTTATTTCTTTTAAGGTACAGAATCCTAAAAATACAAAAGCTGCATATGCTCACGCATATGCTAAAACCAATATTTTCCATTCTGACGTCACTTTTACAAGTCTGCCCTGAAAAAATAAAATAATACAGAATCCCTCTGGCGTAGTTCTATGTCAAGGTCACCTGAGGTCGGTAAAGAGGTCACGGCGGGCGCGCGCGGGTCTGAAGGTCAAATATTAGGGTCACCCATTCGATCGGGGACGAGTCCGCCGGAGCGGAGACAATGTAGGGCGCAGAATGAGGTCTTTGGAACATTGGGACATTTTCAAGGTTGCTCTCGTTCGAATTTTTATATTTTAGGTACGTCGTTTCTAGTATAAACCTTCGGGACAAGAAAAATGGGATTCTTTTGTATTTTTAGGATTCTGTACCTTAAAAGAAATGTTACCCTATAGCAGGGGTTCCCAAACTATGTATTTACAAAAAAGGAATTAAATGAATAAATAACGCTCATAGGCACATACATTGAAATGATCCCAAGCAAGCACTATAGACTTTTTATTATGGAAACCATACAACGGCACAAACATATCACATCCATGACCGAACCGGGATTCGAACCCAGGACCCTGGTTTGGCAGTCCGGCGCGCCGCGGCGTGGTAACCATTACACCAAAAGGGTCGTCAAAAAATCCCAAATAAAGGATTACAATTAACGATTGAGTTAAGTATATTGTATCCTTTATTTGAGTTTAATAAATATTGTTATTATAGTACGAGCTTTTACCCGCGACTTCGTCCGCATTACTCCGCATAAATTATATACCAGATTTTAAGTCAGATGATAAGCTATCAAACAAAAAAAGTTTCATCAAAATCGGTTCAGTAGTTTTTGCGTGATACTCGAACAAACAAACACCCAAACAAACAAACAAATAAACAAACAAACAAACAGACAGACAAAAAATCAAAAAATTGGTGATTTGGAATCAGGGACAGGTAAAAACCATGTCGTAATTTTTTTTTGTAAATATCTTCAATGTACAGACACACTTCTGTTACAGTTATATAATAGTTTAGATATGGAGGCCTATGTCCAGCAGTGGACGTCCATCGGCTGAGATGATGATGATAATGGTGATTATATTTCTATTCACTTCACCAAATTAAAATGGGACCACCTACGACGTATTACCGACCAAAAAAAAATCATCGAAATCAATTCATAATCGGCGGAGTAATCGCGGTACAAACATACAAAAAAACAACATACAGGTCGAATAACCACCTCTTTTTTCGACAGTTAATGACAAACTAAACTGAACTAAAACTACTAAGTGACTATAAAGAAACCGACGATGAACCAAAGAAAACAAAAGCGAAAGTGACAATATCAACTCTCAAACAGTTTCACGCCAGCAAGTGGGTCGCGGAGCGGCTCACTCGATCGTATTGAGGTCGAATACAGAGAGAAACTGCTCTCCGACCGGTGCGTGCTACTTTCCTATTACAACTGACGAACGCATCTTGGCGAAGGCACAGGCATGACACTGCCTATACGTGAACGAGCGCGGTCTGTTGACCTTGGACCATACAGAGAGACACTGCTCTCCGATCGATGCGTGCTACTTTCCTATTACAACTGCCGAACGCATCTTGGTGAAGACACGGTATAAGTAAGAGTATCTAGTACTACAAGAGCGATGATAGTCCATACGGAAGAGAGCTAGCCCCATAGCTCCCATAAAACGAGATCGGCATGAAAATACTCAAATCAATATGAGCTCATGCTTGTTCAGTCCAAGAGACGCTTATTTTCACGTAGGTGCGTAACCACATGCACACAAAAAAACCTCACGGCACCGAGTCACTCGTGCTAATGCGTTCACGGCGCAAGTGTGGGTGGTTCGCGTCCACGCTAGGTTCGCGGGCCGGGAACCCTTTGAAGCGGGAAAAAATACCGACTCCGAACGGGGAACAAGGCGTGAACGGGCGTGAAAAGCGTGAACAGACGCGCATCCACATTCGTGTCTGCCAATGTGGAGCGGGCTTTAATTAGGTCTCGTATAATTTCAATGGACATTCACAAGCGCCGTGTTAAATAGAGAAACTAAACTACTACGTCACAGAGCGTTCGAACGAAACGGAAAGTGAATAGAAATCGAGATTGCACTCTCGCTTTCAATACACGAGTACGTCATATGACGCCGACGTGAGAAGCGTCGACGTCGGATGACGTTCGTCCTAGTTTAAGTGCGAGGTGAATGTTGACGCAGTCGAGGCATGGTGGAGGGAGCCTCATTCAATATGCTTCGTTTCGGAAAGGCAATGGGATGTAGCCCTTACAACCGTTATCGTCTTCAGTAACGAACGAAAGGGGCCATTACCATTACCCTTTGATTCGGATTGATATCCCCGCGTAAAACTCCCTTAACATTGGAATGTGTGAACCACCCTCGCATTTTTAAGATAAAACGAAAAATATCTTAAAAATGCGAGGGTGGTTCACACATTCCAATGTTAAGGGAGTTTTACGCGATCAAATCTGGGCCCTTGTCAAAAGGGTAGCCGTAGCGTCCTCAACCCGTCCATCCGTTCTCAAGTGATGCCCCACTGCTGTCCCTGCCCTCGTGGGTGTATGGGTGCTAAACCACCACGTGCACTGCACCCAACTATTGATGAATTTCACAATCAGAATTTCTTTTCTATAAGTAGATATTCTTAGGGTCGATTCACATTAGAATGGCATCGGCGCGCAGCTGCAATCTTATCACTAGTGATAAAATTGCTGTCTCCGGCCGCTGCGCGCCGATGCTCTTCTAATGTGAATTGACCCTTCGATGTTTTGCTGTCCGCACAACAGGGTTTACAATGTACTCTAAAAGCCGGCGCACACCTGGCAAAGCGCAGCGCAGAGCATTTTTCACAACCAAACCATTATCGACTTTACTTGCGTTGAAATAAAATCGAAAATTAATTAACACAACAACTAGTCCCGAGAGCATCGAAGCGACTAAAGGCTTGTTTGACGTCACGTTGACGTAAGAAACGTCAGATACCGTGTGTCATTTTGAAGTCGGGCACGCAAAACACTTTCGTTCACTCTCGGTTTCGTTTCGCGCCAAACTTTCGCGTTTCTCTGACGTGGGATATACTTTCGTTGATCGTTGGTCGATTGAAAGTGGACCACGATATGGTTTTATTTTGTCCGTGACGTATGGAGAAAACGAGGTGTTTTTGGTTGGACCACTAGTGGAAAGTAACTGTAATTGATAGTTCAGATCAATTAGTTATGTTTTTACCCGACTACAGCAAAGCCAAAAAACTTATGATTTTAGTAGTCTATGTATGTATGTTTGTATTAACGTATGTTACCACCGGTGCGCTTAAACTATTATAAAAAAGAGGGTATAAACAATTTTTTTTTGTTTAAAATTACAATATTGGTATCAAATGAAAGCTAGTAAATAGACGATTCCAAATATATATATATATATATTATAGTACTTTTATGCTACCATTTCGACACAAGTCTAAAAAGTATGAAATAAATTAAATTATTACGAAAAACAAAAAACCCGACTGCTTAAAAAAACTATTAACTGAAAAGAGAAAAACAAGCTCTATAATCACTAATCAGTTATAACAACATCATCATCATCATCTTCTCAGCCGATGGACGTCCACTGCTGGATATAGGCATAACAACATTAAGCAAATATAATTTGAATGTTATTAGGTAGGTATTGCAGGCGGGGGACAAACGAAAGAAAGGTACCTAGGTATCTAAACTATTATAAAACTGTAACAGAAGTGTGTCTGTACATTGAAGATATTTACAAAAAAAAAATTGCGACATGGTTTTTACCTGGCCCTGATTCCAAATCACCAATTTTTTTATTTTTTGTCTGTCTGTTTGTTTGTTTGTTTGTTCGTTCGTTTGTTTGTTTGTTTGGGTGTTTGTTTGTTCGAGTATCACGCAAAAACTACTGAACCGATTTTGATGAATCTTTTTTTCTTTGATAGCTTATCATCTGACTTAAAATCTGGTATATAATTTTTGCGGACGAAGTCGCGGGTAAAAGCTCGTGTTTTATAATTCTTCTTTGTCCCCGTTTTTAATGAATGAGGTGTCAATAGATTGGTTATCATGGTCCGGGTGACATGAACTAAATTTTATTCCGTGTAAGTCGGTTTACAGTTCATGAGCTATGGATCGTATTATATTAGGGATTAAAAGGACAAAGACCAAAAACACAACCAGCCTATTGGTAAGAAAGAGGTACTTGTCGCCGGTCATTCTTTCGAATGGTGAATGGTGGGTCAGTTATAAATTAAATCTTGACTATTATAAAACTGTAAATTGAAAAAAGAATTTAGTTTGTTTGTTTGTTTGTTTGGGTGTTTGTTTGTTCGAGTATCACGCAAAAACTACTGAACCGATTTTGATGAAACTTTTTTTGTTTGATAGCTTATCATCTGACTTAAAATCTGGTATATAATTTATGCGGACGAAGTCGCGGGTAAAAGCTCGTTATTCATAAATGTGTTCAAACCGGCGACTTCTTAATTTGGCCGAGTTGAAATTTAGTGCTAATTTTGACTGCTAACTTCACACAAACTTAATTAAAAAAAAAAAAATTACTTATAACACTGCTCCATTAAGACCTGTTATTTTTATTCATTTGTTATTTTTGCATGAAAATATCCGATCCCTAGTTATAATCACCTTATCCCGGAGGATGCTCCTTGCAATGAGACCAAGATAATACTGTCGATTTTCTTTTGCAGTGACCAAATAACGTCAACTCTAGAAAAGTGCCGCGTAGCAGTCGTAGTTGGGGCGGCTGGATGCGGAAAATCGACTCGCGCGCCGGTCGCCATCTTGCGGCGTTTTGGCGCGAAAACCACCGCCATTGTGTCCGAACCTAGGAGAGTCGCCGCCATTGGGTTAGCTGAACGAGTAGCTAGCGAATTTGGTGAAGAGGTATGATCATCTTTATTGCTGTAGATTAGGGTTCAAAATTGCATCTTTTTTTAGATTTTCTTCCATCATCATCAACTTGGTGGTGATCCAGTGGCTATTAACATTGCAAGCCGTGCAGGAGGCGATGGTTCGATCCCCGTCCAGGCCGACTCGTACCAATGAGTTTTGTCGGAATTTATGTACGATTTTTAACACCACTGGCTTTTCGGTGAAGGAAAACATCGTGAGGAAACCTGCATGCTTCAATTTAAATGTATGGTATGGCTATATATTACAAGTGGCGACGGGTTCACTCCCCGTCACTGCACAGTCACAAAAACAAAATATAATCTCAGGACGAAGGATAAAAACTCTTTTTGCATAGACGCGGGTGTCAATGCGTTTTATTTACGAAAAAGTAATGTACCGCAAGCTAAAGTTGTTGTAGAAGATTCTGTTTCGCATGTCCTGACGTCATCTTGTCAATTTCTTTTTTTTGTAGGAAGTGTCCGGGGTGTGGTATCACCGAACAGAGAGATGTGAAAGAGTTTAGGGGAGGCCTTTGTCCAGCAGTGGAACAAAACAGTTTAAAAAAAGACAAATAAAGAGTATTTTAATTGTACAGGTTGGTGAATCGATAGGTTATCAAGTGAGACTCCGCTCAAGTCCGCCACGTCCTCCCGGAGGTTCAATCCTGTACTGCACATCTGGAGTTTTGCTGAGAAGACTACAGTCTAATCCAGGTTTGTTACTTTGTTACTTATCCCCATACGGAGCTTACGTAACTATAAGGATACGTTTTTACTGAAGTATAGCTGTGTGAAATGAACCAATAAAAGGCAAATTTTGACCAATGAAGAATCGTGGTTTTCGTATAGACGTCGAGAACCAAATTAAATTGCACCCTAATACAGGGTGTTAGGGTATACAGTTGCATTACTTTAAGTGGTGATTGTACCCATGATTCTGAACAACTTCCCCTAAAAAACTTATATCAAAATCGCAAAAAAAATCGCCTTTTCATACAAATTTAGTTTCATGGGTACAATTACCCCTTAAAGTAAAGCAACTGTTTACCCTGTCTACCCTGTTTAATGCTGCCAAAGACTACTTTAGGGTTGAGTGAGACACATTTACCGACGGCGACCGGCCCATACCAAAATGTCATTTAGGATGGAAAGCCATCGGCCGTCGACGCCGCGTCGCCGTAAACTAAACTCAACGTACTAAATGACATTTTTGTATGGGCCGGCCGCCGGTCGCCGTCGGTAAATGTGTCTGAACCCTTACTCGAACTTACCACAGGTCTAGAAGGCTGCTCCCACGTGATCATAGACGAAGCGCACGAGCGTGACGTCAACACTGACGTCACTCTACTGTTACTGAAGAGAGCCCTCACCATCAACCCGACGTTGAGGATCATAGTGATGAGTGCAACGCTCGATACTGAGGTGTTTACTAAGTGAGTATCCTACCGGCTGCGCCAGGTCTTTGACATAGACATAGACATAATTTATTGATAACAGGTGTTACAAGTCATACTTACAAACACTATTATTATATAGTATGACATAGTTTGCCATTGTTTTATACATCAGTTTGTATATTAAATTACAAATTTATCACATGTCATAGGTTGTTACGATATGTCGTTAAATTAAATAGATACATTTGATTATAATAAAAAAATTATATTATATCTATTACATTATTGTTCATCATTGGCATCTATACAACGTGTTAATAAATTAGCGCAAAACCTCATACACCCCAACTGATTTATAACAAAATAATTAGATTGAAACCATAATTTCATTATTTTGACAGTTAACATTTAAAGTTATTCGCATTTTAAGTTTTGAGGCAAAAATGATTTGTTATCTTTTCAGCACTGAAAGAAAGCGCTAACGTACTCATGGATATATTTTTATAATCTTGTTTTGGTAGTAAGTAGGGTGAGTGTGCCCGTGTGGTGGGTTGACATCCGGTTCAGAAATTTTTAATTTTTGCTAACAAATTATTTAATATTTTGAAAAAAATTACCTATGCTGAAACCATGATAATTCGATTCTGCTCTCGATTCTAAATAAACTACTTTCTAGTTTTGCGTTAATTCATTAACACGTTGTATATTCTTCAACCGTGTAGAACGCCTGCTCCACCAACCATTTTTTGAGTTTGTACTTAAATGTGGAAGTAATGAGGGCGCCTGCAATATCTCCCGGTAGTTTGTTATAAACGGTGACCGCAGTGATATGAGTTAGTTTATTGGATTTCTCCAGTCGACGGGTTATAGCTACTAGTTTGTTGGCTCCACGTGTATTGTACCGATGGCAATCTCCGATCAAAATCTCAAAATACCGATCAATTTGTATTAAAGTGCTTGATCACACCTTGAACACTTAGCTGGCATTTCATACAAATGGGAAAAATTAAAAAAAAAGTTAAACATGTGCGATACTGAGTATGCGAATACGCATTTGCTTACATTTTACGCCACCATCCTGCCAGAGGGGGTGAAGTAAGAAATTGTTGGGAGGCAGGGTGTCCGTACTCTTTCTTATATTGTGACCTGATGCTAAGTTATAGATGTGAGTGCCACATCCGATAATAGGGGAGCTGACTGCATCATCACTACATATTATAAAACAAAGTCGCTTCCTGCTGTCCCTATGTATGCTTAGATCTTTAAAACTACGCAACGGATTTTGATGAGGTTTTTTTTAATAGATAGTGTGATTCAAGAGGAAGGTTTTTATGTCTAAACTATTATAAAACTGTAACAGAAGTGTGTACATTGAAGATATTTACAAAAAAAAGATTATGATATGTTTTTTAGATGTCCCTGATTCCAAATCACCAATTTTTGGATTTTTTGTCTGTCTGTTTGTTTGTTTGGATGTTTGTTTGTTTGGGTGTTTGTTTGTTCGAGTATCACGCAAAAACTACTGAACCGATTTTGATAAAACTTTTTTTGTTTGATAGCTTATCATCTGACTTAAAATCTGGTATATAATTTATGCGGACGAAGTCGCGGGTAAAAGCTCGTGTTTTATAATTCTTCTTTGTCCCCGTTTGCGATACCTACCTAATAACATTCAAATTATATTTGCTTAATGTTGTTATAGCTGATTAGTGATTATAGAGCTTGTTTTTCTCTTTTCAGTTATTATAATCTTGTTTTGGTAGTAAATAGGGTGAGTGTGCCCGTGCGGTGGGTTGACATCGGGTTCAAAAAAATTTAAATTTTGCAAACATATTCTTTAATATTTTGAAAACAAATTACCTATGTTGAAACCATGATAATTCGACTCTGCTCTCGATTCTAAACAAACTACTTTCTAGTTGTGCGTTAATTCATTAACACGTTGTATATTTTAGTTTTATATAAGTAAAAAAAAAAAAAGAATATAACGCTATAATCACATTTTTTGCTTTTTTTTAGCTAGAATACTATTTTTAATAACATAATTATATCCTATGCGACAATTCTAAACATTATGCTAAAGTAATAACTTTTACTAAAGAGATCTTTCTATCAACCCGATGTAGAACATCATAGCCATGATTAGCAGTGCCTTTTGCTGTGGACTTCTAGCTTATAATAATAATTTATTAATTTTATTTTATTTTATTCATTTTAGGAAAACTTACGGACTAATTACAGGATAGTAGGGTATCAACATTTTTTTTAAAACACCATTGCCAACTTTTAGTCTATCAACCCGATGTAGAACATCATAGCCATGATTAGCAGTGCCTTTTGCTGTGGACTTCTAGCTTATAATAATAATTTATTTATTTTATTTTATTCATTTTAGGAAAACTTACGGACTAATTACAGGATAGTAGGGTATCAACATTTTTTTTAAAACAACATTGCCAACTAAAAGTGATAATGATGAACTTTTCAGATATTTCGACGAATGCCCAGTGATAGAGGTACCAGGGCGCACGTTTCCTGTGGAGGTGTCATACTTGGATGATATACAGAAGAAGTATAACATCAAACTGAAGTATACTTCGGAGAACTGCCAGAAGGATGACAAACCTAGGGTCAATTGTCACGAGGTCAGTATCGACTGACCAGAAAAAACAACCAACAACTGACTTTAGTGCTGTCAATGTGACGTTACACGCCCAAAAACGCCTTAAATAAGATGGCGTACATTATGATGGCATCTTATTTTGCGCATTTAACGTCACTTTGACAGCACTAAAGTCTGTTGTTAGTGTTTTTGGTAAATCCATGATATCGATCATGGATTTAGAATGATCACGACTATATTCCCCGAGAGGGGGTAGTCTGAGATATTCTGGAACCTCAGAACAACAATTGTCGCCGACACTGGCCGCCGTAGTTTTTTGATATTTAGAAGGATGTGTTTTTATTGACGTTTTTGTTTTTGGTTGTCACTTGTGAAGGTTTTTTGGTAAAACATATTTTTCAGGGAATAAAAGGATTCGTTTGAAGAAATCGTTTTCTTTTAGGCTCACTGTCCGAGGCAGAAGCGCAACGACAACAATGGTACCGATTCGGACTGTGCCACGACTAAACTTAACTAAATTTATTCCTGTCACTTTCTAAAATAAGATTAAGAAAAGAGACAGAAAACCAACAACAGACTTTAGTGCTGTCAAAGTGACGTTACACGCCCAAAATAAGATGCCATAATGTACGCCATCTTATTTAAGGCGTTTTTGGGCGTGTAACGTCACTTTGACAGCACTAAAGTCAGTTGTTGGTTTTCTGTCTCTTTTCTTAATTTTATTTTAGAAAGTGACAGGAATAAATTTAGTTAAGTCGTGGCACAGTCCGAATCGGTACCAATGTTTCACTAGTAGTACCAAAAATCTGTCCAGTGTGTCGGGGAGTGATCGTACATAAATACCGAAAAACTCATTGGTACGAATCTGCCTGGACGGGGATCGAACCATCGCCTCCTGCACTACAGGCAAGGCTACTCGCCACTGGACCACCACGGCTTTAGAATGATAAATGATACCAATCCTCCTTACAAGCATGGAAATTGCAGGGGACCGATTCGGAAAACTCAGGGGTGAAAGTACCCATTAATATGAACAACTATAGGACAAACTATGAGATCTCAAAAAATCTGCTATCTCACATTAAATTCATGCATAGCATAGCATATGCTCACGACTATATTCCCCGAGGGGGTAGTCAGAGATATTCTGAAACCTCAGAACATCCACGTTTCACTAGTAGTGCCGAAACTCTGTCCAGTGTGACGGGGAGTGAGCCCGTCGCCACTTGTAATGGACAGTGGGCACAATACATGCCTCGAAATTGAAGCATGCAGGTTTCCTCGCGATGTTTTCCTTCACCGAAAAGCCAGTGGTGTTACAAATCGTACATAAATTTCGAAAAACTCATTGGTACGAGTCGGCCTGGACGGGGATCGAACCATCGCCTCTTGCACGGCAGGCAAGGTTACTCGCCACTGGACCACCACGGCTTATTGGCTATCGCGTAAAATGTATGGAAGACAGATTTTTTTTTTAGACGTCATAGTTGGTAGAACTATACACTTACCTATTCTGTGAACAGGTGGTAGAAGTGATAAAGGCGGTAGACAGAGCAGAAAGTGAAGGCGCCATACTAGTGTTCCTGCCGGGGTGGGCAGAGATAAAGCAGACTAAACAACTGTTGGATGAGTCCTTCGGAGAGAGCAGTACACATTTGATATTGCCTGTACATTCTAAGTAAGTTGTACCTACATTTTGTTAACCCCCGACTATATCTATGCCCCCGACGTCAAAAGAGGAGTGTTATAAGTTTGACGCCTATGTCGGTCTGTCTCTCTGTCTGTGTGTCTGTCTGTGTCTGGCATCGTAGCTCCCAAACGGTTGGACCGATTCCGACGCGTTTTTTTTTAAATAGAAAGCTAATTTTTGCGGATGTGATCATAGCTTTGTTCTTGAAAATCTGTTCAGCAGTTTTCAAGTAACTGTAAAAATTACGAAATAACTTAAAATTACAAATTTAAGAAACCCCCAACGCCAAAAACAAACATTTAAAAAGTTAAAAGTAATTCGGTCACCTATTATTTTTGATGTAAGCAAATGTATTTTGACCGCTATGAAATGACCGTTGATTTTTTAATATGTGACCGAATTATTTTTTACTTTTTAAATGTTTGTTTTTGTTTATATTTTGTGTTGGCTCCATAGTGAAAGTTGTCCAGTTTGATGGTCTGAAGCACCTCCTTGAGTAATAGGGTGTTTTGTTACATCTTATATATCTGTCATTTAATGTTGTCTTCCAGATTATCAACGACAGATCAGACTAAAATGTTCGCGAGACCTCTACCAGGCGTTCGTAAGGTGGTCCTAGCGACCAACATAGCCGAGACCTCCATTACTATACCTGACGTCGTTCATGTTATAGACTCGGGCGCCCACAAGGAGAATAGGATGAGAGAGAAAACTGGTAAGTAATGTAGCGATGGAGTTTGTATATTGAAGCTGGATTGTTAACTGGCTGTTTTTATTTTGAATTTGACACGTCGTAAAACCCTGGGCGCGTTATTCTGTTATTACCATAAAGGTATTATACCAGATATAGAGGCAGTGACAGCTGAGAGAGCGAGATATACCTAGCGGCACCACTGTATAATAGAAAGAGATACGTGACGCGAGGCAATAGAACCGTTTTTGGGAACTTATCAGCACAATCGACTGGGTAAATATTCGAGCTCTGTGAATAATTTGTGAATTTAAAGTGAAATCGTAGATTATTTTGTGAAATATACTAAAACTATTTCATTAAATTATCTACGATTTCACGTTAGATTCAAAATTCAAAATTTTTTTAGTCAAAATAATATCATATAGATAGCTTTTTGACGTCATTTTTTGACTCTACCACCGCGTCGGAAGGTGTTCCGTTGAGAGAAGATACGGCCAGAAACTCTACAACACACATCTTTTAAACAAAACAAAATGTACAAAGTACAATTAAAATACAATATTGCATTACATAGTGTAAAATTGTCAAGACCAGACATTTTGGTCATTCAAATAATCATCGAGTTTATAGTAACCTTTTTTACAGAGGACTTGTTTAACATGAGACTTAAACTTTTTGTCTGGTAAGTTTAGAATATCCTCTGGTATCTTATTATAAAAGCGTATACAGTGCCCCATGAAAGATGTGTTGACTTTACTGAGTCGAAAATGTGGGAATACTAATTTATTTTTATTTCTTGTATTGTAATTATGAACGTCACTGTTTTTGGGAAAGAGAGACAAATTTTTTCGAACATATAAAATATTTTCGTAAATAGACTGTAGAAAGTCAAAATATCGATATCTTTAAAAAGATCTCGTAGTGAGTCTCGACAACGCAGATTATAAATGGCTCGAATTGCCCGCTTTTGAAGGATAAGGATAGCCTCGACGTCTGTAGCACGGCCCCACAGCAAAATACCATAAGACATGATACTGTGGAAGTAGCTGAAGTATACAAGTCTTGCAGTAGCTATATCAGTCAGCTGTCAAATTTTTCGAACTGCATAAGCTGCCGAGCTCAGCCTACCCGCTAGGGTTTCTATATGTGGACCCCATTGCAGCCTCGAGTCAATCTTTATCCCTAAAAATACAGTATTACAAACAATTCGTAATTATAAACAGAAATCGAAGTTTTAGCATGCCGATAAGTGCCGACAAATTCACAAAAACGGTTTCATTTGACAACTCATGTCAGTTACTCTATTCCGTAAGGTATAGTAACTTTATGGTTATTACAATTCAATGGACGATCAGCTGCCAAGCGAGTGAAAAAACATCTAAATAAAATCCAAAGAAACATAGAAATTATCGTTTAATTAACCTCTGGCTACGCCTCCACTCTACAGGAACCCTTGAGGCTTTAGCACTTTACAGTACCCGGCAAACAACTTGAACAGTCAAGGTCTTGCTCAATATTAGGTCCACAGAACATCATAAGAGGCAATGAGTTTTTATAATCATAGAGTCATCACGTCATACAATAACAAAGCCTTAACATGTCACATGTCTCTAATGTCACCTTCGTATGCATCCAAAGAAAGCAGATTGGCAGATTTGGACCCAGCCATTTTTTACGAAAATTAAAAGCCATCCAGGACGGCGGCCATAATTATTTTAAACAGAAAAAATTAAGGCATTTTTTAAAAAAACTTCCACATCTCCAGAAGTCCGGTTTCAACAGTAGAAATTACTAGTAAAATAGACAAATCGTCCAAAAAGCAGTAGCAAAACGCAACCACGACAGCTATTTTCATCTAATATTGTCACTGAGGTATTTTTGGTCGTTACGGAACGCATTTGGCTTGGTTGAACTGGGCCTCAATTGCGCAATTTTATACGGTTTTGGTTTGGTTTTGGTTTCGGTTTAGTTTTGGTTTAGATTTGGTTTAGCTGATGTAAAAAAGCTATCGCGATATTTTTTTCTGAACGGTTAAATCGCACAATACAGAAGATTCGATCGAACGGACATCAAACGTTACGCCAACGTATCTTCCGAAATAAAGCTAAATCGTTACCGTTAATATAATATGCGCGATACGAATTGTGCATAACGTAACGTTTTTGGTTGTGGTTTTGTTTTGGTAGTATCGTTCAAACTTAGGGCGATTGAGGCCCTGATAGTGTGTGTGATTTCATTTTCTTCCATTATCATAATACGGTACGGTTATCGTGAATTTTCATTAAAATAAACAATGAATTCGTAAAAGATTGAGTGGACTATCTAATAAGACAGATTATGAGTTTCACACACTTGATACAAAAGGTATCATAACGAGAAATACATTTCCCTCAACTTCTACACATTACAACCAATTTACATTTTTGTTAGTTTTCTTTCACTCTACACGTATAACTAAGTTTCATTCATGTATGGGACCTCTATGTCTAGGTCTCAAATTATATGGTCTTCCGCCAAACTTCTTTATGAGTCGGTATTACGTACCTACATAAGTTAGAAAAACTCATTGGTATATGGCATTGTCCGTGCGGATTCGAACTCGAACCTCAATATTGGGTTTCCGTATTTATCCCCAACGCGCCATTTACCTACTTTTGATATTTTTTTCATCCCACCACCTCGGAAAGAGTATTTTTGCTCTTCGATATCTGAGTGCAAAAGCCGTTTCAATCCTCTAGAGGATAAAGTAAATTGAATTTAGAACATCGTGTTCTTACTTAGAACTTTTTTTTTAATTTGTTAAAAACTCTGACTCGTAATCTTATTGGTGTACTTTTTTTTATTTGCTTTGCGCGCGCCATTTTCTTTTCACGTCATTTCCTCGCTGAGGTGGGATGAAAAGTTACGTGTTGCACTCGAGTGCGAAGATTTTTCACCTTGTGCTCTTTTGATTCACTCGCTGAAGCTCAGGATTCTAATTTTAGAATCCTGAGCTTGCTCGTTCATCAAAATTGAGCACGCGGTTAAAAAGCAACTTTGCACTCTTGTATAACAAATAACTATCAAGGTTTCGTAGAACGAATTCCAAAATTATTTAATTAATTTCACTTCCGGCAAAAAGGAGTCAACAGATTGTCTCGAAAATTAAGTATGTAGGTTTCCTCACTATGTTTTCCTTTACCGAAAACCAATTCCTCAAAACTAAATACATAGTTAAAATTTGACAGGCACATCGAGTTTAGAAACAGTTTGGGTGTCTCAAGCGAGCGCTAAGCAGCGCACCGGGCGGGCGGGGCGAGTGCAAGCGGGACAGTGCTATCGCTTGTACTCGAGAGAGAAAGAGGCGGAGTTTGCACACCACACCACGCCTGAAATTTTAAGGTACGTAGATACACCCACGTTATAACATATTATGGAGGTGCTGGGAATGTTCCTCCATTGAAAAGAAAGGATCTTCCACCAGGCTATGTGTGAAACCTGGGGACCGGCCGTGGTCCAACAGTTTTTAGTTGGACCTTGTATATGTATCGAATCTCTGTGATTATTTCTCTTGCGCGATTTATGTCTTGCATTCGATTGTGAACCTTATTTGTAGTAGGTTAAGAGTTACGTATTTACGATGAACGTTGTCTTTGTATGGAGCATATTTCCGAGAGCGACGGTATCGCCATCTGTTGGCATCTTTGCTATTACTTATGGGTGTTGACATCTGTGGCAAGTCCCCACACTATCAAAAATCTTAAGTTATTTAAGCTTAATCTTAAAAGCTTAAAGCTTTTGTTAAGCTTTTCATGTCATGACTACGGAACCGTATCTTGGGCGAGTCCGACACGCTCGTGGCCGGTTCTTAATATAATAATTTCTGATTACAGGATACCTCTAGAACAAACAGTATTGGATTTGAAGGCTTATGCACCCGATGATAAGATAGAAAACTTCTTGTCACAACTGCCTGAGCCGCCTTCTAAGAGAGCTATACAATTTGCTGTCAACGATCTCATTGATATGGGTACGTTTATTATTGATCTGTTGTTATTTCAATTCTGGTCAGTTCCATACATTTTAGATTTAGTATAGTCTTGGCGCAAACAGATGTCGCTACTGGCCTGATCGAGAGATAAATCTTAATTAAACGTTATTAGATCACTATTATTTAAGTTTAGTTCCACGGAAATAAATTATATAGATTAATTTTCTTAAAAATTTTAATAACAAACGAGCTTTTACCCGCGACTTCGTTCGCATAAATTATATACCAGATTTTAAGTCAAAACCACAGAATAGGTAATAGTATATAGTTCTACATACAGAACGGCCACTCCCCGCCCCCCTCTGACTTCAGTTACCTCACCTCCCCTCACACTCTCTGTGGTAACTTGAGGGAAGCCGAGCAAGGGAATGCAGTCAGGCGCGCGCACCCGTTGGATTTGACTACATAAAATATAAACTATTATAAAACTGTAACAGAAGTGTGTCTGTACATTGAAGATATTTTCAAAAAAAAAATTACGACATGGTTTTTACCTGTCCCTGATTACAAATCACCAATTTTTGGATTTTTGTCTGTATGTTTGTTTGTTTGGGTGTTTGTTTGTTCGAGTATCACGCAAAAACTACTGAACCGATTTTGATGAAACTTTTTTTGTTTGATAGCTTATAATCTGACTTAAAATCTGGTATATAATTTATGCGGACGAAGTCGCGGGTAAAAGCTGGTATATTTTATTTTTCTCCTCACTGTAAAAATAAACGTTGAAAAATAACGCTAAATTCACATTTTCTGTGATTCTTTAGCTTAAAAACTATTTTTAATAACAGAATGTACTATATAAAGTAACGAAATGTATAATATAGTTCATACGATGCGTGTTAAGTCAACCCTACACATATGTCATGTACAATTTTTGCAAAGTGCGCATGTGCGAAAGTCATCATGTCAAATCTAAAAAATTATTTGAAGTGCCGGACCTGTGTCATCATCATCATCATCATCATAGGCCTTTACATCTGTTGCAGATGGTTTAAGCAGTGTCAAAACATAAGCTACCAAACAAAAAAAGTTTCATCAAAATCGGTTTAGTCGTTTTTGCGTGATACTCGTCCATCAAACAAACAAAAACATACAAACAAACAGACAGACAAAAAATCCAAAAATTGGTGATATGGACTCAGGGACACCTAAAAACCATATCGTAATTTTTTTTTGTAAATATCTTCAATGTACAGACTTAGATCAAAGTAAAATGAATGGATAGACCCAAAGCGCTTTAAGTTGAAGCACGCAAAACTAGGGCACTTCAATACAAACTAGGGTACTTGGTCTGTCATCTCGGTACAAATTTGAAGTAAAACTGTCAATTGTTTTGGCTCATTTTTCTGGTTTGAAATGTTTGCGTAAGGCCTGTCCATTCATTTTACTTTGGTCTAAGTGTACAGACACACTTCTGTTACAGTTTTATAATAGTTTAGATATAATTGTGTCTGCAATATTAAGAAAGATCATACATACATGTAATGAAAATTATTAATAAATATGTCTATGTCTATGTCTAATGTAATGTGTACACACGGCGACACATCAGGTTACGCACCCTATATACCCATAACTACACTACGTACAAAACACAAAATAGTGCAGTAGAGAGCCTGCATAGACGCGGCTGCCGGCGCGGGCGCAGCGTGCTGTGAGACGAAACAACAACAACATACCGCACCCTCTCGCACGATTCGCAGCGTTCAACTTCTAATAGTTCAAAGTCCAAACAGGGTAACCTGACCTGTCGCCGTGTGTACATATTAATGTATGATTTCGCAGGAGCGCTGACATGCGCCGAGCGACTGACGCGGCTAGGGTCGCTAGTGTCGTCGCTGGCGCTGCCGCCGCGCCTCGCGCTGTCTCTCCTGCACGCGCTGCCCGCGAGTGACGTCACGGCGCTGTGTGACGTCACCGTGCACTGCCACGACCACGTGCAGCTGTTCCACGCCGCCGCCGACAGGAGCCCAGGTACGTAACGACCAGGACCTAAAGCTTAAACTTGATCCTCTAAACTAGTGATGAAACGATTACGATTTCGATCAATCGTAATCGGAGATTATCGGCATTTAGCGATAAATCGAAATCGTCGATTATATTTGCGACTATTAAAAGATTACTATTAATTAATTAAATATAATTTCATCTGAATTTAAGTGAAAACATACTTCATAAACGTAAAAAAATTCTCACGCTTCAAACCATCATTTGTTGCCTCAGAGAGAACGTTCTCTACTGTCGGTTTAAATCTTTGACTATTTATTATAAGGACTAGCCTTGCGGTAGCATTTCCCCTCTGCCACGGTGTAAGAACAATTGATCTTGTGCATTTATATTCATTTTTATACCTTATCACTAAACGAGACAGCCTATAATTGCGAAATAATAACTTCGAACTTATAACGTTTGGGGTTCACACGAGACTACTTTTCATGATTTTTAACATTCAAAATTAGAATCTAAAGTTATAGGGAATAAAATCGAAAGTTGCGGATTTCATGTTACCTCGCGCCCCGCAAAAAGTGGCAGAAATGTGTGTTAGTAGAATTACACGCGTAACTAGTCCCTATATAAGGTAGTCAAAGCTCAAAAGAAAAGGACTGAGATCGGACAACTTAAAAATATTATTATTTTAAACAAAATCTGCAGGTTTTCGGTAATTGTAAATTGAAATGCATACCTACATCATTTCCTAACTTCAAACATATGCTTTATTTGAAAGAATCCTAGGGTATTGAATATGAGTTTGAAATAATCGTAATCGATGATCATTTGGGGAATTAATCGAAATCATAATCGCTAAGTGATTATCGTTTCATTCCTAGTCCAAACCATCCTTTTAAATTCCTCACGGACGACCGGTTTGGTGTAATGGTTACCACGCCGCCGGACTGCCAAACCAGGGTCCTGGGTTCGAATCCCGGTTCGGTCATGGATGTTATATGTTTGTGCCGTTGTTGTATGGTTCCCATAACAAAAAGCCTGAGGCTTACTTGGGATCATTACAATGTATGTGCCTGTGAGCGTTATTTATTTAAATTGTTACTGGTGTGTTTTGTTACACCCTGCAGATATAAGTTGATGAATAAATTATGACTATTTTGCATTGTTACAGAGATCCGTGACATAAAACGCAAATACAGCTGTACGTCCGATCACGCGGCCTTACACTGCATACAGGGGGAGTTCGAGCACCAAGTCGCCGAGAAAGGTTTTATATTTTTTTTTTGTTTTTACCGGGTGTTTGGGTAAACAGGAGTTTATGTGGCGTTCGCATATGAATTAAAATGTGTGACATTTAAAAATAGCATTCCTGGCCCTGTACCCGGACTTTCAATGTTCGCATATCGCCACTGTTTCGGTCCGCACTTCATTGTAATATAGTTGACATTGGAACAAAAACGTTCACGCAATTACGAAGTTCGAATGTGCGGGTAGAGGCCCTGGTTCGAAAATGTGTAAAGCGCTAATCTTATTTCGTATTTTTATACTGGCGAATAATTCTGAAAACACGTAAGAAATCTTGTTGAAAAACATTTATCATAATTGTAACGATTTCATGGCATGTTTTGTATAAACATATTTTATTAACAGGCTGGAGAGGGGCTGACGAGTGGTGTGAGAGATACGGACTTAGAAAGGACAGACTCAATTATGTTAAATGTGAGTACCTATTGAGTTATCATTGCCGGTTTCGACCACAGCGATTGCTTGGGAAGAGCGTCGATGGCGCGTTGCGGAGAGTTATGTAAACTTAAGGTCCAGGTTCTAACTTAAGTACATAATACCGACTGCTCTCAAATGGTGAAGGAAAACATCATGAGAAAACTGCATACGCTGAAGACGAAATTCTGATGTTTAAGTGAAGTCTACCGATCCTCATTGGGCACGCGTGGTGGACTAACACCCATACACCCTCCCTGAGTGTAGGCCTGTGCCCTGCAGTGGGACATAGTACCCTGTAGTAGTAGTATGATAATTGTTTAACCCTTCAACTCCCATCGCGATATCATTCAACCACCCATTGTTTATCAATTGTTATCTTAAAGCCGGGATGCGGACTGTCATTGGCGTAGCAAAAGTGTTACCGCCCACTTCATAAAGCCCGCTGCACCCCTTAGAAAAAACGAAAGTATTGAAGAAATTATTGTAGGTACTGTTCCATCATCACCTGGTACACACGGCGACACATCAGGTTACGCACCCTATATACCCATAACTACACTACGTACAAAACACAAAATAGTGCGGTAGAGAGCCTGCATAGACGCGGCTGCCGGCGCGGGCGCAGCGTGCTGTGAGACGAAACAACAACAACATACCGCACCCTCTCGCACGATTTTCAACTTCTAATAGTTCAAAGACCAAACAGGGTAACCCGACCTGTCGCCGTGTGTACATACAATTCTAGCCAAAACTGAGAGGCAATACTGCAAAATTTCGAGCTCGCTTTGCTCCAGATGCATAATATTGTATGTATGGGCGCAGAATGGCCTTCAGAAGCAGTCATAGGGAATGGGTGATCGGTGATCTGGTTATAACAACTGAGTCGTGATTCTTACAATATAATTGGCCGGTTGCTTCATAGTTGTAATCACCAGATAGTTGCAATTACAAGACTCCACCCACAGAACATTATAAGAGGGGTTAGAAATGAAAAGTAGGCGTCGAACGCGTCGCCACAGGTGTGGTGCGTTCGAGAAGGCATGAGTAGTTGTAGCAGCGTGAGCGGGAAGACAAATGGCGACAGCCGTCTCCGAAGCAAAAGCGCTACTTTGCATTTCTAACCCCTCTTAATGTTCTGTGACTCCAACTAACAGTAAAATAAATAACAAATTAATAATTAGACTATTTTGCAGCCATCTCGAGCCTCCTTCTCCATCAACTGCTCGGGTCAGGCGTGGTGGAGTCTTCGATAGAAGCAGAGGACCTGAGCAGGTTCTCGGGGGTGGACGAGCTCACGGCAGCCATCTTGCTGTCCGGCTCCAACGCACTGCTGACCAGCAAGAAACTTGTCAGGACTAAGGGCAAGCTGAAGACCGTCGTTGAGTTGTTTACGAGGTGAGTTTACATCTAATCGACGAGCAGACTGAGACTAGCATGATTTCTCTACTTGAGCGCGACTCGGCTTTTTTCCATACTACAAGGTGCTACAAGAAAGAAAGAAAATATTTTTATTTGCATGCATAACAAAACACTGGTAATTATAATTACCAGAAGTGCGATTTTTGAAAATCATACGAGCGACTTGGCAGTAGAAAGATGTATAATCTCCATAGTAATTTTGACATTTTCTACTGCCAAGTCGCTCGGATGATTTTCAAAAATCGCACTTCAGTAAACCAGTTTCAAGTCGCAGCAAGCGCGGCTTTCGCTCTCCGAAAAGCGCGGGAACAGGTTATTTTGTATGCAGCGAAGGCGCGTAGCGCGCGTGTAGAGAAATCATGCTAGACATGAAGGCTCCTGCACCAACCGATACACAGCACAAGTGCCGCAAATGCGGCAGGCATTGCAGGGGTGGAAAATGGTCAGTAAAGTCGGTAAGAGTCCGTTTTTTTGGCTTAAGTTAGTAAAAGTCAGTTTTTTCGAAAAATGATCATCAAGACAGTATTTTGAGGATCAGATCAGGGTCTACGTTCTCACAAAAGTGGTCAGCATGGGTAGCATGACAACCCGCGATAGCCGTGATACGGTTTTATCACGTCTTTTATCTCGTACGTTCGCGGGCAAACGAAAGATATAAAAGACGTGATAAAGCCGTATCACGGCTATCGCGGGTTGTCATGCTACCCATGCTGGTTTTAGTAGATTGAGGTGAAAAAAGGCCGTTTAGGAGTGTCCCTTAAAAATATCTTAACATATCTTTTTCTTTTTGGTAGGTCCCTAAACTTACCTTTAATTAAGAATTTGTATAATATCGCAGTTCTTTTTATTATTTCGGTTATTAATTCCTCAAATCAGAACAAAGAATTAAAAGCAGCGAAAGAAAAACATTGTCCAATTTTGTAGTCACAGGTAGATAATATTTGATAAGATTAGATACAGATTTGGTCACTAAATGGTCAGTTTTTAATAGGGTTTTAGTCAGTAAAATCTGTATTTTTGGGCATGGAATACATTTTTGGACATGGAGAAGTATGTCAGAATCGTATTGTAGTAGTGTAGCCGTAGTCTCTGCCTGCCCCTGTGGGATAATGGCGTGAGAATATGTATGTGTGTAGTTTTCTTCCAGTAATATGTATACCAAAAATGATACATTATGTTTCTCTAGCACCGGCGACCGCGCCCACATAGGCGGCGAGAGTGTCAACTACAACATAACGAAGACGTCCCACCCCGTCCTCCTCACATACTTCGGAGGGCAGCACTCCACCGAGAGGAGGTCCTTCGTCGTCTACAAGACGTCTGTCGTCACACCACACACCGCCTTGCTGTTCTGTATGGGAGACATTACTTCTGAAGTGGTGAGTGTAATTAACTACAATATAACGAAGACGTCCCTCCCCACACTCCATCGAGAGGAGGTCCTTCGTCGTCTACAAGACGTCTGTCGTCACACCACACACCGCCTTGCTGTTCTGTATGGGAGACATTACTTCTGAAGTGGTGAGTGTAATTAACTACAATATAACGAAGACGTCCCTCCCCACACTCCATCGAGAGGAGGTCCTTCGTCGTCTACAAGACGTCTGTCGTCACACCACACACCGCCTTGCTGTTCTGTATGGGAGACATTACTTCTGAAGTGGTGAGTGTAATTAACTACAATATAACGAAGACGTCCCTCCCCACACTCCATCGAGAGGAGGTCCTTCGTCGTCTACAAGACGTCTGTCGTCACACCACACACCGCCTTGCTGTTCTGTATGGGAGACATTACTTCTGAAGTGGTGAGTGTAATTAACTACAATATAACGAAGACGTCCCTCCCCACACTCCATCGAGAGGAGGTCCTTCGTCGTCTACAAGACGTCTGTCGTCACACCACACACCGCCTTGCTGTTCTGTATGGGAGACATTACTTCTGAAGTGGTGAGTGTAATTAACTACAATATAACGAAGACGTCCCTCCCCACACTCCATCGAGAGGAGGTCCTTCGTCGTCTACAAGACGTCTGTCGTCACACCACACACCGCCTTGCTGTTCTGTATGGGAGACATTACTTCTGAAGTGGTGAGTGTAATTAACTACAATATAACGAAGACGTCCCTCCCCACACTCCATCGAGAGGAGGTCCTTCGTCGTCTACAAGACGTCTGTCGTCACACCACACACCGCCTTGCTGTTCTGTATGGGAGACATTACTTCTGAAGTGGTGAGTGTAATTAACTACAATATAACGAAGACGTCCCTCCCCACACTCCATCGAGAGGAGGTCCTTCGTCGTCTACAAGACGTCTGTCGTCACACCACACACCGCCTTGCTGTTCTGTATGGGAGACATTACTTCTGAAGTGGTGAGTGTAATTAACTACAATATAACGAAGACGTCCCTCCCCACACTCCATCGAGAGGAGGTCCTTCGTCGTCTACAAGACGTCTGTCGTCACACCACACACCGCCTTGCTGTTCTGTATGGGAGACATTACTTCTGAAGTGGTGAGTGTAATTAACTACAATATAACGAAGACGTCCCTCCCCACACTCCATCGAGAGGAGGTCCTTCGTCGTCTACAAGACGTCTGTCGTCACACCACACACCGCCTTGCTGTTCTGTATGGGAGACATTACTTCTGAAGTGGTGAGTGTAATTAACTACAATATAACGAAGACGTCCCTCCCCACACTCCATCGAGAGGAGGTCCTTCGTCGTCTACAAGACGTCTGTCGTCACACCACACACCGCCTTGTTGTTCTGTATGGGAGACATTACTTCTGAAGCGGTGAGTGTAAAAATAATGTAATCAATCGTTTATTTGTTATAACTTCGAGAAAGAGATCAACTTCGAATCAAACAATCGGCTGGGCAGCGTTCGGGAAGCTACGTAGTATCTTCACGTCGAATAAGAATTTTTTTTTTTTTTTAATTTATTTAACTTCATTCTTAAAACTGCTATAATTAAAATACAAATTCGCCAAACTGCAGAACAGTTTGTTGGCGATACGCTCTTAGTTACAATTTTATATAAACAGTTTGTACATGCTAGCGATACACTACACTTACAGTTATTATTTTTACTTTTTTTTTTCTATATTATACATTCCTGGGAATTAATGTTGTTTGCTTTAGGTGTAGTTTGACTGACACTCTTTCATTTTAGATTAATACATGAGAACATACATACATACTCACGACCATCATCCCTTGCGGGGTGGTCAAGAACCAACATCATTTTATATCTACAATATTACTATTGTTATAATTATCAAACAAACGTTTCTTTACTTTAATTTTTAGGGTACATTTACTTAGTTTTTTGTTCTGTTCTGAAATGAAGAGATCCGCAGAAGAACCAGAGTAGCTGACATAGCCCAAAGAATTGCTAAACTGGACCGGAAAGTGGCACATTCCAGAGCCATTTCTCGAGTGGCGACCGCATACCGGAAAGCGCAGTGTGGGTAGGCAGTGAGCCCCTACAAGGTGGACCGACGACCTGGTGAATGCGGCGGGAACCAGTTGTATGAGGGCAGCGCAAGACCGGTCGTTATGGCGACCCTTGGGGTAGGCCTACGTCCAGCAGTGGACGTCCATTGACTGATTTGATGATAATAACTTCGTGGTATGACGTACGAAATAATGGATTTACGAATACTCGAGTAAAAATCTGAAAATATTAACGATATAGTTTTCGGAAGTACTTTCAGTGAAAATTATAAGCCCAGCTTGTTTCGGAAAAAACCAGTAAAATAAATAGATTTTCTAATAATAAACCAGATGGCGCATGGCGTCGCGTTCGCGTAATGATTTGACTTCAAATCTGGTACCTATAGGTATAATTTGTGCGGAAGAAGTCGCGGGTAAACTCTTTCTCAACCCGAACCGAATTGACGGTCTTAGGCTGCCTGTCCATTGAAGCTGTGCGACCTATGTAGCTGTGTTTTTTTAACCAATCAAGGAGCTCGGGCGAGGCGCGGCCATCTCGCCCTAGCTCCTTTAAAAAAACACAGCTACACAGCTCGCACAGCTTCAATGGACAGGCACCCTTATGTTTGTGTATGCATATTTATTACGAGCCACCACCCAAACAAACAAACAAACATACAAACAAACAAACAGACAGACAAAAAATCCAAAAATTTGTGATTTGGAATCAGGGACAGTGAAAAACCATGTCGTAATTTTTTTTTTTGTAATTATCTTCAATGTACAGACACACTTCTGTTACAGTTTTATAATAGTTTAGATACTATTTCGACATGACGTCATCTAATCAGAAACGCATACGCAATCAAAGTTATTCCCCCAATACATTATCATTCGATAAGCACGAAATTGTGACCCAAGGAAATCCCCTCCGCCAAAACATCTTATAATTTATTCATATATTCTTAGAAACTGTTGTGAACTCTCTTTGAATAAGATGAGGATGTTTGTCGCTTATTAACGATCAACCTCTGCAGGGCTAGCATGACACGTACGAGTGTATACGTAATCCTTTTATGTTTTCTTCAACGATTTCAAAACACTGGAAATTTTTGATTTGCTCATTTTTAGGGTTCCGTACCCAAAGGGTGAAAACGGGGTCCTATTACTAAGCCTACGTTGTCTGTCCGTCCGTCCGTCCGTCCGTCCGTCCGTCCGTCCGTCCGTCCGTCCTATTTAGGGCTCTAACTTTTGAACCGTAATAGCTAGATAGTTGAAATTCTCAGATTATAACGCATAATTTTTACGCATTACGGCGGATTTGTTAACAAATAATAAAAATGTCAAAAAGTTAAAAATTAAGGAGGGTTCTCAACAAGAAACTAGTTTTCATCAAAGTTTTTTCTTCACGCTCTATCGTAAAAACGGTAATACATACAAGCGTCAAACTTAGTGTGATTATAGAGCAAACTCTACAGAATAACAACAAATACTAAAAACCGGCCAAGTGTGAGTAGGTCTTGCGCTAAAGGTCCCGGACAAAAAAAGTGTTTTTTTCTAAGTTAATAATGTTGTGTTCTGTGGTGGTGTGGTACGTAACCAGCGCGAGTAGCCCGACTCGTACTTGACCGATTTTATTCATATTTGATTTATTCTTTTCAGAGTAAAGAAGACCCTGATGTCACAATACTTAGTTTACCGAGACACAAGTTAGATGTTGAAGTTCCTACTAGGTAAGGATAAACACGAGATAGCCAAACCACAGTATTATGTATACAGGGTGTACAATAAAATGGGACAGCTACTTAAAGGGGTGCTTCAGACCATCAAACTGAACAACTTTCTCTATGGGACCAATATCGAAATCGCGAAAAAAAATTCCGCTCTCCCATACAAAACTGCAAACATAACTCGACTGAAATGTATGGGACAGCAGATTTTTTTTTCGCGATTTCGATATTGGTCCCATATAGAAAGTTGTTCAGTTTGATGGTCTGAAGCACCTCTTTAAGTAGCTGTCCTATTTTAATTTACACCCTGTATACCAAATTCTGCGTGATATACTTTGAAACTCAGATCTACATGGCGGTCTATACAGGGTGAAATTGATATCATTGGCATCCTTTTAAACTAAGAGTCTACCCATCAAACTGAACAACTTTTACTATCGGAGCAAAAAAAAAATCTGCTGTTGCATACATTTGAGTCGAGTAGGCATTGCAGTTTAGTATGGGACAGCTGATTTTTTAGTTGCTCCGATCGGTTTACTCCCATAATAAAAGTTGTTCAGTTTGATGGGTAGAGTCTTAGTTTAAAAGGATGCCAATAATATCAATTTCACTGTATAAAAACATTACTTCAGAGCTGATTATATTATTTTGTACGACAATTTTATCCGCCATAAAAGCCTTAGACAATTTAATAGGGACTCGCCTTGCGGTAGCATTTCCCCTCTGCCACGGTATTAGATCAATTAATCTTGCGCATTTACACCCAATTTTATACCTTATCACTAAACGAGACAGCCTATAATAGCGAAACAATAATTTTGAACCTAGAACGTTTGGGGTTCACACGAGACTACTTTCATGATTTTTTACATTTAATATTAGAATCTAGACTTATGGGGAATAAAATCCAATGTTGCAGATTTCATGTTACCTCACCCCCCGCAAAAAGTGGCAGAAATGTTTCTTAGTAGAATGACACGCGTAACTCGTCCCTATTAAATTGTCTAAGATAAAAGCGGATGCGGGCGTCTTGGCCACCCCCGGTGTATTAAATCGTACTTGATCGCATCAAGCCCGTTCTTGGGAATTTTGCGGAAAGGGCCGATATACAAAATGGCTTGTCCTTGAAATTTTCGAGTGCTTAGTGACTTTTCCTAACACTCAGGAGTGCTATTTTTGAATCTCATTCGCTGAGCTCAGCAGTTGAAAATGTCAATATTACTATGGAGACGTGCATTTTTCGACTGCTGATTTGACATTAAAAAATCATACTCCAGAAGTGCTATTTTTGAAAGTCAAATCAGCAGTAGAAAGTTTCGGAAGTGGCACTTCTGGCATTTGGGTGCGACAGAAAATCAGCGCTGAGCTCGTTGAGCCCAGCATAATGCCGAGTCGTAACCCTGTTTGCTGCTGCGGCACACACTGCTCTTAATTATGTAATTTTTAAATTACGTTTTTTAGTTTAGTTTTTATAAGTACCTATATAATTTTGTCAGTGTGTTTTGTTGTTTGCAAATAAAAATAATTTTTTTTTTTTTAGAAAGATGCGTTTTTCCATACATTTTCAACTGCTGAGTTCAGCGTATGAGATTCAAAAATCGCACTCCTGGAGTGTGATTTTTGAAACTCATACTTTGAACTCAGCAGTTGAAAATGTCAATATTTCTGTGGAGATATTCATCTGTCTACTGCTGATTTGACTTTCAAAAATCGCACTCCTGAAGTATAATTGTTGAAATTCAAATCAGCAGTAGAAAGATGCATATCTCCACAGTAATTTTGACATTTTCAAATGCTGAGTTCAACGAATGAGATTCAACAATCGCACTCCTGATCGGTAAAAATCGTCCCAAATACGAATCCTGGCAAACAAGCCAACACACAAACCGTAAGGAAGAATATTAACATTAATAATTTGTTTTTAATTTCAGCCAAGCGCACCACATTATTAAAGCAAGGGAAATGTTATGGAATACATTCAAGTACTACATAGAGAGAGACCTGATGAATCTAGACTACGACGAAAACACTAGAATATCTAGGTTCAAAGTTAGACTCATTAAAGCTATCGGAAGAATTCTAGTCGAAGCACACAAAGAGATCAAAGGAAATTATGTTAATGATGATTTTAGGTAAATATACGAAATATTTCACGTAATTTTGTTTTATTTTATCGTCCGAAAAAACTACCTATTTTATAAAACTGTAAAAGTTTGTGTTTGTTCGATCATCACGCAAAAACTGAAACTTAGCGGCTGCTTAGCGGGTATACAGACTGACGGACAGACAGGCGTGGAAAGTGACTTTATTTTATTACGAGCTTTTTTTACCCGCGACTTCGTCCGCATAAATTATATACCAGATTTTAAGTCAGATGATAAGCTATCAAACAAAAAAAGTTTCATCAAAATCGGTTCAGTAGTTTTTGCGTGATACTCGAACAAACAAACACCCAAACAAACAAACAAACAAACGAACAAACAAACAAACAAACAGACAGACAAAAAATCAAAAAATTGGTGATTTGGAATCAGGGACAGGTAAAAACCATGTCGTAATTTTTTTTTGTAAATATCTTCAATGTACAGACACATTTCTGTTAAAGTTTTATAATAGTTTAGACAAAGATTTTTTTTGGTCTATACCAAAAAAAATCTTTGAGTTTAGATATGTAGAGATAATTATACAGAGTGAAATTGATAAAATTAAAAAAAAATAAAATAATAACGTTCACAGGCACATACATTGTAATGATCCCAAGTTAAGCACTATCACGAACATATAACATCCATGACCGAACCGGGATTGATATCATTAGCATCCTTTTAAACTAAGTGTCTACCCATCAAACTGAACAACTTTTACTATGGGAGCAAAGCGATCGGAGCAATAAAAAAATCCGCTGTCCCATACTAAACTGCAATGCCTCAATGACTCAAATTTTAATGTATGCAACAGCACATTTTTTTTTGCTCCCATAATGAAAGTTGTTCAGTTTGATGGGTAGACTCTTAGTTTAAGAGGATGCTAGAGATATCAATTTTACCCTGTATACAACGTGTTAATAAATTAGCGCAAAACCTCATACACCCCAACTGATTTATAACAAAATAATTAGATTGAGACAATAATTTCATTATTTCATTTTTAAGTTTTGAGGCAAAAATGATTTGTTATCATTTCAGCAATGAATGAAAGCG
Organism: Agonopterix subpropinquella; assembly: GCA_922987775.1. Lineage (NCBI taxonomy): Eukaryota > Metazoa > Arthropoda > Insecta > Lepidoptera > Depressariidae > Agonopterix > Agonopterix subpropinquella. The sequence goes on from OV277714.1 coordinate 4,338,862, forward strand.
CTAACGTACTGATGGATACATTTTAATAATCTTATTTTGGTAGTAAGCAGGGTGAGTGTGCCCGTGCGGTGGGCTGACACCGGATTCAGTAAATTTTAAATTTAACAAACAAATTATTTAATATATTGAAAAAAAAATACCTATGGTGAAACCATGATAATTCGATTCTGCTCTCGATTCTAAACTAACTACTTTCTAGTTTTGCGTTAATTCATTAACACGTTGTATAATAAATAATAAATAAATATCTTGGACAATGTCATACAAATTATCTAGTCACATTTAAAGTACCAGAAGTAGCCTGGACTTGTATTATGATGACTAGACAACGATATACAATACATATATAGATACAAACATCCATGACCGGGTACAAATATTCATATTCATCATACAAATATTTGTCCCTTACGGGATTCAAAACCGCGACCCTCGGCGCAGCAGGCAGGTTCACTACCGACTGTGCTACCGGGCTGTCGTATAATAAATAAATATCCTGGACATTGTCACGCAAATTATCTAGTCACATATCTAGCCTGGACTTGTATTATGATGACTAGACAACTATATAGAACACATAAGCAAACCTACTTCGCACACTTCCACTCCTTGATGTCCTATGGTGCTATCCTCTGGGGTAACTCCACTGAGTGCAATAGTGTATTTGTTTTACAAAAACGTGCCATACGGATACTCGCAGGTATTAAACCAACGACATCGTGCAGAACGCGCTTCGTACAATATGGAATAATGACACTCTGTTCTTTGTACCTATTTGAAGTCATGACTTTACGTAAGGCGTAACCTATCCGAGTTCGAACGCCGTACTGGAGGTCCTACCCGCCAGCTACGGAACACTGGGCGACTGAAATCCGTGCCGCGGCGTACCACACTAGCTGAGAGCAACCCGCGCGTCATCGGTCCCACGTACTACGAACACCTACCCACTGATCTAAGAAACGAAACAAACGACGAAACATTCGATCGCCGATTGAAAAACTTCTTATTGGATAATGAGTTCTACTCTGTTGACGAATTCTTGAAAAAAAGTTTTTAAGTTTTTTATATTCATTTTTAATTTGTTTGTGGTTGTTGATATTTTTTCTATTATTAAAATAGTCAAGACTATTTTTAACTTTAAGGTTATATTGTTTTGACATTATTTTATTTGACATTACTATTTTATTTTAATTTTATTATACAATATACAATATGACGATCATATTATGAATGGACATTTTATGTAATACTGTGACATGTTATAATATGAAATAAATGAATCTAATCTAATCTAATCATATCTTGACTATTATAAAACTGTAAATTTGAAATAAGAATTTAGTTTGTTTGTTTGGGTGTTTGTTTGTTCGAGTATCACGCAAAAACTACTGAACCGATTTTGATGAAACTTTTTTTGTTTGGTAGCGTAACATCTGACTTAAAATCTGGTATATAATTTATACGGACGAAGTCGCGGGTAAAAAGCTCGTATAGATATAAAACACCCATGACTCGGGTACAAATATTCATCATATAAATATGTGGGAAGACGGAAGAAGGGAAGAAGGGTCCAGTGGTCGGCATTTTAACCCCCTTTTTTTATTGTTTCATATGATCATGCGACTGATCTATATACCGAATCTAACATTAACTCAAAACCCGACCACTGGACCCTTCTTGCGTGGACGCCCACATATTTGTCCCTTACGGGATTCGAACCCGCGACCCTCGGCACAGCAGGCAGGTTCACTACCGACTGAGCTACCGGACCGTCAATGTAATGTTTTGCCTGTAATCCAAACTAAGCCCTATGCTTTGAAAACCCTATGCAAATGGGTTTAGTATTTTTTAGAGGTGTAAAATCTCCTTAATATGTCTAGCATTCGTTCGAACCGCTTCTAAATTCTAAACTGGTTTCCTTCGTTAATGTTTGTCATTAGCAAAATGCCTTGTTCTTAGAAATTCACAACAGGTTGTTTGCATTATGTACGCAAATATAACATGAAGGCACTTTTTTTAGGGTTCCGTACCCAAAGGGTGAAAACGGGACCCTATTACTAAGCCTAAGTTGTCCGTCCGTCCATCTGTCCGTCTGTCCGTCCGCCCGTCTGTCCTACCTATTTAGGGCTGTAACTTTTGAACCGTAATAGCTAGATAGTTGAAATTTTCTCAGATTATGCTTTATTGCGGCGGATTTGTTAACAAATAATAAAAATGGCAGTAAGTTAAAAATTAAGGGGGGTTTTCAACAAGAAACTAGTTTTCATCAACGATTTTTCTTCACGCTCTATAGTAAAAACGGTAATACATACAAGCGTCAAACTTAGTGTGATTATAGAGCAAACTCTACAGAATAACAACAAATACTAAAAACCGGCCAAGTGTGAGTCGGTCTCGCGCTAAAAGTCCCGGACAAAAATTTCTTTTTTTCGATGTTAATAATATTGTGTTCTGTGGTGGTGTGGTACGGAACCCTCGGTGCGCGAGTAGCCCGACTCGCACTTGACCGGTTTCATTTTTATTTATAAATTAATGGACTCTTGCTTGTGCGTTAGCACTGCATTTCCGCCAGTGTCAAATAGTTTAGTGGGAGAATCTATCCCAATCTCAGGGATCGTTTTTGGTCAAGAACAAGAAGAGATTGAGGAATGCGGAGCCTCGTGGCAGGCAAAAACGCGACGCGCGAAACCACGCGAGACGAGTGCTCGGGTCAGTTCCTGCAACGTGACTCCTGTAGGCACTTATGTTCCCAATAATGTACCATCCAATAGAATCGATTTAAGAGTCCTTTTACCATTCAGTGGCGTCATCACGATATTAAAGATTTCTCAATAATGAAATGAAACCCCAAAATGATAACGTATGCTACTCCAACTTAGTAAAAACGCATGAATTACTACAAATATTTCACTTGAAAATCGAAATAAATATAAAAATATTATAAGCACAGTAGCATAGCATATGTTCACGACTATTTTCCCCGATGGGGTGGTCAGAGCTATTCTGAAACCTCAGAACATCCTCGTTTCACTAGTAGTACCGAAACTCTGTCCAGTGTGACGGGGAGTGAGCCCGTCGCCACTTGTAATGGACAGTGGGTACAATAATTGTACATGCCTCGAAATTGAAGCATCCTGGTTTCCTCACGATGTTTTCCTTTTTTTTTTTTTTTTTTTTTTTTTTTTTATTAACGGGTATTAATTTTTATGGGTTTGCTCTTGACCTCAATCCAGTCCTCAGGACGAAGATGGGGTCGTAGATGTAGCGAGCTTACCCAGAAGATGCCTATTCACTCGTACTTTAAAGGAATCCGGGTTGTAAGTACTCGGAAATACTGACGCAGGTAAGGCATTCCACTCCTTGGCTGTGCGCATTATAAAAGATTCAGAAAGGCGCTTGGTGCGGATATGTGGGATGTCAACCAAGAAGGGGTGATATCCCGCGGTGCGTCTGGAAGTCCGATAGTAGAAAGGGGAAGGTGGGATGAGCTCATGTAGCTCTTGGGCACACTCACCGAAGTACAATCTGTAGAAGACCGACAAGCAGGCCACTCTGCAGCGGTGGGCTAGGCTATGAAGCTTGGCCTCCACCAGCTTACTATCGCCAATGAGCCTCCTGGCTCTGCGTTCAACCGAGTCGAGTGCGGCAAGTTGATACTTGGCTGAGCCATCCCACAGGTGGCAGCAGTACTCCATACATGATCGGACCTGAGCTTTATACAATACTAAGAGCTGTCCAGGAGTGAAGTACCGCTTCACCTTGTTCAAGATGCCCAGCTTTTTGGCCGCAGTTTGAGCCTTAGACTCGATGTCAGCGCCGAAGTTGAGTTTCGTGGTCAAGCTCATTGGTACCCAGAAGCCCAAGACTGTCGGAAACAGGGACAGATGTACCCCGGAAAGTAGGAGTCAGATTAAACGGACTCCTTTTTGCGGTGAACAGACAAGCCTGTGTTTTGGTGGCGTTGAAGTTGACTAAATTATTGTCACCCCACTGGGAGACAAGACTTAAAGTCAAGTTTGTTCGCTCAACCATGGCCTCCCTCTGTGAGCGTATTTTATCCCCGCTGGCCCCCGCGCCAGATACATATCTCTCCATGACAGTACTGTCATCTGCATACCCAAAAATACCTGACACAAGGAGGTCATTGATGTGCAGCAGGAAAAGTGTCGCGGAGAGAACAGACCCTTGAGGAACTCCAGCATCAATTGCCATAAGGTCAGAAGAGCAGCTGTCAATGACAACTCTAATCGACCGTTCTCTCAAGAAATCAGATATCCAGCTGCAAAGATCAGCGGGGATGCCATAAGCGGGAAGCTTGCTCAGCAAACTAGCGTGCCATACCCTGTCAAAGGCCTTCGAGATGTCAAGTGATACAGCCAGTGCTTCACCGTGCTTCTCGATGGCCTCGCCCCAGCAGTGCGTGACATACACAAGAAGATCCCCAGTCGATCGCCCCCGGCGGAAGCCATATTGGCGATCACTGAGTAGATCATTGTCTTCTAGGTATGACAGTAAGTTGTTGTAGTCACATATTGAGTTGTCTCCTGTTCTAACACGCCTGTATCTCCTCTCTCTCAGAACAAGAACGGTGCCTAAATCCTGGAAGCTTGCGAATGTGCAACCGGTACCCAAGAAGGGCAGTCGTGCCGACCCCTGCAACTACCGCCCAATATCTCAACACTCTTGCAGGTATACCATCAGGACCACTGGCCTTATTCACATCCAGGCTACGCAATGCTCTGCGGACCTCTTTTGTATGTATTGTGACCTCCGGCATCGAAGAATCACAATGAGGGATGGTTGGTGGCTGTTTGGCACCAGCGTCCAGACGTGAATTGCTCGCAAACAGAGAAGCACATAAATTAGCTTTCTCAGTTGCGGAGTGAGCCAGCGACCCATCAGGCTTCTGCATGGGAGGCAAAGTGGGACGGCAGAAGTTGGATTCGACCGATTTTGAAAGGGACCATAACTGTTTACTACCAGAAGGGTAGGATGCCAGTTTGGCTCCAATGCGGCTGACATGGTCGAATCGAGCCCTCCGGATCACCCGTTTGCAGGACTTGGCGGCATAATTAAAGGCTTTATCTTCTTCGCGCTTAGTTCAGTTCTGCCATTAATTATTTGTGATAAATAAGCTAAGAGAGCTTCAGCAATAATTTTAGAGAAAGTAAACATCTATCAAGAACGCGAAAAAAGGACATTGACATACACCATTTTATAAAAGGTTGATTAAAATGTGATATTATGCACTAAGCCACGATAGCCTAGCTCCTAGGGGTATGGGTTCGATCCCCAGGGCACGTACGTACTACAGGAATGTGGTTTTTATGAGTTATATTTCATGTCGGTACGGACGGTTTTAAACAATTATCGTTGGCTTTTTGGTGAAGGAAAACATCGTGAGGAAAACTTTATGTCCGAAAAGAGGGGCAATTTATAGGCTAATGACAATTTAAAATCTTTAAAGTTTAAAATCATCTTTTGTTGACATTTTAAAATATTTACATAATGTTAATTAATTTGTATTGATTAGTACTTTCTCATATTACATATTACATGAACAAAAAACTAAATTAAAAAAAAAAAAAAATCGATGATTTTTCATTTGAAATCTACATACACTGGCGGACTAAGGGGGGGGGGCGGAGGGGCGGTCCGCCCCGGGCCCCCAGTCCTGGGGGGCCTCCGAATCTCGAGAAGAGAATCCCTTTTTAATCAAAACCAAAATAATGACGTTTATATAGCAAGTACAGACACAGTTTAGAGTTGGAGGCCCGGGCCTCAGGAGGCCAGAAGCAGAACAGGTTCTGAGACTGCAGTTTGAAGTTGGAGGCCCCGTACGTTAGTCATTGAAAGTCAAGAAAAGAAATAGAGTCAAAAATACTGCGAATTAGCGAGCTCGCTTCGCTCGCTAAATCTTTTTCAAGTTGTTATGCAGTTAGCATAATTATGAGTTCGCTTCGCTCGCTCCGGAGGCCCTGGCCTCCGGTACTGGGACTGCAGTTTGAAGTTGGAGGCCCCGTAAGTTAGTCATTGAAAGTCAAAGAAGGAAATAGAGTCCAAAATATTGCGAATTTGCGAGCTCGCTTTGCTCGCTCAATCTTTTTCAAGTTGTTATGCAGTTAGCATAATTATGAGCTCGCTTTTTGAAAGGTCAATGTGGTTGGAATTAGAATGTGTTTCGAAAATTTGAGCTTGCTTCGCTCATTTGGTTTTTTTGATAGCTTTCTATGCTTTGAGATTGAGTTCATGCTACAACCCAGTCATAATTATAGAATCGTTCGCTCCCGTTTTAATTTTATACGCCAATATACTCACCTACTCTATTTCAAGATGAGCTCTACAATCGAGTTATTATAAGCATTATATTATAAGCTCATTTCAGCTATTTGTTTAATACATCAATCGCCTCGATTTCGGCATGAGCTGAAAAAGTCGAGTTATAATGAAGCATAATCTCGAGCTCGCTCCGCTCGCTCCTGGCTAGACACATTGCACTAAAATCTTGAGCTCACTTTGCTTGCTCCAGAATTCAGTGAAGTCTCGAGCTGGCTTCGCTCGCTCTTGGTTTTGGATGGTACCTATGTCTTTTCATAGTATACAGTTGCAGTTGCACTGTTGGTGTGCAGTTAAATCTTGAGCTTACTTTGTTCGTTCCAGATTTTAAGTCGTAAAAAGCTCGAGCTCGCTACGCTCGCTCAATGATTTCAATTTTATTCCACTGATTTCATTATATTGCAGTAAAATTTCACTTAGCTTTGCCCGCTCCAGAATTCAGTGAAATCTCGAGCCCGCTTCGCTCGCTCTAGGTTTTACATTGTACGAATGACAGGCTCGCTTCGCTTGCTCCGTGTTGTAGGACATGGATCTCCCTGGGACAAAATACTTGCTACCTATGCCTATGGAAGGAAGGGGCTCCGATGTTAAGTTTTTGCCACGGCTCGAAAGAATTGTAGATATCAATTTCTGGAAAGACCGGGGGCCTCATTTAGTTTTGCCGCCCCGGGCCTCCGGCGGGCTTAGTCCGCCGCTGCTACATAATCTACGGTACGAATCGGTAGTCTACCGTAGTCTACCATAGTCTACCGCAAAGAGTAATATAAGTATATTAGAAAAGAGAACCCACTCGTGGCAACATTATGCACCCACCTTATGTCAAATTGAAGGCTAGCTAGCGCCATCTGTGATTCTCTGAAAATAATTCTTCCTATACTATACATACCTACTTATATATATACTACGTAGTGATTACATTCTCTTTGTATATACTTATATACTCATACCGTTGTTTGAATGCTAGTTTTCGTTCAATCCCGCACCGATCGAGTGAAATTCCAGTATCCTTACTATTCCTGTAATCTGTACATTGGTAAGAGAACAACTGAAACTCCAGAACATCACTAAATCGGCACAAAATTGAACAAAAACTACAAACAACACGCACATTACACAAGGTAGGTCGCCATTTTGTAAATTTGTCAATTTGACATTGACATACACAATATAATCTTTTTTTTCATAGTAAAAGATATATTTAACAGATGGCAGCACATTCTATGCAAACTGAATTGGAAAGACCACCAAAAGGCAAATGTCCTCCTCCTGGTCTACCGGTAGACTACCGTAGGCAGTGGTAGGCTACGTAGCATTTACAACTCTACTTCCTACACAGCAGGCAGGGTTACTCGCCACTAGAGCACCACGGCAAATAAATATAAAGTGTCTGTTTTTCGTAAGTTTGTCTTGTTGGAAAAAGTGTTAAAGAATTTTTGTCAAAAATTGCATTGCGCCGCTGCATCGCAACAAGGAAAAAGTTCAGAAAGAAAGGAAATAGTATTTTCCCGCCAAAGCACATGATGTCATTAAAAAAGTATAAGGTATTGCCATAAAATAACGTTTAGCGCTATTTTAGAGACTACAATGTATAATCCATACCCATAGCATAGATAGTATAGAATAGTAGGTATAGGGGTAGATAAATATTATAAAGCAAGACATAAAAACGCTACTTGACATCCATCCACACTTATGACAACCGCCCATTAGAATAAGCGAGACGTCAATAGTACAACAGATACCGTCTTGAATAGAGTTGTAAATGCTACGTAGCCTACCACTGCCTACGGTAGTCTACCGGTAGACTATGGTATACTTACTACGGTAGACTACCGATTCATAAATAATTTGACGATTTTTCATTTGAAATCTACATATGTAGATTTCAAATGAAAAATCGTCAAATTATTTAAAAAAAAAAATTGTTTTTTGTTCGTGTAATATGTAAGTAATATGAGAAAGTACTAATCAATACAAATTAATTAACAATATGTAAATATTTTAAAATGCCAACAAAAGACGATTTTAAACTTTAGAGATTTTAAATTGTCATTAGCCTATAAATTGCCCCTCTTTTCGGACATAAAGGTTTCCTCACGATGTTTTCCTTCACCAAAAAGCCAAAAAGCCAAGTTTAAAACCGTCCGTACCAACATGAAATATAAATTATAAAATCCACATTTCAGTAGTTAGTACGTACGTGCCCTGGGGATCGAACCCATAGGAGCTAGGCTATCGTGGCTTAGTGCATAATATCACATTTTAAACAACCTTTTATAAAATGATGTATGTCAATGTCCTTTTTTCGCGTTCTTGATTGATTTTTACTTTCTCTAAAATTATTGCTGAAGCTCTCTTAGCTTATTTATCACAAATAATAAATGGCAGAAGCCTAAAATATTGTGAACTAGCCAATATTTCTACGACTGAATAATGTACAATTGCTACAGTAGCTTATGTAGCCTACCTCACGATTTGGTAGACTGCGGTAGATTTACAACTCTAGTCTTGAAACATTTTATCACCAGGCTTCCAGCTGGAGGACTACGCTATTTCCTTACGTTAAGGCTCAATTCCCACTGGCGCAGAGTCGAAGCGACGCGACGCGAAATAATTCGCCCCATTCGCGCGTCTGCGCTAATCGGCGCGTCCGGATAACGTAGAGCCCTGTGCTTCGTCCGATGTCAGCGCCGGCTGACGCGCGTCTGCGCGCGAGTGCGCGCGGTGACGCGCGAACCCTGAGCGACCCTTGCAGGCGAAGACGTGCGCAGACGCGCGTCGCTGAGTGTTTTCAAATTTTCGCAACACAAATTTGTACCGTATAATAGAGAAATAGAGATTAATTAAGAACGGTTGAAAAACGTGACACTACACGTCGCGTCGCGACGCTTCGACTCTGCGCCAGTGGGAATTGAGCCTAAGAACTAGTTTTACTTTAATTTGTGTATAAAGTGGTGCCATTTGTGTAACTGATATTGCCGGTCTTTAGTTGATACCAAGTTGATACGTTAATGGTGTAATCTAATGTACGACAGTACAGTAGAGATGACATATGCATCCGAATATCCGATCTCTAGTCGTGACACCATGTAAAAACTGTCAGTAAAGAGAGGAAAAGCAGGCAAAGCCGATAGTGATATAAGTGCGGGTCTGGATCGGCTCTAAAACAATCCTAGACTTCGCGTGTCGTTTTTATTATAATCTAATTTTTGCGTTATTTTTTAAATTAATAATGGCAGCACTCTACTTGTCAAAGTTGTCAAATCATTTTGACGTTTCACTCATGGGTCCGTTTCAAAACATGTAAAAATCACTCAAAGGGGAGTCTATCTATCTCACTCTAGCATACGTATCTTCTTATGCTTTTCCTCTCTTTCGTGTTGGCACCCCGAGTGATTTTCACACGTTATGAAATGGACTCTAAAGTTTGAGATTGTTGCGTGTGGTCTCGTCTGGATAATTATGTGTATTTAATCACGTACGAGTTTTTTATAAATACAAATGCTCTGAGACGCCGATAAAGTAAATAAGTGGACAACAACCAGACACGTAACACAAAACCGGTCGGTTTTCCTCATTCGACGATCGCATTCGAGCAAAAATGTTCGTCATTCGTTCGCGCTGACAAAAAACAACTTTTAGAGTCCTTTGTGTTCGCATTAAACTTACATCAGTGTGTTTTAATTCAAAAGTTACAAAATGCGTTTACTAGTGTTAGTTTCTTGTGTTTTAATAGTTATATCTGGACAGAAAATTGATACCGAAACTGATACGTTACCGACTGGACTTCACAATGGCCTCACCGAACGAATCGGAAACTTTTCCATCGAACTTTTGTACCACACGTCGAAATCTCAACCTAAAGGTAAAAACCTGATTTTGTCCCCTATCACAGTATGGACAGTTTTAGCCGTAATCTCCGAAGGAGCTACCGGTAATACAGCCAAACAAATAAATACAGCGTTAAGAATAACAACTAAAGGTAGACCGGCAACACGAACTGGCTTCCAGAATATATACGAATGGCTCGAAGTAAATACTACTACCATAGAAATAGCCAAAGTGAACGCTGCATTCTTGAGAAACAACGCACTTTTGCTGCCGGACTTTAAAGAACTAGCCGAAACCGTTTACAAAACTAGTGTAATGCAGTTGGACTTTAACGACGGAGAAAAAACTGCCAAAACGATCAACGAGAAAATATCAAAAGCGACACGAGGCAGAATACCGAAGTTGGTTGAAGGAACTGATTTTTCGGAGACTAAAATGATACTAACAAGCGCTCTGTACTTTAAAGGACAGTGGACGATTCCGTTCAACACATCGTCTACGACTAAAATGCCGTTCTTCAACACGAATAGCACTAAAATCGGTGAAGTCAACATGATGTATGGCCGGAACACGTATCCGTTCGCACTTATCAAGGAACTGCAAGCGAGAGTCATCGAATTACCTTACGGGAAAGAAAACCGTCTTTCCATGCTTATAATGCTACCAAACCCAGGAGTTTCTCTAGAGAACATGTTCTTCAACTTTGCCAAAGTCCCTCTTGACACGGTCTTCAGCGAATTGAGATTGGCGAAGGAAGAATTCGGAGATGACGAGGTCGACTGCTTCATACCACGTTTCAAGATAGAATCCAGTTTGGATATGACAGAAATATTGAGCAAGAAACTTGGTATCGTTGACTTGTTTAACGAACAGGCTCTGTTACCGTACATTGCTCGTACTCCGGTGTATGTTTCAAAAGTTGTTCACAAAGCGGAGATTGAAGTCACGGAGGAGGGTACCACGGCTTCGGCAGTGACCGCAGCGGAGTTTAGCAATCGTATCGGTACCGTTCAGTTCGTTGCGAATCGAGCATTCTGTTTTATGATAGTAGAAAAAGTTACTAACTCTATAGTTTTCGGTGGTGTTTACGAAACACCCAGTTTATATTAGATGATTTTGTTTTGTATACGGGTGCTGTTTAATAATAATTAGGGTTCGAAAGGATAATTATCATATTATGTCGATAATTATATTGATAATTATACGTTGTAATTATATTCTTCTTATCGTGTGGGCAGAGCCCTGGTGTCAGAGTTTTTTCAGACCGCCTTACGGCTTCTGATGTGGTTTTTATGTAACAACTACTACTACCAGAGATAGTAGCCGGGACCAACGGCTTAACGTGCCATCTGAAGCACGGAATCATTTTTCTTTTCAGACAATCAGGTGATTCAGCCTGCAATGTCCTAACAAACACACAAAGTGACATATCACTAGGTGTCCCCCGTGAGAATCAAACCCACAACCTCCGTGTCGAGAGCCCAATGCTCTTAACCATTAGACCACGGAGGCAGTTATTATATTGACAATAATACTTAATTGGAGAATTAAAAAGCTGCTAGCGATGTCACACCATATTTATACAGTCACCATTTGCGAAAGAAGAAGCTCACAAACATGAAATAATTTTTCTCTGTGTTCATTTCTCAATTATTTTTTATTCGAAACGAAAATGCCAATGACTAGGTGCTGTTTGGTCTAAATACAAGTGCATTAAAGCAAAGACATTAATTTTAGAACTTTTAGTAAGAAATTTGAGTCAAAACTAAGAATTAGCTTGGATAATTATCCGATAATTATCAAAGAAAATAATTATCTTGATAATTTCGAACCCTGATAATAATTTTGTTTGAATCTGCTACAGTTTGGCCATGACTTTTGACTGTAGATAAAATTCATAACTGAAACTATCTTAAAAAATTAAAAAGTAAGATAATATGTACACATGGCGACAGGTCAGGTTACCCTGTTTGGACTTTGAACTATTCGAAGTTGAACGCTGCGAATCGTGCGAGAGGGTGCGGTATGTTGTTGTTGTTTCGTCTCATGGCACGCTGCGCCCGCGCCGGCAACCGCGTCTATGCAGGCTCTCTACCGCACTATTTTGTGTTTTGTACGTAGTGTAGTATATAGGGTGCGTAACCTGATGTGTCGCCGTGTGTACCTAATGATTTTATTTTACAAAGGAACTTAGGTAGTCAAAACCAGACTTTGTTCATTCTTTATCAAGTATATTAGTCGCCTGGGGACCTTGTCATGACCTCATGCATTTTAAAACATTTTATTTTTTATTTTTTGTTCAATTTGAAATTATAATTTTAGCAGGCCATGATCAAAACTTCAAACAAAAAATACAATAATAACATATTTTTTTAATATTTCTAATACCTACATTCCTTTTGTCATGAGCATGGTCTTACTGTGATATTTAGAACCACAAAAATGTAAATTACAGCCAGCAAGATCGTAATCTTCAATAAATAATAAACAAAATGAGATTTATATAACAAAATGTTAATAATTATCTAAGGAGTCAAAGGTCACAAAGATATTTTATATTTGTATCAACTTAATTTAAATCAAGTTATGAGACTGAGCCTGGTTTGCACCAACAAGTGTTTAGTCTTAAACATAATACAGGGTGTTAGGCGGTGTCCTATTGCCATCGCACGCGCGATGGTGCGATGCGATGTGATCGTACTGATGGGTAATTCTCCGAAATTTTACAAATCGTTGAAATTTTTCCATAGAAAAATTTGAAAATTTGAAAAATTTCGGAGAATTACCATCAGTACGATCACATCGCATCGCACCATCGCGCGTGCGATGGCAATAGGACACCGCCTTAGGGTAAACATCTGCATTACTTTAATGGGTGATCATTAGAGATCGGATATTCGGATGCATACCTAAACTTCATTCTTGGCTATAAAATTATGAAAGCGTCTTCTTAAAATTATCTTTTTAAATACTTTTCGGGGTGCCAGGAAAAATCGGGAATGCATAACTACTCGGATGTATAGTATGGAAGTAACTTCTTAAAATTATAAAATTAAACAAAAAAAAACATATTTTTCGTTACAAAAGTCCAGTCCATAATAGCGAACACCTCAACTTTAGGTAAATATGCATCCGATTATCCGATCTCTAGTGATCATACTCATTGTACTGAATAACTTTCCCAAAGAAACAAAGTGAAATTCTAAAAACTTTTCATACAATCATTCAATTGGTTGATTGGATTTAGTAAGGACCTCAGATTACCCCCAATAGATACCGCATACAAAGCTACCGACGCGCACCACACGTCTATGATTTTGCACTGATATAAGCAACGCGAGTGAGCGAGCTTGAAGTAGTGCGACCTTGAAATTGCCAATCACGTTGCGTCGTTTCGTGCCCCGCTACCCGCACCTACCGCCAAAAATGGTGACTTCGGGCCTGTACAAAATTTTCATCATCCGGTATCTGTGGTAAGGACACTCCAAAATTTTTAAAGATTTCTCAATAAAGAAAGCCTAAATTAATAATAATAAAAGTGCTACTCCAATAAACTACAAATAGAATACTTTTATAGGTTCTAAACATTCCACTTTTAAGAATATTGAAATAAATGTAAGTAGCCGTTTTTTTAAGTATTGTACAACAAAAATAGCTTGAAGGGTTTAGTAGTTTATTGGCTTAGCACTTTTTTAATTGAGGCTTTCTTTATTGAGAAATATTGTTATGAGGGCGCCACTGAACTGTAAAAAGACTCAAGCTTGTATACTTTTTGGTGCAAACCACTCGGAATACTTGATTGAATGCAATATACTGTTAAAATTTAACAGCAAAGCAAAAAGGGTAATGTTAAAACTCAAATAATAATTGTGATAAGTACGTAGATCTGAGATTGTAATTTTTATAATAAGATTATTAAAAATTTTATAATATTTTTTTTGAGTTGTTTTTTAATTTCTTAAATTAGATAAAACCCGGGCGAATTAACTAGGCACCTGGCTCGCACGTGGCTCGGAATTTGACACCCCTTCTGCACATCCCTTCTGCTACCCCCCCGCGGGACCCCACCGTCGCTGTGCGAAGCCAGTAGCATAGCATCTCAGTTACCGTTGCACGTGTCCCTGCGCTTTAGCATTTTCGAGTTATTCTTTCCGAGTTTTTTATTCCGAGTCATGTGCGATCCAGGTGCCAAGTTAATTCGCCCGTGTTGTAACTAAATATGCTCTTTATAACCTGCCATTATTTGACTGGGAAAACCATGAAATTTGTCCCACATTCTATGGTCAATTGAGTCTCATTGTTATTCTACTTCACATTGTTATATACCTTGCCTACACTTAGGTCGTAATCTTAGTTTCAGTCATACTTAAGAGGGCTATTCGAGCTCAGTGGCGCTCTCGTCACAATAATAAAGATTTCTCATTAAAGAAAGCCGAAATTTAAAAAGTGCCTACTAGATAAACTACAAAAGCCTTCAAGCTATTTTCATAGAATACTTTTATAGGTTTTTTAAAGGTCTAAACATAAAAATTTTGAAAAAAGAAGAAAAACGGCAGCTTTTGTTTTTATTCGAAATTATCTAAAAGTGGAATGTTTAGAACCTATAAAAGTAATGTATAACAATGGCTTGAAGGCTTTTGTAGTTTATCTAGTGGGCACATTTTTAATTTAGGCTTTATTGAGAAATCTTTATTATTGTGACGAGGGCGCCACTGAGCTCGAATAGCCCTCTTAATACTTATTATTAACATAGCTATTATGCTTAGAATTTCATATTCTTATTTAGGTATACCTACCTACCTGACGTGTGGTAATTGGTAGGGTACCTTGGTTCTGGTTACGGTAGTACTCTGTGGTTCTGACTTCATGTTTGCGAAAAAAATTAAATACGTTTTTTAATTTGGACATCACATTTATTTCTAAAACTTTTTTGGCTATTTTGGTTACATTTTGGCAGTTTATAAATGACATAATTTTTTAAATTTAATAATTAAAAGTAC
Organism: Agonopterix subpropinquella; assembly: GCA_922987775.1. Lineage (NCBI taxonomy): Eukaryota > Metazoa > Arthropoda > Insecta > Lepidoptera > Depressariidae > Agonopterix > Agonopterix subpropinquella. The sequence goes on from OV277714.1 coordinate 4,354,029, forward strand.
ATTTAGAATCTATGTAAATACAAATACATACAAGAACATTTAATTTTATTTACATTACGACTAACATTTAAAAGGCTTTGGGCCTTACGAATAAAGCTTATTTTAGCATGTTAGGTATTGGTACAACCATGAAAAATATGGCACAAAATGGGCTAAATAAACTACCATGTAAACCAACGGACACAAAACTTCTAAGGAGCTCACAAAATGATCACGTGACGCGTTCGTCCATAGATTGTCCACTCGCCGAGCCGGTTTGTCGACGGGCGGCGGCGCGGCGTGTAGGTGAACTCGTCGGTGAATGGTCACGCACACATCGCCGCGCCTTGTAGTAGTGTACCTATCGTAGCGCGTTTGTATGAAGCTTTGTCTCTGCGAGATATTCACAGTTGGTAATTCTGAGTGTAAAATTTTCGTCAATTGACTAAGTAGGTACCATATTTTAATTGCCAACGCATCTTGAAAAGCTATACTTACATAGCTTTTCAAGATGCGTTGGCATCTTTTAATCATCTTTTCCCTCTTTATTATTTAAAAGAAATAAATTTTAATTTTTAACCTTTACTCGCGAAGTGGCGCTATCTAGGAATCCCCTAGAAAAGAAAATCAAAGAAATCCTGTATTTTTATTTTTACAATTTTAATACAACTTTAGTAAGCGTTTCAATAAATGTATTTTAAATACAAGTTTTGACATAAATACTCAAGTAGGTACCATTTTATATTATTAATCATTTCATATACCTAAGATAATAATAATTTTTTCACAGATTTCTTATACTGAGGCCTTAATTCGTTTCACATCTAAATTTTAACTATTTATTTACAATCTTAAATGACTAGTGTTAAATTGCACTATGTTACATTTCAAATTTGGTTTTTCAGTAGGTACCAAAGCAAAGTAGCTAAATATTTAGGTATCATGGCGACAGAGCGACAGACGACATTTTGAAAAAAACCTTAGGTATTTTATTTTTATGCGGGGTTGTAAGGAAAAGTATAATTAACCTTTAAACTAGATACTCTACCCACCAAACTGAAAAACTTTTACTATGGGAGCAAACCTGTCAGAGCAAAAAAAATATCTGCTGCTCCATACTAAACTGCAATACTTACACGACTCAAATGTATGAGACAGCAGATTTTTTTTTTGTTCTGACAGGTTTGTTCCCATAGTAAAAGTTATTTATTTTGATTGGTAGAGTATGTGGTTTAAAAGTTAATGTTACTTTTCCTTAACTCTGTATAGGTTGAGCGAGCTTATGTGAAGGCTGCACCGAGCCTATTGTGCTGCCCCCAATGTTTGTTTTTTGGAAATATTGTTTATAGTCTGTCCAACATAGGATGGTGATTTAGACAGAAATGTTTGAGCCATAAACCCTTTAATTTTATTTTAAATGTTAATTAATCTTGTATATTTTAGTGTAATATAAAGCTTTGACGACTCAAACAGCTTTAAAAAGTAAAATAAAATCTCGAAAACCGCCTGTCAAAATCACCAAGCTATCTTGGACGCACTTTAATTGTTAAGAAATAAACAAAATACAATTGGGGGCAGTACAATAGGCTCGGTGCAGCCTTAAATTATTATAATAGTTTGCAAATAGCTTGACGTGACAAGGTTCTTCGTTGGCCTAAATTACACATTTCAAAATAGTTGACTTTGTATAGTGGTTGGCAAATTTCTTAGGAAATAAAGTTTTTTGCCTCTACAGGGTGAAATTGATATCATTGGCATCCTTTTAAACTAAGAGTCTACCCATCAAACTGAATAACCTTTACTATGGGAGCAAACCGATCGAAGCAAAAAAAAAACTGCTGTTGCATACATTTGATGAGTCGAGTAGGCATTGCAGTTTAGTATGGGACAGCTGATTTTTTAGTTGCGCCGATTGGTTTGCTCCCATAGTGAAAGTTGTTCAGTTTGATGGGTAGACTCTTAGTTTAAAAGGATGCCAATGATATCAATTTCACCCTGTATATACCTACATGTGACCTACATAAACTTTCAAGACTATGTTTTGCTCAACATTAGTAAAGTTTTTCTAAGGTTTTTCACAAAAAAATATCTACTCTGATTCATGAGCTGAAAAATATTATGTGAAGGCGATTCTTAAAAAAAAAGCAAAACGTTTTTATACAACTTCAAGCCGCTTCCACAACTAATTCTTATACATATCAGCCAGTACTTTTTCCATGGGCGTCTGGCCAATTGTCTTAGCGAAAAATTCCCTTTCCAATTGCTGCGGTGTGACCAGTCGTAATAATGGTAGTAATAGTAGGAGTCTACCAAACCGTGCCGGAGCTGATCCGTGGGCGGTCCTTGCGTGGGTCATGAGCATTACTTGGGCTTGGTCTTGTAGATTCTCGATTTGGAGAGGGTCTTTTAGGCCTCTCGTTTCTGTGGAAAAAAGAATCATTTCAGTCTGACTTTATTAAGAGGATACATAGACGTATAAACTAAAGACCGGCAATATCAGTTACACAAATGGCACCACTTTTTAAGAAAATTCAAGCAAAAGTCGTTCTTAACGTAAGGAAATAGCGGAGTCTTCCAGCTGGAGGTCTGGTGACAAAATGGTTCAAGACGGTATCTGTTTACTATTGACATTTCACTTATTCTAATGGGCGGTTGTCATAAGTGTGAATAGATGGCAAGTAGTGTTGTTATGTCTTGCTTCATAATATTTATCTACCCTATAATATCTATGAGAGGATAGGCGGTTTTTTTTCCATACAAACGTATTCCCCTGTTTCCTGCCTGAATAATGACACTGGAACAAACAATTGTTTGCCATACAATCTATGTTACCTCTGCTATGTCCCTGTGTGTAGCTTTTTTGCATTGTTTAATTACTGTAAGAACTGGGGACCTTCGAAAATTTCAAATTTTTCTGCCCGTTTTCAGACATCCAGCAAACAAATTTGGCGAAAAAGCAAAACATACAGACATAGCCAAAGTCTTTCTCATATTATTCTTGAAAGATTAAAATCGGTTCAGTTTCGGATGAGGAAACAGGGGATTACGAAATGCCGATGTCGTCGATTTTATGTAATCGGTCTGATCTGCAGTTCTTCCGCACTCTAGTCGGCGGAGTGTATGTGTTGGGCGAATCGAACAAATAAGTAGGTATACTGTCGGAAAAGTGACCTTTTCTCCATATTTCCATTTCAGCCCGCCTATCCTCTTAATAGAAGAAGAATATTATCTCTCTTGAGAGTTTTGTGGCGCACCTTGGGAGAGGCCTATGTTCAGCAGTAGACGATGGTAGGCTGATGATGATGATGATGATCCTCTTAATGAAGCCAGAATGTGCCGTCAGTCATACAGGGTCATTCTTAATTAATAAGATAAGACTATCAAACCGTTCGATTCAAACTAAAACAACATTCTTGAAGGGCCTAAGGGTGCCTGTCCATTGAAGCTCGCGAGCTGTGTAACTGTGTTTTTTTAACCAACCAGGAGCTCGGGCGAGATCGGCCGCGCCTCGCCCGAGCTCCTGATTGGTTAAAAAAACAGCTACTCAGCTCGCACAGCTTCAATGGACAGGCACCCTTATAGCGAAAATAAAAATCTGCGATGTCCCATACAATTTGGATCGAGTACCTATTAGGTTTTAGACTTAGTGATTTCGATTTGCCAATTTTGTAAAACAAATTAATTTGGTACCTATTTATAATACAAACCTAGTTACCCCTTTTATGAAAACTCGTGTTACGCCAACGGGTATTATATGACTGTAAAGATCATCAAATTAAAGATTGAAAAATTAAGTCTCGGACGGGATTCGAACCCGCACTTCCAAACCGGGGAAGTGCGTTATCCAATTAACTTAACTTGGCTTAATTTTTCAATCTTTAATTTGATTTGGAATAGCACAACATGGCTGTAACATGTTTTAAAAATCAATTATACCTATTTGAAATTGTAAAGATTATTTTTATGTTTACAGAATCGCTTCGCTTCGCTATTTGGGGATCAAGCCCTTAACACTGTTTTGATTTACTGCATTAAGGCTATTCTACCGTTGGCGCGCTCCATACAAACGTAGTATGGTGATATTTTCAATACTATCCAATTAAAGTCAATGAAATTTTTCAAAAATAATCTAGTAACTAATTTCTATGTGTCGGTATGAAGTCAGATTTTCGATAAAAGGACATCTGGCACATAATACCCAAAAATGTAAAACCGTCTTTCTATTTTTATTATGGACTATGGAACACTAGAAACTAACTGCAGGCATTAGTTTATTTTATAATGATTTATTAGTTTTAATCATTTTTATATAAAAAAAACATTGTGCTTGCAACACCTCCTACCTCCTCCTACTAAACAACATTGACAGCCATGTTGGGGTTGCTGCTTTTTTATAATTTATTAATAATAAATGATTAAATAACTCGTTAAATAAAAATAAATGATACTATCTGAGTCGTTTTTATAAAACCTCATAATTTATTACACATTTGACTTCAGTCAAAACTTTTATACATTTTAAGGTATTTTTTCAAGGGAGAGCGGCGGTTGTCCTTTATAGTTTTAAAGTTACAGTGCCACAAATATTTCCATACAAATCTTAAATTAATCCTAGCATTGAAACTGTATATTTTAACGAAAATCTGACTTCATACCGACAGACATTATCAGATTAGTTACTTGATTGTTTTTGAAAAATTTCATTGACTTTAATTAGATAGTATTGAAAATATCACCATACTACGTTTGTATGGAGCGCGCCAACGGTAGAATAGCCTTAAGTTCAAATAGGCACCGTACCTAAGTATGATTAATTATATTTGCTGTTCAATTTGTGGTTTTCCTCGTGTCTCGGCGGAGTAAATAGATGTGATTCATAGCTTCATAAGTGTTATTACGGTTATTTTGTTCCATTAGTTTTTATCTTGTAGATAAATATAATTTTTATTCTGACTGTAGGTAATTTGGCTGTGTAATTATGCGTTGTGGGCAGTATGGGAACCGGGAGTGCTATTTTTGAATCTCTTACGTTGAACTCAGCAGTTGAAAATGGATGGAGATAGTGGAGATACGCATCTTTCTACTGCAGATTTGACTTTCAAAAATCACACCTCTGGAGTATGATTTTTGAATATCAAATCAGCAGTAGAAAGATGCGTATCTCCCTACATCTCCATAATAATATTGACATTTTCAACTGCTGAGTTCAACGAATGAGATTCAAAAATCGCACTCCAGGTGGGAACACACAAATCGATCGCAGCCACGCTGCAGCAGAAATGTGAACCATTTCAGGGCAACCCAAAGGATGGTTGAGCTTGATACCATCAAACTGAACAACTTTCAGTATTGAGCCAACATCGAGAAAATAGGTACATAATCGTTCAATGTATGTAGATCATCATCATCTCAGCCGATGCACGTCCACTGCTGGACATAGGCTTCCCCCAAGGATCGCCACAACGCCACGACTGGTTCTGCGCTGCCTTCATCCAACGTGTTCCCACCGCCTTCACCAGGTCGTGGGTTCACCTTGTGGGGGCTCACTGCCTACCCGGTCGCCAGTCGAGAACTCTTCGGCCCCATCGGACATCGGTTCTGCAAGCAATGTGCCCCGCCCACTGCCACTTTAGTTTAGCAATTATTTGGGTTATGTCAGCTACTCTGGTTCTTCTGCGGATCTCTTTATTTTTTTTTTAGGGAAACTGTGAGCATAGCCCTCTCCCTTTGCTTTCAGCCTTTTCATGAGACCTTGAGTGAGCGACCACGTCTCTGATGTAGATAGGTAATAATAATAGTTGGTCTTCTTACCGGATTTGAACAGTACGATGGCCTTCATGCAGGCGAACTCCGCGGGGTCCACGAGCACAGCTCTGTATCTACCGAGCACTTCGCGCAGGCGCCTTAGAGTCGCCGAGTTTATGCCGTTGTCTGTACAAATATGTCATGGTTAATGTTATTGGAGGAGAGGAGATGGAACTTATCATGGAAGGCAGAAAGGAGTGGAGGTGCCGCAAAGCAATGCACCAATAGTTTTTAATTATTTACATTACTCGGGTGTATGACAATGAAACTAAAAAACTTTCCCTATGGAACTTGGGTCGTAAAACGAAATTTTTTTTGGACCTCCCGTAGAAAATCGATCGGCTGATCCGCGCTTTTGTATGGATGGAAGGTCCAGAAAATTGCCTTGTGACACCTCCCTTTCTTTCTTTTCTCCGTGGAAATTATCCATTAACAATAGAAGACCTACAGCTAAGCTGGATGTGATGGTTAGCGTTTTGACGTATACAGGGTGTAAAAGACGGCCCGGTAGCACAGTCGGTAGTGAACCTGCCTGCTGTGCCGAGGGTCGCGGGTTCGAATCCCGTAAGGGACAAATATTTGTATGATGAATATGAATATTTGTACAAGAGTCATGGATGTTTGTATCTATATATGTATTGTATATCGTTGTCTAGTCATCATAATACAAGTCCAGGCTAGATTCTGGTACTTTAAATATGGCTAGATAATTTGTGTGACATTGTCCAAGATATTTATATTTATTTATAAAAAAAGACAGCCCAGACAAAGAAAAAATTATACAAGCCAGCCTTCAAGCTTGTTAGTTTCAGGGGGGCAGCTGCCCCTCCCTGCCCGTACCTCGCTACGACCCTGGGTATTCATGACGGTTTCGCCACCCAATTTTTGCTCACCCGAGTTCTTCAAACCTTATTTTGAGGCCTCGAAATTTAGTCTTGGCTTACCTTCCCCAACTTTGTCTTTTGCTATGGTCATTGGGCGTACGTGGTAAAGGAAATAAAATCTTAGCAATTGACAGTGAGCCTAGCATGCCACCCCCGAGAAAAAGAGATAAATCACGACGTGTCTCGTCTGTCTTTGTTACTTTGCGTAGGTACGCGAAAGCGAGCGCACATAACGGTTTTGTCGCATTGCATGGCATGCTAGCCCTACAGGCGTGGGAAGTCATTTACCTTGATCAGTCTGCTCGCTGCCGAATAGCGCAGTACAAGCGGCATCTAGTGGCAAGCACCACTGTATCGCGTTCAATAGAAACAGTTCCGACCACGCCTCTTCGAGAAGAATCACCTGGAATTCAGAAAAATTTGAGCATAACATAAACGCCTACGACAATTTAATAGCAGTGTCATAAAGATACTTTGCTATTAAATAGTGATAGGCGTTTTATATAGGGTCTTAATATGCTGACGGTTTTTTAGGGGGATGACCAGACAATCTAACTGAACAACTTTGATCGAAATCACGGAAACAAAAAAGCTGTTTCAAACAAATCCTAAATCCTACTCTACCATCTCAATCCAAAATGTGTAGGACAGTAAATTTTTCTGGAGATTTCGACGTTTGTCCCATAGAGACAGTTGTTCAGTGCTGATCATTGATTAATTTGTCAATTTCGCTCACCTGATCTCTGAAAGCGAGGCTAGCGAAGGAGGGAAGATTCTTGGCCCATTTGACAGCCATGAACAGGAGTCGTGCTGCGGTCTCCGCTGCACTTTCGATGCCAAGCGGTCTGCAATGTCAAAAAATAACTTGATTTGCTGAGGAGTCAGGTTAGGAGTAAATAGGAAAGATCGCGCTCAGCATTTTTGCAAACTGAGTTTGTTTACAGTTGATACACTGTTGACAGACAGTTGGAACGAATTGATAATGCCCTGCAGGATTGTATGGCCATATTCTTCTTCTGGTTCCTGTCACATACTGGAGGTTGGCTGACAGCTCTGCATAACCCTGCATATTTCTCGTCAAACAAAACAGCTCTTGGACGCTGGCAACGCCTATACACTCCTTAAAGTTTCCTGTATTCAGATTTCCGATGTATAATGTGTAAAATATGGGTGATCTTGGGGCGAACGGGGTTGCAGTAATTGACGCAAAACCTCATACACCCCAACTGATTTATAACAAAATAATTAGATTGAAATAATAATTTCATTATTTTGATACTTAGTTAAAATTTAAAGGCTTTCGCATTTTAAGTTTTGAGGCAAAAATGATTTGTTATCATTTCAGCAATGAATGAAAGCTCTAATGTACTCATGAATACATTTTAATATTCTTGTTTTGGTAGTAAGTAGGGTGAGTGAGTGCGCCCGTGCTTGCCCGTGCTGTGGGTTGACATCGGGTAAAAAAAAAAATTTTTTTTCAAACAAATTATTTAATATTTTTGAAAAAATTACATATGTTGAAACCATGATAATTCGATTCTACTCTCGATTCTAAACAAACTAGGTACTTTCTAGTTTTGCGTTAATTCATTAACACGTTGTATAGCAAACCTTGCTTGCAATAGCCCAGCCAACAATAATAGGCGGTCACATCATCTACACCCCGAAAATTGAAGGTCTGTAACCTAGCTATTAATTTTACACACTGGGTAATAAGATTCTTATGAAATGTTTTTACCTGTAAGGTACGCAGTTTTGTGGATAGCCTGACGCTGCTGGTGGAGAATAGGAACTTGAGTCTTCTTCGTTTGTCACATCAATGCTGTCATCTGAAAAATCAAAATAATTGATCACAATGTTGTACCTACGTTGTACGTAAGCTGCACAATCGATAAGCAGGGGGCGAGGGATAGAACGTCATGGAGGTCTATATCCGAAGACAGGCTTAGGCTGCCTGTCCATTGACGCGGAGCTAGCTGGCGGAGCGGAGTAACGAGGAAATATTAACAAGCAATTGACGGACTTCGCATACGCATCTGAATGGCTCTTTCAGTGCATTGCAGGCACATGAATAAAATATATCCCTACGGAACAAAAGCTTTATACAAGCGGCCTATGTCTGACGATGCACTCACACTATTATAGCTTGCGTTAGAGGACGTAGGTACGAACAGGTGCGTACCCTGGTTGAGTATGTGCACCTGTTCGTACGTCCTCTAACGCGGGCTATGTGTGAGTGCACTAACAGCGGCCTCTCCTAAAGCTTTGGTTCTGTAGAGATATTTATTCATGTGATGCAGGTTTCCTCACGAAATTTTCCTACTACATACAGGGTGGAAAAAAAACCTGTTGGAACCTTAAATGGTTGCTTCAGACCATCCACCTGAACAACTTTCTCTATGGGACCAATATCGACATCACGAATAAAAAGAATGCTGTCCCGCACATTTCATTCGAGTTATGTTTGCAGTTTTCTATGGCACAGCGGAATTTTTGTTCCCGGATTTCAGTGTTAGTCCCATAGTAAAAGTTGTTCAGTTTGATGATCTGAAGCACCCCTTTAGGAAGTGTCCCATTTAATTTTACACTCTGTATCTACTCTGTTGTGTCGTACCAAAGTGAATATAATACTAAGGACGGCCGCACATTATCAGAAATTTCTAACAGAAAAATTCTGACGCTCGCCGGAAGCACCCCGCATACTATCAGAAATTTTGATCCGGCAACTTTTGAGCCCAGTCGTGTTTCATATTTCAATCAACGCACATCGACCCAGTGTTGCCACCTTAGCCCTTTTGGTGCTATAATTCAGTCAAATTGTGTTTTTACTAGGAAAGTTTTGTGGTAGTTCTGATTTCTTCCATTCTATATGTATTTTGGGGTGCTGAATCCAAATCTGAGGTTTTCTAATAACATTTAATTGACAAAATCGCAAAAAAAGTTAAAAGTTCTGTTTGTTTTTTCCGGAATTTTGCTTAAAACTCTGAAACTAATAACGTTGAGTAAATGGCCTGTTTATAGAAAATAAATATACCTGACTTTTATTTCTATCACATGAACATGACACTCAAAAATATCGTAGATCTAGGATAATTATCGCACGTCTGGCAATACCTCATCCGAATTTCTGATAGTGTGCGGGGCCTAATACAAAATGTATGGCTAACACGCCTTCCGTCAGAAAAATTCTGACGTCCGGCTGAGGTGCCGTCCGGCGTGCATCAGAAGCGGACGACCGGTCAGAATTTTTCTGACAGTGTGCGGGGTCTAATACAAAATGTATGCACCGAGTGCCTTCCGGCGAGCGTCAGAATTTTTCTGTCAGAAATTTCTGATAATGTGCGGCCGTCCTTATAGTGAGGGCGCTCTCGGGTCGCTCCACGCCTATCGTGCGGGGGTAGCGGGTGGCGGGGGGCGCGGTATACCTGCGCGCTGTACCCCACACCCCTCCCCCTCCGCACACCGCGCGAGCATAGACCTAACGCGGCCACTAAGCGCGCCCACTTTATTATATTTACGCTATGGTCGTACTATGCTATGTTATGTAACCTTACCATCGCTATCGGTGCGTGCATGGTCTTCATTGTTATCGTGAGAAGAGTCCGGTTGCGCAGGCTGGTGGCTCGGCTGCGGCGGCGGGAGGGGGGCATAGTGCGGAGACAGCAATGGATAGCGCGCTGGCGATAGAGCCATCGCCAGGGAGACCGGCGGACTGGAATTAAAACTGATAGTAATTATGGTAAAGGTTAATTCTGCAATTTTGTATTGGAGCTGCATATTGCTATTATTGTATTTTAGCGGTGCAACTGTATTGTCCGCAAGTTTTCTGGTAAAAAAAAAGTTTTAAATATATTTATTGATTACTAGCTGTTGCCCGCGACTTCGTACGCATGGACTTGTGACTTATTTATACAGGGTACTGTACAATAAAATAGGACAGCTACTTAAAGAGGTGCTTCAGACCATCAAACTGAACAACTTTCTCTATGGGACCAATATCGAAATCGCGAAAAAAAAATCTGCTGTCCCATACATTTCAGTCGAGTTATGTTTGCAGTTTTGTATGGGAGAGCGGTTTTTTTTTTCGCGATTTCGATATTGGTCCCATAGAGAAAGTTGTTCAGTTTGATGGTCTGAAGCACCCCTTTAAGTAGCTGTCCCATTTTATTGTACACCCTGTATAAGGGTTTCTTTTTGTGGCCTATTTACTCCGAAACTACTGGGCCGATTGAATTGCAATTTGGCACACATTCTAGGTATACCTATAATAAAATCGTAAACGCAAAAAAGTCTGTAATTACATTGAATATATTTGGAAAAAAACCAACCAGGGCGACTTAAAATCAGTAACTGAACATGTTACAAAGGTTTTTAATATTTTTGTTTGTTTGTTAAATTAACAAACAGTGTATTTAGTTAGTTGTACCGGTCCGTTGGTGCTTGGTAATTGTCCCTCGATCTTGAGCAGCAAGTCGGCAAACTCTTGAGATTTCCCCCGAAATGATAAGTTTTGAAGAAAAATCCCCCAAAGCACTTTTGGTAGAAATAAAGACAAATAAATACAACAGAAAGCAAACGTCGATCAACTCATACACAACACCTTAGACACTTTTGATGCACTTTTGAAGTCAAAACTTCTTTAGCGGTGTTGTGCACTTTTTGGTATGGGTAAAAAAATGTTAAACTCGCGTCAGGACCGTGACGTCACGTGACCTGATCGAAATATGGTCAGACACAAAGATGTGATTGTATTGTACCTACCTACTGATGACACTGAACAGATTTCCTAAAGGGAAATTAAAAAAAAAAACCTTTTCACAATTGCATCCAAATATATTTTTTAAGTTTTCTTTAGGGATAGTTGTTTAACATCATGGGTAGGTACAATCACCACTTAAACCCTGTATAATCCACTTCATACAATACCAGTCGGTACAGCCGTTTCCGCTAAAATTTTAATAAATTTTTAGCTTAATCGAAGAGAAGTTAACCTACACCTCTAATAAGATTACGAACATAACCGTTCCTTCCTAAATTTCCATACAATTTCATATTCGAGTCTATAAAAACTGATTCACATTTCACGGCTACATTTGCCAGACCTGCGCCAATCCGACAAAGTGCGTATTCTTGTATCACTAAATCATATGAATTGGTATGCAAATGTAATAATCATAGTGTTTGCTTTAAGTTATGGTATTTTTATGGGGTAATTCCGAGACGAGGAGGGAATACTTATTAAGGAGGGGTTTGGAAACTTTTTGCCTAACCTATAAGTACGTATTTGTTTTCTAAGAATGCCTTAGCTTCTTAGACAATTTAATAGTATGGACGCGTAACGCGTGTCATTCTCCTATCAAAATTTTCTGCCACTTTTTGCGGGGGGCGAGGTAACAAAAAATCCGCAATTTTGGATTTTATTCCCTATAACTTTAGATTCTAATTTTGAATGTTAAAAATCATGAAAAGTAGTCTCGTGTGAACCCCAAACGTTCTAAGTTCAAAATTATTGTTTCGCTATTATAGGCTGTCTCGTTTAGTGATAAGGTATAAAATTGAGTGTAAATGCGCAAGATTAATTGATCTAATACCGTGGCAGAGGGGAAATGCTACCGCAAGGCCAGTCCTTACTATTAAATTGTGTATATAAGTGGGTTCACACGAGACTACTTTTCATGATTTTTAACATTCAAAATTAGAATCTAAAGTTATAGGGAATAAAATCCAAAGTTGCGGATTTCATGTTACCTCGCCCCCCGCAAAAAGTGGCAGAAAATTTTGATAGGAGAATGACACGCGTTACGCGTCCATACTATTAAATTGTCTAAGAAGCTAAGGCATTCTTAGAAAACAAATACGTAAGAAAGGTAAAAAGTGACGTGGTTTTTATGTAACGACTACTACCACCAGTGATAGTAGCCGGGACCAACGGCTTAACGTCCCATCCGAAGCACGGAATCATTTTTCTTTCAGACAATCAGGTGATTCAGCCTGCAATGTCCTAACCAACTGGGGAAAAACGCACAAAGCGACACATATCACTAAGTGTCCCCCGTGGGAATCGAACCCACGACCTCCGTCTCGAGAGCCAATGCTCTTAACCATTAGACCACGGAAGCAGTTAAGTTATCTAGTCATTGATATAACTAAATACAAAATCTTACATTCAGTATGGACACTACCTGAGAAATCTGTGCACAAGTTTTATAATCCTTTGAAAAACGTCAAAGCAATGTTTACTTTTTACTCGACCTCAACGAAGCAGGGTAATGTTTTTCAAACAATTTTCACGGCGGTCCTGTCTTTGACTCTTCGCCTGGAAGCTTCTTTGTGAAAATGTTTTTCTTTGAGCATTCTGTTTGGTCTCCCGGAACAATTTCTCTTTGTTTAAGAGTTTTTGTGGCGAACTTTTGCGTTGCTTTATGTCGCTGTTTTGTAGATGCTTTCACTAAATCTATGAAATATAATATACAGGGTGAAATTGATATCATTAGCATCCTTTTAAACTAAGAGTCTACCCATCAAACTGAACAACTTTCACTATGGGAGCAAACCGATCGGAGCAACAAAAAAATCAGCTGTGCCTTACTAAACTGCAATGTCGTAGCGACACAAATGTATGCAAGAGCTGATTTTTTTTGCTTTTATCGGTTTGCTCCCGTAGTAAAAGTTGTTCAGTTTGATGGGTAGACTCTTAGTGTAAAAGGATTCCAATGATATCAATTTCACCCTGTAGACTTAGAAAACGTGAATAGACTATTTTATTAACCCTCTTCTTCTTATCGTGTGGGCAGAGCCCTGGTGTCAGAGTTTTTTCAGACTGTTTTTTTATTAACCCTAAGAGAGTGGAAGTGGAGTGGGTATGGACAAGGTTTTTGAAGTCACACGTTCAAATCAGCAGTAGAAAATGTCAAAATTAGATTATGCATCATTCGAACACGATTTTGAATCGCACTATTCAAAAATAGCACTTGAGGTGGTTAGGTGTGATTTATTTACTTCATATTACCAATAACATTTTTATAAAATCAAGTTGCTAATACATAGGCCAATTAAAAGTTACCTCACAACATTCAAAAATCGCATCTCTTAATTACGAGTAAGTTTCCTACCTCACAGTAGGAACACACTTTTACTACCTAATCATCATCATCACAGCCTATCCTGTCCCACTGCAGGGCACAGGCCTACCCTCAGGGAGGGTGTATTGGCATTAGTCCACCACGCGTGCCCAATGCGGATTGGTAGACTTCACATACCATCGGAATTTCTTCTTCAGTGTACGCAGGTTTCCTCAGGTCAGGATGTCTTCAGTCTGTATTACGTACATAAGTTAGAAAAACTCATTGGTACATGGCATGTCATCCGTGCGGATTCGAACCAGCACCTCAAGATTGAGATTCCATAGCTCTCCACAACGCGATAACGACGGTTTTCATACTACCTAGTCATCATCATCATCAGTCTATCATCGTCCACTGCTGAACATAGGCCTCTCCCAAGGCGCGCCACAAAACTCTGTCCTCGGCCTTCCTCATCCAGTCGCTCGCCGCTACCTTTTTTAGGTCGTCTCTCCAGCGGGCAGCAGGGCGTCCCACACTACGCCTACCAGTTCGCGGTCTCCACTCTAGAACTCTGAGACCCCACCGTTTGTCAGTTCTTCGGCAGATATGATCAGCCCATTGCCACTTCAGCTTGCTAATTTTCTGACAAAAAACGGCATGTACTTAAACTTAAACTACCTAGTTCATATCAGATAACTAAAGGGTGAACTTTGTGACTCGGAGCTACTGAGCTGCATGAATCAAGCCACAAGCCAAGCCTATTTGTGTAACATGATCAAAGGTTGGGTCGGCATGGATGATTGGCTACATGCTCATAATATGCCTGGTTGCTCGTTCATGTGTTTAGGTATAGAGTGAAGAATCTTGTTAGGTCGTTTTATGTGTGAATTGTTATTAGGATATTAGTTTGGTTTGATTCCCCGTTGTGTTGTGCAGCACATTTTTCAAATATTTCCTTTCACGATCGCTATTTTCTTTAGATGCTTTAACATAAGCTCCGTCTTATTTGAGATTTTCATTCAGTACCGATTTGCCCATACATGGATGGCCGCTTTTATGCTGGCTAACTACAAGGTGTTAGGGTAAACAGTTGCGTTACTTTAAGGGGTGACTGTACCTATGTTACTGAACAACTTTCCCTAAAAAACCTATAGGAAATTCACAAAAAAAAGTTTCGACTTTTCATACAAAAGTTCGATAAGCTGAATGTAGGTATTTAGTATGAAAGGTTCAGTATTTTTTTTACGAATTTCCAATAGGATTCTTAGGGAAAGTTGTTCAGTATCATGGGTACAATCACTTAAAGTAATGCAACTATTTACCCTAATACCCTGTATACAGGGTGTCAGGAAAAGATAAAGAATATTTATTGTTCAAACTTTGTAAAAAAAAAGATGTTACAATAAGGAAGAATCAACAGTTTGGTCCGCAGCACGGACGTACAATATAGGCTTACATTATAAACCAAAACAACTACCTATGCTAAATAATAATTACCTACTTATCACGATAAAATTTATTTGAATTTAACAAAAATAAGCATTAATGTAAATAAATAAATAAAATAAAATAAATATCTTGAACAATGTCACACAAATTATCTAGCCACATTTAAAGTACCAGAATCTAGCCTGGACTTGTATTACGATGACTAGACAACGATATAGAATACATATATAGATACAAACATCCATGACTCGGGTACAAATATTCATCAAACGTGTATTATTATTCATCAAAATAATCGTTCAATTTGTAGTAGCACTTCGAAGTGAGCCATATTTTCAGTTTATTTGAAAATTGCTTGCCGTTACATGCTTTAATAGTATTTGGTAATTTATTATAAATTTTTATAAACATATGGTAACAATTATTTCTGTACAGACTAGTATTGGGGCAGTGGTCAATGACAATCCTTTCCGGGTCTCTTATAGCCCTTTTAGAAACATTTCGATTGAATCTGAAAAACTGCTGGTGTTTCTTCACAAACTTACATACTTCCCAGATGTACATGGATGGCAGCGTTAGTAGACCTAGTATCATTAACCTTTAAACCACATACTCTACCCATCAAACTGAATAACTTTTACTACGGGAGCAAACAGATCTGAGCAAAAAAAAATCTGCTGTTCCATACATATGAGTCGAGTAGGTTTTGGAGTTTAAGTATGGAATTTTTTTTATGCTCTGACAGGATTGCTCCCATAGTAACAGTTGTTCAGTTTTAAGGTTAATGATACTTTGCCTTACACCCTGTATTACCTGCTAGCTCGTAGATTCGTTTATATGTTTATATTCTGGGATACTTTTTTCGAGTATTTTGTATTAGACCCATAGCGTCCATAAGTTTTGTCAATGGTTTTATTCCTTGAATCCTTCCTCGTTTCCTTGATCGTTTGAGACTACGTTACTTATAAAAACTTAATGGTACATAGCGTGCCGTCCGTGCGGAACCCGGACCCTCGTGGTTGAGCATCCATAGGTTAGCCTAGGCACCTATGATAGCCTGGGCAACCCAGGTACCTCTTTACAACGCGCCACCCTCTAAGAACTGCCAAAATTAAAAAATAATGATATCTTACCCAAAAACCCCGACGGCGACGGCAGCTTCCCTCAAGGCTCTCTCCTGGTCCATCTCTCGAAGAGCCTCCGGTCTGATGGTAGCGGTGTTCCTTGGTTGGCGCTCATTTTGTACGGCTGTAACAATGGACAAGATTTTATAGAAAATATTATAGTTTAAAAAACTAAAAAAACACGCTTGCGTGTTTTTTTAGTTTTTTAAACTATAATCAGATTATTTTGTACTTTTTAGTGCATTAATAAGCTTATTAATGCACTAAAAAGTACAAAATAATCTGATTTACTTAAAATATAATAAGTTACGATAATAAGGCATCCTACCATTGTACACTTGTTAACGCAAACTTCTCACTTTTTAATGTTCAATGACCAAGTAAAAAGCGTGGGGCGCATTGGGGAAGCGTTGGTGGTAGTGGTAGGTAACGTTTCTTCGAGAAATTTATTTCGATAAAACGCCCCACGCTTATTTACTTGGTCATTGAACATTAAAAAGTGAGAAGTTTGCGTTAACAAGCAATTAACAAGTGTACAATTGGTAGGATGCATAATTATCGTAACTTATTATATTTTAAGTAAATCAGATTATTTTGTACTTTTTAGTGCATTAATAAGCGTGTTTTTTTAGTTTTTAAACTATAATATTTTATTTTTAACTTTTTAGTCTTAAACCATATCGCAGCAGGGTGAAATCGAAATCATTGGCATCCTTTTAAACTGAGAGTCTACCCATCAAACTGAAACATTTTTACTATGGGAGCAAACCGATCGTAGCAAAAAAAATGTGCTGTTCCATACTAACTCGACTCAACTGTATGACACAGCAATTTTGTTTGCTAGATAAGATAAGATAACACTTTATACATTTAAAACAGTCAGCCATGCTACGATCGGTTTGCTCCCATAGTAAAAGTTGTTCAGTTGGTTGGGTAGACTCTTAGTTTAAAAGGATGCCAATGATATCAATAAGTATCTAGAAAATAAAGTATTCTATTCTTTTCTATTCTAAGTATTTATTAAACTGAAACTTAATTGACTCGGAGATTTACTACACAAAAAAAATTTCAGCTGGCTCAATTTACGTGCCTTCGATTATGTAATTCAATTCATTGTCCGCATTAGAGAACTTGTCAAATTCTAAAGAAGAAAGTCTATCTTGTCTGGTTCTGTATGACGCCACGCCTGTCCGATTCATCTTTGCCAATAGATAGGTAAGCAGACTACCTAGGTACTTTCATAATTTTTCAGCGCATAGGTTCATATATCATCGGTACGACTTTGCCAGTGATAAGTGTCAAGCATTAAGTGAAAACTTTTGATAATTAAATGTATTTAGTTCAAATTTAAATGTTGAATGTTAAGTTATTTACTTAATTGACACTTACCACTGATAACTGCCTTGTACATCAGGCCTACGAAAACAAAAACATAGATGTAGCTAATATTCATAAACAGAGTCCGGAATTTTGGTAGCACTTTTAATATTTCAAAGGGATTGCACGTTTATCGACTTCCGATTGTGTCGATATATTAAATCTGAAATAGATTGTTAGGTCCTTATCATTATTGATACTGGCAGTTATTCTATTGACCTTTTGATCACTGTTTTAAACATCTACGAGCTTTTACCCGCGACTTCGTCCGCATAAATTATATACCAGATTTTAAGTCAGATGATAAGCTGTCAAACAAAAAAGTTTCATCAAAATCGGTTCAGTAGTTTTTGTGTGATACTCGAACAAACAAACACCCAAACAAACAAACAAATAAACCTACAAACAGACAGACAAAAATCCAAAAATTGGTGATTTGGAATCAGGGACAGGTAAAAACCAAGTCGTAATTTTTTTTTGTAAATGTCATCAATGTACAGACACACTTCTGTTACAGTTTTATAATAGTTTAGATGTCAACATAATTTCAATCATTTGGTATCTTAAAATATGTCATTCATTAGGTATCTAATATCGAAAATGTCTCGTAGTAAGAAATATACGATACGATAGAGAAATGGTTAGTAAAATACCCAGACCTTATTTATAGAGAAGATTCCTTTATCATACTGTCCTGTTTGTGATGTTAATTTAATATATCGACACAATCGGAAGTTGATAAACGTGCAATCCCTTTGACATATTAAAAGTGCTACCAAAATTCCGGACTTTGTTCATAAATTAATGTCTTTATCAAGGTTCAGGAAATACATAGAGACGCAAATTATAATCAGTGTAGATCTAGCCATTTTATTAAATAAGCCGTAATTATGAATGTTTGGTACTTATAGAATTCCGAAGCTTTTACAAGTAGAAATTACATTAATGATTTACACAAATCGCGTAAAGTTCCAACTTTAAGTACAAAATTTTGTTCTGTTCACACACACACACACACACACACACACGCACACGCACACACACACATACACACACACTTGATGCTAAATAGTTACAAAATAATAACAAGTGTTTATTGGATTCGTTGCACATAATATTATGTTTGACTCAACGCTTAAGCTAGTATAAATTCAGAGTTCGGCTTCCGTGCCGAGCATTTTGCTGAGTTGGGACCTTTTTGCCACTGCGGCGCGCCAAACAATCTCTTTATTAATTTCAGTTTTGAAAATTTTTAAGAAATGTATCTATAATGAAAAAATATATATTTCTTTCTTTCTTTACGCGTGGTGCGAAATCGATCAAAAAATAATGTAATCACAGTTTTTTTTATCACCTGTTTTACACACATCTACACTAATATTATAAAGAGGAAAGATTTGTACCTATTTTTGTATGTTTGTATGTTTGTAATGAATAGGCTCAAAAACTACTGGGCCGATTTAAAAAATTCTTTCACCATTAGAAAGCTGCATTCACCCTGAGTAACATAGGTGGGTGGACGTCTAATATTTATTGCTAGAAAAGATTAGACGTCCACCCGTGCGAAGCCGGGACGGGCCGCTATACATTATAAAACGACATATGTATAAAGGGTGAGCTTATTAACATGATTAAGTTGGTAAGTGCAATAAAAATAAGAATCTCAGAAGTAAATTGTACCCATACTGCCCATACCATTTTGATACCCCTCTAGATGAAAAACTTTTCTCAAAAACAATAAGACAAGAATCTAAATGTCTTGATTTAAAACACCCTACGTATTTTCACGTACGCTCCCCGCTCTCTGAAAATAAAGCAAAGCCCACTCTTTCATTCTACCCCCGAGTCCCGACCTACCCCCGAGTCTGCAAAGTTATTCGATGTTATAACTCGAAACAGGGTAACTTTTATTAGTCTAGAAAAAATGGGTCCTGAAAATTGGTGATAGTTTAGAAATCTTTGCAAGAAAGAAATCGCTTTGTGTTATGTTGAGTTAGTTATTTTACAATTTTATTTATCTACGAGCTTTGCAGATTTTAAGTCAGATGATAATTAAGCTATCAAACAAAAGTTTCATCAAAATCGGTTCAGTAGTTTTTGCGTGATACTCGAACAAACAAACACCCAAACAAACAAACAGACAGACAAAAAATCCAAAAATTGGTGATTTGGAATCAGGGACAGGTAAAAACCATGTCGTAATTTTTTTATTTCGTAACCTTAACGGAAAAAAAAATCTTTTCAGTGACCCTTTGGTTTCTTTTCTCATTTTTACCCCTCGATATTTGAAAAAAATCCTTCCCATTTACAAACTATCATTATTTTGTCGACAAAGAAGATAACTACATACTCGTATCTAAAAACTAGTTCGCTTCTACCAAAGAACGAAGAATAAAGTGAAATTCCAAAATGTCACATACACGTTTTCACCCCACAGCCCTGCCGTCTCCCACCCACCCCTGGGGAGGTACTGGGGCTAGAAGGCTTCTATTTGATTTTATTGCCTCGACCCGGAATCGAACCCACCTTTTACAGCTGAACTTGGCGTATTGCTTATATGTAGGTTAGATAGATGTGGGTGGATGTATAAGGGTTGATTTTTACCGACTATACACCGGAGCGAAAATAAGTTTTTTATACAGGGTGTACAATAAAATGGGACAGCTACTTAAAGGCGTGCTTCAGACCATCAAACTGAACAACTTTCTCTATGGAACCAATAACGAAATCGCGAAAAAAAAATCCGCTCTCCCATACAAAACTGCAAACATAACTCGACTGAAATGTATGGGACAGCAGATTTTTTTTTCGCGATTTCGATATTGGTCCCATAGAGAAAGTTGTTCAGTTTGATGGTCTGAAGCACCCCTTTAAGTAGCTGTCCCATTTTATTGTACACCCTGTATAACACGCGCATTATAACAGCTAAGCTAAGACCTAACTACAATGTTAGATAAGGTGCCTAACCTAACTATGTAAGAATTTTAATTGTAGGATTTTTTCAAGGTTAACCGATCAACATTGATATCTTATGGTTCCGTACAATTTACCTAAACACTGTGTTTTTTCCGGGACCCTTATACGCGAGACCGACGTACACTTGGCCTGTTTTTATTATTTGTTGTTATATTCACGGATTTATATTGTAAAGTTTGCACTATAATTACACGAACTTTGACGCTTTTATTTTCTTTTTAAAAGAAAACGTTGATAAAAACTAGTTTCTTATAATGGGGACGCCCCTTTTTTAACACACTTATTTATTACGAGCTTTTACCCGCGACTTCGTCCGCATAAATTATATACCAAATTTTAAGTCAGATGTTACGCTACCAAACAAAAAAAGTTTCATCAAAATCGGTTCAGTAGTTTTTGCGTGATACTCGAACAAACAAACAAACTAAATTCTTTTTTCAAATTTACAGTTTTATAATAGTCAAGATTTGTTAGCAAATCCGGTCACAGATTATTTATGATCCGGTATAATGAATTAATAACACATATGATTTACTGTAAACAACCGTCTAGGAATAGTTTGACAGATATAGCCCTTTATGGACAGGACAGATAGACGGACGGACAGCGTAGGCTTATGAATAGGGTCCCGGTTAGCACCCTTTGGGTACAGGACCCTAATAAAATTAAATATCAGATCATGTACACACGGCGACACATCAAGCTATACAAAACCAGATTAAGCTGGCCGCGCGTAGGACGAGTAACGTATAACGTCTCGCGACCAGCTTATATTGGTTTTGTACTATAGCTTGATGTGTCGCCGTGTGTACATGTACAGGGTGAAATTGATATCAATAGCATCCTTAGAACTAAGAGTCAACCCATCAAACTGAACAACTTTTACTTTGATAGAGAACCGATAGAAGCAAAAAATAATAATTTGCTGTTGCATATACAGGGTGAAATTGATATCATTGGCATCCCATCAAACTGAACAACTTTTACTATGAGAGCCAACAGATCGGAGCAAAAAAAAAACTGCTGTTGCATACATTTGAGTCGAGTAGGTAGACAGGTGATTTTTTAGTTGCTCCGATCGGTTTGCTCCCATAGTGAAAGTTGTTCAGTTTGATGGGTAGACTCTTAGTTTAAAAGGATGCCAATGATATAAATTTCACCCTGTAGAGTAGAGTAGGCATATTGAAGTTTAGTATGGAAGATTGGTTTGTTTTGCGCCTATCGGTTTGCTCCCATAGTAAAAGTTGTTCAGTTTGATGGGTAGACTCTTAGTTTTAAAGGATGCTATTGATAGATATCCATTTCACCCTGTACCTGTAGTAGTAGGTGTGCGTCAACCGCCCGAACTTATAAACCCATAGCGTGCCCAGAGCACATCTCTAGTTTCACATCCACTCCACTCTAGTTAAACTTACACTGTTAAACCAAAATTACAATCTTAACCCGATAACTGTGAACTAAATTCACACACACACATATGTAGTTTCCCCCTCCCCCACCCCTACTATAAATCAAATAGCCCCTCCCACATCCGGCCGCAGCCATCTTTGAGGTCTCATTTCCGGTGTTCGGAAAGAGATCGATAGATAGTTGTAAACTATGCGAGTGAGAGAGACGGCTCTATGTTGCATAGGGTGCGTTGCGGTGATTTTTGACGTTTGTTTTTTTGTTTAAAAATAATTTTGTTTTTTCGTGGATTACTGGTGGATTAGTAAGGTACTCTAGAGCGATGATAGCCCATAGGTTCGGAAGAGAGCTAGCGCCTCAATCATGAGGCGGCAATTTGATTCCTGGCCTGTAGTTACCACTAAGTTCTTGTTGTATTTATCATTTACTAGCTCGGCGGTGAAAGAAAACATCGTGAGAAAACGTGCATTCCCGTGAAAAAAAATGAAAATACCATAAGTTCGGAGGTATGCGTAAAATATGGATGAGCTGGGGGCGAACACAAAGGACCAGTGATTGTCTCAGTGTTACATAACGACCCTTTGTTTCAAATAGCCCAACCACAAATCATCATAGGTACTCTACATTTTATTTCGAGTCGTTTGGTGTTCATTTTTTACAGGGTGTAAGAAACAGCCCTCCACAGACTGAAACGGTGAATTCAGACCATCAAACTGAACAACTTTCCCTATGGAGCTCAGGAAACGCGAAATAAAATCATCTGTATACAAAACTGCTGTACCTACCCGACTGAAATGAATGGGACTGCTGATTTGTTTTTTTAGTGAAGGTTGTTAGTTTGATGGTCTGAGTTCATCGTTTCAGTCTGTGGTGGGCTGTCCCTTTGTATTTTTGCGACCAATTAGAGACCAATTAGAGAGCACCACTTTTCCCGATCCTGCGTGATCCCTCATCAGTAGCTGGCGCTGGCTTCTAGCTCGCGTAGCCAGCCAGCCGTTCAGCCTTCACTAATTCGTTCCAGCGATACCTGGGGCCACTGTACGTCAATCAGTAAATCGATCCAGATATATGCTTTCCTGAAATTTCGATCCTCACCCATTCTTCTGCAGAGACAGAGTGCTTTTGTATACTTCTATCAAATCAGCCCAATCAACCCTCTGCTGGGCAAAGGCCTCCCTTTTATTGCGCCATTCTTCACGGTCCTGTGCTAATCTGACCAACGTGCTGGTGGTCTGCCTACTGACCTTCGTCTATCTCTTGGCCACTACTCTGATATTGCATCGGTCCACCGGCCGTCTTCCCGTCTAGCCAAGTGTCCTGCCCATCTCTACTTCAACTTTGTGATCCGCTTACCCACGTCTTCGACCTTGGTTCTTCGTCGAATCTCGATTTATCTACTTACTTAATTCAATAACGAAAAAGAACGTAATGGGAGTTTTACTGAAAGTACACTTGGCAACAAAAATAATAAACAAATCTAATAAAACCTAATAGAAAACAATTTACAAAATCCCGAAAAAATTAAGCAGCGGCCTTTCATAAAAGAGCAGACATAATTGAAAAATAAAATCAAGTTGATCAGGTGCAAGCCTCATCTGTCCCTAAACCCATTTATTTGAAGAGGCACCCACAAAAATACTACCATCTCCCTTACTCTGACACAACATTCCTATTCTCCCCCTCACTCTTAAACGACTTCTGTCAAAGTGATTCGGCTTAATGTTATTGATTCCTGTAAACCCCAGCAATTGAATTTCGACTCTACCGTTGAAACCTAAAGCTCAAAATCTGTTGAAAATGACATAGAAATGTTTCATTATGACAGTCCAAAACCCGACCTTAAGCCTTTTGAGTTTGAATTCATTCTTCTTTTGACTTAAAAGTTAGAAATCCGGATATAAATTGCTACTTTAGAAAAAATCCTACTTCAATTTTACACCAATGAAGTTTCGAGTTTACTCTCAATAGATTAAAGTATAAATTCAACTGAAGATTCAAGGGGCGTTGTGACCTTTTGGGTGTGTTCGGCCATTAATACGGGGTGAGATTTAGGGGTTTTATGGAAGGATTAAAATCGCATTAATCAGTGTCTGGGGCTGTAGCTTTAACTCTGGTATAAACAGTTAAGTGTTAGGGTACGCGACGTTGGATTGGGGTACAGTCTCTTACAAAACTGGTTTGGTACAACTATTAGTACTAACTAATGGCAGACAGTAGTAAAAAAGCCTCAGATAAGAGCCCATGATTACAAACAAATCACGCGGTGTGTCAGTGCGATTGTACCTACCTAGTACCTAACCTACCACAAAGTTCTATGTTTATTCGATTGCAATTGTTTTTATAGCTCAGCGGTAAAGGAAAGCATCGTGAGGAAACCTGCATACCTACCCGAAAGGACAATGTTCTAAAACGACGTGCATAGAAAAAAAACCTAGGTCGCCGAAATGGAAAAAATACCTAGTAAATCAGATTTGCGCTTTTATTAGTTTAGTTTGATACTTAGGCGAAATTAAGTTGGGACAGCATTGTAGGACAAATTCAGGGATGCTTTGCTCAAAAAAAAAAAAAAAAAATATATACAGGATGTACAATAAAATGGGACAGCTACTTAAAGGGGTGCTTCAGACCATCAAACTGAACAACTTTCTCTATGGGACCAATATCGAAATCGCGAAAAAAAAATCCGCTCTCCCATACAAAACTGCAAACATAACTCGACTGAAATGTATGGGACAGCAGATTTTTTTTTCGCGATTTCGATATTGGTCCCATAGAGAAAGTTGTTCAATTTGATGGTCTGAAGCACCTCTTTAAGTAGCTGTCCTATTTTAATTTACACCCTGTATATGGCCATATGGTCCTTCTTAATATGCTGACACTTTTTTAAGGGGATGATCAGACCGTCAAACTGAACAGCTTTCTCTATGGCACCAAGATCGAAATCGCAAAATAAAAATCTGCTGTTCCATACAAAACTGTAAACCTACTCCAGCTAAATATAATTATGGGACAGCTAATATTTTTTTCGCGATTTCGATGTTGGTCCCATAGAGAAAATGTTCAGTGTGACGGTCTGATCATCCCCTTAAAAAAGTAACAGCATATTTACACAGAAGAACCAGAGTAATTGACATAGCCCAAAGAATTCCTAAACTTAAGTGGCAGTGGGCGGGGCACATTGCTCGCAGAACCGATGGCCGGTGGGGCCGAAAAGTTCTCGAGTGGCGACCGCGTACCGGAAAGCGCAGCGTGGGTAGGCCCCTCACACGGTGGACCGACGACCTGGTGAAGGCGGCGGGAAAACGTTGGATGAGGGCAGCGCAGGACCGGTTGTTATGGCGATCCTTGAGGGAGGCCTATGTCCAGCAGTGGACGTCCATCGGCTGAGATGATGATGATGATGATATTTAGAAGGACCCTTTATCATTGTTTAATTTAATGAATGGTGCCCTAGCTTGGATTTTATCAATCTTGCCGTCGGGTTCAACATTTCCTATTTACAAGCGACGAACACCAAACACTTTTCATCGCGAATATACCAAGAAAAGTCCAAGGCTTAAAATTGTACGGACGAGGTACAGTCGAGGATTAAAAGACGAAATCACCCCATTAGCATTTAATTTTACAAATGAATCTTTAATTCTCTGCCTTCTACTCTCTTCTGTCTACTGAGAATTATTTTCGAAACAGTTTTTCAAGCAATTTGTTAAATATCATGACACTTTATAATCAAAATGGCAAATATGCTACAAGGCCCAACTGAATAATAACTGACGGTTTTTCAAGGGGCACCTGCACAAATTTATCAATGGGACCAACATCGAAATCTAAAAAAAAAACATTGTTTTAGGTTACTTCATGAAATTCCGATGCGTATCTATGTGAACTCTACCATCCGCATTGGGCACGCGTGGTGGAACGCCCAGACAACCTCCCTGAGAGTAGGGCCTGTGCCCTGCAGTGGGATGATGGTGCATATTATTCTTTGGCAAATGGTGATACGGGCTAACCTTAGTCATAAATAAATACAAAAAACTTACGACCTTTCCTCTGAGGGGTAGAGAGAGACTACGGATTAGCGGCTTATTAGCGGGTATCTAATGGTTAAGAGCATTGGCTCTCGATACGGAGGTCGTGGGTTCGATTCCCACGGGGGACACCTAGTGATATGTCACTTTGTGTGTTTTTCCCCAGTTGGTTAGGACATTGCAGGCTGAATCACCTGATTGTCTGAAAAGAAAAGTGATTCCGTGCTTCGGATGGCACGTTAAGCCGTTGGTCCCGGCTACTATCTCTAGTGGTAGTAGTCGTTACATAAAAACCACGTCAGAGGCCGAAAGGCGGTCTGAAAAAACTCTGACACCAGGGCTCTGCCCACACGATAAGAAGAAGCGGGTATCCTAAGCTTGTATAGACACAGCTACAATTTCTATCTGATGATGATGATGATTATGTTACGCTGTAACTTCCCATTCGACTCTATCCTACTTACTACTCAGTGGATCAGTTCATTTAAAATATTTAAAAGTAAAGTTTGCAACAATTATGTAAAACCAAAATATAATTCAGTCGCCCATTTTAATTTCAAACCAACGACAAATTACATTAACAAACATAACAATTAAAACTTTATCCATCCCGACACATCCACAACTTCAATAACTCGCAAACTCGTGAATTACAACAAAACCGTTAATTATAATTAATTTAGTTATCCTCCTGCACAGAGAGAGGCTTTTGACAAGGTGAACCACCATCGGAGCACCAGAATAATTAGATTGTGCCCCGACGACATCTCAAAGTGTAACCAAATTAAGCTTTCCTTTTCACAGGACAGAGCCGAGAGCAAAATAATACAAAGCTTAAAGCAATAAAGGCGTTTCCCGTCTGGGGTGCCGCAGGGCTCACATCTACGCCCTCATTACTTCCGTCGCTACAGAAAGTCTTTTTGACACTTTCTTTTCGTGTTAAATTGTATCAAGGTTTCATTGTTGGATGTAGATACGTTATGGTAATTGTGGAAATGGATTTCGAGTTCGAAGTTTGATTGAAAGGATCACTGTTTTGTGTTTTAAAATTGCTTTTACCTCTTATTGTAAAGCGGATCCTTTTGGAGAGGAGTTCGTAAAGTTATTTAAAAATGCTGAAACAAGATAAGTCTTTCGGCATCGTCGCTCTTATTGACGTTTGTTGTAATTATTATTTAAATAGAGATAGACGTTCTATACATACTTCTTTTGCCCCATCCGCAAGTTACAAAATCTAGAATTGAAAAATAAAAGTAAAAGTAATTTTCGTGAAAATTAGTTGTAAATTTAAGATTGTTGCTTTCATTTAGTTGCAGATACCTACGTCAAGATTTATAGAAGCTAAAAAAAATGGTAGACACCTAAATTGTATTCATCATTAGAACTCCTTTGACGACCACGAACATTTTTAACGAAGCATATTACCAAAATTTACAGTTAAACATCCCAATGAAGAGGGTGCTCATTTAAATGTAAAGTGTGAGTGCCTAGGGGCACAAGCTTTGTAGTTTTTGCTTAATTATCTGTATTTTGTGGGAATGCTCTCATTAGGTAGAGGGTGTGGCAGTCTGGGTGGACCCTGTATTTAGACTTATTAGATTCGGCTTAAGGGCATTATGGATTTGACACAATTTGCGTGCGGTTTCGTTTGTGGTCGATTTTAAAATTGTTTGTAAGTAACGATAAATCGTAACTATCTCTCATTTTTCGGTAGTATAAAGATACTCTTACTTAACATGGTTTTTAAGGGGATCGACCATCAAACTGAATAACGTCCTCTAACAATGGACAAACGTGGAAAACGAGATAATAAATTCAGCTCTTCCATACAACATTGCAATCCGACTCGACCCAATACCCAATCGGACAGCTGATTTTTTTTCGCAATTTCTTTGTTTGTTTGTTTGTACTCTATTTGTGTATTCTTGGTGTGCAAATAAAGAATATTTATGTTATCTTATCGAATCTTTGTCCCATAGAGAACGTTGTTCAGTTTGATGGTCTGATCATCCCCTTAAAAACCCTTATACAGGATGTAACAAAACACCCTAGTAATACTTGAGGGGGTGCTTCAGACCATCAATCTGAATAACTTTCACTATGGAGCCAACGTCAAGAAAAAATAAAAAAATCTGCCTTCCCATACATTTGAGCCCAGACGGTACTGCAGTTTTGTATGAAAGAGCGGTTTTTTTTTCTCGATTTCGATGTTGGCTCCATTGTTGTTCAGTTTGATGGTCTGCAGCACCCCCTTAAGTATTACTAGGGTGTTTTGTTACACCCTATAGTTATAGGATCCCACTGAAGGGCAAAGACCTCCCCTTAAGGGTGGGTTGGGAGTGGTCCATACTTCAACACGCGGACCAAGTGCGTTTTGGTGGAGCCTTAGTTGTCAACTTGCTGTCAGATAATTTTTCAAGCTGCCTCGTATGGAACTATCTAGGACCAACTGCCTAACACATGTGGAATACCCCCTAGAAAAACATTTTAATATCACGAATTAATGTAATCAATCTTCTTATAATGGTACGATATTATATGTTTGTTTACTGCAGGGTGTTAGGGTAAACACTTGCATTATTTTAAGAGATGATGTATCCATGATACTATGAAACCTATAAGAATTTCGCAAAAAAATGTTTCGGCTTTTTATACAAACGTTCCCGCTGATAACATGTCATTTAGTATGGAAAGTCGATTTTTTTTTTCTAATTTCCTATAGGTTTCTTAGGGAAAGTTGTTCAGTATCATGGGCACAATCACCCCTTAAATTAATGCAACTGTTTACCCTAACACCCTGTATAACGAATCTTAAATCCTGCCGCTTTACGATCACCCATCCAAAGACCGTTTCCAAAACCAAAGTTCTACTACGCCAACGAGCGCGGCTCCAGATCAATACAAATCTTTACTCAACTCTTAAAAGTTACCCCCAATAGTTACCCAACAAAGAGGTGACAACACTCTATTGTGAACAAGACTAACAAGTAACATAACAATGCATTAAGCCTCGGGCACCGGCAGAGTAAAGGGTACAACAATAGGTTGTGAACTTTATGGAGCACGGTGTGGTGTGAGAGAAATTTTGTGATTTGGGGGAAATGTGTGGCATTTTAATTATGATCGATCCTACCTTTTTTTTTTTTTAATTAAGGATGCGTTTACTCTTGACCTCAATCCAGTCGAAGAGGTCGAGGGTCGAAGATGTAGCGAGCTTACCCAAAAGATTCCTATTCACTCGTACTTTAAAGGAATTCGGGTTGTGAGCGCTCGGAAACACTGACGCAGGCAGGGCTCAGCATTCCACTCCTTGGCTGTGTGCATTATAAAAGAATCGGAATGGCGCTTGGTGCGGATATGTGGGATGTCAACCAGAAAGGGATATCCCGCGGTGCGTCTGGAAGTCCGATAGTAGAAAGGGGAAGGCGGGATGAGCTCATGTAGCTCTTGGGCACACTCACCGAAGTACAATCCTATGCATTGGTGTTTAGGAAATTAACACAAAACCTAAAGAAAGCTCTTTTACTACCACCACCTAAATACCGAATTACCACTATAATTTAATTAGGCAGTAGAAATTTTTTAAAGGTAACCCATTCTGATAACAATCCTAAACAACTTTTCCTAAGGAAAAATGAGAAATATCATTGGACTTTCCATACAAAACCGCGGATCAATTTTATGTTGTAGGTCCAAAAAAATTCTCGTTTTTCTACACATATTCCCTAGGAAAAGTTCATCATCATCATCTCAGCCGATGGACGTCCACTGCTGGACTCATAGGCCTCCCCCAAGGATCGCCATAACGACCGGTCCTGCGCTGCCCTCATCCAACGTTTTCCCGCTGCCTTCACCAGGTCGTCGGGCCACCGTGTGAGGGGCCTACCCACGCTGCGCTTTCCGGTACGTGGTCGCCACTCGACAACTTTTCGGCCCCACCGGCCATCGGTTCTGCGAGCAATGTGCCCCGCCCACTGCCACTTAAGTTTAGCAACTCTTTGGGCCATGTCAGTTACTCTGGTTCTTCTGCGGATCTCTTCATTTCTGATTCGATCTCGCAGGGAAACTCCGAGCATGCCCTCTCCATTGCCCTTTGGGCAATTTATTTATTAGGAAAAGTTGTTTAGTTTCAAATACACTTTTAATAATAAAAAACTGTTAACACTGTTAGTAATAAAAAATGGGGGTGCAGAGAAATAGCGGTCAAGCCAAAATTATAAAAAAAACCAAATCTTCTCTCAAAGAGAAACCATTTAAATTATTACACCAAAACCATTCTAACGGAACCAATTGTGACACGGCACTAAACTAACAATCGTATGCAAGACTTAACTCGCAAAATTAAACGGTACATCTTTTTTTAGGGTACCGTAAGCCATAATTTGTATACGGAGCGGTTTGTGGCACGTGGCGGAAGCGTGTTGGTGAGAAAGACGTTTTTTTAACCCTTGCTGTGAATGCTGTTATTATTTTATTTAAAAAGGATAAAAGGTTGTTACTTAAAATTTCGCCGGTTAAAAAAATAATGTCGCAGAAAAAATTTACTAAAGCACGTTTTTTGAGTTTGAAATATCCTAAGCTAAAAAGGGTTTTTAGAATCGTAGATAATCGTTTACCTAAATACTTTTTAATCATTTATGATTACACACGAAGTCCGGTCCCAGAGAGAGGCCATGGTCGAGCGTACGAATTCGACCTTGACGGCAGTGTCCGAATGGGGTACTGCCAACTTGGTTGAATTCAATGCCACCAAAACACAGGCCTGTCTGTTTTCCGCAAAAAGATCACGTCCTAATGTGTCTCCTACGTTCCAGGGTGTCTCCATTCCGATTTCCGAAAGTCTAGAGTTGTTGGGTCTCGAACTCACGTCGGACCTGAACTTCGGCCGCTCGATTGAGTCCAAAGCTAAAACCGCAGCCAAGAAACTTGGTATCCTGAACAAGGTTAAGCGGTACTTCTCGCCTGCACAGCTTCTTACTCTCTACAAAGCCCAAGTGCGATCTTGCATGGAGTACTGCAGTCACCTCTGGGACGGTTCTGCGAAATACCAACTTGACGCACTGGACTCAGTTGAGCGTCGAGCCAAGAGACTCATCGATGACGATGCACTCGTCGAGACTAAGTTACACGGTCTGGAGCACCGACGATTGGTCGCTTGTCTGTCGGTATTCTATCGGCTACACTTCGGCGAATGTGCCCAGGAGTTACATGACCTGATTCCACCATCCCCCTTCCATCATCGTACGACAAGACGTAGTGCGAGACTGCATCCATACGTTGTCGATATTCCAACAATCCGCACAAATAGGTTCGCATCCTCTTTTATAATGAGAACCGGTAAGGTTTGGAACTCTCTCCCTGCGTCTGTTTTCCCAAGCAAATACAATCAAGATATTTTTAAAAGAAGAGTAAATAGGCTTTTTCTGGGCGAGCGCGCTACATCCTCGGCTTCATCTACACTTTCCATCAGGTGAGCTGAAGCCAAGCGCAAACCCATTATGAATAAAAAAAAAAAAAAAAAAGATTAAAAAGTATTTTAATTTTTTTGTTGTTTATGTAATACGCCCTTTATCCTGAATCCTCTTGGAGCTTTTAAGGCTATAAAATGCCAGTTCCGTCATGCATGATATAATTAAAAGACTTAATTTTATTTTACTTTACTTAATTTCCTAATTATTGTTAAATTACGCTACACAAAAAAATAAAAAATACCAAACTAAAAAAAATTTACAAACCTTGAAAAAAAAATTGTACCTTCCATAATAAACTTAATTTATTTTACTTTTAACGTATTTTTTTTAATTATGCTAGCCAAAAAAAAAACCAAACAAAAGGAAACCTTTTAAAATAAAATGTTAGACTAGACTATGTAAAAATAAAAATAATAATAAAAAATTAATGTGCTTGTGAGTTTTTATTAAAAAAACATCTTTGCTTCTTCTAAAGTAGTGGTGGCCAAGTAAAGAAACGAACCAAAACGTATTTTCTAATCTAAACCCACTGTAAAAATATAAACGTTCATAAATATATACAACAAAAGAGGGTCCGTCCTCCTGTCTATCCAAATATGTTTCCGACTAATTGACTCCTCGCTCGGTGCGTGTGACGGACAAACAGATTCGCAGATTTGTTGGCTCAGCCTTTTATGACGCGACTTTTATGTGTTTTGATATGTTTATGACGTGTTTGCAAATGTTGGGTGATGTGTGGGAATATCTGAAGTCACCATTGACATACAAAATAATGGACGCAGGGTCTAGTACAAAATTCTTGAAAAAAGTGTCCGAGACACACCTAAAGCCTACACAAACCTAAAGTACGAAACCAACTAAAAAATTGATTGAACTTCTTTTTTATCCCACTCCCCCATCGATCGAACGAAGACTGTCGCGTAATTGATTCTCTTTTTACGTTTTGGTGCTCTTTTGGTTCGGACACTTTTGAGCGTGGAACTTGCGTCCATTAGTTAGTAAGTCAATGGAAGCTCATGCACAGTTTCATTCTGTTTAGTCTGTTTGTATGCCCTACCTCAATGGCTCTCTCATTTTTACCAGACTGCGCCAGAAGGAGAGTAATGTTTTTGCACTTATTGAAACGAAATATGGCAAGAAGATAGACAATTTACCCAAACACTAAAATAGGGTGCGTATTTA
Source organism: Agonopterix subpropinquella (assembly GCA_922987775.1). Classification (NCBI taxonomy): domain Eukaryota; kingdom Metazoa; phylum Arthropoda; class Insecta; order Lepidoptera; family Depressariidae; genus Agonopterix; species Agonopterix subpropinquella. The sequence goes on from OV277714.1 coordinate 4,386,775, forward strand.
AAAATACGCCTATTTTCATGCACTTCCATCGATTGCATCCACACTTGTAGATAAGATCATCAGCGGCCATGCGCGTGATACGACGGCTACATCACGCCTTTTATCTCGTTCGTTCGCGCGCAAATAGAAAGAAAGCTGAAGCGTGATAGCGCTATATCACGCTGGCATACTAGCCATGCTAGTATGCCATGCTAGTATCTCGAAGCGAGAATTCACGAGAAAGCTCTGGCCTTAGTCAAGACGAGAGAAAATTTATCAACAACTCGAGAAATCAGGTCAAATAAAACTAACTAATAATATAAATAAATAATAAATGAATAACGCTCACAGGCACATACATTGTAATGATCCCAAGGTAAGCCTTAGGCTTTTTGTTATGGGAATCATACAACAACGGCACAAACATATAACATCCATGACCGAACCGGGATTAGAACCAAGGACCCTGGTTTGGCAGTCCGGCATGGCAACCATTACACCAACCGGGTCGTCAAAACTAATGAAACGCGCGTGTCAAGTTATTTTTTTATTGTCAGATAATTCATATGAATTAATTAAGTATATTAGTAGAAATAAATATAATTTTCCATACACCAGCGATCGAAGAAAATTGCTGGAAAAACTCTAGTAACTAATAGTTATTTCTATTCATAATGACCAAAGGGCCAAAGGGACCAAAGGGTTGGAATTTCGGAATATAAACTTTTTACCTAATGATTTTAAAATTGTATGATATGAACTGGCAAGATGTGTTGGAAAAAAAATATCAAAAGCCATATAAACCAAAAAGGAAGAAAATCGTTTTCTTTTTAATTTGAGTATTTGGCTCAGTTTTTTTTTCTGACAGATAGCTGCCAGTTCTGAATTACCTAGATGTATCGAAAACTCTTTGGTTGTATGAAAAATAATCTAGACGAGAAATAAAAACTTTTTGGATTAACAAAATCTTTTTTTTAACTTCTCTTGATTGAGCTCTTGATTTATCGATCCTAATCGTATGTACTATTCGTCAGCTTAGATCAAAGTAACGCAGATGGTATATCCTACTGAGACAAGGGAAAAAAGAGCAGATAAAATACACTCACCATCCTTGTTCATGCCCATGGCGAGACACTTCTTCAGCCTGCAGGCCTGGCACTGATTTCTGTGAGCCTTGTCCACCACACACCGCCCGGTGCCAGCCTGACATCTGTTGACAATTTATATAATTATTCACTGCAAAATACTGAGGACCCATTGCGCTATATAAATCTCCACTGAACTGTGATTGGACCGCGTGCGAACCACAACTTTTTACACATTCGGTATCGCGTATTTGGAAGCCGACGTTAGAACCGTTTTGACAGATCGCTCAGACGTTTCAGGCTGTCAATCACATAGTGAATAAGTCAAGTTCATATTATAATCAATAAGTCAGTCACATAGTAAGAAATCAGCAAAGTTGAATAGTAATAGGATGGATTGGGATTGGATGTAATGGGGAACACAAAAGGGTCAAAATATTACTAAAAAATACACTTAAAATCTTAGCGTAGATCATGTACATTACATTAGTTTTTATTTCACTTCAATACATGCAGTATTTCCGAAATTATGACGACGAGAAGTTTAAGCGCTTTTTAAAATTTCCGAGTTTACGCGCGCTCACGCTTTGACGTCACACCCCCGCTCAGCCCGCGACCGCGACACAGCGCGGCGCTCGGTCCGGTGCATTTTGTTTCGTTTGTTCGTTAAAAATTCGTTTAATTTCGTTTATATGCTTGTATTTCAAGAAAATAATACTTTTACATTAATTTTATAACCGATTACACTAAAATAAACCGTGTGGTGTGTAGAATGGATGAAGGTTTTCAAAAAGGTCAGTCGGACAATCTGCCAAGAGTGGATAGTTTGATGGTGGCACAATATTTTATCTTCGTCTTCGAAAGTCTTCGATCAGTGTGTGTTGCCAGTGATGACATATGGAACAGAGACGTGGTCGTTCACTCAAGGCCTCATAAAAAGGCTGAAAGTCACCTAAAGGGCAATGGAGAGGGCTATGCTCGGAGTTTCCCTGCGAGATCGAATCAGAAATGAAGAGATCCGCAGAAGAACCAGGGTAACTGACATAGCCCAAAGAGTTGCTAAACTTAAGTGGCAGTGGGCGGGGCACATTGCTCGCAGAACCGATGGCCGGTGGGGCCGAAAAGTTCTCGAGTGGCGACCGCGTACCGGAAAGCGCAGCGTGGGTAGGCCCCTCACACGGTGGACCGACGACCTGGTGAAGGCGGCGGGAAAACGTTGGATGAGGGCAGCGCAGGACCGGTCGTTGTGGCGATCCTTGGGGGAGGCCTACGTCCAGCAGTGGACGTCCATCGGCTGAAATGATGATGATGATGATGACAATATTTTATGAAGAATAAGGATTTTACGGCTGCCGAAATTCGCGGAATAAAGATGAAAAGGTGTGTATGTTTTATGTAAGCATTACCTACTGTCGGGTAGGTATTTGTTCAAGCTTAAACCTTCCTTAAAGTGTGTCTGTGTCTGTTTTATTTAGGACCTACATTATGGACAACGATTTAAAAAATCTAGGTAGGTACTCGCAATCGCAATCCACATCTTGCTCGTACGAGGTTGTTGTTGTTGATGATTATTTGTGTTTTATTAGTTTAAAAACATCGAAATGGTCTTCACAGCAGTGCGCTTTAGTTTTAGGCCCTATTGCATCTACTCTTGTTATGGCCGTCATCCACTTCTTTCTCATTTTTGGGTCCTCAGGCACATAAAAAAAGAGTTTATCGGGTGTTTTCACAGTTGAATTGAAACACTGAGGCACAATACAATACTTTTTTTCCATTTTCACTGAAGAGAACTCGATGTTTACTGCACAACAGCGAGCGTACGAGAGCGCGACTGACGAATGACCGGGGGTGTGACGTCATCGGCTAGTGGGCGCCCGCCCGCGTTTTTAAAAACCTTCGTCCGGAAATACGCAATTTGATCGTTAATATCTCAGCCATTTTTTAAGATATAAAAAAAGTAAAAACACAGTTTTTTTCGTAATTTTTTGAAGATTTATTTGACATGTAAAGTGAAAAACGTTTGTCAGACCCATTGGATTAGAATGTGATTAGAACTGAAATTTAGTATCTTATCTTATCTTATGGGGCTGGCAAGCCAGCAACACTTCGACCCAGTGGGATCTTTTGTGTTAGCCCCAGTACTTTTTGCTTTCTCCACCCTTCAAATACATGGTCAATGAAGGAGGGGCGATACCATTGAGGGGAAGAAACCTAAAGTATTCCGGTTTTGGATATCCATCTCCGAGGAGGCACATGCGCTTTGCCGCCAAGACATCACAGTCACAAAGGATATGTTCCATGGCCTCCTCATCCTCTCTGCTACTAAAATTTTGTAAGGAATGAACTTGGGTGTTTTAAATTAGCGCGATCGGGGCCTGGGCTTTGAAAAACGAATGCCATCGATTCGACAGAAGAAGAAAATGTTTTCTTGTGTGCTGTTCTTCATTCTTGATTCTAAGGCTGCCTGTCCATTGACGCGAGCTGGCTGCGCGATCTGTGTAGCTGTGTAAATATTGACCAATCAGCCAGCTCGCGTCAATGGACAGGCAGCCTAAACATGGCCTTACTTAATTAATCTGAGCTCGCATCCCCCTCGGGGTAGTCAGAAACCCCACCTCAACCACCAAACTAGGCTAGCATAACCTTATGATCAAAAGCCCCTTCATAAAATAAAAAATCAAAAAACTTGGATCTTCTTTAAATAATTAGGTCGGGATGGTCCTTCTTAATATGCTGACACTTTTTTAAGGGGATGATCAGACCATCAAACTGAACAACTTTCACTATGGAGCCATGCTCAGGAAACGCGAAAAAAAAATTGCTGTTTCATACAAACTGCTGTACCTACCAGGTGTAGTTAGGTTATTTCAAGAATGGTTAAAGAAAAGAGAAACATTCTAAACGGAGGAAAAAAATTATCGAACACTTGATACGAAACGACAATTTCTTTAAAACCATACTGGAAGGGAAGGTAGAGGGGAAGAGAGGCAGAGGAAGACCTAGACAGAGTTATCTAGCCCAAGTGAAGGAAAAGGTTGATGTCGTGTCGTATCAAGAACTCAAGACACTAGCGGAAAAGAGACAGGATTGGCGAATACTCTGTTCATGATGTACTTTCATCAAAGTAATACGTCAGTAGTTCATTCGACCAAGCATTATTCTATTATTATTAATCGACCAGCGGAATTTGGATGTCCCGTACGGGAATCAATGTAACCTAAACAAAGGAGATTGCCCAAAAAAACTCAAGTGATTCAAAATTCGGACCAATATTTTTAGTGATGAAGCATGACGTATCTTCAGCCGGGTTCTGGTCATGTTCATTTTGCTATAAATACAAAAATACGACATACAAGAATCAAATCGTCTGCTATAAATAAGATGCAAATGCGAAAATACCTATAGAGTTTTGACTTGACTATAGAGTCAAGTGGCGAGTAAATAAAATAAAATCAATACCCACCATTTATTTCCTATCCTTTATCATCAATTAAGGCTACTCCTCCCATCTACAAGGCTCTCTTTCTTACAAGCAAACTTTTGCAATTAGCCATCCCGCTTCAATTGCGTGGCTCCGGTCAGAATTTTCCGTTTTCTTTGAAAACCTAATGATGATGATATGATGATCCCTTGTATGATTTTTTATGAATTTTCAAAAAATAAGAAAACCACATTATTTTATATTGTATTGTGAAGAATATTGTAAATTTTCATATTCTTCTGATCAACAATGTAAGAGTAAAACGGTTACAATTGGAAAAAAAGAGGTGACTTTGGAGTCGTTTTTCTTCAGTTTTTATAATTAAAATAGATTTCGAGAAAAACCACATCACTTCTCATATCCTGTAGATTGTTCAGATTTGTTTTCTGCTTAAAAAGTGCCATAGTTAATGTATAAAATGGTTACAAAGTTACTCAAAACCGGGCGGACGCCCCTGAAACGAAACAGCTAAAAAAGCTGGAAACCAATCGGAACACGAATAGGGAAAACCTCACAACAACCGAGCGGTCACTCAATAGAACAAATATGTGCTGCGCCAGAAACTAATAAAGATTAAAGATATTTCATTACTGGTAATCCTTCCCTAATAGGCTTAGGACGAGATGACATTTGTTGCAATTCGAGCTGTGGAATGAACGGTCCTTTTTACCCGACGACGGTTTTGGAGGGTTATGGATCTTGTTTCTGTAGTGTTGCAGCGGAGAGGAAAAATGATTGATCATATGATAGGAACGTTCAAGACATGTCAATTTCTGCAAGAAGGAAAATAGAAGGACTTACACGGCAGAGAACCAAGATAGAGTAATATAACTTACGAGCTTTTACCTGCGACTTCGTCCGCATAAATTATATACCAGATTTTAAGTCAGATGATAAGCTATCAAACAAAAAAAGTTTCATCAAAATCGGTTCAGTAGTTTTTGCGTGATACTCGAACAAACAAACACCCAAACAAACAAACAAACAAACAGACAGACAAAAAATCCAAAAATTGGTGATTTGGAATCAGGGACATCTAAAAATCATATCGTTATCTTTTTTTTGTAAATATCTTCAATGAGTACAGACACACTCCAAAAATTGTTTATAATAGTTTAGATATATTCTTAGATTAAATTCATCTTTTAATTTAAAAGTAAATAACTGTTAAAAAAAAAAGATAGACTAAGAACAGGAGTGCAATTCTCTAAGTGCAAACATCGGTAGAAACATCGACGAGCTGTCAATTCGGTATGCGTTGTGTCAAACTTAATAAGAAATTTTCGACAATCTGAAGGATGAAAGAAGGACCTTAGAGAATTGAACTCCTGGTGAAGGGAGAGATCGGATTTGTGGGCTTTCTTCTAGGGCTTTGAAAGTTAGCTAATTATTTTAGTGCTTTCTGAATTAGTTGGGTTTTTATTAGTGCTTCATAAATAACGGAATGACACTTTTAGAAAATGACAGGATTGGAGATTTCTCCACCAGCAACGATGTTTGGATCTTAAAATGGGTGGTCTATGTATAATAGTGTGTCACATCGCAAATTCGCAACGTATGAGGTATCTACACTGGCCTGCAAAACTAAGTATCACACTTTTAAAATTGCAATAACTTTTAAAATACACAAGCAAGATATACTTTCGAAATAAAAAGGACTCAAAAAAGAGTTTAATTTACAAAGAATAGTTACAAAAAAAAACTGATAACATAAAACGTTGTTTATTTTAAATCTCTAATTTCTATTTATGTATGTATTTAGGACTAGCTTAATTTTTACGACAAAATCGTTCAGCATAATTTCTGGGAAAAACAATAAAATTGTAACATGTTTGGATCACGAAATCATAATAGACAACGAAAAAAATCAATTTGTCCAGTATAGTACCTACACATGTCACACTTGACTATAAGGGTGCGTACACAACAGCGTAGCACAATGTTAATAACATTAAGGGGGGTGGCGAATTAATTGAAACGCTGCTTAAGGGATGACGACCAAATGTTAAACTGTTTTTAATACTATCTTTTGGATCTACCCCCAATTTTTTGTGGCTATCAATTTGGGTGTGATTGAGTGTTTAGGGTAGCTCATATTTTTGTAATTCATTTTTAGATACTACTGGTATTGTAGTATCTTGTATCATTCAAAACAGCAAAAGTTTCTCGAAATATGTACAACCTTAGAGTATTGTACAGGGTGAAATTGATATCATTAAAATCATTTTTGCTCCGATCGGTCGGTTTGCCCCCATGGTAACCGTTGTTCAGTTTGATGGGTAGACTCTTAGATTATACAGGGTGTACAATAAAATGGGACAGCTACTTAAAGGGGTGCTTCAGACCATCAAACTGAACAACTTTCTCTATGGGACCAATATCGAAATCGCGAAAAAAAAATCTGCTGTCCCATACATTTCAGTCGAGTTATGTTTGCAGTTTTGTATGGGAGAGCGGAATTTTTTTTCGCGATTTCGATATTGGTCCCATAGAGAAAGTTGTTCAGTTTGATGGTCTGAAGCACCCCTTTAAGTAGCTGTCCCATTTTATTGTACACCCTGTATATAAAAGGATGCCAATGATACCAATTTCACCCTGTATAAGCAAACTCTACCTAGAGTGCGCGTCCTTTTAACACAGAGTGTGGGCAAATTTTGAAAACTTAGCATTTCAATAACGCCAGTCTAGAATTTCTTTAAAATTTCCATGATCGACAGACAATTCTGTGAAAATATTGATGGTTGAATGTCGCGATGTCGCCCCGAATATTCGCGCTGACAGCATCAAAAGAAAACTTTTACTTTTGAAAATTTAATCTTTTGAAAGTTTATAATAATATCAAATTATTATAAACTTTCACAGCGAAGACCAATCTTTAATCTAATTTTTTTTTATTAGCCTATTTCATCCCACTGCTGGGCCTCTCCCCTACTCTTCCACTCGTCCCTGTCTTCAACCTCTGGCCATTCATTGGTTTGGCCGTCTTTGTCCAGGTTATCACGCCACCTCTTTCTGGTTCAACTTGGACGCCGCCGACCGTTTTCAGGGATCCAGGGCATGATGATTTTTACCCATCTCTCAGGATGCATACGACAGACATGACCGGCCCACTCCCATTTAAGTTTGGCGCTTTTAAAATTATAAAACTTATTTTATTAACTCTTAGTACAAAAACGTTATCATGATTTGCGTTTTTTTTAACAAGTTTTACATTCCAATTAACGCATCTATACAATTAAATAGTTTACCTAGACTAAAACCTATCAAACGAAAAGCTTGCAATTCCGCAAAAAATATTACATCAATAAAACGGAACGCTAAACAGTGAACAGGGAAGACGCACTGGCCATAAAAAACGTAAATTAAATTCACATCGCATTTAAATGCCCCACAATTGGGGTGGGTAAGGGTGAGACGAGAGATAGGCGGGAGCGATTAGCGGATTTTTTATAGCATTGCTTGTGAGTTGTGATTGTTTCAATATAAAAAGAAAAACAGAACTTACATTTTTTATACACAAAGAGGGATGCACGAAAAGAGCCTCTCCGAGTTACGTGCGTTCATAAAATAGAAACCGGTCAAGTGCGAGTCGGGCTACTCGCGCACCGAGGGTTCCGAACCACCACACCACCACAGAACACAACATTATTAACTTAGAAAAAAAACTTTTTTTGTTCGAGACCGACTTACACTTGGCCACTTTTTAGTATTTGTTGTTATTCTGTAGAGTTTGCTCTATAATCATACTAAGTTTGACGCTTGTATGTATTACCTTTTTTACGATAGAGCGTGAAGAAAAAACGTTGATAAAAACTAGTTTCTTGTTAAGAACCCCCTTAATTTTTAACTTTTTGATATTTTTATTATTTTTTAACAAATCCGCCGCAATAACGCATAATATGAGAAAATTTCAACTATCTAGCTATTACGGTTCAAATGTTACAGCCCTAAATATGTAGGACAGACGGACGGACAGACGGACGGACAACGTAGGCTTAGTAATAGGGTCCCGTTTCTACCCTTTGGGTACGGAACCCTAAAAAGTGCTCAACAGATAAACTACAAAAGCCTTCAAGCCATTGTTAAACAATACTTTTATAGGTTCTAAACATTCCACTTTTAGATAATTTCGAATAAAAACAAAAGCGGCCGCTTTTTTTCTTTTTTCAAAATTTGAATGTTTAGACCTTTAAAAAACCTATAAAAGTATTCTATGAAAATAGCTTGATGGCTTTTGTAGTTTCAACTACCTAGCTATTACGGTTCAAAAGTTACAGCCCTAAATAGGTAGGTCTGACGGACGGACGGACGGACGGACGGACGGACGGACGGACAACGTAGGCTTAGTAATAGGGTCCCGTTTTCACCCTTTGGGTACGGAACCCTAAAAATACTAATATTTGCTGATACTTCCTGCGCACCTTGGGTAATCAGCATGCATCTAATGTTGATTGGCTATCTCTTCACCAAAATCAAAATGGCATTTCAAAATCAATGATACAGCGACGCGTCAATAGAAAATAAGGGCATCTCGTCATTTAACGCAGCAAGAGTTCTCCCTGAGCACGCTGTATTTGCCATTTAGAAAAACATCCCTAAATATTTAGACAATTATGTATGAAGATAGTATGTGGTATGAAGCAAAAGACATTGCCCAGTCCCGTTTCCCATACAAAACAGGTAAATTTGAATTTGAATTTTATAAGAAATCCCACTGCAGAGAAGGATTATTTCCATTTCATTGGGAAGCACGATATTCCTCCTATCCTGTGTATAATTTCAGCTACCATACGATTTGTATTTGTTATTTAATCATACACATTCGCCAGCTGCGAAACGACCCGAAACGAATACACTATGTCACGTGGGCAATGTCTTTTCAGCGTTTATCGATCGTGTATCTAATACAAATAGTTTTCACGTTTTGCGTTAATCTGTTTTGAACAGTAACTACTATAGAGGTTTTTCGAGCGTATGTATGTATGTATGTATGTATGTTTGTTTGTATGTATATTTCTTTGGCACGGCCTACAGCCTAAACGGCTTGATGGATTTTGACGTATGAGGTGTCGTTAGTTTTGTAAAAATTGTGAGAGTGACATAGGCTATATTATTTTAATAAGGTGGTTGCAAATTTAAAAAAAAAGAGGGGGAATAAATTTTATTTTTTGTATAAAATTACAATATGGGTATCAAATGAAAGCTAGTAAACAGACGATTCCTAATATATATATATATACTATAGTACTTTTATGCCATTTAGACACAAGACTAAAAAGTATGAAATAAACTAAATTATTAAAAAAACTAAAAACCCGACTGCATAAAAAAACTATTAACTGAAAAGAGAACAACAAGCTATTTAATCACTAATCAGCTATACCAAGTTTGTTTTCTTGAGCAAATATAATTTGAATGTTATTAGGTAGGTATTTCAGGCGGGGACAAACCAATAATAGGGTAGGTATGTTTTATAATTCTTCTTTGTCCTGGTTTGCGATACCTAGCTAATAACATTCAAATTATATTTGCTCAAGAAAACAAAGTTATTAATTTTCTTTTTCTTAGGCAAATCGCTACATCCTTTCCACAATAACCTCACCCTATAACAGGTCACAGATGCACCAAGAATTAGAAATATGCTCGCTTGTAGCGCTATGGATTAAGTAGGTTCAAGTGGAGCCGTTCCATTGTCATTTTTGAACCCCGAGCTCCACAGATGGGTTCTTTTTGCTACATCCATGTTGCTTTTGATAGGGATTATGTGGGATTTTGATTGTATGATTTTGCTGAGGGATTATTATTTCTAATTTGTATGATATTTACTTGTATAATGTTTGGTGTTTTGGTTGTTTTATAAAGTCAGAGAAGGTACTCTACATAGGGGAAGGTTGTTGATATCATACCACTTAATTTTGCTGGTTTAATGGTAAAGTTATAAATATATCGTTTTGTTTTTTATTTAACAAGTCACTTCTTCGTATGGGCAGAGCCCTGGGCCTCAATTGCGTAATTTATTAGGTTTTACCGTTCGGACGGAACGTTTTTGGTTTTGGTTTAGTTTTGGTTTAGATTTAGTTTAGCTGAAGTAAAAATGCTATAGCGATATTTTTTTCTGAACGGTTAAATCGCACAATACAGAAAATTCGATCGAACGGACATCAAACGTTACGCCAACGTATCTTCCGAAATAAAGCTAAATCGTTACCGTTAATATAATTTGCGCGATACGGATTGTGCATAACGTAACGTTTTTGGTTGTGGTTTTGTTTTGGTAGTATCGTTCAAACTTAGCGCGATTGACCCCCTGGTGTCAGAGTTTTTTCAGACCGCCTTACGGCCTCTGACGTTGTTTTAATATAACGACTACTACCACCAAAGATAGTAGCCGGGACCAACGGCTTAACGTGCCATCCGAAGCACGGAATCATTTTTCTTTTCAGACATTCAGGTGATTCAGCCTGCAATGTCCTAACCAACTGGGGAAAAACGCACAAAGTGACATATCACTAGGTGTCCCCTAACGTGGGAATCACACCAACGACCTCCATTTCGAGAGCCCAATGCTCTTAACCATTAGACCACGAAGGCAGTTTAGTAAAGTAATTCCAAGTCTATAAAGTCACGTAAAAGTTTGAAAGTAGCACCTATGACGGAAAAATTGCAGGGTAATAGATTATCGTGGTATGGGCATGTGAGAAGCGGAGAGACGAGTGTCATGTTACGAGACGAGTGTTAAGTATGAATGTGGATGGCTGTGGTAGGAGAGGAAGGCCGAAGAAAAGATGGATGGACTGTGTGAAGGATGATATGTGTAAAAAAGGGGTGAGTGTTGAGACGACGACTAAGAGAGATGAATGGAAGAGGATAACATATTGCGCTGACCACAAATAATGGGAAATGGGCAAGACAACGATGAAGTCCCTAAAGTAATCTACTGAAATACCACAGCAAAACTTAGGATGATTTTCAATTTTTTTTGGTGCTAACAAATTTCTCAATCAATATAAGTATCAGAAAATCAAAAGACCTTAAACTACCAAGAAAATTATTGTTTTACAATTAAAAAAGAGAAAGTTAACAACCGGGTCACAGGTGTGACACAGATCCGTGCAACAGACACACAGACACACGGATGTTCAACAACTAAACCAACATGCAAAGAGTAATGTTTGACCAAATTAGTAACGATTCCAACAATATGGTGCAGCAAGGCTTGTCGTTTAAGTCATACATACATAAACTCACGACTATAATACTTTTTGGGGTGATCAGAAAGGACAGGAGTCCTAATTTTTTTACACTTGTCTCCAATATCTTTTTGAGAGAGTAAAAGATACAGGGTGTTTTGTTTAGCGACTTTTCATACTAATGTGTTTCGCTGCTATCTCCATCTGGTACTTAAATTCCTTGTCATAACTGTATTATTGGTCTTTATTTTTAATAATGCAAAAGAATCTTTAGCCCTTATTCATATCGTACATTGAAAACGAGAAAATCGTTATTCCATCCTGAAATTGTTGTTATAGTAAACGTAAGCCTTATGACTATTGCATGCTTAATAATAACTTTTAGTAGTTGTAGCTAAGTGTCTGATCACCCCGAAAGAGATAACGCCTCTCAGGCTATAATGACAAAATGACTTATTCCTAAAACGGCCCCGTCAAAATAAAACTACCTTTATCTTTTTTTTCTTTCGAAAATATTTTGATGCCCCTTGTGTACCATGTACTTATATTTGGGTATCCTTTAACTGTCCCTACCTGTGCCATAATAGGAACCAGTGGCCATACATTTTTGCCCAATGTCCTTTGATACAACTACCAACATATTTTTTTATTTATTTATAGCTTATGCACAAGGGCGGATCCAACCTTCGATTCAGGGGGGGGGGGTCACATAGTCTTATGTCTGTCTTGATGCATAATCTCCATTGGTAGTAATTTAGATATTTTCTACTGCTAATTTGAACTCATTAGCGTGGTATGATACATAATTTTACCTATCAGTATCAATGAAAGTCATATCGTATCATGAATAATATAGTATACATTGAGTAACAACATTTTCCACAAAACATAATGACATGATTCTATTTAAAATGAAACAAATAGGTAAAACAAACAGTGACGAAATGGAGGTTTCACTTATTCAACTAAAAATTCATACTAAGCCAATACTGTAACAATTGTTCAAATAATTCTACCAATATTTGGATGATCTAATTTTCGGCAAACTTAATTTTTCGGTTCATAAAGTGTTTTAATTAATGGATTGTTGAGTTGAATTTTGCTGAACGAATGGTAACGATAAATTTGTTTTTATTGAGGCTGGTTTATGAGTCGCTGCGTCAAGTCTCATTGGTTTTTGTTTTGCAAAGTTTTCACATGGTTTTCTCTCACAGATGATGCGTTTGGTGTAATAAATCAAGTGAGATTTTAATACAAACTAGAGTTTTCCTACTACATCGTCCGCACGGATTCCCGTCTTTGTTGCGAGATAAATGATATACATAATTTGAGGTCTAATCATAAGCTATTAGACAAAAAAAATTTATCAAAATCGGTCAAGTGGTTTTCGCGTCATGCGTAACCAAAGATACAGACGGAGAGACAAAATCCAAAAATTGGTGGTTTGGAGTTCGGGACACCTAAAAACCATAATTCGCAATATTTTGTATACTCCGTTCAGGAATTCGAGCGGCAAAATGTAAACAAAGAAACGTCACTGTCAAAGTGACATTACGTGGTCAGAAACCTTTGGTGCATTTTTTCAGAATAAAATTATGTCGGCACGGCACATAATAAATTGCGTTGACATAAAAAATTTATTGTCTATCTATAAATAATAAAAACAATCGTGACAATTTGAATGCAATTTTTTAAATTATGTTATGTAGCCTGCTTCTCTGTCTGTGTAAGCTTTTTGTGCTATGCGTAGCATCCGCGCATAGCGTACGGACTTAGACGAAGGTATTAAACAATCAAGAGATGCGTTTACGTTATTGTGAACAATAAAAATCTTTTTCATTAAGAACTTTGTTAAAACGAACCAAAGGTCTAAAATATCTGATTGTTGCCAGACCACGAAATAAAATATTTACTGTCACGCTTTCTTTTTATCGAAAATAAATTATGACTTGCGTTTTTTTAAATTATTTTCCATACAAAATTAACATATTATTGGTCGTAATCCTTTGCGAGAAGAATAGATAATCTACTGTTATTCATTCCGGAGATAAGTTTTCTTCCGTCTCGAGATGGTATTTTCTACACTGGTATCACCGTTGTTTACATTTTGTCGCTCGAATTCCCGAATGGAGTATCTAAACTATTATAAAACTGTAACAGAAGTGTGTCTGTACATTGAAGATATTTACAAAAAAAAGATTACGATATGATTTTTAGATGTCCCTGATTCCAAATCACCAATTTTTGGATTTTTTGTCTGTCTGTTTGTTTGTTTGTTTGTTTGTTTGTTTGTTCGTTTGTTTGTTTGTTTGTTTGTTTGTTTGTTTGGGTGTTTGTTTGTTCGAGTATCACGCAAAAACTACTGAACCGATTTTGATGAAACTTTTTTGTTTGATAGCTTATCATTTGACTTACAATCTGGTATATAATTTATGCGGACGAAGTCGCGGGTAAAAGCTCGTAGTTAATAATAATATCTACAATGATTTTGCAGCTTTAGGTAGGTATGTGTCATCGTGTGTACAGAATATGATACACTTATGTTACAGTTTTATAATAGTTAGAGTAATTATGGATTATTAGGAACTTATTTTGTTTGCGTTATTAATTTGAGTGGTTCAATAGATATTCATATTATATCACTGACAAGTAAGTAAGAAATATAAAACATTATAGTACCTACTCTGTAATAAAACAATGTTTTTAGTAGGTATACAGGGTGTAACAAAACACCCTAGTAATACTTAAGGGGGTGCTTCAGACCATCAAACTGAACAACTTTCACTATGGAGCCAAAATCGAAATCGCGAAAAAAAAAATCTGCTCTTTCATACAAAACTGCAGTACCTTCTCGACTCAAATGTATGGGACGGCAGATTTTTTTTATTTTTTCTTAACGTTTGCTCCATAGTGAAAGTTGTTCAGTTTGATGGTCTGAAGCACCCCCTTAAGTATTACTAGGGTGTTTTGTTACATCCTGTATAGGAACCTACCTACTTCCTACGATATATTTACTTTAATACCAGATATTAACTGACACAATAAATAATATCTTGGACAATGTCACACAAATTATCTAGTCACATTTAAAGTACCAGAATCTAGCCTGGACTTGTATTATGATGACTAGACAACGATATAGAATACATATATAAATACAAACATCCATGACTCGGGTACAAATATTCATTAACATCATACAAATATTTGTCCCTTACGGGATTCGAACCCGCGACCCTCGGCACAGCAGGCAGGTTCACTACCGACTGTGCTACCGGGCCGTCAAAATGATTAAAATCTGCAATCCTTTAATTTCCAAATTAAGTTAGATTTTTGTCAAACTCAAATAAATTATGAACTTGAAAAGAACCAATTGAAAGGTTTAACCTTAATTTAAATAGTAACCGTGTACAAATATAAATATAAATATCGTTATTAACAAAATAGAAATTCAGTACACATGATACAATGGACCCCGCATGCAGCAAGCCAGAATCTCGGGAATCCTCTACGATTTATCAGGAAAAATTACTAATTTTAGGACAGAGTGAGCGAAGTTAATAATTATGAGATAAAACCCATACTTTCAAAAAAACAACGTTCATCGATGGTTTGTGTATCAAGATTCCGTTTACACTCTTATAAAATGGATTTCGGTAGCTTTGCGTTTTTGAACACTTCGTAGCTTCATACAAAAGACATCAACGGGTCAGATTTATTATTAGTCGCCTAAGTTTGTATTGGACCTAATTAATTACTATCAGATTATTCGTTTCTGGACCCAAAAACAGAAATGAATAGCAAAGAACAACAATTTTATTACATTTGGTATTCTCATACAAAGAGAGGGCGTTGACATTTTTTTTTGTTTGTATACCATTAAGTGAGGTATCATGTAGGGTATCATTGGATAGATCCTTTGATAGATCTTATAAAACAAAACCCCTACCCCTAACCCCTACAAAATAAGTCGTTTTAATATTTCTATCTCAAGATTTTTAAGTTCACAGCTAAAATAGCGCGGCTATAGTCCACCCCTATAGTATACCCCCCTCGCGGCTATAGTCCACCACGCGTGCCCATACACACTCCTTGAGAGTAGGCCTGTGCCCTGCAGTGGGACGTATATAGGCTGATGATGATAAATTATAACCCATATAAACCATCTTCTCCGGGTTCCTCTCCATTACTGGAGGTTGGCAGTCAGCTCTGCATATCCATATAAACCATCACTAACCTGTAAATGAGTTTCCTTCTGACGGATCGTTTGAAGAACCCGCTGCAGCCGTTGCATGCCAGAATGCCGTAGTGCTTGCCGGAGCTCGTGTCTCCGCATACCACGCACACGAGTCCTGGGAAACAACGAAGACAAAGTTACAGCACATGGAGCGATTTTCTTCTTCTTATCGTGTGGGCAGAGCCCTGGAATGCGATTTTTGAATCTCATTCGCTGAGTTCAGCGGTTGAAAATGTGAAAATTACTGTGAAGATATGCATCTTTCTACTGCTGATTTGACTTTCAAAAATCATTCTACAGGAGTGCGATTTTTGAAAGTCCAATCAGCAGTAGAAAAATGCACATCTCCATAGTAATTTTGTCATTTTCAACTGCTGAACTCACCGAATGAGATTCAAAAATCGCACTCCTGGTGTCAGAGTTTTTTCAGACCGCCAGCCTCTGACGTGGTTTTTATGTAACGACTACTACCACCAGAGATAGTAGCCGGGACCAACGGCTTAACGTGCCATCCGAAGCACGAAATCATTTTTCTTTTCAGACAATCAGGTGATTCAGCCTGCAATGTCCTAACCAACTGGGGAAAAACGCACAAAGTGACATATCACTATGTGTCCCCCGTGGGGTGGGAATCGAACCCACGACCTCCGTATCGAGAGCCCAATGCTCTTAACCATTAGACCACGGAGGCAGTCAGGCATGGAGTGATGATAGCCCATAGGGAAGAGAGCTAGCGCTTCAATCATGAGACCGCGGTTCGATTCCCGGTCACTAAGATCTTCGGAATTTATGTACGGTTGCATGTATAATTTACTAGCTCAGCGGTGAAGGAAAACATCGTGAGGAATCCTGCATTCCCGAGAATGAAAAGAAAATACTATTAAGTTCGAAGGTATGCGTATAATATGTGTGAGCTTGGGGCGAACACAAAGGACCAGCGCTGGTCTCAGTGTTACATAACGACCCTTGCTTGCAATAGCCCAACAAATAATTAATTCAACTGTTTCAATTCCGTATCGCGCTAAACTTGAATTATTTACTATGTGAGTGACAGCCTTTAACAAGTTTAATTTAACGTTTGAGCCATCTGTCAAAACGGCTCGAACGGCTGTCATGAGCTGTACCGCGATTAGCGCAATACCAAATTTGTAAAAAGCTAAGCTTCGCATGCGGTTCAATCATGGTTCAGTTGCGATTTATTTACCACAATGGGGAACACAAAAGGGTCAAAATATTACTAAAAAATACACTTAAAATCTTAGCGTAGATCATGTACATTACATTAGTTTTTATTTCACTTCAATACATGCAGTATTTCCGAAGTTATGACGACGAGAAGTTTAAGCGCTTTTTAAAATTTCCGAGTTTACGCGCGCTCACGCTTTGACGTCACACCCCCGCTCAGCCCGCGACCGCGACACAGCGCGGCGCTCGGTCCGGTGCATTCAATGGGTGCATTTTGTTTCGTTTGTTCGTCAAAAATTCGTTTAATTTCGTTTATATGCTTGTATTTCAAGGAAATAATACTTTTACATTAATTTTATAACCGATTACACTAAAGTAAACCGTGTGGTGTGTAGAATGGATGAAGGTTTTCAAAAAGGTCAGTCGGACAATCTGCCAAGAGTGGATAGTTTGATGGTGGCACAATATTTTATGAAGAATAAGGATTTTACGGCTGCCGAAATTCGCGGAATAAAGATGAAAAGGTGTATATGTTTTATGTAAGCATTATCTACTGACGGGTAGGTATTTGTTCAAGCTTAAACCTTCCTTGAAGTGTGTCTGTGTGTGTTTTATTTAGGACCTATATACATTATAATAATATACATTATATATATTGCGTGTGCGGTTCGAGAATCGCTCTCCAGGTTCGTAATATGTTTTTTTCTCAATATCTTCTTCTCTCTTCTTTAGAATATCTATTATATTTTTTTATGTATGTACAATTTATGTAGTTATATCGTTCCCTCTATATTTACATATTTATGTATTTACTCCTTTCCAGATCGTATATTGCCTTAGTTATATAATTTATCAGTGCTGTTTACCGACTTTATTTATTATAAGTGTCTCATTGTATCTCTGACTGCCCCCCTCTGGGGTAGCAATGAAATGATAATGCATGCTCATGTTAATTTCACTCACTTACTGTATAATACATCGCGGTCAACTTTTATTGGCTACTTATGTATAAGACTCTTGTATTTTAGCTAAGTTCGTTATGCTGTTGTTGATCCTAATAAATATAAAATAAATAAATAAAAAATTATGAACAAGGATTTAAAAAATCTAGGTAGGTACTCGCAATCGCAATCCACATCTTGCTCGTACGAGGTTGTTGTTGTTGATGATTATTTGTGTTTTATTAGTTTAAAAACATCGAAATGGTCTTCACAGCAGTGCGCTTTAGTTTTGGGCCCTATTGCATCTACTCTTTTTATGGCCGTCATCCACTTCTTTCTCATTTTTGGGTCCTCAGGCACATAAAAAAGAGTTTATCGGGTGTTTTCACAGTTGAATTGAAACACTGAGGCACAATACAATACTTTTTTTCCATTTTCACTGAAGAGAACTCGATGTTTACTGCACAGCAGCGAGCGTACGAGAGCGCGACTGACGAATGACCGGGGGTGTGACGTCATCGGCTAGTGGGCGCCCGCCCGCGTTTTTAAAAACCTTCGTCCGGAAATACGCAATTTGATAGTTAATATCTCAGCCATTTTTGAAGATATAAAAAAAGTAAAAACACAGTTTTTTTCGTAATTTTTTGAAGATTTATTTGACATGTAAAGTGAAAAACGTTTGCCCTCCAGACCCATTGCCCTCCAGAATAACCACATTTAATTCAAAAGCCCAAATTCTGATCGGCCCTAGCATGCCACCCCCGACAAAATAACACGCTCCGAACACTCTTGAACAGGAATTGAATTACAATGTGATTAGAACTAAAATTGGATTAACATCACATAAAATATTAGGTCGAATGCAACCAGACTTACCCAAATGGTTGGCCTTCTTCACAGGAGGGTCTGGTAGCCAGGGTCTGAGCGTGGGTGGCGCTAGGGCTGCGGCGACCAGCGCCGCTGATGTGGGCGGCGACCATCTCATGGGCGATGTGTCTCCTAGAATATAGACATCTGGTTATTCGTTTTAAAATGAGGCGGAAAGAATAGATATAGCAATCGTCCTATCCTAAAGCACCAAAAAGCTCTATCCTCATCCAGGATTGACTTATCAACTACTGGACGTGGGGTCCGCGCTGAAAAGTGTCCGATCTCGGAGCACTAAAACGTATTAAAGAGAACCAATTACGCGACAGTGTTCGTTTGATTGGACGACTACGGGCACGCAAGCAAAATGAAAAAGATTTTCTGCATTTTCAATGTTTTTAGTTGGTTTATATTACTATACACGTATTTAGGTTTGTGTAGCACAGACACTTTTTTCATGAATTTTATACTAGACCCGGCGTCCATTATTTTGTATGTCAATGTCATCCAGTAGCTCCCCGCTACCCTTCTCACGCTGTTGGTCTAGCGGAAGGGAAGGCGTCCCACGTTACTCCAGCCAGTTCGTGGTCTACATTCTAGAACTTAATACTCTCGGATCCAAAGGTTGACAGTTCTTCGGCAGATATGACCAGCCCATTGCCACTGCTTGCTAATTTTCAGAGCTTGTCAACCACTTCAGTTTTCTGAATGACACGCGCGCGCGGTGGCAAATAAAATGATTTATTAGTGGTTTTCCCCAAGACCGTGCCCAAGACCAGAATCTGGCGCAAGGAATTTTCTGGTCTATGCGTACTTTGTATTGTGAGTGAGTGAAAACATTTTTAACGAACATTTACGTATAAATTACATATGTTATTGGTACCATAAATTACCTGATTTACAGCTTTACATTTTTTTTCTAATTTCAATAAAGGTTTGTAGATAAGCATTTTAAATGTGGTAATGACAAATTTCGTTCAAAATGAAAGAAGAATGACAGATTTGGACCCAGCCATTTTTTATGAAAACTAAAAGTCATTCAGGACGGCGGTCATAATTATTATAAACAGAAAAAATTAAGGCATTTTTTAAGAATACTTCCTCATCTCCAGAAGTCAGGATTCAAAAATAGAAATCAAGTACTAGTAAAATAGACAAATCATCCAAAAAGCAGTAGCAAAACGTAACCACGACAGCTATTTTCATCTAATATTATCACTGAGGTATTTTTGGTCGTTACGGAACGTATTTGGCTTGGTTGAACTGATAGTGTGTGTGATTTCGTCTTCTTCCATTATCTTAATATTGTACGGTTATCGTGAATTTTCTTTAAAATAACACAATTAATGCGTAGAAGATTGAGTGGACTATCTTATAAGAAAGATTATGAGTTTCACACACTCGATACAAAAGGTATAATAAGGAGAAATACCTTTCCCCCAACTTCTACATGTTACAATCAATCTACTTTTATGTTAGTTTTGTTTCACTCTACACATATTACTAAGTTTCGTTCATGTATGGGACCTCTAAGTCTGGGTTTCAAAATACATGGCCGTCTGCCAAAATTCTTTAGTTTAAAGTAAACGAATAAACCTAGTTCACTGAAACAAATGAGATCAAAATCATCGATTTCGGTAAGGTTTAGTGGTCTTAAAACATTGTCGTCTTTTGTATGGAGACTCACACAGCCCTCTTAAAGGAAATGAGTTTTCCACGCTAGTTTTCATTTTGAATCCAAAAGAACCAGGAACGTACCCTTAAAGATATTAAACCTATAAACATTTAATCTCAATAAAGCTAATAAAATAACCATTGCAAATCACACCCTTTCTCTATAATAGCATTTCACTTTATGGCATTAAATAGGGGTAGTTTGACCACCCCCTAAAAATGGAATCACACGCAAATATGGACTTAAAAGATGTACAAATAAGGGGTAAGAAAAATGCATAAGTATAGTGGTCGATTTGGTACTAATGTGACAAATCAATTACTTGATTGGGGCCAGGCGAGACGGGATTAAAGTAAGAATTGATATGGTTTGCTACTGAATTAGTTTGTGAGAAGTGCGTACACTTAACAATTTAATAAATAAGTACTTACTCGGTCAATATTGTAGACAACATAATAATAAAAGGCAAATACCCTAAGGCAAACGGGGCATAATATAATGGCGACGTGTCTCACTCGTCACAATGGACAGAGTTTCAGTACTACTAGTGGAAAGTGGATGTTCTGAGGTTTCAGAATATCTCTGACTACCCCATCGGGGAATATAGTCGTGAGCATATGCATGCATGCGTCGCTCGCTCAATTTGACGTGCGTAATTAATGTACCAAAGAAAAAAAAATCCGCCGTACCTTTAAATTCCTATGCCCTATCTACAGGGTGAAAGATATCATCCAGGAGTGCAATTTTTGAATCTCATACATTGAACTCAGCAGTTCAAAATGTATGGAGATACGCATCTTTCTACTGCTTAATTTGACTTTCAAAAATCGCACTCCTGAAGTATGGTTTTTGAAAGTCAAATCAGCAGTGCCAAGATGCATATCTCCCAGTAATTTTGACATTTTCAACTTCTGAACTCAGCGAATGAGATTCGAAAATCGCATTCCAGTTCTAGTTACGGCCCTGTGGAAACGTATGGATTATGAGCTATGAATTATGATTATGACATATGGGAGTTCGATTCGAACCCGTAACTCACATTTCGTTTCCGAATCTCGGCCTACTATCAACCCACATCATCACGGTGGGTCTATCTATTCTAAGCCACAGACATAAATATTACTTACGAGCTTTTACCCGCGACTTCGTCCGCATAAATTATATACCAGATTTTAAGTCAGATGATAAGCTATCAAACAAAAAAAGTTTCATCAAAATCGGTTCAGTAGTTTTTGAGTGATACTCGAACAAACAAACACCCAAACAAACAAACAAACGAACGAACAAACAAACAAACAAACAAACAAACAAACAAACAGACAGACAAAAAGTTCAAAAATTTGTGATTTGGAATCAGGGAAGCCTAAAAACCATATCGTAATCTTTTTTTTGTAAATATCTTCAATGTACAAACACACTTCTGGTATTACCTACCTCCATGGTCTAATGGTTAAGAGCATTGGGCTCTTGAAAACGGATGTCTTGGGTTCGATTCCCACGGGGGACAACTAGTTATACATATGTCACTTATGTTTTTCCCTAGTTAGTTAGGACATTGCAGGCTGAATCACCTGACTGTCTGTAAAGAAAGATGATTCCGTGATTCGAATGGCACGCTAAGCCGTTGGTCCCGGCTACTATCTCTGGTGGGACATAAAAACCACGTCAGAGCCCGTAAGGCGGTCTGAAAAAACTATGACACCAGGGCTTTGCCCACACGATAAGAAGAAGAATCAATATTCTAAAGCGAACAGAAAACGTGCTCCAAAAACATAACCCTCCTTTTGTCTTCACTGCAGTCGGCTAAAAGGCACCCCTCACAAATGATAGCTCGTCAAAGCTAGTTAGCGATAATTGTTGAATCAGAATCGACACAATGGAGTTTATTGTGTTTATTTATTTACCTACATTATGTCGTGAGCAGTCGCTACACGTAGGCGTGGGAGCTACGAAGAGGTAGAGCGGACGTGAAAATATTGGCATTTTTAGTGGAAAGAAATCCAGTTCCTCAAAAATAATTGATCTAATAATTAATCTACAGGGTTTAGCAAAACACCCTAGTAATACTTAAGGGGGTGCTTCAGACCATCAATCTGAACAACTTTCACTATGGAGCCAACGTCCAGAAAAAATAAAAAATATCTGCCGTCCCATACATTTGAGTCGAGACGGTACTGCAGTTTTGTATGAAAGAGCGGATTTTTTTTTCTCGATTTCGATGTTGGCTCCATAGTGAAAGTTGTTCAGTTTGATGGTCTGCAGCACCCCCTTAAGTATTACTAGGGTGTTTTGTTACACCCTGTATAATTATCGATTTACTTCTTGAGTTGGTTATATTTGTGATTTTATTTCTGTACTCAAAGTTAAAACATTTATTCAATATGGGAGCTTGAAGCCCACTTATTAAACGTCAAATATTTTTTGAAGGTACCGCGTTGCACAGAGTACTATAATTACGCGTTGAAACGTGTTGTCGCTGTAGATAAGATGCGGCTAGAAACTCTACAACATACGACTTATTCACTAGGTAGGAAATAAAGAAATTGGAAGGAGCAGATTTGGGGTTTGAGCAGACTTTTTTTGCGGCAACAGTTATGTAGTTTGGCATAAAATGTTTCTGTGTAATGTAAGTAGGGTGTTGTTATGACAAAAAATAATAACATTAACTGCGTTTTATGTTGGAGCTGACTGTTAAATTATTTTCGCTATACTAACACATGTTTTTGAAATTCCCCGTTTCGAAACTACAAAGAGATCCCAGTGAAAACATCTTTCAAGTGATCGATAGTAAGGAATCCAATTAGAAGCATGACACTAATCAAAATTTAACCTTAAACGTAGTCTCTGAGCTGTCTTTAGAGATAGAGCGTTCACTGAAAGCGTTTAAGACTAAATACATTCTAAGTGTTTCTATCACGTTGAATGCATCAATTTACCATAATGTGTAATCTAGAATTAAACATTTTTACGGGTTCTTACCGCGTTTTGGTATTTATGAGTTCCCGATATTGAGGTTAATAACCGCGTAACTCTCAAAAACTGTATAATGTGTAATGTTCCAATCGAAACAAGTATTTCTAAAAATACTAAAAAATGCCATGAACATTTTCCCAGTCACCTCTAAACGTGCTCAACTCTGTTTGCAATGGTATAATTCAATGAGGGCAGTGCGAGCGACGTCACAGACAGACGATAACTACATTTTGTGAAATTGTCCACCAATCAGGGCGGTGTGGTGAAACAAATGGATGCAGGTCTGCTTGTGTGCTTCGTTATTCTTTGATCAATGAACGAATTTGAAACATCTATCTTTAGCCCGTCAGATAAAGACAAAAAAAGAGGCTAAATTAGCAAAGCGTGATGATGTAGTTCTGCATTTTTGGTATGTTGTATGGGTCTGTTAGGGTAGTGTGAATTCGAATTTGCAACTTCGAAAAATCTGTGGAAACTGAGAAAATCAAGAAAAACTTCAAAATTTTTGGACCCTTTTCACTATTTTCTCTCCAGGGCCAAACATCAGGCACGCAGCCGTAGTAGAGTAAAACGTCTTGTACCGAGTAATTATTAGTACTCTGTGTGGTTTCTATCTTCTAAATAATATTCATTACTTACACAATTATGGTTTTTGCAAACTTACCGAAAATATGAAAGACGTTTCTCGTAAAAAAATGCACTTTGAACAAGTGCACCAGAGGGCAATAGCAAAAACCCAGGCGAATTAACTTGGCACCTGGCTCGCACATGGCTCGGAATTGGACACCCTTCCTGCTACCCCCCGCGGGACCCCGCCGTCATCGCCGTAGCATAGCATTTCAGTTATCGTTGCACGTGTCCCTACTGCGCTTTAGCATTTTCTAGTTATTCTTTCCGAGTTTTCCGAGTTCTTTATTCCGAGCCACGTGTGAGCCAGGTGCCAAGTTAATTCGCCAAGATTGTCGGTATGTTTCATTATTCTTCTTTGTCCCCATTTGCGACACCGACCTAATAAATAACATTCAAATTATATTTGCTTGATGTTGTTATAGCTGATTAGTGATTATAGAGCTTGTTTTTCTCTTTTCAGTTAATAGTTTTTTATGAAGTCGGGTTTTTTGTTTTTCGCACAATTTACCGTATCTTATTCTTATACAAGTATCATTAGCATTACCGTAACCGGTATCTGATGAGATCATTCAATAACAGATTCTGGGCTGGACGCGTGCAATATGGGTCCAATATAAAATCAATATGACAGTGTATTACTCCCTCGGGACAGGAGAGCCTTGCACATGGGATCTGGGATCTGGGGCGGGGGCGGCGGAATTAAACGATTTGATTGATGTTATGATTTTATAGCGACTCAGTAAATATTGTTGTGGGGAGAGGTTTTTTTTTTATTTGTGTGGGATTTGTATTTTAAACTTGATTTGTAATTGTTTGACGATATCAGTACCGTGTAAGAGTTTTAAGAATTATTTTAATGCGTCCAATAAACCCAAAAGAAGCTGAGTATGTACCTACCTAGTAAGGTTTTGCGATTATACATTAACACGTTGTATACATTACATATAATGTATTAACAGTCGCGCGACCAACTCATACAACGTGTTAATGAATAAGCGCAAAAAATAACATACACCCCAACTGATTTAAATAATAAGTTATATATAACAAAATATGTAGTTGCATTGAAGCAATAAATTCATTATTTTAATCATTAAAATTTAAAGCTTTTCCTATTTTAAGTTTTCATGCAAAAATGATTTGTTATTATTTCAGCAATGAATGAAAGCGCTAGCGTACTCATGGATACATTTTAAAAATCTGGTTTTGGTAGTAAGTTAGTTCAATAAATTTTAAATTATACGAACAAATTAGGTACATATTTAATTTTTTGAAAAAATGTAATCTTCTGACATTCAAAAAACATACTCCACGGGTGCGATTACTGGGAGATATGCATCTTTGTACTGCTGATTTGACTTTCAAAAACCATACTTCAGGAGTGCAATTTTTTGAAAGTCAAATCAGCAGTAGAAAGATGCGTATCTCCATACATTTTCAACTGCTGAGTTCAACGTATGAGATTCAAAAATCGCACTCCTGCTCTCGGTTACAAACTATTTTCTAGTTTTGCGTTTATTCATTAACACGTTGTATTGGTTTTGATGTGTCGCCGTGTGTACCTAAAGGTTGTAAACTTAAATGCGTTACATATTTTACGGTGCATCAGACCTTCAAACTAAGCAATTATCACTATGGAGGATAGAACATAGTTTTTTTAATTGATAAATATTTTTTGTACCTACTTTTGCAAAATCTTGCAAAATCAAACAAGCTTATTTTAATGTAGCTTGCACGGCTAGCATGCCACCCAAGACAAATCGTTTAAACGAGAAAAACGTCATGCGCGCTCTTTCTCGCATACGTAAAATAATAAGGATGGAGGCACATCTCGATTTTTATCGTTTTCTCGGGGGTGGCATCCGAGGCCTACTTAGACTAATTGAGGCCTACTGTTCTGTGACCCACTGCTGGACAAAAGCCTCCCTTTACACTATCTACGTGTCACTACATGGAGCGTGTAATTTCTCTATGGTCACTACGAATCACACACTACCTTCTAAGCCTACAACCTACATGTGTGCAATCGCTCTATATTAACAACTCAGACGCAATGTGGTACCTATACATTTTTATCACATGGGCTATCCTAAATAAACCACATTGCATTTCCTCCTCTAATATCCTAATGTATGTTTTACGCAACAACATTCTAACAGAAGACGTGAAAATAAAAAACGCTACGAGAGAGGACATAAAAGAAAATTTTATAAGACACATAAAAGTTCCGGAGGAAATTGGAAGTCAGATAGGAGTGGGAGCGCGCCGAGTAAATCCCTGGTATCAAGATAAATCAATGTTTGTTTGTGCCCGAGAGCGGCACTTACTGTGGAACAGCGAGATCAGTGGAGACGACGCGACAGTTGAAACATTTTTTGTATGGTTCTACAACGTGTTAATAAATTAGCGCAAAACCTCATACACCCCACTGATTTATAACAAAATAATTAGATTGAAACAATAATTTCATTATTTTGATGGTTAACATTTAAAGCTATTCGCAATTTAAGTTTTGAGGCAAAAATGATTTGTTATATTTTCAGCACTGAAAGAAAGCGCTAACGTACTCATGGATACATTTTTATAATCTTGTTTTGGTAGTAAGTAGGGTGAGTGTGCCCGTGCGGTATGGGTTGACATCGGGTTCAGAAATTTTTAATATTGCAAACTAGCTATTTAATTTTGAAAAAAAATGACCTATCCCATGATACATACCTACCTAGACCTAACCATGATAATTCGATTCTGCTCTCGATTTTGAACAAACTACTTTCTAGTTTTTGTATAAGCGGCTAAATGTAGGTATAGGACTACAAGTTGATAATACTGTACTAATATAGTTTTTAAGTTTATGTATACTAACAATCTATGGACTTTGTCTGAAATAAAATTATTTTGAATTTGAATTTGAATAAAACCTGGACAATCACAAGTAAATTAGGCACATCAAACAAACGATAATGTGACCTACCTGATGATGATTTTACATTGATGATTTCGGTTTTTGGGGTGGTCAGAAGTTTTATCTACAATTAGATAAAATAAGTAGTTATTAAAACAAAGTCGCTTTTGTCTTCTATGTGTCTGTTTTGTGAACTTAGTCCTTTTGAACTATACAATACGAAACTACTACGACGACTTTGGAATTTTAAGGGGCAAACAAAACTTAAAGCAGCGATTACATTATATTATATTATATATTATATTATATATATGATACACTAGCAGCTCAAAGCTGATGCGTGTATATCACTGCACTTGACCCGACAGTATTACCCTACATTTAGGGCCGATTTCGGCATACATGTATTTGTTTGCATTGCATTGCCGGTTTGTCTCTATTTTAAAATGTAGCGATCAAAGCAAGCATTTATTTTATGAGTCTGATAATATGTTTCCAACAATTTTGCCATATTAAACCTGCAAAGTAACGCCCTTTTAAGATGTGCTACATAGTTTAGTCTACTTTCATACATTTTATATTTTGGGTTCGGCACATTCGAAATATTCGAATCGACTTTCCTCTAATAAATGACATTTAATAAAAACTCTGTTGTTTTGATCCAAACAAGCGTGTGTCTCAACTGTTTTTTTATGACAGCCGACTCTACAGCACTTCTGTTCGCTCCACGACGCAGGAAACTTTGTCGCTTGCCATTTTATTTGCTTTTCTTTTGACGCGGGAAGCCCTTGAGCCTACCTGATTAATTCTCCCCCCTCACCCCGCAGGAACGCCCAAATCCAAGTTTAAAAGACGACATTCTGCGAAAGGCTTTTGGTTTTTGAACGAACGATTTTGTTGGTCCTTTAATCGGTAGTTTTTTGGAATTGAAAAAGAAAATCATTCCTCACATTTAAAAAGTATCTGTACAGTCGGTACCTACTAAAAAAACAACGGGTTGCACTCCGGCAGAAGTGAAAACTAAAGAGGTCTTACGTCACGTGATGTCACGGTCCTGACGCGAGTTTAAAATTTTTTACCCATCCCAAAAAGTGCACAACGCCGCTAAAGAAGTTTTTCACTTCAAAAATGGATTTCGCGAAATAAAATTACTAAAGAAATTTTTTAACTAAGTATTTTTTATCTTTTATACGGTTGCTTTTATTCCTGAGGTTATGTCGGCCCCAATCGAGCCTTAGCCATGAGTCTCAACATAATAATGAAAACCTAACCTGAAATAAAACTACTACTACTACTTAACTCTACCGATTAGATGTAAACAGTATTAGGTATAAACTTGTTTAAATTGAATTCGGTGTTAAGGTGTAGTGAGTTTAGGGACTCGTAAAAAATAGCTTTTTTGATAACATTTTTTCCATTCAAAATGTAATAATTTTGATTTGAATGAAATACTTATATATTACAGTTCGGGATATTTCCTAGGCATTCAGTACACGATTGGAACAATTTGGCTAGATAGAAAAACATCCCGAAGTTACCCTTCTTTCTTATTTTTAATATCATTTTATATCTAGAAGAAACTGTATTTACGCAAATAAAATTATTATCTTGCCCATAACATAAGCTTGTAGACGGAGATCCGACCGTAAAATTATGCACCTATTCCTTAGGCGAACGAAATGTAATTCTAGTGTATGTTTATACAGGGGTTAATTCAACGCCGCCAAGTTGCCTAAAAAAATCTTGCCGCAAGTGCCTTTTCCATTATAATTTTTGGTATAACTTTTTCCACGTGTTTGTTAGGGAAGTGAATGAGGTGCCATCCGAAGGAGACTGGTCTAAAGTACTTTAAAAACTAGGGTTGCCACCTCTCAATCTGCCGCAAGACTAGGGTTGCCAGATTCAAAAATGACATATTTGGACCTGGCAACCCTATAGTTGCGGCAGATTGAGAGGTGGCAACCCTAGTTTTTAAAGTACTTTAGACCAGTCTCCTTCGGATGGCACCTCATTCACTTCCCTAACAAACACGTGGAAAAAGTTATACCAAAAATTATAATGGAAAAGGCACTTGCGGCAAGATTTTTTTAGGCAACTTGGCGGCGTTGAATTAACCCCTGTATAAACATACACTAGAATTACATTTCGTTCGCCTAAGGAATAGGTGCATAATTTTACGGTCGGATCTCGGACTATTGGCAGCTAGGTCCTTTTCGTTTACTTTACTATTTATTTATTTCGGTGTTAAATTAATGTAAGTAGGTAGGTTTTATCAAAAGAATAGGTATTACCTAATTAACAATGTAACTAAAAACTTCATACTTAAATATATATATTTTTTAAATCGAATAAAAAGAAATAAGAAACTTTTCATACGAACTACAAAATCGAATTGCGGCAGACCAGCCGAGCGGCTGTAAGGGCAACTCTGAAACCAGCCAAAAAAATTGTATCACATAATATTTTGTTTAATTCACATCACTTTTATAATCAATTTATTTTGGACCTGGGGTAGTAACGGTTTGACGGCCCGGACTGTGCTAGTCGGTAGTGAACCTGCCTGCTGATGCTGTGCCGAGGGTCGCGGGTTCGAATCCCGTAAGGGACAAATATTTGTATGGATGTTTGTATCTATATTATATATGTATTCTATACCTATCGTTCCCGAGTCATTATAATACAAGTCCAGAGTAGATTCTGGTACTTTAAA
Organism: Agonopterix subpropinquella; assembly: GCA_922987775.1. Lineage (NCBI taxonomy): Eukaryota > Metazoa > Arthropoda > Insecta > Lepidoptera > Depressariidae > Agonopterix > Agonopterix subpropinquella. The sequence continues at coordinate 4,416,630 of OV277714.1, forward strand.
TGTGACTAGATAATTTATATGACATTGTCCAAGATATTTGTTTATAAAAAACGGTTAAATTAATATACCTATACGAGCGCCCGGCACATGCTAAGTAAGGATGAGCCAATTAGCTTCAACGAGTGTTACAAAAAATTTGGTCTGGGTGTCGCCTCTAGTAGGTACCTCAATGTTTTAATCTAATTCAAATTAAACAATTGTCAGGGCTTTATTCCAACATGCCCCTTTCTCCTAATACCAGCATCACCATCAAAAAGTTTTCCAATATTCCAATTCTGGCGCCATTTTTCCCGCCTATACTTCATATTTTTATAATGCCGGCAAAGGGTCGTTAGTATTCAACCCACGGCTGCCAGTAACTCCGGGTCTATTTGACTGATTTTCAGCCGCTCCATGATTTGCCACTTTACCCGGTCAGAGTGTGTTCTGAATATAAAATAGCCAATAGGAGCCGAGATGGGGATCTGAAATTTCATTTTCGTTGTAGAATAATGGATTCGCGTTTTGAATATTGAGGTCTTGTTTGTTGCGAATGTGACAAAATTTAATGAAGACCAATTTTAATAATGAAGCCTTAGATAAAGTTAATTACCTATATGTCTATTGAGTCAAAGAATGAACTCAGCAGTTGAAAATGTCAAAATTACTATGGAGATATGCATCTTTCTATTGCTGATTTGACTTTCAAAAATCATACTTCAAGAGTACGATTTTGAACGTCAAATCACCTTAATTTTGACTATTTCAAGTGCTGAGCTCAGCGAATGAGTTTCAAAAATCGCACTCCTGGTGGGCGATTTTTGAATCTCATACGTTGAACTTAGCAGTTGAAAATGTATGGAGATAGGTACGCATCTTTCTACTGCTGATTTGACTTTAAAAATTCTAACTCCAGGAGTATCATTTTTCAATGTCAAATCGACAGTAGAGAGATGCATACATATATCTCCAATCTCCATAGTAATGTTGACATTTTCAACTGCTGAGTTCAAAGGAAGAGTTTCAAAAATCGCTCTCCTGATCGGTAAATTCTATCCTTACAGTGTCACTGAATTTTCATAAATGAAAACTTCCCATTTTATAATCGAATGTAAAATAATAAAGTGTGCTATTTAAAAAAGGTACGTACTTTAGGTAAAGAAAGCTGCGCCTGCATCCGAAAAGAGAAATCACAGCCCTTCAAAAAAGTTATTGATTTTGACAGCACAGTCCAAATTCGGTCTCGGGCTGAACTGTCAAAATCCATACCTATTTTTTTCTGTGATATTTTAAACGATAGTCGGTACACGTTTACCATTTAAATACCTACGTGCAGCCTACGTAAGCAAATATTAGGGGAAGCCCGGACAAGATGCATAGTGTGGGTAAGACGAATATTATACTAGATTTTATTAAAAACCTACAATATAAATGGCGCTACTGGACGAGCTCGGGTCGGTAAAAAATCAACTCAGCCAAAACAGTAGATGCGTGCACTTCTTGTTGTAAAAATAAAAATAAAATTAATAAAAGTTTCTTACATTGCAAAATATCTTTAAAAATAAAGAGACGCTCGCTGATACAATAGGCTATTATTAATACGCTAATTATGATGCAGGTTGGTTTTATTGGACCCCGTGATAGCCCACATGCTGGCTAACTTGGCATTCGAAAAAAGCTTGCTGATAAAATTAATTAATAATGAATAAATACTCACATCCTAAAAAGTTAAGATACGCTTTCACCACGTCTGTCAAAAATTACAACTTAATCGTAATTACTATAATTAATTACCTGTCATTCTTCCGTCTTGATGATCTTGTGTCAGTTGCAGCGGCGTCTGCGCAACTTCCATGTTTATTTGTACGTACAAATGTCTTTTATTTATCACTACAATCCCTTATCAGATTGCTAATAATTATTTTATTTAGAATCGTCCTTTCATCTTTTCCTTTATGTTATAAAGCAGAAAATGTTAACACCTAGTAGAATACTATTGTAATGGAAGTTTATGAATAAAATAAAAACAAAATAACCCACTTAAGAGAAAAATGTAAATATGTAAAATACCTATATATTTTGACGACTTTAATAATAATGCGAATATATATTTATACAGGTGCCAGGCATTTTCCATAGAACGCAATGCTTTTTGAATTTTGAAAGTAAATGTTTAATTTATTAGTATCAAAAATATGTTGCCTATTGTGTAAATAAAGTATGTTGACGACATATTGACATAAATTAACATATAGTTTATAATTATTCAGCTAGGGAAACATATAGCAAAAATGCGTTGTTTAATTTTAAGTTAGGTAATACAACTTTATGAAAATGATTTACCTAAATCAATATTTCTAATTAACTACCTAATGTCAAAGTTTAAGTAAAAATATTGTTTTTTTTTATTTAATTACAAAAGTTAAAAACAACTAAACGAAAAAAAAAAACACAATAACATTTATAATTAATAAACAATATACTCCGAAACTTTTTCCCACCATTATTATTTTGACAGTTCATTAACGAAAGCGCGCACTTTATTTTCACTGTTGACGTTTTTTTTTTTCTGGCAAATGAGTCGCGCGCGTTATGCCGCGGCCGGGGCACTTTTGACGCGGTCGCAGTACTTGGCGTGAGCTTGGTTGGAAGGCGTGGCGTGGCTCCGCCCCACTGCTTTTCGCATCTGACGTTAGCCCCCCAGACAGGGGGATACTTCGATTTTGGGTCAGCTGTTAAGCGTCCGTTTTAAGCTTTAATTTGTGGCATTATGGCGCTGTTACGTCGGCCCGCCATTTAGAATAATGACGTCGTAGATTTTGCTGGAAATTGAATTGGTATTTCGCTTTTCAATTACCGGTTTCGATGGGTGTTCTGTTTCATGAGACGATAAAATAAAGCCGTGATAATATTAAAGTAGTCGTTAGGTTACTTATTTCGTTTTCTTTTTCTTTCTGTCTTCGCGAAAATTTACCTTCACAGGCTTCACAGCAGAAAAGAACCGAATAACATATAAATCTTCAGAACTAGATTTTTTAAAGATAGCTTATTGCCTGACTTACATGTCAGGTGCTTCTTGTTGATTAGGATTACACGCAAAATGTCATAAAATGTTCGCAAAATGACACATTGACGCATAATAATACGCGCGCATAATTACACACACACACACATAATGACACATACCTACGCATAACACTTATGACTTTCGTTTTTGACAATGTGAGTGAACATTGATTTTTCTTGTCAATTTCAAACTAGAAATTGGTAATCGTTATGGATAGTGGTACCTAATGATAGACAGTGTGACATTTTTATACCTAAATGGTTAGCGTAATAGCGGAGTGTCATTAAACTCATAAAATAGGGGGGAGTACCCATGTGTCTACATTAGACCGTGACGTGACGTGACATTTGATATCTCACCCAATAAGAATGCGCGTATTTCGCGAAGGGCGTGGCGAATGGCGTTTGAAACGAAAAGTCGCGTCAGAGAGGAAAAGTCAACGGTTTTCCCGCGCTTTCATTGGACGCTTGGCAATTTTGGCGAGACGAATTGAGACGATTGTGTCATTTTGGGATTAGATAGGTACGTACGTACGTACATACATTTATTATTAACCTAGATACCTAGTCTTTTCCATTTAGACTAGTAGGTGTAATATTAAGTATTAATTTAAACATCAGAAATGTTACGGTCCGTCAACAACTTTGACAGCTCACTTTGAGAAAGAGTTAAGATTTTGACTGTCAAAATCCCTATCCTTTTTTTTAACAAAAATTCCAAGTATGATACCATTTTCAAAACTTGATTAAATGGGCCAGCTTTTGAAATAACTTACATTTTTTATATAGGAAAAATAATTATGTTAGGTAAGTACCGCAGAAGTTTGAAAAAAGATATTATTGTTATCTTTAAAAATTGTAGCACTAATTTTTTATTTTTGAATTGGGTCCATGCGTAACAAGTATTTTTTATGAAAAAATATACTTTGTAGTCACTGCATCTAAAAGTTCGGCTCAAGGTGGCAATTTACGAAATCTCGAAAAATACTTATAAAACATACCTAGAACTTTTCTCGTATTTTTCCCTGAACAGTTTACACTCGCCTATCTCGTGTTTTCGGTTTGATGTTGAGTTTTGGGTCACCCTTTATATGGCGGGAAGCTTTGTCATATATTTGTATCTCAAAATTTTACTCTTCAGCATAAGCATATGCTCACGACTATATTCCCCGAGGGGGTAGTCAGAGATATTCTGAAACCTCAGAACATCCAAGTTTCACTAGTAGTACCTACCTACCGAAACTGTCCAGTGTGACGGGGAGTGAAATTTAACTCTTCTTATTAATAAAACAATTCTAATATTCGTTAACTTAGGTAATGGTAAAAGGCCAATGATAAAGGTAGATAAGTAATACACAATACCTAACCATAATAGGTAAATTAAATCTCAAATCCAAACAAAATGTTAGGATTTCTAGTTACATAGGTTTACTTTTACGTTCTAAATACAATAGAAAAAGTAAGAAAGAAAATCTATTAAAATTCATGACGTTATCTTGAGCTCTATACGGAAATCCCTTTCACAAATCTCCTCAAAGGAACCCCAAAAACTACCCACAAGTCAATCGCCAAACTCCGTTCTGTGAAACGGCTTTTCCACCCACCACCCTTTTACCCCCATAACCCCTAACCCGACCCTTTTCTCCCCCTTTTTGCCCCCGAATTACAGCTCGCCCCCTAAACCGCGGTCTTCAGTGACAGTTCAATAAAGCACGGCGACCAATCGTGGCAAACGTCGCCCGGTATAAACCAATAGGATTAACGCTATTCGCGTCTCTGTCTGGCGTGTGTGAAATCGTATATGAGCGTCTCGTTTCGACTTACAGCGAGCGGATTCTTGATTCGATTGCGATTGAATCCTATTTAAATTTTCTTTTGTTTTTCAGTTCGTTGGGTAAGACTCTATCATTGTTTTGTGTGGCGGGGTAAGTACCTGGCTTCCATCTTTTTGGCATTTTGTAAAATGTTTTGTGTTATGTTGATGTATTATTAACTTAGAAATTGAAACACGTTGCAAGTTTTGCCGCGAGCGGTTTTCTTTCGTGTTGTTCGCGCGGTTCACGTTTTTACTTGCCACGAGGCCCCGCGATCTCTTCTCAGTTGTGTTTTTGATTGACAGATGTGGTTTTTTTTAATAAAAAGCTAAATTTTGCGAGGGTTGTCTAATGAAAATCGGTTCAGTAGTTTTCATGTAACTTAAGAAGGCTATCACAGTCCAGTAGCGCCCTCATCACATTAAAAAAGATTTCTCAATAAAGAAAGCCTAAATTAAAAAAGTGCTCAACATCAAAACTACAAAAGACTTCAAGCTATTTTCATAGAATACTTTTATAGGTTTTTTAAAGGTTTAAACATACAAATTTTGAAAAAAGAAAAAAAACGGCCGCTTTTGTTTTTATTCGATATTGTGTAAAAGTGGAATGTTTAGAACCTATAAAAGTATTGTATAACAATGGCTTGAAGGCTTTAGTAGTCTTCGTGTTGAGCACTTTTTTAATTTAGGCTTTCTTTATTGAGAAATCTTTTTTAATGTGATGAGGGCGCAACTGGACTGTGATAGCCCTCTTAAAAAACTATGAAATAACGTTAAATTACAAATTTAAAAAAAACCCCAACGCCAAAAACAAACTTTTAAAAAGTAAAAAATAATTCAGTCACCTATTATTTTTGATGTAGGTACTAACTAAGCAAATGTATGTTTTATTTGTTAACTCTCTTTAAGATATTTTAGGTCAATTAATGAGTAGGGGACCGCTATAACATGCCCCATTGATTTTTTTTACAATCACTTGCGGACCCCGAATTATTTTTTACTTTTTTAATGTTTGTTTTTTTATACCTGAGACTAGGTTTTATTTTAAATTATTATTTAACTTTTACAAAAAAATTATAATCATAAGGTACATAAGTAAAGACATTTTTAACTTTAAAAAGAGTTGTTCTTGTCATTTAATTATACCAAAACGCAAAACTTTCCCGAATTAGGGGTAAAATCATCTTGCCCATTCCCCATGGATCAACTTGGACACCAGTGTGTCCCTTGGTTGATTGATCCTTTGGTAGGGTTTTAAAAGAAGTTAAATATAATAATGAAAGATTAACAAATAAAACATTTTAAGTATGACAACAGACAGACAGGTAAATTACATTAACTTGAATAGGTATCGTTTAATCTACGAGCATTCCCCTTTGAGGCGGTTGCAGAGGGGTCAATTTTATACAAAACTTTGACGCACAATACGCGTTATAAGTAACTTTGTATATATAGAAAAATAGGTTATAAAATCTAGATGTCGCGTATCAAATGCAACATCCACATAAATCTGTTAGGTTTAAGGATGTGAAGAAAATTTTAAAACTATTTTTATGTAATAAAGGAAAATAAAATAAATAAATAAATAACATTTGCAATTTATAATATAATTACGAAGATATAAAGCTTTGAAATTTTTCATACAAAATTTTCAAAACTTTATATCTTCGTAATTTTATTATAAATTGCAAATGTTATTTGATACGCGACACCTAGATTTTCTAAACTATTTTTTCATATATAAAATATTACTTTTATTAATTCCCTCTACGCGTAAAACGTCAAACGTCAAACGTCAAACGTTTGTATGGACTGAAACCACCTTAAGGGCATCATCTCGTAGGTACAACTCCTACATACATAAACTCACGCCATTGTCCCATGGGGGTAGGCAGAGACCACGGACCGACACACGCTACCACTCTGACACACCTCTTTAGCCTCATTCGTATTCATAGCCCAGTCATTTTACGGAGTTTTGTTAGGAGAGGTGGGAAGTAATTACTAATTGGACTTTTAAACTGTAACCGGCATCATTTAGAGACAAAAAGACTATCAGAAAAATATTTAAAAAAAGTTTGCTACGCAACATAGAAATCAAAATTGTGAGTCCCAAAAGGCTTTTAAATTAATAATAGTAGCACTCATTTGAATTAGATTTAATAATATAAATTAGTTTTGTGCAATAAAATAGGCATTGAAATGTTATAAATTTCAATGCCTATTTTATTGGAATGTTTGTTAGAAAATACGAATGAATTTTTCAATACTTTCTAAGTAGACAAAAATATTTACACTATGTTTGAAGTATGTATAAAAATGCCTGTAATGCCTTAAATACAGGATTAAATTTATATCACTGCGGATAATTTTTTATATCATTCAGTAACGGTAATAGAACTCATTAAATTAAAAAAAAAACATTTTTTTTTTCATTATTTATTTTACATGTCCGATGCATGAAAAAGTAATTTGTGTACACTCTAATCGCGTAAAACGAATCAAAACCGCGAGGGAGTGCGCGGGGGGACGGTGGAGGGTGCGCGGGTACGATCCGACCCGAAACCACCCCGAAGCTTTCCGAACCCCGGAAGTAAACAACCCGGCGGCGCCCGCGCCGCGATCGCCAGTCGTGCATTGCTACCGGACCGGCGCACGTGGCATTGTTTTGATTCCGCTCGCACTCGCTCGTACCGGCAACCGGCAGGACCGGAGCTATGGCCAGCCAGGTCGCCAGACCTGACTCCTTGTGACTTTTTTCTGTGGGGTGAAGTGAAATGGAGAGTGTACGTCGAGGAGGCGCAGAGCATTGAGGACCTTAGGGCAAAAATTGTGAGTGCGTTTGACCAAGTGAAAAACAACACTCAAGTTTTGGATAAAATTAACAATAACATCCAAAAACGTGCAAGACTGTGTTTGGAGCGAGATGGACTCCATTTTGAACAATTACTAAAATACAGTGATTAAATTAAAACTGGTAAGATTTGATTCTAATTTTGTAAATACTAAATGGTACGCTGATTAGTGATGATTACGATTACCTACAATTGATGTGATTCAAATTATTTTGTAAATACGATGATTCCAATTTTTTAAATACGCCTAAATGCAGAAAAATGTTTTTGATTACTTTGTTTGTTGTTGTTTTGTTTAAAATAAACATTTATCTTACCTATCTTATCTTATCTTAAAAGTAAACTCAAATTCAATCTTCTGCATTTTGACGGTCCCAAGCCCGGAAAGTATGAAGGGAAAATTGGTGTCAACGGCCTTGATGAGGGTGACCATGAACATCCGTGTTTTTATGGAAACATTAGATCGACTCAAACTTTTTTATTTTTCAATTAAGAAAAAAATTAAAAAAAACGCACTTTCTAATTTCGTTTGCGAACATAATATATTTTTATCCGCAGTGATAAAAAAATATTCCTGTATGTGCAAAAAAAATACTATCATAGGTAATATAATAGGTAAATTTTAAATTTGGAACTGTTGCTGACGGGATTTTTTTTTATTTTGGTACATTTCTAAGCTCAAATTGGCTCTTAAATACTATACCGAAAAAAAATATCAATTACTAATTAGTACCGGCTCAAACCGTCAAATGACTGGGCTATTCATACATCTTTTCATGCACTTCCATCGATTGAAGTTGCTACGCACTTGTCCTTTTCGGAAAAAATCATTGATTTGATCATAGTATGTTTTCCTCGGACGCATCCGCTCATCTTTGCTTGATATACAGGATGTAACAAAACACCCTAGTAATACTTAAGGGGATGCTTCAGACCATCAAACTGAACAACTTTCACTATGGAGCCAACTTCGAAATCACGAAAAAAAAATCCGCTCTTTCATACAAAACTGCAGTATCGTCTCTACTCAAATGTATGGTATGGCGGATTTTTTTTATTTTTTCTCGACATTGGCTCCATTGTTGAGATTGATGGTCTGAAGCACCCCCTTTAGTATTACTAGGGTGTTTTGTTACACTCTGTATTTCATTGGATGAATAGAGATAGATGACTTTTTATCCTACCCCTTTTTTCATTACCTAATCAAAAAGACTGCATAATAAATGCAAAATCTGTGAGCGGCATAGGTAGTCGCTTTGTGTTGTCACAAAGCAACTACCTATGCCGCTCACAGAAAGAGCTTTGTAGCTCTTTTCAATAAAGATTAAAAAAAAATACAAAATCAAACCTGGCCCTCATATTACAAACTTTACTAGTTTGAGGACCATGAGTAAATTGTAATACTGAACAACATGGAACAACATTTTTACTGTCAGCAAGTGTGTTATTATTAGCAATCTAAACTTTTGTAAAAATGTTGAATAAATATATTTGTATTTGTATTGTATTATTTGAAACTGAAAGCAAAATTAAAATCCATCTATTAAGTGTAGGTACTATGCCTGCCTTACTTCTATGCTCTCTCTCTGTCTCGGGTTTGCTGGAAGAAATCTCTTTAGAGATAAGCTCGTCCTTTGTAATTGTCTATTATGTTGTTGTTATGTATATTTCCGTGTTGGTGACGGGCTCACTCCCAGTCACACTGGACAGAGTTTCGGTACTACTAGTGAAACGTGGATGTTCTGAAGTTTCAGAATATCTCTGACTACCCCCTCGGGAAATATAGTCGTGAGCATATGCTATATGCTATGCTATGCTATACAATAAAGTGTTAAAATAAAAAATAAAACACATTTACATCCATTTGTAGGTCTAAAATTTAATCTGTCCATCTTGCTATAATAAAACAAAACAGACGTCATTGCCACTGCTTAATAATCCTCACCGTTGAATGAAGACAAATTGGATAATGCACGCAGCAGGTGGCGCCGCCGCGGGTGGTGGTCGACGTCGGAAACAAGTGACGTTTGGGCTGTCAATTCTGTCATGGTAAAATGGTCGCACTATTTCGGCGGTGAATCGTTTTGTTTGGTCTAATTGAATTTTCGATTGTTTTACTATTGTTAAGTTCCGAGATATTATTAAATTATTCATCATCATCATCATCAGCCTATAAACGTCCCAGGCATAGGCCCTACCCTCAGGGAGGGTAAATTATTATGGTAATATAATCAGGATCCTTTCTAAAGCGGGTTTAAAATTTCGAAAGTACTTTATCTATAGGTATAAAATAGTTCCGTGACTGACTCGCTGACAGACCGCTAAAGAATGGAGATAAAAACATGAATAAGTATATTATACAGAGCATGTTGGGGTCTTAGACAAGGTAGGGGTGCACTTAGAAATAATTTTTCGAAAATCGACCCCTAAAGGGCTAATCCACGGGCACAGCCCGGACACTGCGTACAAAAAAATGAAATTGACAAGATGACGTCAGCACATGCTAAACGGGTTTAGGGCTGCCACAACTTAAGTTGCGTGCGGTACAATTTGTGACGGGCAGATGGCGCGCGTGACATAGTCGATGAACGAATGGGAAAAATTTAAGAGATTATATTTAGGTACCGTAAAATAAAGAGATCCTTCCTCTGAGGGAAAAATATAATATGAATGATAATTATATAAACTTCTTGCATGAGAAATTTTTCATCTCGCAATGCCCATCTTGCACCTTTTCTCTTGCAAAATAAAAATAGGCCGGGGAGCAAAACTTAGACTATAAGCATTAGCGTTTTAAATTCTCTGCTATTTGTTTGCCTAGAACTAGACCCAGACAGTCAATTTTTTTTCATTTATTTCTTTTTTCGTAAATAAAACGCATTGACACCCGTCTATTCAAAAAAGAGATTTTATCCTTCACCTATGCTCTTTGTTTCGAAAACATAAATTCTAGATGGTGACAACCTAGGCTACAGGTAACTCCCGAGGGCGACAGAGGGGTGAGGTCTGGGTGAGGTAAAAAGTTGGCGGGAGGAAGGGAGTGTCCATACTGTATCTAGTAATAGATACTCTTTCTTATACTGTGCCACGGGGACGAAGTAGCGGTATTTACTATGGAATTGTGTAAGTATCTGGATACATTGTGTATGAACTGCAGCTAATGCAAAATGCTAATAGTTTAGAATTTAAGATGCATAAAAATAAAATGGACCGATTGACCCCAGTCTACCCTAAGCTCAACCGATGTCTCTTCTTTCAAATCTATTAAGCATTGCCATATATTACAGATTGTAAAGAAAAGTCGGTATCATTACATTAACCTTTAAACCACATACTCCTACCCATTCAAACCGAACAACTTTTACTATGGGAGCAAACCTGTCAAAACAAAAAAAAACTGCTGTTCCATACGTTTGGGACGAATAGGCATTGCAGTTTAGTATTTTAGCCGATATTTTTTTTTTTTTGCTAACTGGATTGCTCCCATACAAAAAGTTGTTCAGTTTGATGGGTAGAGTATGTGGCTAAAAAGGTAATGATAGTAGGTAGGTACTTTTCCTTACATCCTATACAACGTGTTAATGAATTAGCGCAAAACCTCATACACCCCAACTGCTTTATAACAAAATAATTAGATTGAAACAATAATTTCATTATTTTGATAGTTAAAATTTAAAGTTATTCGCATTTTAAGTTTTGAGGCAAAAATGATTTGTGATCATTTCAGCACTTAAAGAAAGCGCTAACGTACTCATGGATACGTTTTAATAATCTTGTTTTGGTAGTAAGTAGGGTGAGGGTGGGTCAACATCGGGTTTAGGAAATTTTAAATTTTGCAAACGAATTATTTAATATTTTGAAAAAAAATTCCTATGTTGAAAACTTGAAATCATGATAATTCGACTCAGCTCTCGATTCTACACAAACTACTTTCTAGTTTTGCGTTAATTCATTAACACGTTGTATAGGTATAAAGCATAGCATATGCTCACGACTATATTCCCCTAGGGAATAGTCAGAGAGATTCTGAAACCTCAGGAGTGCGATTTTTGAATCTCATTCGCTGAGTTCACCAGTTGACAATGACAAAATTACTATGGAGATCTTTCAAACTCGCACTCCTGAAGTATGATTTTTGAAAATCAAATAAGCAGTAGAAAGATGCATATCTCCACAGTAATTTTGACATTTTCAACTGCTGAACTCAGCGAATGAGATTCAAAAATCGCACTCCAGAACATCTACGTTTCACTAGTAGATAGTACCGAAACTCTGTCACTGTCAGTCCAGTCCAGTGTGACGGGGAGTAAGCTCGTGTCGCCATTTGTAATGGACAGTAGGTATCTAGGGATATAATCAAATCACCCTATAATGAGTTGGTAGGAAACCCAGCATCATGGGATGGGCAGGGGCACACACGTAATGGCGTGGAAGCCGCATGCAAAATACAGTAGAATAAGTAGGTATACCTATTTACTTAGGTATATCTAATCAATGTTTACCTGGTACCGTGCCTTTGTTTTGTCCTGCCCACCTTAATCAAATTACATTGCAATGGGCAAAGCGGGTACACCGACACTGATGCAATTGCACCCAGAGTGCATCACAAAGGGACCCATTGAGCTTCCACTCTGCTAAGTAACACATTGTAATCAAACAGTGCGTTTCGAAATTTCGAATTTGATGCAGTTTTATATGTAAGGTACGGGCATACCTACCTACCTATGGCCATCTTGTTACCCATTTAATCTAATAAGTAAGTACCTAATTGGGTTCTTGTGCATGTTAAAGTTCCATCAAGTCAAGTCAAGTCAAGTCAAAAATAATTTATTCAATATAGGAGCTTGAAGCACACTTATTAAACGTCAAATCTTTTTTTGAAGCTACCACCGCGTCGGAACGTGTTGTCGCTGTAGAGAAGATGCGGCCAGAAACTCTACAACATAACACGACTTAATAACTAAACAATATAAATTCTTATGCTAAGGTTATGTATACAATACTACATAGTCTATTTAATAAAATAATTCATACTATACAGTACTATAAGTTGGTTTCAAATCGGGTTGTTCTGCAAGAAAAAAAATTATTACCTACAACTTTTTTAGAAAAGGAAGTACCAAGTGCGATACTATTTTGAAAACTTAATTAAATTGGCCAACTTTTTAAAATTACTTGCCAGGTTACCGCCATAAATTTTTTATACAGGGTGTAGTCTCAAAGTTGACAAAGAAAAAATTGTTCATACATCTAAAAGTTGAGCGCAGGGTGGCGATTTTTCCAATGTTAAAAAAATGACAATATCTCAAAAACTATCAAACTTGGAATTTTTTTTGTATTTTTCCCTGAACAGTTATAAACTCACCTATCTCCTATTTGCGGCTTGACGTTGAGTTTTGGGACACCCTGTAATACATGCTCACAAACTGGGAGATTTTTATTTCGGAAATTACTGTGTTCGTTATTGTTTCGCTATAATACTTTTAATTAGGTACTTAGGTACCTATCATAAAGGTATCATAGAGAGGAACTGACAGCTGAGAGAGCGAGATGTACCTAGCGGTGCCACTGTAGGTACTGTATAATAGAAAGAGATACGTGACGCGAGGCAATAGAACCGTTTTTGGGAACTTGTCAGCACAATCGACTGGGTAAATATTCGTGCTCTGTGAATAATTAGTGAATCTAAAGTAAAGTCGTAGATTGTTTTGTGAAATATACTAACACTATTTCATTAAATTACCTACGATTTCACGTTAGATTCACAATTTTATACAGAACTCGAAGTTTAAGGGTGCCGATAAGTGCCGATAAATGCACAAAAAACGGTTTCATTTGACAACTCATGTCAGTTACTCTATTCCAACAGGTATAATAACTTTATGGTATGTACCTACTCATGTAAAATACATACCTACTTATTTTTTGAGAAATTTTTCGTATTGGAATTTAGAATAACCTTGAAAGGTAGGTATTCAACAATATTTTGGAAAATGTGGATGTTCTGAGTATAACAGAATATCTCTGACTACCCCCTCGGAGAATATAGTCGTGAACATTTGCGATTTATTCACCATGGAGTTTTAGACAACAGTGACACCTGTTTTCGTTTGAGTGAACATCTACGGAGTGAAAGTAGAAATGTTAACATAAAAGTTTTACAAATACCCAATAGATGGCGTGGTTATTAATATGGTTAGGTGTTTTATAGTGCAATCTTTGAAAGAACGTGAATTTTGAAAATGAGGAGGCTTTGTTTTTACTTTCGGGTGAAAATAATTTCGATTTAATGGTTTATTGAAATGTCAGCAATGATGATTTCGTGTGGAAACGGTATTTTTTTTAATAAAAAAAAAACGTAGACAGAGAATACTATAGACAACTGGTTGCCGTGGCCACATGAGATAGAGCGATATCAAGGAGCAGTGTTACCATATTAACATAATTACCCGATTTTAAGCGATTTAAGGATTCAAAGTACATCTTCACCAATTTAGATATTTAATACTCATTTTCAGTCTTACCACACGCTTATACGATTATCTTACTAGAAGATAGATGAGATGACTGTGTAAACTAAAGGATGATAATGGTTAATTGGTAAGCGTAGACATACAGCTAACAAAGATGAGTTATTAAAATATTTTACCAACTCCCGAGTAATAGGATGAGGACAAGGAGAGGGGGGGGGGGGAGGGGGACACCACCAAAAGATCGCACAAACGTGCGTTCTTTTACGTGTTTATTCAAGAGTTTGAGCTAACGTGATGAAAGTGATATATAACATCTTAACTATTATAAAACACTAACAGAACTGTGTCTATGGATTGAAGATACTTACAAAAAAAAATTATTTGTTTGTTTGTACTAGCATCACGCAAAACTACTGAACCGATTTTGATGAACCTTTATTTGATAGCTTTTGATGTGATTTAAAATCTGGTGGGTATATATTTTGTGCGGACAAAGTGGCGGGTGAAATTTGTTAAAATTATTGCACAATATAAAATTTATGAATTATCAATAAAGACCTTGATCGACATTTGAAATCATCATAATTTTTCAGAGTTCAAGATAGCAGGCGAAGATAGGCTTCTAGAGATTTTAATACTAACTTAGTGATTCGTCTAGGATTGTCAAAAATATGTTGTTTTGTCCGACTAGACAAAATAAAAGAGGTTTTTGTTGAGAACAAAATAATCAAACAAAAAGTACAAAAGTAACGTAATATTTATTTTATATTTCTTAGCATGTGATGTATATAATATGTATTCATATGCATGTCCTACAAGGCATACCGAACTGCTTTTTAATAGGAAAATACTCTGATGGGTATAGCAATAGTGATCTCAGAGTTAAATCTGAACTTACTGTTTATGTATGTACCATTCGCCAATTTTGAAACTAGTTCCAGGCAATAATTTATCTACATCTGCAGCCATTGGGGAATCTGGTCCTTTGATCTAAAATAATAAAAACAACATTAGGGTAACAGCAGAATAGAATAGAATAGAAGATATGGCAAATAGTATTTTTTAAAGATAATTATAAGTATACTTACAAAATCAGCATCTGAACTAGATTGTGTTAGATTACTGTTATGTCCATAGGTTCTTCAACTACCGAACTTGTAGAAGGAAGGAAGGAATAAGCATTTCTGTTTCCTGAAAAGCAAAGTTTACGAATTAGTAGTAGATGGTAGTAGGTAGTAGTCATTTAAAAGGGATTTTAAAACCAGGTACTCTTTTAGTTGCTTTAGTTTAAAGATAAGATAAGATAAATATTCTTTATTTGCAAACTAAGAAAATACAAATACAATTTAAAACAGGAATGAGAAGGATACAAAGGGCGGTCATTAAACCATTATTAATTACTACAAGTTGAATAGGTGAGTACATAAATAAAACAATAATTACCATCATTGGAACAGCATTAGGAAGTAGAACAGTCACTTTCCTCTTTTTAAATATAACGTTTGCCGCACAATGTTTACTACAAATTCATGAAGACTTATTTGGAGTCCAATTTGGTCGCCCCGTAGCCTCAATCCGACGCATTCGTAAATCATCGTTTACGGGAAAACTGTAACAAATAGAGTAAACTGTAAGAACAGTACGTAAATAGTATTCAATAACTTTATTTTAAAAAATTACTCGTGAGTTTTGGGGAAATTTAGTACCAAAAGATGGCAACACTAAGCCGAATTATTTTTAGGTTATGTAAAGGTAAATAATCGACTTTTTATGCTTATTTGAGGCGCAAAGTTAAATTTTCCATGTAATTACGTATTGCAGTTAAATTATATAATCATAACTAAAGCTAATACTTGATCAAATGTATCGTACTTACGAGTGGAAAGACAAATTGGGAAGCTTCATTTCACTGTCACTTTTACACCCTAATACGCTACACCGAACCATTATTTCGTGTAAATTCTTTATAGGAATTCGTCTTTTACAATTCCCAATGGTTATAGCTTCTTAACCGCAATCACTATTAGTATTAAACTTTAATTTTATTATGAAAAACAGAAGAGCAATGAAGTACCTGTCAAATTTGTTTAGAACACTAGTATGCTGACCTTGAAAAAACCGGCACGCGACGCGAAACAAAAGATCTAATCGTGTTGTCTCGTTTTTTTTCAGGACGTGGGCATAAGTTTTTCTTTTTCTTGTGTGAATGCGATGGAAGCTATCACTTTGTCTATAGTATTCTCTGTCTACGAAAAAAAACTACGCAAAAGGGAACATCATAAGTTGTACTAAAAAATACCTTTCTTAGTGTTGCCATATTTTTTTTTAAATTACAACCAAAATGGGAACTTTGTTGTCTTCAAGAACATGGAATAATAATTTATTTTTATTTATTCAAAACTATTATTTATGAATATTTTGTCTATCTCAAAATAAATGTTAATTGGGCAACAAAATTGTACGCATGGTTCCATAAAGAATAGGAATGTATCATAAAATTAACATTGGCTGGTTGTGAAAGTTATGAAGCGGCGCGCGCGAAAGGAAAAAAAATAAAAACTGAAAGCGCGGGAATTTCAGAAAACAATCTAAAATTTTACTGAAAAATAATTATTTTATAAGTGAAAGTCGATGTTATTTCATGTGAGTATCAACCTAAATATCATGTTTTCCCGTTATTTACTCACCTGAGATTATTTTCGTTAGAAAAGTTGGCTTTGTGACAGCAACACCATTTCGAGTAGTAGCACGTATTTATACACATGTAGGTCAATGAAAAAAATGGCTTAGCAGCTCATATGTACCGTGGCAGGGAATAATTTTTAATTTAAATGGCCTTCAGTGATTTATGTCACATAAGCAATGCGTATAAATCCGTCGAAAATGAACCAGACCAGGTAAGTCGCCAAGTGTTCTGTAAAGTTGTGCCATTTTCTGGGTGTTTTAGATGTCCAAATTGAGCTGTCAATCTGACCCAAAATCCGGGAAAATTCTCATAATAACAGTGAAAAGTGCATGTTTTCTTTCATTGGGGACTATATTAGTGCTAAAAGGGTTCCGAAGATATAGCAATGGTGTCTTTTTCAATAGTAAGCTGCAACTTTTTGGCTGAGGTGAATGATGACATCTGAAGAATGCACACAATATTTTTAGAATTATGTAGTTTGCACGTTAGAGGACAAAATAACGAGGTAACTCCTACAATAGTAATCATTGTAACACAAAAATGACCTGTATTTGAATTCAATAAGACTCCTATTAGATAATTGTTGCATTCATAGGGCAAACATTCTAAAGGTTGGGCATACTTTCTCTGAATTTTAGCTTATTTAAATGTCCTTCGTTCGTTTAAGCTTGCTATTGGTGTATGAAATGACTTTTACTGTTACCTTTGAACTTGATTTTGAAGTTAAGACTGTTACAATGTAGGATAACTTCGCTACATAGGTACCTATGTATTATAAATTGTTAAAATACACATAGGTACTTTGCTAGTATAGCAGTTACAATTTTAAAATATTAAACTTGTTTTGGCTAAATAACAACATAAATAATGATATTATGACTAGAGATCGGATAATCGGATGCATATTTACCTAAACTTCACTTTTTTCGCTATGAAAACAGGCTATGGATATGCCTTTCTGAATAAAGTTATTTAAAAAAATCAGGCCACCCACACTGTTTTATCATACTGATCCTCGTAGGTAGTCACACCACTATGATATAACCTACATCCGACAACATGAACAACTTGTACAATATGAACATCTCTGACAACGTTATTCAAATGTCCAAGCTCTACGATATTTTGTATGTCGATAAATCTTTTAGCAATCCCGGGACTTCAGAACGATCCTGGGATTGTTTTATAAAATAAACGAACTGAGACGTGTCCACATTATTCTTGTGAAAAATAGACAATTTATACAACATGTTAATGAATTAACCCAAAACTAGAAAGTAGTTTGTTTAGAATCGAGAGCAGAATCGAATTATCATGGTTTTAACATAGGTAATATTTTTCAAAATATTTAATAATTTGTTTGCAAAATTTTTAATTTTCTGAACGGGATGTTAACCCACCGCACGGCCACACTCACCCTACTTACTATCAAAACAAGATTATTAAAATGTATCCATGAGTACGTTAGCGCTTTCTTTCAGTGCTGAAATGATAACAAAATCATTTATGCCTCAAAACTTAAAATGCGAATAACTTTAAATTTTATGTATCAAAATAATGAAATTATGCTTTCAATCTAATTATTTTGTTATAAATCAGTTGGGGTGTATGAGGTTTTGCGCTAATTCATTAACACGTAACGCGCCTGTGCCACTGCAACCATCACTGATCTTTTGGGAACACCAATTTTACAGTTCCCTACTGATCCCCGCTGCAGTCAGGAATCACAGTAGGTTTCTAACATGGGGCGTTTGTATCTCATCTGGCGCTAATACCTGTCTTCCTAGAATCTAGGTAGAATCTACCTAGAATCTAGGTAGATACATTATTCATAGATCAATGGGCCACATTCACAAAGAAGATGCAAAGGAGATTCCATCTCTTAGCAAAATCTGCAGCTTTGATAAGTGCTTTGGGGTATTTCTCCATAGTTCTATCGCCTCTTTGAAGCTGACCCTTAACCTTTCTGAGCTCTTTGCAGCTTCTTTCCAAGATACCAAACATAATTTGAGATATCAAACTGAGAAGGGTCAGGACCTTGTATAATTCAAATACAAAAACATGAAAATATTTAACTTAGTTCTATTAGTTATTTTAATTTTTTTTATTTTAGTATTGATTTTAATAAAAAATCTAAATACAGGGTGAAGTGTAGACAGTGGTATTACTTTAAATTAAAAAGGGTGATTGTATTTATGGGCCTTGAAGATCTTTCCCCAACATTCCTCATCATCTTTTTGTGTGTGTGAAATAACAGTAAAGCCGTGATGGTCCAGAGGCGAGTAACCTTGCCTGCCGTGCAGGAGGCGATGTTTCGAACCCCGTCCAGGCCGATTCGTACCAATGAGTTTTTAGGACTTTATGAACGATTTATAACACCACTGGCTTTTCGGTGAAGGAATACATTGTTACAAGTGGCGACGGGCTCACTCCACGTCACACTGGACAGAGTTTCGGCACTACTAGTGAAACGTGGATGTTCTGAGGTTTCAGAATATCTCTGACTACCCCTTCGGGGAATATAGTCGTGAGCATATGCTTATGCTTATGAATACATCGTTAAGAATCTGGCATGCTTTAATGTGGAGGCATGTATTGTACCCACTGTCCATTACAAGTGGCGACGGGCTCACTCCCCGTCACACTGGACAGTTTCGGTACTATTTGTGAAACATGGATGTTCTGAATTTGAGTTTCAGAATATTTTATCTCTGACTACCCCCGGGAATATAGTCGTGAACATATGTTCAGTCCTTTTATCAGTGGATCTCGAGCTTTTGAACTTGAATAATCCTTGAATAAATAATGGTTTATAGAATGAATTGCGTTAGTTATAACTTGATATTGTACAAAGATCAAAGATATATCCATAACATTTTTTTGCTACATCAAACCCATTAAGCATAATGAGTTTAGAAGTAACAACATATTGTGATGGGTACTACAAGTACTTTGTTATTTAAACCATAGTTCATTCATAGCCTTTGTATTATGTCACACTATAAGAAAGAGTATGGTATTACCACAGTATAAGAAAGAGTATCTATTACTAGATACAGTACGGCACTCACTTCCTCCCACCAAATTTTTGCCTCACCCCCTCTATCGCCATCTGGTTACTTCGCACTGGTTACTCGTTACCTAGGAAGAAGTCTTAAGGTTCAATTTCTTTGGTTTCGTATGTGCTGATGTCATCTTGTCAATTTGAATTTTTTGTATGCAGTGTCCGGGCTGTGGTATTACTATGTAGTCAACGTATGTAGTAATAGATACTCTTTACCATACCATAGTTCATTCATAGCCTTTGTATTATGTCACACTATAAGAAAGAGTATGGTAATACCACAGTATAAGAAAGAGTATCTATTACTACATACGTTGACTACATAGTAATACCACAGCCCGGACACTGCATACAAAAAATTCAAATTGACAAGATGACATCAGCACATACGAAACCAAAGAAATTGAACCTTAAGACTTCTTCCTAGGTAACGAGTAACCAGTGCGAAGTAACCAGATGGCGATAGAGGGGGTGAGGCAAAAATTTGGTGGGAGGAAGTGAGTGCCGTACTGTATCTAGTAATAGATACTCTTTCTTATACTGTGGTAATACCATACTCTTTCTTATAGTGTGACATAATACAAAGGCTATGAATGAACTATGGTTTAAATAACAAAGTACTTGTAGTACCCATCACAATATGTTGTTACTTCTAAACTCATTATGCTTAATGGGTTTGATGTAGCAAAAAAATGTTATGGATATATCTTTGATCTTTGTACAATATCAAGTTATAACTAACGCAATTCATTCTATAAACCATTATTTATTCAAGGATTATTCAAGTTCAAAAGCTCGAGATCCACTGATAAAAGGACTGAACATATGTTCACGACTATATTCCCGGGGGTAGTCAGAGATAAAATATTCTGAAACTCAAATTCAGAACATCCATGTTTCACAAATAGTACCGAAACTGTCCAGTGTGACGGGGAGTGAGCCCGTCGCCACTTGTAATGGACAGTGGGTACAATACATGCCTCCACATTAAAGCATGCCAGATTCTTAACGATGTATTCATAAGCATAAGCATATGCTCACGACTATATTCCCCGAAGGGGTAGTCAGAGATATTCTGAAACCTCAGAACATCCACGTTTCACTAGTAGTGCCGAAACTCTGTCCAGTGTGACGTGGAGTGAGCCCGTCGCCACTTGTAACAATGTATTCCTTCACCGAAAAGCCAGTGGTGTTATAAATCGTTCATAAAGTCCTAAAAACTCATTGGTACGAATCGGCCTGGACGGGGTTCGAAACATCGCCTCCTGCACGGCAGGCAAGGTTACTCGCCTCTGGACCATCACGGCTTTACTGTTATTTCACACACACAAAAAGATGATGAGGAATGTTGGGGAAAGATCTTCAAGGCCCATAAATACAATCACCCTTTTTAATTTAAAGTAATACCACTGTCTACACTTCACCCTGTATTTAGATTTTTTATTAAAATCAATACTAAAATAAAAAAAATTAAAATAACTAATAGAACTAAGTTAAATATTTTCATGTTTTTGTATTTGAATTATACAAGGTCCTGACCCTTCTCAGTTTGATATCTCAAATTATGTTTGGTATCTTGGAAAGAAGCTGCAAAGAGCTCAGAAAGGTTAAGGGTCAGCTTCAAAGAGGCGATAGAACTATGGAGAAATACCCCAAAGCACTTATCAAAGCTGCAGATTTTGCTAAGAGATGGAATCTCCTTTGCATCTTCTTTGTGAATGTGGCCCATTGATCTATGAATAATGTATCTACCTAGATTCTAGGTAGATTCTACCTAGATTCTAGGAAGACAGGTATTAGCGCCAGATGAGATACAAACCCCCCATGTTAGAAACCTACTGTGATTCCTGACTGCAGCGGGGATCAGTAGGGAACTGTAAAATGGGTGTTCCCAAAAGATCAGTGATGGTTGCAGTGGCACAGGCGCGTTACGTGTTAATGAATTAGCGCAAAACCTCATACACCCCAACTGATTTATAACAAAATAATTAGATTGAAAGCATAATTTCATTATTTTGATACATAAAATTTAAAGTTATTCACATTTTAAGTTTTGAGGCATTGTAAAAGAGTTAAGAGAAGAATACGTGGGATGGTATGAAATATATACTGATGGATCAAAGACTGATAATGGTCAGGGTGCAGCTTTTTATGACCCGGTAAACCCTCAATATAATAATAATATGCTTAAAATATGTAATAATTCCATGTCTATCATGTCACTAGAGCTTATTGCAATTTTAGAGGCAATTTCATATGTAGAGTCATTACATAAATTAAATGTTGTCATTTATAGTGACAGCGCAAGTGCTCTACAGCACATAGCTCGATGCGCCTCTGGAAACAGAAGTGTTTCGATAGCTTATAAAATTTTGTCTAAATTGGATGAATTGGTTTCGTGTGGAGTTACAGTTGTGCTACTCACACAAACACACACACACACCTCACTCACACTAACTCAGTATCACATACGCTTACTTCTTGTCAGTTTTGCCATTTGTATGAAGTGACAGCTAAGTGTCCAAGATGTGATGTGATTCATCTTCATCATCAGCCTATATACGTTCCACTGCAGGGCATAGGCCTACCCTCAACGAGGGTGTATGGGCGTAATACAGTGTAATCGGGATGCGCCCTTCCGTTCAAACAAACTTCAGTTGCCCACTTTATTCCTAATCAGCTGGGGGCGGTAGGATTTAAAAAAAAAATTATTAGAGTCAAGATATTTTCGCATTTGGATATGAGGAAACTCGAAAATTTCTTGAAATATAAAATGTTTCGTATTATATAATCTAGAATTAAACATTTTAACGGGTTCTTACCGCGTTTTGGTGTTTGTGAGTTCCCGATATTTCGCCAGTGTTACAACTGCCATGATCACGGGACGACTGAGGAACTGCAGGTAGATTTTTAAGAGCAGACAAATCTGTCTACCCTCACTCTGATTTGTCTGCTCTTAAAAATCCACCTGCAGTTCCTCAGTCATATCGGGAACTCACAAACACCAAAACGCGGTAAGAACCCGTTAAAATGTTTAATTCTAGATTAAATAATAACCGCGTAACTCTCAAAAACTGTATTTCGTATTATAGTTTTTGGCCCAAGAACTAATTTCTTGTATCAAAATTCAAATGTTTCTTCTAATAACGTACTGTTTTGATACAAGATATAAATTTCGAACCCAGTAATACAAATCTAGTCACAAGAAATTCAATCTTGAATTTTGAGAACTAAACATTCTTCAAACTTCAGACTTATACATATTTTTTTTCTGTGTATAGAGCTCGCACTCCGGTGCCTGATAGTCTAGGGCAGCCGATGTTTCGACATTTGACGAATGTATTAATTAAGACTTGCATTTCAAAATACACATTTTCATGATCTAAAGTTTGGGTCATTTGAATACGCAATAGAAGTTTTATTGTTGTCTACTGTGTAATTATGTCTAGCAGAAGATTTTTTTAATTATAAAAATAAATGGCGTTTTCTTGTCTAGCACTGCATTTCTGCCAATGTAGAGTTAGTTTTAGGAGTATCATAATCTCAAGCATTAATCATAAAACCATTATTAGAGCTAATAGAAAAAGGTGGAGCCTGTTGGCAAGCCTGAAAGTATCCGATACACGACCGCCTACAAATCAGACTTGTAACGCTGCTCCTAGCAGATGCTGACCTTTTCCGAAATGTGTTTAAAGTATATTGTTTTGTTTCAGTCGGAGCGCATTATGGAAGAAAACGCAATGGTTCGCGATCTCATCACAAAGATCCTCGATGAGACGACCGGGCCTACAGAAGGGAGCAGGTAAGAACTTCTAGCCTCCAAATTCTAAATTCTAGAACACTAATGAGCTTTGCAGGCCGAGCGGCGCGGATTATCCTATGAATTGCCGCTATTCCGGAGGCAATAGAAAATCAATTGTTCATAGCGTAGATCTACGCTTTCAGCAGGGTAAAACCTGACCAGAAATATTTAAAAAACCTGCTTTGGGTTGCTCTACTCGACTGTATACAATACAGGGTGGAAAGTTGAGATGGGGCAGCTACCAGAAGCATTATAGCTACAAGAAAACGTTCTTGGGAGACTAACCCTTACTTTTGAAACATTTTACTTCTGAATCAAATTAAAGATTGAAAAATTAAGTCTCGGGCGGGACTTGAACCCGCACCCTTCCAAACCGGGGAAGTGCGTTATCCAATTTCGCTACCGAGTCCACTAGCCAGAGAACGAAATTTTCAATCTGTTGCGTCTTGAGGGGACGTGTGCGCCATCTAACGCACTTTGGAAGGGTGCGGGTTCAAGTCCCGCCCGAGACTTAATTTTTCAATCTTTAATTTGATTCGAAATAGCACAACATGGCTGTAACATGTTTAAAAATCCATAATATTTGAAATTTTACTTCTGAATTCACAGATTTTGAAAAAAAAATTAGTCATTGAGAAAACTGTAATTTTCACAAAACTTTTTTTTCATCCCATTTGGTCCTCTCTGATAAGGAACATAAGTCTCTTTGGGGTCAACCAAGTTCGAGGTATTAGAACTCTCAGAAAACGCAAAATTAAATTCCCATACATTTTGTAGGGAAATATCACCTTCTAGCTTCTAGTAATGATTTTGTAAACACTTCAAATTTTCAGGGGTGGTTCAGACTATCATACTGGACAACTTTTAATATGGGAGCGAAGCTGAATACGCAAAAAAAATCTGCTGTTTGATACATTTCAGTCTAGTAGGCCTTGCAGTTCAGTACTTTTAATTGTCTATCATAAAACGGAATAGACATCATATCACAATTACTTATTCTCTACCGAAATTAGTTTTTTCAAAGTCCTTTATTTTCAACTTACAGCTCTATACAACCACCGGAAAAAGCAATAAGCTTACCAAACCAGTACCTTAAAGATACGGGGACATTCATCCCACCGCCTAACTACAACTACCAGAACTACAATTTCCCTGAACAGAATGGCTTTAACTTCAACCCTCAAAACGGTTTCGGAAACGGCTTCGTCAATTATAACGACAATGATGTAGGCTTACTAGGAATGGACCCTGTAGAACCAAATACAGATGTCAGTCCAGAACAGTTAAACCTGCTAAGACTAGCCGCCCAAGAGATCGGAGGTGCTCAGTTCGCAAACCCCAACAAATTCGACGAAAAATTCTACAACTTCTTCGAAGGCAACCAAAGAAATTCGCTTCCAGAAACTAATATGTTTCCTAACAACTTTAACAGACCTAACAGTCTGAATTTGGACATGAGTTTCAATACAAATTACGACAATCCTTACAACATGCAAAGGTTTCCGAACAAATTCGACAATAATCAAGAATCCGCTGAAATACTGGCGTATTTGAACTCGCTGAATTTATCCGGTGACCGCCCCAACGAGATACCGAACGGCATGGACTACAAAATGCCTATGGAGGCAAACGGTCCTTACCAAAACGACGAATTCAACAAATCACAAGACAGCAAAATGTTCTTCAATCGCAACTTCCAACAAATGCCACCAAACAAGAACAATTTTAACGGAGAGAACAATTTCTACTTAAACGAAATGATGACGCAAATGAACGAGCGATCTCCTATAAACCAAAACTTTGATTTCTCGAACCAGACGCCAGTATCGGCGCCTAATTCCATGAACTATAAGCCTAACGGGTTTCACCAGAATGATTTCGTGAGGCGAGACATGGGTCAAATGCCTAGAGAAAACTTCCAGCCGAACGGTACAATGACTGATCAGAGGAACTTCGAGAATCGCGACAACATGCAGCAGGCGGCAATGATGCGGCAGAACCAGGAGTTGGCGAGGCAAATGAGCCTCCTCATGAGGAACAGACCGCCGCCCAACCAGTTGAACGTCGACGTGTCGTTTCTGCATGAAAATACTCCTTTCAACCTTGGTGAGTTCTTGCTTCTTCATTTCTCTGCTTTGTTGTAAAATCGGGAACTTTAAGATATAAATCTAGTCTGGTCCATCAGTCTGGACGCGAGACTGAC
The DNA here is from genome assembly GCA_922987775.1 of Agonopterix subpropinquella. Taxonomy (NCBI): domain Eukaryota; kingdom Metazoa; phylum Arthropoda; class Insecta; order Lepidoptera; family Depressariidae; genus Agonopterix; species Agonopterix subpropinquella. The sequence continues at coordinate 4,442,571 of OV277714.1, forward strand.
CCGACTAACATGGTGCTTCAGTATATCTGTTTCCCTTCAAATAAAATATACGTGACCAAACTGATGGACCAGACTGACGCGAGACTGAGCGTGTAACCTTACACTAACAGACGAGCGACACTTTCTGTCGCGGTGAGTCGCAGAGCGTCACGCTCATACACTTTACGGTCACGCGACCCTCCGCGACACACTGCGACCGTGCAAAGTGTCGCTCGTCTGTAAGCGCTCTAAGGTTCTGACTACCCCGACGGCGACAATAGAATGAGAATTAATTATATCTGAAGATATTAACCAGTTTTAAGAATTGTTGAAACTATCTGAAACCAATGTATTGCATATTTGCAGGGCTAGGCGCTCTTCTAGGCCCCAGCCCGCCGGTGCCGCCGCCTGTGATGCCTTCACCCATGATGGATCTACCAATGCTGGCGCCTTATTACGCTATGAGGAATGTCAGGTAAGGGCTTCTTACCAATAAGACCTAGTAGATTGCAATAGCAATGATGTAGATTGACTAGGATTGAGAGTGGTATGCTTAGGGTTTGGTCACGTAGAGAGAATGAATGAAAGAAGACTTACGAATGAAATATATCAAGCGAAAGTGTTGACCGTCTGAGGAAAACATACCATGATAAAATGAATGATCTTTTCCGAAAAGGACTAGCACCCTCAATCGACGGAAGTGCATGAAAAGATGTATGAATGTCAATGAGGCTAGAGAGGTGTGTCAGAGTCGTAGCGTGTGGCGGTCCGTGGTCTCTGCCTACCGTCATGGGACAATGGCGTGAGCTTTTGTATGTATGTAGATGGGACTATTCCCATAAGAGAGACACGAGAGATGTCGAGAATATTTCTCAATCTTGATTTATTAAGTTTTAAAGAGGTTTTATATGGAATGTTAGGAACTGATTAATACATAGTATATGGAGGTACTACTGGGAATTTTTCTCCATTGAAAAGGGAAGATCTTCCACCAGGCTGTTCCGGATACAGCCAATTTATCTCATTTTGATAATCGATTTATTTTCAAGATATTTACACGAGATGATGACGTCTAAAATAAAGATAATCGTCTCTTCAGTGGAGATCAAAAATAATTGTATCACTTACTTGCCTCATACAACATCTACGCCGTAGATGATATAAATCGATTTTCAAAATGAGAAAAATTGGCTGTATCTAAGCCGTAGATTTGGTGATTCTACATGAAGAAATGGTGTGGTCTTAATCCAAAAAAATCACCAGCCACATTAAGTACTATTTTAAATAAAAAATACATGACATCACGATACAATCGTGTCATCTACCTATTATTCATGGATTTCCGCACAATAACGCCTGATTCAATTAATTATGTAACATCCCACAATTGTTAAAATTTCCAGAGGCGCAGCGACGTCATCGGGAATCCTGCACGCCCGCCTAGACGCCTGCTACGAACAGTGGCGCCAACTCGAACGAGAGCGGAAACGGACCGAAGCTCGCCTCGCCCTAGCCTACCCGGGGCGCGCTGTATCTTCCTCAAACTCCATACCTGTGCCCAGACTGCCTCCCTGCCCTACTAGAGTCGACAGGCTCACTGTAGACATGCTGAGAGAGCACACTAAGGTAACTAGTAGCTCTAGCCTACCCGGGCCGAGCTGTATCTTGTTACAACTCCATAGCTGTGCCCAGACTGCACTGTCTGCCCTACTAGAGGTAACTTAAAGTTGTTCAGTTTGATGGGTAGACTCTTAGCACAGAATAGATAATAATAGTTCTACATACAGAACGGCCAATCTCCATCCCCCTCTGACTTTAGATACTCCATCTCACCTCACACTTTCTGGGGACACTTTAGGAAAGCAAAAAAAAAAAAGCATATTTCATTCATTCATTCAAAGCCGAGCAAGGGAATGTAGGCACGCGCACCCGTTGGATTTTACTACATAAAATTGTCTTTTCAGTGCATAAAGAACGTGCGAAAAATTTAACTAAATTCACATTTTCAGTTGGTAATATTGTAAAGTATCGAAACAGAGTGGACCCCATGACAGCCCACGTAAATGAAAGAAACTGATCTAACATTGAGTTTCTAAATATTAACATTAACAATATCTTTCCCAGGTACTAACCCTAATGGGTAAAATGGAGACGCTCCGAGCAAGCGTGTGCGTGGCTCAGAACAAGAAGCCGAATAGACAAGAAGACCCGAAGATAACAGTATTAAAGCGCGGCCAGGAGAACGTGGCCGAGAGGGAGAAGGACGGAGTCGACCCGGCCAGCTTCGACCCTACCTCGTGGAGAGACGACGTTAAGAATCTAGCCGAGATGTGAGTATTGAAGATAACAGTATTAAAGCGCGGCCAGGAGAACGTGGCCGAGAGGGAGAAGGACGGAGTCGACCCGGCCAGCTTCGACCCTACCTCGTGGAGAGACGACGTTAAGAATCTAGCCGAGATGTGAGTATTGAAGATAACAGTATTAAAGCGCTGCCAGGAGGACGTGGTCGACAAGGAGAAGCACGTAGTCGACTCCAGCTTCGATGCTACCTCGTGGTGACGACGTTAAGAATCTAGCCGAGATGTGAGTATTGAAGATAACCGTATTGAAGCGAGGCCAGGAGGACGTGGTCGACAAGGAGAAGCACGTAGTCGACTCCAGCTTCGATTCTACCTCGTGGTGACGACGTTTAGAATCTAGCCAAAATGTGAGTATCGAAGATAACAGTATTAAAGGGCTGCCAGGAGGACGTGGTCGACAAGGAGAAGCACGTAGTCGACTCCAGCTTCGATGCTACCTCGTGGTGACGACGTTAAGAATCTAGCCGAGATGTGAGTATTGAAGATAACCGTATTGAAGCGAGGCCAGGAGGACGTGGTCGACAAGGAGAAGCACGTAGTCGACTCCAGCTTCGATTCTACCTCGTGGTGACGACGTTAAGAATCTAGCCAAGATGTGAGTATTGAAGATAACCGTATTGAAGCGAGGCCAGAAGGACGTGGTCGACAAGGAGAAGCACGTAGTCGACTCCAGCTTCGATGCTACCTCGTGGAGAGACGACGTTAAGAATCTAGCCGAGATGTGAGTATTGAAGATAACCGTATTAAAGCGAGGCCAGGAGGACGTGGTCGTCAAGGAGAAGCACGTAGTCGACTCCAGCTTCGATGCTACCTCGTGGAGAGACGACGTCAAGAATCTAGCCGAGATGTGAGTATTGAAGATAACCTTAATGAAGCGAGGCCAGGAGGACGTGGTCGACAAGGAGAAGCACGTAGTCGACTGCAGCTTCGATGCTACCTCGTGGTGACGATGTCAAGAATTGTGTATAATATGTGCTAATGCTAATATGCTAATATGTGTATAATATAGTGTGTGACACTCCCGTCTTTAAAAAGGTAGTGAGTTAAGGCTAGGTATCCCTACTGCAAGCGTCTCTTTCTAACAAGCAAACTTTTGCAATTAGCCATCCCGCTTCAATTGAAAGCAAGATCGCAAAAAAACGTATTTTTCAGTAATATCTTTTAACCCATACACCCAGTATGGGGTAAAATCCATCGGGTAGGATCACTTCTATAATTAATTACCTTTCAAATGATGGTAGGTATATTCAGAAGAAGTGGTGTATGGTGATTCTTGTAAAACTGGTTATAAATCTGAAATCGAACTTACTTTGGTCCTCATTTCTGTCGAGAAAATTTAAAAGAATCATGTTTTCAACGGTTAGATTCACTGCAAAACGAACGTATCTACACTGTTATGTGAACTACTTATATTAAATGTAATAATTTGGTTATTAAAAACCGGTTCGAAAACAGACAAAATAGGTATCACCCCCCTTTTAATCAGATCCAATTGGATAATTTTCTTGCCATAGTGTATTAAGTTTGGCGAGTGTTAAGCCACAAAGATGCCGTATAGAGTATAGTCAAACCGCATCTTTGTGGTTTAAGGGGATATTTACCGTTGGCGCGCTATGTACAAACGAAGAAATTTTTCTTTTTAGAAATAATCTAGAAACTAATCTCTATGCTTGTATTCAGGTAGATTTTCGATCAAATAAAATTGAAGCTACGCTGTCTTTTCACACAAATTTTAAATTAATCCTATCATCGAAACTGTATACTTTGACGAAAATCTGATTGAATATGTAGGGAATGACATTGTTTACTCTACGTGGTGCGTAAGAGCGACTGGAGAGTTTGCCATCGCCAGTCGTTCCCACACCACCGACGCGCTAGGTCAACAATTGTATTTCTGAACATTTAAATAAATATGTGAAATTATCAAGATCTGTTTTCTATAATCAATTAATCACACAAGCAACAATATCCGTCATGCCTACAAATACAAGCATAGAGATTAGTTTTAGATTTTTTTGTGGAAAATAGAATTGAACTCATTTGTATAGAGCGTGTCAACGGTAATATCTCGTTAACAGTCTGCGGTGTGATGGTAGTGTCAATATGGTGTTTAACGTTCACAGCGCGCCGCACAGCGAGGTGGAGAGCGCGATGTTGTCGTGGCGCAGCGCCGTGGCGGGAGTGCAGGCCGCGCGCCGCCGCGAACTAGCGCCCCCACACGCACACACACACCCGCACCACGCCGCCAGATACATGCGCCCCGACCGTGAGTACACGCTTATATCATAATCTCACCCGATAGAACACCCTTAAGGATCGCCACAGCGAGCGGTTCTGCGTTGCCCTCATACGACGAGTGTCTACCGCCTTCACCAAGTCGTCAGCCTACCCATGATGCACTTTCCGGTACGCAACGCGGTACATGCGACCCGACCGTGAGTACATACTCCTACTGTCTACTGTAGTGCCGCCGCGAACTAGTTCCTCCGAAGTATATGCGGCCTGAACGTGAGTATACGCTTATATCATCATCTCAGCCGATCCACGTCCACTGATGGACATAGGTCTCCCCCAAGGATCGCCACAATGACCGGTCCTGCGCTGCCCTCATACAACGGGTTTCCACCGCCTTCACCGGGTCGTCAGCCTACCTACGTTGCACTTTCCTATACGCGGCGCAGTACACGCGGCACACTTCATCTAGTAACTATCTAAACTATTATAAAACTGTAACAGAAGTGTATCTGTACATTGAAAATATTTACAAAAAAAAAAATTACGATATGATTTTTAGATGTCCCTGATTCCAAATCACCAATTTTTGAATTTTTTGTCTGTCTGTTTGTTTGGGTGTTTGTTTGTTCGAGTATCACGCAAAAACTACTGAAACGATTTTGATGAAACTTTTTTATTTGATAGTTTATCGTCTGACTTAAAATCTGGTATATAATTTATGCGGACGAAGTCGCGAGTAAAAGCTCGTAAGAAATTAACGTGTAGAGCATCTTTGTGATAGGAATGGATCGGATCTGCCTGCATAACTCCAATCGGTTTAGTAGATAACAGCCGTTCAAAGGTTTAATAATATCCTATGAACATCCTTGCAGTTGATCATTCATTTTTACTGACTTTTGAACAACTGTAACTCCTAAACCAACTGGAGTTATACAAGCAGAAAAAAACCACACAAAAAAACACAAAAATACTCTCTTAAAAATCTCTTTAAAAAAAGAACTATTGCATAGAAAACATCAATTACAGCTGGAGCAAAATGTATGAAACAGCTGACTTTTTTCCGCGATTTCATTTTTAGTCCATAGTGAAACTTATTCAGTTTGATGATATAAGGCACTCTGTTTAATATGTCACCATCATCTCAGCTGATAGACGTCCACTACTGGACATAGGCCAAAAATTGCCACAACAACCTATCCTGCTATGCCTTCATCCAACGGGTTTCCGCCGCCTTCTCCAGGTCGTCGGTCCACTTTGTGGTACGCGGTCGCCACTCAAAAACTCTTCGGCCCCATCGGTCATAGGTTCTACGAGCAATGTGCCCTTCCATGACCGCTTTAGTATTGATTATGTGCACGACACTAGCGCCACACTAGCGCGGCGTACTGACAGAACTTTTTCGGGCAGCCGTGAATTATTTACACTATTATAGTACTGTAAAAGTCTGTGTTTGTTCCAGGATTCTGCCAAAAGTACTGGATCGAATTTGATAAAACTTTTTATATTTAAAAGCTTATTATTAGTCTTAAAAGCTAGCTTATATTTTATTCCGGTACGATGACGGGAGCGGATGCGGACGAAGCCACGGACAAAATCTAATTTGTATCGGAATTCCCATACAAACTTTTATCTCAGTTTTAACACCTTTGGGGGGTTAAAATGCGACAAGCCTTTTTAAGAGAGCGTCTAGATGCCAATAGAAAATTCCATGCCAAATTTTAAGTTTGTAGTATTGACAGTTTTGGAGATTTCGTGTTAAGTTAGTGTGCTGATTTTCATAAATTCAAGCAAATCTGACACAGCTTCGCCGTCAGTACACATTTCTGGCACAGCGTGCGCTGCGATCGACTTGACAATTCCCAACACCCACTTCGCACATAGCCAATAGCAAGACACAGTTCTATTACAGTTTTATAATAGTAGTAACGATGATTGCAGCGATCCTGCAGCTGGCGGAGGCGGTGAAGCAGCTGGGGGTTTGCGCGCGGCGAGCTCGCTGCGCTATGTGGTGCGACCTCACTCTCACAGTAGCGCTCGCTCCCTCGCACCTGCCGCCCTCCGCCTCTGCGCACAACAACGCGACCAAGGCTAACGCGGTACGTAACACCACGTTGGAAACTACTCGGACAGCAACTTGGCCTCTTTCCGCTAATCCACATTACTGAAGTATTTAGCCCACCCTGATGCTTGAAAGGGCTTAATCCTGCAATAAGATTATATACAACGTGTTAATGAATTAACGCAAAACTAGAATAGTACATTACGATACGTGTGACCTAAGTAGTCCATTATTGCACGGCGTGAATTATCGCCCGAGCGCAGCGAGGGCGATAAACGCCGTGTAATAATGGACTTACTTAGGTCACGAGTATCGTATACTATTTTATAGCTCGTGTGACCTAAACCCGCCAACTTTTTACTAATGTATTGATATTCTCTTTCATGTTGAACTTTTTAATTCTATGAACCCGTATACCAACGAAAAGGGCACAAAAGGAGTCCGGGGGCGTAGCCCCCGGCGGGGTGGAGGGGCGGAGCCCCCCCGGGGGCACGGGGGGCGGAGCCCCCCGTAGGACACAACCATAACTTTAAAAGCTTCATTCATATATCGCAACCACAATCAATAGGTAATACTCACCTCTAATCACATCTACCGTCACATCATCATCAGCCCTTACTCACCCTCTACGCACGTACGCACTAGGTGGTGCACTCCCTAATCACCTCCACGAACTTTTAGGTACACCCCCTAATCACCCCCACGAGCTAGGGGGTACACCCCTAATGACCCCCACGAGCTAGGGTGTACACCCCTTAATCATCCCCACGACCTAGGGGGTATACCCCCTAATCACCCCCACGGGCTAGGGGGTAAACCCCTAATCACCCCCACGAGCTAGGGGGTACACCCCCTAACCACCCCACGAGCTAGGGGGTATACCCCCTAATCACCCCAAGGAGCTAGGGGGTACACACCCCAATCACCCCCTATGCACTAGGAGGCGCATCCCTTACTCGCATCCTACTACCAACATCCTAATAAAGTGTGAGTAGGGGGTGCGGGTGTAGTACGTAGGGGTAAGTATAGGTACGATAAAATATAATTAAAGTAGGGGGGGGGGGGGGGTAACTTGGAGTCAGTTGGGGATTTCGCGATTTCAATGTTGGTCACATTGATTGAAAGCACATTTAAAAGTACCTTCTTTTGTTTATTATGCATCTGTGCAATAAAGTAGATTCATTTTCGAATGGTGTAATGTAATCCGTGTAATAATGGACTACTTAGTAACGAAAAACCGTGACCTAAGTGCGGGTTTAGGTCACGGAATGCTATAAAAGTACCTTCTTTTGTTTATTATGCATCTGTGCAATAAAGTGGATTCATTTTCGAACGGTGTAATCCGTGTAATAATGGACTACTTAGGTAACGCAAAACCGTGACCTAAGTGCGGGTTTAGGTCACGGAGTGCTATAAAGTAATTTGTTTAGAATCGAGTGTAGAATCGAATTATCATGTTTTCGACATACAACGTGTTAATGAATTAACGCAAAACTAGAAAGTAGTTTGTTTAGAATCGAGAGCAGAATCGAATTATTTATGGTTTCAACATAGGTAATTTTTTTCAAAATATTAAATATTTTTTATAAAAATTTTAAATTTTCTGAACCCGATGTCAACCCACCGCACGGGCACACTCACCCTACTTACTACCGAAACAAGGTTCTTAAAATGTATTCATGAGTATGTTAGCGCTTTCATTCATGGCTGAAATGACACCAAATCATTTTAACCACAAAACTTAAAATGCGAATAACTTTAAATTTTAATTATCAAAATAATGAAATTATTGTTAAAATCTAATTATTTTGTTATAAATCAGTTGGGGTGTATGAGGTTTTGCGTTAATTCATTAACACGTTGTATATACAAGGTCCAACTAAGAACTGTTGGACCACGGCCGGTCCCCAGGCTTCACACATAGCCTGGCGGAAGATCTTCCCTTTTCAATGGAGGAATATTCCCAGTAGCACCTCCATATATTTACCGAGATATACAAGTGTGCTAGTTTATATGGACCAAGTGCACTAGTTGTGTGCTTCAACTTAACGCGCTTTGGGCCTACCCATTAATTTTACTTTGATCTAAGCTGTTTCAACACTTCTGAATAAGTTCTTTAATGCGTCTGTCCACCGCAGCCCGTCACCGACGAAGAAATAGCGGTACATTTACTATGGCTGCGTACGACCGCGGACGACCGCCGTCGACGTCATTCCATATAACATAATCTCGTTTCTCGGTGACGTCCCGGTGACGACGGCGGTGGATAAATAGCAGCAGACATATTTTTCATACTTGTCAAACGATCTACCAGATAAGCTATTAAGAACTTATCCAAACGTGGTGAAACAGGCCCTAAGTATTTCAGGATGGAATAATGAACCTATCATGGTAGTAAAAGTTGGCCGAGCTCATCTACTGACTTTGAAATACCATTGATCAACAAAAGTAGAAATTAACAATACTATTCCGTCTTCTTCTTTTAAGTAAAGTGCTGCTGCCGTGCCCATTTCTACTGCTTTGGATAAGCTGGTTTCTGGTTCAACCACCCACATCTTTTCTTTTTCAAAATTGTTTATACCTAAGAAAATTCGTTATACTGTTTTTCTCATTTCTTTATGTTTCTCATGTTCAATTCACTTGCAAAATAGCATGTAGGTACTTACTACTAAGTTCAATTGTTAAACTGGGGACACAGATCACCCCCAATAGATACCGCATACAGGGCCGCCGACGCTCGCCACACATCTATGGTTTTTCACTGATATAAGCAACGCGTGTGAGCGAGCTAGAAGTAGTTCGACCTTGAAATGGCCAATCACGTTGCACCGTTTCGTGCCCCGCTACCCGCACCTACCGCCAAAAATGGTGACGTCGGGCGTGAACAAAATGTTCATTATGCGGTATCTATTGGGGGTAATCTGTGACTGGGGAGGTCTCTGGTTCCTGAGTCACAGTACTACTACTTGTAGTATGTACAATATCGGGAAACAGGGACTTAACAGTAAATGCAAAATGGTTGTAGCTTTATCTTTGGTTGTAGCATATTACCTATGTCGTATATTACTGTTGAGGAAATAAATAAATATTATTATCTTAAATTAGTATGTAACGTTGTTGCAGACTGAAAGCCCTCAACATCCAACACACGTGACGCCGAAGCAACAGGAGACCGCAACGTCTCAAAATAACTCCAAACAGACTAATAATGATAATAAAGAGGTACCTATCATATTATCTAGCCTTGAAGTTGGAAAGAAAGTTCTAAGTGAAAACTGACATAATGTTGTTAATGAAAACCGTTTGTCTCCATGCTAAAACCTAAAGTTCGGTGTCGGAATGAACTAGAAGAACATACGCTACGGTACAATGGGGAATGTATTCTATTAAGAACTAGCGACCCGCCCCAGCTTCGCACGGGTGCAATACTGATACTATGCATGTATTATATACATATAAACCTTCCTCTTGAATCACTCTATCTATTAAAAAACAAAGGCATCAAAATCCGTTGCGTAGTTTTAAAGATCTAAATATACATAGGGACAGACAAACAGCGGGAAGCAACTTTGTTTCATAATATGAGTGATACGTAATTTTCGAATTTTCGAAAAATCGTCTGTGCACGCATCCGGAATACTGAACCGAGTTAGATGACGTTTTCATAAAAGCATACGGCTTAGTTTGGGTAAACATTTTGTGTTTATTTTATCACAATCGGTTCACTCAATTTATGAGTATTTACAGTTTTCGAGGAGCGTTTTTCATTTTACTACGAGAAGTGTGCCAGATTATATCACGACTGCCTGCGTTTTTTGAAAGGCCAGGGGATCGAGCCCATATAGTGTCAGACATAAACAGTTTAAAATTTTCGATTATGTTGATTCGTAAATATTGAAATTTTCCATTAAATGATGCGTTGTCATCTTTTTTTCCCCTTTTCATTATTTTAAAGTAGCACTTCGAAATTTAGACCTTTACTCACGATGACCGTGACGCCATCTAGCGATCCCCTAGGAATACACTGCGCGTACGAAGTCGCGGGCACCACTAGTGTGTTCATAAGCATTTATTTACCCATGTTAAAATCATCATTACATTCCCCAGGACAAAAACCCCAACGAAGCAAAGAGCGACGCCAAAACCGAGACCAACAATAACAACAAAACAACAGTCAACAAACAAAACGACAAGGACAAGAACCAACAGCGTCGCACACAGAACTACAGGAAACTAAATCAACGCAACGACTTCTACCAGAAGAACCAGAGGTACGACAACAGATTTATGCACAACAGGCACCCGTACTATCTAGCTACGGGACCTATTAATTAGATCACTGTTGTTTTCTTGTCGTGTTGATGAATTTTGTCGGAAAAGATTCGACATTTTTGGGTAATATCCGCATTGTTTTAGAGTGAAGAGCTTAGAAAGTTATGTCGATTTGGTGAATCTAAGGAAAGATTTCCTATTTTTTATTATAAATTTTAATGCTAAGCTTTTTCATGCTATTTGGTAACAATTTGTAACTAACATGACGATTTTTTGGAAAGTTTTGAAAGCATTACTTGGCTTATTCGAACACCAATTAATTTAAGATTTTCCAAAGTTTTCACTCTAAAGCCTTCTTAAAAACAACAAAATTGGCAGTATTAGAACATTTTTAATCTTATTTATCCAATTATTCTAAATTGAATTTTACTAATGAAATTATACTAAAAGCACTTAACTTGGTCTAATATTGCCAATTTTGAATAAGCGAAAATGTTTTCTACGTCATTTGTAATACGATTCTTAATAGCACTGAGTTACCTAAAGAGGTAATCAGGTTTTAAGCGTTTTAATGCCATGATTGTTGGATTTGAAAATCAACATAACTTTTATATCTATGATATATTTACTTGTTCTGCCTTAGCTAAGAAACTAATGTTGCAAGAAAATGTCGAAATTATCTTTTGATCCTTGGATAAAACTAGAAAACAAGATACGAAGTTTTTCATGAATCTATTAAAAGTACATCCTCTAAAATTCGACGACCAATTTTAACGTCGCCTCGTCGAATTATGGATACAGACTTTAAGACGTGGTTATTGGACATGCATAGTCAATAATGCCGATCTTTCTTTTCTAGTCTGTTTTTCATATTTTTCCTTAATTTATCATGAAAATGTGACCTAATTACATAGCATGGTTTTCTTTCGTAAACCGTTAGTTAATTTAATCAGAATTATAGTAAAAAAACTAATTTTAATAAATTAAATATCGAATTAAGCTCAACCTAATAGAAAATATAATTTCACAAATCATTTAAGTTTTTATGTTCTGACTAAGTTTCATCAAATAATTTTCCATTTTTATGTAACATTGGTTGATTAGTATATACATTCTAGCTCTTTTGTTATGAATAGGTATCTCAAAAGATCTAGATTGGATAGGTTTAAGGCAGTATTAAGAATGGATTCTAGAGGGTCGCTGCAATCTCTAAATGAATATCATATCAACAATAATATTTAATAAAATAATTACGATTTGCACTTTTTAAAATTTATACTCCATGCATTTAGTTTCAAATACGTTGTTTCTTTTTATTATATTATCTGACTTTAGTTACTTACACTGTCTGATATTTCAAACAAACCTTCAATCGTGATTGTCTTTATATCTCCTTCTCTTGAAGAAGAGATACCCCTGGTAGCTACAAGAGAACAATAGGAGTTAGAATTATAGTCTTTATAATATTGATTAGTCCTCTCTGCAACTGGACAAATTCTCAAGAGGCTGGATTCTCATGTAGACAGATTCTCAATTGGATAGATTATCATGTAGACAAATTCTCAAGTTGACAGATTCTAATGTAGACAGATTTTGTTGTCAAATTCTCAAGAAGAAGGATTCTTATGTAGACAGATTCTCATGAAGTCATATTCTCATTTAGACAGATTCCCAAGTGGACAGATTATCATGTAGACAGATTCTCAAGTGGACAGATTATCATGTAGACAAATTCTCAAGTGGAAAGATTATCATATAGACATATTCTCAAGTGGACAGATAATCATATAGACAGATTCTCAAGTGGACAGATTATCATATAGACAGTTTCTCAAGTGGACAGATTATAATATAGACAGTTTCTCAAGTGGACATACATTTAGGAATACTGTCACTGATATCAGAACACTGTCGTTTATATCAGCCATTCTTATTATCTTGAGGGTGAAATGATTATAGATATTTCCAAATGTAGCAATTCAAAAGTTTTTGATAATCCCATTATCTTCATAATGAAGTGTCTTGTTGACCCATTGCCAGTCTTATACAACGTGTTAATGAATTAGCGCAAAACCTCATACACCCCAACTGATTCATATCAAAATAATTAGATTGAAACAATAATTTCATTATTTTTGTAGTTAAAATTTAAAGTTATTCGCATTTTAAGTTTTGAGGCAAAAATGATTTTTCATCATTTCAGCACCGAATGAAAGCGCTTACGTACTCGTGGATACATTTTAATTTTCTTGTTTTGATAGTAAGTAGGGTGGGTGTGCCCGTGGGGTGGGTTGACATAGGGTTCAGTAAATTTAAAATTTTACAAAAAAAATATTTAATATTTTGAAAAAAATTACCCACGTTGAAACCTTGATAATTCGATTCGGCTCTCGATTCTAAACAAACTACTTTCTAGTTTTGCGTTAATTCATTAACACGTTGTATATTACTTAACTACAAGTATTTTGCAGTCACGTTAGCATATTTCTATTTTGTCGTAATCACCTTAGTGTAGGACTGCAAATGCTGCATCTTTCAACCAATTCATTCCGGTAGAAACTTATTGTAATCAGTCAGATAATATAATAAAAGAAACAACGTATATCGTGTTATACGTTTTTAAACATGTTTTAGTCTAAAGTAACTTTATTCTACAACGGTCCTTTAAAAACTATACCACGTCTCTTATAAAAAGTGTATTCGTAATAATGAAGACTTAACACAGGTAAAACTGAGACCACAATTATTATAAAGATAATAATTTAAAAAAATGTTTATCTAAAAAAATAGATGTGTGTAGGTTAGTTCGTATGCCAGTATCAAACCTTGCGTAATATAATCGTGCTTGGCTGGATTATAATATAAAGTATTAATGTCTGAGACAGTAATTGGCTAGTTTATTAATAATACTTGCCAAATTTAGTTTTTTTTTTTTGGTGTGGGCCGAGGCGACTTTCGAGTCCAAAGTTGGAAGCATAATCGCTATAAGCTGGAAATGTGCATTCTTCTTTTTTTATTTATTTTCAATATGGCCGCTAATAGCCCCGATTCAGACTGTGCCACGACTTAACTAAATTTATTCCTGTCACTTTCTAAAATAAGATTAGGAAAAGAGACAGAAAACCAACAGCTGACTTTAGTGCTGTCAAAGTAACGTTACACGCCCAAAAACGCCTTAAATAAGATGGCGTACATTATGATGGCATCTTATTTTGGGCGTGTAACGTCACTTTGACAGCACTAAAGTCAGCTGTTGGTTTTCTGTCTCTTTTCTTAATCTTATTTTAGAAAGTGACAGGAATAAATTTAGTTAAGTCGTGGCACAGTCCGAATCGGGGCCAATAGCTGTCAATTGGATCTTTGTTTTTCTTTCTTTATTTCTTTTATAAGCTGCCTTTTAAAAGCACATGTTCTAGTCACAGTAGCAAACCTTACTGAGCACAAAAAACATTTCAGACTGATAAACGTAATGGAGAAATCTTTAGCTCACACCAAAATAAAAGAAAAAACCCTTTAAATAAAATGTGATGTTTCTACGTTATACTAGTTGACACTATTTTAATATATCACGTTTCGTGCTAACAAAAAAAAGTATATAAAATGAAGTTATGAAACTATTAGCTGATAAGTGTACCACTTTTTATTTATTTGACTTAAGTTTCAAATGAATTTTTGTATAGATTAGGCTTAAAGGGAAGCGGAATACGGAATTGAACCTTAATGCGGTCGGAATAGGTGTCGCTTTATTTAGATGGATCGGCTAGTTTTCGTCAATTCTTAATTTGTACTGCATTAGAATTTAAGTGCAAGAAAAATTAAGAATGAATTATTAGCACCGGGTGTTTTTTAGTGCGGCCAAATGTAGATGGAAATTTGTGAACTAAATAGTCAGTTCCTCACGAAATAGTTTAGTAAAATTGTTAGTCAATATATATTTTGCATGCCGTGAAATTCATCTGTGAAAATTTCACAGAGAAAGGGGATGTTTATTTAGTCCTAAATAGGGTACTTTTTCGTCTGACCGTCTAGCTTAAGCGTGGCAACGAAAGACCCAAAAACTGCTTTTAATAATGCTTTAATTTAAAAATAAAGTGTTACTATTATTATTTTTCTCTGTGCACAAAACAGTAAACTGCCCGAATAAAAGGCAGGTTTAAACCAAAACAATTTAAATAGTGTTTAATAAAAATATCTTCCATCTTAAGTTCATGCTAGTTTTAAGAAGTAAATGGTAATAACGTTATTTTTTGTGATTAATTTGTATTAACACATCTGTGTGTATATTATGAGAGTATAACGCTTTTTATGACAAAAAAGCTGTATATTATAAGAGTACATCGCTTTTTATGACAAAAAAGCGGTATATTATGAGAGTATATAGCTTTTATGACAAAAAAGCTGTATATTATAGGAGTACATCGCTTTTTATGACAAAAAAGCGGTATATTATGAGAGTATATAGCTTTTATGACAAAAAAGCTGATATAACGCATGTTTATAAATTATTTAAAGGCTTTTAATTTTTAGTATTTGAAGTAGTGCCTTCTGAAGTCTGCATGCATTTTTAAAACCCAATGGTTTTGATTACATCATTTTAACTCTTGGATGCGGTAATTACATACATAAACTCATGCCTTTTCCTAAAAGGTCTGGAGTGCGATTTTTGAATCTCATTCGCTGAGTTCAGCAGTTGAAAATGTCAAAATTACTGTGGAGATACGCATCTTTCTACTGCTGATTTGATATTTAAAAATCGCTCTCCTGGAGTATGATTTTTGAAAGTCAAATCAGCAGTATAAAGATGCGTATCTCCTCAGTAATTTTGACATTTTCAACTGCTGAACTCAGCGAGTGAGATTCAAAAATCGCACTCCAGGCAGTGATTTGATCTCCTATATGCGATTATTAATTATGCTACGTAACACGATGAAGTTATGAAAAACATCATTAAAAATTATCAATGGAATTTGCCAACAAAGCGGTATGAAGGCCTAGGTTCAAAAGTGTTGTGGGTAATGAAGGAATACATTGGCCTCGATTCGGACTGTGCCACGACTTAACTAAATTTATTCCTGTCACTTTTTAAAATAAGATTAAGAAAAGAGACAGATAACCAACAGCTGACTTTAGTGCTGTCAAAGTGACGTTACACGCCCAAAAACGCTTTAAATAAGATGGCGTACATTATGATGGCATCTTATTTTGGGCGTGTAACGGCACTTTGACAGCACAAAAGTCAGCTGTTGGTTTTCTGTCTCTTTTCTTAATCTTATTTTAGAAAGTGACAGGAATAAATTTAGTTAAGTCGTGGCACAGTCCGAATCGAGGCCATTAAATAATAACAATTTTATGCAACCTACCGCATCCAATCACAAATCAAATAATGAAAAGCTCACCGTTTGCAAAGCTGTGTACAAATACGAAAAAAAGTTGTTGTTTAAAAGTTGATTTTTTTCTAGATTTTAGTTCGCTGATATTAAGTTTTTACCTTTCACTTGTGATGCATTTCCTAATGGGTTAGCGTATTTATTTAGACATTTTGATCGCTCGCGGTCTGCCTGAGCCTTTAGTTATGGGGTTGGTGTAAAATTATAGATCTATTTATTCAATTAGATACGTCACAAACATTACTATGTTTACAGTAACAACAAATTCAAATTGCATAATTTTAGTTTGATACGTAATATTTGTAGATAATTCTGCTTATATAAGTGAATATTCATTCATTGAGCCATATTGAGCACACAGCTTTTTTGAGTATAAGCGTTGACGGAACGATATCGTCGCGATATCGGTGCGACATAGCAAGATATGGCTCTAAATCGCATATACCGGCGGTTCGAATCAAATTCGTTGATACAAGTTCTTTTATTGGACTTTGGGTCCCCCCAATTATTTACAATAAATAATTTCTTTGTATCAACGGTATAAGAGAGAATGTAATCTTGAACTTTTACATTCTATGCCGTTGACATAAAGAAAAACTGCTCTGTTTAATGCGATTCTAATAAATATAGGAAAAAACTTACCAAGATTAATAAATTACGCCTTTAGTGGACTATAACCAACCCCACACAACGTAAATGCTTCCATACTTTGATATAGCAAAAAAATGAATATTAGTACAATCGATTATCACCTAGCATATTTTAGCATGTAGTTTAAAAGTTTATCCTAATTCTTAAACGAAAAAAATATTTAATAGCACAATAATTTAGTTTCTTAGCAAATTTTAAGTAGTTGATAATTTCTCGTTTTTTTTATTGATCAAATTCTGACTACATATTGTTGACTTCACTGTTTTCCAATGTTGCCATATAGTAACTATTTACCTCAAAATCTATTCTTGCTGATTAGTAAATCGTCTTATTCAAATTAAAGGGTACTTCAATGAATTTAACTTCGAAAGTTATATTATTATTTGTTGACTATCAAAATTAGTTAAAATTTTCATAATGTGAAGGCCTTACCTGTAATAACTAGTCACAATACACCCTAGTTTTTAATAACTAACAAGATTTTAAGGGTGTATTCAGGCGAAGCTAAACAACTTTCCCTCTGGAACATGGGTCAAAAAACGAAAACAACGACCTCCCATAGAAAATCGATCGGCTGATCGGCACTTTTGTATGGTGTTCGACAAAAATTGCTCGTTTTTCGACACATGTTCCTTAGGGAATATTGTTGGTTTTCATTGTCAGAATACAACCTTAACATTTTGTTATATTAAAAATTGTGGTGTATATTTTTAATGTAAAATGAGATTTCTGAATTTAGAATATGATAGTCATATTCTAAATTCAGGAATCTCATTCTGGGATAGTTTTTTAGGTCTAGCATATCACCCTAGGGGGTGGACAAAAATCTAGACGTGCAGGCTTTGTTACTTTGCGTATGCAAAAGTTGCGAAAGCAAGAGCGCGACACGGTTTTCTCGTTTTGTCGCTTTGTAGTGCGTGACGTGCTAGCCCTACTGAGCATAATCTTGAAGTGCGATTTTTGAAAATCATACGAGCGACTTGGCAGTAGAAAATGACAAAATTACTATGGAGATTATGCATCTTTCTACAGCCAAGTCGCTCGTATGATTTTCAAAAATCGCACTCCAGGAAAGTGTTACGGAGGTCCAAAAGTGCGATTTTTGAAAATCATACGAGCGACTCGGAAGTAGAAAATGTCAAAATTACTATGGACATTATGCATCTTTCAACTACCGATTCGCTCGTATGATGTTCAAAAATCGCACTCCTGATAACCACGCTCATCGGTGAAAGAAAACATCGGGAGGAATGATCATAATTATTTACTTGTTAAACACAGTTAAGGCCTTTATTATCATTTTTTTATTTATTTTGTTTTCTTCTTGACACAGATGAATTTATTTACCTTATATTATTTACGTTGATATTTATTTTAAAAGACCATAAAATGAAATGAATTTTTAGTGGCTATGAAATGCTTTTTAAAAGTTTACCGGTATCTTTATAACTGATGTGAAAAAATTTATGATTTTTAAATTGATATTTCGTGAAACAGTTCGCTTTCTCGTTGATGAAACCTAAGTTTTGTAACTTGCCCTTCTAGTATGATATCTACTCGTGTGCGACGCGCCTTTACTTCATAGAAAACTTCCTCTTCCCGCGCCTTTTAGAGAGAGAATGTCCCGTTTTACGGAAAAATCCTAGTCGACCGCAGGTAGAGAAATCATACTAGAAAAAACTCGATTCTATCGCAACTAGTTGGCAAGAAAGAATAGAAAATCATCTTTCGCAACTGGTTGCGAAACTCCGTGGCCATAATGGCCGAGAAAGGCTTTGTCCAAATTATTTCAAATAAACAAAAATAGTGTTTCCTATTTAAAAATCATACATTTTCTTTGATATTAGTTGCATAACCCGGTGAACTTTTTATTGACCTCCAAGATAGGATTACATTTTAATTATAAATGAATTGGATTTAGCTAAATTTACGTGCCACAACTAGCTTCTTTTAAATTAGATCGTTTGTATTGGAGCGTTGCTTGCCCACGGGTGGCGTAGCCCAAAAAAGAGGGTATTGTTTTAAATCAATAAGTATTTTTATCGTGCGCAAAATAAACTTAGGAGTTGATTTGCAAAATTTGCAAAAAGTAATTCAAGTCATTTGAACAAAAATCGCTTCTGAAACGTTATTCCTCAAATATACCACAAGAAACATGAATAATTGTCAAATTGGAGACTGATTCCAAAGGCCTATATTTGGAAAAAATCATGCAATGTGTTGAAGATTAAAACAACTTGTTCTTGGGAAAAGAAAATGATCATATCATTCGAATGAACACTTCCACTTTTGAAACAGTTACTTATTACTAAATACAGGTATACTATTTAACTGGGAAGGCGCCTGCGGTATCGGAGCGGTGCGGGAGGGTGTAATATGACATAACAGCACTTTCACGCTATAGAGCGACAGTTCACAGACTTCATATTTCACACCCTCCCGCACCGCTCTACTACCTCAGACACCTACTCAGTTAAACGCTATATGTACCTGTAATAATAAATATTTGTTTTCACAGTTGATATGAAAGTTTGAGAGATAATTACAAATCCGTTACAATGTTTAATTACTTACACAGGAGTGCGATTTTTGAATCTCATTCGCTGAGTTCAGCAGTTGAAAATGTCAAAATTACTACGCAGATACGCATCTTTCTACTGCTGATTTGACTTTCATAAATCGCACTCCTAAAGTATGATTTTTGAAAGTCAAATCAGCAGTAGAAAGATGCGTATCTCCACAGTAACAGACATTTTCAACTGCTGAACTCAGTGAATGAGATTCAAAAATCGCACTCCAGTTCCCATGTTACATAAAGTTAGCCAAAACGGGTTTGGTCTAAAGATAAATTAGGCATAGTATTAGAAAAACCAACGCTCCAATATCGAAAATCTCGCTCACAAGCGCAAAATTTGTGTTAGCTCAATAACGTTCCTTCCGTCCATACATATTGGAATTTTTGCATAGAATAAGCTTCCCCAAATTACCATGCATTTGTTTTATCCTAAAACGTATCGATGCATCTTCTCACCTAATTCTAAACCATGGTTACTGTATTATTTAAGTTTAGTTCTCCTTTAAGAGTAAATGTCAAATGCTAATATAATTAATAACATATTTAAATAAAAAGATTTCAGAATTTTCTATATGACCAACGCTTAAACGGCATATCTTTATAAGAATATTGTGTGATATAACCTAATTATAATTATAATGGAAATGTCCTTTACTTAGTCCTTAATGCCTATTTAATATGTGAAAAATATGTCTAAAAAACCAAAACTTCAGTACTTAATTTAAAGCCAATAAATGAACGCTTACGTTGGGATTATAAGTGTAAGTGAATGATTCTAAAATATCTAAAAAAATTATCAGTAATTCGTCCTTTCATCTATGATCTACGATAAGCTATCTAAATCTGTTGTTTAAATTAAATTCAACCCTAAGACAAGGTGCTAGTTAAAAGTCTAATCTAAAAAAAACTCAATTCATAAAAGAAAATCTAAAAGTTTACAGATTTGGATAGCGCTTAAAATGGTATTATGCTTTGTGTAAAACTTGAAATCTAAACTTAATTATGGATTTTATAGATATTGGAATCATCTGCAAATTTATTATAATCACTTGATTCCAATATCCATATTTGTCGATGTAATTAGTAGAAGTTCGAAAGGGCGTATCTAATTTTCAAGAGGAAAGTGATTTTCATCACGACATTGCGTTTATAACTTCAGGACTAACTGGAAATCATAATTAGACGAGCAATTTCGTACTTTTGAATGGATCTATTCATAATTCATTCATAAGCTGCTTCAAAATTGGATGTCTATAAATCTCCAGTGTAGGTAGTACAAGAAAATGCTACGCTGCTGCAAAAAAGGTACCAATTCAACATAAATATGCCTTGAAAAGAATGGATCAGATATTGTGATATACTTGAATCTATGCCCCTAACTGCTAACTCAGAGAACTATATTTTAAGATACGCCCTTTCGTTTTCTTCCAACCAAAAATACCAAAGTTTAATAAATAACAACAAAGTATGGTACCATTTCGGATCGAAAAAATTATATGCATGAAACATTGATTACCTAAGAAAAATTTTATGAACGCTAGATTTGGTAGTTAGTAAATGCATGGGTTATTTTCATATAGCGATTGTTGTTTATTTTTGTTTTCTTTATTAATATAGTCAATGTTTTAGATTTGAAATGTTTAGTGTTTAGAAACACGCGATTCACAAACGTACAAGGAGCTCAAATTGAGCCCTGAAAATGCTACGGGCAATAAGCTGTCTTAATCCTTCACTATTTGGAACTGTAATACCTTATATTGCTCCAAAAATCCTGAATGTACAAAATACATGTGACACTGTTAGAGATTTGGCTAGATGTTTTGTGTTAGGAAGTGTTAGTCATGGTTGGATACCATTAGCAAGACTGGTAATCTGTTCTCTTTACTTATATTCGTTTTAAGCTTCGCGTGAAGCTATATCTCGATGTTGTTAAAAAACTCGGTAAACGGAATGAAGTGATTCCCGATTTTATTTATTAGTTAATTTATAACATGTTCCTTAAAGGCTCATTTTTATTTGTCGATGACTCGGTCGATTCGCAGCATACGCGGACTTCCTTACAGAGGGCCTTATGGCCTTAGATCAAAGTAAAATTAATGGATGGCCTATCCATTACGCGAACATTTCAAACCAGAAAAGTGAGGCAAAACAATTGACAGTTTTACTTCGAATTTGTACCGAGATGACAGACCAAGTAGTTTTGCGTGCTTCAACATAAAGTGCTTTGGGCCTATCCATTCATTTTACTTTGATCTAAGCTTATGGCCTGCGTTACTGAAATAGTATGCGGGCGCTATCGACCATAAAAAAGAGCCTTAACACAGCTTGTCTCAGAATACCGTCTGAGAATTAATTTATGAATGTGGATCAATTCTAGAGCTTTATCGAATTTGATAATAATTTACGGATGAATATTTATAAAAAAAAACACATAATAATGAACAAGAAAAAAAAAATGTGGTAGATATCCATGAAACTCACTGTTAGATAGTTACTCCAGCAATTGTGTAACGTAGTTAATTTTTATCTATTTTAAATGATGCTAGTTGTGTATTAGAAGAAAGTCTTTGTCGATAGGTGAAGTTAGTTTATAGGTGGATACGGCCCTAAAGCTTATACATAGTACGAATCTAATAGTTACATGTTTTTAATATATTACCGTGCATGGTTTCAAGAATCCTCGTATAAACTATGTAACTGTATAGCGTTATCGATGTGTCAGTCCTTTCATACTAGCGATATGCGGTGACGGTTAGATAACTTCGACGTGTTGTTGAATTTCGGTGTCTTTTGAGCCATTAGATTTGAGGCCCGAACGCCAAACGTAATAAGCATCGTGTGCACAAATACTCTATTCTAATTAAACAAATTTTAATCACTGTTTTTTGATACTAAGGACTCGGTCGGTGGATGTTTTTAAGGCTAAAGGGATGTTTTATAATTAGTTGCAAATGTTAGTATTTATAGCGGTATGAGTGTGGAGTGTGGACAATAAAGGTGGTTCGCCGTGTTTAGAACTTACCTTGTGATAGAAGCGCGCCAGTTGCCGTCGTAAGGTCAACCACCAATGTTTTTAAACTTACTCTATTATTATTATTAAGTTTAACGCTTCTACTCTACGAGGTTTTGCCTTAACATTTAGGCGGATGTGTTTTTTTTTTCTATTGGGTATTTAGTGGATTTGATATATTTTGAGCCAATGTTTAATTTAGTGTGCATAGACTACTAATATTTTTGCTACTCGCCAGTGCAGTGAATAGTTCTGTCCAATTTATAGGAATGGCATCATGAATTTTTATACGTGAGGACCAAATCTGGTTTTTTGTATTTTATTGTGAGTTGAAAAATAAATTAATGAAAAAAAAAATAGATATGGATAATACAGGATTTATTTTGCCAGTTCCTCTTAAATGTAAGTGAGAATTGCTAAAATATTTTTATAGTTGTAAGTGTTGGTAAATTAATTTTTACATTGTAGGTACTTTGTAAGTACACAAGTATTCAGGAGCACGGGAATTATTATTTCTCATTTTGTCTATGTTCAAATTGTTTTCTGTAATACGGAATTGATTCTCCATTCTGATGGGTTTCGTTCTAAGCAAACGTATCGAATAGTTAAGTTTTTGTGGTGCTAAGCTTCATGGGTTTCCACACCAATAACGTATTTGTATGTTTATCTTTATTTATAAGTGACAGTTAATATTCTGTTGAAATATATCTCGGCAAATGTATTGGGGTCTTTTATAAGTTCTTATTTCTTATTATTCGAAAATCTCACTACATTTCGTCTCGTTATATTCAGTGACAGTTTTTAAGTATCAGTGTTTAATTAACTTTTGCCATATGGAAAATAATGGGTACAGATTTTGGTCTCCAAAGCAAATGTTTTAGCTTTTTTTTGTAATGTGGTTATTAAGATTGTAATACGCATAATTGATTATCATGTATTTTAATAACCGAACGAAATATAATGTTTAGAATGTGAAATGCAGTAAAATATAGCTTTTTTTATATCATTACCAGGGATCGGAATAATTAGTAATTTTATGTACTGAATTTATATACTTACTTATATATTTTGGGATCACAATGAAATTCCCATATTATGACATGAAAATATTTCTCTCTGGAAATCACATGCTATATCGTTACCGTATGAACATCACAAAAGTTTCAGATGTCAAAACCTGAGCTTCTAGTAATAAAAAACATTTTTATTTATTTGGCCTTCAATAATTAAATAGTACTTACATTAAATTACAGTATTTTATAACAAGAAATAAGTACAATGTGCATGCCAATCACAGTCGTTTGCCATTTAAAGAAACAATATTTTTTTACCCAAACATCATTATTGAGATTTAGGGCCTGTTCTGTCACTTCCGAATAAGTTCTTGGTAGATTATCTGACAGTTCATTTGACATATCTTTGAGTCCCTAAGTCATTAATTTGGAGTAGTAGGTATACATAAAATGTCGACTTGTTCCGATCCCTAATCATTACCTTTACTCCTCGCATTTCTCGTCTATTAATCATACAGCGTCACTGCCACAGTTTTTAAAACCCATTAATGATTGTATTAAAACTGCATTATTTTTTATTACTGTCATTGTCTCTTGTTATTGTTATTTTAGCGAAGCTTTGTAGGCGCACAGAGTGTGTTTTTTTAATAAAATAGTTGGAATGATGGAAATTCGCTAGTCCTTTAACTTGTAAAACTTTGGATCTGTCCGTTTAAATGAAATACATAGGTGTTTTAAGATAACTTAAAGAATAAGGCTCGATTCGGGCAAGCGTGTGTTTATATAAACCGAAAAATTTTGTGACGGGAGTCGTCGCCTTCGAAAAAAATGTTTTAATCCAAACATTATCTCAGTCTTTTTTCATCAAAGATTATAAAATATAAAGGTGTCAAGCTAGGACGATGTGTCAAGTGATCGAATAGAATAAAATACCTAATCAATAAAATTTCAATATACATAACTGTTGAAGACTTTCAGACCATTGCGTATCGTAACGCTTTAGGCCTTCGTGAGGATTTCTATAATATTATTATAATTAACATTAATGAGTTTCTGTACACAAAATATTTACTATCCTATCCACTGAACCAGATTTCTTTATGCGTAGATTCTATCGTACTTATCTATATCATTTACTTACTAACTAAAATTCAATGATCTAACTCGATCTGTTTTAAAGGCCTTTATATACCTTTAGAAGACTTGCGTGGGAACACAGGTCCAAAAGGTAGTACCTACAGGCCGCTTCGAAAATGTTCTCTAATCTAATCAACTCACCTACTCCTTCTCCTTTATATTCCGACGTTTTCACGGGCTAAAATATCTATCACAGATTGCAACGCAATGAAAATTGATTCACATCTACATCCACTTAAATTCTAAAATCTGATATTCATATTAGCATGCAATCATCACACCATTCAATTCTTTAAACACAATTTATGGATGTATTTTTCACGAAGAGTGAAACGCATGGTACCTACGAGTTTCTAAAAGATAACTGCATCTTTTTGTTGATGTGAGTAATGTTGTGGATGGTTTATACGTGGGTTTACACTAGCACTATGAAATAATCTATTTTACTTTCCCAATTATTACGGTATTGCATGCTAACTAATATTTGTTGGAATTCAAGCATAATAAAGAGAACACGCTCGTCCGAATCGGCTATAGAACAAAAAATATATACTATCTGTGGTGATTATCGAATTTTATGAGCTTATTAAAACTTAATTCTGGTATTGCGAGTTACGTAACGTGTGGCTAGTGTTGCATTGATATTGCACATCTCCGTTCTGTGGTTTTAAAAACCTTTAAAATATGAACAACATTATTTTAGTCACTGTTTTAGCTTTAGGGAATTGTAGAGACAATATTTTTTAAGAGCGAGATGTTATTTTGTAATCCATGTTTAGAACTGGTTGGAAATTATGAATAGTACTTCCTTTGTAGGATTAATATAGATGTATACTCAACTGAATTCCTTTTCAGGATGGTTAGAAACCTTGCTACAACTACTTTTAAGCTTACAGCTGTATAAAGGTCCAATAACAGTACATTAAGATATAAGTGGGTTAAGTTGGACATTTATTAGACTCTAGGCTGGCCTGCAGCTCGAGCAGAAGGCGAGAGCGTAATGGAGCCGAGACTGTAATGTCCAATGCTCACTCATTTGACTCATTTCATATGACTTTTTCAACACACTTGCTAAAAAACTAAAGTAGAAGCACGTGTATTTTATAAACTGCATTATGAACCTAAAAGCGGTGGAATAAGATCCACTTTAAGAGCAACTGTGTTGAAAAAGTAATTTGTATTGGTATCTGAATATTTTCGATAATTTTGATGTTATTTATTACGAAATAATTTTTGATAATGTATCTCCACGTAGATCTCCACTTACATAATGTTAACTTGCTAGTAAAAACTAATAAATTTTGGAAAGAAATAACATTATAAGTTCATTTCTTTGTTCATTAACCATTCCCCATCTTTGTATTGAATCGATATGTCAATCGTCTAAGAAATTTACAGATACATTGACAAATAATGAAATATTAAAGCACAGAGTACTATAATTACTACTGTAAATTACAGCTTCCGTATATATTCAAAGGTGGTTTGAAAACAATGAAAATACAACTTTATTCTGATAGATTCTAAAGGCTACAATGCATTCTTCTTTCGTGTCGGCATGAGCTATATCACATCACTACAACGCTTTAAACTTTATTATGGGGGATATAGAGGTGTATTTAGCATGGGTCAAGTCTCGAATATATGTAATTTATAAGCAGGATAAAGTTGCATATTTATTGTCATAAGTTTGAACCTAAGTGTAAGTTCACACCTGCCGAAATCGTAAATTACGCTGCAGTACTTTTCATATATCGGCGACAATTTCGGCAGATGTGTTCCTACATTGACAACTGTTGTTTGTCTGAAATAACGCTTAAATGTGTGTAATAATTTTGTGTAAAAAAGACAAAGAGATGTGCAATATCGATAAAAAAGCGAGTAGGTACTACACTAGAAAGTGTTTATTCAAAAAACGTTTGTTGACGAAGCTAATTAGTATTCATAAGAAGCCAAGTTAGCTATCGCATTTGGACCAAGGAATAACGTATAAGTATAGCTCACTTCACTTGCTGAAAGTACCTATAGCATTTTACATAGATGAAATATGGTGTTGGTGTTTTAGGTCTAAATATATGGCCCACTACTGGGCAAGATCCCTCTTCCAAGCCTTTATACTGTGCTAATTTTAACTATGTCTTCGGGAAGATATCAATGTATGCCCCCTGGAGATTTTGCCAATAAATAAAACTTTAGAAACAATTTTCAATTCTTACGATATTTCCGAATTTCATACATCCTAATTAGTATAGAATAATGCATAAATTCCATACGGATTATGACACTTTTGTATACTAATTAGGATGAAATAAAAATTGTTGCACTCAGAAATCCTATCAACAATTATTTGTTTATCGTATGGCTGATGGAGGTTCTTTAAATTGCTTCGTTCTTTATCGATGTCTTCAGCATACCATAAAAGTATGTATATCTGTTACATAAGTGGATGCAAATTTTATATTGTTCCATTCAAACTATAACTTTTATTAGTATTCTGGATTGAAATTGGCATGCCAACATAATCCCTCTATATTTTACAAAGAAAATGAAGTCATATTTAGACCTAAAATAACCAAAAGTTTATAAAAAATTAATATAATAATGGTAATTAAATATTTTGACATGTCTCCGGTATCTTCGTGTTAGATCCATGTATACAAGTATCTTTATGATTAACGTATATTTAGGTAATACACGGAATGGTGACTGACTGATTATAGGGCAGGTTTCTATTGGTTTGTGAAATCACGTCATCTTAGGTGCAAAAATGTTCTGTAAGTGGGTAGTTGTGTGCAAATTGTGTGCTGAAAATTTTGTAATGAGTATAGAATGCTAATGCTGAGCGAATTTTATAAATATAAGGTCTTTGTTTTTTACGGGGATGCTCAGACCATCACATTGAAGAACTTTCTCTACGGCACCGACATCGAAATCGCGGTAACAAAATCAGATGTTCCATACATAATTGCAAATCTACTCGAGCCTAATGTATAGGACAGCTGATTTTTTTTCGCGTGCTCGATGTTAGTCCCGTATCCGAAATTTGTTCAATTTGATGGTCTGATCATCTCCTTAGAAACCGTCAGCATATTTTGGACCCTGTAGATTAGAGAGCCCAAAATTTTATTTCGAAAAGAAGGCAAAGCAAACTTTTAATACTAGTAAAATTTTAATCTGTGATAATTTCAAAAGAAAAGAATCTCTGAAACCGCTAATCAAATTGAAAAATATATATTGTAACGTGCGTGAATGGAATACACTTTATAAATGAATTGGCTATTTGACAACTAATCAAATCAGCTACTCTTTATCGGACGTCAAAACATGCGCTTTGTATGAAGATTTGTACTAAATATTGAGTTGTGACGTCATCAACATTTTCATTACTTTTTATAGTTTATCTTGTTACTAAAAATAGTATTCAAGCTAAAAATCCAATGAAAATGGGAGTTTAGCGTTATTTTCTAACCCTTTTTTTATTGAGTAAATAAAAATAAAATATATTGAATGTAGTCAAATACCCAATTGTGAATTTCTTTAATTTGGTTGAAATCAATGGAATCAAATCGGTCTTTTATAGGGTTTAGCCTCATCTGGCAGCACCGCATCGCATTTTTCACGCTCTATCCTTTTCTGTCGCTCAGGAACGTCATTTACTAGAGCGAGAAAGGTCGCAGCACTGCCGGTGCTGCCGCGTGCGGTCGCGTTCCCGATATCTTATTTGCTCTAGCAAATGACGTTCCTGAGTGACAGAAAAGGATGGAGCGACGGAAAAATGCGATGCGGTGCTGATTGATGAGTGAACCTCCCTTGTTCAAACAGACTCGGCGAAATGCTAGTAAAATTTTTAGTCAATAAGGTTCAGTATTCAGTATTAAACAATTGCACATAGCTACCCACAAAAATAAATTTGCGAAATACAATATCCATTAGGCGTATCGATGTTGAATTCTAGTTAACTTTCTAAAAGAAAAAAATATAGAAAAATGCCAACTGTCTTGTTCAAATGTTGTGAAATGTAAGTGTTAAATGTTGTCCCGCAACCGTTTAGAGTTGTTAATCTGAATATTGAGTAGTTAAAGCTAGATGCTGTCTTCATTTTTTCTTACTAATGTTTTGTTACTGTTTTGGCACTGTATTAATTACCTTCTGACAAAAAAATATATAATGAAATAAAATGTTTTGTTCAGTTTTATTTTATATCTCCCAGATTTCGTTGACGTCGCTTCGTGAACTCTACAGGGTGTAACAAAGCACCCTAGTTCAGGGGATGCTTCAGACCATCAAACTGAAAAACGTTCACTATGGAGCCAACATCGAGAAAAATAAAAAGAATCTGCTGTCCCCTTATGGTCCCCTTAGACAATTTATATAGGGACGAGTTACGCGTGTCATTCTACTAAGAAACATTTCTGCCAATTTTTGCGGGGGTTGAGGTAACATGAAATCCGCAACTTTGGATTTTATTCCCCATAAGTTTAGATTCTAATTTAGAATGTTAAAAATCATGAAAAGTAGTCTCTTGTGAACCCCAAATGTTCTAAGTTCAAAATTATTGTTTCGCTATTATAGGCTGTCTCGTTTAGTGATAAGGTATACAATTGGGTGTAAATGCACAAGATTAATTGTTCTTATACCGTGGCAGAGGGGAAATTCTACCGCAAGGCGAGTCCTTTTATAAATTGTCTAAGGCTGTCCCATACAAAACTGCAGTAGGTACCGACTCGACTAAAATGTATGGGACAGCTAATTTATTTTTTCTCGATGTTGACTCCATAGTGAAAGTTTACACGCTGTATACAAATTACAAATATAAATTAATTTGCTGAAAAATCATACACAAGAGTACCCAAGTCGGAAGCTGTAAAATAACTGTCGAGTAGTACCTTTAACCAGCTAATGCAACTATACAGCTGGGTGACTTTGGTATGGGTTGGGACATGGCCTTCGAACTTCGCAGTTGCGTGAACGTTTTCGTTCCAATGTCAACTCTATTACAATGAAGTGCGGACCGAAACCACCCGTAACAGTGGCGATATACAACGTGTTAATGAATTAACGCAAAACTAGAAAGTAGTTTGTTTAGAATCGAGAGCAGAATCGAATTATCACGGTTTCAACATAGGTAATTTTTTTCAAAATATTAAATAAAAACTATAAAAAGTTAAAATATTAAATAAAAAGTTAAAATTTACTGAACCCGATGTCAACCCACCGCACGGGCACTTTCACCCTTCTTACGACCAAAACAAGATTATTAAAATGTATCCATGAGTACGTTAGCGCTTTCATTCATTGCTGAAATGATAACAAATCATTTTTGCCTCAAAACTTAAAATGTGAATAGCTTTAAATTTTAACTATCAAAATAATTGAAATTATTGTTTCAATCTAATTCTTTTGTTATAAATCAGTTGGGGTGTATGAGGTTTTGCGCTAATTCATTAACACGTTGCATAATACATCAAAAGTCCGGGTACTGGGCCAGTATAAGAAAGAGTATTTAGTACTATTTAAAATAACATACAGTATGTCGTCCTTATTCTATAGGGGAGCGGACTGCATAAAATATATTTCAGTTTTATCTTCTCAGTAAAAAATACATTTATACTCACATTTTTAGCTTTTTGTACGCTAGAATACTACTTTTAATAACATGATGAACTATAAAATGTAATTAAATGTTGAAGACGTCACATGTGGGTATTTAGTACAATTTTTCATACACCGCGCGCGTTTTGACGTTCGATTAAAAGTTGCTAATTTGACTAATTGTCCCGGACTGTCCGATCCCCTATAGGCTACATGACAACTAGTCAATTCAGCTACTCTTTATCGGACGTCAAAACGTGCGCTTTGTATGAACATTTGTACTATAGAATTGTGACGTCATCAACATTTCATTACTTTTTAATGTTTATCTTCTATTAAAAATAATATTCAAGCTAAAAACTCAATGAAAATTGGAGTTTAGCGTTATTTTCTAACCTTTTTTTTAATGAGAAGATAAATTTAAAATATATTGTGTGTAGTCAAGTACCCAATTGTCAAGGATTATTTTATGCTCAAGACACACTAAAGCTACCATAATAGGGTGGAAGTTCTTTGCAAGCGTTCGCTAGGAGCAGGCAATCGACAGCGTTCATCAAATAGCAGACTTGCAACGCGACCTATGATTGTTTATAGTTCGCTGCCTATGATGGTAAAAATAAAATTCCATTCATAATAACAACAATATATTACCAACTATACCTACTTAAACTAACAATACTATTCGAACTTCATAACAAGTTTCCCTAACTTCCCTTTAGGCACGTCTATGGACGTCAGAGTGTCTGTGACGATTCCCGTGGCGACGGTGACGTTGTTCTCTCTGATCGTGAACGGCTGGCCTTGAGTCATCACCATACCTTCTAGCAGAGTGAGGTACACCTCGCCGTGGTCGCCTGGCATCATCATGTGTTGGTTTGGATCTGGAAAATCATCAAGGAATAAGTTATACCAAAGTATACACGCACACAGACTTAATTTGTATGACGCCTCACGCACACCTACCTAAAAAATTTGGCCCCTTTTGTTTATACGGTAGAGGCGTGAGGCTCATTCAAGACATATACTTTTTCTACGCCTGTACCCATTTGACATATAAAATAATGGACGCCGGATCTAGTACAAATTTCTCGAAAAAAGTGTCCGAGCCTAACCAACACAAACCTAAGTACGTGTATAGTATTATAAACCAACTAAAACATTGAAAATGCTGAAATTCTTTTTCATAGTTTTTACCCCATCGAGGCACTGCGCGCACCGCGTAGTCAGCCGATCAAACGAAGATTGTCGCGTAATTGGTTCTTTTTATACGTTAGTGCTCTTTTGGTTCGGACACTTTTGAGCGCGGACCCAACGTCCTAGTTGGTAAGTCAATGCCTATACCAGTTTAAGCACACCTTGGACACTTAGCTTGGACATTTCATACAAATGGGAAAAATTTAAAAGAAGAGGTGAGCATGTGCGTTACTGTGTGAGTGCGAGCGTGACAGGAATACACATTTGCTTACATTTTACGCCACAATCGTGCCAGAGGGGGTGAGGTAAAAACTTGGTGGGAGGCAGGGAGTGTCCGTACTGTATATACCTACTAGATACTTTTTCATATACTGTGGCTCTGATCTAACCTAGCTACCTACATAAAAATTACCATGAAATTGTGATATTTGGACATAATTCTAGAATTTAAATGTCAATATTTTGATGTTCATGTTCATCATTGTGGAGGGAAGAATTGTGGTCTACGCTATCTATATACTGTGTTGACGATCACTTGGTGCAGGCACTAAAATCATTATACGAGGGTTCTAGTGCCTGTGTCAGGGTCAACGGGGCGCACTCAAAATGGTTTGACATCACCAGTGGAGTTAGACAGGGTTGTGTTGCGTCCCCTTGGCTTTTTAACCTGTATATGGATAGCTGTCTGACTGATCTAAAAGAATGCGAAAATGGTTTAAGAATGGGAGAGTTACTAGTCAAGTGCCTCCTGTACGCTGATGATCAAGTGATACTTGCATCGTCAGCGGGAGAGATACAAGACATGGTAACTCTCATGAATACAGCATTAAAGAAGAAAGGAATGAAAGTGAATGTGAATAAAACTAAAGTAATGGTAATGGAGAGTGATGAATGTGTGACTGATTGTTGTTTAATGATTGGGAACGAAAAAGTGCAACAAGTGAATGAGTTTGTATATTTAGGATGCATGTTTAATAGAGATGGGAAATGTGAGGGTGATATGCATAGGCGAGTAACAGCGGGAAACAAAGTAAACGGTGCTCTGCATACTATTGTGGCTAGCCAAGTAGTGTCCAAAAAGGCACGACTTGCTATACACAATGGTGTGTTGGTGCCTACACTTATGTATGGCAGTGAGTGCTGGGTATGGCAGAAGAAGCATGCAAGTAAAATTAATGCTGTTGAAATGCGTTCCTTGCGAAGTATTTGTGGTGTCACGATGAGAGATAGAGTGAGAAATTGTGTAATAAGAGATCGATGTAAATTGAAAGAAGATGTTGTGACAAGAATAGAGAAAGGTATGCTTCGTTGGTTTGGTCATGTGGAAAGGATGAGTGATAGCAGATGTACGAAAGAGATATATGTTGCTAATGTGAGTGGAAGTGTCGGCAGAGGGCGCCCTCGTAGGACGTATGCTGATCAAATCAGTTGCGTCCTGCAAAAAGGGGAGGTGCGGAGTACTCGAAACCGACGGGCATGTATGAAGAGATGTATGGATGTGCATGAGGCAAAAGAGGTATGTAAAGATCGTAGTAAGTGGCGCGCCCTGGTCTCTGCCTACCCCACTGGGAAAGAGGCGTGACGTTATAGATAGATATATAGATAGATATAGATGTTCATCATTGACGTAGAATACTATGGACGCCGGGTCTAGTACAAAATTCTCAAAAAGTCTCCGAGACTAAATTACACAAACCTAAGCCTATACGTGTAGTAATGTGCGTAGTCGACCGATCAAACGAATCTCTTTTGGTTCGGACACTTTTAAGCGCGGACCCTACGTCCAGTAGTTGGTAAGTCAATGATGTTCATAGTTAATTTAATAAATACTAGTAAAGGAATATTATGGCCGAAAAAATGTAAGGGCTTAACACTAACTGCTGACGACCTACGTCGTAGGTCAGCGACACATGGGCCGCAGTGCGCACGACTCAAACCTTGAGTCAGAATTGTTTAGCATTGAACAGTGTTAACACTGCGCGAGTGTCATTGTTTCGAGCTTAGCAGCGAAAGTTTTAATTATCATCAGCGATATAACAAAGAAGCATTAGCCGTGGTGGTCCAGTGGCGAGTAACCTTGTCTGCCGTGCAGGAGGCGATGGTTCGATCCCCGTCCAGGCCGACTCGTACCAATGAGTTTTTCGGAATTTATGTACGATTCGTAACACCACTGGCTTTTCGGTGAAGGAAATCATAGTGAGGAAACCTGCATGCTTCAATTTCGAGGCATGTATTGTACTTACTGTCCATTACAAGTGGCGACGGGCTCACTCCCCGTCACACTGGACAGAGTTTCGGTAGGTACTACTAGTGAAACGTAGATGTTCTGAAGTTTCAGAATATCTCTGACTACCCCCTTGGGGAATATAGTCGTGAGCATATGCTATGCTATGATATAACAAAGAAACTAAGCCCTAGAGTTTAATAAAGAAATCCTTACCCAAATCTATCCTGCAAGCAATATTCCATGTACCGCTGAACATTTGTTGGGAGTACTTAGAGAAAATAGGCTTTTTCCTGCCGCCCTCGCTTCTAGTGAGGAAATATATCTTCGCTTTGTAATGATTACTTAACACGGCGCTCTTAAAAGCGCACAGAAGCATGCCCGTTTCAACTGACTTCATTTTCATGCCGCGTAATAAAACACCTACGTTGTCTCCTGCTAGAGCCTGCAAGAATGTACTGTAATTAGTAAGCAAAAAGGTGAGTGTGATAAGTGTGCCTTGCTTGAAAGGACAACCGACGCTCTCACTTGAAAAAATACCAGAAAATGTATAGAAGTTTTGACTGAAATCAAATGTGTAATAAATTATGGGGTTTTATAAAAATGACTCAGATACTAGCTCAGATAGTATCATTTATTTTTATTTAACGAGTTATTTAGTCATTTATTATCAATAAATTATAAAAAAGCAGCAACCCCAAAATGGCTGTCAATGTTGTTTGGAGGATAGGAGGTGATGCAAGCACAATGTTTTTTTTTAAATATAAACGAGCTTTTACCCGCGACTTCGTCCGCATAAATTATGTACCAGATTTTAAGTCAGATCCATGTCAGATCATAAGCTATCAAACAAAAAAAGTTTCATCAAAATCGGTTCAGTAGTTTTTGCGTGATACTCGAACAAACAAACAAATAAACAAACAAACAAACAGACAGACAAAAAAATCCAAATATTGGTGATTTGGATTTAGGGACACCTAAAAACCATATCGTAATTTTTTTTTTGTAAATATGTTCAATGTACAGACACATTTCTGTTACAGTTTTATAATAGTCTAAGATATGATAACTAATAAAGCATTATAAAATAAACTGATGCCTGCAATTAGTTTATAGTGTTCCATAGTTCATAATAAAAATAGAAGTACGGTTATACATTTTTTGGTATTATGTGCCGGATGTCCTTTCGAATACATCCATATTGTTATCATCACAAAACAAAGTAAAAAACTGTCAGCATATTTAAAAGGATCCTATATACAACGTGTTAATGAATAAGCGCAAAACCTCATACACCCGAACTGATTTATTACAAAATAATCAGTTTGAAACAATAATTTCATTTTGATGCTTAATTAAAATTTTAACTTTTCAGGCAAAAATGATTTGTTATCATTTCAGCAATGAATGAAAGCGCTAGCGTATTCATGGATACATTTTAAAAATCTTGTTTTGGTAAATAGGGTGAGTGTGACCGTGCAGTGGGTTGAGATCGAGTTCAGTAAATTTTACAAACAAAAAATAAATCCTATGTTCAAACCATGATAACTCGATTCTGCTCTCGATTCTAAACAAACTACTTTCTAGTTTTGCGTTAATTCATTAACACGTTGTATAATACATATACAGGGTGTAAGGAAAAGTATCATTAAACTTTAAAGCTCATGCAAATATGTCCCTTACGGGATTCGAAACCGCGACTCTCGGCGCAGCAGGCAGGTTCACTAACGACTGACGTATCGAGCCGTCTATAGGTCATAAGCCATCAAATAAAAAAAGTTTCATCAAAATCGGTTCAGTAGTTTTTGCGTGATACTCGAACAAACAAACACCCAAACAAACAAACAGACAGACAAAAAATCCAAAAATTTGTGATTTGGAATCAGGGACAGATAAAAACCATGTTGTAATCTTTTTTTTGAAAATATCTTCAATGTACAGACACACTTCTGTTACAGTTTTATAATAGTTTAGAAAAAGAGGCTGATAATTCTTACCTCAGTAACACTCTTCTTAAATATCTGCAAATCTGATAACGTTGTCTTAATATGGTAACCGAAACCCATTAGTTCCGCATCATCGTTCCTCTTCATGACCCCTCGTTTGATGGTGCCCACTACCACAGTGCCCCGGCCGGGCACCGTGAAGGCGTTGTCTATGGGCATTAGGAACGGTGACTGTAGATCCCTTTGTATTGGGGGGATGTAGGTATCCATTGTGTCTAGGAGCTTTCTTATTGATGGTGCACCTGGAATTTTATGGTTAAAATATAAATATCTTGGACATTGTCACACAGATTATTTAGTCACATTTAAAGTACCAGAATCTAGAGAAACCGATATAGTATACATGAATAGATACAATCATCTTTGACTCGGGTATAAATTATTCATATTCATCATACAAATATTTGTCCCTTACGGGATTCGAACACGCGACCCTCGCACTGCTGTGCGATTTTTGAATCTCATTCGCTGAGTTCAGCAGTTGAAAATGTCAAAATTACTGTAGAGATTACGCATCTTTCTACTGATGATTTGACTTTCAAAAATCGCACTCTTGAAGCATGATTTTTGAAAGTCAAATCATCAGTTGAAAGATGCGTAATCTCCACAGTAATTTTGACATTTTCAACTGCTGAGAAATGAAATGAGATTCAAAAATCGCACCCCAGGTTCATTACCGACTGTGCTATTGGAACGTCGGGAATGAAGATCATGGGCACCCTAGGTCACAGATATCCCTTAGGTATAAGTATATGCCTTAGGTAATCAGGATTTTGTACAAGAAAAATACTTCTTCCTATTGTGTGGGCAGCATGCCCTGGTGTCAGTTCTTTTCAAACCGCCTTTCGGCATCTGACGTGGTTTTTAAACGACTACTACCACCAGAGATAGTAGCCGGGACCAACGGCTTAACGTGCTATCCGAAGCACGGAATCTTTTTTTTGGTCTTGACCCAACTGGGGAATAACTAGGTGTCCCCCGTGGGAATCGAACCCACGACCTCCGTGTCAAGAGCCCAATGGTATTAACGATTAGACCAGTGAACGCAAATATTAGACCACAGAGGTAGTAAGAATGAAAGAAAAATACTGAATCTACTAAATTCGTCCCAAAAGACAGGCACTGGTACCGATTCGGACTGTGCCACGACTTAACTTAACTAAATTTATTCCTGTCACTTTCTAAAATAAGATTAAGAAAAGAGACAGAAAACCAACAACTGACTTTAGTGCTGTCAAAGTGACGTTAAACGCCCAAAAACGCTTTAAATAAGATGGCGTACATTATGATGGCATCTTATTTTGCGCATTTAACGTCACTTTGACAGCACTAAAGTCAGCTGTTGGTTTTCTGTCTCTTTTCTTAATCTTATTTTAGAAAGTGACAGGAATAAATTTAGTTAAGTTAAGTCGTGGCACTGTCCGAATCGAGGCCAATTAGGCAGAGCAATAAAGCCTTGTTATTTCTCTTGAAAAAGTATTTTAGCTTTAATAAGTAATTATTTTATTTACCTACCATATTCAGTTTCATCGCCGTTCAAAGCTTTTAACGCCGATCCATAAATTAAAGGTACAGTGTTGCCATCGTAGCCGAAATCTGACAACAATTCCCTCATCTCAATTTCCACTAGTTCAAGCAACTGAAAAGAAGAATGGAGTTTATAAAAAATACAAAAAGTACTGTAAGTTCCTGTCAGGGGCGTAGCTACCGCCGTATCAATGATACGGGGCCCCCGAGCTACAGGGGCCCCAAACGTGTGTAAGCAAATATTCGTAAAATCTTATAGAAGAAACCCATATAATTATTTAGTTTATTTAAAATTGTGTATCCCCTTCTTGAAGTGAATAAATAATATTTTTACCAATAAAACTAATAAGAAATTATCTAACACTTCTATGAAAAACCTTCTAATCAGACTTGTCACTATTGTCTGTAGGCAGAAAATTTAGAAACTGAAATTGTCTTCAGCTATGAATGATTTTTAAATAACTTAGCCAAACAAAAGGCAAGAATAGTGTAGGTATAATTTAAATCAAATATTGGCTGGCTTAGCTTAGCTAGGTGGGACAGTCGCTTTATCAAGCACTGGGCCACTCTGCATTTAAGTGTCTGTACTAACGTAGTTATTTAAGTGTTGCGTCGTTACTAACAAACTTAAATTAAATTAAATTAAATGAATGTTATGAATTGTTAAATTGTAATTGTATTGTAATTTATTATTATGAAATGTGTAATTTTTATTGTAAATGTAAAGTGTAAAATGTAATATGGATCAAGTAATCCGAAATAAAAATTATTTTATTTTTATTTTATTTTTTAGTTCCTAGGACTATTAATTGTAAGTAATAAAATTATAATTATTTTCATTCAATGCGAGCGTTTTTGTTCCTTTTGTGAAAAATGTTTACCCTTCATTTGGGCCCCCAACAAATTTTGATACAGGGCCCCTCTAAGGCACGCTACGCCACTGGTTCCTGTGAGACATTTCTAACAGCTGGAATTGTGTCAGACAACCAAGAGATAAGATTTACTTTCCCTATTTATGGGAACGGGAAGCCATCCATTTTGATGCATTGTGTTTTAAAAGGCGGTGGATATCATAGCAAGCAAAGATTGGGATCACCCCCAAAAGTGTAGTTGGTTATTTAAAGTATGGAAGAGTGATTCAAAACAAACATGCAGCAAGAGAAAAATAAAGAAATTCTTACTATGATAAAATTTATGACTTTTTTATTATGCTCAGGAGTGCGATTTTTGAAACTCATACATTGAATTCAGCAGTTGACAATGTATGGAGATACGCATCTTTCTACTGCTGATTTGCCTTTCAAAAATCGCACTCCTGAAGTATGATTTTTGAAAGTCAAATCAGCAGTAGAAAGATGCATATCTCCGTAGTAATACTGACATTTTCAACTGCAAACTCAGCGAATGAGATTCAAAAATCGCACTCCTAGTAGATCATTCGCAAAAACACATTTAAAAAATCATCATAACTTCTAAATCACGAAAAATTGATGATGAATGAAAGTTGGTGGGTGGTGAATGGTGGTTCAATAATATCGCGTCCATAGGAGTTAACACTACCACTGCTATGCTCAAAACAATGATACTCCCGCAGTGCTAACACTGTGAAATGCGATACAATCCTGACTCACCGGGCGAGTCGTGCGCACTGCGGCCCATTTTTTTTGCAGACCTATCACGTAGGTCATCAGCGGCCAGTGTTAAAGGGTTAACTGCTGACGACATAGGTCGTAGGTCGGCGAAAAATGGGGCGCAGTGCTGAAGAACCCACGTAACGAGTCAGTTCAATTGCATTTCGCCTGTGCTCATGACCTGCCGCGCGAGTCACCGACAACCTTACGCCTGCGCGGGTGACCCACGAGACGAGCCAGTTTATCGTTTCAACGTTACGACTGTGCGCACGACCTACGGAGGAGGGGTCAAGTGCTATTGCATTTCGCCTGTGCTCATGTCATGACCACCCAAACCTTACGCCTGTGCGGGTGACCCACGAGGTGAGCACGCATTGGTCTTTTTACGTTACGACTGTGCGCACGACCTACGAGGGGCGTCAGTTTTAGCACTGTGCGAAGTTCACGATTTTGAGCATAGAAGCGAAACTGTTAAAGGATGCGTTACATACCTCATTATCAACCAAATCAGCTTTATTAACGTAAACCAAAAGATGTTTAATGCCGACTTGTTTAGCCAGCAGTAGGTGTTCTCGGGTCTGCGGCATCGGCCCATCGTTGCCGGCTACAACCAGGATGGCGGCGTCCATCTGAGAGGCGCCGGATATCATGTTGCGGACGTAGTCAGCGTGTCCGGGGCAGTCGGTGTGCGCGTAGTGCCGCAGCTTTGTACTGTAGCCGATGTGCGCTGCGTTTATTGTTATACCTGGAATGATTTTGAAGTCAAGTGTAAGGCTCAATTCCCACTGGCGCAGAGTCGACGCGACGCGAAATAATTTGCCCCATTGAACCGTGAATGTTAGCATTTCTGCGCGCGGTGACGCGAGAACCCGAGCAACCCTTGCAGGTAAGACGCGCTGAGCGTTTTAAAATTTTCGCAACACAAATTCGTACCATATTAATAGAGAAATAGAGATGAATTTAGAACGGTTGAAAAACGCGTTGCGACGCTTCGACTCTGCACCAGTGGGAATTGAGCCTTAGATTATCATGGGCCTTATTTAATTTAAGTAGATGTTTCTAACAGCATCTGTTTCATTAAAATACCAGCATTCGTGGCTGTATAAGCCAATTCGGGTGACAAAGTCATCATCATCTCAGCCGATAGACATCCATTGCCTACTGTCATCTCCCTCCCGTCGTCTACTAGAGGGTGAGGTAAAAAAGACAGTGCCCATGTGATGAAATGTGTTAGTTTCAAATCATTTCACAACTAACAAATGAGTATGATCAAAGAACATACAAATAGTATAATAGCTAAAATAATACACAAAATAGGAGGAATATCATACTTCCCAAGGAAATGGAAATTATCCTTTTCTATTATAGCATTATAGCATTTCTTATAAAATTTAAATTTACCAGTTTTGAGGCGAAATGGGATTGGACATTTTCCTTTATAAGGAACAGGATGTCTCAGTGTCTTTTCTCAAAACCCCAACCTGATAGGTTCAGTAGTTCTTGAGTGGTGCATGCACAAACAAACAGATAATTAGAAAAAAAATCCAAAAACGGTGTTAACCTTTCACGTACCAGTTCGATGACGTTCGAACTTTTTATTGAACCATTCCCGATTTCCCGCAACAAACGTCAACGTTCGAAAGAGTCGGTGACTCGCCTCGTCCTAAATAAAGGCTTATTTTGATAACAGTAAGGTTTATTTCTCTTTGGAATGTTCTACGACATAAGACCTTATGAAATGCCGCCAAGCATTATTTTCGTTGTTTCTCTTTGTATACAGTAATGTAGTGTATTTTATGTTTATTTCTACAATCTAAATGAGTGTAGGAAGTGTAAAAAACAAAACACAACTTGAATTGGTAACGAAAAGTTGGAGAATCTTATCGAATTCATCACGCCATCAGGACCTCGCGCGCGAATCGCGGAAAATCTGCCAAATTAGGGGTTTTCCAAATTGTACGGGTAGTTTTCCGCAGCCTGAGGGATTAATGCACTTAAAGTCACAATGAAGTCCCAGTCAAAATCTAGTATATTAACAACTATAGATATTAATAAAATCCCTTTCACCCTTATTTGTGAGAGAAGGCCTTGCCAAGCAGTGGGATTTCTCTATAACTTAATAAACGAAAAGGAATAGACCCATACCTCTAGCTTTTTCTTCCGGTGCCTTATCAATCTCGTCGTATGAAACAAACTGTGCCAAGCCATCTTTAGCCAAAACCTTCGTTATAGCTGCAGTCAGCGTCGTCTTCCCGTGGTCTACATGCCCTATAGTACCTACATTACAGTGCTTTTTCTCCTCAAACTTTGATTTTACCTTTGTGCAAAAATTTGCACTCAGAACACGAATAAATGTCCTATTTTTCAAAGAACTTTTGCAGCACACTGATAGATGTAGGTTAAGATTAGTGTAAATAGAACGAATTATTAGTTTTCCACTCATCTTATTAGTAATTTTAATCAAAAATCTTGGAATTCCATTTAGATTGATTGAGGTTATAAATATTTTGCCCAAGGAATATAACTATGATTTTGCCAGTTGGAGTGACAGTGACAGACCACAGATTACTGATATGTAGCAAGCTACAGATGCGACATTAAAATTTTCACTTAGTTCCAAAAGGTCCGTTTTGGCGTTGCTATCGTCAAGATAATTAGTATAGAACTTGTAGTAATAGGCTTAGATCAAAGTAAAATGAATGGATAGGCCCAAAGTGCTTTAAGTTGAAGCACGCAAAACTAGGGCACTTCAATACAAATTAGGGTACTTGGTCTGTCATCTCGGTACATTTTCGAAGTAAAACTGTCAATTGTTTTGCCTCATTTTTCTGGTTTGAAATGTCCATTCTTGTTTACTAATGTCATTGGTAATAGGTATGAATAAAGTGATTCCAGAATACAAAAATAGGAATATTTGACAAAGGAAAAACTAATCGAGGATATTATTATGTGATACAACAGAGAAGAATTGGGGCTTCTCAAGGATTCTCAACTCGAACGAAATTGCCAGAAAAAACACAAGGTATAAGGCTTCTGACGCAAGAGCTTGGCATGATGCTGCTGCTGCTGGGCTGCGTTCACGGCCTTTGGGTGCTGTTGTTTTTTCAACTCGTTCTATGGTACGGAAGCGTATCTACGGTACGAGGCTCGGAACGGCGTTAGTGC
Organism: Agonopterix subpropinquella; assembly: GCA_922987775.1. Classification (NCBI taxonomy): domain Eukaryota; kingdom Metazoa; phylum Arthropoda; class Insecta; order Lepidoptera; family Depressariidae; genus Agonopterix; species Agonopterix subpropinquella. Next base: position 4,484,588 of record OV277714.1, read on the forward strand.
GAAAAGTTGCACTCGGGGTGCACCTGGGGCGTAGGTTCGGAACGCAGCCCTGTAACTTTAATTAATGTGGCAATTGCGGCATCCTATGATGGCGTTTTATGATTATTTTTTTTGGTTCAGTTCAAGGTAAAGAGATTATAATATCCCATACAACCGATGTCTTCAATAAATACTCTCATTTATAGCAATTAAAACGTTGGTGTTCGACGTTTCAACGCTTCTTTGGAGTTTTCGGAGGCAATCGAGAAACGCAGGAAACGCAGAGAAGTTCACAGGAAAGAGGTGAACCGACCGCTTGCCGCGCTACAAAAGAACGGAACACTTTTCCTGTTCACGACCCATACACTATCATATTTGACTGAACTGTATATATTGTTCGCTTGCACGACACTATATTACGCAAAACAACACCGATTTTACGAACCAAAACTCACTATAAACAATAAAAATTCGATGAAATATGAGGACTCCAAACGTAGCTGTCCAAATCCCGCCAAAAACTCTAGAGGCATTCGGCGTTTTATGAGTGAAAATGAGACTGCAGCGCCACAACGGACCTATCGGAACTAAAACTACCTTTGTGTTTGTGACCCTGTGACAGACAACAGACAGCTGTTTTATCGTTCAAAAATTTTCCAAAAACACGTTCTAAAACTTCATAAAACCCGACAAGTGTTAACACCGTTATCACAAGCCGTTTTCAGTTTTCCTGACAGAACCTGAAAAATGATTTAAAAAAGTGTTGTTTATTATTATATTTGCTTACTGCTTCTTGAATATTTATTATTTTTAGGCTAATAATCTTCATATTATATTATTTTTAGGACAAATTTAATTTTTATATTTTAATCTAGAGATCAAACGTTTATTTACAACAGAATATATACATATAGGACTGCATACCATATCCTAAAAATAATTTGGAATGTTTTTGACATCGTTCATTTTCTTGGTATTGCTCGTTTTTTAGACTTTAACTACATTATAACAATAATAAGCATCGTAATAAGCACTCTGACACCAGGGCTCTGCCCACACGATAAGAAGAAGAATGGGCACTTTATTTCTAAAATTGTTTCTTTTGCTTGTCCATGAATTTCAAATTATAAACGGCTCGGAACAAATATGGGGTATAAAAACATAGCCCTCCTTCTGGCGTAAATTAATGAAATTGTATTATATTCACGAACAGAATAGAATAGAAGGCTAGCAAATCTTTACCAAAGCACACTTTAATGAAGTCAAAAAATAACCAGAGCTGCGTTCAGAACCTACACCCTATGTGCACCCAGAGTACACCCCGAGCGCAACTTTTAGCACTAAACGCCGTTCAGAGCCTCGGTGAAATACGTTTTACTATAGAGCGAATTGAAAAAACAACTGCACCCAAACGTTAAGAACGCAGCCCAATCAAGGCCATAAAATGTAAACAGGGCTGCATTCAGAACCTACACCCTATGTGCACCCAGAGTGCACCCCGAGCGCAACTTTTCGCACTAAACGTCGTTCAGAGCCTCGGTGAAAGACGTTTTACTATGAGCGAGTTGAAAAAACAACCGCACCCAAACCTTAAGGACGCAGCCCAAGCAAGGCCATAAAATGTAAACAGGGCTGCATTCAGAACTTACACCCTATGTGCACCCAGAGTGCACCCCGAGCGCAACTTTTCGCACTAAACGTCGTTCAGAGCCTCGGTGAAAGACGTTTTACTATGAGCGAGTTGAAAAAACAACCGCATACAAACGTTCTGAACGCAGCTCAGTGCAACATGGGGTGCATTAGATACAAGTTTTTGCTTCAGCTGAAGTTACACGATTTCTTCAATTTTATGAGGAAAAACTTTGGCAAACTAATGGCAACACTGCACACCTAATCCACGAAAAGAATGGCGGCCAAAAATCAATTTTGAATCTGACAGATGGACTCTGCGGAAAATCTGTTGTGGTTTTCGCGAAAGTAAAATAAATAAAAACACATTATAAACTTAATACAACACCTATTACAGTTTAAACTCTTCACTGATTAATAGTTCACGTAGTTTTTGTGCTTTGAAGTCGATGTTTAGGCGTCTATTGTATTTAAGTCGATGATGTAAGCAAAGGATTGTGCGCGTTTCTTTGTAATTGTTTTCTTGAGGGTTTTGAGATGGAGGGTGAAGATGGTAAGGGGAGTCCTACCCCTGAGAAGGAGGAATATGAAAGTAGTTCGCATTCCACGCCTCAAGAGCACAGGACTTTTGCGGAATTCGCTAAAGATAAGCTAGACAGCGGTAAGTGTTGAAGAATTTTTTATTATGTTTTGATTCGTGAGTCACGGTTTGTTTTGTTATTTGGAGGTCGTAGGGTGAGGTGATTACGGAAGTTGATTTGCTAAGTTGAAGATTCTAATTTCTGAGGGCGCTTTTTGAAGAATACAATATCTTTTTTTTTACCTATAAAAATAATGTACTTATTTATCTTTTTTTCTGTACCTACTGAAGATTTAAAAAGTTTTGTTTAATCTGTTTTTTGCACACTACCACTGTATAAGAAAGTGTATGGCAGTACACTCCCTGCCCCCCACAGATTTTTACCTCACCCCCTCTTGGTAGGAAGTGTGGCGGAAAATGTAGGCAATGGTGTATTCCTATCACACTTGCACTCATTAGGGTGAAGCTCCATACCGGGTTTTTAAAATAAAATAAAATGTTTTGTTACTAACACTAGCTGTAAGATACATGTAGGGTTAAGGCGGTAACAGTGGCTATAGCGGGAACAGTGGCGCGGGCGCCTTTAGTGCGAAAGTAAAAGAGATAACTATCCATCTCCCTCACTCCTCGGAAGCTCTTGGGATACGAACGAGTAATATCCAGTCGAGTTGCGACTGCAGCAACCTTATGGCGTGTTGTGAGTGATTATACGTTTTTACTAGTGAAAAATTGAGATTTAATGTAAGAAATACTTTGTTTTTACTCCCTACAGTGTTGTTGTATCGATAAACTATGTTTCTAGTCAAAACTATGCATAAATGAGATTGCTTTGACGCGTAATGCATCTCTCAACAAGCGATAGCGTGGCATGTGGTGTGTCATTAATTCAAAATGGCGGTCAAGTACTAGGTGGATCAGACCGCTTGAGTACACAGTGGATCAGATCTACTGTGTACTGTATTGAAATATACTTCAGATTTGAAATATAAATGAATCTTAAATTTATTTGTTATTATGAACTAACTTTCTTAAAACAAGGTTATAAGTTTGTCCCGTATGTATGTAATATTGTTAGAATTGCAAATATTCGTACGTTTGTCCGGTAGAGCATCTAAATTGTATGTTCTCAGTAACTAGTAGTATTTTTAGTAATATTTAGGTTCTAAAGATTCTTAAAAAGTCAAATTACTTACCTCAATTCATTTATAATTTTAAGACTGATAAAAATGCTTATTTTATGTTAAGTTTATATTTTTCCAAACCGAAGAAGTGTATTTATGTTAAATAACAGTTGATTATTGTTATAGTTGAAAAGAGTGTAATTATCTATATGGTACTAAGTTCCTTCTTATAATTATTACTGTCTTGTAAAACAAATGACTAATTAAACTAAATAAGAAATTACAAACTGCATTTTATTTTAGATTTATATTTGAAGATTCACTGTGTACCTACCCGATTCACTGTGAACTACAGGTATATTCACTGTACCCGACCCCCGGTACACAGTGGCTCAGAATGTCTTTTTGTTTTAAATGCCTTCTATGTTCTTTTTTAGTTATCGGTTGGACAAAACACAAGAAAAATTATAAAATAGATTAGTTGAACTATGTATACGTCCCATTTGTAACTTCCTAACACTACTACAAATCAAGAACGAGCTGTTTAAAAAAAAAGTGAGCCACTGTTGCCGCCTTGACCCTATACTAACACTATATGGACATCTTGTCTGAAATAAATTATTTGAATTGAATTGGAAGTATTTATTTACAACAGAATATATAGATATACAAATATAACCCTAAACCTAAAGAAAAATAAAAGAATTAAAAACAAAACTTATACCTACTATAAATAAAAAATATCTTCTAAATTGCCGCCGCTTGGTGGCAGGGTGCCCAGGAGGCTGGCAGCGTTGCCTCTTTGTATGGCCAGACTGATTCGCTGGCCAAGGTAGCTGCCAGCCCTCTGGTCACCCGAGGCCTCGATTAGGCGCGCCGATAATTCTTTAAATAATCGGCGCGCCTCTGGCCCCCACGGACCCAATGTCTCAACCCCAAACGGTGCAAATATGTAACCCTCGCCGAGGGCCACATATAAGCGCCGCTTGAGGTTTTCCGCGGTGGCCGCCGCCGCACCCGCATTGGATGAGGTCGCATGGACGTGGGACGGTGCCAGTGTATCTACACAGGTAGCGTCCCAGACCAGCGACCTCCCCAATTTCCATGGAACGAGCGTCAATCCATCGGGCCTCTTCCCATCGCTCCGGAATAACCCTTTTGGCTCCAATACCCTCCCAATTGAATTGAATTGAATTACCGCACATGCTTACCTCTTGTCAGTTTTTCCATTTGTATGAAGTGACCGCCAAGTGTCCGTGGTGTGACGTAGTGGTCTAATTTAAGTTTATAAATACACCTTTAAAGCCGGGTCCGCTGCGCCATGTTTTCGTGTTTGCTAACATTGTTTTCTAACTTTCCCCTCCCCCGCAGGCGAACGCGGGTGATGTTCTTAGATTCATAGATTCTTTATTGTACACAAAATCATAATTATGAAAAAAATCACAGTTGTAAAAAAAGTAAAGATGTTTTCCGATGCAAATGGATAACATCACCTGCGTTCGCCTGCTTGGGAGGGGAAATGGTTTGCTAACGTTTTATGATAACATATAACATGGCGCAGCCTTAGATCAAAGTAAAATGAATGGATAGGCCTTACGGGAACATTTCAAGCCAGAAAAATGAGGCAAAACAATTGACAGTTTCGAATATGTACCGAGATAACAGACCAAGTGCCCTAGTTTGTATTGAAGTGCGCTAGTCATTGTGTGCTTCAACTTAAAGCGCTTTGGGCCTATCCATTCATTTTACTTTGATCTAAGGGCGCAGCGGACCCCGCTTAACAGTACTTTGTTTTGTTTTTATTTTATTTTATTGTTGTTTTGGGGACTTTTATACACATGAACATATCAGTCTCATTGTACCCTAAACTTTATTACATCAACCAATGAGATAATAATCTATGCGTTTCCACATCATTGATTCACTGATGAAGTTACAGAGGTAAACAACTTTTGGCTTCATCTGAACCAGAAGTGCGATTTTTGAAAATCATACGAGCGACTTGGCAGTAGAAAGATGCATAATCTCCATAGTAATTTTGACATTTTCTATTGCCAAGTCGCTCGTATGATTTTCAAAAATCGCACTTCAGGGCTAGCTAAAACTTTGTGAAAAAGCACCTACATCAAAAGACAATGCGGGTTTTGTATGTAGGGTTGGCGCCTTATTTTTCGCCGTTGATTTTGGCGCGGCCAGCAACCAAACTTGAATATTTTATTTCAGAATAAAGTAACAAACAAAACTTGTTAACATGTAGGTATATCCCTAAACTCAGTCTGGACGGAGATATAAAGGCTTGAAGTTGAAAATATTACCATTATGTGCACTTCAAACCTTTATACCAGTTCGGACTGAGTTGCGAGATATTTTTAATAATAAGTGTTGTTTTTAACTTTATTCTGCCGCGTTAAAAAAATAAAAAAGTCACCATTTTCAGGCATAGGCTTTTGTTCAACCTCAGTTCCCTCATCAGTGAATCCCGAGCTTGATTGAACTTGACAGTATATTCCACTAAAAGATTAAACACATCCTCTACTACATTACACACCTCACAATTTGGGAAGTCAGCCTTTTTCATAAGAAATGCGAACTTTGTCTATGGCATGTGTCCTGTAGGCCTAGCATGCCACCCCCGAGAAAACGACAAAAATCGAGAAGTGCCTCCATCTTTATTATTTTACGTATGCCAAAAAGAGCGCGCATGACGGTTTTCTCGTTTAAACGCTTTGTCGTGGGTGGCATGCTAGCCGTGCAGATCGAAATCTGTGAGTGACCACTATCAACTTACTTCACATTTTAACACTAGTAAAATGGGGTATTAGAATTATGGTATGTTCTATACAGGGTGTAACAAAACACTCTAGTAATACTTAAGGGGGTGCTTCAGACCATCAAACTGAACAACTTTCACAATGGAGCCAATATCGAAATCGCGAAAAAAAATCTGCTCTTTCATACAAAACTGCAGTACTATCTCGACTCAAATTAGAGGTTTTTTGAGGGCAGATTTTTTTTATTTTTTCTCGACGTTGGCTCTGTAGTGTCTGTGCGAACGCGTAGTGAGTCACTTGCCTGCCGGCCGTTGTCGGGTACGGACGTGCGCGCTCCGCATACCCTACCTGCCAAGTTATCAACAGTAAATGTGTACTTATTTAGCAAACCCTACAAAGTGGCGACGACGGGATCTTATTTTACGTAAGTGCACACTGTATATTACCCGGTTTTGAAATAAAAACAACGGTGAACGTCATTTCATTTTGAAATTAAAACGAAGTTATAAAACATGTTTCAAGCAGCAGAACAGCATAATTATGTTCACGACTGTGTTCCCCGACGGGGTTGTCAGCAATATTCTGAAAACTCTGAACAAAGTGAATATCTATTATCAAAAATAACGTTCTATTTTGATTTAAAAGAACAATAACGATGATTCATTATAATTTATCCACAGGGGTTATCATGGTACTTCTGTTACTTTCACCGTGCTTAATTAAATATCCACGGAGGCTATCATGTATTCACTATGCCTATTTCATTGGTTATCATATCAAAAAAACATCCGATTCTTAGTTTATGCTTTGGTTTACAATATATTACAGTGATTATTTTTCTTTTCATGAACGATGACCATCAAACGCTGGAGGAAAAGAAGAAGGAGACACCAGGAAGATGGGCGGCTGCTGCGATCGGGCTCGAAAGAATATACCACAAATCGAGCACCTGTTCGAACGAATCCTTAAGGTCATGTACAATACATTACATACATGTTTATATAATAGCTTTACGCTCAAGCCATAATCCTGCGGGATAGGCAGAGACTACGACAATGACTATCTCATAATACGAAGTTATTCAGCTAGATTGAGGAGTATGTATACCTATCTATGCAAGCCGCTTGATTAGGACCTCGACTTAACAGTTGACGCCGTCTGAGGATCTAACAAAGTCCCTTCTTACGAAATCTCAGAGTTTGATATAAGAACGAGATAAGAACATAAAATCGTAGGAGTATCATAATCGTGACTCTGTCTATGTTACCTACCTACACATAACTCGACGGAGTAGCGATTTGTACCCTATGGCACTCGCGTACCGTTAAAGGTTAAACTGAAGGTCGGTCGGTCGGTCAGTCCGTCGGTCGATCGGTCGGTCGGTCGGTCGGTCGGTCAGTCGGTCGGTCGGTCGGTTGGTCGGTTACGGTTACGGTTGTGGTTAAGGTTAAAGGTCAGATATTTACGAGGACTACTAATTGTCTGGTTTCAATGATAAACAGTATAAATTATAGAAAACAGGCAAATAATAACATCTTGAATATATAGTGTTATTATAAATATGATGTAGCGCTGCGTACGTATAGATACTCGAGTGGGTAAATCGGTGCAAAACAGTAGCCAATGCTCAGAAAATTGAACACAAATACCTACCGGATGACATAAGGTTTCCGCATAGGTATGTCAGTGTAAAGCTATTTTATATTCAATCACAATCAATATTGTTTGTACCTTGTTATGTTAAGGAGTGACTTGAAAAGTTGCAACTATTTAACAAGGGGGAAAAAAGGCATTTCTTGCAAATTTCCGTTACAACTAACTATACTATAACTAACTAACTAACTTAACGATTCATTATGAATTTAATTCTAAATACGCTGTTGAATATGCTATATCTTTTGCACCGATAGTTACTGACTTGACTACGTACGTAGTCCAGTATAACATAATATACATACCACTTTATACATACCTACCGCATATTAGGTTCCAAGTGCGAGTCACGCGAACTAAAAGGCGATAAGTATAAAGTGCCATGTAGGTAAAACTACAGTAGTTAAAGGACCATGCAGTGATTAAACTGTTAGTAAAAACTAAAAGGTCAAGCAGATGCATAATACATGCAGGGATATGCACTGCCATGCAAAGTCATGCAAAAATATACAACTGCAATAGTAAAAGGACTATTCAATAACTAAGTTGTTAGTAAAAACAGAAAAGTCATGCAGTTACAGACAATGCCATGCAAGGCCGTGCAAAGCCATGTAAATATATGCAACTACAATAATTAAAGGACTATTCAGTAACTAAGTTTTTAGTAAAAACAAAAAGGTCATGCAGTTACATACAAGGCCATGCAAGGCCATGCAAACCCATGCAAATGCAATGGTGACAGGACCATGCAGTTATTAAACTGTTAGCAAAAGCTAAAGGGTCACGCAATTATAAAATTATATTGGTTAGATAACCATACAACTATCAGGTTATTAGCGAAAGCTAAAGTATCATGCAACTATTAAATGATAATAATTATGTGTAATAGAACCATGCAACTATCAAGTTGTTAGCGAAAGCTAAAGGGTCATGCAACTATACAATGATATGGGTTACAGAACCAAGCAACTATCAAGTTGTTAGCAAAAGCTAAAGTATCCTGCAACTATAAACTGATATGGGTTATAGAACCATGCAACTATTAAGTTGTGAGGCGAAAGCTAAACTATCATGCAACCATGCAACTATCAAGTTGTTAGCGAAAGCCAAAGTATCATGCAACTATAAAATGATATGGGTTACAGAACCAAGCAACTATCAAGTTGTTAGCGAAAGCTAAAATGTCATAAAACTATAAAATTATATGGGTTGTTATTATAACCTCATAATATCCTCCTCAATATATACCTCCTTATTATTATAATCATGCAACTATCAAGTTGTTATCAAAAGCTAAAGGGTCATGAAAATAAAATAGTTACTGTACTAATATTATATAATTATACATGGACTATAATAGCAGTTAAAAGTCCTTGATTGCAGTGGCTGGCGGTTACGCAGAATATTGTAAGTGCCTAAGTGTATGTGCTTATGACAGACTTACTCTCTTGTCCTTACTTCCATAATTTTATAAATCGTAAATGGATACGATCCAGAAGCAGTAACTCTGACCAGTATTTATCCAAATGAAATAAAAAAAAAGGAAAGGAAGGGAAAGGAAAGGATAGGAAGGAACGAGATGAGATGAGGGGAGATCGAACAGAATCAAATAAAAGGAAAGAAAGGGAAAGGATAGGAAGGAATGAGGGGAGATGAGAGGAGATCAAACAGAATCAAATAAATTCGAGTGAAATTAAATGAAATCATATCAATTCGAGTGAAATCAAATGAAATGTTAAAATCTTTTCATTGAAAGTATATGGTCAAATTTATAGTCCTAAAGTCGTTTTGGGTCGTCATATTGCGTGCAAATATTAATGTGACATTAAAACATTATTTGAGCATCCGGTGCATATCCGAGATGTTGACGAAGCCTGAGAGAATTACTTAGTCTCCTTTTACGACATTCATATGTTTGGTGCTATTCTAAGCCGGACATTACACGGTCATTCATACCTACTTAAAAGTGTCATTATGATACACAAAATGCAAAGGACCAAATAAAAATAAAAGCTATGTTTATACTATCGAAACTATTACAGGCCATGAAAATTAGTCAAAATTGGACAATTACCAAGCAGAGACTTTCGGGTTCAAATAATCCTAAACGAGCCATAAACTAGCCATAGGCAAATCTAAATGTAAAACTAAAAACTATGGGCTATGAAATGTCTAGAATAAATAAATATTGGACATAAATATAAAATAAATAAATAAGAGATGATAAAGATCTATGGAATTTGAGCAAATACTAGAGCTATATTTTATGCTGTCAAATGGAACATTTGTACCAATTTAAGCCACGTGACCCAATAGTCACAGTCTTTATGTACTAAAATGCAATGATAAACAGCGAAAACATAGACTAAACACTTAACTCTAATTTGCAACGAAATTGAACACACAAGACATACAATTAATTATGCAATATTCCTGTACCTATATTGGGTATTTTCTGAACACCTTTTGTTTATCATTCCATAAAGGTTATTGCAGAAATCCGAAACATGAGGCAAGCATTATAGCTATCTAGCCAATAATAATATACTACTCGAAATCTGTCCACAGGTACAAGGAGCGTATCACAGTGAAATTGATTTCGACGCTAAGTGCCATAAGTGGATAACGATATTCTAATAAGACATAATCAAAGTTTGTTTAAGTACTCGTAACAAATTATTTCGGAATTGCCACTCTTTTCAAGCACCACCAATATTGTCCAAAATAAAATGTTTATATTATAGCCAGAGAGTAAATCCAGGTATAAGTCATACTTAATGAAAATGTTTTGTGATCAAATCCAATTACCTACTGAAGTAAAAATTGGATAAGGCATGTACGAGTACCTAATAAGTAATTACGAGTAGTCTTGCTAATACATTTGTAGTTCAAAAGTACACTTTTTATAGTAACAATGTGCAATTTCACGTTGGTTTAATAAAACCAGCTTAAATAAAATTTATATTTTTACATTGTTCTACGTACGGTTACACCTAGTTGGATTTTATATAAGTACCTAACAAAAATAAACTTAAATACAAACTTAACAAATGTAACAAAAGTACATAAACTGTACTATCCTACCATAGTTTTAAAAAAGTACTTAGAATGGAAGTTGATTGCGATTTGTCAATCTTATCTTGCTGTTTGCTTAACCAATCCTCACTCCTGAAATAATGATCACAGTTCACAGGTCAATTAAATTAAGGATTATTAATTTAATTAATAGTGTGTCATATAAAGTGGGACTAGACTTTCAATTTTACGCAATAAAACTAAATGTTGTAATAATACAAATGGTAGTTAAAATCTTGAAATATTATGAAAAGGAAAGGGATAGTCTAGACTCTAGAGTGGTAAGCTAAAGTTGAATGTAAATACCTATTGGGCTCAGTATTGGCACAGAGTACTATGGTAATTGAAAGCTTTTAGTAACTATTAAAGAAATGAAACTAAGCAGTAAGAAACGGAACCTTTAATAATCAAAGATTAACAATCATAACACATTATTATTGTTATGTTATAGCGATGTGCATAGTGGAGTTTCTTGCGCCGTTTCTTCTCCCAAGCGAAGCACCTTCCGAAGCGGTGGTAGATTCATATAGAAATATATAAAATATTAAGAAAATATAAAATAAATGCAAGCTGTAGTACTACTGACTTTATAATAATAATTATATTAATATGTACCTGTACTGCTTATAGTTTTGATATTAAGTGTACTGTTACAAAATACATCTTAAATAAAATTAAAATAAAGAAGGGATGTAGTGTCTGTGCGAACGCGTAGTGAGTCACTTGCCTGCCGGCCGTTGTCGGGTACGGACGTGCGCGCTCCGCATACCCTACCTGCCAAGTTATCAACAGTAAATGTGTACTTATTTAGCAAACCCTACAGGCTCTATAGTGAAAGTTGTTCAGATTGATGGTCTGAAGCACCCCCTTAAGTATTACTAGGGTGTTTTGTTACACCCTGTAGAAGCTAGAATTGTATTGATAAGATAGAGTGTTTTACACATTAGAAGGATTTTTGGAAAAAAAATCTAATCACCACATAGTATAAAACAAAGTCGCTTCCCGCTGTCTGTCTGTCCCTATGTATGCTTAGATCTTTAAAACTACGCAACGGATTTTGATGCAGTTTTTTTAAATAGATAGAGTGATTCAAGAGGAAGGTTTATACAACGTGTTAATGAATTAACGCAAAACAAGAAAGTAGTTTGTTTAGAATCGAGAGCAGAATCGAATTATCACGGTTTCAACATAGGTAACTTTTTCAAAATATTAAATAATTTGTTAGCAAAATTAAAAAATTTCTGAACCTGATGTCAACCCACCGCACGGGCACACTTACCCTACTTACTACCAAAACAAGATTATAGAAATGTATCCATGAGTATGTTAGCGCTTTCTTGCAGTGCTGAAATGACAACAATTAATTTTTGCCTCAAAACTTAAAATGTGAATAACTTTAAATTTTAACTATCAAAATAGCTTTGAGCTGCTAGTGTATCATATATATAATAATATAATATAATATATAATATAATAATAATATAATATAAAATAATAAAATTATTGTTTCAATCTAATTATTTTGTTATAAATCAGTTGGGGTGTATGAGGTTTTGTGCTAATTCATTATCATGTTGTATGTATATTTTAGTATACGCATTGCACCCGTGCGAAGCCGGGTCGGGTCGCTAGTTATGTAATAAAAGCCATTGCCTTCACATGGCGCCTATTTTCTTATAATTGAGGTATATTGTTGATGACAGCGGGCCGTGAGCTGCGCAGGCGACTGCCGATGGCGGGGCAACTCGGCGCCCAGCTCCTGCACCCTCGTCGTCTGCTGCTGCACTCCACACCGACACAGCACACAGATGTTGTACTCATATTTCCTAAAGGTGAGTAACTTAAACCAGTGTACGATTATAAACAATAGACTATCCTGGTAAACCATTGGTTTACATCGTTTATTTTTTTAAGGCTTCTGTCGTCACATAGTGACAATGCCAGCCTCAAAGGTTTATATTTATTTTATCGATCTAGAGATTCTAGGGCAAGGGACAACCCTCAAGCACATATCCAGACTTTGAGGGGGAAATCCATTTTCGGATGGGGGGATTTTCATTGAAAAACAATGTTAAAATTGTAGCTATAATCACTGTTCCATTCAAATATTAAGGCAGATCACTGATATTAAATACTCATAACTTTTAATTGAGTGAACCAATTGCGATGAAATAAAGCCAAAATGTTCATCCAATCCAAACCTAAGTCCTATGCTTTTGTGAAAACCCCCTCCAAATCGGATCAGTAGTATTTAAGTGATGCATGCACAAACTGACAACAATTACAAAAATGATCTCAATGCATCCCATTACATATCCTAAACGCCCCCAATCCGGGAGTCTCCAACTTTTGGAACAAATGATTTAATTTATCTGTTTAAAATAGTCTTGGTCTGTTTTTTCTTTTACATCGTGAGGAAACCTGCATGCTTCAATTTCGAGGCATGTATCGTACCTACTGTCCATTACAAGTGGCGTCGGGCTCACTCCACAGATTTTCGGTACTACTAGTGAAACGTGGATGTTCTGAAGTTTCAGAATATCTCTGACTACCCCCTCGGGGAATATAGTCGTGAGCATATGCATGCATGCATCTGTTTAAAATAATGCCAATGAAAATTTATACTGTGTTATTTAAAATATTACACCTATAAAAATACCTGTAATGTAAATCCACGCCAAGTTTATAATTTTATTATAATTATTATGTACCTATAGATAGATAGATAAACTATACTAGTTTGAAGAAAGGATCAATGAATTTTTTAGCCAAAAACGTAAAATTCGATTTCAATTTTCTTTATTCAAAATAATCCTAACATATAAAAGATTTCGTAACACAGCAATCAAGAAACCTATTTTCCTATTGCTAAATCATTAGGATAACCAAGATGTATTGTATCGTAATTACGTAATATAAGCTTATAATAAGACAACGTGGGTTACATTGCCAAAACAGTCAGTATCTTACAGAACTACTGTACTGGCAAGGTCTCATGGCAATATGTTATTCTTAAACTAGCTTAGTGGGGACATAGTGTAGATAAACCAGTAGTTGCACGTCTCAAGGAGCCTGGGAGATGATTTGGCGTCCCTGTTTATTCGCTCCAAATTATGTTTTTATATGCAACTAGCGTTAACTCGCGACTTCGTCCGCATAAATTATATACCAGTTTTTAAGTTCGATCATAAGCTATCAAACAAAAAAAGTTTCATCAAAATCGGTTCAGTAGTTTTCGCGTGATGCTCGAACAAACAAACATTAGCAAAAAAAATTTTTTTTAATTTATAGTTTTGTTATAGTTTAGATTAGATGTGATGTTAGCATAAGCATGCTCACGTCTCACGACTAGATTCAGATAGATCAAACATGGTTACTCGCCACTAGACCTCCACAACGGCTCTCAACATATCCATCCATCACAGCCCTTGTTCAGTCCGTCTTCGGACATAGGCCTCCTCCATATTTCTCCATGACGTTCTGTCCCTCGCCCTCTGCATCCAGTTGGGACCCGCGTGCTTCCTAATGTCATTGACCCATCTTTCTGGTGGGCGGCCTCTACCTCGCGTGTTTTCTCTGGGCCTCCACTCCAGTGTTCTTCTGGTCCAACGCTCAGAAGTCAGCTGTCAACATATACAGGGTGTAAAAAAACCCTGTTGGAGCCTTAAAGGGTTGCTTCAGACTTCAGACTCATTAAGAAGAACTTTCACTAAGAAGCCAAAATTGAAATCGTGAAAAAAAAGTCAGAGCTAAGCTGTTCCATACTAAACTGCAAACATAATTCGACCGAAATGTATGAGACAGCAGATTTTTTTTCGCGTCGAATACGCGGTCTCTGAAGCAACCCTTTAAGTCTCGAACAGGGTTTTTTACAACCTGTATGATGTTCTTGTACGTCAATGCTGTAAATCTAGTCTACAAAATTATTACCAAATACAATATTGTTCACCTCTCGAATGCATTTGAGGAGAAGTCTCAGTCGGACACCGAAGTTTTAACAATGGTACCGCTACCGATTCGGACTGTGCCACGACTTAACTTAACAAAATTTATTCCTGTCACTTTCTAAAATAAGATTAAGAAAAGAGACAGAAAACCAACAGCTGACTTTAGTGCTGTCAAAGTGACGTTACACGCCCAAAACAAGATGCCATCATAATGTACGCCATCTTATTTAAGGCGTTTTTGGGCGTGTAACGTCACTTTGACAGCACTAAAGTCAGTTGTTGGTTTTCTGTCTCTATTCTTAATCTTATTTTAGAAAGTGATAGGAATAAATTTAGTTAAGTCGTGGCACAGTCCGAATCGGGGCCATTGCCGACCTGTGCCCATCTTTGTATTGGATAGGTTTTGAGGCGAAAGGGCTTGTCTTGAACTTAAGTTATACCTACATAAACTGATAACTGTCGACCTTTCGTTCGTTAATATTGTATCTCGGGAACCTACGCGGATGATTTGTAAAAGAAGTCTGACTTCTTTACGATTTTCAAAAAGTTACGTATCAAAATCTCGTTCAGTTATCGATTCTACTCAAACTTAGGTATGAACTCTTCTGTACCTTATTGTCGTATACATAAAGATGAGAAACGTAACACTGACCGTACGTAGATACACTTATTTCCTTGCTTAGGCATCTTCAAGCGATGCCAAGTATTTCCAAGCCTCTATTTTAAACATCTGTTTTGTAAAATTACAGCGTCTACAAGAATAGGTAGCTAAAGTGAGAATTTAACGCCGTGCCGCGCTTCTGCTCATTTCGGAGCTTGCCGGAGATCGTAAAAATGTAAATTGTACACCGACTGTAAACGCTTACATTAGACTAGGCTAAACCAGCTTAGTTTTACCGAATTTAAAAAATGCAAAATGTGTCCTCAACTTATATGTTATGACAACGTGCTAGAATCTTGTTCGGTTGGCTTTCCAGGGCGCTTCGTCGCCACTGGTGTTTTCTTTTAATTTATTTATCTTCATTCTTAAAACTGCTATTGGCTATGTGCACGACACTAGCGCCACACTAGCGCGGCGTAGCGCATGAACTATGTCGGCCAGCCGTGAATTATCTACACTATTATAGTACTGTAAAGACTGTGTTTGTTCGAGGATTCTGCCAAAACTACTGGACCGATTTTGATAAACTTTTTATATTTAAAAGCTTATTATAAGTCTTAAAAGTTAGCTTATATTTTATTCCGGTACGATGACGAGAGCGGATGCGGACGAAGCCCCGGACAAAATCTAATTTGTATCGGAATTCCCATACAAACTTTTACCTCAGTTTTAACACCTTTGGGGGGGTTAAAATACGACAAGCCTTGTTTAAGTGAGCATCTAGATGCCAATAGAAACTTCCATGTCAAATTTTAAGTTAGTAGTCTTGACAGTTTTGAAGATTTCGTGTTAAGTTAGTGTGCGGATTTGCATAGATTCAAGCAAATCTGTCACAGCTTCGCCGTCAGTAGTACAAATTTTTGCCACAGCGTGCGCTGCGATCGACTTGACAGTTCCCAACACCCACTTCGCACATAGCCAATAATCCCATCTGTGTGATCCCTTCATTGCCCGTACGCATAAGCAGTAGCTGCTACGTGCTACCTGAGCATCTGAGCAATGCAATGCTGCATTTGTCAGTTCGTATAAAAAAGATAACCAACTTTCAAGGACATGATAAAAGACATTGCCCACGTGACATAGTGTATTCGTTTCGGGTCGTTTCGCAGCTGGCGAATGTGTATGATTAAAGAACAAATACAACTCGTATGATATCTGAAATTATACACAGGATAGGAGGAATATCGTGCTTCCCAATGAAATGGAAATTATCCTTTTCTGCAGTGGGATTTCTTATAAAATTCATTGTATTGGAAACGGGATTGGGCAATGTCTTTTGTCAAATTTGGGTTTGTTGTATATTTGAGGGTTCTGCTCACCCGATTAGGGATAATGAGCGTTATTGATAGACAGGTAGATTAACAATTTATTTGCATAAGTAACACACACATAATATCATATCACATTTAAAATGAAATGAGTTACGATCTATTGAAATATGGCTTTTTTACCTTTCGTCAGAAGTTTCTATGAAAAGGTATAGAGATACCTATCCGGAAAACGATAAAATCTTCTACAGATATCACCAGATACAATGAATGAAATATACGTTATTCACAGTCACACCAAATAAAAATACAATAAAACCGGTCAAGTGCGAGTCGGGCTACTCGCGCACCGAGGGTTCCGTACCACACCACCACAGAACACAACATTATTAACTTAGAAAAAAAAACTTTTTTTGTCCGGGACCTTTAGCGCGAGACCGACTCACACTTGGCCGGTTTTTAATATTTGTTGTTATTCTGTAGAGTTTGCTCTATAATCACACTAAGTTTGACGCTTGTATGTATTACCGTTTTTACTATAGAGCGTGAAGAAAAAACGTTGATAAAAACTAGTTTCTTGTTGAAAACCCCCCTTAATTTTTAACTTTCTGCCATATTTATTATTTGTAAACAAATCCGCCGCAATACCGCATAATCTGAGAAAATTTCAACTATCTAGCTATTACGGTTCAAAAGTTACAGCCCTAAATAGGTAGGACAGACGGACGGACGGACGGACGGACAGATGGACGGACGGACGGACGGACGGACAACGTAGGCTTAGTAATAGGGTCCCGTTTTCACCCTTTGGGTACGGAACCCTAATAAAAACTGAATAAGATATTGTACCTACTAGTATAAATGTTCATTCTCAGTTTGTTTCCTTACATAATAGATCCAGAGCCCCCAACGGTCTAGGGCCTAAACGTATAGGAAAGCTGGATTCAGTCTAGCTCGAAAATAGACGCCAAAGTACATCATTTAGCCTCGGTCTTATGACTCAAAGCGGTCACTGAAATTTTTTACAGCGGTCAGACAATCGCGAAAAAATGGGGTCTGGGCCTAAACATATAGGAAACGAACTGGATGCATTTAAAGAAAGAGCTCTCTTAGGACAATACCACAGCATATTTAGTTTTTCTCAAATCGGTCACTGTTCAAAATCAGACCGGGGTTGAAAATCGAAAAAAATGGGTCTTGGGCCTAAACATATAGGAAATGTCAAACC
The DNA here is from genome assembly GCA_922987775.1 of Agonopterix subpropinquella. Classification (NCBI taxonomy): domain Eukaryota; kingdom Metazoa; phylum Arthropoda; class Insecta; order Lepidoptera; family Depressariidae; genus Agonopterix; species Agonopterix subpropinquella. Next base: position 4,502,500 of record OV277714.1, read on the forward strand.
AACTTGGATCGAAAGAACACACTTTACCCATCACGAAAAACCCGGTCTTACATGGCGGATCGGTCACCTTTCCAGAATCAGACCACTTTTATAATATAGCAAAAATGACAGATATCTCGACAATGGTTAATGATAGAAAAAATTTGTTACGAACAAAATTGTTGGAAATTTAATGTTTTTTAAGTTTGTAGTAGCTTTGTTTACAATTTGATGCATAGGAGACGAGATATTTGTAAAAACTTAATAATTAAAATAGTAATAGACAGATATCTCGACAACGGTTGATGATAGGAAAAGTTTGTTCAGGACACTATTGTAGACAATATTATGTTCTACAAGTTTTGTTATAACTTTGTTCACAATTTGATGCATACGAAACGAGATATTTGCAAAAATTAATTAATTAAAATAGTAATAGACAGATATCTCGAAAACTGTTGATGATAGGAAAAATTTTTTAACATGCAATTGTAGATAATGCTATGTTCTACAGGTTTTTTAATAACTTTATTCACAATTTGATCCATACGAAACGAGATATTTGCAAAAAATAATTAATTAAAATAGTAATAGACGATATCTCCACAACGGTTGATGATAGAAAAGTTTGTCCAGGATACAATTGTAGATAATGTTATATTCTACAAGTTTTGTAATAACTTTGTTCACGATATGATGCAAAAGAAACGAGATATTTGTAAAACTAAATAATTAAAATAGTAATAGACAGATATCTCAACAACGGTTGATGACAGACAAAGTTTGTCCAATAAAATTGTTGATAATGCTGTTCTACAAATTTGGTTATAACTTTCTTTACAATGCTTTCTTTGCACGCTGGACTGCCAAGCCAGGGTCCTGGGTTTGAATCTCGGTTCGGTCATGAATGTTATATGTTTGTGCCGTTGCTGTATGTGGTTCCCATAACAAAAAGCCTAAGGCTTAATCATTACAATGTATGTGTCTGTGAGCGTTATTTATTTATTTAATGCTAATGTATAGAAAACGAGATATGTGCAAAAACTAATTATTAAAAATAATAACAAACAGATATCCCAAAAGCGGTAGAAAAAAAATTGTCAGAATAAAATTGTTGATAATTGTTTGTTCTACAAGTTTTGTATTAACTTTTTAAATTGTATGCATAAAAAACGAGATATTTGCAAAAAACTAACTCAGTCACAATTTTTATTTCAACAAAATTATGTAGTTTAAGATAAAAAATTCATTTACTCATTTGTCTAATCTAACATTAATTGCTTGTTGTGGAGTATTAAGAGTTTCTCTTTTTACCGGTACCAATGCCAATAATTTTTTTCATTCCATTCCTATGAATGAAATCGTGAACAAAGTTATTATAAAACTTGTTGAACATACAGTTTCCTACAATTTATTTTGTACAAATTTCTTATATCATTAACCGTTGTGGAGATATATTTGTTATTATTTTAATTAATTAATTTTTGGAAACATCTCGTTTTGTATGCATCAAATTATTAACAAAGTTATAACTAAACTTGTAGAACATACAATTATCTACAATTTTATCTTGACCAATTTTTTTCTATCATCAATCGTTGTCGGGATATCTGTTTGTTATTATTTTTAATAATTAGTTTTTGCGCAGATCTCGTTATTCTATAAATATAATTTATTGTAAACAAAGTTATAGCCAAATTTGTAGAACAGCATTATCTACAATTTTATTAGACAAACTTTTTCTGTTATGAACAGTTGTCGATATATCTGTCTACTACCTTTTTATTTATTTCGTTTTACAAATATTTCGTTTCTTTTGCATCAAATCGTGAACAAAGTTACTAAAAACTTGTAGAACTTAACATTATCTACAATTGTATCCTGGACAAACTTTTTCTATCATCAACCGTTGTGGAGATATCGCCTATTACTATTTTAATTAATTATTTTTTGGAAATATCTCGTTTCGTATGCATCAAATTGTGAACAAAGTTATTAAAAAGACTGTAGAACATAACATTATCCACATTTTTATGTTAAAAAACTTTCCCTATCATCAACAGTTTTCGAGATATCTGTCTATTACTATTTTAATTAATTCGTTTTTGCAAATATCTCGTTTCGTATGCATCAAATCGTGAACAAAGTTATAACAAAACTTGTAGAACATAATATTGTCTACAATTATGTCCTGAACAAACTTTTCCTATCATCAACCGTTGTCGAGATATCTGTCTATTACTATTTTAATTATTTAGTTTTATAAATATCTCGTTTCTTTTGCATCATATCGTAAACAAAGTTATTACAAAACTTGTAAAACATAACATTATCTACAATTGTATCCTAGACAAACTTTTCTATCATCAACCGTTGCGGAGATATCGTCTATTACTATTTTAATTAATTATTTTTTGGAAATATCTCGTTTCGAATGCATCAAATTGTGAACAAAGTTATTAAAAAGACTGTAGAACATAACATTATCCACAATTTTATGTTAAAAAACTTTTCCTATCATCAACAGTTTTCGAGATATCTGTCTATTACTATTTTAATTAATTCGTTTTTGCAAATATCTCGTTTCGTATGCATCAAATCGTGAACAAAGTTATAACAAAACTTGTAGAACATAATATTGTCTACAATTGTGTCCTGAACAAACTTTTCCTATCACCATCGGTTGTCGAGATATCTGTCTATTACTATTTTAATTATTCAGTTTTTACAAATATCTCGTCTCCTATGCATCAAATTGTAAACAAAGCTACTGCAAACTTAAAGAACATTAAATTTCCAACAATTTTGTTCGTTACAATTTTTTTTCTATCACTAACCATTGTCGAGATATATGTCATTTTTGGTATCTTATAAAAGTGGTCTGATTCTGGAAAGGTGACCGATCCGCCATGTAAGACCGGATTTTTCGTGATGGGTAAAGTGTGTTCTGTCGATCCAAGTTGGTTTCACATTTCCTATATGTTTAGGCCCAAGACCCATTTTTTTCTTTTTTCAACCCCGGTCTGATTTTGAACAGTGACCGATTTGAGAAAAACTAAATATGCTGTGGTATTGTCCTAAGAGGGCTCTTTCTTTAAATGCATCCAGTTCGTTTCCTATATGTTTAGGCCCAGACCCCATTTTTTCGCGATTGTCTGACCGTTGTAAAAAATTTCAGTGACCGCTTTGAGTCATAAGACCAAGGCTAAATGATGTACTTTGGCGTCTATTTTCGAGCTAGACTGAATCCAGCTTTCCTATACGTTTAGGCCCTAGACCGTTGGGGGCTCTGGGTCGTGATATTCCTCCACGCGACAAACTTACGACAAACTTTGAGGAACATTCGAAGGATACTTGTTCTACTGTATAATCTCAACTATGCCCGGGGTCAAGGGTCGTTGGCCTACCCACTCGTAGGCAATAAACATATTTTCGAGCTACCAAGTGGGTACTGTAGGAAATATACCGGGAACAATGGTATTCGGTTAGATCGTTAGTCATTTGACTCATTTGTTTAGCTTTTCCACGGATTGTTGGGCAGAATTTCACGTTTAAAAAAAGGTTTAAAGGTTTTCTATTTTTAGAAAACTGTGTTTAATGTTCCCTTGGTTTTATTTAGAGCCTTTTCAGTCGTAATCGTCGTTTGGTATATTTTACAAGAGAAGGATTTTAGGTAAACATTTTTAGAGCATACTGTCATCTCATCAATCAGTGATCCATCAAGCAAGGCATAATAGGTTGTTTAGCTTCTCCACGGATTGTTTGGCCGATTTTCACTAATGCCCATGCACCCTCCCTGAGGGTAGGCCTGTGCCATGCAGAGGGACGTTTATAGGCTGATGATGATGACTTATACAAATGAACACGATACCAGTCGTCCAGAATACAAAACTGAATTGTACCTTTTTGTAGAAATACCGAAACAAGCATTTTATTTAGAGCAAGTGAAGGGAAAATCAATGTCGTGTCGTATCAAGGGGTCAAGATACTTTCAGAGAGGTTTCGAGTGGCTATCGCTTCATTATTGTGAAGAGCCTTCATAAAACCAGAGCCTATTGCGGGCCGGAGTTCGTACGCACAAACCACTGAAGTAATATGGAGTACTTGCGAATTCGCAATTTGTTTGAGTGGACCGATAGCTTTGAAATAACACCAGAATAACCATGCAACTCTCAAATACTGTCAAATCTGGATATTACTCCCAAACTAAGTATGCGTTCACAAACAAACAGACCAATAAATGTTCGCTGAGAAAAATCTGTCGTTCCATAAATTTGGGTCAAGTAACTATTGACTAATTCATTTCTGATAGTAAAAGTTGTTCAGTTTGATGGTCTGATTTACCGCCCAAAGTATCAGATCCTGTATATCTTCAATTCTTTGTCCAAATAATTGTTTGAATACGAACTTATACCATACAACTAGGTCTATGAATACAAAGTATTGTTCGTACTGTGTTCAACTGTTCAAGAACAAATTGGTAAACAATATTTCCGTCTGTATTATGAGAAAAGCCAAGGCTAAATATATCGAAACTTATAAATTCAAATAATAAATAATAAATATTTTGGACAATGTCACACAAATTATCTAGTCACATTTAAAGTACCAGAATCTAGCCTGGACTTGTATTATGATGACTAGACAACGATATAGAATACATATATAAATACAAACATCCATGACTCGGGTACAAATATTCATATTCATCATACAAATATTTGTCCCTTACGGGATTCGAACCCGCGACCCTCGGCACAGCAGGCAGGTTCACTACCGACTGTGCTACCGGGCCGTCCCAAATGAAAATGTATTTATTATGGATCATAGATAAAATAGTTGTTGTACATAGAAAATAAAACAGTTCGGCTATGGTGTCCTGCCACATGGGCGTACAATTTTTTTTTTCTAGCCTGTTTCATCCCACTGCTGGGCAAAGGCCTCCTCTTTAATTTTCCAACCATCTCTATCCTGGGTAAGCTCTGGCCACTTGTCGTCAAAAGCATCCAGATCATCCCGCCACCTCTTCTTTGGACGACCTGGACGCCGACGACCATTTTCTGGGATCCAGGGCGTGACAGGGTTTGCCCACCTCTCCTGGTGCATTCGACAGACATGGCCGGCCCATTCCCACTTTAGTTTAGCTGTTTTCTCCCCGACGTCGGCGATTTGTGTTTTGGAGCGCAGTGTCGTGTTCCTGACACGATCTGTTCTTTTAACACCTAATATACTGCGCTCCATCGCTCTCTGACAAACCTTGAGTTTGGACTTTTGAGACTCTGTTAGAGACCACGTCTGGGCACCGTAGGTTAAGATAGGCAGGATACACATGTCAATGAGTCTTCGTTTCAGGGATAGCGGGAGTTCACCCTTCATACAATATTATGAAAAAAAATAAGCAAGCAAGAAAAATTTAAACAAGCACTAAAAATAACTATTAACAAAAAAACTGATATTACAATTATACAATTTGGTGAATTTACAATGGCAAAATGAATAAGTTCACAATTTGGTACATTAGATGGATTCGTCAGCAAGGAATTCGTCAAGACTATAACATTTCGTAATTAATAAGTCATTCAGTTTGCTTTTTAACCGACGAAAAAACAAAAAACGGAGGAGGTTATCTATTCGACGCGTATATTTTTTGTTTTATGTATGAACACGCATAACTTTCTACAGAGTAGTCCGATTTTGATAATTCTTTTTTTATTGGAAAGGGTATACTCCCAAGGTGGTCCCATTTCAATTCGGTAAAGATCTGATAACGCACTTCGGAGCTACACAATAGAACTCCTCAAAAGTTGACAGAAAATCATCGGCGATTAAAAATTTTGCTTCGTATCGATGTACCCTTTGTGTTTGCTGATATCCAGAATTCAACTAATGTATTTCACCACAAAAAAAATATGAAATAAAAATTTTTAACAAAAAAATAAAACCGACTTCAAAACTCAAAAAGTATAAAATAATATTGCAGCCGATGAATTTTACGTTAGCTATCAATTTTTTTTATTGGAGTCGGTGTCAAGCCTAGTCCCAAAAAAAATACTGCAATCTCAGTCTCGAATCATACAGGCTTGACAGCGACTTCGATAAAAAAAATTGATAGCTAACGTAAAATTCATCGGCTGCAATATTATTTTATACTTTTTGAGTTTTGAAGTCGGTTTTATTTTTTTGTTAAAAATTTTTATAAATAAATTAAGCTCATTTGTGTCACGAAAGGGATTTTATTGTAGATGTGAGGTATCCTACAGAATAAGCTTTCATGTAACAAAGCCGTGTTTGATGGTAACACCATCATTTTACCTACGGAGGCAAATGCTAGTTTAACATAAGAATCTATGTAGATTGAGCATTCTCATTGTTACATAACATTGCGTTGCGTGCAGTAAGGCAAGGGTATTACAATCTACGTTACAAATCTAATCGTATTGAATTTAGAAACAGTCAAATTTCCGCATAGGGAATGGTTTCGTTGTTAGAAACACTTATTAGTGTGGAATTTATATACAAAATAATCACAACGTTTCATTACTGATAATATTTCTCTTGAATACTCAAATGAAATAGGTGAAAACTTGTTTATTTCGTTGGATTGAGACTTCGTACGCGCGGACCACTGACTTTATACACTCATAACTTTTGATTGAATGAACCGATTGCGATGAAATAAATAATAATGTTAAAACAAACTAAGCCCTATGCTTTTGTGAAAACCCCATGCACATCGGTACAGTAGTTTCTAAGTGATGCATGCACAAACAAACAGACAAATTTCAAAAAATGGTCTCAACGCATTACGCATTACGTATCCTAAACGCCCCCAATAATTTTTTTTTGCAAATATCTGCCTGCAAAGACAGCGTAATGCTCTCAGACTTGGTTTTGTGACCCAACATCAGAAATCCAGTCTCAAGATTTACCAGCTATGGAGCGCAGCATTTTCGGTGTAAAATTAACCGATCAATACGAATCACCGATCTGCACTCCAAAACTGGTATAGCTGACGTAGGGGACGAAGTGGGATTAGGCGATACACATCTGCCGTATGCATCCGGTGAGGTGGACCAAGATGGCCACAGAATGGGGTCCACATGATTTTTGCTGAGACGTCGAGGAAGACCCAAGAGATGATGGAGCGATGATAACTTCCTGAACGGTTAGCCTGAGTTCGTGTCGCATAGAGAGAATAGGAGAAGAGTTGCAAAATCACCGAACCGAATGCAGTGGTGCCCGGTGTGTGGTATTGGGTAGGACCACAGATTACCCCCAATCAGGTCTACCCAATATCAAACTGTACAAAAACATGCATAGTCATTCCTTACAGTCGCACACGGACTGTTACGTCTGTTAAACAAATGTCACCACTTTTTAAGCAAATTCAAGCAAATATCGTTCTTAACGTAAGGAAATAGCTGAGTCTTCCAGCTGGATGTCTGGTGACAAAATGGTTCAAGACGGTATCTGTTTACTATTGACGTTTCACTTCTATTGGGCGATTGTCATACGTGTGAATGGATGTCAAGTAGCGGTTCTATGTCTTGCTTTATATTATTTATCTACCCCTATATTTTATCTTTGCCCCCAATAGATACCGCATGATGAAAATGTTGTATAGGCAAGAAGAAGTCACAATTTTTGGCGGTAGGTGCTAGTAGCGGGGCATGAAACAATGCAACGTGATTGGCCATTTCAAGGTCGCACTACTTCGAGCTCGCTCACTCGCGTTGCTTATATCAGTGCAAAATCATAGACGTGTGGCGTGCGTCGGTGGCCTTGTATGCGGTATCTATTGGGGGTAATCTGTGGGTAGGGCATAGAAATAATTCATATATAAACACAACAATTCCTAACGGTGACAGAAATCTGTTAGATATCCTATTTTAAACTCCTCGCTTTCGCTGCTTACTGCTTGCCGTCATGCGATTGTCATGGTAAGCAAAGGTCGTAAAGTATTGATTCTACAGGTTTGGAGGCATATCGATAGGCTTAGAACTGGTTAGGTAGGTATGCCAACTTGTTAGGTTACAAAAAACAACTTAGTCGTATTGTGGAAAATGTTATTTATTATTTTAAGAGGATATAATTAGGAGCGCGCTCTATACAAACGAAGTCTGGTTATATTTTCAATACTAACCAATTAAAGTCAATGAAAAATATTATACACGATCTAGAAACCAATATCTGTGCTTTACATTTGTCAGATTTCCGGTGAAATATATAGTTTCAATGCTAAGATTAATTTAAGAATTGTATGGAAAACTTTGAGCCACGATAACTTTGAAACAAAATTAGCTGAAACTATTTTCAGGAGATGATCAGACCATCAAACAGAACAACTTTTTCTATGGAGCCAATATGAAATCGCGGAAACAAAATCAGCTGTCCCATACGTTTAAGTCGAGTTATGTTTGCAGTTTTGTATGCGGCAGCTGAATTTTTTGTGCGATTTCGATATTGGTCCCATTGAGAAAGTTGTTCAGTTTGATGTTCGGATCATCCCTAATTTCATAATTTAATTTCATATTTAAAATAGTTTCGGCTAATTTTGTTAGACCTTATACAGGGTGTAACAAAACACCCTAGTAATACTTAAGGGGGTGCTTCAGACCATCAAACTGAACAACTTTCACAATGGGGCCAACATCGAGAAAAAATAAAAAAAATCTGCTGTCCCATACAAAACTGCAGTACCGACTCGACTAAAATGTATGGGATAGCAGATTTTTTTTATTTTTTCTCGATGTTGGCCCCATAGTGAAAGTTGTTCAGTTTGATGGTCTGAAGCAAATTGTACTGAGAATTTATGCTCACTTCTCTCGCTGCAGCTTTTGTTTCATAAACAAATCAACTCTATTTCAGCATGAGCTCCACAATTGAGTAATAATGTAGCAAAATCATGACCTTGCTTTATCCATAAATTGTCTCGATTTCAGCATGAACTGGAAATCTCGAGCACGCTTCGCTCGTCTTTATTTTAGATTGCATTGCATGACCTCGTCATATTGCAGCAAAATATATGGCTCGCTTCGCTCACTGCTGTTTTGTGATTTAATAGTATTGCAGCAACAAGTCGTAGCGTTTTAGAAATCTCGAGCTCGCTTTTCTGGCTCCAGAATTTAGATTGTATTGCAACAACCTTATTGATATTGTAGGTAGTAGTAATACTGGTTTGTGATTTTATAGCATTAACCTCATCATATTCATCTTCGCTCACTCCTAGATTTCTATTTTAACGATTGTGCTGCATTCGTGAACACACATCGTATTGCCCACAACAGAGTCACTGTCTGTGCTGAGAAATTTCGAGCTCATTTCGCTCGCTCCAGGTTTATATCTTAACTTTTACATAAATCTAAAGATTTATTAGCACAGCCAAGAAATACATAGTTGTTAACAAATTTTAACCAAAACACCTCTGTAATAACTGTAAACGCTTTGCTCGCACGCATCGTTGATTTAGTACATCATACTACACAACAATTGATACACAACACTAACTAAATAAATAACCCCACTTATTAGCTCACTTCGCTTGCTCCAGATCTTCACATAGTTATCTACTACAATACCATGTCGATACTTGATTTATTATTGCACTTATGAAATTAGAAGCGTCAGTTTTTAGTCATTTAAAATATTTTTGGGGGTTGCAGTTCCAAAAGATTACAATATATTGTTTATTTTGATACCTACAAGTGGTTTTTTAATGATTGCATTGATTTATAATAATAGAATGCAAAATAATAGCTCAAATATTAAATATTGTTGGGGGGGTTGCAGTTCCAAAAGATTACAAATATATTGTTTATTTTGATACCTACGAGTGTTTTTTTTAATAATTGCGTTGATTTATCATAATATAATGCAAAATAATAACTCAAATATTAAATCCACCAATTATTGTTCTCAAAATTCGAAATATCCGGATTATCCGGATTGGTCCCAAATCCGTTGACTAAAATCCGGATATCAGAATCTTAACGGATTTGCAATCCCTAGAGCCGTCCCTAGACATCTGATTGGCTAGTTCACGTGTCATATGATTTAATTTCTAACTGTTTATAGACAAGGATCTCAACCTAATATAATTTCCCCTACAGGACTCCCAGATATAGACCCGTCCCTAGACATCTGATTGGCTAGTTCACGTGTCATATGATTTAATTTGTAACTGTATACATACAAAAGATCTCAACCTAATGTAATTTCCCCCACAGGGCTCCCAGACAGCATGCTGCTGTGGCTGCTGCAGAAGCTGCGCGGAAGTCGACCGAGGCTGCGCGTTTGCGTGAGACAGCACGCCTCCTCTCAGTGCTCCGCCTTCTATATCACGGCTGATGATGACGTGTGAGTTGATTGACATCTTTTGCATACACTCTTTTTTGATTAAAAGCACAACTGAGAACTTCGAGAAAGTGTGAGTGAAACAGGACTACAACATTGTCTGTCGTCTTCCACGAGGGGGTGAGGTTAAACATTAGTACAGTGTGTAACAAAACCCCCTAGTAATACTTAAGCTTAAGGGGGTGCTTCAGACCATCAAACTGAATAACTTTCGCTGTGGAGCCAACACCGAGGAAAAACAAAAAAACTGCTCTTTCATACAAAACTGCATAGTACTCGACTAAATGTATAGGACGGCGTACAGCTTTTTTTTTTATTTTTCCTCGGTGTTGGCTCCATAGTGAAAGTTGTTCAGTGTGATGGTCTGATGCACCCCCTTAAGTATTACTAGGGTGTTTTGTTATACCCTGTATAGTATAAGAGATAAGTGTACTTTTTGCAACCATCAGCAGCAAGGCTGATTCAGTGTTTATGGGATGTAGAGCATATCTGTGATGGGGATGGACCAGGTCTGCCTGCATAACTCCAGTCGGTTTAGGAGTTACTGATGATTAAAGGTCTGTAAAAATTTTACGGTCAGCTGCACGGCACGGATCGTATGATATTGTTGTAGTATGCACTGTAGCTATGTGAACAGTACAAAAACTGTCAAGTTCTGTCAGACGGTTTAGGAGATACAGCCAGTCAAAGTTCCGACCTTTGAACGGCTGTTTCTCCTAAACCAACTGATGAACCATGTCAGTTTTTGTACTGTTCACATAGCTACAGTACATACTACAACAATATCATACGATCAGCCTTGCAGCTGAACGTTAATTTTTTACAGACCTTTAATCATCAGTAACTCCTAAACCGATTTTCGGTTATTCTTTAGCTTGAATACTATTTTTATTAATAACTTGTTGAACTATAAAAAGTAATGAAATGTTTATGACATAAGATTTTCTTATTTGAATCCGCTCTCCTATTGGGGATGATGAGATTTTCGGATCCGACAATATACAGGATGGTAACAGGATTTTTTCTCTATCCCAATGTTACTTCCATACTACTTCCGTTCAGTGATTTCAAAAGACCCAGTATAACAAAGCATCTTTGTCGCAGTCTTCTACAAACGGCAGAAGAAGTCCACCTCCCGAAGCTCCTCAAGCCAGAGTTTGGAGGGGGCTACAAGGAGTTCACAGTACGAGACATGCATTGTTTCCAGAAGGTAAGCCTGATTTTGCAGAAATCAGACTACGGCTTTATCAAAATCACAAAAAAATTAACAGTTGTTACTGCAGCTGAAATCGGGCGAGCCAATCAGAGTACAGTAGTACCAGGTTTATTAGTCTTCATCATCATCTCAGCCGATGGACGTCCACTGCTGGACAAAGGCCTCCCCCAAGGATTGCCATATTATTTTGGTTGTAAGGGCTTGGTCAATGACCAATAGCTACTGCGACCTGAATAGATTTATTGTAGCTTAGGAGGATTGCCATAACGACCGGTCCTGCGCTGCCCTCATCCAACGGGTTCTCGCCGCCTTCACTAGGTCGTCGGTCCACCGTGTGAGGGCTTACTGCGTATCCACACTGCGGTTTCCCGTACGCGGTCCTCTCGAGAACTTTTCGGCCCCATTGGCCATCGGTTCGGCGAGCAATGTGCTCCGCCCACTGCCTCTTTAGTTTAGCAATTCTTGCCGATGTATAATAGCGTGCGAAATTATATTGACCAATCAGGATGTGACACCTTCAATCTCTTGCCGATATTGGCTAATGACTTTACACTCTTTGATTACTAAATGACTTCGGGTTTTGTCGGGGACTCGGGTCTGCTCTGCGCAAACGTAGATTGACGAGCGGAATTATTATCCTGGTCGTACTGTATTCTACGGTTGTGGGCCAAGAATGAACTGCTTCTATTTGTCGATTGATTTCGCACCTGACGCATGCCCGACGAGATTCTACAGTCTTTAAACTGCACGGCAATCAATTTCAGACTTTAACGAAGTAGTCATAAGGTTGATTATAATAGAATAGATCGGAAGATTGACGATACGATATACGTGGTTAGACCACACTCCAAATCACAAGCTTATAATGATAGTCGCAAAAATAAAACTCCCACCACAAAGATCAGTTAAACCGATATTATTAAACGCTACAGCAGTAAAATAGCTTTTATAGCCATTAGGCACAAAGTCGGATGTCGTAAAACGCCGAACTTCTCAGTTAATTTCTTTGGGGAATAACTCGTAAAACCAAGTGTGATTTAGATAAAAGTAATGTCATTATTGTTATCATTGTTTTAGGTTGATAGAGTTGTGAATCGTAACTTTACAATATGAAGTCACGAATGTTATCCCATTTTCAGAAGCTTTTCTTTACGTAGAAACGGTAATATATTCAAGCGTCAAACTTGGTGTGATTATAATGCATACTCTTAAGTAAAACAACAAATAGTAAAAACCGGCTAAGTGCGTTTTGGGCTCGCATTAAAGATCACGGAAAAACAGATTGTTTTAGTAATATTGTGGTACGGAACCCCCCGTGCGCGAGATCGACTCGCACTTCGGGCAAGTCGCAGTTATGAAGATTGTTAAAATTGTTGTCAATATCCTGTAGAAATATAAACATATGCTCACGACTATATTCCCCGAGGGGGTAGTCAGAGATATTCTGAAACCTCAGAACATCCCCGTTTCACTAGTAGTACCGAAAATCTGTCCAGTGTGACGGGGAGTGAGCCCGTCGCCACTTGTAATGGACAGTGGGTACAATACATGAGATAAGAAAATATATTTTTATAACTGTAATGAATTGTATAGTGTTTACGATACGTATTAAAAATATGGAAATTTCTTAACTGTGTTATTTACACATAGTTAAATTTTGAAATAATAATTAAAGATGGAACGTAGAACAAAGTTGCATGAATACATTACATGTTTGAACAATAAACATCGACCTGAAAAGTAATAAAAAGCTACATCATCATTTTCTATAGCAATGAGCATTTTCCATAAATTTTCATGGTGATCGTTAGATGGCGCCATAAAAAATCTGCTGCTCCATAAATTTTGGTCGATAGTGTGGAACAAAAAAATTTTATTTTCGCGATTGTAACATATTGGTCCCATAGTAAAAGTGGTTCCGTTTTAAGGGCGATGATAGCCCATACGGAAGAGAGCTAGCGCCTCAATCATGAGGCGGTGGTTCGATTCCTGGCCGGTATCACTAAGTTCTTCGGAATGTATGTTCTGTTGTATTTATCATTCACTAGCTCGGCGGTGAAAACATCGTGAGAAAACCTGCATTTCCGAGAATGAAAAGAAAATGCCATAATTTCGGACGTATGCGTAACATATTGGTGAGCTTAGGGCGAATACAAAGGACCAGCGCTGGTCTCGGTGTTACATAACGACCCTTGCTTGCAATAGCAATTCGCAATTTGCAATTCTTTTGGTAAACAGTTTTTTTCCGTTTATAATCAATATATCACAGCCAGAGTTGATGATGTCGCTTTGTCAGAGGGTTTAAGGATAATCAATGCCAACAGTGATAATTTTTCGAGTTTGGACATCAGCAAGGAGATGATAGCAAAAAAACTACAATCACTTGATGTTTCTAAAGGCGGAGGATCCGATGGACTACCGCCAGTTTTCATAGTTGGCTGCGCTTCTAGTCTTGTCACTCCTCTTTTTCTCATTTATAATAAATCTTTACAAACAGGAATTTTCCCCATCCAATGGAAACGTGCTAAGGTTGTGCCTATTCATAAAACCGGGGATGAATCAATCGTTAGTAATTACAGACCAATCTCTATCTTACCGACATTGGCCAAAGTTTTGGAAGCTTTGATCTGTCCTTACATACAAAATTACTTCAAACGTTTTATGACTGACCACCAGCATGGTTTCGTAAGGAATCGTTCCACTTGCACCAATTTGGTAACATTTGTGGAGGAATTAGTTGAGACAGTAGATGCAAACAGCCAGAGTGACGTAATCTACACTGACTTTAGTAAAGCCTTTGATAGCGTTTCTCACAAAATACTTTTAAAAAAGCTTGCGTCCTATGGTTTTTCAGGTAACATGCACGACTGGCTTGGGTCTTATTTGAGTGATCGATCGTTTTATGTTGTCGTTAATGGGTATCAGTCCAATTTATTCCAAATTAATTCAGGCGTTCCACAGGGTTCGCATTTAGGCCCCGTATTATTCAATATTTTTATCAATGATTTACCCGAATGTTTTAAATCGTCTACTCCCTATCTATTTGCAGATGACTTAAAAATTGTAAAGATTATTAGGACGGTTGATGATGTCGGATTGTTGCAAAGTGACTTAAATAGACTCGGTGATTGGTGCAGTTGGAATCTTATGGAATTAAATATCAAAAAATGTTTTCATATCAAATTTACAAGGAAATATAATGTAATTCATTTTACGTACAATATTTATAACACCACTCTTGATGAAGTCAAAGTAGTGAGAGACTTGGGTGTAATTTTGGATAGCCAGTTAACATTTCTGCCACATATGGAGAGTATAATTAACAGGGCATCAAAAATGATGGGATTTGTGTTGAGAACTGGGAAGGCATTTCGGGGTACTAAGGTAAAAATCTTGCTCTATAATTCTCTGGTTCGCAGTATTCTGGAATATTGCAGTCCTGTTTGGCGGCCTCACTATGCTGTTCACTGTCTAAGGTTGGAAAGGATTCAAAAAAGATTTTTGTGGCATCTTTCTTATTCAGTGGGTATAGCAAAAAGAGTAACCCAGTATAGCGACAGGTTGAGTAGGTTTAATATTTTATCACTCGAAAAGCGGAGAGATCAGTTGGATATGTGTTTTTTGCACAAAACATTAAGAGGAAATATTGATTGCGCTCGGCTACTGCAAAAATTTAGATTTCGAGTTCCAGCGAGATATCCTAGGAATCGAATAACACCCATGGCACCACCTCTGAGAAGGACGGTTCTCGGTTCTAACTCACCAGTGGCTCGGTTTTGCCGATTATACAATCATCACAGTACATCCTCAGATATATTTTTCGATTCACTCTACAAATTCCGGATAGTAGTTCATGAAACGTAGTATCTCAACCAATTTATTATTTCGCATCACACATAGTAAATAATTTTAATGTTAACAGTACCTACAGATCAAAATAAAAAATAAAACATGAATCTAGATAATGTTTGGCTGCAGTAAGCTGGTACTTAATTCTAAAACGCATTTTGTAACTAGTTTAAGTTTTCTTATCATGTTTTTTACTTCATGTCGTCACTTGATGCTACTTATTATGTGCATGTGGTATTTACCTGTAATTGGTTGTGCAATTAGACATTAAGCCCTTTAATCTATGATATATCATGTGTATGTATTATTGTAACAACTGTTGGTAAATCAATAAATAAAATAAAATAAAATAGCCCAACCACAACCACAAATCAATCAAGGGTTTGATACCGCAATAAAGTAAAATATGTAGGGTGGCTTAGATTAGACCATCAAACTGAACAACTTTTAGTATGGAGACCTTTGCTTTCTCATACTTTTGAGCCGAGTAGGTACTGCAGTTTTGTATGAAACAGCATTTTTTTTCTCCATGTTAGCTCCATAGTGAAAGTTGTGCAGTTTAATGGTCTAACTAAACCACCTTCTAAACTATTATAAAAATGTAACAGAAGTGTGTCTGTACATTGAAGATACAGTGTAAACTCCAAGTAACACCACCCAATATAACGCCAAACTCCCCAAAACGTCGAAATTACTGGACTTTGGTTGGATTACCTTGTTATACATACATTGATACCCTCTATGTATCGTCGCGTCAACTCTAAATACCGTACACCACAGACCGGTCTATGGCGTCAACAATAATACTACAATAAAGATTACTTTTTAGTCAGTTTCAAAAAGCTTTCTAATTTGCCGAAACTGATACGACGCAGCTGCGTAAGTTCTTTTGTTTTTTTCATTTTGTTGTTTTATTGTCTAGCACGTGTTTACCTCGACTGTCGGCATAGTACTTACGGAATTACTGGAGATTTTAAGAAATGCGTTCTTTTGTTTGTTATTAGCCTTGCACGTGTTTGGCTCGATTGGTAGACTGTCTTTGGGTTGTTATTATGGGTTGTCTTTACGTTACCATATTCTTAGTTGCTCACAAACTTTAAAATTGTGAACAAAGTTTTATTAATATGCGCGATACAGAAGGGAGAGAAGATAAGTCATGGATGTTGGAATAGGTACGCTTTGGATTACATAATTACATAGGTACTTTACGCAATAATTTTATGTGAAATTTGGCGTCATAATATGTTTTTGTAAATTATACTTTAGTAATAAATAATATATGAGTGTAAAATTATGTGAATTTTTCTATTTTCTATTTAACGTCGGCTCTCTATAACGTCGTAATATACTCAGTCCCTTAAGCGTCACTATATAGAGTTTACACTGTATTTACAAAAAAAAAGATTACGACATGGTTTTTACCTGTCCCTGATTCCAAATCACCAATTTTTGGATTTTTTGTTTGTTTGTTTGGGTGTTTGTTTGTTCGAGTATCACGCAAAAACTACTGAACCGATTTCGATGAAACTTTTTTTGTTTGATAGCTTATCATCTGACTTAAAATCTGGTATATAATTTATGCGGACGAAGTCGCGGGTAAAAGCTCGTATCTAATATTACTATAGGGTGTTTTGTTATACCCTGTATGTTTGGTCGATCGATGATATTTCCCTCTGGTGTCCCATTTAAACTGTAATCACTCGAGGCCTATCGTTATTCCGCACTATCAATGTATCATCAGCCCAGAAATCAATACCAGCTTGAATTATTTATGACTTTCGGAAATACCGAATTGCACCGTTGCATTCCACCAGCAAAAATGTAAATTTTATGTTCTCTTTTATGTCTAGTTTGGGGGTTTATGAATTTATTTGTAGGGCTGTTGTTTTATGTAATATTTGAGACTTTATATAACGACCTTCGCGTGTTCGAAAGATTGTAAATTGTTCGCTTAAATATGCCTCAACTGTTTGTTTAACAATTTTGAATTCTAAATGAAACTGGTGTTGGCTTTCAAGTATTTTCATATTGGCATAAAATGTTGAATAAAGCGCTTCAAAAACGCTGTAATTTCAGCCTCTTTTTGGCAGGTCAGCCGATGTCTTACGCCAGGTTTCGCGTTCGGGAAAAGCCAAGATATTAGAACACTGAAGTTTAAATTGAAGCACAAAATGGTTTACCTTCAGTCTATAATAATCTGAGTCTTGCACAAAGTTATGTAGGGTCCTTTTTAATACCTATGCTGATGATTTTTTAAAGGTATAATCAATTTATCAAACTGATCAACTTTCTCTCTAATAATTCCTGACTATAATCGATATCAATGAATATAAAAAAAAACCGGTCAAGTGCGAGTTGGGCTACTCGCGCACCGAGGGTTTCGTACCACACCACCAGAGAAGACAGCATTATTAACTTAGAAAAAAAACTTTTTTTGTTCGGGACCTTTAGCGCGAGACCGACTCACACTTGGCCGGTTTTTAGTATTTTTTGTTATACTGTGCAGTTTGCTCTATAATCACACTAAGTTTGATGCTTATATGTATTACCGTTTTTACTATAGAGCGTGAAGAAAAAACGTTGATAAAAACTAGTTTCTTGTTGAAAACCCCCCTTAATTTTTAACTTTCTGCCATTTTTAACAAATCCGCCGCAATAACGCATAATCTGAGAAAATTTCAACTATCTAGCTATTACGGTTCAAAAGTTACAGCCCTTAATAGGTAGGACAGACGGATGGACGGACGGACAGACGGACAGACGGACGGGCGGACGGACGGACAACGTAGGCTTAGTAATAGGGTCCCGTTTTTACCCTTTGGGTACGGAACCCTAAAAAAACTGCTATTTCATCTTATTTAAGAATCAGCCCCGGCTCTACGATTTATCCGAGCTAGGGCAAAAACTTGACTTTGGCGCCCCTCCCCTCCAATGCAGTAGTAAAAATTTTTTTCCCCGGGAGGCCAGGGTCCATGTTAGATCGTTGCAATAATATCTAAAATTTGGAACAAGTGAAGCAAGCTCGAGATTTTACGGCAATATGATTAGCTCGTCGCAATATGATCTAATATCTGGATCGAATTCTGCAATTCTGGGTAGTTTCAATATAATAAAATAAACCGCTTTTACAGCACTATATCTATCTCAGAGGAAGGATCTCTTTATTCTAAAGCATAGAGACTGCATCAATTTACGATTTTAGTTAGTCTCTTTTATCTTATGACGTTCTTTTAATAGTAGAAGGAGACGGAACTATGAATGTTTGTTTATGCGGCTGTCCACTTCTTTTTTGTGCTAGTGTGTGTGAAAAGTGACCGTAAACATAAGGGCAAATGTCACTTGGTCATCTTTTGTCCATACTACTTGACACCACACACTTCTTGCAATGGTATGGCTCCCTCTATGCCTTTAGGTATAATCTCTTTGATATCTATCTAAAACCAGGAGATTTTTTGATATATTTTCAAGTCAATGCAATAATTATTTTTTCACACTCTTCATTTTGGCGCCCTTGTAACCTGCTGCTGCTACTAGCTGCCACGTTGAAGCACAATGTTTAATTCTCTAAATGTCCAATAGAGAAGCTGCAGAAAAATTACCCAGTTGCCAGAAACTCAGCAGCAATACATGTCATGTATGCTAATATTAAAATGGTTGTCCAGGGGTCATCAGCAGCGGACCTCCTCAACTCTCAAGAGCGCGGCGCCCTCGTGAAGCACGTGCTTGAGTCCGCGCGCGCAGAGCCCGGAGACGAGCACGCTCTTGAGCCCGCACTCACTTTAAGACCCGGCCAGAGCATCGGTAAGTACTGCCCCACTTATTCACTAATACAATGTTCCAAAAAAGTAAACGCAGAACCACAGAATAGGTAATAGTATACAGAGTGTAAGTATTTGTCAGAATTCATAGTGTTATCTTAACCCGTAGAAAGAAAAGGTACTAGAAGGAAGCACGTGTCTTGTCATATTCCCTCAATAAGAGATGCACATAGCAAATTATCTCTAGTTAAAAAGGAGATCGCTACCTTATTGCTGTCCTTATCGGCGTAACCACTTTTTTATACTGACTCCATCTCACAGTGTAGGATTTTCCCAAAGTTGCGATCATCTTATTTTATGCGCTTTTTGGAAAGATTACATTTTTTTTTTTTTTATTCATAATGGGTTTGCGCTTGGCTTCAGCTCACCTGGTGGAAAGTGTAGATGAAGCCGAGGATGTAGCGCGCTCGCCCAGAAAAAGCCTATTTACTCTTCTTTTAAAAATATCCTGATTGTATTTGCTTGGGAAAACAGACGCAGGGAGAGAGTTCCAAACCTTACCGGTTCTCATTCAATCAAAGCTTCTATTGAAACTCTTTTGTCTTTATCTATCATAGTTTTAGAGAAATTAATAAATTAAAAAAAGACCATAAAAACCATAAAAAGACAATATCTGCTTTCTAACTATGTTTTTTTATTTGATGTTTCATGGTATGACAGATATCCGCTAGAAGCATCAATTAATCCATAAAACAAACACAAATGCTACAAACACAGAACCTCGGAAATATATTTTTTATTCCGTCTACCAGTGTAAGCGAAAAATTCTTCATCTATGTTTAAACCACAGAGACATGACATTCTTCCATAAACGCACTTGTTTTAAAGTTCAATTATGTTTATAATAAACTTTGTTTCCAGTGCCGGCGTGTGTGAGTAGAGGGGTAGTCGCGGGCATGTTCCCGTTGCACGAGCGACAAGCGCTCGAGAGCCTCAGGAGGAAATGGGTTAAGACCCTGTTTAACCCTCAACCTTTAGGTAAGCTTCTATTCTTCTTATCCTGTGGGCAGAGCCCTGGTGTCACAGTTTTTTCAGACCGCCTTACGGCATCTGACTTGGTTTTTAACCGACTTCAAAAAAAGGAGTAGGTTCTCAGTTCGACCGTTTATATATATTTTTTTAATGTGTGTTCGCGGATGACTTCGTTGTTTATGAACCGATTTTTTTGTTGGAAAAGAAATATCCCAAGGGTGGTCCCATGATAAGGAAACCAGGATCTGATGATGGGTCCCAGAGAAATCGAGGGGAACCTTCGAAAATCGTAGTGCCGACTAGTGCGTTTGTTAATTTGAAGCACTACTGTTAAATCGAACTAATGAATTCACCACTGAAAATTGTGAAATAAACAAAATTAAAGAAAAATTAAAACCGCCTTCAAAAAAACTAAAAAGTTAAAAAATTATATTGCAGCCGATGACTTTTTCGTTCGCATCATAAGAACATTAATTTGTTTTATAGATGTCGGTGTCAAGCCAAGCCAAAAAACTAATGCAAGCCCTGTCGCGAATCGGCTTGACAGCGACTTCGATAAAACAAATTAATGTTCTTATGATGCGAACGAAAAAGTCATCGGCTGCAATATTATTTTTTAACCTTTTAGTTTTTTTTAAGGCGGTTTTTATGTAACAACTACTACCACCAGAGATAGTCAGCCGGGACCAACGGCTTAACGTGCCATCCGGAGCATATTTCATGCTATTCATTTGTACCGTCCGTACAAAAATTATTGTTGATGTTAAAAGTACTGTTAGTCGGTTTAGGAACTTTAGGATAATTACAGCCGTTCAAAAGTCCGACCCTTGATCTGCTGTATATTCTAAACCGACTGGAGTTATGCAGGCAGACCTGGTCCATCCCCATCACAGCTATGCTCTACACTCTATGAATACTGAATGATGAATATTGATAACAGAGAGTATCTCTTATACTATTATGTTTAACATTGTATGCATCGAACGTGTTTCAGATGAAATAAGTGAATACTTCGGTGTTAAGATAGCAATGTACTTCGCTTGGCTCGGCCATTACACTCGGTCGTTGACCGTGCCCGCTGCCGTCGGGTTTATATTTTGGGTAAGTTTAATAGTTTGCACATTTCATGATAATACCATCATGACATTCTGATCATCCCGAAATTCCCGAAATCATCATTTTACGTTTTCGTATAAGAATTATTATGTTTATGTGTATAATTCTTATACGAAAACGTAGAAAAAGTAAATATGATAATTCAAAAAACCTAATTGCATAACATATTAACTTTGCATAAAAACTGAGAGAAAAAAAACAAGCCCAGTAGTCAAGGATTCTGCGACTAGTGACTTTAACAGTGGGGACTTTAACATCCTTTAAAAATTCTCGACCGGATCAAATGTTTTGTAACTTATGTAAATAATCAAAAAGATTTAAAAAATTAAAAATGACAGGAGAAACCTAAAGATGAGTTTATACAGGGTGTCCCGTAAACCGACGATAACACGGCGCATGCTGATAGGTTAGGTCATGACTAAGCGGAATATCAAAATTTGGCTTTAGTAAAAGTGGCTTAGTTTTCAAGATATTGACAGTTTTAACACAGATACTGCATAGAGCATTTGTAGCCGTGCACTCAAAATAGTGACTAAGGTAAAGAGTTTCAGGAATTTCATAAAACTGTCCTTGAAAACAAATCTTGAATCTATATACAGGAAGATTTTTTTATCACCATCCAAATTTTTTCTACATGTTTGGTATCACTTATAGAACCCATTTCATTAAAAAAAAGGGCAGGTCAAAATTGCACATTTAAAAATTTTATCCTACAGAATTTTCCATAAAGCTTGGTCATCGAGTTTCGTATTCGTACTGAACGGATGCGGCAGGACCGGGGGGCGGAGCCCTAGCTTCAGAGTCCCACGCATTGTAAACTTAACAGGAACACACAAAACTTTCAAAACATTGTTTAAATGTTATACTAGTCCCTTATTTTGTTTATTTTTGTTCAATGACACGGTTATAATAAAGTACTCTTTGAATGACACAAAATAAACTCTTTCTAAAAATTAAAAGGCTCTGACCCAAAGAAAATTACTGACCACAGAGATTCGTTCGTTAGTTTTCGTTCTTGAAAAGCAAAGTTCTAAATTCGAAAAAGCGCGCGAAATCGGGTCGAGTGGTAGTAACTATTAATAAGTAATCTGTGGCACAGGTAGGTGCGTACTGTGTCCAGTCGAATTGTTTTTCTTAAGACATTTTTGCGTCGTCATATCTCAATATTTTAGTACTGAGCGATACTAAAAGAAAAAACACGTATCGATTTTTTTTCATAAACAAACATTTTATTAAAATTTGGATGGTGATAAAAAAATGTTCCTGTATAATAAATCTTGAAAACAAAGGACCATTTCCTATAGTAAAATGTTGGCAGATTGATTGATTGATTGACTGTTTTATTATTTTAATTTTTTATTTTAGTATATTCTGGTTAAAAAATGTAATAAATGATGTTTTTGTTCAGATCTGGCTGGGCACAGCGAACGAGAACTGGAAGGATATTGCCTACGTATTGTTTTCACTGTTCAACGTGCTCTGGGCCTGCGTCTATCTGGAGACTTGGAAAAGGTATCTCTCAATTTGTAACGTGCTTAGGGTATGAACTGGGGATGTGTGCTAAGGATTCGTAAGAGGTACGAGGAGAAAAGAAATATAGGGGCTTCACACAGGTATAGTCGCCATCAGATATATCGTAGCATACAAGGTGTCCAAATATTTCTGAGCAGTGCTAATTTTTTTTTTTTTTTTTTTTTTTTTTTTTTTTTTTTTTTTTTTAGTTTGTGATCATAGTTTATTTAATAAGTTAGAATATTTACAATTGCTAATTTTCATTAATTTATTTACAATAAATGATACCAATCTAAACTATTATAAAACTGTAACAGAAATTTGTCTGTACATTGAAGATATTTACAAAAAAAATTACGAATGTCCCTGATTCCAAATCACCAATTTTTGGATTTTTTGTCTGTCTGTTTGTTTGTTTGTTTGTTTGTTTGTTTGTTTGTTCGTTTGTTTGTTTGTTTGTTCGAGTATCACGCAAAAACTACTGAACCTATTTTGATGAAACTTTTTTTGTTTGATAGCTTATCATCTGACTTAAAATCTGGTATATAATTTATGCGGACGAAGTCGCAGGTAAAAGCTCGTTATATCTAAACGTGTATTTTGTCATAAATATGTGAACAGCGAATATTCAATAATTTCTTTACAATGTTATTTAAAATTAACATGTAAAACAACGGAGTAAGGTTTTTATACGAAACCGTTCAGATGTTTATGGCCACCATGACTGCGTCGATATATTTGATGTTCTCGCGTTCCTATATTTTTGATTGACTATGAGTAAAGAAATTATTGAAAATTAGAACTGCTTAGAAATATTTGACCACCTTGTTTGCTACGATATATCTGCTGGTGACTGTACCTAGCTAGCTAGGAAGCTAAGCTAGATAACTAAACTAAGCTACGTAGTGTAGATAGGATAACGAATTTAAGCTTTAGTTTAGCTTTAGATACGTTCCCACAGAACATTAAAAGAGGGGTTAGAAATGCAAAGTAGCGCCTTTGCTTCGGAGACGACTGTCGCCACTTGTCTTCCCGCTTCATTGTGTAACATTTGACGACACGTTCCACGCTTTGCACTTCTAACCCCTCTTATAATGTTCTGTGTACGTTCCGCTAAGAAATCAAGAATTGCAGATATCAAATGTAATATTTTAAGCATTATATGATAATCAATTTAGATGTAATGCTTGTTTCAGATATTCCAACGTCCTCGCGTATAGATGGGGCACTCTCGACCAGAGAGATGAACTTCTTGTCGAGCCTAGACCGTTATTTCAAGTGAGTTACCGGAATAAAGGATGACTTGCGCTACACCGTATCGGATCCGAGCCGAATCCGAGCCTAGCGTTGGCCGTAGGCAACCGACCCGGCCCGGCCGCTACCGTGGAAACAGTTTTTAAAATTAGAATCATTCTAATCTAGAATTAAACATTGGTACCGATTCGGACTGTGCCACGACTTAACTAAATGTATACCTGTCACTTTCTAAAATAAGATTAAGAAAAGAGACAGAAAACCAATAGCTGACTTTAGTGCTGTCAAAGTGACGTTACACGCCCAAAATAAGATGCCATCATAATGTACGCCATCTTATTTAAAGCGTTTTTGGGCGTGTAACGTCACTTTGACAGTACTAAAGTCAGCTGTTGGTTTTCTGTATCTTTTCTTAATCTTATTTTAGAAAGTGACAGGAATAAATTTAGTTAAGTCGTGGTACAGTCCGAATCGGTACCATTGTATACTAACATAGATAAATTAAAGTAGGCAAGATTGCTCACGTCAAACAAAGAACAAAGCTTTCGTAAAACTTATTATTGTCGCCGGTACCTCGTAGTTTCCCCGGCACAGTCCGAATCGAGGCCATTTTAACGGGTTCTTACCGCGTTTTGGTATGTATGAGTACGCGGTAAGAACCCGTTAAAATGTTTAATTCTAGATTAAATAATAACCGCGTAACTCTCGAATCATTCTATTCAATATTTTTCTATTCTCTCAGTCCACTGAAAATGTAACAACTATTTCATGTTATTACGTCAAGCTTTTCCTCGCTGTAGTGACGTGAAAAGTTGTGTTTCGCTCGGCTGCAAACTTATTCTGTCTCGTACCTTTGAAATTTTCCCTTGCTCAGGTTTCAATACAAGTACTCGCGCCAAAAAGCAACTTTGCAGCCTTGCATAACAAATAACTATTGTTATGCAAGGCTGCAAAGTTGTTTTTTGGTGCGAGTACTTGTATTGAAACCTGAGCAAGCGAAGGATTCTAGGATTGAACCACGAGTGAAGGAGTGGTTCAAATATAGAATCCTGAGCGTCGCGAAGGTTTCAAAAGTACGAGACGCAGAATAACTTTGCTGCCGAGCGAAACACACAACTTTTCACCTCACTACAGCGAGGTAAATTTCAATGCGCCTACCTCATTTTTAGAATAAACGCACTGGCCAGCACGTAAATAGCATGAAAAAAAAATGTGTTTAGGCTGTTTTTTTCTTTATTGAATAGAAAGATTCGAATTTTAAAAACTCTTTCCACGCTAGCTTGTAAAATGCAATTTTGCACTCAGATTTCGAATTAAACAGAATCTTTCCGAGCTTGTGAGGTGAAAATTATGATTGTTATCTCAACGGTATCGTTGTCTACAGGGTGAGATGACTCAGAGCGCGGTGACGGGGCGGCCCGAGCCTGTGTACGCAGCCTGGAGGCGCCGCGTGTGGAGGCACTGCGTGTCGCTGCCGCTCATGTGTGTCTGTCTGTGCGTCGCCGCTGTCGCCACCTTCGCGCTGCTACGCGCTCAGGTAACTACTTTCACAGCATAACCATACAGGGTGTAACAAAACACCCTAGTAATACTTAAGGGGGTGCTTCAGACAATCAAACTGAACAACTTTCACTATGGAGCCTACATTGAAATCGCGAAAAAAAAACAGCTCTTTCATACAAAACTGCAGTACCGTCTCAACTCAAATGTATGGTACGGCAGTTTTTTTTTATTTTTTCTCGACGTTGGCTCCATAGTGAAAATTGTTCAGATTGATGGTCTGAAGCACCCCCTTAAGTATTACTAGGGTGTTTTGTTACACCCTGTATGATCCTTACAGTACGGCAACGGATGTACTTGCGCAGAGCAACGGAGGGGGCCTTGCGGGGAAGCGAACGATGGCAATTTTCCCAGTAGCGTAGTGAGGGGGGAGGCAAAGTGGGGCAAATGCCCCAGGTGGCACTTTACTAGAGGCGGCAAATTTAAAGTTTGCTTCGCTCCATCCATAGCTCATTTACTTAGGCTATTTTGATTAACTTGCATACAACAGAAAAGGGGGCTGGCAAAAATTTGTTTTTTTCTAAAAATCAAATGAAGTGTCATTGGATAGCTCATGTAACGTGGAACAACACACCCATACAAACTAAGTTGTTACGATGCTTTAGATATATGCGCTCAAAGTCAAAAACAGAGTGTATTATCATCATCATCTCAGCCGATGGACGTCCACTGCTGGACATAGGCCTCCCCCAAGGATCGCCACAACGACCGGTCCTGCGCTGCCCTCATACAACGGGTTCCCGACGCCTTCACCAGGTCGTCACTCCATCTTGTCGGGGCCTACTCACCTCAGAACATTATACGAGGGGTTAGAAATACAAAGTTTCGCTTTTACTTCGGAGACGGCTGTCGCTACTTGTCTTCCCACTCACGCTGCTACATCTACTCATGCTCATGCCTACTTTGCACTTCTAACTCCTCTTATAGTGTTCTGTGCTACCCACGCTGTGTTATCTGGTACGCGGTCGCCACTCGAGAACTCTTCGGAGCCATCGGCCATCGGTTCTGCGAGGCAAGTGTGACTTCCTTTCACGCCATAATACGCAGTAGAGTCGCCTCCTTGATGCGTCGCGTCCAAAGTAGCACCAACATTCTCCTGAACACCATTTCAAACCGGCCACACTGTCCCTGCTGGAGGCACTGGACGAAACAACACCTCTCCGCTGCCCCCTCTATCAGAAAATAGGATATGTAGATATAGGACTATTGTTGTATAATCTGATAATACTGTACTAATATAGTTTTTAAGTTTATGTATACTAACAATCTATGTACTTTGTCTGAAATAAAATTATTTTGAATTTTGAAAATCTGAAATCTAAACTATTATAAAACTGTAAAAGAAGTGTGTTGTACATTTAAGATATTTACAAAAAAAAGTTACGATATGGTTTTTAGATGTCCCTGATTCCATATCACAAATGTTTGGATTTTTGTCTGTCTCTGTGTTTGTTTGTTTGATCGAGCATCACGCGAAACCGATTTTGATAAAACTTTTTTTGTTTGATAGCTTATGAATTTATGATCTTACTTAAAGTCTGGTATATAATTTAAACGGGCGAAGTCGCGTGTAAATGCTCGTTTTAATATAAATTCATAAACCTTTCTAATTTTCGTGTAGGACTGGTGGGAGACCAGGATCGTGTACTTCACGTGGCTGCCGCGCGCTTTCCTCGCGGTGTTGATAGCCATCGAGGAGGAGGTCTACGCCAGGATAGCCAGGTGGCTGAACGATAAAGGTATGTGGTGATATTTGCTGTCAATACCTTGTTTGGTTTGTGCCGGTGTAAAGCTTGACCTGGTTCTGAGGAAATCTTTGTCATTATGGCGCTATGTTTTGGTTGTAACCGTTGATATCTTATACAGGGGCCAACCAGTTTATTTCAGAGGATGATCAGACCTCGACTGAACAAATTTCTCAATATAGGACCTAAAAGACCTTGCCAAAAGTTGTCAAATCCTAAGGTCAAATTCCTTTTATAAAAATTCTGTGCAAAAAGGCAATGCGGGTTTTGTATGGAAGGTTGGCACCTTATTTTTCGCCGTTGTTTTTGGCGCGGCCAGCAAGCAGAATTGAATATTTTATTTCAGAATAAAGTAAAAAACAAAACTTATTAACATGTTTATCCCTAAACTCAGTCCGGACGGAGATATAAAGGCTTGAAGTTGAAAATATTACCAGTACGTGCACTTCAAGCCTTTATATCTCAGTTCGGACTGAGTTTCGAGATATTTGTAATAACAAGTTTTATTTTTAACTTTATTCTGAACTATAATATTCAAGTTTGAATGGCCTCGATTCGGACTGTGACACGACTTAACTTAACTAAATTTATTCCTGTCACTTTCTAAAATAAGATTAAGAAAAGAGACAGAAAACCAACAGCTGACTTTAGTGCTGTTAAACGCCCAAAAACGCTTTAAATAAGATGGCGTACATTATGATGGCATCTTATTTTGCGCATTTAACGTCACTTTGACAGCACTAAAGTCAGCTGTTGGTTTTCTGTCTCTTTTCTTAATCTTATTTTAGAAAGTGACAGGAATAAATTTAGTTTAGTTAAGTCGTGGTACACTCCGAATCGAGGCCATTGATGGCCGCACTAAAAAAAGAAAAAAGGCGCCATTTTTAGGCATAGGCTTTTAATCTTCTGTCTAGAAAATTTTATTTCAAGACAGAAGACCTGGTATCCTTTTTAGAATGTCATATTAATGGACTAAATCGAATATTTTTTGACATTTTGAAAGAATAATATTGATAACATGCAATGGGATTATTATTTCGATGTAGTTTCGATGTCAAATAAGGCAAAGTCTGAAATGGACTTGATGAGTTGATGACTGTTGTAGGAAATAGAAGTCGCAATTTTTTGTTACTTTCGCAAAATGACAAGGTTTTCTTCAAACTTGGTAAGCTTTACTTGAGTTTGTGTGAGATTTGTTTTAAGTTTGAAAGAAAGCACGACATCTTGAGCTGCGTGTATAGGTACAGGGTGAAATTGATATCGTTAGCGTCCTTTTAAACTAAGTATCTACCCATCAAACTGAACAACTTTTACTATGGGAGCAAACCGATCGGAGCAAAAAAAAATCTGCTGCTGCATACATTTGTGTCGCGTAGGCATTGCAGTTTAGTATGGAACAGCAGATTTTTTAGTTGCTCCGATCGGTTTGCTCCCATAGTGAAAGTTGTTCAGTTTGATGGGTAGACTCTTAGTTTAAAAGGATGCTAATGATATCAGTTTCATTCTGTATATTCATAAAATGATTTCTTTACGTGAAATTTCCGTGATAACTTATTGCTGTTAAAAACTTAATAGATTTTAAATATTTTGTGCATGATTTTGGATTTCCTAAATCCTTCCTTTTTGATAATTAAAATGTTATTAGCACAGTCTTCCCTAGACACTAAACTGTTAAATAAATAGTTGAGTAAATTGGAAAATTTTTATCTAAATAAATAGAATTAGATACCTAGAACGATATTAGTAAATAACTGGTAATTATTATATAAAATTGCAGTGGTTTTAGATCTGTAATTAAATTTTGTTCGAACTAAGAAAGCCTTTGCCCTGCAGTGGGATTCAACAGGTTATAAACTTATAAATTAACTTTAACTTTTACATTTTGAGACCGACGAGCGAGACTTGGTTTGCTAAATCCAAAAAAGGTCATAAAAAAATGTGGATCTTAATAGATAATATTTTTTTTTTTTTTCAAAAATTTGGATGTAGAAATTGTAGAACTAGAAGTTTATTATGAATTCATGAGTTCCGATATTCGTTGAGATTTATTATCTTAAAATCTTATTTAATAAACGTCGATACTTGGCAGATCGTAAACCACTTCAATTTCAATCTTAATAACCTAGTAAACCTAAACAAATACAGTAGTAAATTAAAATATTTTTACTATAGAGCATTTTTCTCTTTTCTGCTTACCAAACGGGAATGGACTCCATAAAATACCAAATAAAATGGTAAAATTGACCTACAATTTCCCCTACAGAAAATTATCGACTCGAGACCAAATATGAAAACCATCTGATAGTGAAAATAGCATTGGTTTGTATTTAAACGTGCTGTAAACTAACGCCATGCTAAGCCATCATGCTTTGCTTACCATAGATAACGGAAAAGGTGAAACCATGGAGTTTTTTAAAAATTAAAAGAAACACAGCTATTTCAATGCAAGGCACGCGTTCTTTTGTTTATTCATGAAATTCGCTTGCATGGGAACATTTGCATGTGCAATACATTTTACTACTGTTCGAAAACCTATTTTATGTTTATGAATGGAAGAATGAAATTACACCGTTAATCTATCACTTTTCTTAGTTCACAATTCAAAATACTTGAGGGCAGTTTAAAGTGTTTGTTTTTACATATTCGGTCAACATTATGGGTTGCCAAGTGTGCCACTGCTGATTAAGACCACTATTGTTTAATTACCATCTGAATTTAAAGGGTCTATTCAGATGATGAAACTAAACAACGTTTCCTAAGGAACATGGGTCGAAAAAAGAGAAAACCTTTTGTGGGCTTCTCCATACAAAAGTGCGGATTGATTTTCTGTCGGAGGACCAACATTTATTTTTCTTTTTCCATCCCATGTTTCTTAGGGAAAACGCACGCGTTGTGGACTTACGCCCATACACCCTCCCTGAGGGTAGGCCTTTGCCCTGCAGTGGGACGTATATACAGGGCGTAAGTGACATCCTAGCAAATACTGAAACGGTGAAGTGAGATCATCAAACTGAACAACTTTCACTATGGAGCCTACCTCAGGAAACGCGAAAAAAATCAGCTGTCCCGTAGAAAACTGCTGTACCCGACTAAAATGTATAGGACAGCAGATTTTTTTCGCGTTTCCTGAGGTAGGCTCCATAGTGAAAGTTGTTCAGTTTGATGGTCTGAGTTCACCGTTTCAGTATTTGCTAGGCTGTCACTTACACCCTGTAGGCTGTAGATGACTTTTTGGTGCAAGCCAGGGCCTCTACCCGCACATTCGAACTTCGCAATTGCGTGAACGTTTTCGTTCCAATGTCAACTCTATTACAATGAAGTGCGGACCGAAACAGTGGCGATATATCGAACATCGAAAGTCCGGGTACAGGGCCAGCCTCATATCGATATTCGATAACTTTCACAACAACCCTACAGGTCTTTAGGAACCGTATATGATTCGAACCTCAAAACACTTTAATCTGTGCTAAAGTCCGCAGTATTTTAATATTATTTGACAACATTTATAATTTTTAGCAAGCTTTCATTGTAGGTCCTGTCTTTAACCTGATAAGTTAAATGTAATAATGAATTTTCTTTTCCAGTTTCAATTCGTCAATTCGTTCATGAGTTTGTTTTACATTGCGTTTTATCTTCAGGATATGGATAAATTAAAAGAGGTGAGTGTTCAATGGAACATTAGTATTATCTAAAACATTCTGCTGTAGAAAATGTCAATCGCTATGTTGACCCAATATTGAAAATTACTTTTTTGTCCTGTAGGCCTCGCATGCCACCCCTGAGAAAACGATAAAAATCGAGATGCAGGTATAGGTCGACCAGAATCTTATGAAAAATGAGGAAATCAAATTTTAGAGTAAGCAACACTGGGGTAATTGGATTAGGGCCATTTAAACTCCGCTACTTTTTGCAGCACTTCTGAGACGCCATACAGCCACGAAGAAAAACGTTCGTAATAAAATCTAAACTATTATAAAACTGTAACAGAAATTTGTCTGTACATTGAAGATACTTACAAAAAAAAAAATTACGATATGGTTTTTAGATGTCCCGGATTCCAAATCACAAATTTTTGGATTTTTTGTCTGTCTGTTTGTTTGTTTGTTTGTTTGTTCGTTTGTTCGTTTGTTTGGGTGTTTGTTTGTTCGAGTATCACGCAAAAACTACTGAACCGATTTTGATGAAACTTTTTTTGTTTGATAGCTTATCATCTGACTTAAAATCTGGTATATAATTTATGCGGACGAAGTCGCGGGTAAAAGCTCGTTCAGCTATAAAATTATATTTTGTTTGCCGACGACATTGTTCTTGTCGGTGAAGATGGACTCGAGGTCCAGAGCAGATTGGCAAAATGGCAGCAAAAACTGGAAAGTGTTGGCTTGAAAATTAGCAGAACTAAAACGGAACTGTTGTTCTGCGATTTCGGCGGTCTCTCCAGTTGCATGCCTATTGCCCTTGATGGCGTGCCTTTGCCAGTCTGCTCCGACTTCCGGTACCTCGGTTCACTAATACAAAACGATGGCGAGATAGATCGCGACGTGAAGCACCGAATCAACTCAGGGTGGATGAAGTGGCGGCAGGTTACGGGAACAATTTGCGACTCCCGAATCCCCCTCAAATTGAAGGGAAAAATATATAAGAGTATAATAAGACCTGTCGTTATGTATGGATCAGAATGTTGGGCCACAAAAGGGACGGATGAGAAACGACTGCATGCAGCTGAGATGCGAATGTTGAGATGGATGTGTGGTGTAACTAGAATGGACAAGATTAGGAATGAGTATATTAGAGGAAGTTTGAAAGTAGCACCTATGACGGAAAAATTGCAGGGTAATAGATTATCGTGGTATGGGCATGTAATGCGGAGGGATGAGTGTCATGTTACGAGACGAGTGTTAAGTATGAATGTGGATGGCTGTGGTAGGAGAGGCAGGCCGAAGAAAAGATGGATGGATTGTGTGAAGAATGATATGTGTAAAAAGGGGGTGAGTGTTGAGACGACGGCTAAGAGAGATGAATGGAAGAGGATGACATATTGCGCCGACCCCAAATAATGGGAAATGGGCAAGAGAATGATGATTATAACCAAGATGAAAATGTTCGGCCAGATGTTTTGGGCGTTTAAATGATCTTTTCTCAAACATGCTTGGAAATGTGAGCATTATTTTGACAACCTTCTTCGAGATAAATCGAAATTGCAGTACTGGCCAAATACATGCGCGCAGCGGCCGGCAATGTTGTATGAAAATCCATATCTGTCGTGTTTTGCGGCCAAATAAATTACATAGTAAACTCATATCTGTCGTGTAATTTAAAAATGGAACGATCTTTTTCTCCGAAACATGGCGACCAAGGAGGTAACTTATCAAAGGTTTTATTTAAATTTCGAACTGGCTTGCAAATAGAAAGCTGTTTATTGAAAAAAAAACAAATTGTTGTTCTTTGTTCGTCATTGATTTTGAAAAGAGTTTTAATTTCCGCGAATTATTTGAGAAAATTTACTGTTTTCATTTCCGCGCATTATTTGAGAAAAGTACTATACAAGCCTTGGCCACAACTAGGCATTGATGGACTTACGTATGTGTGCCTCGGCTTCGCCTCGGCCCACATTTACACGTTCGTCCATCAATGCCTCTGTTGCTGGCCTCTGCAGTAATGTACTATAAATATGCACCCATTAACAAGCGCGCGTTTTTATCGCCGCAAAAAGTTTGCAAAGGGTAGGCCCTTGATGACAGTTTGACGTTGCCATGTCAAAATCTATATTTTTTTACTTTTTTTCATTTCATGAGATTCTTGTCGACCTATATATACCTCATGTCGTTTTTCTCGATTTGTCGCTTTGTCAATAGTGTCCGGCTAACCGTGCAGCAGTGGATCCGAGCCTACAACTAACTTTATATATTTTGCAGCAATTGGCCGTGTTACTTATAACGAGGCAGATAATAGGTAATCTGAAAGAGTCAGCCCTGCCCTACTTGATAGAGAACCTGAGATTGGCCAAGATATGTGTCGACGTTTTTGGGGCATTGAGTCCAAGCAAAGGTAAGTACTACCATTTATATGTGGGAACTTGTTGTCAGCATCTGACTATCAATCTGTCTTTGTAGAAACCGAACTGTTATTTAGCTGTAAGTTCTCCAAAAAGGAAATAAATAAATAAATAAAATAAATAAATGGAGTAAATAAATTATAGACAACAGAGGGTCAATGCCCATACTAAGAAAGTTGCCACCTTCTTATATGAAAACTCGCGCAAGTACAGCGCCGGTGGTGAGTAACCGGTACTACAGCAATGTTTAATTACGTTAAAATAAGTGTTAACCACTTTAGTTATTAATTTTTTTTAGAAAATTAATCTATACAGTTTATTTTCGTGGAACAAAACTCAAATAATAGTGATCTAATAACGTTCAATTAAGATTTATCTCTCGTTCAGGCCAGTAGCGACATCTGTTTGCGCCAAGACTATACTAAATCTAAAATGTATGGAACTGTCCAGATGTGACTATAGTAACATTTCGTCATTAATAAGTCATTCAGTTTGCTTTGAAATAAATTAAGCTCATCTGTGTCACGTATGATCTTAGCGATTTTATTGTAGATGTGAGGTATCCTACAGAATAAGCTTTCATGTAACAAAGCCGTGTTTGATGGTAACACCATCATTTTACCTACGGAGGCAAATGCTAGTTTAACATAAAAATATAGTCTATACTAAATCTAAAATGTATGGAACTGTCCAGACATGGTACTATTTAATCAGTGAATAGCTAAATTCTCATATACGGCGCTAAAGATACAAAAAAAGCGCTAGACGCCTCGTACGACATCCACGGGAAGAATTAAAATAAAATAAATAAATTAAATAAATAAATATCTTGGACATTGTCACACAAATTATCTAATCACATTTAAAGTACCAGAATCTAGCCTGGACTTGTATTTTGATGACTAGACAACAATATAGAATATACAGGGTGTACAATAAAATAGGACAGCTACTTAAAGGGGTGCTTCAGACCATCAAACTGAACAACTTTCTCTACGGGACCAATATCGAAATCGCGAAAAAAAAATCCGCTCTCCCATACAAAACTGCAAACATAACTCGACTGAAATGTATGGGACAGCAGATTTTTTTTTCACGATTTAGATATTGGTCCCATAGAGAAAGTTGTTCAGTTTGATGGTCTGAAGCACCCCTTTAAGTAGCTGTCCCATTTTATTGTACACCCTGTACATACAGGGTGAAATTGATATCACTGGCATCCTTTTAAACTAAGAGTCTACCCATCAAACTGAACAACTTTCACTATGGGAGCAAAACGATCGGAGCAAAAAAAAATATCTGCTGTTGCACACATTTGAGTCGAGTAAGCATTGCAGTTTAGTATGGGACAGCAGATTTTTTAGTTGCTCCGATCGGTTTGCTCCTATAGTAAAACTTGTTCAGTTTGATGGGTAGACTCTTAGTTTAAAAGGATGCTAATGATATCAATTTCACCCTGTAGATACAAACATCCATGACTCAGGTACAAATATTCATATTCATCATACAAATGTTGGTCCCTTACGGGATTCGAACCCGCGACCCACGCACAGCATATGCGTGCGAGAGGGGGTGCGATACGTAAACGAACAAAATGTTTCAGTGCCTACGTCAGCTCAGCTGACGGAGCTGTTCGAAAAGAAGACAGATTCGACGGGAGAGGCGCCTGAGAACAGCATCATAAACGGTCAAGCAGACAGGAGGGATTCCGAGCCCGTCGTCGGGCAGAAAGTTATACATCAGGCCGAATTGGAGTCACAGCTGTTCAAGGTTAGTTCTGCGCAACTAAAACTGATCTGCCGACCGAACTTTGAATTGAGACTTAGTACTGTCGTAATACCACCCTCGTGTACCATATTCTGGTATAGCGTTGCTGGCAACGCCTACGCCTGGGCGTAGGCGTCCGGATAAAGCCGGACATAGTTATAGTATAAGAGATAAGTGTACTTTTTGCAACCATCAGCAGCATGGCTGAATCAGTGTTTATGGGGTGTATAGCATGTCTGTGATGGGGATGGACCAGGTCTGCCTGCATAACTCCAGTCGTTTTAGGAGTTACTGATGATTAAAGGTCTGTAAAAAATTTACGTAGTAAGTAATTATAGGTAAGTAGTTATCGTGTAATATTGTTGTAGTATGCACTGTAGCTATGTGAACAGTACAAAAACTGTCAAGTTCTGTCAGTCGGTTTAGGAGATACAGCCAGTCAAAGTTCCGACCTTTGAACGGCTGTATCTCCTAAACCAACTGATGAACCATGTCAGTTTTTGTTCTGGTCCCATAGCTACAGTGCATACTACAACAATAACATACGATCAGCCTTGCAGCTGATCGCTAATTTTTTACAGACCTTTTATCATCAGTAACTCCTTAATCGACTGGAGTTATGCAGGCAGACCTGGTCCATCCCCATCACAGAGAAGCTCTACACCCCATAAACACTGAATCAGCCTTGCTGCTGATGGTTGCAAAAAATCTCTCGGAATATTAGGCTTTTTGGATATGTGTCCGGCCAAATTAGACGGTGTCCGGCCTGCCCGGCTTTTGTTAGGTTTTTTACATTTGACCAGTCTACATGAGTCTACCCTATTTTGAAGGAAGCTGAGCTTTTAAAGCAGGTATCTGGCCAACAAAAACATTGATTATTTTAGTTTCAATTACTTCAAAGTTTATGAAGAAGTATTGTTTTGTTTAATTTTGTTTTCCATTGTATTAGAATTTAAGACGATTTTATGGTAAATGGTCAAAAAAGCCTGGTTTCGCATAAATATTTTGTTGTCGTATCAATACTAAGGTGAAAAATCCTCAATAATTGAGGGTGTCCGGCCTTTTTACCCAAATGTCCGGCCGAACTGGATGGTCTGTCCGGCTATTCGGTTTTAAGACCTGGCAAGTGGCAACCCTATCTGGTAAATAAATGTGTTCTTTTATATTCTAATTACTGTGTAACTTATTTTCACTTCACTATTGGCTATGTGCACGACACTAGCGCCACCTAGCGCAGAACGGCCCCGTGAGTTACTTGTATATAAAATGTTAGGATAAAGTTTGATCTTTTATATTAAAATAAAGTAAAAACTAAATAAATTAGCAATATTGTCGATATTAAAAATATTATAATACCTAACTAGCTGACATTCCCATTGTTTGTTACGAAATTCTCATACAAACTTTCACCCTCGTTTTCACACTTTTGGGGGTTGAATTGCGAAAAATCTTTTTCTTGTGTACATGTAGATGATAATAAAAACATTCCTGCCAAATTGAATGAGTGTCCCTATTTGC
Organism: Agonopterix subpropinquella; assembly: GCA_922987775.1. Lineage (NCBI taxonomy): Eukaryota > Metazoa > Arthropoda > Insecta > Lepidoptera > Depressariidae > Agonopterix > Agonopterix subpropinquella. Next base: position 4,539,211 of record OV277714.1, read on the forward strand.
ATAGATTCAAGCAAATCTGACACACCTTCACCGTGAGAAGTTCCAATTTCTGCCACAGCGTGCGCTGTGATCGACTTGACAGTTCCCAACACCCACTTCGCACATAGTCAATAATAACTTTTAAGCACAAAATAAATATTACACAAAACACAATTTTCCCCTAAAGCTGTATTATCTACCCATCTAACTTGAAGCAGAATGCGATGGTCCTGAACACGTGTGGCACCACGTGGGTCTAATTTTAATGCCTGAAGAAGGCGCTATCTTCCATGCAAAAACCCGCATTGTCTCTTAACTCTAAGTCACTACTCCAAAGTCCTCGCTTTTCTAAGAGCAATAATAATCTTCCAACGTCGTCAACAGTACGAGGGCACATTCAGCGAGTACCTCGAGATGCTAACACAGCTGGGCCACGTGGTTCTGTTCTCGTCGGCGTTCCCGCTCGCAGCATTATGCGCGCTACTCAACAACGCGGCGGAAGTGAGAGCCGACGCGTTCAAGTTGTGCCACGTCGCACAGAGACCCTTCGGAGAGAGGGTCAACAGTATCGGCAGTTGGCAGGTCAGTGTTGAGGCATAGCGTAAATACAATGAAGTGGGTGCGCTTAGTGGCCGCGTTGGGTCTATGCTTGCGCGAAGTGCGGGGGGGGTTCTTGCGTCGCGCGGTGTGCGGAGGGGGAGGGGTGTGGGGTACAGCGCGCAGGTGAATCGGTACTGGGACCGCGCCCCCCGCCACCCGCACCCCCCGCACGATAGGCCTGTCGCGACCCGAGACGAGAGCGCCCTCACTATTAGTATTATATTCACTTTGGTTTAGGTTTAAAACCTCTTCAACACGGTACTGTAGTACCTGGTTTATAAGTCTCAGATGTACAGTCGCCATCAGATACATCGTAGCACACAAGGTATTCAAATATTTCTGAGCAGTGGTAATTTTCAATAAATTCTTTACAGTAAATGTTACCATTTATATCTAATGGTTAAGTAAGCCTCATCTGGCAGCACCGCATCGCATTTTTTCACGCTCTATCCTATTAGAATCGTCATTTGCTAGAGCGAGAAAGGTCGCAGTACTGCCGGTGCTACCGCGTGCGGTCGCGTTTCCGTTATCTTATTTGCTCTTGTAAATGACATTCCTGAGTGACAGAAAAGGATGGAGTGACGGGAAAATGCGATGCGGTGCTGCCAGATGAGGTTCAACCCTAAGTCCCATACATTTAGTGCAAGTAGGTTTCCAGTTTTGGAACAGCCGTTTTTTTTAGCGATTTCGATTATGGTGCCATAGAAAAAGTTTCAGTTTGACGGTCTGATCGTCCTCTTAAAAGTGTCAACATATTAAAAAGGCCCCAATACAAGGATCAGTAATACCAATCAAAATGAACATCTTTTACTATGGGAGCAAACGTGTCTGAACAAAAAAATAACCAGCTGTTCCATACGTTTGAGTCGAGTAGGTATTGCAGTTTAGTATGGAACAGCAGACTTTTTTATGCTCGGACAGGTTTGCTCCCATAGTAAAAGTTGTTCAGCTAGATGGGTAGAGTATGCGGTTTAAAGGTTAATGATACTTTTCCTTTCTTAGTAAAAAAAGAACGGAGGAGTTCGATGAAATGCGTCTAGCAGATCAAGAGCAGATCTCCACGCTAAGCGCCAAATTAGGGAGTCCCGGCCAAAGCCAAGCTATAACTACACGTGTAATGACAGCGGAGAACTTTACTGTTTTACGTGCGGTCGGATTTTTAGGTCGAAATTTGGGTTCGCTAGTCACATCCGAGCCTAGTATACTAGGTGAAGCCCCTGGGCTTCGACTAACGGCCAACAACGCCGTTGATGGATATGTCGAGGAGGACATCATTATCAAATGTTACCTTTGTCGTTATCGTCGCAGCACGCGATGGAGGCGATGGTGGCGTTCGCGGTGCTGGTGAACTGCGCGCTGATCGGCCTCAGCGGCCCCGTGCACCGCCTGCTGCCCGACGCCACGCCCGCGCAGACCATACTCATCATCGTCGCGTTGGAGGTGAGACCACAACGTTTTACCCGAAGAAGAAGGGTAATGTGTTTATCAGCCTACGTATGTATGTTTGTTCCTTTGTCGCACTCTTGAGGCTAAACGCGTAGGCCGATTTTGATGATTCTTAAGTCAATCGATTTGTCTGTCAAAACGTGGCGTTTGATAAAGGAGTTTCGCTTCTATAGTGTAACTATTATTACCTATTCATATGATATAACCATAGATATATTATACCTACAGAAATAACCTTAGACAATTTAATAGTATGGACGCGTAACGCGTGCCATTCTCCTAACAAAATTTTCTGCCACTTTTTGCGGGGGGCAAGGAAACATGAAATTCGCAACTTTGAATTTTATTCCTCATAAGTTTAGATTCTAATTTGGAATGTTAAAAATCATGAAAAGTAGTCTCGTGTGAAGCCCAAACGTTCTAAGTTCAACATTATTTTATTTTTTATTTTATTTTATTCATTTTAGGAAAACTTACGGACTAATTACATGATAGTAGGGTATCAACATTTTTTAAAACAACATCTATCTATCTATCTATAACGTCACGCCTCTTTCCCAGTGGGGTAGGCAGAGACCAGGGCGCGCCACTTACTACGATCTTTACATACCTCTTTTGCCTCATGCACATCCATACATCTCTTCATACATGCCCGTCGGTTTCGAGTACTCCGCACCTCCCCTTTTTGTAGGACGCAACTGATTTGATCAGCATACGTCCTACGAGGGCGCCCTCTGCCGACACTTCCACTCACATTAGCAACATATATCTCTTTCGTACATCTGCTGTCACTCATCCTTTCCACATGACCAAACCAACGAAGCATACCTTTCTCTATTCTTGTCACAACATCTTCTTTCAATTTACATCGATCTCTGATTACACAATTTCTCACTCTATCTCTCATCGTGACACCACACATACTTCGCAAGGAACGCATTTCAACAGCATTTATTTTACTTGCATGCTTCTTCTGCCATACCCAGCACTCACTGCCATACATAAGTGTAGGCACCAACACACCACTGTGTATAGCAAGTCGTGCCTTTTTGGACACTACTTGGCTAGCCACAATAGTATGCAGAGCACCGTTTACTTTGTTTCCCGCTGTTACTCGCCTATGCATATCACCCTCACATTTCCCATCTCTAGTAAACATGCATCCTAAATATACAAACTCATTCACTTGTTGCACTTTTTCGTTCCCAATCATTATACAACAATCAGTCACACATTCATCCCTCTCCATTACCATTACTTTAGTTTTATCCACATTCACTTTCATTCCTTTCTTCTTCAATGCTGTATTCATGAGAGTTACCAAACAACATTGCCAACTAAAAGTTTCCACAGATAAATTTCATTCGTTTTACATACTTTTGTGAGTGAAAATACAAATTTAGTAAGTATCAATAAAACTAATAAGAAGTTACATTACTAAAAGCTCAGAGTTTGCTGGTACTTCAAACCATCCACAAAAGAAAAGGAATTATATTAACTAAAAAGTAAAAGTAAAAGTAAAGAGGTGCCGAGTGAGCCGCTAACTCATTAACCGAGGTAGGTATTTTTCAGTAAGTACTCGTTTAACCGAGGTCGTGCTTGTGCAAAACAAATCAAAGTCTAGATCAACCGAAACACTATTAAAGCTATTAGCGCTGCGCAGTAAGAATGCATTTTGTCTATAGTTAGTCTTAGCAAGGGGAACGTGTAACAAGGGACGTTGCCTAAGGCCTAATTGATTGGTACGAAGACATATTTTAGAGATTAAATCTGGGCTGTCAATGGATCCATTCGAGATATTTATCAAGTAGCAAATGTCGCTAATATTACGTCGGTGTTCAAGGGGAAGAAAGTGGTAGCGCTTGCAGCGGTGTTGATAGTCATCTGACCATTGCCGTGCTTTATAATCAAGAAAACGCAAGAATCTTTTCTGAATACCCTCGATACGTGCCTTATAGACCTCATATCGTGGGTTCCATACCTGAGATGCATATTCCAAGTGACTGCGTACGAAGGCGCAATACAGTATTTTGAGTGACTTCAAATTAGTAAAACTCACCGTAGATCTGATAATAAACCCTAAAGCTAGAAGCTTTACTTACGATAAGGTCGATATGTTTATCGAATAGAAGTTTACTGTCGTGAACGACGCCTAAGTCCCTGATCTCATTTACTTTAATTAATTGATGGTTCAATAGACTATACCCAGAGCCCAGGGTGGTAAATTTCCGCGTAAAAGTCATGTAAAAGCATTTAGATACATTTAGGTCCAGTTTATTCACAAAACAATAGTCCTGGAATCTAGATAAGTCATCTTGAAGGAGTTTTACATCCTGCGAACTGTTAATTAATTTAAGAATTTTCATGTCATCAGCAAATAAGAGAATGTCAGAATTTTTAAAACACAACTTAATATCCAATATAAATATTATGAACAAAAGAGGACCCAAAATTGAGCCCTGGGGCACGCCCGACGGTATTGAGGTCCAATCAGAGGTACAGCCTTGCATCGCTACTGCTTGGGTACGGTTCTCAATATAGGAGACAAACCATCTGTAGAGATCTCCGTGAATGCCGGACGACAACAGCTTCTGTAAAAGGATACAATGGTCTATACGATCGAAGCATTTGCTGTAGTCAGTATAGATCACATCTACTTGTGCACGTTGATCCATGCCCTCCGATATATACTCATTCGCTAATACTAAGTTAGAGACTGTAGAGCGCTTCCTAAGAAAACCGTGTTGTTCGTCGCTGAATGAACATTTGAGTGCAGCATATACTTCATTGTACACAAGTCTTTCTAAGATTTTTGCAAACAGACACAGCTTCGAGATGGGACGATAATTTTCCACGTTTGATTTACCACCCTTTTTATGAACCGGTGTGACAAAAGACGATTTCCAAATTGCGGGTACATTCCCCTCCGAAAGTGAGCGTTTAAATAAAATACAGATTGGCATAACAAGGCCAGCAGCACAATTCACTATGAATGAGGGAGGTATGAGGTCAGGACCACCTGATTTAGTAAGATCAAGAGATTTCAGTAGCTTTAATGTGTTAATTTATTGTTTCGCAATTATAGGCTGTCTCATTTAGTGATAAGGTATAAAATTGAGTGTAAATGCACAGGATCAATTAGTCTTATACCGTGACAGAGGGGAAATGCTACCGCAAGGCCAGTCCTTCCTATTAAATTGTCTAAGGGTACTCACTTTAAAATATAATATTTCCAGCACGTAGTACTAGTTATAGTACTGGCGCTACGCATAGCTATACCGGAGATACCGGCGTGGCTCGCCACCGAGATGGCCAAGGTGGAGTTCCAAAGGAGGGAGGCCATCAAGAACGCGCACGCTCCTCTCATGGTCAGTTCTATGTTTATTGTCTAGTCTGTACTGTGATAGTACCGGCGCTACGCATAGCTATACCGGAGATACCGGCGTGGCTCGCCACCGAGATGGCCAAGGTGGAGTTCCAGAGGAGAGAGGCCATCAAGAACGCGCACGCTCCTCTAATGGTCAGTTCTATGTTTATTGTCTAGTCTGTACTGTGATAGTACCGGCGCTACGCATAGCTATACCGGAGATACCGGCGTGGCTCGCCACCGAGATGGCCAAGGTGGAGTTCCAGAGGAGAGGGGCCATCAAGAACGCGCACGCTCCTCTCATGGTCAGTTCTATGTTTATTGTCTAGTCTGTACTGTGATAGTACCGGCGCTACGCATAGCTATACCGGAGATACCGGCGTGGCTCGCCACCGAGATGGCCAAGGTGGAGTTCCAGAGGAGAGGGGCCATCAAGAACGCGCACGCTCCTCTCATGGTTAGTGAACAGTAGTTAGGGAAAATGACGGCTTCGATAGCTCCACAGAACATTATAAGAGGGGTGAGAAATGCAAAGTAGCGCTTTTGCTTCGTAGATGACTGTCGCCACTTGTCTTCCCGCTTACGCTGCTACAACTACTTATGCCCTCTCGCTCGCGCCGCGCGTTTTACGGTGTTTTGCAAATCATTGCATAACTGTGCGGCACACGTTCCACGCCTACTTTGCACTTCTAACCCATCTTATAATGTTCTATGGATGGCTCCATAGCTCAATCATTAGTGGAACTTCCTGTTGAGCCAAGGGTCGCAGGTTTGAATCCCGCATGGGATATATATTTGTGCCCAAGTCATAGATGTTTGTATCTACTAAACATGTATATCGTTGTTTAGTCCAAACAAAAACATACCGTATTGTTAGGACTACGATAATAATGATATAACAATACATGTAGTAGATACAAACATCTATGACATGAGTACAAATATATTGAAAATTTGAGCTCACAGGTACTTTTGTGCGCCGGAACAAGGATCATATAAGCATGCAATAAGCATGGGGATGGTCTCATTTGATTCAGCGCGAAAAAATACATATAAAATTACACTTCACTCGCCTATTTTGTAAAAAGTGAATTTCCCAAAATTACCGCCTTCTAGGGGAATGGTAGGAGGGACCTACCATTCCCCTAGCAGGCGGTAGGATCCCTAAATTTTGGGTGGACTCTGCAGATCCTCATTTGCCAAGTGCCAGGACAAATATTGCCTCCAAAACATCATAATTTTTCCTGTATTAGTCATTTCGCAAAGTAAGGCCTAATTCAATAAATAAACATAGTTATTTTGCCCCTGACAGTCTGAATGCACGAGCCAGGACGACGTGAGACCTTCAGACCGCAGCACTCCCCGCACCGTCACACCCACCACTCCCAAACAGAACGACAAGGACAAGAAGAAGATCAACATCGGCAAGATACCTGAGATTCCGCCGTTCAGGTCAGTGGGCAAACTAAAATGGCTTAGTTATAGTTCAAAGACACTGATGTAGTAGAAAATATAAGCTCGCGAGATCGAGATACTGCAGGATTTCTAGGGTGTAGGCTTTGATTAAATTAAAATAGCGGAAGATTGGTGACTCGCCTACAGCGCATGGACCGCATGAACTGAGCCCCCGTCGCCTAATTGACATAGTCGCAATCCAAGCGGCATTGCGTTGTGATTTGAAACTTGATGAAACGAAAAAGCGACACTAAATAGTTTCTGACTAAGAAGGTTCACTTCAAACGCGTGTGCACTGCACTGCACTCATGTTTTATTTTAAAGGGAATATAGGTACCACAATGCCTTCGTGTACTTTCACTCATTGTACAAATAATTCAATAAGAAAAAACAAATGACACGACATTACTTTTCACTCGTAAGAACCATGAAAGGATTCATTGTTCGAGTACGTAATGAAAGAACGTCACCTATCTACCGCTATTTTAATCAAAGTGTGTAAGCGTGTGTGTATCAGTGTGTGTTCGGCAATGACATTCTATACACAAGGACTTCGTATCAGTGCGCTGTTAACGGTACCGTAAAAGTGTGCTTAATTTCATTACTGCTTAGTGACCGAAGACATTTAAAACATTAGAGACGTGGTGAATCCATGTGTGTAGAATGTCATTGGGTGTAGGTACTTAGGATAATTTTCTACTAAGTTCGTGTTCGGAAAGCTCAATTAAAGTCTCATAACACTGATACTAATTATTGACTGAATTAAAATACTGAAGTAGAAAAAAGCATAGCAATGTGTTTAGAACGAAAATCGCAATTTCGTTTGCGAATCTATCTAGAAGTAATAACAACTAAATTAGTGTGTGTGATTTCGTTTACTTCCATTATCATAATATTGTACGGTTATCGTGAATTTTCATTAAAATAAACACAATGAATGCGTAGAAGATTGAGTGGACTATCTAATAAGAAAGATTATGAGTTTTACACACTTGATACAAAAAGTATCATAAGGAGAAATACCTTTGCCTCAACTTCTACAGGTTACAACCAATTAACATTTTTGTGTTAGTTTTGTTTCACTCTACACGTATTACTATGTTTCATTCATGTATAAGACCTCTAAGTCTCAAATGATATAGCCGTCCGCCAAACTTCTTTTCTGTGTATTTTAAACTTGGTAGGAGAAATCTTCACCGAGAGCAAAAAACTCTGAGATAAGCTAGTGTTATGTTTTTTGTTTTAGTCCGACTTGTGGAATATTATTTTCAAGGCAACCCAATTAAATTCTATCGAATTAAATTAATTGTAGCTGTTTAGTGTGATATGAATGCACTTGAAAGGTTTAAAACGAACCTTTGTGTTTTATGTTACGTGGTTTTAAAGCTGATTTTTGAATGGCCTTATCAACTACACATAATTCGATAAACGCTGTCAAATGCATGCATTCATTTGGCCAGAAATCGAACTTATTGTTTTATTCGAATTATTACGGTGGAATTTCACTTTGGACTTAAAACTATTTGAAACTTCAAATATAAGGTTTTATTTTGCTTGTATAATTCTTTATGGATCACATAGTAATCAGAATTTAAAAAAAAATTGGGTTCATTTAAAAGGTCTTACAAAATTAGCTGCAATTATTTTAAGAGGATAAACAGACCATCAAACTGAACAATTATAGGGCAAAAGTATAAATCGCGAAAAAAATTGCTCTTTCATGCAAACTGCAAACCTTCCGCAAATATATGGAATGAATATTTTTTCGCAATTTCGATGTTGGTCCCGTAGAGAGAGTTGTTCAGTTTGATGGTCTGATCATACCTTAAAATAGTTTCAGCGTTTCGTTGGACCTGAATACAGGGTGTAGGCTTAAATTCGTTGTACTCTTGTACTATCGCGGACTTTTCCACCTGACCACCACTAGCCTCATTTTTGCTTGCATACTAAAAAATAAAAGCGCTGTCTAGCCCCGCCCTATTGATGAATAGACCAATGAATTGGGTATTGGACTACATTCGATATATTTTATTTTTATCTACTCAATAAAAAAAGGGTTAGAAAATAACGCTAAACTCCCATTTTCATTGAGTTTTTAGCTTGAATACTATTTTTAATAACAAGATAAACTATAAAAAGTAATGAAAATGTTGATGACGTCACAACTCAATATTTAGTACAAATCTTCATACAAAGCGCATGTTTTGACGTTCGATAAAGAGTAGCTGATTTGACTAGTTGTCAAGTAGCCAATTAATAGTTTACAAACAATAAATTGTGCGCGCGAAATTATGCGATTTTTTTTTCAGTGATCACGATCAGGCGGAAAAGTCCGTGATAGTACATACTTTAGGGAGTGTGGTTCAGAACATCAAATTAAAAAAAAATTACTATGGGATCAAATAGGAAATACCAATAGAAAAAGGGCATTTTTTTTTCGCAATTTCAATGTTGGCCCCATAGTAAAACTAGATCTGAAGCACCCCTTAAGTGTAACGCATTTAAGCTGTATGTTTAAAATGTGCAGCCTGTATGGGAAATAATCATAATGACCAAAGTGAAATTCCATCAAAACACAGCCATCGATTTTAATTTGTTTCCATTCTTTTGTTTTCAGTTAATTTGACACAAGTATAATAATGCCTGGATCGGTGTGTAGTTGAAATACGTGTGGTTTTTAATATTTTTAAACATTTTTATCAAAACTTTTTTCATTCCGTCGCCGAGTCAATAACGTGCTTTGTTCTTTATTATTAAACAGTATAGTGTTGTGATTGTTTAACAGTTTTGTTTTGCAATAAATATTTAAATTTAAATGTAGTTTTTAATGGCTTTTAATCTTTTGAATAAGTGATGAGAAGGTAATTGTTTATTGTTTTCTTTTTTCTTTTATACAAAGAAGTAACTCCATTGAACTTATTCACTTTCATTTGAACCTCTAGTGCATACGACATTCCCACAAAATATTACAGTCATTGTAGATTTTCAATTTATCGCAATATTACGGATTTGTTTTTCTAAATGTTTTTAGTTACTGACAAAAGTGGTAAGTCACTTTTGGCGGTTTTAAATATAGTTACTACAGAAATAAAATCCGTAATGTTTTGATAAATTAAATACCAGGGTTATTGGAAATGTAGTAAAAAAAAAAAAAATTACGATTGAGGGCAGCACTGGAGGCTTGGTGCCCTCTTAATTTGATAATCCAATCTTATAAATAAAAAAAGAAGAACTGACATTTTGCTCAGGGCTGGAGCTGGAATGAATTCTGAGTTTATGTGTTTAATACTAGCATATGCTCACGACTATATTCCTCGAGGGGGTTGTCAGAGATATTCTAAAACCTTAGAACATCCACATTTCACTAGTGGGTACAATACATGCCTCGAAATTGAAGCACGCAGGTTTCCTCACGATGTTTTCCAGTGGTGTTACAAATCGTACGTAAATTCCGAAAAACTCATTGGTACGGCCTAGGCGGGCACCGAACCATCGCCTCCTGCACGACAGGCAAGGGTGCCTGTCCATTGAGAAATAATAACCAATAAGATTTGGGTATTTGACTACATTAAATATATTTTATTTTTATCGACTCAATAAAAAAAGGGTTAGAAAATAACGCTAAACTCCCATTTTCATTTAGTTTTTAGCTTGAATACTATTTTTAACCGACTTCAAAAAAGGAGGAGGTTTCTCAATTCGACCGTATATATATATATTTTTTTTTTATGTGTGTTCGCGGATAAATTCGTCGTTTATGAACCGATTTCGATGATTATTTTTTTGTTGGAAAGGAGATATTCCAAGTGAGGTCCCATGATAAGGAAACCAGGATCTGATGATGGATCCCAGAGATATCGAGGGGAACCTTCGAAAATCGTAGTGCCGACTAGTGCGTTTGTTAATTTAAAGCACTACTATTAAATCGAACTAATGAATTTACCACTGAAAATTGTGAAATAAACAAAATTTTAACAAAAAAATTAAAACCGCCTTCAAAAAACTAAAAAGTTAAAAAATAATATTGCAGCCGACATAGATTTATATATTACTAGCGTAAGGATAGGCCCGTCAGAATATTTTACAAAAACCTTCTTCATAGAAACAAACATTTGCGCCATCTGTCATAACTCGTATACGAACTATATCGTGTCATATATTTGTAGTGCTCTAAAACTGACATTTTTCCTTGCATTTTAGAGCCAACAAACTGGGGACAATAGTCAAGCTCATAGGCCATGTCCTTACGCTAGTAATATATATGTCTTTGGCAGCCGATGACTTTTTCGTTCGCATCATAAGAACATTAATTTGTTTTATAGAAGTCGGTGTCAAGCCAAGCCAAAAAATGCAAGCCATGTCGCGAATCGTACCTGCTTGACAGCGACTTCAATAAAACAAATTAATGTTGTTATGATGCGAACGAAAAAGTCATCGGCTGCAATATTATTTTTAAACTTTTTAGTTTTTTGAAGGCGGTTTTAATTAATAACAAGATAAACTATAAAAAGTAATGAAAATGTTGATGACGTCACAACTCAATATTTAGTACAAATGTTCATACAAAGCGCATGTTTTGACGTCCGATAAAGAGTAGCTGATTTGACTAGTTGTCAAGTAGCCAATTTTTATGCATACTTATTGGTTAATATTTCTCAATTTCTCCGCTCCGCCGCCTATCTCCGCGTCAATGGACAGGCAGCCTTAGTGCTATTTTAATTGGCCTTCGATGATATTAAGAAGAAATGAAGAGATCCGCAGAAGAACCAGAGTAACTGACATAGCCCAAAGAGTTGCTAAACTTAAGTGGCAGTGGGCGGGGCATATTGCTCGCAGAACCGATGGCCGGTGGGGCCTGCTAGTTGTCGAGTGGCGACCGCGTACCGGAAAGCGCAGCGTGGGTAGGCGTCTCACACGGTGCACCCACGACCTGGTGAAGGCGGCGGTAAAACGTTGGGTGAAGTCGGCGCAGGACCGGTCGCTATGGCGATCCTTGGGAGAGGCCTATGTCCAGCAGTGGACGCCCATCGGCTGAGATGATGATATTAAGAAAACCCTGGCTTTATTTACAACGGTTTTTGAATACGGCTTTATAAAGTTAGTCAGACATTTATAATCTTTATCACTATTTACCACTACGGGGACCATACTCGTGAGCATATGCTCATGGCTATCATGTGGAGGCTAAGCAATGCAGTTACTTCTTACCTCTATTTTTATTCTTTTAATCACCTTTTTCCTTGAACCATTTTCTATTTTGAATACATTTTGAATCTCATATTTTTAATGACTAATCCATTCACATCTTGCAGACCAAGTAACTTTTTTGACAATAAGCTTCTTACCTAATTAACTTAACTTTTAAAATCTATTTTTATATTTTTTATTATAAAAGTGTTTAGTGAATATTTTAGTGATGTTGTAAATATTTTCAGAGCTAAAGCAGCGTCTATAACGGAGCCTACTGCGGTAACTACTGGCTCGTTGCAATTACTGCAAGATGTCAGCCCTACTAAACCTGTACGTCGTAAGGTACGTATTATCACAAGTAACTATTGCATTGATATCTTATACAGGGTGTGCCAAAACTCTCTGTAAAAATGTTGTGTTACTATAAACTCGATGATTATTTGAATGACCAAAATGTCTGGTCTTGACAATTTTACACTATGTAATGCAATATTGTATTTTAATTGTACTTTGTACATTTTGTTTTGTTTAAAAGATGTGTGTTGTAGAGTTTCTGGCCGCTTCTTCTCTCAACGGAACACCTTCCGACGCGGTGGTAGAGTCAAAAAATGACGTCAAAAAGCTATCTATATGATATTATTTTGAATAAAAAAATTTTTTTTTTTTTTTTTGACTCAACGTGAAGCCGAAAACAGGAAATAGGCCAGTTTATATTCGTAACGCCCAAGCTTTTCGACAAAACATTAGCTTACCAGTAAGCCAGCCAGCTTAGCTTATTTACCTTATCTTATCTTACTGCCCGTATGTCTAAATAATCTAAGTTTAATTGTTATAGACTTCTACACCTTGCTCCGAACTTTTAGATGTAGTGACTGCAAAATTGTATATTATTCCATGAAAATTCTTGTTACGCAATCCTGAATAAACCTGCCAGTGATCCCAAATCAAAATAAAAACATTAGTTCCTGACCGCCATTTGTATACCCTTACGTTCTTCTATTCTGTTTTTGTTGCTGTATGTTTTTGGTGTGCAAATAAAGAATATTTATGTTATGTTATGTTCCTGCGCACCCCCCACAACCTTTTTAAAGAAAACACTATCTTTTGTTCTGCGGTAAAATATGTTTCTTTGGTAACTTTAAGATAATAAATGTATGTCGCTAATCTGGTAAGTTATTTAAAAAGTTGGCCCACTTAATCGAGTTTTGAAAATGGTATCAATCTTGGTACTCCTTCGTTTCCAAGTACAGTATGGTTAGGTAGGTCGTTAAGAGATTCGATTCGATCGATCTAACGAGATTTTACTATACAATATGATTAGATCGTTGCAATAGAATCTAGTAATATAGAGGGCTTTGCTCGGAGTTTCCCTGCGAGATCGAATCAGAAATGAAGAGATCCGCAGAAGAACCAGAGTAACTGACATAGCCCAAAGAATTGCTAAACTTAAGTGGCAGTGGGCGGGGCACATTGCTCGCAGAACCGATGGCCGGTGGGGCCTGCTAGTTGTCGAGTGGCGACCGCGTACCGGAAAGCGCAGCGTGGGGAGGCGTCTCACACGGTGGACCGACGACCTGGTGAAGGCGGCGGGAAAACGTTGGATGAGGGCAGCGCAGGACCGGTCGTAATGGCGATCCTTGGGGGAGGCCTATGTCCAGCAGTGGACGTCCATCGGCTGAGATGATGATGATGAATAGAATCTAGTCTCGAAGTAAGATTCAATTGTGCATTTTACCTTTACCTTGCGTCCTTCGAATAGAGAAAGGAATTCGTATGTTGCAGTGAGCGTTATTCTTATTAATGTAATGTTATTATCGGCAGGAGGTAGTGGCGGGCGCGCCGCTGTCCCTGCTGGGGGTGCGGGGGCTGCGGGACGAGCCCCTCCACCGCTCCGCGCACTGCATCCCCCACCCCGCGCAGCACCGCCCCCTCGTCAACCCCACGCTACAGGTAACAACTTCACTGCTGGCCAATCCACCGAGTAGATATCCTACAAAGAAACAGGTTTATACAAGCTCCCGCCATCAATTGTACCGCAAATGGGAAAAAAAATCAAAGAACAGTTGCTTGCTTATCGTGTCGACTTCAACACAACAAAGTCGCTAAATAGTACCTTGCCAGAATGCCAAAGAAGAGTTAAGCATGTGTGATACTGTTGCGTTCGAGCGAGACAGGAATACGCATTTGCTTAAGAGGTAACCACGAAGTAACCAGAGGTTGAGGTCAAAAGTCGATAGAAGGCAGGGAGTGTCTGTACTGTATGTAGTACTAAATACTCTTTCTTATACTGTGTTGCACCCCTAGACTCCGTTTTTCATGTACTGACTTCATCTTATCACTTTCTGCCGTTCGTAGGCAGTGTCCGGGGTGTGCTCTTACGTAGTGATGCTACCGCTCACTCTCATACGTGAACATTGACGTACAACAGACTAACATATAATAATGTTGCAGGAGTTATCGGGCAGCGTGAGCGCGGGAGGATCTGAACCGGATCTGAACTCGGTGCCCGCGGCGCCCTGCGTCGACGTGAGCACCACGTCCAGCGAGGACGACAAGCCCAGGGATAAAGGCAGTAAGTTAACCTGCAGATAGTTCGCTTCGCATATATGCTCACGGATTATTTCCCTTAGAGATATCTCCCCCGAACTATTAAATTAATTCTTACAGCACAGCGGCACGGCATTATACACCGTGTAAAAAGACATCTCCCGAGAACATATCACTGAACCTATATAAAAATTAATGGCGCTAACCTTTTAAATTTAAAAAAATTATTCGTGATTTTTCCATTTTCTTGCCACGCAATGTAAAGCGTACAACACGCTGCTGTCGTAACACTACGTCACACGACCGTTTGCGGTTATGTAGGTAGACTCGGTAGACTCGGTAGTCACGGTCGCGCGCCACTCAGCTGTTAGGTCACTGCCCGCTCGCTCGGGTGAGCGGGCAGTGACCTTACAGCTGTGTGGCGCGCGACCGTAGCTTGGCGACGAGTTTGATGAGTGCGTTTTACATTGCGGATTTTTGCTATTTTCGAAATGCTTGTGTTTAACAATTAAAATTGTATTGCATTATGTCACTGGTAGGCTTTAATGTTCATAATTGTAGAAATAAAGGCCCGAAAAAAAAAAAAATTTGTGAAAATAAAAAAAATAAATTTCAGTGCCAAAGTGTTAGGTATCATTTTATTTTATTCATTTTAGGAAAACTTACGGACTAATTACAGGATAGTAGGGTATCAACATTTTTTAAAACAACATTGCCAACTAAAAGTTTCCACAGATAAATTTCATTCGTTTTACATACTTTTGTGAGTGAAAATACAAATTTAGTATCAATAAAACTAATAAGAAGTTACATTACTAAAAGCTCAGAGTTTGCTGGTACTTCAAACCATCCACAAAAGAAAAGGAATTATATTAACTAAAAACTAAAAGTAAAGAGGTGCCGAGTGAGCCGCTAACTCATTAACCGAGGTAGGTATTTTTCAGTAAGTACTCGTTTAACCGAGGTCGTGCTTGTGCAAAACAAATCAAAGTCTAGATCAACCGAAACACTATTAAAGCTATTAGCGCTGCGCAGTAAGAATGCATTTTGTCTATAGTTAGTCTTAGCAAGGGGAACGTGTAACAAGGGACGTTGCCTAAGGCCTAATTGATTGGTACGAAGACATATTTTAGAGATTAGATCTGGGCTGTCAATGGATCCATTCGAGATATTTATCAAGTAGCAAATGTCGCTAATATTACGTCGGTGTTCAAGGGGAAGAAAGTGGTAGCGCTTGCAGCGGTGTTGATAGTCATCTGACCATTGTCGTGCTTTATAATCAAGAAAACGCAAGAATCTTTTCTGAATACCCTCGATACGTGCCTTATAGACCTCATATCGTGGGTTCCATACCTGAGATGCATATTCCAAGTGACTGCGTACGAAGGCGCAATACAGTATTTTAAGTGACTTCAAATTAGTAAAACTCACCGTAGATCTGATAATAAACCCTAAAGCCTTAGAAGCTTTACTTACGATAAGGTCGATATGTTTATCGAATAGAAGTTTACTGTCGTGAACGACGCCTAAGTCCCTGATCTCATTTACTTTAATTAATTGATGGTTCAATAGACTATACCCAGAGCCCAGGGTGGTAAATTTCCGCGTAAAAGTCATGTAAAAGCATTTAGATACATTTAGGTCCAGTTTATTCACAAAACAATAGTCCTGGAATCTATAATCATGGTCTGAATCCATAGTTTCAGTTTTTGGGAGTAGTCTTTTTACACCCTGTAGAGGTGCGCGTAGTTGGTCGATCAAACGGGGACTGGCGCGTAGTTGTTACTCTTTAAGTTCTGTTACTCTTTTCAGACATTTTTGAGCGCGGACCTGACGTCCAGTAGTTAGTAAGTCAATGATTGTGTGCCGCCTAGACAGCGACCTCTAGGTAATCTAAACTATTATAAAACTGTAAGAGAAGTTTGTCTGTACATCGAA
Organism: Agonopterix subpropinquella; assembly: GCA_922987775.1. NCBI lineage: Eukaryota > Metazoa > Arthropoda > Insecta > Lepidoptera > Depressariidae > Agonopterix > Agonopterix subpropinquella. The sequence continues at coordinate 4,555,733 of OV277714.1, forward strand.
GATATTAACAAAAAAAAGTTACGATGTGGTTTTTAGGTGTCCCTGGTTCCAAATCACCAATTTTTGGATTTTTTGTCTGTTTCATGGTCTAAAAAAAACAAGGTCTTCTATTGCCAGAGTGACACAAGCCTACGTCACAAAAAAATGGCCGCTAAGCATGTTAAAAGGGTATGATGACGTAGGCTTGTGTCAGTCACGTGATCGGAAGAGAATACCAGGCGCAGTATATTATTGTACCATGGTCTGTTTGTTTGTTTGGGTGTTTGTTTGTTCGAGCATCACGCAAAAACTACTGAACCGATTTTGATGAAACTTTTTTGTTTGATAGCTTATCATCTGACTCAAAATCTGGTATAAAATTTGTGCGGACGAAGTCTTGGGTAAAAGCACGTGTAATAATAAAGTTGTACGTTGTCACGTCAGGTCGTTCCCGCGCGAAGGCGGCGCTGGTGAAGCGCGTGCGCTCGGTGGCGGTGTTCTCGCTCGGGCTGCGCAAGGCGCGCGAGGCGGCCGCCGACAAGGACAAGGACAAGGACAAGTCCCACGCCCACACCCCACACACTCCCGACAAACTCAACTCTCTGGTACGTACCGGTACCGTCTACCTCGTCATCGATGGTATTGGCTATGTGCACGACACTAGCGCCACACTAGCGCGGCGTAGCGCACTAACTATGTCGGCTATTATAGTACTAATCAAATTAAAGATTGAAAAATTCAGTCCCGCCCGAGACGACGAAATAGCACAACATGGCTGTAACATGTTTAAAAATTCTCTCTGTTTTTGTTCGAGGATTCTGCCAAAACCACTGGACCGATTTTGATAAAACTTTTTATGTTTAAAAGCTTATAATAATAAGCCCTAAAAAAGCATAAAAATAGCCTTAAAATATAAGTTAGTTCTTAAGACTAATAAGTCTTAAAAACTAACTTATATTTTATCCCGGTACGATAACGGGAGCGGATGCGGACGAAGCCACAGGCAAAATCTAAATTGTATCGGAATTCCCATACAAACTTTTACCTCAGTTTTAACACCTTTGGGGGTTGAAATACGACAAACCTTTTTTAAGTGAGAATCTAGATGCCAATAGAAACTTCCATGCCTCAAGTTTGTTGTCTTGACAGTTTTGGAAATTTCGTGTTTAGTTAGTGTGTGGTTTTGCATAGATTCAAGCATATTTTCACAGCTTGTCCCGCAACAGTACAAAGTTCTGCCACAGCGTGCGCTGCGATCGACTTGACAGTAGGTGGACTAGAATATGATGGCAAAAAGGGACATCAAATTTTAGAGTAAGCTACACTAGGGTAATTATATTAGGGCCCTTTACATACTGCGACTTTTTGCGGCGCAGAAGTGCTGTAAGACGCTATGCAGCATCGATGCAAACGCGAAAAAGCATAGATGCAAACGTTGATCAGTTATTCGTCGACAGCCTTTGCCACAATGCACACGCGCGTGTGCATCAATACAAACATGTGTGTGCATCGCTACAATCATGCGTTTGAATCAATACACACTCCTGTTAATTGCTAGTGTAAAGGCTCAGTTTGTACAGGGCCTACTTTATAGATAGGTAGTGTCAAAATGTCATCTTTGATAGATCTATAATAATTTATAAAGTCACGCCTCTTTCCCAGTGGGGTAGGTAGAGACCAGGGCGCGCCACTTACTACGATCCTTACATACCTCTTTTGCCTCATGCACATCCATACATCTCTTCATACATGCCCGTCGGTTTCGAGTACTCCGCACCTCCCCTTTTTGTAGGACGCAACTGATTTGATCAGCATACGTCCTACGAGGGCGCCCTCTGCCGACACTTCCACTCACATTAGCAACATATATCTCTTTCGTACATCTGCTGTCACTCATCCTCTCCACATGACCAAACCAACGAAGCATCCCTTTCTCTATTCTTGTCACAACAAAAAAAAACGGACACTAGGTACCTATAACCAGGCCTATGACAGCTTAGTTCTGGTGTAGCCGTTGTGGCGCTGTTTCCCATCGTCCTCATTGGACGATGATAGATTGTATCATCGTCCAATGAGGACGAGATACAACGCCATATTGAACTTACAACAACAGCAGCCTCATGCCGTGTTGTTGCGTCAGAAGCTTATATCTTGTGATTTTCCTGGTATTTTAGCTTGAGTTTAGAATCCTTGAGAAGCCTCAATTCTTCTCCGTCGTATGACATAATAATATCGTTGAATAGTTTGTTCCTTGGTCAAATATCCCTATTTTTGCATCCTGGAATCAGTGTATACATACCTATAACTACAAGTTCTATACACATTAGTTTGACGACAGAACGCCACAACGGAAACAATGGAACTAAGTGCAAATTTCACTGTCGCATCTGTAGCTTGCTACATATCAGTAATCTGTGCCTATAACTTGCGATAAATAATGTTTATTTATTTAAATTGTTATTTAACCCGTATATTTGTTTGCAGGGCCTCCCGGCGCCGATGCTAGGCGGCGAGCTGTCCCTCATACCGATCGAGCAACTCATCCAAGTGGAAGATGTACGCAGACCTACGTAAAATGGCCTTTCGTCCATTCCATAGTTTCATTTGTAGATAGCGACTCGCCTATCGCTATGACCGTAGCGGAATATAAGAAATTTAATACGCTTGTTCGAGAAAAGTTAAAGAACTATACTTTTTTCTTGGTCATTGTCACACAAATTATCTAGTCACATTGAAATTACCAGCATCTAGCCCGAACTATTAAAATAATAAAACTACCGGAAATCTGCCGGAAATACTAAAACAGTGAATTCCGACCATCAAACTGAACAACTTTCACCATGGAACCACCCATAGGAAACTTGAAAAAAAATCAGCTGGTCCATACAAAACAGCTGCACCCAGTTGCAGTAACATAAAATCATTGGCTGTACCTAATCGACTCAAATGTATGAAATAGCTGTTTTTTTTTCACGTTTCCTGAAGGTGGTTTCATAGTGAAAGTTGTTCAGTTTGATGGTCTGAAGCACTCCTTTAAGTTTACACCCTGTATAGGTATTCTATTTCGTTGTCTAGTCACCATGATACAAATACAGGCTAGATTCTGGTACTTTAAATGGGACTATACAGGGTGTATTATTATTGGTGGTTGGGCTATTGCAAGCAAGGGTCGTTATGTAACACTGCGACCATCGCTGATCTTTTGTGTTCGCCCCAAGCTCACCCATATTTTACGCATACCTCCGAACTTACGGTATTTTCTTTTCATTCTCGGGAATGCAGGTTTCCTCACGATGTTTTCCTTCACCGCCGAGCTAGTAAATGATAAATACAACCGTACATAATTTCCGAAGAACTTAGTGGTACGGGCCTGGAATCGAACCGCGTCCTCATGATTGAGGCGCTAGCTCTCTTCCGTATGGGCTATCATCGCTCTGTACATACAGGGTGTAAGTGACCGCCTAGCAAATACTGAAACGGTGAATTCAGACCATCAAACTGAACAATTTTCACAAAAGAAACGTTAAAAAAAGTAATCTATTTCATACATTTGAGTCGATTAGGTACAGCTATTTTGTATGGAGCAGCAGATTTTTTTTTTGTTTCCTTAGGGTGGTTCCATTGTGAAAGTTGTTCAGTTTGATGGGCTGACTAATTAACGTTTTCAGTATTTGCGTATAATGTGTGACAAGGTCCAAAATATTAAATTTTCACTGAATTGTTGAAAATCTTAACTAATAACCAAAATATCTTGATTAGATGACAAAGCAAATCTTATAGTACGAGTCGCTAACTATACCGTCTGAAAGTAACAATATAATGGAGTACAATTAACTTGTTTAGTTAGCAATACTTACTGACACCATTATAGTAAATATACGCCTACCTTAGATTATAGGCTAACGGTTGATGTTTTAGTTCTTTTTTTATTTTGTCCCGCTATACAAATTAAAAAAAAAATTATTCGGTAGGTATGTCAAGTTTTTTTTTGGAGGGCTAAATCGAAAACTATTTCGAGAAATTGTCTCAACAAAAATAATATTTTGTATGTCAAAGATTTTAAAATGAAAGGATTATCACTACATAGTATTAAACAAAGTCGCTTCCCGCTGTCTGTCCCTATGTATGCTTAGATCTTTAAAACTACGCGACGGATTTTGATGCGGTTTTTTTAATAGATAGAGTGATTCAAGAGGAAGGTTTATATGTATATAATACATGCATAGTATCAGCATTGCACCCGTGCGAAGCCGGGGCTGGTCGCTAGTTTGTGATAAAATTATGTAGTTTTTCGTTGAAACGATTGTGACGTCACTCGAAAATCAGCTGTCCCATACATTTAAGTCGACACAGAAAACTGCTGTTTCTTTTCGCGATTTCGAATTGGATTCTGGCTCCATAGTAAAAGTTGTTCAGCATGATGGTCTGAAGCACCCCACAAGGGTGTTTTTTTACCCATAAATCCATTACTTAGTTACTTCCTTTATTAGAAGGTATCTTTTATTAGTTTTGAAGACTGTTTTAATTTTCTTAAAATTCGTGTCTTTTCAAGTAAAGAAAGACTAAAATATCAACCTATTTTAGTGATAGCTCGTAAGTAAAATTCGAATCTTAACATTTTTTAATTTGAAATTATAGCTAGATTACATTGTGAAGGTGATTTTAGTTCATCTTATAGTTTCATTTATGTGTTTGTAGCGAATTAGTTCGTGCTATGTACTTACTACACTGTCCTATTATTTAAACTCAAATAAATTTAGTTCTAAAATAATCAGTATTTACAACAAAAAAATTGTGTGACTTAAAAAAAATACTGCAGAAGGCAGGGCAGAAGCACTATCATTCTCTATTACAGCCCTAATATGATTTCTCTTCTAAAACGCGACTAGGTTTTTTCTTGGCAGTCAAGGCGCGTCGCGCGCGTGTAGAGAAATCATGCTAGAGGGGCAGGTCTAGTGCTTAACTGAGTAGGTTCCTTAGGAACCGGAGCGGAGTGGGCCTTCTTCTTATATCGTGTGGTCAGATCAGAGCCCTGGTGTCAAAGTTTTTTCAGACCACCTTACGAGCTCTGACGTGGTTTTTATGTAACGACTACTACCACCAGAGATAATAGCCGGGACCAACGGCTTAACGTGCCATCCGAAGCACGGAATAATTTTTCTTTTTCAGACAATCAGGTGACAATCTAACCAACTGGGGAAAAACGCACAAAGTGACATATCACCAGGTGTCCCCCGTGGGAATCGAACCCACGACCTCCGTGGGGTGCTGGGTGCGAATGGTGTTAACAATGTTTTTGGTTAATATTGAAAATGGGACGAAACTTCGTAGGGTATATTCTCTTAAAGAGGGAAATTGATAGCCGTTCAGTCAATTGACCGAATGTAGATGGCGTCGGTCATGTGTTAGGCGCGAAATCAATCAACCCATAGAAGCAGATTATTCTTGGCGCGCAACCGTAAAGTATCGTAATTGGTTAGCGCCGTTTTAATTGTAGCACAGAGCACTACAGGGTGAAATTGATATCATTGGTATCCTTTTAAACTAAGAGTCTACCCATCAAACTGAACAACTTTTACTATGGGAGCAAACCGATCGGAGCAACTAAAAAATCAGGTGTCCCATACTAAACTGCAACGCCTATTCGACTCAAATGTATGCAGCAGCTGATTTTTTTTGCTCCGATCGGTTTGCTCCCATAGTAAAAGTTGTTCAGTTTGATGGATAGACTCTTAGTTTAAAAGGATGCCAATGATATCAATTTCACCCTGTATACATAATATTATAGTCAACTGTGCAGGTACATCCGTCGACACAATATCAAGCTATACAAAACCAAAATAAGCTGGCCGCGCATAGGTAGAGTAATGTATAACGGCGCGCAGCCAGCTTATTTTGGTTTTGTGTAGCTTCGATGTGTCTCCGTGTGTACATCTGTAAACATTATACAGGTTGTAATAAAACCCTGTGGAGCCTTAAAGGGTTGCTTCAGACCATCAAACTGAAAAACTTTCTCTATGGGACCAATATCGAAATCGCGATCATACATAACCAAAACCAAATCGAGTTATGTTTCCAAAATTATGTATGGGACAGCTGATTTTTTTTCGCGATTTCGATATTGGTCCCATAGAGAAAGTTGTTCAGGTTGATGGTCTGAAGCAACCCTTTAAGGCTTCAACAGGTTTTTTTTACACCCTGTAAACTTGGTACACTGTACGTCATATTTTAACCTCCCCCAGCTACCGCAAGAACCTACTCAGAACCAAGTCTGTAAAAATTGAAATAAGCTTTTTTGATAAATTTTTCAAATGATTTTTGATGTTTTTGAATGTTAAAGTGCAACTGTTATCTCGCAATTAGTTTACTTGGCGCTTCGATAATTTTAATATTTAAACGATAAAGCAATTATCTGACAATAATTTCGAATGCTGAACTTGTTCTATTAATTTTCTTTTTTAGTGTTTGATCTGTTTAGAAAAATAAACGAAAAGTTAGTGTCTGCCACACCAGATTTTTTAAATCTTACTTTTTTAAACCAATAAGTCTAAATCACAAATATTTTGAGCCCATTGCAAAAGAAGAAAACTCAATAGCATATAATCTGTCTGCGAAAAACCCGTGCCTCGAATGCTATCTCCCTCTTATAGTATCTCTGTATTTACTTGCGAAGTCGTGCAAAAAGTTACCAGTCTATCCAGATTGCTACTCTTTTTATGGTCACCCTGTATCCTGTTCCCTGGACCATAAAGCAGTAAATTTCTTATACAGGGTGTACAATAAAATGGGACAGCTACTTAAAGGAGTGCTTCAGACCATCAAACTGAACAACTTTCTCTATGGGACCAATATCGAAATCGCCAAAAAAAAAATCTGCTGTCCCATACATTTCAGTCGAGTTATGTTTACAGTTTTGTATGGGAGAGCGTATTTTTTTTTCGCGATTTCGATATTGGTCCCATAGAGAAAGTTGTTCAGTTTGATGGTCTGAAGCACCCCTTTGAGTAGCTGTCCCATTTTATTGTACACCCTGTATTGTCTATTTTATTTCGTTGACCATACAATATACAGGGTGAAATTGATATCATTAGCATCCTTTTAAACTAAGAGTCTACCCATCAAACTGAACAACGTTTACTATGGGAGCAAACCGATCGGAGCAAAAAAGAACAGCTGTCGCATACATTTGTGCCTACGGCATTGCAGTTTTGTATGGAACAGCGGATTTTTTTGTTGCACCGATCGGTTTGCTCCCATAGTGAAAGTTGTTCAGTTTGATGGGTAGACTCTTAGTTTATAAAAGGATGCTAATGATATCAATTTCACCCTGTAGTTTCTTTGTCGCGGCTTCGGTGTGACCACTCACATGGTACGAAATGGGACGCAATTTTCTATATTTTCCAATTTAATTATTTTTTAAATACATTTTTCTAAACAGATTTTCTTCCAGTGTCGTCTGTTTACCTTCTAGTCTATCTAGATATAATTGAATGTCTTTTATCACTATTAGAATGTTTCACTCTTATGCTAGGCCAGAAATCTATCAACTTTCACATAGGTAACTTACTTACATTATACCTAATAATTATGTATTACCATAGTCTTTCTTTAACCGTGTCTCCATGAGCCATATTGTATGGGTGTAATGTAAAGATTAGGCAGTCGGCTACAGTCGTATCGAGACTGACTGCCCAGGACATTCGAACATCGCAATAGCGTGAACGTTTTCATTCCAATATCAACTTATTACAATGAAGTTCGAACCGAAACGGTCGCGATATACACGGTCCTTTTTTATTCGCTGACACTTTTTTAAGGGGATGATCAGACCATCAAACTGAACAACTTTCTCTATGGGACTATCATCGAAACAGCGTAAAAAAAAATCTGCTGTCCCATACATTTGGCTCGAGTAGGTTTTGCAGATTTGTATGGACGAGCAGATATTTTTTCGCGATTTCGATGATGGTGCCATGGAGAAAGTTGTTCAGTTTGACGGTCTGATCATCCCCTTAAAAAAGTGTCAGCATAATATGAAGGACCGTATACAGGGTGTATCAAAACACCCTAGTAATACTTAAGGGGGTGCTTCAGACCATCAATCTGAACAACTTTCACTATGGAGCCAACGTCGAGAAAAAATAAAAAAAATCTGCCGTCCCATACATTTGAGTTCAGACGGTACTGTTGTTTTGTATGAAAGAGCGGTTTTTTTTCGCGATTTCGATGTTGGCTCCATAGTGAAAGTTGTTCAGTTTGATGGTCTGAAGCACCCCCTTAAGTATCACTAGGGTGTTTTGTTACGCTCTGTATAGAAAATCGAAAGTCCGGGTACAAAGGCCTGGGTGCATCAGACGAACTGAAATTTCGTCACTCGGGGAGGTTGTTTCCTTGCACCCCATTTTGTGTATAACATATAAACCAAAGTGTGATGCATCGATTGCTACGACCTCACTTTTTGGACTAATTTACGGGCCTAAAACAAATATGATTTATTTTGATTAGGTAAACCAAATAATTTGCAACTTGTACATTAACATAGCAAGACAAAACTAAAACCATAGTGTAAAGAACTAATAGTGGTGAAGCTCAGCGGTCGCGGCAGGCCAATCGTGTGGAGCGTGCGGGGGCCGGGAGGAGTGCGTCCCGGCCCACGCTGCCTGCGCGCGTACCCTAACAGCGACTTGAGTTAGGGTACGCCCGTCCCCCGCCGTACTCCGCACGCCGCGCGGGCATAGACCCGCCGCGACCTTAGATCAAAGTAAAATGAATGGATAGGCCCAAAGCGCTTTAAGTTGAAGCACGCAAAATTAGGGAACTTCAATACAAATTAGGGTACTTGATCTGTCATCCATCTCAGAACATTTTCGAAGTAAAACTGTCAATTGTTTTGCCTCATTCTTCTGGTTTCAAATGTTCGCGTAAGGCCTGTCCATTCTTGTTTACTAATGTCATTGGCCGCGACCGCTCAGCTTCATCACTTATTTTATTTACACTATGCTAAAACAGTACCTACATTTAGTAACGCATGCATTTATTAATACCAAGCAAATGGTTTCTATCAAAATATTTCTGGTTCTGCTTTTCTTACGCTATTTTCTCACTTTATAGGTTAGTTTCATTCGGTTATGCGACATTTAGCTCTATCTTCGTATAAAAAGTAGTGTCACGTATATGTTAGGTTGTAATGTAATTTGTAAATATTTCGTAAGTAGGTATTGTGTTTTATTGTATAGATAGAGTATATTTAAACAAAGACTACAGGGGGGAAATGGTCAGAGTAAACAAGCATATTTTCATCGGTAGAGTTTACTGTGATCCTCCTTAGGGTGCCTGTCCATTGAAGCTGTGCGATCTGTGTAGCTGTGTTTTTTTAACCAATCAGGAGCTCGGGCGCGGCGCGGCCGATCTCGCCCGAGCTCCTGATTGGTTAAAAAAACACAGCTACACAGATCGCACAGCTCGCCATGTTGTATTGTGTGTTGTTACTATTTCGAATCAAATAATATATCATACGAGCTTTTACCCGCGACTTCGTCCGCATAAATTATATACCAGATTTTAAGTCAGATGATAAGCTATCAAACAAAAAAAGTTTCATCAAAATCGGTTCAGTAGTTTTTACATGATACTCGAACAAACAAACAAACAAACAAATAAACAAACAAACGAACAAACAAACAAACAGACAGACAAAAAGTCAAAAAATTTGTGATTTGGAATCAGGGAATCCTAAAAGCCATATCGTAATCTTTTTTTTGTAAATATCTTCAATGTACAGACACACTTCTGTTACAGTTTTATCATAGTTTAGATATCTTATTTTTATCCATTACAAGTGGCGACGGGCTCACTCCCCGTCACACTGGACAGAGTTTCGGTACTACTAGTGAAACGTGGATGTTCTGAGGTTTCAGAATATCTCTGACTACCCCCTCAGGGAATATAGTCGTGATATGCTTATTTTAATTTTGCGGGTTCAAGTCCCGCCCGAGACTTAATTTTTCTATCTTAAATTTCATTCTTGGTCATTTCCCCTCTGTCTCCTTTAAATAATTAATTTACAAACGTTTTGCAGATATGGAGGGATCAAAGTGTGCTGAATTGAAAGCGTTATCTTGCCGCAAATTTACGAATTTCAAAACGTATCAACTGACAATTGTGAAGAATGGTAAAGTGTTGACGGTTTAATGTATCTTCCAGTTAGCGGGTTCGCCCGCGTATTTCGTTCGTTCTATTTTCTGAATAGAAAGTATTCTGTTAGCCTAATACCAGACATCTACAGCGTGAAATTGATATCATTGGCATCCTTTTAAACTAAGAGTCTACCCATCAAACTGATCAACTTTTACTATGGCAGCAAACTGATCGGAGCAACTAAAAAATCAGCTGTCCCATACTAAACTGCAATGCCTACTCAACTCAAATGTATGCAACAGCTGATTTTTTAGTTGCTCCGATCCGTTTGCTCCCATAGTAAAAGTTGTTCAGTTTGATGGGTAGACTCTTAGTTTAAAAGGATGCCAATGATATCAATTTCACCCTGTATATAGGTTTAAAGAATTTTATTCTCATTAAAAACATACAGTCACTTACCTACATGAGTATATAGGCTGAAGCGTTGAAAGTGGGTACAAACAAATTTAGTTTCACATTAATTTTAATGTTTATATTGTTATGGTTACCAAAGGACTGCCTAAAAAGAACGAAAGTTAGTGTAAAAAATAATTATCTGATAATTGTATTTTCTTTTAGTTAATAAGCTACGCAAAAAAGAAAACCAAATATAAAAATGCGTTAAACAATTAAGGGGGTGATTCAGACCCCCTGAGCCAACATCGAAGTCGAAAAACAAAAAAGCATAGGAAACGTCAATGGTCGACTGGATGTCTGGGTCCAAATGACCCAGTCGAACCAGTATCGATTTCATGTTGGCTCGAGTCTGAAGCACCCCAAAAGTAATATAAGGGTTGAACCTCATCTGGCAGCACCTTTGACTACTTATTATAAGGACTGGCCTTGCGGTAGCATTTCCCCTCTGCCACGGTATAACACAAATTGATCATGTGCATTTACACTCAATTTTATACCTTGTCACTAAACGAGACAGGCAAAGATTTTTTTTGGTCTGTACCTAATAACATAGACGGCCTATAATTGCGAAACAATCATTTTGAACTTAGAAAGTTTGGGGTTTACACGAGACTACTTTTCATGATTTTTAACATTCAAAATTAGAATCTAAAGTTATAGGGAATAAAATCCAAAGTTGCGGATTTCATGTTACCTCGCCCCCCCACAAAAAGTGGCAGAAATGTTTGTTAGTAGAATGACACGCGTAACTAGTCCCTATATAAGTAGTCAAAGGGCAGCACCGCATCGCCTTTTTCTGTCGCTCCATCCTTTTTTGTCACTCAGGAACGTCATTTGCTAGAGCAAACACCTACGGTAGACGGAACGCGATCGCACGCGCCGCAGCACCACCGCCGCTCGCGATCGTGTTCCGTCTAGCTTATTTACTCTAGGCAGGACTTCCCAACCAGTGGGGCGCGCTCCCCTAGGGGGGCGTAGTGATATCGTAGGGGGCACCATGCGCTTACATTTTAAAAAGAAAAATCCAGTTAACCACGTAAATTTCACTCATTAATTCATTTTATTAATTAACTCGTTCATTCAGTTACTAATTCACCCATTCGTTTTTTGTTACTGACATGTTCAGGCTCAGCAGGTCTCAGATAGCACCTTTCCAGCCGCGCTTGTCGTTAAAATTTCGATGTTGGGGTGGCGCACAGTGGGCTGAAATTCGACTTTCATAGACATTTTCATTTGATTTTTTAAGTGTAATTTTTTTTGCTTGGATATGCTTTGGCAGGCTAAGTACATACTTAAAAATATAAAATTTACTGAATATAAGTGCAAACGGCCCAGATATAATTTTATTGTGGAAAATTTGTATGGAGTCAACTTTAAAATCGGTGATAACTCAGCTATCGCACAATTGCGCTTTATTTCCTTATAGGTTATTTTTCTATGATATATTTAGGATTTTTTGGCATACTAAATAAACCGGGCAAAGGTGCGGTTTTTTTTTTTAAATTGTAAGAATTTTTGAAATTTTTTGTTTTTATTTTAGTACTATATTTCAAGTCTATATCAAATCTTAACCTAATGTGAAGTATCTAAACGATGACTAGATCATCGATTATAATTTATTCTACTGAAAATGTTGGGAAACTTAGATACGCCCACTGTGTGGCGTGCAAATATTACTTATACCAGGGGAGGCGCGACGCAAAAAAGGTTGGGAATCCCTCTAGCAAATGGCGATGCGGTGTTGCCAGATGAGGTTCAACCCTAATGCAACATATTTAAGTTAACACCTTGTATAAACGGATATTTCAGTGATTAGTTTAGTTTACCTACAAAGTTTTTAATTTGTGCAAAAATACAATGTTAGGTTTAGTTTTTGTTTTCATCGAAAGGCGAATTTCAGAGTCACGCTGACCGCCGCCGCCGGCGCGTTTGGTCAACGTGCATACCAACGGTGTTGCCTTCATGGTTCGCATGCCACCGTGATACAGCGCTATCACACCTTCGCTCTCTTTCTATTTGCACGCGAACGAACGAGATAAAAGACGTGATACAGCAGTATCACGTGTAGCATGCTACGGCTTCGTACCGTTTCACAGTGAAACGCTGTCGCGCGCGTTTCCCACAATTTCCATAGTGCGACTCTGAAACCAGCCTAAGTCATAAATTATTTTGAAGAAAAGAGAAGATCTAGTCAAATAGCCCGTCGAACTTCCCTTTTCCTCCAAACCTACATTCACCTTAGATTTTATTTAACCGAGTCTTCCATTATTTCTATAGATATATTATACATTATTTCTTAAAAAAATTAATGTCGCATAACCGAAAGTCTTACAGAAAGTAAGTTGTTTTACAAACGCCACCAATCTATAAGGCAATATGGTAAATATATAGGAAAGTATTAATTTTTTTCTGGTGATAAAATAATTTAATTTACGCTCGCTCAATTAATCGGCCATAATATAACAAATCTGTCAATTATTATAATAATGTTAATTTATTTACTTATTATTAATTTTCCATATTATTTTAACGATATAATTTTATTTTCTAGCGTACAAGAAACTTGGACAAATTAACTTGACACCTGTTGGGCAACACAAACCCTTTTGCTCGAAGTGAGTGAAAGAGACCGCATGGTTTGACAGGTGCCAAGTTAATTTGAAGGACTAAGACACTGTTGTTTAATCGGGATTTATGTTACTTAGTGTTTGGACGATAAATTTTCCATGTTATTTGAAAATAATTCTTCTATTCACAGGCATAGAGACATAAGTTGATTTGTATTTGGTTTGACTAACGACCATTTTCCTCAGAGTTGAGGTGATTGTTCTAATCGAATCTCAAGACCATAACATTGTAAACCCCGCACTACACTCTCGCCGAGAACTCTCGGCGAGAACTTTCAAGGAAAATTTCTATGGCCACGAGAACAATGAAGGGCATCCACACTCTCGTTCTCAGCCTGTCTCGCCCGTTCTCGGCGAGAATGAAGAGCCGGCATAACAGTTTTCTATCACAATTAGTTCCCTAGTATTGTTTAGTACACCCAGTTTTTAGCCCAACAAGACTACCATTATGCTCGCCATTAAATACATTTGCTGTCGCTTTCACTCTAGTGTCTGTGCCATAAAATACCATATTCTCGCTTACACATAAACAGTGGTGCCATCTAGTGACGAATATAATGGTAGCGTCTCTTATTGCATAGTATGATTCTATGTATAAGGTTAGTTTTAAAATAACTGTTACAATGAGTAAATATACCATAAATAACGATAAATAGACACTGTACTTTCGAGAGAAATAGAATAGTATTCTTAACGATATAAGTTTGAGCTCTCTTTTGCTTACCAAAGAGTCTGTTATTGTTTAAAAATGTGCATAGTCGACATTATAAATTCTAACGTGCTTGTATATTTGTTACACGGGTGCCAGACATAGCTCGGAAAGGTGTACTGAAAGCATAGCTGTTAACTGCCTATAAAAGATAGAATAGAATATAATCTATTCCGTGATCTATTCATCAGATCATGTTATAATATTATTTGAACACAGCTTTGAGTCTAGTCTGGTCCACCTTACAACAAATCTTCTGGAGTGCGATTTTTGAATCTCATTCGCTGAGTTCACCAGTTGAAAATGTCAAAATTACTGTGGAGATACGCATCTTTCTACTGTTGATTTGACTTTCAAAAATCATACTTCAGGAGTGCGATTTTTGAAAGTCATATCAACAGTAGAAAGATGCGTATCTCCATAGTAATTTTGACATTTTCAACTGCTGAACTCAGCGAATGAGATTCAAAAATCGCACTCCTGAACAAATTTTAAGGGGGCACCGCAGCGATATAAATACTTATTTGATCGAAGGGGCACAGAGCCTTTAGTGCTGCCCTCAATCACGGACCTGAACCTCAATCTTATTTTTTTTATTTCTAAACAACTATATAACATTTCCAAAAAACAAGAATGGTCATTGCTGGTTCTCAACTTTGCGGTATCATTCTGTGCAATTATACTTTGTATTTAGACCAAATTAAGAAATTAAAGATTCTGATTGGTGTGATTTCAGTACTTACAACTTAAAACGTGCAACCAAAAATGTTTAATTAGAATATCATGTTTGGACTGGAAAAAATCGGTACCTTACCCACAAGAAGTCTTAGACTAATTATATCCGGACCGGCCTTGCGGTAACATTTCCCCTCTGCCACGGTATTAGATCAATTAATCTAGCGCATTTACACCCAATTTTATACCTTATCACTAAACGAGACAGCCTATAATAGCGAAACAATAATTTTGAACTTAGAACGTTTGGGGTTTACACGAGACTACTTTTCATGATTTTGAACATTCAAAATTAGAATCTAAAGTCATAGGGAATAAAATCCAAAGTTGCGGATAACATGTTACCTCGCCCCCCGCAAAAAGTGGCAGAAAGTTTGTTAGTAGAATGACACGTGGTTACGCGTCCCGATATAATTAGTCAAAGTCTGAAACATATTACGTTTGTTTTGCGTCGACAGTTTAAGTCGACATTCTAATCCTCACACTTTGTTTAGATTAGAAGACAGATAATAAATAAAAACATACACACAGACTTCAAGGGTGGTTTTTCAAAATATACAGGTGTAAGTGACAGCCTAGCAAATACTGAAACGGTGAACTCAGAGCATCAAATTAAACAACTTTCACTATGGAGCCTACCTCAGGAATCGCGAACAAAAATCAGCTGTCCCATACAAAACTGCTGACCTACCCGATTAAATGTATGGGACATCTAATTTTTTTTCGCGGTAGGTAGTTCCATAGTGAAAGTTGGTCAGCTTGATGGTCTGAGTTCACCGTTCCAGTATTTGCTATCCTATTTCAATGTTGGTCCCATAAAGAAAGTTGTTCAGTTAGATGGTTTTCTCCGCCTCATTTCGTTTCGACCACCCTGTATATGTGGACATGGGCTGAAGTATATACAACGTGTTAATGAATTAACGCAAAACTAGAAAGTAGTTTGTTTAGAATCGAGAGCAGAATCGAATTATCATGGTTTCAACATAGGTAATTTTTTTCAAAATATTAAATAATTTTTTTGCAAAATTTAAAATTTTCTGAACCCGGTGTCAACCCACCGCACGGGCACACTCACCCTACTTACTACCAGAACAAGATTATAAAAATGTATCCATGAGTACGTTAGCGCTTTCTTTCAGTGCTGAAATGATAACAAATCATTTTTGCCTCAAAACTTAAAATGCGAATAACTTTAAATTTTAATTATCAAAATAATGAAATTATTGTTGCAATCTAATTATTTTGTTATAAATCAGTTGGGGTGTATGAGGTTTTGCGCTAATTCATTAACACGTTGTATAAAGACATGGGCGGGAATCTTAATTCATTTAAGTACCCTATATTATATGTAGGTATTTCCATCATGAAATAATTTACTTACTGTACAGGGTGTAACAAAACATCCTAGTAATACTTAAGATGGTGCTTCAGACCATCAAACTGAACAACGTTCACTATGGAGCCAACATCAAAATCGCGAAAAAAAAATCCGCTCTTTCATACAAAACTGCAGTACCGTCTCGACTCAAATGTATGGGATGCCAGATATTTTTTATTTTTTCTCGACTTTGGCTCCATAGTGAAAGTTGTTCAGATTGATGGTCAGAAGTGCGATTTTTTAAAATCATACGAGCGGTTTGGCAGTAGAAAGATGCATAATCTCCATAGTAATTTTGACATTTTCTACTGCCAAGTCGCTCGTATGATTTTCAAAAATCGCACTTCTGAAGCATTACTAGGGTGTTTTGTTACACCCTGTATAAACTAGACTCTTTTTCTCTGTATCTGTACTGTACCTAATTTTTAAATCCCGTACCAATCTTTTAAGCAAAAGTTATTTGCGTCCTGTTCTGTCGGTCGCATTTAATTCAGAGGTTACAGGAGCTATGGGTTTAGGTACACTACACTCCTTAGTCTTGTTCAAAACGTTAACGTTGTTGGATGTGTTTATGCTGTAGCTTAATTTCTGCGATCAAAACACAAAAAGTAACAAAACGCAAATAACTTTTTGAATGTTCTGTACTTATAAGTATTTATTTATTGGTACCGATTCGGACGGTGCCACGACTTACTTAACTAAATTTATTCCTGTCACTTTCTAAAATAAGATTACGAAAAGAGACAGAAAACCAACAGCTGACTTTAGTGCTATCAAAGTGACGTTACACGCCCAAAATAAGATGTCATCACAATGTACGCCATCTTATTTAAAGCGTTTTTGGGCGTGTAACGTCACTTTGACAGCACTAAAGTCAGCTGTTGGTTTTCTGTCTCTTTTCTTAATCTTATTTTAGAAAGTGACAGGAATAAATTTAGTTAAGTTAAGTCGTGGCACAGTCCGGAGGCCATTATTGTTTTGAACTATTTTTAATTTTAATTTTAGCTTTTAATTTTAGGTAAGGTTCATAAATTACAATCTACAGCTGGTGATAAAAATTTGTAAAATTGCTTCGTTTTAGTATTGTACGTAGTAGCAGATTCCAAATATTTGTTGTTATTACTTATTTTTTATACGAAATATTGATGAATGTTGCATTTTTAGTAGATTATAATTAAGTTTGCAAAATGACATTGTGTTTTATTTTGTTCTATTAATTGAATGTGGTGAGGCTGGCTTCAGAGCTCGACCGACATCTCAGTACCTACATCGTCCGTCAGTAGTACGACTAAGGCTGAGATTCAGAGACGATTTTTTAAGTCATACTGGATTATGGATTTTGACATACGGGAGTTCGAACTAAGACTTAAAAATCGTCTCTGAATCTCAGCCTGAGATTACGACCGACGCATAGATATTACTTACTTAAGCTACAATTTTACAGCAACGGACGCGACACAGTAGGTCGAGCGTGCTCCACGTACCTACCTACCATATAGCAATCGCCACGTAAAAAAAATAGAAACCAATATCAGTGTTCAATCTCCATTAATTTTATGTGGGTAAACCAATATTCACAATCCAACTTTTGGTTCGGATACCTTCGTTTTGCGTTGGTACCGCCTCTTCGCCATCCCGCTGCCCCGCCGTGCGCGTCTGCGGTGTAATAATATTCCTTAAAAATCGGGAGTGCCTAGTTTTTGGACGTTCCAGTTGCTAGTGTCCTTCGAACATATATACAGCCGTGCTGTGTATATAATAAACTGTGTGAAACACCTTGGTGCCATCATTTGTCAGCATTGAAGAGAAACATAACCTCAACCTTGCCACGTTGCCGCCTCCTGAAGTCGGTGTCTGCTGGTCCTCGCATACGAGGGTTGAAGACCAAGGTTAGTGGATGTTGTGTTTGCTCGCTTTGAATGGACCAGTAGTGTCGCCGAGTGCTGCCAGCATGCGATAATTATCTTAGATTCACGATATTTTTGAGTGGCAAGCGGTAGAACATAAAAGTCGGGTATAACACGATAATTCATACAAATTCCACGATATTTCTTTAATTTAATGAAATTTCTATTTTCAACCACATTTTCCGTAAAATTCCAACAATAAATCATACTGGCGTTTGGTATTTGGTACAGTGGTTAAATATTACTTGATATAATAAATACGAGATGATAATTTTGAGAAACAAATAAAAAAAATCATTTTTTTACTTTTTACGGAAATCTTTTCCACTTATTCGTTTTTACGAAAATCTTTTCTATTCACCCTTTATTAGAGCTCAAGTTACGGCATAGTAGATATAAAGCATCATCCTAAATCTTAAAACCCTACTGAAAATTATTACCCCAATAAATACCATAAGTTGGCAATACTGTCTGTAGCTGCGGCGTGCGGTCGGCTTCCCATTCACGACCGCAGCGACGTGTCGCGGCGACACGTCGCGACCGCACGCCTCATGCGGTCGGCTACCAATTTGCTCCTTTACTTTCATAATTTTATACCTACGTCACGGAACTGACCTACATAAAGCCTACATACATACAGTCCACACTAGTACAATTTGAACCAGCGTTCAAAACCACACAATTTTTTGGTCCATCGAACCAGGATAGGTTTTACCTACAATAATTTTACCTATAGACGTTCTATAGACGATTGTATTTCAATTATAGTTCAAAATGACTAAGCCGAAAGGAAAGATACCTATTGATAGGCTAACGGAAGATGAGATACATCTAAATACTTTGATTAAACGCAAAGAAAGTATTTTTGCGCAAATTCAATTAGTTTATGACCTAACAAAAGGTCAAATGTTAGCAGAAACGAAAGATTTATTCCTATTACGTGCTATTGAGATTGACAGATTACGTAATACCTTCAGTACATTGATATTTGAGATTTATAAATACGAATTAAAACTACTAGATCCGCAAGCATCTGCAAGAACTCATGAATTAGTGGTGAATTAGTGTCTTTTGATGACTTATATTTTCGTATAAAAATGCACGTAAAAGGATTTGATCCGAAACCTAACGAAATTCCCCATTTAAGGCAGACTGAGACATTAATCTATCCCTCAAAACAATAGTGTAGAAAGGCTCTAACCGCCTTTAACGCCTTTTTGCAAATTAATGTTGTGCTGTGTTTTCATATGAATTACTACCCGTTTGTTTGGAGTTGGCCGTCGATGACCGTTACAAAATTTCGTCAAAGGCACATTAACTGGTCCCATCGACAAAAAATAATATAACAAGCAAATAAAAATTTAAAATTAAAAGCGATATTAGTGATCGGGACGGACGTGCCGTGCGTGGTTGCGTTGCTAAAGCTAAAGGTTATAAAATTGCGTTTAATAGGGTCTCTTAGGGGTGCGGTGCGGGGAAGCGGGAAGGGAGGGAGCGGCCAACTCGAAGCAAATGACTAGTATTTCGTTAAAAGGTTGTAAGACACAGGTTACACGGTCAGTATTTCATCAGTCTGGTCCATCAGTCCATGATGCCAGAATGATGGGAGAATGATGGAATGATGGTAAACCATCCATCCAGACTGTCATTCCGTTGTGAATGATCAAAGAGAATATAATCCGTATATAATCACTAGTGAATGATGGTATACTGACAGTGTTGCCAAGTCCCAGCCAGTCTGAATCGCCAAAAATCTCGGGCCAAGTAGCCTAAAGTCGCCTAATTTTTTTCCCGTGTAATATAGCCTAAAGTCGCCTAATTTAATTTGGGATATAGCCTAAATGGCGACCGGTCGCCAATCGTATTTTTTGGTCGCCGATAGACCCCCTGATGTAGCCTAAAAGGCGATAAATCGCCTAACTTGGCAGCACTGTATACTGATGGTAATGGTTAACTGATGGTCGGTGTCAGTCACCGTCGGGGTTGCCAAATTGGGGGTTTTTCACGGGATTTTTGGGGAAAATTTGGCCTTTGGGGAAAATTTGGAGAAGTGAAATCGTTGGGGAAATTTATGGGGAAAAAATTATCAAGGTGGGGAATATGGGGGCTGTAAATAAATAATTTTAACACCGCATTATGATTTATGTTACAAAATTAGGGCCTAATAATAAGAGATCGGATATTCGGATGCATAGTTAGCTAAACTTAATTTTTAGCAATAAAATTATGGCGGCTTCTTAAAATTATTATTTTTAAATATTTGTTGGGATGCCATGAAAATGCGGGAATGCATAACTAATCGGATGCATAGTAAACGCATGCATAGCAAAAATCAACTTTTCAAAATTATTTAATTTAAAAGTTAATCTTTTTTAATTTAAAAGAGAAATAAATCCCGGGATTTCAGTACCTCGTACGTCTGGCAACCCTGCAGTCTTCCATCATTCTGGCGTTATTCAACGTTTGACCAGACTGATGGACCAGAATGATGAAATACTGATGGGAAACTGATCGTGTAACCCACTCATCATTCTGGCATCATTGTGCCGTCATTCAGAATGATGGACCAGACTGATGAAATACTGAACGTGTAACCTACAGTTGGTGGTAGAGTCAAAAAATGACGTCAAAAAGCTATCTATATGATATTATTTTGAATAAAAAATTTTGAATTTTGAACCTAGCACTAACAACATAATATGTATCACTCATGTTCAAGATCTTTTTGGATGATAAAAAAAATCAGAAGTACTTTATTTAAAACCTTTGGCTATCTCAAAATACCGAAGCGGTAATTTCGCCAAAGGAAAACACTCTGACCAACCAACCTATAATTTAAATGATATGGAGGTTTTTCAAGGGCTTGCTTTATGTTTTTCATGCCAGGACACAAGTTTATACCCATATCTCATCTAAACTCAAAAATTGATGCAAACCTTGCCATATCCAAAGAGAATATAATCACCCGGTATATTAAACTGTAGTCTTTGATAATCACTATGGCCATATCTTCGCCAGATTTATAACTAACCACAGATTTGGTTCTAACAATATTCCCTACGACTATGTACAGTACGACCACAACGATAGCTGGCCAAAAAAATTTAACATTAGACGGTAAATTATGATCACAATCAGAAACCGTAGCATGGTGCGCGTGATACGGCTACATCATAAATTTTATCTCGATCGTTCACGCGCAAATAAAAAGAGAAGGTGCGATGACGCTATATCATGCCACAACGAATATTCCACTTCACGTAGCTGGCCAAAAAAATTTAACATTAGACAGTAAATTATGATAACAATCAGAAACCGTAGCATGGTGCGCGTGATACGGCTATATTATAAATTTTATCTCGATCGTTCACGCGCAAATAAAAAGAGAAGGCGCGATGACGCTATATCATGCCAGCATACTACAGCTACGGCCGCAGTTCACTGTTCGCTGCCGTAAGATGATCACGTAATAAACAGAAAAAAATCATTTTGAGAAACCCCTAACGATAAAAATCAAATAGGTACTAGGTTATTTTTCCATTTTAAATGCTATGTGTATTTTTTGTGTACAATAAAGTACTTATTGTTTGTTTTTTAGCGTTGGGACTTTTGAAAATCCGCAATTAAATGTTATGTAATTCTAAGCTAATATTAAATTAACTTGACAAGGACTAAGAAAATTGAGAAAAAAACTTCCTCTACAAAAAACCGCTTTGAAATCGGTCCAATGCCACAGAAATAGACGTCATAGTTATAACACCTTGTTAGATGACATTCATAACACCGAAGACGAGAACTATGCAAATTATATAGGTATTACGAGCTTTTACCCGCGACTTCGTCCGCATAAATTATATACCAGATTTTAAGTCAGATGTTACGCTACCAAACAAAAAAAGTTTCATCAAAATCGGTTCAGTAGTTTTTGCGTGATACTCGAACAAACAAACACCCAAACAATCAAACAAACAAACTAAATTCTTTTTTCAAATTTATAGTTTTATAATAGTCAAGATATATGCGCTGTTGTCGTCCGCTTCCATCGCGGTGCGAACCGTGCGAACGCTGACTGACGAAAATTGATTGATGTAACGTCACGTCAATCATCAACGTCAATCATCAACGTTACACTATCAGTATTTACCAAGATCACTGATCACGATCACCGGATCTTGGTAAATACTGATGGTGTAATGCGTGCCAATCTGGGGAAATTTCAAAAACCCAGGGCTGCCGATTCCGGGGAATTTCCCCGATTTTCGGGGAATGAGGGGTGCGTGCGGGGAGAGCGCGGGGAATGGTTCAAATCGGGGAATTTCGAGGAATCGCCTATTTGTAATAAATGTCGAACAAAGGATGTCTAAAGAAGAGGAAATTGCTAAAATTATAATCGAATCGGACTATCCTTAGTCCGAAAGTGTGGGAGAAATATAAATAATAAATAAAACTCATCGTATTCGAAATATTTAAGTAGATTTTTTGATAAAAATTAGAAGTTAAAGAAGTTGATAAGCTAATTTTTGAAACATTTAACTACATTTTGCATGAAAAAATGCTTTATTTCTTGCATATTACAGCGTCGGTGAATTTTCGGGGAATGCATGATTGGAAATCGGGGAAATTCGGGGAATTGAGCCTACACATTGGCAGCACTGAAAACCATAATTATCTGGCAACCCTGGTTTTTTTTTAAACGAAACGATTTTCATTTGCAGTCGGAAAAGAAAAGTTTTCTAGAGTTTTGATTTGTAATTTTGTACTAGTCATTCACTTCGAGTTGGCCGCTACCTCCCTTCCCGCTTCCCCGCACCGCACCCCTAAGAGACCCTAATAAACGCAATTTTATAACCTTTAGCAACGCAATCACGTATGGTACGTCCGTCCCGGTCACTAATATCGCTTTTAATTTTAAATTTTTATTTGCCTTTTATATTATTTTTTGTCGACGGGACCAATTAATGTGCCTGTGAGGAAATTTTGTAACGGTCATCGACGGCCAACTGGTCGTGAACGGGTAGTAGTTTTGTTTTGGAATTGATTTGTAAAGTTTTGTTTTATTCTGTTATACAATTATATTCTTTATTCTACTCCTGTTCTGGTTCAAGAAATGTTTGCAAAAATTGCGTTTACAAACCAAAGAGATTTAATATAATATATTGAAAGTCTTTGTTACAAACCTATCATTTGAATTTGAAGCTGAAAAAGAAGTTTAAAACGTAGTGATTCCATTCTCTTTGAAGAAGTTACCGAAAATCAAAGAGTACTTTATCCGAAAATGACCACGTAGTGATTATATTCTCTTTGAAATGACCCACTGACCGTTATCGCGAAAGGCCGTTGCACGCCGAGACGCCGAGGGATTAATTCAAGAAGGTAAATTGATGCGAAAATTTTCATATGCTATTGCATATGAAAATTTTCGCATGAATTATATTTAATTCATTTGGAAAAAACCTTGTACTATCAGTTTAAAATAACAATGTGCATGACCTTGAAGGGCCGTTGGATAACTTCACTCGGTTGACAAAGGAATGTAGACTCTTGCTACGGTCCAAAATGCGCAAATATGCGCTATCGGTAGAGATAGCATGCACACAATCGGTTCACAATGCGCGAATGTGCGGATACGTTTGCTATCTGACGTCATCAGTGACGTCATCAACTTGCGCTTACGCCGCACACAAAAAATACGTAGTGCAGCATATGCACGTCAAATTGACAGCTGGTACAAATTGTACAAATTGTTTAGCAGTGTATTCGTACTTACTAATTTGGACCGACCAGTAAAGCGTGTGCATAGCGTTTTCACTATTGGCATATTTCGAACCGTAGCATCTATGCAAAGGAATGCTACGGTCCAAAATGCGCAAATATGCGCTATCGGTAGAGATAGCACGCACACATTCGGTTCATAATGCGCGAATGTGCGGATACGTTTGCTGTCTGACGTCATCCGTGACGTCATTAACTTGCGCTTACGCCGCACACAAAAAATAGGTAGTGCAGCATAATGTGCGTATGGATTGAGGTGCCACATTTGCTATGGAAAAATGGATTATTTGCCCATTTTGTAGGAAATTTGTAGATTTTGTAGGCCCAATTCTGGAATTTGTAGCAAAAGTATAAAGAAGTTACATGAACATAAAGGTGGCACCTCACACCAGATGCATCTGGTGTGAGGTGCCACCCTGGAACTCGGAAAGTACGTGATGAATCTTTTTGAAAATTTTGTAGGATTTAGTAGGAGTTGGAAAAAGATCCTACAAAAAAACCAGCTCTCTACGACTAAAACTGAAAAAGCTACAATACTTTGATTGTGGCCCCTCACACCAGATGGCATCTGGATTGAGGTGCCACCTGTAACTCTGAAACTATGTGATGAATCTTTCTGAAAATTTTGTAGGATTTAGTAGGAGTTGAAAAAAGATCCTACAAAAAAAATCAGCTGTTCGACTAAAACTGAAAAAGTTACAAGAGATACTTTGAATGTGGCACCTCACACCAGATAAATGCTTATAACTACATATGTACGTAATGGAATCCAAAACCGATGATGCCAATATTTAGTAGAAATTTCTACTAAATATTGGCATAGTCAGATGTCGCATATCATCAATACCTACAGAGCTACACGTTTTTTCAAAATTCCATATAAAACCATTCAGTAGGGTGTCCATGTAATAAATGAAACCATGAGACACATTTTTCTTCCAGCTGTTTTTTGCATTTCATTTAACACGTTTTTTTGCATTTTATTTACGTATATAATTATATAGGATACGAAACTCACGTCCGTATGTCATCTCGTTTCAAAAACATTTCTACAATTAGGTAGGTACTTAGTACCAACTTTCTTATTAGCGCAGCGTTCAGTTATAGCGAGGTCCACCTTTAGCAAACTAAATACTTCAGGATGGTAATGTTGGTACTGTCAAGTAGGTATCGCAAAAAGTCTGTTTAAGATATATTTTCCCTTAGTCGCCTCGTAAAGTACCAACTGTTTAGTATTAAAAATGATTTCGGACCATCAAACTGAACAATTTTTACTATGGGACGAACATCGAAATCGCGAAAAAAAATCTGCTGTCCCATAGAATTATAGTTTAGTATGGAACATCAGATTTTTTTTCATGATTTCGATATTGGTAACGACCCCCTTATGTTTATACTTATACTTTATACCTAACATAGGTAGGTGTTAAATCATGTTAAGAATTTCATTAATTATATTATGTCGTTTGGGATCAAAAACATCGATATTTTCGTATTTGATGAAGTGGTATCTAGGGTATCTAGAATATTTTAGACTTTGAAACATTTCTTTGAAAGGAAGATGTCGTCGAATAGATATTTTACCTTAAACCCGACAGTGAAGCTATTCACTGGAACGTCAACATACCAGTATAACTTACGTTTTCGTTCCAGTAAGGCTAGTCGGGTCGGTCGATATAAAGTTCTTAAGACTAGGTACTTAGGTAAGCACCTACCAACCTACCCGTAGTGTGTCCTGCCTGTGGCTCCGACTTTGAATGGAGCACCCCATTGGGTGTCGTAGGTAGACAAGTATAGTAAGTACGTACCTACATACTGTTTATTTAAGTTCAAGTTTAGGAAAGGGACATCATCGGATTTAGTCAAAAATGTGAAAGTGCCGGCCAACAAAAAATAATGCAATATTCTGTTAGGACTGGCGTCTTAAGCATTTATTATTATGGCACAAAAGCTGTAGGTCCATTGTCCTTGGTTTTATTTGGGTTTGAAAATCTGCCTTTTGCCAATCTGCCGATGAAAATTTAATTAGCTAAGGCTATATACATATACAGTTAACTAAAGTAATTGAAGCTAAAATTTGGTCAACATAAAACTCTAATCTCTATCACACTATAAAACCATAGCAACTGCAATCTGATATGTAATAAGACCCATGTATTAACCGATTCTCCGTTTCTCGAATGTTTACACAAGTACCTTCATTCCTAAATGCTTAACACTTTAAAATTAAGTTTATTGTATTTACCTAGATTAAGAACACTGTATCCCTACACTCTTGTACTATACTACTATATGTTAACCTGTATTGCTCTATATAAGTGAATTGTATTCTTTTAGAGAAATAAAATTCTTAAACCGTAACCGTAAACCGTATATTTTGTTAGAACTAGTCCGTTGCAGCATTTTTTAGTATGGCACCGAAGCTGTAGGGCCATTTTCCTTGGTTTTATTAAGGTTTGAAAAATCGTATTTCCATAGATACCTACATTTTAAAACTTACCTACAGCTACAGCCATAATAATAAATGCTTAGACGGACAAGTTCTAACAGAATATAGTATTATTTTTTGTTGGCCGGCACTTTCACATTCGGACCAAAAATGTATGAAATGCCAATGATGTCCTTTCTTGATTTGTGGTAGTTCACAAAATACTAGAGCAAATATTTTATTATGAAATCATTTTTAATACTAAACAGTTGGTACTTTACGAGGCGACTAAGGGAAAATATATCTTAAACAGACTTTTTGCGATACCTACTTGACAGTACCAACATCACCATCCTGAAGTATTTAGTTTGCTAAAGTTGGACCTCGCTATAACTGAACGCTGCGCTAATAAGAAAGTTGGTACTAAGTACCTACCTTATTGTAGAAATGTTTTTCAAACGAGATGACATACGGACGTGAGTTTCGTATCCTATATAATTATATACGTAAATAAAATGCAAAAAAACGTATTAAATAAAATGCAAAAAACAGCTGGAAGAAAAATGTGTCTCATGGTTTCATTTATTACATGGACACCCTACTGAATGGTTTTATATGGAATTTTGAAAAAACGTGTAGCTCTGTAGGTATTGATGATATGCAACATCTGACTATGCCAATATTTAGTAGATAAGATAAGAATTTTCTACTAAATATTGGCATCATCGGTTTTGGATTCCATTACGTACAAATGTAGTTATAAGCATTTATCTGGTGTGAGGTGCCACATTCAAAGTCTCTCTTGTAACTTTTTCAGTTTTAGTCGTACAGAGCTGATTTTGTAGGATCTTTTTTCAACTCCTACTAAATCCTACAAAATTTTCAGAAAGATTCATCACGTAGTTTCAGAGTTACAGGTGGCACCTCAATCCAGATGCCATCTGGTGTGAGGAGCCACAATCAAAGTATTGTAGCTTTTCAGTTTTAGTCGTAGAGAGCTGGTTTTTTTTGTAGGATCTTTTTCCAACTCCTACTAAATCCTACAAAATTTTCAAAAAGATTCATCACGTACTTTCCGAGTTCCAGGGTGGCACCTCACACCAGATGCATCTGGTGTGAGGTGCCACCTTTATGTTCATGTAACTTCTTTATACTTTTGCTACAAATTCCAGAATTGGGCCTACAAAATCTACAAATTTCCTACAAAATGGGCATATAATCCATTTTTCCATAGCAAATGTGGCACCTCAATCCATACGCACATAATAAAGTAAAGTAAAAAGTATTTATTGGCTCAAACAAAGAAAATAAAAATAATTACAAGGTTTTAACACTAAGGTACAATACAGGGACAATTATTGTCTTTGTGGGAGACTGGCGTCTGGGGCAAAATGTACTTGTATCTCAGATCGCCAGGCTCCCCCTCGGAACAAGAGTACAAGTAGTGAGAAATCTGCTTTTAGATGTAGTTACCTTATAAAAAAATGCGGAACTGTTACGTATTACAAAAATTATTTACTTTAAATTTTAAACGTTAGGATTAGAGAATAACGAACTAGGTTGGCTGGTAGGTAGGTAGTTAAAAAAAAAAAGAAAAAAATGAACAGGAATCCAAATTAATCAAGGGAAAATTAGATCCCTGTTGTCCCTTAGTCGCCTCTTACGACATGCACGGGTAGAAATGCAGCTGGCGTATTCTTTTTAACGTTCCCGGTCCAGCACAGGAAATTCCCTGATGCTAATTTTTAGATTTTAACGGCCAGATACAAAATTGGTAATTATTAATCCGTATACACTAAAGGTCAAACAAAATAGGTACAGTATTGGCTATGCGCGAAGTGGGTGTTGGGAACTGTCAAGTCGATCGCAGCGCACGGGGTGGCAGAAATTTGTACTGTTGCGGGCCAAGCAATGAAAATATGCTTGAATCTATGCAAAACCACACACTAACTAAACACGAAATCTCCAAAACTGTCAATACTACAAACTTAAAATTTGGCATGGAAGTTTCTATTGGCATCTAGATGCTCACTTAAAAAAGATTTGTTGTATTTCAACCCCCAAAGGTGTTAAAACGGGGGTAAAAGTTTGTATGAGAATTCCGATACAATTTAGATTTTGCCCGTGGCTTCGTCCGCATCCGCTCCCGTCATCGTACCGGGATAAAATATAAGCTAGTTTTTAAGTCTAATAATAAGCTTTTAAATATAAAAAGTTTTATCAAAATCGGTCCAGTAGTGTTGGCAGGATCCTCGAACAAACAGAGTCTTTACAGTACTATAATAGTGTAGATAATTCACGGCTGGCTGACATAGTTCATGCGCTCCGCCGCGCTAGTGTGGCGCTAGTGTCGTGCACATAGCCAATATGGACAAAAATTCAGCAACTACGTACCAGTTCAGCAACCAAAAACGAATCACTCTTTCGCTCACAAAGAAAATGTAGGTAGGTAGGCACGCCGTAGGCTAGAAAAACACGAACGAAAACGAACTGTGCAGATTGGGTAGTGAAAACCACGTAAAAGGGCGCGCATACATTTGAGTCGTGTAGGCGTTGCAGTTTAGTATGGACCAGCTGACTTTTTTTTTGTTTTGATCGGTTTGCTCCCATAGTGAAAGTTGTTCAGTATGATGGGATGACTCTTAGTTTAAAAGATGCTAATGATATCAATTTCACCCTGTGTCTACGACGGAGGGAGCGAGGCGCGGGGCGCGGGAGGAAGCGCCAGCGCAGCGAGCGACCGGGGACCCGGCCGCTACCACTCGCCACTAGACCGTCCATAATTTAAGACGTGTTACGTGTTCGAATATCAATCTTTGTTAAAAACCTTTTTCGGAAGTAAACCGATTTAAAGTCAGTCATCTTTAATTTCTCTCTTGTATCAACCCTGAGCGCATACAAGAAGTGGCGACCGAAGACAAGAAGACACGAACCTAGTCAACGAAAACGAGGTTCCGAGAACAAAGGCGCGGACGAGCCGGCGGACCTGACGCGACCTTACGCGTTGGCAAGGTCACTCGGCCGATCGACGTGGAATCTACAAAATCACGCCAGGGGAGTGCACATTCCTTTCTTATCTCCATTATCCTATTTTGATTTGTGTTTCTAAGTGTCCCTTTGCTCAAAATCCGTTAAATTAGAATTTTCACGTGCTTTGCGGGTTCACGGGTCGGGAAATCATTTCCGTCTCGTGTGTTCGCAGTAGGTAGGTCGTGTGGTCGCTATTTCTATAAAAATCATCTTCGCCCACGCAGTAGCGCCAGTGCTGCTCGTGGCAGCGCATTCAAAGCCCACGCGGCACCCTCGGCCACGTAGTAGGGCCAGTGTTGCTCGTGGCAGCGCATTCCTCGCCCACGCGGCAGCACGTCCTAAGCCCTCGAGGCATCCTCGCCCACGCGGTAGCGCCAGTGCTGCTTGTGGCAGCGCATTCAAAGCCCACGCGGCACCCTTGCCCACGTGGCAGGGCCAGTGCTGCTCGAGGCAGCACATCCTAAGCCCTCGACGCATCCTCGCCCACGCGGTAGCGCCAGTGCTGCTCGTGGCAGCGCATTCAAAGCCCACGCGGCACGCTAGCAGCGCATCCTAAGCCCTCTCGGAATCCTCGCCCACGCGGCACCGCCAGTGCTGCTTGTGGCAGCATATCCTAAGTCCTCGCGGCATCTTTGCCCACGTGTGTGGTGCTGCTCGTGGCAGCGCATTTCTTTAATATTTACTCGTAGCTTATAATCATAGTCGCTTTATAATCACCGACTTCCTATATTCACCGCAAAGTAATTTACACATTAGGTAGTAAATAATATAGTCACGACCATAACCCGTGTGGGGTGGTCAGTGAGTTGCTATAACTGCAAACTATCGCTTTAAGCTTACACATTAGTCAGCCTTGCTCCAGCTATATCTTCTTTCATCCATACTTTCATAACGTCATACATTCACGACCATAAGCTCGTTCGGGGTGGTCTGAGCCTTAATACAGCTTTGCTTCTTTACATAAGCAACATTTAGGCGTGCTGCTTTCATAATATAAGTACCGCTTACATACTTCACACTGCATTCATATATTCACGACCATAAGCCCGTTCGGGGTGGTCTGAGCCTTAATACAGCTCTGCTTGTTTACATAAGCAACATTCAGGCGTGCTGCTTTCATAATATAAGTACTGCTTATACATACCTCATTCATACATTCACGACCTTTTGGGGTGGCCAGAATCTTGCTACAGCCATCTTTCTTTACGTAGACAAATTATTCAGTTCTCTCGCTGACGCTTTCTTAAAATATAAGCTCACAGCATAGTACCTACTTGCAGTTCATTCCAACTCTCATAATTTGCGCCGGCGACACCTGCAAGTAGTGGTTCTTAAAGGGAAAATCTGTTAACGCTTCCAGGGTCAGGCGCCGCCATCCCGTGCAGTTTTTGGACCACGCGGAGTAAGCGTGACCACGTGCCGGCTGGCACGTACACATAACCGGTCTGTTGCCGAGCGCTGCTGCAACATACCTACCTGCTTATTGTTTGGTTTGATGCACATTTTTCTTTATCTAATTTATTGGTTTGTCCATAGCTTACCTTTGTGAATATTTTACGTTCGATTTAGTAAAGATGTCGGAAGACACTAAAGAATATAAAGATCTTATTAGACAACGTGGTTCAATTAAGGGTCGGTTAACGAACTTTAAAAATTATCTGTCTGGATTAAAATTGATTAGCATTAAAGATCTGACAGATTCACAACTAAAAGAATTGAGCCTACGAATGGATAGGACTAACGCGTTGCTTTCTGATTTCGAAAAATGTCAAAATCAAATAGAATTGTTGTGTTCGGTACTGGATGAACAATTGATAGAAAGGGAACTAATTGAAAGACAATTCTATTCAAGTGTTACTGATGCGCAGTCTCTAATTGAATCACATCCGTCGTCTATTAAGGTGAAATCTGAAGATACACACCATGCACACAATAGTTCTAGTTCTCATTCGACTCATGATAGCATTAATATCAAACTGCCTACCATAAAACTTCCATGTTTTGATGGGAACTATTTTAGGTGGTTGGAGTTTCGAGATACTTTTACCAATGAATCAATCCCTGACATAAACAAGTTCCACTACTTACGATCCTCATTGGAAGGTAGTTCTACTCTTGTTATTAAATCAATTGAATTCACTTCGGTTAACTACCGTGTAGCTTGGGACTTGTTGTGTGAGCGATATAATAACAAAAAAATCTTAATCAATAACCACATGAAGGCGTTGTTCAGCATTGAATCCATTATAAAGGAATCCCATGGATCCATACGTTATCTCATTGATATTGTTACTAAAAACTTGAGAGCGCTTACTACTCTCGGACAGCCTGTTGACCAGTGCACAGTGGTCCCGCGTTCATACTACAGCGGTCGAAAATATAAATGTTTCAATAAAATTTAAATAGATGTTTAAATTGGTTTTATAATTACATCTTATGTTCTAAAATCAATGACAATCGCTATTTTTGCAGTGAACTCTTCTTTTTTTGAGGCAAACTTTGGAGACTGGTGATGTAGAGATCGGATGTTAATAGAAATCGATTCAGTAAGTCGCTGTTGCGTGTAATCCTTGAGTTCTTTCTGGTAATATGCTGTCTGAAGTATTTTAAGTCTTAGTTTTTTGCTTCCGCAGCTTCTGATGACAACTCTCCTATAGAACCATAATCTGTTACCTCAGAACAGTGAATAAGAATGTTATTCACTGAAGCAGGAAGATTATATCAAAGATATTCAGCTACTAGATGCTTGGCAGTTTCTGTGGCATATTCTTCGTTATTAATGTTACACCCAGACGACAAGACTTGTTGACTTCAGAACATATCTGTTTAGACCTGAAATTTTCGCTGATATTTGAGGATTTTCAAAAAAAAATCCCTGTTGTGTTTTCGTCATTGGAAGAACAACTACCTCTAATTTGAGGCTGGTACGCAATACGACCCAAATTCTATCATTTTTTTTTCTGAATGAGTTCCTCCTTTCAGACATTGATTTTTTTTCTACCGGAGTCCCTATATGCCATTTTTTAACATCTAATCGATAGGACACGTGGTTAAAATTAAAAAAAAAAACGTGTCCAAGAGTATAAAGGAGAAGTCCATATTCATAAAGTTCCTCATATACAACGTGTTAATGAATTAACGCAAAACCTCATACACCCCAACTGATTTATATCATAATAATTAGATTGAAACAATAATTTCATTATTTTTGTAGTTAAAATTTAAAGTTATTCTTATTTTAAGTTTTGAGGCAAAAATGATTTTTTATCATTTCAGCAATGAATGAAGGCGCTAAAGTACTCATGGATACATTTTTATAATCTTGTTTTGGTAGTAAGTAGGGTGAGTGTGCCCGTGCGGTGGGTTGACATCGGGTTCAGTAAATTTAAAATTTCACAAAAAAATTATTTAATATTTAGAAAAAAATTACCTATGTTGAAACCATAATAATTCGATTCGACTCTCGATTCTAAACAAACTACTTTCTAGTTTTGCGTTAATTCATTAACACGTTGTATAGGTTTTTTGAGACACTTTTCAAGAGTATTCATTCTTATAGAAATTGCGCCGCATAAAAAATATCAATATGAAGACCTTTATTATAAAGTCCCTTGGTACTCTTGGGTACATTTGTTGCACTCATATTGTAAGACACACCTTTAGCTACACAATGATATCCGAAATGTCACGGGTTACGACGGGCAACTAAACTAAAAGACTATGTTTATGCATCAACATTTTTCAATTTTATTTTTAGAAGGTGTACTTCGAAGACCTGTTGTTTTTAAATAAAGAATATTTACGATGTTTAATCACTACAGAAATAAATAACGTAACGTCTTCTTAAATCCCCATGATTCACAATATCCACTTCTAAACACAATTATTGCAATCGCCTTCCAAACGGAGCAGTAAATTGCGACTTTTCGACAACGGAAAATGTGTGCGGAATCGCTGACTTACGATGCAAATAAATTAATGATTTTGTTAAAAAACATGGGGGAATTTTTATATTTTCTAAAACTATGGGTTTTCAACAAACTTTTCGTGAAAACAAAATTGGAATTAAAGATAACCGATTTTTTGAATTTTGACCTCTAGCGGGACCGCTGTGCAGTAGGACGCCTTAATTATTTATATGGTGTCTACTAAACTAGATCCCACCACTAATAGAAAATGGGGAGAATACAGGAACAATCTTTCCGACTTGCCGCTTTTATGTGAATTTATGGAATTTTTACGCAGTAGGGCTGATATCCTTGAGACCATGCAGGCAAACAAAGGTGATAAAACTAATCAAATGATTTTATATCAAGAGCATAGCAAGGGTGATCCTAAAACCTCTGTTCAGAATCATAATTACTACAAATCTTCAAAAAGTTTCTTCACTTCATCATCGAAACCAGTTGCGCCATGCTTTTTCTGTAATCAGCTTCATGGAATCATTGATTGCGATTTATTTAAGGCCTTGTCTCCGGAAAGCAAGTTAAGCGAAGTCTTAAGGTTAAATCTTTGTTTGAATTGTTTACGGAGAGGTCATAATGCTTCCAACTGTCGATGGGGTTCCTGTAGATTATGTAACCAGAAGCATAATACATTATTGCATAAAGAAAACACAGATAACAACGATAATAATCCTAACATAAAATCATTAGTACCTGTAACGTTATCAGCTCGCTCCAACGGGCAGGTCCTCCTTGGCACCGCTTTAGTAAAGGTAACAAATCCTGAAAATAATAAAACTTACCTGGCTCGCGCCTTGCTCGATGCTGGCAGCCAATCCTTCATGACTGAAAACCTGAAACATAAAATTGGTTTAGTAGATAAAAATCCTGATCACTTAACAGTATCAGGTATTAACAATATAAAGGTACCTATTTCAGATAGATGTGACATCAGCATATCTTCCCTCATACATTCATTCAGCAAACCTCTTAAGTGCTTGATTGTTCCAGAAATTACGGGACAGTTACCTGTCGTTCCAGTAGACGTTTCTCAGCTAAAGCTGCCTAACCATGCGCTGCTAGCTGATCCTTTTTTTTTGCCATCCGGCAGATATTGACCTATTAATAGGTGCTGAAATATTCTTTGATATTTTTAGTCATACTAATTATGAAATCAAAGCTGCACTTTTAGATGGAAGCAAGCCGCTTTGCACAGTTATAGTAGGGACCAAAATAAGCGATTTGACCCGCAGCAGCGCAACTTTCATCCCTTAGGATAATAGATGGCGCCACTTCATTAAAAAAAACTTTGAAAAATTCTACAAGCCGAACGGCTTCACCGATTTCTATTATTAATGTGTCAATCGAAAGAATATTTATTAGTTTATGATAAAAAAAAATAAAAAATAAAAATATCTATAATGGCTGCAAAAAGCCATGTATTTTTGTAAATTTTTCAAAGTTATTTTTCCGTTTTTTCTTAATAACATTAAAAAAATGTATGAATTGGTATATTTTTAATTATTCACATTGTTAATAAATTGATAACAAGTTTAATAAAAAAAACTGCCTGTCAATATCTTTAATAGTTTGGAAAATATTTGCGACGCCATGTTATCATTCATGCCTGGACAAGTGTAAACTACAGGGTGAAATTGATATCATTAGCATCTTTTTAAACTAAGAGTCTACCCATCAAACTGAACAACATTCACTATGGGAGCAAAGCGATCAGAGCAAAAAAAAGTCAGCTGTTCCATACTAAGCTGCAGTGCTTATTCTACTCAAATGTATGCAACAGCTGATTTTTTAGTTGCTCCGATCGGTTTGCTACCTACCATAGTAAAAGTTGTTCAGTTTGATGGGTAGACTCTTAGTTTAAAAGGATGCTAATGATATCAATTTCACCCTGTATATCGGATCTGAAGAAGAAATCTCTCACTGTCGTCTGTTCATTTTCGCGTTCTTGATTATCGGTCAGATTCAGATCTTGTGCAAGTTTTATTCTCAAGCGATTGCATACATACACCGTGAACAACAACTTTTTGTTTAATTGGGCAGGATGGTGGTAAGCTTTAAATGCATTTTAACACTGCTTTGCTACAAGTCTGCTTACATTTATAAGGGCTAATTGAAGAATCACAAGCAGTTGAAGCTTCCGAATTATCTGGTCTGTTCAAATCTAGGTGTTGCTGTCGTTTTCTTTCCCTTTCTTGCCTCTTATCATTCCGTTTCTTTATTCGTAATTCTTCAAGTTGTTTTTCACTCATTTTTTACTTTTTTTTCTTTTTGAAGCCTTTTAATCCTCTCACTTTCCTTCTTTTTGTACTCCGGATCATCTTTCTTTTTAACTGCCTCCGTGGTCTAATGGTTAAGAGCATTGGCTCTCGATACGGAGGTCGTGGGTTCGATTCCCACGGGGGACACCTAGTGATATGTCACTTTGTGCATTTTTCCCCAGTTGGTTAGGACATTGCAGGTTGAATCACCTGATTGTCTGAAAAGAAAAGTGATTCCGTGCTTCGGATGGCACGTTAAGCAGTTGGTCCCGGCTACTATCTCTAGTGGTAGTAGTCGTTACATAAAAACCACGTCAGAGGCCGAAAGGCGGTCTGAAAAAACTCTGACACCAGGGCTCTGCCCACACGATAAGAAGAAGATCCTTCTTTTTCCTACTCCCACTAGGCTGTGGTGGATCCATCATAATTCTAGTGTTTCGTTAGGTATCTACGATTCTCAATAAATTCGTCACG
This sequence comes from Agonopterix subpropinquella, assembly GCA_922987775.1. Taxonomy (NCBI): domain Eukaryota; kingdom Metazoa; phylum Arthropoda; class Insecta; order Lepidoptera; family Depressariidae; genus Agonopterix; species Agonopterix subpropinquella. Next base: position 4,591,588 of record OV277714.1, read on the forward strand.
TAGGCGACAACACACGTAAAGCCCAATAAATTTATTCAGACAAGCACAATGTCTTGATAATCCACCGCAAACTGATACTTCTAGTGGGTTAGGTTTATAAATAAAATTAAAATCACACCTACCCGCAAGTTTAGTTTTTACGAGACCTAATGAGTTTATTTGTAACGTAAGCGACGCGATCCAGATGCGAAGTAATTTTTGAAAACATTTTTACAGATTTTCGTCCCAAAAACAAAATTCACTTTTTATATTGTAAATAAGAGTGTCAGCTTTATTGTCAAACAGGAAATGACAATAGAATTTCTACAAAAAAGGAAATATCAATCTTCGAATATGGTCAAGTTTTCATACTGAACATTAGACTAAGAGAGTAGTGTGTATTGGTCCGGATTTTATGAGAAGTTTAAAAGTAAAAGAAAAACTACTGATGTATACACAATAACTAATTAACTGCCTTGTTAATACATACTTGCAAAATTATTAAAAGTGATTTTTTTTTTTAATAAAAAGTTACCGATTTCCATGGAATGCTCCTAGTACAGGGCCGGTCCTGTTGTGGCGATCTTTGATTTGTGGACTTTTATCGGCAGAAATTAGAAATATTTACAAAACTACTAAACCGATTTCGATGCAGTTATCATCTTTAGATTCGAAAAAGATCTGTCTAAAATAAAAATACACACTTCATACATTGTTTAACGTAGTTTAGTGAAAACATGACATTTTTTATTTTTTGTACATATTTTATTATTTTTGCACTTTCAATTTCTACAAATAATTGACTATTTTTTTTAATTGAAACATAAAAAGACGAACCGTTTGACACCTAAATAATTAAAATCGGTGTAGCCGTTTAGTTTCTATAATTTTTTGATGTTTGTTAAAATATGTGGCGCCATCTGTAATCCTAAATGATTAATGTTTCGCTGTCGCGGGTAAAATTGCTTATTTTAGTCATTTGTATCACTATGCAAAGCGGCTTGCTTCCAGTACCAAATTGAGTAATTTTTGCATAATTACTAAGACTGGGGCGCGCCTTACCTGCTTATGTAATCTACACTAATATTATAAAGAGGAAAGATTTGTACCTATTTTTGTATGTTTGTATGTTTGTAATGAATAGGCTCAAAAAGTAATGGGCCGATTTAAAAAATTCTTTCACCATTAGAAAGCTGCATTCACCCTGAGTAACATAGGCTATATTTATTGCTAGAAAAGATTAGACGTCCACCCGTGCGAAGCCGGGACGGGCCGCTAGTCTTAAATATTTTCCAAACTATTAAAGATATTGACATGCAGTTTTTTTATTAAACTTGTTATTGATTTATTAACAATGTGAATAATTAAAAATATACCCAATTCATACATTTTTTTAATGTTATTAAGAAAAAGCGGAAAAATAACTTTGAAAAATTTACAAAAATACATGGCTTTTTGCAGCCATTATAGATATTTTTTTTTTTTTTTTTTATCATAAACTAATAAATATTCTTTCGATTGACACATTAATAATAGAAATCGGTGAAGCCGTTCGGCTTGTAGAATTTTTTTTTGTGTGAAGTTTTTTTAATGAAGTGGCGCCATCTATTATCCTAAGGGATGAAAGTTGCGCTGCTGCGGGTCAAATCGTTTATTTTGGTCCCTACTATCACTGTGCAAAGCGGCTTGCTTCCATCTAAAAGTGCAGCTTTTCCTTAAAATATCTCCATAACGACTAAGGCGCTGTCCTATTGCCATCGCACGCGCGATCATGCGTCCGTCCGATGAAAATGATCGTGCGATCGTGCGATCAAACATAGGAATCAGTACTGACTGTCCTAATTTCGATCGCGCGACAGAGGAGCGCGATGAGGCAAGGGTGTACCTACACTCAGCGGGACCCCGTGTCCTAGAACTTGTTCTATATAATTTGTTCTAATTTCAAATATTATTGATTTCAAACATATTACAGCCATTGGATAACGCACTTCCCCGGTTTGGAAGGGTGCGGGTTCAAGTCCCGCTCGAGACTGAATTTTTCAATCTTTAATTTGATTAGAATTTGTTCTATCGAATCCAATTAGAAATAAAATGTGTTCCGTCAAAATGGGAGAATGGCATAGGCAAAGATCTTTTTTGGTCTTTACGACTAGAATTCGAGTTTCAATAACAAAAAAATAAAAACCGACTTCAAAGTAAAAAAGTTAAAAATAATATTTCAGTTTGACTTTTACGTTCGAATCTATAAGAAAATTAATATTTTGTTTTATCGAAGTTTGATAAAGGTGAGAAATAAAACCTTTGGCCTTAATAATTAAACTCAAGTTGTTTTATTAAAATAATCAACCACTGTTGTACAAGTAAGAACATAAGTAGAACATTGTCTACATGGACAAACTTTTTCTATCATCAACCGTTGTCGAGATATCTGTCTATTACTATTTTAATTAATATTTTTTTGCAAATATCCTGTTTCGTATGCATCAAATCGTGAATAAAGTGATTACAAAACTTGTAGAACATAACATTGTCTACAATTGTATCTCTAAGAAACTTTTTCTAACATCAACCGTTGTTGAGATATCGGTCTATTACTATTTTAATTAATTCGTTTTTGCAAATATCTTGTTTCGTATGCATCAAATCGTGAGCAAAGTTGTAACAAAACTTGTAGTACATAACATTGTCTACAATTGTATGCTACACATACTATTCCTATTATCAATAATTTTCGAGATATCTGTCTATTACTATTTTAATTAATTCGTTTTTGCAAATATCTCTTTTCGTATGTCTCAAATCGTGAACAAAGTTATTACAGAACTTGTAAAACATAACATTGTCTACAATTGTTTTTCGGACAAACTTTTTCTATCATGAACCGTTGTCGAGATATCTGTCTATTACTATTTTAATTAATAATTTTTTGCAAATATCTCGTTTCGTATGCATCAAATCGTGAACAAAGTTGTTACAAAACTTGTAGAACATAACATTATCTACAATTTTATTTTTCAAAAACTTTTTCTATCATGAACCGTTGTCGAGATATCTGTCTATTACTATTTTAATTAATTATTTTTTGCAAATATCTCGTTTCGTATGGATGAAATCGTGAACAAAGTTATAACAAAACTTGTAGTACATAACATTATCTACAATTGTATGCTACACAAACTATTCCTATCATCAAAAATTTTCGAGATATCTGTCTATTACTATTTAATTAATTCGTTTTTGCAAATATCTCTTTTCATATGCATCAAATCGTGAAAAAAGTTAAAACAAAACATGTAGAACATAACATTGTCTATAATTGTATCTTCAAGAAACTTTTTCTATCATCAACCGTTGTTGAGATATCTGTCTATTACTATTTTAATTAATTCGTTTTTGCAAATATCTCTTTTCGTATGCATCAAATCGTGAATAAAGTTATTACAAAACTTGTAGAACATAACATTGTCTACAATTGTATCCGTAAGAAACTTTTTCTAACATCAACCGTTGTTGAGATATCGGTCTATTACTATTTTAATTAATTCGTTTTTGCAAATATCTTGTTTCGTATGCATCAAATCGTGAGCAAAGTTGAAACAAAACTTGTAGTACATAACATTGTCTACAATTGTATGCTGCACATACTATTCCTATTATCAATAATTTTCGAGATATCTGTCTATTACTATTTTAATTAATTCGTTTTTGCAAATATCTCTTTTCGTATGTATCAAATCGTGAACAAAGTTATTACAGAACTTGTAAAACATAATATTGTCTACAATTGTTTTTCAGACAAACTTTTTCTATCATGAACCGTTGTCGAGATATCTGTCTATTACTATTTTAATTAATAATTTTTTGCAAATATCTCGTTTCGTATGCATCAAATCATGAACAAAGTTGTTACAAAACTTGTAGAACATAACATTATCTACAATTTTATTTTTCAAAAACTTTTTCTATCATGAACCGTTGTCGAGATATCTGTCTATTACTATTTTAATTAATTATTTTTTGCAAATATCTCGTTTCGTATGGATGAAATCGTGAACAAAGTTATAACAAAACTTGTAGTACATAACATTATCTACAATTGTATGCTACACAAACTATTCCTATCATCAAAAATTTTCGAGATATCTGTCTATTACTATTTAATTAATTCGTTTTTGCAAATATCTCTTTTCATATGCATCAAATCGTGAAAAAAGTTAAAACAAAACATGTAGAACATAACATTGTCTATAATTGTATCTTCAAGAAACTTTTTCTATCATCAACCGTTGTTGAGATATCTGTCTATTACTATTTTAATTAATTCGTTTTTGCAAATATCTCTTTTCGTATGCATCAAATCGTGAATAAAGTTATTACAAAACTTGTAGAACATAACATTGTCTACAATTGTATCCGTAAGAAACTTTTTCTAACATCAACCGTTGTTGAGATATCGGTCTATTACTATTTTAATTAATTCGTTTTTGCAAATATCTTGTTTCGTATGCATCAAATCGTGAGCAAAGTTGTAACAAAACTTGTAGTACATAACATTGTCTACAATTGTATGCTGCACATACTATTCCTATTATCAATAATTTTCGAGATATCTGTCTATTACTATTTTAATTAATTCGTTTTTGCAAATATCTCTTTTCGTATGTATCAAATCGTGAACAAAGTTATTACAGAACTTGTAAAACATAATATTGTCTACAATTGTTTTTCAGACAAACTTTTTCTATCATGAACCGTTGTCGAGATATCTGTCTATTACTATTTTAATTAATAATTTTTTGCAAATATCTCGTTTCGTATGCATCAAATCGTGAACAAAGTTACACCAAAACTTGTAGTTCATAACATTATCTACAATTGTATGCTACACAAACTATTCCTATCATCAACAATTTTCGAGATATCTGTCTATTACTATTTTAATGAATTCGTTTTTGCAAATATCAAGTTTCGTATGCATCAAATCGTGAAAAATGTTATTACAAAACTTGTAAAACATAACATTGCCTACAATTGTTTTTCAGACAAACTTTTTCTATCATGAACCGTTGTCGAGATATCTGTCTATTACTATTTTAATTAATAATTTTTTGCAAATATCTCGTTTCGTATGCATCAAATCGTGAACAAAGTTAAAACAAAACTTGTAGAACATAACATTATCTACAATTTTATTTTTCAAAAACTTTTCCTATCATCAACCGTTGTCGATATATCTGTCTGTTACTATTTTAATTATTCAGTTTTTACAAATATCTCGTCTCCTATGCATAGGATTGTAAACAAAGTTATTACAAACGTGAAGACCATTAACTTTCCAACAATTTTGTTCATAACAAATTTTTTTCTATCACTTACCATTGTCGAGATATCTGTCATTTTTGTTATATTATAAAAGTGGTCTGATTCTGGAAAGGTGACCGATCCGCCATGTAAGACCGGGTTTTTTGTGATGGGTAAAGTGTGTTCTTTCGATCCAAGTTGATTTCACATTTCCTATATGTTTAGGCCCAAGACCTATTTTTTTTAATTTTCAACCCCAGTCTGATTTTGAACGGTGACCGATTTGAGAATAACTAAATCTGCTGTGGTGTTCTCCTAAGAGGGCTCTTTCTTAAAATGCATCCAGTTCGTTTCCTATATATTTAGGCCCAGACCCCATTTTTTCGCGATTGTCTTACCGCTGTAAAAAAAAATCAGTGACCGCTTTGAGTCATAAGACCGAGGCTAAATGATGTACTTTGGCGTCTATTTTCGAGCTAGACTTAATCCAGCTTTCCTATACGTTTAGGCCCTAGACCGTTGGTGGCTCTGGATCTAATTCTTCCATTTTGACGGTTTTTTTTTTATTTCTAATTAATAATAATATCTAATAATATCTTGGACAATGTCACACAATTGAATTCGATAGAACAAATTCGGAACTAAATCCCATACATACTCGCATCGTTCTAGGACACGGGGTCCCGCTGAGTGCAGGTACACGAAGCAAGGGAGGGTGATCGATCGCATCGCACCAAATTAGGACACACGTTTTTTGATCGCGCGATCGATTTCATCGCGCGATGAGATCGCATCGCACCATCGCGCGTGCGATGGCAATAGGACACCGCCTAAGACTATTTAGGCTCTGAAAAAATACCTTTAGGTCATAATAAACCTATACTTCAAAATACTAAATTAGGATGGGTTGTAGCAGGTAAATTTGGTTCTGTTGCAGATAGCCCTCCCCTGAAAATTCATTGCCACTTCATAAGGGAAATAAACTACTTTTTGGAGCGGCAAGGTCCGATCTTTCTTCTTCAGCATGAGAAGGAGTGGCCTCATTCGCCCGAGAGCAATAAACCATTACCTGAAATCAAGGTCGCACATAATATAGTAAACAATTGCACCAATACTAACACTAACAAAGCTAAAATTCATTTAGAGACTGTCAGCGATCTCAGGAGCAGCGCTTCCTTTTCCTGGCCTCGTGAGTTCATTCTTCGTAAAGGAGAACCTAATCAAATTTATTATGACGATGTTGTCAATTCGATTGGGGCAAACAATACATTGGATGGAGCATTAAGAGCAGGCCTACATTCCATTCATAATTTCACTGCTGACAAAGGCATTATCTTTAGTTTCAACCTCCTTTATTCTCGGACATTCGGTCGTATATGGGAAGCCGGTGTCAAAAACATTAAATTTCATACTAACCGTACAGTAGTGAATGCTAGTTTCACAAATGAGGAGTTGGGCACGCTTTGTACACAAATTGAAGGCGTCCTCAATTCCCATTCCTCAACTCCTTTAACCTCTGACCCACACTCTTCTCCATTGACCTCAGGGCACCTCCTCATCGGCTGGCCACTGACGTTTCTGCCAACGCCTCCCGCTGCTGCTGAGAAACGGATCAATGCTCGATGTAAGCCGATAGAAGCTCTACAAGAGGATTTCTGTAAGAAGTGGTATACCAAATACCTATTCGAACTACAAACAAAATTGAAACGGCGCTCTTCAATGAAAAACCTAAAGAAGGGTTCTACGAGAGTTGTCAAAAAGAAAAACCTGCCTGCATTGACATGGAACCTAAGACGAGTTCATCGTTTATACCCTGGCAAGGACGAAGTTTGCCGTGTAGCGGACTTCAAAACGTACAGAGGCATCGAGCGACGTGCAATGAACAAGGTGGCTCCTCTGCCCCAAGAAAATGATGTCTTGGAAGCAACTTCAGCTTCAGCAGCTCCTGAAGGCTCTTCAGCTTCTTCCAAGGGGCCCCAGGATGTCTACGACGGAGGGAGCGAGGCGCGGGGCGCGGGAGGAAGCGCCAGCGCAGCGAGCGACCGGGGACCCGGCCGCGACCACTCACCACTAGACCGTCCATAATTTAAGACGTGTTACGTGTTCGAATATCAATCTTTGTTAAAAACGTTTTTCAGAAGTAAACCGATTTAAAGTCAGTCATCTTTAATTTCTCTCTTGTATCAACCCTGAGCGCATACACCCTGTATATTTTGGTATGTTAATAACTGTTTTTGCTTTGTTTCAGACGTAGAAGACGCGCCGCGGCCGGCAGCCCCGCTAGCCAGAGGCCGTGGCAGAGTTGCCGTCGTGTCTCCAACTCCACACAGTTGACTATGGTGAGGATGATAGTACTGTTCAACCGCCGTATACATCGCATGCGCACGCGTGACCTGACCTAGCGCCACAGAGAGCGCAGGGGCACAGCGCGGACACTGCATACAACACATTTAAATTGACGAGACGTCAGCACATGCGAAACCAAAGAAATTGAACCTTAAATCTTCTCCTTAGGTAACGAGTGACCAGTGCGAGGTAACCAGAGGGCGATAGAGGGGGTGAGGTAAAAAGTTGATGGGAGGAAGGGAGTGTTCGTACCGTAGAAAGAGAAGGTACTAGAAGGAAGCACGTGTCTTGTCATATTCCCTCAATAAGAGATGCACATAGCAAATTCGCTCTAGTTAAAAAAGGAGATCGCTACCTTATTGCTGTCCTTATCGGCGTAACCACTTTTTTGTACCGACTCCAAGGTTGTCACTTCATATAAATTGTATAGTATTTTATGACTATCGCTATCTCATACCCGGTTACACTGACATTCCGTCTACCAGCGTAAGCGAAAAATTATTCTTCGTCTATGGTTCGTACTGTATCTAGTAATAGATACTCTTTCTTATACTGTGGCAGGGGCCCGTAGCCGCTGTTGATGTTGAGGTTTTGATTGAGCTACCTACACCGCTGCCGCCAGCGGTAGCTGTGCTCGTTACCGTCGTTACGTGTGGTCAAGCCATAAGGGCGGTCCCTTATGGCTTGATCACACGTAACGAGTAAAGTGGCGAGACAGTACTTTCGGCCGAGTGCTCGGTTCGTATGAACACTTTCACGAGTACTCGGACGAGCGGAGAAAAATTGTGTTTGGACCATTTTTAACGCGACACGGTCCAATAAGGGCGAATGAAGTTATTCTCCGTTTTAGCGTTACAATATGTCCTCATAGTAAATATATAAATATCTGACGGATAGGTAGAACCTTTTAGTAAATATGACGAAAAAGAATTACTATTTAAATTAAGTATAGGTAAAATTTTATAAATACCTACCTGCGGCTTAATAAATAAATAGAATTGTAATTATAAGCAATTACAATCAAATTGATAAATCTTTACAAAAATAATTACCGAAAAACCCAGTTTTTTGTTTTTAATTTGTAATTTGCATAATTATGATGGTAGCCATCTTGGAATTGAGATTGACCGGAATCTCATAGTGGCGCAAAATGTTACTAAAATGCCTGAAATGTTTATTTACGGCGCCTCCCTCCATCACTTACCGTTAGGATGGGCCATTTCACCTGGACTCGTGGTGGTCTTAGTTTCCGGGTTCAATCTTTCCGTACTGAGAGAACCCAGGGTAGGCGCTCCGATGAATGCGTCTACACGAAACTCGGCCTTAGGCTTCATAGACTCTGGTACACGCCACGCGCTAATGCAGGGTCTTAGGCTTTGGGCTCGCTATTACTTACTTGGGAGTTTGCAGTGAGATCTTAGTTAGTAACGGCGTTGGACGCCACGGCGCACACACATACCTACGTGAAACTAGGCCTCGCTGGATGTTGGATGTATGATGGAATGAAATTTGCTGGTGCTGAACATCACGTTTCTTGGAAAAAATTTCGATGTCTGAAATTTGTCTGAAAATGACCCCCTGTGCACGGGGCTCCTATCTGAAACTTCTCAGATACCTTTTCGGTAATGTCTCATGACCCGCTAGGCCCTCAGCTATTCCATTTTCGCCCTGAATATGACCATCGCGTTAAGAATGGTCTAAATCGTATTTTTCGGAGTCGTCAGATTTAGGGAGAGCCCACATTTTGACCGTCAGATTTGCATTTAAATATCATTATTCGTCAAGCCCTATACGATGGAATGAAATTTGCTGGCGCTGAACATTACGTTTATTGGAAAAAAATTCGAAGTCTGAAATTTGTCTGAAAATGACCCTCTGTGCACGGGGCTCCTGTCTGAAACGTCTCAGATACTTTTTCGGTAATGTCTCATGACCCGCTAGGCCCTCAGCTATTCAGTTTTCGCCCTGGACATGACATGATTCAAACCCTTCTCACCTGCCGTACCAGCACTATTGCTAAATAAACTAGACATTGGCTAAATCATCACAACCAAGATGGCAGCCATTTTTTTAAAATAGAATCTTGACTATTATAAAACTGTAAATTTGAAAAAAGAATTTAGTTTGTTTGTTTGTTTGTTTGGGTGTTTGTTTGTTTTCCGCTAGTGCCTTGAGATGCTGGTATCACACAACATCACCCTTCCTTCCCTTCATTTGTGCTAGATAACTCTGTCTAGGTCTTCCTCTGCCTTGCTTCTCCTCTATTTTCCATTAAATAGAGTTTTAATTAAATTAATATTATGGTATTTGATAGCAGGAGAATGCGAGCCCAAGCCCAACGGAAGTTTGCCCAGGTTGCATACGTACCACCGAGTCACAACAATAATAATAATTTACCAGCCCGGGCAGATGTCTCCATGACAAACATAAAAGAAGATAAGAATGTAAATAATAACAATTTGTCAGCTAGGAATCTTTTGGACATTGTCTCCTTTCAGAGTAAGTTTAATAATTTTGCACAAAATAACTTAATTCATAGATCATAAATATGACCTATTACATCCGTCTAGATCTAAATCTAAACTATTATAAAACTGTAACAGAAGTGTGTCTGTACATTGAAGATATTTACAAAATAAGATTATGATATGGTTTTTAGATGTCCCTGATTCCAAATCACCAATTTTTGAATTTTGTCTGTCTGTTTGTTTGTTTGTTTGTTTGTTTGTTTGTTTGTGTGTTTGTTTGTTCGAGCATCACGCAAAAACTACTGAACCGATTTTGATGAAACTTTTTTTGTTTGATAGCTTATGATCTGACTTAAAATCTGGTATATAATTTCTTATATAAGTCGCGGGTAAATGCTCGTATTTAATAATTATTCTGGAACTTCAAAAGGAACTAGATAAGCTGTTTCAAAGACCTTTATCAATTCCAGTTTGTGTTTTTATTGTAGTGAATAAATCTTCTATGAACTTGCAGACATTCACAAGCATCTTCAACCGATTGTACTTCTGGAAAGGCTGGAACGACCAAAAGATGTGCCATTACAAAACGGTGATGAGAATCATAATATAGTGAAAGAACCTGAGCCAGCTCCTGTGCAGGCTGCACCCGTAATCCACCGGGACAAACCTAAGGTAAGGCTAGTAGCCAGAAATAGCACAATGTGCCTACGTTCACGCACAAGAATAAACAGCAAAATTTCCAGAAAACCGAACATGGCCCGTAAAAAACTCAACAGACTTAAAAGGACTTCTTCACCCATCTTAAATAAGCCGAATCGTAAAAGAGCTCTAAAAAAATCATACTCAACCTCAGATATAGATGACGAAGAACCACTACAGTATTTAAAGGTAAATACACAAACTAAAGAAATGGAAGGTGCTGTCAAAGTGACGTTACACGCTCAAAATAAGATGCCATCATAATGTACGCCATCTTATTTAAGTCGTTTTTGGGCGTTTAACGTCACTGACAGCACTAAAGTCAGCTGTTGGTTTTCTGTCTCTTTTCTTAATCTTATTTTAGAAAGTGACAGGAATAATTTAGTTTAGTTTAGTCGTGGTACACTCCGAATCGAGGCCATTGGCCCCGATTCGGACTGTGCCACGACTTAACTAAATTATTCCTGTCACTTTCTAAAATAAGATTAAGAAAAGAGACAGAAAACCAACAGCTGACTTTAGTGCTGTCAAAGTGACGTTAAATGCGCAAAATAAGATGCCATCATAATGTACGCCATCTTATTTAAGTCGTTTTTGGGCGTTTAACGTCACTTTGACAGCACTAAAGTCAGCTGTTGGTTTTCTGTCTCTTTTCTTAATCTTATTTTAGAAAGTGACAGGAATACATTTAGTTTAGTTTAGTCGTGGTACTCGTGGTACACTCCGAATCGAGGCCATTGTATACCTAAAATTAATAAATATTGTATTGCAAATTAAATAAACTAGTTATATTCCAGGGCATATAAATACTTTAGTAAATACGTCTAGTATACCTCTTAAATATAGTTACTGTAGACAGCGTTTTAAATAACGTTATCGTAGATGGCGTTACTGTCGTCAAAAGATAAATATTTTGTTGTGAAATAATGAACGTGCATAGTCACCTCAAAATTTATATTCCACTATTTTCGTTTTTTAATTGGCTGTTAGAAAATTCCTCATTGGCATAGTTGTTATTATATTTGAGGTTTTATTCATAGTTAGGTAATTTTATATAAAGTACTCAACTTAATTATGAACAAAATAAAATTATACGAAAAATTCGAATTAATTTTAGTGCTAGCGGTTCATCAGTTATTTCATGACAATACTGCATTTTTGTTAAAGGCATGCCGCTTTGCACAGTGGTAGTTAGGACCATTTGGAATGATTTGACCCGTAGTGATTTTTGATTCACCCCTTAGGGGGCGGTTTTGGGGGGTGGGGGGTGATCTACTCCTTAAATTCTTAAAATTGCCAATCTTAACCGATATTGATAATCAGGGACTTATTTTCGCATAATTTGAGGTCGCTGAATTCAAATTTGGAGTAACTTTGATCCTCCGAACTTCTATGTTGGATATTTTGGGGCGTAAGGGTGTTTTTTTGTGAGAAATTTAAAAAATTATAAAAAGTCATACAGTAGCCATATTAGAGTCAATTTCTGGGAACTCGAGGTGGCTGAATCAAAAAAAGTCGTCAAAAATATATTTTGGAAAAAATTTGAGGGTGTACAAAAATGCTTAAAAATATATATTTTTTTTATTTCGAATTTGGTATTATTTTTAGGGTTTCGAACCCAAAAGGCGTCCCACAGGACCCTATTACTAAGCCTACGTTGTCCATCCGTCCGTCTGTCCGTCCGTCCTGTCTACCTGTACTGCTTGTCCTACCTATAAAGGGCTGTATCTTTTGAACCGTAATAGCTAGACGGTTAATATTTTCAGAGAATATGCGTTATTATGGTAGATTTGTTAATAAATAATAAAATAATTAAAAATTAAGGGGGGGTCTCCGTACGTCTCACGCCGTAGGCTAGAAAAACACGAACGAAAACGAACTGTGCAGATTGGGTAGTGAAAACCACGTAAAAGGGCGCGCATACATTTGAGTCACGTAGGCGTTGCAGTTTAGTATGGACCAGCTGACTTTTTTTTTGTTCCGATCGGTTTGCTCCCATAGTGAAAGTTGTTCAGTTTGATGGGTAGACTCTTAGTTTAAAAGGATGCTAATGATATCAATTTCACCCTGTATATTTTCGTATGTATAGACGCGCCGCGGCCGGCAGCCCCGCTAGCCAGAGGCCGTGGCAGAGTTGCCGTCGTGTCTCCATCTCCATCTCCACTCCACACAGTTGACTATGGTGAGGATGATAGTACTGTTCAACCGCCGTATACATCGCATGCGCACGCGTGCTCTGACCTAGCGCCACAGAGAGCGCAGGGGCACAGCCCGGACACTGCATACAACACATTTAATCCGATGAATTCCGATGTCAACCCACCGCACGGGCACACTCGCCCTACTTACTACCAAAACAAGATTATTAAAATGTATCCATGAGTACGTTAGCGCTTTCATTCATTGCTGAAATGATAAATCATTTTTGCCTCAAAACTCAAAATGCGAATAACTATAAATTTTATGTTTCAAAATAGTGAAATTTTTGATTCAATCTAATTATTTTGTAATAAATCAGTTGGGGTCTATGAGGTTTTGCGCTAATTCATTAACACGTTGCATATGATCATGATCAAACAAAAAAAGTTTCAACAAAGTCGTTTCAGTAGTTTTTGCGTGATGCTTCGTACAGTCGCCATCAGCGTAGCATACAAAGTGTTCAAATATTTCTGAGCAGTTCTAATTTTCATTAAATTCTTTACAGTAAATGTAACCAATTATATCTAAACGTGTATTTTGTCATAAATATCTGAACAGCGAATTTTCAATAATTTCTTTACAATGTTATTTAAAATTAAAATGTAAAACAACGGAGTAAGGTTTTTTTCCGAAACTGTTCCGATGTTTATGATCACCCTGACTGCGTCGATATATTTGATGTTCTAGGCGTTCCTATATTTTTGATTGACTATGAGTAAAGAAATTATTGAAAATTAGAACTGCTTAGAAATATTTGACCACCTTGTTTGCTACGATATATCTGCTGGTGACTGTACAAACAAAACAAAATGCTTAGCGCTTGATTTGGAGTCACCTGAAAACCATATCGTAGGTAATCTTTGAAAATTATTTTTTTCTATTGGCATCTCTTTTGTTTACATTTTTTATCTCGGATTTCATTTCAGAGTACAGAGCATTGGCTATGTGCACGACACTAGCGCCACACTAGCGCGGCGTAGCGCACGAACTATGTCGGACAGCCGCGAATTATCTACACTATTATAGTACTGTAAAGACTCTGTGTTTGTTCGACGATTCTAAACTACTGGACCGATTTTGATAAAACTTTTTATATTTAAAAGCTTATTATTAGTCTTAAAACCTAGCTTATATTTTATCCCTCGCTCGAACAAACAAACACACAGACAAAAAAAATTAGGGACACCTAAAAACCATATCCATAATCTTTTTGTAAATATCTTCAATGTACAGACACACTTCTGTTACAGTTTTATAATAGTTTAGATATTTATTAACACGTTTGCTTGTGTGCAGGTGACTCAATGGGCAGTTCCTGCGGCGGCGCTATCAGTTCCGGCGGCGGCGCTAGCAGTTCCGGCGGCGGCGCTAGGGTAAGTCAAAGTATACTATTTTATTGATAAACATTCGTTTATCCACAATAAACAAGCTGTCAGCACATGCTTCGCCAATCAAATAAACATAAAACGACAAACGAGTAAACGAGTGCCCCGGCAGAAGATTCGACGGTGGAATCCGGGAGTTGAACGTGCTAACCCCGAGAACCAAACTGTGGCTCAAAACCATAGATATAAATTTGTAAAACCCGCAGGAATGAAACATGCCATACGAATAATAATAATCAAATAAACATAAAACAGCAGCCAGTAATCAGCGACATGTTTCGACAGCGTCTGTTTATCGCCTTAAATAAACAGGAGTGCGATTTTTTTATCTCATTCGCTGAGTTCAGCAGTTGAAAAATCAGCTGTTGCATACATTTGAGTTGAGTAGGCGTTGCAGTTTAGTCAGTGCTCCGTCACTCACGTCTGACAGCTGCGATAAAGTACCTACGTCACGCATATCTTGCAAGATGTTAATAACATAGGGCTATCACACGCTATCGCGATTGCGTACTTCCAGAACGGGTAGCATGCCATCCCGCGATAGCCGTGATACGGCTATATCACGTCTTTTATCTCGTTCGTTCGCGCACAAACGAAAGAGATAAAAGACGTGATATAGCTGTATCACAGCTATCGCGGGTTGGCATGCTACGCATGCTGTACTGGACGGTTTTCTTTTGGGAAAATATGCCTGCTAATAATTATTGTGATGTTTGGTAGACAATCTAACAAAATGTGTCATTTTTCGCATTGCCTACGGATGAAAAAAGGTACTTACTTACGTAAATTTTAATTTTGTTTTATCCAAAAGCAAAGTTTTGTGTTGAAAATAATATGTGCAAAAATACTTAGAATACTGGTATAACAACGCTATTGTTTTTATCGTTTGTACAAGATACAAACAAAATAATAAATAAAGATACAAATAAACGGAATAATTTTATCAATGTTGGTAACTAGTTGTTGGTTTAAATTTTTATCGCAAAAAAAAAAATTCCTTTCAGGAGAAGTAATTCCCGTAGTCTTCGAACTTGGTTTAAACGTTATTTTGGAAAATAAGATTGAAGAAAATAAATTCCTGGTGATGGAGGGTATTTTCTGACAATAAACAACCCTAGCGTTTCGGTAGTTACGTCAGAGGCGCGTGACGGACAATGTGATATCGACTCTAGGTTAATTGACATAAGACGCGTTTAAGTTCGTCGTTCGTCGCGGTGACAGATCGTAAGACTCGATTGTCTGTAAAAGCGCGCGAAATCAGTGTTTTCTAAGAGAGTGCAGTATCTGTTACGGTAGTAACTATTAAATAATCTGTGGTTTAGTATGGACCAGCTGACTTTTTTTTTGCTCCGATCGGTTTGCTCCCATATTAAAAGTTATTCCGTTTCATGGGTAGACTCTTAGTTTGAAAGGATGCTAATGATATCAATTTCACCCTGTATATTTTGGTATGTTAATAACTGTTTTTGCTTTGTTTCAGACGTAGAAGACGCGCCGCGGCCGGCAGCCCCGCTAGCCAGAGGCCGTGGCAGAGTTGCCGTCGTGTCTCCAACTCCACACAGTTGACTATGGTGAGGATGATAGTACTGTTCAACCGCCGTATACATCGCATGCGCACGCGTGACCTGACCTAGCGCCACAGAGAGCGCAGGGGCACAGCGCGGACACTGCATACAACACATTTAAATTGACGAGACGTCAGCACATGCGAAACCAAAGAAATTGAACCTTAAATCTTCTCCTTAGGTAACGAGTGACCAGTGCGAGGTAACCAGAGGGCGATAGAGGGGGTGAGGTAAAAAGTTGGTGGGAGGAAGGGAGTGTTCGTACCGTAGAAAGAGAAGGTACTAGAAGGAAGCACGTGTCTTGTCATATTCCCTCAATAAGAGATGCACATAGCAAATTCGCTCTAGTTAAAAAAGGAGATCGCTACCTTATTGCTGTCCTTATCGGCGTAACCACTTTTTTGTACCGACTCCAAGGTTGTCACTTCATATAAATTGTATAGGATTTTATGAGTATCGCTATCTCATACCCGGTTACACTGACATTCCGTCTACCAGCGTAAGCGTAAAATTGGCTACTTGACAACTAGTCAAATCAGCTACTCTTTATCGGACGTCAAAACATGCGCTTTGTATGAAGATTTGTACTAAATATTGAGTTGTGACGTCATCAACATTTTCATTACTTTTTATAGTTTATCTTGTTATTAAAAATAGTATCCAAGCTAAAAACTCAACGAAAATGGGGGTTTAGCGTTATTTTCTAACCCTTTTTTTATTGAGTAGATAAAAATAAAATATATTGAATGTAGTCAAATACCCAATTATTCTTCGTCTATGGTTCGTACTGTATCTAGTAATAGATACTCTTTCTTATACTGTGGCAGGGATGTTAATATAATAATGGAGTCGCGTTGTAGGTCTGCTATTGGGTAGTCACGTGTCGTTCGTCGATTGTTGGTTGCTCCCTCCCGGGCCTACAACGAAGCTCCAGTGGTTGCTCAAGATAGTGTTCTTTTCTAAAAAATAATCCTTGAAGTCACCAAAATACATAATTACCGTACCACGTCAAGCACTATTGCTAAATAAACTAGACATTGGCTAAATCATCACAACAAGATGGCAGCCATTTTTTTTTAAATAGAATCTTGACTATTATAAAACTGTAAATTTGAAAAAAGAATTTAGTTTGTTTGTTTGGGTGTTTGTTTGTTTTCCGCTAGTGCCTTGAGATGCTGGTATCACACAACATCACCCTTCCTTCCCTTCATTTGTGCTAGATAACTCTGTCTAGGTCTTCCTCTGCCTTGCTTCTCTATTTTCCATTAAATAGAGTTTTAATTAAATTAATATTATGGTATTTGATAGCAGGAGAATGCGAGCCCAAGCCCAACGGAAGTTTGCCCAGGTTGCATACGTACCACCGAGTCGCAACAATAATAATAATTTACCAGCCCGGGCAGATAGCTGCATGACAAACATCAAAGAAGATAAGAATGTAATGCATAACAATTTGTCAGCTAGGAATCTTTTGGACAGTGTCTCCTTTCAGAGTAAGTTTAATAATTTTGCACAAAATAACTTAATTCATAGATCATAAATATGACATCCGTCTAGATCTAAACTATTATAAAACTGTAACAGAAGTGTGTCTGTACATTGAAGATATTTACAAAAAAAGATTATGATATGGTTTTTAGATGTCCCTGATTCCAAATCACCAATTTTTGGATTTTTTGTCTGTCTGTTTGTTTGTTTGGGTGTTTGTTTGTTCGAGTATCACGCAAAAACTACTGAACCGATTTTGATGAAACTTTTTTTGTTTGATAGCTTATGATCTGACTTAAAATCTGGTATATAATTTCGTATACAGGGTGTAACAAAACACCCTAGTAATACTTAAGGGGGTGCTTCAGACCATCAATCTGAACAACTTTCACTATGGGGCCAACGTCGAGAAAAAATAAAAAAAATCAGCTGTCCCATACATTTGAGTCGAGACGGTACTGCAGTTTTGTATGAAAGAGCGGATTTTTTTTTGCGATTTCGATGTTGGCTCCATAGTGAAAGTTGTTCAGTTTGATGGTCTGAAGCACCCCCTTAAGTAATACTAGTGTGTTTTGTTACACCCTGTATACAATAATACATAGTCTATTTAATAAAATAATTGTTACTATACAGTACTATAAGTTAGTGTCACTCAGACCCAAGCATTTCGATCATTTAAATTTTAATTCTGAGCTTTGAAACTGAGTTCTTTTTGAGAACTATCGACAAAGCTCACGGTGGACCCCCTTTAAGTTCTACTTTTGCTTGTAGCGCCCGTCCGCTACCTCGCGTATGACATTCAATGGCGTCAGGGTAGCATCATAAAGTTTTTTCGCTTTGTCCCTTTTTTTTCAAACAAATTCGATTTCAATATGATGAGCTTTACAAAAATAAAAGTATCATTAACCTTTAAACCACGTCATACTCTACCCGTCAAACTGAACAACTTTTACAATGGGATTAAACCTATAAACATAAAAAAAATTGCTGTTCCATACTAAACCGGCAATGCCTACTCGACTCAAACGTATGAAACAGCAGATTTTTGTTGTTTTGACAGGTTTGTTCCCACAGTAAAAGTTGTTCAACTTGGTGGGTACCTATGTGGTTTAAAGGTTAATGATACTTTTCCTTACACCTTGTATAATCGAGCTATCATGGTAGCAAAATCATGGACTCGCTTTTGTTTAATACATGAATGGCCTCGATTTCGGGATGAGATGGAAATCCAGTTATAATGCAGAAAAATTACCAGCTCGTGCATAGGAATAATATTACAGTAAAATTTTGAGCTCGCTGCGCTCGCTCTAAGTTTTGGTTCATATTTCAAGGATCTTTTCAGATATTAAAATTTCGAGCTCGCTTCGCTCGCTCTAAGGTTTGGATATACGATCTTTTCTTTTTGTTGTAAAATCTCGAGCTCGCTGCGCTCACTCCAGGACAGGCTGGGCAGGATTTACATTTTATTGCTTTGACCCAACCTGCACAGCTAGCATGCCACACACGAAAAAGCGTTTAAACGAGAAAAACGTCATGCGCGCTCTGCCATACGTAAAATAATAAAGAAATAGGCGCATCTCGATTTTTATCGTTTTCGCGGGAGCGGCATGCGAGGCCTACTGGGCCCGGCCGGCCGGGGTAAAAGTCATTGCTATGCCCATGTTCCTATAATACTATGAATGTGTACTGGTCCTTGTAACGCTATCGGTGACTAATACATCTATCAGAGGATCCATGACTGAAAATCGCCTCCGAGGTCTTGCAAAAATTTTATCAAAATTCATTTTCTGAATGATAGGTAAAGTCATAAAAAAACTGCCTCCCCCTGAACGAAATCCTGGATCTGCGCCTGGGTGTGATCAAGCCATTACGGCGAGGCCATGGACGAGTGGCTGTATAGTGTTATGGGTTGAACACACGTGATTGAAGGTGACGGGTAATGGCGGGGTGTCCCGTTCCATCAGACGTGAGGGTGAAGACGAGAGAGTGCATCTGTGTTTAGCGCCTACACTTATGTTCTCTTAAATTGTAATCGAAATCTTTTTTGCGGTTGACAGAAACTGGGCGGCGGCGATGAAACAGCTGCGGGCTGCGGCGGCTGCTGGAGCTATCGCGGCAGCCACCGAAGGAGTAAGACGGGCATCCACGGCGGCCATGGAAGCAATTCGTGCCGTCGTAGAGGCCGCCATCGATGCCGCCGCCCTTGCGGCTGCCGCGGTGGACGCCGTCGATGCCGCCGCCTTCTCCGCCGCCCTTGCAGCTGCCGACAACTAGCGGCCGCTGCGCTACGGTTCGCTTAAACTTTTAACCACATCTATTGTTTAGTATTGGCCCCGGCCAATATTCGGACTGTGCCACGACTTAACTTAACTAAATTTATTCCTGTCACTTTCTAAAATAACATTAAGAAAAGAGACAGAAACCCAACAGCTGAATTTAGTGCTGTCAAAGTGATGTTACACGCCCAAAATAAGATGCCATCATAATGTACGCCATCTTATTTAAGTCGTTTTTGGGCGTGCAACGTCACTTTGACAGCACTAAAGTCAGCTGTTGGTTTTCTGTCTCTTTTCTTAATCTTATTTTGGAAAGTGACAGGAATAATTTAGTTAAGTCGTGGCACAGTCCGAATCGGGGCCATTGTCACTTATATTATCTTGTTGTGGGGGCTGGCAAGTCAACAACACTTCGACCCAGTGGGATCTTTTGTGTTAGTCCCTAAGAGCAAGAATCTCCTTTATTCTAAAGCATAGAGACCGCATCAATTTACGATTGTAGTTAAGTCTCTTTTGTCTTATGACGTAACTTAAATAGCAGAAGGAGACGGAACTATAGATCTTTGTTTATGCGGTTGTCCACTTTTCACTTGTCACTTTTATACTTTGTACTAGATTGGTGCCTTTAGTCCATACAACTTGACACCCTTAGATTAAAAACTTTTCGCTTACGCTGAAAGATGTAGCCAAGAAATGAGAGAGCGAGATAGCCAGTTATGAAAACTGAACAAGAAAGACTGAAATATTATTTTTTGTTTCGGTCACCGTGGCCGGTTTTTTTGTTTGGCAAGATGTCAAACCACTGTCAAACCTATGGAATGTTGATGACATCTTGCCAAACGAATCGCCTTTTAGTATGCAAAAGTCACACTATTGCTGTTTCATGTGCGGTACGTCACGTACGGTATGGTTTCTCTATGTTGACACCACACACTTTAAACACAAACGTCAAAAAAAGTGGACATTCTTGCAATGCTATGGCTCCCTCGATGCCTTTAGAATAAAGGAGATCCTTGCTCTTTGGTTAGCCGCAAATTGTATTGTCACTTATACAGTGTGGATTTTTGAGACGGGGCAGTAAGGGCAGGTACCTTAACCGTTGCCGATATACATCAAGCAGTGTTGCCACCTCACCTCCAGAACAAGTAGCTGGACCGTACCCAAGAAGTGGCTAGATCTACGAATAATAAACAAGTATGGAAGTCGTACTAACGCACTAAAAATGACACCACCAAAATCGCAACGCAGTAGGCGGGGCTAAAAAATTCCAATTCTTTCGCTGGCAGTCTGCCGCGCCGCGCGCTCAGTGCCGGAGGTCTTGAAGCTATTCCAATGTTCTTCAAAAGCACTTCGTTTATCAAATAAAAATGAGATTGTGTGTGGTGCAGACAAAAAAACAGAATGCTCTAAA
Source organism: Agonopterix subpropinquella (assembly GCA_922987775.1). Taxonomy (NCBI): domain Eukaryota; kingdom Metazoa; phylum Arthropoda; class Insecta; order Lepidoptera; family Depressariidae; genus Agonopterix; species Agonopterix subpropinquella. The sequence continues at coordinate 4,612,705 of OV277714.1, forward strand.
TCGAAACAATCAGTTATAACAAACAATTAGTAAGTCAAATTACAATATTTTGATGTCACTAACGCTTGAGTAAATAAAACTCAAATGGATGATGTTATGCAGAATGAATTATGAGTGCTAATAATTTATAATTCCGAATGATGAGTACTACCAAAGAAGGTACTACACTATTATAAACAACGAGCTTTTACCCGCGACTTCGTCCGCATAAATTATATACCAGATTTTAAGTCAGATGATAAGCTATCAAACAAAAAAAGCTTCATCAAAATCGGTTCAGTAGTTTTTGCGTGATACTCGAACAAACAAACACCCAAACAAACAAACAGACAGACAATAAATCTAAAAATTGGTGATTTGGAATCAGGGACAGGCAAAAACCATATCGTAATTTTTTTTTTTTTGTAAATATCTTCAATGTACAGACACACTTCTGTTACAGTTTTATAATAGTTTAGATATTTTATGTTTTTAAAACCTGGACAAAAAGTATTAAATGGATGGTGTTAATATATTAATGGAGTCGCGTTGTAGGTCTGCTATTGGGTAGTCACGTGTCGCTCGTCGATTTTTGGTTGCTCCCTCCCGGGCCTACAACGAAGCTCCAGTGGTTGCTCAAGATAGTGTTCTTTTAAAAAAAAACAATCCTTGAAGTCACCAAAATAAATAATTACCGTACAACGTCAAGCACTATTGCTAAATAAACTAGACATTGGATAAATCATCACAACCAAGATGGCAGCCATTTTTTTTTAAATAGAATCTTGACTATTATAAAACTGTAAATTTGAAAAAAGAATTTAGTTTGTTTGTTTGTTTGGGTGTTTGTTTGTTTTCCGCTAGTGCCTTGAGATGCTGGTATCACACAACATCACCCTTCCTTCCCTTCATTTGTGCTAGATAACTCTGTCTAGGTCTTCCTCTGCCTTGCTTCTCTATTTTCCATTAAATAGAGTTTTAATTAAATTAATATTATGGTATTTGATAGCAGGAGAATGCGAGCCCAAGCCCAACGGAAGTTTGCCCAGGGTGCATACGTACCACCGAGTCACAACAATAATAATAATTTACCAGCCCGGGCAGATAGCTGCATGACAAACATCAAAGAAGATAAGAATGTAATGCATAACAATTTGTCAGCTAGGAATCTTTTGGACAGTGTCTCCTTTCAGAGTAAGTTTAATAATTTTGCACAAAATAACTTAATTCATAGATCATAAATATGACATCCGTCTAGATCTAAACTATTATAAAACTGTAACAGAAGTGTGTCTGTACATTGAAGATATTTACAAAAAAAGATTATGATATGGTTTTTAGATGTCCCTGATTCCAAATCACCAATTTTTGAATTTTTGACTGTCGGTTTGTTTGTTTGTGTGTTTGTTTGTTCGAGCATCACGCAAAAACTACTGAACCGATTTTGATGAAACTTTTTTTGTTTGATAGCTTATGATCTGACTTAAAATCTGGTATATAATTTCGTATACAGGGTGTAACAAAACACCCTAGTAATACTTAAGGGGGTGCTTCAGACCATCAATCTGAACAACTTTCACTATGGGGCCAACGTCGAGAAAAAATAAAAAAAATCTGCTGTCCCATACATTTGAGTCGAGACGGTACTGCAGTTTTGTATGAAAGAGCGGATTTTTTTTTTGCGATTTCGATGTTGGCTCCATAGTGAAAGTTGTTCAGTTTGATGGTCTGAAGCACCCCCTTAAGTATTACTAGGGTGTTTTGTTACACCCTGTATAAGTCGCGGGTAAATGCTCGTATTTAATAATTATTCTGGTACTTCAAAAGGAACTAGATAAGCTGTTTCAAAGACCTTTATCAATTCCATTTTGTGTTTTTATTGTAGTAAATAAATCTTCCATGAACTTGCAGACATTCACAAGCATCTTCAACCGATTGTAGGGTAAACTATAGTATTGTTGGCACCCCACTAGTCATTGGCACTTTGCATTTTGAACACAAATATTAAGAATTGTTCTATCAGAAAATACAGTTTGGTATTTTTTTTGGTTTCTTGTAAATGTCAACATTCATAAATTTCAATCGTAATATTTGTAACATACAACGTGTTAATGAATTAACGCAAAACTAGAAAGTAGTTTGTTTAGAATCGTGAGCAGAGTCGAATTATCATGGTTTCAACATAGGATTTTTTTTCAAAATATTAAATAATTTGTTTGCAAAATTTTAAATTTTCTGAACCCGATGTCAACCCACCGCACGGGCACCCTCACCCTACTTACTACCAAAACAAGATTATAAAAATGTATCCATGAGTATGTTAGCGCTTTCTTTCAGTGCTGGAATGATAGAAAATCATTTTTGCCTCCAAACTTAAAATGCGAATAACTTTAAATTTTAAGTATCAAAATAATTTAATTATTGTTTCAATCTAATTATTTTCCTATAAATCAGTTGGGGTGTATGAAGTTTTGCGCTAATTCATTAACACGTTGTATAACCTGACAACACTGTAAAATAAACAAAGTCGTTGACAGGAGAAATATCACTTTGACGCCATTTTATTGCAAATTTAATAAGCTTTGGGTAAGTTTGAACTTTTATAATTTACGTATAAATATATAAATATGAGATATGATGTGTGTTATTTTACTTTGTTTTACAATAAATAATAGATTTTAATGGGATTTCTATTAATTTTTTTAACGTAACCTTTAATTTACAGAGTGCCAATCAATAGTTATAATTTTGTACTGAAGTATAATTCATTGGCACCTATGCCAATCACTAAAAATCAATTCTAATATTTTCCCTTCAATATTAGACCACGAGATGAATTGGTTGTTAACATTTTCTTTTAAACAATGTTGGAATTTTGTTTCACTACCTTGCTATCAATTTCTGGCACTGCCAATCATTATACACAGGTATAGTGCCAATCACTGTAGTGAGTGCCAATCGTTGCAATTGAAGGCATAGTCATATGAATAAATAGTAATAGTACACTATAGTAGAAGCGAAACTCTCGCGACAGACGCGTTCAAGGTCACGTCAATGTCATGTTGGTTCAACCAACTAGTCAGTCAGGGCTTGCGTCTCTGGCAAAAGTTAATCTGACAAACGATTAACTGGGTTGGTGATGTGCTAGGGGTACAAGAGGTGCCATTAGGTTCCACTAGGACACAGGTCCGGCACTTCAAACAACGTTTTAGATTTGACATGATGACGTTTGCACATGCGCACTTTGCAAAAATTGTGCATGACATATGTGTAGGGTTGACTTAACACGCATCGTATGAACTACATTATACATTTCGTTACTTTATATAGTTCATTCTGTTATTAAAAATAGTTTTTAAGCTAAAGAATCACAGAAAATGTGAATTTAGCGTTATTTTCCAACGTTTATTTTTACTGTGTGGAGAAAAATTTAATATATTTTATGTAGTCAAATCCAATGAGTGCGCGCGCCTGACTGCATTCCCTTGCTCGGCTTCCCTCAAGTTACCACAGAGAGTGTGAGGGGAGGTGAGGTAACTGAAGTCAGAGGGGGGCGGGGAGTGGCCGTTCTGTATGTAGAACTATATACTATTACCTATTCTGTGACTAGGAGTCCATTAGGGATCCACTAGGAGTCATTTAGGTGTCCATTAGGATTTTATTAGGGGACTATTACCAATTAGGGGTCCACTAGGAGTAAATTAGGGGTCAATTATGGGTCCATCAGGGGTTCACTGCGGGTCCATTAGGGGTCAATTAGGGGACCATTAAGGGTCCAATAAGAGTCAATTAGGGATCCACTAGGTGTCAATTATAGTATCATTTGGGGTCCAATGGGTGTCCACTAGGAGTCAATTAGGGGTCAACTAGGGGTTCACTAGGAGTCAATTAGGGGTACATTAAGGGGCCATCAGGGGTCCACTAGGAGCCAATTAAGGGTCAACTAGGGGTTAATTAGTGGTCTACTAGGGGTCAATTAGAGGTCCACTAGGGGTACATTAGGGGGCCATCAGGGGTCCACTAGGATTCGATTAGGGGTCCACTAGGAGTCAATAAGGGGTCCATTAGGGGTACATTAGGTGTAATTCGGTGGCAGATTGGAAGCAGGCTGTGGCAAGTTTGGGGAAAGATAGGGGCAAGTTTGGGCAGGCTGGGGGCAATTTGAAGCTAGTTGTTGGGAGTTTGGGCAGCTTCAGGACAAGTTGGTGGCAGGTTGCGAGCAAGTTTGGGGCATCCTGGGGCTAAGTTGGGATAATCTTGTGGAAATTTGGAGCACATTGTGGATCGTTGGGGCAGCTAGGGCCAAGTTGGTGCAGGTCGGGCAGTTTGGCCCCAAGTTGGGACAATTACGGGCATAGTTGTCCAATTTGGGTCCAAGTTGGGGCAGTTTGCAGTCCTGTTGGGGCAGATTGGGGTAATTTGGTGACACGTTGGGGGCAGTTTGGAGTCAGTTTGGGGCAATTTTAGTATAATACATTACTAAATACACGTTAAAGAGGAAACGTACACAAAACTGTACATCAAAATGCTAAGGAGAAAGCTGTAAAACAACATTTTAACGAAAGCTATGAAAGTGAGGATGACTTACCGTTATACAGGATGAAATTGATATCATTAGCATCCTTTTAAACTAAGAGTCTACCCATCAAACTGAACAACTTTCACTATGGGAGCAAACCGATCGGAGGAAAAAAAATCTGCTGTTTCATACTAAACTGCAATGCCTACTCGACTCAAATGTAACAGCAACAGCTGATAATTTTTTTGCTGCTATCGGTTTGCTCTCATAGTAAAAGTTGTTCAGTTTGATGGGTAAACACTTAGTTTAAAAGGATGCAAATTATTGTAAAATCAAAGACTGGTAGACTATTGGAAGCTATATTTTACTTTCACTGCACTTTTATAATTTTACTAAACTATTTTAATTTTAAATATATCACAATTACTTCACAAATACAAGTCGTCACTTCGAGTGCCGGCTGAGAACTGGCTGTTCGATCCCTTTTTCCCCACTTCGATCGTCCTCCCCACCCTTTCAGAGTCACTGTGCCCACCAAACGCGCCTGGCGTTTGATTGGTCCAGCGCTCCGGCGACAGCCAATCACAAAAGTCAGTATTGCCATATGAATGAATCCTTAGTAAAATATTTAACGGCTCTGGATACAAGTCCTTTTTAAGCTATTCGTTGGTTATTGTACAGGTAATTTGAATGTAATAGAATATTAAACCTATTGCTAGTACAAAATAAAGGTTTAGTAACAAAATATCACTTAATTTAGTAAAGAATCACGACATTCGGCCATCCGACCCTGTGCAACCTCCTGGTGCACAGCCATCCAACAGTCAGTTCTCATTACCATTTAGTCAAAATTATTCAGAATAATCTTTATATAATCACAACATTGAAACATTTTACAGCAGGTTTTTCAAAATTATTAATTAAAAGTTTTTATTTGTATATATATTTTTTTTTTAATTTACCACCGCTTCGTAATGTGTTATCACTGCAGAGAAGATGCGGCCAGAAACTCTACAGCAACACAATGTTTAGTAGTTAGACATTCAGTTACAACATCTGGTTCAGACATTTTAGAATTCAGCGATGTTACTTTTGTATTTATTTTTATTATGTAAAAATTATTTAAGAATGAATGAATGAGGCTGGTACACAAAACTGGTACTTGAGTTTAATTTTAGAAATTAATTTTAGGGAATGATTTTTTTTTTTGCATCATATAAGTGGCTCTTACATTATTTAATCTGTTTTCTTATTTAAGGTTATAATAACGTTTAAGTAGTAACTATTCGAACACATCACGACATTTGGCTGCTTACACTAATATCAATATTTATCAACTTAAATATTTGTGAACGTTGCTGCAGTTCTAACAGAGGCAGCTCTAATAGTTGCAATCTTCCTCGTCCAATGATTTATTTTGGAATAGTACATTCTGATTTTAGGGGAAGAAGAATTGAATATTAAGTAGACTGATATTCAAAGTTTAAATAATAATAAACAGAATAACAACTCTTCTTTTCATTCTGTTTGCTGCCACAACGTTCTCAATTTTTCAAAATTTTTATGCTTCTTATGTTTATAAAATACAATACAATACTCTTTATTTGCAAACCAAAACATACCGACCCCGTTTATACTGTTTTTAAATTAATTAAAAAAATATCCATCACTTATAGGTAATCAATCAAAACAGTGGTTATAACGGCAGCCGGGTCAGTCATCGTGTACAGACATTCAGCATTTTCTTAACCTGCTTTTTTAACAGGAAGGAGAAACATTACAATTTAGTCGTATTAACTTTTTAACAATAATTTCTTAAATCCATTCTCCATCTTACAAATTCACAGATAAACATGAAGAAGTATGTAATTATCTCCTTTACTTAATTCCAAAAAAACAGTATTATAAAACAAATTATCCATCGATTAAATCTGGTAGTCGCACAATAAGTCATCTGATAATAAATCTTGTCTTGAGCTCAGTGTAATATACTGTCATCACCATCAGCTAGTTATACTGTCTACAATACTTTACGCCTTTCGCAAAGCCCACCTAACTGGGATGTACTATGAAACAGTTGCTGTATACAGTTGCAAAAAATTGTGTTATTAATGAGAAGTATACCAGCAATAATGGAATTAAATCTATTATAACTTAAAACACACAACACATTACAGCAGCAGCACCGTTTCTATTACAATTATAATTCAGATTACTATATATATTTTTTTTTACTAACAAATTTTTGTTGTGCCTATACTCATTCTATACAAAGTACAGCTTTAATCCCATTTTAGACGACAACAAAAAGGTTTGGAACACTTTCTGTGAACGGCTGCAATAATTATAATCATCATGAAGTAAATTGCATAGGAGCTTTTTTTTTTAAATAAACAAATCTAATCAGATGGCGTTGTCAAACTCATCGAGTAAGTATTCGCTACGAATAACTTCTGCAAATTAATATGATTACGATCGTAAAATTTTGAAGACTTTTGAAGAAAAAAAAGAATACTTTATAGAAGTATGTCGAAACCAATCCACCCTCTATAAATTAAATTAAAAATTGTTTATTCGTCTCATAAGCATTAGGTACAACATTAAAATGAATCAATCATTGATTAATAATTCTTTGGATGTAGGTACCTCAACTAATTTGACCAGAAGAAAACACGCTTCTACCTTTTATTTCGATTCAAAAACCTAGAATATTTGATTCTTGTCATAATGGAAACCTTACTTTGAATGGTGTCCTGCAAGGCTTAGTGTACCACATACTTGTTAAGCCAAAAATGCAAATGACAATCAGTTTAGTTAAAAACTAAGTAGCACCTGCGATAAGGTACCTACAGGGGCGTTATACAGTCAACAAAATCCGGATCTAAAATCGTCAAACTCGTTAAAGAGAAACGAAGGCAATGTCTTGTCTTCCAAGCCATATCTGCACGCCGGTGTTGTGATTTTCTTTTTTAAATTATTTGACAAACAAAGCAATCTACAGCCATTTTGTAAACAAGAAATGTACTTAAGGTCATTGGGCGAAATCTGACTCGGCTAACTAAATTTTTCCTACAAAACCCAAATTGGTTTTAAAATGTTTAGTCACCCACAATCAATTTTATGTAGTTTTTTTTTTAAAACCATGGGAAAATGTACTAAATGTACTATAATACTAAAATGTACGAAATGTACGAAAATGTCCAAAATGTACTAATTGTACTAAAATGTACTTATAGTACTAAAATGTACTTATAGTACTAAAATGTACTTATTGTACTAAAATGTACCTATTGTACTAAAATGTACCTATTGTACTAAAATGTACCTATTGTACTAAAATGTACCTATTGTACTAAAATGTACCTATTGTACTAAAATGTACTTATTGTACTAAAATGTACTTATTGTACTAACATGTACTTATTGCACTAAAAGGTACATATTGTACTAAAATGTACTTATTGTACTAAAATGTACCTATTGTACTAAAATGTACCTATTGTACTAAAATGTACCTATTGTACTAAAATGTACCTATTGTACTAAAATGTACCTATTGTACTAAAATGTACCTATTGTACTAAAATGTACTTATTGTACTAAAATGTACTTATTGTACTAAAATGTACTTATTGTACTAAAATGTACTTATTGTACTAAAATGTACTTATTGTACTAACATGTACTTATTGCACTAAAAGGTACATATTGTACTAAAATGTACTTATTGTACTAAAATGTACTTATTGTACTAAAATGTACTTATTGTACTAAAATGTACTTATTGTACTAAAATGTACTAACTGTACTAAAATTTACTAATTGTACTAAAATGTACTAATTGTACTAAAATGTAATAATTGTACTAAAATGTACTACTAGTACTACAATGTGCAAAATGTAAGAAAATGTATTAAATTTACGAAAATGTACAAAATATTACATTTTTCTTTACCCGTTATTGGCCTGAATCCCATTATCTACAATAATGCGACATATGTAAACATGAACTAGAGACATTCATTTAAACATCCTATACTATTTTTTTTTTGTAGGTCGTGCGCATAGGTTTCATACTAAGGTGCCTAGTGGCCTTTGTCTAGCGGTTTCCTAGAGGAAATATCGTATTAGAGCTAAGCTCGCTTCTGTTTACTTAATTATGCCAATATGATGTGTAAATAAAATAAAGAATCTATAATTCATTAAATATCAATATGTCTACATGTAGGTAGGTCTACGAATAAGAATAACTATGGAAGAATAACTCTAAACAAAAGCAACATAATTTTCGGCACCCTTTGAAAAATGACATTTTGTATGAGTTTTGGCGGCAAGGTGTAGTTTTTAAGAAACAAATTTCGAACACTGTGTACTTTTTTTTTTTTGGGTCACTTTTTGAGCTTGATTTACATTTCTATACATTCTTATTCGTAGAGGTAGGTACATTACTTCATAATTTTTTTTATTTTTATTATACAACAATTGCTCATCAGTAACTAGAAAGACTAATGTGTATTTAATAAAGTATCTTATAATTACGACACTAATTTTGTGGCAGTCAAAATTTGCTGAAATTCTGCCGTGAACATTTCGAAAGACAATTGGCACTAAATATGATGGATCTCAAAGTCACGTGGTAGCGACCTCCTTCAGATGAACCATTACCTCGGAACAAAAAAAATGCATTAAGAAAAATAATAAAAATAACTGTAACTTTGAATATTAGCTCGCTAAAGTGTGCACCATTAAATTCGATCTCTGAATTTTTAATGATCAGTATTTCTTTAAATTAACTGTTTGTGTTAAAGACAATGAAACAAATACGGTCTCTTGTAAGTTTGTAATAAAGTAAAAATAAATTACATCCGGCACATAATACCAAAAAATGTATAACCGTACTTCTATTTTTACTATGAACTATGGAACACTAGAAACTAATTGCAGGCATTAGTTTATTTTATAATGCTTCATTAGCTTTTATCATTTTTATATAAAAAAAGAACATTGTGCTTGCTTCACCTCATATCAAACAACATTGGCAGCCACTTTGGGGTTGCAGCTTTTTTTTTTTTACTATTTATTAGTAATAAATTATTAAATAACTCGATAAATGAAAATAAAGTATAAAATCTGAGTAATTTTTATAAAACCCCATAATTTATTAAAAATTTTACTACAGTCAAAACTTCTGTACATTTACTGGCATTTTGTAAAGGGAATGTGGCGGTTGTCCTTTGCTGGTCTGGCGTTATTAAAAGCTACACGGACTGTGACGATGATGACACAATTAATCGACCATTCGACACAAAGTGTATTTAACCATAGTGAAAACTATTTGAAATTTGGTTTTACAGACAAATCACTTGTTACGAGATTTAGTGGCTATAAATCAAATCAAATCAAAATCTCTATTTCTTTATAGATACATAACTACTGGCAGACATATCCACAGAACTACTTGTGGAACATACATAGCTCCTAGGCACACATGGCCTTGAACTGATTGAGGAACATACATAGCTCCTAGGCACACATGGCCTTGAACTGGTTTTGGAACATACATAGCTCCTAGGCACACATGGCCTCGAACTGTTTTTGGAACATACATAGCTCCTAGGCACACATGGCCTTATGATAGACATACATAGTCTTAAGTTCTGTTCTGGTGGTATATATGGCCTCAACTACGTGACACATTTGGCCACCATGCATAATAAAATATTTTAATTCGATTTGTCCACATGACTCTGCCAGTGACTTCACAAATTATGACATTATTATATCTGAGTCTTATTTTCTTTAAGCACCGATTAATGTAGGTATAAAAATATAAATATCAATTAACTAAATTTCAAAATATAATTGAAAGCAATTTAGCTCGTATACTGTTTTATCGCACACTAGCACTATCAAGGAGTAGCCTTGACCAAATGGTCATATACGATCACACAGCATCGTTTTAATACCAGAAAAACGGTGTCAAGGAGTAGCCCCGACCGAACGCTAGTCTGGTAATTGATCAAAATGCTTGCAATTTCAAATTCGGTGGTTAACGGTTTATGAATATTTCGGAGCACAATGACAGGGAGTTGCCCTGACCGAATGGACTACGAAATAAAATCAGACTTAACATTGTCATGGGGTAGCCTGACCAAATGATAAATCCAATGTAACTATCAACCATTACGAAAATTCTATAAAATTCGAGAGAAAAATTAATAAACTCAGTAGGTACTTTAAGAAAACAATATAATCTTTCAATATTCAAAGAATCAGTGGACTTTGACCGAATTCACGTACCTTGAGGGCTGAAGATTTTTTTCCCGCTGCTGATTTATTGTAAAATCAAAGACTGGTAGACTATTGGAAGCTATATTTTACTTTCACTGCACTTTTATAATTTTACTAAACTATTTTAATTTTAAATATATCACAATTACTTCACAAATACAAGTCGTCACTTCGAGTGCCGGCTGAGAACTGGCTGTTCGATCCCTTTTTCCCCACTTCGATCGTCCTCCCCACCCTTTCAGAGTCACTGTGCCCACCAAACGCGCCTGGCGTTTGATTGGTCCAGCGCTCCGGCGACAGCCAATCACAAAAGTCAGTATTGCCATATGAATGAATCCTTAGTAAAATATTTAACGGCTCTGGATACAAGTCCTTTTTAAGCTATTCGTTGGTTATTGTACAGGTAATTTGAATGTAATAGAATATTAAACCTATTGCTAGTACAAAATAAAGGTTTAGTAACAAAATATCACTTAATTTAGTAAAGAATCACGACAAAATGATATCAATTTCACCCTGTATATTTTTAAAACACCTACACCTACCTACCTAAAATAATAATTTTGTTGATTTGTAAGTACATGTCAATTTGTACAAAGATTAAGAATAACTGTTTATAAAATATTATTGAGGTTTAGTGCCAATCACTGATACATAGTGCCAATGTTTGTACCTGGGGTGCCAATGACTATACTTTCGGGTATAATTTTGTTAATCCGTAAATTTATAGTTGAAACTTTGATAATGTATACTGGAATACTCTTTTAATTAAAAGCCTATATCCCAATCGATAATTCAAAAATGGTTACTTATGTCTAAACATAAAATTGAATTTGTTATAAGTAAGTCAAGTCAGGCTTAGCCTTAAGGTGCCAATCATTATATAGTTTACCCTACTTCTGGAAAGGCTGGAACGACCAAAAGATGTGCCATTACAAAACGGTCATGAGAATCATATTTTCGTATGTCAATAACTGTTTTTGCTTTGTTTCAGACGTAGAAGACGCGCCGCGGCCGGCAGCCCCGCTAGCCAGAGGCCGTGGCAGAGTTGCCGTCGTGTCTCCAACTCCACACAGTTGACTATGGTGAGGATGATAGTACTGTTCAACCGCCGTATACATCGCATGCGCACGCGTGACCTGACCTAGCGCCACAGAGAGCGCAGGGGCACAGCGCGGACACTGCATACAACTAATTTAATCCGATGAATTCCGATGTCAACCCACCGCACGGGCACGTGTATAGGTAAATAAAAAAAAAAAAAAAAAAAAAAAAAAACACTCGCCCTACTTACTACCAAAACAAGATTTTTAAAATGTATCCATGAGTACGTTAGCGCTTTCATTCATTGCTGAAATGATAAATCATTTTTGCCTCAAAACTTAAAATGCGAATAACTATAAATTTTATGTTTCAAAATAGTGAAATTATTGATTCAATCTAATTATTTTGTTATAAATCAGTTGGGGTCTATGAGGTTTTGCGCTAATTTATTAACACGTTGCATATGATCATGATCAAACAAAAAAAGTTTCAACAAAATCGTTTCAGTAGTTATTGCGTGATGCTCGTACAGTCGCCATCAGATATATCGTAGCATACAAAGTGTTCAAATATTTCTGAGCAGTGCTAATTTTCATTAAATTCTTTACAGTAAATGTAACCAATTATATCTAAACGTGTATTTTGTCATAAATATCTGAACAGCGAATTTTCAATAATTTCTTTACAATGTTATTTAAAATTAAAATGTAAATCAACGGAGTAAGGTTTTTTCCGAAACTGTTCAGATGTTTATGATCACCCTGACTGCGTCGATATATTTGATGTTCTAGGCGTTCCTATATTTTTGATTGACTATGAGTAAAGAAATTATTGAAAATTAGAACTGCTTAGAAATATTTGACCACCTTGTTTGCTACGATATATCTGCTGGTGACTGTACAAACAAAACGAAATGCTTAGCGCTTGATTTGGAGTCACCTGAAAACCATATCGTAGGTAATCTTTGAAAACTATTTTTTTCTATTGGCATCTCTTTTGTTTACATTTTTTATCTCGGATTTCATTTCAGAGTACAGAGCATTGGCTATGTGCACGACACTAGCGCCACACTAGCGCGGCGTAGCGCACGAACTATGTCGGACAGCCGCGAATTATCTACACTATTATAGTACTGTAAAGACTCTGTGTTTGTTCGACGATTCTAAACTACTGGACCGATTTTGATAAAACTTTTTATATTTAAAAGCTTATTATTAGTCTTAAAACCTAGCTTATATTTTATCCCGGTACCATGACGGGAGCGGATGCGGACGAAGGCCACGGGAAAAATCTAATTGGTATGGGAATTCCCATACAAACTTTTACCTAAATTTTTACACCTTTGGCGGTTGAAATACGACAAACCTTTTTTAAGTGAGCATCTAGATGCCAATAGAATTCAGCTTCCATGCCAAATTTTAAGTTTGTAGTCTTGACAGATTTGGAGATTTCGTGTTTAGTTAGTGTGTGGTTTCGCATAGATTCAAGCATATTTTCACAGCTTGTCCCGCAAAAGTACAAATTTATGCCACCCCGGGCGCTGCGATCGACTTGACTCTTCCCAACACCCACTTCGCACATAGCCAATAGTAGTTAGGCGAAATCTTTTTTGCAGTTGCCGAAGCCGATGCGGCCGCTGCCCCCACCGTACTGCCGGAGGGGCCGAAAAATCTCACTCCCCCGCTTTGGCCATACAACGCAGCCTCAATAATAAACACATTTCCGACGGGGAACAAAGCTTAATGCTCAATTTATTTTACTTAGCTTTTTTCTCTTGCCTATGTATTAATTTTTTTCTGCCCTATACCCTATTATGTATCAATATTGTGTATTAATTATAAATATTTTAAGGTTAGGTATTTTATAATTAACTAGGATGAATTTTATTGTTTTGTAAATATTTATACGCATTATTTTGATAATAATATATAATTATATTTTAGCTATAAAACTGGGATGTTACTCTGTTGTACACACGGCGACAGATCAACCTACCCATAGTTGAACTCTATGTTCATGGACATAAGGTCGAACTATGGGTAGGTTGATCTGTCGCCGTGTGTACCTGGGTAAATTTTGTATGTAAGTACCCTTCTTCTTTCTCATGGATTCTTTTAAATTTATTAAATCTCGATGTTGCACGGCATGCGTTGCAATGCCCCTTTTCTCCCGTCACACACTTGGCCGTTTTTTTAGCCTATGTAAATTAAGGGGGGTCCTCATACAAGGAACAATATTTTATCAGTTTTTTCTTCTCGCTCCATGGTAAAAACGGTAATACGTACAAGCGTCAATCTTGGTGTTATTATAGAGCAAACTCTACAGTACAACAACAAATAATATAAACCGGCCAAGTGTGAGTCGGTCTCGTGCTAAAGGTCCCGAAGAAACAAAAAAAATTACATTAATATGTTGTGTGGTGGTCTGGTACGGAACCGTCGGTGCGCGAGCCAGACTCGCACTTGACCGATTTTAGTCTGAAAATGTAGCGACTTTTTGATAAAGGTTTGGGGAGTTTCTTTTTCAAGTGGCAACCATTTCACACGCTCCCTCCCTCAGTCCAGCAGTAGCCAGGCCTATGACAGCTTTAGTTCTGGTGTAGCCGTTGTGGCGCTGTTTCCCATCGTCCTCATTGGACGATGATAGATTGTATCATCGTCCAATGAGGACGAGATACAACGCCATATTGAACTTACAACAACAGCAGCCTCATGCCGTGTTGTTGCGTCAGAAGCTTATATCTTGTGATTTTCCTGGTATTTTAGCTTGAGTTTAGAATCCTTGAGAAGCCTCAATTCTTCTCCGTCGTATGACATAATAATATCGTTGAATAGTTTGTTCCTTGGTCAAATATCCCTATTTTTGCATCCTGGAATCAGTGTATACATACCTATAACTACAAGTTCTATACACATTAGCTTGGCGACAGAACGCCACAACGGAAATGATGGAACTAAGTGCAAATTTCACTGTCGCATCTGTAGCTTGCTACATATCAGTAATCTGTGGCTGTAGCTCTGATTATGTCACGACGCCTCTGTTTGGTTTTGAAACCGAGTGTTAAAAGTACCGACTCACAAAAACACGGCGGTTCTGAAAAAAATTGTTGAAGTTCGGAGAAAAAATCAATCAATCAATGTTACATCGCTACCAATTCATAGGGAAAACGCTAACATTGAATTTTTTATTGTTTTAGGCTTAGAGGAAAGCGATTACACACGAAGGATGCAGTTTTGCCGCCACTTGCTCCATACGGACGTGGAGGACATACATTTTTTGCGGAGTATACTCTGGACCGATGAGTCAAAGTTTGACAGGGAGGGAATTGTGAACTACCACAATCTCCATTACTGGGCACCCAGAGAGCAAAACCCAAGAGTGAAGAGGCACAGAGGATTTCAAAGAAGGTTCTCCGTGAACGTATGGGCAGGCGTCATCGGCAATCGCTTGATAGGGCCGCACTTCTTGCCAGACAACTTAAACGGGGAAAATTACCTACATTTCCTCGAAAATGAACTGCCCGTTTTAGTGGAAGATGTGTTTGACGAAGATCGGCCCATAGTCTTTCAGCACGACGGCTGTCCTGCCCATTGGAGCCTAGCAGTGAGAGAGTTTTTAAATAACTCCTTCCCTGATGCTTGGATTGGTCGTGGCGGGCCAATTCCCTGGCCTCCAAGGTCGCCTGACCTTACCCCGCTTGACTTCTACGTCTGGGGAAGGGCGAAAGAGTTGGTGTACACAGAGGAAGTACCAACAAGGGAGGTTTTGATAACCAAGATCCACGCCGCTTTCAATACGATGCGCGACGAAATGCTGCTTGCCACGGTGACCGTGGAGATGAGGAAGAGGTGCCGAGCATGTTTACAAGTTAATGGTCACCAATTTGAACAAATTTTGTAATTAAATTAGTCATTTAACAAATTTGCGTTTCATTTGCTATCCTTTTACGATCAGACACATTTAATTTACATTAGTTGAAATTTTTGCTTAAAGTGCCCTAGTTGCGGATATTAACTAATAACTTCGGAACTACAAGTGATAATAACACTTTTAGCATATCGTTAGAAAGGGTATGGACTGGGGATGTTTTAAAAAAATCAGAAGAACTCCAACCCTGTTATTTTTTTTTTAAAACCCGTAGAAAGTTGCCCTTAAAATTATTTTTTTACCTTACTACGGTACTTCAGGCCCCATAACTTTTCTTCTCTACAATTTTTTGGTGTGAAATCAATTTTTACAGTACACTAAGACCCTAAAGATTAAAACAAGACCATTAGCAGACCTTTCTTCTGGATAGATTTTGAGCTACAGGTAGTTTTAGTCAAAAAAATCGAATTTTTCAAAAAAAATAAAAAAAAATCATTAGAATAAAACCTTGAGGTCAAGGTCAATATAATGGGCGGGGGTAGGTAGCAGACCCTTCCTAGTTTCTACCCTAGGCGTATGTACAGCTCCCTACCAAACACCCTGTATAACGGTGAGTTTCTTAATCATTTTTATTAACGAATTATATTCGTACTTAGTCCGAGATATAACAATGCAGCAATCGCTAAATCTTGCTCGTATCCGCGTCCTTCAAATATATATAAAAAAAAAAAAAAAATGTGACGTCCCGCGCAGGGTTGGATTTTGTACTATAATTATAGTATTTATACTATAATTTCCGGCGCCCGTAATGGCCAGCCCATCAAAGGCCACCCGGATAATTTGCAACCACGTAATGTCCGACCCAGTAATTCGTGACCAAGGTTTGGTTTGCTTTGCTGCGTTTTATTGGGCTGGCAAATACGTGCTGGACATTAACAGTCCGAGCCAACAATGCTCAGCACCGTAATGCCCAGCCCGTATTCCGTGACCAAAGGTTCAAAATTGGTTCCAATTACTGGCCTGGACACTATGTGGCCGGCAATTACGGGCTGGACATTACAGGTCCGAGACAATAATGCTCAGCCAAATAATGTCCAGCCCTGTAATCCGTGTACAAGATGGCGTCTTTTTTTTTTTTTTAAGAGCTTGTAGTTTGTATATAAAGCGGGCCATTCCAGTACCGTTTTTAACTGAAATGCAGTTGGAATGGTATTCCTAGTTGATAAACAGTGACACATTTGCAAGTTGAATACAAGAAATCACTATAATAGGTATTTTATATGCGGAGAAACTCTTCGCGAAAATTTTAAGTTGTTTTTAAACAATAAAAATATTCTTTTTCAATATTTTTTTTTAATACGTCAAAGCGATTTGTTGTCTGCTCGCTCGCTGTCTGTGCTCGCTGTCATCTCATCTGTCAATTTCTGTCCGTCTGTCATTTTCTTGTAAAAACTGAATACGAAAAGCGTAAATATTTAAATTTTAATTTAACGTACTTTCATAAATAAGCTAGGTAGGTATTTACTAATTGTTTTAACTTATAGCCGTGAATATAATTATACTTACCAACGTTTACATACAGACTAAATAGTGGACCTACAAACGGGAGATTCTAAGATGGACACTCTGACCGAATGTTTCTTTGGATACTACATACCGACGACGGAAATCCGCTTCGCTTATAATTACAACAAGTGATAGGTAAACTACTAAACAACAACTCGTGTTATAATTATCACGGCAGGAATAAACTTTTATCATATCACCAATAACTATAATATTATTCCACAGGACTAATAAAAGGAATGAAAGTCGAGTGAATGCAGTTGAAATGCGCTCCCTACAAAGTGTGTGTGGTATTACTTTGGTTGATCGAATCAAGAACAGTGTGATAAGGGATTGGTGTAAGTTGAAGGATGATATATAGTATCAAGGATTGAGATTGGATTGCATGCTTATATGGTTCGGTTACATAGAGAGAATGAATGAAAGAAGACTTACAAATGAAATTTATCAAGCAAAGGTGAGCGGAAGTGTTGGGAGAGGCTGTCCGAGGAAACATACCACAATCAAATCAATTATCTTTTCCAAAAAGGACAAGTGCGTAGCACCCTCAATCGACGGAAGTGCATGAAAAGATGTATGAATGTCAATGAGGCTAGAGTGGTGTGTCAGAGTCTGAGCGTGTGGCGATCCGTGGTCTCTGCCTGCCCCCTTGGGACAATGGCGTGACGTGAGCTTATGTATGATGTATCTATGTACTTTTATTCTAACTGCCCCTAAATAGACACTCTGACCAGTGTTTGCGATTTTTGCAGCATTTTGGCTAGTTTTGAGCCTTTTTGTGTAAGCGTTGTAAATAAATTACTTGTACCAATAGTCAGTCTACTTCAGTCTGTCCAATCTTGACAATCCAACAAGCAACACAAGCTGTAGGTACAAATAAAACTAACCTATATTGTGCTGTTCTAAAATTTCACTTTGTTTTCATTGCAGACGATAAATAATTATGAGACCAAAGTCCATCAGTTCTGCAGCGAGCAGGAACATTCTAAAAATAAATAGTGAAGTAAAACTGCAACCTTCAAAAAGAACAAAGGATAGCTGATAATAGTTGGTTCTTACCAAAGCCACAACTCGAATACCAACTGAAGCACAATTCCACAGAGCAGTTTTTTGTGTGGATAATCAATTTTTTTGACAATTTATGCAAGTGATTTTACACATTAAATGCAACTTTGAACCAAGCAAGTTTTTGAATGTAATGCAGGCACTTCATTCTCGCCGAGAACGGATGAGACAGGCAGAGAACGAGAGTGTGGATGACCTTCATTGTTCTCGTGGCATCATAAGCCGTGGTAATTTTCCTTGAAAGTTCTCGGCGAGAGTAAAGTGCCAGCTTAAACAAAACTACAATTCCAAACATTTTCATTACTAGGGTGAATTTATTGGACCTATTATTTGTGAGTAAGCAAGAATGGTCAAGACATAAAGGCCTGATCGAGAATGAGATTTATGTCTCTGTATCTTGACAACCTTGTAGACATTTGATTGTAGTAGTAAGTATGCAATCTCTACCAAGCAATGCTCAAGTCTTGTTCTGTAATATGGGTCTTAGTAATCAGCCAGAGCACTTCAAAAACACAGTTATAATCAAAGACATATATATTACGATGGTTATAATAATGAATATCTTGTGGGCACTTCTATTACCTATTCTGTGGCACTACCGTTAACCGTGCGCACGGTAGTGCCACAGAATAGGTAATAGTATATAGTTCTACACACAGACAGAACAGCCACTCCCTGCACTTCTGACTTCAGTTACCCCACCTCCCATCACACTCTGGGAAAATTGAGGGAAGCCGAGCAAGGGAATGCAGTCACACAAGTTGGATTTGACTACATATAAAATTGAATCTTTTGAGTGCAGAAATAAAGCTAAATTCACATTTTCAGTAATTCTTTAGCTCAAATACTATTCTTAATAACAGAATGAGCAATAAGAAGTAAGTGCCAGGTTACACGTTCAGTATTTCATCAGTCTGGTCTGAATGACGGGAGAATGATGGGAGAATGATGGACTGATGGAATGATGGTAAACCATCCATCCAGACTGTCATTCCGTTGTGAATGATGGTATACTGATGGTAAACTGATGGTCGTATCATTCTGGTGTCAGTCACCGTCGGGGCTGCCAGATTGGGGGTTTTTCACGGGATTTTTGGGAAAAATTTGGCCTTTGGGGAAAATTTGGAGAAGTGAAATCGTTGGGGAAATTTATGGGGAAAAAATTATCAAGGTGGGGAATATGGGGGCTTTAAATAAATAATTTTAACACCGCATTATGATTTATGTTACAAAATTAGGGCCTAATAATTAGAGATCGGATATTCGGATGCATAGTTAGCTAAACTTAATTTTTAGCAATAAAATTATGGCGGCTTCTTAAAATTATTATTTTTAAATATTTGTTGGGATGCCATGAAAATGCGGAAATGCATAACTAATCGGATGCATAGTAAACGCATGCATAGCAAAAATCAACTTTTCAAAATTATTTAATTTAAAAGTTAATCTTTTTTAATTTAAAAGAGAAATAAATTCCGGGATTTCAGTACCTCGTACGTCTGGCAACCCTGCAGTCTTCCATCATTCTGGCGTCATTCAACGTTTGACCAGACTGATGGACCAGAATGATGAAATACTGATGGGAAACTGATCGTGTAACCCACTCATCATTCTGGCATCATTCTGGCGTCATTCAGAATGATGGACCAGACTGATGAAATACTGAACGTGTAACCTGGCACTAAGAGCCAGGTTACACGTTCAGTATTTCATCAGTCTGGTCTGAATGACGGGAGAATGATGCCAGAATGATGAGAGAATGATGGACTGATGGAATGATGGTAAACCATCCATCCAGACTGTCATTCCGTTGTGAATGATGGTATACTGATGGTAAACTGATGGTCGTATCATTCTGGTGTCAGTCACCGTCGGGGCTGCCAGATTGGGGGTTTTTCACGGGATTTTTGGGAAAAATTTGGCCTTTGGGGAAAATTTGGAGAAGTGAAATCGTTGGGGAAATTTATGGGGAAAAAATTATCAAGGTGGGGAATATGGGGGCTTTAAATAAATAATTTTAACACCGCATTATGATTTATGTTACAAAATTTGGGCCTAATAATTAGAGATCGGATATTCGGATGCATAGTTAGCTAAACTTAATTTTTAGCAATAAAATTATGGCGGCTTCTTAAAATTATTATTTTTAAATATTTGTTGGGATGCCATGAAAATGCGGGAATGCATAACTAATCGGATGCATAGTAAACGCATGCATAGCAAAAATCAACTTTTCAAAATTATTTAATTTAAAAGTTAATCTTTTTTAATTTAAAAGAGAAATAAATCCCGGGATTTCAGTACCTCGTACGTCTGGCAACCCTGCAGTCTTCCATCATTCTGGCGTCATTCAACGTTTGACCAGAAGTGCGATTTTTGAAAATCATACGAGCGACTTGGCAGTAGAAAGATGCATAATCTCCATAGGAATTTTGACATTTTCTACTGAAAAGTCGCTCGTATGATTTTCAAAAATCGCACTTCAGACTGATGGACCAGAATGATGAAATACTGATGGGAAACTGATCGTGTAACCCACTCATCATTCTGGCGTCATTCAGAATGATGGACCAGACTGATGAAATACTGAACGTGTAACCTAGCACTAACAAGTTAAAGATGATGTTCATGCGATGCATACCTATTCTCATAACTTTTTAAAGAGTAAAAGTGTCGTGAGCATAGATTTATATATTAAGCTTTTACCCGCGACTTCGTCCGCATAAATTATATACCAGATTTTAAGTCAGATGATAAGCTATCAAACAAAAAAAGTTTCATCAAAATCGGTTCAGTAGTTTTTGCGTGATACTCGAACAAACAAACACCCAAACAAACAAACAAACAGACAGACAAAAAATCCTAAAATTGGTGATTTGGAATCAGGGATAGGTAAAAACCATGTCGTAATTTTTTTTTTGTAAATATCTTCAATGTACAGACACACTTCTGTTACAGTTTTATAATAGTTTAGACTAGCGTAAGGATAGGCCCGTCAGAATATTTCTTTAATCGTTGTAGTGCTCTACACTGTCATTTTTCCTTGCATTTTAGAGCCAACGAACTGGGGACAATAGTCAAGCTCATAGGCCATGTCCTTACGCTAGTAATATATATGTCTTTGGTCGTGAGTCTTGGCTAGGTATACCTATTATTACATGATTTTTTTTTGTTGGGATTCCAATTTCTTCCTCTTTATTCAGAGTTGTAAAGTCGTGGTCAGAAAATGTTTACCACCTAGTAGTCAGGTTGATATGTGATTTGATTAGGAGCTTTGAGCATGGGGAGGTAGTGGCGTTTCATGAAAGAGTTGTCTTCAACATTATGTTGGTAGCCTAGGAAATTACATTAGCCAGCACTAGCCACATGAACATGACATACTTACCTAATGTAGTATGGAAAAATAGGTGTTCCATCAATGATACTATGTATACCAAAGGTACAATCATCATAACGTTGATGGGAAATCTTTCATGAAACGCTCATTTCTTTTGTCACTGATTAGGACGTAGAAGCTACGAATAAGAATTTAGGATGCATAAATCATAGATTTATTTCAAATTTATTTTATTATTTATTTTATTATTGTTTGCATAACAAACAAACTTACTATCAGTTTAAAATAACAATGTGCATGACCTTGAAGGGCCGTTGGATAACTTCACTCGGTTGACAAGGGAATGTAGACTCTACGTAAAGGAAACAATCATTTGAATGACTCGAGTGAAGTTTATGTGATTGAGTGACGTCACATTTGCGAGCGAGGTCATGCACATTGTTATTTTAAACCGATAGTTAGTACATTCACATTTATAATATTAGGGATAGTAAAATCGATTGCTCAATGATGTGTCTAGACTACCTAGTACCTACTAGGTAAGTATACCAGAATTACCAGATAGGGTATAGGATACTCATAGAAAATTTTTCTAAGGAAAACCTTTTTTACGGTTCCGAAGTCGACCAGGAACCCTTATAGTTTCACCATGTCCGTCCATCTGTACAGACGGTCTGTATGTCCATCCGTCTGCGGCTTAGCTCAGAGATGCTTAGTACCTACCTACTAGAAAGTTGTAATTTGGCATGGGTTTGGGTATACATGTATAAATTAATCACGCCGACATCGACAGTGGTAAAATAAAATTTAGATAAAAAAATAATTCTCGTCCATCCCATGGTGTGGGGTATGGTTGGATAGGTATTTTAAAAGGAAAACTATCACCGCTAAGTACCTACCTAAGCTTTACAAGTTAACGAGTTGGTAGGTAGGTAGGTATAGGCAAGGTATAGGTACCTAATATAAAAAGCCCCCTTCTATGTTTGTGACGGGCAACTACGGAACCCTACCCTGCGCGTGGCCTGATACGCACTTGGCCGGTTTTTAATTATGTGTACCTATCCCCACTGGCGGACTAGGGGAGGGGGGGGGGGGTGGAAGTCTCGGTCCTGGGGCAACCTGGGGGGCATCCTCCTAGGCCAAAAGAATGTGGAGAAAGTTCTAGCGGCGCAGCAGGGAGTTGCGAGGTAGGGTCAGTGTTGCCAGATCCAATTTTTAGCAAACCGATCGGAGCAACTAAAAAATCAGCTGTTCCATACTAAACTGCAACGCCTATTCGACTCAAATGTATGCAATGCAACAGCAGATTTTTTTTTGCTCCGATCGGTTTGCTCCCATAGTAATACTTTGAAAATTCGGCCGGCCCATTGACAACCTCTGTGGTCCTGTGTTCAAAGGAAGGGTTTTACGTAAGTTAAAAAGTCCCTGGATCGAATCCAATCAAAACCAAAAAAGTATTTCTAGATTTTAATGTTTGTAGAAATGTTCTAGAAGGAAGAGAGAGTGAGAAGGAATATTTGGAAAGAGACAAAAAAATTGACTTCCAGAAAGAAAGTGGGCGTGTCTTTCCACAAGGAAGGTGGGATTAGAGGTATCTGAAAGAAAACAAAGAAACAATGAAATGAACGTTGGAAATCGGGAATTCCGGAAGATTCTGCGGGGTATAAAAGGCGGCGAATTTGGACTGGCGAGCAGTTCTTAGTTTGACAGTGAACAGTGCGAAACAAAAGGATGAAAAGTAAAAGTGGAAAAACAAGTGAAAAGAAAAGTGCTAAGTGGAACAGTGAGTAGATAAGTGTAAGTGTAGTGCGTGACGTCATAGTGTCATTGTAGTGCGTGACAATAAGTGGTGCACGGGGAATCCCTGAGAGGAGGACCCGGTAAAGTGAACCGTGTAGGGGAACCTGTAAGTGGACCGTTTGTAAGTGTATCCCAAATAAACTCTGTAAAATTGGACTTAGCGTTTCACTCCAATCCCGGAACCAGTCGCTCGTAACAGTATAATATGTAGCAGTAAAATCGGTGCAATATTGGTGTTAAATTGATGCAATATTGGTGCAATATCGATGCAGTACTAGTGCAATTCTGGTACAATACTGGTGCAATATTGGTGCAATATTGGTGCAATATTGGTGCAATACTGGTGCAATATCGGCGCAATATTGGTGTTAGCGACGCGCTTATTCCTTTTTTGAATTTGTAATTTTAGAAGAGACCTAATATTTTTATTGATCTATGGTCCGCAGCCATCTTTGTCAGCGAATTGCTTTGATTTTCGTTCGTTGGTTTGTTTTTTGCAAATTGTGATTTTTCCATGTTTTCTCATGTAAAGTGGTGAAATAAACGTTCTTTGCGTACAAACTTTGTTTTCCGTTCGTGATACCCGCCGCAGTGATTAACAATTGGTGTAATACTAGTGTAATACTGGTACAAAACTGGTGCAATGTTGGTGCAATATCGGTGCAATATCGGCGCAATTCTGGTGCAATACTGTTAGTCATTATTTTTCGTGATGTGTTAACTAGTAAGTAAATATTTTTTTGGGTTTTGAGTTTGATCACGATGTTTGATGTATACTATATTATACTATTACACATTTGTATTATTTATCCATAGAATAATGTATCGTTCTTTGAAATAACAACATTTTTTATATTTACAAACCCCAAAGAGTTCATAGATCATGGCTACAAATACAATAGATTTTTCAGAATCTAAAAGCACAGGGTAGATTTTTGAGACGGGGCAGTAAGGTCAGGTTAGGTTAGGTTAACCTTAACCGTTGTAGCTTCAGCAAAGTTCATAAGAGACTATACTTAATTTCTTTTTAAAATTTTGTACTGCATTCACAGATTTTCACAGAGAAGACAACCCGGTTGGTGTAATGTTTACCACACCGGACTGCAAAACCAGGGTCCTGAGTTCGAATCCTGGTTCGGTCATGGATGTATTATGTTTGTGCCGTTGTTGTATGATTCCCATAACAAAAAGCCTAAGGGCTTACTTGGGATCATTACAATGTATGTGCCTGTGAGCGTTATTTATTATTTATTATATATTTAAAAAAAAATTACAGTTAGCAAGAAAATTGACAATTTACACAAAAATTTTTTTGATACCAATCGATCCTGTTTCTTACAAACAAAAATCAATTGTTTGTTATCAATAAACTCTATCGGACCAACCGAGGTTAGAGTACTAGAAATCTCAGAAATCCCAAAAATCTTTTCCCATACATTTAGTTGGAAATGAGACTCCATCTTACTTTTATACTCAAATACATTTTTTAAATATTGATAACTGGTTGCTAAAATGAAGACTGGAATGCGGTTTTTGAAAGTCACACGTTCAAAATCATGATCGTATGATGCATAATCTCCATAGTAATGTTGATATTTTCCACTGCTGATTTGACCGTGTGATCTTCAAAAATAGCACTCCTGGTCGAAGATAAACAAGTAGAATCAAAAATGTACATACAATATCAAATTTCGAACACATTTTATTTGCTTTGAAAAAAAACTGTATGGAATTCATCCAAATACATCTATTATTAAATACAGAGCAATTTTTGAAAGTCACACGTTCTAATCAGCAGTAGAAAATGTCTAAGTTAGTATGGAGATTATCCATCATTCGATCATGATTTAAACGTGTGACTATAAAAAATCGCATTCCAGTCTTCATTTTAGTGGCGATATATCCATAATAAAAAATTTTGTTAAGTATAAAAGTAAATTGGAGTCTCATTTCCTACAAAATGTATGGGAAAAGTTTTTTGCGATTTCTGACATTTCTAGTACTCTAACCTCGGTGGGTCCAATAGAGTTTATTGATCTTTATTAGAAACAGGATCGATTAGCAACAAAAAACAATTTTGTGTAAATTGGCAATTTTCTTGCTGACTACTTTTTTTTTAAATCTGTGAATGCAGTTCAAAATGACTCAAAAAGCTAAAGATATTCTCTTAAAAACGTTTCGCTGTAGCTACAACGGTTAAGGTACCTGCCCTTACTGCTCCGTCTCAAAAATCTACCCTGTATATATTTTTTGTCATTAATTAAAAATATCTAGTATACCGCATCGTTTTTGCAGTAAATTATTATATATTTTTGATGTACATATTATGCCTATAAAAAGAGCACATTGACATTTATGGCGAATCTGCGCTTTACTTGGGACAACTCCTTTATCCCCAAAATGGCGGAAAAAACCTCCAATCTGGCAACCCTGGTGCTTGTTGCAAAGTTGCAAAGCTTTCTTTTTTTTTTGTTAGATTTAAGGGGTCCATTCACAGTAGTCCGTCTTGCAGTCCTACACCTATATGGCGGTGTCCTATTGCCATCGCACGCGCGATGGTGCGATGCGATCTCATCGCGCGATGAAATCGATCGCGCGATCAAAAAACGTGTGTCCTAATTTGGTGCGATGCGATCGATCACCCTCCCTTGCTTCGTGTACCTGCACTCAGCGGGACCCCGTGTCCTAGAACGATGCGAGTATGTATGGGATTTAGTTCCGAATTTGTTCTATCGAATTCAATTAGAAATAAAAAAAAACCGTCAAAATGGAAGAATTAGATCCAGAGCCACCAACGGTCTAGGGCCTAAACGTATAGGAAAGCTGGATTCAGTCTAGCTCGAAAATAGACGCCAAAGTACATCATTTAGCCTCGGTCTTATGACTCAAAGCGGTCACAAAAATGGGGTCTGGGCCTAAATATATAGGAAACGAACTGGATGCAT
The DNA here is from genome assembly GCA_922987775.1 of Agonopterix subpropinquella. Taxonomy (NCBI): domain Eukaryota; kingdom Metazoa; phylum Arthropoda; class Insecta; order Lepidoptera; family Depressariidae; genus Agonopterix; species Agonopterix subpropinquella. The sequence continues at coordinate 4,639,118 of OV277714.1, forward strand.
TTTAAGAAAGAGCCCTCTTATGAGAACACCACAGCAGATTTAGTTATTCTCAAATCGGTCACCGTTCAAAATCAGACTGGGGTTGAAAATTAAAAAAAATAGGTCTTGGGCCTTCAAATATAGGAAATGTGAAACCAACTTGGATCGAAAGAACACACTTTACCCATCACAAAAAACCCGGTCTTACATGGCGGATCGGTCACCTTTCCAGAATCAGACCACTTTTATAATATAACAAAAATGACAGATATCTCGACAATGGTAAGTGATAGAAAAAAATTTGTAATGAACAAAATTGTTGGAAATTTAATGGTCTTCACGTTTGTAATAACTTTGTTTACAATCCTAAGCATAGGAGACGAGATATTTGTAAAAACTGAATAATTAAAATAGTAACAGACAGATATATCGACAACGGTTGATGATAGGAAAAGTTTTTGAAAAATAAAATTGTAGATAATGTTATGTTCTACAAGTTTTGTTATAACTTTGTTCACGATTTGATGCATACGAAACGAGATATTTGCAAAAAATTATTAATTAAAATAGTAATAGACAGATATCTCGACAACGGTTCATGATAGAAAAAGTTTGTCTGAAAAACAATTGTAGACAATGTTATGTTTTACAAGTTTTGTAATAACTTTGTTCACGATTTGATGCATACGAAAAGAGATATTTGCAAAAACGAATTAATTAAAATAGTAATAGACGTATAGATATAGATAATAGACGTATCGTATAGATATCTCAAAAATTATTGATAATAGGAATAGTATGTGTAGCATAAAATTGTAGACAATGTTATGTACTACAAGTTTTGTTACAACTTTGCTCACGATTTGATGCATACGAAACGAGATATTTGCAAAAAATTATTAATAAAAATAGTAATAGACAGATATCTCGACAACGGTTGATGATAGAAAAAGTTTCTTAAAGATACAATTATAGACAATGTTATGTTCTACAAGTTTTGTTTTAACTTTGTTCACGATTTGATGCATACGAAACGAGATATTTGCAAAGAATTATTAATTAAAATAGTAATAGACAGATATCTCGACAACGGTTCATGACAGAAAAAGTTTGTCTGAAAAACAATTGTAGACAATGTTATGTTTTATAAGTTTTGTAAGAACATTGTTCACGATTTGATGCATACGAAAAGAGATATATGCAAAAACGAATTAATTAAATAGTAATAGACAGATATCTCGAAAATTTTTGATAATAGGAATAGTTTGTGTAGCATACAATTGTAGATAATGTTATGTACTACAAGTTTTGTTATAACTTTGTTCACGATTTCATCCATACGAAACGAGATATTTGCAAAAAATAATTAATAAAAATAGTAATAGACAGATATCTCGACAACGGTTGATGATAGAAAAAGTTTCTTAAAGATACTATTATAGACAATGTTATGTTTTACAAGTTTTGTAATAACTTTGTTCACGATTTGATGCATACGAAAAGAGATATTTGCAAAAACGAATTAATTAAAACAGTAATAGACAGATATCTCGACAACGGTTGATGATAGAAAAAGTTTCTTGAAGATACAATTATAGACAATGTTATGTTCTACATGTTTTGTTTTAACTTTGTTCACGATTTGATGCATACGAAAAGAGATATTTGCAAAAACGATTTAATTAAAATAGTAATAGACAGATATCTCGAAAATTTTTCATGATAGTAATAGTTTGTGTGGCATACAATTGTAGATAATGTTATGTACTACAAGTTTTGTTATAACTTTGTTCACGATTTCATCCATACGAAACGAGATATTTGCAAAAAATAATTAATTAAAATAGTAATAGACAGATATCTCGACAACGGTTCATGATAGAAAAAGTTTTTGAAAAATAAAATTGTAGATAATGTTATGTTCTACAAGTTTTGTAACAACTTTGTTCACGATTTGATGCATACGAAACGAGATATTTGCAAAAAATTATTAATTAAAATAGTAATAGACAGATATCTCGACAACGGTTCATGATAGAAAAAGTTTGTCTGAAAAACAATTTTAGACAATGTTATATTTTACAAGTTTTGTAATAACATTGTTCACGATTTGATGCATACGAAAAGAGATATTTGCAAAAACGAATAAATTAAAATAGTAATAGACAGATATCTAGAAAATTGTTGATGATACAAAAAGTTTCTTAAAAATACAATTATAGACAATGTTATGTTCTACAAGTTTTGTTCTAACTTTGTTCACGATTTGATGCATACGAAAAGAGATATTTGCAAAAACGAATTAATTAAATAGTAATAGACAGATATCTCGAAAATTTTTGATAATAGGAATAGTTTGTGTAGCATACAATTGTAGATAATATTATGTACTACAAGTTTTGTTACAACTTTGTTCACGATTTCATCCATACGAAACGAGATATTTGCAAAAAATAATTAATAAAAATAGTAATAGACAGATATCTCGACAACGGTTGATGATAGAAAAAGTTTCTTTAAGATACTATTATAGACAATGTTATGTTCTACATGTATTGTTTTAACTTTGTTCACGATTTGATGCATACGAAAAGAGATATTTGCAAAAACGAATTAATTAAAATAGTAATAGACAGATATCTCGAAAATTGTTGATGATAGGAAAAGTTTGTGCAGTATACAATTGTAGATAATGTTATGTTCTACAAGTTTTGTTATAACTTTGTTCACGATTTGATGCATACGAAAAGAGATATTTGCAAAAACGAATTAATTAAATAGTAATAGACAGATATCTGGAAAATTTTTGATAATAGGAATAGTTTGTGTAGCATACAATTGTAGATAATGTTATGTACTACAAGTTGTGTTATAACTTTGTTCACGATTTCATCCATACGAAACGAGATATTTGCAAAAAATAATTAATAAAAATAGTAATAGACAGATATCTCGAAAATTGTTGATGATAGGAAAAGTTTGTGCAGTATACAATTGTAGATAATGTTATGTACTACAAGTTTTGTTATAACTTTGTTCACGATTTGAAGCATATGAAAAGAGATATTTGCAAAAATGAATAAATTAAAATAGTAATAGACAGATATCTAGAAAATTGTTGATGATAGAAAAAGTTTCTTAAAAATACAATTACAGACAATGTTATGTTCTACAAGTTTTGTTATAACTTTGTTCACGATTTGATGCATACGAAAAGAGATATTTGCAAAAACGAATTAATTAAAATAGTAATAGACAGATATCTCGACAACGGTTGATGATAGAAAAAGTTTCTTGTAGATACAATTAGAGACAATGTTATGTCCTTCACGTTTTGTTTTAACTTTGTTCACGATTTGATGCATACGAAAAGAGATATTTGCAAAAACGAATTAATTAAATAGTAATAGACAGATATCTGGAAAATTTTTGATAATAGGAATAGTTTGTGTAGCATACAATTGTAGATAATGTTATGTACTACAAGTTTTGTTTCAACTTTGTTCACGATTTCATCCATACGAAACGAGATATTTGCAAAAAATAATTAATTAAAATAGTAATAGACAGATATCTCGACAAAGGTTCATGATAGAAAAAGTTTTTGAAAAATAAAATTGTAGATAATGTTATGTTCTACAAGTTTTGTAACAACTTTGTTCACGATTTGATGCATACGAAACGAGATATTTGCAAAAAATTGTTAATTAAAATAGTAATAGACAGATATCTCGACAACGGTTCATGATAGAAAAAGTTTGTCTGAAAAACAATTGTAGACAATGTTATGTTTTACAAGTTTTGTAATAACTTTGTTCACGATTTGATGCATACGAAAAGAGATATTTGCAAAAATGAATAAATTAAAATAGTAATAGACAGATATCTAGAAAATTGTTGATGATAGAAAAAGTTTCTTAAAAATACAATTACAGACAATGTTATGTTCTACAAGTTTTGTTATAACTTTGTTCACGATTTGATGCATACGAAAAGAGATATTTGCAAAAACGAATTAATTAAAATAGTAATAGACAGATATCTCGACAACGGTTGATGATAGAAAAAGTTTCTTGAAGATACAATTATAGACAATGTTATGTACTACAAGTTGTGTTATAACTTTGTTCACGATTTGATGCATACGAAAAGAGATATTTGCAAAAACGATTTAATTAAAATAGTAATAGACAGATATCTCGACAACGGTTGATGATAGAAAAAGTTTCTTCAAGATACAATTATAGACAATGTTATGTTCTACATATTTTGTTTTAACTTTGTTCACGATTTGATGCATATGAAAAGAGATATTTGCAAAAACGAATTAATTAAATAGTAATAGACAGATATCTCGAAAAAAATGTATGATAGGAATAGTTTGTGTAGCATACAATTGTAGATAATATTATGTACTACAAGGTTTGTTATAACTTTGTTCACGATTTCATCCATACGAAACGAGATATTTGCAAAAAATAATTAATTAAAATAGTAATAGACAGATATCTCAACAACGGTTGATGTTAAAAAAAGTTTCTTACAGAAACAATTGTAGACAATGTTATGTTCTACAAGTTTTGTAATAACTTTATTCACGATTTGATGCATACGAAACGAGATATTTGCAAAAAATTATAAATTAAAATAGTAATAGACAGATATCTCGACAACGGTTGATGATAGAAAAAGTTTGTCCATGATACAATTGTAGACAATGTTCTACTTATGTTCTTACTTGTACAACAGTGGTTGATTATTTTAATAAAACAACTTGAGTTTAATTATTAAGGCCAAAGGTTTTATTTCTCACCTTTATCAAACTTCGATAAAACAAAATATTAATTTTCTTATAGATTCGAACGTAAAAGTCAAACTGAAATATTATTTTTAACTTTTTTACTTTGAAGTCGGTTTTTATTTTTTTTGTTATTGAAACTAGAATTCTAGTCGTAAAGACCAAAAAAAATCTTTGCCTATGCCATTCTCCCATTTCGACGGAACACATTTTATTTCTAATTGGATTCGATAGAACAAATTCTAATCAAATTAAAGATTGAAAAATTCAGTCTCGAGCGGGACTTGAACCCGCACCCTTCCAAACCGGGGAAGTGCGTTATCCAATGGCTGTAATATGTTTGAAATCAATAATATTTGAAATTAGAACAAATTCTATAGAACAAGTTCTAGGACAGGGGGTCCCGCTGAGTGTAGGTACACTCTTGCCTCGTCGCGCTCCTCGGTCGCGCGATCGAAATTAGGACAGTCAATACTGATTCCTATGTTTGATCGCACGATCGTACGATCGTGCGTCGAAAATAGAACAATTCGATCGCATCGCATGATCGCGCGATCGAAATTAGGACAGTCAGTACTGATTCCTATGTTTGATCGCACGATCGCACGATCATTTTCATCGGACGGACGCATGATCGCGCGTGCGATGGCAATAGGACAGCGCCTATTGGATCGTGAATGGTGTTGTAGTCCTACAAGGCGTCCGATGACCTTGTGTAGGATGCGTCTCGAGTCCTGCAAATCCTACAAGCTCCGCCCACCGCTTGTAGTCCTACGTGTAGGATTGTCAATGGCTTGCTGTCCTACGTGCTATCCTGCAAGCAGGAGCGTGAATTGGAATGCAGGACTGCAGATCGCCATTTTGTTTGTTTATTTACAATCGTTTTACAATGGACAACGCCGGTTTAGTTGATTGTATTGACGTTTAAAAAGAAAAGAGGTGTTTATGGGATCAGAAATCAAGAAATTATCACGGACTTCGTGGAAATTATAGCAACAAACAATTGTGAAATGCGGCATTGCAACAATTATTAACAATAGTACTAAAAACACGAAACAGTAATGATGTTGGATGGCTTGCAGGACAGTGTGTGGACTCGTAGTCCTGCACGTCGGACTGCTTGGTAGGATAGTGAATGGGGCCGACGGACGGCTGTGTGTGGGCACATCCTGCATTGTAGTCCTACATGTAGGACTACTGTGAATGGGCCTCTTTACGGTATGGATTAAACTGTAGTCTTTGCGGTATGGGGTTCCGGCCCATACAGCCCATTTCTTTAATAAAATGTTTTAACTCTTCCGTGACCTTTACATTTAAAATGTAGAACTACATCTGATTCAGGTCCGCAAACCCTACTTTCCCTGAAAAAATTTTCCTTATATACCCAAAAACAAAAAAGTTTTAATAGTCTGGCTACATACCTAGTGACCACAAAAAACGTACTTTGTTCAATGCACACAGTGTCCAAACGTATGGGACATAGCCTGTATTCAAAGGAATTATTAAAAAATATTTCTTTTACACATTTAATGTAGGTAATACGAGTATCTCGAAAACGGTCTCGCAATATCTCTTATACAGGGTGTAACAAAACCTTATATGACGAACTTATACGACGTCGCGTCGTTTACGACATTCTTCTACTGCGCTTGAAAACGTTTGCTAGGGATTAGGAGGGATTATTTACATTTCGTTGATTTCGCTTATTATTTCGTGAGGTTTGCTAAGGTTAATTAACAGGTTGTTATTATAACAATTCGAAGATTTGACTATTCAAATCTTCGAATTGTTATAATAACAACCTGTACAAAACCAGGTGCTCCATGACACCATTGCACCAATCTGTCGTCGCCAGAACCGCTAACCAAATGACGATGGCCTATATACAAGTATTATTGAAATACGCAGCTTTACCAAGCCTACAATTGACTGGTTATTGAATCAACGTTTTCCAAGTGGCAATTTTCCATCGTCAATGGGTAGCGGTTCTGGCGACAGATTGGTGCAATGGTGTCATGGAGCACCTGGTTTTGTACCCTTGTATTCCCTTCAACGGCCAAGTCACACAACATTAACTATAATAATAAAGAAATCGCAGTAAGGGACTTGGCACGACTTTGTCTAGATTTCATATAGAGATAAACAAGCAGCTCCATCGAGACTATTCGAGACTTGGCTAGTTTTTTACAGAATGTTTTTGGTGGGATTTTCTTTACTCGAGTGAAGTTCGTGTCATTGAGTGACGTCATATTTGCGAGCGAGTTCATGCACATTGTTATTAAACTGATTGATAGGTAACTAAAATGAGTGAACATCAAGATAGCGGGATCACATCTCCGATTCAAAATTTAGCATATACAACGTGTTAATGAATTAACGCAAAACTAGAAAGTAGTTTGTATCGATAGCAGATTCGAATTATCATGGTTTCAAAACAGGTAATTTTTTTCAAAATTTTAGATAACTTTTTCGTAAAATTTAAGATTTAATAAACCCGATGTTAACCCACCCCACGGGCACACTCACCCTACTTACTACCAAAACAAGATTATTAAAAGGTACGTTAGCGCTTTCATTCATTGCTGAAATGATAGCAAATCATTTTTGCCTCTGAACTTAAAATGCGAATAACTTTAAATTTTAAAAAAATAATGAAATTATTGTTTCAATCTAATTGTTTTGTTATAAATCAGTTGGGGGTTGGTATGAGGTTTTGTGCTAATTTATTAAGGGCTCTTACACAAGAGCGAAAGTTGTCTGTGACAGCTCGCGACAGCGGTCGGCGACCGTCGCGCGACAGTTGGTGACCGTGACGTAGTGTTGTATAGTCTGAGAGATAGACCTCCATATCCAAAACAGTTTTTTTGGTAGTTTGTAACATCCTATATACAGGGTCCTTCTTAATATGCTGACACTTTTTTAAGGCGATGACCAGACTATGGAACTGAACAACTTTCTCTATGGAATCAACATCGAAATCGCGAAAAAAAAACAGTTGCCCCATATGTTTGGCTCCGAGTAGGTTTGCAGTATTGTATGGAAGTGATGATTTTTTTTTCGCGATTTCGATGTTATGTTGTCCCATAGAGGAAATTGTTCAGTTTGATGGTCTGATCATCCCCTTAAAAAAGTGTCAGCATATTAAGAAGGACCCTATACAGGATGTAACAAAACACCCTATTAATACTTAAGGGGGTGCTTCAGACCATCAATCTGAACAACTTTCACTATAGAGCCAATGTTGAGAAAAAATAAAAAAAATCTGCCGTTCCATTCATTTGAGTCGAGAGGTACTGCAGTTTTGTATGAAAGATCTGATTTTTTTCGCGATTTCGATGTTGGCTCCATAGTGAAAGTTGTTTAGTTTGATGGTCTGAAGCAGCTGAAGTTTTACTAGGGTGTTTTGTTACACCCTGTATACGTATTTATAAATATTTGTGTATAATATTATGTGTTATAATTATTAGTGTTGTGTTAAGTATTATATTATAACTATACAGGGTGAAATCGATATCATTGGCCTCCTTTTAAACTAAGACCCTACTCATGGTAGAGATCACTTTAGGACTAAAATTACGTAAATCAAAGCGATGAAATTACAATTTACAGAAACCTAAAAAGTCGCATCCGAATCGATTGAGTAGACCTTTGGCACTAATACAAACGATAAATAAAGAAAACAAAAAAGACATAAAAAATAAAAAATATCATGACTATCAAAAATGTTCCGTCGCGCTATTTGCAATTGTTTACTACTTCTTTGACGGTCACCTGATAAAGCCGACAAAGAACACCGCACGCGCCGCCCGGTGTCTTCCGAATAAACGCACTTATTCCTTTGTGCTTGCGCATTGTACCGACATTTCCGAAAACGAAAACAAACCCTGCGTCCCACCCCACTACCCGCGCCCGCCTCCCCAGTGCCAAATCGTCTGTCCGTATGTTATGACGTATGCATGTCCGCATTGCAATTTCGGGAAAGTTGCGTACGCGCCGCGCCGTTTTCGAAGTGTACAAAGTAATTGTTAATGTGAGTGGACTAGTGAAATGCTATCGCAATGCCTAGACCGCAAGGACGGTACACAAACCAACAGTGTTTAACAATGGTATTATTGTACGATTTAACCCACAACACAGTTTAACGCAAGAAATGTTCCACCAACGCTTTCCAGACGCGAGATCGCATTTTAAGATCTACGCAGAACTTGCTGGATTTTGGTTCATTTTATTACATACCAACATATGCACAAGACCGTGGAAATCCGCCGATTTATCCCGCATGGCTGTATCGCAGAATAATGGCCGGTTCACACAGAGGCGGTTTTGCGGGAAAGCGGGCCGGCGGCGGTTTTGCGGAAAGCGAAGGCGTTCCGGAGCCTGCCACACAGGGTCCGCGCGGCGCGGTAGCGGCGCGGAGGCGGCCGGTGTGACATCCAAAGCGGCGGCGGGGCGGCGCCGCTTTTTTTTTAACGGCTCTGGAATCGATGACTGAATTTTTTTGTTTCTCAACCGATTGCTTCCAAAATCGATATCTGGCGGTCCGCGTGGACTCCGAACACGAATCCGATGTCAGATTTGAGAAAAATGGCCGCCATCTTGAACTTTTTTGATTCTTAGTTCTCAACCGATTGCTTCCAAAATCGATATCTGGCGGTCCGCGTGGACTCCGAACACGAATCCGATGTCAGATTTGAGAAAAATGGCCGCCATCTTGAACTTTTTTGATTCTTAGTTCTCAACCGATTGCTTCCAAAATCGATATCTGGCGGTCCGCGTGGACTCCGAACACGAATCCGATGTCAGATTTGAGAAAAGTGGCCGCCATCTTGAACTTTTTTGTTTCTCAACCGGTTGCTTCCAAAATCGATATCTGAAGGTCCGCGTGAACTCCAAACACGAATCCGATGTTAGATTTGAGAAAAACGGCCGCCATCTTGAACTTTTTTGTTTCTCAACCGATTGCTTACAAAATCGATATCTGAGGGTCCGCATGGACTCCGAACACGAATCCGATGTTAGATTTGAGAAAAGTGGCCGCAATCTTGAACTTTTTTGTTTCTCAACCGATTACTTCCAAAATCGATATCTGGGGGTCCGCGTGGACTCCGAACACGAATCCGATGTTAGATTTGAGAAAAGTGGCCGCAATCTTGAACTTTTGTGTATCTCAACCGATTACTTCCAAAATCGATATCTGGGGGTCCGCGTGGACTCCAAACACGAATCCGATGTCAGATTTGAGAAAAGTGGCCGCCATCTTGAACATTTTTGTTTCTCAACCGGTTGCTTCCAAAATCGATATCTGAAGGTCCGCGTGAACTCCAAACACGAATCCGATGTTAGATTTGAGAAAAACGGCCGCCATCTTGAACTTTTTTGTTTCTCAACCGATTGCTTACAAAATCGATATCTGAGGGTCCGCATGGACTCCGAACACGAATCCGATGTTAGATTTGAGAAAAGTGGCCGCAATCTTGAACTTTTTTGTTTCTCAACCGATTACTTCCAAAATCGATATCTGGGGGTCTGCGTGGACTCCAAACACGAATGCGATGTCAGATTTGAGAAAAATGGCCGCCATCTTGAACTTTTTTGTTTCTCAACCGATTGCTTCCAAAATCGATATCTGGGGGTCCGCGTGGACTCCGAACACGAATCCGATGTCAGATTTGAGAAAAGTGGCCGCCATCTTGAACTTTTTTGTTTCTTAACCGGTTGCTTCCAAAATCGATATCTGGGAGTCTGCGTGGACTCCGAACACGAATCCGATGTCAGATTTGAGAAAAACGGCCGCCATCTTGAACTTTTTTGTTTCTCAACCGATTGCTTTCAAAATCGATATCTGGGGGTCCGCGTGGACTCCGAACACGAATCCTATGACAGATTTGAGAAAAGTGGCCGCCATCTTGAACTTTTTTGTTTCTTAACCGATTGCTTCCAAAATAGATATCTGGGGGTCTGCGTGGACTCCAAACACGAATCCGATGTCAGATTTGAGAAAAGTGGCCTTCATCTTGAACTTTTTTGTTTCTCAACCGATTACTTCCAAAATCGATATCTGGGTCCGCGTGGACTCCAAACACGAATCCCATCCATCCCGTTTCTCAACCTTGAGAAACAAAAAAGTTCAAGATGGCGGCCACTTTTCTCAAATCTGACATCGGATTCGTGTTTGGAGTCCACGCGGACTCCCAGATATCGATTTTGGAAGCAATCGGTTGAGAAACAAAAAAGTTCAAGATGGCGGCTACTTTTCTCAAATCTGACATCGGATTCGTGTTTGGAGTCCACGTAGACCCCCAGATATCTATTTTGGAAGCAATCGGTTAAGAAACAAAAAAGTTCAAGATGGCGGCCACTTTTCTCAAATCTGACATCGGATTCGTGTTCGGATTCCACGCGGACCCTCAGGTATCGATTTTGGAAGCAATCGGTTGAGAAACAAAAAAGTTCAAGATGGCGCCCATTTTTCTCAAATCTGACATCGGATTCGTGTTTGGAGTTCACGCGGACCCCCAGATATCGAATTTGGAAGCAATCGGTTGAGAAACAAACAAGTTCAAGATGGCGGCCACTTTTCTCAAATCTGACATCGGATTCGTGTTTGGAGTCCACGCGGACACCCTGATATCGATTTTGGAAACAATCGGTTGAGAAACAAAAAAGTTCAAGATGGCGGCCACTTTTCTCAAATCTGACATCGGATTCGTGTTTGGAGTCCACGCGGACCCCCAGATATCGATTTTGGAAGCAATCGGTTGAGAAACAAAAAAGTTCAAAATGGCGGCAACTTTCCTCAAATCTGACATCGGATTCGTGTTCGGAGTCCACGCGGACCCCCAGATATCGATTTTGGAAGCAATAGGTTGAGAAACAAAAAAGTTCAAAATGGCGGCCACTTTCCTCAAATCTGAGTTCGGATTCGTGTTTGGAGTCCACGCGGACCATCAGATATCGATTTTGGAAGCAATCGGTTGAGAAACAAAAAAGTTCAAGATGGCGGCCACTTTTCTCAAATTTGACATCGGATTCGTGTTTGGAGTCCACGCGGACCCCCAGATATCGATTTTGGAAGCAATCGGTTGAGAAACAAAAAAGTTCAAGATGGCGGCCACTTTTCTCAAATATGACATCGGATTCGTGTTTGGAGTCCACGCGGACCCCTTGATATCGATTTTGGAAGCAATCGGTTGAGAAACAAAAAAGTTCAAAATGGCGGCCACTTTCCTCAAATCTGAGATCGGATTCGTGTTTGGAGTCCACGCGGACCATCAGATATCGATTTTGGAAGCAATTGGTTGAGAATCAAAAAAGTTCAAGATGGCGGCCACGTTTCTCAAATCTGACATCGGATTCGTGTTTGGAGTCCACGCGGACCATCAGATATCGATTTTGACATGACATGAATTCTCTGCAAAATATCACGTGACGTTCTATAACAAAAGGAAAATAAAATAATACTAGTGGCACAAAAGGACTAGAATCCAGTGCCGTAAAGCGATTAAAAAAAAAGTCGTGGAAAAAATACAAAATGACAGTGCGGTAAATACCGCCTCCGGACCGCCTCCGCTCTGTGTGACACCTCGCATTGAATACAATGGAATACAGCGGCCGCGGCCGCCTCCGGCCCCGCGCCGCCGCCGCCTGTGTTCTGCGCGGTACCGGGCGTACCGCGCCGCTCCCGGCCCGGTTTTCTGTGTGGCAGGGTGCATATAAACTCGTACATTACAACAATCCCGCCTCCGGACCGCCTCCGGAACCGCTTTCTGTGTGAACCGGCCTTAAGGCGGTACGGTTGTGGTAGAGCAACTGGAAGATGTGCCGTTGACCTACCAGGACCGTCTCTACTATCAGCACGATGGCGCTCCGGCGCACTTTCAACGTGACGTTCGTGCCTATTTGGACCAAATGTTCGGCGACCGGTGGATAGGTCGTGGTGGGCCAGTGCCATGGCCTGCTCGGTCACCCGACATGGCGCCCTTGGACTTTTATTTGTGGGGCAAAATCAAAAGAATTGTGTACGAACGAGAAAGTGAATCGAGAGACCAGTTAAAAGAAAAAAAATAATTACGGCATTCGCAACTGTGCAGTAGCGTGAGTCTGTTTTAACAAGAGTTAAAGACATTATGTGTGCAAAGAGGTGGTACACATTTTGAACACCTTTTAAATTACATGTAAGTTATGAACAATTCAATTTTAATCATTGTAAATATGAAAATTACCTAATTATTGTAAATATCGTTATTCCAACTTTTTAAATACGCCAAAATCCCGGTAAACTTACATTATTCTGTTTCATTATGTTTAATTATTTCCATTTTTATATCATAATCATGCTATCTGGTAATGGGCGCCCCAGAGCGTAGCGAGGTTACAGGCGCGTAGCGGCGGTGTGTAGCGAGGGAGGATAGCGCGCGCGACATCGTAAAACATCTTGATACTTCAGTTTTTTTTTATTATTTTTTTTTTTTTTAAACCTGTACCGTTTCGTATTTTGTTACCTTCAAAAAATCCTTAAACATGAGTAGATTAAGGGGTTCGATGGATGCTAATGATATCAATTTCACCCTGTATATATTATAATTGCCCTATTTTTACCAGTCTGTAATATTTTATGGACTTGATGATGAAGGTAATCAATTCTGAGTTATCTAAAGAAACCAAAATCTTCGAAAAACTTATAAAAACTGCCAGAAATATCAACCATGTTATTTTTTAGCCTCCGTTTTCTTCAAACTGAAATCTCTCAAGAACAAAACTTGTGCTCTCAGACTATACCTACGTCACCTACGACCCTGTCGCAAGCTGTCGCAGACAACTGTCGCTCGTCTGTAAGCGCTCTAACACGTTGTATAGTCTGTCCAACGTAGGTGGTGATTTTGACAGATCGTTTGAGCGATTATTTTACTTTCTGAAAATGTTCGTGTCATAAACCCATTAATTTTATGTTAAATGTTAATTAATGTTGTATATTTTTAGTGTACATTATAAAGCTTTGACGGCTCAAACAGCTTTAAAAAGTGAAATGAAATCTCGAAAACCGGCTGTCAAAATCACCAAGCTAGCTTGGAAGAACTATACCTACCTATGGGTAATTAGTTAGTACTACATTTTTACTAAAATATACTCGATTTTCAGCCCAGTACAAAATACCGTTTCAAAGATATACAGGGTCCTTCTTAATATGCTGACACTTTTTTAAGGGGATGATCAGACCATCAAAATGAAAAACTTTCTCTATGGGAACAACATCGAAATCGCGAAAAAAAAATCAGTTGTCCCATACAGTTGACTCGAGTAGGTTTCCAGTTTTGTATCGAAGAGCAGATTTTTTTTTTCGCTATTTCGATATTAGTGCCATAGAGAAAGTTGTTTAGTTTGACGGTCTGATCTTGTAAGATCTAGCATATTAAGAAGGACCCTGTATAATATTATAATATCCACCATTCTGACGAATCGTCCAATTTTTTTTTCATACGAAAATCGTTATTTATAGTAAATATTATAATATGGAGATTTCGGGTACAAAAACATATTATGTCTTTTATCTGATAATGGGTAAAAAGTTATAGGTAGATACATTTTCCAAATTAAACATACAGGGTGTAAACGTAAAATGTAAGTTTGATACGGAAATAAAGAGATTTGAGTACAGGGGAAGAGTGCGGGGTGAAGGGGGGTGGTCGCTCGAAAAATAGTATATAAGAAGCGCCGATTCAGTGCAGAATCATTCCGGATCCAGCACTCAAGCAAGAAACAACTTGGAAGAAAGAACTCTCCGCGACCACTAGCCTAGCCCTCTCTACCCCACCCTCCAGCCTGGCTCACATTTGGAAGATTTCATCGGCATTTTCATTGAAGAAGGAAACCCCTACTGAAGTCCACGCTCCACAGTTTCCATGGTGAAAAAAAAGGCGATAAATTTTTTTGTATGGAGGAAAAGTATCTTTTTGTCATAACTCTTAGTACGAAAAAAATTAAAACCGCCTTCAAAAAAACTAAAAAGTTAAAAAATAATATTGCAGCCTATAACTTTTTCGTTCGCATCATAAGAACATTAATTTGTTTTATTGAAGTCGCTGTCAAACCGGTACGATACGCGACAGGGCTTGCATTTTTTGGCTTGGCTTGACACCGACTTCTATAAAACAAATTAATGTTCTTATTATGCGAACGAAAAATTCATAGGCTGCAATATTATTTTTTAACTTTTTAGTTTTCTTGAAGGCGGTTTTAATTTTTTGTTAAAAGTTTGTTTATTTCACAATTTTCAGTGGTGAATTCATTAGTTCGATTTGAGTGCTTTAAATTAACAAACGCACTAGTCGGCACTACGATTTTCGAAGGTTCCCCTCGATTTCTCTGGGATGCCATCATCAGATCCTGGTTTCCTTATCATGGTACCACCCTAGGGACATCTCCTTTCCAACAAAAAAAGAATCATCAAAATCGGTTCATAAACGACGAAGTTATCCGCGAACACACATAAAAAAAAAATATATATACGGTCGAACTGAGAAACCTCCTCCTTTTTTGAAGTCGGTTAAAAAGGTCTAAAGATTTAGCTAGTAGGGGTTATAGAGGACACGACTTTCAACATTTTATACAAGGAGACCTAGGTACTCTGTATGTTTGCGATCTTTTTGATCACAATGTGCTTGAAAATTTTCATAAAATCCGTAACGAAAAGCAAATTCAATCTTGCTACATTTCCCCCTACAAGAGAAGCTGCACGGGATTAGTTCAGGCTTTCGTTTGATATACATACAAATTTATTTTTATACGAATTTTTAGGAGAAAACTAGTCCCCTCAACTGCATTTCACAAGTTGTTTGCCGGGTACGGTGATCGGTTTATTACTGACATTTCTAGAAAAATACAGGGCGTCCCACGGCGATGCCACACGGAGGGAAAGTACCTTAAATATTAAAGATAGGATATTTTACTGAAAGAAGACATCGTTTAATTTTTAATAATAAGTAGAACTGCATTCACAGATTTTTTAAAAATCGCCTACCTCAACCGGGAATCAAACCCGCCAAATGTGATACTATAATTACATGTATTTTATAATAGCGTTTGAAAGGGCTACTGGGGGCTAAGGAAATGTCTTTGTGATTTAAAAAGTATGCTTCTATTAAATCCAAATTATTTTGGTACGCCTTGGTAAGTAAATTAACACAAAAATTGCTAATAAACGAAAATGAAACTCACAATAAACAAAAGAACAGACGCTTGAAAATTTACGTGTTCCATTTTCGATTTATTTATTTTTATTAATATCATGCAATGCATACAAGTACCTACTAAACTTTATGTATCGCTTTATTATTATCATGTACTTATATACCACGGAAATCTCGTATCTCAAGTGGGTAGGTCTTTGAAATGATAATGTTAATTGTTGGAAGCATGGCCAAGTCAGAGGAAATTTCTCGGAACAAAATTTTAAATAAAATGTAAAATTTTATGATCTTAGTTTCATTTAATAAGCTAGGTTATTTAGGAAAAAATAATGCTTATGAGTAGCCCAAACAACAACAATTCAAACGCAATTATAAAATACATGTAATTTTAGTATCACATTTGGCGGGTTTGATTCCCGGTTGAGGTAGGCGATTTTAAAAAAAATCTGTGAATGCAGTTCTACTTATTATTAAAAATTAAACGATGTCTTCTTTCAGTAAAATATCCTATCTTTAATATTTAAGGTTCTTTCTGCCTTTTAAATACTACTTTTAAATAATTCCTTTAAATTTTGGGGTGGGCCTAAATCTTCGAGATTTTTCTCTCAGGCTGCGGGGCCCCTAGGCGGCGCTGGGCCTATAGGCAGCTGCCTACTTTGTCTCTATGGTTAATCCGGCACTGCGTACCTAAGTAGGTAAAATACCTACCTATTGTTTACGGTAGTAACAATAGAATAAAGGAGATCATTCCTCTGAGCGTAGTTGGAACTGTAGTCTTTGGGTAGTAACTATTAAATCAAAGACTACAGTTATTAAATAATCTGTGCTATTGTATGGTAATTGAATGATAATAAACATATTTTGATTGGAATAATAAAATTGTTACTAATAAAATGGATCTTAGTTTACAAATTAAGAATTTTATTTATTTACTAAATTTTAAAAATGTTTACAGGTGGGGCCCGAAAGACTGTCTGTACACGGGAGTCCACACCGCACAAATAATGCCGCTGAGAGCTACCACGAGTCTCTCCGTCGCTCATTGGGGTCAAGACCAAACATATGGCATTTTACAGGTATGTAGGGACCAAAATTACAACAGAAATGCATTTAAAACCATTAAAAACATAACAAAGTATACTGACGTCCTTGTCCCATGGAGGTCGGCAGAGACCATAGACCGCCACACGTTATGATTCAGACAAACTCACATATCTTTTAATGCATCCACTTTCATTGGTTGAGTTGAGGGTGCATCGCACTTGTTTGACCTTTTCGGAAAACCAATAATCATTATTATGATCGATCTTTACTTATGTTCTCCTGGGACGGCCTCTCACAATGAGATAGACGGTAGATTTTTTCAAGAAAATTATGAATTACTTTCAGCTGTCATGCAGGCAAAAATGGCCGTATGTCGATCCCGGTTACAAGCGCAGATGGCCGGTGGTAACTTGAGGCGACGAAATCGCGAGCGACAGTACGTGCGGACGCGGTTTCTGCTGGAGCAGGAGCGTGCCCTCGATCGCGGGCAAATCACCTTGCGGGATTTTTTGTCTATAGTCTCGCGCAATATAATATTGGCTCCTGTCGAAGAGGTGGTGCCGGAGATCGGGCAAGAGGTCGAGCTTGGCGAGAGGGAAGAGATGGAACCAATTCAGCTTCTTGAGGATTGGGGCAAGTATCTAGTGAATATTTTGAACCTTCACCAAATTAGGATTCCGTAGTCAAAAAGGAACCCATGTAGTTTTTGTCGATCAGTCCACCATCATCATTTTCGTATATCAATACCAAAGAGTTAAGACTGCACCGAGGCTGTTGTGCTGTCCCCAATCGTATCTTTTTGTTTCTAAACAATTAAACAACATTTCCAAAAAACAAGAATGTCACATTGTAGTCCTGATAGGGTGTCCGTATAGCTAGCGTAGACATGAAAGAGATCTGGCTGAAATTAGCGTCAATTAATAGTGCCTAAATAGTGCCTACAAATAGTGCCTAGAATGAAAATAAAGCGCCATCTCTGATCGATATCTCGTAAAGTACAGAGGTACTATTTATTTGACCTAGGTACTAATTAGGCACTATTTAGGCACTATTTATTGGCATCAATTCCAGCCAGATCCCTTTCATGTGTACGCTAGCTATTCGGACACAGGAAGGTGGCCATAAGAAGTAACTATTATTACCGAAAAATTCTTCGTCTAATGATTATTACCTATTCATATGAGCTGGCATAGGTTAGGCATAGGTGTAGTTATAATTTTATTCTAAAATCCTTGGTTTATGATAATATATTTCAAGCTTCTTGGTTTATGAATACTACTAGCGCCATCTGTATATATTTTACCAACATTAATTTATTAGAGTTAAGTTTTTTTTTGTCAAAAATTACAGGAATTTATTTACAACAAGATATATACAAACAGATACAAATAGTCTGTCTGCAGTTCTGAATATCAGTCGTGTAACTAAAACGGAAAACTCAACTATGGACAAAATTTTACCTAATATAAAGTACATAAATGAAAAAAATGCCATCATCTCTTTTCAGGCCTCTCCGTGTGCAGCCTGCATAAGACAAGTCTTCCAGTGAAGCCTTTTGGTACCTAGTTTTATTTAATAAATTCAAATGCCGAGATCATGCGTTGTCTACTACTACTATTACAAAAAGCAAACATTCAAAGATATACAAATAGCCAAACAGCCAAATCAAGAATAAAAAATACGCACAACTACGAAATTAAAAGTTATAAGTATGTAAGCAGTTATAATAGTGTAAGTGCAGGTATAACTGCCAGAAGACTTCAATGGAAGACTTGTCAGAGATGGAAGATTGCATTGATTGCATCAGCACCAAACTTGTTTCTCAATTTTTAGCTCATTTTATTTACTTATGTACTTTTCCTTACATTTTTTTCAAAACTTTCTTCTGAGATCATCCTTACCAAACAATGTCAACCCTTCAGACTTTTTTTTTATATTTGTTTTTAAGTTTTTTTTTTCATGTGAAGCGGTAAACAGAGGCGAGGTCTCTCCACCAACGCCAACTGATACATATTCCTACTAACTTCTCTATAAATCCCTTTAACCACGTCCTAAGCCCTACTATCCTTCTTTAGCTGGTGTACCTGATCAGAATGACCTGCCCGCCGCATTCCCGCTACACGCAATGCCACCAGCTGCACTACCTGCTCTACCCGCTGCACCACTTGCTCTACCCGCTGCACCACTTGCTCTACCCGCTGCACCATTTGCTCTACCCGCTGAACAATTTGCTCTACCCGCTGCACTACCTGCTCTACCCATTGATCCACCTGTTATACCTGTTGATCCACCTGCTCAACCCGTTGATCCACCTGCCGATCCCAGAGCAGCAGCTGAACTGCCCGCAGTAGTGCCTGTTCCGCCTGCTGCGCCAATATGCAGGGTGTGCATACAGAACGTGCCCACGGAAGCCTGTTTGCCATGTGGGCACGTGTTCTGCAGCGAATGTATGCAGGAGATGCAGCGTCATGATGACAGATGCCCGTATTGTCGTCAAGTCATCCGTGACACTTTACGAATTTATTTGTCGTAAACACCCTTCCTACCACACCATATCGCCTACCTGCTCTGTCACCTACGCTGAACACAGTGCCACCTGCTGCGCTACGTGCTCTACCCGCTGCACTATCTGCTCTACCTGCTCTACTATTCTTTGTTATTTTAAGTACTTACTTAGTTTCTTTTTAAGTATACTTAGTTTTTTTAAGTACTTAGTTTATTTAAGTTCCATTCTTTGCCATTATACCTACTTAGTTTTTTTAAGTACTTAGTTTATTTAAGTTCCATTCTTTGCCATTATACCTACTTAGTTTTTTTAAGTACTTAGTTTATTTAAGTTCCATTCTTTGCCATTATACCTACTTAGTTTATTTAAGTTCCATTCTATGCTATTGTACCTACTTAGTTTTTTTAAGTACTTGGTTTATTTAAGTTTCATTCTTTGCCATTATACTTAGTTTTTTAAGTACTTAGTTTATTTAATTTCCATTCTTTGTTATTGTTCTTACTTAGTTTTTTTTAATACTTGGTTTATTTAAGTTCAATTCTTTGCCATTATACTTTAAGTAGGTACTTTTTTAGTTTTTTAAGTAGGTACTTAGTTTATTTAAGTTCCATTCTTTGCCATTATACTTAGTTTATTTAAGTACTTAGTTTATTTAAGTTCATTTCTTTGCTATTGTACTAGTTTATATAAGTACTTAGTTGATTTAGTTCCATTGTTTGACATTGTACTTAGTTTATTTAAGATCCATTCTTTGATATTGTATACTTAGTTAAGTTAAATTCTTTGCTATTTAAGTACTTACTTTTTAAAGTTCCATTCTTTGTCATTGTACTTAGTTTATTTTAGTTCCATTCTTTGCTATTGCACCTGCTTAGTTTATTTAAGATTATTTCTTTGCTATTGTACTTAGTTTATTTAAGTTACATTCTTTGCTATTTAAGTACTTACCTACATATTAAAAAATAAGTAAATGTTTTATAAGGTTGTTGGTCTGATTAGGTTTTTCTGGGTTTTCCCTAATCCTGCGTGTCCGTATAGTTAGCAGCCTCACCAGCTCATTTGAAGGTTTTGACTAAGCCACGATTTAGTGCCCAATTAGTGCAATTTGGTGCCCAAAGCACAGATTTGGTGCTCATGTAGTTTAAAAGATATTTGGGTACCTTACTGAGGCTGCTAGATAGACGTCAAGCTAGCAGTCGCATTTTGAAATACTGTTTGTATCGATGTGATTTATATGTCACGATTTAGTGCTCATTTAGTGATCCCTATATCCAAAATTTCATGAATATTGATCCAATACAAGCCGAGATATGATAGTACATTGTTGAGGCTGCTAACTAGACGTTTCTTCCAACGATGATTCCAATGAAACGGATGCACATTTGAAACAGATAAATACATAGCGATTTAGTGCTCGATTTGGTGACTTTTATGATATTTATGAAAAGTAGAATTTTCTTTCCTATTTCCCAAAAAAATTACGTAAACTTCTACATACAACGATTTTCGGTACAACCGTGCACAAAAATTATCATTTCTCGGAACTACTGCCATAAGCTAGCGCTTGCGCTCGCGCAAGTAGTTCATAGTTATACCGAGAGATGGCGGGACTGGCGGATTGTTTACGTGAGTTACGGAGATGCGAATACGTGTCTTTTTATTACATAGAATGAAGAACTAATTGCTTGATACAAATTAGTGCATTATAACTTCTTATCGTCGTCTACAGTTCCACATTATATTATTTATCCTATAAATTAACTAACTGCCTCCGTGGTCTAATGGTTAAGAACATTGGGCTCTCGACACGGAGGTCGTGGGTTCGATTCCCACAGGGGACACTTAGTGATATGTCACTTTGGGCGTTTTTCCCCAGTTGGTTAGGACATTGCAGGCCGAGTCACCTGATTGTCTGAAAAGAAAAATGATTCCGTGCTTCGGATGGCGCGTTAAGCCGTTCGTCCCTGCTACTATCTCTGGTGGTAGTAGTCATTACACGTCAGGCGGTCTGAAAAAACTTTGACATCAGGGCTCTGCCCACGTGATAAGAAGAAGACTAATGGAATGTTCAGACCCGCACGACCAAAGCAACTGGGAAGCGGGAGCGTCTACCGCGCGGCGGTCGCTGCCCATGTAATCTTAGAGCGCTTACAGACGAGCGACAGTTGTCTGCGACAGCTCGCGACAGGGTCGCGCGACCCTCTGCGACCGTCGCGCGACTGTGACGTAGGTATAGTCTGAAGCACAAGTCTTGTTCTTGAGAGATTTCAGTTTGAAGAAAACGGAGGCTAAAAAATAACATGTTTGATATTTCGGGTTTTTATACGTTTTTCGTAGATTTTGGTTTCTTTAGATAATAGATAATCCAGAATTGATTATCTTCATCATCAAGTCCATAAAATATTACAGACTGGTAAAAATAGGGCAATTATAATATACATTGGTACCGATTCGGACTGTGCCACGACTTAACTTAACTAAATTTATTCCTGTCACTTTCTAAAATAAGATTAAAGATGGCGGTTGACAGGCGACCGCATGCCGCACGCCGCAACCGCATGTCGCGACGACACTACTGGTTAGTTAAGTCGTGGCACAGTCCGAATCGAGGCCATTATACAGGGTGTAACAAAACACCCTAGTAATACTTAAGGGGGTGCTTCAGACCATCAATCTGAACAACTTTCACTATGGAGCCAACGTCGAGAAAAAAAAATATATATTGCCGTCCCATACATTTGAGTCGAGACGGTACTGCAGTTTTGTATGAAAGAGTGCATTTTTTTATCGCGATTTCGATGTTGGCTCCTTAGTGAAAGTTGTTCAGTTTGATGGTCTGAAGCACCCCCTTAAGTATTACTAGGGTGTTTTGTTACACCCTGTATAGTTAATTAGTTATGATATAATACTTAACACAACACTAATAATTATAACACATAATATTATACACATAATATTATACACATAAATATTTATAAATACGTATACAGGGTGTAACAAAACACCCTAGTAATACTTAAGGGGGTGCTTCAGACCATCAAACTGAACAACTTTCACTATGGAGCCAACATCGAAATCGCGAAAAAAAATCAGCTCTTTCATACAAAACTACAAACCTACTTGGAGCCAAACGTATGGGACAACAGTTTTTTTTTTCGCGATTTCGATGTTGATTCCATAGAGAAAGTTGTTCAGTTTAATAATATAATAATAATTTAATAATAATAATTTTCCGAGTCATGGATGTTTGTATCTATACAACGTGTTAATGAATTAACGCAAAACTAGAAAGTAGTTTGTTTAGAATCGAGATCAGAATCGAATTATCATGGTTTCAACATAGGTATTTTTTTCAAAATATTAATTAACTTGTTAGCAAAATTTAAAAATTTCTGAACTTGATGACAACCCACCGCACGGGCACACTCACCCTACTTACTACCAAAACAAGATTATAAAAATGTATCCATGAGTACGTTAGCGCTTTCTTTCAGTGCTGAAATGATAACAAATCATGTTTACCTCAAAACTTAAAATGCGAATAACTTTAAATTTTAAGTGTCAAAATAATGAAATTATTGTTGCAATCTAATTATTTTGTTATAAATCAGTCGGGGTGTATGAGGTTTTGCGCTAATTTATTAACACGTTGTATATGTATTCTATATCGTTGTCTAGTCATCATAAACATAATACAAGTCCAGGCTAGATTCTGGTACTTTAAATGTGACTAGATAATTTGTGTGACAATGTCCAAGATATTTATTTATTTATTTAATAGTCTGGTCATCGCCTTAAAAAAGTGTCAGCATATTAAGAAGGACCCTGTATACAACGTGTTAATGATTTAGCGCAAAACCTCATACACCCCAACTGATTTATAACAAAATAATTAGATTGAAACAATAATTTAATTACTTTGATAGTTAAAATTTAAAGTTATTAGCATTTTAAGTTTTGAGGCAAAAATGATTTGTTATCATTTCGGCACTGAAAGAAAGCGCTAACGTACTCATGGATACATTTTTATGATATTGTTTTGGTAGTAAGTAGGGTGAGTGTGCATGTGCTGTGGGTTGACATCGGGTTCAGAAAATTTTAAATTTTGCAAACAAATTATTTAATATTTTGAAAAAAATTACCTACGTTGAAACCATGATAATTCGACTCTGCTCTCGATTCTAAACAAACTACTTTCTAGTTTTGCGTTAATTCATTAACACGTTGTATAGGATGTTACAAACTACCAAAAAAACTGTTTTGGATATGGAGGTCTATCTCTCAGACTATACAACACTACGTCACGGTCTTCAACTGTCGCGCGACCCTGTCGCGAGCTGTCGCAGACAACTGTCGCTGGTCTGTAAGAGCCCTTACGGCGTACCGCCAAGTCGCCCAAACCAACGCGACCATGACGCGGGAAGGCAGCGTCAGCGGAGCGGGAAGCGTGCGTCAAGTGGTCAGACGTGTACAATGTTAAGCTCACGTAACAAAATAAAATACAAATTTTAAATTTCAGTACATTTTGGTTCTTTATGATAGATTTGGAACGTTTTTGGTAGTTCTTCCTAGATTTTTTGTAGATTTTGGTTGTTTTTGGTTCTTTTTTGTAGATTTTGGAAATTTTTGTTTCTTCTGGTACCTAGTTTTTGGTAATTTCTGGTAGATTTTGGTAGCAAAAACCATAAAACTATGTAACTATGTAACGGCTACTACCACAAGAGATAGTAGCAGGGACCAACGGCTTAACGTGCCATCCGAAGCAAGGGATCATCTTTCTTTTCAGACAATCTGGTATTTAGCCTGTAATGTTCTTACCAACTGGGGAAAAATGCACACAGTGACATATCAGGAGGTGTCCCCCGTGGGAATCGAACCAACGACCTCCGTGTCGAGAGCCCATTGCTCTTAACCATTAGACCACAGAGAGGCAGTTATTGGCAGGGCATTTCAATAAGAAAAGTCCTAAAATCCTCATTGCTTGATAGTAATGAGGATTTTTGCCGACAGATAAGGTAATTTTTTTGCAAACTACGTCCTTATTTTACTTTAAGATTACTATTACCCTCCTTCTAACGCAGTCGGGTAAAAACTGAATGTTTATAAGAAAAACTAAATGAAACTAGGAGAATAATGAACAGATTTATTATAAGAGAATAAATCACACACAGATTTTTGACTTGCTTGCTTTGCAAGCTTGACACAAATGATTTGGGACTAGTCAATTAATACAGTAATAGTCAAATAGTAGAGAAGAATAATAGACTCCTGGAGTGCGATTTTTGAATCTCATTCGCTGAGTTCAGCAGTTGAAAATGTCAAAATTACTATGGAGATAAGCATCTTTCTACTGCTGATTTGACTTTCAAAAATTGCACTCCTGAAGTATGATTTTTGAAAGTCAAATCAGCAGTAGAAAGATGCATATCTCCACAGTAATTTTGATATTTTCAACTGCTAAACTCCGCGAATGAGATTCAAAAATCGCACTCCTGGACTCAAATTGAGTCACTCAATACATACATAAGAGAGTGAGTATTGTCACAGTTATAAAAATTTAATGTCATTTAACTTTTTTGCTTGGCAGTACTAACCATAAAATTAAAAACAATTTTAAACCCTATCACAGTTGAATAAAGTCTAAATTTGATCAACGGTTTCGTCAGACCTAAATTACGATTAGTATGTAGAAGTTTACGTAATTTTTTTGGGAAATAGGAAAGAAAGTTCTACTTTTCATAAATATCATAAGAGTCACCAAATCGAGCACTAAATCGCTATGTATTTATCTGTTTCAAATGTGCATCCGTTTCATTGGAATCATCGTTGGAAGAAACGTCTAGTTAGCAGCCTCAACAATGTACTATCATATCTCGGCTTGTATTGGATTAATATTCATGAAATTTTGGATATAGGGATCACTAAATGAGCACTAAATCGTGACATATAAATCACATCGATACAAACAGTATTTCAAAATGCGACTGCTAGCTTGACGTCTATTTAGCAGCCTCAGTAAGGTACCCAAATATCTTTTAAACTACATGAGCACCAAATCTGTGCTTTGGGCACCAAATTGCACTAATTGGGCACTAAATCGTGGCTTAGTCAAAACCTTCGAATGAGCTGGTGAGGCTGCTAACTATACGGACACAATCCTGCGCAACAAATGTTGGACCATGATAATAATAAATTGCTACCCCAGATAAAGGCGAGCGTGTGATTTGTATTGTAAATGAAAATAATAAGATACAATTATACTTTATTGCACGTCTAAAAATTTAGTATTATTGTCGTGTCGATTCGAAATGTGCCACGACTTACTTAACAAAATTTATTCCTCTCACTTTCTAAAATAAGATTTAAAAAAAAGACAGAAAAGCAACAACTGACTTTAGTGCTGTCAAAGTGACGTTACACGCCCAAAAACGCCTTAAATAAGATGGGGTACATTATGATGGCATCATATTTTGGGCGTGTAACGTCACTTTGACAGCACTAAAGTCAGTTGTTGGTTTTCTGTCTCTTTTCTTAATCTTATTTTAGAAAGTGACAGGAATAAATTTAGTTAAGTCGTGGCACAGTTCGAATCGACACCTGTTTCTCTCCTCATTAATATCACGGCACAGAGGCCAACCTAGATATGCGTTAACCCTTTCAACGCCCGTTCAATACAAAAGTCGTCACTTCATACGCCTTGTCCGTTTGGAATCCTCTAAGGTTGCCAATTGCTATTATAAAAAGTGCCATTTTCGAATCTCATTCTTTGTTTGAACTCAGCAGTTGAAAATGTTTGGAGATACGCATCTTTCTTATGCTGATTTGACTTAAAAAAATCCCACTCCTGGAGTGCGATTTTTGAAACTCATACTTTGAACTCAGGAGTTGTAAATGTCACAATTACCTACCATGGAGATACGTATCTTTGTAGGTACTGCTGATTGGACTTTCAAAAATCGCACTCCAGAAGCCGTAGTACGCCAACCCACGATAGCCGTGATTACGGCTATCGCGGGTTGGCATGCTACCCATGCTGAAGTATGATTTTTGAAAGTCCAATCAGCAGTATAAAAATGCATTATCTCCATAGTAATTTTGACATTTTCAACTGCTGAGCTCAGCGAATGAGTTTCAAAAATCGCACTCCTGGAGTATGATTTTTTAATGTCAAATCAGCAGTAGAAAGATGCACGTCTCCATAGTAATATTGACAAGTGACTTTCAAAAATCGCACTCCTCCTGTGGTCATACGTTGAACTCAGCAGTTGAAAATGTATGGAGATACGCATCTTTCGTGAGCGTCAGGATGTCTGGACCAAGCCGGCGATTCGATTAAGCTATGCACGATTTAGTTCTATTTGGTATATCATCAAATATTTAGTACCTGGAGTGCGATTTTTGAATCTCATTCGGTGAGTTCAGCATTTGAGAATGTCAAAATTACTGTGGAGATATGCATCTTTCTACTGCTGATTTGACTTTCAAAAATCATACTTCAGGAGTGCGATTTTTGAAAGTCAAATCAGCAGTAGAAAGATGCGCATCTCCATAGTAATTTTGACATTTTCAACTGCTGAACTCAGCGAATGAGATTCAAAAATCGCAAAACAGCGGTCCAGTCATCCTGACGATCAGGTTGTCTGGATAATTTTTTTACCTAGTTGTAATCCTCCTACCTTTTTATCATGATGATTTAGTACCTAATTAGTACAGGCAAAAAAAATATTTCCAGATTCCTTAGAAGTAAGTACCAAAAAAAAGTAGCATCTGTAAATCAAGGTCATGAGATATATTTAACATTAAACAATACTAAGTTTTAGTACGTATTGGGTACTAAATCGTAGTAACCTTCAGATATTTTAGTACCTCACTGTAAACCAAGATAAATAATAAGAACAGTGATCTAGCATTTCTTTTCAATCAATCTAATCAGTTGGGGAAACTTAACAAACGCATTTGGTATCTGTTAGGTACTAAAGAGATTCACTGCAGAGAGACTCACCGCAGAGAGAATCACTGCAGAGAGAATTCGATGCAGTGAGAAACATATACGCACGAAACGACGACGGGTGGGACGGAGGTGCGGCGGCGGCGGCGGCGACGCGCCACAAAGTCTTCAGGAGTGCGATTTTTGAATCTCATTCGCTGAGTTTAGCAGTTGAAAATGTCGAAATTACTATGGAGATGCGCATCTTTCTACTGCTGATTTGACATTCAAAAATCGCACTCCTGAAGTATGATTTTTCAAAGTCAAATTAGCAGTAGAAAGATGCATATCTTCACAGTAATTTTGACATTTTCAACTGCTAAACTCAGCGAATGAGATTCAAAAATCGCACTCCTGGTAAGTGTGCCATTTATTTTAACACCCTGTATAGAAGTGCCAGCCCTCGTAGCATGAGCATGACAGCTAATCTCTAAACTATTATAAAACTGTAACAGAAGTGTGTCTGTACATTGAAGATATTTACAAAAAAAAGATTACGATATGGTTTAGGCTTCCCTGATTCCAAATCACAAATTTTTGGACTTTTTGTCTGTCTGATTGTTTGTTTGTTTGTTTGGGTGTTTGTTTGTTCAAGTATCACGCAAAAACTACTGAACCGATTTTGATGAAACTTTTTTTGTTTGATAGCTTATCATCTGACTTAAAATCTGGTATATAATTTATGCAGACGAAGTCGCGGGTAAAAGCTCGTGATGTTATAAAATCATTGATGACACCTACGAATAAGAATAAATATAGGGAAGAAATTAAATATATTCTTTGGGGAAGAATAACTCTAAACAAAAGCAACATAATTTTTGGCACCTAATGAAAAATGACATTTTGTATGAGTTTTGGCGGCAAAGTGTAGTTTTTTTGGTGTCACTTTTTGAGCTTGATTTACATTTCTATACATTCTTATTCGTAGCAGCTAGCACCTATCGTGCATAAGCTCTCTCTCTACGTAAAAGCGGCAACGACTTATCACGCGCAACATGCTACGGGGGCTGGTATAGGTACCTAATAAAATGGTCACGATGCTGAGTATCGCGTGATATTATTGACAATGTACTCCTTTCCAAATAGCAACGAAATTTTAAGGCTATTTTGCATTACAGAAACACAGATTAGTGAAAAATCCACTAAGTTGGAAACACTGGTCGAACTTTAGCGGCATACTATCCCATCTCCCGCCTCGCTCAGCCAGCTTGCTCGAAAATGTATGAATTTCAAAACTAGCTCCCAAATCCCTGTCCACTGGAGCTGGCGGGTTTTTTTATGCAATCCTATTGGTTAATATTTTCCTCATTACACAGCTCGCACAGCCAGCTCGCGTCAATGGACAGGCAGCCTAATAATGGGCTAAAAGCGGGATAATAGGAGCGAAAGAAGATTATCAAGCGCAACATTGGCTGGTAGGTTAATGAATAGAGCGCCTTATAATCACTGCTAGCATAGACAAAGCTGAATTAAAAACAAAAATGACCATAGACTAAGAATAAATCATGAACCAATCAGAACACAGAAAATAGACGCCATCTTGTCCACGAATTACGGGGGTGGACATTATTTTGGTCGGCAATTACGCCCCGGACCAAAACTGTCCAAAGCATAATGTCCGGCCCGTAATTGGTGTCAATGTAATTGGTGGATGGTCTCCAATTACTGGGTCGGACATTACACGCCGCGCATTACACGACGGACAATACGAGCTGGACCGTCACTGTCCGGGCCATCAATTGGTGCACATTTTTAGCTCGGG
This sequence comes from Agonopterix subpropinquella, assembly GCA_922987775.1. Lineage (NCBI taxonomy): Eukaryota > Metazoa > Arthropoda > Insecta > Lepidoptera > Depressariidae > Agonopterix > Agonopterix subpropinquella. The sequence goes on from OV277714.1 coordinate 4,668,380, forward strand.
GTGTAATTGCCAGCCCATCATTGCATGGAATACGGGCTGGACATTGTTGGGTCGGACATTGTTTGGCCGCGCATTATTGGCTGGCCATTATATGGACCCATAATTTCGCCCTTGGTACTATATACTATCCACATCTAAGGATAGTACTATAAAATACTATAATTTCAAGTTTGGATCATTGAGAAGCTCTCAAGCTCTATTTCACCGATATGGCACTTTCAGAGCGCTTGATATCTGGCCAAATAATTCTTGATTTGCTAAGAACCCATACATGAAGCTATATTATGAATTCATGTCCTGAATTATTAGTTCAAACAATTTACTAAAGTGTCTTTAATGCAATCTCAATACGTATTTTTGCTAGACTACCTACGTACCAAGACTAAGATACGAAACTGCCACGGATGAAGATAGAACTAATAGTAATATTCAAGAACCGATGAACTTAGTAGAAGAGGAAAAGGAAAATTTTGCCTTGACTGGTGTTGATTTTAATTACTATTTATGTTTAATTAAAAATAATTAAAGTGTACTATAATTTTTTATAAATACTATCCTTTTCATTTTTTTGTGCTATCTTTTTCAACGTCCCTAAATCCAACCCTGGTCCCGCGTCACCCAAGAGTCAATCTCATTCGTTATTTTCGCGCTCAAATAAGCGTTTCTTACGGAAAACATATTTTAGTTTTTAAAGAGATTTATAGGTTCTTCTGCATAAAAATGGGAAAACGAAAGTCAGAAGACAAGGAGGAAAGACGGCAAAGAAAGATTCGTAAATTAGAGGAGAAATTAGCAAAGTATAAAATGACTGAAGACTGTAAGTACCTACACCATTTTTTCATTGTTAATCTGGTTTTGTGCTATTAAAATGGTTTTTAAGTATGCTTTGCAAGCATCTGGTGATTGTTTTGCATCGGCCCGACACGTATGTGTCTATGCATGTGCGAGTTTCGCGTGCAATTTCTCGTTGAGAAAGACAACCGACGCCGGCCGGCTCATGCGCCCAGTGCCCGCCCACGCATGCTTTGTTGCAGTCATGCAATGCTACTTTCCGTGGGAAAGATAATCATAGCCGCGCCGGCCGCCGCCTGTGCCCAGTGCCCACGCATGTTTGTGTTACATTCATGTGCTTTCTCGTTGAGAAAGGCAGCCGATGGGGATTATGGTACCCAGTGCCCAAGCACATCCGAGTTGTGACTATGCAATGTCCCGTTGGGATGAACAACTGACGCTAGCTTGTTTGTGTCTCTTGCATGATTCACCTTCGGTTATGAAGGATGTTGTTTTACTTTGTATACAATCCCGTTGGGAACGATGATACCTATTGTCATCCGAATTAAGCTCCTGCCTGCGGTATGTGTAACGCTATCACACCTTTCCGTTGGAGAGGCACGTGTCATTAATTACTGACTATTCGGCAATACTTAGATGCCTCATTTACCAATTCTTTGTGGTTCCTTGTGGGGACACAATAACTCCAAACAGTGGGGGTATTTCCTATAGCAGGGGGTTCGGTTGGGTACTAACACGCATGTGGCTGGATGTTAAAGCTTTTAATCTGTACATTACAGCTCCGATTGTCGATCCTGAGACTGATCCTGAAATAGACCTGGAGATAGAGCCTGAAATAGATCCAGAAATTGACACTGAAATAGATCCTGATTTAGATCCTGAAATAGATTCCGAGATAGAACCCGAGATAGAACCCGAGATAGAACCCGAGATAGAACCAGAGATCGATCCTAAGAGAGATCCCAATACATCTAATAAGAATGACAACGAAGTAGAATCGGTGAAGTCAACACATGAGTCAAATGATCCTGATCTGCCCCAGGAGGTGCTACTCGCCTTAGGTGACCCGAACACAGCTCAGAAAGGCTATGGAGATAAACTACACCCAGATATTTTTAAGAGAATCGAGAACATTATCATTAATGGTATGAACAAAGAGATAAAAGAGGCACTTTTGAAGAATTATTTAATACCTGAAAACTGCACCCTGTTAGATGCCCCCAAAATTAATATGGAATTGCTTGGCATCCTACAACAATCGGGAAAAGCTAGAGACAAATTACTGCAAGAACGACAGCAGGAATTAGGGGTTGCCACAGGGACAGTTTGCAGGGCAATACATCTTCTTTTAAAAGATGACTTCAATAAACTAGACATTATAAAGATGCTGACAGACTCTTCAAGATTACTAAGCAATTTGCATTTCCAATATACTGAAATTAGAAGAAAACTTATCTCACCTTTTATTGACAAGGATTTAAGCCAGAACCTAAAAGAAAATCAACGAGCGGAATTCCTCTATACAAAACTAGACGACACTGTAAAGTCTCTAACAACAATAAAGCGAGCTTCTAATATCATGAAACCTAAAGTCATTCCGGCCACAAAAAACTCAAGTTCCTCGACGTACAGGGCAATCCCATCAAGGAAAGAATGTGCAGAGAGGAGGAGGTCACAGGCCATTCCGGCAACAACAACCTCGGCCCCAGTTCAACCAGGGCAAGCCGCAGGACCGTCGACAGTACCCATCCTCCGGCAGGGGTCGTGCGAGGTACCCATAGAGGTAAAGTTTGCCGCAAGGCAAAATATTTTTACAATTGCTGGTGTAATATCACTGAGGATCCAGTTATCTTAAGTTGGATAAGGGGCTATTCTATTCCTTTCATAGCAGACCCTATACAACATAACATTCCTGATAATAACAAATTAAATAAGTCTGAAATGACAATAATTACTACTGAAATTAAAGAATTGTTGCACTTAGGAGTAGTGTCTCGGTGCGAACCAACTCCAAATCAGTTTTTGTCTAGCATATTCACAATCCCTAAGAATGATGGTACACACAGATTTATTTTAAACTTAAAATCTCTCAATAAATTTGTAGTTTCACCTCATTTCAAACTAGAAGATATCAGAACTTTATGTAAAATCTTATTACAAGGTGACTTCATGTGTACCTTAGACCTGAAAAACGCATACTATTTAGTACCGATAGACACAGATCATAAAAAGTATTTAAGATTTCAGTTAAATAATGGGTCATTATTTGAATTTAATTGCTTACCATTTGGTCTAGCTACTGCACCGTTTGTGTTCACAAAATTGTTAAAACCCCTAGTAGAATATTTAAGAAATCAGGGGATATGCTTAGTCCTGTACCTAGATGATATGATATGTATCGGTGCATCATATCAAGAATGCTTTTTTTTTTGTGAGCGCGGAGAGCGTACGGAACGGACGTGCCGACCTTTATTATTTCAACGGTTAAATCACTTCAAGGAGTAAATTAAACTCTCTTCTATTGACTTAGAAATCATTATTCATCGAGTCTTAAGCTGTACCATCAAACGTTATTACTGTGCATCAGCTACGTCGAGACAGTGCAGATCTCCCTTCACCCCCTCGGGTAAAAGAGACGGGATATATATTCGTCGCGCTCATCCTGCTGCTGCTACAGGACAAAGGCTCTCACAACTCAAGTAACTATACCTATCTATTAAGTCATTTACTTGGCCATAGCAATGAGTGCTCAAAGATCACCACCACATGGATCTAATACGTATTGCGATAGCAATATGATTACAGCCCTCACCGCTGGCGGGTCACAACCTGATTTAAGGAAAATCAGTAGAATTACTGAATTGGAAATCCAACAAAATATACTACTTCGTAATAAGCGAAAGCAACCAGATGATGATTTTTCTGCGAAGTTTGAAAACTTCCAAACTAGTATTATGTCGTTGTTATCAGGCATGGCAAAAACTCAAACTGAGAACCTGAACAAAATATCACAAGATGTATCACTTATAAAAGACCAAATTAACCAGATCAAGTCTACTACAGACCGCCTTGTTCTGGAACAGGACAAACTAAAATTAGAATTCACTAATATTACAAACTTTAAGGCTGACGTTGAACAAAAGTTGGAAAATCTTGTCAATGATGTCGAATCTTTAAAAGCTGCTGGTACTCCAACTAAGTCATCTACTGCACTAACGCATGAAGACCTAATCTCTGAAATCTCTGAGCGTTCACAAAGGGATAAAAATGTTATCATTAGTGGTATACATGAAATACAATCAAAGAATTCCCAAGAGAGACGTAATCATGACAAAAATGAAGTCTCAAAAGTTATAACCCAAGCTGTTACAAACTGCACTGAACCTATTAAAATACTACGCCTGGGAAAGTACAGCCCCAGCAAATCTAGACCTATTAAAGTTTGCTTCACGTCTGCACAAGAAGCTAAATCGATCTTGCGTAACAAGCCTAAGATAAACACAGAGAATGTTAAAATTTACTCTGATGAGACCCCTTACCAGAAAAAGATAATGCGCAATTTGCGAGAGGAATTAAAACGCCGGACTGAGACGGTGGTGAAAAGGATCTTACAATTAAGTTTACTAAAGGCATTCCTAAAATAACTAAAATCGAGTCAAAAAACTTCACACAATAGAACATGCTAAGCAAAGCAGATTTGCAGCTAAGCTAACATATCAAGTAACAAATAGCTACGATAACTTTATTCAAGATACTAAAGCCCTGAAATTTTTATATGCCAACGTGCGAAGTATTGTCAAACCAGGCAAACTCGATGAGCTAAGATGCATTTTACAATCAATACCCAATACTGTTCATGTAGTTGTTCTTTCTGAGACGTGGATTAAATCAGATTCAGAAGCAGAGCGACTGGCATTACCAAACTATTCACACTACTATAACTTCCGGAAAAACGTAAAGGGAGGAGGAGTATCTATCTTCGTACACAACAACCTAAAACACAACTTCGTTGAAGAACTATGTCAGGACGACAACCATTACCTGTGGATACATCTAGACAAGTTTTCTTTGGATATAGGCGCTATATATAAACCTGAAAGGACCAACAGCACAGATTTTCTTGATACCTATACTCAGCAATTACTAAGACGAAAAAGAGCCATAGTGTTTGGGGATTTCAACTACAACCTGCTGAAAACCGAACAAACAACCATCTACTACAAGAGAATGTTGCTGGAAAACGGATTTGCTATACTAAATAAGATTAGTCCAAAATACTGTACCCGTGAGACCTCAAGCACTAAAACAATACTAGACCATGTATGCTCCAACGTAAAAAACAATAGTTTCCACATGACCATCATAGATTCTGCAATGTCGGACCACAAACAGGTGTTTTTAGAGGTTAGCAATTATAAGCCGGAACCAAATAAAAAAATCGAATACCAAGCAATTGACTTCAAAAAACTATATAAAACCGTGGAACACATGCAACCTGTGCACTACAGCAGCGAATATGACAAATTAGAAATGATGTTAGCAGAAGCAGTCAAAAAGAGTAAGATCACGAAATCTAAAATGCAGAATCCCCCCAGATCGGACTGGATCAACAAAGACATAATTTCAGCAATAGATAAGAGAAATAAACTATGGTGTGCCTATAAAAGTGCTACGCACGATGCGTAGCACTTTTATAGGCACACCATAGTTTATTTCTCTTATCTATTGCTGAAATTATGTCTTTGTTGATCCAGTCCGATCTGGATCTGGTTTGTTTGTTTATTCTTGGTTGTTTTGTGATTGTATTTTATTTTTTTTTTTTTTTTTTTATTTTTTTATTTTTTTTTTTATAGGAAAGCCTCTTAAGATGTGGTCACTAATAAATACCTTAGCGCAAAATAAAAATAAAGTTAACTGTGCTCCGTCTAAAATCGACTCAGAAACTGGCCCAATTACTGACCCTGTAATGATCTGCGAACGTTTTAACAATTTCTTTGCTCACATAGGTTCCATTTTAGCAAATAACATCCACCCAAAGTACCACAATAGCAGCATACATATAAACGCCACTGAAAGACCCAACAACTCAACCCATGTCGAACTAATGAAACTAGCGCCAACTACCACAACTGAAGTAAGCGAAATAATTGATAACCTCAACTCAAATACTTGTGCTGGCCTAGATGGTATAAATTGCAAAGTTGTCAAATGTGTTAAAAACTTGGTCATCGGTAATCTAACCATTTGTATTAACCATTGTTTGGAATCAGGTTGTTTCCCTGACTCTCTGAAAGTTGCTAAAGTTAGTCCGATCTTCAAGTCGGGCAGTAAAGCAGACCCTGGGAATTACCGCCCTATCTCAGTACTGCCTGTTATTTCAAAAATTTACGAAAAAATTATATACAATCGTTTGCACCGGTACCTTAAATCTATTAACTTCTCTTTCGATAAACAATATGGCTTTCGTCCTAAATCAAATACACTCTCGGCATGCATAGACATAGTAACAAACATAAAGAACAAAATAGATCAAAAACAAATTGGCCTTGGTGTCTTCATAGACTTAAAAAAAGCATTCGATACCATAAGCCACGAAGTGCTTTTGCAGAAATTGTACTCTATAGGTGTTAGAGGAACCGCCCACACTGTGTTTCGGTCTTATCTTACAGATAGACAGCAAGTGGTCAAAATCGGTGATGTCCTAAGCACTCCTGAATCTATCACTTATGGAGTCCCTCAAGGTTCTATCCTCGGGCCGTTACTGTTCATACTTTACATTAATAGTATCCAAGATCTAGGCTTAAAAGGAGATATATCACTCTACGCAGACGACACATGTCTGTTTTACTTTGGTACTAACATTGAAGCTATCGTCAAGCAGGCTCAGGATGATTTAGATACCCTATACACCTGGTTTCAATGTAACCTACTAACCATTAATATAAATAAAACAAACTACGTAATTTTTAGTGCTATCAACAAGAAAATTAATGATTATCCTCCTTTGACAGTAAACAATGAACCACTGACCATAGTTGAATCTGAAAAGTATCTTGGCCTTATACTCGATAGTCGCTTATCCTGGAAACCACACATTGAGAAGTTAAGATCAAAACTATCGTCTCTCATGGGTACCCTTCGTGGCATTGTTCGGTGTTTCCCAAGATCTGTATCCTATACCATATACAATTCATTAGTTAAGCCCCACCTCGACTACCTAGCAGAAGTATGGGGCTCTGCCGCTAAAACGAATCTAAAATGCATACAAACGGCTCAAAACAAAATCATTAAACTACTTTTTCACTACAATTACCTAACACCAACAGTAAAAATTTATTCCGAAACTAAACTGATGCCACTATCGCAAATGTATAGATATAACACATGTATTTTAGTCCGAAAAATTTTAAATAAGCATATAAAATCGCGAATAACATTTACAAAAAGGAGCCAAATCCATAAAAGAATCACAAGACAAGCTAATAACATCAATTTGCAAACACCACGTACGAATTATGGCAAGAAAAACATAATGTATGAAGGCGCACAGTTATACAATAAGCTACCTAATGACATCAAAGACATACAATCCTTTCCTTTATACAAAAATAAATTGAAACACCACATCTTAAGAGATTTCTCGTAGTCTAATAGAAATTGAATGTACATTGATAGCCTTGATAGCAATCCTTGTAATAGATACGTAATAAGTCACTTTGCCTATCAAACAGCAACAACTAAACTAAAATGTGCACTACCCTCATAACAACTTTACTTTATTTTTAATTTATACTTAGTTATATTGCATGCCCGTTCTATGCTCCCAACGAGTAACTATTTTTTATAAGTTATACCCTGTATTTCTCTAATAAGTGAATATGTATTCTTTTTTGAGAAATAAATTTCTATAACCGTATGCTTGAATAATGTTAAAAAAGCTAAACATCTTCTAGAATGTTTAGGTTTTGTCATAAACAATGAGAAGAGTTGCATGATCCCTGCAAGTACACGAGAATATTTAGGATTCACAGTAAATGCTACCAACTTGACTATAAGTCCCACTGTAAAAAAGCGTCAGAAGCTGCTGCAGCTAGTCAATAAATATCTGACAATAGAATCATGCACAATTAGAGATTTTGCTAAACTGTTGGGTAACTTAGTGTCAGTTTGTATGGCGGTTAACTATGGCTTTGTTTATACAAAGAATTTGGAAAGGGAAAAGTTTCTGGCTTTAGAAAATTCTAAAGGGGATTATGAGGGTATTATATATATGAATAAGAATATAAAGACTGACTTAAATTGGTGGAAGGTTAATATTATTAAGGGATACTGTCAAATCAAACAATATAACTTTAATTTAGAAATTTATTCAGATGCATCCACCACTGGCTGGGGAGCCTTTTGTAACTCTGAGACTGCTAGAGGCTATTGGTCAGATCAAGAGAAATCATTTCATATAAATTACCTAGAACTGTTGGCAGCATTCTTTGCCTTAAGGAGCTTTGCCAACGATCTGCGTCATTGTGAAATTTTGATTAGAATCGATAATACTACCGCCATATCTTATATCAATCGCATGGGCGGAGTTCAGTACCCTAAACTGAATAGTATTGCTAAACAGATCTGGCAGTGGTGCGAAGCTCGCCACCTATGGATCTATGCTTCTTACATAAAATCGAGGGATAACAAAGACGCAGATCGTGAATCACGTATCATAAATATAGATACGGAATGGGAACTTTCTCATCAAGCTTTTGACATAATTACTTCGAAATTTGGTATTCCGGAGATAGACTTATTTGCTTCAAGAATTAATAAGAAATGCGAAAAGTACATTTCTTGGCATAGAGACCCCTTCGCATGGAACATAGACGCATTTACGGTTAAGTGGACGCCATTTTTCTTCTATGCATTTCCGCCTTTCAGCTTACTTCTAAAGGTTATGCAAAAAGTTAGAACGGATGGTGCGCTAGGCATAATCGTTTTTCCAATCTGGCCCTCTCAGCCATGGTACCCACTGCTGAAAGCACTCACTGTTTCAGAAATTGTTATTCTCGAACCCTCTGACAGTCTTCTCACATCTCCTTTCAGGACTCAGCATCCGTTACACAAACGACTTTCCCTGGGGGCCTGTCTCTTATCAGGGAAGCATTCAAACGAAAAATGATGTCAAATGATGCAGTTCAAATTATGATAGCTTCTTTATCTCAAAACACATTAAAACAATACAATAGTTGTTTACGGCAGTGGTGGCAGTTTTGTCAGATAAATGAGATAAATGTTTTAGAGGCTTCTATTCCGAAAATTGTATCGTACTTAACTTCTGTTTATGCTAAAGGAGCTTCCTATCAAACACTGAACTGCCACCGATCAGCCCTATCTCTCATTATTGGCACTCATATCGGCACAGATGACCGAGTAAAACGTTGGTTTAAGGGTATATTTAAATTACGCCCGATTAAACCAAAGTATGATAGTACCTGTGATCCACAATGTGTTTTATCGTATGTTAAGCAGTGGTACCCACTTGATAGCTTAGTTTTAGAAAAGCTTACCAAGAAGTTAGTTATACTTTTAGCGTTATCTACAGGTCAAAGAATCCAGACTTTATTTAGTATACATACTAAAAATATTTTGGTTTCTCATGATAGAGTGGAGATTGTAGTAACAGACATTTTAAAAACGTCTGCCCCTGGTAATTCTTGTTTAAAGATATGTCTTGAAGGCTTTGTTAATCAGCCTGAAATTTGTCCTGTCAAAACGCTCTTACAATACTTAGAAGCCACTAGCCAGCTTAGAGCAGGAGAGGACTCTTTAAATTATCTGTTCATAACATTTAAGAGACCACATAAGAAAGCCTCATGTCAAAGCATTAGCCGTTGGATTAGAGAAGTCATGAGGGAGAGTGGAATTGACACTTCTAAATTCTCTTCACATTCCACTAGACATGCTGCAGCATCTCGTGCGCATAGAGAAGGTCTCACTGTGGATAGCATCTTAAAAGCAGTAGGTTGGTCTACTAGATCCTCAACATTTGCCCGACATTACAATAGACCGTTGCAGTCTGACAGTGACCAAATTAAGTTTGCAAGAGCGGTTTGCGGTACTTAAGTATAATTAGGTACATCATTTAATTTCGAACACTAGTTCAAAGGCTTTAACTACCAATAACTGATTAAGAGGTTACCGAGGACTGATTTTATCTTACGTTATAAGTTTCTTATTTTAAGAAGAGTAATTCTTAAAGAATTATGGTCTTTATTATAATAAATAAGTTTTGTTTAAGTTTAATTTTGGTTGTGACTGAAGTTACAATAAAAAAGTCTGATTTAAATTAAGATGTTATTTTCTCTAAACATCTACATTGTTATATCTCGGACTAAGTACGAATATAATGATAGGATTAAACGAACTTACCTGAAGTGAAGTTCTATCCTAATTATATGAAGTACTTAGTCCGAGATATATACCTACTTCCCACCCCCCGCATACCCTGTAATTAGCTGTAGTTCTAAATTAATGAGATTGACTCTTGGGTGACGCGGGACGTCACATTTTTTTTTTTTTTTTTTATATATTTGAAGGACGCGGATACGAGCAAGATTTAGCGATTGCTGCATTGTTATATCTCGGACTAAGTACTTCATATAATTAGGATAGAACTTCACTTCAGGTAAGTTCGTTTAATCCTATCATTAGCAATTATAAACGATGTGGTAAAAAGAAAATAAAACGACAATTTTTGTAAGTTTGACTGCATAAAATATACAGGGTGTAAGAGACAGTCTAGCAAATACTGAAACGGTGAACTCAGACCATCAAACTGAACAACTTTCACTACGGAACCTACCTCAGGAGACGCGAAAAAAAATCGGCTGTCCCATACATTTGAGTCGGGTAGGTACAGCAGTTTTGTATGGGACAGCTGATTTTTTTCGCGTTTCCTGAGGTAGGCTCCATAGTGAAAGTTGTTCAGTTTGATGGGCTGAGTTCACCGTTTCAGTATTTGCTAGGCTGTCACTTACACTCTGTATTTTAGTTTTATCTTCTCAGCAAAAAATATGTTTCAAAATAATGCTCAACTTACATTTTCAGTAATTCTGTAGCTTGAATACTGTTTTTAATACAAGGATAAACTATAAAAATTATCACGACGACGAAAAACAATGATGTCACTATTCATTATTTAGTACCTACAACTTTTAATACAAAGCGCGAGTTTAGGTAATTCGCGGAATCCTCCTCGAGTAAGAGCTTGCTGTTGAAAAATTTTTAGTACATGGGGCTCGTAAGGGTTGAAACAAGTTGTGTCACTCAATACTTATAAGTGTTTATTTGTTTCAGGCGCTATACGCATTCGTGTTCAAAGAACGAGCTGACAAGGGTGGGCGATAAACCAGTGGTGCTGTTGTGCGTCGCTATCTTGAGTATCTCATGTAAGTACAAATTCAAGTAATTTTTCACAAGGATTATATTATAGAACGCCGCTTCCTACTATAGAATGCCGGAAGTGGAGATGGGCAGGCCACGTTGCTCGTATGGCTTCTGAGCGTTGGACCAGAAGAACACGAGTGGAGGCCCAGAGAAACCACGTGAGGTAGAGGCCGTCCACCAGAATGATGGGTCAATTACATTAGGAGACACGCGGGTCCGAACTGGATGCAGAGGGCGACGTCATGGAGAAATATGGAGGAGGCCTATGTCCAAAGACGGACTGATCCTGGGCTGTGGTCACTCACAGCAGGGTGCGAAATTAATTATTTTCTTTGACAATTATCATGATAATTATCTGGTAATTCTAATTATCCATGCTGATTCTTAGTTTTGAGAGAAATTTCTGACTAAAAGTTCTAAAATAGCTGTTTTTGCTATAACAGACTCATATCGAGACCAAACAGCACCTAGCCTTCGAAATTATACAGGGTGAAATTGATATCATTGGCATCCTTTTAAACTAAGAGTCTACCCATCAAACTGAACAACCTTCACTATGGCAGCAAACCGATCGGAGCAAAAAAAAATTTGCTGTTGCATATATTTGAGTCGAGTAGGCATTGCAGTTAGTATGGGACAGCAGATTTTTTAGTTGCTCCGATCGGTTTGCTCCCATAGTAAAAGTTGTTCAGTTTGATGGGTAGACTCTTAATTAGTTTAAAAGGATGCTAATGATATCAATTTCACCCTGTAGTTTCGTATCACAATCAGATTACAAATAACAAATAATTGAGAAAAACAACAGAAAACAGTGAGGAAATGTGAGCTTGTTTGTGAGCTTCTTTTTTCACGAATTGTGATCGCAAACACAGGGCGTGACATTGCGTGCACAAGCATTTTGTTTTTCCCATCAATTTTATAATTATTAACGTTCAATTATCTAGAATCTAGATAATTATCACTTCGAACCCTGATTCATAGTACCCCCCCAAGATCTACTTTTGCTTGTAGCACCCATCCGCTACCTGGCGTATGACATCCAATACCTCCAGGGTAGAACCGGGGTAGAACCATAAAAATTTTTTGTTTCGTCCCTTTTTAGGTTGATTGTATTCTAACTAACTTGAAATAAACTAAAAACAATATTTTCTGTGCTAAGACCCCAATATCTAGTTCTATTACTAAGCCTACGTTGTCCGTCCGTCCGTCTGTCCTACCTATTTAGGGCTGTAACTTTTGAACCGTAATACCTAGATAGTTGAAATTTTCTCAGATTATGCGTTATTTCTGATTTGTTAACAAATATTAAAAATGTCAAAAAGTTAAAAATTAGGGGGGGGGGGGGGGGTTCTCAACAAGAAACTAGTTTTTATCATCGTCTTTTCTTCACGCTCTATCGTAAAAACGGTAATACATACAAGCGTCAAACTTAGTGTGATTATAGAGCAAACTCTACAGAATAACAACAAATACTAAAAACCGGCCAAGTGTGAGTCGGTCTCGCGCTAAAGGTCCCGGACAAAAAAGTTTTATTTCTAAGTTAATAATGTTGTGTTCTGTGGTGGTGTGGTACGGAACCCTCGGTGCGCAAGTAGCCCGACTCGCACTTGACCGGTTTTATTTTGTTTCTTTGTGCTCTATCGTAAAAACAGTACTACAAATAAGCGTTAAACTTGGTATGATTATAGTGCAAATAATCAAAACTGGCCAAGTGCGAGGCCGGCTCGGGCTAGGGTTTCTAGTGAAATCACAATATCAAATGGCACATGTAAGCATTATAAGAGACCACTTTTGGTCTAACTCGGAACTTATTGCGTTAATTAACACTTAATAGGGTTCAACCGAGAACTAAGAGCTGCTCATTACGCTTTAGTCTTTATAATAGCATTATAAGAGCAGGAACGGATACTATTGTAACGGGATCAGAGTTAGAGCAGCTGTCAAAAATGCCTTCTTACAGCCTATATCGCATTGGTTGCTTAAGAGCATTATAGTGGCAGTAAAATATGATTATTGCTGTATAAAGGTGTAGAATTATACCACTGTAATGCTAGCATCTTAAAAGAGTCAATGTGAACTACTGTACAGCCAATAGAGTTAAAGTGGTGTACACGTAGAGTGATTTAACGCTTAAAGTTCTATATTGGTTCACCTCAACTCTGTTATTAAGCCTCTTTTTCAAATCTGCTTAAAGGTGTTATATTAGCACTCGTGAACACCAAAGGTATTTCGAGATACTCTTGTAACTCAGAAATACAGCATTTGGCAGTAAAGTGGTTTACACGTGGAGTGATTTAACGCTTAAAGTTCTATATTGGTTCACCTCAACTCTGTTATTAAGCCTCTTTTTCAAAGCGGCTTAAAGGTGTTATATAGCACTCGTGAACACCAAAGGTATTCCGAGATACTCTTGTAACTCAGAAATACAGCATTTGGCAGTAAAATGGCTACAGGAAATACCACTATATTGCTTTAGTCTGCATAATGGCGTTTAAGTAGTTCACATGAATGGCTTAAGCGTTGATGTGAACCATAATAACACTAATATAAGCCGACAGGCTGCATATTGGTTCACTTGAACTCTTATTTACTGCAATAAGCGTAATAGAGGAACCGGTGTGTACTCTAGTACAGCCATAGTCGTTAATTCAGGATTATAAGAGTTCACATAGGTTTCTTAAGAAAGCGCCATTTTGTTATAACTTTATAACCTAACTAAACCATATGATAAATAAAATTATGGTGTTGTTTATGTTTTACTAATGATTTCTGCTTTTATTTACACGTAAAACACATATTTATTATAATATAAAATAAAATTTTGTATGATTTAATGTAAATCAGACACAAAAAAATGTACACATATATTTTGACGTGTAATTATTTTCACAATATTTCTAATTAAAAACGAAATATTTCCGAGGCGCGTAAAAAATTTGCTATATAACCATATAAACATTCACAATGATCTTGCATTCCCAAATGTTTTCACAGGCTAATATTATAAAAGTGTACTTAACTAGGTTATCACAAATTCTCAATAAAACTTCACTTCACGCCATTAATAACCAACACTCTCGGAATTTATTTAAAGAATTTAACTCTACTAATAAAATAAATTCAGGTTTTTATGTACACACTGCTGATGCCCGAAGTATAATGTAGAACTTCAAGCGTTATTTAAGTATAGCAGTAACCCCAATATAATGGCTTAGTCTGTATAACAGGACACTTGTACTCTGTTAAGCAGCTGATATAATGCCTTGTGGCCCATTATAATTCCAATATAATGCTACTATAATGCCTTTATGGAGAAATGTGAACTAAATTAGAACCTAAGGCTGTATAACTTGTGCCCAAATAACAGTTATATCGGTGTTAACAGCGCTGTTAACACCATCTTATACAGCCTTTAGTTTCCGTGTACACCAAAAGTGGTCTCTTATAATGCTACATGTGCCATTTGGGATTTTCGGTAAAGTGTATACGAAACCCTCGGTGCGAGAAGCTCGATATGTCGGGACGTAGGCCCCACTTGGAGCAGGTAGTCAGCAACCAACTTTTGCTACGCCATCTGTTTCGCAGAACAATCCGTCACCAGATGTTTTTAGATTTATTGGTCAAGAAAGGGCGAGACTAGCTGTGATTGTCACTTGCAAACATAGATATATTATACCTACAGAACTATAATATATCTATGGTTGCAAAGGAAAAATGATCGAAAAGGTTCCACCGTGAACTAGTACCTAGAAACGTTAGACATTGATTATAAATAAATAAATAAATAAATAACGCTCACAGGCACATACATTGTAATGATTCCACGTTAAGCACTATAGGCTTTTTAATATGGAAATCATACAACAACGGCACGAACATATAACATCCATGACCGAACTGGGATTCGAACCCAGGACCCTGGTTTGGCAGTCCGTCGTGGCAACCATTACACCAACCGGGTCGTCGATTATTATGCAAGTAGCTATTGGATTGAAGTCTCCTTAGAGTACAAAAATGAATCTTTTCTCAAACATGCTTGGAAATGTGAGCATTATTTTGACAACCTTCTTCGTGATAAATCGAAATTGCAGTACTGGCCAAATACATGCGCGCAGCGACCGGCAATGTTGTATGAAAATCCATATCTGTCGTGTTTAGCGACCAAATAAATTACATACTAAACTCATATCTGTCGTGTAATTTAAAAATGGAACGATCTTTTTCTCCGAAACATGGCGACCAAGGAGGTAACTTATCAAAGGTTTTATTTAAATTTCGAACTGACTTGCAAATAGAAAGCTGTTTATTGAAAAAAAAAACTAATTGTTGTTCGATGTTCGTGTTTAACGTGATCTTCATGCAGTCGTAATGAAACTAAGCTGTTTAGTTAAATATTTGTATTGAACAACGTTTTACAATTTCAGACCGACATGACAGGACGCCACAGTGTTGCCATGTATATAACACCTTCCCCTTAAGACTTATTAACATACTTCCCTTTAACACTGAACTACATAACAATAGGAACTAATTAATGTGTGACTCTATATAAACTAGGTACTTACTACAAATCTAGAACTTTCCTAGGTCTTACAATTCGACCTGAACGTGTCTGATATAAGTTAGAAACATTACTTTTATGATCTACTCTAGGACTCACACAATCACCCACTTCAGGAGTAGAACTTTTCAAATTATTACTTTTATCCATAGGAGATTTGGATTTTCTTATGAAAACATTTTCAAACTTAGATAACATAGGGGGTAGCTTATGCTTAGGGGTTACATTTCCATTACTGTTTTCATGAAGATTTGAATTAATATCCTCACCATCCAAATACTCTATATCCGAAAATGACTTCTTAAGATTATAAGAACTGCGCCTTAAGGGCCTGCCACTTTCTTTATCCTCAATAATATAGGATCTGGGCTCCTTACTTTTCTTAATCACCTTCCCCTTTCTCCAGTACTTATCATTTCCTGCTTTATGCACTATTTTCTCACCCACAGAAAACTCAACCTCTTTTCTTCTAGCCTTTCCTTCATCATGCCACTTCTTACTATTTTCTTTCTTTAAATTAAGTAACAGATGTACATTTTGTTCAACTTTGGGCTCTAACGCCTCTAATGTGGTAGGTATATTAGTTCTTAAACGTCTACTTTGCAAAATCTGAGCAGGTGAAACTTGCAAACCAGCAAGTGGTGTATTATTATAATGCATCAATGATTCTCTATAGTCCACATGATCATCCAGCGACTTCTTAAGTAAATTTTTTCCGATGTTAACAGCCTTTTCAGCTAGTCCATTGCTGCGATGATAGTGTGGGCTACAAGTTACAATTTGGATATCTTTACTCTTATAGTATTCTTTACACTCAACTGAAACAAATGGATTGTTATCTGCAACAATTTCTAGTGGGTATCCGAATCTAGTAAAAACTTCTTGCATCGCTTGTATAATAGACTTAGATGTTTTGCTATGTAATGGTAAAATTTCTAGCCAATGCGACAGATAATCAATAATTACTAGATAAGGCTTCCCTGCAAAATCCAGAATATCGGTTCCGACTTTATAGTATCTTTGTTTAGGTATTTTATGTGATAACAAAGGTTCATGAAAATTGTTATTACTATATTTTTCACATGCCCTGCACTGCTTTATGAAATTTGTGATGTCTGTAGACATTTTTGGCCAATAAAAAAGTTGCCTAGCTTTCACAATACATTTGCTTATGCCACAATGTCCTTGGTGTACTAAATTTAGGACATAAGATTGTAAAGTTTTAGGTACAATTATTTTGTCATTAACAAATACCAAACCGGATTCTACATAAATGTTCTCTTTCAATTTATAATAAGGTTTACATTCGTTTATCAATCTGCTCTCCTCGGGCCATCCTTCTAAATAATATTTAGTGACACTAGATAAAACAGGATCTTTACTAGTTTCCAATCTAAATTTAGACTTTCTCTCAGAACTCATAGGTAAATGTACAGATACAGAGTGAACCATCTCTAACATTTCCACACCATTTTCGGAACTTTTCATACTGTGTCTCGATAGCATATCTGCAAAATGAATGTCTTTTCCGGGTACATACGTCAAATCAAGGTTATAGTTTAAGAGTTTAATTCTTAATCGTCTCAATCTAGGGGAACCTACCTTACTTATAGGCTTCATCATGATAGCAAGTAAAGGCTTGTGATCAGTTTGCACTGTAGCCTTAGTTCCATAAATAAATTTATGAAATTTTTGAGTTCCATAATATATAGCCAATAACTCCTTCTCCGTCTGACTATAATTCAGT
The DNA here is from genome assembly GCA_922987775.1 of Agonopterix subpropinquella. Classification (NCBI taxonomy): domain Eukaryota; kingdom Metazoa; phylum Arthropoda; class Insecta; order Lepidoptera; family Depressariidae; genus Agonopterix; species Agonopterix subpropinquella. Next base: position 4,685,914 of record OV277714.1, read on the forward strand.
TCGCAATTGTTCATGGAACGTGATACACAAGCTACTAACTTCAAAAGATTGTCATATTTTTGGAACAGACAGCATCCAATTCCGTTTTGTGATGCATCACACTGCAAAACTATTTCCTTGGAAGGGTCAAATGGACAAAGACTTGGGGCTTGTGAGATTTTGTTTTTAATCTCATTAAAAACTTTGTCATGGAATGGTAACCATTGGAATTCGACATCCTTCTTCAGAAGTTTACACAGTGGTGCCATAAGCTCAGCCATTTCTGGAATGTAGCGTCTAACGTAATTGAATGATCCTATTATTCGTTGTAGTTGTTCCCTATTCTCCGGGACCTTTAATTTTTGTAGGGACTCGACCCTGAGGGAATCAACCTCCATGCCTTCACCATTAAAAATTTGTCCAACATATTTTACTGCTTGCTGTTTATACTGTAACTTTTCTTTATTAAATACTGCCTTAATCTCTCTTGCTCTCTTGATTACTTTGGCAACTGACTTATCATGATCTTCCTCCGATTCCCCCATAACCAAAATATCATCAAACCATGTTATTACATTTGGAATTTTACCAAAATAATTCTCAATTTGATCCTGGAAGACATCAGGTGAGTTAGATAAACCATAAGGTAGTACTAAATATCTGTATACACCATAAGGCGTTGAAAAACAACATTTCCATGTTGACTCATCATTGAGAGGTACGTGATGGAAACCTTCCGCTAAATCAAATACTGAAAAATATTTCTTTCCTTTCAGCTTAGCCGCGATCTCATCGACAGTCATTAAAACTTTTGGTTTACGTACAATACTTTTATTAAGGTCCGTTGGGTCTAAGCAAAGCCTGACTTTGTGATTAGGTTTTTCCACTAACACTAACCGATTTATACATGCATTAGGACTGATTTTGTCTACTTTTGCAATTGCACCTCTGGCTACTAATCTCTCTAATTCAATTTTTAAGGGTTTGCGCAAACTGAATGGAATTCTTGCTGAAGCATGACAGATTTGCTCATGGGGCACAGTAGGAATGTTACATTGCTGTGGAAATTTACCATGGCCTTTGAAAATATCTGCATTTTTATTTATGAATTCAAGTTTTGACTTATCATTTTCTGAATTAGCATTTACATTATGGACTCTTTTAACCAAATTTAACTTAAGACATCCTGGCAATCCTAATAACATACAGTCATTGTCAACAATCATAAAGTTTTCATAACAGTCAACTTCACCATACTTACAGTTTAAATTTACTTTACCCAAAGGTTTTACTTTGTCGCCTTGGAATGTCTCTAGCTCGAACTTTACTGGTGTCAATTTAAGCTGACTCTTCAAACTCTTGAACACACTGAGTGGCATCACGCTGACATCTGCTCCTGTGTCCAGACGGCAACTAATATTTGTATTTTCTATTAAAATATCTTCAGTCCATCCTGGTCGTTCACACTTGACTCGGTTACAATAAATAGATGCTGAAGATTCTGATCCACTACCAGTGTCATCTGAATCCTCACACTCCACATGCCTGACCTTCTTAGGTTTTACACGGCAGGAAACTGCAAAGTGGTTTAGTTTTCCACAATTCAGACATTTTTTTCCGAACGCTGGGCATTCCCTTGGCCCATGCACTGACTTGCATCTTTGGCACTTAAATAATTTATTCACATCACTTTTGTGCTGTTTCTTTGACTTATTCATATTTACGTTGTCAATTCCAACTGTAGGGTTCATTTCTTGTACCTGTAATTTACTCTGCTCACTGGTGCGGCAATAATTCGCAGCTTTGGTCAAGGTTAATTGATCCATTCGCAATAGACCTTCCTGTAAACTTTTCTCATACACACCCTGAACTATTTTGTCTCTTAACAATTGGTCTTCTAAGCTCTCACCTATTGGTTCTTTCTTATAGTTGCAAGTGCTTAACAACTGCTTGCAATCCGTTAGGAAATTATCGAAGGTTTCACCTGGTTGTTGTTTACGGTTATTAAACTTATACCGCTCGAATACTTCGCTTACTCTTGGACTCACATAATGTCTTATTGCCTTTAGAACAGCATTATAGTCCTGTTCCTCTTCTTTTTGTAACGGAAGCGTCATAACAACTCTTGCAGACTCAACTCCCATCATGTTTCGCAATAGTGACAGCTTTATTTTATCTGCTGATTCGTGATGTCCAACTGCAACCATATAATCTTCAAGCGTTGTGAGCCACATTTTCCACTCCGTAGCAGCATTTTGAGCTCTTACATCGAAATTTGGTGGAAGTTTCACGATTCCATCTCCCATCTTTGTGATGATTGTAGACTACTTTCTACACAGAAAACTGTAAATTTAGTTCCGTGGAGCTGTAAATTTAGCTCTTGGCTGTAGATTTAGCCGATACTCGCCGGATGCAGATGTAAATTTATCTGAAGAATGCCGGACGACAAAATTTGTAATTTGCAGCTGTATACTTAGCTGAAATGCGCTGAACACGTAGATCTTTAATACTGCGCCATGTTTAACGTGATCTTCATGCAGTCGTAATGAAACTAAGCTGTTTAGTTAAATATTTGTATTGAACAACGTTTTACAATTTCAGACCGACATGACAGGACGCCACAGTGTTGCCATGTATATAACAGTTCGTCATTGATTTTGAAAAGAATTTTAATTTCCGCGAATTATTTGAGAAAATCTACTGTTTTAATTTCCGCGCATTATTTGAGAAAAGTACTATACAAGCCTAGGCCACAACTAGGCATTGATGGACTTACGTATGTGTGCCTCGGCTTCGCCTCGGCCCACATTTACACGTTCGTCCATCAATGCCTCTGTTGCTGGCCGCTGCAGTAATGTACTAATTCGTATTTATTATTTCTTCTTGTCTGACATGTGTCACTCTGCTCCAACTTTTACATCCTTCTAGTTGAAACGATCTAAATATAATAATATAATTTGATATCCAAATCTTAGACCCAGGCGTGCGATTTTTGAATCTCATACGTTAAACTCAGCAGTTGAAAATGTATGGAGATACGCATCTTTCTACTTAACTGCTGATTTGACTTTCAAAAATAGCACCCCTGGAGTCAAAGACATATATATTACTAGCGTATATATAAATCTATGCCTGGAGTATGATTTTTTAAAGTCAAATCAGCTGTAGAAAGATGCACGTCTCCATAGTAATATTGACATTTTCAACTGCTGAGCTCAGCGAATGATCCACTCGCATCGATCGCTCGATCGCACTCCAGAATCTGGGAATCGAACCAAATGGTTACAGTTACACAGTTTGTCTTTTTTCCAGGGGTACAGGCGAGGCCAGATTTCGCCACAGGCGGAATTTATAGCCAGGCGCAAATAGATGCGTGGCAAGAACAACAGAATTTTCCACGCGAAATACCACCACAACCACCACAAACCTATCAAGATTCTAGAACATCCTCCGTTAGAGTTTATGGAACTGACGTTAACCCCGCCGAGTGCGCATGTAACAAAGCCTGGGACAATTTTATCACGCTTGGCACTATCTGTGCCGGCATAACCAGTATATACATGTGCCTGCAAATAATAAAATTGATCGTGAATACGATCACCCATGTTAGAGGTCTGCGAGGTAAACAAAGAGGTAGACAAGCAGAATCTAATCTCCTTGGAACTGGGACAGAACTCCACGCAAGACCAAAGTAAAAAGGAGCATACGAGACCTGCGGAGATCATCCGCAAACAACACTCGACGTAATCAGAAGAAAGATAAAAGTGCCGCTCGAATTCGGGAGATGTAAGAATACAGAAGTGCGATTTTTGAAAATCATACTAGCAACTTGGCAGGAGAAAGATGCATAATCTCCATAGTAATTTTGACATTTTCTACTGCCAAGTCGCTCGTATGATTTTCAAAAATCGCACTTCTGAGATAAGAAACATGCACATAACTTTAAAAATTTAATATCATTTCACTTTTTGCTTGGCAATGCCTCGATTCGGACTGTGCCACGACTTAACTAAATTTATTCCTGTCACTTTCTAAAATAAGATTAAGAAAAGAGACAGACAACCAACAGCTGACTTTAGTGCTGTCAAAGTGACGTTACACGCCCAAAAACGCTTTAAATAAGATGGCGTACATTATGATGGCATCTTATTTTGGGCGTGTAACGTCACTTTGACAGCACTAAAGTCAGCTGTTGGTTTTCTGTCTCTTTTCTTAATCTTATTTTAGAAAGTGATAGGAATAACATTTAGTTAAGTCAAGTCGTGGCACAGTCCGAATCGGTACCAGTACTAACCATAAAATTAAATTAAACCCTATCACAGTTGAATAGACTCTAAAGATCAACGGTTTCGTCGGACCTAAATTACGATTAGTATGTAGATGTTTACGTAATTTTTTTTCATAGCATAGTCAGAGATATTCTGAAGCCTCTCAGAACATCCACGTTTAACTAGTAGTAATTTTTTTGGGAATTTGGAAAGAAAGTTAGACTTTTCATAAATATCTTAAGAGGCACCAAATCACTATACAGGGTGTAACAAAACACCCTAGTAATACTTAAAGGGGTGCTTCAGACCATCAATCTGAACAACTTTCACTATGGAGCCAACGTCGAGAAAAAAAAAAAATCTGCCGTCCCATACATGTCGAGACGGTACTGCAGTTTTGTATGAAAGAGCGGATTTTTTTTTCTCGATTTCGATGTTGGCTCTATAGTGAAAGTTGTTCAGTTTGATGGTCTGCAGCACCCCCTTAAGTATTACTAGGGTGTTTTGTTACTTCCTGTATATAGGGTCCTTCTTAATATGCTGACACTTTTTTAAGGGGATGATCAGACCGTCAAACTAAACAACTTTTTGTATGGCACCAACATCGAAATCGTAAAAAAAAAATCTGCTCTACCATACAAAATTGCAAATCTACTAGAGCCAAATGTATGGGACAGCTGATTTTTTTTTCGCGATTTCAATGTTGGTCCCATAGAGAAAGTTGTTCAGTTTGATGGTCTGGTCATCTCCTTAAAAAAGTGTCAGCATATTAAGAAGGACCCTGTATTTATCTGTTTCAAATGTGCACCCCTTTCATTGGAATCGTCGTTGTAATAATTACAATTTGCAACAGCTCGGTACCATTCGATGGGATGGGGTAAAATTGCATCCAGTTTTTTTTTTCAATTAATGTTTTTAAATGTTCGTTTATTGTTATTTGAACTACGGACGGCTTGCTGAAATACAAGTGATATCCGAAAATCGTACAATGATAGATTTTCGCGATCTGTAATTTGTGTACAGTCGCCATCAGATATATCGTAGCATACAAGGTGTCCAAATATTTCTGAGCAGTGCTTATTTTCATTAAATTATTTACAGTAAATGTTACCAATTATATCGAAACGTGTATTTTGACATAAATATCTGAACAGCGAATTTTCAATAATTTCTTTACAATGTTATTTTAAATTAAAATGTAAAACAACGGAGTAAGGTTTTTTCCGAAACTGTTCAGATGTTTATGGCCACCATGACTGCGTCGATATATTTGATGTTCTCGCGTTCCTATATTTTTGATTGACTATGAGTAAAGAAATTATTGAAAATTAGAACTGCTTAGAAATATTTGACCACCTTGTTTGCTACGATATATCTGGGTGACTGTACCTACCTAATGGCGTTGTTATACGCGAAATAATGTTGTAATAACTTTTCGTGTTGTTTTCTTGGTTTGTTAGTCTTAATGCGTCCATGGGAAACTTTTAAGGTGGACTTCCGATGCTAGCGGCCGACGCGTCTGACGCGCGCGGCTCGCGGCCGACGCGACGGCCGATGCGGCCATACTAGTTACTATGAAAACGTATGGCGCCGCTTCCGATGCCAGCGACTGACGCGCGCGGCCGATGTCTGTCGCATCGGCCGCGGCCGCGCGCGGCTATGCTCTGACGTCACGTGGAACAAGAATGTTTGCCAGAAATATTACGAAGTTTTTACCGAAAATTTGCTTAATTTTTACTATTTTATTTGTATTTTATTATCTGCAAGGTCGCTCATCCACGTAGCGATAACACCATCTATCGAGCCACTTGAAACTACTTTTTCTTTTTTCGGAAAATCTCTTGCCTACATAATTATTAGCTAGAAAGCGATCCATGTAGGTACAGGTTAAAAAGCCAAGGGTCTCATTACTCCCAAAAATGTATTTTATCATACACCCTGTAAAAAAAATGCATTCATATATTCTCTAAACCTATCAATCTGTCAATCAATCAAATATTCTTTATTAAAATATGTATTGTTTTTTTTTGTTTGTGTTTTTATGTTTTTGTTTAAACACAAAAAAATAAAAACATACCCTAAATTTTGGGGAAAATACCCTAAAGTGATAACACTCTGCACAATAGGCACGCGTCAGTCGCTGACATCGGAAGTGAAGCCTGTCGTCGGCCGCGCGCGTCTGACGCGAGGTTCTGTCATATTTGACAGAACCTCGCGTCAGACGCGCGCGTTTTTTGCGCCTTTAAGGTGGACTTCCGATGCTAGCGGCCGACGCGTCTGACGCGCGCGGCTCGCGGCCGACGGCCGATGCGGCCATACTAGTTACTATGAAAACGTATGGCGCCGCTTCCGATGCCAGCGACTGACGCGCGCGTCAGACGCGCGCGGCCGATGTCTATCGCATCGGCCGCGGCCGCGCGCGGCTATGCTCTGACGTCACGCAGAACAAGAATGTTTGCCAGAAATATTACCGAGTTTTTACCGAAAATTTGCTTAATTTTTTACTATTTTATTTGTATTTTATTATCTGCAAGGTCGCTTCAACACCATCTATCGTGCCACTTGAAACAACTTTTTCTTTTTTTAATGACTTTCGGAAAATTCCTCTTGCCTTCATAATTATTAGTTAGACAGCGATCCATATACAGGTTAAAAAGCCAAGGGGACGCAACGCATCCCTGTGTAATTAAATTACTCCTAAAAATGTATTTTATAAAAAATCTGGTAAAAAATAGCATTCAAAAATTCTCTAAACCTATCAATCAGTCAAATATTCTTTATTAAAATATATATTGGTTTTTTTCTTTGTATTTTTATGTTTTTGTGTAAACACCAAAACATAAAAACATACCCAAAATTTCCGGGAAAATACCCCGAAGTGATAACACTGTGTACAATAGGCACGCGTCAGTCGCTGACCTCGGAAGTGAGGTCTGTCGTCGGCCGCGCGCGTCTGACGCGAGGTTCTGTCACATATGACAGAACCTGGCGTCAGACGCGCGCGTTAGTCGCATCGGCCGCTGGCATCGGAAGTCCACCTTTAAGGTGGACTTCCGATGCTAGCGGCCGACGCGTCTGACGCGCGCGGCTCGCGGCCGACGCGACGGCCGATGCGGCCATACTAGTTACTATGAAAACGTATGGCGCCGCTTCCGATGCCAGCGACTGACGCGTGCGTCAGACGCGCGCGGCCGATGTCTATCGCATCGGCCGCGGCCGCGCGCGGCTATGCGCTGACGTCACGCAGAACAAGAATGTTTGCCAGACATATTACGATGTTTTTACCGAAAATTTGCTTAATTTTCACTATTTTTTATTTGTATTTTACTATCTGCAAGGTCGCTCATCCACGTTGCGATAACACCATCTATCGATCCATTTGAAACTAATTTTTCTTTTTTCGGAAAATCCCTGTTGCCTACATAATTATTAGCTAGACAGCGATCCATATATAGGTTAAAAAGCCAAGGGGACGCAACGCATCCCTGTCTAATTATAATGACTCTTAAAAATGTATTTTATCAAAAATCCTGTAAAAAAAATGCATTCATATATTTCTCTAAACCTATCAATCTATCAATCAATCAAATATTATTTATTAAAATATGTATTGTTTTTTTTATTTGTGTTTTTAAACAAAACACCAAAACATAAGAACGTACCCTAAATTTCGGGGAAAATACCCTAAAGTGATAACACTCTGCACAATAGGCACGCGTCAGTCGCTGACCTCGGAAGTGAGGTCTGTCGTCGGCCGCGCGCGTCTGACGCGAGGTTCTGTCAAATATGACAGAACCTCGCGTCAGACGCGCGCGTTAGTCGCATCGGCCGCTGGCATCGGAAGTCCACCTTTAAGTTGGCCTTGGCAATGTTGTTTTATAAAAATGTTGATACCCTACTATCCTGTAATTAGTCCGTAAGTTTTCCTAAAATGAATAAAATAAAATAAAAATAAAATAGCGTTAGGCAATGTCGTTTGGTTGCCTTTTAGTCCAACTCCAATAATCAAATAATAATCCATTAATAATAATTTGTTCTTGAGTTCGTAAAACAAATATAAGCGTATCGCGTTACGCCTTAGTAACCGAGTACCTGTAGCTTTAAAATGTTCTATTGCTTCGGAACCGGTCAAAACTACTCCGATTCTCATGTTTTTTTTTAAAACGTCTGTTATCTAAAATGCTACAACCTTTATACTTAAAAAAATTGACGCTCTCAGTCAAGTAAAAAGTTGTAACCCAAAAAATTCAAATTTTAAGAAAAAATGCTTCACAATTCGCAATTTTAATTGACATTAGCTGACGAATAAACCTTGATGAGCGCGCTCCATACAAACGAAGTTTGATTCTATTTTGAATATTAACCAAATAAATTTAATGTTTTTTTTTAACACGATCCAGAAACTAATATCCTTGTCTGTGATTTATCAGATTTCCGTTATGTTATATAGTTTCAAAGTTACACTGGCTCAAAGATTTCTATACAAAAAAAAAAAGCGTCAATTTTTAAACTGTAAAGGTTGTAGTATTTTAAATTACCTTCATTTTAATTTTTTTTAAATCGAAATCGGAGTAGTTTTGACGGGTTCCGAAGCAAAAACCTTCAGGAACTCTACTATAGAGTAATAATAATTAGCATGCAATAGGAATGGTTATTGCTCGAATTGATATTTCGTGAATGCTAGTTTGGTTGTTTCGTTGCAGTAGGCACAATCTGCACGATGCGGCGCGTTGTCGCACGACACACGTCGCTGCTGCGTTCTAAATACAACAATCCGCAGCTGGGACGTTGTTGTGTCGCTGCGACGCATCGTGTCGTGTGGCTTTCTAATTTTGATTTATCTTGTCGCAGGAAGAAGAAAGATTGTCAATCGTCTGCACTTCTTAAAATATTATGAATATATGGTTCGTTTGTAAAACAATTCGAACAATAAGCATTCAACAGGAGAATGGTTATTGCTCGAATTGATATTTAATGAATGCTTGTTTGGTTGTTTCGTTGTAGTACGCACAATCTGCGCGGTGCGGCGCGTTGTCGCACGACACACGTCGCTGCTGCGTTCTACATACAACAATCTGCAGCTGGGACGTTGATGTGTCGCTGCGACGCATCGTGTCGTGTGGCTTTCTAATTTTGATTTATCTTGTCGCAGGAAGAAGAAAGATTGTCAATCGTCTGCACTTCTTAAAATATTATTAATATATGGTTCGTTTGTAAAACAATTCGAACAATAAGCATTCAACAGGAGAATGGTTATTGCTCGAATTGATATTTCATGAATGCTTGTTTGGTTGTTTCGTTGTAGTAGGCACAATCTGCACGATGCGGTGCGGTGTCGCACGACACACGTCGCTGCTGCGTTCAACATACAGTCATACAACAATCCGCAGCTGGGACGTTGTTGTGTTGCCGCGACGCATCGTGTGGCTTGCCAATTTTGATTCACCTGTCGCAGGAATATTGTCAATGCAGGTAATTGTCGGGGTTATTGTCAATCGTCTCCACTTCTTGCAATATTACGGACCAGTTTCAGTGACATTATAATTATACTAATTGAAATCAGTAAAATCACAATATTTCCAGTAAAATTAGGTACTTACCAATACAGGGTCCTTCTTAATATGCTGACACTTTTTTAAGGAGATGATCAGACCATCAAACTGAACAACTTTCTCTATGTCGCCAACGCCACCAACAACGAAATCGCAAGAAAAATCAGCTCTTCCATACAAACTGCAAACCTACTGGAGCCAAATGTATGGGACAGCGGATTTTTTTTTCGCGATTTCGTGTTTGGTGCCATAGAGAAAGTTGTTCAGTTTGATGGTCTGAACATCCCCTTAAAAAAGTGTCAGCATGTTAAGAAGGACCCGTAACATCAGACGTCCTAAAATCCTAGGCGACTTACTTATCTATAACCAATATACATTATTAATATATGGTTCGTTCGTAAAACAATTCGAGCAATAATAGGCATTGTATAGGAATGGTTATTGCTCGAATTGATATTTCGTGAATGCTTGTTTGGTTGTTTCGTTGTAGTAGGCACAATCTGCACGGTGCGGCGCGTTGTCGCACGACACACATCGCTGCTGCCTTCTAACTTCTACATACAACAATCCGCAGCTGGGACGTTGTTGTGTCGCCGCGACGCATCCTGTGGCTTGGCAATGTTGAAGTTTCTGTCGCAGGAATATTATGTTTTCATACATATACTTTTGAGGTGGTTCTTGCTATTTTAAACTGTATTCTAGTTACGGGTCGATCGGTAATTCAAATTTAAATGAAAAAAAAAGATGTAGGTATTTTTCATTCACAATTTGCAACGTCTCTGTGCGCATCGATGGGGTAAAATAAAATTGCATCCAGTTTTTAGGGCTAACATCAAACAAGGAATACAGACAGACAGACAGAATGCATGAATATTAATATATTCGTCCATTCTCTCTGTCTGTATGCCCCGCCACAATAACTCGCTCATTTTTGCAACTATTTAATTTTAGTTCTAAGTTCTGTTTTATTTCGTCATCGAATGTTCGTTTAAATCGTCATTGCTTTATTTTGTTCGTTCCATATTAATATATGGTTCGTTCGTAAAACAATTCGAGCAATAAGCATGCAATAGGAATGGTTATTGCTCGAATTGATATTTCGTGAATGCTAGTTTGGTTGTTTCGTTGCAGTAGGCACAATCTGCACGGTGCGGCGCGTTGTCGCACGACACACGTCGCTGCTGCGTTCTACATACAACAATCCGCAGCTGGGACGTTGTGTCGCCGCGACGCATCGTGTGGCTTGGCAGTTTTGATTTATCTGGCGCAGGAAGAAGAAAGATTGTCAATCGTCTGCATTCTTACAATATCACCCCACATTCAGTAACATTATTATTTGGTGCTAATAACTGGTAACGCCAATATATCAGACGTCCTAAAATCCTAAGCGACTTACCTATTTATAACCAATAAACATATTAATATATGGTTCGTTCGTAAAACAATTCGAGCAATGAGCATTCGATAGGAATGGTTATTGCTCGAACTGATATTTCGTGAATGCTAGTTTGGTTGTTTCGTTGTAGTAGGCACAATCTGCATGATGCGGGTGCGTCGTCGCACGACACGTCGCTGCTGCGTTCTAACTTCTACATACAATACAACAAAATCCTAAGCGAATTACCTATTTATAACCAATAAACATATTAATGTATGGTTCGTTCGTAAAACAATTCGAGCAATGAGCATTCGGTAGGAATGGTTGTTACTCGAATTGATATTTCTTTGCAGTAGGCACAATCTGCACGGTGCGGTGCGTTGTCGCACGACACACGTTGCTGCTGCGTTCTACATACAACGATACAACAATCCGCAGCTGGGACGTTGTTGTGTCGGCGCGATGCATCGTGTGGGTTGGCAGTTTTGATTTATCTGTCGCAGGAAGAAGAAAGATTTTCAATCGTCTCCCTTTCCTACAATACATAACCATTTTTGCTTGAACCGTGCTTCGGATGGCACGTTAAGCCGTTGGTCCCGGCTACTATCTCTGGTGGTAGTAGTTACATAAAAACCACGTCAGAGGCCGTAAGGCGGTCTGAAAAAACTCTGACACCAGGGCTCTGCCCACACGATAAGAAGATAACCATTTTCAGTAACATTATAATATGGTGCCAATAAGCGGTAACGCCAATATATCCGACGTCCTAAAATCCTAAGCGACTTGCCTATCTTATAACCAATAAACATATTAATATATGGTTCGTTCGTAAAACAATTAGAGCAATAAGCAATTCGATAGGAGAATGGTTATTGCTCGAATCGATATTTCGTGAATGCTAGTTTGATTCTTTCGTTGTAGTAGGCACAATCTGCACGATGCGGGTGCGTTGTCGCACGATACACGTCGCTGCTGCGTTCTAACTTCTACATACAACAAAATCCTAAGCGAATTACCTATTTATAACCAATAAACATATTTATATATGGTTCGTTCGTAAAACAATTCGAGCAATGAGCATTCGATAGGAATGGTTGTTACTCGAATTGATATTTCGTTGCAGTAGGCACAATCTGCACGGTGCGGTGCTTTGTCGCACGACACACGTTGCTGCTCCGTTCTACATACAACGATACAACAATCCGCAGGTGGGACGTTGTTGTGTCGCCGCGGCGCATCGCGTAGCTTGGCATTGGCAGTTTTGATTTATCTGTTGCAGGAAGAAGAAAGATTTTCAATCGTCTCCATTTCTTACAATAAATAACCAGTTTCAGTAACATTATAATATGGTGCCAATAAGCGGTAACGTCAATATATCCGACGTCCTAAAATCCTAGGCGATTTACTTATCTTATAACCAATATAATGTTAATATATGGTTCGTTTGTTCGTAAAACAATTCGAGCAATAAGCATGCAATAGGAATGGTTATCGCTCAAATTGGTATTTCGTGAATGCTTGTTTGGTTGTTTCGTTGTAGTAGGCACAATCTGCACGGTGCAGTGCGTTGTAGCACAACACACGTCGCTGCTGCGTTCTACATACAGTCGTACAACAATCCGCATCTTGGACGTTGTGTCGCCGCGACGCATCGTGTGGCTTGGCAGTTTTGATTTATCTGGCGCAGGAAGAAGAAAGATTGTCAATCGTCTGCATTCTTAAATATCACCCCACATTCAGTAACATTATTATTTGGTGCTAATAACTGGTAACGCCAATATATCAGACGTCCTAAAATCCTAAGCGACTTACCTATTTATAACCAATAAAGAAAAGGAATACAGACAGACAGACAGAATGCACGACTATTAATATATTCGTCCATTCTCTCTGTCTGTATGCCCCGCCACAATAACTCGCTCATTTTTGCAACTATTTAATTTTAGTTCTTGGTTCTGTTTTATTTCGTCATCGAATGTTCGTTTAAATCGTCATTGCTTTATTTTGTTCGTTCCATATTAATATATGGTTCGTTCGTAAAACAATTCGAGCAATGAGCATTCGATAGGAATGGTTATTGCTCGAACTGATATTTCGTGAATGCTAGTTTGGTTGTTTCGTTGTAGTAGGCACAATCTGCGTGATGCGAATGCGTCGTCGCACGACACACGTCGCTGCTGCGTTCTAATGTGACGGGATTGTTGAAATTAAAACTGTATCTTTGATAATTTGTTTATATTCAGTATTTACAATAATTTCACCGTGACATGTGTCGCCGATTACGTCCGGAAACAGTCTGCCCTCGGGTCGGGCTAAGGGCCCGCCCGCTAGAATGCATCTTGAGATATTTACAATACAATATACTTATAACTGTGTTACTATACGTTATACAAAAACAGATGGATAGATGTGAGTAGGTATAATATTCTAGGCGTGTGGTGGTTGAGGATGAAACGCTTGTAACATTCGGCCATCCTGCAGTCGCTGTGTCCCACTGCGATTTGGTTGTTTACTTCCTGGTTTGTACTGTAACAAAAAAAATGTACGCAGTAAGGCTTCTTTTGTTGTAGGTAATTACCCATTTTAAACAAATAATGATGAAAAAGGTCTCATTCATTCAACGTCCCTTAAGTGAGCGTCACTTTTGTTTATTTTACTTTTTTATTCATTTCATGTTGAGTGACTTTGTGGTTAAGTGGTAACTTTGCTTGTGAGAATAATGTCAAGTGTTGTTTGTATAGGTACACTTTGAATAACAAATTATTTTATTTTCTCAAACTTGTAACTTATGGGGAGAACTCGAAATTCTTTAGTTATCGATGGGTAGGTACTTCATTGTTTCTTTTTTTATGGTCTCTCCAATAAGTATTTGTTTCGTTTTAGATTTCATTTTAGCTGGTGTGTAGTTATGTATTCCACACAGATCTAGATAGCCGTATCACACAGCATAGCTAAACTAGATATTAAAATATTATTTCAGAAGTAGTTCACACAGATCTAGATAGACGTATCACACAGCATAGCTAAACTAGATATTAAAATATTATTTCAGAAGTAGTTCACACAGATCTAGATAGCCGTATCACACAGCATAGCTAAACTAGATATTAAAATATTATTTCAGAAGTAGTTCACACAGATCTAGATAGCCGTATCACACAGCATAGCTAAACTAGATATTAAAATATTATTTCAGAAGTAGTTCACACAGATCTAGATAGCCGTATCACACAGCATAGCTAAGCTAGATATTAAAATATTATTTCAGAAGTAGTTCACACAGATCTAGATAGCCGTATAGCTAAACTAGATATTAAAATATTATTTCAGAAGTAGTTCACACAGATCTAGATAGCCGTATCACACAGCATAGCTAAGCTAGATATTAAAATATTATTTCAGAAGTAGTTCACACAGATCTAGATAGCCGTATAGCTAAACTAGATATTAAAATATTATTTCAGAAGTAGTTCACACAGATCTAGATAGCCGTATAGCTAAACTAGATATTAAAATATTATTTCAGAAGTAGTTCACACAGATCTAGATAGCCGTATCACACAGCATAGCTAAACTAGATATTAAAATATTATTTCAGAAGTAGTTCACACAGATCTAGATAGCCGTATAGCTAAACTAGATATTAAAATATTATTTCAGAAGTAGTTCACACAGATCTAGATAGCCGTATCACACAGCATAGCTAAACTAGATATTAAAATATTATTTCAGAAGTAGTTCACACAGATCTAGCTAGCCGTATCACACAGCATAGCTAAACTAGATATTAAAATATTATTTCAGAAGTAGTTCACACAGATCTAGATAGCCGTATAGCTAAACTAGATATTAAAATATTATTTCAGAAGTAGTTCACACAGATCTAGATAGCCGTATCACACAGCATAGCTAAACTAGATATTAAAATATTATTTCAGAAGTAGTTCACACAGATCTAGCTAGCCGTATCACACAGCATAGCTAAACTAGATTTTACAATTTGTTTCATACAGTTCTAAATTATCATTCTATAGGTACGTTATTTATTTCTCTTCTCACAGGAGAAATTAAATAATATTTTCTGATAATTTGTTATAATTTGGACGCCTGCTATTTTGTTACGTTTATCTTCCTGTTTTCCATTTTGTTATATATATACCTATACTCTACTCTACTCTACTAGTAACTAAGTAATGAATTTTATTTTATCAGGATACAATAGGTTTAGATGGTCGAAGTGATTTCCTTGTAACGACTGTAGGTACTAAGAACTTTCGGCATCTTTTCATATTTTTTGTACTGTTGATAATATAACGATGAATTGAGCTATCAGTTTTGGATATGCTATAGGGTAAGGCCATGTATACAAGCTTCCCAGTAGTTTTGTTACCTGATCACAATTAATTATAATTTCCTTGCCTGAGTACGTTCATTCCGCGATATAAATATCACCTTTTCTTAAAACTTATATGATATTTCGTGCATTTCTTGTCTCTTATCCAATTTATTAAACCTTTTTTAATTTTTATCTTTGTTGACTTTCTACGTTCGCTTAACTCATTTATTTTCTTCTTGTTCAGTGATATTAGAATTCGCAGAAGGGAAAACAAGTAAAAGTAAATTATTAAGTTTTTAAACATCATTTGAAAAAGAGTGATACCAGTAAGTAAAAGAATAGTGTTAGAAATAGTATGGTGCCATTAATACTGCATATAACGCCAATCAATTTATCATCTCAAGCACTCTCAAGTGCGTTCTCTGTTATTCGTTTCACAAGCTCTATACCTGACCGTTTATAACGAGAGTACTTCACTCACTGCGTTAAGTATAATTATGTTCAAATTGCATTGTAATATCTACTGATGAATGCTAGGTATTACTAGTTAAACATCGCTCTGCCCACACGATAAGAAGAAGAATGCTAGGTACACCTCAATCAGAAATAATGCACTGTGGATTGCCAACTTGTGATGACCTTTCACTTATATTTTTGTTTTACTGTATCAATAGAGCTATAACTCCTCTGAAGCAGAATCAATTACCTTCAGTGTATAACTAGTATGCTATTATTGTAACAGGCTCCATATTGATAGTTTATGTATAACTCAAACTCGAATATCTTCCTATGTAGATATTGTCTTAGGTTATTATTTTTATAGAGTTCATAATTGTTAATAATACCTGGATTATTCATAGGGTAAGTAATAACTAAGCGTTTCTACTACCGCAAGAGTTTCCAATTCATAGTTAAGATAAAATAAAATTGCTCTTCACTAAAAGTCATGCGTCTGCGGTTGCGGTATGCAACTGGTCGTAAGAACCCATCTGTTCGATACTGAAGTAAAATTCCAATTTTCATCTAGGCCTAATTAACTGGCATCTGTGTTTAACTAAGTTGAAACTTTTGGACTGTTAATAGTTAGAACAGATTACAATTAAGCTTTTAAAGATTCGAGCGCCTGTTCTTGTTCGGACTCAACTCAATTTTTTTAGTGAGATAAGTGAGTGGTCGATTAGCGATCTATTTCGGCTAAAAATATTATAGGATGTCAAAACTATAAATCGACGTATTTCATGAACATCAGTAGGTGGTTTGTAGTTTGGCACACATTTTTTTTTAGGGCGTACTACTGCCGAATAATTGACACAAGTTTTTAGTGTAAAAGAACTTTTTGCAAATTTAGCTTTTAGTAATTGAAGTACTTCTTCTAATTAATAATCCTATAATAAATAATATCTTCGTTTATCTTATCGCAGATGGAATATTAATGTCTTACAAATTAGATTGCTATTTCAGATTCTATCTTTCGGCTTACGCGTTAGCTAGACGGCTAGAAGGACATTATTAGAGATTCGTGCTGACCGTAGTAGTCGGTGTCACATAAACAGTATTTGAAATTGAATCTTCAGACATTTTCACATAATTATTATTAGCTAGATCTGAAGTAGAACAATATTTTTAAATAATTTATTTATTTGATCGTCAATGTGTTGTAATGAGCAGCGATCTTTAACAGTGTGTGAATTGAGTGCTCGATAATCGATGCAAAGTTGATAAAGGAGCTATTTTTTAAACTAAAACTACAGGTCTAGCCTGAGTACTCTGAACGAAATTTCAGCATAATACTTCTGCATGAGTAATTCAATTATCTATTGACCATTCTAGACATGATTGTATCTCTTAAATTTACGATGGAATTTAGACAACAAGATTGCTTCTGGAATACAGTAAGATACCTAGGTATATAGCCCAGAGAGAAAATTAGGTAGGCAATTAGTTAGGGAGAATTATTTAGTTCTCTGATAATGCAAAACGACTTTTGTTAGAAAATCGGTCTCCTGTAACCACATGGTGTTAAAACCGCTATTAATTACATCATCTTCGGTTTTTACAAGGTTCTTGTTCTTAGGGTTTTTATTAAGTTTTTATGACCTTTTGTGACGTTGACGTTGTATTTCAACTAATATTGGATTGGTTAATAATTGTTTAACCTACAGAATTATATCTAAGTATTTCTTTATCACCCGCATTTGTAACTTCTGCTTAGCTATTAAGAAACAAGTTGTCTGTAAGAATTTGTACACCTGATTTTTTTTTTGTGATGGAGTACTATGCCACCAAAACCTTTCATGATGACTTCGGATGGTGAGGTAGGTGATTCAACGTGATAATATTTATCTTCCCTTATCGATTTATGCTATTAATGGATGATCACAAATTTTCATTTTCTATTTATATAAATCTGCTAGGAATTTGATTTCATCGGTTAAATATAATATTGATTACTGTACCTCGATTGCCTGCTACAACTCCAGCGATGACGTCCCCGCAAACCCTGCAGTGCGCCAGCAGGCGGCGCCGGTGCGGCGGTTGCATGGTCCAGGCGTTGACAGTCCTGACATCTCGCAATCCGGAAGTCTCAGGATTCATGGCCCGTCCTCCGTCAGTATAGCAGATCTTCAGCACTACGTTAATTTCCATGTTGCGCTGCTTAGTAACATACCATTCCTCGATATTGTTGTTGTTTTATGATGTTTATTTCTTTGGATTCCTTGTATGTAGTAGTTTTCCAGTGATAGACCATGATAAAGTTGCTCTGGAGTCTCGCAATTAAGTTCTTTGGAATTGGTTCGTAATTCAAACGGTATTATAATCCTCTAATGTGGCAGGAAATTTCTTCTTCTGCATCAAGGTTGCACTTCATAGAATATTTTTTTCTTCTGGCGTTTCTGCATAATATCATCTAATCATCCTCCTCTGATATCTGTTGTCTTCTTGCCCGGATCAAATTTGAATAGTAATTCTGCGTCCATATGTGGGTCACTCGATGTTTCTTGTAATTCAACTGATCGTTTCGTAGTTCCGTTATTTTCTTTTACAAAAAAAAATGTATCTTGATTTTTCCTTTTCTCAATCCATGAAAGTAGGGGCCAGCATTTTCCGTAATCCCACTTCTGAGATGTGACGGGATTGTTGAAATTAAAACTGTATCTTTGATAATTTGTTTATATTCAGTATTTACAATAATTTCACCGTGACATGTGTCGCCGATTACGTCCGGAAACAGTCTGCCCTCGGGTCGGGCTAAGGGCCCGCCCGCTAGAATGCATCTTGAGATATTTACAATACAATATACTTATAACTGTGTTACTATACGTTATACAAAAACAGATGGATAGATGTGAGTAGGTATAATATTCTAGGCGTGTGGTGGTTGAGGATGAAACGCTTGTAACACTAACTTCTACATACAACAAAATCCTAAGCGAATTACCTATTTATAACCAATAAACATATTAATATATGGTTCGTTCGTAAAACAATTCGAGCAATGAGCATTCGATAGGAATGGTTGTTACTCGAATTGATATTTCGTTGCAGTAGGCACAATCTGCACGGTGCGGTGCGTTGTCGCACGACACACGTTGCTGCTGCGTTCTACATACAACGATGCAACAACCCGCAGCTGGGACGTTGTTGTGTCGGCGCGATGCATCGTGTGGCTTGGCAGTTTTGATTTATTTGTCGCAGTCGCAGGAAGAAGAAAGATTTTCAATCGTCTCCATTTCTTACAATAAATAACCAGTTTCAGTAACATTATAATATGGTGCCAATAAGCGGTAACGCCAATATATCCGACGTCCTAAAATCCTAAGCGACTTACCTATCTTGTAACCAATATACATGTTAATATATGGTTCGTTCGTAAAACAATTCGAGCAATAAGCAATTCGATGGGAGGATGGTTATTACTCGAACTGATATTTCGTGAATGCTAGTTTGGTTGTTTCGTTGCAGTAGGCACAATCTGCATGATGCGGGTGCGTCATCGCACGACACACGTCGCTGCTGCGTTCTACATACAACGATACAACAATCCGCAGCTGGGACGTTGTTGTGTCGCCGCGACGCATCGTGTGGCTTGGCAGTTTTGATTTATCTATCGCTGGAAGAAGAAAAATTTTCAATCGTCTCCATTTCTTACAATAATTATGGACCAGTTTCAGTAACATTATAATTGGGTGCTAATAAGCGGTAACGCCAATATATCCGACGTCCTAAAATCCTAGGCGACTTACCTATCTTATAACCAATGTACATGTTAATATGGTTCGTTCGTAAAACAATTCGAGCGATAAGCAATTCGATAGGAATGGTTATTGCTCGAACTGATATTTCGTGAATGCTAGTTTGGTTCTGTTTCGTTGTAGTAGGCACAATCTGCACGGTGCGGTGTGTTGTCGCACGACACACGTCGCTGCTGCGCTCTACACACAGTCGTACAACAATCCGCTGCTGGGACGTTGTTGTGTCGCCGCGACGCATCGTGTGGCTTGGCAGTTTTGATTTATCTGTCGCAGGAATAAATTATCAAGATAATTATTTTCTTTGATAATTATCAGATAATTATCGGATAATTATCCAAGCTGATTCTTCTAATCAGCTTCGATAATTTGATTGAGTGTTCTACTACCCAACATCGATATTTCATCGAATATATTATTTTATTAATAACTTTATTTTTGGTAGTTTACATGCTAGCGTGTTGGCGGAGCTTGCAGAAAATTCTAGCATATTGCTACCACACTGGGAAATCGGAAGACAGAATGCACTGTGAACAGTTTGTCCACCTATTACAAAAGCGGCTTTTCCTGTATAGGCACAAAGTAATATTTTAACCGACTTCAAAAAAGGAGGAGGTTTCTCAATTCGACCGCATATACAGGGTGTAACAAAACACCCTAGTAATACTTCAGGGGGTGCTTCAGACCATCAATCTGAACAACTTTCACTATGGAGCCAACATCACCATCATCATTCCCATTACGGTGCGTCTCTTTCAGTGGTTCTACGATGATTCTCTTTACGATGTGTACTGTTCGCAAAAATATTTAGTGGGATAGACCTAATGAAATAGTAAGCACGTAATTTTATTTATTTATAACAAAATATGACGTATACAGCATATTGATATCATTAGCATCCTTTTAAACTAAGAGTCTACCCATCAAACTGAACAACTTTCACTATGGGAGCTAACCGATCGGAGCAAAAAAAAATCAGCTGTTGCATACATTTGAGTCGAGTAGGCATTGCAGTTTAGTATGGAACAGCTGATTATTTTTTTGCTCCGATCGGTTTGCTCCCATAGTGAAAATTGTTCAGTTTGATGGGTAGACTCTTAGTTTAAAAGGATGCTAATGATATCAATTTCACCTGTATAATGCTCATGCCTAAGTATACAGGGTGTTAAGGTAAACAGTTGCATAACTTTAAGGGGTGATTGTACCTTATTATTATTATTTATTTATTAGACATGCCAACGGTACACAAGTAAAACAGTATACAAATAAATGTTGAGGTCAATATTCTAACTTATGTACTAATAACAGGCATGCGACAGCACTCATATTGACAAAGTTGCCAGAATAAAAACATGTATATATTAGGTAGAAACATTCTAGAATAACATTTCTAAACAAAGGTGAACAAAGATTGAAACTAGGTAAGAACTAACTAATTGGTAAACCGTTTCGTGATGACCCTGGTTGCAGCATCTTACGCTTCCACGATGATGCCGTATCATGAAATATGTCTAGTTCGAGATCATTACCGATTGTATTATAAAGTTTTTGCATTCTGTAAAGGGGCTCGAAACTTCCTACATTTGTTCTAACGAGGCCCGGCTTAAATGTGATGTTACGCGGTCTAACATTTAATCTTGGAACAGAGATATTAACTTTTGCCAACAAACTAGGCTCCGAGAAAGTGCCTTTTAAGAGCTTTTGCACAAATCTAAGGTCGAGGTAGTCTCTCCTTAGCTTCAGGCTATTCATCTTAAAATATTGCAGTCTATCTTCATAGCAGGCCCGTTTACCAATGCCATTACCGCGAACCTTATGGACCAAGAACCGGGTGAAAGACTTTTGGACTTTTTCAAGTCTGTCAGTATGACACTGGTATGAGGGCTTCCAGACCTGACTGCAATATTCTAAACGGCTACGAACAAGAGCATTATAAAGTATCGACAGAGTTTTAGTATGTCGGAAACCCTTTCCCATTCTCTTAATAAAGCCCAACATTTTGTTACTCTCTCCTGCGACCCGTTCAACGTGGCTAGCAAAATTTAGTTTCGAGTCCAATAGTACCCCCAGATCTTTAATGACAGAGACTTCCTGAAGTGCTACATGATTAAGACTATAACAAGTGTTGGTAGGGCGTATTTTCTTAGTGAACTTTATATGAAAACACTTATCTGCATTAAGCACCATTTCGTTTGAAGCACACCATTCCCTCACTCTCGCCAGGTCCTCCTGAAGAAGAAGAGAGTCCTCTGCTATCCTAATTTCTCTATATAACTTTAGATCATCGGCAAAAAGAAGACAACCACTATGTTTAACAGATTTTACTATGTCATTGATGAAAATATTAAAGAACAGAGGACCCAAATGAGAACCCTGTGGTACGTCAGAAGTAGCCAAGTAGGACTCGGAACAGTATCCATCTTTGACAACTTTTTGCGATCTGTTTGTTAGGTAAGACCTGATCCCTATGATATTGAACAGCTTTTTTTCTTATTTCCTATCGGTTTCCTAGGGAAAGTTGTTCAGTACCTATCATGAGTACAATCACCCCTTAAAGAAATGCAACTGCTTAGCCTAACCTTTTAAATAAAAAAGTGTTTCAAAAAATGGTCCTCTAAAATAAATAAATAAATATCTTGGACAATGTCACACAAATTATCTAGTTAGTCACATTTAAAGTACCAAAATCTGGCCTGGACTTGTATTATGATGACTAGACAACGATATAGAATACATATATAAATACAAACATCCATGACTCGGGTACAAATATTCATATTCATCATACAAATATTTGTCCCTTACGGGATTCGAAAATCCAAAGAACTTTTTGCTTACGTGAGTTACGATATCAAATAATCTTTGAAGCACCGATGTTACCCCAGAGTTGCGACACTACCAATGAGCGAATCACGGAAGTGCGACATAATCAAAGAGCGAATCACGGAGGTGCGACACACAAATCGCTAATCACGGAAGTGCGAAATTTCAAAATTGCGAATCACGGGAGTGCGACATGTCGACAGTGCGAATCACGCATTTTCCAAAATGTTGCTTCCTTGCTAATTTCATTTTCAAGTTCCTTGTCGATATTAGTATCACTTTTTTCCATAGTTCGTTTCGTACACAGCACATGCTTCTGTAGGGCCACTCGAGAAACTGTTGTTCAATTCTTTCAGATAAATGTTTCCAGTCCCGATATCAACACCAATTATTCTTTTGAGTAGCAGATACTTTTTTTTTTAGTTATTAAGTCGTGTTATGTTGTAGAGTTTCTGGCCGCATCTTCTCTACAGCGACAAAACGTTCCGACGCGGTGGTAGCTTCAAAAAAAAGATTTGACGTTTAATAAGTGTGAATAAATTATGATGACTTTGACTTAACATCTCGTTCGTGAAGTTTCTCAACTCGTTAGTAGTTTTATCATTTTCGGATAATGTACCTAAAGGTCGGTGGTTCATCCGCTGTTATGTGTGCCATGCAGACGTCGTCGTCATCGCCGGCGGTACCTCTTTCTGCAATAGGCGAGCGGACTGTTTTATCTTAGTAGAAAAAGAATCTGAAAATAACGCTATATACTCACATTTTAAGTTTCTTTTTAGCTAGTACTGTTTGTTTTTAATAACATGATGAACTATAAAAAAAGATAAAAAGTAATGAAATGTTGATGACGTCACTTGTGGGTATTTAGTACCATTTTTCATGCATCGCGCGTTTTGACGTTCGATTAAAAGTTGCTAATTTGACTAGTTGTCCGATCCCCTATTATTGTTGAATCTCCTTCAGTAAGCTTCTTAAACGAGATTACAGTGGCCAGATTATCTGAATCACTATCAACAGAAATATTTGGGCCGGAAGTAGGTACTTATACAGGGTGGGCCTTAACTGTATGCCCAGTTTGAATATTTAATAAAAAAATAATCACTGAATAAAGAAATATTCAATTTATATTTTTATAAACTAGAAGAAATGGAAATTTTGATGATATCAAGTTTTTTAAAATTTTGTTGTCTAAGTGACATCCACCAGCTTGTTGACATTCTTCGAGTCTGGCTCGTAAATTTTCAAACTCACTTCAACACGTTGCTCTCGGAACGGCGTTAATTTCGCGCACAATTTTTGGTTTTAGCTGCTCTGTTGTTGTCGGATTATCTTCGTACTCTTAATTTTAAGTATCCCCACAAAAAATAATCATTGGGAGTAAGATCTGGACTGCGTGGGGGCCACTGAATGTCTCCTCTTCTTGAGATGAGGTTCCCAGGGAACATCTGTCTTAACTGATCTATCGATACTCTGACAGTGTGGCAGGTGGCTCCATCCTGCTGAAACCAGGTCCTGGAATTGTGGCCTTGAAATTCTCTTAGAGCTGGAACTAAGAAATCTTGGAGCATCTGACAATAATTCTCAGCTCTTACCGTCACAGCAACTCCTCTTTCATTTTCGAAGAAGTATTGGTCCCAATAATTCCCCTAGCTGATATTGCAGCCCACACAACGACTTTGGGACTATGACGAGGACGTTGGTGCTTTTGTCGGGGATTCGTTCCAGACGAAAACCGGCAATTTTGTTTGTCCATGTCCATACATGGACATGAAAGTTTGCCTCGTCACTGAAAATTATGTTGAAAAATTGTCGAAACGTTCCAGCATTACATTGGTAAAATCGAATGCGTTCCTGTGGACGGCTCTATGGCAACTAAAAATTCCACGAATTAGCGCGTCTAACGACACACCCTGCGCCCGCGTACGGTAACGGGTTTTTAAAATACAGACTAAGGGCCGGTATTTCAATCGAAACTTATCCTAGCTTAAGTTGAGAATCGATTTAAGTTGCACTTAAGTGTATTTCATAATAGTCATAAGGTTAAGTTACACTTAAAGTCTGCCTTAAGTAGCGCTTTGCTGAGTGAAGGATTTCTTTCACTTAAGCTCCAGAATAACGGAAATCTTGGTGTACAGTATTGCCACAAATAATAATCAGCAGTGTATGGTATGATATAAAACATTATTTTATAGAAAGTATATTTTTAAAAGTGCGATATGATTTAAATTTATGTGATAATACATGTTTATTTATTAAATTTGTGAATGTGAACATTTTAAAAATATACTTACTCACGCGAATAATAAAATTTTAAAAGACATTGCTGTACGTAGTAAATAATATATGTACTCTCTGGCAACATTTTGGCCTTTAGCGCAGTTTTGTTTTGTTGTTGTCTGTCCTAGGAGTGAAGAAAGTGTTCTGTGTTGTGAATTGTGATTCTCTTTGGTGGTGCAGTCCGGCTTTGAACATTTCATCAATGTTATGTTTATATTTTACGTTAACCTAGGATCTACGGTTAATTCTACGATTCTGGTAAGTCGCCTCTACGTACCTAGTCTACACGTATAAAATAACACCACATGTTCTTTTCTCTCCTATGTTATAGGGATATAGGTAATACCTTTCAATGCTCTTTTTTGTGCTATGCTATGAAACTAATATGAGCATGCTTTGACATAGGAACATAGGTTACACAGGTACCTAGTAAAACATAAATACCGGATTCTCTTTTCTCTCTTATTTCATAGAGATATGACCCAGTAAAAAAGCTAGAAGATAACGAAGTTTTAGAAAAATATATACTTCAATCCTTTCTTTTCCAAAATCGATCAATAATAATTATTGTGTTAAATGTATTCTTTATTTATTTCAGATCATTGTAAGAGGACAACAAATTTTAGCGGTATGGAAATTAATAAACTAATGGATATCGTTATTATAGCAAAAGCCACATAGAAAATAAAAAAAGTGATGCGACGATTTTGACCCTTGTGACATCACTTATGAGTTTTGTGATACACTTTTTGTATTTTTTATTGTACTTTAGTATTCAATGGTATTAATAAAAAATATGACTTCTAAAAATTTTATTTTATTTACAGGTAGTAAATAAATAACCTATGATATAACTATTTTATTTACTGAAATACTAAAACGAATTGATACAAAATGCATAGAACATTGTTTATACAAATTGCATATTGTTTCGACCGTAACGTGACTCATGTCAAATCTGTACGTCAGAATGACATTCGTCAGTCATGCCACAGATAACATGAAGAAAGTTGGCGCTAGTGTCTATGTAATGTCACGACAGCGTGAACGGCAAGAACAGTGAACTACTGTTTTAGTTTTATGATGTTGTCATCTTGTCCCTAATCCAGGATTAAAATAAGGAGGACCTTAAATAAATTGAAATACACTTCTGCTTCTCAAATCTTACACTTAGCTTAAAGATGGCACCTAACTTAATGTAGGATTAAGTAGCTATTGAAATACCGGCCCTAAACAAACCGCGAACACAGTTAAGACCCACCCTGTACAATGGCGATGAGGCCAATGATGATGATGTACAAGATTGACTACAAAATTTGCTTATTTTGGGCAGTTTTTGTTAACTACACTCTCTTTCCTGACGTTGTTTTCGCTTAACTTAAGCGCACCACTGGGTTTCTTTTTCATATCCATACTTTTAATTTTACTTTAGCAAAAACTTGGATAACTAAAATGACCGAAAGCTACTACAAATGAATGCAGGTACTGACTGAATCTTGGTCATAACACTGGTCTGGATGACCGAAAGTAACGGTGCAGGGGGTGCGCGGAGTGAGCAAAACAAAAGCTCAAATCAAAACCTTTTTGAACCCGAATCCTGGTAAAGAATTGCTTGTCAACAGATGGTCAACAGACTCGGCCACAGTTATTCTTTGTGTCGGGTGAAAGTTTGGTCATTGTTTACAATTTGTCATATCAACTTGACGCTCCATCGAAACAACTTAATCATTTATATTTGATATTTATATGTTCTGAAGATGGGAGAAATTTTCGCGAGGTTGGTTCGAGGTTTGCGGGCCAGGGGCCTCCTGAGTCTGGGGGCCCCGGTGCGCTGCCCCACCTAGCTCGTACGTAGCTACGCCACTTATGGTACTATACGAGCATAAAACGATGATTGACATTTTTTTTTTTTTTGAAAACGCCAGCCAAAGGTACATTGCATTTTATTACATCGACTAGGTACAGCACTAGGCAACGCCTGTATCGCGGGAATCAAACAAAATACTTAGTTATAGTACTACCAGACCCCTCTAGCATGATTTCTCTACTTGGGCGCGACTCTGCTTTTTTCCATACTACAAGTCGCGGCAAACGCCATGCTATGTTATCTTAATAGAAACTAAGTGGAACGCTGATTTTCCATAGACAGCTTCCGCCATCTATCGGTTATGTTTCGAAGCACTATGTGTTGAACTAGGGTTCATATCGGAGCGACAGCGCGCTACACCTCACCGCTGCGCTGTAGTAGTAAGAGATTTCGCCCATATGAATAACTGTCTTGTTGGTCCAGCGGTCTAGACAACCGGCTCACGATCCGGGTAGCTATGGTTCAATCCTCGTGTCGGCCGATCGTCTTTTTCAATTTTATTTCATAATGTGGTTCCCCCCGGTGCTAATATGCGACAACGCTTATAATTAGGACGTCCTAAAATTCAAGACGACTTACCTATCTATACCCAATATACATAATTATCTATGGCAAGCGCGGCTTTTTGGATATGTGTCCGGCCAAATTAGACGATGTCCGGCCTGTCCGGCTTTTGTTAGGCTTTTTACATTTGATCAGTATACTCTATTTTGATTTTTGAAGGAAACTGTGCTCTTTAAGCAGTTACCCACCTACTTTAAATTTAAAGTTTATTTTGTGAAGAAAGTTTTGTTTCTTTTTGTCCTCCATTTCAAATTGAAATATAAGTATTTAGGTAAGTAGGGAATGAATGATTGATTATAGAAGACAAATTTATAAAATTTTTATTGTAATTTCATTAGAATTTAAAAAGTTTTACGGTAAATGATAAAAAAGCCTGGTTTTGCATATAAACATTTTTTAGTCTATTAATATCAAGACAAAAAATCCACAATATTTAAGGGTGTCCGGCTTTTTCACCCAAATGTCCGGCTAAACTGACTGGTATGTCCGGCTATTCGATTTTAAGACCTGGCAACCCTACACACGCTTTACCGGTGTCGGTCCAAATTAGTAAGTACGAATATACTGCTAAACAATTTGAACCGAGCTTACGCACGCAAATTACGCACCCACGCAAATTACGCACCCACGCATGCTCTATCTTATTCTTCAGCAGACAAAAACAGGGTTACGTTGCTATTTGTTTCCTCGCAGTGGACTTTCACTTCCACGGACATTTTTCACAATTTCCACGCCCACAACAACAATATTTTCTGAAACAATGATTTTCCTCCACAAACAAAACAGCTGTCAAATTGACATGCATAAGCTGCACTACTATTGCTACGGTCCAAAATGCGCAAATATGCGCTATCGGTAGAGATAGCATGCACACAATCGGTTCATAATGCGCGAATGTGCGGATACGTTTGCTGTCTGACGTCATCAGTGACGTCATTAACTTGCGCTTACACCGCACACGAAAAATAGGTAGTGCAGCATATGCATGTCAAATTGACAGCTGGGTCAAATTGTACAAATTGTTTAGCAGTGTATTCGTACTTACTAATTTGGACCGACCGGTAAAGCGTGTGCGTAGCGTTTGCACTATTGGCATAATTTGAACCGTAGCATAGATCGTACCATTAGTCAATAGCGTAAACGGATTGATGGTGGTACCTCCATCCAGATTGGTCAATATAATTTCGCGCGGTATTAAAATTTGTCGACTGCGCACGCATGTCAGGAGCATTATCTCTGTGGTTGCAAACAGTGATCTGGGTCACCCTCTTGAGTTTCAAATTCATAGTCTCCGAAAGGATAATATCTGTCATTGGCACGACCAATATCGTCATAATTATTGTCATGATTATCCGCATTGAGAACAGCTTCTAACAACTCGTCGAATTCTTCGGAGCC
This sequence comes from Agonopterix subpropinquella, assembly GCA_922987775.1. Classification (NCBI taxonomy): domain Eukaryota; kingdom Metazoa; phylum Arthropoda; class Insecta; order Lepidoptera; family Depressariidae; genus Agonopterix; species Agonopterix subpropinquella. Next base: position 4,714,606 of record OV277714.1, read on the forward strand.
TCCTAAGCGATTAATTAGAGCATTTTCGCACCGAATCTTATGATTGTTTTTAAATATTTCCTCTAAATTTAACAAGTCATTTAATAAGTCTAAAGCTTCGTCTCGCCAAGGGATGTACAGCATAATTTGCTCTCTGTTATGGTAAAGGGGTCTTCTTCCTTTTTATACCTTCGGAAACGTAAAATTTTAGGCTTTAATCTTCTTACATAACCATCATCGTTTGGAAATTTAGTCCAGTTACCGATTGTTTCTTGCCCTATCTCTTCAATTTCACACCCATCTTTAACTCATGCAACATGGGACAACATGCTGGTCCGCAGGTTCAATGGCTGTACAAGGTCAGTAAAAGTGACACTGTTCAAGGCATACTGTCAGTCATTTTACTCTTGCAGCCTGTGGGTCAATTGCACACTCAGCTCGCTCAATGCCCTGCGCGTCCAATACAATAACATCTTCAGGATGCTGTTGGGGCTACCACGCTATTGTAGCGCGTCCGCCATGTTCGCAGAGGCGAGAACGGACGGATACCATGCCATAATGCGGAAAAAAGCCGCCTCGCTCGTCAGCCGATTGCGTGCAAGCCACAACAGCATTCTGGAGATGATTGCTGGCATGTTTGACTGCCCCATCATCACACACTGTGTGCAAATAATGATATAATCCCTACCTTACTGTTTTATGTTGTATTTTTATTTTTTATTTTTTGTGTATCTACTAACATAGCTCTTAAGTCAAACCCTGTTACTAACAAATGGATCATTTGTAATCTGAATTTTGAATAAATATTATTATTATTATTATCTTTTTGTTTTTCTTTTCTCCCAGTTGTTTCTGGGGTAGTTTCCATTATCGCGGGCTTTTGGCCAAACGATAGTGGTTAGCTAGTTGGTGTAGTTTGGATGCGTGAGCTGATAAATTAAGTGTGTTATGCGTCGATGGATAAAAATTTTCTAACAATTCTGCACGTGTTCAAAATCGCAGCTTTCTGAAGAAGTCTGTATGTAAGTGGGTGTATGTTTAATATGTTAAGACTGGTGTGTAGTGTTTGAGGTATGACTCCTGTGGATGAAACTATAATTGGTACTGTTTTTACAGTTTGCACCTTCCATTGTGTTTTTAATTCTATTGTTAGGTCTGTGTATTTATTATTAACTTTCGTTGCATAAGTGTAGTATTCAGCAAAATAAGCAATACCCATTTCATTAAATGAAGCATTGCATGGCCGGTTGGTATAATGATGAATTAAATTCTTCTGAAAAATGTCAGTAGAAGAGCCGTCCATAAATTTTAATATTTCTATGGGTTTTAATAACCTACACGTTCATTCGGATGAGCTGTATTAATATAGACTTCAGCTTCACTGGCATGTGACATTGGTAGTCCGGCGAGGCAGTAAATAGCCTTTTGGGTTGAAATTTCAGAAGAATTTAAGAATACCTTCGAAATTGCGCGTAAGGATTCATTGACGTTTTTATTGCCATTTTTGGCTTCCTCTACAGTAGCTCTCAATATGTTGGGACATTCCTCTATCGACTTTATTTATGTAATCTGCAATACATAGGTACAGATCATGCAAAAGGATCTAATATAAATTGGCAATCCATATTTGCCTGAAGCAGTTCTAATATTTTTTTTACAAAATGGATTTGTCATTACATCTTTTGTTTTCCTTTTTAACAATATTATTGGGCGTTTAAATGTAGCTCGAATAGCATGAATATATTGGTTTAACGTCAAACCAGTAGATGCCAAATACTCTTCAAACGTGAAATCTGGAGAAATATTACTTAAACCTTCTGTTAATTATTTCGAAATATCTTTTAACTTTTTCAGACAAGGGTCATCTTTTTCTAGTTCTGTAATAAGTCTTGTTTTATCCATTGGATAGAAGGGGATTCCAAATTGGCATGGGCGGTATGGAGTGCGATTTTTGAAACTCATTCGTTGAACTCAGCAGTTGTAAATGTCAAAATTAGTATGGAGATACGCATCTTTCTACTGCTGATTTGACATTAAAAAATCATACTCTAGGAGTGCGATGTTTTAAAGTCAAATCAGCAGTAGAAAGATGCGTATAGATACGCATTGGAGATCTCCAATTCCATACATTTTCAACTGCTGAGTTCAACGTTCAAAAATCGCACTCCTTGGATGATGTTGTATTGGGGCTTGGAAGGATAGTTTCTTACAACATCTTCCCCTTTACAAACATTTAACCGAACAAAAACAAAACAATTCTACATTTCTTCCCAACTAACATTTGGGGTTCTGAAATGGTTCTGAGCAGGTTCTAGAACCTTTTTTTGACAACGTAAGGTTCTGAGCAACTAGTCTTGAAAACGTTAAAATAACCTCGTTATTAGGTTCTGTAGAATAAAAGGGCCCGATCTACAGAACCTCTGCATAACGTTCTGGACTTAAGTTTCTAAGATCAAATAGAAAATCTCAGATACTAAATTTAACCCTTTCAGAACCTAGAAGGCTTTGCAAAGGCCAAATCAGGACAACATGAAGCCTTGTAATATAGCTCTGATTTGGCACTGTAAAAGTCTTGTTAGTCAAATTTAAGCTTTGGAATAAGTTCATTCTGAGTTCATAAAGGATTTTTTAAACACAAAATAAGCTTTCTTGGTTTTAGTAAAGTTACATTTTGGTTTTATTAATATTTAAGTATATAATGCATGGACCTAAAAATAATGGCGATGATTTATGTTTCGTAAACAATTTATTTCATGTTGTAAGTATAATGATATGCTGTTTTGCTGTTTCTATTGCATCATTTCCATTGCGACCGTTATTTTTTCGATAAAATCGGACCTAATACCTGTGTAAAATACACGGGCCCGCTGAAATATATTATTTAATATGATTTAGGTATTATAATTATTAGATGACATTTTCAAATTTAATTCGAAAATAGTTTAAACTCAAGCAGCAATTTTTCAGATGCATACCTTCAACACCAAAAGCTAATTTAAGCCTTGTTTTAATAAGAAAATCTTATTGCAATAACCCATAAAAATGCGATTTTAATGTCCAAAAATGGCTGACTATTAGACTAGAACCTGATAGTTTAAGATTTAACCAATTTAATACTAAAAAGCCCTGGGCCAGGTCCTAAAGGACTTAATATATGCCAAAATAAGAGCAATTGGTATATTTGAGGGCTAAATCAGGATTTTTTTGTCAGAGCCTGTCTTAATAGGTTTTTGTATATTCTACATGGCTCTGTGTTGATGCTAGATAGTCTGTGAAAAGCTAAATTGACCTGTTATACAACTTTGTGCGGGCCTTTTAGTCACTGCCCAACACTTGTTAAAACAAACACAAGACAGACAAAAAATAATTTACCTACAAGTTCATACCGGGTGTTCACTTATGGATCTAGTGAAAATGGTGAGTAAATAGCTATTTTTAAATTATATTACCGTAGCAAGCTTATGGTATTACCTTAGATTATATGGGGGCACTGTAGTGCCCCCGCCAAGACGAGTCAAAAAAGCGGCGCACTATTTTTTGACTCGTCTTGGCGGGGGCACTACAGTTCCTTTTCTCGAAGAGATTTGGCGTATTTTGACAGCATGTGGTCGTCACTCTTATAAAATGTACCCTATTTCATATTTAACGCCCACACACAAACTTCGTGGATTTTGTCACTCACTCACACACTGTTGATCATCCAAACCTAACAGGTACTTCCCGAAGTCCTAGAAAGCTGACTGGGTTTAGTGTATACTAGCCAGAAAACAAAAAAAAATTATTTCCAACTCCTTAAAGTGTGGGCGCAAATATTATTTGCCAAATATGTATGTACCTATAGGTAGGTAAAATGTTTCTGGAACCAACTGTACTAGTTTTACTTAACCGATTCTCATGATACTTTGTATACCTATTCAGTCCCCATGGTACTAGAACAAAATATCAATTTCAACCTTCGATCCTCAAACTCTGATGATGCAGGGGTACTGCCTACCTAAACAGAGAGATGTGACAATCTGCTGATTTTGAATTAGTATTTTTGATATCAAGCAGAGACTACGTCATAAAATTTCAGGTCCCAACTCTTCAGTCCTTATGCTGCAGGGGTATTGCCTATCTAAACCGTGATACTTGAGAATCTGCTGACTTTGAATTTACATTTTGGATATTAGGCAAAAACTTTTTCATTAATTACGGGTTTCAACTCTTCAGTTCTGATGCTGCAGGGGTACTGCCCACTTAAACTGTGTGGTTTATGGATTTGCTGATTTTAAATTAGTATTGTGGATAGCAAGCAAATACTTTATCGGTAAATTCCGGGATCTTACTCTTTAATCCTGGTGCTGCAGGGGTACGTAATACGTAATACTTGGGGATCTGCTTATTGTACATAATTAAAAACCAAGAATCTACAAAATCTACAAAAAGAATTGAGATCCCATCAAAAACATTTCATGTAAAGAAGACTCATCATCATCACAACCATTTTACTCCTAAATAGCTATGAGATCTCATTTTCAGCCAAATCTTGAGAAAGTGTTCATCTCGGTCTAATAAAGATTGGGCTTGGCCGACATCGTCATCCCGTGTAGAGTCAATCTAAATGACAAAATAAGCACCAAGATGAGCACTGGCTCTACAAGGGATGAGGATGTTGGCCAAGCATTATCTTTATTAGACCGAGATGAACACTTACTCAAGACTTGGCTTAACATGAGATCTCATAACTTTTTAAGAGTAAAAGAGTTGTGAGTTTTGGCAACTTTTTTACATGAAATTAATTTGATTGGATTTACTTGTCTAGAGGGAATGTCGCCTTAAAAATGAAAAAAAAAAAAATTTACGACAAAATTAAAACCGCCTTCAAAAAAACTAAAAAAGCAAAAAATAATATTGTAGGCGCCGATGAATTTTTCGTTCGCATCTCATAATAACACTTATTTGTTTTATTGGAGTCGGTGTCATACCAAGTAAAGAAACTAAGGCAAGCCCTGTCGCGAATTGTACCGGCTTGACAGCGACTTCGATAAAACAAATTAGTGTTTTTATTAGATGCGAACGAAAAAGTCATTGGCGCCTAAAATATTATTTTTTGCTTTTTTAGTTTCTTTTGAAGGCGGTTTTAATTTTGTCGTAAAATTTTGTTTATTTTACAATGTTTAGTGGTGAAATACATAAGTTCGACACAAATATCAGTTAAATACACGCAAAGGGTACATCGATACGAAGCAAATTTTACAATCGCCGATGATGTGCTGTCAGCTTTTGAAGAGCTCTATTGTGTAGCTCCGAAGCGCATCATCAGATCTTCACCAAATTCAAATGGAACCATTTTGGAAAAAAAACCTTCAGAACTAAAAAAGAATCATCCAAATCGGTCAAGAAATGCCGAAGTTATCGCATAAATGCATATAAACCAGGCCCTCTCACGTACACGTATTAGTCCAATATCTTGAAAACTACGGAACCGATTTTGATGAAACTTGCACTGTACCCTAAGTTGAAGTACCTAAATACAGGGTGTAAAACGACTAACTACTAACTCCCGAAAACTGAAACTATGGATTCAGACCATGATACCTAACACTTTGGCACTGAAATTTTATTTTTTTTATTTTCACAAATAAAATTTTTTTCGGGCCTTTATTTCTACAATTATGAACATTAAAGCCTACCAGTGACATAATGCAATACAATTTTAATTGTTAAACACAAGCATTTCGAAAATAGCAAAAATCCGCAATGTAAAACGCACTCATCAAACTCGTCGCCAAGCTACGGTCGCGCGCCACACAGCTGTAAGGTCACTGCCCACCCGAGCGAGCGGGCAGTGACCTAACAGCTGAGTGGCGCGCGACCGTGACTACCGCGCGCACCTTGGCGCGCTTCTTCTCTGCTACAGTTTGTACCTACATAACCGCAAACGGTCGTGTGACGCAGTGTTACGACAGCAGCGTGTTGTACGCTTTACATTGCGTGGCAAGAAAATGGAAAAATCACGAATAATTTTTTTTAATTTAAAAGGTTAGCGCCATTAATTTTTATATAGGTTCAGTGATATGTTCTTAAAGTTTTCGGGAGATGTCTTTTTACACGGTGTATAAGCCAATATGAGCCAAATTTTGTATATTTGTTTGGAAGCCCTAATAGATTATCATACGTGAATATTTTGCAATTCCTATAGTATTACATACATACGTATCGAAGTAATAACCTCCTTACCTATTTTAGAAAAATAAAAAATTTTGGGATGAAATATGGCATACCTTTCTTTTCTTGATTGTTTCAAGTTTATTTTTCACTTTCCGTTTAAAATGACCACTGGTGACCATTTTATGATAGGACATCCTGTATATTTTATGAAATAACGTTGGTTTTGATAAAGCCCACGCGAAGTCCACAAGGTTTTAAACTGAACCGACGAACACTCAAAGAGACTTATAAAAATCTACATTATTTTTCGTAAAACTTAAGGACTTCTAAAGGACTAGAAACCATCTTGTTAAATGTTAAAAGAGATTCGAAAAGTTGAATTAGTCTAATTTAATGCTAAAGGACTTGGCATGGTTAGCGAGAGACACAATAAGCCCTACGAAGGTTTTGATTTAGACATAAAAGTCTTAGCAAAATTTGGTTCTGAATAGGCCCTACTTATGTTGCGTGTAAGACCTACTAGTCATGCCCTAGCAAGTGGAGTGCCAAAATATAACCCAAGTAGGACCATTACAAAGCTTGAAGCTCTCAGAACCATTTAGTCCGATTGGTAAGCAAATTTTACGTTATTTTAACCTCCTGTAGAATACTATTTAGTTTTTTAAATTACTTTTCACTCCTAAGAGCTGTTTGCAATAAAAAAAACTTAAATTTGACCTTAGGTATAATTGTGAAACCGAAAAATTACCGTTGTAGGACCTAAAAGCATATTCTAAAACCTCAGTTCCCTAAAAATGTTACTTGGGTTCCTACCAATCAGTTAAAATTTATTATGTAAACTTTTAATACTGCATTTAATTAAACCTAACAGGTTTCCTAATCAGGCGGCCCGACCTAGTATATATTCTGGTTGTAGGAGAGCTAGATTCTGGCAACATTTTAGAAGCATCTGTAACCGGTTCAGAAACTGTAGGGTCAACATGAGTGGTGATTAATGGTGGTTGAAATAAAGGAAAGAGTGGGCTTTGACTTGACCTTTCGGTAGGACGAATAAAAATTTCGTTCCTTCTATACCTCCTACCATCATCGGTTTCCACTGTGTATGACCTAGGTTGTCCGGTTTTCTGAAGAACCTTTCCCGGCACCCATACTGGCTCTTTGGGAATTTTTTTGAAGTACACAGGCTGCCCCTTTCTCCAAACCCTGCCTTTCCTTCGACGTTTTATCATACCAGGTCTTTGTATATTCTTTAAACTTCTTAAGAACTTCTATATCTTCCTAATAAGTAACCTTAGGCACTAATGTGTTAAACGAGCAAGGTACGTTTGTTCTAAGCTGACGGCCCATTAGGTTTGATGCAGGAGAATGTACTTTAGCCCTTGGTGTATTCCTATGATTAAGAAGTGCCAACAATGGGTCTTCGTTTCTTTCAGAGCAATTTATTTCTTAAACATTTTTTTAACTGTTTTAACTGCACTTTCCGCCAAACCATTTGATTTTGGGTAGTGAGGACTAGACCGGATGTGTACAAAACACCATTCTTTCTCAAATTTCTTAAATAGATCCGAGTCAAAACAGAGTCCACCATCTGAATATAAAACTACCGGAATTCCATGGCGCGCAAATATTGCTTTCAATTTATCTATAACTGTGATACTCCTCAAATCATTCAGGCTGCACACTTCAATGTAGTTTGACAGAGCATCCACAGCCACTAAGTAACGTTTTTGATCCAGCTCAAAAATATCACGTCCAACCTCCTGCCATGGAAGCATGGGAACCTGTTTGTACTTTAATAAAGTTTTTTGTTTGTTCTGATACTTTAAGCAGACCTGACAGGATTTAACAAATTTCTTTATGTCCTGATTTATTCCTGGCCAATACATAGTAATCTCAGCCCTACTGGTCATTCTAGACACTCCTGGATGGCCTGTATGCAGCTTTGTCAGCATTTCACGCCGTAACCCTTGTGGAATAATTATTCTACACCACTAGTTTTTAATTACTAACGTAACTTTAAGGGTGTATTCAGACCATGAATCTAAACAACTTTCCCAAAGAAACATGGGTCGAAAAATGAGAAAATTTTTTGGACCTTCCATACAAAAGTGCGGATCGGCCGATCGATTTTCTATGGGAGGTCCAAAAAATTTTCTCGTTTTTCGACCCATGTTTCTTTGGGAAAGTTGTTTAGATTCATGGACTGAATACACCCTTAAAGTTACGTTAGTAATTAAAAACTAGTGGTGTATTTTCTTTGAATAACAAACTTCTCATTATTACCACCTCATCTTTGAACTGAAAATATGATTTTATAGAGTCATCCATATCTTGGTAATCGTCCCAACCATTCAGTACTGCTTGTTTGACAAGGATCAACATTTCCCAAAGATTTAGTCATCATGGCTTGTGCCATTTTGGATACATATTTAAAATGAATCATCATGGGTTTAATTGCAGATTTTGTTGATCTTTCCAGAAATACCGAATTCAGCTCCTTACGTGTACCCCAAGTACTATTCTTGCTTGTCATTTGAGAAAGAATTGAAAAGTCTTCCAAATAAGTGCCAAAAATAGCATGGAACACAGCTTCACCATTACGGTCCACTCCTCCTCCTGACTTCATTTTGAAAGACAGTTTCCCTTCTGATACCAAATCGGAATACAGTTTGATCATTTCAGCCCCAGAAAAACCCCACGGGACCCCTGTTGGTTTTGATGCCAATAATTTCAATGTGGCTAAGAGTGGGAAGTAAAACTTTTGTGTGGCTCTTGCTGTTGTCAATAACAGGATGTCCCCAAGCTCCTTCATTACCCCAGCACATTCACGGACGAAAGGAAAGAATTCGATCAGAAGCGGTGAGAGAAGCAGCCAAGTATTTAGTAGAAACTGAGCTATTTCGAAATTTAGGTATTCAGTATGACGAAGAGTGGGTTAGTGACGACCAATCAGATTATGAAAACATTAACAACCTTGATGAGTGTACATGTGAAATTATGACAAATAACGAAGAAAACATAAATCCAGGAAACAGAAACGCTTTTAGATAACGATCAGGATGTAACAATTACAATGGCACCTGGAGAGGGTCAACAGCCTATTTCGTTAATGTTGGATGAACATATCGAAGAATTGGCAATATTAAAATTTATGGGGGGTTCAATCGAAAATTTAAAATAAACTTAAGTTTCACCGAAATCATGAAATCGGAAATTACGAGATTTAACCGTAGAGCTATATGTCGAAAACCAGCCTTTCTTCAAGTGGAGTGAGCTGTTGTAGAACTCTGGGGATTACAGGGAATATTAATCCGTTACTCATAGCTAACCATCGAATTTTATCCTCTTAAATTTTGTTATAGCAGGTACCAGGTAGATATAACAAAAAGTACCAACATCTTCACAGTGCGCAATCATGAAAATATCTTTTAAACATTCGTCTGAGATTGTTTGCAAAATTGATTTTTGTTTAAAACCTTAAGATAATTTTTATGCCACAGTCGACCACAACAGGAACAAATTTAATGCTTGTATGCTTGTTCCATTTAAGATGTTATCAAAAAAATCATTTTTTACCAAAATTTTTCCTCTAGTCGGTCTTATAAATGAATAACTACGCATCACTTAGTAAAACAAACTACCAATACGAAATCTACTTACAAAGCCCTTTCAAATGATACCTAACTCGGCTAGATTGGAAAACTTTTTTTTGAGTCCTCAGTTTTTGGACCCTAAAAAGTAGAAAATTTATTTTTTACATTTTTAGTCTTGCTTTACGTCTGGGTTAACATGATTGACCACTATGCCGAATTTCAAGTCGCTAGCTTTTATAGTTAGTTGCTGAGAAAAGTGGCTGTGACGTCTGTCACGGACGGACACAAGAGTGATCTTAAAAGGGTTCCGTTTTTCCTTTTTCAGGTTCGGAACGGAACCCTAAAAAGGATATCATGAATTAAGTCATCGTATGAATTTATTTGCGTCATAGCCCTCAGTGCCAAAAGTGGATCATCGTGATAAAGTTGACTTTTATTATACTCGTGTTTCAGTTGGCGTAAACTTCCAGCCGTGGGCAAATGTGGTGGTCCCGGGTCTTCATTAGACATGATTTCATTTGTTAATCTATTACGAACTTCGATCGCAGATTCATGTTTTAAATCATCACACAGTTCCTGAAGTTTCAATTGGAGACATTTTAATCTTTTTTGTCGGTATATGATGATTTGGATCATAATTAGTCAAGAAACCTTCGCGCAGAATAATTTTATCCGTAGGCCAATTGATTAATATTTTTACACCCTTAAGCTGCCTGTCCATTGACGCGAAGCTAGCTGGCGGAGCGGAGAAACTGAGTTTTATTAACCAATAAGATTACACGAAACCTCGGAGCTGCAATCTTTATGGTCCGTTTCTCGATGTTGGTCTCTCGGAACGCGATGTTGGTCTGAAAAATAAAACAAAGAGTTGAAAAGCTAACAGCGCCGACGGACTGGTGGCTACCGATATATCGATCACAGAGTAGAACAAGAATAAGTTGTTAGGAATGAAGAATTGTACAAATTAAGTCTTGGCTAAAAGGTCTTGTGTGGAGCCACTACAGAAACTCTGCCACGGCCTCTGGCTAGCGGAGCTGGTTGTTACTGTGGAGCCACTACAGAATCTCTGCCACGGCCTCTGGCTAGCGGAGCTGGATGTTACTGTGGAGCCACTACAGAAGCTCTGCCACGGCCTCTGGCTAGCGGAGCTGGTTGTTACTATGGAGCCACTACAGAAACTCTGCCACGGCCTCTAGCTAGCGGAGCTGGTTGTTACTATGGAGCCACTACAGAAACTCTGCCACGGCCTCTAGCTAGCGGAGCTGGTTGTTACTATGGAGCCACTACAGAAACTCTGCCACGGCCTCTAGCTAGCGGAGCTGGTTGTTACTATGGAGCCACTACAGAAACTCTGCCACGGCCTCTAGCTAGCGGAGCTGGATGTTACTATGGAGCCACTACAGAAACTCTGCCACGGCCTCTAGCTAGCGGAGCTGGTTGTTACTATGGAGCCACTACAGAAACTCTGCTACGGCCTCTAGCTAGCGGAGCTGGTTGTTACTATGGAGCCACTACAGAAACTCTGCCACGGCCTCTGGCTAGCGGAGCTGGTTGTTACTGTGGAGCCACTACAGAATCTCTGCCACGGCCTCTGGCTAGCGGAGCTGGATGTTACTATGGAGCCACTACAGAAACTCTGCCACGGCCTCTAGCTAGCAGAGCTGGATGTTACTATGGAGCTACTACAGAAACTCTGCCACGGCTTCTAGCTAGCGGAGCTGGTTGTTACTATGGAGCCACTACAGAAACTCTGCCACGGCCTCTAGCTAGCTGAGCTGGATGTTACTATGGAGCCACTACAGAAACTCTGCCACGGCTTCTAGCTAGCGGAGCTGGTTGTTACTATGGAGCCACTACAGAAACTCTGCCACGGCCTCTAGCTAGCGGAGCTGGTTGTTACTATGGAGCCACTACAGAAACTCTGCCACGGCCTCTAGCTAGCGGAGCTGGTTGTTACTATGGAGCCACTACCGAAACTCTGCTACGGCCTCTAGCTAGCGGAGCTGGTTGTTACTATGGAGCCACTACAGAAACTCTGCCACGGCCTCTGGCTAGCGGAGCTGGTTGTTACTGTGGAGCCACTACAGAATCTCTGCCACGGCCTCTAGCTAGCGGAGCTGGTTGTTACTGTGGAGCCACTACAGAATCTCTGCCACGGCCTCTGGCTAGCGGAGCTGGTTGTTACTGTGGAGCCACTACAGAATCTCTGCCACGGCCTCTGGCTAGCGGAGCTGGTTGTTACTGTGGAGCCACTACAGAATCTCTGCCACGGCCTCTGGCTAGCGGAGCTGGTTGTTACTATGGAGCCACTACAGAAACTCTGCCACGGTCTCTAGCTAGCGGAGCTGGTTGTTACTGTGGAGCCACTACAGAATCTCTGCCACGGCCTCTGGCATTTCATAGGAAATGATGGAGTCTCATTATTCACTCTCTTCAAAATTCGAAGCTTACATTTTTTATTCTTTTTGATTATTTTCGACTAGGGGAGAATTTTTTTATTAAAAGTCACATTCGAATCAGCAGTATAGATAAAGGATGCAGGATTTCTCGGATGCGCAAAATGTGACTTGCTTGTGCGGAGCTCCACAAACGATGGCCCATCTCACATCGTGCCCTGCGTGCCCTAACACCTGCACGCAGGAGGAGCTCATAACCGTTAGCGACGGTGCAGTATCGGTTGCCCAATTCTGGCAAGGTGCTATTTAGCGACTTTGTTGTGTTGAAGTCGATAAGCAAGCAAGCATGGAGTCTCATTTCCTATGAAATGCCAAACACACTATTATTAACTTTTTATAATGATAGATTGGCGGCTATAAAGAAAACTGGCCGAAAATTTAACAAAACAAACAAAGCATGATGTACGGTGTATTACCGTACAACGTTAGATGAAATGGTTGATAAATGATAAAACCGAGTAAAGTCAATATATTGGTTTAATACGACAAAACTACGGCTAAAATGGTAATGAGAGCACACGCGGATTGATTGGTGACCGAACGTGAACTGAAGCTAATTACAATAAAAAGCGAAATGATGGGTAAACTGCTGACGGCGCGCGATGTATGTTGCTTGGACCATACACATAGGAACTTACTAAAAACTTTACTGAAAATGAAAACGTAAGCGTTATGCATTTTTTTAAATAATTATCATACCATTTGCAATGCTGGCAAGTAGGTACCTATGTATTACATTTACGTTTGAACTCTATGATAATAATTATGAGGTGCTTAAATGTTCGCCATTTTGATGGATGTATAGGTTTACTCTGTTTGCTACTGAGCAGTTGCTGCCAATAAATGAATTCTATACAGTCAGTTTTCAAAACAAATAAAATAATAACATGTAGCAGGTTCTTTCGAAATTCGAAGCTTAGATTTTTTATTCTTTTTGATTATTTTCGACTAGGGGACTAGAGATTTTTGAAAGTCACATTCGAATCAGTAGTACCTACTATAGATAAAGGATGCACTTATCCTCCGCCAGCTAAAGGCGGATCGTTTCGCCCCCTCTCGATTTAAAGCCTCTTTATCTATCTGTGTTAAAGTTGACTAAATGTTTCGTAATAAAATATTGTTTGTGTTTGTTTGGTCGTCGTTTCTGGAACAAACAAAAATTGTATAAGTTATAGCGTATAACAACAGGACGCCGCTGGAGTGGACATACATTATACAGGGTGGTCCAAATAGTGACGTCAATAATTTTTTTCAGATTCCTCGCACCTGGGGGTGAGAGCTCACAAATGATAGAAATGTCGGTTTTGGTCTAATCTTCGATTTGAATCCTCTATTCTAACCCTCTAATCCATTGTTGGTACTATGATGTTTCGTTGCACAGCTTAATGCTTCTGGGGACATCTTCATCCATTGCTTCTCAAAATAAGCAGTAAATTCCCGTAATAGTCTACTTAACAAAGGAGTTGTAGAGTGCGTGAGCTGAGACCTAAGCGATTTCTCCTGAAAGTGGTTCAGGGTTCTTGGGGAGTAAACATACTAAAAATCCCCTCCTCTAAAAACAATACTTTTTTGTGACTTCGGGCCAGTACAAAATTTTCCATGGGTACTGGTTAGTGTGAAGATAATATGCCCAGCTCTTCCACTGTTACCTGAAATCCTTCCACGGCCACAAGTAGACTGTGGCGTACTCCCATGTCCTCTTCTGGAACATGCTCGACGACAAGCTCGCGTGCCTGATCTTCCACCCCCACGTTGTGGAATATGTGATGAGCTTGAAAGCTCCGCTTCATCGTTGGTGGTGCTTTCCGAATCACTAGAGCTAGCATCGTTCCTATCAGGAGCATACTCCATGTCGCCATCTCCATCTGATGCAAATAGATCTATTTGCTCATCGTCGTCATCGTAGTCGGATTTTTCAAGTATGTCTAATGCTTGATTATCTTTAATAACTGTAACAAAGAAAATCCGCTAGCTCAACAGCCTAGAACTAGAATAAATAATAATGCAGAAAATTATACTTTCTGACACTCTTACTGAACGCATCAATAAATTTTAATGCGCTACTCCTAGAGGAGGGGATTTTTAGTATGTTTACTCCCTTAGAACCCTGAACAACTTTCAGGAGATATCGCTTAGGTCCCAGCTCACGCACTCTACAACTCCTTTGTTAAGTAGGCTACACGTTCAATTCGTTTCTTGTTTTTTTTTAAATCCGTGATGACAAGAGGGCTTGTAGACCTGTTCCTTTTGGTGCCCCGCTGTCCCTCCTCGTCTTCATTGCCGTCATCTATGTTGAGGGCATATGCCACAATTTCCTTTTCACCTCACAAGCTCGGAAAGATTCTGTTTATCATTCGAAATTTCAATTCACATTTTATCCGCTAGGGTGGAAAGAGTTTTCAAAATTCGAAACATTCTATTCAATGAAGAAAAACTGCCTAAATAAGTTTTTTTTTCATGCTATTTTCGTGCTGGTCAGTGCGATTATTCTAAAAATGAGGTTGGCGCATTGAAATTTTCCTCGCTATAGTGAGGTGAAAAGTTGTGTGTTTCACTCGGCAGCAAAGTTTTTATGCGTCTCGTACCATTGAAACCTTCGCGACGCTTAGGATTCTATATTTGAACCACTCGCTTCGCTCGTGGTTCAATCCTAGGTTCCTTCACTTGCTCAGGTTTCAATACTCGCGCCAAAAAGCAACTTTGCAGCCTTGCATAACAAATAACTATTTCTAAACTGGTAAGGTGGTAGCAAATTGCATTTTGAGCGACTCTCGCCTGTTTGGCAATAAGCTTATTTCTTATTTGGTCTCGTAGGAATCTCTTCCAACTGGGGATCGTTTTTATAGCAGGCCCCGTTTGATTAAGGGCCCTGCATACTTCCATCCCGTGGGATGCCTTTATTTAATTTTTCTAACAATGCACCGGTTTGTTCGTCACTTGGCTTCGTGCTGTTTTCGGATTCTGCGATTTTAGGTACCTACATTAAAAAAAATTGGATCATGAAAATATAGGTAATACCTACAAACTATTGGGAAATATCAAAAAGTATATATTACATTTAAAAAAATTGGATCATGAAAATATAGGTAATACCTACAAACTATTGGGAAATATCAAAAAGTATATAGGGTCCTTCTTAATGTGCTGACACTTTTTTAAGGGGATGATCAGACCATCAAACTGAACAACTTTCTCTAAGGACCAACAACGAAATCACGAACTAGCAAATACTGAAAAGGTGAACTCAGACCATCAAACTGAACAACTTTCACTATTGAGCCTACCTCGGGAAGCGCGAAAAAAAATCAGCTGTCCCATACATTTTAGTCGAGTAGGTACAGCAGTTTTGTATGGGACAGCAGATTTTTTTTCGCGTTTCCTGAGTTAGGCTCCATAGTGAAAGTTGTTCAGTTTGATGGCCTGAGTTCACCGTTTCAGTATTTGCTAGGCTATCACTTATACCCTGTATAGAATAAAAAGTGCAAAGAATTTTATAAAGTTACATTTAGTAGAAGAACACTTTTCTTTACGAAGCACCGTTTTGGATATATTCGCGAAAAACCCGAAAGTGAGAACTTTAACCCCCACTCCGGCGCGACTCCTAGAGGAGGGGATTTTTAGTATGTTTACTCCCTAAGAACCCTGAACAACTTTCAGGAGAAATCGCTTAGGTCCCAGCTCACGCACTTTACAACTCCTTTGTTAAGTAGACTACTCGTTCTATTAGTTTTTTGGCATCCATGATGACAAGAGGGCTTGTAGACCTGTTCCTTTTGGTGCCCCGCTGGCCCTCTTTGTCTTCATTGCCGTCATCTATGTTGAGGGCATATGCCACAATTTCCTTGTCCATATAGGTAATTAAACGTTTTTTAATCCATATACCATTTCGCTTCCCAATACATCCTCACTACAGGGTAACCAATACATGCCATTACCAACGAGATGCCGATAAAAACTTTGACCTCCCCATTTGTTAATAGCAAACTCTTCCCTGTTTTTCTAAGAGCTGTTTCATTCGTTTTTTCAACGATCATGTCAATCAGCTCATCATCAAAATACTGTACAAAATGGTCCATTTTTATAAAATTTGTTCTTTCCGGCTTAGGATATGATGGCTCTGATAGCGTTGGACTGTTTTGTGGGAAGTTTTTTTTCGGTCCATGTATACTGGTTAGTGTGATTAGAAGATATATGCCCAGCTCTTCCATTGTTACCTGAAATCCTTCCACAGCCACAAGTGGACCGTGGCGTACTCCCACGTCCTGTTCTAAGGTGACCACGTGACGTAGCGCGTAATTCAAAACTTTCAGACGGTCTCAAAAAAATGGGTCTTGCTCCCAAAGTGGCTCTGAAAAACCTGGGTCTTAAGGACTTTCCGATTTTGTTCTAGAAATATCACGCTGGATCTCAGGAGGCTGGAGGAGGGGATTTTTAATATGTTTACTCCCTAAAAACCCTAAACAAATTTCAGGAGAAATCGCATAGGTCCCAGCTCACGCACTCTACAACTTCCTTGTTAAGTAGACTATTACGGGAATTTACTGCTTATTTTGAGAAGCAATGGATGAAGATGTCCCCAGAAGCATTAAGCTGTGCAACGAAACATCATAGTACCAACAATGGATTAGAGGGTTAGAATCGACGATTCAAATCGAAGATTAGACCAAAACCGACATTAATATCATTTGTGATCTCTCACCCCCAGGTGCGAGGAATCTAAACGTTCTATTCGTTTCTTGGTTTTTTGGCATCCATGATGACAAGAGGGCATATCCTAATATGATGGCTCTGATAGCGTTGGACTGTTTTGGGGGAAGTTTTTTTCGGTCCATGTATACTGGTTAGTAGATATATGCCCAGCTCTTCCATTGTTACTTACCTGAAATCCTTCCACAGCCACAAGTAGACCGTGGCGTACTCCCACGTCCTGTTCTAAGGTGACCACGTGACGTAGCGCGTAATTCAAAACATTCAGACGGTCTCAAAAATTTTGTTCTTGTTTTAGTACAATGGGTCTTGCTCCCAAAGTGGCTCTGAAAAACCTGGGTCTTAAGGACTTTCTGATTTTGTTCTAGAAATATCACGCGGGATCTAGAGGCTGGAGGAGGGTATTTTTAATATGTTTACTCACTAAGAACCCTGAACAACTTTCAGGAAAAATCGCTTAGGTCCCAGCTCACGCACTCTACAACTCCTTTGTTAAGTAGACTACACGTTCTATTCGTTTCTTGGTTTTTTGGCATCCATGATGACAAGAGGGCATATCCTAATATGATGGCTCTGATAGCGTTGGACTGTTTTGTGGGAAGTTTTTTTCGGTCCATGTATACTGGTTAGTAGATATATGCCCAGCTCTTCCATTGTTACCTGAAATCCTTCCACAGCCACAAGTAGACCGTGGCGTACTCCCACGTCCTCTTTTAAGGTGACCACGTGACGTAGCGCGCAATTCAAAACTTTCAGAAGGTCTCCAAAATTTTGTTCTTGTTTTAATACAAAATTGGTCTTGCTCCCAAAGTGTAAGCAAAAATCAAAGTTATAAAAAACGATAAAACCATGAAGTTAACCGATATTTAGTTTGGTAGGGAAATAGTAAGACTGACACTCAGTTGCAGAAACGCTTATTAGAGTTAATCCTCCATTAAATCTCTTGCTAGCTTTTACTACGTCAACGAGATAAAAAGTGTCAGCAAGAGATTAAATGGAGGATTAACTTTAATGAGCGTCCTGCAACTGAGTGTGTGTCATTGCCTGGGATAATATAAAAAATACAGGATCCCGCAAAATAATTATGAAAAACCTTTATTATCCACTCAATTAATGGCTCATAAGGGGTTGTAGAGTGTGTGAGCTGGGACCTAAGCTATTTCTTCTGAAAGTTGTTCAGGGTTCTTAGGTAAAGATACTAAAAATCCCCTCCTCTACGAGTCTCGCCGGAGTGGGGTGAGCAAATAAAAGTTTTCACTTTTGGGTTTTTCGCGAATATGTCCCAAACGGTGTGTCGTAGAGAAAAGTGTTCTTCTAATAAATTAAACTTTATAAAATTATCTACACTTTTTATTCAATATACTTTTTCTTTTTTCCCAATAGTTTGTATTACTTACCTATATTTTCTTGATCAAAATTTTAATTTTTTCATCAAGTTCATAGGTATAATGAAGAATCCGAAAATGGCACGAAGCCGAACGACGAACAATCCGGTTCACTACATTGTTAGAAAAATGTAATCAAGCCATCCCATGGGATGAAGCAAGCAGGGCCCTTACCTTAATCAAACGGGGCCTGCTATAATAACTATCCCCAGTTGGAAGAGATTTCTACGTGACCAAATACGATATAATCTTGCCAAACAGGCGAGAGTCGCTCAAAATGCAATTCGCTTTCGCTACCACCTCAACAGTTTAGAAAAGGACATTGTGACAAATAGTTATATGCCCTCAACATAGATGACGGCAATGAAGACGAAGAGGGCCAGCGGGGCACCAAAAGGAACAGGTCTACAAGCCCTCTTGTCATCACGGATGCCAAAAAACCAAGAAACGAACAGAAGTGCGATTTTTGAATCTCATTCGCTGAGTTCAGCAGTTGAAAATGTCAAAATTACTGTGGAGATATGCATCTTTCTACTGCTGATTTGACTTTCAAAAATCATACTTCAGGAGTGCGATTTTTGAAAGTCAAATCAGCAGTAGAAAGATGCGTAGCTCCATTCATTGTCAACTGCTGAGTTCAACGTATGAGATTCAAAAATCGCACTTCAGATCCTGTCTTCAGAACCTGTAGTCTATTCTACTGTCTCTATTGTGCTGCCCTCAATCGCATTTTTTTATTTCTAAACAATTAAACAACATTTCCAAAAAAACAAGAATGTCACATTGTAGTCCTTATAGGCTTTTTATCGAAACATTACGGATTATTATGTTTTATACACATCATTTGGGTATTATCGTTAAAAGTGGCCACTTTTGGCGGTTATAAAGATAATAACTACAAACATTATAAAAACAAATCCGCAGTGACCCGATAAATTGAAAATCAGCAATGACTACAATGTGACATTCTTGTTTTTTGGAAATATTGTTTTTAATTGTTAAGAAGTAAAAAAAAAATACGATAGGGGCAACACCTTAGGCTCGGTGCAGCCTTAATAAGAGTGAACCTTCTTTTATACGGATTTTGGGTCTTATCAGGTAAAAGCGCATAAAATATCGGTACAATGTATCGTCTCCAGAGCCTTACTCAACGACGTGATTTTTCAGAACAATTTTTTCGACTGAACAGCGCCATGTTTATTGATAAATATCATGTTAAGGGGCGTCCGCCCGGTTTTGAGTAACTTTGTAACCATTACATTAAGTATGGCACTTTTAAAGCAGAAAACAAAATTGAACAATCTACAGGATATGAGAAGTGATGTGGTTTTTCTCGAAATCTATTTTAATTAATAAAACTGAAGAAAAACGAATCCAAAGTCATCCCTTTTTTCCAGTTGTAACCGTTTTACTCTTACATTGTTGATCAGAAGAATATGAAAATTTACAATATTCTTCACAATACAATATATAATGATGTGGTTTTCTTATTTTTTGAAAAATCATACAGGTTTTCAAAGAAAACGGAAAATTCTGACCGAAGCCACGCAATTGAAGCGGGATGGTTAATTGCAAAAGCTTTTAAGAAAGAGAGCCTTGCACTAGGGAGGGAGAGCCTTAAGAGGGCTATTACATTCGCAGTGGCGCCCTCGTCACAATAATAAAGATTTCTCAATAAAGAAAGCCTAAATTAAAAAAGTGCTGAACAGATAAACTACAAAAGCCTTTCTATCTTTTCTAATCCAAAGAGCGGTAAGAACTCTGGTCGTGGGATGTTGTGAAGAAAATTGTTGTTGTTAGACTTTTGTCATCTCGGTCCAATTCACTTGATCTCCTGGAGTGCGAATTTTTGTATCTCATTCGCTGAGTTCAGCAGTTGAAAATGTCAAAATTACTATGGAAATACGCATCTTTCTACTGTTGATTTGACATTCAAAAACATACTTCAGGGGTGCGATTTATGAAAGTCAAATCAGCAGTAGTAAGATGAGGTCGCACAGTATTAAAGCAGAATATAATTCGATTTACATATCGCCGCTTTTCTGTGCTTCGAGGTTGTTCGTGGTCCCACATATTTTGTTTGTATCATACGCCCCCCAAAAATTCTCTATTGGATTGAGGTCGGATCTTTTCGGAGGCAAGTTATAAGGTTGAGCTCACTATTTTGGCCAATATAATCTTGAATCATTTCTTGCTGTAGGTAATAAATAAGACTTCATCCAGAATCTTTTTATATTTTCCCCATTCAGACGACATTGCATCGCTGAATTCGTTGATAATGCTACTTTCTTTTCGGTTACATTTACTTTCCGCAATGTCCATAGTAACATTTTCTGCATTCTCGTGTATTGCTTTCAAAAATTGCATAACGCTTACTTGTTTTCGGGTTTTGCAGGCTTGGTTAAGTGTTACGTTGTTTGTATTCCGATGATGATGCTTAGACGCACCACGTGTTTATGAATTTATCATTTCTGAGCCAGTAGGTACCTTTGAAAATAATTTATGAAAGTGGTTATTTTTTTGTTTTTCATAAATTCTTGTATTTTTGCAGCATTGTCCCGAAAATGGGTATTTGGCAGAAGCCACAAAGGTCTACAATTATTTGTGGCCATTTGTCCTTTTTAAATAAATCCAATCGTTTTGGCTTTTTTCCAAGAGCTATCGGAAAAATGAGTAAGTATGACAACCTTTAACCTGAACATCCGGGAAAGCTGTCAATACAGCTTTTCTTGCTTGAAGCTTCCTCAAAGTCAAACATAAACTTTTATGGATTCCATTTTGGAATTTGTGATAAAATAACGAGACTGTTTATTGGCGTACCACGCTCTTACGATGCGACAGCACAAGCTCATTCGTTAGGTTTTTCAAAGAAAAACACATGGAAAGTCTTCAAGAGAATTACGATCTTCTCGAAGGATTTGAATCGAAAATAAATAATTATATCCTTTTTTAAGTAAAATGATAACGTGGCCGCTTTAAAGTCTATTACGATATTCCAATTATGATGGACAAAACTCTACTCAAAATAGTAAACCTCTGCATACAGCAGCGGTTCCCTATAGAAAACGCTCAGTGCCGTAAATAGGGCGGTGCGAGCGGTGCCCAGGCACAGGGCGTAGACCCTGGAGGGGCGCAGAAATGATACCAGGACAGGACCAAGTTTTGGTCCATGCATGTCGTGCGATGTCCTACATAAATAAATCATTTTTACCAAACTCCTCATCATAACTAAGGCAAAGTGATACTATGACAATACCTTCTTTTAGTGTCAGAATGAGTTGCAGAGCTACGACGAGCTTGCTTCGCGAACTCCTTGCTAATGTATTTTGTTACCTTTACATTACATTATACAAACCGCCAAAGCTTTTCATAACTGAGTCGTATCTTCGAGCTCACTCGATTTTAAGTAAAATTTTAAAACTGTCAGAATTTTGGTCACAACTAAGTCGCAGTGCTGAGAAATTCCGGGCTCTCTTTGCGCGTTTTAGCCTTTGAATAATGGTATAATACAGGGTGTCCCAGAAATGGTGAATCAAACTGCTATGGGAGGCAGCTTGACTAATGTCCTATCCATAAAAAATATTAAAAAAAATAAAACGCACATGACCATAAAAAAAAAAGAATATCCAAAAAAACGGGAAAATCATCAAATTTTTCTAAGTTTCCAGCTCTAATTATCGCGTTTTGGGATAATTTGTAATTTTTTTCTGCAAATATTAATTGTTAGAGGTTGCTTCGACTGATTGTTAACATTTTACAAAAAAAAATGTCTGCACTTCGAGCACAGACCACTTAGTTTAATTGTTTTTTCTGAACCGAAAAATTTTCTTGCTATTTTAACCAGCTGTAGTATAAAAAAAATGTATGGGACTTGTGCGGCAAACTACTTCAAAAAGTTGCCTATTTAATGACGATTTTAAAATGATACGAATCACTGAATTTACTTTACAAAATTGGGAGATATTAATTTTCTTGTGTGCTAGGGTGAAATTTGTGCAATTTATTCTTTACTTTTTAATTCATTTTCCACTTCTAATCCGTTGCTTCTAAGGTTAGAATTGGCTAAAAAAGTTGTTCCAATACCCGGTAGTAATGGCACGGTTTTTTAGAATCCCGGTTTTTCAAAATCCCGGTGTTTTAAAATCCCGGTTGTTTAAAATCCCGGTTTTTTTAGGAATCCCGGTTTTTTTTAAATTCCCGGTTTTTTGGGAATCCCGGTGTTTTAAAATCCCGGTTTTTTGGGAATCCCGGTGTTTTAAAATCCCGGTTTTTTGGGAATCCCGGTTTTTTGGGAATCCTGGAGTTTTAAAATCCCGGTTTTTTAAATTCCCAGTTTTTTGGGAATCCCGGGAATTTAAAAAACCGGGATTCTTAAAAAAACGGGATTTTAAACAAACGGGATTTAAAAAAAATCGGGTTTTTAAAACACCGGGATTTTGAAAAACCGGGATTCTAAAAAACCGTGCCATTACTACCGGGTATTGAAACAACTTTTTTAGCCAATTCTAACCTTAGAAGCAACGGATTAGAAGTGGAAAATGAATTAAAAAGTAAAGAATAAATTGCACAAATTTCACCCTAGCACACAAGAAAATTAATATCTCCCAATTTTGTAAAGTAAATTCAGTGATTCGTATCATTTTAAAATCGTCATTAAATAGGCAACTTTTTGAAGTAGTTTGCCGCACAAGTCCCATACATTTTTTTTATACTACAGCTGGTTAAAATAGCAAGAAAATTTTTCGGTTCAGAAAAAACAATTAAACTAAGTGGTCTGTGCTCTAAGTGCAGACATTTTTTTTTGTAAAATGTTAACAATCAGTCGAAGCAACCTCTAACAATTAATATTGGCAGAAAAAAATTACAAATTATCCCAAAACGCGATAATTAGAGCTGGAAACTTAGAAAAATTTGATGATTTTCCCGTTTTTTTTGGATATTCTTTTTTTTTTATGGTCATGTGCGTTTTATTTTTTTTAATATTTTTTATGGATAGGACATTAGTCAAGCTGCCTCCCATAGCATTTTGATTCACCATTTCTGGGACACCCTGTATAAGCATGCATAGGCTAATTGAACCCTTATCACCACTGTTTTGACTCTTAGTGTGTAAAATTTCGAGCTCACTTCACTCGCTCCGTAGCATGCATAGGCAAATAGAACTCATACCACCTAACTAGGTACCGTTTTGTCTCGGTGTGTGAAATTTCGAGATCGCTTCGCTCGCTCTAACCTTTGAATAGTGAAATTTCAAGCTTGCTTCGCTCGCTCCAACTTTATAATAGTGGTTTAAGCATGCGTAATAGGCTACTTGAACTCAATACCAGTAACGTT
The DNA here is from genome assembly GCA_922987775.1 of Agonopterix subpropinquella. Classification (NCBI taxonomy): domain Eukaryota; kingdom Metazoa; phylum Arthropoda; class Insecta; order Lepidoptera; family Depressariidae; genus Agonopterix; species Agonopterix subpropinquella. The sequence goes on from OV277714.1 coordinate 4,738,213, forward strand.
CAATTTCGGTAACCTTTTGCTTCCTATCTTAAACGATCATATTCATGGGGGCGCAGTTATAGGAGCTCGCACCGGGCGCATAGAAGGCTATTTACGGCACTGAAAACGCTAACGGACTACTTATGTAAAAGTATGTCGTACCCATTGAGGTACAAGAGGCGACACCCAGACTGAATTGTTTGTAACATTCGTGCAGGCCAAATAGTATATAGGGCTCCCACACATAACTGCGAATTCACATTGCATCGCAAATATCTGCGAACTAATAAAGTCATCGTAATAAGTCATCGAGCGCTCGCAGATATTTGCGATGCGATGTAGTGATGTGAACCGGTTTCAAGAAAACCTTAAAAAACCGGGTTTGTACAAAACCTAAAAGCACCGGTTTTTATTTAAAAAAACCGATTACCTTCATTAATATTTTAAAAGTGTCATTTTATTAAAATGTTGTACAAATATGATTTAAAATCTTTAAAAATGAGAGACATTCGACAAAATATCCTAAAACTAACTATTTAAACGACCAAATAAAGCAGCTTTATTAAAATAGACAGCCAATATACCTCTTTTTGGTGGGACTTATGTCAGTTGAATATTTCATTACATGAATCTCAATAATTGTTGTGTATCCTGAGTTTTAGTCATTCACTTAGGTATGTATTTTAGTGTTAAGTCATCATCATCTCAGTAATAAACGTCCACTGATGGACAAAGGCCGCAATTTACGGTCTATACATACTTATTGTATGCTTATTTTAGTGTATAATAATTGTTTTTTAATAAGATTTAAAAAACCTAAATGTAATCGGTAAAAACCGGTTTTTTCTCAAAAGTAATTGAAAAATACCGGTGCTGAAAATTGTAATCGGTTCACATCACTAATGCGATGCGAATTCTTATGTGTGGTGCCCATACAGGGTGTTAGGGTGAACAGTTGCATCTTTTAAGAGGTGATTGTACCCGTGATACTGAACAACTTTACCTAACAAACCTATAATCATCATCATCTCAGCCGATGGACTTTCTCTACTGGACATGGCCTCCCCCAAGCATCGCTACGACGACCGGTCCGGTTTTAAAATAATCACTACACATAGTATAAAACAAAGTCGCTTCCCGCTGTCTGTCCCTATGCATGCTGAAACTGATTTTGACGCGTTTTTTTAAATAGATATAGTACTGTAGCCACGGGACATTTTAATTACAATAAAGATTACCGATTGCCGTCTTCATATTGTTGTAAGGTACGACATAACTCCAGTCTTAAAGATCACATACAGCCGAACTAAAAAAAAATTGCCTTAAATTTTTTAATTTCCAAATTACCGTTGTTTTTCTATGCCGTCATATTAAAGTTGCCAAACAAAGCTATAAGACCGATCAAAATTGGCTTTTTCATCTGGTGAATCGTGATCGTGCGGCTTCAATGGCCGCCGTGGATGCCCGTCTTACTCCTTCGGAAAAGTCTCCTCCGCCGCAGCAGCCGCGAAGGCGGCGGCGGCGTCGACGGCATCGAGCGCGGCCTCTTCGGTCGCTCGTGCGGTTTCTACGGCCGCTCGTGTGGCTTCTACGGCCGCTCGTGTGGCTTCTACGGCCGCTCGTGTGGCTTCCATGGCCGCGGTGGATGCCCGTCTTCATCATCATCATCATTTTCAGCCCGTATCCACCCACTGCAGGGCATGCCCGTCTTACTCCTTCGGAAAAGTCTACTCCGCCGCGGCAGCCGCGAAGGCGGCGGCGGCGCCAACGGCGTCGGCTGCTCTTGCGGTTTCTACGGCCGCTCGTGTGGCTTCTATGGCCGCCGTGGATGCCCCTCTTTCTCCATGGGAAAATTCTACTCCGCTGCGGCAGCCGCGAAGGTAGCGGCGGCATCGACGGTATCGACCGCGGCCTCCTCGGTCGCTAGTGCGGCTTCTGCGGCCGCTCGTGCGGCTTCCATGGCCGCCGTGGATGCCCGACTTACTCCTTCGGAAAATTCTACTCCGCCGTGGCAGCCGCGAAGGCGGCGGCGGCGTCGACGGCATCGACCGCGGCCTCTTCGGCCGCTCGTGCGGTTTCAACGGCCGCTCGTGTGGCTTCTTCGGCCGCTCGTGTAGCTTCTACGGCCGCTCGTGTGGCTTCTACGGCCGCTCGTGTGGCTTCTACGGCCGCTCGTGTAGCTTCTACGGCCGCTCGTCAACATCCATCAAAGACAACTGCCTAACCTGGTTCACAGACGGATCCAAGAAAGGCAATGACGTTGGCAGCGGAATATACGGCGAAAACCCAAGACTACAACAGACCCAAAATCTTGGAAATTACGCCTCCATATTCCAGGCGGAGGTCTACGCCATCACAGCCTGCGCTGAAATTAACTTAAGCAAGCGCTACGTCAACCAATATATCACAATCAACTCTGATAGCCAAGCAGCCTTGCTTGCCATATACTCTCCGATCATAAGGTCTAAGCTAGGACTGCGTATCACAACTGAATGCCTTAGGCAATAACAATCAACTTGTGCTACAATGGGTGCCAGGACACTCAGACATAGAAGGGGACGAGAGGGCGGACGAGTTGGCCAGAAGAGGCACTGAAAACCACTTCATAAGCCCCGAACCCTTTCTCGGAATCCCCAATAGTCTAACGCGAGATTCTTTGAATAGGGCCAGCTTTGGTGAGGCAATAAAGCTTTGGTGTAACACCCCAGGCATGGGCCACTCCAAAGCACTTATCAAAGGCTACAATCGCAAACTTCCGAACGGTCTCCTTGACCTCAGCAAGGATCAAATTTGTACAATAGCAAGGTCACTCACAGGCGACTGCAAATTACATAAACACATGCACACACTGAATTTAAGTGACACGACCGGCTGCAGATTTTGCAAGGAGGAGATGGAAACTCCTCTGCACCTCCTATGTAATTGTGGCCCCCTGATGTACAAACGCAGCACTCATCTGGGTAGGCAGGTGCTGAAACCAGATGAGATACAAACTATCCCGATCAAGAATCTACTGCGATTTCTGGCCGCAGTGGGGATTGGTAAGGAACTATAAAAAGGGCGATCACAAAGGACCAGCGATGGTCTACGTGGCACAGGCTTAGCAAGCCTGTCAAGGCCCAAAACCCAAAGACATATATATATAAATCTATGCCAAAACCACAAATAATAATAATGTCGCCCTCGACAATTTTAGCCCGAGCTAAATTTAAAACAGTAATGGCATCCGGGCCCAAATGCTCAAGGCAGATTAAAACTTGAAGCTGGATCGGATTTTTTTATCTGTATAAAAAGAACTTAGTAGGGAAAGGATATACAAAAGGGTGAAATTGATATCATAAGCATCCTTTTAAACTAAGAGTTTACCCATCAAACTGAACAACTTTTACTATGGGAGCAAACTGATCGGAGCAACTAAAAAATCAGCTGTTCCATACTAAACTGCAATGCTTACTCGAATAAATTGTATGTAACAGCTGATTTGTGCCGGACCTGTGGTTTGGTTTAAGTTTGGAATTAAAATTGTATTTCCTTTCTTACAAAGCTGATTAAGTGTACAAGTTTTAAAAATGATGGTTCAGTTCAGTGTCATAAATTTTTTTACAGGGGAATTTTTTCAGTTTCTGTCATTGGAAGGGGAAGAAGATAATGTCACGGACGTTGTCAAACGTTAGACGTAAGAAGGCATTCAAAAATTCGGAGGGTTTATTAACAATCACCGTGGTCCTACTGTTTGAGTTTTGGACTCCCATGGCGGGGGTTCAAATCCGATCCGCGCCAAAAAATATTTCTAGATTTTAATGTTTTTATTTTAGACGAGCTTTTACCCGCGACTTCGTCCGCATAAATTATATACCAGATTTTAAGTCAGATGATAAGCTATCAAACAAAAAAAGTTTCATCAAAATCGGTTCAGTAGTTTTTGCGTGATGCTCGTTCAAACAAACATCCAAACAAACAAACAAACAAACAAACAAACAAAAAAACAAACAGACAGACAAAAAATCCATGTCTCGCGAGGATGCATCCGACGACCTTTTTTATCTTTAGTATTCAAAGACATATATAATGTTAGTATTTATTAAAAATAATGTATTGAATAAATTGTTTTGAAATGATTTTATTAATATTCAAATATTCCTTCTCTCTCTTCCTTCTAGAACATTTCGTATGTTCTAGAAGGAAGAGAGAGAAGGAATATTTGAAAAGGGACAAAAAGGTGGGCGTGTCTAGAACAAGTCTAGAAAACTTCGAGAAAGGAGGCGGGATAACGAATATTTGAAAAAATAGAAAGTAGAAAGACAATAAAAAGAAAGACAAGACAATAAAGAGTATTGTATTGTATTGTATTTGAAAAGAACCAAGATTTGCGTCAGATGTTAAAAACTAGCATAACGTACTATCGGTTTAAAATAACAATGTGCATGACCTCGCCTGCAAATGTGACGTCACTCAATCACACGAACTTCACTCGAGTCATTCAAATGATTATTTCCTTTACATAGAGTCTATATTCCTTTACAACCGAGTGAAGTTATCGAACGGCCCTTCAAGGTCATGCACATTGTTATTTTAAACTGATAGTACGCCCAATTTCTTCTTTTCGAAGTCTATAGGTAGGTCATCCATGCCATTACTTTTTGTTTTGAATATTTCTCTTTCTTACAGTACATTGATATCGTTGCTTTCTACGAATGCTTTTCAGAAAGTTTTTTATTGTTATTAGAGAGTACAATTTTGGTACATTTGTTTAGAAGATCGTTTCAATGAGGGATTTTCCAGAGAAAAAAAAAAGCTAGTTCATAATTTCTCGATAGATGGCGTTGAACAGAGAGGGGTCGATTAGGTATGAGCAAATATATTTATGAATATTATTAATAAAAAGACGCAGTACAAACCCTTTGATATTATTGTCGGTTTATTATTAACAATCTCGGTGTTATTGTCTGTCAACAACGAATCAAGTATCGGACGTGGCTGTATGGGCTTTGTATCCATTTTGAATATACGAACAATAAAAGAGAAACAATAACAAACTACAAAAACCTAAAGCTAGGTCCGCTGCGCCATGTTTTCGTGTTTGCTAACATCGTTTTCTAACTTTCCCTTCCCCCGGAGGCGAATGCGGGTGATGTTATCCGATGCAAATGGATAACATCACCCGCGTTCACCTGCAGGGGAGGGAAAAGTTAGAAAACGATGTTAGCAAACACGAAAACATGGCGCAGCGGACCCTGGCTTAACAGAAACTGAGGCCGAGATTCAGAGACGATTTTTAAGTCTTAGGCTGAGATTCAGAGATGATTTTTAAGTTCGAACTCTCGTATGTCAAAATCCATACATTTTGACCCTACTTAGTTCGAACTATGGCTTAAAAAATCGTCTCTGAATCTCAGCCTGAGACTTTCAACAACAATAAACCGGGAAACTTGTAATCGCTACTTCATCAACAGCGGGGCTAGTATGCACGCCAACCCGCGATTGCGACATTTAACACATTCATCTGTCAAATCTTTTATCTTGTTCGTTCGTGCGAAAATAGAAAGAGAGCGGAAGCGTGACAGCGATATATCACGCTATCGTGGGTTGGCATACTAGCCCCGCAGATAGTTAATAATAAACCAACAACAATAAGAAAGGGTTTGTTTGTACACACGGCGACACATCAAGCTAAGCAAAACCAAAATAAGGTGGTCGCGCGACGTTATACGTTATTCACCCTGCTCGCGGTCAGCTTATATTTGTCATACCTAATCGACCCCTCTCTTGTCAACGCCATCTATCGAGAAATTTGGAACTAACTTTTTTGTTTTTTTTTGCTTTTTGAAAATCCCTCATTAAACTTCTTGATCAGCGGTATTCGCCGTGGCGCGGCTGGGAAGGATGCTTCCCAGCCGCGCCACAAACATTGCTTATTTTCTCGTGAACCCGATGAGTACAATTTTTTTTAGGGAGTATAAATTGAGTCCAATTTGAGTAAATTTTTTTGAGATATCTGAAATCCGAGTTTGCGACTGTGGCGCGGCCAGGAAGTATCACACACACCCATAGCAACCCATAGGGTCTTAACTCGTGTAAACAGAATTGTTGCTATTCGACGTCGGTCGCGTGTTGCTATGATAAAAAAACTGGTGCTGTCAAAGTGGTACCGGTGGTCGAGTCGAGATCGAGAAATCTCAAAACTCATGTGATTTTTGCTTGAACCCTTTATGGCTTGAACCATAGAGTAAGAAGAGATGGCATATCGGCTTGTTTCTATAGAAAATGTTGTCGCCAACAAAGGGGGTGAAAAACGGGTGAGGGGAAGGGTTAACATTTAAATACGCTACTTCCCGCTATTATGACGTCAGGCCCAGTTGAGTATCTGTGCACAGTTCGATACAACATCTCTAACCCAGGGGAGCGCGTTATTTTCTCTATGGCTTGAACGACTACAGAGCTGCGTTCTGAACCTTTGGGTGCAGTTGTTTTTTCAACTCGCTCTATGGTAGAACGTCTTTCACCGAGGCTCTGAACGGCGTTTAGTGCGAAAAGGTGCGCTCGGGGTGCACTCTGGGTTAGAGTTGTAAATGCTACGTAGCCTACCACTGCCTACGGTAGTCTACCGGTAGACTTTTGTAGACTACGGGTAGACTACCGATTCATACCGTAGATTATGTAGATTTCAAATAAAAAATCGTCGATTTATTTTTAATTTTTTATTTTTATTTTTGTTCATGTAATAGTTATGTACTATGAGAAAGTACTAATCAATACAAATTAATTAACATTATGTAAATATTTTAAAATGTCAACAAAAGACGATTTTAAACATTAAAGATTTTAAATTGTCATTAGGCTATAAACTGCCCCTCTTTTCGGACATGAAGGTTTCCTCACGATGTTTTCCTTCACCAAAAAGCCAACGATCATTCTTTAAAACCGTCCGCACCGACATGAAATATAAATTATAAAAACCACATTTCAGTAGTAGGTACGTACCCTGGGGATCGAACCCTAGGAGCTAGCTATCGTGGCTTAGTGCATAATATCACATTTTAAACAACCTTTTATAAAATAGTGTATTTCAGTGTCCTCTAAAATTATTGCCGAAGCTGTCTTAGCTTATTTATCACAAATAATAAATGGCAGCCGCCTTAAATATTGTGAAATGGCCAAAATTTCGACGACTGAATAATCTACAATTGCTACCGTAGCTTATGTAGCCTACCGGTAGTCTACCTCACGATTTGGTAGACTACGGTAGATTTACAACTCTACTCTGGGTGCACATGGGGTATAGGTTCTGAACTCGGCCCAATCATTTTTGTTTTGTAGCACTAAAGAAAGAGTGGATGGAACTGGCTCAGGACAGGGATGCATGGAGGATAAAGGGGGAGGCCTTTGCCCAGCAGTGGGATGAAATAGGCTAAGAAAAAAAAAATGCACTAAAGAAAAAGATTGTAATAGAGAGCACATATCAGTAATCTGTGATAGAGAGTTTTTGGCGGTTATTCGTTAGCTACGTTTGGAGTCCTCATATTTCATCGAATTTTTATTGTTTATAGTGAGTTTTGGTTCGTAAAATCGGTGTTGTTTTGCGTAACAAAGTGTCGTGCAAGTGAACAATATACAGTTCAGTGAAATATGATGATGTGCGTGAACAGGAAAAGTGTTCCGTTCTTTTGTAGCGCGGCAAGCGGTCGGTCGGTTCACCTTTTTCCTGTGGACTTCTCTGCGTTTCCTGCGTTTCTCGATTGCCTCCAAAAACTCCAAAGAAGCGTTGAAAAGTCGAACACCAACGTTTTATTTGCTATAAACATAGACGAAGAATTTTTCGCTTATACGGCTATAAATGAGAGTATTTATTCAAGACATCGCAATTCGCATCGGTTGGGCTGCGTTCAGAACGTTTTTGTGCAGTTGTTTTTTCAACTCGCTCTAAGGTACGGAACGGCCAGAAGTGCGATTTTTGAAAATCATACGAGCGATTTGGCAGTAGAAAGATGCATAATTTCCATAGTAATTTTGACATTTTCTACTGCCAAGTCGCTCGTATGATTTTCAAAAATCGCACTTCTGGGCGTTTTTTCAACTCGCCATAAGGTACGGAACGATCACGGTTGTTTTATAACCTCAAATTTTGACATTGACGGTAAAATGGGCTTCCAGGTCTTCCATCATTTCCAAATACAATAAAAAACTCTTCTTCCATGTTAGCGGATCAAAAAATAATTTGGAAAACAAACTTTTAATTCAAAACGAGCGAAAAGTCAAGTGACCACAGATAACCCAAACGTCAGAGTGTTTTTCAACCATCGAATTAGACGGTTAAAAGTTGCAACCCATAGATATAGTAACTAGATGAAACCATACCGTGGCCGCACATGAAACAGCAATAGTGTGACTTTTGCATACAAAAAGTCGGTTTGTTTGGCAAGATGTCATCAACATTCCATAGGTTTGACAATGGTTTGACATCTTGCCAAACAAAAAAACCGGCCACGGTGACCGAAACAAAAAATAATGTTTCTGTCTTTTTTGATTACATAAGTTTTTATAACTGGCTATCCCGCTCTCTCATTTCTTGGCTCCATCTTTCAGCGTAAGCGAAAAGTTTTTAATCCAAGTTGCAACCCGTCAGAGGTTCTGAACCAGTGTTGTCACTTTAGCCACTTCTTAGCTAGATCTAGCAACATTTTTGAAGTTGTCAGCTACGAAAAAAATATTCAGTGGCTAAATAGTTTAGCCACTTATTCTAGCCACTTTTTTCGTTTATTTATTTATTAATCAATAACAATTTATTCAGCTAAAGTTAATCATTTTAACGGGTTCTCAGAGCGTTTTTAACTTTTTTGAGTTCCGATTACCTAAACGTAGAAGTCGAAAGGCCAGTTATTACGATGAACATTATAAAACAACAACATATTCATCAAATGGGTAACAATAACTCACTCAAAATTTCATATTTTTATTTAAAAAATTATAAAAGAGCATAATTTTATAGAATAAATGATTGTAAATCAATATTACTCATTCGAATAAACTGATTCTTAGTATATTTATGTATTTTTTAAACTGTACTTTGTTCAGCCACTTTTAGCCACTTTATCGACTGAAATTTCAAGTATCTAGCCACTTTTTGGATACGGTTTAGCTACTTGATGCGGAGGTAAGGTGGCAACACTGTTCGGAACGGTTGAGTTGTGACAACCGATAGTATAAGAGATAAGTGTACTTTTTGCAACCATCAGCAGCAAGGCTGATTCAGTGTTTATGGGGTGTAGAGCATCTCTGTGATGGGGATGGACAGGTCTGCCTGCATAACTCCAGTCGGTTTAGAAGTTACTGATGTTTAAAGGTCTGTAAAAAAGTAACGATCAGCTGCACGGCTGATCGTATGATATTGTTGTAGTATGCACTGTAGCTATTTGAACAGTACAAAAACTGACAAGTTCCGTCAGTCGGTTTAGGAGATACAGCCAGTCAAAGTTCTGACCTTTGAACGGCTGTATCTCCTACACCAACTGATGAACCATGTCAATTTTTGTACTGTTCGCATATCTACAGTGCATACTACAACAATATTATACGTTCAGACTTGCAGCTGATCGTTAATTTTTTACAGACCTTTAAACATTAGTAACTCCTAAACACAGATTACTGATATGTAGCAAGCTACAGATGCGACAGTGAAATTTGCACTTAGTTCCATTGGTTCCGTTTTGGCGTTCTGTCGTCAAACTAATGTGTATAGAACTTGTAGTTATAGGTATGTATACACTGATTCCAGGATGCAAAAATAGGGATATTTGACCAAGGAACAAACTATTCAACGATAGTATTATGTCATACGACGGAGAAGAATTGAGGCTTCTCAAGGATTCTAAACTCAAGCTAAAATACCAGGAAAATCACAAGATATAAGCTTCTGACGCAACAACACGGCATGAGGCTGCTGTGGTTGTAAGTTCAATATGGCGTTGTATCTCGTCCTCATTGGACCGTCTAATGAGGACGAGATACAACGCCATATTGAACTTACAACAACAGCAGCCTCATGCCGTGTTGTTGCGTCAGAAGCTTATATCTTGTGATTGGAAACAGCGCCACAACGGCTACACCAGAACTAAGCTGTCATAGGCCTGCTCCTAAACCGACTGTAGTTATGAAGGCAGACCTGGTCCATCCCCATCACAGATATGCTCTACACTCCATTAACACTGAATCAGCCTTGCTGCTGATGGTTCCAAAAAGTACACTTATCTCTCGGAATACGAGTTGCAAAGAGCGTTTTTTCACCGAGCCGAGGCTCTGAACGGAGTTAGTGCGAAAGTTGCACTCGGGCGGGGTGCACAACGGGTGTAGGTTCTGAACGCAGCCTTGTATGCGATATTATTATCGCTTTACGAGAGTTTTTGGCGGGATTTGAACAGATACGTTTGGAGTCCTCATATTTCATCGTTTTTTTATTGTTTATAGTGAGTTTTGGTTCGTAAAATCGGTGTTGTTTTGCGTAACAAAGTGTCGTGCAAGTGAACAATATACAGTTCAGTGAAATATGATGGTGTGGGTCGTGAACAGGAAAAGTGTTCCGTTCTTTTGTAGCGCGGCAAGCGGTCGGTTCACCTCTTTCCTGTGGACTTCTCTGCGTTTCCTGCGTTTCTCAATTGCCTCCAAAAACTCCAAAGAAGCGTTGAAACGTCGAACACCAACGTTTTATTTGCTACTAGCTGTTGCCCGCGACTTCGTCTGCGTGGACATGTGATTTTGTCTCATGTCTCGTCTAAGGGTCATGAAGGTCATGGTCTGACCAAGTCTAGAAACCCAGGCATGTAACATTAAAATGGCCATTAAGAAATGGGCTGATAAAATACACATGCTAGAATGCTCTGGCTTCTTGGGTCTGCAACATTGCAGGAAATTCATCAGCAATATAACACCACGAATCCCACAGTTCATACTGAACAACAGCAGGAGCAAAGCTCGTGCTATCGTCGGAGCTCTCACCGGGTACTACGCCTCACAGGCATGATAAAGCTCACCCTAGATCCCAGTTGCCGAGCGTGCGGAGAGGAGGAGGAAACCATGGAACATTTATACTGTGTGATTGCGATGTCTTGGTGGCTAAACGTATGTGTCCTGAGACTGAGAGATGGTTATTCAAAACTGGGAGATTACAGGTTTCTTCCCCTGAACACTATTGCCTCTCTCATTTTCCACGTTTTTCAATGGTGAAGAAAATAAATATTAAGTAGGAGTCAACACAAAAGATAGGTACCATTGGGTTGATGTGTTGCTGGCTTGCCAGTCCCCATAATAGGATAAGAATAGGATAATAGTCATGAACTTGAGCTGAATCAAAATCAGAAAGTACCTACATTAAGTAAGTATGTAGGTATAAAAAAAAGTCTTTCACAGATCCACTGTTGCCAGATCTCCCGATTTTCCGGGATATCTCCCGATTTTTGTCAATGTCTCCCGATGTCCCGGATTCCCACTCAAATCTCCCGATTTTTTAAGAACTTTTTTTTCGAAAAAACTGTGTAAAACGGAACAAAATTAAATGCTAAGCTATGCAATGCTATGTTAAATGTGTACATAACTTTGTAAAATGCGTAGCCTAAACTATACTTTGACTAAATAACATAAAGTTGAATACCTATTCAATGGCAAGCTTTGGCAGTTATAGTTTACTAATTTTGCAACATTGCAAAGTAGCGAAATAAACCTGCTTTTGCTTTGGTTAACCGGCCAAATTAGGAAATTCAGGGATCTTGCACACGAAAAATATTTAAAAAAATTGCAATTGCTATGATTTGAAAGTAAACAAAAAATGTTAAAAAAACATTTACTCAAAGACCATGGTCTGATAAATTTTAAGGAAAAATTTATCTCCCGATTTTTTCATAATGTCGCCCATACATCTCCCGATTTTTTATTGGTACACCTCCCGTATTTCGAAAATTGGATCTGGCAACACTGCACAGATCCATCACTTGAATTTTTCTACTGTTCGTCGGTTATTAGTGTTTTATTTATGTCGAGCAGCATAATAATCATCTTACGACCCACTGCGGATCACAGACCTCCACTCACAAATAAACTTTAGAGGATAGAGGATAAGCGGAAAGCGCAGCGTGGGTAGGCCCCTCACACGGTGGACCGACGACCTGGTGAAGGCGGAGGGAAAACGTTGGATGAGGGCAGCGCAGGACCGGTCGTTATGGCGATCCTTGGGGGAGGCCTATGTCAGCAGTGGACGTCCATCGGCTGAGATGATGATGATGATAGAGGATACTCTACCACGCGGGCTAGTGCACAATTGTGGAGGCAAGAGCTAGAACGATAATATTCTAGCAAGCAAATGGTCAACTTGTTAAAAGAATTATTTTCAAGCCACATTTGTAAATCTCTAACCTTACTTAGCTATTATGAAAGTACTTAGGCACATTACCAAACTGTGGTGTTATAAGGACTTTTTAGATAAGTACTAGTCATTTGCTTCGAGTTGGCCGCTCCCTCCCTTCCCGCTTCACCGTACCGCACCCCTAAGAGACCCTATGAAACGCAATTTTATAACCTTTAGCAACGCAACCACGTACGGCACGTCCGTCCCGATCACTAATATCGCTTTTAATTTTAAATTTTTATTTGCTTGTTATATTTTTTTTTTTCGACGGGACCAGTTAATGTGCCTTTGACGAAATTTTGTAACGGTCATCGACGGCCAACTCCAAACAAACGGGTAGTAGGTACCTATCTTTTCATAGATGGTGGTAGATTGATGTTCTACAGTTAAGCTACACAAATCCTCAAGAAATCATAATAGAACCGAAAATCAAACAAAACGAATATTTGGCAAAATTTTCTGCAATAAAATTATTATACCGTAGAATTGGCTCAGATACATACAAAGATGTATTCAATCAATTTGTAAGCTCCTGCTAGAGTTAAAAATACGCCTAACGATATCTATGAAGATGAAAACGATACTACAATAACTTTAGAAATGGTTAAAAGAAAGAAAAATATTTGACGACCCGTTTGGTGTAATGGTTACCACGCCGGACTGCCAAACCACGGTCCTGGGTTCGAATCCCGGTTCGGTCATGTATGTAATATGTTTGTGCCGTTGTTGTATGGTTTCTATAATAAAAAGCCTATACTGCTTGCTTCGGATCATTACAATGTATGTGACTGTGAGCGTTATTTATTTAATTATTTTTCAATTCACCCGGTAAGTTACTTTACAATTAAATCTGTAAGACCTAATTTCTGAGACGCCTTGAGCGTGAGTTACGAGTAAGTGCAAGTATGGTCGAAATGTATGAACTTTGAGATGAGGGATTGAATCATCTAAATTAAGCTCCTGCTAGCTAGGTTTTGGAATAAATAATTTTATTGTTGCACACTTGCTTTTAAAAATAGCCTCACGCCATCTATTAAGATGAAAACGTACTATAATAACTTTAAAAAAGGTTAAAAGAAAGAGTATTTTTTTATATTTGACGACCCGTTTTGTGCAATAGTTACCACGCTGGACTGCCAAACCAGGGTCCTGGGCTCGAATCCCGGTTCGGTCATGGACATTATTATGTTTGTGCTGTTGTTGTAATGTTTCCATAATAAAAATCCGTGCTTGCTTGGGATCACTACAACGTATGTATTAAAATAAGAAAAAAGCCAAAGAAAACGTACTGTCCTAAAATTGGATCTGATCTAATCTCAGGATATTATTAAGGTCAGAAAATTGCTTCTGTCAAATCCGTTGAAAAATGGATAAAAGAAAAAGAAAAAGAAATCTCATCCAAGAATCGAACCTCCAACCTCTTGCGCGAAAATCTGACCATTTCCCAACTACGCTACACAGTTCTTGAGAGAAGTGTTTAAAAAAGCAACCACTATTTACTACTGGCATCTACCCAAATACATCTGTCAGCGTCAAGTCGGCGCTAGTGAGCATGATAAAACATTGGAAATTATCCCACAGACTCCCACAGTAACCCATTGCTGGGATAAAAAGTATCCTATGTGTTAATCCAGAACACATTATATCTGCATGCCAAATTTCATCTAAATCCGTTCAGCCGTTTAGGCGTGATTGAGCCACAAACACACAAACATCCAAACATCCAAACATCCAAACATCGTCACAAAATTTCGCATTTATAATATTAGTGAGATAAATGAGCGTATTTATTCCTGACATCGGTTGTATGCGATACTATAATCGCTTTACCTTGAACTGAACCAAAAAAAAAAAAATTATCGCTTTACCCAAAAAAAATTGGTTGTCTGTCATTGGGTTGTCAAAAAAAATAGACAAGTAAACGAGCGAGAAACTTATGAAATTCGTTTCTATGGTTCCACCATACGCATTTCCGATCAGTGTGACCACTTTTAGTAGATTTCTACTTTTTTGGTAGATTTAGGGCAAAGAGAACGATAATTTAGTAGTGGGAAATCGTTTAGTAGATTTTGGTAGAAATTCGGTATTCGAAAATATGATCAAAAATGCAAGGATTCAAGCAAAAAAATCAAAGCTGGAAATAAAAATAGCTGAGAAAACGATTGCAGGGGGTTTTCTGGAACTTCTAGTAAAGCTTTAGTGGTGTACAGCAAATTTAATCTTATCACTTAATGTTGTTTTATACGAAAGGGGGCTTTTATAAGACACAGAAAACTGTATCAACTTTAAGCCTACATAGGGACGGCCAATAATGCTTATTTAGATTTATTTGGAAATTGAAGCATCCATGTTACAAAGTGATGAAAACTGATATTTTTTACAAAAATGCGAAAATAACATGAGTAATTATGAGCGTTAGTATGAAAATGATAATATTTTGTTCAAAAACATGTTTTTTATTGAATTTTAACCATCTGGAACGACATAATTATTAGTTGGTAGATTTTAAGTAGAATTTGAAACAGGACTTGGTAGATTTTGGTAGATTTCAGCAGTCATTTTGGTAGATTCTCTGAAAAAAAAGTGGTCACGCTGTTTCCGATTATGTACGGCAGCCATCATAATTTTTGGAGAAAATGGCGGTTCAGTTGTTGTCTTGGGAAATTGTGCATTACTGCATTTTCAATAGTAATTTCCCTTCGATTGCTTAGAAATAAATACTCTCGCAGCGAGTGTTTTTGATTGTGTTCGATTAAGTAACCGGCTGCCATTCGGAAACTGCGTAAAAATACTGTAATCTGAAAGTAGTGTAAACGCAATTTCTGCCGCTTTTTTTCATTCATCCCAGTGTTATAAGTTAAAATAAATGCATTATTATGTGTGTGATAAGTGTTAAAAACGTTTAATAATACTGTTTTACCACTAAGTTCTCAATAAAACATAAAAAATTCGATTCACGTGCAGTACACAAATAAGTTTGAGAATGTGGTAAGATCCGGCTTTTCGATTCATAACAATGGGTGAAATAGAAGAATTTAACACTCTTGCGTTTGAAAAGAAGTTGATGCAGCTAAAGGACACCCAGGAGTGTATACAGTCGCTGTCTTCCTGGTGTTTGAAGCAGAGAGAGCATCACAAAAAGATAGTTTCCAGTTGGTTGAATGTACTGAAGAGAGTAAAGGTGGAACAGCGTCTGGTGCTATTCTATTTGGCCAATGATGTCATACAGTACAGTAAAAGGAAGAATTATGACTTTGTAGAGTCTTGGGGATTGAATTTACAAAAGGCTACACCTTTGGTCAGGTTGGTAATTTTTTTTAAAGTAAGGTTATATTCTGCACTGAGCTGCGTTCAGAACCTACACCCTAAGTGCACCCAGAGTGCACCCCGAGCGCATCTTTTCGCACTAAACGCCGTTCAGAGCCTCAGTGAAAGACGTTCTACTCATAAAGGTATCATAAAGAGGAACTGAGAGAGCGAGATGTACCTAGCAGCGCCACTGTATAATAGAAAGAGATACTATCGGTTTAAAATAACAATGTGCATGACCTTGAAGGGCCGTTCGATAACTTCACTCGGTTGTAAAGGAATATAGACTCTATGTAAAGGAAATAATCATTTGAATGACTCGAGTGAAGTTCGTGTGATTGAGTGACGTCACATTTACAGGCGAGGTCATGCACATTGTTATTTTAAACTGATAGTACGTGACGCGAGGTAATAGAACCGTTTTTGGGAACTTGTCAGCACAATCGACTGGGTAAATATTCGTGCTCCGTGAATAATTAGTGAATCTAAAGTGAAGTCGTAGATTATTTTGTGAAATATACTAACACTATTTCATTAAATTACCTACGATTTCACATTAGATTCACAATTATACACAGAACTCGAAGTTTTAGGGTGCCGATAAGTGCCGACAAATGCACAAAAAAGGTTTCATTTGACAACTCATGTCAGTGGTTCTACTATAGAGCGAGTTGAAAAAACAACTGCACAAAAAGGTCTTTAACGCAGCCCTGAAGATGAAATTCCGATGCGTATGTGAAGTTTACCCAACCGCATTGTGAACGCGTGGTGGACTAACGTCAATACACCCTAGGTAGGCCTGGGCCCTGCATTGTGACGTATATGTTACTGAAAAAGCCGGAATTACGGTGAAAGCTAACATTTTCCAGTAAAACCTAACTAACACTTTGGCTGTAGCTTGTAGGTCAGTAACAAATGGGTCACAGTGCGCATGGCATGACCGGTTAGTCAGGATTTTGTGGCATTCCACAGTGTTAGCACTAGGCTGCGTTCACGACCTTTTTGTGCAGTTGTTTTTTCAACTCGCTCTATGGTAAAAAGTCTTTGGCGCTGTCCTATTGCCATCGCTCGCGCGATCATGCGTTCGTCCGACGAAAATCATTGTGCCACTGTGCGTTTAAACATACTTATATCTGAATAAAAATAGAACAATTCGATCACATCTCATGATAGCACGACCTTCTATAGGATATTCCGCAGATATAAGTATGTTTAAACGCACAGTGGCACAATGATTTTCGCCGGACGATCGCATGATCGCGCGAGCGATGGCAATAGGACAGCGCCTTTCACTGAGGCTCTGAACGGCGTTTAGTGCGAAAAGTTGCGCTCCCTGAGCGCAACTTTGCACTCTGGGTGCACCTAGTGTTTAGGTTCTGAACGCAGCCCTGTGGCAGAATCATTGTTTTGAGCTTAGCAGCGAATGTGTTATAAGCTTGATATATTATGTGTTTATCGTTAACTTCGTGGATGTTCTGAAGTTTCAGAATATCTCTGACTACCCCCTCACGGGAATATAGTCATGAGCATATGCTATGCTATGCTATGCTATGCTATGCTATCGTTAACTTTGGACAAGCATTAACTCTGTAAATCTTAAGGTCTACCTCAGAGATGTGGTAAATGTTGAAAACAGTCATGTCTAGATGTGGTATGCGCGTTTATCATACTGGCGGGCAGTGTCCAGCCGTAACGTGTGATATATTTATACAGAAGAGTCATGTGGCGGTCGCGGATAGTCAAAGTAATACAATATAAACCTTATAGTATGTTGCATAGCATCGTTTTTGTTGTAAAGGAATATCACGCCCGCACCTCCTATTGATCATTCTCCAAACGACTGTGTACTATAAGTTTTATATTGTGTTACTTTGACTATCCACCACTGCTACACGTCTCTTCTGTATAAACCGCGCCTTAGGATTCACCGTACTTTGCGCTTTTAACCCATTCCACGCCACGGATTTATTTAGAAAACGCTCACCACACGCCACAACCCAAAATTTGTCACTTTCTGGAAAACATGTACGTACGTTGATAAGTTTATTTGTGATAAAAATAAAAGGTATTTTCAACAATTTTTTTTGTCTGATATATCAGACTTTGGCGGCGAGGGCACGAAACTTAAACGTCTGATATATCAGACTTTGGCGCTGAAAAGGTTAATATACTCCGTAAAATTAGGGTCATTTTGAAGCCAGAACACGGTGCTTTCAAGAACTAGTAACGATTGTCAGGAATTTGATATTTAACAATTAACTTTATTCTTTTTCAAAAGTCCCTAAACAAAAGTAGAATAAAAAAACTATAAAAGCATTTTATTTTTTACAGAGATGATAAAGTTCGGCCGAAGATCCTTCGTATATTTAAGATCTGGGAGCAGCGGTCGGTGTACGATGATGAGTTTCTATCAGATCTATCCGGCCTGCTCAGTGCGGGAGCCGGTAAAAAGACTGACGATGATCCTTTGGATTTTCAAGTATGCTTTTGTTCCTATTTTAATATCATTCTAGCATAGATTTAATTCTTCAATTAATTGGCATGTTCTCTAATGAAGAATTGAGGGCTTCATGATGAGAAAGAGTAGGTAGTTCTGAAAATTGTGATGATTGTGGAGTGGTCGAGGATAAGGGTTCGAAAGGATAATTATAATTATCTTGATAATTATAAAATTTATTGCAAAATCAAAAAGCTTTCGTCTGCGATGTCATACCATAATACGTATCCAGTCACGATTCGCGAAAAAAACAGCTCCCAAACATGATATTTATTTATTTATTTAGGCTCACCAACAGCCAATAATTTTTCTCTGTTTTCTGTTGTTTTTTCCAATTATTTTTATTCATTGTGATAAGAAACGAAAATGCTGATGACTAGGTGCTGTAACTGCCTCCTTGGTCTAATGGTTAAGAGCATTGGGCTCTCGACACGGAGGTTGTGGGTTCGATTCCCACATGGGACACTTAGTGATATGTCACTTTGTGCGTTTTTCCCCAGTTGGTTAGGAAATTGCAGGCTGAATCACCTGATTGTCTGAAAAGAATAATGATTCCGTGCTTCGGATGGCACGTTAAGCCGTTGGTCCCGGCTACTATCTCTGGTGGTAGTAGTCGTTACATAAAAACCACGTCAGAGGCCGTAAGGCGGTCTGAAAAAACTCTGACACCAGGGCTCTGCCCACACGATAAGAAAGACTAGGTGCTGATTGTTCTAAATACGAGTGCATTAAAGCAATGACAGTAATTTAAGAACTTTTAATAAGAAAACTCAAAACTAAGAATTAGCTAATTATTCATGATAATTATCAAAGAAAATAATTATCTTGATAATTTCGAACCCTGGTCGAGGATGTTCATCACCTACCAGCAAAGTGTTTTCGGTACAAGCAGGCTCGAACGACACTGATGAGCTTAGAGGGAATAGACTTAATGTGGGCGTATTTCACGATATACTAGCATCACCTGACTCTGACGCAGCTGCATAAGTATACACCTTTGCAAAATCATCAGCGTCTCAAGTAAATTAGAATAACTAAGTTAGAGTAGGTAAAATCTAGACATAAGGTATGATGAAATGTACTATCGCAGACTTTTCCGCCTGATCACTTTAAAAAAAACACAATTTTGCGCATTATTTATTGTTTGGAAACTGTTCATTCATTGGTCTATTCATCAGTGGGGCAGGGCTAGACAGTGCTTTTCTTTTTAGTATGCAATCAAAAATGAGCCTAGTGGTGGTCAGGCGGACAAGTCAGTGATAGTTCATAACATTTCTGTATAAAAGTCCTTAAAAAACGTATCAAAAAAAAGAGGAATCCATGCTATGATATCTTAGAACATTCTAAGTGGAACGCTGATATACAGCTTCCGCCATCTATCGGTTACGTTTCGAAGCACTAAGTGTTGAACTAAATGGTTCGTATCTTGATTCTTGAAGCGATAGCGCGCTACACCTCACCGGCACACCGCTGCGCTGTACTAGTGAGAGATTTCGCCCGTATCAATCAATGTCTTGTTGGTCTAGTGGTCTAGACAACCGGCTCACGATTCGGGAACTATGGTTCGAGCCTCGTGTCGGCCGAGCCGTCTTTTTCAATTTTATTTCACTACGAGCTTTTACCCGCGACTTCGTCCGCATAAATTATACATATACCAGATTTTAAGTCAGATGATAAGCTATCAAACAAAAAAAGTTTCATCAAAATCTGTTCAGTAGTTTTTGCGTGATACTCGAAGAAACAAACACCCAAACAAACAAACAAACAAACGAACAAACAAACAAACAAACAAACAAACAGACAGACAAAAAATCCAAAAATTGGTGATTTGGAATCAGGGACTTCTAAAAACCATATTGTAATCTTTTTTTTGTAAATATCTTCAATGTACAGACAAATTTCTGTTACAGTTTTATAATAGTTTAGATTATGGCTCCCCCCGTGCTAATATGGGACAACGCAAATAATTAGGACGTCCTAAAATTCAAGGCGACTTACCTATCTACAACGTGTTAATGAATTAGCTCAAAACCTCATACACCCCAACTGATTTATATCAAAATAATTAGATTGAAACAATAATTTCATTATTTTTGTAGTTTAAATTTAAAGTTATTCGCATTTTAAGTTGTGAGGCAAAAATGATTTTTCATCATTTCAGCAATGAATGAAAGCGCTAACGTACTCGTGGATACATTTTAATAATCTTGTTTTGGTAGTAAGTAGGGTGGGTGTGCCCGTGGGGTAGGTTGACATCGGGTTCAATAAATTTAAAATTTTACGAAAAAAATATTTAATATTTTGAAAAAAATTACCCATGTTGAAACCATGATAATTCGATTCGGCTCTCGATTCTAAACAAACTACTTTCTAGTTTTGCGTTAATTCATTAACACGTTGTATAGCTAATATACATATTAATCTATGGAGGAATCATGATTTATCTTATTATATATTGTCTTTTGCTTGTGATTAAATTAAATCATTTATTTCTCAGATAACTCAGATCCATTCTAGTGTTAGTAACAATGATCTTACAAACTATGTTAGTTATAATAATCTATCCGATAAAGATGTGGGCAGCTACAAGATGGCATGCAAGCGTACCCAACGTTGCAGCATTGGGGAGTCCCATCTGTCTCCCAACGCGCGCAGGATGGTGTTAGGGCTGCAGCGCATACGGCCCAGCAGAGACGCACACCGCTTTCGCATTATCGCGTGGAACCCATCAGTGTGCGCCTCCGCAAACATATTAGAAGCACTACAAAACCTTGGCAGCCCCATCAGCACCCTGAACGCGTTGTTATACTGCACGCGCAGAGCGTTGTATGTCCTCCGCGTGTAGCCAACCCACAGACCGCACGTGTAAAATGACTGGCAGTAAGCTTTAAAAAGTGTAACTTTTACTTGCCTTGTACAACGCGCAAACCTGCGGGCCAGCAACAGCATATTGCATCGAACAGACAACGCCCGGCGCTCCCTCTCAATGTCTACGTTGTC
Organism: Agonopterix subpropinquella; assembly: GCA_922987775.1. Classification (NCBI taxonomy): domain Eukaryota; kingdom Metazoa; phylum Arthropoda; class Insecta; order Lepidoptera; family Depressariidae; genus Agonopterix; species Agonopterix subpropinquella. The sequence continues at coordinate 4,759,389 of OV277714.1, forward strand.
ATCCAGGTCCTCAGTGACCCAGTGTCCCAGATACTTGAACTGTGTGACCTTGCTCAATGGCGTACCACATAAGAGGACAGGAGGTACATTCGAATAATATTTATGGGGAGCCCTGAAAACCATCATCTCACTCTTTTTTGTGTGATGCTTAACTTTTTGAATTGTTTACTAAACCTAAGTAAATTTTTTTTATTGTATCTTTTTTGCAGCCACAGCAGCTAGTAAACAAAATAAAGCAATGTACAGTTTTGGAGGCAGATACGGATTTGAGGCTCAAATATATACACGAGAGCCATTTACAACTATCGGACGCTGACGCCTTGTGTGCTAATTTGAAAGGTAAGAATTGAATACTTTACAACACTCTCTGCCCCATACAACAACCTGACCAAGCTCAAATAGTATTGTAAGGCCCACTTGCGCCAAAATGCTGGGTTATATTGCGTAACCCCGTGTTTAGTAGCACCGACCTAAAGTGTTATCGTTGATTGTCTTCCACCAATGAAAACTAGTTCAGAGTTAACTAACCTGATAATTCTCTGTTTTTCGCTGGCAACATCCTAAATGACCATAGATTTTATGTAATCCAACAAAATATGAAAAGTGAATGATGAATGAGCATAATTATGCACGTCTCTATCACACTGCATCTCTTTGTATTTGTCTGTCTCATTTGTTTTATTTTGGCAATGACATTTCGTTTTTATCGTTTCATTCATGTTATCAAAGAGAATGTAACTCACTACGTTATAAGAGTCCGGACTTCGATACTAAAAACTAGTCATGACCGATTATCCAGAATGAAACGTCTGCAACCGTTCAAAGGAATTTAATGGTGTCGGTGCACGTTTCATATAAATTTTTTTAGTTAAGAGCGTTTCGTGAGCCTACAACAAAACTGTGAAAACACAGCTGTTGCTTCAATTTTGACATTTAGCACGTAGTTTAGTGACTTAAACCTAGCACATCGGCGGTTTAAATATAACACAAGTTTAGCCCCTAAAACAGGATGGTGCAAGACATAATAATAATTAAACTCCAAAGTAGCGTCTAGTTCTTAACTTAATATCGATAACCCTGCCTGGTGCAAGCGGGCCTAATAGACATAAAATAGCGTCTGCATACGCGCCGTCCCCCTCGCACGCGTGCGCCGGCTGTATGTGCGTCTTGCTCTGGTCCGCTAAAGATAACATTCGAAGTGCAGCGGGGGTAGTACGCCAACCCGTGATATAGCGCTATCACACTTCCGCTTCATTCTATTTGCTCGCGTACGAACGAGATAAAAGACTAAATTTAACAGTGTAAAGTGACGCTATCGCGGGTTGCCGCGCTGGGCGATCAGTATTGCCGATAGTTAAATTAGATGTCCACCAGATTCAACTTCTAAAACCACCAGAAAACCACTAACAATCTCAAAATTTTCCACTAAATAAGAAAACATTGAGAATATTGGTGGACGGACCGGTGGGTTGGACGACCCGGTTGGTGTAATGGTTACCACGCCAGACTGCCAAACCAGGGTCCTGGGTTCGAATTCCGGTTCGGTCATGGATGTTTACATGTTTGTGCCGTTGTTGTATGGTTTCCATAATAAACAGCCTATTAATAGTGCTTTCTTGGGATCATTACAATGTTTGTGCCTGTGAGCGTTATTTATTTATTTATTTATTGGTAATTTTTACCTAATAATACAGATTTTGAGAGTTACTATTTTAACGCGATTATTATTTAATCTAGAATTAAACATTTTAACGGGTTCTTACCGCGTTAAACATACTCAAATATACCAAAACGTGGTTAGAACCCGTTAAAATGTTTAATTCTAGATTAATTTTTACCTAATTATTGTTTAAAAAAATCTTTAATTTATATGGAAATAATCAGTAAATCTGCTTAGTGGTTGAGTTGAGTGGCGCCGGCGTTCCATACTAATCATGCTTTTCGTATGGATAAACCGTCGTATCGCCGTCGGTCCACGTATCGTAACCTTAAACATCGTTGACATAAAAACCTACAACTGCATTACTCTTTAATAACCCGATTCCCGTGATTTTATCTACTTTTTAACTGACTTTAAGAGGGCTATCACAGTCCAGTGGCGCCCTCATCGCATTAAAAAAGATTTCTCAATAAAGAAAGCCTAAATTAAAAAGTGCTCAACATCGAAACTACAAAAGCCTTCAAGCCATTGTTATACAATACTTTTATAGGTTCTAAACATTCCACTTTTAGATAATTTCGAATAAAAACAAGCAAAAGCGGCTGTTTTTTTCTTTTTTCAAAATTTTTATGTTTAGACCTTTAAAAAACCTATAAAAGTATTCTATGAAAATAGCTTGAAGGCTTTTGTAGTTTATCTGTTGAGCACTTTTTTAATTTAGGCTTTCTTTATTGAGAAATCTTTTTTAATGTGATGAGGGCGCCACTGGACTGTGATAGCCCTCTTAAAATGGAGGTTCTTTTTTTAGACAAATCTTTAATCAAATCTTAACTTTGCCCATCAGATAGAAGTAACAAAGACGATGTAGAAAAGGAACTAAACGAAGGCATAGCGTGCGTGGAGAGGTACACACAAGCGCTGCAGAGAGAGATCGTGGCGAGGGAAGCTTTATTAGCTCTGCTGACTACGGCCAACCAGTATTACTCTACGCAGCGCGGTGAAGTCAAAGTGGTCGCTTATGTGAGTATCATGTTGTATTTTATTAAATAAAAATCGGTCAAGTGCGAGTCGGTCTCTCTCTAAGGTCCCGGAGAAAACAAAATTTTTTTGTTAGTTAATATTTTATGTGGTGGTATGGTACAGAACCCTCGGTGCGCGAGTAGCCAGAATTTTATACCAGATTTTAAGTCAGATCAGTCAGCTATCAAACAAAAAAGTTTCATCAAAATCGGTTCGGTAGTTTTTGCGTGATACTCGAACAAACAAACACCTAAACAAACAAACAAACAAACAAACAGACAGACAAAAAATTCAAAAATTGGTGATTTGGAATCAGGGACATCTAGAAACCATATTGTAATCTTTTTTTTGTAAATATCTTCAATGTACAGACGCACTTCTGTTACAGTTTTATAATAGTTTAGATGTCCTCGTTGTGGGCGGTCGAATTATTGACTTCACCAATTTTATTTCATGGTTAGAAAAACAATATTTATTTTTAATCAAATCAAAGAGATTAGAAAGCATGTTTTTTTTTGTAGTTTATTTCATAGCTTACGAGCTGATAACATCGTGCATGCATTTATTCATTCGACAAAAGGTTGAATTATGGTCGTAGCTGAACATTTTAAGAGAGGTTAGAAATGCAAAGTAGCGCTCTTGCTTCGGAGACGACTGTCGCCACTTGTCTTCCCGCTCACACTGCTACAACTAGTTATGCCCTCTCGTTCGCACGACGCCGTGCGCCTTACGGTGCTATGCAAATTATTGCATAACCGTGATGCGTTAGGCGTAGACGCCTACTTTGCACTTCTAACCCCTCTAGTTCTGTGCTTAGGTCTTGGACAGTTTCTGGACGCTTTTTCATCATTCCAAATCTTTTCTACTACGGGACACTGACGCGGCGGTAGAGGCAAAAAATAACGTCAGAAAGTTATCTATGTGATAATACTTTAAGAAAAAAAAAAATTGATTTGATTTGAGACGATTGACACTGTCCGTAGGGGTCAAAAATGACAGCCGACTGAGTATGGAATTTACTACAGAATGTGTGCTTTTTACCTACCGTCGTACACATCTTTTCGCATCGATGTGACGAACGGCGTCCCATACCAATCGTGCTTATTGTATGGACAAACTGCCGATAGCCGTCGATCAATGTGTCGTAACCATATTACCTAGGTTATTTTTAATTTTCATTACTAAACACAGTGAACTAAAATACTATGGAAGAATAACTCTAACGAAATCGCCTCGGAAAACTGCCCACCAATATTCATAAACTTTTTTTTTTTAAATAAATCTGTAAGAACAGAACATTGAAAACCCTATACAGTTTTTGAGAGTTACGCGGTTATTATTTAATCTAGAATTAAACATTTTAACGAATTCTTACTGCAGTTCCTCAGTCATCCCATGTTCATGGCAGTTGAAACACTGCCGAAATATCGGGGTATAAATATACCAAAACGTGGTATGAACCCGTTAAAATATTTAATTCTAGATTGAAATCCCTAGGTCCTAATCTAGATACCTGAACCCAAGGAGTTTATGTATATTAATACCTTTATGGCTATTGGCTATGTGCACGACACTAGCGCGACGTAGCGCACGAACTATGTCGGACAGCCGCGAATTATCTACACTATTATAGTACTGTAAAGACTCTGTGTTGTTTCGAGGATTCTGCCAAAACTACTGGACCGATTTTGATAAAACTTTTTATATTTAAAAAATTAGTCAAACTAGCTTATATTTTATCCCGTTACGATGACGGGAGCCGATGCGGACGAAGCCATGGGCAAAAGCTAAATTGTATCGGAATTCCCATACAAACTTTTACCTCAGTTTTAGCACCTTTGGGGGTTGAAATACGACAAAGTTTAAAGGTGTCTGGCATTGTAACTATTGGCTGTGTGCACGACACTAGCGCCATCTAGCGCAACACGGCCCCGTGAATTATTTGTACAACAAGTTAGGATAAAGTTTGTTATTATAATTTAAAAGAAAGTAAAAACTAAATAAATGAGCAATATTGACGATATTAAAAATGTTATAATACCCATTCCCATTCTTTGTTACAAAATTCTCATACAAACTTTCACCACCGTTTTCACACCTTTGAATTGCGAGAAATCTTTTTTTATGAACATCAACAATAAAAACATCCCTGCCAAATTTTAAGTATTAGTATTTTGCTGTTTTGGATATTTGAGTATTGAGTGAGTGTGCGGATTTGCATAGATTCAAGCAAATCTGACACAGCTTCGCCCTCTGTAGTTCAAATTTCTGCCACAGCGTGCGCTGCGATCGACTTGACAGTTCCCAACACCCACTTCGCACATAGCCAATACTATGGTATTAGTTTCCTGACTAAACATTTAATTTCCACAGGCGTACAAAAACTTTGGAGCTCGGGTGCGAACACTGAAACGTAAACTGGACGACTTGATACCAACGTTACCCAACGCTGCCCCGTCCCCACCGCAGCGGGACGAGGACGTGCCGTCCCCTGGCCCTGACGAGGACCTCGACCTGCCCAACCAGGGCGAACACGACGGAGAGGATGACAGTAAGCATTCTAATCCTGGGTTCAACATTATCAAGATAATTATTATCTTTGATAATTATCATGACAATTATAATTAAGCTGATTCTTAGTATCGAGAGAAATTTCTAACTAAAAGTTCTAAAGTTGCCGTTTATGCTTTAACCTCCTGCGTGCGTATACCTACATTGTACTTCTCGTAGGACATAAGAAATAATAAAATCTATTGTTAGTGTTTTAGTCGCCAACCAAAACACCAACAATAGATTTTATTATTTCTTATGTCCTAAGTGAAGTACAAATGTATGCAGGTTAAAATACTATTATCCAGACCAAACAGCACTTAGCCTTTGACATCTTCTCTCACAATGAATAACAAATAATTGAGAAAAACAACAGAAAACAGATGAGAAAAAATGATTTCTTTTTTCGCGAATCGTGATCGGAAATACATGGCGTGACATTGCTAGTGCAACCCTGATTATAATATTTTTGCACCAATAGGGGACTTACTTTTTACTTTTTTTATGCCTTGAGATTCTGGTCGACCTATAGTAAGGAACAGCATTTTTTTTTGCCCTGACTGGTTTGCTACCATAGTAAAACTTGTTCAGTTTGATGGGTAGTGTATGTGGTTCAAAGGTTATTGATACTTTTCCACCCTGTGTCGCATATGCATGCAAAGCAGAATAGATAATAATGGAAGCAACATTTGTTCCAGTATCGTACAACATAGACCAGACGTTCAACACGTCGGTGTCGGCGGACGGGTCTCTGTACAACCTGGGACTGTCCTCGTTCCTCACCACCGACAACCCTCTGGCTCTCTTCAACGATTCCAACGACCCCAATCTTAACTCTAGTGGTAAGTGCTTTTTAAGACTCCTTTTAACGTTCTGTAGCTCATAATATTGATGATTTCTCCATTGACGTAGAATATGGACGCTGGGTCTAGTACAAAATTATCGAAAAAAGTGTCCGAGACTAAACTACAGAAACCTAGGTACGTGTATGTGTATGAGGAGACCATGGAGCACATTCTCTGTGACTGTGATGTCTTGGCGGCAAAACGCATGTGCCTCCTCGGTGATGGATATCCAAAACCGGGAGATCTTAGGCTTCTTCCCCTCAATGGTATTGCCTCCTTCATTGACCATGTATTTGAAGAGTGAAGTAAGCAAAAAGTTTTGGGGCTAACACAAAAGATCCCACTGGGTCGAAGTGTTGCTGGCTTGCCAGCCCCCACAACAAGACAGGTACGTGTAGTAATATAAACTAGACTATAAACTAGACATAGAAGGGAACGAGAGGGCGAGTTGGCCAGAAGAGGCACTGAAAACCACTTCATAGGCCCCAAACCCTTTCTCGGAATCCCTAATAGTCTAACGCGAGATTCTTTGAATAGGGCCAGCTTTGGTGAGGCAATAAAGCTTTGGTGTAACACCCCAGGCATGGGCCACTCCAAAGCACTTATCAAAGGCTAAAATCGCAAACTTGCGAACGGTCTCCTTGCCCTCAGCAAGGATCAAATTTGTACAATAGGAAGGTCACTCACAGGCCACTGCAAATTAAATAAGCACATGCACACACTGAATTTAAGTGACACGACCGGCTGCAGAATTTGCAAGGAGGAGATGGAAACTCCTCTGCACCTCCTATGTGATTGTGGCCCCCTGATGTACAAACGCAGCACTCATCTGGGTAGGCAGGTGCTGACACCAGATGAGATACAAACTATCCCGATCAAGAATCTACTGCGATTTCTGGCCGCAGTGGGGATTGGTAAGGAACTATAAAAAGGGCGATCACAAAGGACCAGCGATGGTCTACGTGGCACAGGCTTAGCAAGCCTGTCAAGGCCCAAAACCCCAAATAATAATACTATAAACTAACTAAAAATAATATAAACCAACTAAAAACATTGAAAAATACTGAAATTATTTTACACGCGCGTTGGTTCTCTTTTTATGTTTTGGTGCTTTTTTGGTTCGGACACTTGAGCGCGGACTAGGGTCCGCGTCCAATAGTTGGTAAGTCAATGGATGTAATATGAAAGATGGTTTTAATATGAAAGATGTAATAAAATGTATGAAAAAGCGTGCTTTTGTCTGACTCACACTGAGTTGCAGAAACGCTCATTAAAGTTAATCCTCCAATAAATTTCTTGCTATCTTTTACTGCGTCAGTCAAAAAGACAAAAAGTGACAGCAAGAGATTTAATGGAGGATAAACTTTAATTAGCGTTTCTGCAACTGAGTGTCAGTTGTTTAATTTTGTAAGTAATTTAATTGAGTCACCGAAAATACTGCCTACGCAAAAAGGGATACACAACATAGATTTTCTCCTGCTCACTCAATGCGATTAGCGTATAAGCCTGTCTCGTTTTCGCGACTGCTTTAATTTTAATGCCCTTTCTAGTCATTTTCCTTCTACGCTTATTATTATTGTCAATGTGTAAGTTTTTCTAAACTTTTAATATTTCCTTCTACATATTTTTCGTCGACGCGTAGATCTATGTTCCGGCAGTGCAAAGGTTAAACCAATTTTATATTGTTTTATTTGCAGCCAACAAAATAGAAGTCATAAGCAGTAGGCCGAATGAGAAGCAAGATTTCGATATAAATAACTTTCTGAAAACGCTGATACCTAATGACAACAACACGGCAACCTCTGATAATAATTCAGGTATGTCAATAAATAAGATAAACGTACATAATACTGGATGATTTTTTTTTACCGTTCCGTCACTTTCAGGTGTTCAGTTTGATGGTAATCTTTCAGGGGTTACCACAGATTACTGATATGTAGCAAGCTACAGATGTGACAGTGAAATTTGCACTTAGTTCCATCATTTCCATTGTGGCGTTCTGTCGTCAAACTAATGTGTATAGAACTTGTAGTTATGTATACACTGATTCCAGGATGCAAAAATAGGGATATTTGACCAAGGAACAAACTATTCAACGATATTATTATGTCATACGCCGGAGAAGAATTGAGGCTTCTCAAGGATTCTAAACTCAAGCTAAAATACCAGGAAAATTACAAGATATAAGCTTCTGACGCAACAACACGGCATGAGGCTGCTGTTGTTGTAAGTTCAATATGGCGTTGTATCCCGTCCTCATTGGACGATGATACAATGTATCATCGTCCATGGGAAACAGCGCCACAACGGCTACACCAGAACTAAGCTGTCATAGGCCTGGGGGTTACCATCAAATTGAACAACTTTGACAGGTGGAAAAAACTATACCAAAAAAATCATAATTGAAAAGGTACTTGCGGCAAGATTTTTCTAGGCAACTTGGTGGCGTGTAGACTTACACTAGTAGAATCGAATTTCGTTCGCCTACGAAATAGGTGCATAATTTTACGGTCGGATCTCGGACTGTCCTTAAGGCGTCGATATGAATACCGTCTACCAATCCGCATTGGGTACGCGTGGACTTACGCCCATATACCCACCCTGAGGGTAGGTCTGCACTGCAGTGGGAAATACAGGGAAATTTTTATATCACTGCGGATAATTTCAGCATGTATTCTACTCGTCAAACTGAACAACTTTCAATATGAAGCCAACTTCGAAATCGCGAAAAAAAAGTCAGCTGTCCCATACATTTGAGTTGAATTGATACTGAAGTTTTGTATGGGACAGCTGTTTTTTTTTTCGCTATTTCGAAGCTGGCTCCATAGTGAAAGTTGTTCAGTTTGATGAGTTGAATACATGCTAAAGTTATCCGCAGTGATATAAAAATTACCCTGTATAAAGGCTGATGATGATGATGATGATGATTTATTTGACAGTGGCGAGTGGGACGCTGTCGCAAAAGTCGCAGGACGCTCTTCCCGGCTTGGACCTGCTGACGGAGAGCACGGGCAACCCTGCGCCGCCCACCTCCTTCTACGGCACCATGGATATCCTACACGGTGAACTAGAGCTTTATTATTATTACTAGCGTTAACCCGCGACTTCGTCCGCACTAATTATATACCAGATTTTGAGTCAGATGATAAGCTATCAAATAAAAAAAGTTTCATCAAAATCGGTTCAGTAGTTTTTGCGTGATACTCGAACAAACAAACACCCAAACAAACAAACAAATAAACAAACAAACAAACAAACAGACTGACAAAAAATCAAAAAATTTGTGTTTTGGAATCAGGGACAGGGTATTTTTTTTTTGTAAATATCTTCAATGTACAGACACATTTCTGTTACAGTTTTATAATAGTTTAGATATATTCAATCTACCGCCGTCTTAGATAACTTTAATGACAGCCGTGGTGGTCCAGTAGCGAGTATCCTTGCCTGCCGTGCAGGAGGCGATGGTTCGATCCCCGTCCAGGCCGAATCCACTGAGCTTTTCAGAATTTATTTACGATTTGTAACACCACTGGTTTTTCCACGACGGAAAACACCTTGAGGAAACCTGCATGCTTAAATTTCGTCTTTTCGAGGCATGTATTGTACCCACCGTCCATTACAAGTGGCGACAGCTCACGCCCCGTCACACTGGACAGAGTTTCGTACTACTGGTTAAACGTGGATGTTCTGAGGCTTCAGAATATCTCTGACTACCCCATCGGGGAATATAGTCGTGAGCATATATTGCTGATATGCTGAAAACCAAAAGTGGCCACTTCTGGCGATTCAGATAATAACTACAATCATTAGACAGCCCGGTAGCACAGTCGGTAGTGAACCTGCCTGCTGTGCCGAGGGTTGCGGGTTCGAATCCCGTGAGGGACAAATATTTGTATTGTTACGAGCTACGGGTTCCGGGATTGGAGTGAAACGCTAAGTCCAATTTTACAGAGTTTATTTGGGATACACTTACAAACGGTCCACCTCGCAGAGGTTCCCCTAAACGGTTCACTTCACCGGGTCCTCCTCGCAGGGATTCCCCGTGCACCACTTACTGTCACTGTTCACAGTCCACTACGTCACTACTGTGACGACACGACACGCGTCACGGCTATGACGTCACGACGTACGACACTATGACGTCACGCACTACACTGACACTATGACGTCACGTACTACACCGACACTATGACGTCACGCACTACACTGACACTAGTCTACTCACTGTTCCACTCTTAGCACTTTTCTCTTCACTAGTACTTTTCCACTTTTACTTTTCTTCCTTTTGTTTCGCACTGTTCACTGTTAAATCAAATACTGATCTCTGACCGCGAGCTCGCCGCTTTTTATATCCCGCAGAATATTCCAGACTACCCTTTTTCGATCTTCTTTTCTTTACTCGATTGTTTTCCTCCAGATAGTTCTAACCCCGCCTTCTTTTCTCGAAACCGATCGAAGACACGCCCACTTTTCTGGTTCTTTTCAAATATTCGTAATTTCGCCTCCTTTCTCGAAGTTCCTAAATATTCCTTCTCTCTCTTCCTTCTAGAACATTTCTAAAAACACAAAAATCTAGAAATATTTTTGGCGCGGATAGGATTCGAACCGTCACCCCCCAGCATGGGAGGCGGAACCTTAGACCGTAAGACCACGGCGATTGTTAATACACCCTCCGAATTTTTGAATGCCTTCTTACGTCTAACGCTTGACAGCGTTCGTGACACTGCCCCTCCCTTAGTTCTGCTCGTCCCGAGCATCATTAGTGCCGAAATATCGAGCTAATCGATCTACGTGCACTATCTTCAACGGGCTCCTTGGCGATCGTCGAATTCGATAGGTGACGTCATTTATCCTGGTCACTACCTCATACGGTCCTTCCCAACTTGCCTGCAACTTCGGACTCTTCCCTTTCCTCCGAACTGGATTATGCAGCCAAACTGATGTTCCTTCCTCAAACCCAGCATAGTTCGCTTTTCGGTCATATCGTGTCTTTGAACGGTCACTTGAGTTTTGACCTGCTTCTCGAAGTTGTTCATAAATGTCGACCATTTTTTCCCGCAGTTCGCTCACATAGTCACTGATACTTTTAGGAGTGCCTGGTGCGCATCCTGATAGCAAATCTGCTGGAAGCTTCAACTCTCTCCCGAAGTTTGCTATTGCTGGAGTTGCCGAAGTACTCTCATGAACAGCGGTTCGGTAGGCCAACAGGAAAAGAGGTATGTACTCGTCCCAGTTATCTTGATGATTATCGACGACCTTCGCAAGATGCCGTTCCAAAGTTTGATTGAATCGCTCCACCATGCCGTCAGACTGCGGGTGATAAGGAGTAGTCCGGGTCTTATGGATTCCGAAAATTTTGCAAACTTCCTGGAACAACTGTGACTCAAAGTTCCTGCCTTGATCACTGTGCATTTCCAGCGGAACCCCAAACCGGCAGAAAACTTCATTCACCAACTTGGTAGCCACAGTGACCGCTTCCTGATTTGGAATGGCAAATACTTCCGGCCACTTTGTGAAATAATCCATTACCACAAGTATATACCGGTTCCCCGATTTAGTGACTGGAAATGGTCCCGCGACATCCAAAGCGATTCGCTCCCAAGGCGCCCCAACATTATAAATTTTCATTGCTGCCCTGCTCCTCGTATGAGGTCCCTTTACAGCTGCGCAGACTGTACACTTGCGGCACCAATCTTCCACATCGTCTCTGCAATGCAACCAGTAAAATCTTTCCTTTACTTTCTCCAAGGTTTTCTTTACACCCAAATGCCCTCCGGAAGTTCCATCATGAAAAACTCTCAGAATTTCTTTCACCTTAGCTTGCGGGACCACCAACTGCAGATACGAGTCTTTTCCATCCGATGTCTCCCATATTCTACAGAGTAATCCGTTATGCATGATGAGGCTCTTCCACTGAGCCCACAGCCCCTTCGTGACTGCCCCGTACTTTGCCACCTCGCTCCACTGAGGCTTAGAACCATCACTCTTTAACCAGTTCAGGATTGGCCCGACTCCTGAGTCCTTTTCCTGTTCGCGACGCATTGCCTCGTTTCCCCACTCATCGTTGATGGCATCAGTTCTAATAACCTTGAGTGAAACTGTTTCCTTCCCTTCTTGCTTGCTGCAATGCTTACAATCTTCTGGACATGGTCTTCTTGACAGTGCGTCTGCATTGGAGTGCACTCTTCCACTTCGATGCTCTACTTCAAAGTTGAATTCCTGTAGTTGCTCCAACCATCTTGCAACTTGACCTTCCGGGTTCTTAAATTGGAGTAACCATTTCAGCGCAGCGTGGTCTGTCCTGACTAAAAATTTACGTCCCAGCAGATACTTCTTGAAGTGTTGTACAGTCTTCACCACGGCCAATAATTCTCGTCTGGTAACACAGTAGTTCCTCTCAGGTCTAGATAATGACTTACTGAAGTAGGCTATTACAGTTTCCTTTTCACCATGTCGCTGCGAGAGCACACCTCCAATCCCGATGTTACTGGCGTCTGCGTCCACAACGAATTCACCCTGGACATCGGGATATCCAAGAATTGGTGCCTTACTCAGACGTTCCTTTAACTCCATAAAAGCCTCTTCACATTCTGAATCCCATGTGAACGTCCTCTTTTCTTCCGTAAGTCGATGTAGCGGCTTTGCGATGTCCGAAAACCCTTTCACAAAACGACGATAGTAAGAGCAGAGTCCAAGAAAAGCTCTAACTTGTGTCTTATCTTTCGGTGTTGGCCACTCCCTCACAGCAGCAGTTTTGGCAGGATCGGTCTCGACTCCTCTCTCAGAGATTACATGTCCAAGGTAATTGACCTGTCTTTTGAAGAAAGAACATTTTTTAGGACTCAATTTAAGATTGGCTCCACGTAGTCTTTCGAAGACTTTCTCCAACTTTTTCAGGTGGTCATCAAAGTCTCGACCAACAATGATGATGTCGTCCAGGTAGACAAGACACGTGTCACCCAGAATTCCAGCTAGGACATGTTCCATCAATCTCTCGAAAGTCGCAGGGGCGTTACTCAATCCAAATGGCATTACCTTGAACTGCCACAGTCCTTTCCCGGTGGAAAACGCGGTTTTCTCCTTGTCTTTAGGGTCCACGTCCACTTGCCAGTACCCACTTTTCAGATCGAGCGTTGAAAACCATTTCATTCCATTCAAAGTGTCTAAGGTGTCGTCGATCCTTGGCAAGGGGTAGCTGTCTTTCTTCGTCACTTCATTCAGCTGCCGATAATCCACACAAAATCTCGTTGAGCCATCCTTTTTCTTAACGAGAACTACAGGTGAACACCAGGGACTTGATGAAGGTTCGATGATGTTATTCCTTCTCATGTCTTCTATCATTTCCTCCACTTCCTTCTCACGAGCAAACGGAATGCGCCTAGGTCGTTGCTTGATTGGCGCTACTTCTCCCGTATTAATCGTGTGCTTCACCAAGTCTGTTCTACCAATATCTGCGTCGTTCTGGGAAAACAGGTCTGAAAAACGCCGCAGCAAGTTCTTCGCTTTCACGGCCTGTAGCTTAGTCAGGTCCCTGCTGGAGTCTTCCATAACTTTGGATACTACATCCTCCTTAGCCTCATGTTTCCTAGGAGGATTTTCCACACATTGTCGCAACCATAAAACTTCCTCACAGTGACCAACAACCTCCCCCTTCTCAATCGTTAGGTCCACATCTCCAACGTTAAGTATCGGGATTGAGGTAGATGAAACGGATCCAACAACTGTCCTTGCCGGAATCCAAGGAGTTTCAGTTTTAACTTTCTCTATCACAGCACATCTCCGTGGTAATCTCCCATCGTTACTCTTGGGCAAAACGACAGGTACCAAGGTCTGTGATCTAGGTTTGAGAACCGTTCTTCTCACACAGTAAACCTTTCCCGACGATCCACCTTTCATCGGAACCTCCTCTGTATTACACCGTAGCACTCCGTTTTTCATGTCTATACTGCACTGATGATTTTGTAAGAAATCCAAGCCAATGATGCAATCGTCTACTATTTTCGCTACAATCACCTCATGTTTAAAAGGAGTTTCCCCGATCTTAATCGAAACTCCCAACTCTCCCTTAACAGGTATGCGCTGGCCGGTAGCTGTTGTTAACTGCAGGTTGGTTTGTTGCAGAAGTCGTTTCTGATAACTTTCCATCTCGTTTATCAGTCGAGTATTGATCACTGTTCTCGAAGCTCCGGTATCCAAAGTTAGTTGGCAGATTTTACCATTGACCTCTCCTTCGACTAACAGACTATTTCCGTCTGATGTCTGTTTGACTCTTATGGTTGGGGTTGCAACATAACCGGCCAGCGCCCACCCCGCAGCCCTGGCTGGTCTTAGTTTTCCTGCTGCTCATCAGTCGAGACTCCTACATCCCGACGACCTGTGCGCTTCGGGCAGGAGCTGCGAATATGCCCTCGTTCACCACACTCGTAGCACACATAACCGACGCTTCGATTTCTCGGCGGTGAGGTTCTAGTCACCACAATCTCCCTGAGGCGAGCGGAACGAGGATCCTGTCGTACGGCCTCCACCTCCAATGCATGGGCAACAGCGTCCCTGAGTGTAGCATGGTGCCCAAGTCGCACGGCAGCTCGCACCTCCGGGTCCCGTATGCCATCCGTAAAGGCCTGCAGGAGCATGTCATCGATGGCTGCTGGTGATGACTGGAAAGCCTTTCGCACGAGCTTCTCCACCTCCACGGACCATTGTTGCAGACTCTCGTTAGCATGCTGGTTACGTTCCTTCAATCGCGCCCGATACACGTGTTCGAGATGTCCGTCGCCATATCTCGCCTCCAGAGCTCCGAAAAGCTTGTCGAACGTCAGATTTTCACCAGCACCTACGGCTTCCAGCACAGTGAGAGCCTGTCCCTGGAGTGCTAATGTCAACGCAGACTGCGCCTCCTCTTTGCTCCAGCCATTAACTTTCATCGCTGTCTCGAATTGTAGCTTGAAGGCGGGCCATGACGTCAGTCCATCGTAAACCGGAGTCTTGACACCTTTTGGTAGAATGGGTGAGTCAAAAACAGCAGCAACACGACTATGAGATCTGCTCTGCTCAACCTCTCGCCGGATCTTGGCAAACTCACCCTCCACACGATCCAGCCTCCCTCCGAACTCACCCTTCACATGATCCAACCTCCCTTCGAGCTCTCCCTTCACACGATCCAACCTCCCTTCTACGACTTCGACTCTCTCTACTGCCTGTTGCAAGCCTTTCGTAATATCTTTATGAAGCGCCTCCTGCATCGTGCGCAGTTCGTGCACCTGTTCCTCCCGACAGCGAGCCTGCTCATCTTTCAGTGCGCGCAGTTGTTCCACCTGCCGGCGAGCCTGTTCCTCCTGGCGTAGAACCTGTTCCTTCATCATGCGAGCCTGTTCCTCCTGCCGGCGAGCCTGTTCCTCCTGCCGGCGAGCCTGTTCCTCCTGGCGGCGAGCTTGCTCTTCTTTCATTGCGCGCAGTTCGTGAACCTGTTCCTCCTGCCGGCGAGCCTGCGCCTCCTGCATCGCGCGCATTTGTTCCTCCTGCCGGCGAGCCTGGTCCTCCATCATGCGCTGGATTTGATAGAGGAAATTTCCTGGGTTCTGCTCTGGAGTGCGCTGCACTTCACCCCCCTCAGGTCTTCTCTCCGGGGTCCGCTGCACCTCAGTTACAGGGGCCGCACCTTCCTGTCGCGCTTCCGACATGGCCCGGGTGGTGACTCCCTTTAACTCCTTTGGCACCAGCGGCATCTTACTCCAATCCCACACTTCTGACACCAAATGTTACGAGCTACGGGTTCCGGGATTGGAGTGAAACGCTAAGTCCAATTTTACAGAGTTTATTTGGGATACACTTACAAACGGTCCACCTCGCAGAGGTTCCCCTAAACGGTTCACTTCACCGGGTCCTCCTCGCAGGGATTCCCCGTGCACCACTTACTGTCACTGTTCACAGTCCACTACGTCACTACTGTGACGACACGACACGCGTCACGGCTATGACGTCACGACGTACGACACTATGACGTCACGCACTACACTGACACTATGACGTCACGTACTACACCGACACTATGACGTCACGCACTACACTGACACTAGTCTACTCACTGTTCCACTCTTAGCACTTTTCTCTTCACTAGTACTTTTCCACTTTTACTTTTCTTCCTTTTGTTTCGCACTGTTCACTGTTAAATCAAATACTGATCTCTGACCGCGAGCTCGCCGCTTTTTATATCCCGCAGAATATTCCAGACTACCCTTTTTCGATCTTCTTTTCTTTACTCGATTGTTTTCCTCCAGATAGTTCTAACCCCGCCTTCTTTTCTCGAAACCGATCGAAGACACGCCCACTTTTCTGGTTCTTTTCAAATATTCGTAATTTCGCCTCCTTTCTCGAAGTTCCTAAATATTCCTTCTCTCTCTTCCTTCTAGAACATTTCTAAAAACACAAAAATCTAGAAATATTTTTGGCGCGGATAGGATTCGAACCGTCACCCCCCAGCATGGGAGGCGGAACCTTAGACCGTAAGACCACGGCGATTGTTAATACACCCTCCGAATTTTTGAATGCCTTCTTACGTCTAACGCTTGACAGCGTTCGTGACAGTATGATGAATATGAATATTTGTACCTGAGTCATGGATGTTTGTATCTATATATGTATTCTATATCGTTGTCTAGTCATCATAATACAAGTCCAGGCTAGATTCTGGTACTTTAAATGTGACTAGATAATTTGTGTGACATTGTCCAAGATATTTATTTATTATTTATCATTAAAAAAATCCGCAGTGATCCGATAAATTGAAAATCAGCAGTGACTACAATGTGACATTCTTTGTTTTTTAGAAATGTTTAATTGTTTAGACGTAATAAAAATACGATTGAGGGCAGCACTTTAGGCTCGGTGCCCCCGCCCCGTAACCTTTAGACCACGGAAGCTTTGCCATTAGACTGTGATGATGATGATGATGAATGTAAATATTGTATGTTATAGATGATCCGGAGCCATATCGGCCCGAAGCTCCTCAGTGGACCAACAGCAATTGGAGTTTACCTGTGAGTTTATCATTTTCGTCTTTTATTTAATTAAAATTAAAAAAATATAAACCCCGTCAAGTGCGAGTCGGGCTACTCGCGCACCGAGAGGGTTCCGTACCACACCACCACACAACACAACATTATTAACTTTGAAAAAAACTTTTTTTGTCCGGGACCTTTAGCGCAAGACCGAATCACACTTGGCCGATTTTTAATATTTGTTGTTATTCTGTAGAGTTTGCGCTATAATCACACTAAGTTAGACGCTTGTATGTATTACCGTTTTTACGATAGAGCGTGAAGAAGAAACGTTGATAAAAACTAGTTTCTTGTTGAGAACCCCCCTTAATTTTTAACTTTTTGATATTTTTATTTTTTTCTTAATAAATCCGCCGTAATAACGCATAATCTGAGAAAATTTCAACTATCTAGCTATTACGGTTCAAAAGTTACAGCCCTAAATAGGTAGGACAGACGGACGGACGGACAGCGTAAGCTTAGTAATAGGGTCCCGTTTTCACCCTTTGGATACGGAACCTAAAAAAATGGTTAAAGATACTGTTAGGATGGCGCTTCAGTCGTGACGATAGGGTGTTTCACACCATGTAAGAAAAATAAAAAAAAATTATGTTTAAATGATAGATTTCGAAAAAAGTAAACGAGAACTGTCGATATTTATTCCTAAAGTTGCAGTGTACATTTTATAATTCAATTTTTAATCTGTTTTTCAAATGTCTAAAACGCCATTCGCCATATTGAATTCCGACGTGACGTCACTACGATAGTACACAACCTAGATTATCTTGTTACTTGGTCTTTCGCAGTCGTATTATTTACTAACGGAGTGACGTCACGAGCAGACACAGCATGGTGGCTAGCGTTTCCGCGCGAAAATTTATTAAATAATAGTACATTACTGCAGAGGCCAGCAACAGAGGCATTGATGGACGAACGTGTAAATGTGGGCCGAGGCGAAGCCGAGGCACACATACGTAAGTCCATCAATGCCTAGTTGTGGCCAAGGCTTGTATAGTACTTTTCTCAAATAATGCGCGGAAATGAAAACAATAAATTTTCTCAAATAATTCGCGGAAATTAAAACTCTTTTCAAAATCAATGACGAACAACGAACAACAATTTTTTTTTTTTTTTTTTTCAATAAACAGCTTTCTATTTACGAAATGTTCGAAATTTAAATAAAACCTTTGATGAGTTACCTCCTTGGTCGCCATGTTTCGGAGTACAAGTTCGTTCCATTTTTAAATTACACGACAGATATGAGTTTAGTATGTAATTTATTAGGCCGCTAAACACGACAGATATGGATTTTCATACAAACATTGCCGGCCGCTGCGCGCATGTATTTGGCCAGTACAGCAATTTCGATTTATCTCGAAGAAGGTTGTCAAAATAATGCTCACATTTCCAAGCATGTTTGAGAAAATCATATTTTTTAAGGCATTTTCGGCTTTATAAAATAAAAATTCTGCTAGTTCATCAGGATTACTTTTTTCAAAAAATGTGTAATACCCTATCTATACTGATGATTATTTCCTCCCCCCCCCCCCCCAGCCGGCGCCGGTGCCCCCCCCGCGGCGGGACACCCCCGAGTCGCCGCCCCCCGCGCCCGTGCCCGTGCCGCGCCTGCCCGTGCCGCTAGTGCCGCTCTACTCACACCCACGGCCAGTACGTATCTTGCCTCTCACTATCTACCAATGACATTCTATACACAAGGACTCCGCATCTGCGCGCTGTTAACGGAACAAAAGTGTGCTTTGTTTGTTTTACATTAGTGCTTAGTGACCGAGGACATTAGAAAGGACTGGAATGTCGGCGGAAATGTATGGCAGCAGAGCACAATTATGGCGATCCTTGGGGGAGGTCTATGTCCAGCAGTGGACGTCCATCGGCTGAGATGATGATGATGATGATGAGAGCACAATTGAAGCATGCTATGGTGACATTAGATGTTCCATTTTTGGGTTTTGTTATTATATGACACGGTGAGTCCCCATGAGTATACATAGAATGTAATTGATATATCTACATATTCTCCAAACGTTTTCAACTTCTTGTCCTTTTTCCAACACCCCTACTAGTATGGTTTCTCTAATTACTGCTTTTTACCCGACTATGCCAGAAGGCGTTTATTTTCAGTCTACATGTCGCGGCAAGCGCGACTTGCTTTGAGAAAAGCGCGGAAAGAGGTGTCCTTTCTAGGTAGCGATGCGAAACCACACTAGACTAGTGGGACTAGCATGGCAACGCGACATAGCAAAGTCGCGCCTTACCTCTCTTTCACCTGACATGTAACATGAGTGCGATTTTTGAAAGTCTCGCGTCCAGGTAAACAGTAGAAAATATCAAAATGACGATTATGACATTTTCTCCGGCCACCCCTTACTCCTTCTCCCTTACACCGTCATCATCATCATCTACCTGCCCTTATCCCATTACTTGGGGTCGGCGCAATATGTCGTCCTCCTCCATTCTCTTAGCCGTTGTATCTAAACTATTATAAAACTTTAACAGAACTATACAGTCGTCTGTACATTGAAGATATTTACAAAAAAACGTTACGATATGGTTTTTAGGTATCCCTGATTCCATATCAAAAATTTTTGAATTTTTGTCTGTCTGTTTGATCGAGCATCACGCAAAAACTACTGAACCGATTTTGATGAAACTTTTTTTGTTTGATAGCTTATGATCTGACTTAAAATCTGGTATATAATTTGTGCGGGCGAAGTTGCGGGTTAACTCTAGTAACTGAATAATAACTTTTAACAGGACATGCCGGCGGCAGACGTGGACCACCGAGGCATTTTACCGCCCCCGCCGCCCCCTCCCGTCCTGCCTATACTCGGAAGTAAGTTATACACCCCTAGTTTTTAATCAAGGGGATATTACCGTTGGTCTCTGGAAGATTAGAAGTTGGTTGGAAGTCTGGTTATATTTTCAATACTAACTACAACACGGGCGAATCAACTTGGCACCTGGCTCGCACGTGGCTCGGAATTTGACACCCCTCCTGCTACCCCGCCGGGGGACCCCGCCGTCGCCGTGCGAGGCCGGAGCATATCATTTCAGTTACCGTTGCACGTGTCCCTGCGCTTTTGCATTTTCGAGTTATCCTTTCCGAGTTTTCCGAGTTTTTTTATTACGAGCCACGTGCGAGCCAGGTGCCAAGTTAATTCGCCCGTGTTGTAATTAAAGTCAATGACAATTTTTAGACACGATCTATAAACCAAGATTTGAGCTTCACATTTGTCAGATTTCCATTAAAATATGTAGTATCAATGTTAGGATTAATTTAAGAATTGTATGGAGAACTTACAGCCACGATAACTTTATTTCAACGGAAATCTGACAAATGTAAAGCACAGATATTGGTTTCTAGAACGTGTCTAAAAATGTTAATTGCCTCGAACGGAACATGGGTCAAAAAACGAGAAAATATTTTGGACCTTTCATAGAGATGTGCGGATCTGCCGATCGAATTTGTATGGGTCCATAAAATGTCTCTTTTTTTCTACCCATATCCTTGGGGAAAGTTTAGTCTCATCGTCTGATAGCCCTCAAAGTTTTGTTGGTAATTAAAAAATAGTGGTGTTAAAGGGAAAAACAATATAACAGAATACGTAGTCGTAGACCCGTTTCGTGGTGGTCCAGTGGCGAGTAACCTTGCCTGCCGTGCAGGAGGCGATGGTTCGATCCCCGTCCAGGACCAATGAGTTTTTCGTAATTTATGTACACACGGCGACACATCAAGCTATACAAAACCAACATAAGCTGGCCGCGCGATGTATACGTAACTCGACCTACGTGCGGTCAGCTTATTTATTTATTTATCACAAAAAAAGAACAATAATATAACACCTTTTAATTGGAACCGAGCATGCGTTTAGACTTATCTAGGTGTTGTCTGGAGGTTGGTTCTTATGTTGGTTTTGTATAGCTTGATGTGTCGCCGTGTGTACGATTTGTAACACCACTGGCTTTACGGTGAAGGAAAACATTGTATGGGAACCTGCATGCTTCAATTTCGAGGTATTGTACCCACTGTCCATTAAAAGTGGACTCACTACCCGTCACGAATACAAAAAATACAAATATAGGGTGAAATTGATATCATTAGCATCCTTTTAAACTAAGAGTCTACCCATCAAACTGAACAACTTTTTCTATGGGAGCAAACCGATCAGAGCAATAAAAAATCAGCTGTTGCATACTAAACTGCAATACCTACTCGACTCAAATGTATGCAACAGCAGATTTTTTTTTTGCTCCAATCGGTTTGCTCCCATAGTGAAAGTTGTTCAGTTTGATGGGTAGACTCTTAGTTTAAAAGGATGCCATTGATATCAATTTCACTCTGTATTTATTCAATAATGGACAGTTTCGGTACTACTGGTGAACGTTTTTGGGAAATAGAATAAATATTTTGTCAGACATTACGAGAAGTAACCAATCAATATGATCACAGATATCGAGGACGTGGACCACAGGCTGCTGCCGTCGCTGCAACCTCCCCCGAGCCCACAAGTGGACATCAGACATTCTAGTGGGCAACAAGGTATTTATGCAGAACCATTCTTAATTAGCTGATTGGTTTTTACACAGCACAGCCTCGTCAGCTGATTCTGCCGCAAGTGTCTTTGTTCTTTACTATACGTACTCTTGAAAATATGTGTACAAAATATGATTATCGGTTGTGTAGTTCTCGCGTGAAAGCGTAAAAACAAACAAACTTACATTCGCAACAATATTATTAAAAGGACTATATGTCACAGCAAACGCGGCATTCTCTTGTCTTTATCATTGGCGCGCGTACATGGAGTACGCTCCAAAAAAATTATATTAAGGCGAAGCCGTTTTCTCTTCCGACCTTGATTCTCTTTATTGACAGATGTGGACCACAGGAACCTGATATCGTTGACGCACCAGCCGCCGGCGCCGCGGCAAGTGAGCCCTGTTGGTGTGAGACCCATGCTACCCGTGCCCCCGCCCATCAAGCTAGACCAAGTGAGTTCAATATATACTAACGACCCTAATGGTGTGGCCATACTCATAGTACTCATACCATGTATGTTATAAAACTTGCAATTATCGGTACATGTACAGGTACACACGGCGACACATCAAGCTATGCAAAACAAACATAAGCAGGCCGCGCGACGTTTATACATTAGAGTGAAATTGATGTCATTGGCATCCTTTTAAACATAAACATAAACATTTATTTCCAAAAACGCATGCATTTATAGAATGAGTAGATCAGCAGTCTGTACTGGAGTTTTCTGCCTCACAGACTGCTGCTTCTTTTAAACTAAGAGTACCCATCAAACTGAACAACTTTTACTATGGGAGCAAACTGATCGGAGCACAAAAAAAATGTGCTGCTGCATACATTTGAGGCGAGTCGGCACGGCGCGGCACTGTAGTTTAGTATGGAACATCAGTATTTTTTTTTGCCCCGATCGGTTTGCTCCCATAGTAAAAGTTGTTCAGTTTGATTGATAGGCTCTTAGTTTAAAAGGATGCTAATGATATCAATTTCACCCTGTATACATTACCTACAGGCGGCCAGCTTATGTTGGTTTTGTATAGCTTGATGTGTCGCCGTGTGTACATGCAACCAGATAAATGTCAAAACATATATTTTTTACCGCTCGGTTATGTTTGCGCGCATGCATAACCTAGCTTGTGTGGCGTATAAAGTGCCACTGTCCATTATAAGTCGCGACGAGTTCAATCCCCGTCACAATGGACAGAGTTCCGGTACTACTAGTGAAACGTGGAGTTCTGAGGTTTCAGAATATCTCTGACTACCCCCTCGGTGAATATAGACGAGCATATGCATGCTGGCTTTAATCGTGGTGAAGAGAGTTGGCAATCAGCGAAAGATTTGCGTATGGCCCACGGTGCGTCGGGACTTGAAAATGAACTTTTTTTTTATGCTCGATAGGTAAACATTTGACCCGAATCTCACCTGATGTTGAGTGATGATGAGGCCGAAGATGTAGCATGCTTACCTAGAAAGATGCCTATTCACTCTCGCCTTGAAGAGGCCCAGGTTGTATTGCTCAGGGAACAGGTCCGCAGGCAGTGCGTTCCACTCCTTAGCCGTGCGCATTATAAAAGAAGAAGCAAACTTCTTCGTGCGAATTGCTGGTAGGTCAACGACATAAGGGTGGAAACCCAGCCTGCGTCTCGTCCCCCGCAGATGAAAGGGAGACGGAGGTATTAAATCGTGTAATTCTGTCTATGAACTAATGAATGACTACGAAGGGTTCGTTCGTGGTACGTGGAGACTCCTTAGCCGTTTCCTTTATTCCCTCCATTGCCATCGTGACTGGGACTTGCTATCTCAGTGTAGAATGATAAACGTTTTTACAGGTCTGATCAAAGTTTGTTGGATTGTAAGTAAATAAGATTTAGGTTAGAGTAGGGACCTTTAAGTGTATTAAATGTGTTGACCCTCTTATTTGTGTGCAAGTAACAGGCAAGTATAGATCGAAATGGCAGTCAATAGATATGAATGGAACGAGAATCTGCGGCCCTAGTATGATATATCTATTTGCGCGGGATGCGCGTTCGCTGCATAGAAAATTGCACGCTTTTCAGACGCGCATGGTACGAAGAGTTGTATGGAAAAAGGCCGAGCCGCGCGTATGTAGAGAAATCATGCGTGAGGATTTTATAGAGGGTGTAACAAAACACCCTAGTAATACTTAAGGGGGTGTTTCAGACCATCAAACTAAACAACTTTCACTATAGAGCCAACTACGAAATCTCAAAATAAAAAACATCTTTCCCATACATTTTAGTCGAGTCGGTGCAGCAGTTTTGTGTGGGACAGCTGATTTTTTTTCGCGAATTCGAACTAGGCTCCATAGTGAAAGTTGTTCAGTTTCATGGGATAAAGCACCCCCTTAAGTATTACTAGGGTGTTTTGTTACACCCTGTATAGCGCTGACTCGAAAACCTTCCAAACCCACATAAAAAAAATAATCAAAATAAATCTAAACTACTCAGACTTCGATTCATCATTATCAGCCTATAAACGTCCCACTGCAGGGGCCTACCCTCAGGGACGGTGTATGGGCGTTAGTCCACCACGCGTGCACAATGCGGTTTGGTAGACTTCACATACGCATGCAGTGCATACGCTGAAGAACTGAAACGATGAAGGAAAACGTCCTGAGAAAATCAGAAATCTTTTTCCTTCGCCGTTTGAGAGCAGTCTGTATTACGTACATAAGTTAGGTAGTTAAGTACGTAGAGCGTGGTAGCGCGTTGCGGAGACGTATGTACGCTCAATCATGCGGGACGCACCCGGGATCGAATCCGAATGGACGACATGCCATGTACCAATGAGATGAATGAATGAAATATAAACCAAACCACAGAATAGGTAATAGTATATAGTTCTACATACAGAACGGCCACTCCCCGCCCCCCTCTGACTTCAGATACCCCACCTCCCCTCACACTCTTTGTGGTAACTTGAGGGAAGCCGAGCAAGGGAATGCAGTCAGGCGCGCGCACCCGTTGAATTTGACTACATAAAATATCTTTTATTTTTCTCCTCATAATAAAAATAAACGTTGGAAAATAACGCTAAATTAACATTTTCTGTGATTCTTTAGCTTAAAAACTATTTTTAATAACAGAATGAACTATAAAAGTAACGAAATTTATAATGTAGTTCATACGATGCGTGTTAAGTCAACCCTACACATATGTCATGCACAATTTTCGCAAAGTGCGCATGTGCGAACGTCATCATGTCAAATCTAAATCGTTCTTTGAAGTGCCGGACCTGTGACCAAACACAAATAATAAAAACATCCACCCACCCAGCCACTGTCCATTACAAGTGGCGACGGGCTCACTCCCCGTCACACTGGACAGAGTTTCGGTACTACTAGTGAAACGTGGATGTTCTGAGGGAATATAGTCGTGAGCATATGCTATGTTACAAATAATGAAGTACAAGAACTGGTATTGGTACAAATATGTCATTGTATTGTTGATGTTGCAGGACTACCGTGTGCCGCCGCTGGTGGCGCCGAGCGACATCGTCGAGAGCGTCGACATGGACCTCTCTGAGGACGAGGACCAACGTGAGTCACACATACACACTTTCAACCCTATACACCACCTTAGATCAAAGTAAAATGAATGGATAGGCCCAAAGCGCTTTAAGTTGAAGCACGCAAAACTAGGGCACTTCAATACAAATTAGGGTACTTGGTCTGTCATCTCAGTACATTTTCGAAGTAAAACTGTCAATTGTTTTGCCTCATTTTTCTGGTTTGAAATGTTCGCGTAAGGCCCATTCTCGTTTACTAATGTCATTGTACACCACTATTATTACATGTATTTTACATAATTACTAATTGATATTCGCTCACAAGCTCATAACATAAGATAGGTTTAATAAGTGTGCTTCAAGCTCCTATATTGAATAAATTATTTTTGACTTTGACTTTGAGGGAAATACTTTTTAGTGGAAATAAAATAACAAATAACAAAAATAAACGCCAAACAGAGTGATTAGTAATTGATTACATAATTATCTCACTTCTCACTCATATTATAAATGTAAAAGTTTTTGACGATTTTGGATGTTTGTCACTCAATCGCGCATAAATGGCACACATTTAGAATATAAATAAATAAATAATAATAAATAAATAACGCTCACAGGCACATATATTGTAATGATCCCAAGAAAGCACTATTTATAGGCTGTTTATTATGGAAACCATACAACAACGGCACAAACATATAAACATCCATGACCGAACCGGGATTCGAACCCAGGACCCTGGTTTGGCAGTCCGGCGTGGTAACCATTACACCAACGGGGTCGTCAATATGTTCTGGATTAACACAAACATGTTATTTTTTTAAAGTCAATGCAGACCAAGTCGCAGGCAGCAGCTAGTTAATTATTATATTAGCAACATGCCTTGTCTTAACGGATGTACAGTCAACAGTAATAAGTTGTATACACTTTAGTACTACGACGTAGAACAATAGTGTATACAACTTATTGCTGATGACTGTACATTCAAAAACGAAATCAATATACAGGATGTAACAAAACACCCTAGTAATACTTAAGGGGGTGCTTCAGACCATCAATCTGAGCAACTTTCACTATGGAGCCAACATCGAGAAAAAATAAAAAAAATCTGCCGTCCCATACATTTGAGTCGAGACGATACTGCAGTTTTGTATGAAAGAGGGGATTTTTTTTTTCGCGATTTCGATGTTGGCTCCATAGTGAAAGTTGTTCAGTTTGATGGTCTGAAGCACCCCCTTAAGTAGAGTGTTTTGTTACATATAAATCGATTAATTATACTTTATTTTCCACCGACGCGATGTTTCAAACAAAACTTAGACTGCCACAGCTATTAGAATAAACACTTCTGCGCCTCCAAACTATATTAACCCCATCTTCAAATTAATAACACCGCCTTACTTTTCAGAAGGAATGTACCAAAACCCCCAACAAAACTCGGAACACCCTCGAAGGCATAGCTTCAACAACAACAAAGTATTGGTCGGAGGCAACAACGGCAAAACAAATCACACCAACCTCATACAAATCAACAGCTCCAGCGAATCATTCGAAAAGGAACCACAATCTGCACCTCCCCAACTGCCCCCCCTATCAAACCCCTTTGATAACATGCCTGTCGGACTCAAAGTCAACATGCCGTTCCCAAACAACATCCCCCCGAACTTCCAAATGGAATTCGATGACCCCAAAGAAGAAAACTCAAACGACAGTGCATATGAAGAAGACTTACGAAGCCGTGGTATAGAGCAACCTGTAGACCCAAGGACACCAGAGTTCGACAAAGACAGTGAGTGGAATCAACGGCAGTTCAACAACCAGAGATTCCCTAGAAATTGGGGACCTAGGACTAATTTTAGGCCTCCATTCTCACCTCAGTTTTGGCCTAGAAACGGCCCCAGACCCCCGAACAGATGGGCCGGGCCGAGACCCCAAAGGTTTTGGTGATCTGTGATTAAAATGTATAGTGAAAGAGTTTTTATTTATAGTGATATAGTGTTGACTTTTGAGGAATATGTATATTGCAGTAAATAAACGTTTTTGTGTGGATACGTTTTTGGTGAATTGTTATATGTACATTTTGTGGTAGGAGAATGATTTCCAATTCCAGTGATGTCTATATTAAGCTGTGACCTGTCTGTCCGTACACTACAGTCCCATATACAGGGTCCTACTTAATATGCTGACAGTTTTGTAAGGGTTTGACCAGGCTATGACCACAGTATAAGAAAGAGTATCTATTACTAGATACAGTACGGACACTCCCTTCCTCCCACCAACTTTTTACCTCACCCCCTCTTCGCACTGGTTACTCGTTACTTAAGAAGAAGACATAAGGTTCAATTTCTTTGGTTTCGCATGTGCTGACGTCATCTTGTGAAATTCAATTTTTTGTATGCAGTGTCCGGGCTGTGCTATGACCATCAAGCTGAACAACTTTCCCTACGGGACCAAAGTCGAAATCGCGAAAAAAAAAAACTGCTGTTCCATACAAAATGATAAAAATTGTATTAACATTTAGGCTTTGTTTTATGGCAATCGGTCCAATCAATCAAAAAATCAATGGCGTCGTCGCGGACGCCGGTTGTCAATACAATTCTTTCCACTACGATAGCTAGTCAAACCGCAATATAATGCCATCAATTCTACAGAAGAGTATGTGCAATTATTCTGAATTCAAAATTACCGATAAGGAATATTTTGGGAGCCTTATTAGATGAACACTGCCTTTGATGTCATAAGTTGCTAGATACACTCCTGTGGCTGCCAATCGTCATACAAAAAGCGAAAAATTACATTCGTGATCTTTTAGCTCGGTCAATTTACGAGGTTTTGTTAGGAGTGGTGGGAAATAATTATGAATGGGACTTTTAAACTGTGAACGGCACCAATTAGTGACAAAAAGACGAACCTGAATAAAAAACTAAACTTAGTTCCGGATCACATCAAATTCAATTCAATCAAACTTACCAATAAAAAAAAATTGTTTACTTTTCGTACGGCAAGTGTCAGCTACAGCCACCTCAAAGCCTGTAGAAAAATTATCTACACAGACTTTGGCAAAATACCATTTTACGTACTAAATTACCCTAAATCTACCCTAAATACACAAATGGTCTAAAAAAGCTAACGACAAGCGTATTAGGTATTTTTATGATTTCTGCGGCCTTAAAAAATCATCGCGAGATAAAAGGCGTGATATAGCCTTATCAAGCGCATTATGCTACGGCTTCAGGCTTAGCGCTATGGCAGGTTATTATTATACTATATTCGTGGCACCCATAGTATTTTACTATGGGAGCAAAAAAGGAACCGCGAAGAAAATAATCTTCTCTTCCATACAGAGAATACAGACTCATATGTATGAAACAGCAGATTTTGCAGCAACAGCAGATGGTCCAACTTAATATACTGATAGTATTACCACAGTGTACTATAATTACTAGGTATTACTGCGTATTACTTGACAACTCGAATTATTTTCTGCAATATATTGTAAAAAGAAATGTACATAGAATGTCGTAAAATAGAACTTAATTCGAATGCAATTGACATAATGTTAATGTTAGGTATGGTTTGTCGCGACTGCGCGTGGATCTTCGATGTAGTCTTACGTATTCATATAAATTGCAATAATGTGCGTCGATGCAGTTGCCCATATAGTATAAGAGATAAGAGGAATTTTGGTAACCGTCAGCTGCAAGGCTGATTCAGTATTCATAGGGTGTTGTAGAGCATCTCTGTGATGGGGATGGACCAGATCTGCCTGCTTAACTACAGTCGGTTTAGGAGTTACAGCCGTTCAAAGGTCTCGTATGGTTGCTAAAAATGAATATGCATGAATATGCAGTTATGCTGGCAGACCTGGTCCATCCACATCATAGGGATGCTCTACGCCCTATGAATACTGAATCAGCCTTGCAGCTGATGGTTACCAAAATACCTATTATCTCTTAGGGTCAGCGCACACCCAGCGTAAAACTGTTCGAGCATGCGCGAGCAGGTTTCATTGATTCAATTGACAATGAACTCTATTTCCATTGAAATAAAGTTGAAAATAGCTTGCAAGTGATTAAATCCCTTCAGCGTCTGTTCGAGTATGCTCGCGTATGCTCCTCGCGGCGACGGGAGCAGTCGCGAGCATGCGCGCGGATGCATCTTATTGATGTGGTCTTCTTGCTCCTCTTCCTTTGCTAGTAACCCAATAATTACCAAATCCCAGTCTACCATACTTTAAAATTGTTGTTATCGTATATGTTATCGTATATGTATTGTATACGTCTCTATAAAATATTGTAAACACAACGCAAAATTCACTACGTCAACTGTAGCAACACGGGAGCATCCGCGAGACTGTTCGAACACGCGCGAGCATGCTCCGCCGCTGCCGCCGGCGGATTTTGCCGCTAGGTGTGCGCGACTGCAAAGAACATGTTCGAGCATGCGCGAGCAGTTCTACGCTGGGTGTGCGCTGACCCTTAGACTAATACGCACACTATTGCAATTCTAGAGATATATTTCGGACACTGCTTTTTAGAAAATTTTTTAGTCTACCCTATTTCTAGGGCTGCCTGCAATCGAAGCTTTACGCGCAGTCGTGAAATGTAAAAAAAATGTTTTATGTTCCCAACTGTACATTTTATTATGTAAAATGTTTTTTTTTTAAATCACGACTCGTGGTTTTTATAATGTATGAATATAGCATACACATTGTTTTACTGTACGTTCGTTTTTCTCTAGTCTGTAGATATCCTTATAAGAAGTTATGGGTGGTGCCTCATCTGGCAGCACAGCATCGCATTTTTTCACGCTCTATCCTTTTCTGTCGCTCTGGAACGTGATTGGCTAGAGCGAGAAAGGTCACAGCACTGCCGGTGCTATACGGGCTATCTTTCTCGCCCTAGCAAATGACGTTCCTGAGTGACCGAAAAGGATGGAGTGACGGAAAAATGCGATGCGGTGCTGCCAGATAAGGTTCAACCCTATAAGGTGACAACTTGGCTATTGTAAAAACTTTTTAACACTATTTGTACATACAGGGTCTTTTTTAGAGCCGGCGCACGCCTGGCTAAGCGCAGCGGAGAACATTTTTCACTGCCAAACCATTATCAACTTTGCTTACGTTGAAGTAACGTCGAAAATCAACTACTAGTCCCTGAAAGCATCGAAACGACTTAAGGCGAAAGTTGTGTTAATCGATTTTCGATGTTATTTCAACGGGAGCAAAGTCGATAATCGTTTGGAATTTGTTAGTAAAAAAAGGTCTACTGCGGATCGCCAGGTTTGCGCCGTTTCTATGAGATATGTTGCATTAAATTTGCTAGAATGGCCACAGCGTATTTTGTCAACGCCAAAATACGCGTTTTTGAAAAGACGGTTTAAAAACAAGTTGAGCTATTTTCTAGTTCCACTAAACATACTAGATATGTTTAGTGGAACTAGAAAACATACTAGATATGTTTAGTGGAACTAAAAAACATACTAGATATGTGTAGTGGAACTAGAAAACATACTAGATATGTTTAGTGGAACTAAAAAACATACTAGATATGTTTAGTGGAACTAGAAAACATACTAGATATGTTTAGTGGAACTAAAATACATACTAGATATGTTTAGTGGAACTAGAAAATAGCTCAACTTGTTTTTAAACCGTCTTTTCATTGCAATGCACACTCATGTGCGTAATAGAGTGCGTAAAGCAATGTATTTCAAACGCATATACTATCAGTTTAAAATAACAATGTGCATGACCTCGCTTGCAAATGTGACGTCACTCAATCACACGAACTTCACTCGAGTCATTCAGATGATTATTTCCTTTACATAGAGTCTATATTCCTTTACAACCGAGTGAAGTTATCGAACGGCCCTTCAAGGTCATGCACATTGTTATTTTAAACTGATAGTAACTTTATGACAATGTGAAGACGGTCTTAATTAAAATGTTTTAAAAGATGTAATATAGTCAAGTGTCTATAGAATAAAACTAAATAATAATATAGAAACTCAGTTTGTCTCGTATATGCATAGGTTGACAGCAGTAGAAATAAATAATCTTTTGCTTTTTGCTTCAAATAATAAAATATAATAATATGGTTGTATATTATTTTGACTCTGAATATATACATTTAATTTTTTATTATTTGATACACGACTTGCATTTTATGTTGAAAAATACTCAGTAAAAATAGCACTCCCCATATAAAATTTTTACAAAGCAAATAAGCTCACCATTGAAAATCTAATAAACCTAACGGAAAGGAAAAAAGAAAAAAAGAAAGAAAGAAAGTTGATGACTGCTTTGTATACAAATATTTAACAATATTTTTAACCCCTTTTGTCCAGTGTCTTGAATGATGTATTAACACAAAATTAACACACGTTTTTGGTTTTATCTGTTTGTTATGGTAAAGTCGTAACATTTTATTAAAATCTTTTATAAAACTTCAAAAATATAGTTCCATGGAACTGCAATACGTTTTAAAACATTCCATGTAGTTCCAATTTATGCCATTGACGATGGAAAAGATTGGCTTCTTCTTATTTTTACTACTTCATACATAATAAATTGTATATTTTCATTATGCACGCGTCGTGGACTAATATGCATAGAGCACTAATGCCCAATTGCCCATACACCCCTCCCTGAGGGTAGGCCTGTGCCCTGCAGTGGGACGTTTATAGGCTGATGATGATGATGACTACGTCCTATTTAAGAGGACTACGAGATGATGTTGACCTGAAGTAAATTGGGGGTCGTTCTTTATTTGAGTATGATAAATTACACAGTTAAACTTCTTATTGCTGACGCCCAGTGTAGATAGGGTCCACATAGTATACCTTAGTACTTATATCAAGCACTGACAATACCGACACCAATTCGAGAGTGCGGAAAAAAATGAAGGTTTCATTCTTTATTTTTTTTATTTTTTTTTATTTAAATAATTAAATGGACTCTTGCTTGTGCGTTAGCACTGCATTTCCGCCAGTGTCATGTATTTTATGGGAGAATCTATCCCAATCTCAGGGATTGTTTTTGGACAAGAACAAGAAGAGATTGAAGAATGTGGAGCCTCGTGGCAGGCACAAACGCGACGCGCGAAACCACGCGAGACGTGTACTCGGGTCAGTTCCTGCAACGTGACTCGGTTTCATTCTTATAATCGGATTCGGTTCAGCATACATTGCTTCGGAAAAACGTAGGTTTTTATTGAATTTAATGCCCACACATTTCAAAAACCTAGTAAAGCATACCTACATTGGTATGAGGAACGAAATACGGTTCTAATGTTATCTCTTTCAGCCTCTGTGGTTAAGGACTATGACCGACCATCTGTTATTTATTTTTCGTATGTGGGAATTTTTGGAGAGAATGGAGGAAGGCCCTTGTCCAGTGAGAAATCAATGGCTGATAATAATAATGTGGAAGTTTACCACAGATTGACAGATGGCGCCACATGTCACAACAAAAATCGCAGACAAAACAAATAGCACGCACAAATGTGAACCTTAATCCAAACCATATACGGAGCAATATTGATTGAAAGACTTACATCGTACTATCAAGTTTATACAGAACATTTGATACACAGGGTGGCGCATACCTAGAGATGGGTATGGGGACCTCCGAAACTATTAAGAGAAGAAAAATAATATGTTCTAAGGAACCATGTCGGTCGTCGTCGATTTTAGTCATAAGAAAAACGCCATTCTTAGATTTTCGCAAAAAAACCATACACTACTCGGGAATCGGTATTGTCATCTTGATTTGATACCGAAAGATCCTGTGAATGTCCTGCACATCTAGTATGATTTCTCTACACGCGCGCGACTGCTTTATTCCATGCTGCACGTCGCGGCTCTCGCTCTCCGAAAAGCGCGGAACATCGGATTTTCTATGCAGCAAAGGCGCGACGCACGCTCGTAGAGAAATCATGCTAGACGTGCTGGGCGTTTGAACGCCGTTATTGTCCTCGCCGAACATTATAAGAAAAGGCATACAATTTTATAGCGCTGTTATATAAGATCTAACAAAATTAGCTAACCGTCTGTCCCATACAAAACTGCAAACATGACCGAAATGAATGGGACAGCAGGCCCTGTACCCGGACTTTCGATGTTCGATATATCGCCACTGTTTCGGTCCGCACCTCATTGTAATAGAGTTGACATTGGAACGAAAACTTTCACGCAATTGCGAAGTTCGAATTTGCGGGTAGAGGCCCAGATATTGTTTTTCGCGATTTCGATATTGGTCCCATAGAGAAAGTTGTTCAGTTTGAGGGTCTGATCATTTCCTTAAAATAGTTTCAGCTATTTTTTTTAGACCTAATAAAGGTTCAGGAGCGTTTATAACGGTGCTATAAAACCCCATGCCTTTTCCGGTAAGGACAATGACAGCGCGGGCGTTAAGACGCCCAGGTATTTTTTGGTAATTCATACCACGTAGGCTTGGTAAAAATAAAATAAAACTTGCGTAACGCTTAGGACAGTCATCAACACTCGGAACAGAATCTGATATCGATCCGCAACTTGCTAAATTCGATGTGGAAACGCAAAAGCAGTTTCTACATTGCGACTCGAGGATTTCAGGATGCACAGTGGATTTTAGAAGCCAAAAAAGTGACATTGTCGATATGAGTCCAAAATGTGATAGATCTGGTCATTTTTCACCGAAACCACGACGAGAACTCCCGCGTGTCAAAAAAGCGTAGTTTTTTTAGATGAATTTCTAAAAGTGAATTTCCAATTTAGAAAAATCTACTTTACACCTCTTAGCGCTCACAGACGAGCGAGACTCTCTGCGACCCACGGCGATCGCAAAGTGTCGCTCGTCTGTAAGAGCGTTTAGACCCATATCACAAAGTATTTCTGAGCGTAGGCGTTGACGAAACGATATCGCCGCGATTTCGAAGCGAGATCGCCGTAACAGCGCTGCGTTATCAATGCGTTATTTTTGAGGTCAATCAGTGTCAATCTCTGTAAAAATCGGGGCGGTGCATTTTCGATGTCGATGCGGTAAAGTTGCGACATCGTCTACGCTCAAAAATCGCTTATATGCTAGCTTATATGATATGGCTTTTATACAGGGTGTTAGGGTAAACAGTTGCATTACTTTAAGAGGTGATTGTACCTATGAACTTTCCCTTAGAAATATACAGGGTCCTTCGTAATATGCTGACACTTTTTTAAGGGGAGATCGGACCTTAAACTTAACAATTTTCTCTATGACACCAACATCGAAATCGCGAAAAAAATTTACTGTTCCATACAAAACAGCAAATCTACTCGAGCCAAATGTATGGGACAGCTGATTCTTTTTCGCGATTTCGATATTGGTCCCATAGAGAAAGTTGTCCAATATGATGGTCTGGTCATGCAATGCAACTGTTTACCCTAACACACCGCAGTCGCTGTTATGTGCCATCGAGATATGGCAATGATATCCTCCCTTCGTCACCTGGGAATTAGTAGTTAGTTAGTATTACTTGATTAGTGTATTGTGTAATAAAATAGTACAAAAATTATAGGTACCTAGTTCAGATGTTTTAATTATTTATTCTCTGCTGTCAACTATGTCGACCGAGGGAAATGAGTTTCTACTATAATAGTCGGATCTAAGTGGAACGCTTGTCCCCGATAACAATTCTTTATGTATTGTTTCTGGTATAATAAGGACTTGACATGATTGCAAAACCCGAAAACCGTTTCTCCAGTATTGATAGTTCAGAAATTCTTCGATTTATGCAGGGTGTAAACTAAAATTGCGTTACATAAGTACATTTGGGTTGGGTCACCATTGTCGTGGTGGCTATGGAACAGCTGATTTTTTCGCGATTTCAATGTTGTTCTCGTACTGGAAGTTGTTCAGTTTGATGGTCTGGAGCACCCCCTTAATTATGTAACGCATTTTAGTTTACACACTGTATACAGGGTGTTAGGTTAGGGTAAACAGTTGTTTTACTTTGACTTTCATTGTACCCATGATACTGAACATTGAACAACTATCCCTAAGAAACCTATAGGATATTTGCAAAAGCTTTTTTTGGACTCGCCATCCTATTACATGCAATCAGCTGATCAAACGATTCTATGAAAAGTTTTTTTTCGAATTTCCCTTTGTTCCTTTGGGTAAGTTCTTCAGTATCATGACCACAATCACCCAATAAAGTAATGTCACAGTCTACCCTAACACCCTGTATAATACAAATATATAATACCTACAAATTCGGTACCAGTCAAATTTTATCCTGTTGTCCATTCTGGAGAAATGGTTTTCGGTTTTCGTTAATTTGTTATAAGTTTATAATTTAATATCAGCACGTCTAGTATGCTTTCTATTATTGCTCCTGACTCGGCTTTATTCCATACCACATGTCGCGGCGAGTGCAACATTCGCTCTCCGAAAAGCGCGGAAAGAGGTCATTTTCTATGGAGCAAAGGCGCGTCGCACGCGTGTAGAGAAATCATACTGGATGAGTATCAAAACTGTCGTGCTACTGAGGAAACATCTTCTAATAGTTACCCAAGTAACTTGTATAAAATTCAGCTTTTATTATACTCTAACGTAAGTACCTATCTACATCTACACTAATATTATAAAGAGGAAAGATTTGTACCTATTTTTGTATGTTTGTATGTTTGTAATGAATAGGCTCAAAAAGTACTGGGCCGATTTAAAAAATTCTTTCACCATTAGAAAGCTGCCTTCACCCTGAGTAACATAGGCTATATTTATTGCTAGAAAAGATTAGACGTCCACCCGTGCGAAGCCAGGACGGGCCGCTAGTAATACATATAGTTACAACGAGCTTTTACCCGCGACTTCGTCCGCATAAATTATATACCAGATTTTAAGTCAGATGATAAGCTATCAAACAAAAAAAGTTTCATCAAAATCGGTTCAGTAGTTTTTGCGTGATACTCGAACAAACAAACACCCAAACAAACAAACAAACAAACAGACAGACAAAAAATCCAAAAATTGGTGATTTGGAATCAGGGACAGGTAAAAACCATGTCGTATTTTTTTTGCAAATATCTTTAATGTACAGACACACTTCTGTTACAGTTTTATAATAGTTTAGATTTACCTATTAAAGTTAGAAGGGTGTCTGGCCATTGACTTACCAACTACTGGACGTAGGGTCCGCGTTCAAAAGTGTCTGAACCAAAAGAGCACCAAAACGTAAAAAGAGAACCACCAGAGACATTAGGTACGCGACGATTTAGATTTACAGATGAGCGACACTTTGCGATCGCAGAGGGTTGCGCGACGGTCCCACGGCGACCGTAAAGTCTATGAGCGCGGCCCTCTGCGATACACGGCGACCGCAAAGTGTCGCTCGTCTGTAAGAGCCCTAAAAGCTGAATTTTTAGAAGATGTTTCCTCAGGTTTGATACTTCCAACCCCTGGCCAGACAATTCTAACCTGCTACCTGCCAAAGCAACCATGACTCAAACTTCATAGTTGCCCATCATTCCTACCTGTGTTGGGAGCATGCGCTGAGAAATTTTCAGCTTTTATAAAATAACGAAGGTCAGGAAGTGCGATTTTTGAATCTCATTCGCTGAGTTCAGCAGTTGAAAATGTCAAAATTACTATGGAGATACGCATCTTTCTACTGCTGATTTGACTTTCAAAAATCGCACTCCTGAAGCATGATTTTTGAAAGTCAAATCAGCAGTAGAAAGATGCGTATCTCCATACATTTTCAACTGCTGAGTTCAACGTATGAGATTCAAAAATCGCACTCCTGATCGTCACGGGCTCTTGCTCTAGCTAGTTGGACATTACTGCGATGTAGGTACCTACTTATCGAGGCAGGTAAGTCTTCACCCTGGCAGCCTTCACACGATCAATCCAGCCAGATCACATCTGCGGATCGAGAACCATGATCTTGATCTAGATTGATCATGTAATGTGTTGGATTGGCATATTGAGAAACCAGGGGCCCGATCGCGCTAATTGAAAACATCAAAGTTCGATACTTATTAATTTTCAGTTCTAATCACATTGCAATCCAGTTACTATTCAACTGTGCAGAATTCCGTATCGCGCTAAACTTGACTTAAGTAGGTACCTATGACAGTGACAGCCCAAAATATCTGAGCGAGAACTATTCCACCTTTCTGGGCCTCAATCTCCCTAAGTTTGAACGATACTACCAAAACAAAACCACAACCAAAAACGTAACGTTATGCACAATTCGTATCGCGCAAATTATATTAAGGGGCTATTTAAAAAAAATAGGATTCTTCAAAGCTCCATATATCATGAAGTACTAACAGTAGGAGTATGATTTGCGGATATGTGTAAATTGAACATATGTATAATTGAAGTTTTGATTAGAGCCAAAACACGAATAAGACAAATTTTCTCGATAGAAAAACAAGCCAAAGTAGCCTCCGTTTTTGTCTATAAACGCTTGTAACTGCTAAACGGTGAATAATAGAAACATGAGACTTGATTTAAAAAAAAGAGATTGCTATTATCTAAGTTTTGATTAGAGCAGAATTGAACTTACATAAATAGTACAATCACAATTAAATAAAGTTTGTTTTTTCGCTTGATTCGATCCAGGCGCGCGCGCCGCCCCATCTCTTTCTCTCGCACCTGGCAGTAATATAAGTTATATAAGCTATCACACGCCCGTTTCGCTAAAATTATTTTTCGACATAGGCTCTTAACGGTAACGGTAATTTAGCTTTATTTCGGAAGATACGTTGGCGTAACGTTTGATGTCCGTTCGATCGAATTTTCTGTATTGTGCGATTTAACCGTTCAGAAAAAAATATCGCGGTAGCTTTCTTACTTCAGCTAAACCAAATCTAAACCAAAACCAAAACCAAACCGAAACCGTATAAAATTGCGCAATTGAGGCCCTGGTCTGAGCGATGCGATCTGTTCTACGGCTGTCATGAGCTGTGTGTTTAGCGAGATACCGAATGTGTAAAAAGATGATATTCGAACGCGGTCCAATAACGTTTCAGTAGAGATTTATTTAGGGCGATCGGTCCCCAGATCACAAATGACTTCTTTTTTAAATCCATCACGATCCGCGGTTCGTGTAGGTATCTAATGTATGTTTGTTTATAGCTTCTTGATCCCTAAGCCTTACCTAATGATATTTAGACAAAGTTGACCAAACTACGAAACAATTGACAGACTCGTAAACTTAGTTGTGAACCGATTTGAGTTAGGTATGCAAGTTAGCAGTCAATTCCAAGCACCTAACTTAGACTCGGTAAGTTATTGAGAGTGAACCTATCTTGAACGTATACGGGTTTCATAACACTGAAAGATAAATAGTTGAACCCCAATAGATCAAGAATGAATTGTAAATGATGACAAGGGTAGACCCCCACAAGATGGACCGACGACCTGGAGTGCGATTTTTGAAACTCATTCTGTGAACTCAGCAGTTGAAAATGTCAATATTACTATGGAGACGTGCATCTTTCTACTGCTGATTTGACATCAAAAAATCATACTCATGGAGTGCGATTTTTGAAAGTCAAATCAGCAGTAGAAAGATGCGTATCTCCATACATTTTCAACTGCTTAGTTCAAAGAATGAGTTTCAAAAAACGATCTCGTTGGCTGAAGGCAGCGCAGGAGCGCTCGTTGTGATCTTTTGAGTGAGGCTATGTCCAGCAGTGGACGTCCATCGGCTGAGTGATGATGATGATGATGAATTCTATTCAAAAATTGTCTCGACTTTATGCAACGTGTTAATGAATTAGTGCAAAACCTCATACACCCCAACTGATTTATAACAAAATAATTAGATTGCACCAATAATTTCATTATTTTGATAGTTAAAATTTAAAGTTATTCGCATTTTAAGTTTTGAGGCAAAAATGATTTGTTATCATTTCAGTACTGAAAGAAAGCGCTAACGTACTCATGGATACATTTTTATAATCTTGTTTTGGTAGTAAGTAGGGTGAGTGTGCCCGTGCGGTGGGTTGACATCGGGTTCAGTAAATTTTATTTTTTGCAAAAAAATTATTTAATATTTTGAAAAAAAAATCCTATGTTGAAACAATGATAATTCGATTCTGCTCTCGATTCTAAACAAACTACTTTCTAGTTTTGCGTTAATTCATTAACACGTTGTATAACCTGTGTGGCCTTATGTACAATTTGTTTTCTAAATTCCGCAAACAACATGATTAATATTTCCAAAACATGTAGGCGACCTCTTAACGAGTTTTCTTTTGTCAAAAGGTTTCAGAACACGATAATTACGACTCAAAGCAATTTGTTAGGGCACTAAATTTTGTCTCTTAAGTAAAATTAATATCTTAATGTCGCGAACGAGATTCATTTGTACTGTCTTCTTGATGTAGGACAAATAAAGAGGGTCTGGGAGTGACTTACGCGCTTACAAGTTAGTACTTAAGCTCGCGTAGGCGATTGTGGTGGGCTAGGAAAAGTGATGAAGCGAAGGCCGGATTGTTCTAGAAAGAGAATTTTTCCAGCAAGTTTCCTGCGGAATAGTTTTTTGGGTATATAGAAAAAAAACTATCCAAGTTAGAGCCACCTTGATAATTTTCCCTCTAAGTTTTCCCGCCATCTACACGTTATTTCTGATGTTCATGATTTTTCCAGATCTTATACGGCTATATTTTTTTTAATAGAGGTTGGGACAGCAATTTCTCGGATTTAATTGAAAATTTTG
The DNA here is from genome assembly GCA_922987775.1 of Agonopterix subpropinquella. Classification (NCBI taxonomy): domain Eukaryota; kingdom Metazoa; phylum Arthropoda; class Insecta; order Lepidoptera; family Depressariidae; genus Agonopterix; species Agonopterix subpropinquella. The sequence goes on from OV277714.1 coordinate 4,799,267, forward strand.
TTAAACAAAGTTTTTATAAAAAATTAATAAGTATATTTTTAGACTCGTCTTTTCATAAGCTTTCAATTGATACCCCACACCATAGGGTAGAATATAAATTATTTTTAACCGACTTCAAAAAAAGGAGGAGGTTTCTCAATTCGACCGTATATATTTTTTTATTTACCCTTTCTTACTTGCCAAATTGCCCCCCAATATAAACATTTATCTTTTTTTACTTCATTTATAATATTGGACCAGCACTGGTAGCATGTCAACCCGCGATAGCCGTGATACGGCTTTATCACGCACGTCTTTTATCTCGTTCTTTTGCGCGCGAACGAACGAGATAAAAGACGTGATAAAGCCGAATCACGGCTATCGCGGGTTGGCATGCTACCAGTGAGTATGAGTTTCAACTTCCTATGTCTTACTCTTACGGTCTCTGAGAAAAATGCCTGTGACAGACGGAAACCGAGCTGATTCCATAAGTGTTCCGTTTTGCCAATTTCGGTACGGAACACTAAAAAGACTTAGAGAAAGGGGTAGACGGGCCAGATAGGTAATGGGAGTTCAGCCTTCAGATGGAATTAATTATTAAGAATTTAAAATATCTCACCAGACTTCGTTTGTATGGAGCGCGCTCCGAAATATTCCCTTAAACCGCGCTTTCTCTAGCCCCAAGTCCTGTACACAATTACTCTCCTTCAACATCATACGTACTTCGTATGTACTTTGTGAAAACCTCTCAATTTCCACTAAGAAGTGCAGCTTCAGTCTAACTTTGAGAGCTCTGTCTTATAGAGTTGCGAGATGAAACTTACAAGTAGGTAATACCCTACCTATCTCATTTTCATTGTTTTGCTACGTACATAAATAAATCCACGATGGTTGTCAGCAACAGGTGTGTACCTACGACAGCAAGAAGCCTCCCAGAATATTTATCGTATGGCTGATTATACTAAACTTAAAAAAAAAAACTCTGAACATAAAAATTAAAAACACTAAAGATTTGGAGTAGCGAGTCTTCGAGTCGATCCAGATACGTCACACTGTGACAGGTCACAGCTGCCGGCGTCAGATCGTGTAAGTCCTCCATGCTGCCACGGTACTCATAAGTATGAATGAGTACAAAGGAGCATTACGGATACTATAATGTTTCACGACTGTCTCCGTGGTCTAATGGTTAACAGCATTGGCTCTCGATACGGAGGTCGTGAATGATTTCGTGCTTCGGATGGCACGTAAGCCGTTGGTCCCGGCTACTATCTCTGGTGGTAGTTAGTCGTTACATAAAAAACCACGTCAGATGCCGTAAGGCGGTCTGAAAAAACTCTGACACCAGGGCTCTGCTCACATGATAAGAAGAATGAAATACCTAAAGTCAAACTAAGCCCTATTGCGAGAAACCCTATCATTCGGTTCAGCAGTTTTTAGGGTTCCGAAGTCATCAAGGAACCCTTATAGTTTCGCCATGGCCCATGTCCGTCCGTCTGTCTGCGGCTTAGCTCAGAGACGCGCATCTCACTTAGTACTGGAAAGCTATAAATTTGGCATGGGTATATTAATCATGCCGACAAAGTGGTAAAATAAAATCTTAAAAAAAAAAATTTTTTAGGGTTACTTCCCCTACATGCGAAGTGGGGATGACAATTTTTTTTCTCGTCTATCCCATGTTGTGGGGTATCGTTGGATAGGTATTTTAAAAATATTATGGGTTTGGGAAAACCATTTTTTGATTTAGAGATCCGTTAGCGAAATATTAAGCTTTAAAGCGAAAATTTTGGTTAGAGTCAAGTGTCCCCTCTCCCAGCTAAACGGTTGTAGGTGAAGGAAGATGTGAAAAAATTCATGGCAATAGCATAATATATAACGAATTTAAAAGGAAAACTATCACCGCTAAGTAGGCTTTACAAGTTTACGAGTAATAGTCCATCAACTTATAAAATGTACTTTTTAGACTTTATTAGCCGTTAAACCGTAGTATAAAGCAAAAAACCTCCTAAGTCCATATTATATTGTGACAGGCAACTACGGAACCCTATCCTGCGCGTGGTCCGACACGCACTTGGCCAGTTAAAGTGATACGTGCACAATCAAACAGACAAATTGTAGTTAAAATTGGTCTCAAAGGTCTCTTACCTTATGGATTTCTTTCAGAATTCTAAGTAGGTAATATGTCCAAACGAAGTAGGATAGGTAGGTAATCCGAACCTAAATAGTTTGCTCTATTTCTTACATAGATTTACTGAACGAAATACGCTTTATGGATTTAGTCTAAGACGTGTAATTACTAATTACTACAATACAATTCTTATAATTGTTTTTACAAAAAACTTACTAAAGACATCTTCTTTTAATCTACGCTCTAAGAAGATAATCTCTTTATAAGTAGGTAAGTACAGGTAGTACGACACATGGTCCGGCTTCGAATACACCAACCCAGACGGGTTCCGTCCATCATCAGCCTATCGTCGTCCACTGCTGAACCGATAAGCCTCTCCCAAGGTATATCACAAAACTCTGTCCTCGGCCTTCCTCATCCAGTCGCTCCCCGCTGCTTTTTTTAGGTCGTCTCTCCAGCAGGCAGCAGGGCGTCCCACACTACGCCTACCAGTTCGCGGTCTCCACTCTAGAACTCTGACACCCCACCGGTTGCCGTCGGGTGCCGTTCGAGGCCACAAATTCCTTCACGCATCGTCAACAACTCTGATGCCCTCATCATGTGGATGCCGGTTACAACCACTGCATCGGACCCCATCGATCGTATCGGTCTCCCATTCCATACATCAGATTTATAAGCGTAAGGACGAGAGAATGCATCTGTGTTTTAGCCCAGTCATTTTACGGTTTGAGCCGGGACTAATTACTAATTGCATTTTTTTGCAATATTATATTGAAGAGCCAATTTGAGCTTAAGAATGTAACAAAATTAAAAAAAAAAATTACTTCAGCAACAGTTCCAAATTTTAAAATATAGATATTATCTCGTTCTAAAAAACCTGATGATACATTTTTTTTTGCACATGCTTAAGGCTTTACCATCATACATACTTCAAACATGGTGTAAATATTTTTGTCTACTAAGGTTTTGAAAAATACATTCGTATTTTTTAATAAATACGTCATTTTTTAAATTTTAATGCCTATTTCATTGATCAAAAATAATGTATATTGTTAAATCTAATTAATATGAGTGCATTGGTATTAATATTATTATTTAAAAGCCTTCTGGGACACACAATTTTGATTTCTATGTTGCGTAGCAAATTTTTTTTAAATATGGTTTAGGATAGTATTTTTGTCACTAAATGGTGCCGGTAACAGTTTAAAAGTCGAATTAATAATTACTCCCTACCCCGCCTAACAAAACTCCGTAAATTGACTGGCCTATTTAGCGTACACAGTTTTGTTGCAATTAGTGTGATTCCACTTTGTTCAATGCACCTACGTACGTACTTATATTTTTTAAGCTTCACTCCTATGTAACTATTGCGTTTGTGGCTTAGAAATACCTTCAATCGTGAAGTTTTTCATAGCATTAACAATAAAAACCGGCCAAGTGCCAGTCGGGCAGTTACTCGCGCACAGAGGGTTCCACACCACCAAACAATATTACATTAGGTAATTTAAAAAAAAAGTCTTTCCCGGGACCCTTAGCGTAAGATCGACTACACTTGGCCAGTTTTTTTAACTGTTTGTTGTTATTACTTACTGTAGAGTTTTCAGTTCACTATACTGCCTATATAGTACTGCCTCCGTGGTCTAATGGTTAAGAGCATTGGCTCTCGATACGGAGGTCGTGGGTTCGATTCCCACGGGGGACACCTAGTGATATGTCACTTTGTGCGTTTTTCCCCAGTTGGTTAGGACATTGCAGGCTGAATCACCTGATTGTCTGAAAAGAAAAGTGATTCCGTGCTTCGGATGGCACGTTAAGCCGTTGGTCCCGGCTACTATCTCTAGTGGTAGTAGTCGTTACATAAAAACCACGTCAGAGGCCGAAAGGCGGTCTGAAAAAACTCTGACACCAGGGCTCTGCCCACACGATAAGAAGAAGAAGAAGTTCACTATAATCATACCAAGTTTGAAGCTTGTAGGTATGTTAGTATTACCTTACTGGTAGCCTTACTGCTTTTACGTTAGAGCGAGAAGAAAAAACGCTGGTAAAAACTAGTTTCCTTTATAGAGTCGCTTAAATTTTTGCCAAGTAAGTATTTGTTATATTTTTTATTTATCATCAAATCCAATACAATGAAACATATTCTGCGAAAATGTCAACAGGCTTCATACGGATCACGGATACAGTCCTTTGAAGCTAGAGGGACGGATGGATAGCGTAGGATTAGGACGTAGGAAACCCTAAAAATCACCATGACCTAATCCGCGTGAAAAGGCTCGTTCAAAATAAAAGTTAAACACATTTTTTTCAGATAAAACGCGAGCGTAAATCTTATAAGCTCCTGTTTCTACAAAATATATTACGTACCTAAGTACTAAGTAGATACGTAACAGAAAAGGTGTTTCTAACGTCGCATGTAAAAAAAAAACAGCCCTTCGCACACCACAAAAGATTTATACAACCTAATCTGGAAGGCCGTTAGGGCAAAGTAAGTAATTAGAGGTTGAAAAACACTTAAATTTGCCAGTTAATGTGTTTTTGCGACACCCCCTAACGACCAGGCAAAGGTGAAAAGGGTGAGTTCGCAAAATAAACATCTTTTAACGTGTTTACTTAAATAAGGTTGTATTGTACTCTGAATGAGTACTTTGTTATTGCACCCGTGGGTGTAATTTATTTTATGCGTTTTACACGATGCTTTTTTAGGGTTCCGTACCCAAAGGACCCTATTCAATGAGCCTGCGGCGTAGGCGTACGCTGCGTGTCCGTCCGTCCATCTGTCTTTCAACTGTCCTACCTTAAGAGAAGTTTATTCCGAGACCGCAAATGCGCGCTGCATACAAACGAACTCTGAAGTGCGATTTTTGAACATCATACGAGCGACTCGGCAAGTCGGCAGTAGAAAGATGCATAATCTCCATAGTAATTTTGACATTTTCTACTGCCGAGTCGCTCGTATGATTTTCAAAAATCGCACTTCTGGTGATATTTTCAATACTACCCAATTAAAGTCAATGATTTTTTTCAGAAACAGTCTAGAAGCTAATCTCTATGTTTGTATAAAGTCAGAATTTCGTTAAAATATACCTACAGTTTTAATGCTAGGATTAATTTAAGATTTGTATGGAAATATTTGAGACACTGTGTAATTTTAAAGAAAATCTGACTTCACACAGACATAGAGATTAGATTCTAGATTGTTTCTGAAAAATTTCATTGACTTTAAGTGGATAGTATTGAAAATATCACCAGACTACATTTGTATGTCGCGCGCTCCGAATTGTATTCCCCGGACGTTGTTCAACTGATTCTTGAAAATAGTACCTATGCCCTGTATTTCAAAAAATTACATTCTGAGGCAATATGTTTTGACCTCAGTCTGGAATGCGATTTTTGAAAATCATACGAGCGAATTGGCAGTAGAAAGATGCGTAATATCCATAGTAATGGACTGTAGAAACTATAATGTAATATAATCTATGTAGGTATGCTAAACAATTGTAAATTGTAATTGTAGAATTGTAAAGTAAATGCTCTGCATGCCCTCTCTCCAATTAAATATTGCATGCTCATGGGCAGATCACAGAGCTCTATCTAAAATACTGTTCACCACCTTTATATTACCTGTGTCGCAATAAAGTTTTTGAAGTTTGAAGTAATTTTGACATTTTCTACTGCCAAGACGCTCGTATGATTTTCAAAAATCGCACTTTTGGGTGCAATAGAATTCGAATAGTTATTACAACATTCTGCTAATATTAAATAAGGTAAGAGATGAGGTAAGTAACTTGTATATAGTACCTATATAGTAACTTGTTAGGTACTATATATCATCTAACAAGCTTTCTATTCCCTGAGGCTATTCAGGGAAAAGGTAGGTACTTTTTATACGCTAAAAATTAAGCTGGTAAATTATTTGGATGAATTTATAATTATAAACTACGTGTGGGTCAAAGAGTTGGAATAATAATGTACTAACGGCAAACATGTTTATTTCATCATCATCATCTTAGCTGATAAACGTCCACTGCTGCCCATGATTTCTCGACCCCGACATCCTGGGCCCACCCCAGTCAATTCTGGGGTGGGCGCGGCCCACTGCGACAATGCATCAAGAACTGGAAGCTCTATTAATAAATAAATAAATAACGCTCACAGGCACATACATTGTAATGATCCCATGGTAAGCCTTAGGCTTTTTGTTATGGGAATCATACAACAACGGCACAAACATATAACATCCATGACCGAACCGGGATTCGAACCCAGGACCCTGGTTTGGCAGTCCGGCGTGGCAACCATTACACCAACCGGGTCGTTAATATTCAAATGCTAAATACCCTTCTTTGACATCTTTCTCACTCATTCTCATCTGCGCAAGTTTCTCCCAGGGTTTAAAACAAGCAGCTGCGCAGCATAATATGGATCTATGTTGTCTATAGGTAGGTGAGTGTAAAATCTTGCTTGAAAAACGAGTTTCAATTTTTGGTTAAAGCCAAATGTGTTTTGCGAAAATTGCTTGCTCCTCTAATTCGGTATTGGAAAAAAAATTGAATTTGTTCTAAATGTGTTTTGTAACAGGTTAACACCCGCTTTTAGAAAGGATGCTTGCTTTCTTTTATCAAATTTCGTGTGAAAATGTTACATAAGTAGATGGGTACGTAATTTCCCAACCGAATGCTCTTTAGGGGTAGTAGGGAACTCTGCTACAAACTGCCATTGTAAGTTTGCAGTAAAGTTGTAGCAAGACTACCTATCGTTAGTTCGAAGTTAGAAACCTGTACTGTAACTGTAGTGGTAGGTAGTGGTGGTTGAGGGTTGGTGTTAACCTTTCCCCCTAAGAAAACACCGTAAAAGAAGTTTGGCGGACGGCCATGTATTTTGAGACCCAGATTTAGAGGTCCCATACATGAATGAATCTTAGTAATATGTGTAGAGTAAAACAAAACTAACAAAAAATTAAATTGATTGTAACCTGTATAAGTTGGGGGAAAGGTATTTCTCCTTATGATACCTTTTTTATCAAGCATGTGAAACTCATAATCTTTCTTATAAGATAGTCCACTCAATCTTCTACACATTCATTGTGTTTATATTAATAAAAATTCACGATAACCGTACAATCTTATGATAATGGAAGAAAACGAAATCACACACACTATCAGTTCAACCAAGCCAAATACGTTCCGTAACGACAGAAAATACCTCAGTGATAAAAGATATTATTAGATGAAAATAGCTGTCGTGGTTGCGTTTTGCTACAGCTTTTTGAACGATTTGTCTATTTTACTAGTAATTTCTACTTTTGAATCCGGACTTCTGGAGATGTGGAAGTTTTTTTAAAAAATGCCTTAAATTTTTCTGTTTTTAATAATTATAACCGCCGTCCTGAATGGCTTTTCGTTTTCGTAAAAAATGGCTGGGTCTAAATCTGCCAATCTTCTTTCATTTCATTTATTTATTCAGACTTATTTTGCATGTATGTACAAAGGTGTGGTGTAAACTAAAGAGGCACTATTCAGTTGATAGGTACTAATTAGGCACTATTTGCATTAAAACTTATTCTGAATTTCGCGATGCGAGTAGGTAGGGACGTTTTGGGTCATACCTACCTATTGCAGGTCTGTGTAGTCGAAGTATTTCTAACTTTGTACCCGGTCCAGTACCCGGACTTTCGATGTTCGACATATCGCCACTGTTTCGGTCCACACTTCATTCTAATAGAGTTGACATTGGAACGAAAATGTTCACGCAATTGCGAAGTTCGAATGTGCGGGTAGAGGCCCTGGGCCTCAATCGCGCAATTTTATACGGTTTTGGTTTGGTTTTGGTTTTGGTTTAGTTTTGGTTTAGATTTGGTTTAGCTGAAGTAAAAAAGCTATCGCGATATTTTTTTTTGAACGGTTAAATCGCACAATACAGAAAATTCGATCGAACGGACATCAAACGTTACGCCAACGTACTCGTATCTTCCGAAATAAAGCTAAATCGTTACCGTTAATATAATTTGCGCGATACGAATTGTGCATAACGTAACGTTTTTGGTTGTGGTTTTGTTTTGGTAGTATCGTTCAAACTTAGGGCGATTGAGGCCCTGATTGCCGTACGGGACATCGAACTTCCGCTGGTCGATTAACGCTTGGTCGAAAAGAACTACTGACTTCTATAACGTTCTGTCACCTCATCGGAAGCAGGATAACAGTGAAACGTGTCTTTTCCCGAAGGATATTCATTTAATTTTCCTTCGTAGCGCAGGGGATACCAACAGTTTTTTTCCGTCAGCAGCAAAATTAGAATACCTATTTTGAATTGCTGAAATATACCACAGGTGTGCTCTAAGGGAATTCTTTCATAATCCATTTTCTACACCCATTTTCTTCATAAGTATCTTATCTTATCTTGTTGTGGGGGCTGGCAAGCCAGCAACACTTCGACCCAGTGGGATCTTTTGTGTTAGCCCCAATACTTTTTGCTTACTTCACCCTTCAAATACATGGTCAATGAAGGAGGCAATACCATTGAGGGGAAGAAGCCTTAGATCTCCCGGTTTTGGGTATCCATCACCGAGGAGGCACATGCGCTTTGCCGCCAAGACATCACAGTCACACAGGATATGCTCCATGGTCTCCTCATCCTCTCCGCACGCTCGGCAGCTGGGATCCAGGGTGAGTTTCATCTTGTGCATCATCGTGCCTGTGGCGTAGTGACCAGTGAGGGCTCCGACGATGGCACGAGCCTTGCTCCTGCTGTTGTTCAGTATGAACTTTGAGACACGAGCTGTCGCATTGCTGATAAATTTCTTGGAGTGTTGTAGACCTGTAAGGCCAGCACCACTCCAGCTTGTGTGTTTTATCAGCCCACTCCCTAATGGCCATTCTTATACTGCATGCCGGGATTCCCACACTTGGTTCTGGGCCAACCATTTTTCGCTCTGACCCAGCCCTCGCCAACTCATCAGCATTCTCATTACCCCGGACGCCGGTATGTCCCGGAACCCAAACTAATCTTACGGTATTGTGAAGACCAAGCTTGTTGAGGGTCTTCACTCCATTTAGGATTAGCTTGGAGCCCACATAATAGGAGTCCAAGGCTTTGAGAGCTGCTTGGCTATCGCTAAGGATATAAATAGTCTTGTTGGTCACATTCCTATATATATTCTCCTGCGCGCAAGCTATGATAGCATACGCCTCTGTTTGAAAAACAGTTGCAAACTCTCCTAGACTGATACTCTCGTTGTAGTCTTTGGAGTGTATGCCTGCTCCCGTACCCGACTCGGTTTTTGAACCATCAGTGTACCAAACAAGAGTGTTCGCGTCCGGGGTACGCAGCCCACGCTTCCATTCATCCCTTGTAGGGACATGTATTTTATATTTTCTCTTGAAGATTCGTATGCTCGGCATTGTGTCACCGATCATGTTGAACCCTCTTTCAAGCTCACTGTTCAGTTTCAGAGCAGTGTGCCTTATCTTAGGCATATCACTATGCCAGGTTTGGCTCATCTTCATTCTGTAAAGAGCCTTCGCCGCTTCAGCTTGTATGAATATATGAAGCGGTCTAAGGTCCAGTATTATGTCTAGTGCCGCGGTGGGTGTCGACCTAAATGCACCAGTCATAGCCATACAGGCCATACGTTGCAGTTTCCCAAGCTCTTTCTCACATGTTCGCATTTTGGTTCTCGTCCACCAAACTATGCTGCCGTAAGAAAGTATTGGTCTAACCATAGTTGTGTAGATCCAGTATACAACCTTCTTCTCATAAGTAACTAATAATGCTATTGGAATTTGGGGTTTATCGTTTAAAATTCACAAAAATGCTTCGAGACATAATATTTGGTAGACGTAGGTACACACGGCGACACATCAAGCTGTACAAAACCAAAATAAGCTGAGGGTCTACCCGCATATTCGATTCGAACTTTTGCGTGAATGTTTTCGTTCCAATTTCAACTCTATTACAATGGAGTGCGGACCGAAACAGTGGCGATATAGTGAAGATCGAAAGTGCGGGTAAGGGGGCTGGCCGCGCGTTAGGTCGAGTAACGTATAAAGACGCGCGAACAGCTTATGTCGGTTTTGTATAGCTGGATGGTCGCCGTGTGTAGTCGTACAATTAGAGATGGCGTCCGTAATAATCAGATTAATCAGTAAGTATAGCAACATTCAAAACGAATGTTAGTAGGTGTATCTACTGGCCTCGATTCGGAGTGTACCACGACTAAACTAAACTAAATGTATTCCTGTCACTTTCTAAAATAAGATTAAGAAAAGAGACAGAAAACCAACAGCTGACTTTAGTGCTGTCAAAGTGACGTTAAATGCGCAAAATAAGATGCCATCATAATGTACGCCATCTTATTTAAGTCGTTTTTGGGCGTTTAACGTCACTTTGACAGGACTAAAGTCAGCTGTTGGTTTTCTGTCTCTTTTCTTACAGGAATACATTTAGTTTAGTTTAGTCGTGGTACACTCCGAATCGAGGCCACTGGCTCCGGACCTTCAGACCTGACTAGTTTAGGAGCCAGTGCCGCAATTGTTTGTTTACATGTTGTAAAATTTCAATAAAGGATTTTTTAGGGTTCCGTACCCAAAGGGTGAAAACGGGTCCCTATTACTAAGCCTACGTTGTCCGTCCGTCCGTCCGTCTGTCCGTCCGTCCGTCCGTCTGTCCTACCTATTTAGGGCTGTAACTTTATTAAATAAATTTAAAAAAAAACAAGAAATGTATGCACCTTCTTTTTTAAATTAAGCTTTTTATGCATGCTGAGTTAGCCTATAAGTATGACATGTATACACTCAAAATTATCATGTACCATTGTGAATGTAAAACTATATGTGTCATGTTGGCTTCCTAATAAACAAACAAATAAATAAATAAAAAACTTTTGAACCGTAATGGTTAGATAGTTGAAACTTTCTCAGATTATGCTTTTATTACGGCGGATTTGTTAACAAAATTCAAAAAGTTAAAAATTAAGGGGGGTTCTCAACATAGAACTAGTTTTTATCAACGTTTTTTCTTCTCGCTCTATCGTAAAAACAGTAATACATACAAGCGTCGAACTTAGTGTGATTATAGAGCAAACTCTACAGAATAACAACAAATAATAAAAACCGGCCAAGTGTGAGTGGGTCTTGCGCTAAAGGTCCCGGACCAAAAAAGTTTTTTTTTTCTAAGTTAATAATGTGTTTGTTTGTAAATTGTGTTCTGTGGTGGTGTGGTACGGAACCCTCGGTGCGCGAGTAGCCCGACTCGCACTTGACCGGTTTTATTATGTTATGTTATGTTTATGTATCTAGAACTTCAACATTGGAGAGATCCGATAATTTTTTTTGGACCTCCCATAGAAAATCACACTAACACAGGCTGATACACACTTTTGTATGAAAGGTTTTAAAAAAATGTTTCTCGTTTTTCGACCCATGTTCCTCAGGATAAGTTATTTAGTTTCATTATCTGAATACACCCATTTTTTTTCAGATCCGTGACACCCATAACCTTTTTCTAGAACTTACCTACTTAAATATTGTAGGTCTTTCAAGCCAAAAACATACAACAACTAAGTAAACAGAAGTAAATAGGTACAATAATAATTTTCTACTTTCGACTCCACTTTCCTCCTAATCATCTTCATTTATCCTTATATCGTTACTTAATTGGCCCTTTTCTTGTTAAATTGTTCCGAAATAAATTTTAATAAGGAAAGCTTTCATCTTGTACCGTTAAAGACCTTCGACTTTTTAATTTTAAATAAATTATTTCTGAGTTTCTACCTACCTTTAACCTTTAACTGTTCATTTATGGAAAATAAAAGGTGTTTTTGCTAATTAATCTTAATCATGATAGTAATACCATGTGATTTTTGAATGTTGTGTATACCTTTAATTGGCCTATGTATTAGCGACAAAGACATATATATTACTAGCGTAAGGACATGGCCTATGAGCTTGACTATTGTCCCCAGTTCGTTGGCTCTAAAATGCAAGGAAAAATGTCAATTTAGAGCACTACAAATATATGACACGATATAGTTCGTATACGAGTTATGACAGATGGCGTAAATTTTTGTTTCTATGAAGAAGGTTTTTGTAAAATATTCTGACGGGCCTATCCTTACGCTAGTAATATATAAATCTATGATTAGCGACTAGATTTATATGGAAATTTTGTTTGTAATGCGAAATACTTTAAGCTGTTGGTGTACCTATTAAATAAATAAATATTTTTTTTTTTTTTTTTTTATGTTCGATAGGTAAACATTTGACCCCAATCTCACCTGATGTTGAGTGATGATGAGGCCGAAGATGTAGCATGCTTACCTAGAAAGATGCCTATTCACTCTTGCCTTGAAGAGGCCCAGGTTGTATTGCTCATAATTTTAGGAGAATGAATTGACTCTTGACTCTGACTAGTAGATCTCTACTTACACATACAATCACGACCGTATTCCGGTTCGGGGTTGTCGAAAACCACGCTAAAACTACCGACCACCTTATAAAGTCGGAACTGCGGGAAATCGGTCCCGGGCGGACTTGCAGGCAGGGAACTCTCCCGTACTCGCGCGGATTTCTGTGTGGCAGGATACATACAAACTCGAACATTAACATCACACCACACCATACAATTAATAGACCATACCACAGCCCGGACACTGCATACAAAAATTTGAAATTGACAAGATGACGTCAGCACATGCGAAGCAAAAGAAATTGAACCTTAAGGGTCAGCGCACACCCAGCGTAGAACTGCTCGCGCATGCTCGAGCATGTTCTTTGCAGTCGCGCACACCTAGCGGCAAAATCCGCCGGCGGCAGCGGCGGAGCATGCTCGCGCGTGTTCGAACAGTCTCGCGGATGCTCCCGTGTTGCTACAGTTGACGTAGTGAATTTTGCCGTTGTGTTTACAATATTTTATAGTAAAGACGTGCGATAACAACAATTTTAAAGTATGATAGACTGGGATTTGGTATTTATTGGGTTACTAGCAAAGGAAGAGGAGCATGAAGAGCACATCAATAAGATGAAAAGAGGCAAGAAAGATGTAGGTAGGTACTTATATTTGGGAAATACTACGCCCTGTGCTGTGCTACGGTTTAAAGTTCTAGGGACAGTTATTTTATGGCTAGGTACTATAAAATGGAATGTGAACAATTTGAAAACATTGTTCATTGTTTTTCATTTCATTGTTCTGACGAAGCTTGTTGCTGATTTTTGACTGTTTTTATATCTTTGTATTTGACGACGCTTGTGCTGACTGCTTTATTTTTGTGATTTATCTTAATGCTTTTTTGAATAAATTGATGGTTAATATTTGAAAACCTACTAAATCTGTTTCGACCTTTTAGATTTTCTTTGTATTTTCAAAAAGAGTTCGATTATTATATAATATTATCTGTAGTAAATTGCCCTTTTCGGGCTAAAGTAGTTAAAAAATATGCTAGATTTAGTCCGAAACCGGCCGAGGCGGCAACACTTACGACGGATCGAAAGCATCGACACGGGCGTATGCTCGAACATGCTCGAGCATGCGCGAGCATGCTCGCGACTGCTCCCGTCGCCGCGAGGAGCATACGCGAGCATACTCGAACAGACGCTGAAGGGATTTAATCACTTGCAAGCTATTTTCAACTTTATGTCAATGGGAATAGAGTTCATTATCAATTGAATCAATGAAATCTGCTCGCGCATGCTCGAACAGTTTTACGCTGGGTGTGCGCTGACCCTAAGTCTTCTCCGAAGGTACCAGTGCGAGGTAACCAGTGGCGATAGAGGGGGTGAGGTAAAAAGTTGGTGGGAGGAAGGGAGTGTCCGTCCGTACTATATCTAGTAATAGATACCTACTCTTTCTTATACTGTGAACATACCTACACTACAAAACACACAGGATTCCGCGCGGGTCTGGAAGTAGTCGCTTCCCAAAGGCCTTTAAAGCCTTTAGAGTTTTTATATGTGTACCTCAGGAAGCTAGCAGAAATAGGGTAGGTACTTTGCGTATGCGAAAGTGAACGAGCATCACGGTTTTCTCAATTTGTCGCTTTGCCGCGCGTCATACTAGCCTTACAGGACAGATTGTCCTGGCGCCGTAAACTGATCTCGTGATCAGAGTGCACCTTTGGCGCCTGATCCGTTTCCACCAGCAACGGATCGCGTGATCAGATTGGACTAACCCTATAATTAAAATCGGCTCCAAATAAAGCGGGGAAGTGGAAAGAACTGGGCATCAATCGCCCTAAGTTTGAACGATACTACCAAAACAAAACCACAACCAAAAACGTTACGTTATGCACAATTCGTATCGCGCAAATTATATTAACGGTAACGATTTAGCTTTACTTCGGAAGATACGAGTACGTTGGCGTAACGTTTGATGTCCGTTCGATCGAATTTTCTGTATTGTGCGATTTAACCGTTCAGAAAAAAATATCGCGATAGCTTTTTTACTTCAGCTAAACCAAACCTAAACCAAAACTAAACCAAAACCAAATCCAAACCAAAACCGTATAAAATTGCGCAATTCAGGCCCAGGTGAGGTTTTAAAGGTTTATATTTTTTGTCAGAAGCAAAGTACATGTAGTCACCCTGTACAATTTCAGTAAGTTAGTACAATGAAACGTTCAAATTCACCTCCTATTGTGTCTCTCAAGGAATCCCTTCTAAGACTGAAGCAAAACTTCATAAAGGAAGGACCAAGAATCTTAAACACTTTGAAAGAGATTAAATTTATTTACCGCGGACTCGCCGGTTTTCTGAATAAATTATTCTAGCTAATTATCACAATAATAAAACCTTTGAAAGGCCCTGCCTAATTAGGAGTTTAACTTTGTTTTCTTTTTTGATGTTTTTTAATGGTCCGTAATTCTTAAATTGGGTAAACGGAACATTTAACGGAAGGAGTTTAGTGTCCGTCTAATTGCTACAGCTCATTTAAAGAACATTGGCAGATCTGGACCCAGCCATTTTTACGAAAACTAAAAGCCATTCAGGACGGCGGTCATAATTTAATATAAACAGAAAAAATTAAGACATTTTTAAAAAAATCTTTCACTTCTCCAGAAGTCTGGATTCAAAAGTAGAAATTACTAGTAAAATAGACTAATCATCCAAAAAGCAGTAGCAAAACGCAACCACAACAGCTATTTTCATCTAAAATTATCACTGAGGTATTTTTTGGTCGTTACGGAACGTATTTGGCTTGGTTGAACTGATAGTGTGTGTGATTTCGTTTTCTTCCATTATCATAATATTGTACGGTTATCGTGAATTTTCATTAAAATAAACACAATGAATGCGCAGAAGATTGAGTGGACTATATTATACCTAAGAAAGATTAAAAGTTTCACACACTTGATACAAAAGGTATCATAAGGAGAAATACGTTTTCCCCAACTTCTACAAGTTACAAACAATTTACTTTTTTGTTAGTTTTGTTTCACTCTACACATATTACTAAGTTTCATTCATGTATGGGACCTCTAAGTCTGGGTCTCAAAATACATGGCCGTCCGCCAAACTTCTTTTAAAGTATTTGGCATTGTTACGTACTTATACCTACTTACTCACTCCAGTCCTGTTTCCCATTGGGTACCTAAGTAGACCACAGATTGGTATACTCATTGGCGTAGTTCGAGCAGGGCTGCCGATTCCGGGGAATTTCCCCGATTTTCGGGGAATGAGGGGTGCGTGCGGGGAGAGCGCGGGGAATGATTCAAATCGGGGAATTTCGGGGAATCGCCTATTTGTAGTAAATGTCGAACAAAGGATGTCTAATGAAGAGGAAATTGCTAAAATTTGAATCGAATCGGACTATCCTTAGTCCGAAAGTGTGGGAGAAATATAAATAATAAATAAAACTCATTGTATTCTAAATATTTAAGTAGATTTTTTTATAAAAACTAGAAACATAGAAGTTGTTAAGCTAATTTTTGAAACATTTAACTACATTTTGCATTAAAAATGCTTTATTTCTTGCATATTACTGTGTCGGGGAATTTTCGGGGAATGCATGATTGGAAATCGGGGAAATTCGGGGAATTGAGCCTACTTAAGCGGGGAATCAAGAAATTTACATTGGCAGCACTGAGTTAGAGATTTTTCCTTCAGTCGGAACATTCAAATTTGATGTTGCAAGGTCGGACTGCAAAAGACAATGCGGGTTTTGTATGTAAGGTTGGCGCCTTATTTTTCGCCGTTGTTTTTGGCGCGGCCAGCAACCAAACCTGAATATTTTATTTCAGGATAAAGTAACAAACAAAACTTATTAAACCTGTATATCCCTAAACTCAGTCCGGACGGAGATATAAAGGCTTAAAGTGGAAAATATTACCATCACGTGTATTTCAAGCCTTTATATCTCAGTTTGGACTGAGTTCCGAGATGTTTGTAATAACATGCGTTGTTTTTAACTTTATTCTGAACTATTATATTATAATATTCAAGTTTGATTGATGACAACGCAAATAAAAAAAGAAAAAAGGCGCCATTTTTAGGTATAGGCTTTTGCGAAACTTTTCAGTGATGATAAAATAAAATAATGTATACAGTATAGAACTTCTTCTCAAGATAAAAAGAATGAAGACTCAAAATAAATACTTATAATTATCGATCGATACGAGGCGGGCTATTTGATTAATGTGTTGATTATTAGTTGCATTGTTGTAAATAAATAAATTTTTCCCTTATAATTATTTCTTCAATACTTTCCATTTTTCTGAGGGGCAACGGACTTTTTGAGGTGGGCTTCCACGGACTTCTTTGGTTAAAATACAATATCACCTGAATAAAATTAAATAATAGAGCATACGTCGTTGTCGCCGCCTAAATTAAATAATAAACACTTGATATATAACGTCCATTATGTATGAAAGTCTGAACTACCTCGCAAACCGCTTGAATTTACATAAATAACCAAGACCCTTCGCTATACACGGCACGGCCGTTTAATTAATCTCTATGCGGGGAGGGTCGAGTCTTGTAGAAATTAATAATTGGAAAAATGTATACTATACTTATCATCATCATACAAGCCAATAGACGTCCACTGCTAGGCATAGGCCTCCACAAGGATCGACATAACGACCGGTCCTGCGATGCTCTCATCCAAAGGGTTCCCGCCGCCTTCATCAGGTAGTCGGTCCTACATACATCCAAGTAGGCTGCTGGCCGCCGCATCTTGAATCTGAATGGGGAACACAAAAGGGTCAAAATATTACTAAAAAATACACTTAAAATCTTAGCGTAGATCATGTACATTACATTAGTTTTTATTTCACTTCAATACATGCAGTATTTCCGAAGTTATGACGACGAGAAGTTTAAGCGCTTTTTAAAATTTCCGAGTTTACGCGCGCTCACGCTTTGACGTCACACCCCCGCTCAGCCCGCGACCGCGACACAGCGCGGCGCTCGGACCGGTGCATTTTGTTTCGTTTGTTCGTCAAAAATTCGTTTAATTTCGTTTATACCTAATAGTGCGCTTGTATTTCAAGGAAATAATACTTTTACATTAATTTTATAACCGATTACACTAAAGTAAACCGTGTGGTGTGTAGAATGGATGAAGGTTTTCAAAAAGGTCAGTCGGACAATCTGCCAAGAGTGGATAGTTTGATGGTGGCACAATATTTTATGAAGAATAAGGATTTTACGGCTGCCGAAATAATAATAATTAATAATAATTTCTTGGACAATGTCACACAAATTATCTAGTCACATTTAAAGTACTAGAATCTAGCCTGGACTTGTATTATGATGACTGGACAACGATATAGAATACATATATACAGGGTGAAATTGATATCATTGGCATCCTTTTAAACTAAGAGTCTACCCATCAAACTGAACAACTTTCACTATGGGAGCAAACCAATCGGAGCATCTAAAAAATCTGCTGTCCCATACTAAACTGCAATGCCTACTCGACTCAAATGTATGCAACAGCTGATTTTTTTTTTGCTTTGATCGGTTTGCTCCCATGGTAAAAGTTGTTCAGTTTGATGGGTAGACTCTTAGTTTAAAAGGATGCCAATGATATCAATTTCACCCTGTATATACAAACATCCATGACTCGGGTACAAATATTCATATTCATCATACAAATATTTGTCCCTTACGGGATTCGAACCCGCGACCCTCGGCACAGCAGGCAGGTTCACTACCGACTGTGCTACCGGGCTGTCAAATTCGCGGAATAAAGATGAAAAGGTGTGTTTATATAGATGTTTTATGTAAGCATTACCTACTGTCGGGTAGGTATTTGTTCAAGCTAAAACCTTCCTTAAAGTGTGTCTGTGTGTGTTTTATTTAGAACCTACATTATGGACAACGATTTAAAAAATCTAGGTAGGTACTCGCAATCGCAATCCACATCTTGCACGTACGAGGTTGTGATATTTATTTAATAAAGCACAAATACACATAAAAAATACAATTGAATAAAAATAAAAAGCACACTAAACTAAAACACCAACTAAATTACCTACAAATAAAAGATGTCCTCCAAAGCGCCCACCCGAGGCAGAGTTCCAAGGAGGCTGGCCGCATTGCCTCTCTGAATTGCCAAACTAACCCTTGAGGTTGTTGTTGTTGATGATTATTTGTGTTTTATTAGTTTAAAAACATCGAAATGGTCTTCACAACAGTGCGCTTTAGTTTTAGGCCCTATTGCATCTACTCTTTTTATGGCCGTCATCTACTTCTTTCTCATTTTTGGGTCCTCAGGCACATAAAAAAAGAGTTTATCGGGTGTTTTCACAGTTGAATTGAAACACTGAGGCACAATACAATACTTTTTTTCCATTTTCACTGAAGAGAACTCGATGTTTACTGCACAGCAGCGAGCGTACGAGAGCGCGACTGACGAATGACCGGGGGTGTGACGTCATCGGCTAGTGGGCGCCCGCCCGCGTTTTTAAAAACCTTCGTCCGGAAATACGCAATTTGATCGTTAATATCTCAGCCATTTTTGAAGATATAAAAAAAGTAAAAACACAGTTTTTTTCGTAATTTTTTGAAGATTTATTTGACATGTAAAGTGAAAAACGTTTGTCAGACCCATTGAGCCTAAACGCCTTGGAATCTAAATGGCGAAATCATTGGTGCATTTTCGTTTCTCAAACAACTTGAAACGATGCGCGGATTAATAAATTATATTTGCAACTCAGTTCTACAAAACAATCCGCTCAAAGACATTTTGAATATAAATTTAAAGTTCTAAATTAATGCTAAGCACTTTCATAATGTTATTAGCTCAGGCCACTTAGTTAAATTTCATCTGTTTTCGAGTTACCTTTACTAGGACTTAGGGATGTCGAACACATGAAATTCCGTATCAAAATCCGACATTTTACGTCGATAGCAAACAATTATAAATTCACGCCCGTCTGTATACCTACGTACATTTTGGTAGAAACTGTACGACAACTATCAAAACTTTTAGGTGTGCCGAATTAAAGTTCCGTTTTAGCTGAGTTAGAAATAGTAGGAATACGGTTGTAATTACGGTCAATTAACGCGTACCGGAAAGCGCAACAGCGCAAAAAGCGCAAAGCGAAACCGACGACCTGGTGAAGGCGGCGGGAACCCGTTGAATGAGGGCAGCGCAGGTCCGGTCGTTGTAGCGATCCTTGGGGGAGGCCTATGTCCAGTTAAGTAGTGGACGTCCATCGGCTGAGATGATGATGATGATGAACACTATTCAACATCACAATTAACACATTCGCGGACAGTGACCGGCTATAGCAGTGATAACAATAAAAGTTCTATTGTGTCTCGTTGACTGTCCGCGAATGTGCTAAGGGATGCTTATTTCGCGACATCGCAACATCGGTTACCGCAAAAAAAGTGCTATTTGTATGGAAAAAATGTTGTTCGCCATCGATTAGCAGGATTGTATTGACCCTTATTCGTTAATTGTAGTTTGTAGGATCCTCCAGTTCTGTAAACTGTTATTTCAATGTGGAAACAAAAGTACAAAAATCGGTCAAGTGCGAGTTTTGCTACTCGCGCAAAGAGGGTTCCGTACCACACCACCACAACATATTCAATTCCAAAAAAGAAAATCGTGATCTTTAGTACGAGACCGACTCGCATTTGGCCGGTTTTTATTATTGGTTGCTATACTATAGAATTTGCTCTATAATCACACCAAGTTTGACGCTTTTATGTATTACCGTTTTTACCAAAGAGGGAAAAGAAAAAACGTTGGTAGGAACTAGTTCCTTGTATGAGGACCCCCCTTAATTTTTAACTTTTTGATATTTGTTAGCAAATCCGCCGTAATAACGCACATTCTTTGAAAATTTCAACTATCTATACGGTTCAAAAGTTACAGCCCTAAATAAGTAGGACAGATAGATGGACGGACAGACAACGTGGGCTTAGTAATAGGGTCCAATTTTTACCCTTTGGGTACGGAACCCTAAAAAAACTATTTTTGACTTTTTTTTTCTGATACCGAGTACACACCTTGGACACTTAGCTGTCATTTCATACAAATGGAAAAATTTTAAAGAGGAGGTAAGCGTGTGCGATACTGACTGAGTGCAAACGAGAAAGGAATACGCATTTGCAACTGCCGAGGTAACCAGAGGGCGATAGAGGGGGGTGAGGTAAAAAGTTGGTGGGAGGAAGGGAGTGTCCGTACGGTATTAGTAATAGATACTCTTTCTTATACTGTGCCGAGTAGGTATAATTTCACGCATAGATACGAAACAAAGAACATCCCTAGATCCTTAGTAGTCCTAACTCCTGCTAGCTTCTAGATTAGTTTGTTGAGTTAATTTGCTGAAATGGAAGTCCAACTGTTTGTCGGATTGCGCTTTAATAAGCGTCATAATTGACTCCATAATCAACTGTTTTCCACGAACTTTTCCGGCAAATAGTGAAATTAGATTGAGGGTTTTGAAAATAGCGTTTTGGAAGAAATTCAGACTTTTAGTACCTAGTGATTCAAGCGGTTGTCTTAATAATACCGAATTGTGGTTGTTTTACTTGTTGTATAAAGCCCGCAAAACGCACATATTGCGGGCTTTATACTTTGCACCACGGACACAGATTATACCTACTGCCAGACAGTACCTACCGCGTATGTACCTTTCACTAGGTACATTTTTTAGAGTACCGTAAAGCGTGCCACAAATACAACTTCATACAGCGCACGGCGTAGGTGACGTTGCCATCTGGAGCGAGTGGCAGAAATCAAGTAACCGCATCGCTTACGATGCGCCGAAGTGTAGGTGATGACGGTGGCCTGCCACAGAACAGAGAACCGGAGTTCGTCCAGAAGTAGCATGCAGTGTAGCCCGCGTGCATAACATAATCTTATCGACTCATGTTCCTTAGGACAAGTGAGTGAGTGGAGTTTTATTGTCTGAATACGCCCTTAAATTTTTTCTAGTAATTAAAAAATTGTGGTGTTATTTGTGTGGTAGGTACGGTGTTGTTACTTCGATAACACAAGCGCCCGTTCTTTTGAGAGATAAAAGTGCAGGAGTACAAATCTCTAAGCGTCACATCGCTGTCAAAAACATCGACGAACTCACAAATGTAACATCGTTCTTGCATCCTTCAGATCGTCGATGTTTTTATATGACATTGACACATGACATAACCGTAGCGAATACCGAATTGTCAGCTCGTCGATGTTTCAACGACGAATTTAAGGTTGTGACGATGTTTGAGCTTAGTGGGATCACACACGATGACACATTGACGGGGCGGTAGACGTCAGTCCGTCATTTGTGAAGCAAGGAGTTGTATGAAACCGCACGTAGAAGCACACACGGTGACGGATTGACGCACCGTGTGTCAAGCGTCATAGTGTGTGATCCCACTTAGAGAATTGCATTGCTGCACCTTCCTACATTTAACGCTTCTGAAAACCGTATTCAAACGACCATTTCACTCCAAAAGGTCCTCAATTCACAGGAAACGAGCACAACCACCTAAATCTCACCAGCGTCCGTCCGTTCCCTAACAAAGTTCTCGAAGTTTTAACAAAAACAAAGTCAGTCTATTGAGAACTTTTGTCCGTTGGGACCCGACTTTCTAAGAGAAACAGGGCAGATCATCCCACGCTGGAATTCACCAAACACGGCTGTTATTACAAGAATATAAGGGGTACAATCCCTTGAGTTGTGGGTCATTGTAAATGGGATGCAACTCTTTCTAACTGCATAGTGCGGTGTACAAGTGGTTTTCTGGTTTGAAATTGTGAAGATCTGTGGAAACTTGTTAGGTCACAGTTCGGTTTAGTTCTCGCTTGTTTTTTTACTAGACTACTATTGGAGACAAGAATATTGTTTGGCACTAGTCGGCTGTGAAAAAGATAAGTCAATAAAGATTATTACCAAAAGGATAACAGATTGCTAACCGAACTATCGATAGTTATAGACTAGGTTTTCCTCGCAACTTTCTATGCGTTGGTTTAAACAAAATATCAATATTTTTGTGATACACAGGTGGACAGGATCCTACGTGATGGTTTATATTATAGGTACAAGAGGGACACCCAGGCTGAACTGTTTGTAACATAATTTTTATATGTGGGAACTTGTTGTCAGCATCTGACTATCTATCTGTCTTTGTAGTAACCGAACTGTTATTTAGCTGTAAGTTCTCCAAAAAGGAAATAAATAAATAAAATAAATATAATTGCAGGCCAAATGACATAATACTTATTTACTTAGCCTGTGCCAGGTGTTATTCAATGACTGTGCTGTGATCAGCTATTAAAACCTTATGTGCCAAGCCATCGTCAAGAGAGAACAGGGGAGGGGGCGGGAGGGTGAGGAGGGCAGCTACCCCTCTATCTGGCAGCACGTTTGACATATTTTGTATGAAAAATATGTAAATTGAACTGTTATTAGTTATTAAGAACTTATCCAGAAGTAGTGAAACAGGCCCTAAGTGTAATAAAACCACCTACCACCTGCTGAGACAAAATGGTGAGACCAGCCTTAAGTACCTATACATCTCATCTCACTAATCTCACTATCTCATCTCACTTCTCACTAATATTATAAATGCGAAAGTTTGTGACGATGTTTGGATGTTTGGATGTTTGGATGTTTGTGTGTTTGTGGCTCAATCACGCAAGGGCGGATCCAGGATTTCATAGTGGGGGGGGCCCTCGGCTGACTCAGGCCACGTATTAAGATATAAAAAAATTAAGTTAGAGACACAGACCCGAGACGTCTTGTATACATACATAGAAAACTAAAACATTCAGCCTCGGATCTACGATTTTTCCGAGGCGGGGCAAAAACATGAGATTGGCGCTGGGCCCGGGCTTCCTCTACAAGAGTGTAGTAATAATTTTTTCTTAGGGAGGCCAGGTCCATGTTGAGTGGTTGCAATAAAACGTTTAACATAGAGCGAGCGAAGCGAGCTCGAGATTTTACTGCAATATGATTAGGTCGAGTCAGAAATTTGCAATATGATCGAATTCTGCAATAGGTAATTTCAATACAACAAAAAAACCAAGAGCGAGCGAAGCGAGCTCGAGATTTCACTGCAATATAATGAGACGATTGCAATACGATCTTAAACCGAGAGCGAGCGAAGCAAGCTCAGATTTCGTCACTGCAATATAATGAGATGACTGCAATGAGATCTAAAACAAAGAGCGAGCGAAGCGAGCTCGAGATTTTACTGCAATATGATTAGGTCGAGTCAGAAATTCGCAATATGATCGAATTCTGCGATAGGTAATTTCAATACAACAAAAAAACCAAGAGCAAGCGAAGCGAGCTCGATATTTCACTGAAATATAATGAGATGACTGTAATAACATCTAAAAGCAAGAGCGAGCGAAGCGAGCTCGAGATTTCACTGCAATATAATGGGATGACTGCAATACAATCTTAAACCAGGAGCGAGCGAAACAAACTCAGATTTCGTCACTGCAATATAATGAGATGACTGCAATGAGATTTAAAACCAAGAGCGAGCGAAGCGAGCTCGAGATTTTACTGCAATATGATTAGGTCCAGTCCGAAATTTGCAATATGATCGAATTCTGCAATAGGTAATTTCAATACAACAAAAAAACCAAGAGCGAGCGAAGCGAGCTCGATATTTCACTGAAATATAGTGAGATGACTGCAATAAGATCTAAAAGCAAGAGCGAGCGGAGCGAGCTCGAGATTTCACTGCAATTTAATGGGATGAATGCAATACGATCTTAAACCAAGAGCGAGCGAAACAAGCTCAGATTTCGTCACTGCAATATAATGAGATAACTGCAATGAGATCTAAAACCAAGAGCTAGCAAAACAAGCTCAGATTTCGTCACTGCAATATAATGAGATGACTG
Organism: Agonopterix subpropinquella; assembly: GCA_922987775.1. NCBI lineage: Eukaryota > Metazoa > Arthropoda > Insecta > Lepidoptera > Depressariidae > Agonopterix > Agonopterix subpropinquella. The sequence goes on from OV277714.1 coordinate 4,823,676, forward strand.
CAATGAGATCTAAAACCAAGAGCGAGCGAAGCGAGCTCGAGATTTTTCTTCTATATGATTAGGTTGAGTCAGAAATTCGCAATATGATCGAATTCTGCGATAAGTAATTTCAATACAACAAAAAAACCAAGAGCGAGCGAAGCGAGCTCGATATTTCACTCAAAAAAAGATATTTTACTGCAATATGATTAGGTCGAGTTAGAAATTCGCAATATGATCGAATTCTGCGATAGTTAATTTCAATACAACAAAAAAACCGAGAGCGAGCGAAGCGAGCTCGATATTTCACTGAAATATAATGAGATGATTGCAATAAGATCTAAAAGCAAGAGCGAGCGAAGCGAGCTCGAGATTTTACTTCTATATGATTAGGTCGAGTCAGAAATTCGCAATATGATCGAATTCTGCGATAAGTAATTTCAATACAACAACAAAAAAGCAAGAGCGAGCGAAGCGAGCTCGATATTTCACTGAAATATAATGAGATAACTGCAATGAGATCTTAAACCAAGAGCGAGCGAAGCGAGCTCGAGATTTCACTGCAATATAATGGGATGACTGCAATACGATCATAAACCAAGAGCGAGCGAAACAAGCTCGAGATTTCGTCACTACAATATAATCAGATGTCTGAAATCAGGAGCGAGCGAAGCGAGCAAAATTTTGCAAAATTCTCAAGTCGATGCAATATTTTTTTTCCATCTTGATTTTGGCGCCCCCTAAACCTGCCGCCCGGGGCGTGTTCCCCGGTTTGCCGTTAAATCTTTAGGATTATATTATGTGTATAATCCTAAAGATTTCTGACCACAGCCTTGTTTTAATTATTGTACCTACACAGGTACAATAATTAAAACAGAAACATATAATAATTTTCTCCGCTCTACGAATTGGTTATGGACAGAGCTCAATCAATCTATGCCCTAGTAAAGTGCCGTCATTACTCAGCCTCGAAATTCAATGCAATCCGCAGAGGTCCGTGGGGGGGGCCATGGCCCCCTGGGCCCCCCCCCTGGATCCGCCCTTGCAATCACGCCTAAACGGCTGAACGGATTTAGATGAAATTTGGCATGCAGATAGAATGTGTTCTGGATTAACACATAGGATACTTTTTATCCCAGCAATGGGTTACTGTGGGAGTCTGTGGGATAATTTCCAATGTTTTATCATGCTCACTAGCGCCGACTTGACGCTGACAGATGTATTTGGGTAGATTCCAGTAGTAAATAGTGGTTCCTTTTTTCAACACTTCTTTCAAGAGCTGTGTAGCGTAGTTGGGAAATGGTCAGATTTTCGCGCAAGAGGTTGGAGGTTCGATTCTTGGGTGAAATTTTTTTTTTATACAACTTTTATCCATTTTTCAACGGATTTGACAGAAGCAATTTGCTGACCTTAATAATATCCTGAGATTAGATCAGATCCAATTTTAGGACAGTACGTTTTCTTTGGCTTTTTTCTTATTTTAATACATACGTTGTAGTAATCCCAAGCAAGCACGGCTTTTTATTATGGAAACATTACAACAACGGCACAAACATAATAATGTCCATGACCGAACCGGGATTCGAGCCCAGGACCCTGGTTTGGCAGTCCGTCGTGGTACTATTGCACAAAACGGGTCGTCAAATATTAAAAAAAAACTCTTTCTTTTAACCTTTTTTAAAGTTATTGTAGTACGTTTTCATCTTAATAGATGGCGTGAGGCGTTTTTTAAAAGCAAGTGTGCAACAATAAAATTATTTATGTCAAAACCTAGCTAGCAGGAGCTTAATGTAGTTGATTAAATCCCTGATCTCAAAGTTCATACATTTCGACCATACTTGCACTTACTCGTAACTCACGCTCAAGCCGTCTCAGAAATTAGGTCTTACAGATTTGATTGTAAATTAACTTACCGGGTGAATTGAAAAATAATTAAATAAATAACGCTCACAGTCACATACATTGTAATGATCCGAAGCAAGCAGTATAGGCTTTTTATTATAGAAACCATACAACAACGGCACAAACATATTTCATCCATGAGCGAACCAGGATTCGAACCCAGGACCCTGGTTTGGCAGTCCGGCGTGGTAACCATTACACCAAACGGGTCGTCAAATATTTTTCTTTCTTTTAACCTTTTCTAAAGTTATTGTGGTATCGTTTTCATCTTCATAGATATCGTTAGGCGTATTTTTAACTCTAGCAGGAGCTTACAAATTGATTGAATACATCTTTGTAAGTAAGTATAATGGTAGTTTGAGCCCAATCTGAGCCAATTCTACGGTATAATAATTTTGTTGCAGATAATTTTGCCAAATGTTCGTTTTGTTTGATTTTCGGTTCAATTATGATTTCTTGAGGATTTGTGTAGCTTAACTATAGAACATCAATCTACCACAATCTATGAAAAGATAGGTACCTATTTATCTAAAAAGTCCTTATAACACCACAGTTTGGTAATGTGCCTAAGTACTTTCATAATAGCTAAGTAAGGTTAGAGATTTACAAATGTGGCTTGAAAAATAATTCTTTTAACAAGTTGACCATTTGCTTGCTAGAATATTATCGTTCTAGCTCTTGCCTCGACCATTGTGCACTAGCCCGCGTGGTAGAGTATCCTCTATCATCAACATCATCTCAGCCGATGGACGTCCACTGCTGGACATAGGCCTCCCCCAAGGATCGTCATAACGACCGGTCCTGCGCTGCCCTCATCCAACGTTTTACCGCCGCCTTCACCAGGTCGTCGGTCCACCGTGGGGCCTACCCACGCTGCGCTTTCCGCTTATCCTCTATCCTCTAACGCTTATTTGTGAGTGGAGGTCTGTGATCCGCAGTGGGTCGTAAGATGATTATTATGCTGCTCGACATAAATAAAACACTAATAACCGAAGAACAGTAGAAAAAATCAAGTGATGGATCTGTGAATGACTTTTTTTTATACCTACATACTTACTTAATGTAGGTACTTTCTGATTTTGATTCAGCTCAAGTTCATGACTATTATCCTATTCTAATCCTATTATGGGGGCTGGCAAGCCAGCAACACATCAACCCAATGGTACCTATCTTTTGTGTTGACTCCTACTTAATATTTATTTTCTTCACCATTGAAAAACGTGGAAAATGAGAGAGGCAATAGTGTTCAGGGGAAGAAACCTGTAATCTCCCAGTTTATAAATGCGAAAGTTTGTGACGATGTTTGGAAGTTTGGATGTTTGGATGTTTGTGTGTTTGTGGCTCAATCACGCCTAAACGGCTGAACGGATTTAGATGAAATTTGGCATGCAGATAGAATGTGTTCTGGATTAACACATAGGATACTTTTTATCCCAGCAATGGGTTACTGTGGGAGTCTGTGGGATAATTTCCAATGTTTTATCATGCTCACTAGCGCCGACTTGACGCTGACAGATGTATTTGGGTAGATTCCAGTAGTAAATAGTGGTTCCTTTTTTCAACACTTCTTTCAAGAGCTGTGTAGCGTAGTTGGGAAATGGTCAGATTTTCGCGCAAGAGGTTGGAGGTTCGATTCTTGGGTGAAATTTTTTTTTTATACAACTTTTATCCATTTTTCAACGGATTTGACAGAAGCAATTTGCTGACCTTAATAATATCCTGAGATTAGGTCAGATCCAATTTTAGGACAGTACGTTTTCTTTGGCTTTTTTCTTATTTTAATACATACGTTGTAGTAATCCCAAGCAAGCACGGCTTTTTATTATGGAAACATTACAACAACGGCACAAACATAATAATGTCCATGACCGAACCGGGATTCGAGCCCAGGACCCTGGTTTGGCAGTCCGTCGTGGTACTATTGCACAAAACGGGTCGTCAAATATAAAAAAAAACTCTTTCTTTTAACCTTTTTTAAAGTAATTGTAGTACGTTTTCATCTTAATAGATGGCGTGAGGCGTTTTTTAAAAGCAAGTGTGCAACAATAAAATTATTTATGTCAAAACCTAGCTAGCAGGAGCTTAATGTAGTTGATTAAATCCCTGATCTCAAAGTTCATACATTTCGACCATACTTGCACTTACTCGTAACTCACGCTCAAGCCGTCTCAGAAATTAGGTCTTACAGATTTGATTGTAAATTAACTTACCGGGTGAATTGAAAAATAATTAAATAAATAACGCTCACAGTCACATACATTGTAATGATCCGAAGCAAGCAGTATAGGCTTTTTATTATAGAAACCATACAACAACGGCACAAACATATTTCATCCATGAGCGAACCGGGATTCGAACCCAGGACCCTGGTTTGGCAGTCCGGCGTGGTAACCATTACACCAAACGGGTCGTCAAATATTTTTCTTTCTTTTAACCTTTTCTAAAGTTATTGTGGTATCGTTTTCATCTTCATAGATATCGTTAGGCGTATTTTTAACTCTAGCAGGAGCTTACAAATTGATTGAATACATCTTTGTAAGTAAGTATAATGGTAGTTTGAGCCCAATCTGAGCCAATTCTACGGTATAATAATTTTGTTGCAGATAATTTTGCCAAATGTTCGTTTTGTTTGATTTTCGGTTCAATTATGATTTCTTGAGGATTTGTGTAGCTTAACTATAGAACATCAATCTACCACAATCTATGAAAAGATAGGTACCTATTTATCTAAAAAGTCCTTATAACACCACAGTTTGGTAATGTGCCTAAGTACTTTCATAATAGCTAAGTAAGGTTAGAGATTTACAAATGTGGCTTGAAAAATAATTCTTTTAACAAGTTGACCATTTGCTTGCTAGAATATTATCGTTCTAGCTCTTGCCTCGACCATTGTGCACTAGCCCGCGTGGTAGAGTATCCTCTATCATCAACATCATCTCAGCCGATGGACGTCCACTGCTGGACATAGGCCTCCCCCAAGGATCGTCATAACGACCGGTCCTGCGCTGCCCTCATCCAACGTTTTACCGCCGCCTTCACCAGGTCGTCGGTCCACCGTGGGGCCTACCCACGCTGCGCTTTCCGCTTATCCTCTATCCTCTAACGCTTATTTGTGAGTGGAGGTCTGTGATCCGCAGTGGGTCGTAAGATGATTATTATGCTGCTCGACATAAATAAAACACTAATAACCGAAGAACAGTAGAAAAAATCAAGTGATGGATCTGTGAATGACTTTTTTTTATACCTACATACTTATTTAATGTAGGTACTTTCTGATTTTGATTCAGCTCAAGTTCATGACTATTATCCTATTCTTATCCTATTATGGGGGCTGGCAAGCCAGCAACACATCAACCCAATGGTACCTATCTTTTGTGTTGACTCCTACTTAATATTTATTTTCTTCACCATTGAAAAACGTGGAAAATGAGAGAGGCAATAGTGTTCAGGGGAAGAAACCTGTAATCTCCCAGTTTTGAATAACCATCTCTCAGTCTCAGGACACATACGTTTAGCCACCAAGACATCGCAGTCACACAGTATAAATGTTCCATGGTTTCCTCCTCCTCTCCGCACGCTCGGCAACTGGGATCTAGGGTGAGCTTTATCATGCCTTTGAGGCGTAGTACCCGGTGAGAACTGAACTGAACTGTGGGATTCGTGGTGTTATATTGCTGCAATGTTGCAGACCCGAGAAGCCAGAGCATTCTAGCATGTGTATTTTATCAGCCCATTCCTTAATAGCCATTTTAATGTTACATGCCTGGGTTTCTAGACTTGGTTCGGACCATGACCTTCATGACCCTTAGACGAGACATGAGACAAAATCACATGTCCACGCAGACGAAGTCGCGGGCAACAGCTAGTAAGTTATAAATTATAATATCGATCGATCGATCGATATACCCGATAAGGGAGAACTAAAAAGGAAGGAGGATGCATTACAATTTGCCGTCACTTCAAGCTTCACATGACGTTTTATGAAACTGCCATTAATGTTTATGCTGTCTGGACTTTTATACAGATACTAGACGAGTTTATAGAGGTCATAATTTGACAAAGTATAGGCTAAAGCGATTTGCCATTCAATTTTATGGACGTTATTGCACTTTCTACAATATTATTCAGGCTACTTTTATTATTATAGGTACTATTATTTGCCGTCATAAATGCTTTACTTTGTATGTTTAACTGACTTTACAAAAAGCAGGAAGTTATCAATTAGTCGCGTATAGTATCTACTTCGATGTTATGTTCGCAATAGCTCGCAGTCAAAATCTTAAAAAAGCCGTGGTGGTCCAGTGGCGAGTAACCTTGCCTGCAGGAGGCGATCGAATGGTTCGATCCCCGTCCAGGTCGACTCGTACCAATGAGTTTTTCGGAATTTATGTACGACACGACACCACTGGCTTTTTGGTGAAGGAAAACATCGTGAGGAAACCTGCATGCTTCAATTTCGAGACATGTATTGTGTACCCACTGTCCATTACAATTACAAGTGGCGACGGGCTCACTCCCCGTCACACTGGACAGAGTTCAGGTACTACTAGTGAAACGTGGATATTCGGAGGTTTCAGAATATATCTGACTACCCCCTCGGGGAATATAGTCGTACTCGTGAGCATATTCTATGCTTCAAAACCTTAATCAGTTATCGTATGTCTTCAAAACTTAACCACCTTGTTTATAGAATAGGGTAGCGTTACCAGCAATAGTCACGCAAAGCCAGCGGCTAAGACAATGCTGTAGGAGGAACAATAGCGACTTTCAATAGCTTCAGGAATGTTTTTCCCTTTGGCACGAACGTTTTCAACTCCTTGTAGGGTTACCAAACGTTTCGACTCCTATTTCAACGTCAACTAGGAATTTATTTATTGTTTGTTATTTCAAGATTCCTCCATCTCCTATCCTATAAACTTTATAGGGTAGGAGATGGAGGCACCAGTACGCAGCTGTGGTCAGGACTACTCAGGACTCTTTAATATGAGTCGTGTTTAGACGCTTTAGGGAAGCAAGGTCAATAATCCCTAGGGAGTGTTAAGTGTTTAATTATTAAGTTATATTTTTATGTATTTTAGGTTAAGGTATTTATAATATGGGCCCGTGATAATTTTATATTGTACTGATGCCTGAATCAAATAAATAAATAATAAAAAAAAAAAATATGCGTAGTAATTAAAACACATTAGAGCGAGCGAAACGAAAGTCTTCGATCAGTGTGTGTTGCCAGTGATGACATATGGAACAGAGAGTGGTCGTTCACTCAAGGCCTCATAAAAAGGCTGAAAGTCACCCAAAGGGCAATGGAGAGGGCTATGCTCGGAGTTTCCCTGCGAGATCGAATCAGAAATGAAGAGATCCGCCTAAGAACCAGAGTAACGACATAGCCCAAAGAATTGCTAAACTTAAGTGGCAGTGGGCGGGGCACATTGCTCGCAGAACCGATGGCCGGTGGGGCCGAAAAGTTCTCGAGTGGCGACCACGTACCGGAAAGCGCAGCGTGGGTAGGCCCCTCACATGGTGGACCGACGTCCTGGTGAAGGCGGCAGAAAAACGTTGGATGAGGGCAGCGCAGGACCGGTCGTTATGGCGATCCTTGGGGGGGGGCCTATGTCCAGCAGTGGACGTCCATCGGCTGAGATGATGAAGCCAGCTCGACTTTTTATCGCGTTACGAATCGGTTATACCTACTTGGAGCTCAATGAATATTATATTTTTACCAAAATGGCCGCCCCTTGCATATGCCCATACAAATTTCAATTTTGGCACGAAATTAAACTAATTCCGAATGTTAAGATGTTGATTTACAAAACAGAGGAGGGCCAAAAGGAGAAGGCTCGACCGCTGCAATAAAGTAATTAGAAACTATAAAACTACTCACATAAATAAATACATTATACAGGGTGAAATTGATATCATTGGCATCCTTTTAAACTAAGAGTCTACCCATCAAACTGAATAACTTTCACTATGGGAGCAAACCGATCAGAGCAAAAAAAAAGTCTGCTGTTCCATACTAAACTGCAACGCCTACTCGACTCAAATGTATGCAACAGCTGATTTTTTTTGTGCTCCAATCAGTTTGCTCCCATAATAAAAGTTGTTCAGTTTGATGGGTAGTAGACTCTTAGTTTAAAAGGATGCCAATGATATCAATTTCCCCCTGTGTATAAACTATTAACAATACCTCATAACCAAAAATCTTTTTAAGCATGCGTTTATAGCAGGGCTTGCACTAGTGCTTAGCACGTGCCTTCTGAGCCACGGAAGGAAGATGAAATACACCACTAGTTTTTAATTACTAACATAACTTTAAGGGTGTATTCAGACCATGAATCTAAACAACTTTCCTTAAGAAACATGGGTCGAAAAACGAGAAAATTTTTTGGACCTTCCATAAACACACGCACTTTCGCACTTTTGTAAGTGCGGATCGGCCGATCGATTTTGTATGGGAGGTCCAAAAAATTTTCTCATTTTTCGACCCATGTTTCTTTGGGAAAGTTGTTTAGATTCATGGTCTGAATACACCATTAAAGTTATGTTAGTAATTAAAAACTAGTGGTGTATACTAAAACGGTCACTCATCCAAAGACAGACCGGACCTCATTAAAAACATCTTAGCCGTTACGTTGTTTAACTTTGGCAAAGAAAATATACACACTTTGGTGCTCGTTTCCAATACCGAAGCCCTATTACGAACTGATGCAAATTTTATTTGATTTCGTTATAATATTTTTCGGAAAATCAGGACTTCTACATTAACAGGGTAACCCTACAACTCAAGAAACTAAAGAATATTTTTCCACAAATCGTGATTTCCGAATACCTATGCTTTTATTGAAGTCGGCGTCACGTATTTCATTTTATATTCAAATGGTTCGGGGCTATGAGCTAAAACGCGAATCAAATACCTTGAGGAACGTCGGAAAAAGATATTTATGAATTTTATTGGTGCGCTCTCGTAGGTAGGTACTTGAATTGCTAATGTAGGTACTCATTGATCGTCTGATCATCTTTATCAGATTATAGTCTTAAAAGGTAATAGCAATTATGCTACAGTTGAAATATCATCATTATGGATGATGATGATGATGATGTTTCAAGGCCGTGTTCTACCACAGCGACTGATTATGGCTGTTGACCTTAAGAGCTTCGTTGATGTGCTCTCAGGTGGCTGATGTAGATTATCTTGGCTATTAAAGTGCGTACAGGGTACATGCCAATTTTCCATCAGCCCTACGCTTAGCCTCAAAGTCAAACACTTTATTCTGGACATTCTTTATTACCTAAATACACTGAATTTATGTGACACGACCGACTGCAGATTCTGCATGGAGGAGATGGAAACTCCTCTGCACCTCCTATGTGACTGTAGCCCCCTGCCTGATGTACAAACGCAGTACTCATTTGGGTAGGCAGGTGCTGACACCAGATGAGATACAAACTATCCTGATCAAGAATCTACTGCGGTTTCTGGCCGCAGCAGTGGGGATTGGTAAGGAACTTTAAAAAGGGCGATCACAAAGGACCAGGGATGGTCGACGTGGGACAGGCTTAGCAAGCCTGTCAAGGCCCAAAACCCCCAAATAAAAATGATAAGGGGTGCTTAAGACCATCAAACTGTACAACTTTTACTGGGACCAAAGCTGAATGTGTGAAAAAAACTGCTGTTAAGTATTATAGAAAATGCCAATAGCTGCATTAGCTGCTCGATCAAAGTATACAGGGTCCTTCTTAATATGCTGGCACTATTTTAAGGGAATGATCAGACCATCAAACTGAACAACTTTCTCTATGGGACCAACGTCGAAATCGCGAGAAAGAAATCGAGTAGGATTGCAGTTTTTTATGGAAGAGCAGATTTTTTTTCGTGATTTCTATGTTGGTCCCATAGAGAAAGTTGTTCAGTATGACGGTCTGATTATCTCCTTAACGTGTCAGCATATTAAGAACCCTATATAAAACATCATTTTTTTTTTCGCTTTTTGAATGTTGGTCCTCTAGTAAAAGTTTTTCTATTTGGAGGTCTGAATCTGAAAAGTAGATATGTAATGCAATAAAGTTTATACCCTGTGTTATATTTTTTCTGTTATCTATTCTGGAAACACTGTCTTCGTTTATTTCTCACCAGTACTAAAACAAAACACAAATAACCCACAACACAGACACATTGGCTGTTATATTGAACATATTTTATTGAAATTATTTGAAATACTGGAAAAACTGTCTTCGTTTATTTCTCACCAATACTAAAACAAAACACAAATAACCCACAACACAGACATGTCAATCCTAGCATATTGGCTGTTATATTGAACATATTATATTGAAATTATTTGAAATGCTGGAAAAACTGTCTTCATTTATTTCTCACCAGTACTAAAACAAAACACAAATAACCCACAACACAGACATGTCTCTAGCAGTCTAGCACATTGGCTGTTATATTGAACATATTTTATTGAAATTATTTGAAATGCTGGAAAAACTGTCTTCGTTTATTTCTTACCAATACTACTAAGCAATACTAAAACAAAACACAAATAATCCACAACACAGACATGTCTCTAGCACATTGGCTGTTATATTGAACATATTTTATTGAAATTATTTGAAATACTGGAAAAACTGTCTTCGTTTCTTTCTCACGAGTACTAATACAAAACACAAATAACCCACAACACAGACATGTCTCTAGCACATTGGCTGTTGAACATATTTTATTGAAATTATTTGAAATGCTGGAAAAACTGTCTTCGTTTATTTCTTACCAATACTACTAAGCAATACTAAAACAAAACACAAATAATCCACAACACAGACATGTCTCTAGCACATTGGCTGTTATATTGAACATATTTTATTGAAATTATTTGAAATACTGGAAAAACTGTCTTCGTTTATTTCTCACCAATACTAAAACAAAACACAAATAACCCACAACACAGACATGTCTCTAGCACATTGGCTGTTATATTGAAATTATTTGAAATACTGGAAAAACTGTCTTCATTTATTTCTCACCAGTACTAAAACAAAACACAAATAACCCACAACACAGACATGTCTCTAGCAGTCTAGCACATTGGCTGTTATATTGAACATATTTTATTGAAATTATTTGAAATGCTGGAAAAACTGTCTTCGTTTATTTCTTACCAATACTACTAAGCAATACTAAAACAAAACACAAATAACCCACAACACAGACATGTCTCTAGCACATTGGCTGTTATATTGAACATAATTATTTTATTGAAATTATTTGAAATGCTAGAAAAACTGTCTTCGTTTATTTCTCACCAATACTAAAACAAAACACAAATAACCCACAACACAGACATGTCTCTAGCACATTGGCTGTTATATTGAACATAATTATTTTATTGAAATTATTTGAAATGCTAGAAAAACTGTCTTCGTTTATTTCTCACCAATACTAAAACAAAACACAAATAACCCACAACACAGACATGTCTCTAGCACATTGGCTGTTATATTGAACATATTTTATTGAAATTATTTGAAATACTGGAAAAACTGTCTTCGTTTATTTCTCACCAGTACTAAAACAAAATACAAATAACCCACAACACAGACATGTCTCTAGCAGTCTAGCACATTGACTGTTATATTGAACATATTTTATTGAATTTTCCTCATGTTCAGAAGCTCTTTCTAATCTGCCTCGAGCGGTCCCGGGGCTCTCTTATCGCTCATAGAGACGCAATATGGTTATGATATTTTGTGGAGGAATTTCTTTTTCGTTTTAAGATAACGGTATTTGGGTAGAACAATTTTTTTTTGTGTGTATTTATGAGCATCGATTTAGTATTATGTTAAGTAAAAACCTACTACAAACATTATACCCATACATATGCCTACGACCGTACTTCTTTTTAGAGTGGTCAGATACTTTGTCAATATATTTTTAAGAGGGTCGTTGGAGCAAGGCTTATTTTAAACTTATTTAAAACCTAACTAAATAATATTTCGGGACTAGAGACTGATATTTTCCTAAAAATCGATTATAATCGATGGATTATAAATAATAATCGATTGCAACTGATTATCATTATAATCGATTAATCGATTATTAATAATCGATTACGCACATCACTAGTCTTAATGCTAGGATTAATTTAAGATTTGTATGGAAATCTTTAAGGCACTGTAACTTTAAAACGAAATTCTGACAAGATTAGTTCTTAGATTTTTTCTGAAAAATTTCCTTGACTTTAATTGGTTAGTATTGAAAATATAACCAGACTTAGTTTGTACGGAGCGCGCTCCGAATTATATCCTAACTGGAAATTGGCAAAGTCATCTGTTTATCCTGTATTGTTCTGATGAAATAAATGAGTTATCTATCTATCTATCTATCTATCAATATATCTATCTTATCTATCTATCTATCTATCATCAACACTAAGCACCAATTTTAAGATTAGAATTAAAAGGGTTATTCCAAGTTCCCAAAGGTCGAATAACAGAGTGTAGTATCGACATGATCATAGTGAATGAACATTATGTGGAGGTTGTTGGACAGAACGAGAGGCATCGCTCGATTCGGATAAGTTTTACGAGTGATCATGGTTAGGTCGCCGGTTTATGGGTGCTTTGCGTTGCGTAGATGGACTTGGTTGTAAGGCTTGGAGATAGGCGGGTAAAGCAGCATAGTACAAACAAGGAAGTACAGGCGAGGAATATTATTGACGGAATCGTTAGGAATATATTTAGCCCAGTCATTTTACGGTTTGAGCCGGGACTAATTAATAATTGTATTTTCTTTTCGGTATAGTATTTAAGAGCCAATACGAGTTTAGAAATGAACGAAAATAAAAAAAAAATACGTCAGCAACAGCCCCAAATTTAAAATTTAGCATTTATCTCGTTCTAAGGAACCAGATGGTAAATTGTTTTTTTTGCACATTTTTAAGGCTTTACCATTATACATATTTCAAACATGATGTTAATATTTTTGTCTACTTAGAAGGCGTTGAAAAATACATTAGTATTTTCTAATGAATACCTCATTTTTAAAATTTCTTTGCCTATTTTATTGCTCAAAAATAATTTATATTGTTAAATCTAATTAAAACGAGTACGTTGGTAATAATATTATTAGTTAAAGCCTTCTGGGAGATACAATTTCGATTTCTATGTTGCGTAGCGATTTTTTTTTAAATATATTTTCAGATCGTCTTTTTGTCACTAAATGGTGCCGGTTACAGTTTAGAAGTCCCATTAATAATTACTCCCCACCCCTCCTAGCAAAACTCCGTAAAATGACCGGGCTAATTCATGCGCAATACATTCCACGTAAAAAGTATCGCGGGGTATACAGGGTGTGAAATTAAATGGGACACTTACTAAAAGGGGTGCTTCAGACCATCAAACTGAACAACTTTCTCTACGGGACCAATATCGAAATCGCGAAAAAAAAAACTGCTGTCCAATACATTTCACTCGAGTTATGTCTGCAGTTTCGTATGGTTTTGTAAGGTCGCTTAGTAAAAGTTGTTCAGTTTGATGGTTTGAAGCACCCCCGTAAGGCTGCCTGTCCATTGACGCGAGCTGGCTGTGCGAGCTGTGTAGCTGTGTAGCTGTGTAAATATTAACCAATCAGAGATCCGACCGAGATCGGCCGAGCTCCTGATTGGTTTATATTTACACAGCTACACAGCTCGTACATTCAGCTCGCTTCAATGGATAGGCAGCCTAAGTGTCCCATTTAATTTTACACCCTGTAAGTATATGGTAGTGTAGTGAAATTCTGGACACTTCAACAAAATTGCCAGTTTATTATAGACTCCAAAATTAGAAAACAGTTGAAACCGTGGTGGACAATTGGTTAGTAGTCATGCCTTCCGTGCAGGAGTCGATGCTTCGACCCACGTCCAGGCCGATCGTATTAATCAGTTTTTCGAAATTTATGTACGATTTGTAGAAGGAAATCATCGTGATGAAAACGACGTGCTTCATTTTCGAGGCATGTATTGTACCCACCACTGTCCATTACAAGTGGCAATGGTCTCACTCTCCGTCACACTGGACAGAGTTTCGGTACTGCTAGTGAAACTTGGATGTTCTGAGTTTTCAGAATATCTCTGACTAACCGTCGTGAGCCGCCGTACTACATAAATACAGGGGTGTTAGGGTAAACAGTTGCATTTACTATTAGGGGTGTTTGTACCCATGATACTAAACAACTTTCCCTAAGAAAACTATAGGAAATTCGCAAAAAAAATTTGGACTTCCCATACTAAATGCAATCAGCTGATCGAACTTTTGTATGAAAAGTCGATATTTTTTTTAGGTTTCTTTGGAAAAGTTTTTGATATCATGGGTACAATCACCCCTTAAAGTAATGCAACTGTTTACCCTAACACCCTGTATACATGCAGATGCGAAAATAATAATTTTATTATTATTGATTTTGAAGCATTTGTCTTAAAAATCAAGATTACGAGCGCATATCAACATCTACCTACTATCTCGTGTTTACCTGTTATCTATACAGGGTGTAACAAAACACCCTAGTAATACCATAAGAATAGATAAGTAATAATTATTCTTATGGTAATACTTAAGGGGGTGCTTCAGACCATCAATCTGAACAACTTTCACTATCCATAGTGAAAGTTGTTCAGATTGATGGCTCCAGCCAACGTCGAGAAAAAATAAAAAAAATCTGCCGTCCCATACTTTTTTTTTTTTTTTTTGAAATGACTTTTACAGCTCTGCTCAGGGAGCAACTACTGCTTTTTACTGCGGACTATTGGAGGGACCACGAAGGGTCTACCGGGCCAAAATGAATGAACTTAAGCAACCGACCTACGGGCACCCGGAGGGGTACGGACCTCGGCATAGGACGTTGCTGGGGCTACGCGGCGGATTGGGTAGCGGGGATCGGTGAGATGGATTGGGTAGCGGGGATCGGTGAGACCGTCCCAAACATTTGAGTAGAGACTGTACTGCAGGTTTGTATGACAGAGCGGTTTTTTTTTTCGCGATTTCGATGTTGGCTCCATAGTGAAAGTTATTCAGTTTGATGGTCTGAAGTACCTCCTTAAGTATTACTAAGGTGTTTTGTTACACCCTGTATAACTTTGTTAGTCACTGTTTCACTTGCATTGTTCTGATGAAATAAATGAGTTATCTATCTATATACGATTTATTTTCGTCAAAGTCCGTCGTTTTCATAACCCAACCTACCAGTTCTAGCTGATAGCAGCTTCTTGCTAAGATGGTGACATTTTATGACGTCAATCTTTGGAAGGCCGTAAGTAACCGTGCTTACGTGTCCTGCCGATAAACTTCTAGCTATAATAGTTGGTAGTACTTATTGCGTAAGATGTAGCCCAATGGAAGAGAGCTAGAAACACAATCACGAGGCGGCGGTTCGATTCCTGGGCCTCAATTGCGCAATTTTATATGGTTTTGGTTTGGTTTTGGTTTTGGTTTAGTTTTGGTTTAGATTTGGTTTAGCTGAAGTATAAAAGCTATCGCGATATTTTTTTCTGAACGGTTAAATCGACCAATACAGAAAATTCAATCGAACGGACATCAAACGTTACGCCAACGTATCTTCCGAAATAAAGCTAAATCGTTACCGTTAATATAATTTGCGCGATACGAATTGTGCATAACGTAACGTTTTTGGTTGTGGTTTTGTTTTGGTAGTATCGTTCAAACTTAGGGCGAGTGAGGCCCCTGGTCCTGTACCACAAAGTTCTACGGAATATATGTACGGTTGTAGGTATTTATATACATATATTATCTCTATACAACGTGTTAATGGATAAGCGCAAAGCCTCATACACCCCTACTGATTTATAACAAAATAATTAGATTGAAACAATAATTTCATTATTTTAATAGTTAAAATTTAAAGTTATTCGCATTTTAAGTTTTGAGGCTAAAATGATTTGTTATCATTTCAGCAATGAATGAAAGCGCTAACGAACTCGTGGATACATTTTAATAATCTTGTTTTGGTAGTAAGTAGGGTAAGTGTGCCCGTGCGGTGGATTGACATCGGGTTCAGTCTAAGTGGTTCAATATAGGCAACTGTACCCTACGTTTGTGTATTATATGGGTGGTATTTCCTATGAATTATTTGCACAAATGTTCATGTAGCCATGGCTAACATGCTCAAGGTTTCTATTTACAATGTTTATAAGCGCTCCGAACAAATATTTGTCTTGTGCTGGCTTTGCTCACGCTACATTGAGTTCAGAAGGAAACCAGTGCTTTCTAGGAAAATAATGAATATAATTTGCAACAATATAAAATAGCATCAATTCAAGGAAAGTTGTACGTTATGCTTTGTTTGGAGCAAAAATGGGGTGGAAATACAGACCTTATACAGGGTATTACAGTTTTTGAGAGTTACGCGGTTATTATTTAATCTAGAATTAAACATTTTAACGGGTTCTTATACAGGGTGTAACAAAACACCCTAGTAATACTTAAGGGGGTACTACAGACTATCGAACTGAGCAACTTTCACTATGGAGCCAACATCAAAATCGCGAAAAAAAACCGCTCTTTCATACAAAACTGCAGTATCGTCTCGACTCAAATGTATGGGACGGCAGAATTTTTTTATTTTTTCTCGACGTTGGCCTCATAGTGAAAGTTGTTCAGATCGATGGTCTGAACCCCCTTAAGTATTACTAGGGTGTTTTGTTACACTCTGTATAAGGTGTTAGGGTAAACAGTTGCATTACTTTAAGTGGTGACTGTACCCATGATACTGGTTGAACAACATTCTCAAAGAAACATAATAGGAAAGTCGCAATTTTTTTTTGTACTTTCCATACTAATTGCAAATGAAAAGATTTATCTGCGAATTTCCTATAGGTTTCTTAGGGAAAGTTGTTTGGTATCATGGGTACAATCACCCCTTAAAGTAATGCAACTGTTTATCCTAACACCCTGTACAATACACACATCATTTCATTTCATGTAAAGATTGGCTCTCTCCCTTTATTTAATAACTGCACGACAGAGTGAACAAAGTTCAAGCAAAGCCCGGGGGGCTTACGAAGTGTAACAAGTGAGCACCTGTGTTCGCGATTTACTTACTAATGAAAATTTACGAATGTTTCCTTGTTTAATTAGAGTGCAGCGTTCAACGACTGCCCGTTAGCACAGTCGGTAGTGAACCTGCCTGCTGTGCCGAGGGGGTCGCGGGTTCGAATCCCGTAAAGGACAAATATTTGTACGATGAATATAAAATAATAAATAAATAAATAACGCTCACAGGCACATACATTGTAATAATCCCAAGTAAGCCTCAGGCTTTTTGTTATGGGAATCATACAACAACACGGCACAAACATACAACATCTATGACCGAACCGGGATTCGATCCCAGGACCCTGGTTTGGCAGTCCGGCGTGGTAACCATTACACCAACCGGGTCGTCATCCTATCATATGTATCTATATATGTATTCTATATCATTGTCTAGTCATCATAATACAAGTCCAGGCTAGATTCTGGTACTTTAAATGTGACTAGATGATTTGTGTGACATTGTCCAAGATATACAGGGTGTAACAAAACACCCTAGTAATACTTAAGGGGGTGCTTCAGACCATCAATCTGAACAACTTTCACTATGGACCCAACGTCGAGAAAAAATTTAAAAAATCTGCTGGCCCATACATTTGAGTTGAGACGGTACTGCAGTTTTGTATGAAAGAGCGATTTTTTTTTCTCGTTTTCGATGTTGGCTCCAAAAAAGGTTGGCGCTAAAAGGCTAATCTACTGGTTACTCATAGTGTAAGTTGTTCAGTTTGATGGTCTGAACCACCCTCCTTAAGTATTACTAGGGTGTTTTGTTACACCCTATATACTCGTATGTTTGCACCACAGGTATAATAACTTTATGGTTTGCACCCTATGTAATCCTACTAATATTATAAACAAGTAAGTTTGTATGTACTATATTGTAAAACGGCTGGACCGTTTCGATGAAACTTGGCATATAGATAGTTTATAGCCCAGAATACACATAGGCCACATATTATTATATGTCCACGCAGACGGAGTCGCGGGCAAAAGCTAGTAACTAATAACATAGGGTGCAAACATTCGTAGTGCATATAAGTTTACACCCCATGTATCTGAATACCTCTGACTGACTACCCTAGGCCTAGGCGAGGGATAGAACCGCGAAGATAGGATATACAGGGTGTAATAAAACACCCTAGTAATAGGGGATGCTTCAGACACAAACAGAACAACTTTCACAATGGAGCCAACTTCGAAATCGAGATAAAAATCAGCTATCTAAATCTAATCTAAACTATTATAAAACTGTAATAGAAGTGTGTCTGATTGAAGATATTTACAAAAAAAGATTACGTTATGATTTTTAGATGTCCCTGATTCCAAATCACCAATTTTTGGATTTTTTGTCTGTCTGTTTGTTTGTTTGTTTGGGTGTTTGTTTGTTCGAGTATCACGCAAAAACTACTGAACCGATTTTGTTGAAACTTTTTTTGTTTGATAGCTTATCATCTGACTTAAAATCTGTTATATAATTTATGTGGACGAAGTCGCGGGTAAAAGCTCGTTCCATATAAAACTGCAGTACCGACTCGCATTAAATGTATGGGACAGCTGATTTTTTTTCACGATTTTGAAGTTGGCTCCAAAGGAGGGTTGCCAGATGGTATCCAAAAGGAGGACATGTCCTCCTTTTCCATGTTTTGTCCTCCCGTCCTCCCTTACCTGCTGTAAGTGAATTTTGTTCAGTTTGATGGGCAGCAGCACTGCCTTAAGTATTACTAGGGTGTTTTGTTACATCCTGTACATAACAATTAAATACCTATAAAATAATATTTTTTTTTTTACTTTTGCATCATCCAAAATTATATTCCTTTCATCTACCTACATGAATACCATTCTATATGTGATTGAATCAGATAGTCCCTTATTTGTGAATTTATACGAGTTTCCCCGAAGTAAAGATCTACAAAACGAAAGGATCAACGCGACCGGTAACATGAACAATCCAGGATTTACAGGAATCAGTATTGTTTGTTGATTCAGAATACAAAAACGGTAATCATATGATGGAAGCTATTCTTTGGAGATAAAGGGCTTAAATAACAGTGGTGAATGTACCTACGTACTTTTTATACAGTAATATTTTCTGGCTCCCTGAGGCATAAAATAGGCTCCACACAAATAGAGAAATAGAGGTGCATACATAGATGCGAACGTACGGACACGAAATGAATGCTTTTTTGGCTGTTTTTTTGTTCGAGCATCAAGCCAAAACTACTAAACCGATTTTGATGAAATTTTTTGTGTTTGAAAGCTTAGGATTAGACTTAAAATCTGGTCTTACAAAAAGCTCGTGACTTACAAAAAGAAATTGAAATGTTTTCTAGATAAAAAAGAAACAAAGCTACATCTTTTTTTTCGTTTTTTTTTTTTGGCGCAGTACATTACACAGATACATTTTATGCCAAACTGCATAACAGTTTGAGTGGTTGAGTGTGTATTTCCATTGTTTGTCGATTTATTGTCAGTAGGTACGTTTTTCTTGACCTCAATCTAGTCCACAGGACAAAGATGGGGTCGAAGATGTAGCGAGCTTACCCAGAATGGCACTGGCACTCCTGCACACTGACGGAACGCAGCAAGCTGCTTGGCGCCGGACTCCGGCAGGAGGGTGGTCGCGAGCCAGGCGGCTCCTTGCGGAGCCTATCACACCGCTGTGGGGGATCGTTCAGCCGCCACCACAAACTTGGTAGCTTGTGATGCCGTTGCCCGGGGTGGACCGCTAGAAGGAAGATCCCCAACCAACCCAAAAAAAAAAATACGTGGCATAATTTTGAGCCAAAACTTTATTACATACCTATAAGCATCTCACAGAATTGCGTTTTTAGAAAATGCAGGCTTTTTAAGATTAATATGCATTTATAATACATTATATTTTCCATACATTTTGCTAGCTTTGTACGTGCTCTTAATGCAAATTGTTGCCAAAGAACCCAAAATGTCGTTAAACCCAAAGACTGCTCAACCATCGGTGTCCAATAATTTTAATAGTCAAGTTATAATATCGTAAAATAGATAACCATAAAATGTCTGCGGTGATCGTTAAACTCAAAATAGGGTTTATAGATATGGTTGCCTAGTGCTTGTACATCGTTGGTATAAGTATCTACTATGTATCTATCCTCTGTCTTCTATACTTATAAAAGAGCTCCGTGACTGACTGACAGACAGACAACGCAAAGCCGAAACTGCTGAAGATAGAAACATGAAAATTGGAATATACAGGGTGCTATGGTGATTGTACCCATAATACTGAACAACATTCCCCAAGAAACCTACAGGAAATTAGCAAAAAAAAAATTTTACTTTCCATAATAAATGCAATCAGCTGATCGCACATTTGTATGAAAAGTCGTTTTTTTTTGCGAATTTCCCCTATGTTCCTCAGGGAAAGTTGTTCAGTATCATGGGTACAATCACCCTTTTAAAGTAACGCAACTATCTACCCTAACACCCGGTATATTCTACAGAAGAAATCGTCCAAAAAAGGTCTCCTAACTTTTGATTGAATGAACCGATTGCAATGAAATAAAGATGTTAATCCAAACTAAGCCCTATGCCGTTATGGAAACATAATTTAAATCGGTTTAGTAGTTTTTAAGTGTTGCATTCACAAACAAACAAACTTAAATTCAAAGAATTGTCTCAATGCATTCCATTACGTATCCTAAACGCCCCTTATCAATATTTTTGCAAATACCTTTAATGGATATCAACGCCAAGTTTACAATTTTATTGGTATAGTAGGACCACTACCTATATACCGATAGACGTCCACTGCTGGACATAGGCCTTCCACAAAATGCGGTAGATTTACCATAATCGCCACGCTTGGCAGGCGGGTTGGCGATCGCAGTTGGATTGAATGTGTGTACTCAGAGGATGCTGCTGCCCATCCTCCGGTAGATCCCTTAGTCGCCTTTTACGACACCCACGGGAGGAAATGGGGTAGTGTTATTCTGAGCCGACACCACATCCAGTAGTAACAAGCGAGAATTGTGAATTAATTTAGTTTCACAGCATTGTTTCACAAAGACAAATTACCGTTTTGTGCTTCAGACGGGCAATTTTGTGGTTATTGCCTTTTGAAGTGACATGACTTTGACAAGACGTCGTGTCGCGGCTATTGGGCCACGGGATTCGAACCCGCGACCCTCTTAGCAAGAAGGTACACTACCAACTGAGCTATCAAGCTGTCATACGGGATGTAAGTGAACAACTTGTGCCAACGTGATAAAACGACGAAACGAAAAAAATTAAAAAATATCCGGTGTTTCATACAAAACTGCGAAGAGCAGATTTTTTTCGACGTCTCCATAGTCATAGTTGTTCAGTTTAATGTTCTAACTAAACGACCTTTTAAAATACTAGGGTGTCTTGTTATACGCGCAGGTTGGTCATGTTATACGCGCTAGGAGTTATACAGGGGGGTTAACTTGCTTATCGTGTCGACTTCAACACAACAAAGTCGCTAAATAGTACCTTGCCAGAATTGGGCAACCGATACTGCACCGTCGCTAGCGGTCATGAGCTCATCCTACGTGCAGGTGTAAGGGCACGCAGGGCACGATGTGAGATGGGCCATTGTTTGTGGAGCTCCGCACAAGCAAGACACATTTTGCGCATCCGAGAATCTCCACCTGACCATGTTGTTCATGTGGTTCGAAGTCGGTTTAAGGATTTCCAGGTCGCCCAAGGCAAGTCATGTCCAGGCGGGAGGCTCTCAGACGGCGGCACAAATGGAGTTGGGAGGGACATTTTTTGTCTCCAAAGAGTACACCTCGCTTGCGCTGGGTGTAACTGACAGCCTGGCAAATACTGAAACGGTGAATTCAGACCATCAAACTGAACAACTTTCACTATGGAACAGCAGGAAACGAGAAAAATCAGCTGTTTCATACATTTGAGTCGAGTAGGTACTATTTTGTATGGAGCAGCAGGTTTTTTCGAGTTTCCTAAGGGCGGCTCCATAGTGCCTCTACGCCGTAGTGCATTTACTCCGTAGCTCGTAGTGCCTCTACGGCGTAGTGCCTCTACGATGCGCTGTTGTGTATAAGAACGGGGCCGGGTACTTTTCCATCACCGATGTGAGGGAGAGTGATCCGAGGGAAATGTGTCGTACGATGATGTGTAGCGGAGCTGTGAAAATGCGCAATGTGCAGTGTGAGCCGTGCGAGGATGCGTTGCGAAGCTGTGAAATGTGTCGGCGGGGGCGTCTATGGACTGGCTCGTACAGTATGTCGCAAACCTCGCAACACATTCCTCGAAACACATTCCTCGCAACACATTCCTCGCAATACGTTCCTCGCACACATCTCTCGCTTGTTTTGTGCGTACAAAAACCTCGCTCCGCTAAGCCGTTTCCACCAGAGCTGTGCTGAGCGAGGCAAAGTTAATGAAGCGATTCTATTGGTTCTTGAAAAACACATCCCTCGCTACGCATCCTCGCACATCTCTGGTGGAAACGCAGCCTTAGTCGAGAAGACTAATTATGTATTTCTTATTTCAACAAAACCAAAAGTAAAATAATAACAAACATTTTGTACCTTACGTGTATTGTAATAAAGCTCATACTCCATAACATGCTTCCATATATGTCTACATATAAAGCAGATATGACGTAATCTCAGAATTCAATTCCGCGAAGGAGTCGGCTACAAATTAGTGCGGAATTAAGTTTCTCAAGCGAGATTGCTTGAGCTTTGGGCCATTGCCCTTTTGGATTTCAATTTGAACTCTTGTAACTGGAGCAGTCGTGGATAATTTTAGTTATGGCTGCCTAGCGGTTTTAAGGGCATATCGTTGTAATTTATACAGCTCTATTTTTGAACTACCTACTAAAAAATATGTTATGTTGTGTTCGTATTTAGATAATGAAACTAAAATAATAATAATACTTTGATTTATTGTTATTATATTAAGCTTGTGATACTAACAAAATATGGACAATGGTAGTAGGAAAAAAAAAATTTTTTTTAGCATACATACATACATAAGCTCACGCCATTGTCCCAAGGGGATAGGCAGAGACCACAGATCGCCACACGCCACGACTCTGACACACTTCTCTAGCCTCATTGACATTCATACATCTTTTCATGCACTTCCGTCGATTGAGGGTGCTACGCACTTGTCCTTTTCGGAAAAGATCATTGATTTGATCGTGGTATGTTTTCCTCGGACGGCCTCTCCCAACACTTCCACTCACCTGTGCTCGATAAATTTCATTCGTAAGTCTTCTTTCATTCATTCTCTCTACGTGACCAAACCATCTAAGCATACCCCTCTCAATCCTTGTTACTATATCATCCTTCAACTTACACCAATCCCTTATCACACTGTTCTTGATTCGATCAACCAAAGTAATAGAAAAGTAATATTTTTTAGCAACTTTCCCTAAAGACCAGGAGTGCGATTTTTGAATCTCATTCGCTGAGTTCAGCAGTTGCAAATGTTAATTGATTGATTGATTTTCAAAAATCATACTCCAGGAGTGCGATTTTTGAAAGTCAAATCAGCAGTAGAAAGATGCGTATTCCCATACATTTTCAACTGCTGAGTTCAACGTATGAGATTAAAACATCGCACTCCTGGTCGTAAAACGAGAAAAAATTGTGGACTCTCCCTCTCCCTCTCCTATCCTTCTCCCTCTCCAATACAAAATTAATCGGCTGATCCGCACTTTTGTGTTTCTACTAGAGATCGGATATTCGGATGCATATTTACCTTCATTTTTGGCTATAAAATTATGGAAGCGGCTTCTTAAAATTATATTTTTAAATATTTTTCGGGATGCCAGAAAATCCGGGAATGCATAACTAATCGGATACATAGTGTGGAAGGAACTTCTTAAAATTATTTAATTTAAAAAAGGAAAGTTAATTTTTTTCGGTAAAATAAATCCCGGGATGCCAGGAAGTCCGGAAATGCATAACTAATCAGATGCATAGTATGAAATAAAAGCGGCTTCTTAAAATTATTAAATGAAACAATATAAAATACAAATATTTAATTATAAAATTATAAATATTTTTTTTTATACAAAAGTGCACTCCATAATAGCCAACTCCTCAACTTTAGGTAAATATGCATCCGATTATCCGATCTATAAAACTTTTGTACACAACCTAAATTTTGTTTTTCTTTTGCGAGTCATGTTCCTTCGTAAAGTTGATTATTTTCATTGAGTTTGACTAATAAATAGTCCTCTTTAGTGCGAAGATTAGTACAGAATTAAGTTTCTGAAGAGAAATTTCTTAAGCAGGCCATTGCTTGGATTTTAATTTGAACTCTTGTAACAATAGCAAATATTAATAAATATAATTAAAAATATTAATATGTATTATTTTAACTTTATATTTAGCCTTAAGTTGTACATAATTAATGTTGTAAATATTCTAACTTATTAAATAAATGTTCCCATATTATTTAAAAAAAAAACAATAGCAATCTATAATGGTATTTTAAATATAGAGGATAATTTTTGGTTACCAACTTTTGCCCAAACTTTTTAAAAAGAACAATGGCCAATTTAGACTCGGTCATTTTTACGAAAAACTAAAAGCCGTAGATACTAGTCGGTTTGGCAAAAATTCCACATTTCTAAAGGTATGGTTTCAAAAGTGAAAATTACTTTTAAATTACACAAGTCAGCCAAAAAGCCCCTTACGGAATTCGAATCCGCGACCATCGGTGCTGCAGGCAGGTTCACTACCGATTCTAAAATATTACAGAAATTTAAAAAAATAAGATTCTGGGCAGCACAAGAGGCTCGGTACCCTTTTAATAATTACACACATTTTATCACTGACCCCTGAATTAAAAAAAAGTAAAAGAGCAGAGCACATTAGTGGTCGTTACTGTCATTGAGGGACATTAGAGCAAAAAGTGTTTGTTCAGGTCCACCAGGGCCGTATTTATCCGGGGGTGCAAGGGTTGCGTAGCCCCCGGGCGCAAGAACCTAGGGGGCGCAAGTCAAGCCTTATCTAGGGTGTTAGGGTAAACAGTTGCATTACTTTGAGGGGTGACTGCACCCATGATACTGAACAACTTTCCCTAAGAAACCTATAGGAAATTCGTAAAAAAATTTGGGTTTCCCATACTAAATGCAATCACTTGATCGAACATTTGTATGAAAAGTTGATTTTCCTATAGGTTTCTTTGGGAATATTGTTCAGTATCATGGCTACAATAACCCCTTAAAATAATGCAACTGTTTACCCTAACTCCCTGTACGAAACCTAACCATGCGTAATCTGCTAGTTTCGAAAATTACTTGCTCAGTTATAATGTGCAAGCCAATTTAAGTTTCATTACTACAAAAATTTAATTGATCTTCTAACGCGAGGTGGAAAGAAAGCGTGGAGCGTCAAACAAATTTTTTGTCGCCCCACGGTCTTGCAAGAGGGGCGCAGGCAGATTTTCGGGGCACCCAATATAGGCCCGGCCCTGGTCCCCTAATTACCTCGGAGCTTCTTTTTGTTTTAGATGTCGTCGTAAGTAATTACCGTTGACTGTACACGTACAGTCAGGCACGTAAACTCATGACTGTCTTCCCTTTTGGGGTGGTTAGAAACTTTGGTACTTCATTGTATTTTATGTTATTCGTTATGTTTGCCTACATTATAACATCGTATAATATTATAAAAGATGTAACAAAACACCCTAGGGTAGGGTTAAAAACTTTTTTTAGTGAACGTAAAGTAGTATTTAAAAGGTAGGGCTTCAAAAAAGATGCAAAAAACCGGCCAAGTACGAGTCGGGACTCGGGCAATTTGTGTTCCGTACTAACCACTATAAATTGACACTTACTTAGTACGTGGTCACATAGTAACTGAAGATCATTTGACACTGGTCTCCCTGGTGTTAGTTTTTTGGGTATAGAAAAAAAAACTATCCATGTTAGACCAACCCTGATAATTTTTGCGCCATTTACACGTTATTTCTGATGTTCATGATTTTTTTCAGATCTTAGGCGGTGTCCTATTGTGCGGTGGGTGTGGTGCGATGCGATGTGATCATACTGATGGGTAATTCTCCGAAATTTTTCAAATTTTCAAATTTTTCTATGGAAAAATTTCAACGATTTGTAAAATTTCGGAGAATTACCCATCAGTACGATCACATCGCATCGCACCATCGCGCGTGCGATGGCAATAGGACACCGCCTTATTATACGGCAATAGTTTTTGAAATAGAGGTGGGGACAGCAATTTCTCGGATTGAATTGAAAATTTTGTTAAATAGATAAAGAAATTGTTTTTGTATGATATTGAATTGCAAACCACGAACTTCACACTATTATTTCCTCACCGATCCCATCCCCGTCGATCCTAATCCCATTTTTTCCCCATTTTTGTCCCATTTTATTTTCTTGTATTTTTTCTTTTAGGTACCTAGTTTCATATATGTACATGTACACTGTACACTAGTGGTAGCCTATGTTTCTTTGGAAACCTGGCATTGTATTTTATCTTTTTATACTATCGTAAATATACAGGGTGAAATTGATATCATTAGCATCCTTTTAAACTAAGAGCTGTCAATCAATATGAACAACTTTTACTATGGGAGCAAACCGATTGGAGCACAAAAAAAATCAGCTGTTGCATACATTTGAGTCGAGTAGGCGTTGTAGTTTAGTATGGAACAGCTGATTTTTTGTTGCTCCGATCGGTTTGCTCCCATAGTAAAAGTTGTTCAGTTTGATGGGTAGACTCTTAGTTTAAAAATGATGCTAATGATATCAATTTCATCCTGTAGATAGTATCGTAAATATCGATACTATTCCACCATCGATATTGTTACTATTTCACGATAATATCGACAGACTATCGATAGTCTCACTATTTTTAGGCAACACTAATCTATAGTATGACATCAAAACGGATTCCCAATCTGTTATGATGTACAAATCCTCGATACCCGAGTTTAGTCCGCGGGGAAATATAGCGGGCTTTGTAATATAACTATACGAAAAGTAGTAGGATTATACTTATAGCGTTATAACCTACGGAACAGATTGGCACTTACACGAGATTTGTGTTATAAGCTTACATTTACATTTATTAGACTTCTCTATGTAGTAAAACAGTTATAAAGCAAATGGACATAATATCCTAAAACTAAAGGGTTAAAGGGACAAAAATTAAGTCCCAGACCTCGGAGGCAGTATACCAACATTGAATCGAATCATTCCGTTCTTTTTAAATTTAATTTGTATAAGTACTTAACAGAATTTCACTTGCCTAATCCTTCCTTGAGATCACCGAAATATGAATTACCGGATAATTTCAAGCTATTTATAGACTTTCGCAAAATTTACATGTGGTGTCGGCTAAGAATAGCACCACCCCATTTCCTCCCGTAGGTGTCGTAAAAGGCGACTAAGGGATCTACCGGAGGATGGGCAGCAGCATCCTCTGAGATCACACATTCAATTCAACTGCGATCGCCAACCCGCCTGCCAAGCGTGGCGATTATGGCAAATCCCCCCATTTTGGAGGAGGCGCTATGTCCAGCAGTGGACGTCTATCGGCTGATATGATGATCATGATTGGCAAAATTATCGATACGATGGAACAATGATTTAAAGATTAGAATAGAAGCATTAACGATTTGTACCCAGTATATAAAAGCTTATAATCTTTGTACCGCATTTAACCAGTATAAAACCGTTCGCTAATAGAACATGACATTTAAGAGATGGTGGGTCGTTACGGTCCACCCAGCATGTGACCTTTGTAAATAACTTTTTAAGAAAGGTAAATAGAGTGCATTAGCGTTTGGAATAGAAACAGATTACTTCGGGTTTTCATTTGTGGCGAGTGTAATGTGCCTTGACAATAATAAATACACTTCTTTGCAGTTTAAGGGTCCGCGCAGACGAACTGTGGCTTGAGTGCGAGATTTATATTCTATTCTATTTCTAAAATTATGGCGTCCATCTTGGTATCATTATATGATTAGTTAGGTATGAGTATATAAATCCTGTTGACCTTTTAATTGCTTATTATTGAAAATAGGATCATAGGATAACTTCGTTTGTATGAAGCGCGCTTGGACGCGCTGCAAGGACAATCCTCTTAAAAAGGTGGTTTGTAGTTCTAAACGTATTTAACACTCACACTGGGTGAAGCTCCATACCGGGTTTTTAAAATAAAATAAAATGTTTTGTTACTAACACTAGCTGTAAGATACATGTATACTAACACTATATGGACATCTTGTCTGAAATAAATTATTTGATTTGATTTGATTTGATTTAACCACCTGTGAAAGAAGAATCATCATCATCATCATCATCATCATCATCATCATCATCTCAGCCGATGGACGTCCACTGCTGGACATAGGCCTCCCCCAAGGATCGCCATAACGACGGGTCCTGCGCTGCCCTCATCCAACGTGTTCCCGCCGCCTTCACCAGGTCGTCGGTCCACCGTGTGGGGCCTACCCACGTTGCGCATACGCAAAGGAGAATACGTGAGCCTAATTGAATTCACCTTCAACATCACAATTAAGGTTTAATAGAAAGCTCGCATACATGACCAGTGCATCCTACCGGTTTCCCTCTCACGGAGCAGATGGGTTTTCACAAAGGAGGTCACCAACAAACTCAGAGTAGCGCAGAGAGTAATTGAGAGAAAGATGGTAGGAGTTACGCTACGAGACCGAAAGCGAAACGAATGGCTCAGAGAGCAGAGCAAAGTCACTGACGTCATCAAGCGTATCGCGAAACTCAAGTGGCAATGGGCTGGTCATATCGCCAGAAAAGAAGGCTCGTGGGGCAAAGCACTGTTGGAGTGGAGACCGTGGGGAGAAAAACGCCCAACAGGAATACCGCAAATGCGTTGGTACGACGATATCAAAACAACAGCTGGAGTCAAATGGATAGAGACGGCACAAGATCCAGAGGGATGGCAAAGACTGAAGGAGGCCTACATCATTACGAAACGAAAACGAAGAAAAAGAAGATGTATAGATGTAAGTTTTTGCAAAACTAGTGCTTATTGGTTCTGTGCAAACTCAGTTTGTTTGGGCTCTTATCCAAAACTTGCCAACATTTATTTAGGACGGTTGCATTTTATTTATCTAGCCTCCTACTTTCCTCAGACACTCATTTCAGATAGCGTCACTCACACGTCTGCTACGTTTACCGGCGAACTAAAAGTGTGGACAGGAGAAGAGCGGGCATTGCTGGATGAGCACGACCTTTTTTTTTCGAAATGACAAATACAGCATTACTCAGCATCGACTGCTTATATTCCGAGAGATAAGTGTACTTTTTGCAACCATCAGTAGCAAGGCTGATTCAGTGTTTATGGGGTGTAGAGCTTCTCTGTGATGGGGATGGACCAGGTCTGCCTGCATAACTCCAGTCGGTTTAGGAGTTACGATGATTAAAGGTCTGTAAAAAGTTTACGATCAGCTGCAAGGCTGATCGTATGATATTGTAAGGTTGTATGGTATTGTTGTTGTTGTGTTTGTATGCACTGTAGCTATGTGAACATTACAAAAACTGACATGGTTCATCAGTCGGTTTAGGAGATACAGCCGTTCAAAGGTCGGAAATTTGACTGGCTGTATCTCCTAAACCGATTGACAGACCTTGACAGTTTTTGTACTGTTCACACAGCTACAGTGCATACTACAACAATATCATACGATCAGCCTTGCAGCTGATCGTAAAATTTTTACAGACCTTTAAACATCAGTAACTCCTAAACCGACTGGAGTTATGCAGGCAGATCTGGTCCATCCCCATCACAGAGATGCTCTACACTCCATAAGCACTGAATCAGCCTTGCTGCTGATGGTTGCAAAAAGTACACTTATCTCTTATACTATATTACTGCGGACTAAGGGGGGACCACACCAGTGACGTCGAAGCGCCCTGGTACGTCTACGGAACCAGTGAAGGAACTTAGCAACCTGCTCAAGGGGCACCTCTAAGGGGTACGGACCTCGGCAATGGGCGTTGCTGGGACTACGTGGGCTACGATTAGGTATTGGGTATCGGTGAGAATGAGCATCATCATCATCAGAAATGCAGTGCTAACGCACAAGCAAGAGTCTATTAATTATTTATAGGCAAATTTATAAAATATATTTATAAAAAATAGGCATAACTACATTGCTAGACACTTTGTAGAGGAAAATGACAATTTTAATTTTTACACTATGTAATGCAATATTGTATTTTAATTGTACTTTGTACATTTTGTTTTGTTTAAAAGATGTGTGTTGTAGAGTTTCTGGCCGCATCTTCTCTCAACGGAACACCTTCCGACGCGGTGGTAGAGTCAAAAAATGACGTCAAAAAGCTATCTATATGATATTATTTTGAATAAAAAATTTTGAATTTTGAAAGAAAAATAATGACAGAAAAACCGCGACTTTCATAGCCCGATACATGATTTACCTACGACACTAGAATCTATTTAAAATGAAATTCATGGGATGAGACCGGTCTCGAGTTAAATCTTTATTTATTGAAGAAAACGTTAAACAGAATTTAGGAGTAAGTACCTTGGAACCTACATCATAAAATATTCAATGCGGTTTTTGTATTTAAAGCGAGCGCGAATATTTACTTAGCGGGTTCTGTCAAATATTTTCTTTGCGGTTTTATCAAAGACATGACAACACTGGCAGGAATGACATCGTAAATCACGTTTTTGCTGGTTAGCAAGAGAACTTGCAAAGGTTTAAATTAAGTATTCATTAATTCTGACAACCGGTGGGGTGTCAGAGTTCTAGAGTGGAGACCGCGAACTGGTAGGCGTAGTGTGGGACGCCCTGCTGCCCGCTGGAGAGACGACCTAAAAAGGTAGCGGCGAGAGACTGGACGAGGAAGGCCGAGGACAGAGTTTTGTGGCGCGCCTTGGGAGAGGCCTATGTTGGAAGGGAACGGCCTAGACGTACATATACTGAACAAATTGGCGAGGGACCAGGTCAGATCTACCCGAAACCGACGAGCATGCATGAAAGGACTAATGAATGTGGAGGAAGCTAGAGATGTTTGTCAGGATCGTAGCAGGTGGCGTTCCGTTGTCTCTGCCTACCCCAGTGGGAGACAGGCGTGAGAATATGTATGTATGTACATTGTATAACAGACAGAAATTAGTTTCTAAATCGAGTTTAAATTAGAAGTAGGTTAAAATCGACTTCCTAGATTTTCTTACATTACAGTACGTGTAGATGAAGCTAATACAGGGTGTAAGTGACACCCTAGCAAATGGAAACGGTGAACTCAGACCATCAAACTGAACAACTTTCACTATGGAAACGCGAAAAAAACAGCTGTCCCATACGAAACTGCTGTACCTTCCCGACTAAAATGTATGGGAGAGTTGATTTTTTTTCGCGTTTACTGAGGTAGGCTCCATAGTGAAAGTTGTTCAGTTTGATGGTCTGAGTGCACCGTTTCAGTATTTGCTAGGCTGTCACTTACACCCTGTATAAGCTTGTTAAACAATATATTGAATTTATTTGGTTAGTATTGAAAATAAGATCAAACTACGTTTGAAGCGCGCTCGGGCGGGGCCGCAGGATTTTATCCTCTTAATATCAATACAAAAAACAACGAGAGGAACCTAAACCTAATTGAAACTAAGACCTATTTTGCAAGTATGGCAAAAACCTTCGAACGAACGGAATGAGTATAAGAGATAAGTGTACTTTTTGCAACCATCAGCAGCAAGGCTGATTCAGTGTTTATGGGGTGTAGAGCATCTCGGTGATGGGGATGGACCAGATCTGCCTGCATGACTCCAGTCGGTTTAGGAGTTAATGATGATTAAAGGTCTGTAAAAAATTAACGATCAGCTGCACGACTGATCGTATGATATTGTTGTAGTATGCACTGTAGCTATGTGAGCAGTACAAAAACTGTTAAGTTCTGTCAGTTTGTTTAGGAGATACAGCCAGTCAAAGTTCCGACCTTTGAACGGCTGTATCTCCTAAACCGACTGATGAACCATGTCAGTTTTTGTACTGTTCACATAGCTACAGTGCATACTACAACAATAACATACGATCAGCCTTGCAGCTGATCGTTAATTTTTTACAGACCTTTAATCATCAGTAACTCCTAAACCGAGGAGCAGGAGCCTGGAGTTATGCAGGCAGACCTGCTCAATCCCCATCACAGAGAAGCTTTACACCCCATAAACAATGAATCAGCCTTGCTGCTGATGGTTGCAAAAAGTACACTTATCTCTCGGAATAAAATGTATGTTTGGGTAAAAACGAAAACTAGGTAATCCATTTACAGA
This sequence comes from Agonopterix subpropinquella, assembly GCA_922987775.1. NCBI lineage: Eukaryota > Metazoa > Arthropoda > Insecta > Lepidoptera > Depressariidae > Agonopterix > Agonopterix subpropinquella. The sequence goes on from OV277714.1 coordinate 4,855,925, forward strand.
AAAAGTTATTCCGTCCCATTTGCGGTTTGCAAAAAACGTATTTCGAAGATTACTTATAAAGGTATCCCGAACCTTTTGATAGAAAATTGGTAGACGTCATACGAACTTCACAGGGGACCTTCAGGGAGTCAAGACGTCCCTATATAATTTAGGGAACCGGGAAAATATCAAAATTCAAAGACATCTCAATTCTCAGCTATGTAAAATTATTATTTTGTGAATATTTTATTTGTCATGTAGTATATAGTAGTACTTGTCCGTGTGATGTCGGCTAAGAATAGCACCACCCCATTTCCTTCCGTGGGTGTCGTAAAAGGCGACTAAGGGATCTACCGGAGGATGGGCAGCAGCATCCTATGAGTACACACATTCAATCCAACTGCAATCGCCAACCCGCCTGCCACGCATGGCGATTATGGCAAATCCCCACATTCTGGGGGAGGCCTATGTCCAGCAGTGGACGTCTATCGGCTGATATGATGATAGAAGTAGTGGTAATAGTAGTACCTACCTACACCTATAGTACCTAACTTTCGTCCATAATTCCACATTCATAATTAATGTACTTTCATGTTGATCTTATTATACAACGTGTTAATGAATTAACGCAAAACTAGAAAGTAGTTTGTTTAGAATCGAGAGCAGAATCAAATTATCATGGTTTCAACATAGGTAATTTTTTTCAAAATATTAAATAATTTGTTTGCAAAATTTAAAAATTTCTGAACCCGATGTCAACCCACCGCACGGGCACACTCTTTTACTTACTACCAAAACAAGATTATAAAAATGTATGAACGTTAACGCTTTCTTTCAGGCTGAAAAGATAACAAATCATTTTTGCCTCAAAACTTAAAGTGTGAATAACTTTAAATTTTAACTATCAAAATAATGAAATTATTGTTTCAATCTAATTATTTTGTTAAAAATCTGTTGGTGTGTATGAGGTTTTGCGCTAATTTATTAACACGTTGTATTTATACAGGTGTATAATTTATTAATAATTATTTAAAGGGGCGGGGCGGTTTAGTTAGGCCATCAAACTGAACAACTTTCACTATGGAGACAACGGTAAAAATAAACCGGCCAAGAGCGTGTCGGACTCGCCCATGATAGGGTTCCGTAACCATTGTGTAAGTAGTATAAGAAGAATAGTAATCAACCTGTTTATCTAGAAACTAGAAATTTTTGAAACTCGAGAAGGCCATCTCTCATTAATGTGAAAGCCCCTCTCACTTATGAGAAAGCCCCTCTCACTAGTGTGAAAGCCCCTCACAGTTATGTTAAAAGCCCCTCTCACTTATGTTAAAGCTCCGCTTACTTCTGTGAGAGCCCCTCTCACTAATGTGAAAGCCCCTCTCGTTAATGTGAAAGCCCCTCTCACTTATGTTAAAGCCCCTCTCACATATGTTAAAGCCCCTCTCACTTATGTGAAAGCTCTTACTTCCCGTAGCTTTCACTTGTTCTGGAGTGCGATTTTAGAAACTCATTCGCTGAGTTCAGCAGTTGAAAATGTCAAAATTACTGTGGAGATACACATCTTTCTACTGCTGATTTGACATAAAAAAATCGCACTCCTGAAGTATGATTTTTGAAAGTCAAATCAGCAGTAGAAAGATGCATATCTCCACAGTAATTTTGACATTTTCAACTGCTGAACTCAGCGAATGAGTTTCAAAAATCGCACTCCAGATCCAGTTTCAGTTATTATATTGAGTTTATTAATAGGTACTAATCTATATCTATACTTTTATATAACAAAGAGGTAAAATTTGTTTGTTTGTATATTGTAGGAGGTAATCTCTAGAACTACTGAACCGATTGTAAAAATTCTTTCACTAATAAAAAACTACAATATTCCTTACTAACATAGGCTATGTTTTATTTGAATACGCGAACGAATTCGCGGATAAAAGATAGTTATTATAAAGTCTTAACAAAACACAAGAAACATTTTAGATGCCTTTGGCAGTTAGTCACAAAGACAAAACATACTACACAGTTTGTTTTGTTTTGATTCAAAGCCGGACAAAAGTCTATTTCTTTTTCAAAAGGAAATAAAAATGAAAACTGAGTTTTAAAATAGCTGACTTTTATCCCTCTATTTATGGAAGTCTCATGAAAATATAAAGGCTTCTCAGTCTGCTAAGAGTTGAGCTAAGTCGGAGTTTCTGAGTTTAAATAAAATTCTTTTACGATGTTTGTTTGCTCGTGCCGGCGGGAGAAACTCGAGTCGATCTTTGAAATGCGCGAATTTATGTAGTTAAGTTAGCGGAAAAATTATTTTCTAAAGAAATACAGGTTGACACTCATTTTATATCAAACCTACTTACATCTCTGACAAAGAACTTTCGTAGAAATTAATCATACAACGTGTTAATAAATTAATGCAAAACCTCATACACCCCCACTGATTTATAACAAAATAATTAGATTGAAACAATAATTTCATTATTTTTATACCTAGTTAAAATTTTAAGTTTTTTTTTTATTTGTAATTAAATGGACTCTTGCTTGTGCGTTAGCACTGCATTTCCGCCAGTGTCAAGTATTTTATGGGAGAATCTATCCCAATCTCAGGGATTGTTTTTGGACAAGAACAAGAAGAGACTGAGGATTGCGGAGCCTCGTGGCAGGCAAAAACGCGACGCGCGAAACCACGCGAGACGTGTGCTCGGGTCAGTGCAACCCTGCAACGTGACTCAAAATTTTAAGTTATTCGCATTTTAAGTTTTGATGCAAAAATTATTTGTTATCATTTCGGCAATGAATGAAAGCGCTAACGTACTTATGGATACATTTTTATAATCTTGTTTTTGTAGTAAGTAGGGTGAGTGTGCCCGTACGGTGGATGGATATCGGGTTCAGTAAATTTTAAATTTTACAAACAAATTATTTAATATTTTCAAAAAAAAATCTAATGTTGAAACCATGGTAATTCGATTCTGCTCTCGATTCTAAACAAACTTCTAGTTTTGCGTTAATTCATTAACACGTTGCATACATAGATCGACGACGTCTACGCTATCATGCGAAAACGTTGTGCCTCCATATATCAGAGAGTGCGAACCAGTCGAAACAGAATCCTGCAAGCTTCCGTTCATAGATGGGCTACGTTACGTACGTGATCGCGAAGTAATACAAAAACTACAGGAACTAAGTAACACAAAATTGAAAGCAATCCAATGTTTCGAAGTAGAAATTACTGTTACTAACACGTAATTGGACTTTACATACCATATGCTCACGACTATATTCCCCGAGGGGGTAGTCAGAGATATTCTGAAACTTCAGAACATCCACGTTTCACTAGTAGTACCGAAACTCTGTCCAGTGTGACGGGGAGTGAGCCCGTTGCCACTAATTTTAATGGGCAGTAGGTACAATACATGCCTCGAAATTGAAGCATGCAGGTTTTCTCACGATGTTTTCCTTCACCGAAAAGCCAGTGGACTTTACAGTCTGAAATAAATATTTATTTATTTATTATAGATTGTTGAGTCGGTATGGAAAGTCGAGATTTGAATCTCGAACAATTTGATAGGTACCAATAACATCTTGATCTTTTATAGATTCCGTTAAAACGATTGTCACGTTTTTATGGTCAACTGTCAACACATACACAAAAAGTCATTCTGTATAACTGGCACGCAATGGGAAGATACCGGCAAGATTTCGCAGACAATCCCTAAATACTGTCGGGTTTAGATCACGAATCCCGGCCGTCGAAACAGTGGGAGAGGCCTTAAATGTTGTTTATTAGTTTCCAAATGAAAGTAGGTACGCCGCTTGCTTATTGAGGGCTTCTGAGGGTGTGGTTCGAGTGTTAGCCTCGTATTAAACTTTTGATGACGAGAAAATAAATAATTTAAATTATTTCTTCGCTCTGAAAACCAACAATAACAAATTAATGTAATCTATGATTATCTAAGGCCAGTTCATAGTGTAAATAAAATAGTGATTAAGCTCAGCGGTCGCCGCGTGTCTATGCCCGCGCGGCGTGCGGGGTATGGCGGGGGACGGGCGTACCCTAACTCAATTCGCTGTTAGGGTACGCGCGCAGGCAGCGTGGGCCGGGACGCACTCCTCCCGGCCCCCGCACGATTGGCCTGCCGCGACCGCTGAGCTTCACCACTATTAGTTCTTAACACTATGGCCAGGTCATCCGAGTGCAAGCGTCTCTTTCTTACAAGCATAAGTTTGCAATTAGCCATCCCACTTCAATTGAAAGCAGGATCTCAAAAAAACTAATTTTTCATCAATATCTTTTCTCTTGGGTGTTTGGGGTAAAAGCCATAGGTTTAAATCGATTCTATAATTAATTACCTTTGAAATGATTTTCAGAAGAAATGTTGTATGGTGATTCTTGTATAAAACTGGTTACAAATCGTAAATCGCACTTACTGCTAGAGCTTTCCCGGCGCTTTCATCTAATCTAAACTATTATAAAACTGAAACAGAAATGTGTCTATACATTGAAGATATTTACAAAAAAAAAATTACGACATGGTTTTTACCTGTCCCTGATTCCAAATCACCAATTTTTGGATTTTTTGTCTGTCTGTTTGTTTGTTTGTTTGTTTGTTTATTTGTTTGTTTGTTTGTTTGGGTGTTTGTTTGTTTGTTCGAGTATCGCGCAAAAACTACTGAACCGATTTTGATGAAACTTTTTTGTTTGATAGCTTATTGTGATGGTGGGCAGGACGTCGATCCTCGTTTTCTAGATGGATGTGGATTAAAACGACAATGGTTGCTTTGTTGAGATGGTCTTTAATTTTGCACGGGCGCCATGACATGTCGAGAGAGAGAGAGAGAGCAACATATATCTATTTCTACAAACTACTGACAGCACCGTTCGGATACACGTAACATCTCCCTTTTTGGAAAAAGATGAAACAAGTTTACAATTTTATTTAGTGTGAAACGGAACGTAAGTATTTTTACAAAACAATTTCTGCACGTAACTTGACAGGTGACATTTGAGTCTTTTGACTTTGACATTGACATAACTAAAACTAACTATAGACCCTATACTTAAATTCTAAAAAATAAGAACTTAAATTAGATTACATTTGTTTACATTACAATTTCTTATGTTACTGACAATATCGACGGGGTTTAATCAGTTGACGACCGAATGACGAATATCTTGCATCGGGGTGGTTTGTAGACAAATGAGGACTGTGATGTGTTTGTGTTATTGTTTCAGGTTCACGGACTGGACTGGCTGGAGCAGGAGACTTTGGTGGCTGGGAAGGAGGCTGAGACTGACTGCAGTAATAGCTGGGATAATACTCTTCATTTGAGCTATTGTAAGATGACCGTGACAATGGATACTTTGGCTTCAAGATATGTTGACGATTGCGACGGAAAGTTCCTTCAGGAGAAGAAATTAAATATGATCTAGGCTGTGGACCAACTTTTATGACAATGCCCGGAGTCCACGGACTGTGTGGTTGTTTTTTAAAATATGTGATATCACCCGATTTTAATACGGATAAAGGTTTTGAGTGTTGGTTATAATAAATCTGTGACTTGTGACTTTGTGTTTTTATTTTATCTTTCAATAAGTTGTAGTTAGGTATTTTAGGCTTTAAGTTCTTTTCTAGGATTGGTAGTTTAGTTCTGAGTGTTCTAGACATAAGTAATTGAGCAGGTGAACAATCGTTTTCCTTTGGCGTGTTCCTGTACTGCAACAAAGCTAAGTAAGGATCAGTATTGTCTGCATAACATTTCTTTAGTATGTTTTTTTACGGTGCCTATAGTTCTCTCTACTAGACCTATTTGAAAAATGGGGATTTTATGGGGACGCATAATGGCTTTGTTTAGTTTTCGAGGATCAATACATAGTCTGAGTTTACCATTTTTCTTTGACACAATAACAATAGAACTAACCCATTCCGTTGGTTCTTCAACTTTAGCTATTATTTTGTCTTTTTCTAATATTTTTAACTCCTCTTTTAGTTCATCTACTAATCTGAAAGGAATTCTACGACAAACATCTACCGATGGAATAGCATCAGGTTTCAATGACAGACGACATTCAAAATCTCTTTAAACAGCCTATACCTGTGAAAAGGTCTTCGTATTTGACTGTTATATCTTCGGCAACGGACTCATGAAAGTGAACATTGTGTACTCGTTCGATCAACTTTAGAACTTCACAACTTTGACGACCAATGATATTTGTACACGGCAAATCTACTATGTGGAAAATGAGTTTATGTATTAAGCTGTTATGTGTGACAGACAGTGTGCATTGACCGACTGTAGGTATAATTTCACCACTGAAAGTTGATAGTTTATGACAACTTTTTTTTATGTTACAGAGTGGTAATTTAAGACTTTTGTATGTACTAAATGACAAGATATTAGTATCGGCGCCTGTATCGAGTAAGAAATCAATTTGTTGACAGTGTATTGACAGTTTAGTTTGATAACGACTGTTAGAATTAGCACAAATTTCATTAGTAAACAGACTATTAAGCAAATAGGTATTAGATGAGTTACCAGTGACGATTGTAGAATCTTCCTCTTCGACTAGGTGTATTTGCTTGTAGCGGCAACACTTGGCATAATGATTGGGTTTTTGACAGATGTGACAGGTTACTCCTATTGCTGGACACTTAGTTCGATGGAATTGACCGCATCGTTGGCATCTTGACACTGATGGACTTGAATGATGACTGGGTGACTGACGATTATTCATGGGACTTGCTGGATTACTGTATTGTTGTAGATCTCGACCGGATAATCTTCCACGACTGAATTGGTCTTGTTGATGGCTTGGCTGACGACTATTTCCATTTGACTGCTGAGACGACTGACGATTGTGAGCGAACTGTGCCTGATTGATGAGAACGGCATCTTGATCATTGCTTGATATAGCTAGTTTATCCAATTTGGTATTTCTGACTGTCTTAGCTAGATTGACTGCGTCTTCGAAAGTTGTAGGTTTCTCTATGAGAATGCGTTCTTTGATATGTGAACATGACGAGTTTAGGTTCCAAGAGAAAATATCTTTTAGAATATCATCAGACTTCTCACCGAAATCACATTGTAAGCTGATGTTCTTGAGACTTGTGGCATACGTTTCTATTTCTTCACTTGGACCCTGTTTTCTGTTAAAAAGTTTGTGTCGCTCGACTGACGTGTTTATTTTCGGTAGGAAATATGTCTCGAACTTGGCTAGTAGGTCTTTGTATGTTATATCCGACATTTTTATGTTGAATGAATAGAAGACTTGGAGTGCCTCATGTCCAATTGTGTTCAATAATATTGCGACTTTTCTTTTGTCTGGCTCATCTTGCAGATCATTGGCTAGCATGTATATTTCTAAGCTGGTTTTGTAGTTGCGCCAGCTTAAAGACATATTGGACATGTGCATGTCTAATGAAAAATTGCTCGGTGGAAGAAGCGTCTTTTCAGACATCTTGACAAATTATGGAATGGCGTAGTACCTTTTCGGAAAAATTGACGAATGCTCGCTGATAGCTTCTTCACTTCTGACACCATGTGATGGTGGGCAGGACGTCGATCCTCGTTTTCTAGATGGATGTGGATTAAAACGACAATGGTTGCTTTGTTGAGATGGTCTTTAATTTTGCACGGGCGCCATGACATGTCGAGAGAGAGAGAGAGAGCAACATATATCTATTTCTACAAACTACTGACAGCACCGTTCGGATACACGTAACACTTATCATCTGACTTAAAATCTGGTATATAATTTATGCGGACGAAGTCGCGGGTAAATGCTCGTAAATGCATAAAATGAGGATAAATCGAACTTTTCTAACATTGCTCAGAATGATCCTTGGGAATGACTCTACAGCTTTCGCGTCATAATAATATTTTTCCCAGTACATTCAAAATGTATGAAAAATATCGATTTTCGGACTATAACTATAACTTTGTTTAGAATAACCCTACAACTTTGGAGCCATTTGACTATCCGCCATTTGAATAGCCGCATAAAGGAAATTTCCTTTATGCCGCTACTGTGCTGCTGCTATACAACGTGTTAATGAATCAGCGCAAAACCTCATACACCCCAACTGATTTATAACAAAATAATTAGATTGAAACAATAATTTAATTATTTTGATACTTAAAATTTTAAGCTATTCGCATTTTAAGTTTTGAGGCAAAAATGATTTGTTATCATTTCAGCACTGAAAGAAAGCGTTAATGTACTCATGGATACATTTTTATAATCTTGTTTTGGTAGTAAGTAGGGTGAGTGTGCCCGTGCGGTGGATTGACATCGGGTTCAGAAAATTTAAAATTTTGCAAACAAATTATTTAATATTTTGAAAAAAATTATGAAACTAATTTGAATTATGAAATACTATGTTGAAACCATGATAATTCGACTCTGCTCTCGATTCTAAACAAACTACTTTCTAGTTTTGCGTTAATTCATTAACACGTTGTATAGCTTGCGTGTTCCTTGAGACTATACTCCATTACCCAGGGAGGAAACAGGGGAATACGTTTGTATGGATTAAACAGTACACGCCTATTCTCTTAATTTTATACGGTAAAGTCATCGAACAACTACAGGGTAGCGGATAGTTTGTATTCTTTGGCAGTTTAGCCCAGTCATTTTACGGTTTGAGCCGGGACTAATTAATAATAGATATTTTTATTCGGTAATAGTACTTGCTAATATGAGCTTAGAAATGTACAAAAATAAAAAACAATTACGTCAGCAACAACCCCCAAATTTAAAATTTAGCATTTATCTCGTTCTAAAAAACTAGATGGTAATTTTTTTTGTTGCACATTTTTTAGGCTTTACCATTATACTTACATATTTTAAACATGGTGTTAATATTTTTGTCTACTTAGGAGGCTTTTCAAAATACATTTGTATTTTCTAATGAATACCTCATTTTTAAAATTTCGATGCCTATTTTATTGCTCAAAAATAATGTATATTGTTAAATCTTATTAAAATGACTGCATTGGTAATAATATTAATTAGTTAAAAGTCTTCTGGGAGATACAATTTTGATCTCTATGTTGCGCAGCGATTTTTTTAAAATATGTTTTCAGATAGTCTTTTTGTCACTAAATGGTGCCAAGTTATAGTTTCAAAGTCCCATTTATAATTAATCCCCGCCCCTCCTAGCAAAACTCCGTAAAACGACTGGGCTAGGTGCATCGGCATCGCTGGCACAGAGACAGCACCCTATTAAGAGGGTCGAATTGTTTTTGTTACGTCCAGAGGGCCTCTATTATTGTACTTAACTCTTCCATTAGACCGGGATTATATTTTGGCAGATGTTTATCCTGAGAATTGTTCCTAACGTCTTTTTGTTTGCTTTTATTTCATAATTATTCGGCAACTGCTTTATCAGTTTATCACGTAGTACAGGAAAGTTGAAGAGTTTCGAATAATTATGAACCATCAAGCAATATTTTTATGGACTGCTTTTATGTACTTGTTTATACCATAGATGATACATATCTAGGGACCCTAGACTTAATATGCTGACACTTTTTTAAGGGGCTGATCAGACCGTCAAACTGAACAACTTTCTCTATGGGACCAACATCGAAATAGCGAAAAAAAATCTGTTGTCCCATACATTTATCTCAAGTAGTTTTTTAGTTTTGTATGGACGGCAGATTTTTTTTTGTGATTTTTAGGGTTACATCATATTTTGAGGCAAATCAAAACCTATGGGACATTTCCCGTTGCCCTAGGGCAATCATAAACCTTGGCAAGAAACAAGGTCCCACAAAACACAACACAAGTAAAGAAATAAATCCGAAAATCGTTAATTTGTATCCAGCCAAAAGTGAGTTGGGCTCGTGCCGTCTACAATTTTCTTTGTAAATACATATTGTATTGTGTGGTTGCACTTGCGCGAGTAGTCCGACTCGCACTTGGCCGGTTTTTTGGTTTGGTTTCGATCATCATCAATTAATCTTAAAACATTAAGCTTATTTCGCAAACTTATTTATTATAATGGCGACTGCGTACCGGAAAGCGCAGTGTGGGTAGGGTCACACGGTGGACCGACGACCTGGTGAAGGCGGCGGGAAAACGTTGGATGAGGGCAGCGCAGGACCGGTCGTTATGGCGATCCATGGGGGAGGCCTATGTCCAGCAGTGGACGTCCATCGGCTGAGATGATGATGATGATGATGATTTATTATAATTCAAATAATAAATATTTTATTATAAAAACCTAAACAAGGTTTCAATTACTAATATTATAAAAAAAGTTGGGGACAAAACGTGAATATCAAAGGCTTTTGAAGAAAGATACTCGTTGGATATTTGAAATTAAATCATGTCCAACAAAATGCGGCCTAAATAATAATAAAGCGGGCCTAAACCGGTAAATACAACGATGTAGAGTTTTGGAAGTGCCATTGTGCTTTACTTTTGAGTTCTTCTTCTTCTTATCGTGTGGGCAGAGCCCTGGTGTCAGAGTTTTTTCAGACCGCCTTACGGCCTCTGACGTAGTTTTTATGTAACGACTACTACCACCAGAGATAGTAGCCGGGACCAACGGCTTAACGTGCCATCCAAAGCACGGAATCATCTTTCTTTTCAGACAATCAGGTGATTCAGTCTGCAATGTCCTAACCAACTGGGGAAAAACCCACAAAGTGACATGTCACTAGGTGTTCTCCGTGGGAATCGAACCCGCGACCTCCATGTCACGTGCCCAATGCTCTTAACCATTAGACCACGGAAGCAGTTAATTTTGAGTTTAGTCACAGTATAAGAAAGAGTATCTAGTACTACATACATATAATACGGACACCCCCTGCCACCCACCAATTTGTTACATCCCCCCTCAGGTTGAATCGTGGTTCCTCGTAAGAACAATGCGAATGAATAATTCTTCTTTTATTCCCATTTGTATGAAATGAGAGTAATCAGCTGACAGTGTCCAAGGTGTGGTTTAGTATTCTTCTGTCGGGTTAATGGCATGTCATTGAGGATGACTTCTTCTTCTTATCTTATCTTGTTGTGGGGGCTGCCAAGCCAGCAACACTTCGACCCAGTATCTTTTGTGTTAGCCCCAACATTTTTTATTTTCTTCACCCTTTAATAACATGGTCGATGAACGAGCAAATACCATTCAAGGGAAGAAACCTAAGCCGCTATAGAAGCGACGTGTGGCGATGGCGAATAGTCAAAGTAACACCAATATATAAACCTTATACATAGTACGTACCCAAACTACTGAAAGTCACTCAAAGGGCGATGGAGAGGGCTATGCTCGGAGTTTCCCTGCGAGATCGAATCAGAAATGAAGAGATCCGTAGAAGAACCAGAGTAACTGACATAGCCCAAAGAATTGCTAAACTTATGTGGCAGTGGGAGGGGCACATTGCTCGCAGAACCGATGGCCGGTGGGGCCGAAAAGTTGTCGAGTGGCGACCACGTACCGGAAAGCGCAACGTGGGTAGGGCAACTCACACGGTGCACCGACGACCTGGTGAAAGCGGCGGGACAACGTTGGATGAGGGCAGCGCAGGACCGGTCGTTATAGCGATCCTTGGGGAAGGCCTATGTCCAGCAGTGGACGTCCATCGGCTGAGGTGCTGATAATGATGATGATGAAAGTACGTACCATAGGCTTTTTTACAGCAAACTTTTCAGTGGCTATTCCATTATAATCTAACTCTTGAACACAAAGGGCTCAGGTTTCATTTGTAAACAGAGCGCACGGCTTGTTTCGGCTGTCTGTCTGTCTGTCCGTCATACTTTCTAATTCTGATTACGCAGAGCTATGAGGACAGGTGTAGGTATAGATGCGGTTGTTTAGGTTAACAAAAATATAATAATTCCATATGAATCGATATTTTATTTAGTTTTTGGGATCCTCTTTTTGCGAAGATAGTAGCGTATGCGTGAGCGCAAATTAAGAAGGACCCAGTATAATTATACAGGGTCCTTCTTAATTTGCGCTCACTTTTTAAGGGGATGATCAGACGATCAAACTGAACAACTTTCTCTATGGTCCTGCTGTCTCATATATTTGGCTGGAGTAGGTTGGCAGTTTTGTATGGAAGAGCTGATTTTTTTATCGCAAAGTCGACGGTCTCTAATCATCCCCTTAAAAAAGTGCCAGCATATTAAGAAGGACCCTATACAGGGTGTAAGTGACAGCTTAGCAAATACTGAAACGGTGAACTCAGACCATCAAACTGAACAACTTTTACTATGGAGCCTACCTCAGGAAACGCGAAAAAAAATCAACTGTCCCATACATTTTAGTTGGGTAGGTACAGCAGTTTTGTATGGGACAGCTGATTTTTTTTCGCGTTTCCTGAGGTAGGCTCCATAGTGAAAGTTGTTCAGTTTGATGGTCTGAGTTCACCGTTTCAGTATTTGCTAGGCTGTCACTTACACCCTGTATACATTGGTATAATATAGTAAAAAATTAATATCATACACATACAGGCAAGCAGAAACATCTAATTCACGTTTTGAGGATGCATGATGAAGTTTTGTGAATTAAAAATATAGGTTTATGAATATACAGGATGTAAATTTAAAACAATTTTCACGTACTCTTATATATTCCGTGCTTTCACTATGGGACAAACATTAAAATCGCGAAAAAATCAACTGTTTCACGATTTCAGTGCCGGTCTCATAGTGAAAGTTGTTCAGTTTGATGGTCTGACGTATCCTGTTCTATATGTAATGCATTTAAGTTTATACCTTGCATGTTTAGATTACCACATGGTACAATAATATACTGCGCCTGGTATTCTCTTCCGATCACGTGACTGACCACGTGACTGACACAAGCCTACGTCATCATACCCTTTTACTATGTTTAGGGGCCATTTTTTTGTGACGTAGGCTTGTGTCATTCTGGGAATAGAAGACCTTGTTTTTTTAGACCATGTATTACCACATCCAATGCCCAGCTCAAACGTAGTTCTAAGTAAAACGTTTCAAATGGAAACCCTTAAAAAACTCGTTATCCCCAGGATTTGCTGTCACAATGCATTAGGAATTCATATCGCGGACAGGTGCTTTCAGATTAGCTTTGATTGTTCCAGTTACATGTCCTAATTTGACATTATTTTCATCTACAGGGTGAAATTGATATCATTAGCATCCTTTGAAACTAAGAGTCTGCCCATCAAACTGAACAACTTTTACTATGGGAGCAAACCGATCGGAGCAAAAAAAAAATCCGTTGTTGCATACATTTGAGTCGAGTAGGCACCGCAGTTTAGAAGAGAAAAAGTTTTTTTGATATTATTATCAACTTAGTTTAGGCAAAAACTTGGGCGCCTTTCACCTCCTTGGACGTATAGCAATAATTTTTTCTTAGCTCGAAAGATGCACAATCTTTCATCAATCAATCATCAAAAAATTCATCAAAAATCATCAAAAATTAGATCATGTGCATCATCACTACATAGTATAAAACAAAGTCGCTTCCCGCTGCCTGTCTGTCCCTATGTATGCTTAGATCTTTAAAACTACGCAACGGATTTTGATGCTCTTTTTTTAAATAGATAGAGTGATTCAAGAGGAAGGTTTATACCAGAATTGCACCCGTGCGAAGCCGGGGCGGATCGCTAGTACATGATAAATTACCTATTTTTGATTGAATGAAAGTTTGCGCACTAACGGACTAAGGAGTAGTCTATTACCAGCACCAAACCATATAACAAAGTTATATACAAATACACATACATAACAATAAAAGTATATACCGGAAAAACGCAACAAAATGTCATGAGAATCGGTCAGCACATAACTTCCATTCATTCGATTAGACCGTAACTGCCGGCAAACAACTAGCAATAAAATTTATCCGACTTCGACATAAATTAGTGGAGGACAGAATTGTCCGAGGACAGAGGTGCTTGATTTATACATTACTGGGATTAGTACACTTGAAGACAAAATAAATGTGTCATGACGAAACAAGCAACATTTTTAGTCGCGATGAAACAATTCTTACCGTTGTTAGCTTCGAAAAATAAGAAGCAAATCTTGTTTATTAATAACAAAAACTTACTAAAATACAATTTTATATAGAACTCTTAACCTAAAGAAGAAAAAAAAAAGAGAAATAAAACATAAGCAAATGAAAATGTGAAAAATGAATAGGTACTTATTTGGGTTTTAGTTAGTTGGGGTTAATCTTCTTATCGTGTGGGCAGAGCCCTGGTGTCAGAGTTTTTTCAGACCGCCTTACGGCCTCTGACGTGGTTTTTAAGTAACGGCTACTACCACCAGAGATATGGTTGGGGTTAATAATGCTTAATTAAACACTTTCTTTTAATAGCTGAACGATTTTAGAAACTAAAGTTATTATTTTGTATGATTAGATCAAAATTTTGTCTCAATTTTTAAAAACATTCTTCTCTTTTTTTTTTTTTGGAAAAAAGTGTAGGTAGGTAAGTACTGAATAAATTCTGAATGCATTGAAAACATAAAAATTGAAATTTTCCTTCACTAAAGAGACGGTAGTTTTAAATAGTAAACACGTTCTTAACAGCTCGTCTTTAGAACCCCGCTTGGAGCAATATATGCTCCAAGATGGGTTCGAACCAACACCCTCCTCCAACAGTCCTCCGTCACTATTACATTACCAATAGACTACCAAGCCTCCCTAATCGAAATTTCATCAAGTCCCAAACAAAATATTCTAAGACAAGAAGATTAAAGTGTACATTTATTTTGTCGCATCGTGTACAAAATCCCGACTTAATTTATTCCGTTATCATCTCGTATAAGGGTAGGGGAAGGGGAAATAAAGTAGGACAAAGGATATTTACAGATTTTATCCTTAGAGACAGTGGCGAGGGGCGGACAGGACACTTTCATCCGAGAAACCTAGGACCACGGCCGCAGGCAGGACTTCGTCTCTCAGCCTTTGGTAACGGAACGGAGCGTCGGTGGCGCGTTGCGGAGAGGTATGGACTCCCAATTATGGGGGTCCGGGTTCGAATCCGCACGGACAACATGCCATGTACCAATGAGTTTTTCTAACTTATGTACGTAAAACCGACTGCTCTCAAACGGTGAAGGAAAACATCGTGAGGAAACATGCATACACTGAAGAAGAAATTCTGATGTGTATGTGAAGTCTACCAACCCGCATCGGGCATGCGTGGTGGACTAATGCCCATACACCCTCCTTGAGGGTAGGCCTGTGCCCTGCAGTGGGACGTTTATAGGCTGATGATGATGATGATGATGAAGCACAAACTTTGGCGCTTGGAATGCAATGAGACCACTTTTAGGGTTCCGTACCCAAAGGGTGAAAACGGCCTACGTTGGTTGTCCGTCTGTCTGTCCTACCCATTTAGGGCTGTAACTTTTGAACCGTAATAGCAAGATAGTTGACATTTTCACAGAATGTGCCTTATTACAGCAGATTTGCTAACAACTAATAAAAATGTCTTAAAGTTAAAAATTAAGTGGGTCCTCATACAAAAAACTAGTTTTTATAAACGTTTTTTTCTTCTCGCTCTATCGTAAAAACTGTAATCCGTACAAGCGTCAATCTTGGTGTTATTATAGAAAAAACTCTACAGTATAACCACAAATAATAAAAACCGGCCAAGTGTGAGTCCGTCTCGTTCTAAAGGTCAAAGAAAAAAAAATGTAATTTAATTATTATGTTGTGTACGGAACCCTCAGTGCGCGAGTAGCCCGACTCACACTTGACCGGTTTTTATTATTTGTTGTACGAAGTCGCGGGCGCCGCTAGTTATTAGTAAAACATTTATCCTTATATGGATTGGGTTACATACCATACGCTTCCCATATTTACAGATTTGATCCCCAAACAGGATTAAGCATAAGGGACCGAGCTAAAAGCATTATTAAGCTGCTTCGATAGCTATTGAAGTAGGATTATGATATGGAAGGAAGATTTAGGAATATTAGTCTATTGGTTTTTATAGTATAAGAGATAAGTGGACTTTTTGCAACCATCAGCAGCAAGGCTAATTCAGTGTTTATGGGGTGTAGAGCATCTCTGTGATGGGGATGGACCAGGTCTGCCTGCATAACTCCAGTCGGTTTAGGAGTTACAGATAATTAAAGGTCTGTAAAAAATTAACGGAACTTTGACTGGCTGTACCTCCTAAACCAACTGAAAGAACTAGACAGTTTTTGTATTGTTCACATAGTGTAGCTATAGTGCATACTGTAGTGTAGTGTAGTGTAGTGCATACTACAACAATAACATACGATCAGCCTTGCAGCTGATCGTTAATTTTTTACAGACCTTTAATCATCAGTAACTCCTAAACCGACTGGAGTTATGCAGGCAGACCTGTTCCATCCCCATCACAGATAAGTTCTACACCCCATAAACAATGAATCAGCCTTGCTGCTGACGCTTGCAAAAAGTACACTTATCTCTCGGAATATTACCTAATGTTGGGATAATAAGGACATTATTGTGTTTGCAATACAGGGACCTTATTAATATATCGGCGGTCGGATAATAAGACTATGGAGGTGCTACTGGGAATGCTCCTCTATTGAAAGGGAAAGACATTCCACCAGGCTGAGTGAAGCCTGGGGTCCGGCCGTGGTCCAACAGTTCCTAGTTGGACCTTGTACAGGGTGTAAGGGGCAGCCCTACGCAAACTGAAACGGTGAACTCAGACCATCAAACTGAACAATTTTTACTAAGGAACTTACCTTAGGACACAGGATAAAAAATCAGTTGTCCCATACAGAGCCGGGTAGGGACGGCAGTTTTGTATGGGAAAGCAGATTTTTTTTCGCGTTTCCTGAGGTAGCCTCCATAGTGAAAGTTTTTCAGTTTGATGGAAACCCCGTATTGCGTGTCCCTAGAGGCGAAGCTATCCTGATATGCAGGTCTTCCGAGAAGACACCGGAGCCTGCACCTGTATCAGTTTTGGAACAGTCAGTGAAGATTCAAAGATATCTGGTGTTTAAGCTCTCGAAATCTTCTTCATACGGTTGTATTTTTTATTTTTTATCGAATACTGGGCCGGTATCCTGTCATTTATAGCCGAGCAGAGGGGGATATCCTCTATTGCATTATTGACAATTGGAGTGTGTGGGACACCGGTGTTTTTCCAGAGGCTAAAGTGTGCTCATGGGGATCGCGGAGCTGGCTGCCTCTTGTTGTATGAATAGCTGTAGTGGTGAAATGTCTAGCATTGATTCTACGGCGGCAGTGGGCGCCGTCCTCATACATCCATATCTCGTCGCTGCCGTACAGACCGCTCTCTGGAACCATGTTCCAGCTTGCTAATGGTAGTAGCGAGCTTCGTGTCCACCAGACTACTGCTCCGTAGCTACCCATCGGTCTTATAATATAATAATAATAGGATTAGTCTCTCGCCTCGTCTCTCGCCAACTTAAAACGAATGGGCCCCTCTAATTATTAGAATTTTTAGGGTTCCGAAGTCAACAAGGAACCCATATAGTTTCGCCATGTCCGTCCGTCTGTCCGTTCGTCTGTCCGCGGCTTTGCTTAATTTGGCATGGATATACATATTTACCACGCCGACAAAGTGGTAAATTAAGCTTTAAAGTGAAAAATTTTGTTAGAGTCAAATTAATATTCACTCGTAAAATACAATCATTCCTAGTTCAATAAGGTTTTATTTCTGTTCATTTCTATCACCAACCAGTTACAGCAGAAGTTACAGAATCTTCTTTTTTCGTACTAGACGTCAATCGAAAAAATGTACGTCAACGTCACTTTAATAACGGAGCTTCGCTTTTCTAGTAATTTTTAGAACTTTATATGAGTATTGTGAATTTTTGATAAAACCGAGTCATCAAGGCAACATTTGATAAAAAAACCTTTACAATGAGGTTGAGAATAAAATTATTTCCTTTGAACAAACAAGTGTTGAAGCTACCATTGATTTGGATGCTGTCGAGGAGTCAAAAGAGGGTCGGCAGAAACCAAGCACAGAACAAAAAGAATCAGCCAAAAGAACAATCAGAACAAAAGTGCAAGGCGAGCTGACTGGAAAAATGAAAACGAAAGGAGAACGATTAAGTGGTGACGAAGGGTTTTACTGTAGGTGATTTTGAGTTAATAAAACTATGAAAATGTATATTTTTGTTTTTGGATTGTCTATTACATGAACAATTTCATAAACTCATGACCACAATCCCTTTTGGAGTGGTCAGAAACACTGCTACAGCTTCCAACTTTCTGTTCATAGATAAGCTACGTTTCTGTTTAAGAATTAGTTGTAGCCAAAGAGTACTTTATTATAACCGGGTTGTAGCAATAGATGCAATGACTTGTCAAGGGTGCGGGATCCACACAGGATTTTCATTTTTTATTATTATTTCGGACTAGCTGTGCCTTGCGATGCAATGCCCCTTTTTTCCGACACACACTTGGCCAGATTTCAGTTAGTAAATGGTTAACAATATGGCTCCATTGTATTAACAATGATTTTTGCCATTGTCTTTAGTCTTACACTCTTGCTTTCCATTCTTCGGTAATAAGTATGTTATGATTGTTTCTCCACATGTGCCTCAAAGAGTACTTTTTTTATACCGATGTGCCCTCTGCTAATGAGAAAAACACGCAGAGCACAACCTTTGCACTCCCTATTACTACTATACCATCAGGAATGACCAGGAATATAGTAACATTCATAGAGATAGGAAACAAGTACTAAACTTGATGTTCCGTGCCAGCCTTCGATGATTTACCATGGATTTACCACTAGATGAAACCATAACGTAGCCGCACATGGAACAGCAATAGTTTGGCTACAAATGTTTAGCTCTCAGAGGAAGGATCTCTTTATTTTGGTTTGGCTTTTGCAGCCAAAACTAATAAGCAAAAAAGACAATTTGTTTGTCAGAATCACAGAATATTATAAGAGGGGTTAGAAATGCAAAAATGCAAATGGCTGTCGCCACTTGTCTTCCCGATCACGCTGCTACAATTACTCATGCCCCTCTCGCTCGTACCACGCCGCGCGCCTTATGGTGTAATGCATATCATTGCATAACCTGTGACGACGCGTTCCACGCCTACTTTGCACTTCTAACCCCTCTTTATGTGGTCAGAATCCCCTAACCAGAGATTTTGTATACAAAATCTCTGCCCCTAACCTTGTCATTTTGCCCAATTTTGCCAAATCTGTGCCAAACAAGAACATTGTATATAGTATCTTAAACTGTAGTCTTTGATAGTATCCTATAGGGTGCCAAATACAGTTATTAAAAAGAGAAGAATTAGATAAGTTTATTAAAAGGTGCCAGCAACCCACCAGTCTTTTTGTTTGGTATCTCTTTGGTTTTCCAAAGAGAAGACAGAAGGAAAACGTTGACATTTCGTTATGACATTTGATGACCCTCATGATGTCTTTTCTATGATCATGCCATATATTATATTTATTTCTTAGTTATTCTTTATTTTGTAATATTTATATACTTAATTAATATTGAAAATTTAAGCACATACGGATTCAACCAAGATTGTTAAAGAAGCTTCAAAATTTAAGATGTCTGAAGCCTCAGATCACATAAGAACGAATCCAAAAGATACAACTAGAATAGATATTGATAATGAAACTAGCATCGAAATAGGAGATAAAGAAAACATAGATGGAAGTGAAATTCAAAGCAATGATGATGTTGAAACAAAGGAGGCAAATACTCATAATAATAATTTGAGAAGTGAGAAGGCTAATTTGGGAAACGAAAAGCATAATTTGGGAAATGAAAAATCTACTTTGGATATCAAAGAAAGTTGCAAAGGGAAAGAAAATAATGATTTCGTAATATACAATTTGAGAAGTCCTGATCAAAATCCATTTCAAAGACAAAGAAGTATACTTGTCTACTTTCGTAAGTTGTGTCCAAAAATCTTAAGTTTTAAAAGTAAACTGTGACCTATTCTTGAGGATTTGGCGTTAGCCTAACACGCTTGGCCAATGCGGATTTCTTCTGCAGCATATTCAGGTTTCTTCACGATGTTTTCCTTCACCGTTTTAGAGCAGTCGGTTAGTTATGAAATAATAAAGATATTGATTTGATAGAAAACGCTAATGGCCAATCGACCCAATTATATGGATAGTTTTTTGTGATATCAATGTTGGTCGCATAGTAAAAGTTGAACGAGGGTATGAGGCACCCCTTAAAATGTATACAGGGTGTCCGGTAAGTAATTGATAACCCTGTACATGTTGATGGAGTACCTCAAATTCCTTCAGAAAATAGATTTTTATGTCCAGTAAAAGTTGTCGAGATATTTGGACTTAAATACATTTTCTGGAATTTGGGACCTTTGTCACTCTTTTGTCCGTCATGGCCACAAAAGAAGAGATTTTTGCAGACTGATTTTTGCATAACATTTTTTGAGAAAGTTGGTGTAGCTAGAGGTTGTTCGATTAAAAAAGAATAATAAAGTCAACATTTATCTTTTTCCGGAATTTTCACCCATGTTCAAGCAAGTGTGGTCTAAAAAAAATTATGTTGACCAGGGTGGTCAACTTTCTCAAAAAGTTGTTGTATTGCGTAATATGCTCTAAGAGTGGTGCTAACAGTAGCTCCAGCTTTGTTGTCAGATCGGGCCAATTTTGTGAACCAAAAAAATTCTTAAATTACAATTTTTTTTCATATTATTCAGAAATAATTACTGACAAACTTCAGTATTTCAGTAAGGGGCACGAACTTAAAATGATTTTAATGCAATTTTTAAGCAATTTTTGGGCAACTAGTATCCTATTATACAAAAATACGATGGATTACTTTATAAATCACTGTAAATTCAATATAAACATAGAGAATTATACTTAAAAACCTCGGATTCACGGAAATAAGAATCCTAGGAATAATGAATAAATTAAAACGTAGGGTCGTGAAAACCACCAGTAACAGTGCAATTGGCATATACGTGGATAATATCAAACAAAAATAAACTTCAATACAAAAATATTGTGAGAAGCAGTAAAAAGTCATCACTAAGGTAAGCCAGTGGACAGTGACTCAGGGGACATTCAAAGGTAAAATGAACTTTTACCATGATTTTTTTGGGCAAATCTCTAAAATAAATGTTACTACATCATATTAGACTACAGTTGCTGTTTCATTCTTCATAATAGGTATTTAAAGTCAAAATGTTATCGAAAAACGGAGTCACCCAGCAGACATGTAATAAAAACTCTTTGCCTCTCTTTGAGCCGCAAACGAAATGACCGCCTAAAATGAAGTTCCCTGGATAGGCGGACTCGATTATGTGAGACACAGAACGCTTCCTTATTGGTAAGATGAACTGTGGTGAGATCCCGCTTCAACCAAGAGGAATTATGCTAGGTTAGTCAGTGGACTTCAATATTACTCCTCTACCAAAGACACAAAATTATAAGACAATTGTATAAAATCCAGTCAACTTCATAATATGTTTGAACGTTCTTTAAAAACTATAGACTTTATTCTTACTACCAATGGCATAAAACTTCAAGAGGTCGTATAATTTTTTATACAGCAGGGTGACATTCAAAGTCAACTCACTCTGGGGACAGTGAATATTTGTAGGGAAGCGCAAAATTGTCTGCTGGGTCACCAATAAAAAATCTAATAAACGAGAGATAATATTTGTACTGAACACTGAAGTTTACTGTTTAATCATCTAATGTATCGTTAGTGTTTTTAAAAGTTATTCAGATTCTCTAGTTTTAATATAATAATGTATGAAACATTGGGGACGCTCATTTACAACAAAAAGTTGATTCACCCAGATACAGTAGTACGGACACTCCCTTCCTCCCACCAACTTTTTACCTCACCCCCTCTAACGATCCTCTGGTTACCGCGCATTTCTTTGGTTTCGCATGTGGTGACGTCATCTTGTCAATTTCAAATTTTTGTATGCAGTGTCCGGGCTGTGGTATGACTTTGGTTTCAATAAATTGTATAAATCTAGTCGAAAAATGAAAAATAAAATATGCCTCCAAGGTCTGAACCTATGGCCCCTTAATATTCTTACACGATGGTGGTGATGATAGTCCCTTATTTTTTACAGAGACACCTCGACCAATACCAACAGAGGGTGAACCTTTTTCATACGACCCAGTATCTAGAAACGGTTTTTTACGAATGGTATTTACTTTGGTTTTCATTATGCTATGTGCCACTATTTGTTGTACTATGGCCGGCAAACTCATGTAAGTACCATAATTTTTTATTTTTTTTATTTTGTTGAATTACAAAGGGTACCTACAAATTAATTTACATTTCGCCAAACTGCAGAACAGTTTGTTGGCGAAAGACATTACTTTTAACTTAAAAAAAATGAGTCCTTAATCTTACCTATACAATATAGTTTAGTAAATAAAATTAAGTTAAAGTATTATGATAAAGTATAAAGATAGTATCACAAACCCAAAACAGTAAGTTTGTGATATCATATCACATACAGGGTGTAACAAAACACCCTAGTAATACATAAGGGGGTGCTTCAGACCATCAAACTGAACAACTTTCACTATGGAGCCAACATCGAAATCGCGAAATAAAAATCTCCTGTTTCATACAAAACTGCAATACCGGCTCGACTCAAATGTATGGGACAGCTGATTTTTTTTTCTCGAAGTTGGCTCCATAGTGAAAGTTGTTCAGTTTGATGGTCTGAAGCCCCTCCTTAAGTATTACTAGGGTGTTTTGTTACACCCTGGTTATACCCAGACACCTACTAACAGCGATTATTTACAATATTTATCTAATAAGGAACTATCAAATTATAGTGATTCAAGAATAGTTCTTTTTAGTTTAGCTTTTAAGGATATTTTACAAAGTTTCTGTTAAGATGATTGTTTGCCAGTAAGTAATCTTGCTAGCTTTCTTCTTCGGGTTTCTCTTCATAACTGGAGGTTGGCAATCAGCTCTGCATATCCCTGCCTATCTTATGCAATAAGAAAACAGCTGACTAATACTGTCGATGCCTGTCTACTCTGTCTGTCTGTCTGTCTTCATGTACGCGAGCTACGACATCAGGGCCTACCCACGCTTTTGCCCTCTTTTCTCGCTTGAGCGGATTATATTTTTGCGCGACAGAAAGTGATAGAGCTACAGGAAATCGCTATCCCTTGCGGTCAGATTTAATTTTAATCATGTGATGTCATGCTAGGATTACTAACCTATTAGTAAGGGACTACAGGGAGATACAGAGGTCCACTTTGCAAAATTGTGTGAATTTATATACAACTAGATTTTACCCACGACTTCGTCCGCACAAACATAGCAAATTTTAAGTCAAATCATAAGCTATTAAACAAAAATAGTTTTATCAAAATCAGTTCAGTAGTTTTTGCGTGATGCTCAAACAAGCAAACAGACAGACAGACAAAAAGTCTAATAAAAATATTATAGTTTAGAAAACAACAAAACACGCTTATTAACGCACTAAAAATTACAATCAACAACCAGCGAGCATGCTTTGCTGCATGCCATGCTTTTTTGCATTTTCTCGTATGTTTTGATCCAGTACCTTTTCCATGGCTTTCAGCATGAAGGCGGTAAGACTAAGTGGTCTGAAGGACTTTGGTGGGCATAGTCCTTCTATTCCGAGATATAAGTGTACTCTTTGCAACCATCAGCAGCAAGGCTGATTCAGTGTTTATGGGGTGTAGAGCTTCGATGTGATGGGGATGGACCAGGTCTGCCTGCATAACTCCAGTCGGTTTAGGAGTTACTGATGATTAAAGGTCTTTAAAAAATAACGATCAGCTACACGGCTGATCGTATGATATTATTGTGGTATGCACTGTAGCTATGTGAACAGTACAAAAACTGACATGGTTCATCAGTCGGTTTAGGAGATACAGCCGTTCAAACTTCGGAACTTTGACTGGCTGTATCTCCTAAACCGACTGACAGAACTTGACAGTATTTGTACTGTTCACATAGCTACAGTGCACACTACAACAATAACATACGATCAGCCGTGCAGCTGATCGTACATTTTTTTCAGACATTTAATCATCAGTAACTCCTAAACCGACTGGAGTTAGGCAGGCAGACCTGGTCCATCCCCATAACATAGAAGCTCTACACCCCATAAACACTGAATCAGCCTTGCTGCTGATGGTTGCAAAAAGTACACTTGTCTCTTATACTATTCTTACCCATCTTTGGAATGAATTTGACGATTGCTTTTGTCCATGACTCAGGTATAATATTGCACGCAAAGCTAGCTCTAAAGATTTTTATTAGAAACGGTGATGGAATTTCTGTGCCTTGCTGTAGAAGGCCTTGAAATATTCCATCGTCTCTGGCCGATTTATAGAGCTTAAAGGTTTTAATCGCCCATTTGATCTGACTCGGTCTAAAGATTTTGGTTGCTCTTTTCCAATCCTCAGGACGTGGCCTGTTGGTGGTGTGATGTGAGCTCTAATGTTACCCTATTGGCTATATGCACAACACTAGCGCCACACTAGCGTGGCGTACTGACAGAACTTTTTCGGACAGCCATGAATTATTTACACTATGTTATAGTACTGTAAAAGTCTGTGTTTGTTCGAGAACTCTGCAAAACTACTGGACCGATTTTAATAAAACTTTTTATATTTAAAAGCTTATTATTAGTCTTAAAAGCTAGTTTGTATTTTATCACGGTACGATGACGGGTGCGGATGCGGACGAAGCCACGGACAAAATCTAATTTGTTTCGGAATTCCCATACAAACTTTTACCTCAGTTTTAACACCTTTGGGGGGATAATATGCGACAAGCCTTTTTTAAGTGAGCTTCTAGATGTCAATAGAAACTTCCATGCCAAATTTTAAGTTTGTAGTCTTAACAGTTTTGGAGATTTCGTGTTAAGTTGCTTGCAGATTGCGGATTTGCATAAATATAAATCCGGACAAGCGCTTGTCCGGCAAAAGTACAAATTTCTGCCACAGCGTGCGCTGCGATCGACTTGACAGTAATTCCCAACACCCACTTCGCACATAGCCAATACTCTTGTACAATGCGTTTGGGTCAATTTCACAGAAAGAGCCAGGAAAATGGACTGATGTGAGCAGTTCCAGAGTTTCCTTCTCAGTTCTAGTGAAGTTACAATCTTGTAACATAAATATCAAAGATTTATATTTATCTGAACAATTTTTTTTTTGTTTCAGTGCGCCTTTTACCATAATATTAAATTCTCCGATAGGCTTTATACTTTTTGCTTGTATGGCGTAAGTAACTACCAAGTGTTGTAGTATCCTAATATAATACTATTAAGTTGTAGTTAAGGCTTTGCACAAAATGTGTGTTGTAAGGAAATGCATGAAAAATTGTGTGATAACTGATAAGTTAAGATGAGGTCTGAATAAAGAAAGATGCCAGTGGGGAGAAGGGAATGGTAGGTTTAGACGATGACAATTTCGCGGCGCCTATTTTTTAGCACGAAAAAAAGCACGGAAAGCTTTCGTTTACACGCTGCTAATTTCCAGCGTCAATTTGTTCGCATGCGAATGGATTTGCTAGAGAAAACCGTGCTAACGATTAGCACGATCCGTTTACACGAGTCTAAAAATTAGCAAGGGGGATGCGAGGGACGCGGGTGGAGGACACTAGCGACGTGTGCTTTTTTTTCCTTGCTAAGTTGGCATGCCGTAAAATTGTCGTGAGAAAAGGGTTTTTATGAGGCGCCGCAGAATTGGCGCCGCGAAATTGTCATCGTCTAAACCTACCAGAATGCTACGATGTTTTGGACATATCGAAAGGTTAAATAAAAGTTGTCTTACGAAATAAATATTTAGGGCAACCGTGGAAGGAAGTATTTGTCAGGGCCGACATAGGCGTACATAGGGCTCCGAAGGTGCACTTTTTCCCAGTCTCTGCCAACTGCCCTGTCACAGCATGTAAAATATGGGCTGATAAAAGACACAAGCTAGAATGGTCTGGCCTCTCGGGTCTGCAACACTGCAGTAATTTATTAGCAATATGACAACGAAGATCTCAAAGTTTATACTGAACAACAGTAGGAGCAAAGCTCGTGCCATCGTCTGAGCCCTCACCAGGCACCAGGAACATCCTGTTTGATGGTAATGTCTCGGCGGTTTGGCCTCCTCGGAGATGGTTATCCAAAACCAGGAGATGACAGGTTGCTTTTCGTGAACAGTACTGCCCTCGGGCGGTACCCACATTTACCACGTTTTTGAAGGGTGAAGAAAATATATTACCTATCTGGGGGTCGGCACGAAAGACCTTATTGGGGCAAAGTTTTGCTGGCTTGCCAGCGGCCATAGTAACATACAAGGTATGATAGGTGGGTGTACATTGAGTTCTCCGAAGGCGCACCTTATAACCAATATCTTCCAGCTATCCTGTCTCAGGTTGTTTTACTACGAAAACTTACATTTTTGTTTTCAGGGGACTCACTTTTCTCTTACACTACGTAATGTACTGCTCTAACTGTTCAAGATCACCACCGATGAATTATATTTGTTTGATGGTAGCGGTTAGTATAATAAGTATACTATACAAGAGCGTACACCCAAATCATGAGGGGTCCGATTGAGTCCATATGGATGCCATGCCATGTAGCAACAAGTTTTCTAAATTATTCTTCTTATCGTGTGGGCAGAGCCCTGGTGTCAATGTTTTTTCAGACCGCCTTACGGCCTCTGACGTTGTGTTTATGTAACGACTACTACCACCAGAGATAGTAGCCGGGACCAACGGCTTAACGTGCCATCCGAAGCACGGAATCATTTTTCTTTTCGGACAATCAGGTGATTCAGCCTGCAATGTCCTAACCAACTGGGGAAAAACGCACAAAGTGACATATCACTAGGTGTCCCCCGTGGGAATCGAACCCACGACCTCCGTGTCGAGAGCCAGTGCTCTTAACCATTAGACCACGGAGGCAGTTTATGTGGAAGTTTATTATATTTTATTATTTATCTAATAATAAATTTATCTAAAAATTCTGATGTGTATGTGAACTAATATAACGACTTTACACCTCCTTGAGGTAGGCCTGTACCCTGCAGTGGGAAGTATACACAATATACGCTTTGTAATTAAAACTGGTTTGAAGGATACCTACTTACCTTTTTGTTGGTTATTGGTTTGTCCCCGCCTGTAATACCTACCTATCATCGTCATCATCGGCCTATCATCGTCCACTGCTGAACATAGGCATCTACCAAGGCGCGCCATAAAACTCTGTCCTCGCCTCGGCATTCCTCATCCAGTCGCTCCCCGCTACTTTTTTAGGCCGTCTGTCCAGTGGGCAGCAGGGCGTCCCACACTACGCCTACCAGTTCGCGGTCTCAACTCTAAAACTCGATCTGACACCCCACCAGCTGTCAGTTCTTGCTGAAAGAGTGATAAAAAAAAACAGTTTTGGAGGAGGAAACAGAGGAATCTATGAAATCGTGATTTCGTCCATTTTATCAAAGACATTATGCATGCATTATTTGCATCCTTCTATCATGATTTTGAACGAGTGGCTTTCAAAAATAGCAATCCTAATCAGGACGATAAACAGCTGATTCTATCTGTTTTTCTTCCATTACCAGTGAGAAGGGAAATAAATTTAGTTTTTATAATGGTTTATTAATATAATATTTATTTCTTTCAGACTATAGGCTACTCGTATATGGTAGCATTTATAACGATGCGTTATAGGACTATCCTTATAGTGGGGGCATTTCTTGGGACGGCTGGGATTGCGTTTGTCTGTATGATACTAGCAATGAGTAGTGTAAGTACATACAGGGTGTACAATAAAATGGGACAGCTACTTAAAGGGGTGCTTCAGACTATCAAACTGAACAACTTTTCTCTATGGGACCATTATCGAAATCGCGAAAAAAAAATCTGCTGTCCCATACATTTCAGTCGAGTTATGTTTGCAGTTTTGTATGGGAGAGCGGATTTTTTTTTCGCGATTTCGATATTGGTCCCATAGAGAAAGTTGTTCAGTTTGATGAAAGTAACATAATATTCAATCTTATAGTACGCAGCATAGCGTCGTTTTTGTCGTCTAAATCGCCCACCAGGCGAAAAAACGAAGCTATGCTGCGTTCTATAAGGTTTATATTGCCGCACCCTGCCCGCGTCGCGTCCGCGCCACTTCTGTTTAAACAGCACCTTAAGGCTCCTACACACTCTGCCGCGCTTGTAGTGTGTGTGTGCGTTGTGTGTGTCTATGTGTGTGTGTGTGTGCGTGTGTGTGTATGGGGGTGTGTGTGTGTGTGTGTGTGTGTGTGTGTGTAGTGTGTGTGCGTGTGTGTGTGTGTGCCCTAAGGCGCGCATAATTACAATATTACTACAGATTATTAATAACTTACTACGTAAGCGCGCTCTAGCGCCCTGACGAGTATATTTTTTAATAAACATTGTTTTTTTCTTGCAGTTTGACTTCACAAAGTATTTATTATACGTTATTGTTATTTCTGTTGCCGTAGCGGCTGCCCTCATGGCTTATTTTATGGGAAAAGCAGTTTTTGGTTTCGATATGAAACCTTTGCACATAGCTTTACTCTTAGCTGCGACCGTTTTGAATGCAATTGTAAGTCATTAATTTTATGTTAGTAGATATACCATAAGAATAACTCATACACTATGTAGAAGTGAAACTAGCATCAGGGTCTCGGGTCTAGGTAGATATTATCATAGAGTAGATACATTATAAGATTTTTCTTTTCTTTCTTTCTTTCTTTCTTATTATACACAACAGAGGGTCAATGCCCATACTAAGAAAGTTGCCACCTTCTCAGTTGAAAACTCGCGCAAGAACAGCGACGGTGGTGACTAACGGTACTACAGCAATGTTTAATAACGTTTAGATACGTGTTAAACACATTTGTTTTTTAAATTTTCAAGAAAATTAATCTATATAGTTTATTTTCGTGGAACAAAACTCAAATAATAGTGATCTAATAACGTTTAATTATGATTTTTCTCTCGTTCAGGCCAGATGATACTTGTAGCGATATCTGTTTGCGCCAAGACAATACTAAATCTAAAATGTATGGAAATGACCAGACATGGTATTATTTAAAAGGTTAGGCTATTATAATAAAATACCGGACGATATTCTAAACTTGTCTGACATAAAGTTAAAGTTCTCTATAGAATAGCTTATGGTCTTCGATCAAATATAGGTCTTATTGTAAACTCGATGATTGTAATAAATGGCCAAGATGTCTGGTCTTGAGGAAGTTACGTCTTTACTGTTATATTTATTTGATTGTTTTAGGTGCTGTTTAAACAGAAGTGACGTGGCGCGGACGTGACGCGGGCAATATAAATCTTATAGTACGTAGCATAGCGTCGTTTGGAGAATTACTGGTGGCGCGGACGCGATTTTCCTTTACGACAAAAACGACGCTATGCTACGTACTATAAGGTTGAATATTATGTTACTTTGATTATCCGCCACGTCTCTTCTGTATAAA
Source organism: Agonopterix subpropinquella (assembly GCA_922987775.1). Classification (NCBI taxonomy): domain Eukaryota; kingdom Metazoa; phylum Arthropoda; class Insecta; order Lepidoptera; family Depressariidae; genus Agonopterix; species Agonopterix subpropinquella. The sequence goes on from OV277714.1 coordinate 4,885,301, forward strand.
CATAACCTTACTTTGTATGTTTTTTTTTTGTTTAAAAAATATATTTTTTATCATGAATGATGCTGTAAGTATATTGTAAGAAGTTTGTATGCGATTTTTACCTTCCGATACGGTGGTAGAGTCAAACAACGACTACAAAATCTAAGTATAATCTAGATTATACTTAGATTTTACATACATTTTTTTTGACATACGTATGTGATAGTAATATTCTTTTGAATAACTATTTTTTAATAGTAAGTATACCGATAACCTTACCATCTCGTGTTACCAACAACGATGCCCTAAGTTTCATTTCTACAGTGTATTTATAGTTATTCTATTCCTATATTTATACAGGGTGTAACAAAACACCCTAATAATACTTCAGGGGCTGCTTCAGACCCCTTTCATACTGAACATCATTCACTATGGAGCCAACGTCGAGAAACAATATAAAAATCTGCCGTCCCATACATTTGAGTCGAGTCGGTACTTCAGTTTTGTATGAAAGAGCGGATTTTTTTTTTCTCGAAATCTATGTTGGCTCCATAGATAGTGAAAGTTGTTCAGATTGATGGTCTGAAGCACCCCCTTAAGTATTACTAGGGTGTTTAGTTACACCCTGTACAGGGTCCTTCTTAATATGCGGACACTTTTTAAGAGGATGATCAGACCGTCAAACTGAACAACTTTCTCTATGGGACAAACATCGAAACCCCGAAAAAAAATCTGCTGTCCCATACAAAACTGCAAAACTAGTCGAGCCAAATGTATGGCTATAATACAGCTGTTATTTTTTTCGCTATTTCGATGTTGGTCCCATAGAGAAAGTTGTTCAGTTTGACGGTCTGATCATTCCCTTAAAAAGTGTCAACAAGAGAAAAGTCGGGAGACCACATCTACGTTTTAAGGACTGCTCAAAGCGTGACATGTCTGCGTTTGCCATCGACAGCGGGCAATGGGAAAATCTCGCTGTTGATCGTGATTCGTGGAGGAAGCTGTTAACGGATGGAATAACTGCGCACGATCGCGTGTGGTTTACTTCCTTAGCTGACAAGCGAGAAAGGAGACACCAGCGCGTTGCAAACCCAGCAAACGCAAACGCAGTGAGCCTAAATTTTACTTGCCGTACGTGCGGCCGTGCCTGTCGCTCCCGTATAGGGCTCTATAGCCACGAGCGTAAGTGCCGCCAAGACGCTGCTTAAATCATCTGTTACAGATGGAAAGGCCTATGATGATTAAGAAGGATCCTGTATGGATTATTTTAAAGCCTGTGAAGTGGTTAAGCATTCCCTTTTCTTCTTCAAATTATGTTCATGTTTTTGTATGTTTAATTATAATATATTATTTCAGATGTTAGTAATGGAACTACAAATGATTCTTGGAGGCAGAACAGTTGAGCTTGGCGTCGACGACTACGCGTTGGGTGCTTACATGTTATACGTATCTATAATATCATTATTTTTAAAATTGTTACAAATAATAGGTTTGTTTGACGAAGATTAACTGACATAGATCGACTTATTGTTTTAAAATTATTTTACCTCAAGTGCTCGCGAACTTTTGTACTGTTGAACTAATGTAGCTCCGGGACTTTTTAATTTCCAAAAAGATTACCGATTGCCGTTTAGGAATTGTTGTAAGGTCGAAATTACTAATATAAAAAACCTAAGTCGTACAGATCACAACACGCCATAACAAAAAAAAAATTTTATTTCGAAGTTGCCGTTTTTTTCCTCTACTGTCATGTTGTTCATCTTAGTTCAATACCCATACAGTAAGACAGTCTGTTACCATACAAAGTTACAAGATCAGATGAAAAAGTCAATTTTGATCGCTCTTATAGCTTTGTATGGCAACTTTAGACAGTCTTACTATTAGGTACGTATGGTTATTGAACTAAAGTGAAGAACATGGCAATATAGAAAAAAAACGGTAACCTCGAAATTTTTGGTTTTTTATAGTAGTAATTTCGTACCTTACAACAATTTCTAAACGGCAATCGGTAAACGCGCCGGCCGCCCAGCGCGCCGCGTGACGCCCCGCCCAACGCGCCGCGTGACCCCCCCCTGAACGAGGCCTTAGTTCGTGTTAAATTGGACATTAAAAGCACATAGAGATCGGTTTATTTATGCGGGCCTACATCACATATTCATCCACACATCAAGTGTAACACATGATAGACGGCGATCGATGGTTTGTCATAAAGCACTATGGAACCCCATACGCACCCTTTCGTATCGACGTGGCGTACGTCCCTTACTAGTTGTGATTTTTGTATGAACAAAACAAACAAGCCGTCGATCGCCATTGATCAATGTGTTGTATCCCTCAAAAACTATAAGTGCCAGCGTCATACTGATTAGCAATAGGTGGACAAGTTAATGCGCCACCTTCCCGCGGGGCGCGGGCGTTGAGGGAGGGGAGGTAGCGCGCGCGATTGCCTCTGGCCAATATTTATTATGCTCCGCGGGACACTTGCGAACTTTTTTTAATTATACAGGGTTTAACCAAACACCCTAGTAATACTTAAGGAGGTGCTTCGGACCATCAAACTGAACAACTTTTACTATGGAGCCAACATCGAGAATATGTCCCATACAAAACTGCAGTAACGACTCGTCTAAAATGTATGAGACAGCAGATTTTTTTTATTTTTTCTTGATGTTGACTCCATAGTGAAAGTTGTTCAGTTTGGTGGTCTTAACCACCCTCTTAAGTCTTACTAGGGTGTTTTGTTAAACCATGTAAAGATATAATATACATTAAGGATGTTATTGTGGTACATGTTCTTTTATCAATAAATCCGTGCTTGGAAAAAATTTTTTTTTGTTATTTTATTTTACACACTTTTTTAGGTATTAGGGGTGGTTGGGGACCTTACCTCCTAGCGGTCCACCCCGGGCAACGGCATCACAAGCTACCAAGTTTGTGGTGGCGGCTGAACGATCCCCCACAGCGGTGTGGTAGGCTCCGCAAGGAGCCGCCTGGCTCGCGACCACCCTCCTGCCGGAGTCCGGCGCCAAGCAGCTTGCTGCGTTCTGTCAGTGTGCAGGAGTCCCAGTGCCATTCTGGGTAAGCTCGCTACATCTTCGACCACATCTTTGTCCTGGACTAGATTGAGGTCAAGAGCAAACCCATCGAAAAAAAAGGTATTTGCCCTGGAGGGGGCAAGGCCCAGGTGTGAGGAAAGAAGAAGAAGAAGAAGTTGCAAGAAAATCTCAAATATGTTAACGACCTAAGATCTGGAACAAGCAAATTAATCAAGTTCGAGATTTTACTACACTAAAAATCGGCGAAATATGATTCAAAACCTAGAGCGAGCGAAGCGAGCTCGAGATTTCACTGTATTCTGGAGCGAGCGAAATGAGGTTGATTTTACCCTGCAATGCGTCTAGGTCAGTGTTTAGGTCCATGTCAAAGTTTTCCAAAAAAAGAGCGAACGAATAGAGCTCTAAAATATATACCAAGATCACACCAAGATATTGATTTGCTTGCGTTAGGTTAGAAGCTAAGTTAGAAGAGTACAACATGCGGCTATCTGTGTGACGACCAAAAAGCTTATACAGGGTGTCCCGTAAACCGACCTCAACCCGGCGTATGCTGATAGGTATATCAAAATTTGGCTTCAGTAAAAGTGGCTTAGTTTAGTTTAGTTTAGTTGAGATATTGACAGTTTTAACACAGATACTGCATAGAGCATTTGTAGCGGTGGCACTCAAAATAGTGACTAAGGCAAAGAGTTTCACGAATTTCATAAAACTATCCTTATCTCGAAAACTAAGGACCATTTCCTAAAGTAAAATGTTGACATATTGATTGATTGATTGACTGATTTTTTAAATTTATTTTTTTATTTTTGCATATTCTGGTTAGGCGTGAACTAACCTATCAGCATCCACCGGGTTGACGTCGGTTTACGGGACATCCTGTATATACCTGTGACGATTAAGGTCCACACAGACGGAGTTTCAACACCATCTAGTAAGTACCGTGCAGAACAAATTTTATTTTTAAAATAGACCCTAAGGTTTCTGACAGGTTTTTGACCACGAAACGTCTCTTTGACAGTGACGCTTCTTTGTTTACATTTTGTGATTTTTCGCTCCTGTATCGCTCGAATTCCTGGATATGCAAAGACCTCGGAAGCGAATGAGTTTAGAGTTCGTGTGTGTATGAAGCTAAAAAAACTGTTAATTAATTAATTTCAGAGCACAAGTTCAATGTTTAACTAAACAGTAGTGTAAACAGTTTACTTGAAAATTAACACACCCGGATTCAACTAAGACTGTTAAAGAAGTTCAAAATTGAAGATGTCTGAAGCCTTAGAAGGTCATATTAGAACGAACCCAGAAGATAAAAGTAGAATTGATGAAACTAGCATCGAAATAGGAGATATAGAAAACCTAGATGGAAGTGAAATTCAAAGCAATGAAGATGTTGAAACAAAGGAGGCAAATACTCACACTACTACTAATTTGAGAAGTGAGAAGGCTAATTTGGGAAATGAAAAGGCAACTTTGAATAATAAGGGAAGTGGCAAAGAAAGAAGGAAAGTAAAGAATGACTTATTATACGCAATATACAATTTTAGAAAACCTGATCAAAATCCATTTCAAAGACAAAGAAGTATACTTGTCTACGCTGGTAAGTTGAGCCCAAAAATCTTACGTTTTAAAAGTACCATCAGTCCAACGTCCCAGTGTTGGACCTATCCTTGAGGATTTGGCGTTAGTCTAACATGCAATTTTTGTTCTCGTTCTCTCCTCACGATGTTTTCGTTCACCGTTTGAAAGAAGTCGCCTAATTCCGGAAATCTAAAGATATTGAATAAAATTAATAAAATAAAATATATTTATTTAAACACTAAAAGTTATAACACATGCCATAGTTCAAACTTAACATCTAAAATACTTCAAACAACTATAATAAAAGAAATAAGAACAGATATGAGAACAACTAACAACAAAATTACCAGAGATCCTCAGCAGGCAGGCCTGAAACCTGAGGAACCAAATAACAATTGAAAGCCAATATTTGGGTAACAATAAAAACAGTAATTAACGGTAATAGGTACTTGAAAACAATCTGAGCAAAATGCTAATAAAAATTTAAAATAACAGGAAACAAATGTTGACTAAGATAAAGCTATTTTGCATTTGTGTATCATTTGTGCCTGTTGAAATTTTCTCAGATTATGCGTTATTACGGCGGATTTGTTAACAAATTATAAAAATGGCAAAAAGTTAAAAAGTAAGGGGGGTTCTCAACAAGAAACTAGTTTTTATCAACGTTTTTTCTTCATGCTCTATCGTAAAAATGGTAATATGTACATACAAGTGTCAAACTTAGTGTGATTATAGAGCAAACTCTACAAAATAACAACAAATACTAAAAACCGGCCAAGCGTGAGTCGGTCTTGCACTAAAGGTCCCGGACAAAAAAAGTTGTTTTTTCTAAGTTAATAATGTTGTGTTCTGTGGTGGTGTTGTACGGAACCCTCGGTGCGCGAGTAGCCCGACTCGCACTTGACCGGTTTTATTTTTAATTTACAGAGTCTCAACCAGAGGATGAACCAGAGAATGAAGATGATAATCCAGAATCTAGAAAATGTTTTGTAGCAACGGTGTTTATTTTGGCTTTAATTATGCTTTTTATCACTATTGCAAGTGCTATAGCCGCCCATATCATGTAAGTATCATGATTATTATTAGTTAAGATAATTGTTTGCCAGTAAGAAATCTTTCTGACATAGCCCAAAGAGTTGCTAAACTTAAGTGGCAGTGGGCGGGGCACATTGCTCGCAGAACCGATGGCCGGTGGGGCCGAAAAGTTCTCGAGTGGCGACCGTGTACCGGAAAGCACAGCGTGGGTAGGCCCCTCACACGGTGGACCGACGACCTGGTGAATGCGGCGGGAAAACGATGGATGAGGGCAGCGCAGGTAGATAAGGTATAAAATTGGGTGTAAATGCACAAGATCAATTGTTCTTATACCGTGGCAGAGGGGAAATGCTAACGCAAGGCGAGTCCCTATATAAATTGTCTAAGTTATGATGTGATGTTTTCCTACTATGTACTAGTACTCTAAACCTATAATTGGCTTATGTTATAGTTAGTTAATTTTAAGTACTATGTTTAAATATGGGTTGGTTTTCTCAATAAATGAAAATAAAATAAACAATTTTTGTTGTTGTTGCAGAGTGCCGGTTACCGACTTCTTCAGGAGTCCGTTAGGACGTCCGGTATTTTATGTTTTTGCGTAAGTAACTTCCACGTGTTGTAATAAGTTCTAACAAAATTAGCTGAAACTATTTTAACGGGATGATCAGACCATCAAACTGAACAAGTTTCTCTATGAGACCAATGTCGAAATCGCGAAAACAAAATCTGCTTCATCATCATATCGTGTGGGCAGAGCCCTGGTGTCAGAGTTTTTTCAGACCGCCTTTAGGCCTCTGACGTGGTTTTCATTAACGACTACTACCACCAGAGATAGTAGCCGGTACCAACGGGTTAACGTGCCATCAGAAGCACGGAATCATTTTTCTTTTCAGACAATCAGGTGATTCAGGTCCTAACCAACTGGGGAAAAACGCACAAAGTGACATATCACTAGGTGTCCCCCGTGGGAATCGAACCCACGACCTCCGTGTCGAGAGTCAGTGCTCTTGACCATTAGACCACGGAGGCAGTATTAGACCACGGAGGCAGTATTAGACCACGGAGGCAGTATTAGACCACGGAGGCAGTCTGCTGTATCATACATTTGAGTCGAGGAATGTTTGCAGTTTTTTATTTATTTATTTATTTCAGAATCTTACATTTAAGTTTACAACTTTAGATATAGCCAAACTGCTGAGCAGTTTGTAGGCAATCAGTTTTTTTTTTCGCGATTTCGATATTGGTTCCATAGATAAAGTTGTTCAGTTTGATGGTCTGATCATCCCCTTAAAATATTTTCAGCTAATTTTGTTAGGCCTCATTATAATATCACTAGTTGTAGTTAAGGCTTTACGCAAGATGTGCACGAGAAATGGTGTGATTATGTCAAGATGTGGTGTGAATAAAGATGAATTGTAGTTATAATTATTGTAGCAGTAATTGTAGTGGTTATAGTGGAGAATGCTGCGATGGTTTGGACATATCGAAATGTTGAATGAAAGTTGACTTACGACACAAAAATTTAAGTAACCGTGGAAGGAAGTATTGGTAAGGGTCGACTTAGGCTTACATAGGGCTCCAAAGGCGCACTTTATTCTCAGTCTCCGCCAACTGCCCTGTCACAGCATGTAGCATTTGATATTGGCTGATAAAACACACAGGCAAGAATGGTCTGGCCGCTCGGGTCTGCAACACTGCAGTAATTTTGTGTTGACGGCCCGGTAGCACAGTCGGTAGTGAACCTGCCTGCTGTGTTGAGGGTCGCGGGTTCGAATCCCGTAAGGAACAAATATTAGTATGATGAATATGAATATTTGTACCCGAGTCATGGATGTTTGTATCTATATTATGTATTCTATATCGTTGTCTAGTCATCATAATACAAGTCCAGGCTAGATTCTGGTACTTTAAATGTGACTAGATAATTTGTGTGACATTGTCCACGATATTTATTTATTTAATTTATCAGCAATATGACAACAAAGATCCCAAAGTTTATACTGAAAAACAGCAGGAGCAAAGCTCGTGCCATCGTCAGAGCTCTCACCAGGCACTACGCCATAGGCACATGATGCACAAGATTAAGCTCAACCTAGATTGGGATCTATGGAACATCCTGTTTGATGGTGATGTCTTGGCTGCTTGGAGGCATGCGCCTACTGGGAGATAGTTATCAAAAACCGGGAGATTACAGGTTTATTTCCCTGAACGGTACTGCCTCCCTCATTTACCAAGCATTTACCACGTTTTTGAAGGATGAAGAAAATATATATAGGTCGACACGAAACATTCTATTGTGATTGTGTAAATCAACGCCTTGCTTACCAAGTAAGGCACTATGTTGAGTCGTGGTCTATTCACCGTCGCGGCACACACCGCTACTACCTACCTACTATTTCTATTAATGTACTCTGTTGTTTCGTGTGTGCCTTTAATGATGAATAATGATTTTTCTTTCTTTCTTTCTTTCCTATTGTGTGAAAGTGTTGCTGGCTTGCCAGCGGCCATAATAACATAAGGTACGATAGGTGGACGTATAATTTGAGTTCACCAAAGGCGGATCTTATAATCAGAATCTTCCAGCTATCCTGTCTCAGGTTGTTGTACCTACTACGAAAACTTACATTTTTGTTTTCAGGGGTCTCACTTGTATCCTAAGCTACTTTATTGACCGCTCCTTTGCAAGAAAACCACCGATGAATTTTATTTGTTTGATAATAATGGTTAGCATACAACGTGTTACTCTAGACTTTAGTTGTATTGTCGTTATGAAGTGGTAGGTTTGCATTTCATTGTTATGTAGAGTCTCGAGGTTAAGGCACGATAGGGCTGACATAACCTCAGGGTTAAAAACCCCGATAAAAAAAAATTATTAACCATACAATAATCCTTCATCGAAGCCAATTAAAAAAATACACTTCTAGTTGACGTCTGAAACATATAATTTTTTTCAGAAGAGTATTTGTAAGTCATTTGTACTTACATGTATGGGTTTGGGTTTTGAGCGGCCAATAATAAAACTTACATAGGTTGTTAGAGGACCTTTCAAAATAGGTACATAAAAAAATATCACTTTCATTGCTGTGACGTATCGGAACTGTGCTATTTATTCTATGGTCGTAGGATAATAAAATAAGTTAAAAAACTTTTTAAGTAAAACGATTTTATTTTAATGAAAACTGCACTAAGCCGTAAAAAATAACTTTGTTACATTTTCTACCTACCTGCGTGTCTTTGCCTACCCCAATGGGACACAGGCGTGAGTATATAGGGTCCTTCTTAATATACTGACACTTTTTTAAGGGGATGTTTAAACCGTCAAATTGAATAACTTTCTCCATGGGACCAAAATTGAAATCGCGAATCAAAATCTGTTCTTCCATACAAAACTGCAAACCTATTCGAGCCAAATATATGGGACAGCTGATATTTTTTCGCGATTTCGATATTGGCCCCATAGAGAAAGTTGTTTAGTTTGATGGTCTGATCATAGCCTTAAAAAAGTGTCAGCATATTGAGAAGGACCCTGTATGAATGTACATATGTAAAAAAAAAAACAAAAAAACAAAAAACAAAAAAAACAAAAAACTTTCTCATATTATTCTTGAAAGAATGATTAAAATCAGTTTTGGAGGAGGAAACAGAGGAATATGAAATCATGATTTCGTCCATTTTATCACAGACATTATGCACGCATTATTTGCATCCTTCTATCATGTTTTTGAACGTGCGACTTTCAAAAATCGCACTCCTGATCAGGACGTTAAGCAGCTGATTCTTTCTGTTTTTCTTTCATTACCAAGTGACAGTGCTGCCACCTTAGCGCTTTCGGGGCTAGATCGAGCGCTTTTTTGTATGTTTAGCGCCGTATCTAAGAATTTAGCGCCTAGCGGAGAATTTTTTAGCTCTTGATAAACCATCATTATTTGTGTTTGAATATGCTATATTTTGTGTTTTTTGATTGGAATATGATAAATATTGATAGCATGTTGTGGTCAAACCATGTCCATAGAGCGTACAGTATTCGAGAGATTCAAATACGAACGCTTATTTGAAGTGTTATCATTAATTTTATAAGCGACTTACGAATTGACTGACTTAAATTGACTAAAAAATTTGTTTCGGAAATGCTGATAAGACTATTTAGAGAACTTTAAAGGACTTTTAATGCAATATGAATTTAGCGCCGAATCTAGCGGTTTTTTAAGCCGCGAAAATTTTGGAATCTAGCGTTTTTTCCACAGTATTAGCTCCCAATCGATTTTTTGAGGTGGCAGCCCTGCCAAGTGAGAAGGGAAATACATGTAGTTTTAATAATGGTTTATTAATATTATATTTATTCCTTTCAGACTATAGGCGAATCGTACATAGTAGCAAATTTAACTGCAGTTTATAAGACCGTGATTATCGTGGGGGCGTTACTGGGGGTAGCTGGGATTTCGTTAGTCTGCTTGATACTGTCAATGGCTAGTGTAAGTAGGTATATTAATATTATATATCCTGACTAAACTATATGTCAACACTAGTGATCGGTAACTATTGTGCAACTCGCGGCAAACTCTAGGGGTGACAGTTGTAACCTTTTCTAACACATATCATTGGTTAAGAATTACAATGTTATCATATTATCATATCATTTTCTTTTAGTTTTTTTCTAATACGGCCCCAAATTAGAGTTATTTTCAAGTTTCTCATTGTTTTATTTTTTCCTGTTTGTGAAAGGCAAAAGGAACTAACCCATACAGCCATGTGCTGTCAAGACCACGTCAAGCTTGAGATTTGAAGTGCGATATTGTTTTTTTATACGAACAGCATAATAACAGTATGAAGATCAAGGTGTCGAACTTGACGTGTTCTCGACTGTATCTATGTATCATATCGGTAATTTCATCATATAATTGAAATGGCACACCGATTAAAACTTGACTTGTAAGAATAATAATAAAAACTTAAGGCCACAAAAAACTCACTTATTACCAACCCTGATATGCCGCGAATCGCACAATAGTTATAATCCCCGCAAGTTGATATTGCGAATGGCGGCCATCTTGGTGACGTAATTTTGACGTAGTCGACTGTGCACCATCAGTTCCGTTCGCAAGGTTAGCCCGTGCTTGATGACGTCACTCAGCGGTTATTGTGACAAGGTTCCATCGCAATATCAACTTGCGGGGATTATACCGATCTATAGTCAACACACACTGTCCAACAAATAACAACCTGTAACAAGTTAAATTCTAACATTTTGAAATTAGCTCAGAATGATATCTATCCATCCTGTAAAAATTAAAAACATTAAATTATCAACAACTTTTCTGAAAATTGATTGACTATTAATTTGAGCCACGATGTCTTTAATACCATATACTTATTTCGAAAATGACAAGGCACCGACACAGATTGGTTTCTAGATTGTGTTAAAAATTCTTTTTTACTTTAATTAATTACTAAATTAATGTTCAAACTAGGACGGAATTTCATTTTTCATTTGTATGGAGCGCGCTCGAGCGCCCTGACGAGTAAAGGACAGTGGGCAGAAGTGGTCCAAGAGCCCACCCATAAGTGGCATACTACATTTGAAAGGGGGTTTAATATAGATTTTTTTTATATGCGTCACCAATATCTTTTCGAGAAAAAAAAATACAGGGTGTTTTGTTTAGCAGTTTTTCATACTAATGTTATCATTTAGCCGCTATTTACATCTGTCGCTTGAATTCCTTGTGTCATGTGGATAGTATTATTGTTTTTGATTATTTATTAATGCAAAATAATCGTTAGCCCTCAAAACACACAACACTTAAAACGAGACAATCTTTATTCCATTTTGACATTTCCGGTATAGTAAACGCGAGCCTACTACTAGCATACTGCCTAGTTACTTTTGCACGCGTAATAATAATTTTTCGTAGTTTTAGATAAGTGTCTGATCACTTCGAAAGACATTACACGTTTCGGGGCCATAATATCAAAACGTCTTCCCCCTAAAACGACTTCGTCAAAATAAAACAGCCTGTATCTTTTTTTCCTCGCAAATATTTTGATGCCCCTTGGGTGCCATGTACATTTGGGTATCCTCTAACTATCCTGTGTCATATCGTGGGGGCTCTTTGACCAGTGGCCATACATTTTTGCTTAGCGTCCTTTCTTAATAAACATTGTTTTTTCTTGCAGTTTGACTTCACAAAGAAATCATTATACGTTATTGTGATTTCTGTTGCCGTATTGACTGCCCCCTTGGGTTATTTTCTGGGAACATTATTTTTTCATTTTAATATGACTCCTTTGCATATAGGTTTACTCATAGGTCTGACACTTTTGAATGCAGTTGTAAGTCAGTAACTTTACGTTTTGTTCTCGTAGTTATACAATAGGAATAACTGACACACTACGTAGAAGTGAAACTTGCATCAAAAACGTTCAGAAGTGCGATTTTTGAAAATCATACAAGCGACTTGGCAGCAGAAAATGCCAAAATTACTATGGAGATTATGCATCTTTCTACTGCCAAGTCGCTCGTATGATTTTCAAAAATCGCACTTCTGGGTCAAGGTATTATTTAAAAGAATTAGGTTTTTATAATAAAATACCATAAAATTAAACAGGTCCTCTATAAAAAAAAAACAAGATTCAACAAATTTTTAATACATATGAAAAACCCTAGACTAAAAGAAAGTAGATAAGTAAATGACATCTCTGCTGTTCCCAATTTCAATACGACACAAACTCATAATACTGCAAAATTGTAGTTCATTACAGGGCCTGAAATGGCAACCCCGACGGAGTTTCTAGGGTTTGGTTTATTATTATCTTTCGTTACTTACCTTCTTTCTTTTAGTCGAGGGTTTTAAAAAATATATTTAATCGTTTTTCGATTTCAATATTTACATCCGTCGTGGGTTAACCTAAAGATCAAAGTAAAATGAATGGATAGGCCCAAAGCGCTTTAAGTTGAAGCACGCAAAACTAGGGCACTTCAATACAAATTAGGGTACTTGGTCTGTCATCTCAGTACATTTTCGAAGTAAAACTGTCAATTGTTTTGCCTCATTTTTCTGGTTTGAAATGTTCGCGTAAGGCCCGTCCATTTTTGTTTACTAATGTCATTGGGGTTAACCACAAAAATGTTTACTTTGTTTTTTAATAGTAAGTATACCGATAAACCTGCCTTCTCGTGTTACCAACAACGGTGCAAAAAGTTTCATTTCCACAGTGTATTAATAGTTATTCTATTCCTATTAGTTATTCTAGGATTATTTTAAGAAGGCTATTACAAGCGCAGTGGCGCCCTCGTCACAATAATAAAGATTTCTCAATAAAGAAAGCCTAAATTAAAAAAGTGCTCAACAGATAAACTACAAAAGCCTTCAAGCCATTGTTACTATATTTTTATAGGTTCTTAACATTCCACTTGTAGATAATTTCGAATAAAAACAAAAGCGACCGTTTTTTAATTTTTTCAGAATTTGTATGTTTAGACCTTTAAAAAACCTATAAAAGTATTCTATGACAATAGTTTGAAAGCTTTTATAGTTTATCTGTTGGGCACTTTTTTAATTTAGGCTTTCTTTATTGAGAAATCTTTATTATTGTGATGAGGGCGCCACTGAGCTTGTAATAGCCCTCTTAAGGCCTGTGATGTGGTTAAGCATTCCTTCTTCTTCTTTAAATTATATTAATTTTGTATGTTTAATTGTACAATGTTATTTCAGATGTTAGTAAATGAGCTACAACAGATTCTTGGATTAGTTTATCCAATTGATCCTGAGGACTACACTATTGGTGCTTACATACTATACGTATCTTTATTTATGTTACCTATGAAATTGATTTGCCTACTACGTGGCCGGTTTTAACTGATATTCCGTTTCGACGATAAAAAAAAAACTAAAATCCTTGAAAAAAACACGTTTCTTATAATGACTACCCAGAATTTTTACTTTTCTTATTTTTAAATTATTATTTGTCATAAAATCCATTATAATTCTACATATTCTGTACAAATTTCAACCGGCTATACAGGTTGTTGCAATAGTAAAAATAAACATTTAACACTTTTAAGAGGGGGTCATACCTATTTTGTCTGTTTTCGAACCGATTTTTGAGAACCAAATTATTACATTTAATATATATAGTTCACATAACAGTGTAGATACGTTCTTTCTGCAGGGCATCTAACCGTTGAAAACATGATTCAATTAAATTTTCTCGATAGAAAAGAGGAGCAAAGTAAGCTCGATTTCAGATTTATAACCAGTTTTACAAGAATCACACTACACCATTTCTTCTGAATATACCATCATTTGAAAGGTAAATAATTATAGCAGGGCTTCTAACCGATGGATTTTTCCCCAAACACCCAAGAGAAAAGATATTGATGAAAAATGCGTTTTTTTGCGATCTTGCTTTCAATTGAAGCGGGATGGCTAATTGCGAAAGTTTGCTTGTTAGAAAGAGAGGCTTGTTCTACTAATACCCAGCCTTAAGGTGTTTGTTTAGATTAGATCATCAAACTGAACAACTTTCATTATGGGACCAATATCGAAATCGCGAAAAAAAATCTTCTGTACCATACATTTAGTACGAGTAGATTTGTAGTTTAGTATGGAACATCAGATTTGTTTTTCACGATTTTGATATTACAAATACAAATTCAATTACAAATACAAATATATTTATTTGTATTTTCGTGTTATGTTGTAGAGTTTCTGGCCGCATCTTCTCTACAGCAACAACACGTTCCGACGCGGTGGTAGCTTCAAAAAAAGATTTGACGTTTAATAAGTGTGGTTCAAGCTCCTATACAGGGTCCTTACCATCATACTGAACAACTTTCTCTATTGGACCAAGATCGAAATCGCGAAAAAAAAACTGGTGTCCCATACATTTGGCTCTAGTAGGTTTGCATTTTTATTTTTTATATGGAACAGCAGATTTTTATTGCGATTTCGTTGTTGGTCCCATAGAGAAAGTTGTTCAGTTTGATGGTCTGATCATCCCCTTAAAAAAGTGTCAGCATATTAAGAAGGACCCTGAATTGAATAAATTATGTTGACTTTGGCTTATTCAATTAATTCGGTTCGATAGTTTTGGGTACAGCTCTGGGCACTACAAGCAGGTTGTGTCCGTCTTACTGATACCAAACACATTCCTATTGGTCACATAGTGAATGTTGTTCAGTTTGATGGAAACCATCCCCTTTAATGTTTATTTGTATTTTTGTAACCTCTTGTATATTACGGTTCAGAAGATACAGCCCTCTGAAGCTAGGACGGATGGACTGTGCCAGCGTAGGCTTATGAATAGGTTTCCTTTTTCACCCTTTGGTTACGGAACCCTAAAAATAATCTCAGTTCGTTAGTGAAAATGGAAGTTTGGGCAGATTCAGTTTCTATTACGTTGGAAATAAGACGATACGGAATTGAATTGTTTCTTAACGACCCTTGTTTTGGTCATTGTTTGAAAATGATCCGCACTTAGGTATTTCTGAGTACTTTCTAATGTATTTTCCTTCCTTTTCTTGATATACTGGATGTAACAAAACACCCTAGTAATACTTAAGGTGGTGCTTCAGACCATCAAACTGAACAACTTTCACTAAGGCGAAATAAGGAGCCAACTTCGAAATCGCGAAAAAATTATCTGCTGTCCCATACAAAACTGCTGTATCAAATCGACCAAAATGTATGGGACAGCAGATTTTTTTCGCGATTTTGAAGTTGGCTCCATAGTGAAAGTTGTTCAGTTTGATGGTCTGAAGCACCTCCTTAAGTATTACTAGGGTGTTGTGCTTTGATCTAAGGTGTTGTGTTACAGGGTGTTAGGATAAACAGTTGCATTACTTTAAGGGGTGATTGTACCCATGATATCAACAACGTTCCCTAAGAAACGTACAGAAAATTCGAAAAAAATAATGTTGGATTATCTTCGTAATTATATTATAAATTGCAAATGTTATTTGTGACGCGACATCTAGATTTTCTAAACTGTTTTTCTATATATACAAAGTTACTTATATTAATGCCGTCTACGCGTATTGTGCGTCAAAGTTTTGTATAAAATTGACCCCTCTGCTACCGCCTTAATATAAATTATTATTCTAGACTCAATCAATTAATAAATCTTGACCCAAGATACTATAATATAATAGGTTTCATCAAGGACTTAAGGCAACGTGAAGGCAGGGCTAAGCTCCGATAAAGGGGGTGAGGTGCGGGGTCTGAGGGGAGATCGCGAGCAATTCGTTCGAATTTTGAATTTAAATATTAGAGTGTTCAATAATTCTTCAAGATGCCACAGTATACCAACATGTCATATAATTGATACCAGTTGAACAACACCAATAACAAAGTTAAAGTTATTTATAGGTATTATTGTGGGCTATTGGCATAAGTAATTCTTTGATGAAGATCTGACGAATGGCTTTGGAAACAGGTAAATGGAACTCCTCAACAGTTGAAAACAAATCATTGGCAATTGAATAAGTTGTTTGAAATCATCAATTATATGCTATAAGTGAGCCTTGCTAAAACTACACGCTTCAAAAGATGGTTAATAGTTGGGGTTAGGTGACAATTCGCCAGCAAAAAATAAAAAACAAAAAAAAGATATATATTAAATAATAAAGTCCCAACGAACTCCTAGGAAGATTCGCTACGAGCTCCTTGCCACCTTGCTAGCGACCGGAATCGAACTCGCGCCAACCGCACCAAACCGCCGCTCTGCTCTGGAGGCGAGTACCGAGACCACTCGACCAACTGGTGCTGCACGGGACTCGGCAAAAAAAGGCATGCCTTGCCACAACTACGCTTTACAGACGCTTAGGATGAGTCATACTGACTCTAAAGTGGACACTTTTCTTCAATCTGACATCGGATTCGTGTTCAGAGTCCACGCGGACCCTCAGATATTGATTTTGGAAGCAATCGGTTGAGAAACACAAATTGAAAATACCAGTGAGCAGTTTTTGT
Organism: Agonopterix subpropinquella; assembly: GCA_922987775.1. Taxonomy (NCBI): domain Eukaryota; kingdom Metazoa; phylum Arthropoda; class Insecta; order Lepidoptera; family Depressariidae; genus Agonopterix; species Agonopterix subpropinquella. The sequence goes on from OV277714.1 coordinate 4,901,913, forward strand.
AACAGTTATTCAGCTCCATCATTAAATAGGTACTTGTTACAAAACTGTAAAGAAAAGCACTCATCGAGATGATTTTAACGAGCTGAAATTCGATGAGTATACTATTAGCCATCCAAGAGTTCCACTAGCCACCTTCCAGCTCCATCACCAGATCAGCTGGATAATACCATATTATTGTATTGTCATCAGAATCACATGCACCTGCAGAGTCTTTAATGGATATAACGCACCCCCGAACGAATAAAGGTGTAAAGTGCCATAACACCCTTTTCACTTTTATTCCATGTTTGGAATCTACGCCTTCAATAATACACGTCCTAAATTTTTACTACGCAGCTATGGTGCATATTCATAAAATTATACGGGAAGACATTTTTTTTTTTTTTTTATTAGCTATGGGTTTGCTCTTGACCTCAATCCAGTCCTCAGGACGAAGATGGGGTCGTAGATGTAGCGAGCTTACCCAGAAGATGCCTATTCACTCGTACTTTAAAGGAATTCGGGTTGTAAGTACTCGGAAATACTGACGCAGGTAAGGCATTCCACTCCTTGGCTGTGCGCATTATAAAAGATTCAGAAAGGCGCTTAGTGCGGATATGTGGGATGTCAACCAAGAAGGGGTGATATCCCGCGGTGCGTCTGGAAGTCCGATAGTAGAAAGGGGAAGGTGGGATGAGCTCATGCAGCTCAAGGGCACACTCACCGAAGTACAATCTGTAGAAGACCGACAAGCAGGCCACTCTGCGGCGCGGTGGGCTAGGCTATGAAGCTTGGCCTCCACCAGCTTACTATCGCCAATGAGCCTCCTGGCTCTGCGTTCAACCGAGTCGAGTGCGGCAAGTTGATACTTGGCTGAGCCATCCCACAGGTGGCAGCAGTAATCCATACATGATCGGACCTGAGCTTTATACAATACTAAGAGCTGTCCAGGAGTGAAGTACCGCTTCACCTTGTTTAAGATGCCCAGCTTTTTGGCCGCAGTTTGAGCCTTAGACTCGATGTCAGCGCCGAAGTTGAGTTTCGTGGTCAAGCTTATACCCAGAAGCCCAAGACTGTCGGAAACAGGGACAGATGTGCCCCGGAAAGTAGGAGTCAGATTAAACGGACTCCTTTTTGCGGTGAACAGACAAGCCTGTGTTTTGGTGGCGTTGAAGTTGACTAAATTATTGTCACCCCACTGGGAGACAAGACTTAAAGTCAAGTTTGTCCGCTCAACCATGGCCTCCCTCTGCGAGCGTATTTTATCCCCGCTGGCCCCTGCGCCAGATACATATCTCTCCATGACAGTACTGTCATTTGCATACCCAACAATACCTGACACAAGGAGGTCATTGATGTGCAGCAGGAAAAGTGTCGCGGAGAGAACAGACCCTTGAGGAACTCCAGCATCAATTGCCATAAGGTCAGAAGAGCAGCTGTCAATGACAACTCTAATCGACCTTTCTCTCGAGAAATCAGATATCCAGCTGCAAAGATCAGCGGGGATGCCATAAGCGGGAAGCTTGTTCAGCAAACTAGCGTGCCATATCCTGTCAAAGGCCTTCGAGATGTCAAGTGATACAGCCAGTGCTTCACCGTGCTTCTCGATGGCCTCGCCCCAGCAGTGCGTGACATACACAAGAAGATCCCCAGTCGATCGCCCCCGGCGGAAGCCATATTGGCGATCACTGAGTAGATCATTGTCTTCTAGGTATGACAGCAACTTACTGTTAAGTACTCTTTCCATGACCTTACAGAGAATGGAAGTAATGGCGATAGGGCGGTAGTTACAGATATGAGTTTACTATGTAATTTATTTGGCCGCAAAACACGACAGATATGGATTTTCATACAACATTGCCGGCCGCTGCACGCATGTATTTGGCCAGTACAGCAATTTCGATTTATCTCGAAGAAGGTTGTCAAAATAATGCTCACATTTCCAAGCATGTTTGAGAAAAATTAATATTTACGTGAGCGCCTTCTAGGGTCAAAAAACGCAGTCACCTTTTCAGTCTAATCACCGGCTATTGAAGCATCAAAACTAATGCAGGGCGCTTTGAAAGGCGGGAGTAGCACTCGCACGAGCGATCAGTGCCGGTTGCGTTCGCTAAAATTAATTTGCGCGGTCATCAGAATTTTTCAAATGTTACTCGCACGATCGATACGTCTCGGGTGTAAAGGGATAGTGCGCGGCTGCCGCGCGAGATAATGCTCGATGGTTTGCCACGCGAAGTCGGTACTGTGGTGATGTGCATACTGCACCTAGCTTGGCTGCGAGGGGTATTGAAGACGAAACACACTTGGTATCTGGTAGACGAGTATATTTTCTTTTAGATAAAATTACAATAATACAATACGTCCGTCTCTCGTTAATACCCGGGATAGAATAAAATCCTATCGCTTTGCTTATGTCACGAACGCTGTCAAACGTTAGACGTAAGAAGGCATTCAAAAATTCGGAGGGTGTATTAACAATCGCCGTGGTCTTACGGTCTAAGGTTCCACCTCCCATGCTGGGGGGTGACGGTTCGAATCCTATCCGCGCCAAAAATATTTCTAGATTTTTGTGTTTTTAGAAATGTTCTAGAAGGAAGAGAGAGAAGGAATATTTAAAAAGGGACCAAAAGGTCTAGGGGTGTCTAGGAACTTCGAGAAAGGAGGCGAAATTACGAATATTTGAAAAGAACCAGAAAAGTGGGCGTGTCTTCGATCGGTTTCGAGAAAAGAAGGCGGGGTTAGAACTATCTGGAGGAAAACAATCGAGTAAAGAAAAGAAGATCGAAAAAGGGTAGTCTGGAATATTCTGCGGGATATAAAAAGCGGCGAGCTCGCGGTCAGAGATCAGTATTTGGTTTTACAGTGAACAGTGCGAAACAAAAGGAAGAAAAGTAAAAGTGGAAAAGTACTAGTGAAGAGAAAAGTGCTAAGAGTGGAACAGTGAGTAGACTAGTGTCAGTGTAGTGCGTGACGTCATAGTGTCGGTGTAGTACGTGACGTCATAGTGTCAGTGTAGTGCGTGACGTCATAGTGTCGTACGTCGTGACGTCATAGCCGTGGCGCGTGTCGTGTCGTCACAGTAGTGACGTAGTGGACTGTGAACAGTGACAGTAAGTGGTGCACGGGGAATCCCTGCGAGGAGGACCCGGTGAAGTGAACCGTTTAGGGGAACCTCTGCGAGGTGGACCGTTTGTAAGTGTATCCCAAATAAACTCTGTAAAATTGGACTTAGCGTTTCACTCCAATCCCGGAACCCGTAGCTCGTAACATTTGGTGTCAGAAGTGGGATTGGAGTAAGATGCCGCTGGTGCCAAAGGAGTTAAAGGGAGTCACCACCCGGGCCATGTCGGAAGCGCGACAGGAAGGTGCGGCCCCTGTAACTGAGGTGCAGCGGACCCCGGAGAGAAGACCTGAGGGGGGTGAAGTGCAGCGCACTCCAGAGCAGAACCCAGGAAATTTCCTCTATCAAATCCAGCGCATGATGGAGGACCAGGCTCGCCGGCAGGAGGAACAAATGCGCGCGATGCAGGAGGCGCAGGCTCGCCGGCAGGAGGAACAGGTTCACGAACTGCGCGCAATGAAAGAAGAGCAAGCTCGCCGCCAGGAGGAACAGGCTCGCCGGCAGGAGGAACAGGCTCGCATGATGAAGGAACAGGTTCTACGCCAGGAGGAACAGGCTCGCCGGCAGGTGGAACAACTGCGCGCACTGAAAGATGAGCAGGCTCGCTGTCGGGAGGAACAGGTGCACGAACTGCGCACGATGCAGGAGGCGCTTCATAAAGATATTACGAAAGGCTTGCAACAGGCAGTAGAGAGAGTCGAAGTCGTAGAAGGGAGGTTGGATCGTGTGAAGGGAGAGCTCGAAGGGAGGTTGGATCATGTGAAGGGTGAGTTCGGAGGGAGGCTGGATCGTGTGGAGGGTGAGTTTGCCAAGATCCGGCGAGAGGTTGAGCAGAGCAGATCTCATAGTCGTGTTGCTGCTGTTTTTGACTCACCCATTCTACCAAAAGGTGTCAAGACTCCGGTTTACGATGGACTGACGTCATGGCCCGCCTTCAAGCTACAATTCGAGACAGCGATGAAAGTTAATGGCTGGGGCAAAGAGGAGGCGCAGTCTGCGTTGACATTAGCACTCCAGGGACAGGCTCTCACTGTGCTGGAAGCCGTAGGTGCTGGTGAAAATCTGACGTTCGACAGGCTTGTCGGAGCTCTGGAGGCGAGATATGGCGACGGACATCTCGAACACGTGTATCGGGCGCGATTGAAGGAACGTAACCAGCATGCTAACGAGAGTCTGCAACAATGGTCCGTGGAGGTGGAGAAGCTCGTGCGAAAGGCTTTCCAGTCATCACCAGCAGCCATCGATGACATGCTCCTGCAGGCCTTTACGGATGGCATACGGGACCCGGAGGTGCGAGCTGCCGTGCGACTTGGGCACCATGCTACACTCAGGGACGCTGTTGCCCATGCATTGGAGGTGGAGGCCGTACGACAGGATCCTCGTTCCGCTCGCCTCAGGGAGATTGTGGTGACTAGAACCTCACCGCCGAGAAATCGAAGCGTCGGTTATGTGTGCTACGAGTGTGGTGAACGAGGGCATATTCGCAGCTCCTGCCCGAAGCGCACAGGTCGTCGGGATGTAGGAGTCTCGACTGATGAGCAGCAGGAAAACTAAGACCAGCCAGGGCTGCGGGGTGGGCGCTGGCCGGTTATGTTGCAACCCCAACCATAAGAGTCAAACAGACATCAGACGGAAATAGTCTGTTAGTCGAAGGAGAGGTCAATGGTAAAATCTGCCAACTAACTTTGGATACCGGAGCTTCGAGAACAGTGATCAATACTCGACTGATAAACGAGATGGAAAGTTATCAGAAACGACTTCTGCAACAAACCAACCTGCAGTTAACAACAGCTACCGGCCAGCGCATACCTGTTAAGGGAGAGTTGGGAGTTTCGATTAAGATCGGGGAAACCCCTTTTAAACATGAGGTGATTGTAGCGAAAATAGTAGACGATTGCATCATTGGCTTGGATTTCTTACAAAATCATCAGTGCAGTATAGACATGAAAAACGGAGTGCTACGGTGTAATACAGAGGAGGTTCCGATGAAAGGTGGATCGTCGGGAAAGGTTTACTGTGTGAGAAGAACGGTTCTCAAACCTAGATCACAGACCTTGGTACCTGTCGTTTTGCCCAAGAGTAACGATGGGAGATTACCACGGAGATGTGCTGTGATAGAGAAAGTTAAAACTGAAACTCCTTGGATTCCGGCAAGGACAGTTGTTGGATCCGTTTCATCTACCTCAATCCCGATACTTAACGTTGGAGATGTGGACCTAACGATTGAGAAGGGGGAGGTTGTTGGTCACTGTGAGGAAGTTTTATGGTTGCGACAATGTGTGGAAAATCCTCCTAGGAAACATGAGGGTAAGGAGGATGTAGTATCCAAAGTTATGGAAGACTCCAGCAGGGACCTGACTAAGCTACAGGCCGTGAAAGCGAAGAACTTGCTGCGGCGTTTTTCAGACCTGTTTTCCCAGAACGACGCAGATATTGGTAGAACAGACTTGGTGAAGCACACGATTAATACGGGAGAAGTAGCGCCAATCAAGCAACGACCTAGGCGCATTCCGTTTGCTCGTGAGAAGGAAGTGGAGGAAATGATAGAAGACATGAGAAGGAATAACATCATCGAACCTTCATCAAGTCCCTGGTGTTCACCTGTAGTTCTCGTTAAGAAAAAGGATGGCTCAACGAGATTTTGTGTGGATTATCGGCAGCTGAATGAAGTGACGAAGAAAGACAGCTACCCCTTGCCAAGGATCGACGACACCTTAGACACTTTGAATGGAATGAAATGGTTTTCAACGCTCGATCTGAAAAGTGGGTACTGGCAAGTGGACGTGGACCCTAAAGACAAGGAGAAAACCGCGTTTTCCATCGGGAAAGGACTGTGGCAGTTCAAGGTAATGCCATTTGGATTGAGTAACGCCCCTGCGACTTTCGAGAGATTGATGGAACATGTCCTAGCTGGAATTCTGGGTGACACGTGTCTTGTCTACCTGGACGACATCATCATTGTTGGTCGAGACTTTGATGACCACCTGAAAAAGTTGGAGAAAGTCTTCGAAAGACTACGTGGAGCCAATCTTAAATTGAGTCCTAAAAAATGTTCTTTCTTCAAAAGACAGGTCAATTACCTTGGACATGTAATCTCTGAGAGAGGAGTCGAGACCGATCCTGCCAAAACTGCTGCTGTGAGGGAGTGGCCAACACCGAAAGATAAGACACAAGTTAGAGCTTTTCTTGGACTCTGCTCTTACTATCGTCGTTTTGTGAAAGGGTTTTCGGACATCGCAAAGCCGCTACATCGACTTACGGAAGAAAAGAGGACGTTCACATGGGATTCAGAATGTGAAGAGGCTTTTATGGAGTTAAAGGAACGTCTGAGTAAGGCACAAATTCTTGGATATCCCGATGTCCAGGGTGAATTCGTTGTAGACGCAGACGCCAGTAACATCGGGATTGGAGGTGTGCTCTCGCAGCGACGTGGTGAAAAGGAAACTGTAATAGCCTACTTCAGTAAGTCATTATCTAGACCTGAGAGGAACTACTGTGTTACCAGACGAGAATTATTGGCCGTGGTGAAGACTGTACAACACTTCAAGAAGTATCTGCTGGGACGTAAATTTTTAGTCAGGACAGACCACGCTGCGCTGAAATGGTTACTCCAATTTAAGAACCCGGAAGGTCAAGTTGCAAGATGGTTGGAGCAACTACAGGAATTCAACTTTGAAGTAGAGCATCGAAGTGGAAGAGTGCACTCCAATGCAGATGCACTGTCAAGAAGACCATGTCCAGAAGATTGTAAGCGTTGCAGCAAGCAGGAAGGGAAGGAAACGGTTTCACTCAGGGTTATTAGAACTGATGCCATCAACGATGAGTGGGGAAACGAGGCAATGCGTCGCGAACAGGAAAAGGACTCAGGAGTCGGGCCAATCCTGAACTGGTTAAAGAGTGATGGTTCTAAGCCTCAGTGGAGCGAGGTGGCAAAGTACGGGGCAGTCACGAAGGGGCTGTGGGCTCAGTGGAAGAGCCTCATCATGCATAACGGATTACTCTGTAGAAAATGGGAGACATCGGATGGAAAAGACTCGTATCTGCAGTTGGTGGTCCCGCAAGCTAAGGTGAAAGAAATTCTGAGAGTTTTTCATGATGGAACTTCCGGAGGGCATTTGGGTGTAAAGAAAACCTTGGAGAAAGTAAAGGAAAGATTTTACTGGTTGCATTGCAGAGACGATGTGGAAGATTGGTGCCGCAAGTGTACAGTCTGCGCAGCTGTAAAGGGACCTCATACGAGGAGCAGGGCAGCAATGAAAATTTATAATGTTGGGGCGCCTTGGGAGCGAATCGCTTTGGATGTCGCGGGACCATTTCCAGTCACTAAATCGGGGAACCGGTATATACTTGTGGTAATGGATTATTTCACAAAGTGGCCAGAAGTATTTGCCATTCCAAATCAGGAAGCGGTCACTGTGGCTACCAAGTTGGTGAATGAAGTTTTCTGCCGGTTTGGGGTTCCGCTGGAAATGCACAGTGATCAAGGCAGGAACTTTGAGTCACAGTTGTTCCAGGAAGTTTGCAAAATTTTCGGAATCCATAAGACCCGGACTACTCCTTATCACCCGCAGTCTGACGGCATGGTGGAGCGATTCAATCAAACTTTGGAACGGCATCTTGCGAAGGTCGTCGATAATCATCAAGATAACTGGGACGAGTACATACCTCTTTTCCTGTTGGCCTACCGAACCGCTGTTCATGAGAGTACGTCGGCAACTCCAGCAATAGCAAACTTCGGGAGAGAGTTGAAGCTTCCAGCAGATTTGCTATCAGGATGCGCACCAGGCACTCCTAAAAGTATCAGTGACTATGTGAGCGAACTGCGGGAAAAAATGGTCGACATTTATGAACAACTTCGAGAAGCAGGTCAAAACTCAAGTGACCGTTCAAAGACACGATATGACCGAAAAGCGAACTATGCTGGGTTTGAGGAAGGAACATCAGTTTGGCTGCATAATCCAGTTCGGAGGAAAGGGAAGAGTCCGAAGTTGCAGGCAAGTTGGGAAGGACCGTATGAGGTAGTGACCAGGATAAATGACGTCACCTATCGAATTCGACGATCGCCAAGGAGCCCGTTGAAGATAGTGCACGTAGATCGATTAGCTCGATATTTCGGCACTAATGATGCTCGGGACGAGCAGAACTAAGGGAGGGGCAGTGTCACGAACGCTGTCAAACGTTAGACGTAAGAAGGCATTCAAAAATTCGGAGGGTGTATTAACAATCGCCGTGGTCTTACGGTCTAAGGTTCCACCTCCCATGCTGGGGGGTGACGGTTCGAATCCTATCCGCGCCAAAAATATTTCTAGATTTTTGTGTTTTTAGAAATGTTCTAGAAGGAAGAGAGAGAAGGAATATTTAAAAAGGGACCAAAAGGTCTAGGGGTGTCTAGGAACTTCGAGAAAGGAGGCGAAATTACGAATATTTGAAAAGAACCAGAAAAGTGGGCGTGTCTTCGATCGGTTTCGAGAAAAGAAGGCGGGGTTAGAACTATCTGGAGGAAAACAATCGAGTAAAGAAAAGAAGATCGAAAAAGGGTAGTCTGGAATATTCTGCGGGATATAAAAAGCGGCGAGCTCGCGGTCAGAGATCAGTATTTGGTTTTACAGTGAACAGTGCGAAACAAAAGGAAGAAAAGTAAAAGTGGAAAAGTACTAGTGAAGAGAAAAGTGCTAAGAGTGGAACAGTGAGTAGACTAGTGTCAGTGTAGTGCGTGACGTCATAGTGTCGGTGTAGTACGTGACGTCATAGTGTCAGTGTAGTGCGTGACGTCATAGTGTCGTACGTCGTGACGTCATAGCCGTGGCGCGTGTCGTGTCGTCACAGTAGTGACGTAGTGGACTGTGAACAGTGACAGTAAGTGGTGCACGGGGAATCCCTGCGAGGAGGACCCGGTGAAGTGAACCGTTTAGGGGAACCTCTGCGAGGTGGACCGTTTGTAAGTGTATCCCAAATAAACTCTGTAAAATTGGACTTAGCGTTTCACTCCAATCCCGGAACCCGTAGCTCGTAACACTTATTTTACTATTTAACGGCGATGTGTTCCTAATTCAATCTAGCACAGTGGCCAGTGTTAAACCCCGTGATATACCATCTAAAACGTACCATCTCTACAGTACGCACCTGTAAATCAACAATCTTGATTGTTTTGCCATTTGTGGCACCGCCCAAAATTGTTCGCTTTTTTTAACCGACGAAAACAAAACAAATAAACAAAATTTTAACAAAAAAATTAAAACCGCCTTCAAAAAACTAAAAAGTTAAAAAATAATATTGCAGCCGATGACTTTTTCGTTCGCATCATAAGAACATTAATTTGTTTTATTGAAGTCGCTGTCAAGCCGGTACGATTCGCGACATGGCTTGCATTTTTTGGCTTGGCTTGTCACCGACTTCTATAAAACAAATTAATGTTCTTATGATGCGAACGAAAAAGTCATCGGCTGCAATATTATTTTTTAACTTTTTAGTTTTTTGAAGGCGGTTTTAATTTTTTTGTTAAAATTTTGTTTATTTCACAAAGTTTTTAGTGGCAAATTCATTAGTTCGATTTAATAGTAGTGCTTTAAATTAACAAACGCACTAGTCGGCACTACGATTTTCGAAGGTTCCCCTCGATATCTCTGGGATCCATCATCAGATCCTGGTTTCCTTATCATGGGACCTCACTTGGGATATCTCCTTTCCAACAAAAAAAGAATCATCGAAATCGGTTCATAAACGACGAAGTTATCCGCGAACACACATAAAAAAAAAAAATATATATATATACGGTCGAATTGAGAAACCTCCTCCTTTTTTGAAGTCGGTTAAAAATGGTGGAGGTTTTCAAGTCGACGCGTATACAGGGTGTAACAAAACACCCTAGTTATACTTAACTGGGTGCTTCAGACCATCAAACTGAACAACTTTCACTATGGGGGCAACATCGAGAAAAAATTAAAAAAATCTGTTATCCCATAGAAAAGTGCAGCACCGACTCGACTAAAATGTATGGGACAGCAGATTTTTTTTTTCTTGATGTTGGCTCTATAGTGAAAGTTGTTCAGTTTGATGGTCTGAAGCACCCCCTTAAGTATTACTAGGGTGTTTTGTTACACCCTGTATATATATATATATTTTTTTTATGTATGTACGCATAACTTTTTACGGAGTAATCTGATTTTGATATTTTTTTTTTGTTTAGAAGGTCATACTTCAGAGGTGGTTCCATTTTAATTTGGTGAAGATCTGGTAAAGGGTTTCGGAGATAGACAATAGAACTCCTCAAAGATCTATAGCCTATCATCGACGATTGAAATAAATGATTCGTGTTCAAGTTTTCTTTTAGGTCATACTTCAAAAGTGGTCCCATTTTAATTTGATGAAGATTTGGTAAAGGGCTTCGGAGATAGACAATAGACTCCTCAAAGATCTATAGCATATCATCGACGATTGAAATAAAAGATTCGTGTTCATGTTCCCTTTACATGTCCAACGGATATGGTAACACAATATAACACCAAAGCTGAAAATTTAATTTTTTTTTTTTTTAACAAAGTATGAATACCGACTTCAAAACTCAAACAGTAAAAAATAATAAATATTACAGCCGATGAATTTTACGTTAGCATCTATTAAGAATATAATTTTGTTTTATTGTAGTCGGTGTCAAGCCTAGCCAAAAAATTATTGCAAGCTCAGTCTCGAATCGTACAGGCTTGACAGCGACTTCGATAAAACAAAATGATATTCTTATAGATGCTAACGTAAAATTCATCGGCTGCAATATTTATTATTTTTAGGTACTTTTTGAAATTTGAAGTCGGTTTTAATTTTTTGTTAAAAAATTTTTATTCAGTACAAAATCTGTTGGTATATTTTAAATTAAATAGTCTAAATTGTAAATTTTTAAAGCAATTTTTATTACAGTATTTTTTAAATGTAAATTGTAGTGTACTTTCTTTGTACAGTAGGAAATAAAAGTATAAAATGAGAAAATACCTAAGCTAAACTCGCAAGACGATCCCTTTTCAGAAAATGTAAGTTTCCGCTCTTGGATTCAAGGAACCCTACTGTTTTCCACGAAACCCTAAGATACACTTTGGGAACCGCTTACCTCTAGGTTTCTTCGCTATGCGCTACAGAAACAACTTTACCTACATCAGTTTAGCAATTCGTAGCACCAGCAGTCATTTTGGTGTTGTCCTACTGAAAGCTATATTCGTGAACTGTGGCACTATGATGGAACTGTCATTTTGCCTACATAATTAACAATTCAAAAAAATATTTACAAATTAGTTATATCTACAATAATAACAGCTATTATTTACAATTTGAGCAATATTAGAAATATTTATATAGATATTAATACAGAAAAAAGCCGGAAATGTTGTAAAATAAGACGTGAAATTTGAAGAAAAGTTTGACATAGGTCTTACCTCTACAAGCGCTGCCGCGCTTCTAAAATGGCGTATCGCATCGGCAAAATGGCGAGACGCTCGAAATTTCGTAGATATTTTGGAATTGTGTTGAAGTATATAAAGTAAAGTAAACGAAATATACCTAGCTGCCAAGCTTATGTTATGGCCAAGATAATAGTATATTTTATTTGCGTAAATACAGTTTCTTCTAGATATAAAATGATATTAAAAGTAAGAAAGAGGGGTAACTTCGGGATGTTTTTCTATCGAGCCAAATTGTTCCAATCGTGTACTGAATAACCTTCCTGCCTAGGAAATATCCCCAACTATAATATATATTTCATTCAAATCAAAATTATTTCATTTTGAATGGAAAAAACGTAATCGAAAAAGCGATTTTTTACGAGTTTATAAACTCATTACGCCTTAAGTGTCACTTTAGCTATTTGTAATTCAATTAGTTATCGTATTACCTGCTCCATTAGGAACAAGTCGATCCATTAAGGCGACCTACTTCTGTAAAAGAATAATTATCTGTTCCATACATTTGGGTCGAGTAGCTATTGGAATTATTTAAGGAACAACACATTTTTGGTCCCATAGTAAAAGTTGTGCAGTTTAATGGTCTGAACTAGCCCTTATAGCAAATAGAGGATGAGGAGACCATGGAGCATATCCTGTGTGACTGTGATGTCTCCTCGGTGATGGATATCCAAAACCGGGAGATCTTAGGCTTCTTCCCCTCAATGGTATTGCCTCCTTCATTGACCATGTATTTGAAGGGTGAAGTAAGCTAAAAGTATTGGGGCTAACACAAAAGATCCCACTGGGTCGAAGTGTTGCTGGCTTGCCAGCCCCCACAACAAGATAAGATAAGATTAAAGCAAAAAGCTATTAAATAATTTGTAGCAACCTAAAGTACGTAACGTATTTAAGTTTGTGCTCTGTTTAATGTATTCTTTATCGTCGTATAATAATCAAAACGTTAGACTAGATTTTAAGGGGGGGTTGCACCTATTTTGTCAGTTTTCGAACCGGTTTTTGATAACCAAATCCAAATTATTACATTTAATATATTTAGTTCAAATAACAGTGTAGATAATATGTTCTTTCTGCAGAGAATCTAACACAGTTGAAAACATGATTCAATAAAATTTTGATAGAAAAGAGGACCAAAGTAAGTTCAATTTCAGATTTATAACCAGTTTTACAAGAATCACCATACACCATTTCTTTTGAATATACCATCAATACCATCATTTGAAAGGTATAATAGATTATAGCAGCGAATTTACCCGATGGTTTTTACCCCAAACACTCAAGAGAAAAGATATTGATGAAAAATACGTTTTTTTGCGATCTTGTTTTCAATTGAAGCGGGATGGCTAATTGCAAGCTTTTGCTTGTAAGAAAGAGACGCTTGCACTTGAAAATGTTTTTTTTCCGCTTCGCCCGATTTTCAGCGATAGTGCGATATAGTCCTGCCTGGTGTCGTGGGTTTTGGGATCTGATTGGGGTGTCGACCTACCTATTATTCTTTCAAAACATCAAATACGTACGATGGAAAACTCATGCACGCACCGGAAGCGCGGTGGCCCCTTAAGGTATTGTCTCTTTCTCCAAACACTTTGATTCGAAAAACATGTTACTTCAATTACACATTTTACTTAAACCTTAACTTTTTAGGGTTCCGTACCCAAAGGTTAAAAACGTGATCCTATTACTAAGCCTACGTTGCCGGTGCGTCCGTTCGTCTTAGCTATTTATGGCTGTAACTTTACAACCGTGATGGCTAGATAGTTGAAATTTTCACAGAATTTGGGTTATTGCGGCGAAATTGGTAAACAATAATAAAAACGTCAAAAAGTTAAAAATTAACAAGAAACGGGTTTTTATCCTTATCAACGTTTTTTTTTCTCGCTCTATCGAAAAACGGTACTAGACAAACAAGTGTTAAACTTGGTGTGATTATAGAGCAAACTCTACAAGAAATAATAAAAACCGGCCAAGTGTGAGTCCTTCTTGCTCTAAAGGTCCCGGAGAAAAAAACAATTTTGTAAGTTAATATTTTGTGAGCCCGACTCGCACTTGCCCGGTTCTTATTTTGGAATCAGCCCACTCACCTACCTTTCCACATACCTACATTATGTACACATAGTTTCCTTAATGGAGATTAGAAAAAAACCGCTTCACACATCGAAAAACTGGTAAAAAGGAACGTGTTAAGTAAATGGGAAATGGGAATCCGGACAAGCAATAAGCCCAAATAGATTGCCATTCCATTCCTTTTTCCATTTGCGATTGTAGGGTATTTCGCATAATCACCGGGTCTTTAGGGGGTCTGGTCACGGTGGAAATAGCAAATTGATATCTTGAAATATGTTTGCTGGTATCGCCAATCACTACATAGTATAAAACAAAGTCGCTTCCCGCTGTCTGTCCCTATGTATGGCTTAGAACTTTAAAACTACGCAACAAATTTTGATGCGGTTTTTTCTAATAGATAGAGTGATTCAAAAGAAAGGTTTATATGTATTTAATACATGCATAGTATCAGCATTGCACCCGTGCAAAGCCGGGGCAGGTCGCTAGTAAATAAATAAATAACGCTCATAGGCACATACATTGTAATGATCCCAAGTAAGCCTCAGGCTTTTTGTTATGGGAACCATACAACAACGGCACAAACATATAAGATCCATGACCGAACCGGGATTCGAACCCAGGAACCTGGTTTGGCAGACCAGCGTGGTAACCGCACCAACCGGGTCGTCAATGAAGCTATATTTTCAGCTTCCAAACACAATAAGCCTTTATCCAACAATTGCGGATGGAAAAAAGTCGATAATTGGGTATTTGACTACATTCAATATATTTTATTTTTATCTACTCAATAAAAAAAGGGTTAGAAAATAACGCTTAACTCCCATTTTCATTGAGTTTTTAGCTTGAATACTATTTTTAATAACAAGATAAACTATAAAAAGTAATGAAAATGTTGATGACGTCACAACTCAATATTTAGTACAAATCTTCATACAAAGCGCATGTTTTGATGGCCGATAAAGAGTAGCTGATTTGACTAGTTGTCAAGTAGCCAATTAAAAAGAACATAAAGGAGTCAATTTATTGTAGGCCCACAAACGGCAGCGTTTATTAATGGTATTACACTCTAAAAACATAATTTTATTTATTATAGTAATCGGAGGACGCTTATGCCCTGCAGTGGGTGGATACGGGCTGAAAATGATGATGATAGAAATCGGCAGAAAGATTAGGTGAAAATGCAGACGGAATTATAAAATAAATATTTACAAAATTCACCGTCTTCAATTTTTTGCTAAGATTCTTTTTCCCTGTTAAAACGGCACATGTAAAGCAATGCGTGTATAGGAACGTCTTAGATGTTCATTCGAAAATAAAAATAAAAAAGCAACATTATTTTATCAAGACAAGATATGTGCGTCAACTGCGATTACGCGACACTCTGATCAGATAAGGTATAGCTAATATTACCACTATAATCTAGAGATGACGACAAACAAATCGACAGAAGTTCCATAAGTATACACCAACTTTACACTTACATTTTTTGAGGGACAATTTCCCATATCTGGAAAAAATTTATAAAAGAAAAGAATACATTTGGAAATAGTATTTGGGCAAAAGAAATATTGAAAATGTGAATTTAGCTATATTTTGCAACGTTTGTTATGCACTGAAAAGACAATTTTATGTAGTCAAATCCAACGGGTGCGCGCGCCTGACTGCATTCCCTTGCTCCGCTCCCCTAAAGTCTCCCCTGATGAGGTGAGGTGGGGTATCTGAAGTCAGAGGGGGGCGGGGAGTGGCCGGTCTCTATGTAGAACTTTATACAGGGTTCTTCCTGATATGCTGACACTTTTTTAAGGAGATGATCAGACCATGAAACTGAACAATCGTCTCTATGGGACCAAAATCGAAATCTTGAAAAAAAAAATGAGCTGTCATTTGGCTCGAGTAGATTTGCAGTTTTGTATGGAAGAGCAGATGTTTTTTCGCGATTTCGATGTTGGTGCCACAGGGAAAGTTGTTCAGTTTGACGGTCTGGTAATCCCTTTAAAAAAGTGTCAGCATATTAAGAAGGACCCTGTACTATTAGAGGGAGGTTACACGGTCAGTATTTCGTCATTCGGGTCCATCAGTCTGGTCATGTTTATTTGATTTGAAGGGAAACTGATATACTGAAGCACCATGTTAGTCGGGTCAGTCTCGAGTCAGTTTCCCTTCAAATCAAATATACATGACCAGACTGATACCAAAATGACGAAATACTGACCGTGTAACCTCCCTCTTACCTTTTTTATGCTATCGCTACTCTTATCGCTCCGCCCAACACCCTGTTCTTCTTCAGTCGTAGATTTTTCCAGCAATGTCATTGTAACGCTTACGCACTCGCTTTCAGGATTTCCTTTCAGGAAAACAGTTCGGAGTGAGCCGAACATTGTTTTATGCGGTGGGACAATTGATTTAATCATTTTGAATTGACTAGACATTTATGTAAGTGGTTAAAGTGGGGTTCGTTATTTTTAACCACTGTTTTTAGGGTTCATATTATTAAGCATACGTTGTCCGTCCGTCCGTCGGTCCGTTCGTCCATCGGTCCGTCCGTCCGTCCGTCCCTCCGTCCGTCCGTCCGTCCGTCCGTCTGTCTATCCATCCGTCTGCCTGTCTGTCCTACCTATTTAGGGTTGTAACTTTTGAACCGTACTAGTTAGATATTATTTTCAAAGAATATGCGTTATTATAGGGGATTTTCTGAAAAATTATAAAAATTACAATAAGTTAAAAATTAAGGGGGGTCTTCATACAAGAAATTAGTTTTTATCAACGTTTTTTCTTCTCGCTCTATCGTAACACATATAAGCGTCAAACTTGGTATGATTATAGAGCAAACTCTACAATATAATAAAGTAATAAAAACCGGCCAAGTTTGAGTCGGTCTCGCGCTTAAGGTCCCGGAGAAAAAAATTTTTTTTTGTAAGGTAATATGTGTGGTGGTGCGGTAAGGAACTCTCGGTGCGCGAGTAGCCCGACTCACACTTGACCGGTCTTAACTATAATTCTAGTATCGCTGATAAGTTTTTCACGCCATGTAAATATCATCATCAACCTATAAAATATAGTCTTCTTATCGTGTGGGCAGAGCCCTGGTGTCAGAGTTTTTTCAGACCACCTTACGGCCTCTGACGTGACGTGGTTTTTTGTGTCACGATTACTGCCACCAGAGATAGTAGCCGGGACCAACGGCTTAACGTGCCATCTGAAGCACGCAATCATCTTTCTTTTCAGACAATCAGATTCAGCCTGCAATGTCCCAACCAACTGGGGAAAAACGCACAAAGTGACAGATCACTAGGTGTCCCCCGTAGGAATCGAACCCACGACCTCCGTTTCAAGAGACTAATGCTATTAACCATTAGACAACGGAGGTAGTCCTATAGTGAATGTTATAAAGTTTGATGATCTGAAGCACCTCCGTATGTAACGCATTGAAGTTTACATCCTGTAGTATGAAGGTCCAATAAATATAGATGGAAGTTAAATATAGTTACATTTCTCAAAACGGCGGAGTTTGACAAAGTGTCTACCCGCCCCGGCACCGGCGATCGGTCGACATTCAATTTCCTACCACATATTTCATCGAACACATGATTTTTCTCGTAACTGTGTAGGTTTGACGTTTTCTTATTAATTTTTAGGGTTCCGTAGTCAATATTGTAAACTTATAGAACGTGTTAATGAATTAACGCATTAACTAGAAAGTAGTTTGTTTAGAATCGAGAGCAGAATCAAATTATCATGGTTTCAACATAGGTAATTTTTTTTTCAAAATATTAAATAATTTATTTGTACCCGATGTCAACCCACCGCATGGGCACACTCACCGAACAAGATTATTAAAATGTATCTCTATGAGTACGTTAGCGCTTTCATTCATGGCTGAAATGATAACAAATCATTTTTGCCTCAAAACATAAAATGCGAATAACTTTAAATTTTAACTATGAAAATAATGAAATTATTGTTTCAATCTAATTATTTTGTTATAAATCAGTTGAGGTGTATGAGGTTTTGCGCTAATTCATTAACACGTTGTATTTTCGCCATGTTCGTCTGTCTGTCTGTCTGTCTGTCTGCGGTTTAGCTCAAAGATGCTTAGTACTAGCAAGCTATAATTTAGCATTTGTATACCTATTAAGCAAGCCGACAAAGCGGTAAAATAAATCTATACTAATATTATAAAGAGGAAAGATTTGTATTTTTGTGATAAACTCAAAAACCATTGTGCCGATTTCAAACATTCTTTCACCATTAGAAAGCTACATTCACCCTGAGTAACATAGGCTATATTTATTGCTAGAAAAGATTAGACGTCCACCCGTGCGAAGCCAGGACGGGCCGCAAGTCGTTTATAAGGTGATAAAAGAAACTCATTCATAATGCGAGAAACAAATCTGTTTTGATTCAAGATTATATACATTTCGAACCCAGTAATACAATTCTCGTCACAAGAAATTCAATCTTGAATTTTGAGAATTAAACATTCTTCATACGTTAGTGGGATTATCTTAGTCCAAGACATTATATTTGAGATTAAGAAATATCAGTTGAAACATATTTGGTTCTTGTTTTTAGAAAGTATTTTGAAGTGAATACTTCTTTAGCGGCGTTGTGCACTTTTTGGTATGGGTAAAAAATGATAAACTCGCGTCAGGACCGTGACGTCACCCTGATCCTGATCGAACATTCGTAAGACAAAATTGGTAAGACGATGACGTAAGATCACGTGACATTCGTAAGACGTAAGATCTCAGTTTTCACTTCTGCCGGCACCCCCGGAGTGCAACCCGTTGTTTTTTTTCTGTGTAACTACTAATCTGTGACTGAAGTAAGTATACAGGACACGTTCATTTGGTAAAGTGAAAAAAACTAACCCTCCCCTCCTCCCCCCTACCTCCCTCCCACTCAGACCATACGTTCGGATTGAAATGATCGATGGTTCATAGCGTCGGAAAAATATCGCGCAATTCCAAAATGGGATCTAATCAATCTTATATTTTCACAACAAACTGTATTTTTCGCTTCGTATTTAGACTCCTCGTAATGCTATTGAGGGGTTTCCAAGGGATCAGACCATCGATCTGAACAACATTGTTTATGGGACAAACATCGAATAACCGAAAAAAGTCCCTTGCGAACGTCTCGTTTGAGAACACCGAAAAAAGTCCCTTGTGGACGTCTCGTTTGAGAACACCGAATAAAGTCCCTTGTGGACGTCTTGTTTGAGAACACCGAATAAAGTCCCTTGTGGACGTCTCGTTTGAGAACAGGGAATCAAAGTCAATACGGGTTTTAAGGAAAAGTACCTATCATTAACCTAACCACATAATCTACCCATCGAACTGAACAACTTTTACTATGAGAGCAAACCTGTCAGTACAAAAAAAAACAGCTGCGCCATACTAAACTGCAATACCTACACGACTCAAATGTATGAGACATCTGTTTTTTTTGTTCTGACAGATTTGCTCCCATAGTAAAAGTTGTTCAGTTTGATGGTTAGAGTAATGTGGTTTAAAGGTTTAGAGTTAAAAGTTTAAAGTTTAGAGTATTGTTATTTAAAGACGATATCAGATCATCAGACTTTGATCAGACAGAATAAATTTCACTTTGGGACCACCAAAAATATGGTTTCCCATATATTCGTGTCGAATAAGATTACAGTTTTGTATAGAATAGCAGATTTTTGTTTCGCGAATTCGACCTTTTTTCTCGATAGAGAAAGTTGTTCAGTTTAATAGTCTGATCACAGAACATTATAAAAGGGGTTAGAAGTGCAAAGTAGGCGTGGAACGCGTGCCACACGGTTAAGCAATGATTTGCATAACATCGTAAGGCGCGCGGCGTGGTGCGAGCGAAAGGGCATGAGTTGTAGCAGCAAGAGTGGAAAGACAAAAAAACTCTGATACCAGGCCTCTACCCACACGATAAGAAAGGAAGAAGACCACAGCAGTAAATAATCGAGGAAAGTGATGTAAGTGTGGACGCAGCTTTATAAATAAATTCAGCTTAAGAGGGCTATCAGAGTCCAGTGGCGCCCTCATCACATTAAAAAAGATTTCTCAATAAAGAAAGCCTAAATTAAAAAAGTGCTCAACACGAACACGACTAAAGCCTTCAAGACATTGTTATACAATACTTTTATAGGTTCTAAACATTCCACTTTTAGATAATTTCGAATAAACACAAAAGCGGCCGCTTTTTTTTCTTTTTTCAAAATTTACCAACCTTACCATACCTTTAAAAAACCTATAAAAGTATTCTATGAAAATAGCTTGAAGGCTTTTTTAGTTTTGATGTTGAGCACTTTTTTAATTTAGGCTTTCTTTATTGAGAAATCTTTTTTAATGTGATGAGGGCGCCACTGGACTGTGATAGCCCTCTTAAGTATATTCAAATAAATATTCAATTGTACCCAGAAATTGTGAAAGTATATTTCCTATGGCAATCCCATAAGGTGCCGCTACGGCGTAGCTCGCGTAGCACTCGTAGCGCTACGAGTACGTGCATCCGTAGCAAATAGAAATGCATGAGAGCGCAGTATGCGTGGTTTGCATACTAAAGTTTTAGCTTTGTGGATGAGTTATGCGAAATGAAATTGAATTAATATTAGCAACAATATTACTTTTATACAGGACGAGCTTTTACCCGCGACTTCGTCCGCATAAATTTATATACCAGATTTTAAGTCAGATGATAAGCTATCAAACAAAAAAAGTTTCATTAAAATCGGTTCAGTAGTTTTTGCGTGATACTCGAACAAACAAACACCCAAACAAACAAATAAACAAATAAACAAACAAACAAACAAACATCCAGACAAAAAATCCAAAAATTTGTGATTTGGAATCAGGGACACCTAAAAACCATATCGTAATTTTTTTTTGTAAATATCTTCAATGTACAGACACACTTCTTTTACAGTTTTATAATAGTTTAGATGTATTTGGAGACATTGAGTGTAATGTAATGCAACTGCATTACATTACACTCAATGATACTGAAAAAAAATCCTCAAAAAAACTACAGGGTATTAGGGTAAACAGTTGCATTACTTTAGGCGGTGATTGTACCTGTGATACTGGATAACTTTTTCTATGCAACCAGTTAGCAAAAAAAATCAAAACCGTTCAAGTGCGAGTCGGCCTACTCGCGCACCGAGGGTTCCGTACCACACCATCACACAACATACTAACTTAGATTTTTTTTGTCTTCTCTGAGACCTTTAGCGCGAAACCGACTCACACTTGGCCGGTTTTTATTATTTCTTGTTATACTGTAGAGTTTGTTCTATAATTACACTGAGTTTGACGCTTGTATGTATAGCCGTCTTTACGACAGAGCGAGAAGAAAAAAATGTTGATAAAAACTAGTTTCTTGTATGAGGACCCCTATAAATTTTTATCTTTTTGACATTTTATTATTTGTTAACAAATCCGCCATAATACCGCATAGGTAATCTGTGAAAAGAAGATAGGCAGATTTTGACACAGCCATTTTTTACGAAAACTAAAAGCTCTTCAGGACGGCGGTCATAATTATGCTAAACAGAAAAAATTAAGGCATTTTATGAAAAAAATTCCGCATCTCCAAAAGTCCGGATTCAAAAGTAGAAATTACTAGTAAAATAGACAAATCATCTAAAAAGCAGTAGCAAAACGCTACCACGATAGCTATTTTCATCTAATATTATCACTGAGGTATTTGTTGGTCGTTACGGAATGTACTCGTATTTGGCTTGGTTGAACTGATAGTTTGTGATTTCGTTTTCTTCCATTATCATACTACTTATTATCGTGAATTTTAATTAAAATAAACATAATGAATCCGTAAAAGATTGAATGAACTACCTAATAAGAAAGATTATGACTTTCACACACTTGCTACAAAAGGAATCATAAGGAGAATACCTTTCCCCAACTTTTACAGGTTAAAACCAATTAACTTTTTTGTTAGTTTTGTTTCACTCTACACGTATTACTAAGTTTCATTCATGTACGGGACCTCTATGTCTGGGTCTCAAATTACAGGGCCGGCCGCCAAAATTCTTTCAACTGTCTAGCTATTACGGTTCAAAAGTCAGCTCTAAATAGGTAGGACGGACGGACAACGTAGGCTTAGTAATAGGGTCCCGTTTTCACCCTTTGGGTACGGAACCCTAAAAATTTGACTTTCTATACTAAATGCAATCAGAGGATCGCATAAGCATTTGCAAAGGGGTTTTATTTGGGGGTTTGGTAATTGTAGTAATGTTTCTGGACATAGGTCTATGTGTATGTAATAAATTTCGTTTTGACGATCTTATTCTCTTTTAGGAGTAGCCAAAAACCTTGATACAACTACAAACTTTAATCAAAGTTAGAATAGTGGCATTGCAGATTCAAAATAGTTCACACAAAGGAGAACGCAATCATTCGAAAACGTTCTGCTCTTCGGAAGGACGGGTCGAGTCTCAGTCGGACAAGAACCTGGGTCCAATCAAATGGAAATTTAATGTGCTAGTGACGAACTAGATTCTGGTTTATGCGGCCCTAGTACATTCCGTAGATACCGCTTACTGAATATCCCCCTTTTGTTACCAATGAAACTAACACCCGCATTCCTAGTTGCTTTCTCGAGATTTGCTCCACTCATGTCGAAAATGTCAAAAACGTTCTCGACTCGAGACATTTCTTCGAGTGAGTGGAGGAAAGAAATGTCAAACTTAAGAGGATTGGTGGGCTGAAAAGGAAATTTGGAGAATAGGTCACTTTTCCTACTGTATACGTATTTGTCCGATCCATCCCACCCATACACTTCGCCGACTAGATTGCTTAGATCAAAGTAAAATGAATGGATAGGCCCAAAGCGCTTTAAGTTGAAGCACGCAAAACTAGGGCACTTCAATACAAATTACCCTAATTGGTAACTTGGTCTGTCATCTCGGTACATTTTCGAATTAAAACTGTCAATTGTTTTGCCTCATTTTTCTGGTTTGAAATGTTTGTGTAAGGCCCGTCCATTCTTGATTGCGAATGAGATAACTGCAGCTCGGACCGATATTGTATTTAAAAAAAACGGCGAAACTTAATAATTCTTTCAAGAATAATATGAAAAAAGACTTTTGCTATGTCTGTATCTTTTGCTTTTTATGTTTAAATTTGTCAAATTTGTTTACTGGATATCTGAAAACGGGCGTTAAAATTGGTCATTTTCGAAGGTCCCTAGTTATTAGGTACAGTAATTTATTAATGCAAAAAAGCATAACACAGGGACGTAGCAAAAGTAAAATATATTGTATGGTAAAAACATTTTTGGTCTATTGTTATAATCATTATCGTGGGAGGAAACAGGGGAATACGTTTGTATGGAAAAAAACAGTACCCGCCTATACTCTTCAGGAAACTCAAGACCAATCTCGCGACCTACCTTAAGGTACACGTCGTCAAAAAGAATAGTTTCTTCTCAACTTCAACATTTCTGTTTTTTTCTCAACATGTCTAAGTGGTCGAATGGTTAAGAGCTTTGAGCTCTCGGCACGGAGGTCGTGGGTTCGATTTCCATGGGGGACACCTAGTGATATGTCCCTTTGTGCGTTTTTCCCTGTTGGTTAGGACATTGCAGGCTGAATCACTTGATTGTCTGAAAAAAAAAGATGATTCCGTGCTTCGGATGGTACGTTAAGCCGTTGGTCCCGACTATTATCTCTTGTGGTAGTAGTCGTTATATAAAATCCACGTCAGAGGCCGTAAGGCGGTCTGAAAAAATTCTGACACCAGGGCTCTGCCCCCACGATAAGAAGAAGATGCCAAATGTCGATGCAAAAATGAGCGAGTGATTAAGGCATACAGACAGACAGACAGACAGAATGCATGAAAGTATAAGGGTTCTTGGTTTGACTTACCCTGAAATGCATGCATGCATATGCTCACGACTATATTCCTTACATCCACGTTTCACTAGTAGTACCGATACTCTGTCCAGTGTGACAGGTAGTGAGTGTAATGGACAGTAGGTACAATACATGCCTCAAAATTTAAGCATGCAGGTTTCCTCACGATATTTTCCTTCACCGAAAAGCCAATGGTGTTACAAATCCTACATAAATTCCGAAAAACTCATTGGTACGAGTCGGTCTGGACGGGGATCGAACCATCGCCTCCTGCACGGTAGGCAAGGTTACTCGCCACTGGACCACCACGGCTTCCCTGAAAAGAGTGTCATTTCCAATTACCCTTAGGTACTCAAAATTAGAGTTCCAAAGAAAGAGTGGAAACCCATGAACCAATTGATTGGACATTTGATTAATTCTTTGCGAAGCCTGGGCCAACAAAACATGCCTATTTTTTCAGGTGACCCCACATGATAAAATCAACATTCGGAACCGACGAGCCGGCAAGTGTGACAGTTAGTCTAAAAGGTAAAACAGAACCGACGGGGCTTGTTTACCGAACGAAAAAACACAAAAACTGTATGTGCGTCCGACGTTTGTGTTCACGTTTTAATAGGGTGGTCTCACATGGTTTATAATCGTATTGCATTAATGTTATTTTTGTATAATCCTTGTTATACAGGGACCAACTTAATGTGCTGGCGGTTTTCAAGAGGATGATCAGACCAACAACGACAAGAAAAAAAGATACAACAACGTAAAGCAACAACAACAAACAAACAAACAACAAAAAAACGAAGTCCAACGTCCACGTCCAGTCCGTCCGTTGTCCAACTGAACAACTTTCTCTATAGGACCAACATCGAAATCGGGGAAAAATTTGCTGTCCCATACATTTGACTCAAGTAGGTTGGCAGTCTTGTATGGAATCGCTGATTTTTTCGCCATTTCAATGTTGGTGCCATCGTGAAAATTGTTCAGCTTGACGGTCTGATCATCCCCTTAAAAAAAGTGTCAGCATATTAAGAAGGACCCTATATACCTACGAGTACATTATACTCGAGCTTAATGTCCCTCATAGAATGGGAAAATCCTAAGCTAAACCATAAGAATAGTCAATAATAGTACTATTATGGGGTTTGGTTTGAGTACAGATTAACCCTCTAATGCATGAATTATGAAGGATACGATAAAAAAAATGTTTGATACTAAATATCTGTTTAGAATCAAGTACAAAAACCATAACAAAGATTTAAAAAAAATTATGACTTTATTTTCAGAAGATAATTTTCAGAACCATATATGGCTTTATATGCATTTAGTCCAAAATTATTTCTGACATAAATGGCTTCGCATGCATGTATTATTAATTTTTTTAGATGTATTGATAAGTTTTAATTATGCCTGTGCCTAGATATTGGTTGCTTCTCTTAGTTGAAATGACATTTAGCTATTATCGACGAAGTACTTACTTAACGAGTCTCCTATGCTGATAACATAATTATGGACATGGTAACATGGACATACTGTAACCATAGGCATAGAATAACTAAATTGCAAAGATCTTGTCAATATCTCTAACATCTTATTAAAATATTTACATTTCAATGTATTATAATTAAAGTTTATATGTAAATAATATTTTATATATGCAGTTTAGTCTCACTCTAAGTACCTGGTATACTCAAACTGTTTTTTAACAAGTATAACTTGTTGGTTTAGGCCAGTTGAAGCATTCGCATATAAGATATAATAAATTCCATCATATACTACGAGTGGATTATACAGAAAATACGTTTAGTTTCACAAGCCTAGTGTACATTTTCATGACACAAATCGATGCTTTGATGCATATGAAGCCATATATGACATCTTACATAAATTAGGTAAATAATGAATAAAATAATTATAATCTAAAAATAGATAATCTACAAATGAGGAACAATGTCATGACTAACTTATTTGTATTTTTAAAAGACTCTCACTTTATTTTTATTATCTTTTTACATAGGTCGAAATCAGGAAAATTCTGCTCAGGTAGAATGTGAGCAAGGTCATGAAATGATGGTTGTTTACTATAAAAAATTATAAGAAAAGTGGTTTTGGAAAAAATATGTTTAGTTCTCTATTAATGTTGGCAATATGGTTTAATAAGTAACTTGATAATTAACAAAAAATATCTTATGATAAAAAATGATTTCGTTTTGAGGCCATATTTGGCTTCGTATGCATTAGAGGGTTAAGATAAGATAAGATAAATATTATTTATTTGCACACCAAGAATAAGCAAATACAATAATGATAGTGATTATTTAATAGTGTTTGAGTCGTATGGCTAAACACCGATGCAGAGAGAAGTATATTCTTTGACACCGATGCTACATTAATTTTGACAACGTTGGCACGGGCTAGCTACTGTCATGGGCGTAGCGAGGTACGGACAGGGAGAAGCAGCTGCCCACCCTTAGAAAAGCGATTCGCTAAGAAACTAAAAGGCTTGAAGGCTGGCTTGTATAAATTTTTCTTTGTCTGCTGTGCGCAATCGAGTAGGTATACAATATTTAAGTGCGTATGTGTGTGCGCACGCATGTACTTTCACATCATTCCTCTCATTAGTTTGATAGACGAGGAAACGGCTTAAAGATGAGTTGATGTCGAAAATGACGCCATGTAAACCGACCATAGAGCCGACAGAAGGTGGAAACTATTGAAAAATGCAGGTTCAGTCTCCCGGGCGCGCTATACCGTTTGAATGGAGCCTCACTTTTTGTAGGATACCTGTAATAGTCGAGTTTGTTTTGCTTTTGAGAATTCTTTACTTACCTGTTACTTTGAAAGGTCAGCTTGAAGAGTTTCTTCTGTAACATTTTGCTTCCAGGTATATCATCATCAGCCTATAAACGTCCTACACAGGCCTACCCTCAAGGAGGGTGTATGGGCATTAGTCCACCACGCATGCCCAATGCGGGTTGGTAGACTTCAGAAATAGAAATAGAAATCATTTATTTGCCTCAAATAGGGTAAATTTACATTAGGTGTTATCAAAAAATATATCACATAACAATACATTAAGGTCATGCCTATCTAGCCATTTTAAATAGCATGCAAATATAGTAGGTACAAAATTGATAAATTTGATTTGAAAAAAAAAAATACATTTGAATTTTAAAAATTAAATTAGGATGCAATGTCAAACCATATAATGTGAAAATATTTATACAATGTCAACTACACAATGTCAATAATACCTATAATAAAAATTCGTCAACCACTATTATACAAAATCATCACATTCTTAGATGTCATACAATAATGTTGTTGCTACTGCCTCAATAATAGTCAATTATACGCGCAAATCATATTTAAAAAAATCGTCAATCGAGTAGAACGTGTTTTGAAGCAGCCACTCACGCAGTGATCTTTTAAATTTAGGTACTCATCGGAAGTTGTTTTATCGTCTCGGGTATTTTATTATAAATGTTTATGCACATCGCGTAGCAATTACTTTGGAACCGTTTAGTTCTCGGAACAGTGTCAAGGGCCAGGCGGTTTGGGTTCCTGAGATTTCGTAGAGTGAAATCTCTTACTTTTTTAAATATTTCACTGTTTTGCTTTACAAACTTTTCTACCTCAAGTATATAAAGACAGGGTAAAGGTAATACTTTAAGGTCTTTGAAATATGGCCTGCAAGATACATCCGGTGCAATGCCGCATATAGCACGTATACACCTTCACATACACATCAGAATTTCTTCTTCAGTGTATGCAGGTTTCCTCACGATGTTTTCCTTCACCGTTTGAGAGCAGTCGGTTTTACGTACATAAGTTAGAAAAACTCATTGGTTCATGGCATGTTGTCCGTACGGAATCGAACCCGGATCCCCATAATTGGGAGTCCATACCTCTCCGCAACGCGCCACCGACGCTCTAGGTATATATTATTAATTAACTGTAGGTGTAAGTGTTAGTTCGGGAAGCTACGTAGTATCTTCACGTCCCAAATACCGCAGTGTCTCAAGACGAAAGACTTTAACCAGTATTAGGGTGCCTGTCCATTGGCTCGGAGATAGGCGGTGGAGCGGAGAAACGGAGAAATAATAACTAATAAGATTTCATAAAATCTCCGCTCTGAGATTTTAGGCAATGTTAATGGTTTCTCCGCTTCACCGCCTATCTGCGCGTCAATAGACAGGCTATTTTGATGAAACTTTTTGTGTTTGACAATTAAAAACTGGTATATCTACCACGTAGTGATGCCATTCTCTTTGTATCTACCTTTCGTAGCATCGGTGGCGCGTTGTGGAGAGGTAAAGACACCCAATTATGGGGCTCCGGGTTGGAATCCGCACGGACAACATACCAAGTGCCAATGGGTTTTTCTACCTTATGTACTTAATACCGACTGCTCTCAAACGGTGAAGGAAAACATCGTGAGGAAACCTGCATACACTGAAGAAGACATTTTGATGCGTATGTGAAGTTTACCAATCCGCATTGGGCACGCGTGGCGGACTAATGCCCATACCCTATGCCTACTCTGAAGGTAGGTGGTGTAGACGAAGTCGTGTATACATGCGTAAATATTGCAGTGATAAACTCTCCTTTCGGGTGCCTGTCCATTGACGCGGAGATAGGCAGCGGAGCGGAGAAACGAGGAAATATTAACCAATCAGAATTGCATAAAATCTCGGCCGAGATTTTTATTGGTCAATATTTCCTCGTTTCTCCGCTCCACCGCCTATTTCCGCGTTAATGGACAGGCAGCCTTAAAAAAATAAAATGTCATCCTTATAAACCGCTTAAACCACCGTCGCATCGTTAACTCGCAAGAGCATTTTCCGAGCAATTTGTCATTCCATTGTTTTGGCACTCCAATAAATTCCTCCAAATTCCCATTTGAGTGGGGCACTGTTTAAGAGTCTTTTTTAGCCGGAAAACGAGACGGTAGTCACGTCTATCGACCATTTTCCCGTTTCCTTTTACATTTACCGGCCTTTGAGGCAATTTTGGAATTAGTCGTAAAACTAGGGGAAGAAAAAGTTGTTGATTTTTATATTAACGGGTGTGCACAGTGGGGGGGGGGGACAAGAATTGCAATAGTTTAAGAGGAAATAATTCGGAGCGCGCTCAAATGTATGGGACGGCAATATTTTTTTATTTTTTCTCGACGTTGGCTCCATAGTGAAAGTTGTTCAGATTGATGGTCTGAAGCACCCCCTATTACTAGGGTGTTTTGTTACACCCTGTATTTTCAATACTAACCAGTTAAAGTCAAGGGTTCGCTAGTCACATCCGAGCTTTAGGTGGAGGTACTTTAGGTGAAGCCCAGGGTGTCGCCGTTGACGGATACGTCAAGGAGGACATCATCATCACATTGCTATTAGGGATGATGGTACCCATGGTACTGAATAACCTTCCCTAAGAAACAGGATATTTGCAAAAAAAAAACGCGTTGTACTCCGGGAGTGCCGGCAAAAGTGAAAACTTGAACATATAAAAGTACTATCATTTATGTGGTAAAATACAATATTAATTTATTGCGTTATCGTACACAAACATGACAACTTATGCCGCTTAAACGAAAGAGCAGGAACAGGCATACATTTTCGCCGCGCGGTAGAAAGAGAGGGGGATATGTCTGACCAATTTTCGATCAGGTCACGTGACGTCACGGTCCTGACGCGAGTTTAACATTTTTTACCCATTCCAAAAACTGCACAACGCTAAAGAAGTTTTCACTTCAAAAATTTTAACTTTTCTTACAAACGTTTGATGAGCTGAATGCATTTGAAAAGTAAAAAAAAATCTAATTTCCTATAGGTTCTTAGGGAAAGTTGTTCAGCATCATATGTACAATCACCCCTTAAAGTAATGCAACTGTTTACCCTAACACCCTGTAGTTACAGATGGCTGACTAACCCCCTGGGGAAAGTAGAAGTGAGGACATGTCCTTTTAAAATGTCAAGTCTCCTCGGTTTCAGTTTACTGACACAATTTTATTTTATTCCTTCATGTAAGGAGATCAAAGTAAATCACATTGCTCTTGATATACACTGATACAATCAAATCAAACCCTGAAAGTTTAGTCGAGTGTCTGATGAATCGTGCCGTTAGTGTTGATGCATTCAACCATAAAGATATTATACCTTACGGAATAGAGGAAGTGACCGTTTTTGGACGTTTTTAGGAGTCGTCGGCTGGGTAAAAATTAGATTTCTGTGTATAATTCTCAATCTAACGTGAAATCGTGGATAATTTAATGAAATAGTGTTAGTATATTTCACAAAATTATCTACGATTTCACTTTAGGTTCACGATTATTCACAGAAACCAAATTTTTACCAGGACCTACATCCCCAAAAATGGTTCTATTGCCTCGCGTCACGTATCTCTTTCTATTATACAGTGATGCTGCTAGGTACTTACATCTCGCTTTCTCAGCTCTCAATGCCTCTCTTCCGTAGTATAATACCTTTATGTATTCAACACTAAGTGCCGTGGTGGTCCAGTGGCGAGTAACCTTGCCTTCCGTGCAGGAGGCGATGGTTTGATCCCCGTCCAGGCCGACTCGTACCAATGAGTTTATCGGAATTTATGTACGATTTGTAACACCACTCGCTTTTCGGTGAAGGAAAACATCGTGAGGAAACCTGCATGCTTCAATTTCGAGGCATGTATTGTGCCCACTGTCCATTACAAGTGGCGATGGGCTCACTCCCCGTCACATTGGACATAGTTACAGTACTAGTGAAACGTGGATGTTCCGAGGTTTCAGAATATCTCTGACTACCCCCTCAGGCAATATAGTTGTTAGCATTTTGCATGCTTCAACACTGCAAATACTATGGAAATATACTTGAACGCGAGACACTCGTATTCTTAGTTGTTTTCTTAACATTTCCTCAGTCGAGTGGAGGACGTTTTTTACATAATTTGTTTAGCAAAAATGTCAAAAACCTCGACTCGAGGGAGGAAGCCATAAGGAAATAGTCTCCTTGAGGTTTCCTCCACCTCCAACCTAGTTGTTTCCTTGAGGTTTCCGCAATCGAATGAGGAAACGCGGAAAAGCTCGCTCAAATTTTATGTCAAAAATGACATAAGCGTTATCGACTTGAGGAATTTCCTCAGTCAAGTCGTGTAAGAGTGGAGGAAAGAAACATCAAATTCAAAGTAGTTCGCGACCTACCTTAAGGTCTCCTCGAGATACGTAAACGTCCGTCATTGAAGAATTCGTAAAATTATGGCACGTATGTCTTGTGCTATTCTAAACATCGTAAAAAAGGAACAAAGGACCTAAAATTCGACCATATAGCTAATTTTTGGACTCGAACTCACTGCAGGAACCTCGAGATTATGACTGAGAATATACAGGTTTTGAGTTTTTGTTTGCTTTATTTGGACCAAAAATATACGCCCGAAGCATTGACTTACCAACTACTGGACGTAGGGTCCGCGCTCAAAAGCGTCCGAACCAAAAGAGCACCAAAACGTAGAAAGAGAACCAATTACGCGTTCAATCCTCGATTGATCAGCCGAATACGCCGCGCGCCGAGCCCTGATGGGGCAGTGGGATATAAAACAATTTCAGCGTTTTCAATGTTTTTAGTTGGTTTATATTACTTACACGTACTTAGGCTTTTGTAGTTTATAACCCTTTTTTCGAGAATTTTGTACTAGACCCGGCGTCCATAGTATTCTATGTCAATGCCCTGAAGATTAACCCCAATCTAAGAGCAAGGATCCCTTTATTCTAAAGGCATAGAGGGAGCCATAATTTTGACGTTTATGTTTAAAGTGTGTGGTGTCAAGTAGTATGGACAAAAGAGACCAATTAGACCAATCTAGTACAAAAGTGACAAGTGAAAAGTGGACATCCGCATAAACAAAGATCTATAGTTCCGTCTCCTTCTGCTATTTAAGGTACGTCATAAGACAAAAGAGACTTAACTACAATCGTAAATTAATAATAATAAATAAATAAATAACGCTCACAGGCACATACATTGTAATGATCCCAAGTAAACCGCAGGCTTTTTGTTATGGGAACCACACAACAACGGCACAAACATATAACATCCATGACCGAACCGGGATTCGAACCCAGGACCCTGGTTTGGCACTCCGGCGTGGTAACCATTACACCAACCGGGTCGTCATACCAACCGGGTCGTCAAATTGATGCGGTCTTTATGCTTTAGGATAAAGGAGATCCTTGCTCTTAGACCCCAATGCACCGTCCTCACCGCGACTACACGTGAGAAGGAGAACTTTCTCCGATATACGAGTTTTATCACGTCTCCCCGCAGTACGTGCTCCGCGGGCGAGTTGCACGCTCCCAGCCAGAACTCATCAATTATATTATTGCGTAGATTGTTTTATAATTTATACCTTTATCACAACTTTCTCCTTCTACCGAATTAATGAAAGGTTATGAAAGAAATATTATTGATCGAAGGGGAGAATGGGGAATTCGTAAAAACCGGTCAAGCGCGAGTCATACTCGCGTCTTCCGTACCTCTATACCATTAACCTACATATTACCAAAAAAAATATTTTTCTCCGGTACCTTTGAGTATATTAGTGCCGTGCAAAGTCGAGGCCTTAGTATAATTATAATTGGGAGAGTTTATCTTTAGTATGGAAACTCCATGTAAAGAGGAAATGAGATGGGAAACATCAGGACGTCATCCGGGGTCATTCCAGGGGCGAAGGTTCTGGCTTCGAAAAGTTGTTTGTGACGCAAACTCCATCTCTTTAGGTATGTAATCTTCTTGCATGGTTAGTATCAAAGAGGGAATAGGGAAGGGAAAATGTATAAAAGACAGGCCGATTGTGAATTAAGTATCTAGATCTAAGACTGATCAGTATTGCTGTTCAACTTGATTTTGATAAATACAACGTTATATAACAACTGGAGTGAACATGGCGCTTATTCGCCGAACAAATTTTTCTGCCACTTTTAGCGGGGGGCGAGGTAGCATGAAATCTGCAACTTTGGACTTTATTCCATTTCTTTAGATTCTAATTTTGATTGTTAAAAATCATTAAAAACAGTATGAACCTAAAATGTGGTAAATTCGAAGTTATTGTTCCGCAATTATAGGCTGTCTGAGTGACACTAACTTATAGTACTGTATAGTATCAATTAGTATTTTATTAAATATACTATTATTTTGTATTCATCATAAAGATATTATACCTTACGGAATAGAGTAAGTGACATGAGTTGTCAAATGAAACCGTTTTTGGCATAGATTTATATATTACTAGCGTAAGGATAGGCCCGTCAGAATATTTTACAAAAACCTTCTTCATAGAAACAAAAATTTGCGCCCTCTGTCATAACTCGTATACGAACTATATCGTGTCATATATTTGTAGTGCTCTAAAACTGACATTTTTCCTTGCATTTTAGAGCCAACGAACTGGGGACAATAGTCAAGCTCATAGGCCATGTCCTTACGCTAGTAATAAATATGTCTTTGGTTTTTGGACGTTTTTTGGAGTCCTCGGCAGGGTAAAATTAAAATTAATTCTCAATCTAACGTGAAATGGTGAATAATTTAATGAAACAGTGTTAGTATATTTTACAAAATTATCTACGATTTCACTTTAGGTTCACGATTATTGACCGAAACTGAATTTTTACCAGGACTCCAAATCCCCAAAAACGGTTCTATTGCCTCGCGTCACGTATCTCTTTCTATTATACAGGCATGCTGCTAGGTACATCTCGCTCTCTCAGCTGTCACCGTCTCTCTTACGTAGTATAATACCTTTATGGTATACATAACTTTAGCATAAGAATTTATATTGTTTAGTTATTAAGTCGTGTTATGTTGTAGAGTTTCTGGCCGCATCTTAACTACAGCGATAACACGTTCCGACGCGGTGGTACCTTCAAAAAAAGATTTGGCGATAAGTGTGCTTCAAGCTCCTATATTGAATAAATTATGTTGACTTTGACTTTGACTTTGTCGCGTTTAGTGATAAGGTATAAAATTGGTCGTAGTCAATTGGCCATATAACTTAGCAGAGGGGAATGCTAACGCATGGACAGTCCATAGTTTTAATGGTCTAAGTCCGGGACCCTGACCGCAAGCCCGACACACACTTTACCAGTTTTTATTATTTGTCGGTTTACCTTAGAGTACACACTATTAATCACAACAAGTTTCACGCTTTTATGTACCTATTTCCGTTTTTAAGATCAAGCAAACCTTGAAAAAAAAACATGCATCTTAATTATTTCTTTTTTGGGTTTTTTATTATTTGTAAGCAAATTACATCCTGTATACGACTCACTGACTGTTATAAAAAACCCAACAGCAAGACCTTTATAAAAGATAAGAATTTTGGGTATATTTGATGAAAAGGGGCGTATTGTCACGATGAGTCCATTGGCGCTATAAAGAAATGGATTAAATTAAATTAGGGCTTCGGCATAAGGAGTTGGTCCCAGTGTTTTATGATTTATATTTCAAAAAGCTGGTATTGGTGATTTATTAGGGTTCCGTATCCAAATGCTGAAAACAGGACCCTATTACTAAACCTACGTTGTCCGTCCGTCCGTCTGTCCGTCATACCTATTTAGGGCTGTAACTATTGAATCGTACACTGAAAAAAATGTTTTGTTAAATATCCTAAACTTTAGTGACTTCCAATTCTTCCCAATTCCTTCCTTATCTGCCTCCGTGGTCTAATGGTTAAGAGCATTGGCTCTCGATACGGAGGTCGTGGGTTCGATTCCCACGGGGGACACCTAGTGATATGTCACTTTGTGCGTTTTTCCCCAGTTGGTTAGGACATTGCAGGCTGAATCACCTGATTGTCTGAAAAGAAAAATGATTTCGTGCTTCGGATGGCAAGTTAAGCCGTTGGTCCCGGCTACAATCTCTGGTGGTAGTAGTCGTTACATAAAAACCACGTCAGAGGCCGAAAGGCGGTCTGAAAAAACTGTGACACCAGGGCTCTGCCCACACGATAAGAAGAAGAAGTGACTTCCAAACTGTTTTAATATAATAACCAAATATTTAGTTATTAATAGCTAAACAATTGGCTATTTATAACCAATTGTTTGATTATGTGCTACAAAACAGTTCGGTAGTCACTAAAGTTTGGGTGTATACAAGAAACTAGTTTTGGTTGGTTTTGGTGGTTTTGGTTTTGGGGTCTTTCTTCTTGCTCTTTCGTAAAAACGGTAAAAACGGTAAGACGTATGTGACGGTAAGCGTCAAACTTGGTGTGATTATAGAGCAAACACTACAGTATAACAAAAAATAATAAAAACCGGCCAAGTGTGAGTTGGTAACGCGCTAAAGGTCCCGGAGTTTTTTTTTACGTCGAACCTTAACAAAAAATCATTGAAAATAATTTTCCATTCCGCTTGAATTGCCACCATACCTCTTACAGAAAAGAAGGTCCCAATAAGACAGCCCGTTTTCCTAACGATTTTGATTTTTTTCTCCCCTACAATTCGAACGAACGAATAGAATTATTAAATCTTTTTGAATGAATGGTGGACGTACCTTTCAGTCCTAAGCCGTTTAAAAGTATCCATGGATTTTTTCGTTTAATAAATGCTATGGACTGGTGAAGTGGTTTTGTGTGAATGAATTAATTAATATTTCTTTTCGTTTATTGGTTTAATTTGAATAATATTAGAGATTAATTGGTTTTCCTTGGAATCTGATTGTACCTGACTGTTTCTGAACATCCGAAGTCTTATAAAATACCTATAACATAACATACAACAAGATTTACAAAGCGCGGAGTAGGTCGGGGCGGGTGGAAGGTAAATATTAGGACGGTATTTTAATTGGACCTAGAATTTGATTTCAGAATATCTCTGACTACCGCCTCAGGGAATATAGTCGTGAGTATGTGCTGCTATGCTATGCTGGAATTTGATTTTGATTATTGATGTTATAATTACATAATTATTAGTACAATTCTTAGAAAGGAAAATGGTTTCAGAAATTAATAAATTTCTTACAGTTTCGTAACTGACTTATTGACTGACAGCATAGAATTAGTGAGTACAATAAAAATACAGTAAAATAAAAGTATAATAGGTAATTATAGTACATACTATGTGTTACTACCCGTGTGAATTATCTATGGTTACTACGTACAGTCAGCAGCAATAAGTTGTATACACTTTTGTTCTATGTCGTAGTACTAGTACACAACTTATTGCTGCCGACTGTACACAAGACAACGCATGGCCTTAAACCGCTGAAGATATTAGAAACATGAAATTCTCAATATTCTGCAGATGGTGTAGGCACAGTATAAGAAAGAGTATCTATTACTTGATACAGTACAGACACTCCCTTCGGGAGGAAGGGAGTCAGTCTGTCAAGCACCTACACTTTGGCGCATCGTAAGCAATGTGCTTGCTTGATTTCTGCCAGTCACTCCAGACGGCAACGTCGCATACGTCGCGCACAGCACGAAGTAATAACAAAGCTGGGGCACAGTATAAGAAAGAGTATCTATTACTAGATACAGTACAGACACTCCCTTCCTCCCACCAACTTTTTACCTCACCCCCTCTATCGCCCTCTGGTTACCTCGCACTGGTTACTCGTTACCTACGAAGAAGACTTAAGGTTCAATTTCTTTGGTTTCGCATGTGCTGACGTCATCTTGTCAATTTCAAATTTTTGTATGCAGTGTCCGGGCGGGTGTCAAAGATTTTTTTTCCAAAATAACTGTAGGTGTAAATATTTGTAATCCTCGCGGTCGAAGTCGCGGATAAAAAGCTAGTTGTAAACATTATTCAAGTCATGTATCGCTTTGTAAACAATACGAGCCTGCACTCTCCGCGTTAATATGGAAATTAATTAGGCTAATCGAACAAAGCTCTGTATCTGCATTAGCTCTAATAGGACGCGTGATAGAGGTGTTGTTCTGTTTCGTTACTGCACTGATATCCGGAAAAATATCCGAAATATTTATTTTTCCATATACAGGAAGATGTTTTTATCACCATCCAAATTTTTTCCACATGTTTGGTATCACTTATAGAACCCATTTCATTAAAAAAAGGGCAGGTCAAAATTGCACATTTAAAAATTTTATCCTACAGAATTTTCCATAAAGCTTGGTCATCGAGTTTCATATTCGTACCGACCGGGTGTGGCAGGACCGGGGGACGGAGCCCTAGCTTCAGAGTCCCACGCATTGTAAACTTAACAGGAACACACAACACTTTCAAAACATTGTTAAAATGTTATACTAGTCCCTTATTTTGTTTATTTTTGTTCAATGACACGGTTATAATAAAGTACTCTTTGAATGACACAATGACACATAATAAACTTTTTCTAAAAATTTAAAGGCTCTGACCCAAAGAAAATTACTGACCACAGAGATTCGTTCGTTAGTTTTCGTTCTTGAAAAGCAAAGTTCTAAATTCGAAAAAGCGCGCGAAATCGGGTCGAGTGTTAGTAACTATTAATAATTAATCTGTGGCACAGGTAGGTGCGTACTGTGTCCAGTCGAATTGTTTTTCTTAAGACATTTTTGCGTAGTCATATCTCAATATTTTAGTACTGAGCGATGCTAAAAGAAAAAACACGTATCGATTTTTTTTTCATAAACAAACATTTTATTAAAATTTGGATGGTGATAAAAAAATCTTCCTGTATAAATCAAACAACTTGTAGAATGGCAGATGCGCCTGCTTTTAGGCATCGTCCTAATGGAACGCGACTGCGCGATCTTAAATAAATAATCGGATATTGCAACACTATCGTCATGTCAGGACAATGTTAAAAGTAGGAGTCACTTGAGACCCGAGCACTTGTCTCGTGTGGTTTTCGCGCGTCGCGTTTTTACCTGCCACGAAGCTCCACAATCTTCAATCCCTTCTTGTTCTTGACCAAAAACAATCCCTGAGATTGGGATAGATTCTCCCATAAACTACTTGACACTGGCGGAAATGCAGTGCTAACGCACAAACAAGAGTCCATTAATTATAAATAAATAAAAATGTTAAAAGTATCTATATCCGAAATCGCCAAAGAAAATGTAAATATCCGAAGTCATAGCATCTCTATCAAATAACCGTAATATGCCATTTGGTAACGGGCCAAAATAATAATTTAGAATAACCCGCACGTAATGGGCTTGCTGTAATGTAATGAGTGATTTGAATTTAATTGTTTGGACCCTGCTTTTTAGGGTTTTTATTTTGAATAAACTGAAAATTTGATATTGAAAATATGGAAATGTCTACTTAGAATCATTTATGAAGAAGGCTTTTAGATCAGAAACTGTAAAATCTAGCAAGTCTTCATTGATATCTAAATATAATTGTTCAACAGAACTAGATAAAACTGACTGAACTTAGAAAACTGATTCCGTGCTTCGGATGTCACGTTAAGCCATTGGTCCCGGCTACTATCTCTGGTGGTGGTAGTCGTTAGATAAAAACCACGTCAGAGGCGGTCTGAAAAAACTCAGACACCAGGGCTTTCTGCATACATGATAAGAAGAAGAGAACTAGATAAACAATCAACGCTCCAAAAATAGCACAGGCAAGACAAGAAACCTTCCCGGGCACAACCACCCAACAAAGTTTCATCGCAATCGGTCAAAAGGTGTCAAAGTCGAAGAATCTCGAGATAAAAGAGAAGATAAAATCACTACATTTGAAGAACATCGTTATGTTTTATCTTCTCTTTTTAAACAGCTGAGATTTTTTTCGCCATTTCAAAGTTGCCTCTATAGTGGAAGTTGTTCAGTTTGATGGTCTGAAGCACCAACCTTATGTATTACTTATGTGTTTTGTTACACCCTGTATTATACTCTTAGGAGCAAACCTAAAATTGCAAACAAAAAAATAGCTATTCATACATTTGAGTCGACTAGGCATTGCAGTTTAGTATCGAACAGCAGATTTTTTGTGATTTCAGGTTTGCTCCCATAGTGAAAGAAAGGTGTTTGGTCTGAACTACCCCTAAAAATTTGTCGTCTCATTCCTATGAGTTAGAGTACTAAAATGGGAATTCAAATTATTACATGCCGAACAATAATATTATAATCATTGAATGCCACAAATAATGTTCATTTTCGAAATTATTAAAAAGTAGGTACAAATGATAAGGCTGTATGGTCAATATGTCATGACCCCAAAAAGGTAATTAAGAAAAAAAGAGTACTGTCATGTTTGGTATTCGCGCGGTTATGGAAAAGTTTGAGATCGGAGAAAAAGAATTTGTAAAATGATGTAAAAGCCAAAAAACAAGAGGAATACATTGATGTTCAGTATTTACTAAGAGTTTTACTGTACGTAGTTGGATGGAGTCCATCATAATATATGTCACCCTATTAATTACTTTCCAAATACTATATACAATGTTCTTGTTACTTTCAGGACGAAATAAAATAAAATCTACTTACTACAAATGACATGGCAATAAATTATACGTTTTCACCTCTCATCCGTAGTCCGGATCTTGTCCGGGTCCGGATGACCGGTCCGGGTGAATGATGCCTTCCGGGCGTGCCGGTTAATTGTCCGCCGTTATCCGGATTTGTCTATTCAGTCGTGCCTTGAGTTATTCTTTTGGGTTTTATGAATACAATAATTAATTGTTTTTATTTTTATTCTTTTTGCTACAGCAATGCCATCTTTCGAAGAAAGGGCTCTGTCTATTTTGGACTCCTGACCCAGTTTACAATATAAGCTAGGTATACAGGGTGTAAACAAAAGTTTCATTAACCTTTACTCTAACTGAACAACTTTAACTATGGGAGCAAAGCAGTCGGCGCAAAAAAAAATAATACGTCTTTTACCTATGAAATTGCCGTTCTGCCGCACTGGCCGTATATCAAGTCACATTTTTTTTTTGCTAAGGATTCTAATTTCAAATTGTTTTTATTTTAAAAACTAGCGGCCCGTCCCGGCTTCGCACGGGTGGACGTCTAATCTTTTCTAGCAATAAATATAGCCTATGTTACTCAGGGTGAATGCAGCTTTCTAATGGTGAAAGAATTTTTTAAATCGGCCCAGTACTTTTTGAGCCTATTCATTACAAACATACAAACATACAAAAATAGGTACAAATCCTTCCTCTTTATAATATTAGTATAGAGTATAGATAAGGAATTCTTTTTTTTTTATTAATCATTTATTTAATGGTTAGGTTAGGTTAGAGATATGCCGCACGCCTGTTCATATTTAAATTCTATGAATGTTAATATCTAAAATTTTCGGGGAGGGGTGGGGGGGGGGGGAAGTTTGAACCCCCAAAACCCTCCCCCTGGCTACGCCCGTGCTCGGAATTGTATAAATTATAACTAGACAATAGAATACAATTATAATGACTATAATAATATTAATTAATTATTTTAATGACGGCCCGGTAGCTCAGTCGACAGTGAACCTGCCTTCTGTGCCGAGGGCCGCGGGTTCGAATCCCGTAATATTATGATGAATATGAATATTTGTACCTGAGTCATGGATGTTTTTATCTACTTATACAACGTGTTAATGAATTAACGCAAAACCTCATACACCCCAACTGATTTATAACAAAATAATTAGATTGAAACAATAATTTCATTATTTTGATAGTTAAAATTTAAAGTTATTCGCATTTTAAGTTTTGAGGCAAAAATGATTTGTTATCATTTCAGCACTGAAAGAAAGCGCTAACGTAGTCATGGTAACATTTTTATAAACTTGTTTTGGTAGTAAGTAGGGTGAGAGTGCCCGTGCGGTGGGTTGACATCGGGTTCAGGAAATTTAAAATTTTGCAAACGAATTATTTAATATTTTGAAAAAAATTACCTATGTTGAAACCATGATAATTGGATTCTGCTCTCGATTCTAAACAAACTACTTTCTAGTTTTGCGTTAATTCATTAACACGTTGTATATGTATTCTATATAGTTGTCTAGTCATCATTATATAAGTCCAGGCTAGATTTTGGTACTTTCAATGTGACCAGATATATGAAAATGCCCTAGATATTTAAAAATATAGATAAAAACAACCATGACTCGGGTACCGATATTCATTTTCATCAAACAAATATTTGCCCTTGCGGGATTCGAACCCCCGATCCTTGGATCAGCAGGAGGTTCTATACCAACTGAGCTATCGGGCCGTCAAAATCCTTTTTAACCGACTTCAAAAAAGGAGGAGGTTTCTCAGTTCGACCGTATATATATATATATTTTTTTTTTATGTGTGTTCGCGGATAACTTCGTCGTTTATGAACCGATTTTGATGATTCTTTTTTTGTTGGAAAGGAGATGTTCCGAGGGTGGTCCCATGATAAGGAAACCAGAATCTGATGATGGATCCCAGAGAAATCGAGGGGAACCTTCGAAAATCGTAGTGCCGACTAGAGCGTTTGTTAATTTAAAGCACTCCTATTAAATCGAACCAATCAATTCACCACTAAAAATTGTGAAATAAACAAAATTTTAACAAAAAATTAAAACCGCCTTCAAAAAAACTAAAAAGTTAAAAAATAATATTGCAGCCTATGACTTTTTCGTTCGCATCATAAGAACATTAATTTGTTTTATGGAAGTCGCTGTCAAGCCGGTACGATTCGCGACAGGGCTCGCATTTTTTGGCTTGGCTTGACACCATATTTACATATTATTTTTTAACTTTTTAGTTTTTTTGAAGGCGGTTTTAATTTTTTTGTCACCTTGATCCGTAGAAACTGAAAGAAATTGTGAAGTTCATTCCACGCTACTAACACGATATTTCAAAACAAATTAAAATAATAATGAAAACACGTTCCTTACAATTATTAAAACGAAAATATCAAAACCAAATAGACTACGAATACCGAATACTCAATATAATTTGAAAACGTTATCGTTATCAAGTCGTCGGCCAATAGGAGGACAGTAATAGCCAAAACCATTAGTATTCTAGTCACGTACTTCCGAAACAGAAGTTGTTAAAGTAACTAGTATTGGTACTCGATACCTATTATTTGATATTACATTGTTCCGAGTGCCAGAGGAAATTGCTTGTGAAGTGGGTGAGGTTTTAGTAGAGGAAATGTGGGACGAGTTTTTGTGACATTCATGAGATTACTATTTCGTCATGTCTATAATATATTTAGACCATTTAAATAGGGACCTGCAAGATCAAATGATCATGTACATGTGCATACAATTTTATGCTTTGTCACTAAACGAGTCAGCCTATAATTGCGGAACAATTAGTCTTGTTCACACGAGATTATTTGTCATGAATTTTGACATTCCATATTAGACTCTTAAGTAACGGAATAAAAATCCAAAGTTGCGTATTTCATGCTACCTCGTCCCCCGCATAAAGTGACAGAATGTTTGTTAGTAAAATTACACGCGTAACTCGTCCATATTTAAATGGTCTAAGGCCCTTTACACACTGCGACTTTTAGCATCGATGCAGTCGTGCGTTTTACAGCATCGCGACACCAGCAATGAACAGATTTTTGCATCGATGCTGTCGCGCGTTAGTATCGATACAGTCGCGCGTTAGGATTGATACACACGCGAGACAGCATAGATGCAGACGCGCGTTAGCATTGATGCAGAATTGCAGATGCGGGGGTAGTGGGGGCATGATCAAAATACTTTTCGCGTCGTGGTTCACGTTAGCATCGACACAGCTGCGATGCTAACGCGATACAGCATCGATGCTGCATCGCGATTGCATCGATACTGCATCGCTACAGTTCAATGGCCAGCTTCTGCATCGCGACTGTATCGATGCTAAAAGTAGCGCAAGTGTGTAAAGGTGGACCATTTGCGACTGCATCGATGCTGCATCGTGACAATATCGCGACTGCATTGCTGCTAAAAGTCGCAGTGTGTAAAGGGCCTAAGATAATATAGGATGTCTGCGAGTGTTAGGCTTCGTCCGGTGTGGTAACCATTACATCAACCAGACCCCCTAGCATGATTTCTCTATTTGCGCGCGACTCTGCTTTTTCCCATACTACAAGTCGCGCCAAGCGCGGCTTTCGCTCTCCGAAAAGCGCGGGAACAGGTTATTTTGTATGCAGCGAAGGCGCGTCGCGCGCGTGTAGAGAAATCATACTAGACCTGCAGGTCATCGAATTATCCAGGGTGTTAGGGTAAACCCTTACATTACTTTAAGGGGTGATTGTACCCATGATACTGAAAAACATCCCCTAAGAAACGTATAGGAAATTCGCAAAGGAAATTTTTGACTATCCATACAAACGTATCACGTAGGTCTATAG
The DNA here is from genome assembly GCA_922987775.1 of Agonopterix subpropinquella. NCBI lineage: Eukaryota > Metazoa > Arthropoda > Insecta > Lepidoptera > Depressariidae > Agonopterix > Agonopterix subpropinquella. The sequence continues at coordinate 4,944,625 of OV277714.1, forward strand.
AACGAGAGGGTACTCATGATCAAGCGGGCGGGTCTGCAACTAATTGGGTGTTCCTTGTTATAAGCCTACGTGACTTCGTGCGGCCATCAGTACGTGACACTATGACACTTGGTTGCGGAATGCAGGGATTTCATTATTAAGTTTATAAAAGATATACAAAAGTGTAAATGAATTAACGCAAAACTAGAAAGTTGTTTGTTAAGAATCGAGAGCAGAATCGAATTATCATGGTTTCAACATAGGATTTTTTTTTCAAAATATTAAATAATTTGTTTGTAAAATTTAAAATTTACTGAATATAACCCGATGTCAACCCACCGCACGGGCACACTCACCCTACTTACTACCAAAACAAGATTATTAAAATGAGTACTAGCGCTTTCATTTATTGCTGAAATGATAATAAATCATTTTTGCCTCAAAACTTAAAATGCGAATAACTTTAAATTTTAACTATCAAAATAATGAAATTATTGTTTCAATCTAATCATTTCGTTATAAATCAGTTGGGTGTATGAGTTTTTGCACTAATTTATTAACACGTTGTATAATAATGCCGAAACACTCTCAACGGCAACGCTACGACAGCGAAATAATAAAGATTTTTCAGGAGTGCGATTTTTGAATCTCATTCGCTGAGTTCAGCAGTTGAAAATGTCAAAACTATGGCGATACGCATCTTTCTACTGCTTATTTGACTTTCAAAAATCGCACTCCTGAAGTATGATTTTTGAAAGTCAAATTAGCAGAAAATATGCATATCTCCACAATAATTTTGACATTTTCAACTGCTGAACTCAGCAAATGAGATTCAAACATCGCACTCCAGGTCTTTTCTCTATTTGTCATGTCGTGCGCTAGTTTTTGAGTTTTTTTATTAATCTCTACAGGGTGAAATTGATATCATAAGCATCCTTTTCAACTAAGAGTCTATCCATCAAACTGAACAACTTTAGGGTTGAACCTCATCTGGCAGCACCGCATCGCCCTTTTCTGTGACTCAGGAACGTCATTTGCTAGAGCAAAATAATAAGATAGACGGAACGCGATCGCGCGCGGCGACACTGCGGGCTGCAGCTAACCCAGTATGTACTTATCGGATATCCAAACCACTATCCTATAACTAGTGGAACTTCAAGTAATTTTGATTACAACACTCGTTTAAGCTAATTGGCTCAACCTTACTTAGCATATATGTATGTGCCGATCGCGTGCTGCACCGCGACGCCGCCCCCAGTGCGCTCCCCACACTGCTGATCATTGTACACAGATTTTGTTCGCGTTGTCTGTTCTACAGGGTGTAATAAAACACCCTCGTAATACTTTAGGGGGTGCTTCAGACCATCAAACTGAACAACTTTCACTATGGAGCCAACATCGAAATCGCGAAAAATAAATCCGCTCTTTCATACAAAACTGCAATACCGTCTCGACTCAAATATATGGGACAGCAGATTTTTTGCAAATGCTTTTTATTTTTTCTCGACGTTGTCTACATAGTGAAAGTTGTTCAGATTGATGGTCTGAAGCACCCCCTTAAGTATTACTAGGGTGTTATGCATCCACCAACCTGTACAACCTGACCTGGGTGTTACAACCTGTATACATAATTATTCAATGGCTGGTCCCTAGTTAGTATAGTTTTTTTTTTATATGGTCTAAGAGTGTATATAACTAAGGTCTTATTATACAAATGCACGTATGTGTGTATGTATTATACGATTGTAACCACATCTATCCGTCAAAGAGAAGCCTTGACGAGAGACGCTGACAAGCCGCAGTTTACTTTCCGTGATAGGAATAATGATCTAAACCACAAACATCTTCAGCTTTATTTGCAATGCAATACGGCATAGAATTGCTCAGCAACTTTTGTTAGCTGCATCGTCTAAAGTTAGACTACTTTATTTGTAGAGGAATATAGTTCATAATTGCTCAGCTAATATGTACACTGCTGTAACTTGTATAAAAAGAAGAAATTGATATCGTGTGAAAGTTGGGATTGAAATAATAAAAACCGGTCAAGTGCGAGTCGGGCTACTCGCGCACCGAGGGTGCCGTACCACACCACCACAGAACACAACATTATTAACTTAGAAAAAAAAACTTTTTTAGTCCGGGATCTTTAGCGCGAGACCGACTCACACTTGGCCGGTTTTTAGTATTTGTTGTTATTCTGTAGAGTTTTCTCTATAATCACACTAAGTTTGACGCTTATATGTATTACGGTTTTTACGATAGAGCGTGAAGAAAAAAAGATGATAAAAACTAGTTTCTTGTTGAGAACTCCCCTTAATTTTTAGCTTTTTGACATTTTTATTATAAATCCGCCGTAATAACGCATAATCTGAGAAAATTTCAACTTACTAGCTATTACGGTTTAAAAGTTACAGCCCTAAATAGGTAGGACAGACGGACGGACAACGTAGGCTTAGTAATAGGGTCCCGTTTTCACCCTTTGGGTACGGAACCCTAAAAAGGAGTATTTTGTTTCGTGTAAAAACGGTACAACCCGTGCGAATTAACTTGACACCTGGTTCGAACGAAATTGGTGTAAACAACATCAAATAACAGCAAAAGAATAACTCGAAAATTCTAAAGCGAGGCCAGTAGCGATAGCATCTCAGTTACCGTTGCACGTGTCCCTTCACTTTAGAATTTTTGAGTTATTCTTTTGCTGTTATTTGTTATTACACATTACATTTACACCAACGTCGTTCGAGCTAGGTGTCAAGTTAATTCGCACGGGTTGTAATCGACTGTATCGACCGAATAGAATAATACCACAGTATAAGACAGTAATCTATCTTCATACAATGGTACCAAACGCGGCTTGTATGTGTGCTCGCCAGTACGTACGCCTCGTAGCACGCACACACTGAAAACAATGTCAGACTGATAAGAATACGCCAGACGGGGCTACGCGGAGATATTGTCAGTGTGTGCGTACTACGAGGCATTAGCCGCGTTTGACACCATTGTATGAAGATAGATTACTGTCTTATACTGTGACAATACGGTTTTCAGATCAATTTGTTAACACATTGTGAATACACGTGTAGGTAAATACAGTTCAATGCGACACATTCTCGTCTATCAAGGAAAACAGAGTGATTGATCGCCAGTCTGTTAGGACAAGACCCAACGTGTTGAGAAATCGAAGCTTACCTTTGTATATCCTTGTTACAAATGTACGTGTTCTATTGTTGAATTATCGCATAGATCTTCTGTCGAGTAGGTGGCGTGTCATTGAGATTGATTTTCTATCGTGGAGTGGAGATTTGCCAATCAGAGTTAAAAGCTGATTGGTGATTGTCCATGGTGCACCGGTCATATTGCACCTGTACTGAGGTCAGAAGCGGTCAGCGTAGGGTGAGAAGTTCGAGAGGCCTCCCGCCTCAAAGAAGAATGGCAGATTTGGACCCAGCCTTTTTTTACGAAAACTAAAAGCCATTCAGGACGGCGGTCATAATTATTATAAACAGTTTTTTTTTTAACTTCCACATCTCCAGAAGTCCGGATTCAAAAGAGGAAATTACTAGTAAAATCGACTAATCATCAAAAAAGCAGTAGCAAAACGTAACCACGACAGCTATTTTCATCTATTATTATTACTCAGGTAATACTTAGTTCATCTAATATTATGGAACGTATTTGGCTCGGTTGAACTGATAGTGTGTGATTTCGTTTTCTTCCATTATCATAATATGTACGTTTATCGTGAATTTTCATTATAAACACAATTAATGCGTAGAAGATTGAGTGGACTATCTAATAAGAAAGATTATGAGCTTCACACACTTGATACAAAAGGTATCATAAGGAGAAATACCTTCCCCTAACTTCTCCAGGTTACAAACAATTTACTTTTGTTAGTTTTGTTTCACTCTACACAATTAAATATTACTAAGTTTCATTCATGTATGGGACCTCTAAGTCTGGGTCTCAAAATACATGCCGTCCGCTAAACTTCTTTTCAGGCTTAAGCAACTTTTTTCAAATTCATGAGAAATGTTTAGCTAGAATCAAACGCCACAGTTCTGGGTACAGACGAATCATAGCTAAAAATTGCAAGCTCTCTTCTCTCGCTCTAAGATTACTATTGCACTACGTTTAAACACTATCGAAGTTCTGGTTACGGTAGTAACTATTAAATAATCTGTGGTTCTGGCCACAGGCCGAATCAATATCGAAGTTCTAGTTACGGTAGTAACTATTAAATAATCTGTGGTTCTGGCCACAGGCCGAATCAATATCGAAGTTCTGGTTACGGTAGTAACTATTAAATAATCTGTGGCCCTGTTGATTCGGCCTGTGGCCAGAACCACAGATTATTGAATAGTTACTACCGTAACCAGAACCACAGCCAGAACTTCGATAGTGTTTAAACGTAGTGCCACAGATTATTTAATAGTTACTACCGACAGGGCTCTGTTACTAAACGGTTTTATTTAGCTTTTTATTGGTTATCAAACAGCAAATTTCTTAATTTCTAATACAACAAATTTTGAATTTTGCAACGGCAATAACTTGACTTTAACTTTATGTATAAAACTTGAGCGTTAAACATAAATAAACAATGAAGAGCTCGCTGTGTTTATTGCTACGTTCATGAAATGTGACCTGCCATCAAAAGTGCTTGTACTTAGGCCATGGGGGAGGCCCCATTGCCTGAGTTAAGTTGCGAGCGAACCAAAATAAGCTGGCCGCGCGTTGGCCGAGTAACGTATAGCGTCGCGCGGCCAGCTTATGTTGGTTTTGTATCGCTTGATGTGTTGCCGTGTGTACATAGATTATTGGCGTTTTAGCCCAGTCATTTTACTAACAAAATAAATGTATTTTTCAAAGCTTTTTAAGTATTCAACAATATTCACTATATATTTTAAATATGTATATCCCGCGCGAATTAACTAGGCACTTGGCTCGCACGTGGCTCGGAATTTGACACCCCTCCTGCTACCCCCCCCGCGGGACCCTACCGTCGCCGTGCGAGGCCATAGCATAGCATTTCAGTTATTAGCATGCCCTCGCATGCATGCATTTGATCTTGCACCGCCTCTGATTGTGCTGCAGTAGAGCTATGAGAATGCTAACTAAGCAACAATGCCGAGGCATCGATCGAGTCAATGTAAACAACAGATCTAGGTCAGTGCATACGACACAGCACGTTACACGTATGACAGCCAATCAGAATATGAACGTCTAACGCAACATAGCGTGACACTTAATTAGCCAATCAGATGGCCAAGACGATACAGCACGTTGCGGATGTTAACCAATCATATGAAAGCCGAAATGAAGTGTGTTGTGTTTTTGTATATAAAATAATTCTTGAGATTATGACACTCCCAAAACTCACTTGACATTTAGCCCAGGTATTTTACGGTTTGACCCGAAACTAATTAAGAATTGATTTTTTTTTTCGGTATTTTATTTTAGGAGCCAATTTGAGCCTTGAAATATACCATAATAAAAAAAAACACGTCAGCAATAGCCCCTTTAAAATTTAGCATTTCTAAAAAGCTCGTTCTATAAAACATGACGGTAATTTTTTTCTCATTTTAAGATTTTACTATTATACACATTTGAAACACGTAGTAAATATTGTTGTCTATTTAAAAAGATTTGAAAAATACATTAGTATTTTGTAAGTAAAATGACTGGGCTTCTTCTTCTTATCGTGTGGGCAGGGCTGGGCTAAAACGCCAATAATCTATGTACATATACTATTGTAAAACTGTAACAGAAGTGTTTGTACACGAAAATTACAAAAACAGGTCAGAAATGTTGCTTAGGTGTCCCTCTAACTCCATATCATAGTTTATTTTAATTTTTTGTGTGTTTGTTTGTTAGTCTGAGCATTACGCAAAAACTACTGGACCAATTTCGGTGAAACTTTTGTGTTAAAAAGCTTTTGTGATTAGACTTAAAATCTGATATACAGGGTGAAATTGATATCTTTGGCATCTTTTGAACTAAGAGTCTACCCATCAAACTGAACAACTTTTACTACGGAAGTTCTGAACTAGAACTAGTGAAAGTTGTTCAGTTTGATGGGTAGACTCAGTTTAAAAGGATGCTAATGATATCAATTTCACCCTGTATATTCAGTTTTACCTTATATGTACCAGTAACCTTTATGATTTACGAGCTTTTACCCGCGATTTCGTCCGCATTAATTATATACCAGATTTTAAGTCAGATGATAAGCTATCAAACAAAAAAAAGTTTCATCAAAATCGGTTCAGTAGTTTTTGCGTGATACTCGAACAAACAAACACCCAAACAAACAAATAAACAAACAAACAAACGAATAAACAAACAAACAAACAAACAGACAGACAAAAAATCCAAAAATTTGTGATTTGGAATCAGGGACATTTAAAAATCATATCGTAATCTTTTTTTTTGTAAATATCTTCAATGTACAGACACACTTCTGTTACAGTTTTATAATAGTTAAGATATACTTTGTGTATAAATCATAAAGGTATTATACTACGGAAGAGAGGCATTGACAGCTGAGAGAGCGAGATGTACCTAGCGGCATCACTGTATAATTGAAAGTACCTACGTGACGCGAGGCAATAGAACCGTTTTTGGGGATGTAGAGTCCTGGTAAAAATTCAGTTTCTGTGAATAATCGTGAACCTAAAATGAAATCGTAGATAATTTTGTGAAATATACTTTTTCAATAAATTATCCACGATTTCACGTTAGATGGAGAATTATACACTAAAATCGAATTTTTACCCTGCTGAAAACGTCCAAAAACGGTTTCATTTGATAACTCATGTCAGTTCCTCTATTCCGTAAGGTATAATATCTTTATGACATTTAGCCTAGTCATATCACACCCGAACTGAATAAACGTGGTCTGCTCAATATGGATATGCTGGTTTGGTTCATACTATTATCAGATATAAACGCCCCAAGTATCTATACGATAAGCTCCAGTGGTACACTTTTCATAAAACCTACAATTCCAGACGGTATAACTGCTACCTGCTGGCAACGCCGTTTCACATAACAAGAACATTCGAGGGAAGCTTCCGCTACCAGGCGACAAAGTGCTGGAATAATCTTCCACCACCACTTAGGCGACCTCTTTCTAAGCAAACTGTTAAAACACATTTCAAAAAGTGGTTACTCGAACAACAAGCGCAGCCAGGTCCCTGATGCGGAGGCAAGGGTTTGGCGTGTGTCAGAATAATTTAGTGACTATATTGTGCGCGTTTAGAAGTGGGCATTACTTGCGTCATATTATTGGTTGGGTATAATATCATACACACACTATTTACTATATACACACACTATATACATACACTATATACTACATACCTACATAATATTTATTATAAATTATTTATTACACTACATAATTAAACTTTAAAGTATCCTTTAAGCACACAGTTGGTTTGCGGAGAGTAACACCACAGGAGTGGTATTTTTGAGTCACACGTTAAAATCCACTGCTGATTTAGAAGTGTCAAAATTACTATGGAAATTATGCATCATTCGATCATGATTTTGAAAGTTTGAGATTCGGAAATTGCACTCCTGCTCTGTCAGGCACGGCAGAAAATCAACGCCTTGCTTACCAAGTAAGGCACTACGTTGAGTCGTGTCCTATTCACCGTCGCGGCACACACCGCTACTACCTATCTACCTACTATTTCTATTAATGTACTCTGTTGTTTCGTGTGTGACTTTAATGGTGAATAAAGATTTTTCTTTCTTTCTTTCTTTCTTTCTTTATGGTACAAATACAACATCTGACGAAGAACAGTCGAGCTACGGTCCCGGGAATTCCAACAACCCGCGGAAGATCTTTCCTTTTCCTCCAAAGGTTTAATGTGGTGAAGGATGACCTTACTCATCTTTTATAAGGGGAGGCCTTTGCGTTTCAGTAGGATTTTCGACTCAAAGTCAATAAACACAAGAAAGTATCACGGAATGTTTCCATTTGGAAAGTTGTAAACGGATTCGAGTTGCAATACGAAACCGCATTTAAAACTTTGTTTCCAATCCGATAAAAGCTAGAATCGAATAAAAGCGACAAACAATAGAGTCAAGGGTTGTACTCTCATTAATGTAATGGCATCGTTTTATAAGGGTCAACTTTCACTGGGTACGATAAGTTTACGAATAACGCTTTATGAGAATAAATAAATTTCTTGGATATTGTCACACAAATTATCTAGTCACATTTAGAGTACCAGAATCTGGTTTCAGGACTTGTATTATTATGACTAGATAAAGATATATAATACAAATATACAGAGTCCTTCTTAATTTATTATGCTGACACTTTTTTAAGGGGATGATCAGACTGTCAAACTGAACAACTTTACAAACATCTATGGGAGCAACATCGAAATACAACTTTCTCTATGGGAGCAACATCTCGAAATAGTGCAAAAAAATTCAGCTGTCCCATAGGTACTCAATACTCAATACTCAATACTCAATATATTTATTGCATTCCATAATGGTACATTTGGCTCGAGTAGGTTTGCAGTTTAGTATGGAACAGCAGATTTTTTTGCGATTTCGATGGTGGTGCCTTAGAGATAGTTGTTCAGTTTGACGGTCTGTTCATCCCCTTAAAAAAGTTTAAAAAAGTGTCTGTAGGTATATTAAGGAGGAGCCTGTATAGGTAGATAAAAACATCATTGACTCGGGTACAAATATTCATATTCACTATTCGAATATTTGCCTCTTATGGGATTCGAAACCCTGACCCTCGACACAGCAAGCAGATTCACCACCGACTAAGCTGGGGCCTTCTAACCAACAAGCGGGGATCGGATGTAATGCAGGTTGTCCCAAAACTCAACGTCATACCAAAAATAGGAAATCTATAGGCAAGTCAGGGATAAATATTAAAAATAAAACCGGTCAAGTGCGAGTTGGCTACTCGCGCACCGAGGGTTCCGTACCACACCACCACAGAACACAACATTATTAACTTAGAAAAAAAAACTTTTTTGTCCGGGACCTTTAGCGCATGAGTGACTCACACTTGGCCGGTTTTTTGTATTTGTTGTTATTTTGTAGAGTTTGCTCTATAATCACACTAAGTTTGTCGCTTGTGTGTATTACCGTTTTTACGATAGAGCGTGATAAAAAAAATGTTGATAAAAACTAGTTTCTTGTTGAGAACCCCCCTTAATTTTTAACTTTTTGACATTTTTATTATTTGTTAACAAATCCGCCGTAATAACGCATAATCTGAGAAAATTTCAACTATCTAGCTATTACGGTTCAAAAGTTACAGCCCTAAATAGGTAGGACAGACGGACGGACGGACGGACAGACGGACGGACGGACGGACGGACGGACGGACGGACGGACGGACGGATGGACGGACGGACGGACGGACGGACGGACGGACGGATGGACGGACAACGTAGGCTTAGTAATAGGGTCCCGTTTTCACCCTTTGGGTCCGGAACCCTAAAAACTAAGTTTAATAGTTTTCGAATTTTTTTCTGAACATTGTGAAAATTTTTACGGTAATCGACGTTTTATTATGAGTGTACGCTGAACTTAAATATCGTTTCTTATAGCAAAGGTTTCAGTTTTTTTGTATTTCACCCTGACAATAGAACTTTGTATTTGATACCGGGAAGTGCTATGATTTCTTTTAACATAGTTATTTCTTTTACCTTTGACAAAATATAGTTGGATTAGATACGTCAATCAATGAGTTCAACTTCAAAGAGTAGCAACCGACCTATACCTGGGCACCGGGAAGAAAGGGGGTACACTTTTACATCTTATTTGAGTACCTTTGCTAATTTATAAAATACTAGCTGTTGCCCGCAACTTCGTCTGCGTTACCCGGATAAAAAGAACTGGCCTGGATTAACACATAGGGTACTTAGAGCATAAAACATGCTCTATCTGTATGCAAAATTTCATCAAAATCCATTCAGCAGTTTTTGCGTGAAAGCAGAACAAACATCCATCCATCCATACTTACAAACTTTCGCGTTTATAATACTAGCTGTTGCCCGCGACTTCGTCTGCGTTACCCGGATAAAAAGTACCGAAGTAAGGTTACCCGGATAAAAAGTACCCTATATGTTAATCCAGGCCATGGTCTATCTGTATGCCAAACATCAAAATCTGTTCAGCAGTTTTTGCGTGAAAGCGGAACAAACATCCATCCATCCATACTTACAAACTTTCGCGTTTATAATATTAGTAGGATATATAGTAGGATTAGCTGCGCTAATATCCGTGACTTCGTGGACACATGGGCATTTTATACATCTAATCTAAACTATTATAAAACTGTAACAGAAGTGTGTCTGTACATTGAAGATATTTACAAAAAAAAGATTACGATATGGTTTTTAGACTTCCCTGATTCCAAATCACAAATTTTTGGACTTTTTGTTTGTTTGGGTGTTTGTTTGTTCGAGTATCACGCAAAAACTACTGAACCGATTTTAATGAAACTTTTTTTGTTTGATAGCTTATCATCTGACTTAAAATCTGGTATATAATTTATGCGGACGAAGTCGCGGGTAAAAGCTCGTGCTATATATTTCTCAGGGACAGTGTAGAAACACACACTGTGTGTGTGTGTGTGTGTGTGTGTGTGTGTGTCTATTTGTGAAACATTTTTTAGAATCGTTTCAGTAGTTCCAGGGATAATTCCCTGCATACAAACAAACAAATTTTACTTCTAGTATAATCATCACCGGTTTAAGCCTACACAGGGTGTAAGGGACAACCCCCCCCCCCCCCCCGCAGACTGAAACGGTGAACTCAAACCATCAAACTGAACAAATTTCACTATTGAGCCTAACTCAGGAAATGCGAAAAAAATCTGCTGTTTCGTACAAAACTGATGTACACACGGCGACACATCAGGTTACGCACCCTATATACCCATACCTACACTACGTACAAAACACAAAATAGTGCGGTAGAGAGCCTGCATAGACGCGGCTGCCGGCGCGGGCGCAGCGTGCTGTGAGACGAAACAACAACAACATACCGCACCCTCTCGCACGATTCGCAGCGTTCAACTTCTAATAGTTCAAAGTCCAAACAGGGTAACCTGACCTGTCGCCGTGTGTACATACCTACCCGACTCAAATGTATGGGACAGCTGATTTTTTTTCGCGTTTCCTGAGGTAGGCTCCGTAGTGGAAGTTTTTCAGTTTGATGGTCTGAGTCTCACCGTTTCAGTTTGCGGAGGACTGTCTCTTACACCCTGTATACGTTCCACTGTGGGGTACAGGCCTACCCTCAGAGATATTAGTGTTAGCGTGAGTATGGGCGTTAGTCCACCACGCGTGCCGAATGCGGATTAGACTACACATAAGCATCAGAATTTCTTCTTCATCTTATACAGGTGTAAAAAACACCCTAGTAATACTTAAGGGGGTGCTCCAGACCATCAAACTGAAGTTAACTGAACAACTTTCACTATGGGGCCAACATCGAGAACAAATAAAAAAAATCTGCTGTCCCATATAAAACTGCAGTACCGACTCGACTAAAATGTAGGTATGGGACAGCAGATTTTTTTAATTTTTTCTCGACGTTCGCTCCATAGTGAAAGTTGTTCAGTTTGGTGGTCTGAAGCACCCCCTTAAGTATTACTAGGGTGTTTTGTTACACCCTGTACAGGTTTATTCGCGATGATTTCCTTCACCGTTTGCAACTTCTATGTAATATTAATTAAAATATTCTTTAGTATAATATTCAAACTTGAGACTTGAGACTAAAGAAATTTTTCAGGCGTAAAATAATTCATTCATCAAAATTCAGTGCCTTGTTGATAGGCCATCTTATTCTCTGAAATCCTCTTGTGGAAATATCAACCTTGTCCTTGATACAGTAGCATTATTTAACACGACATCTTTGTCTGAGTAGCTTATTGTGTACGACATAAAGATTAAAGTCGCTTGAATTGTCTGAGAAGATAATAAACAGGGATTCTATGTCTGTTGGTGTACATTAAATTCGTTCCTCTGAATAGATTTGTTTTAAGACTTTGTTAGGATGTCAAGGATTTAGGCCATTATCCTTTTGATTTAACATTCCAACTATATCATTCACCCTTAGACAATTTATACAACGTGTTAATGAATTAACGTAAAACTAGAAAGTAGTTTGTTTAGAATCGAGAGCCGAATCGAATTATCATGGTTTCGACATGGGTAATTTTTTTCAAAATATTAAATAATTTTTTTTGTAAAATTTTAAATTTACTGAACCCGATGTCAACCCACCCCACGGGCACACCCACCCTACTTACTACCAAAACAAGATTATTAAAATGTATCCATGAGTACGTTAGCGCCTTCATTCATTGCTGAAATGATAAAAAATCATTTTTGCCTCAAAACTTAAAATGCGAATAACTTTAAATTTTAACTACAAAAATAATGAAATTATTGTTTCAATCTAATTATTTTGATATAAATCAGTTGGGGTGTATGAGGTTTTGCGTTAATTCATTAACACGTTGTATAGGGACGAGTTATGCGTGTCATTCTACTAAGAAACATTTCTGCCACTTTTTGCGGGGGGCGAGGTAACATGAAATCCCACAACTTTGGACTTTATTCCCCATAAGTTTAGATTCTAATTTTGAATGTTCAAAATCATGAAAAGTAGTCTAATGTGAACCCCAAACGTTTTAAGTTCAAAATTATTGTTTCGCTATTATAGGCTGTCTCGTTTAGTGATAATGATAAGGTATAAAATTGGGTGTAAATGCACAAGATCAATTGTTCTTGTACCGTGGCAGAGGGGAAATGCTACCGCAAGGTGAGTCCCTATATAAATTGTCGAAGCATTCACCATACCTACCCAATTTTCGTAAGGAATACAAGGGAAATTCGCAAAAAAACTTATCTTGTTATTATTTTGTAACTATTTAGCATCAAGTGTGTGTATGCATGCGTGTGTGTGTGTATGTGTGCAATTAAAAATGAACAGAACTATTTAAAAAACATAAAGAAAAGTACAAAATTACTTCGCAAAATCTGCTACCAATTAACAGTTTCTTTTTTTTTACAATCGAGAACATAGAGTTTACATCGTTTTTTTAAAGTAAATTTTTACTTAATTTTGTGTAGGTTAGTCTCAGACACTTTTTTTTCGCGAATTTTGTACTAGACCCTGCATCCATTATTTTGTTTGTGAATGATACAGATAAAGAAAATCTGTGATTAAGGAACACCTTGTGTAAGGAACACCATTATTATCCTTACCTTTTTTGTAAATTATCTTTAATGTGTATGAGCACATTGAGCACACGTCTATTACAGTTTTGTATAATAGTGTAGATGTTGAGGTATTGTAGGAATGTTTAAACAACATCGTTTAAAAGTGGATATGAAATTTACGTGCAACTGTTTAACACAGCGGTTACCATAATTTCGTTCATTTGTACACAATTTGACACAGAGAAGGTAATGCTTTGCTGCATAATATTTTATTCATGAGCTCTCTCACTTTGCATGTGCAATAAAACGTCAGAGTGACTGTGATAAAGTTGCTCCAAAGACTTTGTGGAGATTTGTTAACTTGTTAACACATAGAAATAGCGGCATATTTACATAGGGACACAGAGTAGATAATATAAGTATATAGTTCTACATATAGAACGGCTACTCTCTGCTTCTCTCTGACTTCAGATACCCCACCTCACCTCACACTTTCTAGGGACACTTTAGGGGAGCCAAGCAAGGGAATGTGAGTCAGGGCGCACCCGTAGTATTTGACTACAAAAAATATATTTTACTAGCTGCTACCCGCGACTCCATCTGCCTTGTGTGGACCTTAAAAAAGTATCCTATACTGTATAAATCCAGAATATAATTATTCTATCTTCGTGGCAAATTACATCCAAATCCGTTCAGCCGTTTATCCGTGATTAGTGACAAGCATCCAAACATCCAAACTTTGACATTTAATAATATTAGGGAGATTTTTTTTGTAGTTTTTAATTAATACGGTTTGCTGGAAGAAAACTCTTTTAGAGTTAAGCTCGCCTTTGTAAATCACGTCTTATTGTAATTTTTTTCATAACTATGTTTCTGTGTACAATAAAGAATCTATAAATACCGTTTCGTATTAGCGTTTTTCTACAATAATTTTTATTTAATGTAAGGAAATTAAGCATAAGCATATGCTCACGACTATATTCCCCGAGGGGGCAGACTGAGATATTCTAAAACCTCAGAACATCCGCGTTTCACTAGTACCGTAACTCTGTCCAGTGTGATGGGGAGTGAGCCCGTCGCCACTTGTAATGAACAGTGGGTACAACAATACATGCCTCGAAATTGAAGCATGCAGGTTTCTTCACGAAAATGGAAAATATGGAAAAAAATACTGGTGATGAGCCACCGGTCAATGGGCGGTTAGATGTAAGTGGCCCGGGGCGGCACTGAATTTAAATACGCTACTGCATAAAACGTTGAAATAAATAGAGTAGGCGTGTGTCCATAAGGACAGGTTAGAGGCCTACTTAAGGGGCGTCCGCCCGGTTTTGAGTAACTTTGTAACCATTTTATACATTAACTATGGCACTTTTTAAGCAGAAAACAAAACTGAACAATCTACAGGATATGAGAAGTGATGTGGTTTTTCTCGAAATCTATTTTAATTAATAAAACTTAAGAAAAACTCATCCAAAGTCACCCCTTTTTTTCCAGTAGTAACCGTTTTACTCTTACATTGTTGATCAAAAGAATATGAAAATTTACAATATTCTTCACAATACAATATAGAATGATGTGGTTTTCTTATTTTTTGAAAATTCATAAAAAATCATACAGATTTTCAAAGAAAACGGAAAATTCTGACCGGCGCCACGCAATCGAAGCGGGATGGCTAATTGCAAATGTTTGCTTGTAAGAAAGAGAGCCTTGCACTAGGGAGGGAGAGCCTTAACGGGGTTAGGTGCAAAACGGTTCACTAAGAAGTAGGCCCGCTGGCCGCGGTTGATGAGTGATTACTTTTGAAAAACTCGTATGGTAATTTCTACTGTCTGCCACATTTAAGATAACGATTTTGGTATTGAGCCTACTAACAACGTTAAGAGGATAGGCGGGCTGAAATAAAAATTTGGAGAATAGGTCACTTTTCTGACTGTAAATGTATTTGTCCGATCCTCCTCATCCATACACCCCGCCGACTAGAGTGCGAAAGAGACAACTGCATCTCAGACCGATTTTATCTACATTAAATCAACGAAGTTCAGAATATCTCTGACTACTCCCTCGGGGAATATAGTCGTGAGCATATGCTATGCTAAATCAACGAAATCAACATTTCGTATTCCCCTGTTTCCTCGATAACCGATTTTAATAATTCTTTCAAGAATAATATTTGAGAAACACTTGGGCTATATCTGTATGTTTATATTAGTCAAATTTGTTTACTGGATGTCTGAAAACGGGCGGTAAAATTAATCATTTTAAGGTCCCTAGTTCGTACAGTCATTAATTAATGCAAAAGAGCAAAACCTAGGGACATAGGTAGGTAGCATCTTAGATCAATGGTAGCATAGACTGTATGGTAAATTTTTTTTTTGCTCTAGTGTCAATAGCTAGGGAGGAAACAGGGGAATATGTTTGTATGGAAAAACGGTACCCGCCTATCCTCTTGAGATTGACATATTGTTAATTAATTTTCATTGCCATTCACGAGTGTACAATTGTAATTTCAATATGTACTTTCTATCAGAATATTCTATGGTAAAGAAGATGAACATGATCTCAAAGAATAAAGGGAATCATTGTACTAGAATATCACAAAGAAAAAACATACCTAACTTTACAAAGGCCCTGACATCGCTCCGACATTGTTATGGATGTCACGTTTTTTAGGAAATAACCTTTTTCTGGTCTTTGAACTTCGATATAAAACAATTTGATGTTGAAAAAGTTCGGCTGTAAGAAATTTTGTATAGCGTAGGCCATGGGCGCTTTTACATTGCACGACACGATATCATCGCCAACCACGATGTCGTTACAATATCGTACGATATCGTCAACGATATAGGGCGGGGTGAGAGTAGTGGGCGGGCGGGGGAAAGAACGGTGCTGGTTGCTAATAAAATTACAAAACATACCTATTTGTTGATTATTGGGTTGTCTCCGCTTGCTAAAGTAGGACCTCTATCTACTAAAAGTGGTAACACTCTTCTTATCGTGTGGGCAGCAAGCCCTGGTGTCAGAGTTTTTTCAGACCGCCTTACGGGCTCTGACGTGATTTTTAAGTAACGACTACTACCACTAGAGATAGTAGCTGGGACTAACCGTTTAACGTGCCATCCGAAGCACGAAATCATTTTTCTTTTCAGACAATCAGGTGATTCAGCCTGTAATGTCCTAACCAACTGGATAAACGCACAAATTGATATATCACTAGGTGTCCCCCGTGGGAGTCTAAGAGCCCAAAACCCAAAACTCTTTACCATTAGATCTCCATGGTCAGTTGCAGTAGTAACACTGTATCGGGCCGTTATCGTCACGGTATCGTAGACGATATCGTGTCGTGTAATATGAAAACTCGACATGATAACGACACGATATGTATCATTATCGTGTCGATATGGCCCTTAAATTGCTTTGTTATCATTATTTCTTGCTCAAACATATTTATTCAAAGTAGCATATATATTTTACATACACACGCATAGTGTACCCAAAGTGCAGCGTTTGTAGGTGTCTCCCCCCCAGAAAAGGTGGACCGACGACGTGGTGAAGGTGGCGGAAACCCTTTTTATTTTATTTAACATTTTATTGTACACACGGAAATATAAATGGAAACATCATAATAGACAATTACAAAGAGCGAGCTTATCTCTAAAGAGATTTCTTCCAGAAAACCCGAGACAGAGAGAGAGAGCACCCCGTTGGATGCAATGCCGTTGGATGAGGGCAGCGCAGGACCGGTCGTTATGGCAATCCTTGGGGGAGGCCTGTATCCAGCAGTGGACGTCTATCGCCTGATATGATGATGAGCTTAGTAACGATACTGTTTGCACAGTGAATTGCAATAACGGTGACAACTTACCTACTAAATTTAACAGTCACTATTGTAATGTAAATCACAGTGAAACTCGCAGACGTTTTAAGACAAGAATAAAGTTTGTTATTTAGTGCTTACATCTTGTTTTAAAGTTTATTTTTATGGCTTACTCAACAATAAACCGGATGATAAAAAGAGGTTGAAAGTTTTACAAAGAGATGAAAGAAAAAGAAGTTGGTGTTTTGTGACTTTCGGTTTATACAAAGTAGTTTAGTAGGGGTGAAGGCTAGCGAGATTTTTATATCTATGCGGCATAATTGTATCTATCTATAACGTCACGCCTCTTTCCCAGTGGGGTAGGCAGAGACCATGGCGCGCCACTTACTACGATCCTTACTTACCTCTTTTGCCTCATGCACATCCATACAGCTCTTCATACATGCCCGTCGGTTTCGAGTACTCCGCACTTCCCCTTTTTGTAGGACGCAACTGATTTGATCAGCATACGTCCTACGAGGGCGCCCTCTGCCGACACTTCCACTCACATTAGCAACATATATCTCTTTCGTACATCTACTGTCACTCATCCTCTCCACATGGCCAAACCAACGAAGCATACCTTTCTCTATTCTTGTCACAACATCTTCTTTCAATTTACATCGATCTCTAATTACACAATTTCTCACTCTATCTCTCAGCGTGACGCCACACACACTTCGCAAGGAACGCATTTCAACAGCATTAATTTTACTTGCATGCTTCTTCTGCCATACCCAGCACTCACTGCCATACATAAGTGTAGGCACCAACACACCACTGTGTATAGCAAGTCGCGCCTTTTTGGACACTACTTGGCTAGCCACAATAGTATGCAGAGCACCGTTTACTTTGTTTCCCGCTGTTACTCGCCTATGCGCATAATTGTAATATAAAAAAAATCAGTATTAATTATTAATTGCAGGTTCTTTCAATTCGACCTGCTTTTGGTGGCAAAGTTTGAAGTCTACAGGGTGTAACAATCTAGCAAATACTGTAACGGTGAATTCAGACCATCAAACTGAACAACTTTCACTATGGAGCCACCCTCAGGAAATGTCAAGAGCAAGCCCATCGATAATAAAAAAAATAAAAAATAAATGTAAAAAAATGCCTCTTCATCATTTGAGTCGGGTAGGTACAGCTGTTTTGTATGGATCATTTTTTTTCGCGTTTCCTGAGTGTGGCTCCATATTGAAAGTTGTTCAGTTTGATGGTTTGAATTGTTTCAGTATTTGCTAGGCTGCCACTTACATCCTGTTTTTGTCTACCCTAATCTTGAAAATCCCTTACATCAAGACGACTTCAGCTTGGAAAGGGAGTAGAAGCTCCTTTTATTGAAATTAATCGTAGTTCTTATCATTGCTTTGCAGATAATTCATCATCATCATCATCATCAGCCTATCATCGTTCACTGCTGAACATGGCTGAACATAGGGCTCTCCCAAGGCGCGCCACAAAACTTTGCCCTCGGCCTTCTTCATCCAGTCGCTCCCCGCTACTTTCTTTAGGTCGTCTCTCCAGCGGGCAGCAGGGCGTCCAACACTTCGACTACCAGTTCGCGGTCTCCACTCTAGAACTCTGACACCCCACCGGTTGTCAGTTCTTCGGCAGATAGGACCAGCCCATTGCCACTTCAGCTTGCTAATTTTCTGAGCTATGTCAACCACTTTAGTTCTCTGACGTATCACTTCATTACTGATTTGATCTCTCAAGCAGATAATTAAAGCAGTGTTATAGGAGAAGCACTTTAGTTAATGCTGTACTGCCCTATACGAAACCGGAACACTTATTAAACTAGAAATAATACAGTAGCTACGTGACTACGTCCCCAAAATATTAAGGACACTGCAAAAAATTCATTGGCTCTTTTTGTCTTGTACAGAATCCTAAAAATTCTCATCTCTATAATTCTTTTGAGTCAGTCGGAGTGATGAGTTAGTCATTCGAACTAATATCTAAAAGAAAATTGGAAGTCTACACTTTATCTACATTATGTATGCAGTAATTTTAAAGGTGAACCCTTAACAAGATCACGTCCGAAGGTGATTGTTAATATATTTTCTCTTGAGATCGAATCTCGATCCGGATTAGTGTTAAATCTGATTAAAGGGACTCGATTCTAAATGATTTTCTGCTGCTCGGCATTATAGAGCTTTGGTATTGGAAATTATCACCGAAGTTAACACATACTGTGCCAGACAAGACAACGGTTATAATAGCTTGGAACCAAAACTTTTTAAGGCGAATTTTTAAGGCGAAGTGGCCGCGCAAAGCAACATTGACTACTTGACTCGCCTCAAACGCCGGCGGTTTACCGACTACTACAAAATGAAAGGGACGCTCGCTCGGATCCGAGTGGGAAGCACGCTACTATTACCAGCCCCCCTCGGATCCGAGTGGTGAGCAAGTAATGTGTTAAGCCACAGTATAAGAAAGAGTATCTATTACTACATACAGTACGGATACTCCCTGCCTCCCAACAACTTTTTAACTCACCCCCTCTATTGCCCTCTGATTACCTCTGCAGTTACCAATGTTAAGCAACTAAATGTATTCCTTTAATATACCACCTAAATTCCTTAGAATGTACCACCTAATTTCTTCCAATTAATTTTATATGTTTGGTGCGGTAACCTTACTACAACTAATTTTGATGTTCTTTTATGATTGAAACATTGTTCCATGTAGGTCCCATACATCGTAATACATCAATTAATTCACCTTAGCAATTCAGCAACACTGAAACCCTCTTACATAATGCAACTCGCATTAATTTTGTAAAGTGAGGTCAACGAGACGTGATAAAAAACGTAAACACCAAACGTATATCCCTATGCCCGCCTCCACCAATCCCCGCGTCCCAATCGCAATGGATTGGGACTTCGAATGGGTGGATTGCCATAGTGCCAACTGCTAGTCTTTTGCGGGCCGCGCATACCGGTATGCGCTCCCCCCGGCCCCCGCACACGCCCCTCGATTGACCCGTTGCCTAGCTTAGTGTTTTTTACACTGCCACCGCATTGTGCCAGCAACGCCCTAGGACGCGACCTGTACCCTTTCTGGATGTCGTTATCTTAGACCGGTTCCTGGTGTGGTCCTTCATTTCCCACAGTAATAATCAGAAGATACTTATAACTTACTTTGATCTAAGGCTAAGTCTGTATTTGTCAGTTCGAAGAAAAAAGAACCTTATTCCACATGTATCTAGTATAGTGTCTGTCTTTAGAGGTAGGCTCATGGTTTATACCTTTGCCAGCTTCCTGGGTAGGCTTGACTAAATGTAAAGCGAACAAAGTAGGTTTCTATGCTAGAGTAGTTGCTCTGTTCGACTGGATTTGTGTTTTTTGTTTCTTATGATCTCAGTTCGCAAAAGAATTACTTATGTAAATAAACGAAAAATGTATAGCTTACTTTTTTAGGAGTTCAATAATCTTTCATTATTTTTAATTAGATACAATGTTTCTATGGAAAAAGACGAATGAAAAAATGAAATACATACACTTTATTTACATTAAAAACAAAAATACATTACACAATAGGACAATAGGAGAAAAAATGAATCATGGTAGAAATAAAACGGTCTGATTGCTATAAAGTAATGGATTAATGGATGAAAAAAAATATGTTTGTTTACATGTTTTGTCCATGCTCAAATAACCCTACTTCAATAGTCTTCGTTTCATGAAATTATAACCATGTACCAAAAATGAAATACCTGTACTTTATTTACATTGAAAACAAAAAAAACATTACACAATAGGACAATAGGAGAAAAAAAGAATCATGGTACAAATAAAACGGTCAGGAGTGCGATTTTTGAATCTCATTCGCTGAGTTCAGCAGTTGAAAATGACAAAATTACTGTGAAGATAAATGCATCTTTCTACTGCTGATTTGACTTTCAAAAATCATACTTCAGTAGTGCGATTTTTGAAAGTCAAATCAGTAGTAGAAAGATGTGTATTTCCATAGTAATTTTGTCATTTTCAACTGCTGAACTCAGCGAATGAGATTCAAAATTCGCACTCCTGATCGCTATAAAGTAATGCATTAATGGATGAAAAAAATATGTTTGTTTACATGTTTTGTCCATGCTCAATTGACCCTACTTCAGTAGCCTTCGTCTCATAAAATTATAACCATGTGCCACTTATTTTACGGCCTATACCTAGGATTACGATCAAGTACGGGGGAATAGTCGTAAACGAGGAATTCCTTTCCATTTTTCCTTTGTTTACGTCACTCCTCCAGTCAATAAGGATTTATGACTGCTCATGAATTTATGTGATTTGTCACCAGCCGTAAACTTGGAAATATTTTTGGAGATTTTAGTGGGATTTTATTAGTTGTTTTTGGGGAATATGTTTTTGAGATGAGCATTGGTGAAACTGAATAGGTGTCATATAATCTGTAATAACTACCTGGCCCTGTACCCGGACTTTCGATGTTCCATATATCGCCACTGTTTCGGTCCGCACTTCATTGTAATAGAGTTGACATTGGAACGAAAACATTCACGCAATTGCGAAGTTCGAATGTGCGGGTAGAGGCCCAGATTTGTTTAAATGTTGGAGAGGAACATGTTGCATGTCTATTTTTGTCTAATGAATACAAAACTTAACAAACATATTATGGTAAAGTAATACCGATTGCTCTCAAAAGGTAAAGGAAAACATGGTGAGGAAACCTGCATACGCTGAAAATGATTTTTTGATGTAGTCCATCTTTGTTTCCACATGACAAATCTACGAAGCATAACTTTCTCAATTCTTGTCACAAAAAACTTCCTTTAATTTATACCGATCTCTAAGAGCGCTTGCAGACGAGCGACACTTTGCGGTCGCCGTGTGTCGCGGAGGATCGCGCGACCGTAAAGTGTATAAGTGCGACGCTTTGCGACCCACGGCACGGAATACATAAGAGTTTAAAGTGTCGCTCGTCTGTAAGAGCCCTTAATCACAAACCAAACAGTGGGTCGCGCGGCCGTAAAGTGTATAAGCGCGACGCTTTGCGACCCACGGCACGGAATGTATAAGAGTTTAAAGTGTCGCTCGTCTGTAAGAGCCCTAAATCACAAACCAAACTCAAACTGAAGAACTATAAACTGGCTGTTTCGCTGTCTGTGAACATCTATCATTAGGAGAGCAACTTAGAATGTAGACTTGTGTTTAATGTGTACTTTGCATATTATTATGTCTAGAATCTAGATCCAGTTGATCAAAACGTAGGCCCGCAGCTAATTGACAATATAACTCCAAATAGTTTATCTAAACTTATAAAACAGTACCGTGTCTAAACCACTGAACATACAAAATAATGGACGCCAGGTCTAGTAAAAATTTCCCGAAAAAAGTGTCTGAGACTAACCTACAAGAATATAAAAACGTGAATCTCACTAATATTATAAATGTGAAAGTTTGTGAGGTTGTAAGGTTGTATGTTTGTGGCGCAATCACGCATGAACGGCTGAACGGATTTGGATGAAATTTGGCACGCAGATAGAATACGTTCTGGATTAACATATAGGATACTTTTTATCCCAGTAATGGGTCCCTGTGGGATAAGTGGGGATAATTTACAATGATTTACTACGCTGACTTGTGCTGACATATGTATTTGGATAGATTGTAGTGGTAAATAGAAGTTGCTTTTTTCATCGCTTCGCATAGAAGCCGCGTAGCGCATTAAGAAAATAGTTAGATTTTCATACAATAGGTGAGTGAGGTGAAGGTTCGATTCTTGGTCTAGATGTTTTTTTTTTTATTTACATTTTTCATTTACGTTTTTTAAATAAAATAACCTACAGCTTTATTCATTTTCTTTTAGCTTTTTTTCTTTTTTAATGCAACAATAGGTAGTCAAACAAGATATTATACAAAAAAAAAGGTAAATATTAAAAACGTACAAATAGGAAACCAATCTTAGTGATCGGTAAACAACTATAGATAGATAGGTAGCAGAACCCTATCAAAGGTCAATAGCTGTAATCTGGACGGATGCCCAGGATGCTTAATACTCTTCGGATGGTGACGCGTTTTCGCTGACTGAGGTATGCGCCAGCCTTCTGGTCACCTGTAGCGTCGACTATCCTAGAAACAATTTTCTTTAATAACTAGCTTCCATCTTCCGGGCGTCTGGACCCTAGACCTCTACACCAAAAGGCTCTGCCTAAGACCGGTATATAACCTACCTACCTTTTAAGGAGAAGTTGCCCGTTCTGACCAGTACATGTACAGTACACGTATGTAAATTTACGTTTGTAATTACTTTCGGGGTGGTCAGGAACATTGCTAAAAGTACCAAAGCATAATTCTAAAGCTTCAGCGAAAGGTAATACGTAGCGATAATAGTTTATTTCCTGATACCTACTTGACTTAAGTAGTAGTCGCCATAGTTGAATCGGCTCTCCCAAACTATAAATTTCTCTTTAAAAAAACATATAATACATTACCTACATTAGGTACTCAAACAAGATATTATACATAAAAATAAGTAAACTATTAAAAGCTAAAAAATATGAAACCAATCTTATTGATCGGTGAACCAACTACGCATATAGATAGCAGAACCATATCAAAGATCGATGGCTGAGGGGAGGGATGCCCAGAATGCTTTACCTACTCTTTGGATGGCAATGCCTTTTTGCTGACCGAGGTACGCGCTAGCCTTTTGGTCACTTCTAGCGTGTCGACTAACTTAGAAACTATTTCTTTAATAAACAACTTCCAACTTCCGGGTATCTGGACGCCACAGGCCCATGGTCTCTACACCAAAAGGTGCAAGTACGTAGCTTTTGTATAAGACCTGCATATGATCTAGCTTACTTTTGAGGAGCGGTTTCCCGTTCTGAGCAGGAATGTAGGTACATGCTAAGTACATGCACACGTATGTAAAACAATTGTAATTCCTTTCGGGGTGGTCAGGATCATTGGTACCCAAAGGTACCAATTACCTTTTTAAGCCTGCACCTGCAGTAAAACTTACTTTTAGTGTAATGCTGAGGTTTTAGCGAAAGTTAATAAAATAGTGTATTACCCATAAAGTTACTATAGAGTGACTAACAGCTCAGAGAGCAAGATATACCTAGCGGCACCATTGTGTAATAGAAAGAAGTACGTGATGCGAGGCAATAGAACCGTTTTTCTTATCGCAGGGTAAAAATTCGGTTTCTGTGAATAATTGCGATTTTGCGAACCTAAAGTGAAATCGTAGATAATTTTGTGAAATTCACTAGCACTATTTTATTAAATTATCCACGATTTCACGTTTGATTGAGAATTATACACAGAAATATAATTTTTACCCAGCCGATAATCTCCTGAAAACCTCCAAAAACGGTTTAATTTGACAAGTCAAGTCAGTTATTCTACTACTGTAAGGTTTAATAACTTTAATGATACAGCTACTGTACTGTAGTCGCTATAGTTGAATCGACTCTCCCAAAATATACTTTTCTCTATAAATTAATGAAAAACTTCTACATCTGTTCATCTGATCTGCTTTTTACGCGTTGACGCTCAGGTCAAGATTCAGACACGTTTATTGAATTTATCGTTTCCTTATCTCAAAATTCATCCATTTTCAACGATACTTGGACTTATCTCAAGACTTCTCTGAAATTTGGTCTTACGGTTGTGTAAGGTGAATTGGAAAAATACAAAAAAATCCTCTGTCTTTTAACCTTTTCTATCGTTCTTCTTTTTAGCGTTCTTTAATTTAATTGTAGTATCGTTTTCATCTTAATAGATGGCGTTAGGCGGAAATTTAAAGCAAATGTGCAACAATTATTAATTCCAATACCACCGACTTTTTTTGTCTTCGCTGAAAAAACTTGAAAGCATGAGCTTAAAAACTTAGTTGATTATCGCGGCATTGTCGTTGAAATTTAGATTTAGCTAAAGTTTATTCATGACATTCTTATTATCTTATCTCATTATAGGGGCTGGCATGCCAGCAACGCTTCGACCCACTGGTATCTTTTGTGTTTACCCCCTACATATTTATTTTATTCACCCTTAAAAAATGTGGAAAATGAGGGAGACAAATAGCATTCAGGGGAAAAAACCTATAATCTCCCAGTTTTGAATAACCATCTCTCAGGAGACACATACGTTTAGCCGCGAAAACATCGCAGTCACACAGTATTATGTATGTTCCATGGTTTCCTCCTCATCTCCGCACGCTCGGCAAATGGGATCTAGGGTGAGCTTTATCGTGCCTGTGGCGTACTGCCCGGTGAGGGCTCCGACGATGGCACGAGCTTTGCTCCTGCTGTTGTTCAGTATGACCTGTGAGATTCGTGGTGTATATATTGCTGATAAATTTCCTGCAGTGTTGCAGAACCAATAGGCTAGACCATTCTAGCCGTGTCTTTTATCAGCCCATTTCTTAATGGTCATTCTAATGTTACATGCCGGGATTCCTAAACTTGGTTCTGACCATGATCTTAGACGAGACATGAAACAAAATCACTTGTCCACGCTGACGAAGTTGCGGGCAACAGCTAGTAGTAATATAAAACCAACTAAAAACATTGAAAATGCTGAAATTCTTTGGCGTCTTTGACTACTGATATAAGGACTGGCCTTGCTGTAGCATTTCCTTTCTGCCACGGTATAAGACAAATTGATCATGTGCATTTACACTCAATTTTATACCTACATGAACAAGACAGCCTATAATTGCGAAACAATAATTTTGAACTTAGAACGTTTGGGGTTCACACGAGACTACTTTCATGATTTTCAACATTCAAAATTAGAATCTAAAGTTATGGGAATAAAATCCAAAGTTGCGGATTTCATGTTACCTCGCCCCCCGCAAAAAGTGGCAGAAATGTTTGTAAGTAGAATGACACGCGTAACTAGTCCCTATATATACATATAAGTAGTCAAAGGCTGTAGTCGGCCGACTGTCGCGTAATTGATTCTCTTTATACGCTTTGGTGCTCTTTTGGTTCGGACACTTTTGAGTGCAGACCCGACGTCCAGTAGTTGGTAATTCAATGCTAAAGGGTATTGAACTTTTCCAAAATCCACGCGGACGATATTGAGGGCAAAAGCTAGTCTGTGAACAAAGATGGAATTATAAAGATGTTTACAGGGTGTAAAAAAACAGCCTGGTAATACTTAAGGGGGTGCTGCAGACCATCAAACTGAACAACTTTCACTATGAAGCCAACATCGAAATCGAGAAAAAAAATACGCTCTTTCATACAAAACTGCAGTACCGTCTCGACTCAAATGTATGGGACGGCAGATTTTTTTTATTTTTTCTCGACGTTGGCTCCATAGTGAAAGTTGTTCAGATTAATGGTCTGAAGCACCCCCTTAAGTATTACTAGGGTGTTTTGTTACACCCTGTATATGCTGGCATACAGGATTACTTTTTGACGACCCGGTTGGTGTAATGGTTACCACGCCGGCCTGCCAAACCAGGGTCCTGGGTTCGAATCCCGGTTCGGTCATGGATGTTTATATGTTTGTGCCGTTGTTGTATGGTTTCCATAATAAACAGCCTATAAATAGTGCTTTCTTGGGATCATTACAATGTATGTGCCTGTGAGCGTTATTTATTATTTTTATTTTTTTATTCTGTGCACAAAATTTGCGAAAAAAATAATTATTTTTTTCGGCGTCTTTTAACGATACCTAATACGTTGTGAAAGTTTGTGCACTGAACAAAAAGTAACCCTGTATAGGTAAAGTTGTTCAGTTTAATGGTCTGAAGCTAAACGCTCTAAAGTATGAAACGGTTTTAAATTTTCATGAATAAAGAAAGTACTTTTTATTGGACACTTAATTTAGGATCTAAATTTCCAGCCCGCATGTAGAAGCAAATTGGACTACCCTGGTTCGTTTCACAGTTCACTTGCTAGATTGAATAGTGTTTAATGTTGAGAAGTAGGTCATAACATAACCGCACTCTGTGAACATAATAATAAGCAGTATGCTCTTGACTATACATACCACAGGATAGATTATATAATAGTGACTGTATTATTTATGTTACCATCCTATTTTTGCTCTCACTATTTTAAGTTGTTTATTTCGTTATCTGAAATATATCCTTAACATTTTCTATGGTACTTAATTAAAAAAATAGTGGTGCATATTATACAGGGTTCAACTTAATATGCTGACAGTATTTTTTAAAGTAATGATCAAAACATCGAACTGAACAACTTTCTCTAGGGGACCAACATCGATATCGCGAAAAAAAAACAGTAGTAGGTTTGCAGTTTTATGTGGGACAGCTGTTTTTGTTTCGCGATTTCAATGTTGGTGCCATAGAAAAAGTTGTTCAGTTTGACGGTCTGATCATCCTCTTAAAAAAGTGTCAGCATATTAAGAAGGACTCTATTGTATACCCTCAGTTGGTTTAGGTAAGTATACCTAACCACACCTTTCAGATTTAAATTGCAATTGCTTATAAGAATTGATCAGAATGCTAACCAGGTGATTATATCAATTTTATTTATTTTATTTTATTTTATTTCGCTTCATACATGGAGCGAAGTATACAACGTGTCAAGGAAAATCTTTTAACTTTCATGTATTGTGGTAGAGATGGTAAGGATGTTCCGAAATTCAACCACTGAATTTCGAAGAACGTGCTTCGGTCGCGTATGGTACGAACTTGTCTGACTATAGTTATATCTAAAGGTAGATAAATGTGTTAGAAATAGAAATAGTATGCTTCATTTGCGTAGCCTTATCCCACCTTATTCTCCAGTCTTTCGCGAAGGATGC
The DNA here is from genome assembly GCA_922987775.1 of Agonopterix subpropinquella. Taxonomy (NCBI): domain Eukaryota; kingdom Metazoa; phylum Arthropoda; class Insecta; order Lepidoptera; family Depressariidae; genus Agonopterix; species Agonopterix subpropinquella. The sequence goes on from OV277714.1 coordinate 4,972,431, forward strand.
TGCTGAATCATTTATTTTAAACATGACTTATACATGGTACAGCCTACGCGCCTTAAATTTTAAGGTACCTAAATGTAAGGTTACAATCTCCATGCCAAGTTTACACGTAGATAGTAGTGTGATCGAGTACTAGCTCAAAGTAAGAAGAGCGATGACATTGACACTTACTTGTGCTACATCGCTACATCTTTGACCCCATCTCTATTGTCCTGATTACTGGATTGAGATCAAGGGCAAACCCATCAGTAGTTTAAAAAAATGCACTAGAACTTTTTTACAGATTATATATACAGATATGAAAAGTTATTTAAAATATGCAAAGTAATACCTGTTAATGAAAAAGTGCACTTTTTAGTTGCAACTCAGCAATATCTTCAAAAGGAATGTATAGTTAGGAGAAAACATAGCTATTCAACTAGACCAAAGCAGGTTCCTAGGTATATAGTACCAAGACATACGAATTACTACGGTGCCCGAACCTCAATGTATCTGATACCAAAAATATTTAATTCCCTTCCACAAGATTTAGATTTAGATATAAATAAAAGTAGTCTTAAATCGTTTAAAAGAGCCCTAAAAAGGCACATTCTGAAAGGTCTGTGAGTAAATTATGTTGTTATTTTATCTGTTTAAAGTATTTATGTTAACTTGAGGTCATTGTACCGTCGCGGAACCTAACTACACTAGTGGTTAAGTTTTAGGTAACGATAACTAAATCCTTTACGCATTTACGAATAAAACCGCTGTACGGTTGGGTTCCGCGAATGTACCTACCTACCTTACTTGTTTGTACCATTAATTTTATTAGCGTTTAGTGTTATGATTGTTAATTGTTTGTAAATGTTATCAAGAGCTCATTGTATGCCGACAAACTGTTATGCAGTTTGGCATAAAATGTATCTGTGTAATGTACTGTGTTTTGTGAGAAAATAAATAATAATAATATAAGGAGTCGATTTTTTTATGAAACATAGGTAATTTTCTTTTCTAATAAAACAGAAGTTGGTTAATAAAAAAATCATGGATATAGATACAGTAGATTTTTAACACAACCACCCCGCAAGTAATGGCGCATGCATATGCTGGTTTAATATGAATTTCTTTCTGAGTAATTAGGAACTTCGTCAACAATTGGAACATCAATCAATTGGATCGTCATCATTGGAATTGCATCTTGTCTGAAACACATTATTTGAATGTAATACCACAATCATTACTAAAATTTACATGCATCGACTCACGATCATAATCCTCTTCCTGGTGATAAGAAGCATTGCTAAAACTTCCAATGAAATATTAAAGCGTGCAGTTGTGGCAGTAGAGCTAAGGTACATTCTCCGGCATCAAACCTAATGGGCCGACAGCTTAAAACAAAGATGCCTTGCTCGTTTGAAACATTAGTGTGTGAGGCTACTTATGAGCATGATATAAAGGTTCTAAAGAAGTCTAAAGAAGATATAAAGACCTGATAAACCGTCAAAGGAAAGGCAAGGTTTGGAGAAGGGAGGCAGCCTGAGTACTTCAAAAAAATCCCAAAGAGCCGGTACGGGTGTCGGGAAAGGTTCTTCAGATAACCGGCTAAGCTTAGCTTAGCTTTATTGGAGGATTCAGGATGGAATAACTGTAATTTTATACTATCCTTAAAACTGGCTACGTGTAAACGAGCCATAATACCGTTCAGAAATTTCACTCAAAAGAGAAATTTCCAGACTTAACATTTGTATCTCTCGTCGTATATTCATAAACTGCGTTCGTTTTGAATTCGGCAGTGAGGTGAATATAAATCACTGAATTAAGCCAAGCCCCGCGCTTGTGTTGAGTTCCCTTACCAATTATTATGTAAAAACATTTTTAGGGTTCCACCAGAGAATCTAACGGGACGTTTTCTGACACACATATTCGTGTGTTCACGAAAGGACAATAATCCACGTTTCATATATATTTTTTCCAAATCTGAAAGTGACGGCCACCAAAAACGAATACCTACTTTATTCTGGTAGAAATTATCCGTCTTACCATTTATTATTATTGCATGAAAGTTGTTGCTGTAAGTTTTATTACATCAAAAATATCAGAAATGCAGTGCTAGACAAAAACAAAATTTTAAAAATAAATATTTAGTAATAGGGAACAATAGAAATACGCCGCGACTCGCGCTTGACCAGATTTTTTTCGTCTATACTGTATCATTTCAAAAAGTCGTGGATGTGTGAAAATTGGCAATGAAGTATGAAATAATAATGAGACAATTTGTGAATAAAGGTTTATTTTTCTATGAGAAGGCTTTTACAATTTCTTTTTATAAGGGCCACAGAGAATAAATAGGGGTGGTGAACTCCACTATTATTTTTTCATGTGTGTTTTCATATGAGACTAAAAATATGAATAATTTTTTTTTTACAAAAAATTAAAACCTCCAAAACTCAAAAAGTAAAAAATTATATTGCAGCTGAGAATAATTACAGGTGGACCAGAATCTGATGAAAAATAGGGATTCAAATTTTAGAGTAAGCAACACTGGGGTAATTAGATTAGGGCCCTTTACACAATGCGATTTTTTGCAGCGTAGAAGTGCTGCAAAAAGCATCGATTGAGTCGCGATGCAGCATCAATGAAAACACGATAAAGCATACAGGGTGTAACAATACACCCTAGTAATACTTAAGGGGGTGCTTCAAACCATCAAACTGAACAACTTTCACTATGGAGCCAACATCGAGAAAAGATAAAAATGTATGGGACAGCTGATTTTTTTTATTTTTGCTTGATGTTGGCTCCATAGTGAAAGTTGTTTAGTTTGATGGTCTGAAGCACCTCCTTAAGTATTACTAGGGTGTATTGTTACACCCTGTAGATGCAATCGCAGTACAGCCACGATGCAAAACTTTCGTAATATTCGATCAGTTATTTGTCGACAGCCATTGCCACAATGCACACGCGCGTGTGCAGCAATACAATCATGCGTTTGAATCGATACAAGCACCTATTAATTGCTAGTGAAGCGAATAAGTCTCGAGATGGACAAAAGCACGTTTTTATCGCTGCAAAAAGGCTTAGTTTGTACAGGGCCTACTTTGACTAGACAGGGGACATTTTGACACTACCATGTGAAAATCTATATTTTATTCATTTCATGAGATTCTGGTCGAAGCATCTACAGGGTGTACAATAAAATGGGACAGCTACTCAAAGGGGTGCTTCAGACCATCAAACTGAACAACTTTCTCTATGGGACCAATATCGAAATCGTGAAAAAAAAATCCGCTCTCCCATACAAAACTGCAAACATAACTCGACTGAAATGTATGGGACAGCAGATTTTTTTTTCGCGATTTCGATATTGGTCCCATAGAGAAAGTTGTTCAGTTTGATGGTCTGAAGCACCCCTTTAAGTAGCTGTCCCATGTTATTGTACACCCTGTATGTATGCAGGGTATAAGGAAAGTATCATTAACATTTAAACCACATACCATCAAACTGAACAACGTTAACTATGGGAGCAAACCTGTCAGAGCAACTGAAGGTGTGGCTGTGGCTTAAAGGTTAATGTTACTTTTCCTTACACCTTCACTTCTACCACTTCGGGAAGTATACTAATTAGTAAGGTAGTACTGCCTCCGTGGTCTAATAGTTAAGAGCATTGGGCTTTCGACACGGAGGTCGTGGGTTCGATTCCCACGGGGGACACCTAGTGATATGTCACTTTGTGCGTTTTTCCCCAGTTGGTTAGGACATTGCAGGCTGAATCACTTGATTGTCTGAAAAGAAAAATGATTCCGTGCTTCGGATGGCACGTTAAGCCGTTGGTCCCGGCTACTATCTCTGGTGGTAGTAGTCGTTATATAAAAACCACGTCAGAGGCCGTCAGGCGGTCTGAAAAAACTCTGACACCAGGGCTCTGCCCACACGATAAGAAGAAGTAAGGTAGTAAAAATAGGATAGTAAATACATCAGTAGATATAATACATAGCTAATAATACATAAGAGGATGCTGCAGACCATCAAACTGAACAACTTTCACTATGGAGCCAACATCGAAATCGAGAAAAAAAAATCCGCTCTTTCATACAAAACTGCAGTACCGTCTCGACTCAAATGTACGGGACGGTAGATTTTTTTAAATTTTTTCGCGACGTTGGCTCCATAGTGAAAGTTGTTTAGATTGATGGTCTGAAGCACCCCTTAAGTATTACTAGGGTGTTTTGTTACACCCAGTATATTATTAGAGTATTACTATTTATTTGACGACCCGGTTGGTGTAATGGTTACCACGCCGGACTGCCAAACCAGGGTCCGGGTTCGAATCCCGGTTCGGTCATGGATGTTGTATGTTCGTGCCGTTGTTATATGGTTTCCATATTAAAAAGCATACTAACTTGGAATCATTACAATGCATGTGCCTGTGAGCGTTATTTATTTATTATTTGTTTATTTATTTATTTATTCAGCGCTAATGATTAGGTTCTTCATTATAAGATACGAGACTTATACATTACTTTCGTTAACTTCTCTAACGAAAGCAAAGTTATTCCTATAGCTTAAGTTCATTAGAGGCTCCATTATTGCGTTCTTCGTCTCCTCCAATCTGTCCAATCTCTTTTCAAATGATCCCGATTTTTTTAAATGTAAATTGAATTCGTTTACTTTGGGATATTGATTGAGTTACCTTCTTGTTCTATGTAGTGTTGTGCTTAAGTGACTCTTATGAATATTGGAATATTCAGACATCTTATTCGAACGACACTCATAATATAATTATACAATGTGTTAATGAATAAGCGCAATAACATCATACACCCCAACTGATTTATAACAAAATATTTACAATTTAATTATTGATAGTTATTCGCATTTTAAGTTGTGAGACAAAAATTGTTTGTTATCATTTCAGCAATGAATGAAAGCGCTAGCATGCTCATGGATACATTTTAATCTTGTTTTGGTAGTAATTAAGTGTGCCCGTGCGGTGGGTTGAGATCGGGTTCAGTAAATTGTAAATTATACAAGCAAATTGTATTCGATATTATTTTGAAAAATGTAACCTATTTTGAACTCATGATAATTCGATTGTCCTCTCTATTCTAAACAAACTCCTTTCTAGTTTTGCGTTTTTTCATTAACACGTTGTATACGTAGGGCACAGGCCTACCCTCAAGGAGGCATCAGTCCGACACGCGTGCCCAATCACAGGGCAAATTTTTTGGGCGCTTTCCTTTGTGAAAAGATAAGACTTATCACCAAAGGCTTGGATAGACTTCCTAAACCAGCTAGGTTCGACAAATTCTGTCACCCTAGGCTGGGTGCCTGGACACTGCGGTATCGATGGAAATGAGGCTGCTGACGAGCTGGCACGAAGAGGGACGGAAGAAGACGCCATAGGCCCCGAGCCTTACTGCGGAATCTCTCGCAACACCTCTAGACGTGTGCTGAAGGAATGTGCCGTGAACCAAAGCCGTAAGCTCTGGTCGGATACACCAGGACTGAGGCACGCAAAAGAACTTGTGACCGGCTTCTCAAACAGACTTACCTCAGATGCCATCAATTCAAACCGCAACGACTTAAGGCTCTTAGTGCGAGCTTTAACAGGACACTGCAAGTTAAACAAGCATCTACACAGAATGGGGCTTGTAGATCCACCCACCTGCAGATTCTGCTGTGAAGCAGAGGAAACGCCCATACACCTCCTCTGCGAATGCGAAGTGCTCATGCACAGCAGGAGTCGCCATCTAGGTGGATACGTAATAACACCTACTGACATTAGGGACCTCCCCTCCAAAAGCATAACACGGTTCATGAAGTCCGTGGGCCTAGGAAATGACCTTTAGGTCTAGGGTGACAGCTACAATAGATATATTCAGGTCACAGTAGCTATTGGTCTTTGACCAAGCCCTTACAACCAAAATAATAATAATTGGATAGACTTCTATTGGAGTGTTAACCCCAATGATGTAGTATGAAAAAATCTTGGGCATGAAAGAAGTACGAAAAGTAGGATTAACGCAGAGGAAATGCGGTCATTAAGAGGTATGTTCTTAAATAAGAAATATTAATTTTATACATAACTCTTCACCTAAAGAAAAAAAAAAGTAAAAAGAGAAAAAAAAACTTATACAATAAAGAAAAAAATATCTTCTAAATTACCGAAAAATAGTCTATTTAGAGAAGATTGTGGTCTGAAAGAGTATATTTATCTAAAATAACGGACTCCGCACACCTCTAGCTCTTTGTAGAAAGAAACCTTATTTATTCTTAAGCAGTTCCCTTAATTTTATTTTGCTTATGAATATTTGATTACATTATTATTGTACAAAGGAGCTTAAGTGTAATTAACGTATCTTATTTAGTTGGTTTCTATGTTAATAAGGATATGATTAAGATACTTTTTGGGAGTAAATTAACAATATTTTACGTACGTTTTGGTTATAGAAGATTACTTTTTGTTGTTAGCACATTTTATAAAATTAAATTCAGAACAACGCCCTTGAGGCATGCAGGATTTTTATACGTGTACAGGGAGTTTGCTAGAATTGTGTACCTACCAGTGAATGCAAATAGACAGTACCTACTCATAAACATGTAGCTTTTTAGGGTTCCGTACCCAAAGGGTGAAAACGGGACCCTATTACTAAGCCTACGTTGTCCGTCCGTCCGTTCGTCCGTCCGTCCGTCTGTTTGTCCTACCTATTTAGGGCTGTAACTTTTGAACCGTAATAGCTAGATAGTTGAAGTTTTCTCAGATTATGCGTTATTGCGGCGGATTTGTTAACAAATAATAAAAATGTCAAAAAGTTAAAAATTAATAGTTTCTGGTTGAGAAGAACCAGAAACAAGTTTTTAACAAAAAAATGTCTTCACGCTCTATGGTATGGTAATACATACAAGCGTCAAACTTAGTGTGATTATAGAGCAAACTCTACAGAATAACAAAAAAACACTAAAAACCGGCCAAGTGTGAGTCGGTCTCGCGCTAAAGGTCCTGGACAAAAAAGTTTCCTGGACAAAAAAAAATATTTATGTTTATGCAGAAATTTTAGAAAAACAACAAAAATCCAAAACTGTAATGAACAAATTGCAGTTCATACAATTCCATTTCGTCTAGGATTGCATCTAGGGGTTAATTCAGTTGCATTGTTAAATATAAAATAATACAAAACAAAATACGTTTACCATCTTCACCAAGGCCCAAGGGAGTGAAATATTAAAAATAAAATTTCTATTTCTATGCAATAAAATATACGGTAAGCATCACATTCTGAACACTATCATATTCCTTCTGGGAATCAGTGTATCTATTGTGGCTCGTTTAGACTATAATATTTTTTTAGTAGAGTAAGTAAGTTAGAACTTACAACCTATTTAAGAGTCCCTTTATAGTTTAGTAGCGCCCTCATAACAATATTTATCAATAATGAAAACCCAAAATGAAAAAGTTCTCCTTCAACTATATCTTAATATGCGAGGCAATCAGACACACACCTACCCAAGCCCCCACTCACACACACACACACACTCTTTTACTTTGTTTCAATTGTACTGTAACTGTAACTTATTGTAAATTATCTAACTTGTACTTAATGCACCTTATTTTGTTTATTGTTAAGGATACCCAATCGTAGACCTCGCGTATCAGGCTTGCCTCATTTTTGGTCTACCGTTTAATGTTATAGTTTTAAGCAAAAGTTAAAAATAAACATTTATCTTATCTTATCTTATCTTAACTTACACTCCTTTCATTTCTATTAGCGGGTTAGTTTGTAATAACTGGGCCATTATTTTATTCAGGGTACAATTTGGATAATATTTTATTTAATTTTTGGTATAAAATCTATATAAGCCTTTTTTTACCATTTTATGCCGATTTTTGTTCATTATTGTTTATAGTAATCATTAAGACATTTGCAGCATTGCAGCTATGTTCCCTTGCTACTTCTTATATTTATTGATGTTTTTTCAACAAAATTACCACTGCGTTATCGTCCCTCAAAATTATACTACGTTGCTTTAACAAACAACTGAGTTACCGTAATTTTCAAAAAAGTATAGTATTTAATTCCTACGTTTTTCTAAGACTGGTTTCTTATTCGGTAGCTACCGATAACAGTTTAATTTTGGAATTTACATAATTTAGTAACAAAATCGCCTTTGTTCCGTTGCCTTTGAAGGGGATCGGATTATGGTACCCTGAATAAAATAATGACCCAACTGCCAGTAGATGGCACCACATCTCTTAAGACGCAATAGATTTAAAATTTCGTTCTCTGGGGTTGTGGTCTCGGTGCCGAAACTGGCAAAAAACCTCATAAAAAATAGCTTTAATGCTTTTGTAGTATTTTGGAAAATCAGAAAAAATCTGAAAGCACTGCTGCTGCTGCAGCTTTCTGTGCAACAATTTTAATTTTTAATTATAATCCAAACCAGCCAAAATGCTTTTGGCTATACGTCCTTTTACAGTACTTATCCCGGTATCTACGGCCGGGTAAGGGCTCTTACAGACGAGCGACACTTTGCTGTCGCGGTGGGTCGCAGAGCATCGCGGTGATACATTTAACGGTCGCGCGACGGTTCCGCGAGTCGCGACCCTCCGCGACACCCGGCGACCGCAAAGTGTCGCTCGTCTGTGAGAGTGCTAAGGGAAGCCTGCTGAGGTGGTGGACACCTGGGTGCCCGTGGACAAAATCTACATCGTCAGCGTAGTGCCTAAGACCGCGTTCAGACCACCCGCACCCGCGCCGCACTAGCCCCGCACTTGCCTCGCATTTGCCCCGCACGCACCCGCCCCGTGCTCACCCCGCGTCCTAAAATGCATTGCTTGCAATTTGAGTCTTATGACACGAAAATAAATCTCGTATTGTATTTTAGGGGAGCACCCACGCCTGCCCCGCACCCGCACCGCGCTCGCCCCGCGACCGGTCGTCAAAATACAATACGAGATTTATTATCATGTCATAAGACTCCAATAGCAAGCAATGCATTATAGGACGCGGGGTGAGAGCGGGGAGAGCGCGGGTTGAGTGCGTGGCGGGCGCGGGTCGTCTGAACGCGGCCTAAATGTTAATAACGTTAGAACGTTACCGAAGATTCAATATGAACACTCAAGTCCGAACTAAAATTAAATTACTAACTCGTACGAGTAACATCGTTTGAACGCACTCAACACAAAGACGGGCATCGAAGCTTGGCGCATGAATATCAAGTAGACAGATAAACTTGTATGAAACTGTCTGGCAGTTCCCTGCGCTCTATAAGAGTAGGTACTTTAGTTTTAGTTTCATACAAATTTTCTATTAAGATCGTGTTGAGATGTAGACAGAATTGTACTAAAGTTAAGTGATAAAATTTTTGAATATTGCATAATATTTTTAAATATTAGTGTTCAGACTATACAGAATACTGCATCATACTGCCTCCGTGGTCTAATGGTTAAGAGCATTCTCAAGGAACACGCAAGCTATATAGCAGCAGCACAGTAGCTGCATAAAGGAAATTTCCTTTATGCGGCTACTGTACAGCTGCTATATCGCACCCCCAAACGAATAAAGGTGTAACTTTGAAAAGTCAACTTTACAGGAGAGCAAAAAAACCGAAGAATCGGCGTAGCGTTAAAACTACTGTAGATATTTTAATACTTTTTCTATCGTTGGGAAGAGAAAAAAATAACTTTCTCTATGATATATAGTGGGTATTTGTTAAAATCTACAAATGCATGTAACACTATTGTTCTGATGAACGTTTATAGATTTTTTTTATATAACAAAAGATGCACCTTTATTCGTTCGAAATTTTTTACAGTCTTGGTGGGTAACATCAGGATACTTGAGGTTTACAGTCAAATATTTCGTTCTTGGTGTCCGTGTAACAAAAGGTTACACCTTTATTCTTCAATTTTTTAAGCATGCATTTGTTAGTATTATCCCATTGGTACTATGTTCGCTCAAAATTTTACAGTTGGCTTAAAATTGATCATATGTATTAAGCAAATACTTAAGAATTTAAATGTAAAATATTTATTTAAATGGTGTTTTGTGTTTTATTTCTTTCAATTCTTTAAGTTTCAAAAAATTTAAAATAAACGAACATGCACGCAACTGGCAATAGTCCGCTCTCACGAGCTTTCTTTGATAATGCGACGTTGCCAGAATGTTTAATTTAGTCAATCATTCTTACCGCGTGCACCGGCGCCCGTCTCCTATGACGGTTATGTCTAACGCGAAAAATATATAAATTATACTATTTAGTAGTTTTATATAACTAAGGATTACATTTTTATAAATTTGGATGTTTCAGACGAATAAAGATGAAGTCAGGTACACCTTCTGAAAAACCGGAACCGGTCCGGTGTATACCTTCCGAAAAATTCTGATTTAATTTATTTTTCGGTCGAATAAAGGTGTAATAGGGTCTTACATTTTTTTCAATCAGAGACTTGTAGACAAATAAAGATGTAAACTGGAATACAACCTGGCCCCTTATAGTTTTGTAGAGATAACATATGTGTAATATTGTATTATATAATTTTTAATGAAAAGCATGTTAGTAACACGATATTGTGTCCATATTCATCTATGAAACGTAAGTAGTAATTAGATAGAATAAAGATGTCTTACCATATAATTTTATGAATATGCACTATAGCTGCGTAGTAAAAATTAAGGACATGTATTGAAGGCCGTAGATTCCAAAAATGGCATAAAAGTAAAAAGGGTGTTATAGCATTTTACACCTTTATTCGTTCGGGAGTGCGATATAGCTTACGTGTTCCTTGGGATTGGCTCTCGACACGGAGGTCGTGGGTTCGATTCCCACGGGGGACACCTAGTGATATGTCACTTTGTGCGTTTTTCCCCAGTTGGTTAGGACATAGCAGGCTGAATCACCTGATTGTCTGAAAAGAAAAATGATTCCGTGCGTCGGATGGCACGTTAAGCCGTTGGTCCCGGCTACTATCTCTGGTGGTAGTAGTCGTTACATAAAAACCACGTCAGAGGCCGTAAGGTGGTCTGAAAAAAACTCTGACACCAGGGCTCTGCCCACACGATAAGACAAAGACTAGGTATACAGAATGTAAAAATTAAATGTTTAAAATATTAAATAAGTTGTTCAAATTAAATAACTTTCACTCTAGAGCCAACAACGAAATAGCGAATGAAATTGTTATTTCACGTCTATGGAAATCACGATCAACTACGCACAAAAAAAATCTGCTGTTTCATAGAAAACTGCTGTTCTATCTCGACTCATAATAATGGGACAGCCGATTTTTTTTTCGGGATTTGGATGTCCGCTCCGTAGTGAAAGTTGCTCAGTTTGATGGTCTGAAGTACCTCCTTAAATAAGTATTACTAGTGTGTTTTGCCACACCTTTATACAGGGTGTACAATAAAATGGGACAGCTACTTAAAGGGGTGCTTCAGACCGTCAAACTGAACAACTTTCTCTATGGGACCAATATCGAAATCGCGAAATAAAAATCCGCTCTCCCATACAAAACTGCAAACAAAACTCGACTGAAATGTATGGGACGGCAGATTTTTTTTCGCGATTTCGATATTGGTCCCATAGAGAAAGTTGTTCAGTTTGATGGTCTGAAGCACCCCTTTAAGTAGCTGTCCCATTTTATTGTACACCCTGTATAAGTGACCTTTCCGAAAGGGATTCCGGTCGTGCGTATAATGTAGGTATGTGAATTCGGATAAGCCTCTCAAGGTAGGAACTGCCAAAACGTCACGTGAAAATAAAAATTCAAATCGTACCCAGACAAGGTCGTTGACTCCAACCCTAATCAGAAGGGTCATCCCATTTCATTATTTTAGTTCCCCGAGGATCTTGACCCCGCTATTTCATTTCACATTAATATGCGAACAATATTAGAACCTTTTTGTCCTGTCTGAGTTTTATCGCTTTTAAAGTTTGTCGTCTTTAGCAGAATATTGTCTGAGGAATTTGATTCCAAAGGTAAATTAGTTTTAGGACTTACTTGAAAGCTTTAGTATGAGTTTTCTGGAATTCATAATAATACTCGTACGTAGTCAACCAAATTGAAACCAGATTGAAGACAGATTAGAGGCATCCCCCGGGCTCGCTGGACTTCATTGTCTAGTGTTGTGAACGGTCGCCGCTGACCTGATCCTGGTTTACAGGAGTTGCAGCGAGCGGTGGGAAATTGTGCTAGGCCCGATAAAATAAAAAGAAGAAATGAAAACTGGCGCGTTGCGGAGAGGTGTTTGACTCTTAATCATGAGGTCTGGGTTGGAATCCGTAGGACCACAACATTCGCAAGGACGACATGCTATGTACCAATGAGTTTTTCTAACTTATAGAAAAAGAAATAAAAATAGACATATATTTATTTGCCAAAATACTTTGTTATAAAAGGGTGGGTTCCTTTGTTATTGTACGTTATACCTACTGCTCTCAAACGGTGAAGGAAAACATAGTGAGGAAATCTGCATACGCTGAAGAAGAAATTCTAATGCGTATGTGAAGTCTACCAATCTGCATTGGGCACGCGAGGAGGACTAACGCCCATAGACTCTCTCTGAGCGTAGGCCTGTGTCCTGCAGTAGGACGTTTATAGGCTGCTGGTGATGATGATTTTGAATAGTAGGCCAAAACAATGTTCTTTAAACACATCTGTACTACGAATTTTATGCATGTGTGCGACAAAGACAATGTGTAAATAGCATGGTACAATAATATACTGCGCCTGGTATTCTCTTCCGACCACGTGACTGACACAAGCCTACGTCATCATACCCTTTTACCATGTTTAGCGGCCATTTTTTTGTGACGTAGGCTTGTGTCACTCTGGGAATAGAAGACCTTGTTTTTTTAGACTATGTGTAAATAGCATAAATCATAAAAGTTACTTTGCGAGAAAAATGAAAAACTTTTGATTATAGTAGGCTGGCATTTAAAATTACGTTTTTAAAAGTAATAGGATATTCACATAGGAGTTTTTCCAAACAGTAGTTCTTAAAATATCTGCAAAGCTCATTTTCGGCAAAAATTACACAGGATATTTTAAAGCAGCGACGAACATACACTAGGTATGGCAGTGTTGCCACCTTAGCCCTTTTGGGGCTAGATCTAGCACTTTTTACTGTAGGTGAACTCGTTGTTTATTGATTTAGCCCGGAAAGGGCAATCTAGCCCTTTTCAGGCTTTTCATTTTCTTAAATATATTGTACCAAAATCTGAAATTTGCGCCATGCTAACATCGCAATAACATCTAACTTTGGCGATTTGTGTCATATATTGATTTATTTATATTTTTGTGGTAGATACCATTTGTTCGATTATGGCAACATACCGGTTCTCTACGCCGCGCCGATCCGGGATTAGTTTGTTATATAACTAAGTAAATAATAATTTTTAATTTTTGAACCTATTAAATTGGTAAAATTTTTCTTCAAATTCTGTTTAATTTTGAAAAATGTTATTGTGATTCAATAAATACATAATTGAAATCATTAGTTAAGGTGTTTTTTTAGCCTTTTTTTACAGCAAGTGTTTTCTTGGTAATTTGTGCTCCATCTAGCCCGATAAGTACTATCAGTTTAAAATAACAATGTGCATGACCTCGCTCGCAAATGTGACGTTACTCAATCACACGAACTTCACTTGAGTCATTCAAATGACTGTTTCCTTTGCATAGAGTCTACATTCCCTTGGCAACCGAGTGAAGTTATCCAACGGCCCTTTAAGGTCATGCACATTGTTATTTTAAACTGATAGTAGTCAAATAGCCCGATCTAGCCCTTTTTAGCTTCTTCAACTGGGGCAGTTGAAGAAGCTAAAAAGAGCTATTACTAAAACTAAGGTGGCAACACTGGGTATGTGTGAACAGCATCAGTCTTAAGTCAGTGCAATCAAAATGCTAACCATCCTGGAATACGTTCAAAAGAGTTGTTTAACGTTCAAAAGCATACATAATATCTTATCTGTGAGTTAAAATTCCTAGAGTATTTTCTTATTAAACCCATGCATGCATCTCCAGGGTGATTGCGTCTCGTCGAGAGATAGCCGTGTTTTATTCATGAGTATTTTAAGGAATCTCTTTGGTGCATTCCCGTATATATATGTCCAACAGTCTACAGCATCGGAAAATGAACGTTTGTTGAGATATTTCAATGCTTTAGGTTAGGATAAGTTTTTTTTCTGCGAAAATATTTTACTGCGAAAGAAAGATAACAAAAAATTAAAATCGCCTTCAAACAAACTAATAAAACCAGTCAAGTGCAAGTCGGGCTACTCGCGCACCGAGGGTTCCGTACCACACCACCACAGAACACAACATCATCAACTTAGAATTTTTTTTTGTCCGGGACCTTTAGCGCAAGACCGACTCACACTTGGCCGGTTTTTAGTATTTTTTGTTATTCTGTAGAGTTTGCTCTATAATCACACTAAGTTAGACGCTTGCATGTATTACCGTTTTTACCATAGAGCGTGAAGAAAAAACGTTGATAAAAACTAGTTTCTTGTTGAGAACCCTCCTTAATTTTTAACTTTTTGGAATTTTTATTATGTTTTAAAAAATCCGCCGTAATAACGCATAATCTCAGAAAATTTCAACTATCTAGCTATCACGGTTCAAAAGTTATAGCCCTAAATAGATAGGCTGTCCTATCTATTTAGGGCTATAACTTTTTCCGTCTGTACGGATGGACGGACAGACGGACAGACGGACGGACGGATGGACGGACGGACGGACGGACGGACGGACAAAGTAGGCTTAGTAATAGGGTCCCGTTTTCACCCTTTGGGTACGGAACCCTAAAAAGTTAAAAAATAATATTTCAGCCGATGACTTTTTTGTTCACATCATAAGAACATTAATTTGTTTTATTGAAGTCGCTGTCAAGCCGGTACCTACTATTTGCGACAGGGCTTGCATTAGTTTTTAGGCTTGGCTTGACACCGACTTCTATAAAACAAATTAATGTTCGAACGAAAAAGTCATCGCCTGAAATATTATTTTTTAACTTTTTAGTTTTTTTGGAGGCGGTTTTAATTTTTTGTAAAAGTTTTGTTTAATTTCACAATTTTCAATGGTGAATTCATTAGTTCGATCTAATAGTAGTGTTTTAAATTAACAAACGAACTAGTCGGCACTACGATTTCCAAAGGTTCTCCTCGATTTCTCTGGGATGCCATAATCAGATCCTGGTTTCCTTATCATGGGACCCCTTTTGGGATATCTTCTTTCCAACAAAAAAATAATCATCAAAATCGGTTCATAAACGACGAAGTTATCCGCGAACAAACATTAAAAAAAATATATATACAGGGTGTAAATTAAAATAGGACAGCTACTTAAAGAGGTGTTTCAGACCATCAAACTGAACAACTTTCTCTATGGGACCAATATCGAAATCGAGAAAAAAAAATCTGCTGTCCCATACATTTCAGTCGAGTTTTGTTAGCAGTTTTGTATGGGAGAGCGGAATTTTTTTTCGCGATTTCGATATTGGTCCCATAGAGAAAATTGTTCAGTTTGATGGTCTGGAGCACCCCTTTAAGTAGCTGTCCCATTTTATTGTACACCCTGTATACAGGGTGAAATTGATATCATTGGCATCCTTTTAAACTAAGAGTCTACCCATGAAACTAAACAACTTATACTATGGGAGCAAACCAATCGGAGCAACTAAAAAATCAGCTGTCCCATACTAAACTGCAATGCCTACTCGACTCAAATGTATGCAACAGCTGATTTTTTTTTGCTCCGATCGATTTGCTCCCATAGTAAAAGTTGTTCAGTTTGATGGGTAGACTCTTAGTTTAAAAGGATGCCAATGATATCAATTTCACCCTGTATATAGGGTCCTTCTTAATATGCTGACACTTTTTTAAGGGGATAATCAGACCGTCAAACTGAACAACTTTCTCTATGGCACCAACATCGAAATCACGAAAAAAAAATCTGCTCATCCATACAAAACTGCAATCCTACTCGAGCGAAATGTATGGGACAGCTGATTTTTTTTTCGCGATTTCGATGTTGGTCCCATAGTGAAAGTTGTTCAGTTTGATGGTCTGATCATCATCTTAAAAAAGTGTCAGCATATTAAGATGGACCCTGTATACGGTTGAATTGAGAAACCTCCTTTTTTGAAGTCGGTTAAAAATACAAACAAAATAAACCTAGAAAAGAAAAGGCAAATGAACCAAGTGATCGGGCTCAATCTGCAGTTGAAATACCTCATTAAAACTAGGAGTCTAGAAGGCTTGGCACACACTTATTCCGAAAGCTCCCAAGCGCGTTGCATACAAACGGTCAGTCGTATTTTCAATACTAACCAATTAAAGTCAATGACATTTTTTAAACACGATCTTAGGAACCAATGTCTATGTCGGTACCTTTTCAGATTTACGTTAAAATATATAATAGTTTCAATAAACGTTAAAGTTAAAATATACGTTAATATATAACGTTAAAATATATAATAGTTTGACGGCCCGGTAGCACAGTTGGTAGTGAACCTGCCTGCTGTGCCGAGGGTCGCGGGTTCGAATCCCGTAAGGGACAAATATTTGTATGATGAATATGAATATTTGTACCCGAGTCATGGATGTTTGTATCTATATATGTATCCTATATCGTTGTCTAGTCATCATAATGCAAGTCCAGGCTAGATTCTGGTACTTTAAATGTGACTAGATAATTTGTGTGACATTGTCCAAGATATTTATTTATTTATTTATTATTTATTTATTTAATGCTAAGATTAATATAAGATTATGTATGGAAAACTTTGAGCCACGATAACTTCGAAAGACAAGGTACCGACACAGATATTGGTTTCTAGATTGTGTTAACACATTTTTTTTACTTTATTTACTTAATGTTCAAACTAGGATGAAACTTCGTGTTAGATGGAGCGCTGCTGTATGAATTATATCCCCTTTAAAATATAGATTAGACGGTTGGTAGTTATAGCAAAAAGTTGATGATACCATCAAAGATAATTATGGCTTAGATTGTACGTAGTACGTAATTTATAAAATGCTCTACGCCACAGACTATCTTCTCTATCAGTCCTGACAAACATAATTACCTGATTCCACCTGCCTACTTAATAGTCTTGCCCGCTACCGTCGACTTAGCTTTGTCAGACGCAGAATAGGCTAAGCCACACGATGCGTTGCGGTGGAGGCGCGGTTCCAGTGCGGTGCTACTGCGACGTTCTTCGTTAGAAAAACCCGTGGTATTTATTACACGCGGTGCGTTGAGCTGCAAGTGGCCGGGTTTGCTACGAAAAGAGGTGATAACCGATGCAACACGACGCCCTGTAACATTAGTCGATTATTTGTAGTTGGGCTATTTGCAAGGGTTGTTGTAACACTGAGACCAGCGCTGGCCCTTTGTGTTCGCCCCAAGCTCACCCATATTTTACGCATACACCTCCGAACTTATGGTATTTTCTTTTCATTCTCGGGAATGCAGGTTACCTGACGATGCTGTTTTCCTTCGTTTTACACTGAAAAAAAAAAAATTTGTTTACTTCAACCAAAATGCCTGTTAACATCATGACTTCTCCGACTAAGAGAACTTTGTTAAACGAATTCGGCTTGTTGTTACAACTAACCATCTTTTGTTTTTAGTAAACAATAATAACGTCATTTCAATTATTTTGGTGCTAATTAAGAGAAATTATACTTCTAAGTTGGCTCGCATTTTTTTCAGTGCGCGATCAGACGACCTGCGCCCGCTCCGCGCCCGCCACGCTCTCTCCTCGCGCTCGCCCCGCGGCATAAAAATGCATTGCTTGCAATTTGAGTCTTATGACACGATAATAAGCCCACGCCCGCCTCGCTACCACCCCGCACCTGTCACGCGCTCTCCTCGCGCTCGCCCCGCGACAGCTCATCAAATTACAATACGAGATTTATTATTGTGTCATACGACTCAAATTGCAAGCAATGGATTTTTAGGCCGCGGGACGAGCACGGAGCGGGCGCGGGTCGTCTGAACGCCTCCTGAAGACCGATGCTCTCACCGGCCGTGTGGCATCCTCTGCGATATCATTGTGGCCATTATCATATCGTATGGCATTTTTTTTCTTCCTGCTTGGATCCGGGGAGGTTTAAATTTCGAGGTCTAGGTGTTTCAGCCAGTCTTCCGCTGCCGGGGTTAACCTATGGAGTTCTTAAATTCCACCGGGGAAACGACACAGAGTGCACTCATTTAACACATGGGTGAGGGTTTGGTCAAGTGCCCCACAGTTGCACATCGGTGACTCCCTCAGGTCCCACTAGGGTTGCCAACCCCACTATATAATATAGTATCCTACTATATTAGGGGGCCTACTACTATAATTCTGAGAAAAATATATAGTAGGCAAAACTACTATATTTTGATAGAGAATTTAAATACATACATAGGTCAATAGGTACATAGGTCCAATAAAAATGACCAATAACTTTAACATTATTTTAACAATTTTCTTTCTCTTCATCATATTTGTTCCATAAACAATTTTCTAATAGAATAATATACTACTGAAAAGTGATAACAAGTTTTCCGTAAAGTCTGTTTTTTTTTTGGAAATTATATTATTTCTGTATCGAATCCAGCGACTTCTGCGTTTACAGTATGCATTATTTTCTATAACGAATACGAAATAGAGAAATGATTGTTCCTTAAAAAAAAGAACTTGGTATTCAAAATTCAAAATTCGAAAAATACTATATTTTTTCTTATTTTTCCTTGATCTACTATATTTTTTCGGGCACTAAGGCTCGAAATACTATATTTGGTCTAAAAAAAGTTGGCAACCCTAGGCCCCACTTGTAGAGGTGGTAGTTGGTCCTTCCACGGTTAGTTCTGAACCGGTTTTGCTTAGCCCAGGTCTTCCGGTCCTTATCAAAATCAGCTGGTTTGACAGTCGGGTCTCGCACGAGGTCTTTATCACTGTGGTGTGGCTCCGCACCGCGCCGTGTGGTTGTTCTCTATCTGAACGATTCGGATCACGTCTAACATAGCACGTATTTACTAATGACGACGACCATTAGTGCTGGTTCTGTTCCTCTCATTTATGTGTTAGTAATAAAACATTAACTTTGTTTTACTTTTTGTGACTATAACAATATACGTAAGAGTTAGTCTGTAAGTTAAATTTTCACGCCTAAATTGTTCTAATAGTTGCCATGCATGATGGTTGGACGACATCGATTTTTTATTTTCACGTAACCTCAATCAAACTTTAAAAAATCTCGGATATTGTCACCATTTAAAGTACCAGAATCTTTATGATGACTAGACAACGATATAGAATACATAATTATACAGGGTGAAATTGATATCATTGGCATCCTTTTAAACTAAGAGTCTAGCTATCAAACTGAACAACTTTTACTACGGGAGCAAACCGAACAGAGCAAAAAAAAAAAAACTGTTGCATACATTTGAGTCGAGTAAGCATTGCAGTTTAGTATGGGACAGCTGATTTTTTAGTTGCTCCGATCGGTTTGCTCCCATAGTAAAAGTTGTTCAGTTTGATGGGTAGACACTTAGTTTAAAAGGATGCTAATGATATTAATTTCACCCTGTATATACAAAGATCCATGACTCGGGTAGAATTATAGTATAGTATATTCATCATACAAATATTTGTCTCTTACGGGATTCGAATCCGCGACCCACGCACAGCAGGCAGATTCACTACCGACTGAGCTACCGAGCTAATTCAAATTGCTTATATTGTGTGCATGCATACAGATTGTAACAAAACACCCTAGTAATATACAAAGGGGTCTATCACCAACAAACAACGTTCACGATGGAGATGACGACAAAATTGTCGTAAAAAATAAAACAGAATAAATAAAATAGTTTTTTTTCCGCGATTTGGACGTTGGTCCCACAGATAATGTTTTTCAGTTTGATGATCCGATCACCCCTTAAAAAACCGTTAGCATATTAAGAAGGACCCTGTATAATAACCAGCCTACGGCTACGTCAGCAAAGAGCATGAAATCAAATAACGTAAAGGAATCTACAGACAGTCCCCAGCTATAAATCAATTTCGAACAGGTTACCCATAAATCGTGAGAGGAGTGTGAACATCGTAAAATGCTTGCGTAGCCTTTACACCTGTGCGAAAGTGCTCTTAATATTATTATTAAAGGTCAGACCGGATTTCTTCGATGATTGCACATTTTAAATATTGGTATTTGAAACTTAGAACTACTACATATTGCGTAGAAACGCGCTCGTCGCATTGCGCGATCTGTAGAGGTGCTACTTAGAATGACCCTCGATTAAAAATTCACAGATATCGTGTCTACCACGACCTTCGGATACATTGCGAATGAATCTGCCAAATGAACTGAGTTAAAGGACATCTGGCACATAATACCAAAAAATGTATAACCGTCCTTCTATTTTTATTATGGACTGTGGAACACTAGAAACTCACTGCAGGCATTAGTTTATTTTATAATGATTTATTAGTTTTTATCATTAAAAAAAAAAACATTGTGCTTGCAACATATCCTACCAACTCCTACTAAACAACATTGACAGCCATTTTGGGGTTGCTGCTTTTTTATAATTTATAAATAATAAATGATTAAATAACTCGTTAAAAAAAATTATGCTATCTGAGTCGTTTTTATAAAACCTCATAATCTATTACACATTTGACTTCAGTCAAAATTTCTATACATTTTAAGGTATTTTTTCAAGGGAGAGCGGCGGTTGTCCTTTTTTCTCCGCGTCACAAAGGTACAACTTATGAATAACCCATCCGTGATACCTACGCAACTCCAATAATTTTTTTAAATATATCCCAAAGTCATGTCTCTCAGAGTTTTTCTTAATTTTTTCGATCTCTCATAAATTTTTGATATCTTATGGATTTTCTTCTAACCGTAACTGGGCAAAAAACGACCGCATTTTTCACAATTTAGCAATTTAATCAAAAGCATTTTATTTCTTTTAAACATTTTTTATTTGTTTTTTTAGCCCTTATCGAGATGCGCCTTTTGACACCCAAATCAGCCACATGGTCTTAAAACCCACGACACCCTGGCTATGTCGCACTCTCACTGAAAATCGGGTCTATCTACAACGTGTTAATGAATTAACGCAAAACCTCATACACCCCAACTGATTTATAACAAAATAATTAGATTGAAACAATAATTTCATTATTTTGATGGTTAAAATTTAAAGTTATTCGCATTTTAAGTTTTGAGGAAAAAATGATTTGTTATCATTTCAGCACTGAAAGAAAGCACTATCGTACTCATGGATACATTTTTATAATCTTGTTTTGGTAGTAAGTAGGGTGAGTGAGCCCGTGCGGTGGGTTGTTATAGAGTTCAGTAAATTTTAAATTTTGCAAAAAAAATATTTAATATTTTGAAAAAAATTACCTATGTTGAAACCATGATAATTCGATTCTGCTCTCGATTCTAAACAAACTACTTTCTAGTTTTGCGTTAATTCATTAACACGTTGTACAGGGTGTAACAAAACACCCTAGTGAGGGGGTGCTTCAGACCATCAATCTGAACAACTTTCGATAGGGAGCCAACGTCGAGAAAAAATAAAAAAAATCTGCCTTCTCATACATTTGAGTCGAGACGTACTGCAGCCCCCTTACCCGCACTTTCGATCTTCACTATATCGCCACTGTTTCGGTCCGCACTTCATTGTAATATAGTTGAAATTGGGACGAAAACATTCACGCAAAAGTTCGAATCGAATGTGCGGGTAGACCCTCAGTTTTGTATGAAAGAGCGGATTTTTTTTTCTCGATTTCGATGTTGGCTCCATAGTGAAAGTTGTTCAGTTTGATGGTCTGCAGCACCCCCTTAAGTATTACTAGGGTGTTTTGTTACACCCTGTATACACCGAAGCGAATGTCCAGGTAGAGGCCCAAAATCGTGATTGTGTGGACGAAGGTACGGAGGTACACGGTTGTCTACAATATCACGATTGTATCGATGTTGAATCGCTGCTGGATTACTACTGTATCGCTGCAGAAAGACTAAGAACTTTTTAAGAACGTTTATAATTTAAAATATTCTCTTTGTTCCTGAACTTACGTAACTTCATGATGTTCAGTTTCAAGACAAAACAAGATCAAGTTCTCAAAGAAAATAGCACAACATTTTTTATCCAGCCCTAGGCGGTCGTCACTTGTTTATATATCTGGCCACCGTATTTTCAATGTTGCCCCAGAGGCGCAGAGTGCATTTCTATTTGGAGACCACATAAACCACGATCACACAAGGCCTTCCGGGAACACGACGGCTGCATCGGATGTAATCGGAAGTAATCGGGAATCCTCGGGAGATTCAAAGCTCTGACTGTGTAGAGTTTGATACAAGGTAGGAATAAAACTGGTCAAGTGCGAGTCGGGCTTCTCGCGCACCGAGGGTTCCGTACCACAAACACGACATAATTAAATTACAAAATATATTTTTTCTCCGGGTCTTTTAACACGAGAGTCACGAGACCGACTCACACTTGGCCAGTTTTTATTATTTGTTGCTATGCTCTATAATCAAACCAAGATTGACGCTTGTATGTATTAACGTTTGTCCGTCTGTCTGTTCGTCCTTTCCAACTTTAAAGGGCTGTATCTTTTGAAACGTCATAGGTAGTGAGTTGAAATTATTACAGAACCTGTTTTATGATTTTTGTTTTTTTTTATATCCATGCAAGAAACGTGTTTTAAAACGATAATACATACAAACGTGAAACTTGGTGTGATTATAGTAGATACTCTAAGGTAATTGTAGGCTACCTTTCATATTTTATCTCTAAAATATATAATGTACAACACATAAACTATATTTAACATATTTATGTAAATACGATTATAATATATAAATCAACTACATAAATATAATAAACTATATACATAAATAAACTATATAATATATTACACTCGATTATAACAAAGTACATAATACATAATAAACATTATTTACTACCTACATGTATCGGCCAGCTCGTCAGTGCGTGAGAAGTGGAAACGCTCACGGTCTAGTGGACACGCGCATCCGAGACCGGTCCCTATTGTTCTCGCCCAAGCGGCCGGTCGCCATGTGCTCACGCGCACGGCACTGCGCCTCGGTCGGGCAGTCCTAACCTAGATAGGAATGTGAATGGATACCAAACTGTATGGTTATATTATTGTTTATTATATTTTGAGTTCTTCTTATCTGGTGGTATTTATTGGGTCGTTATAGCCTACTACATAAACCCCGCTACATCAGCCGAAGCAATCGCTTTACTGGTGACCCCACAGAACACAATGGAATTCGAGGATGCAAACGATAATGCAGAGAGGACCGGGAGCGGTACGAACTCGACACCACCAAACGATACAACTCAACCTCCCAACACCACCCCGCCGGCCAACCCGCAAGAGGTATTTAAAGTTGGGATACGCGTACCCCCATTTTGGCCTGAGGAACCGGAGATATGGTTCGCGCAAATAGAGGGTCAATTCACCAATGCCGGGGTAGTTAACGACGCGACGAAATTTAATTACGTCATCGGCGCGCTGGAGAATAAGTTCTCTAGAGAAGTGAAGGATATTATTATCGACCCGCCTAAGCAGAACAAGTATACCAAGCTGAAGACCGAACTAATTAAGAGGCTGACGGTTTCCAACGAAAAGAAACTGAAGCAGTTGCTGATGCACGAAGAACTTGGAGACCGCAAACCGTCACAGTTTCTTCGTCATCTCACGGGTCTTGCTGGCACGGACATTCCTGACGATTTTATGAGGACGATATGGGTGAGTCGCTTGCCACTTAATATTCAGACGGTATTAGCCGGACAACCCGCTACGTCATCGCTCGAAATGCTAGCAGACCTGGCAGATAGAGTGAGCGACATTGCCATGCCAACGCCGTGTGTGGCTTCGACGAGCCAAGGAGTCCCAAATGACATTCTCATGAGCCTCACAAAGGAAATTGCAGAGCTCAGGAAGCAGTTCCAGAAGATGTCGTCAGACAGTAGCGGAAACTCACGCTCACGATCACGACAACCTCGTAATCAGGATCGCAATCGCTCCGCATCAAGGACTCGCTCCAACAGCAATTATCGCAAGTACCCAACCTGCTGGTATCACAGCAACTTCGGGGAGAAGGCTACGAGGTGCGTATCGCCCTGCGACTTTAAGCCGGAAAACCCCAAGGGCAGTCGCTAATGGCGACTGGCGATTGCCCCGGCACTACTGGACGCCTATTTGTCATCGATCGGTCTTCTAAAACCCAGTTTCTGGTCGACACTGGAAGCGACCTATGTGTTTTTCCCCGGTCGTTGCTGTGTGATCGTCGAGTGCGGACTAATTATGTGCTTAGTGCGGCCAATGGCTCTATCATACATACGTACGGCTATGCTAATTTAAGTTTAGATTTTGGCTTACGCAGGTCATTCTCTTGGCGTTTTGTTGTGGCCGACGTAACCAAGCCAATTATTGGTGTAGATTTTTTAAATCATTATGGCCTAATGGTGGACTGCCGCAACAAAAAGCTAATAGACAATTTAACTTCTATATCAGCTGTTGCTTGTATTGCTAACTGTAACATCAACTCTGTAAAGGTTTCGACTGGTCAGACAAAGTATCACAAACTTCTTAATGAGTTTCCGGAAATAACTCGACCAGCTGGCACACATCGCACTTCACCACACAACACTGTCCATCACCTACGCACAACACCAGGCCCACCAGTTTCCTGTTCCCCTCGCCGCTTAGCTCCCGACAAATTAATAATTGCCCGGCAGGAATTCCAGGAGATGCTAGCCAATGGTACTGCTAGGCCTTCCGAGAGCCCTTGGTCTTCACCCCTCCACCTGGCACCCAAGAAGGACAACGGATGGCGCCCCTGCGGCGACTACAGGATGTTGAACGCCCGTACCATCCCTGACAGATATCCGATTAGGCACATTCACGACTTTGCTCACAGCATTACAGGCTGTAAAGTCTTTAGCACCTTAGACCTCGTAAAAGCCTATAATCAGATACCTGTCAGCGCTGATGATATTCCTAAGACCGCCATTACAACACCATTTGGGTTATATGAGTTTCCTTTCATGACCTTTGGTCTTAGGAATGCGGGTCAAACTTTTCAAAGGTTCGTGGACGAGATGACGAGGGGCCTTGACTTTGTTTATTGTTACTTGGATGATTTTCTCATTTTCTCCAAGGACGAGGCCGAACACGAGCAGCACCTGCGCCAGATTTTCACCAGGCTGAAGGAGTACGGCATGCTAGTTAACACGTCTAAGTGTGTTTTTGGTGTACCTGAGGTAACCTTTTTGGGGTATCGTATTTCCAGCAGCGGCAGCAAGCCTCTAGACTTAAAGGTGCAGGCTATCAGGAACTTCCCCATACCCAAGGACGTGCGGCAGCTAAGGCGATTTCTGGGCATGATCAATTTCTATAGGAGATTTCTGCCCAGAGCCGCCCAGATTCAAGCTCCTTTGCATGCCCTTTTAACAGGTTCTGTTAAGGGTTCACACCCTGTCAATTTAACAGAAGAGACCAAGACAGCCTTCGAAGCGTGCAAGAGCAGCCTATCTGATGCAGCTATACTAGCTCACCCAGACTGCAGCGCCAAGCTAGCCCTCGTGACGGATGCGTCAGATAAGGCAATCGGGGCAGTTTTACAGCAGCTCAAGCATGGTGCTTGGCAGCCTTTGGCCTTCTTTTCTCGCAAGCTGAGCGTCAGGTAAAGCCTCAGGTAAAGTATTCACCTTACGATAGGGAACTACTTGCCGTATACGAGGCCATTAAGTATTTTAGGCATATGCTGGAGGCGAGACATTTTATCGTCTACACTGACCATAAACCGATCAGTTTTGCCTTCCACGAAAGGAAGACCAACTGCTCGCCTAGACAGTACAGACACTTGGACTATATCTCCCAGTTCACGACCGACATCAGGCATATCTCCGGTAAGGAAAATGTTGTAGCCGACACACTGTCGCGTATCGAGGAACTGGAAGCGCCTGTCGACTTCAAGTCTTTAGCCAACGGCCAAGCATCAGACTCTGAACTAGCCAAGCTGCTTGTTGAAGGCTCTGCATTGCGTTTTGAAAAACTCACAATACCTGGGAGCCGTGTACCCCTGTACTGCGATGTCAGTACACCGACTCCCAGGCCATTCGTTCCCAGGTTTTTCCGCAAACAGATTTTCAATAGTTTGCATTCCTTGAGCCACCCTGGCGGCAACGCAACAGCTAAATTGGTTGCATATCGCTTTGTTTGGCCGGGGGTGCGGAAGGATTGCAGGGACTGGGCACAAGCCTGCTTGCCTTGCCAACGTGTGAAAATTAGCCGTCACGTGAATGCCCCACTCGGCACTTACAATTTGCCCCGGGCACGCTTCAAGATTGTCCATATTGACTTGGTCGGTCCGCTCCCTGTTTCGAACGGCTTTCGCTATTGCTTAACAGCGGTGGACCGATTCACTCGGTGGCCCGAAGTAACGCCGATAGAAGACATAACAGCTGAGACCGTTGCGAAGGCTTTACTATCGTCCTGGATTGCTCGGTTTGGCTGTCCAACTGACATTGTTACGGACCGCGGCCGACAATTTGAATCAGCCCTGTTTCAACAACTGTCGAAAATAGCCGGATTCAAGCATAAACGAACAACAGCCTATCACCCAGCCTGCAATGGTCTCGTGGAACGCTTCCATCGACAACTTAAAGCGTCCATAAAGTGCCACGCAACCGTCAGCTGGACAGAGTCACTACCATGGATCCTGCTCGGTATTCGAACCGCTATGAAAGAGGATTTACAAGCCTCTTCAGCCGAATTATTGTATGGCGAGCCGTTGAGACTGCCAGGCGAGTTTTTCACGTCTTCTTCAGGAACCACTGATATGACCGAATTCTCCGCCCGCTTGCGTACCATTGCTGAAAATTTACGGCCAGTACCAGCTTCGCGCCACCGTTCAGAGAAGCCTTTCATTTTTAAGGATCTCGCAACCAGTGATCACGTTTTCCTTCGCGAAGACGCATCACATAGTTCACTTCACCCTGCTTACTCCGGCCCACATAAAGTTATTACCAGAGGAGATAAAGTATTCAAACTCCTCATGGGTAGTAAGGAGGTCACTGTATCTATAGATCGCATTAAACCGGCCTATATACAGACAGACTGCAATAAAGAAGATGAGCCCGCGCAACAACTCCCAAAAGAAGACGTCACGCGTTCTGCTCGTGAAGATTTGACTGCGCAACAACCCCCAAAAGAAGTCGTCACGCGTTCAGGTCGTCATGTGAAATTCACAGACTTTTACCGCCCATGACGGGCTCCGTCGCAAATTGTCCCTTTCTGAAAATGTCCCTCGTTCGCAAACCGTCCCTTTCGCAAACCGTCCCTTTCTCAAAACGTCCCTTTCTCAAAATGTCCCTTTCGCAAAGCGTCCCTTTCTCAAAATGTCCCTTTCGCAAATCGTCCCTTTCTCAAAATGTCCCTTTTTCTAAATTCCCTTGTAAATGAAGAGTTGGTGAGATTAACATACTTACAGTACAGTATAACTATAGTCCTAAGCTTAATAGTAATACTGTGCTTACAGACTTAAAATAAGTAATAAATAAATAAATAATATTAAAAAAAAAAAAATAATAATAAAAAAAAAAATAATAATAATAATAACCCCGCGGGGGCAGCTTGTGGCGAGCTGACGGTGAATGGCGACACCGCGGACCCCTATCCAGGGGGACCATACAGACATGCGCTCACACACACACACACCCACACACACACCCCCACACCCACACACACAGTAACACACCCCCCTACCTCTGGCTTGCCTTCATTGGCCGTCCAGAGTGGAATCGCAAGAGCAGAACCTATGCTCCAGGTTGGAAGTGTATTGCACGTAATGGCGTAATAACGGGGAAACCCGCTCACGGGGGTAAACCCCGCGATGGTGAAACCGGAGCCGCACCTCTCGACAACCTTCAGCCGCTCAATGAGATGTTGCCCCATTGTCGCACTTTGTGCGTGCGGCCGTTTTATGGGGCCCACTCGACGAGTCGGCGAGTCACCGCCTGCCTTATTTACAATTTTGAGACTAGTTGTCATGGCAGGCGTCCGTTAGTCTCCTCCCATAGCCCAGTATCCATCCATCCAACTTTCACCTCCATAGCCCAAGACCTTATTTTTCCATCGCGGCCATAGCGCCGTACTCCAATAGTCTTTACACAAATGGCGGGGACCATCCCCGTGGGTATTATGTTGTACGCTCGGAGATGGTATCCGCCATTTGTGTATCCCTTACATTTAGATTAAC
Source organism: Agonopterix subpropinquella (assembly GCA_922987775.1). Taxonomy (NCBI): domain Eukaryota; kingdom Metazoa; phylum Arthropoda; class Insecta; order Lepidoptera; family Depressariidae; genus Agonopterix; species Agonopterix subpropinquella. Next base: position 5,000,712 of record OV277714.1, read on the forward strand.
TTGTCTTTTGAACGGGCCTCTACATGTTGGCTTCGGCCCCATGCACGCCTTCCAAAGGTCCGGGACTTAATTGCCCGTGATTACGGAACGTAAGACATACAATAATAATAACCCCGCGGGGGCAGCTTGTGGCGAGCTGACGGTGAGTGGCGACACCGCGGACCCCTATCCAGGGGGACCATACAGACATGCGCTCACACACACACACACCCACACACACACCCCCACACCCACACACACAGTAACACACCCCCCTACCTCTGGCTTGCCTTAATTGGCCGTCCAGAGTGGAATCGCAAGAGCAGAACCTATGCTCCAGGTTGGAAGTGTATTGCACGTAATGGCGTAATAACGGGGAAACCCGCTCACGGGGGTAAACCCCGTGATGGTGAAACCGGAGCCGCACCTCTCGACAACCTTCAGCCGCTCAATGAGATGTTGCCCCATTGTCGCACTTTGTGCGTGCGGCCGTTTTATGGGGCCCACTCGACGAGTCGGCGAGTCACCGCCTGCCCTATTTACAATTTTGAGACTAGTTGTCATGGCAGGCGTCCGTTAGTCTCCTCCCATAGCCCAGTATCCATCCATCCAACTTTCACCTCCATAGCCCAAGACCTTATTTTTCCATCGCGGCCATAGCGCCGTACTCCAATAGTCTTTACACACATGGCGGGGACCATCCCCGTGTGTATCATGTTGTGCGCTCGGGGATGGTATCCGCCATTTGTGTATCCCTTACATTTAGATTAACTTGTCTTTTGAACGGGCCTCTACATGTTGGCTTCGGCCCCATGCACGCCTTCCAAAGGTCCGGGACTTAATTGCCCGTGATTACGGAATGTAAGACATACAATAATAATAATAATATAAAAAAAAAAATAAAAAAAAATAAATAAATAAATAAAAATTATATACCAGATTTTAATTCATATCATAAGTTTCAGTAAGGTTCAGTAGTTTTTGCGTGATGCTGTATTATTTATTTATTTATTACTTATTTTAAGTCTGTAAGCACAGTATTACTATTAAGCTTAGGACTATAGTTATACTGTACTGTAAGTATGTTAATCTCACCAACTCTTCATTTACAAGGGAATTTAGAAAAAGGGACATTTTGAGAAAGGGACGATTTGCGAAAGGGACATTTTGAGAAAGGGACGCTTTGCGAAAGGGACATTTTGAGAAAAGGACGTTTTGAGAAAGGGACGGTTTGCGAAAGGGACGGTTTGCGAACGAGGGACATTTTGAGAAAGGGACAATTTGCGACGGAGCCCCATGACGGTCTCTGGAGGGGGGTGGTGTAGGCTACCTTTCATATTTTATCTCTAAAATATATAATGTACAACACATAAACTATATTTAACATATTTATGTAAATACGATTATAATATATAAATCAACTACATAAATATAATAAACTATATACATAAATAAACTATATAATATATTACACTCGATTATAACAAAGTACATAATACATAATAAACATTATTTACTACCTACATGTATCGGCCAGCTCGTCAGTGCGTGAGAAGTGGAAACGCTCACGGTCTAGTGGACACGCGCATCCGAGACCGGTCCCTATTGTTCTCGCCCAAGCGGCCGGTCGCCATGTGCTCACGCGCACGGCACTGCGCCTCGGTCGGGCAGTCCTAACCTAGATAGGAATGTGAATGGATACCAAACTGTATGGTTATATTATTGTTTATTATATTTTGAGTTCTTCTTATCTGGTGGTATTTATTGGGTGGTTATAGCCTACTACATAAACCCCGCTACATCAGCCGAAGCAATCGCTTTAGTAATGAAAACGGGGTACTTATGTGTAAGGGTTGAACCTCTTCTGCTAGCACCGCATCGCATTTTTCCGTCGCTCTATCCTTTTCTGTCGCTCAGGAACTTCATTTGCTAGAACAAATAAGATAGCGGGAACGAACGCGACCGCACGCGGCAGTACCGGCAGTACTGCGACCTTTCGCGCTCTAGCAAATGAAGTTTCTGAGCGACACAAAAGGATAGATAGAGAAAAAATGCGATGCGGTGCTGCCAGATGAGGCTCGACCCTTGCGCTAAGGATCCAGGAGAAAACATTGTATGGTAGTACGGAACCCTCAGATCACTGAATTAAAAAAAGAACCCTAGACATAGTCTAGTGACATAAAAACAGAAAGATAAACAATTTAACCACAAAACACATTACCTACCTTACCTCAGAGAACAATTTTCACTCCGGTTTTCCTTATTACGTTAGATCACAAGATGTGAACCACGTGGATGCCACATCGGAAGTAATCGCGACACCTCCGATGTGTCATAGACTATTTTATAGTTCTCATTGATACAGAAGCGACACTGGGTAAATCTCTAGAGGCTACCTTGTATCGTTTTGTTTCTTAGATAGTTCATTAAAAGCAGTAAATTAAATTATTTTTCTTGTGTCGCTTGCTTGCTTATAAAACCCAGTGTCAATGTGGATATACAGGATGTAAAATTAAATGAGCATATACCTACATCTAGAACGATTTAACCATATACATACTTGGGCTGCTGAACCATTTTCAAGTAAAAAAGAAGACCATTTAAAAATACATGTGTGCAGTTCACACGCGGTGGAAGTGAAACCTTTAGAAACTACGAGCTTTTACCCGCGACTTCGTCCGCATAAATTATAAACCAGATTTTAAGTCAGATGATAAGCTATCAAACAAAAAAAGTTTCATCAAAATCGGTTCAGTAGTTTTTGCGTGATACTCGAACAAACAAACACCCAAACAAACAAACAAACAAACGAACAAACAAACAAACAAACAAACAAACAGACGGACAAAAAGTCCAAAAATTTGTGATTTGGAATCAGGGACACCTAAAAACCATATAGTAATCGTTTTTTGTAAATATCTTCAATGTACAGACACACTTCTGTTACAGTTTTATAATAGTTTAGATTTAGTGTCGCTTTTTCGTTTCATCGAATTTCAAATCACAACGGTGCTAAAAAAGTGTTCACTTCAAAAATAAAATGTCTATGAAAGCCAATTTTCAGCCCACATAATACTGTGATGGGGCCGGGGGTCGGAGGTGGGGGGGAACTCTGTATGGACTACTTTTAAAAAAAAGGAAAAGATTTTTTTTTTTAATTTTTTTATTTCCTAAACTTAATCTCCGCCATTCTTAGTCATTGTTAACGAACATTTTTTTAAGAAAGAAATGAAAATTAAGTATATTATTTCTCGAACATGACTGACTGTTTTAATAACTTCGTTATAATGGGCCTCTAGATTAAAACGTATAAAAAAATTAGACAATTAACCTTTTTAATTCAACTACGTGTGTCGAAATTAAAACAGTTGAATAGGCATAATTAAATTAAACGCTTCTTCAGTACGGCACGTATTATTCTTTGAGCTATTTGATGGATTAGTTGTAGCTCTCGAAAAGACTTCGTGTAAGGGATTTGTTGCGAAATGGTAATCGAAAATAGTATTGACAGCATTTTCTTCTAGAGTAAATTGAAATTTTCTTACCGTCTCTAAAGGATTTTCGAATATTAATTCCCCTTTTATGCAAGTTAGACTTAATAACGTGAATACCACTAAAGAAAGCCGCCCCTATTGAAGTGCTGCCCGGGGCATTTGCCCCCCTGCCCCGCCCCTAAGAATGTACGTAACGACATTGATAAAAATTCAATAAACAAAAAACTATAGTTATCTTCAAAGAGATACTATGACCACAGCCCGGACACTGCATACAAAAAAATTAAATTAACAAGATGACGTCAGCACATGCGAAACCAAAGAAATAACGAGTAACCAGTGCGAGGTAACCAGAGGGCGATAGAGGGGGTGAGGTAAAAAGTTGGTGGGAGGAAGGGAGTGTCCGTACTGCATCTAGTAATAGATAGGTACTCTTTCTTATACTGTGCTTCTTTTTCTTTCTTATTATCGTGTGGGCAGAGCCCTGGTGTCAGAGTTTTTTCAGACATGACGTGGTTTTATGTAATGACTTCTACCACCAAAAATTGTAGCCGGGACCAACGGCTTAAAGTGCCATCCGAAGCACGGAATCATTTTTCTTTTCAGACAATCAGATGATTCAGCCTGCAATGTCCTAACAAACTGGGGAAAAACGCACAAAGTGACATATCACTAGGTGTCCCCCGTGGGAATCGAACCCACGACCTCCGTAGCGAGAGCCAAGCTCTTAACCATTAGTCCACGGAGGAGTACTGTGCTATGATCATTTTTGAATGTTTTCGATGTGCAAATAAATAATCACGACTTCTAACGTTAAATTTCAAAACAATGCTGAGAATCAAACTCGCTACGAACAAATTAAAGATTGAAAAAGTCGGGCGGCGAGCGGGATTCGAACCCACGACCTGCCTTTCCGGGGCATGCTCCTCTCCAACAGAGCTGTCGGCGCCCCGCAGGCCACGACGAAATTCGCGAATTCGCTACGAACAGTTGAGGCAGAACTAAAAGAAAAATTTTAATGCCGAATAAATGCGGCGACCATTTATATTCGCGTACATTTTTAATTCAAAATTAAATGCAGTTGAAATGATATGATCCGGAACGCATTCGTTGCCGCTCGAATTAAAATATTTCACATGTTTTTTGGTAAAGTTGAAAATGTGTGTTTTACTGATCTGAAAATCATTTTCGCTTTTACACTGAATATATGTCATTATGGCAAATTTCGTAACAAACAATGATATTCTTCTCGCCTTGCGGTAGCATTTCCCCTCTGCCACGGTATAAGAACAATAATTGATCTTGTGCACCCAATTTTATACCTTATCACTTAACGAGACAGCCTATAATAGCAAAACAATAATTTTGAACTTAGAACGTTTGGGGTTCACAAGAGACTACTTTTCATGATTTTTAACATTCAAAATTAGAATCTAAACTTATGGGGAATAAAATCCAAAGTTGCGGATTTCATGTTACCTCGCCCCCCGCAAAAAGTGGCAGAAATGTTTCTTAGTAGAATGACTCGTTCCTACCCACACAGCACAGAATATCTACTAGATATCTATTAGTTACTTTGTTGACACTTAGATATTTTGTAGATATCTAATTAGAAATCTTGTAGATATCTAATTAGAAATCTTGTAGACATTTGTGCTGTAGGGGTATATAAACTGTCTAAGATGATATTATCCCTTCGATCATTGTATAATATGGTATTATACCAAAAAAAAAACAAAGTCATAGCAACTTTCGTCATAGTCCGCGTCAAGCAATGCTACGAGCGAGAACGCTGTGGCGTGGCACAATTTTGCGTGCCATTTTTTATGAAGGTTTGTTGATAGGAAATACATTTTATATACCCCTATACCAACAAATAAGCTATTTAATTTTTTTTTTGCTTAGTCGTAAAAGCTGTAACACAAACAAGTATCAAACTTGGCGAGATTATAGTATTTTAACACTCAGTTGCGAAACGCTCATTAGAGTTAATCCTCCATTAAATCTCTTGCAAGCTTTAACTACGTCAACGAGACAAAAAGTGACAGCAAGAGATTTAATGGAGGATTAACTTTAATGAGCGCTTCAACTGAGCGTGAAGGTTGGCAACAAATAATAAAAACCGGTCAAGTGTGAGTCGGGCCTGCGATATATACCGAACTGCATAACAGAAAACATATTTTTTTTTCTAAATACATAACACTATTAAATAATGAATACATTAGTGTATCGTTGTACGGAACCCTCGGTTGCCCTCGGTGCGTAAGTCCGACTCGCGCTTGCCTGTTTTTTGTTATATCCGTAACATGTAGCCCAGTTACACAGTTTCTTATCCTCAGTGAAAATTTTATTACCAAGTTTTTGAACGTTATTCGTGAGAATTTCTGTCGTGCTAAGCTAAGCTAAGGTAAGGGTACCTCTTAAAACGTTTTTAGCTCCAGCATTTGCAGCACAAAACGAATACTGCAGCGAGCGACTTCAGACAAGTCGAGTGGACCTCGTTACTTTGACTTTTTTAATTTCCTACCGCCTTTGTCTACTCTACTCGGTTACGTGTTTTATTACTCTTAAAAAGCTCTTTTCGTTTTTAAGTTTGTGAGTGAAATAAGGGTTGCGAGGGGCAGGGGAAGGGGAGGGGTATAAATGTGTACTCTTCTTATCGTGTGGGCAGCAAGCCCTTTTATCAACGTTTTGACATTGAATATCTTATCGTTCGCTCCAGTGCAGGATCCGATTTCACGAAAAAGTGCAATCCTAATTAAAGATTGAAAAAGTCGGGCGGCGAGCGGGATTCGAACCCACGTCCTGCCTTTCCGGGGCATGCTCCTCTCCAACAGAGCTGTCGAATCCCCCTCGCCGCCCAACTTTTTCGATCTTTAATTTGATTAAGCTAACATGGCATACAATATGTAAAATCAATAAATTCAAGTGCAATCCTCTTATATCTCGGAGAGTTGTAAAGATATGATATTCAAAAAAGGGTCAAAAGACTTGTATTTATGAGACCTGTAAAGGTGCAAAAAAAACTATTCGAGAACGTTAAAAACGAAAAAAGTTATGGCCGAAATAGTGAAAAAAAAATCTATTTTCCGAATTTTTTAATTTGGCGCTCGATATTTTGGAAACGAAGAATGATATCAACAATATGAGAAAGAACCCTCTGGACAATTTAGTCGGCTACAATTTGAGCCTGAAACAAAGACGATCGGGTTAAGGGTTTGCCCTGTAGCCTAACCTTTTTGAGACAATATTTTTCGAATTCCGTAGATTCATTTCCAATGTGCTCGGTAGTCGTGTGAGGCACGTGATCTGCGATTTTTTTTCTAACCGCCATACGCCATTTGTCATGGTTTTTTTCTATGTAATGACTACTACCAATAGAGATAGTAGCCGGGACCTACGGCTTTACGTGCCATCCGAAGAATCATCTATGTTTTCAGACAATGAGGTGATTCAGCCTGCAATGTCCTAACCAACAGGGAAAAACGCACAAAGTAACATTTCACTACACTGAAAAAAATGCGATCCTACTAAGACTCTTAATTAGCACCAAAATAATTGAAATTACGTTATTATTGTTTACTAAAAACAAAAGATGGTTAGTCGTAACAACAAGCCGAATTCGTTTAACAAAGTTCTCTTAGTCGGAGAAGTCATGATGTTGACAGGCTCATATGGATTCATGATGTTGATTGAAGTAAACAATTTTTTTTTTTCAGTTTTGGTGTCCCCGTGGGAATTGAACTCTTGACCTCCGTGTCAAGAGCCCAATGCTCTTAACCATTAGACCACGGAGGCTGTTAAATGTGTATTGATCGACGGCGATCAAAGGTTTGTTCTTACAAAAAACACAATTAGTATGGGGCACGACTCGCCACTTCGATGCGAATGGAAGCGTACGGTGTCCCATAGGTACTAATAGTGCTTTTTTACTGGTCAAGGACCGATGTAAGGAGATCTTTGAGGATGGATTGAGAATTGAGGATTGAGGATGGGCAGCAGCATCCTTTGAGTATACACATTCAATGCAACTGCGATCGCCAACCCGCCTGCCAAGCGTGGCGATTATGGCAAATCCCCCCATTTTGGGGGAGGCCTATGTCCAGCAGTGGACGTCTATTGGCTGATATGATGATGATGAAGGAGATCTTAAACAGATCAAATAATGGTGACACCGAAAAGCAAATACGTCAACCGGCGAATCCCTCAATCGACAACATCATCATCATCGATTGCACGTAGAAATGTATGAAAGTAGATAAGGCGAGAGATAAGTATTTCAAAGTCGTAGCGTATGGCGGTCTGTAGTCTCTGCTTATCTTCGTTGGATACTGGTGTAACTATGTACGTAAAAAATCTGCTGTCTCATACATTTGAGTTGTACAGGTATTGCAGGTTAGTATGGAACAGCAGATTTTTTGTTGCTCTGACTGGTTTGCTCCTATAGTAAAAGTTGTTCAGTATGATGGGTGGTTTAAAGGTAATTTATTTTAACTTATGGATGGGTTTGTTCTTGACCTCAATCCAGTCCTCAGGGCGGAGATGGGGTCGAAGATGTCCAGAACAAGCCTATTCACTTGTACTGTTAAGGGATTCGGGTTGTCGTCGGAAATATTGACGCAGGCAGGATATTCCACTCCTTGGCTGTGCGCATTATAAAAGATTCTGAAAGGCGCTTGGTGCGGATAATGATACTTTTCCTTACACCCTGTATACAAGGTGTTACAAAAATAAAAATAAACATTTAAAGAGGGTGGTTTAGACCTTCAAACTGAACAACTTTCATTATGGAGCCTAACTCAGGAAACGCGAAAAAAAATCAGCTGTCTCATACAAAACTGCCGTACCTACCCGACTCAAATGTACGAGACAGTATATTTTTTTTTCGCGTTTCCTGAGGTTGCCTCCATAGTGAAAGTTGTGTAGTGTTGTGAAACTTGTGAAGTAATGATATCATTTTCACCCTGTATACTTGTATCATAAGCGTATATTAAATTAAATTAAATTAAATCATTTATTTCTCAGATAACTCAGATCCATTCTAGTGTTAGTAACAATGATCTTACAAACTATGTTAGTTATAATAATCTATCCGACAAAGATGTGGGCAGCTACAAGATGGCATGCAAGCGTACCCAACGTTGCAGCATTGGGGAGTCCCATCTGTCTCCCAACGCGCGCAGGATGGTGTTAGGGCTGCAGCGCATACGGCCCAGCAGAGACGCACACCGCTTTCGCATTATCGCGTGGAACCCATCAGTGTGCGCCTCCGCAAACATATTAGAGGCACTACAAAACCTTGGCTATATATATCTTTCGATTTTTTTTTAACGTAATACATTGTCAACGCAAGTAAACTCAAGCTTCCCATCTAGCCCGAAATGTTCTCATAAACTTTCTAATAGAACCTCAAATAGAACCAAACATAAATAATGTATAAGACCCATCCGGAATATCTAACAGCTATCGGCGAGCTGGACAGCAGCCAGCTACTGGCACTGACAGCTCAATTTTCCACCAAAAGGAACCCCATGTAGAATAGTCATTAGTCTATTTTTCTGAAGTACGTGGAAAGACTAGTAGTATAACTGTGTATGTCCACTTATTTGTTAACTTTTATAATCGTATCGAAGGAATTACAATTAATAGTGTTAACCCGCGACTTCGTCCGCACAAATTATATACCAGATTTTAAGTCAGATTATAAGCTATCAAATAAAAAAGTTTCATCAAAATCAGTTCAGTAGTTTTTGCGTGATGCTCGTTCAAACAAACAGACAGACAAAAAATCCAAAAATTGGTGATTTGGAATCAGGGACAACTAAAAACCACATCGTAACTTTTTTTTGTAAATATCTTCAATGTAAAGACACACTTCTGTTACAGTTTTATAATAGTTTAGATAGTATAACAAATCTTAGATTAATCCTACTTATAAACTAATATACGAAGCCTAATCTAAACAATACATGGTGAAATTGATATCATTTGCATCCTTTTACTAAGGGAGCAAACCGATCGGAGCAACAAAAAAATCAGCTGTTCCATACTAAACTGCAATGCCTACTCGACTCAAATGTGTGCAACAGTTGATGATATCAATTTCATCCTGTATATTATAAGGATGAAAAATGCAGCCTGCTATTCGAATATAATACAAATAATTATGGAACTGTATAATACACACCTTGGTACACAATATACCTACATAAACTTACAACCATGATCTCTTTTGGGGAGGGTCAGAAACATAGCTACAGCTTGCTAATATATAGGTATCTAAAAAGCGGGTGTCTATTATTTTGCTACGCTTCGCCAGAGGCCAATAACTGAGGCTTGAGACTTCACACATTTGAGTCAGGAGGTATTACAGTAATGTATGGAACAGCTAATATTTTTTCGCGATGTCGAAGATGGCTCCATTGTGAAATTTATTCAGTTTGACGAGTTAAATGCATGGTTAAATAAAGATTCCACACTGACTTATTTATCCTGTAGAATCTTCTTATTCGTAGGTAGAATCTACATTATCTACAGAGTAGAACCAGCAGTTATTTAGGTAACCAAGTGTGTAAAATAAGTAGACATGGGTTGTCGTACTATCGCGTTTCTTTCTAAGAAGGATAGTAATCGGGTTAAGTGCATGAAGAAAATAAAAACATCCAACCTTCCTTTAAGATTCTGACTCTGTTTCCCATAGTTAGGCTGCCTGTCCATTGACGCGAGCTGGCTGGCGGAGCGGGGAAGCGAAGTTTTATTAACAAATAAAGATTGCATAAAATCGCGGCCGAGACTCGGCCGAGCTCCTGATTGATTAATATTTTCCTCGCTACTCCGCTCCGCCAGCCAGCTCGCGTCAATGGACAGGCAGCCTAAAAATGGAAAACTAGTTTTGTGATTGACAGGAGAAAATAGCACAATACCTAAGGCTTGGTATAGGGGTAGGCCTAGTAGTTGGTAGTGTGGGGAACTACTACAGATGTAAGCACCCACAAGTTATAGCAAAGATGCCAACAGATGGCGATACCGTTGCTCTCGGAAATATGCTCCATACAAAGACAACGTTCATTGTAAATACGTAACTCGTAACCTAACTACACATAAGGTTCACAATCGAATGCGAGACATAAATCGCGCAAGAGAAATAATCATAGAGATTCGACACTTACTAAGAACTGTTGGACCACGGCCGGTCCCCAGGCTTCACACATAGCCTGGTGGAAGATCTTCCCTTTTCAATGGAGGAACATTCCCAGTAGCACCTCCATAGTAGTTAGGTATGTGGTAAAGAATATGAGCGAATTAGAAGATGTTACAAAACTTTGTTACTCGCCGTGTGCTAGTGTCACTGTAAGCATGGCCGCTCGACATAGCGTTTCTTTTTCTGTTTGATTACACCTGAGCGAGATAAATGTTGCAAGACAGTCTTCTCCCACGCATCATGCTAGGCTCTCTATAATTTTTTTTTTTTTTTTTTATAATATGGTAGGTTTAGACTTTAGACGATGACAATTTCGCGGCGCCTATTTTTTAGCACGAAAAAAAAGCACGGCACGCTTTCGTTTACACGCAGCTAATTTGTTCGCATGCCAATGGATTTGTTAGAGAAAACCGTGCTAACGATTAGCACGACGTGTATACACGAGTCTAAAAATTAGCAAGGGGGATGCGAGGGATGCGGGCGGAGGTCACTAGCGACGCGTGCTTTTTTCCTTGCTTTTTTCCGTGCCGTAAAATAGTCGTGCGAAAAGTGCTTATACGGTGCTTTTTTTGAGGCGCCGCAGAATTGGCGCCGCGAAATTGTCATCGTCTAAACCTACCATAATGGAAGATCAGTCAACTGTGACTGATCTTTGACTGTCTTCTACACTGATTCCCACGCCACAAAAGAAACAGGTATAGAAATAAAATAAGGAAAATCCCTCATTCAAAATAATAATAGGTACAGAGAGTAGAGTAAAGTCTTGACCATTTATTTTATGCTACGTATTTATGTAATTTAATTAACAGTTTTTAAGGGGATTATTAGACCATGAAACTTAACAACTTTCTCTATGCGCGATCAACGGTGGAATCACGAAAATAAAATCAGCTGTTTCTTACAAAACTGTAATCCTACTCGACCCGAATGGAATGTATGGGACAGCTGTTTTTTTTTGGTGATATCGTTATTGGTCCCATAGAGAAAGTTGTTAAGTTTCATGGTCTGACCATCCTCTTAAAAAACCGTCAGCATATTAGGTTTGACCCTGTAGTACATCCTCCCTTGGGCTGCCATCACCAAAATCACCGTCGCCGGACTAAGACTTCAAAAACCCCGTACATTTTAGTAAAATCACGAATTTTCTCCGGAAAACCACGAAAAATATTATTTTGATAACAAAAACCGCTTTGTTAAAATTATAAGTTTTGTTTCTTTCATGAAAAAATAGGGCGAGCGAAGCAAGCTCGAGATTTTGCAATACATAATAACTCGATTGTCAAATTTATGCTGAGATAGAGTTGATGTTGATGACCATCATGTATGTTAAATAATCGAGTTTACCCGGACACAGGAAAAGTCAGGGTTTTCTCCGGACACTTTTGCGACCAGCCCGCCCGGATGCCCCCGGACGCCCTTCAAACTAGGACAAATCCGGGGAAACCCGGACGGATGGTAGCTCTAATCCTCCCTAATATTATAAATGTGAATGTAAGTTTGTTTGTTATGCTTTCACGCGAAAACTACTCAACCGATCATCATGAAACTTTGTACACATATTCTTGGAGGTATTAAAAGTAACATAGGATACTTTTTTAATGGCTTAAATGCGAGCAAAGCCGCGGGTAAAAGCTAGACTCTTATAAATCCAGTCATGTTCATAAATCATTCATTAACGTAATCAATCAAAATTGCCGAATCAAAACAATCACCTAAATCAGCAAACGATTAAAAATTAACGGGTCCAGTTGATTTCGGCTCCGTAATTAATCCATTATCGTGTTAACAATGTTCATTTGGGAGTTTGTTAAGCGGGGTAACCTTTAAATCATAATTAAAAACGAATTAGGCTCGCTCAAGCAGTTTTGTTCACGAAATATTTACTTGCACCCTTCGGGTAATTGACCGTGATTTTTGTTGATCCGTTATAGCTCAGTCATTTTACGGAGTTTTGTTAGGAGGAGTGGGGAGTTATTATCAATGGGACTTTTAAACTGTAACCGGCACCATTTAGTGACAAAAAAACTATCTGAAAAAATATTTAAAAAAAATCACTACGCAACATAGAAATCAAAATTGTATCTCCCAGAAGGCTTTTAACTAATTAATATTATTACCGATGCACTCATTTTCATTAGATTTAACAATATAAATTATTTTTGAGCAATGAAATAGGCACTGAAATTAAAAAAAAATGAGGTAATGATTAGAAAATACTAGTTTTTTTTTTTTTTTTTAATGTTCGATAGGTAAACATTTGACCCCAATCTCACCTGATGTTGAGTGATGATGAGGCCGAAGATGTAGCATGCTTACCTAGAAAGATGCCTATTCACTCTTGCCTTGAAGAGGCCCAGGTTGTATTGCTCAGGGAACAGGTCCGCAGGCAGTGCGTTCCACTCCTTAGCCGTGCGCACTATGAAAGAAGAAGCAAACTTCTTCGTGCGAATTGCTGGTAGGTCAACGACATAAGGGTGGAAACCCAGCCTGCGTCTCGTCCCCCGCAGATGAAAGGGAGACGGAGGTATTAAATCGTGTAATTCCGTCGCACACTCTCCGAAATGTATCCTATAAAAAACAGATAGACAGGCTACCTTGCGACGATGCTCAAGACTTTGTAGCTTCGCCACAGAGGTTGGATCACCTATGAGCTTCCTGGCACGCCTGTCGATTGAGTCCAACGCGGCCAGCTGGTATTGGGCAGACCCGTCCCAAAGATGGCAGCAGTACTCCATACACGATCGGACTTGTGCTTGATAAAGTTATAGAAGCTGTCCCGGAGTGAAGTACCGTCTGACCTTCGAAAGGACGCCCAGTTTTTTCGCTGCGGTTTTCGCCATGGACTCAATATACCGCCCGAAATTCAAATCGGACGATATGTTAATGCCCAGGAGCTCCAGGCGATCAGCTATCGGTATGGACACATTTCGGAAAGTCGGAGTTAAAGCGAAGGGACTCCGTTTTGTGGAGAAAAGGCACGCCTGTGTTTTGTTTGCGTTGAAACTGACCCGATTAGCGTCACCCCAGTCGGACACAAATTCAAGGGCCAAGTTTAATCGCTGCACCATGGCCTCTCGACAAGACTGAGTAACATCCAATTTGACCCCTGCACCGGACAGATATCTGTCAGAAACAGTGCTGTCGTCAGCATACCCAAAGGTTCCGGGCACAAGCATGTCGTTTATATGCAGCAGAAATAAAGTAGCTGACAGAACTGACCCCTGAGGAACACCGGCATTAATAGCCATTTGATCCGATGAGTATCCATCAATGACTACTCGTATGCATCGTTCACTCAAGAAGTCAGCTATCCAGTCGCATAGGTCAATCGGAATTCCATATGATGGAAGCTTGCTTATAAGGCTTGCATGCCAGACCCTGTCAAAGGCTTTGGAAATGTCAAGTGACACGGCAAGTGCCTCCCCGTATCTCTCGACAGCCTCACTCCACAGATGTGTGGCATACACAAGGAGATCCCCCGTGGACCGTCCTGGGCGGAACCCATACTGGCGGTCACTGAGGAGATCGTTATATTCAAGGTATGCCAGGAGCCGGTTGTTAAGTACACGTTCCATAGTCTTGCAGAGTATGGAAGTGACTGATATTGGTCTATAGTTGACAGGGTCGGCACGACTGTCTTTTTTGGGCACAGGTTGCACGTTGGCAAGCTTCCATGACTTTGGGACTACCGCAGTCTTAAGTGAGACTAGTGTATTTTTCAAAGCCTCCTAAGTAGACAAAAATATAAACACCACGTTTGAAGTATTTATATTGGTAAAGCCTTAAAGATGTGCAAAAAAAAATTACCATCTCGTTTTTTAGAAAGAGATAAATGCTAAATTTTAAATTTGGGGCTGTAGCTGACGTAATTTTTCTTTAATTTTTGTACATTTTTGAGCTCATTATTGGCTCTTAAATACTTACCGAAATAAACTATCAATTATTAATTAGTCCCGGCTCAAACCGTAAAATCACTGGGCTATTAGATTATTTTGTACAAGGCCTTGTGTCTGGGTTTTCTTTTTGTATGGATATACACATAAAGGGACCAGTTTAATCATGCTGACAGTTTTTAAAAGGTTGACCAGACAAACAAACTACAGGCATAGTGTAAATAAAATAAGTGATGAAGCTCAGCGGTCGCGGCGGGTCTACGTCGGGTCGGCGGGTCTATGCCCTCGCGGCGTGCGGGGTACGGTGGGGGACGGGCGTACCCTAACTCAAGTCGCTGTTAGGGTACGCGCGCAGGCAGCGTGGGCCGGGACGCACTCTTCCCGGCCCCCGCACGCCCCGCACGATTGGCCTGCCGCGACCGCTGAGCTTCACCACACTTAGTGCTTTACACTATGCTACAGGGTGTTAGGGTAAACAGTTGCATTACTTTAAGAGGTGATTGTACCCATGATACTGAATAATTTTCTCTAAAAAAGTTTATGTTTAGTTTAGTTTTTTCAAGTTTTGAAGTTTATCTGTTGAGCACTTTTTTAATTTAGGCTTTTTTTATTGAGAAATCTTTTTTGTTATGACGAGGGCGCCACTGAGCTTGTAATAGCCCTCTTAAAAAAATCCGCTGTTCCATACAGTCGGATCACAGATTAGTTTTTGTTGGCCACTTTCACATTTGGACCAAAATGCATGAAAAGCCCACAGAACATTATAAGAGGGGTTAGAAATGCAAAGTAGGCATACGTGTCGCCACAGGTAATGCAATGATTTGCATAACACCATAAGGCGCGCGGCGTGGTGCGAGCGAGAGGGCACGAGTAATTGTAGCAGCGTGAGCGGGAAGACAAGTGGCGACAACTGTCTCTAAAGCAAAAGGGCTTCTTTGCCTTTCTAACCCCTCTTATATAAAAAAAAAAAATAGTTTATTTCTCTCCACATACAATAATATACAACAAGTGGTTTAGGTATAACTGAACTAGTATTAAATACATTATTATAGTAATGTGGAGACTGGTGCCTGGACTAAGTTCACCTTGCGGTGAACTTGAATAAGGTGTCACAGGACACCAGGCCTCCACCCGCACGGTACCTTTACCACGGGCCACGGTCCGATTCACAATTTCATAGCTCACAGTGCTAACGTCCATAATCGCTGGTCCTAAACAAAAAGCGCGATTTCACAACTTACGGCGCTATTCAAATCAGACCGCTTTTTCCGGTCTCAAACCACTGACAGTTGTATTCATGTTATATTGTATCAAAAACCGCCATTAAACATCAGTTTGACATTGACAGTGACAGTGGTTTACTCTTTGGGTTTGACATAAGGCTCACGGTGATATCCCTGTGGACCATGCCCTCGCAGAAATTCCAAGATGGCGCTGATAATGACGTCATCAATGACGTCACGCCGTCTAACGTGATCGCGCTTTCACCAAATCGGGACGCGTTTGAGAGCGCTAAAATCGATTTTGGCGTTAATCGGACCGCGGCCAAGAAATTTGTCTAAGAGAAAGTTATTACAAGTAATTCTTTGTTTTTATTTTTTAAACACTTAAATCTTATTTTCCTAATTTCTACCTACATTTTTATTGATTATTTTCTATCATGTTATAATGTTTTTGTGGAAACGCCGATGATGCCCTTTGTCCTATTCAAAGTGTTTGAAGCGTATTATTATGCTGTGTAAAACATAATGAAAAGGACAACACATTTATACCAACCCGTAACGATCGTTAGGGTAACCTAACGAGAAAAAATGACAGGTTTTATATCTCTAATGGTCCAGCGGCATCTTCATTAAGATTGAGGCGGCCCATTTATCGGGCCTACAGTGTCGGTACTGTACAACATAAATTGCTGAATTTATCTACATCTACTAATATTATAAAGAGGAAAGATTTGTACCTATTTTTGTATGTTTGTAATGAATAGGCTCAAAAAGTACTGGGCCGATTAAAAAAATTCTTTCACCATTAGAAAGCTGCATTCACCCTGAGTAACATAGGCTATATTTATTGCTAGAAAAGATTAGACGTCCACCCGTGCGAAGCCGGGACGGGCCGCTAGTAGAACATAAGTTGCTGAATTCGAGTATAAAACTACCTACCTTTTAATGTAGGAGATTTCAGTTTTGCTTAAGAGGGCTATCGCAGTCCAGTGGCGCCCTCAATTCAATTCAATTCAGTTCAATTATACTTTATTGCACACCAAAACAGAATATACATTTGAATAAAGCTAAAGAATTACAATTACGTACAAATAAGGCGGTCTTATCGCTGAAAAGCGATTTCTTCCATACAACCTTAGGGTAGAGGAATTACAAAAACGAAAATAGGTAGGCGGTGTAGATCATTATAGCCTCATCACATTAAAAAAGATTTCTCAATAAAAAAAGCCTAAATTAAAAAAGTGGTCAACAGATAAATTACAAAAGCCTTCAAGCTATTTTCATAGAATACTTTTATAGGTTTTTTAAAGGTCTAAACATACAAATTTTGAAAAATGAAAATAAAAAAACGGACGCTTTTGTTTTTATTCGAAATTGTCTAAAAGTGAAATGTTTAGAACCTATAAAAGTATTGTATAACAATGGCTTGACGGCTTTTGTAGTTTATCTGTTGAGCACTATTTTAATTTAGGCTTTCTTTATCGAGAAATCTTTTTTAATGTGATGAGGGCGCCGCTGGACTGAGATAACCTCTCTTAACATGCCCGATTGAGATAATTTTTATTAAAAAATGTTTCAGTGACTAGAACGATTTATGGGGCCCGGGTTCGAATCCGCACGGAAAACATGCCATGTACCAATGAGTTTTTCTAATATGTACGTAATATCGAATGCTCTCAAACGGTGAAGGAAAACATCCTGAGGAAACCTGCATACACTGCAGAAGAAATTCTGATGTTTATGTGAAGTCTGCAAATCCGCTTTGGGCACGCGTGGTGGACTAATGCCCATACACCCTCCCTGAGGGTAGGCCTGTGTCCTACAATGGGACGCTTATAGGCTGATGATGATTATGAGCTATTTATACAGGGTGTAACAAAACACCCTAGTAATACTTAAGGGCGTGCTTCAGACCATCAATCTGAACAACATTCACTATGGAGCCAATGTCGAGAAAAAATAAAAAAAATCCGCCATCCCATACATTTGAGTCGAGACGGTACTGCAGTTTTGTATGAAAGAGACGATTTTTTTTCGCGATTTCGAATTTCGCTCCCTAGCGAAAGTTGTTCAGTTCTCTTAAGTATTACTAGGGTGTTTTGTTACACCCTGTATAGGTAACCTGACTAGCTGTCAACATAATCTTCTATTGCAAAGTATGAGAGATATTTTTACAAAATCATATCGACATAAAACTCGTGCTAGTCCAACCCTCAGGGGTATTAGAAAAGTCCAAAAGTTGTGAGGGGAGAGAAATCTGTAGAAAATTGGACCCGGCCGAAGTTGAAGTTTTGTCGCGAGAAGAGCATACGAATCGAGTTAGAAGCGTGCACGGAAGTTTCAATGGCAAGTTCTTTGATCAAGTGAAAAAATATTCGAATAACACAAAACAATTTACCTACGGTTAGCATAAAAATGAATTGATTTGATGAACGCGATACATACTGAAGGGACATTTGATGAACGTTTTTCACCTTTATTTTGAGAATGAGGTCAAAAATTACCAAATAGTTACTGCGCATAGGAAAAGCGTTATAACAATAATAGTGGAAGAGCTCACCAACTTCACTAAGAAACTAGTACGCGTTTCATAAATACATGCTTGGGTCTGAGTGACACTAACTTATAGTACTGTATGGTATCAATTATTTTATTAAATAGACTATGTATTATTGTATACATAACCTTAGCATAAGAATTTATATTGTTTAGTTATTAAGTCGTGTTATGTTATAGAGTTTCTGGCCGCATCTTCTCTACAGCGACAACACGTTCCGACGCGGTGGTAGCTTCAAAAAAAGGTTTGACGTTTAATATTGAATAAATTATTTTTGACTTTGACTTTGAGGGTGTTAGGGTAAACAGTTGTTACTTAAAGGGGTGATTGTACCCATGATACTAACACAGTATATGACCATAGTGTAAATAACTACTAATAGTGGTGAAGCTCAGCGGTCGCGGCAGGCCAATCGTGCGGGGCGTGCGGGGGCCGGGAGGAGTGCGTCCCGGCCCACGCTGCCTGCGCGCGTACCGTAACATCGAATCGAGTTAGGGTACGCCCGTCCTCCACCGTACCCCGCACGCCACGCGGAGATAGACCCAACGAGGCCACTAAGCGCACCCTTTTTAAGGTATTTACGCTATGATAAAACAGGAATCCATCATTCAGCACGCACACACTGACAATATCTCCGCGTAGCCCCGTCTGGCGCTGCCTTGGCTGCCTGAGATATCGTCAGTGTGTGCGTGCTACGAGGCGTACGTACTGGCGAGCATACATACAAGCCGCGTTTGGTACCATTGTTGTATGAAGATGGATTACTGTCTTATACTGTGATACTCATCAACTTTCCCTAAGCAACCTATAGGAAACTCGCAATAAAAATTATTTTTATAACACTTTATCATACACAGACATAATAATACACAAAGTGAAAGAGAGAGAAAGTGAAGTGAAGAAAGCAAGCAAGCAAGCGAGTGAAATGTGAGTTTGAAAATCCGACTTTTCATACAAAACGTTAGATCAGCTGATTTCATTTAGTACGGAAAGTGCCAAATTTTTTGGAGAATTTGTTATAGGTTTCTTACAGAATGTTGATGAGTATCATGGATATAATGATGAAAAAAATGTTTTGTTAAATATACCCAAACTTTAGTGACTTCCAAACTATTTTGTAGCACATAACCATAGCCCAGTCATTTTACGGTTTAATAATAATAATAATATTTATTCAAATTCAGATTACAAATGATCCATTTGTTAGTAACAGGGTTTGACTTAAGAGCTATGTTAGTAGATACACAAAAAAAAAAAAAAAAAAAAAAAATACAACATAAAACAGTAAGGTAGGGATTATATCATTACTTGCACACAGTGTGTGATGATGGGGCAGTCAAACCTGCCAGCAATCATCTCCAGAATGCTGTTGTGGCTTGCACGCAATCGGCTGACGAGCGAGGCGGCTTTTTTCCGCATTATGGCATGGTATCCGTCCGTTCTCGCCTCTGCGAACATGGCGGACGCGCTACAATAGCGTGGTAGCCCCAACAGCATCCTGAAGATGTTATTGTATTGGACGCGCAGGGCATTGAGCGAGCTGAGTGTGCAATTGACCCACAGGCTGCAAGAGTAAAATGACTGACAGTATGCCTTGAACAGTGTCACTTTTACTGACCTTGTACAGCCATTGAACCTGCGGACCAGCATGTTGCCCCTGACTGCCAACGCCCTGCGCTCCCTTTCTACGTCGAGGTCGTCCTTATGGTCCTCAGAGACAATGTGGCCGAGGTATTTAAATTGAGGAACTCTCTTTAACGCTACACCATTCAGTTTGACTGGCGGCACATCTCTGCACTTACCTGCTGCTCTGAAAACCATAAACTCGCTCTTCTTGACGTTATACAACAATCCATGACTGCTAGCAAAATCCTCACACACCAATAGCAAATGTCTGATACTATTGACTGTTTAAGCCGGGACTAATTAATAATTGATTTTTTTTTGCTATAATATTGAAGAGCCAATTTGAGCTTCGAAATGTACCGAAATAAAAAAAAATCACGTCAGCAACAGAGCCAATTTTAAAATTTAGATATAATATCTCGTTCTAAAAAATCTGATGGTAAATTTTTTTTTGCACATGTTTAAGGCTTTATCAATACATACTTTAAACATGGTGTAAATATTTTTGTCTACTTAGAAGGTTTTTAAAAATACATTCGTATTTTCTAATAAATACCTCATTTTTTATTAAATTTCAATGCCTATTTTATTGCTCAAAAATCATTTAAATTGTTAAATCGAATTCAAATGAGTGCATTGGTATTAATATTATTAATTTAAAAGCCTTCTGGGACACACAATTTTGATTTCTATGTCGCGTAGCAATTTTTTTAAATATGGTTTAGGATAGTATTTTTGTCACTAAATGGTGCCAGTTACAGTTTAAGAGTCCAATTAGTAATTACTCCCTACCCCGCCTAACAAAACTCCGTAAAATGACCGGCCTACCAAGCATTTGGTTATAAATAGCTAAACAATTGGCTATTTATAACCAAACTAGCTTTTGCCAGCGACTTCGTCCGCGTGGAGTTTGAAATAATAATAATAATAATAATAATAAGCCCGCAGGGCAGCTTGTGGCGAGCTGTTGGTGATTGGCGAGCCCGCAGGGCAGCTTGTGGCGAGCTGTTGGTGATTGGCGACACCACGGACCCGATTCTCCAGAGGGCCCGGATTGATTTGGCCCTCACCTCCTGTCTTGCCTTAACCGGCCGGCCAGGAGTGGAGTCGCAAGAGCGGAACCTATGCTCCAGGTTGGAAGTGTAAAATGTCATAACGCCGGGACCTGCTGACTGGTGCGCTTAGCACCGGGAACCGGCGCCCGCAGACTCACCTCTCTACAACCTTAGCCGCTCACTAGATGTTGCCGCCTTGTCGCTCCTTGCGAGCGGCTATTTTGGGGGGCCCATGAAATGAGTTGGCAAGTCACCGTCTGCCATTTTTGACAAACTTAGAGACATTTGTTACGGCAGGCGTCCCGAGTCTCTCCGCAATAACCCAGATTTCCCGGCCCATCAAGTTCACCCCCATAACCCGAGTAGTTTTATTTTGTCCTTCCTACAATAGTCTCTGCACCGAACGTGATATGTCTTCTGGTGCATTTTCATAATGCATTCAGAGATAGACCACGGTTGGTGCATCCCATTGCATTTAGATAAAAGTGTCTCTAAGGGGCCTCTACGTGTTGGACCTGTGTCCCCACGCAAGCCTTCCAAAGGTCCGGGCTTCGGCCCGAGAAATACCAACAAGAGACACATAATAATAATAAACTTTATTTTCTTCCACAAACATTATTACAACTTAAATATAAGAATACAATTTCAAGGTCTTATGTGTAATAGTGCGTGGAAGACAGGAGCCCATACTAGTAAATCCTATACTTATGAGTCTCCTGGTCCCCACCTCACAGTCCACTTGGATTCGTTACAACTGCTAAAGGTGATTCTAACATTTTTTTAGGATGGAAGCTACTACCTAGTTGATATTTACATTTGAGCTTAAAAGTAACATAAATATGAAAAAAAAAAAAATTGATATAAGTAGTGTTAAAGGTGTGGGTGTGTGCGTGTCGTGTGTTGTGTGTGTGGGTATGTGGGTGTGTGTATGTTTTTGTCTGGAGGGGGGGGGGGGGAGGGGGGCGCGTAGGGGGGGGGGGGGGGTTTACTCAGAGAATGAAATAAGTTTTTCCGTCTCATCATAGCTGAGTGAAAGCAACCAGTTGGTGATAGTAAATTTACAATCACGTATTGTCATGGGATATATCCTATGTAGTTTATTTGCCAAGTTGTACAGTCGGCCACTTAGATATATAAAGAACCTATTTGTAAAAGATAATTTTGTCGTCGTTGGAGTACAAATAACATAGTCGCGTCGCTTTTTAGCATTTTTGTGATTTGGGTCGTACTCGACAAGGGAGTGCTTTTTCATGACAATAGATAGAACAAATAATTGTCTTATCGTGAGGACTTCACTCTCCCTGTATAATTCAGTGGTTGGAAACAGACGAGGCTTGAAGAGACATATTTTAAGGATCAATCTTTGGGCTCTTTCAAGGGCCAGTAGGCGCGTTTTGACAGCACCTCCCCAAGTGGAAATGCAGTAGGTAAGAACGGATTGGCATAGAGCCAGATACACCGATTTGAGGAGTTTCTGATCCACAGCATGCCTGAGCTGTTTGAATACGAAGGTAAGTTTTCTTATTTTATTTACTGTAGAGTTTATATGTTCAGCAAAGGTGAGGTTACTGTCTAAAGTGATACCCAAATATTTGATGTGGTTGGCTGCTTCAATAGCTGTACAGGCACAGCCTGGCTGCCCACGCATCGGGCAGGAGTGAGCCACTATGCTGAAAGAGGATGTTTGGGGTTTTTCACAATTTCTTAAAGTAAATGTCATGTACTTTGTCTTGGAGGCGTTAAGAGTCAGGGAGTTAGAAGCCAGCCAGTCACCGACAACATTGAAGCCATTTTGGGCATAATTGAAGACTTCATCCCAGGTATTACCATAGAATGTAAGAGTGGTGTCATCTGCATAGGAACGTATTTTACAGTTTTTGACTTTCAAATTACATAAGTCGTTAATGTAGCACAGAAACAGGGTCGGTCCAGTTATACTGCCCTGCGGGACACCGTAGTGCATGTTTAATTCCTCACTCGTATAATCGCCAATTTTGACACACTGTGTTCGGTTAGATAAGTAATCCCTAAGAAGGTTAAGCTGTACACCCCTCACGCCGAGTCTTTCAAGCTTATTAACGAGGATGGGAAGAGAGAGTGAAAACTCCAAGTATCCTATGTTACTTCTAATACCTCCAAGAATATGTGTACAAAGTTTCATGATGATCGGTTAAGTAGTTTTAGCGTGTAAGCCTAATAGACGGAGATCCGACCGTAAATTTATGCACCTATTCCTTAGGCGAACGAAATGTAATTCTAGTGTATGTTTATACAGGGGTTAATTCAACGCCACCAAGTTGCCTAACAAAATCTTGCCGCAAGTGCCTTTTCTATTATAATTTTTGGTATAACTTTTTCCACGTGTTTGTTAGGGAAGTGAATGAGGTGCCATCAGAAGGAGACTGGTCTAAAGTACTTTAAAAACTAGGGTTGCCACCTCTCAATCTGCCGCAAGACTAGGGTTGCTAGATTCAAAAATGTCATATTTGGACCTGGCAACCCTATTGTTGCGGCAGATTGAGAGGTGGCAACCCTAGTTTTTAAAGTACTTTAGACCAGTCTCCTTCTGATGGCACCTCATTCACTTCCCTAACAAACACGTGGAAAAAGTTATACCAAAAATTATAATGGAAAAGGCACTTGCGGCAAGATTTTTTTAGGCAACTTGGTGGCGTTGAATTAACCCCTGCATAAACATACACTAGAATTACATTTCGTTCGCCTAAGGAATAGGTGCATAATTTTACGGTCGGATCTCGGACTATAACAAACAAACACACATTCACATTTATAATATTAGGGATTAGGAATGTTTGATTATGTGCTACAAAACTGTTCGGTAGTCACTAAAGTTTGGTTATATTTAACAATTTTCAGTGCACTTCAAGTGATGCAACTGTTTACCCTAACACCCTGTAGACTAGTAGAGTAGACGTATTATTACTTTGTTTTCGTCGAAATCCAATAAGAGATACAATGTCTGCGTAGGAATCATTAGGTGCTACGAATGTAGAATATTAACTAAACCGTTTTAGCTTGAACCCTCTCATAACCTTAATCCACCCTAGAATGTACTACATTACTGCCGAAATTAGAAAGTGAGAAAGGTCACTGTAAAGTGGATAGGCAAGATCCGATGAACTTTCGTCAGGAGAAAATCCCAAGCGTTTTAATTTTCGTTTTGGAATCGTAAACAGAGAAATAAGAGACCATTGTTTTGGAGATAAGCTTTATTTAGATCTTTCTAAGGGTATGAATTAGGAATTTTACATTTTAAATGCCCAATTAATTCATGAAATTAATTCGAAAAATGTAATGATGAACGAATCATCATCGCTTATCGGCATCGTTCCGATAAGCGATGCATATGTGAAGTCTAACATACGGCATTAGGCATGCGTGGATAAAGTACTAACGCCCATATCATTTTTTTAGACCATAGCATAACAGACCTCTACCTATGCCCATTGTAGATTGTACAATGGGCATAGGTAAGTCTATTTATGTTATGGCGTAGAAAAAATGCCTAATAATAGTACATTACTGCAGCGGCCAGCAACAGAGGCATTGATGGACGAACGTGTAAATGTGGGCCGAGGCGAAGCTGAGGCACACATACGTAAGTCCATCAATGCCTAGTTGTGGCCAAGGCTTGCATAGTACTTTTCTCAAATAATGTGCGGAAATTAAAACAATAAATTTTCTCAAATAATTCGCGGAAATTAAAACTCTTTTCAAAATCAATGACGAACAACGAACACAAACATAGGATATAATAAAGTCTGTGAACAACGAACAACAATTTTTTTTTTTCAATAAACAGCTTTCGCAGCAAGCCAGTTCGAAATTTTAATAAAACCTTTGATGAGTTACCTCCTTGGTCGCCATGTTTCGGAGTAAAAGATCGTTCCATTTTTAAATTACACGACAGATATGAGTTTAGTATGTAATTTATTTGGCCGCTAAACACGACAGATATGGATTTTCATATAACATTGCCGGCCGCTGCGCGCATGTATTTGGCCAGTACAGCAATTTCGATTTATCCCGAAGAAGGTTGTCAAAATAATGCTCACATTTCCAAGCATGTTTGAGAAAAACAAATATTCAAAAGAATTCTCAGATTGCTGGTTGAAAAATCTCTTCACCGTGATGTTGTTTTGAAATTTCTTTTATGCTTTGGCACCACTGAATTGCATAAACAAACTTGATTGTATGTAGAATTTGACAACGTCACAACACACAACACAACGGAGTATGTTATAAAACACTATATTATGATATTATACATATATATTTTTTTATCAACCTATTTCGTCCCATTGTTGGGCAAAGGTCTCCCCCAAGCTTTTCCATCCTTCCCTATCCCGTGCCGTTTTTGTACATTAATCAGTTTAAATGAGTCGTTGCTTAAATTAATTCCTTGAGGGACTATTAGTTCCTTAATATTTTTTTCGATAATGCGTCTCGGCCAGTTGTCTATATTTCTTCTGAACAACATGCAAGGACCAAAACTGAAAAAAAAATATATTAAATTGTTGCCTGTTGAAATACGGAACTGCAAGAATTTATAATAAAAACTGGTCAAGTGCGAGTCGGGCTACTCGCGCACCGAGGGTTCCGTACCACACCACCACAGAACACAACATTTTTAGCTTAGAAAAAAAAAAATTTGTCTGGGACCTTTTGCGCAAGACCGACTCACACTTAGCCGGTTTTCAGTATTTGTTGTTATTCTGTATAATCTCACTAAGTTTGACGCTTCTATGTATTACCGTTTTTACCATAGAGCGTGAAGGTAAAATGTTGATAAAAACTAGTTTCTTGTCGAGAACCCCCCTTAATTTTTAACTTTTTGACATTTTTATTATTTGTTAACAAATCCGCCGTAATAACGCATAATCTGAGAAAATTTCAACTATCTAACTATTACGGTTCAAAAGTTACAGCCCTAAATAGGTAGGACAGACGGACGGATGGACAGACGGACAGACGGACAGACGGACAGACGGACGGACGGACGGACGGACGGACGGACGGACGGACGGACGGATGGACGGACAGACGGACCGACGGACAACGTAGGCTTAGTAAATAGGGTCCCGTTTTCACCCTTTGGGTACGGAACCCTAAAAAAGGCTGATGTGTCACCCAAAGGGCAATGGAGAGGCCTATGCTCAGATTATCCCTGCGAGATCTAATCAGAAATGAAGAGATTCACAGAAGAACCAGAGCAGTCCAATTATGTGCTAAACATTGATAGGGAAGGCGACCGAGTACCGGAAGCCGCAGTGAGTTTAGGCCCCCCACAAGGTAAACCGAAGACCTGAAGGCGGCGGGAACCCGTTAGATGAGGGCAGCGCAGGACCGGTCGTTGTGGCGATCCTCAGGGGAGGCCTATGTCCAGCATTGGACGTCTATAGGCTTAGATGATGAATTTTCGTTATAGCCCTGTGCTCTGCAATGGAACAATACTTTTAATTTCAGCACCTGGGTGTGTGAAATGTGTACCTTGCTACAACAATATTGCATGCTAAACAACGTTGGTACCTTGTATAATTGATATATTTTTTCGTTATATTATTTAAGAGTCAATATACAACGTGTTAATGAATTAACGCAAAACTAGAAAGTAGTTTGTTTAGAATCGAGAGCTGAATCGAATTATCATGGTTTCAACATAGGTCATTTTTTTCAAAATATTTAATAATTTTTTTGCAAAATTTAAAATTTTCTGAACCCGAAGTCAACGCACCGCACGGGCACACTCACCCTACTTACGACCAAAACAAGATTATAAAAATGTATCCATGAGTACGTCAGCGCTTTCTTTCAGTGCTGAAATGATAACAAATCATTTTTGCCTCAAAACTTAAAATGCGAATAACTTTAAATTTTAATTATAAAAATAATGAAATTATTGTTTCAATCTAATTATTTTGTTATAAATCAGTTGGGGTGTATGAGGTTTTGCGCTAATTTATTAACACGTTGTATAAGCTCAGAAATGTAAAAAAAAAAATCGTCCGCAACAGACCCAAATTAAAAATTTTGCAGTTGTCTCGTTCTAAAAAACCAGACGGAAATTTTTTTTCTTGCACATTTTTAAGGCTTTGCCATTATAGGTACATACTTCAAACATGGTGTTAATATTTTTGTCTACATAGAAGGCTTTGAAAAATACATTAGTATACCGTAATGAATACCTCATTTTTAAAATTTCAATACCTATTTTATTGCTCAAAAATAATTTATACTGTTAAATCTAATAAAAATGAGTGCATTGGTAATAATATCAATTAGTTAAAAGTCTTCTGGGAGATGCAATTTTGATTTCAATGTTGCGTAGATTTTTTTTTAAATAGGTATGTTTTGCTGGTGCTGGTTACAGTTTAAAAGTCCCATTAATAATTACTCTCCACTTTACTTAGGAGGGCCTAACAAAACTCCGTAAAATGACTGGGCTATAGCGGGGATGTGCCTGCAGTGTATGTAGACGCCATAAGAAAAAGAAGTTTGCGGATGTCGCGGTTGTCCCCTTCGAAGGGGATGTCGAGTATGGCGACGCAATATGATGGTGTTACCCGTTCCACTCTGTTATTTAAATGCCTCGTTTGACCGTCCGTACTCAAGACAGTCTCTGACATATCAATGTTGAAACACTTACTGTTTTTTATCAACGCGTTTGTGATATGGCAAACGCCAGTTTTGACAAAGCAATCTGCATTCATTCACGTACGTCCTGTTGTCTCTTCCACAAACTGGGACGTATATGCTGCAATAAATTATTTTTAACTTACTTCAAAAAAGAGGAGGTTCTATGTTCATCTGTATGTTTCTTTTTTTAATATACCTACATGATTACCGATATTTTCATCAATTACAAACCATTTATCACAAAATATATTTTTTTCTGTTTGAAAGTATACTCCTGAGGTAGTTCCATTTTAATTTTGTGAAGATCTGATGACGCGTTTCGTAGCTATACAATGGAACTCCTCAAAAGTTGAAGGAAAATCATCAGAAGACAGTTGATTTGTATTGAATATGAAAGGTAACCCTTTCGTGTATAACTGATATCTGAGTCAAAGGTATAAAATTATGACCAATGAATAATAATAATAAACTCGCTGGGCAGCTTGTGGCGTGCTTTTGGTGAGTGGTGACACCACGGACCCGATTCTCCAGAGGGCCCGGATTGATTTGGCCCTCACCTCCTGTCTTGCCTTAACCGGCCGGCCAGGAGTGGAGTCGCAAGAGCGGAACCTATGCTCCAGGTTGGAAGTGTAAAATGCCATAACGCCGGGACCTGCTGACTGGTGCGCTTAGCACCGGGAACTGGCGCCCACAGGCTCACCTCTCTACAACCTTAGCCACTCAGTAGATGCAACCTTGTCGCAACTTGCGAGCGGTCATTTTGACCATTAAATGAGTTGGCTAGTCATTGTCTGCCATTTTTGACAAACGTAGAGACGGTTTGTTACGGCAGGCTTCCCTAGTCTCTCCGTAATAACCCAGATTTCTCGGCACACACAGTTCACCCCCATAACCAGAGTCGTTTTTTGTCCTTTCTACAATAGTCACTGCACCGAACGTGGTATGTCTTTTGGTGCATTTGCATAATGCATTCAGAGATAGTCCACGGTTGGTGCATCCCATCGCATTTAGATAAAAGTGTCTCGAAGGGTCCTCTACGTGTTAGACCTTTGACCCCACGCAAGCCTTCCAAAGGCTCGAGAAATACCGTAAGAGATACAATAGTAATAATAACGCTCACAATACATTGTAATGATCCCAAGTAAAGCACTATAGGCTTTTTAATATGGAAACCATACAACAACGGCACGAACATTATTATAACATCCATGACCGAACCGAGATTCAAACCCAGGACCCTGGTTTGGCAGTCCGGCGTGGTAACCATTACACCAATCGGGTCGTCAAGAAATGAAATTATTATCATCATCATCTCAGCCGATGGACGTCCACTGCTGGACATAGGCCTTCCCCCATGAAATATGTAAAATAAAACCATTGAAAATAGTAAAACAAACAATATTTTAACAAAATATTGAAAACTGCAACTACTTCTATCAGAACATTACTTTGTTTCATTGGAGTCGGTGACTCGGTGTAATGCCAAGCCCAAAACATACTCCAAGCCCAGGTGCGAATCGTACAGGCTTGACATCGACTCCGATAAAACAAAGTAATTATTGTTTCAAAAAAAATAAAAAAAGATTTTGCACAAACAATGTTCTGATAGATATATGGGAAAGTAAAAGACCATGGCTGCAATTTTTATTTCATTTCTTTTAGTTTTGAAGTTGGCTTAATTTTTTTTGAGGCGTAAATATGTATTAGTGCAGGCCGCAAGAGGAATTTCGTTTGAAAAATATGAGCACCGTGGTTTAACTTCTTTTATTTCATATTTGTTATTCGTAAGGTCATAAAGATGTATAGTGAGTGGAGTCACGTTACAAGTTAGGCTTCGAATGGTTGCGTTATTCACGCGGTATTCACGCGGTTCACGTTTGAGCTGCGACGTGGCTTCACCAAAACCAATCCTTGAGATTTTAATAGGTACTTCCACAAACTACTTGACATTGGCAGAAAACCCACCGTCGCGCCGCCGCCGCCTGCTTGTCGGTCTTTTACAGATTATACTTCGGTGAGTGTGCCCAAGAGCTGCATGAGCTCATCCCGCCTTCCCCTTTCTACTATCGGACTTCCAGACGCACCGCGGGATATCACCCTTTCTTGGTTGACATCCCACATATCCGCACCAAGCGCCTTTCTGAATCTTTTATAATGCGCACAGCCAAGGAGTGGAATGTCTTACGTCTGCGTCAGTATTTCCGAGTACTTACAACCCGAATTCCTTTAAAGTACGAGTGAATAGGCATCTTCTGGGTAAGCTCGCTACATCTACGACCCCATCTTCGTCCTGAGGACTGGATTGAGGTCAAGAGCGAACCCATAGTAAATAAAAAAAAAAAAAAAAGCAGTGCTAAACACAAGCAAAACGCCATTAATTTAAACATAAGTAAATAAAACCGGTCAAGTATGAGTTGGGCTACTCGCGCACCAAGGGTTCCGAAAAACACACAGATTGCTCCAGTACATCCGGAGGGATAATCGTGCGATGGGTGGTATCGCGGATGGATTTTCGCCAGACGTTGCCAGTGGTGAAGCGGGGCACTTCAGTAGATGATGTGAACGCCTGCCTCAAGGGCTGTGTTCTATGGCCGGGAGTAGTCTCACGCTTAAGACTTTGCCGACGTGCTGCTCAAGATAGATGGCCAATTACCAAATACCAACCGGTACAACTAACTAAATCCACTGTTTGTTAATTCTGTAAAATCTAAATATAATTATAAAAGAAATCGTATCTTCTTACGTTCCTCAATTATTCCTTAGATAACATGAAATATAATTGATAAATAGTATATAGGTCACAAAAAGAAACCCATAAACAAGTCCCAAGTCCACGCGTACATAGTCGAGGGCAACAGCTAGTATAATATAAGTATAATAAGTCGGGCTCGCGCTAAGGATCCAGAAGGGCTAGTGCGCCAACCCGCAAAAGCGACATTTAACACACCCATCTGTCAAATTTAGTCTGTTATTTCGTTCTTTCGCGCGCAAATAGAAAGAGAGCGGAAGCGTGAAAGCGCTATAATATCACGCTATCGCGGGTTGGCTTACTAGCCCCGCTGGAGAAAACCAGCAGGGTGCCTGTCCATTGAAGCTGTGCGAGCTGTGTTTTTTTAACCAATCAGGAGCTCGGGCGAGGCGCGGCCGATCTCGCCCAAGCTCCTGATTGGTTAAAAAACACAGCTACACAGCTCGCACAGCTTCAATGGACAGGCAGCCTAGCATCTTCATACAATGGTGCCAAACACGGCGTACGCCTCGTAGCACGCACACACTGACAATATCTCCGCGTAGCCCCGTCTGGCGCATTCGTGGCACGCTGAGATATCGTCAGTGTGTGCTTGCTACGAGGCGTACGTACTGGCGAGCACACATAAAAGCCGCGTTTGGTGCCATCGTATGAAGATGGATTACTGTCTTATTATACTGTGCCGCAACACTACTCGGTGCGTAAGTTCGACTCACACTTTGCAATTTTTTATTACTATTACGAATACGTACTTGAAGTCGGCGCGCATGCATCGCGCACAACTCACTTCACCCAATATTGGCATATTGTCGACTGTTAAAGGAAAAGTATAATCTACTGTTGTCAAAAACAGCAGAATTACATCTGAAAAGAGATATGGAATTTATTCAGGGTACCATAATCCGGTCCCCTTCAAAGGCAACGGAACAAAGGCGATTTTGTTAGTAAAATAGGTAAATTCCAAAATAAAACTGTTATCGGTAGCTACCGAATAAGAAACCAGTCTTCGAAAAACGTTGGACTTAAAGTAAAATACTATACTTTTTTTTTGCAAATTACAGTAACTCAGTTGTTTTTTGTTTGAAATGCAATATAATTTTGAGGGACGGTAACGTAGTGGTTATTTTGCTGAAAAAACATAAATAAAAGTAAGAAGTAGCAAGAAAACATCGCTGCAAATGTCTTTAATGATTACTATAAACAATGATGAACAAAAATCGGCATAAAACGGTAAAAAAAGACTTATAGAATTTATACAATTAAAGAAAATACAATTTTATCCAAATTGTACCCTGAATAAAATAATGGCCCAAAATATCTTTATCAAATACACCTATAGAAGCGAAAAGAATAGAAGTTAAAAGCAAACTTTTAGTGTTCCGTACCAAAACTGGCAAAACGGAATACTTATGGAATCAGTTCGGTGTCTGTCCGTCCGTCCGTCCGTGTGTCACAGGCATTTTTCTCAGAGACCGTAAGACATAGGAAGCTGAAACTCGGCACAGATATATATGGTCCAATATCATAAATGAAGTAAAATCACAATTTTTATACAAAGAGATTTAAATATTGAAAGTCTTTGTTTTTATATTGGGGGGGCAATTTGGGGAGGAAGAAAGGGTAACTAAAAACAATTTTTTTCTGCCCTATGGTGTGGGGTATCAATTGAAAGCTTATAAAAAAACGAGTCTAAAAATATATTTCTCTTATATGTAATTAAATTCAGGTGGCTCCACCACAGATTATTTCGTCAAAACAAAAAGAAAATCTGCTGTCTCATATAATTTGAGTCGTGTAGGTATTGCAGTTTAGTTAAGTATGGAACAGCTGATTTTTTTTAGTTGTTTGATGGGTTGGAAAGTTTTTCAGTTTGATGGGTAGAGTATGTGGTTTAAAGGTTTAATGACACTTTTCCTTGCGCCCTGTATATACAACGTGTTAATGAATTAACGCAAAACCTCATACACCCCAACTGATTTATAACAAAATAATTAGATTGAAACAATAATTTAATTATTTTTATAGTAAAAATTTTAAGTTATTCGCATTTTAAGTTTTGAGGCAAAAATAATTTTTTATCATTTCAGCAATGAATGAAAGCGCTAACCTACTCATGGATACATTTTTATAATCTTGTTTTGGTAGTAAGTAGGGCGAGTGTGCCTGTGCGATGGGTTGACATCGGGTTCAGTAAACAAATTAATTAATTAATATTTTGAAAAAAATTACCTATGTTGAAAACATGATAATTGGATTCTGCTCTCGATTCTAAACAAACTACTTTCTAGTTTTGCGTTAATTCATTAAAACGTTGTATAGTGCGTAAAATATTGTATTTTGTAAAATTGCAATGTAATAAGTGCTCATTGCTAATGAATAAAGTTTGATGTTGAAGTTTGAATTGTAAGAGGGTAAGTTACCTTAATAAGTTACCTATCTGGATAGTGGGTGTATGTTTGTATTGTTTGGTATTTGTTAGTAGGTTATATTATAATTATAACATATTTTAACCGACTTCAAAAAACGGAGCACTGCCCCGAGTAGGGGCTTTAGAGGAGATTTTTACCTTTAAGTAAAAAGGTGGGTTGTTTAGGTGTTTTTTTTTTCTGTTTGTTTTGTTTTTCAAAAAAGGAGGAGGTTTCTGAAATCGACCGTATATACAACGTGTTAATGAATTAACGCAAAACCTCATACACCCCACCTGATTTATATCAAAATAATTAGATTGAAACAATAATTTAATTTTTTTTGTAGTTAAAATTTAAAGTTATTCGCATTTTAAGTTTAGAGGCAAAAATTTTTTATCATTTCAGCAATGAATGAAGGCGCTAACGTACTCATGGATACATTTTAATAATCTTGTTTTGGTAGTAAGTAGGGTGGGTGTGCCCGTGGGGTGGATTGACATCGGGTTCAGTAAATTTAAAATTTTACCAAAAAAATTATTTAATATTTTGAAAAAAATTACCCATGTTGAAACCATGATAATTCGATTCTGCTCTCGATTCTAAACAAACTACTTTCTAGTTTTGCGTTAATTCATTAACACGTTGTATATATTTTTTATTTGTATTCGCGGATAACTTATTAAAACCGCCATAAAAATAATAAAAAGTAAAAAAAATATATTTCCTTCAAAAAAACAAAAAAAAATATATTACCTTCAAAAAAACTAAAAAGTTAAAAAATTATATTATTTTTTAACTTTCTGTTTTTTTAAGGCGGGTTTTTTTAATTACAGCCATAAAATAAATTAAACCACTTACAAATTGGACACATTATTTTCTTGGATCAAAAATATCGAATGAATAATGATTTACGTGAACTTATTAACTTTTATGATCATGTAATGACTGTATAAGTGCCTTATTAACTGTTTTTATTGCTCAATCTAGTAAATGTCTCTAAATTGCCATTTAAGGTGCCCACAGCTGAGTTATTGGCAATTTTAAAGACATTCGTTGATTTTAATTCTACAGGGTGTTATGGTAAACCGTTGCATTACTTTAAGGGGTGATTGTACCCATGATACTGAACAACAGTTCATTTATCTCTCGTAATAAAAGATCTCCTCTCATGAATAAAGGTAAGAAGGAGTAGGCCATATTCCACCACACGGGCCCAGTGTGAGTGGTCAAGCCAAATTAGTTGTCAACTTCCTGTTAGAGAAATTTCAAGCTGTCTTAACAGACCTCTACGTACTCTAGGTACGCGGGACTAGTTACGCGTGTCATTCTACTAACAAACATTTCTGCCACTTTTTGCGGGGGGCGAGGTTACCTGAAATCCGCAACTTTGGATTTTATTCCCCATAACTTTAAATTCTAATTTTGAATGTTAAAAATCATGAAAAGTTGTCTCGTGTGAACCCCAAACGTTCTAAGTTCAAAATTATTGCTTCGCAATTATAGGCTGTCTCGTTTAGTGATAAGGTATAAAATTGAGTGTACATGCCCATGATCAATTTGTCTTATACCGTGGCAGAGGGGAAATGCTACCGCAAGGCCAGTCCTTATATAAGTAGCCAAAGTTCGGGTACATTAGCCATCGGTTCTGCGCGTAAGAATGTATGTCTATGAAAGTATACGAGCACCCAAATAACTGCTAGAAGAGTTGAATTCTTCTTCTTATCGTGTGGGCAGCAAGCCCTGGTGTCAGAGTTTTTTCAGACCGCCTTAAAGCCTCTGACGTGGTTTTTATGTAACGACTTCTACCACCAGAGATAGTAACCAGGACCAACGGCTTAACGTGCTATCCGAAGCTCGGAATCTTCTATCTTTTCAGCAATCAGGTGATTCAGCCTGCAATGTCCTATCCAACTGGAGAAAAACGCACAGTGACATATTACTAGGTGGAGTACCCCGTGGGAATGTAACCCACGACCTCCGTGTCGAGAGCCCAATGCTCTTAACCGTTAGACCACGGAGGCAGTTGAATGAAAGTACCCCAATTATGAGATAAGAGAGGAGATTGATGATCTGGACAATCGATTAAATATCAGGGCTTCGTCACTCGACCATGAGTTGAGACACTTTGGCGCACCGTAAGCAATGCGCTTGCTTGATTTCTGCCAGTCGCTCGAGACAGCAACGTCGCATATGTCGCGCGCTGTACGGAGTAATAACAAAGCTGGGGCACAGTATAAGAAAGAGTATCTATTACTAGATACAGTACGGACACTCCCTTCCTCCCACCAACTTTTTACTTCACCCCCTCTATCGCCCTCTGGTTACCTCGCACTGGTTACTCGTTACCTACGAAGAAGACTTAAGGTTCAATTTCTTTGGTTTCGCATGTGCTGACGTCATCTTTTCAATTTCAAATTTTTGTACACAGTGTCCGGGCTCTGGCTGGGGCAAGATTCTCTAGGTATATTTTTGCGCTTAGAATTTATCGTTTTCTAAGAAGTGGTATATCTGTTACGAAGTAACAAGTTTAGTAATCTGTGGTACAAAAATATTCAATTGATGTTTGTTCTGGTCTGTTACTGTTATTAGCTCCTTAATAAATAAGTATAAAATTTTTGTAATTATCGACGTCTAACTCTAAATACTCGTTAATTTCTCTAATTGGCAATTAATAATTAAATAGTTAGCGCTAGCGTGGATTACTAAAGAGTTACATAAGCGCTTACAAGTACCTCTAATCACTTATTTTCGGCGCGACCAGTACGTCTAGTATGATTTTGTGGTGGTATAAATAATGTTGTAACACTCAATATGGCACATCGCTCGCTGTTTCTATGCTAGATGGTGCCAGGCGCTATTAGTTATTATTTGTGCCAAGCTATGAGCTTTTTGCGGAATTTATTGTTTATTTTAACTGGTAACTTAACAGTTAATAAAAAGAAAGGGCTAGTTTATCTCGGACGATATTTTTAACAGCTGACACTAAAAAAAACAACTGCCTATGTGGTCTAGTGGTTAAGAGCTTTGGCTCTTGACACGGAGGTCGTGGGTTCGATTCCCACAACTAGTGATATGTCACTTTGTGCGTTTTTCCCACATTGCAGGCTGAATCACCTGATTGTCTGAAAAGAAAAATGATTCCGTGCTTCGGATGGCAGGTTAAGCCGTTGGTCCCGGCTACTATCTCTGGTGGTAGTAGTCGTTACATAAAAACCACGTCAGAGGCCGTAAGGTGGTCTGAAAAAACTCTGACACCAGAACTCTGTCCACACGATAAGAAGAAGAAAGACTAAAAAAACTATTGATTAAGCCCCATTTTTAAGTGTTCCGTACCAAACATGGCAAAACGGTCCGTTCATCCGTAACAAATGTATTCTTCAGAGACCTTTAGACATAGAAAAAGGCCGCGTTCAGACGACCCGCACCCGCCCCGCGCCCGCCACGCACTCGACCCGCGCTCTCCCTGCGCTCACCCTGCGTCCTAAAATGCATTGCTTGCAATTTGAGTCTTATAGTACGATAATAAATCTCGTATTGTATTTTATAGGATCACCGGCACTCGCTTCGCGACCGCTCGTCGGAATACAATACAAGATTTATTATGGTGTCTTAAGACTCAAATTGCAAGCAATGCATTATAGGCCACGGGGCGAGCGCGGGGAGAGCGCGGGGTGGGTTGCGGGCCGGGTGCGGGGCGGGTGCGGGGCGGGTGCGGGTCGTCTGAGCGCGGCCTAAAACTTGTCAGATAGATACGAAGTAAAAAGAGTATAATTTATCTTCGGAAGAAGATTAAGACAAAAAAAAATCTTTTTTTTTTCTTCTTTTTTACCCTTTTTTTTCGGCTTTCAATAAAGAAAGCTTGGCCAAAAATATTTATGAACTTGCAGAGCATTGTCGATAAGAGCTAACATACTGGCACGCAGGTTTGCCAGATGTTCTGATGCACTTAAAATACAGCACTTCATTTTACACTGGCAGCCTGTGGGTTATTTTCACTCAAAAGTCGTACAATGCTCTGCGGATTCAGTACAACAATGCCTTCAGGGTGCTGTTGCGCCTGCCACGTTTTTACAGAGCATCGGAGATGTTTGTTCACGCTCGAACGGATGGGTTTCACGCTTACAAAGTAGAGTGCGAGGCAGCGGCAACGGCACGGCATCCTGAAGGTTATCTCTGGAAAGATTGATTGCCCCATAATGAGGCACTTCGTCGAGATGACTAAATCTCAATTAGTGATTAAGTACTAACTTCGTTTGTAAGGTTTTATTTTATTTTGTTTTATTTGTACTTATATATTACTTATAGTTATCTGAATCAATAAATAAAAATTAAATTAATTCTTCTAGAATATAATATTCAAAGGGTCCCCTAATTTCATTTTCTCTGCATACATTTTCCTGTACCCATACCATCAGACTTCCAAATGTAGGTAGGTAATACAGGGTGTAACAAAACACCCTAGTAATACTTAAGGGGGTGCTTCAGCCCATCAAACTGAACTACTTTCACTATGGAGCCAACATAGAAATCCCGAAAAAAAAATCAGCTCTTTCATACAAAACTGCAGTACCGTCTCGACTCAAATGTATGGGACTGCTGATTTTTTTAAATTTTTCGTGACGTTGGCTCCATAGTGAAAGTTGTTCAGATTGATGGTCTGGAGAACCCCCTTAAGTATAACTAGGGTGTTTTGTTACACCCTGTATATTTTTACGTAGTAAGTATGTGACTTGAACCAAACCGCAATTTAGAATCTTTGCGTGCGTTACCTACACGATTGCATTTATCAGCTGACGTCTGATTTATTGCAGCGCAGGATATTGCCGGTAAACACTAGAGTATTGATTTTAGTTGATAAATACACTGTACTGTAACACATTGTTGCAATAGCTTCGTGCTAACGCTATGTAGGAACACATAAAGTATAATAATTATGTAGGTATAAAATAGTTGTATACAACGTGTTAATAAATTAACACAAAACCTCATACACCCCAACTTCTTCTTCTTATCGTGTGGGCAGAGCCCTGGTGTCAGAGTTTTTTCAGACCGCCTTTCGGCCTCTGACGTGGTTTTTATGTAACGACTACTACCATCAGAGATAGTAGCCGGAACCAACGGCTTAACGTGCCATCCGAAGCACGGAATCATTTTTCTTTTCAGACAATCAGGTGATTCAGCCTGCAATGTCCTAACCAACTGGGGAAAAACGCACAAAGTGACATATCACTAGGTGTCCCCCGTGGGAATCGAACCCACGACCTCCGTATCGAGAGCCAATGCTCTTAACCATTAGACTACGGAGGCAGTTGAGAGCAGTACCCCAACTGATTTATAACAAAATAATTAGATCAGAACAATAATTTCATTATTTTGATACTTAAAATTAAAAGTTATTCGCATTTTAAGTTTTGAAGAAAAAATGATTTGTTATCATTTAAGCAATGAATGTAAGCGCTAACGTACATTTGTATAATCTTGTTTTGGTAGTAAGTAGGGTGAGTGCGGTGGGTTGACATCGGGTTCAGAAAATTTTTAATTTTACAAAAAAATTATTAAATATTTTGAAAAAAATTACCTATGTTGAAACCATGATAATTCAATTCAGCTCTCGATTCTAAACAAACTACTTTCTAGTTTTGCGTTAATTCATTAACACGTTGTATAAGTGTGGCAATGTCCAAGAGATATATAACACTAGCTTTTGCCCGCGACTCCGTCTGCGTGGACATAAAATAATATGTAGCCTATGTGCTATTCTGGGCTATGAACTATCTATATGCCAAGTTTCATCGAAATCGGTCAAGCCGTTTTAGCGTGAAAGAGTAACAAACATCCATCCATCCATACAAACTTTCTCGTTTATAATATTACTAGCTGTTGCCCGCGACTTCGTCTGCGTTACCCGGATAAAAAGTACCCTATGTTTTAATCAAGACCATGGTCTATCTGTATGCCAAATTTCATCAAAATCCGTTCTGCAGTTTTTGCGTGAAAGCGGAACAAACATCCATCCATCCATCCATCCATCCATCCATACTTACAAACTTTCGCGTTTATAATATTATAGTAGGAAGTAGACGCTGTAGACGACCCGGTTGGTGTAATGGTTACCACGCCGGACTGCTAAGCCAGGGTCCTGGGTTCGAATCCCGGTTCGGTCATGGATGTTATATGTGTGTGCCGTTGTTGTATATGGTTCCCGGCTTAATTTGGGATCATTACAATGTATGCGCCTGTGATCGTTAATTAAAAAAATATATATTAGTAGGAAGTAGGATAACTAACTATTGCATGGCATGCGTTGCAATGCCCCTTTTTTTCCCGACACACACTTGGCCGTTTTTTCATAGCTTATGTTCATCACAAATAATGTAGCATTCTAATGGTGGCAGAGTTATTCAGATCGGTCCAGTAGTTTCGGAGCCTATTCAATACAAATAAACAAACAAAAATCAAATCTTTCCTCTTTTAGTGTAGATTATACGATATTGGTACTACGAGTGGAACGTGGATATTCTGAGGTCCAAGAATATCTCTGAAATTTAATGTTCCACAAGATAGAGATATAAACATAGATTTTTTTCTTGTAATCCGGTAGGAAAAGATTCTTT
This sequence comes from Agonopterix subpropinquella, assembly GCA_922987775.1. Taxonomy (NCBI): domain Eukaryota; kingdom Metazoa; phylum Arthropoda; class Insecta; order Lepidoptera; family Depressariidae; genus Agonopterix; species Agonopterix subpropinquella. Next base: position 5,040,168 of record OV277714.1, read on the forward strand.
TCCAGGCCAGTCCTGGTAGATCCCCAAGTAACCAATCTAAAAAAATATTCAGGGTGGAAAGTTAAGATGGGACACAAAGGGCAGCTACCAGAAGCATTATAGTTACAAGAAAACGTTCTTAAAAGACTAACCCAAACTTTTGGAGTGTTTTACTTTTGCTTTCACCGATTTTGAAAAAAATGTACAGTCATTGAGAAAAACTACAATTTTCACAAAACTTTTTTTTCATCCCATTCGATTCTCTTACTGATAAGGATAATAAGTCTACTCTATAGGGTCAACCGAGGTCGAGGTATTAGAACTCTCAGAAAACGCAAAATTAAATTTCCATGCCTTTTAGTGGGGAAATACCCAAAGCAACTATAGTGAAGATTTTGTAAACCCTTCAAATTTTCAGGGGTGGTTCAAACTATCAAACTGAACAACTTTTACAATGGGAGCGAACCGAAAATTTAGTCCAGTACCTAAGTCCTTGCAATTTACTATGGAACAGCAGATTTTTTTTTGCGATGTTAAGTTTGTTCCCATAGTCAAAGTTGTATAATAATAATAAAATTCTTTATTGTGCATAGAATTCAGGTACATGAGATGGCAGGTTGCAATTTAAAGATCACTCCGAACCTTGTCTTTGCAGACGTATACACATTCAATTTACATGAATTAGATTTCCAAATTAAAATAAACAATAAAATTAATAAACAAAATTATAAAATGATGTCAAAATACTGTCAACACTTAATAGAATTTTAACTCTGATTTAAAATTATTATATTAATCTTAGGTAACAAAAAGTTATCACAGAACACATTTAATAATTTTTTTTTTTTAATAATTTTTTTTTTATAATGATCCATGCATGTCATTCTAAAATAAATTATAAATTAATGATAAAATTTTTCACTATAATTATAAACAAATGAATAAAATATAAAATACTGCATGTCATTCTAAAATAAATTATAAGTTAATCACACAAAATGTCACTATAATTGTAATCAAATAGTTAAGTCAGTATTTCATTTATAGTCTAAATATTCTTTGATGCTATAAAAACATTTTTCCGTTAACCAATTTTTTACACTTTTTTTAAACTTATTCAATTTAAAATCTTTAAAACTATCAGGTAATTTATTGTATATTTTTATTGTCATTATCGCACAGTTATTAGAAGTCAATGTTAGTTTAGAAGGAGGTTTATATAGTTTATTTGTATATTGCGATCTTAAAACTCTCTTACTTAATTCATGGTTGCACTGAAAAAGGTTTTTATTTTTATATACAAAAATGCACACGTCCATTATATACAAACAAGGTAATGTTAATATATTACAATCTCTGAAATAGGGTCTACACGATTCAATTTGCTTAAGATTAAACATCGCTCGAATACATCGTTTTTGAATTATAAACAGTTTGTCTATGTTTGAAGAATTACCCCATATAACAATGCAGTATCGCAGTATAGAATGAACATAACCATTGTAAGCTATTATAGCTGATTTCTGTGAGACTACATTACTTATTCGCCTCAAGGCATATACAAAGCTATTTACCTTGCAGCACAAATTATCTACATGTTCCTTCCAATTACAATGACAGTCTATCGTAACACCAAGAAATTTTGCAGAAGACACCTCCTCAATTTGTTCTCCATTGTAATTTATTTTTAAATCAACAGAGCCCCTTTGCCAAGTATAAAATTGCATTGCTTTTGTTTTACTAATGTTTACCTTTAAGTTATTAGAGCTGAGCCAGTCTATAGTTTTGGCAAGAGTGTTATTAATTGTTCAGTTTGATGGTCTGAACAACCCCTGAAAATTTTCAAAGTGTTTACAAAATCATCATCATCTCCTTATCAGTAAGAGAATCGATTGGGATGAAAAAAAAAAGGTTTGTGAATATTTCAGTTTTTCTCGAACACTGTACATTTTTTTCAAAATCGGCGAATGCAGAAGTAAAATACTCCAAAAGTTCGAGTTAGTCTCTTAAGAACGTTTTCTTGTAGCTATAATATAATGCTTCTGGAAGCTGCCCTTTGTGACCCATCTTAACTTTCCACCCTGTATATACAGGGTGCAACAAAACACCCTAGTAATACTTAAGGGGGTGCTTCAGACCATCAATCTGAACAACTTTCACTACGGAGCCAACATCGAGAAAAAATAAAAAAAATCTGCCATCCCATACATTTGAGTCGAGACGGTACTGCAGTTTTGTATGAAAGAGCGGATTTTTTTTTCGCTATTTCGTAGTTGGCTCCATAGTGAAAGTTGTTCAGTTTCATGGGCTGAAGCATCCCCTTAAGTATTACTAGGGTGTTTTGTTACCACCCTGTATATCCCTCTGGTCTGGACCATCCTGTATAATATAGTAGTAGAGGTAGTGTTTTGTATAGTATATTATTTATGTGGTAACAATTTACAATACCTCCTACATTTAAAGTCCCGTAACTCAAGCCATTTCCGTACTTATAACAAAGACTTAGAAGTAAATTCACGGTTTTCCCAAAGTAAATTAAACTAGAGAGCTTTGGTTGACGGACTCAATTAGTAAAGCGCTTTGCGGTCTGATTGAAGCGGAGGGTCTGATTCTGTGCACTGTGACGTCATAATTGGCTAACATTATTGGGTGATTGATGCAATTGACAGGTGGTCGAGATTGTACACACGGCGACAGGTCAGATTACCCTGTTTGGACTTTGAACTATTAGAAGTTGAACGCTGCGAATCGTGCGAGAGAGTGCGGTATGTTGTTGTTGTTTCGTCTCACAGCACGCTGCGCCCGCGCCGGCAGCCGCGTCTATGCAGGCTCTCTACCGCACTATTTTGTGTTTTGTACGTAGTGTAGTTATGGGTATATAGGGTGCGTAACCTGATGTGTCGCCGTGTGTACAAGGCGTGGGTAGACTCTTATGTATAGCGGACACCTATGAGTAGTTTCTACAATACTTATAGGGTCCTTCTTAATATGGTTTTTTAAGGGTATGCTCAGACCATCAAACTGAACCACTTTCTCTATTCCCATAGAAATAAATGAAGTATGTGAAGTTTTATTTTGTTTGTTTGTGTTTGCAATATACATAATGAATAGAAACTTAGTTTGAAAGTTTTTATTTTAGTATACTCTATGGATCACATTTCAAATAGTTATCTGAATAAATAATCATTATTTTGATTTAATAAAATAATTCGTCAAACTATTTGTTGTTTAATAGTAAATTTTACATAAAAATACGACACAGTCTTAAAATAAACATAACTTACCATAATGTAGTACAAAATCACCACGTAGAAAACGTGAATACCGCCACAAACATGTAAGTGCTTTTACTATACCTATAGTATTCTTTGTGTTGGGGCTCGCATCCAGTAGCAGACAAGCTATATTTAATTTTGGGATTTTATTTAACATATTATTTTTGTACACAAGAGTTCTCGAGAAATAAAGTCGCGAAAATATGCTAATTGAGATGACTTAATAAATAAATAAACGTATTTTATTTGTCTCAATAAATAATCATTTTTTTTAAATTAAAAAAATAATACGTCACACTATTTGTTGTTTAATAGTTAACTTTACTTATACATATAAATAAGACACAGTATTAAAATAAATATAACTTAGGTATATAATGTACAAGATACAAGAATAAAGTAGACATGTATAAAGAGAGCGTATACATTATAATCTCGGTTTGCCACAGATTACTAGTTAATTTGTAACAGATATACCACTTCCTTAGAAAACGATATATTCTCACACTTTTAATTACCTACTACCAGACGGTACCTACAAGCAAAAATTTTCCTAATGACGCTTGCCACAGCGTTGCTATTACTTCGCACAGCGTGCGACATTCTTATTCGTAGCGTGCGACGTATTCGATGTTGGTTGCCGTCAGGAACATGGCAGAAATCAAGCAAGTGCATCGCTTACGATGCGCGATTACAAAATATAGAAATGACTTGAGCAGCTGTAGAATTTTCAAAGAGGAGATGGAAACTCCCTTGCATCGCTTGCATCTTCTTTGTAAATGTGGCCCATTGATGGACAGAAGAAGTGTAAATAAGATACAGACCCTTTCTGTTAGAAATCTGCTGCAGTTCTTGACTGCAGTGGGGATCAGTAAGGAACTGTACAGTACAGTAAGAAACTGAAAAAGGGGCGTTCACAAAAGACCAGCAATGGTCGCAGTAAAGCGCATATCTTAAGGCCCTCAACCCATAAAAATAATAATTACTTATAAATACAACGTGTTAATGAATTAGCACAAAACCTCATACACCCTAACTGATTTATAACAAAATAATTAGATTGAAACCATAATTTCATTATTTTGGTAATTAAAATTTAAAGTTATTCGCATTTAAAATGTTGAGGCAAAAACGATTCGTTATCATTTCAGCAATAAATGAAAACGCTAACGTACTCATATACATTTTAATAATCTTGTTTTGGTAGTAAGTAGGGTGAGTGTGCCCGTGCGGTGAGTTGACATCGGGTTCAGAAAATTTTAAATTTTACAAACAAATTATATAATATTTTGTAAACAATTACCTATGTTGAAATCATGATAATTCGATTCTGCTCTCGATTCTAAACAAACTACTTTCTAGTTTTGCGTTAATTTATTAACACGTTGTCACGGGAATATAAAGAGTACAAACGTTGTATAACTATAACTTATTTTAAATAAAAAACGAACAATTTGGTCATAAACATGGAACTAAAAAGATATCACATAAATAGCATATCTTTTAATGTATACAATCACAAGCCCTATAAGGTCTGATCACCAGGGTTCCATTACGGAGCTTTTCCTTTGTTCACCGCATGTTTGAACGAGAAATTCCATTAATTGAGTAATATTCTTACTTTTGAAGAGGTTCACAAATATAACGTAGACTGAATAAAGTTAAGTATTCAAATAAAAGTTTTCTAGCTATAATAAACAGGTAATGTAGACAATATTATGATCTAATTAAAACCGCCTTCAAAAAAACGAAAAAAGTAAAAATTTATATTGAAGCCGATGACTTTTTCGTTCGAATCTATAAGAACATTCATTTGTTTTATTGGAGTCGGTGTCAAATCAAGCGAAATAAAACTGGTCAAGTGCGAGTCGGGCTACTCGCGCACCGAGGGTTCCGTACCACCACAAAACACAACATATTAACATAGAAAAAAAACTTTTTTGTCCGGGACCTTTAGTGCGAGACCGACTAACACTTGGCCGGTTTTTAGTATTTGTTGTTATTCTGTTGAGTTTGCTCTATAATCACACTAAGTATGACGTTTGCATGTATTACCGTTTTTATCATAGAGCGTGAAAAAAAAAAACGTTGTTAAAAACTAGTTTCTTGTTGAGAACCCCCCTTAATTTTTAACCGTCGTAATAACGCACAATCTAAGAAAATTTCAATTATTTAGCTCTTGATTACGTTTCAAAAGTTACAGCCCTAAATAGGTAGGACAGACGGATGGACGGACGGACGGACAATGTAGGCTTAGTAATAGGGTCCCGTTTTCACCCTTTGGGTACGGAACCCTAAAAACTAATGCAAGCCCTTTCGCGAATCGTACCAGCTGGACAGCTACTTCGATAAAACAAATTAATGTTCTTATATAGACGGAGATCCGACCGTAAAATTATGCACCTATTCCTTAGGCGAACGAAATGTAATTCTAGTGTATGTTTATACAGGGGTTAATACAACGCCGCCAAGTCAAAGAATATACACTACGTGAAAAGAAGCGACACTCATGCATGTGTGCTCGTAAAAGCGCTCGCGGCTATGTGTGCGGGTCGGGGGCGAACGCGGGTAGGAACGAGGGTTGCGAGCGGGTGGGACGTCATGTCAATGACGGCCGAATCCCAAGGCTGTTCTCGCTCGCTCGACTCAGTGGACGACGCGAGTAGGTACGCGACTAATAGTCACGTGCGGAAACATGTCATGTCGAGTTAATTGTTGTGTTTCCTACCTGCCTACTCATACTTTACGTCCTTTAAAACAGTTAATTCAAAAAATATGTATTTTAATTTTGATGATTGATCACGCCCCCTACTTTTTTCCCGATAATACCCAACTACCACCTACAACCTCGATTTTTAAAAATACACGATCTAGGTACCTGATTTGGATTATAATAATTGATTGTTACATTTGCTACCAACTTATATTATGGGTATCGAGCATGACGTGAAATTGACACTACAATACTAACTGCAATGATAATATAATTTTCTTTACGTAAATAAAATATCACCTAGGTGGATAGATACATATTTTTCGTTTTCGGAAGGTATCGACCCTATCGCATACTCGCGCCGGCTCAAGGTCACCGGAGCGGGAGCGTTCACGTACACGCAGTGTCATGGCTGTGGCCAAGTTGCCTAAAAAAATCTTGCCGCAAGTGCCTTTTCCATTATAATTTTTGGTATAACTTTTTCCACGTGTTTGTTAGGGAAGTGAATGAGGTGCCATTGGAAGGAGGCTGGTCTAAAGTACTTTAAAAACTAGGGTTGCCACCTCTCAATCTGCCGCAAATATAGGGTTGCCAGGTCCAAATATGTCATTTTTGAATCTGGCAACCCTAGTCTTGCGGCAGATTGAGACGTGGCAACCCTAGTTTTTAAAGTACTTTAGACCAGTCTCCTTCCGATGGCACCTCATTCACTTCCCTAACAAACACGTGGAAAAAGTTATACCAAAAATTATAATGGAAAAGGCACTTGCGGCAAGATTTTTTTAGGCAACTTGGCGGCGTTGTATTAACCCCTGTATAAACATACACTAGATTTACATTTCGTTCGCCTAAGGAATAGGTGCATAATTTTACGGTCGGATCTCGGACTAATAGAAGCGAACGAAAAAGTCATCGGCTGCAATATTATTTTTTACTTTTTTTTGAAGGCGGTTTTAATTTATTGTAACAATTTTTATTTACTTTTCACAATACTGTTTGAGCCCTAGGCATGTACAGTACGAAATTATTAAATTAGTAGGTAAATAAAGTGAGTAGGTACAACGTTGAATATCACCTGAAAGCTCATTTAGGTCACATCCCCTCTGTAATTGTAGTGTTGTGAATTAATTGGCTAAGGGAGGAAGCTTGTAACAGGTCTCGGTAAATTATTAATGTCTCCAAGATTGATGTTGTGATAAGGCTGTGGAGGCTCTATACCTATTTGTAAATTATGTGGTTATGAAACGTCGGCTTATGGCAAGAAGTCATTAACGTCAAAAAGTCACTAAGTACAGCTGACCATACTACTGAGTTCACCGCGACGAGTAATATTATAAGCAAAAATAATTATATGGATAGTTCTTCAAATTTCACCTTTATCGGCTTATAATGCTAATATGTCGCAAAAAGTTTAAGTCACATGTTAAACAAGCATAGCGTATGCTCACGACTATATTCCCCGAGGGGGTAGTCAGAGATATTCTGAATCTTCAGAAAATCCACGTTTCACTAGTAGTACCGAAACGTACGGCCACGCGTACGAAACGTAGGTACTCTGTCCAGTGTGACGGGGAGTGAGCCCGTCAAACAAGTTCTCTGTAAAGGCTACTATAAACTCGATGATTATTTGAATGACCAAAATGTCTGGTCTTGACAATTGTACACAATGTAATGCAATATTGTATTTTAAAATTTTAATTGTACTTTGTACATTTTGTTTTGTTTAAAAGATGTGAGTTTCTGGCCGCATCTTCTCTCAACGGAACGCCTTCCGACGCGGTGGTAGAGTCAAAAAATGACGTCGAAAAGCTATCTATGTAATATTATTTGGAACAAAAAATTGCTCCCATAGTAAAAGTTGTTCAGTTTGATGGATAGACTCTTAGTTTAAAAGGATGCTAATGACATCAATTTTACCCCGTATACATATAATATACCTACGTATGACTTTATTACCAAATTTTTAGGGTTCCGAAGTCAACACGGAACCCTTATAGTTTCGCCACGTCCGTCCGTCTGTCCGTCCGTCCGTCCTTCCGTCCGTCTGTCCGCGGCTTAGCTCAGAGACGCATAGTACTGGAAAGCTTTAATTTGGCATGGGTATAAATATTAATCACGCCGACTAAGTGGTAAAATAAAATCTTGAAAAAGATTTTTTTTTAGGGTACCTCAACTACACGCGAAGTGGGGATGACATTTTTTTTCTCGTCTATCCCATGTTATGGGGAATTGTTGGATAGGTCTTTTAAAAATATTATGGGTTTGGGAAAACCATTTTTCGATTTAGGGATCCGTTAGCGAAATATTAAGCTTTAAAGCGAAAATTTTGGTTAGAGTCAAGTGTCCCCCCCCCCTCTCCCAGCTAAACGGTTGTAGTTGGAGATCTGAAAAAATTCACGGAAATAGCATATATAACTAATTTAAAAGAAAAACTATCACCACTAAGTAGGCTTTACAAGTTTACGAGTAATAGTTCCTGCGCGTGGTCCGACACGCACTTGGCCAGTTATTAATTTCTACAGTGACATAAAATAGTGACATTAAATAAAATGACTTAGAAGTAATCTGACCTAGGATGAAGTGCAGGACATGACTTAATTAATAAATAAAATATTTTCCGTACATTCAACAATAACTCGACAATCTTGTGAACCACAATAATGTAGTTTTAACATCATCATCATCACAGCAAAAATGTAGTTTGCAATACATTTATTAATAGTTTACCCGCGACTTTGTCGTCGTACAAATTATATACCATATTTTAAGTTAAATCATAAGCTATCAAACAAAAAATTTTCATCCAAATCGAGTCAGTAGTTTTTGCGTGATGCTCGTACAAACAAACAGCCAAAAAATGAAAAAAAAATTGTGATTTGGAATGAGAGACACCTAAAAACCAAATCGTAACTTTTATAACTTCAATGTACAGACACACTTCTTTTAGTAATAGATACTCTTTCTTATACTGTGCTTCTGTTACAGTTTTATAATAGCACAGGTCCGGCACTCAATAGAACGGTTTTTAATTTTGAAATGGCGTCTGCACATGCGCACTTTGTGCAAACTGTTCATGACATTGCGTTTAGGGTTGAAAGCCGCGCTTTGCGTTTAACGTCATCTACATTTCAATACCTTTTCTTTTTCTTTCTGTTATTAAAAATAGTATTTGTGCTAAAGGATTACTGAAAATTTTAATTTAGCGTTATTTTTCAACGTTTTTTATGCACTGAAAAGATACAATTTTATGTAGTCAAATCCAACGGCTGCGCGCGCCTGTCTGAATTCCCTTGCTCGGCCCCCCTCAGGTTACCACATAAAGTGTGAGGGGAGGTGAGGTATCTGAAGTCAGAGGGGGGCGGGGAGTGGCCGTTCTGTATGTAGAACTATATACTATTACCTATTCTGTGATAATAGTTAAGAGTATTATCCTACAAGAAGTTTTTCTCCATAATCGAAGTAAATATAATAGCTTCAACGGTTAGCTATAATTTTACACTTTCATTGAACTTAATCATAAAGATGCGTGAATTGTAAAATGACTATGAAGTACGTAGTACAAATACTAAGTAGTGATAACACTAAGCGAAGATCCAATGGAATGAAACGCCAAACGAGATTATTTAGACGTCGCACTTCTAAACAACGCAGAAAATGATTCATTTCTTTAGTCTTTTGGTAATCTGAAAAGATAAAACTAAATTAGTTAATAAACTCTATATCTATGGTTACTTTAAATTTTTTGACGGAATCAATGTTTATTATACAGTTTTTGAGAGTTACGCGGTTATTATTTAATCTAGAATTAAACATTTTAACGGGCTTTTACCGCGTTTTGGTATGTACGAGTATGAGTTCCCGATATTACCAAAACGCGGTAAGAACCCGTTAAAATGTTTAATTCTAGTTTTAATGTTTATTATAATTGGTATTGATTATTAACAAAATTATTATTATAGTGCGTAAGGCTGCAGTGCGTGGGGCGCGTGCGGGCAGACATTGATCTCAGAATCATATGATCGGGCGGCGGGTTATTATCACGCAATTGTACTAAGGAACAGATACCTTATATGCGTTCTTTCTTAAGTTTCGCCAACTAATTATATTTAACCTCATACAGGGTCATTCTTAATATGCTGACACTTTTTTAAGGGGATGATCAGACCGTGAACTGAACAACTTTCTCTATTGGACTAAATCGAAAAAATCAGCTCTTCTTTACAAAACTGCAAACCTACTCGAACCAAATGTATGGGACAGCAGATTTTTTTTCATGATTTCGATGTTGGTGCCGTGGAGAAAGTTGTTCAGGTTGACGGTCTGATCATCCCCTTAAAAAAGTTTCAGCATTATTAAGATAAAACCTTATTACGCATTTGGATAAGATACTTTTTAATGTTAACGCAGACGAAGTCGCGGATATCAGCTAGTTTATGTATAAATACCTGTCTCAGTCAACAGTTGTGTTTTCAAAATCATTTTGATGGTGTCTATCTGGGAGTATAAAATCTCGGTAATGATGGCCGGAACACAGATTTGTACGACAACATCCAATGTGTAAATCAACTGAGAGATGTACGAAGTCCATTCGGCCTGAAAGTTTGAAAATAATTTTTAAAACTAGCTTTTACTACTATAATGACGTAAAAATATGCGCATTTACAGCTCGAATATAAGCTGGCCAGTATGATCTTCTCTTTCTTCTTTCTTTGTTCTGTATGAACCGATGGCCGATGGGGCCGAAAAGTTCTCGAGTGGCGAGCTCATACAGGAAAGCGCAGCGTGGGTAGGCCCCCACACGGTGGACTGACGACCTGGTGAAGGCGGAGGGATAGCGTTGGATGAGGGCAGCGCAGGACCGGTCGTTATGGCGATCCTTGGGGGAGGACTATGTCCAGCAGTGGACGTCCATCGGCTGAGATGATGATGATGATGACTACTGAAACTTTACTTACTGAACTGGCGATGACAGCCTAGCTATTGCATTTAATACAACAATCATAGATGCACTACAACAACACCCTGAACAAATATGACCGTAATCCTGTAGGTGGTGATTAGAAACATCGCTGCAATCGATAATAAGGTTTAACTTGTAGTTAGCTACTTCTTCTTCTTATCTTGTGGGCAGAGCCCTGGTGTCAGAGTTTTTTCAGACCGCCTTACGGCCTCTGACGTGGTTTTTATGTAACGACTACTACCACCAGAGATACTAGCCGGGACCAACGGCTTAACGTGCCATCCGAAGCACGGAATCATTTTCCTTTTCAGACAATCAGGTGATTCAGCCTGCAATGTCATAACCAGCTGGGGAAAAACGCACAAAGTGACATATCACTAGGTGTCCCCCGTGGGAATCGAACCCACGACCTCCGTGTCGAGAGCCCAATGCTCTTAACCATTAGACTACGGAGACAGTTTAGCTACTTATTTGCCCACTAAATTGTGATCCCAAGCCCAAGAATGTACTGAAAAATTGAATAAATGTTAGAGCATGGACACCGGTTTTCGATACTACCGAAAAACCGGAATACCGGACCAAATATGCGATATTGAAAAATTCGGTATTGGAGCGACAAATACCGGTTTTTCGATATTTAAGTAAATTAAATTAAAATGTAAAATATTATTGATTTTTAACATGTTACAGCCATGTTGTGCTATTTCGAATCAAATAAAGATTGAAAAATTAAGTCTCTTGAAACCGGACTCTTCCGCTCACGTCCCTGAAGACGCAATAGATTGAAAAAATTCGCACCTGGAGTGCGATTTTTGAAACTCATTCGCTGAACTCTGCAGTTCAAATTGTCAAAATTACTATGGAGATATGCATCTTTCTACTGCTGATTTGACTTTCAAAAATCATACTTCAGGAGTGCGATTTTCAATCTCACCTGTATAATATACATTTTTTTTTTTTTTTTTTTGATTTTGCGATTTTTGAATGTCAAATCAGCAGTAGAAAAATGCTTATCTACATAGTAATTTTGACATTTTCAACTACTGAACTCAGCGAATGAGATTAAAAAATCGCACTCCTGGTTCGATTTTGCGTTTCTATTGGATAACGCAATCCCCCAAGGTTTGGAAAAGTGCGGGTTCAAGTATCGTTCAATTTCTTAATTTTTCAATCTCTAATTTGAAAATAAAATGTATTTTATCAAATAACTCCGATTCATATTTTTGTAACAATAAGTTACGACTAAAACGCGTGCGGACGAACGCACAACAGCGATGGGATCGCAGCCAATGCAAAGTTAATTTATTGACCTAGGTCAAACGTAGGTAATGGCGAATCCCGCCAAGCGCAGCGACACCACTGTGATGTGCAAGCTGTTCGCCTTCGTGCAAAACAAGCTGGACGTGATGGAAGAGCTTAGTCTGGAGCAGATCTGAACGTCGAGCTACATGGAGGACTAGATCCACGCCGCCATGGTGGTGATGCACGAGACCGCCGCGACAGGACCCGTGCACCTCGTCACCAGCGGGACTAGTTCGCCAACCCGCGATAGCGTGATATAGTGCTTACACGCTTCCACTCTCTTTCTTTTTGCGCGCGAAAGAACGAGATAAAAGACTAAATTTGACAGATGGATGTTAAATGTCGCTATCGCAGGTTGGTGTACTAGCCCCGCAGGAAGAAAGACGGGCACGGCAAACAGGACCTCTGGGAAATATTCGGGGTGTTGTTGGTGGTGACCTTCGATCACGTCGACGTCACCCGGTTGCTCAAGGACATCCAGCTTTTGAGGGCCGACATCACCGATATTCGAGGCAAGTTGGAGGCCTCGGAACGAATCTGCGCCGAGTTGCGACATGTTGTGGTGACCAAATTACAGGCAGTGAGTGCTACGTCAGCGTTTTCGCCTTCGCCAAATAAGCGAAACGAAACCGTGCGGCACAGCGCTGCCGCGCCACCCGTCACCTCTCATCACCTGCAGCGGACCTAGTTCACCCGCGGGCCGATGCTCCCACCATGCCGCGCGCTCGCGCCATCCCTGCAACGAGCTGAACTGAGCAGCATCCTCCCATGACCCACATGAAGCCAACCACATCCAGGCTCACGAAGGAGATGTACAAGGTGTTGCGCCTATGTCGCGCGCCCTGCGTCCACTAAGGGGTTCTGGGCGCGCGATCCTTTTGAAGAGGAAAAACCATAACCGCCGTAGCCCCAACATACGCGGTACCGCACCGGCTGCCGCTTCCTGCATCAAGGCGGCCACGCTGACGGCTCCAGTGTCATCTCCCACCTGGACAGAGAGATGATTTCGGACGACATGCTACGTCACCTCTGCACCAGGTTCCATGTTCGGGGCGGCGGGCCTCTGCCGGTGAAGGTGCTTGAACTAGAAAGATTCAGATCGGAAAGATCTTCTGATTTCCAGGCCTTCAAGCTCCGAGTTCCCGTCGCTCACCTGAAGAGTTTCCTGACTTCATACGCATACCCAGACTTTTGTCTAAGCAGGTTTAAAAGTAATTTACAGTAGAATTTTCAAAAGATGATATTTTGACGCAGAGTGTAGATAAAATGTACTTTTATTTCTAAAATATCCATCTTTTTCAAATGATTACGAGAATATCGAAAAAATATCGAAAAACCGGAAAACCGGTATTTAGAAATATCGATATCGAAATAATACCGGTATTGTGAAAACCGCCGATAGTCCATGCTCTAATAAATGTCTATTTTTACTGAGTTTCTCTACTTACATTATATTTTATGTAGAAAAGCATTGCCAATAATGTACCCATAAGTCGTGGAACGAAAACTATAAGCTGAGTTATTTTCTGAAATGTTAAAACGTCCTTTACAATAAACATTTTCAATTTCGTAGTAAGAATTTCAAATGAAATAAATTGTTTATAAAACGTCCACTGTACAATGTTTTAATGCCACTGACATTACCATGAAGAAAAACATAGCGAGGAAACCTGCTTGCATTCAATTTTGAAGTGTGTTTAGTGTCAGCTTTCCATTGAAAGTTTCAACCTATATTAGGTCGGCTTTCCACCAGAGCTGTTTGAGGAAACTAAGCTGTGAATGTGGAAAAATCCATCAACAGGCTTGCTTAATTTTCTTAGCCTCGCACAGGTGGTAAAGGGTTTAGCACAGCGAGGTTTTTACACATAATGCGAACGAGATGTGTGTGCTCTAAACGCGCGTCTTCGCACAGCTCAGCTTCCACGCACGGCTAATCCATTTCACAGTCAGTCCACTACACATCCATGGACAGCTTTGTTGAAAAGAGAAACATCGTTTTATAGCTCCGCTACGCATCCTCACAAGCTCTGGTGGAACGATTCCATGAGATGCTGGACCGAGTTCGAGATCTTGCAATAACAAAGAAATATTCGTACTCACAATTTTATCGTTCAAAGGTTTTATCTTCTCGTAACAGTCTGCTAAGGCCAAATAACGATACTCAATGACAGACAAACTAACATCAGTTTTCTCCAAAGTTTGTTTCAAATTGTTGACACAGCAGTAAAAGTAGAAAATCGTAATAATTTGTGTTAACCCAAAACACTCTTCACCCAAAATAGGAATCAAATAGAATAAGTATTGAGGGAAAATATGAAAAGGACAATAAGGCTTATCTCCGTTTAGTGAACATCTTGCCACAAGAGTCAACGCTTTCAAAATAAACATGATTATACCATAATCAACCGCCATCATTCGAACGATACATTTCTGTGTTCCTGTGACGTCGTAAATACTATGAATATCTTGAAGACAATCGTAGATAGTATATTTAGCTTTATTTAATATTAAAATACATAAGCCGTATTCTAATAAAGAGAACCAAAACCAGATATCAAAGTACAATTCTGAAAGAGGTGCAAATAATATAATAAGAGCTAATATAGACATTGATATTGTGAATATCTTAGCTGTACGCCTCAACCTTGGCTTGATCATTTTAGTAAATCCATAATCAATACCAAAACAGAATTGCGACACGAGAAAATAAATCGTTAAAGATTTAGGAATAGTATCTTTTTTTTTATTTTGATGTATCGTTTGTATTTTGTTTCTAAACATTTTATTTTAAATTATGAAACACAATTTTATTTTAATCATTAAAACTTTACTTGCATTCTCTAAACTTGTACGTGTTCAAATGGACTCACTAAAGAGTGGTTTTTAGAGAAATACAATGCAATTAATGTAAAGTGGTTTTAAGTTAATTGAGTAAATAATGATCCAATGAATAAGAAAACGGTCGTGGAGACAATACTTTAAGTAATGAAATATGTTGTTAGGTTGAAGTATATTGAAACTCTGGAAAAATAATAGTAAAATTTTATCTTTATCAAGAATAGACAAATACAATCAATCAATGTAATAAGTTTAATTAGGTTAAGTATTTAATAAATTTAAAATCCCTCATTGTCAACCAATTGTCAATGTCCACATTTAATAAATTATTTTATTTATACACACGTTTTTTTTTTTTTTTTTTTTTTTTTTATATATTTTTTTTTTTTACACCTGCTGTAAATACCTTTGTTATGTAAATAATAATAAATTTGTTCTTTATATAATTGTGTATATCAATAAATTATAATAAATACAATTAACCGATATATCAAATTAAATTAATCAGTTTATTGCACGACAACATTTTAAGAGTATAACTTGAAATAGAAAACCGTAAATTAGGTGCAAAATAATGTCTCCTAATAGAAGTAAATACATTTTTAAAATTATTAAACAATGAGTTAAAGTCTTTGTTAAAGACTGAAGGTTAAATATGGTAATCTTAAATTAATTTAGCAAATTAAAAAAATACAGTAATTTCGAGAGCAGTAACTATATTTACTGAAACATTCATTAATATTCACGTTTAAAACTAATATTTTTAATAATTAAAAAAAATAGAAATAAATAATATTTTTGAAATTACTGTTTAAGTGTTAGATATGATAATATAACGAGATATTGGACATATATTTTTAAAAAATCACCCAGCCTTTTCCTACCTGGAGGAGCCCAAACTTGGTAGGTAGGTATGTTCTAAAAATATATTTTGAATTTTTAATAACAAGTGAGTTACTAAAACTTTATCAGTGTATGGTATTAGTATAATAATTTTAGAATAACCTTATGAAGCTCATTCATTTAATACCTCAATCGAAAGGTTTCACAAAAAAAATTGGTAAGGTCCCATACAAAAAATGTATGACTTCATAGCTGGGAGTTATAAGTTTTATGTATGGGAAATATTTTGAAGAACGACTGACGGCTGAAATGATTGTCCTAACCGAAATTACCTGTTTTTATTTACTTAATCATAAAGATGCGTGAATTGTAAAATGACTATAAAATACGTAGTACAAATACTAAGTAGTGACAACACTAAGCGAAGATCCAATGGAATGAAACGCCAAACGAGATTATTTAGACATCGCACTTCTAAACAACGCAGAAAATGATTCATTTCTGAAGTCTTTTGGTCATCTGAAACGATTAAACTAAATTAGTTTACATAATAAAAACATACGGGCACATTAGGATAAACACTGTGAAATTAATCCTACTAAATTACAAATATCAGCACATACCTAATATACAGGGTGAAATTGATATCATTGGCATCCTTTTAAACTAAGAGTCTACCTACCCATTAAACGGAACAACTTTTACTATGGGAGCAAACAGATCGGAGCTAAAAAAAATCTGCTGTTGCATACATTTGAGTCGAATAGGCATTGCAGTTTTGTATGGGACAGCTGATTTTTTAGTTGCTCCGAGTGAAAGTTGTTCAGTTTGATGGGTAGATTCTTGCTTAAAAGGATGCTAATGATATCAATTTCACCCTGTATAGGGTCCTTCTTAATATGCTGACGGTTTTTTATCCCCTTAAAGAACCGTCAGCATTTTAAGAAGAATCCCGTAATTATAGAATACCTGTTTCAGTCATCAGTTGCGTTTTCAAAATCATTTTGATGGTATCTATCTGGGAGTATAACATCTCGGTTAAGATGGCCGGTACACTAATTTGTACGATAACGTCCAATATGTAAATCAACTGAGAGATGTATGAAGTCCATTCGTCCTGAAAGTTTAAACTAATTTTAACCGTTTCGTGACATTGCTTAAGTTGCACTGAAAAAATGCATTTTTAAATAATTGATTAAATATATAACCAAACAATTGTAGCTTTCACGGGTCTGTTTTCTAGCATGTAATCAAACATTTGTTTAAAATTGCAAAAAGTTTCGCTATATTTATATTGACGTGTTCTATGGAGGAACCAATTCTTTTTTCGCGACAAAGATGTTAGCTACTTTGCTATATTTTCTTGTGAAAATGAGACAGGCCAAATGCACGACAGATTTTTTTTTGAAATTGCACGTTTCTTAAAAGTTGTTTAGATACTTACGTTATTTTTTATGAAAAACAGCATATTCCATGATGTACCCATAAGTTGTGGAACGTAAATAAGAAGCTGGATTATTTTCTGAAATTTTAAAATATTCTTCACAAAATCTGTTGCAGTTTCGATTTCGTAGTATTCCGTATCAGTATTTCAGATTCAGTGAAAAATACCAACTTCTCCAGATTATTATGCGAGGAAAAATTATGGGAAGACGAATGCCTGGTAGAAGAAGGACTTCCTGGCTTAAGAACCTGTGTGAATGGTTCGATATGAACTCTACCTCACTATTTAGGGCTGCAGTCTCCAGTGCCCTAATGATAGCCAACATCCGATAGGAGATGGCACTACAAGAAGATGAAGTATTATTTTAAAAGAAATTATTATTTCTGAAACGACCAATATAACACCACTGTCTTTTCCATGAAGACCAACACCGTAAAGAAACAGGTATGTATACATTGTAGAAGCCTATATCATGTTGTATCATGCTGGAATTCATAATTATTTGTGAAAATAAAGAAATATTAGTACTTACAAGTTTATCGTTCATCGTCATAAATAACATGAATATCTTGAAAACAATCATAGACAGTGTATTTAGTTGTAAATAATATTAAAATACATGAACCGTATTCCAATATAGATGACCAAAACCATAAATTAGTGTACAATTCTGGCAGAGGTGCAAGTAATATAATAAGAGCGAATATCGACATCGATATTGTGAATATTTTAGCGATACGCCTCAAACTTGGCTTAATGACGTTAGTAAAGCCATAATCAATACCATAACACAATTGCGACACGAGAAAATAAATTTTTAGAGACTTAGGAATATCCGATTTTTGTTCGATTTGATGTATTGTTTCTATATTGATTATAATCATTTTTAATTTAAGTTACGAAATACAATTTAATTTTAAATATTGAAACTGTACGTGCACGTGTTCAAATGAACTAACTAGGTAGTGGTTTTTAGAGACGTAATGCAATAATGAATAAATGAAATATACTTTTATGTAAAGTGGTATTAAGTTAATTGAGTAAATAACGATCCAGTGAATAAGAAAACGTAATATTTTATTGGTCGCGAAGAAAATATTTTAACTTATGAAATATTTTGATAGATTGAAGCATAGTGATAATATGAAAATATGAGTTTAGTCAAATTTTATCTTTATTTGAACACCAAGAATAGACAAATACAATTGATCGATATCTCAAAAAATAGTTATAAGATAAGATAAATATTATTTATTTGCACACCAAGAAAATAGATACAAATACAATTTAAAACAAGAAAAAATAAATTAATTGAACTTTGTTGCACGTCAAAACATTTTATAACTTGGTTATAACACGTAAAATACAAAAAAAGGTAAAGCAAAAACATATCTCAAATTAATAAATTATACGTAGGTACATTGACATTTCAAAGACTAAAAAACTGAAGATTTTAATGTAATCTTAAATTCTAATACAGCTTAGTAAACTCGTGAACTGCAACTTTATCAATTTCATTTGTAATAAGCAGCATGGGTGATTGTCATTCGATATTAGCTAATACTGACACAAAATAAGATTTAAAATGTAATCAGTATACCTACCCAAGAAGCTTTGATAGCATAATATAATCTAAACTATTATAAACTGTAACAGTAGTGTGTCTGTACATTGAAGATAATTACCAGAAAAAGATTACGATATGGTTTTAGGTGTCCCTGATTCCAAATCACAAATTTTTTTATTTTTTGTCTGTCTGTTGGTGTGTTTGTTTGTTTGTTTGATCGAGCATCACGCAAAAACTACTAAACCGATTTTGATGAAACTTTTTTATTTGATAGCTTATGATCTGACTTAAAATCTGGTATATAATTTCTGTTGACGCTTGGATGGAAAACGTGTGATATAATTTTCTAAATTTTTATAATTATTAATTAAAAGTATTATTCGTAAAGGTGTGTAAATTGAATAATAACAATAGTGTATGAAACGCACAGGCTAAACAATGACGTCAATAATTTTAGATCCAAGGGGATGAAGCGGAACGCGGGATGGTCTAGACGCCGTACTTCCATGTAACGGAGCAGATGGGTTACTTCCATAGACTTCTTTTCTTCTGAAAGAGATAAAAGAAATGTCATTTTGCACACACACTGAAAAAAATGCGAGCCAACTAAGAAGTATTTTCTCTTAATTAGCACCAAAATAATTGAAATGAAGTTATTATTGTTTACTAAAAACAAAAGATGGTAGTTGTAACAACAAGCCGAATTCGTTTAACAAAGTTCTCTTAATCAGAGAATTCATGATGTTGACAGGCTCATAATGGATTCATGATGTATCTTGGTTGAAGTAAACAATTTTTTTTTCAGTGCACTTTTTAAACATTGCAAATTAAGTCCTTTAGACTTGTCACCGTATTGTATGTAGGTATTTTAAAGTTACCTTGCTTTTCCATTGAAAGGTGTTCATTAAGAATTATTTTGATGTTATCCAGTTGTGAATTGGTTAATTCTACTACAACGGCAGGAATGCTTATTTGAGCTATATTTTCAATCAAGAATATAATTTCGAGCATATACAAATACCATGCTGTCTGAAAAAATATGTCACGGTGAAAAAAATAATATTATACAGCTTAATTAGTCTGTATGATCAACAGTTGGCAAACTCACTACTGGACAAAGATCTCTTCTCCCTGGTGGTATTATAATGGACATTTTTATTGTCGTTTTCAAATTTATTTTCATAACTCAACACAAGTTAAACCATAAGATAAAAATATAATATGTTTTTGGAACTGAATAATGACTGACTTATGCGGTTCCAAAAACGTACCTTTATTGAGAGCAAATTATGTTAAAACATATTCGTCAAGTCTTGACTCGAACTTATGTGACTTACATGCTACCTACCTGCACGTCCAGTTTTATTCAAAAAGTTTTAAATTGTTATTGACTTACTTCGGCTTTTATATGAAACAACGCAAACCACAATGTTGCAAGCAGTTTTGGCAAACCGATGAAAAGTTGTAAGAGTTTCTGAAAATTTTGTTTAAAAATTTATAGATTCATAGTATAAAATATCAGCAAAATTTTTAATTTTTAATTTAATTTTATTTATTGATTTCTTAACGATTTTTACATTGTTCAAAGGTAAAGGTTACATAATGTTCAAGTTAAAGCTAAATGCACAACCACTTATAAAGAAATACAGCATGCAATAATATTTAGCTTAATCAGTAGCAAGTAGAGCAACTTTAGAGCAATCCATTGTAAGTAAATATAGTTTTCTCAAACATGCTTGGAAATGTGAGCATTATTTTGACAACCTTCTTCGAGATAAATCGAAATTGCTGTACTGGCCAAATACATGCGCGCAGCGGCCGGCAATGTTGTATGAAAATCCATATCTGTCGTGTTTAGCGGCCAAATAAATTACATACTAAACTCATATCTGTCGTGTAATTTAAAAATAGAACGATCTTTTACTCCGAAACATGGCGACCAAGGAGGTAACTCATCAAAGGTTTTGTTTAAATTTCGAACTGGCTTGCAAATAGAAAGCTGTTTATTGAAAAAAAAAAACAAATTGTTGTTCGTTGTTCGTCATTGATTTTGAAAAGAGTTTTAATTTCCGCGAATTATTTGAGAAAATTTATTGTTTTCATTTCCGCGCATTATTTGAGAAAAGTACTATACAAGCCTTGGCCACAACTAGGCATTGATGGACTTACGTATGTGTGCCTCGGCTTTGCCTCGGCCCACATTTACACGTTCGTCCATCAATGCCTCTGTTGCTGGCCGCTGCAGTAATGTACTATTAACAGCTATAAACTTCTGTTTTATTTAGCACAAAAACAATAATAAAGGGTAGGTTTAAGCACATCAAAAATAAATAAAAATAGAATCGAAAACTGTGGTGCAGGTTTGAACCGCGTGGAAGGGTTCTCAAGATATACGTGTATAACGCCTTTTAGTACTATAATGCTTGACTCATACCGACGCGTCTGCGACGCGGGAAGCGGGAAGCGAAACGGGAGCGTCTTTGAGGCGAAACTCGGCCCCCAAACCAGCGCGACTGCGACGCGGGAAGCGAACATCATTTGTTGATGAATAGTCATTGAAGCAACACCTCTTTAACTATTGTTGTCGAAATGTTATTTTCGTTTAAACATCAGTCTAACTAAATTGAACATCGAGAGTACTTTGGTACTGTTTGGTAGATTTTATTACCCTTTGGAAGATTCTAGAACCTACCTAGTTCTTTTGTGTTTGTTAGTTTTTGGTAGTTTTTAAGTTTTTGTTGTTTTTGCTACCAAAATCTACCAGAAATTACCAAACACTAACAAAAGAAACAAAAATTTCCAAAATCTACTAAAAAGAACCGAAAATAACCGAAATCTCGAAAAAAACTACCAAAAACGATCGAAATCTATCAAAAAGAACTAAAATCTACCCACAAGAACCAAAATAGACTGAAAGAAGTTTGGCGGACGGCCATGTAATTTGAGACCCATACTTAGAGGTCCCGTACATGAATAAAACTTAGTACTACGTGTAGAACAAAACAAAACTAACAAAAAAGTAAATTAGTTGTAACCTGTAAAAGTTGGGAGAGAGGTATTTCTCCTTATGATACCTTTTGTAGCAAGTGTGTGAAAGTCATAATCTTTCTTATTAGATAGTCCATTCAATCTTCTACGGATTCAATGTGTTTATTTTAATAAAAATTCACGATAACCGTTATAATATTGTGATAATGGAAGAAAACGAAATCACGAACTATCAGTTCAATTAAGCCAAATACATTCCGTAACGACCAAAAAATACCTCAGTGATAATATTAGATGAAAATTGCTGTCGCGGTTACATTTTGCTACTACTTTTTGGATGATTTGTCTATTTTACTAGTAATTTCTACATTTGAATCCGGAGTTCTAGAGATGTGGAAGATTTTTTTTTAAATGTCTTAATTTTTTCTGTTTATAATAATTATAACCGCCGTCCTGAAGAGCTTTTAGTTTTCGTAAAAAATGGCTGGGTCCAAATCTGCCAATCTTCTTTACAATTTGTATTTTATTTTGTTACGAGAGCGTAACATAGTAAACGTCTGACCACTTGACGCGCGCTTCCCGCTCCGCTGACGCTGCCTTCCCGTGTCGTGGTCGCGTCGGTTTGGGCGACTTGGCGGTACGCCTAAGATTACATGGGCAGCAACCGCCCCGCTGCTGTAGAAGCTCCCGGTTCGCAGTCGCTTTGGTCGCGTGGGTCTGAACGATCCTTTAAAGTATATACATGTGATATTAAATTAAAAAATATATTTGCTATCTAGGCTCAGCTGAGCTCCCTTCTCCCCTTTCTTCACCACGGCATCGGTGCATTAGATATAATTATGATATTTATAATTTAGTAGGATTAACTGGGTCATTCATATCTGGTCCAACAAAGTATCCTTAGCGGTGCAGCGGGGAAACTCCGCCGCCAGTATAATGGGCACTTTTGGTCCAGGTACGACCAGAAGCGACCTTCCAACATAGTCTTTTCCTTCTTATTTAGTTTTTTTTTTTTGTTTAGCCTAGTTATATTTTAGTTTTAGGATATTTTAGTTTCAGGATGTTTTAGTTTTAGGATATTTTAGTTTTAGGATGTTTTAGTTTTATTGTGACTTTTTTACTTAATAAATATTTATGTTCTTAAAATAAAAAAAATAAATGTAAAAATAAATAAGTAAAAAAAGGATTAACTTAATTGTGTATATCTCAATGTATGTTATGATGTCATAAATAAATGAATTGTGTTTATCTCAATGTATGTATGTTGTCATAAATAAATGAATATTGAATTATTATACTAATGTTTTAGTATTTTTGTTTACCTATATTTAAAATGGGCTAAATAAAGTAATGAAATAGTTGTCACACATAATTATTATACATATTTATTTAAAAACAAAACCTAAACAAACAATAAATATTTTTGGGTCGAGAGGTCTGACATTTTATATGGAACAATTAATTGCTTTCTTAAGTTTACAATATTGGTTTCAACAACTTTTACAGTTGTTCATTTTGATGGTTAAATCACAAGTATGTCACAAGTGTATATTACATTCTGTATATCTAAAGGAAATAATAAAAATAAGAATCGAAAAATACATTATAAAGAGAAAACGAAATAATAAAAAAAAAACTACTGAATAATGAAAACTCAATAAAAATATAAGTACATAGTTTAAACCAAAAAAACACGTCCCACTTTTCAATTCAATTCTTATTATACAAAAATAATTGTAATTTTCCTCAGTGCAAGTGCGCAATGTACTGCAAATGATGTGTTAGATAAAGCCGAAGAGTGTTACGGCAAGAACACCGATATCAGTAAGGCAACCAAGTTCACATAACACCACATCAAAAAAACTTACAAGCTTATCAGTCATAGGTTTTATTTTATCATAACAATTCGCTATGGCTATGTACTGATTTTTACAAGCAGTTAAATTAATTTCAGATTCCAAATGTTCCTTCAGTTTTGTAATACAGCAGTAAATATGAAAATGTATTATAGATGGAGTAGAGTTAACGAAGTCTAAACCGAGAACAGGCACAAAGTTAAAATAATAGTATGGCGTATCGTAATTTGGGCAATAAGCCATACTTATGCTGAAGCATAGAATGGAGATACATAACAATTTTGTAATAAAAAAGAACATTGGATTTCCGACGGTTAAAAACTGAAGCATTTTCATTTTAATCGGCTCGGTGCTATAATATATCCCGTTAATCTTGACTATAAAATCATAAACTGTGTAATTTGACGTTTTTAAAATAATCAAGTATGCACAATAATCGAAAACCTTCACCCAAAAGAAAAATTCGTTGTAAATATGAACCACTGGTATTAATAAAATTAGTAGCATGAGTAATGAGATAGCAGATGAATATATTTTTACGAAACATTGAAAATTTGTTTTAAAATTCTTTGTAAATCCGTAATCTATTCCAAAACCAAATTGCGCTGTTAAGAAATAAAACGAGACCGTTGTTGGAATTTTAGGTTTTCGTTTACTTATGTTAGATTCGGAGAAATTTTGAATTTTATTTTCCAACATTTTTATGTTATTTCCTGTAAGAGACCCACTTAATTTGAATTAAAAAGTGAGACTGGCATTAGAAGCGATGGCTACCTTGTATAGTAATTACGAAATTATTTTTCTAATACTCAATTTCATTAATAGACATACAAGGTTTTCTGGAGAACGTCATTATCATTAATGTTTATTAACTTTTACGTCAGAAGGTTATTATTAATTATACCAGCCGTTGCTTCCTATTAATCAATAAAATTATTTACTAAAAAAATAGGCCCAGTAAAGTAAGTGAGTCGGGCTACTCGCGCACCTAGGGTTCTGTACTACTACACAAATATGAATTTACAACAATAGTTGTTTTTTTCCGGAACCCTTAGCGTGACGGCCTCACGCTAAGGGTTCCGGAAACGACTCACGAGTGGCCATTTTATATTAATTATGTTGTTATAATGTAGAGTTTGCTCTATAATCACTCCATGTTTTATGCTTGTGTGTATTACCGTTTTTAAAATAGAGATTATTCAATTCAATTCAATTTAAAACATTTATTTCGGAAAACAAGTTCCATAAAAATTTTGATTAGTAAAATTAAATAATGTCATCTTATACCCTATGTTAGTAAATTACATTAAATGATGATTAAAATTAAATGTGCAGATTCCAATGGGAAATGAAATAATAATTCAAAAGAGATAGTATTAACAATAATTTAGAATATAGAATTTAATTATTTATAATTTATTTATTCATATTAATTTGTGTGCCTACATATTATTATATCTAGTCATAAGTGCGGACCAATGACTGGCGATGGGACACTCGATCTTGCCTCCTATCACCTTCAGAATGCTGAAGCTGCCATGGACTCTACTTATCAACGATGCAACTTTCTTACGCACTATAGCGTGCAAACATGACTGATGCACTGCAGAAGCGCGGCCGCCCCAACAACATTCTGAAAGCGTTATTGTACTGGACCCGTAGGGCGCTACAAGGAAATACGTTCCCGCTCAATGTCCTGGTCATCGTTCAGGTCATCTGTTACGGCATGCCCAAGGTATTTGAACTGCTTGACTCTCACCAAGGCAGTCCCGTACAGCTTGATGGGCGGCACGACATGTGGAGAGCTGAAGACCATGAGCTCACTCTTCTTTGTTTGTATTTCAACCCATGAGTCTGTGCGTAGGCTTCACATACTTTCAGGAGCCTCCTGAGCGCACTGATCGACAGATTCAGCAGCACCATATCGTCCGCGTAGCTGATGTTGTTGACGATGACGCCATCGATAGAACATTTTGCATGCATGCTGCTGAGCTCAAAGACCAGCTGGTCCATGTACGTTGAAAACCTTTGGAGACGTCAATCCACCCTACCTCACGCCACATTATGAGCACCCCCCTTAATTTCTTTCTTTTAGTTTTTTTAAATCGAAATCAATCTAAATTCAATGAAGAAAATAAGTAAGAGACTTTAAATTAAAGTAATCTCACGAGAACTCGTTAATTATAAGAAATCGCAAAATGAAACATGAACGTTTCCCGAGATCACGACATGACCAATATTCGCGAGACTGCATTCTTTCATGTGAAGTAGTATAAATTATTAAAATACCGGCCAAGTGCGTCATGTGGTGTCAACTTCAATTTATGTTTTTTATTTATACCACCTCATTTGAATGAAATTTCGATTCTTTATTTTATATTCAATATAATTACTTCTTTCAATTCTTTATTCCACACAAAACATTATTAAAACACTTAAAGTACAGAAAACAGTAGGTAAAGTACAAAAGTATCTCACAAGAAATTTATTTTACATTGCCATTTTAAAGACGTAATAACTGGCCAAGTGCGTGTCGGATCACGCGCAGGGTAGGGTTCCGTAGTTGCCCGTCACAATATAATATGGACTTAGAAGAAGACTTTTTGTTTTATACTACGGTTTAACGGCTAATAGAGTCTAAAAAGTACATTTTATAAGTTAGTCGGCTATTACTCGGAAACTTGTAAAGCCTACTTAGCGATGATTATTTTCCTTTTAAATTCGTTATATATGCTATTGTCGTGAATTTTTTCACATCGTTTAGCTGGGAGAAGGGGGGGGGGGGGGACACTTGACTCTACCGAAAATGTTCGCTTTAAAGCTTAATATTTCGCTAACGGATCCCTAAATCGAAAAATGGTTTTCACAAACTTGCAATATTTTTAAAAGATCTATCCAACGATACCCCACAATATGGGATAGACGAGAAAAAAAAATTATCCCCAGTTCACGTGTAGGGGAGGTACCATAATTTTTTTTTTCAAGATTTTATTTTACCACTTTGACGGCGTAATGTATATGTATACATATGCTAAATTACAGGTTTCTAGTATTAAGCGTCTCTGAGTTAAGCCGCGGACGGACGGACAGACGGACGGACGGACATGGCGAGACTATAAGGTTGTAACCTTGTTGACTTCGGAACCCTAAAAACTGTCGATTTTAAGTTGTAATCTTACATTCATTTAACAAATACAAATACATTAAATTCATGACCTGCAACTGTATTTACAGAAAAATTAAAGAACATTAACTTTGTAAACAAATCATAGGTATTGAATCCCCGATACGTTGAACAAAGCAATCAACAAGCTTCTAAGCAAATCTCTTTACCAAGACGACGGCAAGTACTCGAACCAAACGTACCCAACTCGTACTGGTACCCAAGCAAGGAACATATGTTACCCAAGCAAATTTGAAGCTTCTTGATGGTACCTTTTCCAGCTTCCTGACTCTATGACAGGACATTGACTCAACCATAGAGTACGAAGAGATGGCATATCGGCTTGTTTCTATAGAAAAGGTTGTCGCCAACAAAGGGGGTGAAAAACGGGTGAGGGGAGGGGTTAACATTTAAATACGCTACTTCCCGCTAGATGTGTATGATATGACGTCAGGCCCAGTTGAGTATCTGTGCACAGTTCGATACAACATCTCTACCCCAGGGGAGCGCGTTATTTTCTCTATGGACTCAACAGAAGAATACATTATGGGTCAGGAATGAAATTAATGATTCAAATAATGTATCTCGAATCGACAGCAAAAACAATAAATTGTAAATAACAAGGACAGTTTATCAATTTCATTTTTAATTATACGCCAAAACACTACAACTTGATTGTAACACGTAAAATACAGAAAACGGTGACGCAAAAATATATGTAACAAGAAGTTATACATTTAAAGACTTAAAAACTGAAGATTTTAAGGTGTTGTACTCTTAAATTATAATACAGTAAACTCGTGAACTGCAACTTTATCAGTTTTATTTATAATAAGCGACATGAGTGATTGTCATTCGATATTGGCTTATGCTGACACAAAAGTAGATTTAAAATGTAATTATATACCTACCCAAGAAGCTTAGGTAGTATAATACAGTATGTAAACTGACTAAAGGCAAACCTTTTAAGGGGATGATCAGACCATCAAACTGAACAACTTTCTCTATGGGACCAACAACGAAACAGCGAAAAAAAAATCAGCTGTCCCATACATTTTGCTCGAATAGGTCTGCAGTTTTGTATGGGCGAGTAGATATTTTTTCGCGATTTAGATGTTGGTTTCATAGAGAAAGTTGTTCAATTTGATGGTCTGATCATCCCCTTTAAAGGTTTGCCTTTAGTTAGTTTACATATTGTATAATGTGATATAATTTATCTATTTAGATATCGCATTTTAATGGCAATTTTGCCATAATTATTAATTAAAAGAATTATTCGTAAAGGTGTGTAAATTGAATAATAACAATAGTGTATGAAACGCACAGGCTAAACAATGACGTCAATAATTTTAGATCCAAGGGGATGAAGCGGAACGCGGGATAGTCTAGACGCCGTACCTCCATGTAACGGAGCAGATGCGTCACTTCCATAGACTTCTTTTCCTCTGAAAGAGATAAATAAAAACCGGTCAAGTGCGAGTCAGGCTACTTGCGCACCGAGGGTTCCGTACCACACCACCACAGAACAAAAATTGTTTTTGTCCGGGACCTTTAGCGCAAGACCGACTCACACTTGGCCGGTTTTTAGTATTTGTTGTTATTCTGTAGAGTATGCTCTATAATCACACTAAGTTTGACGCTTGTATGTATTACCGTTTTTACGATAGAGCGTGAAGAAAAAACGTTGATAAAAACTAGTTTCTTGTTGAGAACCCCCCTTAATTTTTAATTTTTTTAAATTTTTATTATTTGTTAACAAATCCGCTGTAATAACGCATAATCTGTGAAAATTCCAACTATCTAGCTATTACGGTTCAAAAGTTACAGCCCTAAATAGGTAGGACAGACGGACGGACGGACAGACGGACAGACGGACGGACGGACGGACGGACGGACGGACAACGTTGGCTTAGTAATAGGGTCCCGTTTTCACCCTTTGGGTACGGAACCCTAAAAAGAATCATCATCATGTGTGTGTCATTTCGACACACTTGTTTAAACATTGGAAATAATTTTTTTTGGACTTGTCAACAGTATTGTATGTAGTTTAAAGTTACCTGGCTTTTCCATTGAAAGGTGTTCATTAAGAATTATTTTGATATTATCCAGTTGTGAATTGGTTAATTCTGCTACTACTGCAGGAATACTTATTTGCGCGATATTGTCAATCAAGAATATAATTTCGAGCATATACAAATACCATGCTGTCTGAAAAAGTATGTCATGGTGAAAAAAATAATATTACACAGCTTAATTAGTCTGTATGATCAACAGTTGGCAAAATCACTGCTGGACAAAGATCTCCTCTTCAGTGGTATTATAATAAACATTTCTTTTCGTTTTCAATTTTATTTTCATAACTCATGGGCATGTAATGCGGAGAGATGAGTGTCATGTTACGAGACGAGTGTTAAGTATGAATGTGGATGGCTGTGGTAGGAGAGGCAGGCCGAAGAAAAGATGGATGGATTGTGTGAAGGATGATACCTATGTGTAAAAAAGGGGGTGAGTGTTGAGACGACGGCTAAGGGAGATGAATGGAAGAGGATGACATATTGCGCCGATCCCAAATAATGGGAAATGGGCAAGAGAATGATGACGATGATGAACTCAACACAAGTTACACCATAAGATAAATTGTAATATGTTTTTGGAACCGAATAAATCGCACTCTCAATCGAATACTGACCTAATCCATATTTTCATTTTTTTGGGAATCGACAAAAATGTAATTTCGTCAACCAAACTTTTTTTTCAAACGGCTGTAAAATATTAAATAAGTGTCGTAGCTAAAAAGAAAAACCTACTGCAGAATCCTGGGAATATGTACTTTAAATAGATACTATGACAAGTTTGCTATGTATTTATATCTCCCTAAATAATACATATAAATAACACCCTTCAGAGATAGGTCTATGTTTTACAAAAAAAAAAAAAAAATCGTTGACCTTACTAAAAATAAGTCTTTGTTTGACTAAATAAAAGTTAACAATCACTGACCGATTAAGAGTTACGTCTGTTTACGATCAAATTCTCGTATAAAATGAGTGACTTAATCCGCAATTCATGGCTATAGAAATATTAAAAAATGCAAAAAAGCCTATAAAAGTAAAAGAAAAGTACTTTTAAATATTAAATTTAAAATTTTTAATACAATTAAGTGTCAAAAATCTTAAAAATGAATAAGAGTCAAAATCAAATGTGTTGAGACTTACATACTAGACAGTAATTTATTGTATAGTATTCATAAGAGTCAAAATCTAGTTATATGAAAGGAACTATCATGTTACTAATGTTTGTGGATTTTTTCTGAATGGAACAAAGGGTGCCTTGAATATACTAAGTATATTTAACTTTTTGCAACTCCTAACTTTACTCTAGTACTCGTTATTCGGTGTCGCAATTTAGAGCCTCCAATAAGAGTGTAAGTATACACTTCAAATTATAAGTATATATAAGCAATACCTACTTTGTCAACTACATTATTTATTCACTATAAAACATAGCAAAACTTTTTTTTGCTATCATCATCTTAGCCTATAGACGTCCTCTGCTGGATATGGATAGGCCTCCTCAAAGCATCGCCAAATCGACCGGCCCCGCGCTGCCCTAATCCAACGGGTACGCGCTACCTTCACCAGGTCGTCGATCCACAGTGTGGGGAGCCTACCCATGCTGCGCTTTCCGGTACAATGTCGCCACTCGAGCCCTACAAGCCATCCGTTCTGCAAGCTAAGTGCCCAGCCCATTGCTACTTTCGTATAGCAACTATGGGCTACTCTTTAATTCTGATATCATCCCGCACGGAGACTCCAAGCATTATCGATTTGCCCTTTGGGTGACTTGGCCTTTTTATTAGGCCTTTCTTTCAATGAGCGACACCTCTCAGTTCAATATGCCAATCACTGGCAGTACACACTGGTCAAAAACTTGTGTCTTATCACACTGCGGTATTTTGAACGAGAAGAAATTTCATAACTTCTCAAACTTAGGACTGATTCATGCAAAGCTTTGTTCATTAAAAGTATTTTCAGTTAAGAAATTACCCCGGGGAAGATGACAGTACAATATTATTTTTAACTAAGTACCTTGATGGGGTACAGCAACAATTTTATGTGTTGGAGATTTTGAGTACAGAATACAGAAAATTTTACTCCATTTTAAGCTCAATGCTTTTTTGAAACATTCAAAATCTCGATTTAGTAGATTTCACATAATGCAATGAAAATACATGCGAGCGTACACGTTCAAACATGTTGATCGAACGATTTTTGCAAACGAAGCTAGTTGGATAGAAATAACACAGGTAGTGGGGGCTATACACTGCCAGCGTGTAAGATAACTCACCGAGCACGTTAGGTACTAACTATTTTTAAAGAACATCCTATGTTACAGGTAAAACTTAAGATTCGCTAATTGAATGCTAGTTAGAATCACAAAACATTTCATAATTTTTCCATTAAAACTTAGGTATTAGGTACTGGAAAATGCACTTAACATATCGTAGTAATATCGATATCTTGGATATCGATAATGTTGTTTTCTTTCGTGAGCCAAAGATGACATCTTATGTGTTAGTTATAACTTATTCAGTGTCAACCATGTTGTCATAATTACAAGAATTACAAAAAGGATGTAGTCTTGGACCCATCATCATCATCATCAGCCTATAAATGTCCCACTGCAGGTCACAAGCCTGCCTTCAGGGAGGGTGTATGGGCATTAGTCCACCACGCGTGCCCAATACTGATTGGTAGACTTCACATACATATCCGAATTTCTTCTTCAGCGTATGCAGGTTTCCTCACGATGTTTTCCTTCACCGTTTGAGAGCAATCGGTATTACGAACATAAGTTAGAAAAACTAATTGGTATATGGCATTTTGTCTGTGCGGATTTGAACCCGGACCGCCTTAACTGGGTGTCTATGCCTCTCCGCAACGCGCCCCCGACGCTCTTGCTCGCTCACAGACGGTCGTGGGCCCGTACTAGTAAAAATAGCTGAATGAGCTAATTAAAAAACTGATGAGATTACTTTGTATAAGAAGCTAAAGCTTTAATTGGGAATTATGCAAAGTGAACTATCAAACATGGATTAATCACACAAACTTTGATAATATTCTATTCTCAACCTTTTGATAAATGCAATGCACTTCGTAAAAATACACATAGACGAACAGAGAACCTTCTCCTTTTTTGAAGTTGGTCAAAAATCATATAGTGTATAGTTTCAGATTCAAAATTGTTTTACCTACTCAAGAAGTCTGTGTATTTGATTTACTCACTTAAATCACAGTGACCTCTACAGCATTGTTGCTAGCGTTCATATGCTCTTATGTAGATAACGTAGTCAATCTTTACTTCAGTTACTTAATGCAAGCACATCATTGTGGCATTTTAAAGCGCTGGTGGTCAGGCTTTTATTTTCTTCATAGCAAATGATTGGCTGCTGGTTTTTTCATAACGTATGCTGTACCTTTTTATGTGGCGCTTCTGCAATTTCTGTTACCTGATGAGCAGTCTGCTTTGCTTACGTTTGATCCCAATATGTACGATTTGCCACTATTATTAGTATTTAAGTAGAATTTCTTTCGGTAAGATCTTACCAATACCAAAAGGTCTTTTGCTGTGAATAAGTTTGTACTATTGTATCTTTTGTACGGTAAAATAGTTGGAAACAGAGTTTTACCATGATTCTTTATCGTTTACTGGAGGTTACATAGTAATTTAAAGCAAGAAGAGTAAATTTTCTGTTTTATATTTCCGTTTGAAACCAAATAATCTTTGGATGTTTTTAGTAGTAGAGAGACCTATTCTTAGATGATACGCGTTATTTCAATTTATTTTTGCAAAACAAAGGCTTAATTCAAAATCAGTCACAAAAATTCCAGAAAATTTTACACAATACTGACCGATTTGGAAATGAGACAACCAAATTTTGAATTCTTTAAAACAATAAAGACCCATTTCAAAATCGGTCACGTGAACGGATAATTTTTTTAGTAGTATACCGACCTAAATCCTAATGAGTCAATCAAACAGTTCAAAATTTTAGTCAAATAATGACCTAATTCGAATTCTGTCGTTATTGTTTAAATTTTTTACGAAACATTTCGATTTTTTTTTTGTAAAATATAGACTTATCTCCAAATCAGTCGTTATTCGATACAGCCGCAATCGGTTCTAGTTGACGCAATACTAAATCGGTCAGTATTCGGCTAAGAAAATGCGCAATTGGCGCTGGAAGAATAAAGACCCAACTTATTTTTGACCCCATTTATTATATGAAATTGGTGTTTTTTTGGGGTCTAGGTTGTAAAGCATGCTCTTTTAGGTCGTTCTGCTATCATAACTCAAAACACCGAAATTTTGAGTTGAGTCAGTATTCTATTAAGAGTGCGATTAATAATGCCTGACTTATTCGGTTATCAAAAACGTATTGGGAGCACGTTATGGTAAAACATATAGTCAAGAAATGCGCTCTTCTCTCGTTCGGTTAAGAACAGATTCGCGATATGGCAGATTCGCGTTACGGCAGATTCTTTTTACGGCAGATTCGTGTTAGGGCAGAAGTTGGACAGTCGTGAACAATTAAATTCACAATCGATAAGGGCCTAATTCTCTTAAGAGGGCTATCGCAGTCCAGTGTCGCCCTCATCACATTAAAAAAGATTTCTCAGTAAAGAAAGCCTAAATTAAAAAAGTAATTAACACGAACACTACAAAAGCCTTCAAGCTATTTTCATAGAATACTTTTATAGGTCTTTTAAAGGTCTAAACATACAAATTAGGAAAAAAGAAAAAAACGGCCACTTTTGTTTTTATTCGCAATTGTCTAAAAGTGGAATGTTTAGAACCTATAATACTTCTTGCATGCCCGTTTTTATTCTAAAAGTTTAAAATTGTTATAGACTTACTTCGGCCTTTATATAAAACAACGCAGACCACACCATTGTAAGCAATTTTGGCACGCAGATGAATAGTTGTAAGAGTTTCTGAAACGTTGGATTAAAAATTAATTCATCATCATCATCACAGCCGACGGACGTCCACTGCTGGACATAGGCCTCCCCCAAGGATCGCCATAAAGACCGGTCCGGCGCTGCCCTCATCCATCGTTTTCCCGCCGCCTTCACCAGGTCGTCGGTCCACCGTGTGAGGGGCCTACCCACGCTGCGCTTTCCGGTACGAGGTCACCACTCGAGAACTTTTCGGCCCCATCGGCCATCGGTTCTGCGAGCAATGTGCAAAAATTAATTGATTCGTAGTATCTACAAAATATCAGTAAAACATATTTTTGAACGGCTCTTAGAACTATGGTGCAGGTTTGAAGCGCGCTGAAGTGTACCTACCCATCTTGGGTAGGTACTATGGTTATAAAGTTATAATACCTGTTATTACTATGTATTCATTTGATAGCAAGGAATAAATGAATTGTGAATTAATATAATTTATATTATAATAAATTTATTTACAGAACCATATATATTTCAAAATTGTTTTACAAGTTTTCTACACTGTTTCTTTTCATTTCAATCTTTTCACACCAGAAACGGCAAATGGGAAAAATATAGAATGTGAAAAAAAAGTTGTTTCATAGATCTCGGTCGAGAAATCTGACATTTTCTATGGAAGAACCAATTATTAGTTTTTCAAGTTTTCAATATTGTTTCCATGGGAAATATTTTTCAGTTTGATGGTTAAATCACAAGTATATATATCGCGGGACGTCCGGCCTACGTCCGGCAAATAACAACGAAACAACGAAATACCGCACTCTAGGCTTTCGCGCGCTTTTTGCGCTTCAGGAACGATGAACTAATCACAGCTGTCAAACGTGGCGAAACGGCGTCATGCCATAATTTCATGTCACAGCACACAGTCGGTTTTACTGCGCGTTTCACATCAAAACAGAGGACAATTCAATTCAATTTCTGAAGAATGAAGACTCGATACAAAATAATGATGATGCTTCATGGCCGCGTTCAACGACAGCGACTGAAATGGTTCAATGAAAAGTCAATCAGTCAAGTACGTAGGAAATATTTAGGAGCACAAGCATACGCGCCAATGTAGATGCACCCAATCGTTCTTAATCCCCTGTCCCCAATGCTACGGAGGCCCGCTACGATCGGAGAAGAGCTTAGATGCAGCGTCTGGCCTACAATAACTTCTGATCTCTATCAACGCCCCTGGCTTTCCCGCCGATTCTGCCAAAATCTGTTGCTTATCAGCTGTGGTTTGCCTTCGTCACCGAGCCAGTCTTCATGCAATTCACCGGAGATATCCACGTGTAGTTTGTCCGCCAAAGCGTGCAGACTCCCCCCGACCAAGTTTAGCCCACAAGCCGACGTGGTTAACCGGGGTATGGCCGCTATGTGCATAACAGCTACTTGGAGCCACTGGTGAGAGTTTGCAAGACGCCTGTGGACCAGTGTGGCACGCCGTCCATGACGGACCGTCTGGCGAAAGCTGAAAGGTACTACTACTAGATGCCCCACTACACCTACACGATACAAATATAGATCAATAAGAACGACACGTTCTTGTCCTTATTATTTAAAGTGCAAGTACGCAATGTAATACAAATGTGTTAGACAAAGACAATGAGTGTTTCGGCAAGTGGGAGTGCGCCTTCTTGGAAAGATCAGTCAGTAAGTACTTAACACATCATATTTCTATGGATTCCACCTAGCATATGGATAGCCAAACCAACTTCATATAACACCACATCAGTTAAACTTACAAGCTTATCTGTCATAGGTTTGATTTTATCGTAACAATTCGCTATGGCTATGTACTGATTCTTAAAATCATTTAAATTAATTTCAGATTCCAAACGTTCCTTCAGTTTTGTAATACAGCAGTAAATATGAAAATATATTATAGTTGGAGTAGAGTTAACGAAGTCTAAACCGAGACTAGGCACGAAGTGAAAATAAAAGTACAGCGTATCGTATTTTGGGCAATATCCTATACTTATACTCAAGCACACTACGGCAATTGAGCAACATTTTGCAATAAAAAAGAATAATGGATTTCCAACGACTAGAAACATACGATTTTTTTTTGTAATCGGCTTGGTGCCATATATCTCGTATATTTTGACTATAAAATCATAAACTGTGTAATTTGAGGTTTTTAAAATAATAAAGTATGCACAATAATCAAAAAGAACCGCCAAAATCCACGAATTGTTGTTAATATGTCCCAGTGGTATTAATAAAACTAATAACATTAGCAACGAAATAGCAGCTGTATATATTTTTACGAAACGTTGAAAATTTGTTTTAATTTTTTTTGTAAATCCGTAATCTATTCCAAAACATAGTTGCGCTGTTAAGAAATAAAATGAGACCGTAGTTGGAATATTAGGTTTACGTCTAATTATGATAGATTCTGAGAAATTTTGAATTCTGGTCTGAAACATTTTTTTTAAAGCTTATAAGGTCCACTTTATTTGAATTGAAACGTGAGACTGGCATTGGAAGTGATGGGTACCTAGACCTAGAAATAACGAAATTGTTTTTCCAAATACCTATTCAATTTTTATAATGTAATGTAACAGTACAAGGTTGGATGGAAATCGTCATTAACATAAATTTTTAATAACTCCTACGTCAGTAGGTTATTATATTACACATTAATAATTATACCCATTCGTTGCATTCTAGGTATCAGTGCAATTTATATAATAGTATTGGTGGTGAAGAATAGAACAATTAAAAAACAGAGGACAAAAGATTCAAAGAAAAAATCGATACAAATACAGATATTTTAAGCTACGGAGACACCTCCCACAAATTTTCCTCGGTGCAAATACGTTATGTAAATGTTTTAGACAAAAACGAAGGGTATTAGGGCAAGCCTTCGTGGATTGATCGTTGTACTTAATCGATTATTTCTATTACATATAATTATAATAAAATTGGCGTGGATGTCACACGGCCATACATCAAGCTATATAAAACCAAAATAAGCAGACCGTGCGTAGGTAGAGTAATGTATAACGTCGCACGGCCAGCTCATGTTTGTTTTGCGTAACTTGATGTGTCGCCGTGTGTACATCGAAGATATTTCAAAAATATTAATTGGGGGCGTTTAAGATACCGAATGCAATGCATTGAGACCATTTTTATTATGTTTGTCGTTTTGTCTGTTTGTTTGGGCACGCATCACTTAAAAATTACTGAACCGATTTGAATTGGATTTTCAAAAAAGCTGAGTGCTTAGTTTACATTAATATTTAACTTTATTTCA
Source organism: Agonopterix subpropinquella (assembly GCA_922987775.1). Classification (NCBI taxonomy): domain Eukaryota; kingdom Metazoa; phylum Arthropoda; class Insecta; order Lepidoptera; family Depressariidae; genus Agonopterix; species Agonopterix subpropinquella. The sequence goes on from OV277714.1 coordinate 5,077,356, forward strand.
TCGCAATCTGTTGATTTACTCAAAAGTTATGAGTATTTTAACTCAGTGGTCGGCGCGTATGTATTAGTAGAGATACTTCATATTTCTATGAATTGAACCTAGTATTATCGATAGGCAAACCCAATTCACATAACTTCACATCAATGAAACTTACAAGCTTATCCGTCGTAGGTTTGATTTTATCATAACAATTCGCTATGGCTATGTACTGATTCTTAAAATCATTTAAATTAATTTCAGATTCAGATTCCAAACGATCCTTCATTATTGTAATACAGCAGTAAATATGAAAGTATATAATAGTTGGAGTTGATTGAACAAATTCCATGCCTATGATAGGCACGAAGTGAAAATAATAAATAAAATTTGACATATCGTAATTTGGGCAATAACCCATGCTTATATTTGAGCACACTACGACCATGGAGCAACATTTAGCAATTAAAAAGAAAATTGGATTTCCCATCGCCAGAAACATTATAATTTTATTTGTAATCGCCTTGGGTCTATATATCTCGTAAATTTTGACTATAAAATCATAAACTGTGTAATTTGACGTTTTTAAAATAATTAATTATTTACAATAATCAAAAGCAATGCACCAAATCCAGAAATTGTCGTACATATAAACTACTGGTATTATTAAAATTAGTAACATTATTAACGAAATAGCAGCTGAATATATTTTTACGAAACATTGAGAATTTGTTCTAAATTTTTTTGTAAATCCATAATCTATTCCAAAACATAATTGCGCTGTTAAGAAATAAAACGAGACCGCTGTTGGAATTATAGATTTCCGTTTACTTATGTTAGATTCGATGAAATTTTGAATTTTAGTCTGAAACATTTTTTTTATTTTCGTTAAGAGATCCACTTATTTTGAATTAAAACGTGTGACTGGAATTGAAAGCGTTGGATACCTGGTAATAAAGAAATTGTTTTTTTATAATAATCAATTTTGTGTAATTTAAGTAAAGTGACAGACGTACAAGGTTATCTGGAAATCTTTGTGCCGTTGCTTTCTATCAATCAATTAAAATATTTACAAAGAAATTGTAAACTTTCTGAAGTAATTTTTATCATTCTACTATGATTGATAAGGTGTCAATGTAGAGAAGATGCGGCCAGAAACTCTAAAACAAAGTATTATATACAAAGTACACAGCAAAATAACACAAAATTGAATTATTTTAAATAGTTAAAGGTAGGAAAAGGTAGGTTATGTTAAATTGTGGAAAACTATATAAAGGACAAGAAGACAGATTATGTTATATGCATCTTGCGATAATAGTTATCAGTAAATAGTAGAACAATTGACACGAAAAGAAGAAGTTATCAGTTTCAATGTAAACATGATAATTGCGTAATTAACCGCCATCGTTGTAAGAATACATTCTTGTGTTCCGGTGACGACATAAATACTATGAGTATCTTGAAAAATCGCCTATAGTATATTTAGTTGTATATAATATTAAAATACATGAGCCGTATTCAAATAAAAATAACCAAAACCATTATTTATTCTGACAGAGGTGCAAATAATGATGATTGCTCCTGACCGATTTCGGCCACGGCGACTGCTTCAACTCCGTTGTTGGCGTTGATGAGCTCTCATGTGGCTTACATAGCCAATCCTCTTGGAGAAGATCCTCGCACATAGCGGGCACGTGAGCACGTCGTTTTCATAGTGATACTGAATAGACACTGGTGGTCGGACTTTCAGTTCATCACGTTTGGCATCCAGTTGTGAACACCTACTCGCTTCAAAATCATAGATCTGACTGTTTACGCGAGCTCTCCATGCTGGACGAATGGCTGCCAAATCTTCCCACTGCGTGGGTTCTATGCCACACCTTTTCATACGGCGCTTTTGCACATTTTTATACCTGAGGAGTTGCCCGCCATGCTTACGCTTACCCTCTTTTAGCTCAGAGTAAAAGATGCGCTTTGCGACTCGCTCCTCTGCCATACGCGACAGGTGACCGCACCACCGAAGCTGACGCCTCATGAGGTAAGCTTCAATACCGCCAACATTTGCTCATCGCTGCACTTCGGTGTTACGAACATAATAAAGAGCGAATATATACATTGCTATTGTGAATATCTTACCTGTCCGCCGCCTTAAACATGGCTTGAACATTTTAGTCAATCCATAATCAACCATTACAAAATTTTATTGTGATATGAGAAAATATTTTTTTAAACTTAGGAATAATCCATATTTGTTCATTTTGATGTATTGTTTGTATTTTGTTTCTAAACATTTTTAATTTAATTTTGTTTTAATCGTTAAAACTTTACTTGCACGTGTTCAAATGGACTAACTAGAGTGTGGTTTTCAGAAACATACAATGCAATTAATGTGAAGTGGTAGTAAGTTATTTAAGTAAATAGTGGTTCAATGAATAAGAAAACGTCATATTATCGAAAGGTCGCAAAGAAAATACTTACGTAATGAAACAATGTGTTAGGTTGAAGCAAAGTGACACTCACAAAAAATAATAGCAAAATTATAAATAATTATATCCGATATTTTAATTAGTCTTTATTCACTTCAAGAAGGGGGATACACAATTATAAATAAACTAAATAATTATCTAAACTAAATCTAAACTATTATTTAATATGCAAGAAGAACCTATTTAATACGTGACATCTAGATTCTCTAACCTAGTTTTCCATATATACAAAGTTGCTTATATTAATACCGTCTACGCGTATTGTGCGTCAAAGTTCTGTATAAAATTGACCCCTCTGCAACCGCCTTAACATTAATGTTTAATAAGCATCGCGATATTTTAATTCTTTATTGCACACCAAAAAACATTATAACTTGATTAACACACTTCAAATAGAGAAAACAGTAAAGTACAAAAATATCTTACAAGTGTATAATACACTTGACATTTCAAAGCCGCAATAACCGAAGAAACTGTAACCTTAGAACTGCAATTGTATTTACAGAAAGAATAATGAACATTCAGTTTTAAGACAAATCATAGGATATGAAATTCGACTAAAGCAATCAACTGACAAGCTTGTAATGTTAGTCGGCAAATCTCTTTATCACAATGGCAAGTTAAACTCTATGATAGGGCATCGACTTAACTTGAAATTATTCAAATCGTTTATCTCAAATTGACAGCAAACACATTAAATTGCAAATAACAAGGACCGTTTATCAGTTTCATTGAAAATAAGCAGCTTGATTGCTTGCTTTGTTGCATATTAGCACATGCTGACACAAAAGAAGATTTAAAATAAAATCATAATTATAACCCAAGAAGCTTAGATGGCATAATATGATTATTTAAATTTGTTATAAGAGAATTAAAAGTATCATCCGTAAAGATGTGTAAATTGAATAATAACTATAGTGTATGAAATGCACAGGCTAAACAATGACGTCAATAATTTCAGATCCAAGGGGATGAAGCGGAACGCGGGATAGTCCAGACGCCGTATTTCCATGTAACGAAGCAGATGTGTCACTTCCATAGACTTCTTTTCCTCTGAAAGAGATAAAAGAAACGTCACTTCTACACACATGTTTAAGCCAACGAGATTATAGAGGGATAAATAGGGGTAGATAAATACCATAAAGATATTATACCTTACGGAATAGAGTAAGTGACATGAGTTGTCAAATGAAACCGTTTTTGGACGTTTTTTGGAGTCCTCGGCGGGGTAAAAATTCGATTTCTGTGTATTAATTCTCAATCTAACGTGAAATGGTGAATAATTTAATGAAACAGTGTAAGTATATTTTACAAAATTATCTACGATTTCACTTTAGGTTCACGATTATTGACAGAAACTGAATTTTTACCAGGACTCCAAATCCCCAAAAACGGTTCTATTGCCTCGCGTCACGTATCTCTTTCTATTATACAGGCATGCCGCTAGGTACATCTCGCTCTCCCAGCTGTCACCGTCTCTCTTACGTAGTATAATACCTTTATGATAAATACATATTATAAAGCAAGACATAAAAACGCTACTTGACATCCATTCACTCTTATGACAACCGCCCATTAGAATAAGCGAGACGTCAATAATACAACAGATACCGTCTTATAACATTTGGTCACCAGACCTCCAGCTGGAAGACTAAGCTATTTCCTTACATTAAGAATGACTTCTGCTTGAATTTGCTTAAAAAGTGGTGCCATTTGTGTAACTGATAATGCCTTTAGTTTATACGCCAATGACTTACAAATCCTTTTTTGACGTTTGTGTTTTGAGTGTGTGGTGTCAAGTTGTATGGACAAAAGAGACCAAGTACAAGTAGTCCAAAGTGAAAACTGCCCTAATGTTTAGGGTGACAAACGCGCTTAATTTTGTGAGTTTTGCGTCACGTATTTTGAGTCTTTTTCCGATACACACGTGACATTTACCTGGCTTTTCCATTGATAGGTGTTCATTAAGAATTATTTTGATAGCATCCAGTTGTGAATTGGTTAATTCTGCTACTACGGCAGGAATACATATTTGCGCTGTATTGTCCATCAAGTATATTATTTCGACCATGTACAAATACCAAGCTGTCTGAAAAAGTATATTAAGGTGAATTAAAATAATATCACACAGCTTAACTAGTCTGTAGGATCAACAGTTGGCAAACTCAAACAGGTCTTCATATTTCCAAAAAACAAGAATGTTTCATTATAGTCATTGTTGATTTTCAATTTATCGGGTCCCTGCGGATTAGTTTTTAATAATGTTTGTAGTTATTATCTGTAGAATACACCTTTCTACTAAGGGTTGGTTGAGGTTGATGTATATAATGAAACACAGATATAGTCTTCACTAGTGAATGTGACTGGCACACGTCCGCGTAGCACGGCGGTCGGTGCACGAATACCGAGCAAATGCACGATAGATATTCACCACAGACCGCGTCCGCCGATAGACGGCGCTACCGGCGCTTTCCACATTAACTACTCTTTATTGCTGTACACTACATCTCTTTCTTGTTTTAATTTATTTTTTACCTTTACTCGAATCTACCACCGCTTCGGAATGTATAGCCCGTGGAGAAGAAGCGGCGCAAGAAACTCCACAGTTTAGCTAATCTCTTAAATCTTATTACAATACAGTGTTGACTGTTATCAAAGCTATTACATCAAACAAATTACGAATTACTTACTGAGACTAATTTGTTTACAGAAAATAGATATTTATCAAATATTGATCTGAAATTGTCAAACACCAAATTCAACGATAAACAATGTTTATGGAAATTACAATCTCATTATATTAACACATTTGAGTTATTGTTACTTCTGTTCTATACTATCCCTTCCCTGTAAAAATATTTTTCTATTGATAGGTAGGTAAGTAAACCTACAAAAATAACGTTCCATAGATCTTTATTATCTCTTATTTATTTATTTTGGCTAACTAATAGTCAAAGTCACTGCTTCAAGATCGTATCCATTTCCGTTTTATCAAATTAAGGAGGTAAGGACAAAAGAGTGAATCTGTGATAAGCACATACACTTATGCATTCAAAATATTCTGGCGGGTGCCAGCCATTGCAATAAAGCACTCACAGCTATTTTATTTGCATGACCCTTTAGCTTTTGCTAACAATTTGATAGTTGCATGGCTCTGTAACCCATATCATTTTATTGTTGCATGATATTTTAGCTTTCGCTAACAACTTCATAGTTGCATGGTCTTATAACCCATATAATTTTACAGTTTCATGAATGCTGATATAACGCTGACTGACAACAATATTAAGTAAGGTACACTAGGTCGCTTTCGTTACCAGCTATGTTCAGTAGTTACCTTTAGTTAGTCGACTAGACTAGTTTTGAGAAATCAGCAGTTTCAATTTAATGGACCCGTTAAATATGTAGATACTATTTTACGAACCATACAGTTATATCATTTGGTAGGCTTTAAAAAAATAATGCTATTTTTAATTACAATTTACATGAATTAAGTGCAACTGTTGTTTAAACTTAATTGCCTGGCGTCATATTATTACAGAACTGCAAATCATTTTGTTTTTTGACTTGCTTGCACTGAAATTATGTTCTTTATTTAAAATATTATGAATTTATGATTAACCGATTTGGTTCAAGTACAGTATAGTATACTTTAACACATACAAATGATTAAATTAACAGTGCAGTGCCTGCAGTGATTAGGTAAGATACAGATTTTATTTATACAAAGAAGAAAGTGCAGTAAGTCATTAATTCCTTTAGAGTTATTCATAGCGTAGCTACTCACAATAATTAATGTCAATGGAATGACCAACTACAAGCTGCTAATAATTACTTATTTGACTTGTCATCTGAATGACCAACTACGAGCTGCTTATAATTATTTATTTGACTTGTCATTTGAATGACCAACAATGAATGACAAGCTGCTGATAATGAAATAACAGTTTTTTTTCAATTGAATGACCAGCTGCAAGTTGCTAATAATTATTTTATTTATTTGACTTGTCATCTGAATGACCAACTACAAGCTACTGATAGTAAATTTGATAGCATTTGATGCCCAGCTAAAAGTTGCAAATGTCAATTGAATGACCAGCTACAAGTTGCTAATGTCAATTAAATGAACAGCTGAAAGTTGCTAATGTCAATTGAATAACCAGCTACAAATTGCTAATGTCAATTAAATGACCAGCTGAAAGATGCCAATGTCAATTAAATGACCAGTTGAAAGATGCTAATGTCAATTGAATGACCAGCTACAAGTTTCTAATATCAATTGAATGACCAGCTGAAAGATGCTAATGTCAATGGAATGACCAACTACAAGCTGCTAATAATTACTTATTTGACTTGTCATCTGAATGACCAACTTCGAGCTGCTTATAATTATTTATTTGACTTGTCATTTGAATGACCAACTACAAGCTGCTGATAATGAAATAACAGTTTTTTTTTCAATTGAATGACCAGCTGCAAGTTGCTAATAATTATTTTATTTATTTGACTTGTCATCTGAATGACCAACTACAAGCTACTGATAGTAAATTTGATAGCATTTGATGCCCAGCTAAAAGTTGCAAATGTCAATTGAATGACCAGCTACAAGTTGCTAATGTCAATTAAATGAACAGCTGAAAGTTGCTAATGTCAATTGAATAACCAGCTACAAATTGCTAATGTCAATTAAATGACCAGCTGAAAGATGCCAATGTCAATTAAATGACCAGCTGAAAGTTGCTAATGTCAATTGAATAACCAGCTACAAATTGCTAATGTCAATTAAATGACCAGCTGAAAGATGCCAATGTCAATTAAATGACCAGCTGAAAGATGCTAATGTCAATTGAATGACCAGCTACAAGTTTCTAATGTCAATTGAATAACCAGCTAAAAGCTGCCTATGTCAATTGAATGACTGAATGACCAGCTACAAGTTACTATGTCAAGTTGCTAATGTCAATTGAATGACCAGCTACAAGTTTCTAATGTCAATTAAATGACCAGCTGAAAGATGCCAATGTCAATTAAATGACCAGCTGAAAGATGCTAATGTCAATTGAATGACCAGCTAAAAGCGGCCTATGTCAATTGAATGACTGAATAACCAGCTACAAGTTGCTAATGTCAATTAAATGACCAGCTGAAAGATGCTGATGTCAATTGAATTACCAGCTAAAAGTTTCTAATGTCAATTGAATGATCAGCTAAAAGCTGCCTATGTCAATTGAATGACCAGCTGAAAGATGCTAATGTCAATTGAATGACCTGCTACTAGTTTCTAATGTCAATTGAATGACCAGCTAAAAGCTGCCAATGTCAATTGAATGACCAACTACAAGTTTCTAATGTCAATTGAATAACCAGCTAAAAGCGGCCTATGTCAATTGAATGACTGAATAACCAGCTACAAGTTGCTAATGTCAATTAAATGACCAGCTGAAAGATGCTAATGTCAATTGAATTACCAGCTAAAAGTTTCTAATGTCAATTAAATGATCAGCTAAAAGCTGCCTATGTCAATTGAATGACCAGCTGAAAGATGCTAATGTCAATTGAATGACCTGCTACAAGTTTCTAATGTCATTTGAATGACCAGCTAAAAGCTGCCAATGTCAATTGAATGACCAACTGTACGTTGCTGATAACTGTTTGTTGTACATGGCAAAGCACTAACCATTAACATTACAAGCTGACAATATGAGAGTAATCACCCTGACCATTTCAAACCTCTTAGCTATTAATTGGAGACATTTTCTCTTTATTAAGCACTAAAGCAAGGAGGTATGGTTCAATCGGCGCCTTAGCAGTCGTCCTGTTGAAGGCTGGTTTTTCTGTGACATCTAGGAACATACAATCTGCGAACAAAATTGTTAACCAGTATTATCGGTTTGGTTATGAATGTTATGATGCTTGAATATGATATAGTTATTAATCTTCTATCAACTGAGATGAGCGTTTCTTGTTAAAATGGGAGTAGGTATTTCAAGAAATACTAAATTTAATATGAAATCACCTGATCATTTTCTGATCCTTTTTGATACTTTTTGTAAATAATTGTCTGAATTAACATTGATCCTTAAAATATAAAATTCCTTGCTCAAATAGCCAAAGAAACTAATTAGTTTCGCCTGGAGTGATTACATCAACAACAATGTTGCAAAGATAAGATCAACGTAATGTTACCGAATTGAAGTTCTATAAAGTATAGATTACGTCAAACAAGTTCCGGTAACAAATAGGATGATGATGATGATTGGCAATTATGTTGGTACTATTGATGTTTGTATTGAAATATTTTCATGAACTAGTACCACCAAATAAGCCCCGAATGTGTTGTATATTATTATTGTTCTCGCATACCTACACTGAGAATGTCCAAAAAGTAAAACGTTTAAAACGTAAAACTTTGGATTTCAACTTAAAGTTTTGTGACATCAGAATGTTCGTTACGCCGAATGTTCGTTACGTCGAATGTTCGTTACGCCGAATGTTCGTTACACCGAATGTTCGTTACGCCGAATGTTCGTTACGCCGAATGTTCGTTATGCTGAATGTTCGTTACGCCGAACATCCGTTACGCCGAATGTTCTATACGTAGAATGTTCGGTACGCATAATGGTAATAAGTAACTTTTATTAGAGACCATGACAACTACGAAGTACGACAATTACTTAAAAATGACAATGCGTCAATATAAGTATAAAAAACAATTGGAATAAACTCACTTGGCATATCTTGGTTACCTAATCCTGTTCGTCTCGAATCAAGACACTATTCTTAACCTTTGGTATGCCAGAACGCGGATCAGCAAGATGAAAACCATTTATTTCTATTGTTTCCGGCATACGAGAGGTTAATGGGCGTATTTTGGATACCTATTAGGCCATAATGACGGACTACAAGCATGCATTAGCATATGCCCACGACTACACTCCCCGAGGAGCAGTCAGAGACTCCAAAACCCCAGGACACCCCTGCCCCACCAGCACCGAAACTCCGTCCAGTCACGTGTAACGGGCAGTGAAACTGGAGCTACGGACTACGAGGCCCTTTTATATTTGCGGAATGCTTTGAATAAATTCTTTTAATCGTGTAAAGTAATACAGAATGATTACGTGACCTTAAAGATTGATGTCCGCAGCTGGCGTACATTTGTCCATCCTAGGCGCCGCGCCGCGCCGTCACGTGTTGTCCCACACCTTACTCCTGTCTGGTCTACCCTCTTTCCTCCAGCATCAGCATTCGATGGTCGACATGTGGGAAAAGAAATACAGTATGTAGATAATTCCAAATAAACTATTTAAAATCGTGACAAAAAACTATTTTTCCTTTTCTTTTGAAATATATTTTTATCACTGTGAACTTTAGGCAAAAATAAAGCAACGCTAGCAGACACCAGATAATTAAGATAATTCCCAATAAACGATTTAAAATCAGGACAAAACTATTTTTACTTTTCTTTTGAAATATATTTTAACACTGTGTAACTTTTTAGGCAACAAACAAAGCAACGCTAGTAGAAACCGTCTTCGATTGTGTTTAAATAAATCGCTTAGCTTCCTTAAAGGAACAGTGTAATTTTATTTCGTAGGCACCGTTTGCATTTTTAAATTTTCAACTCTCAACAAACTGATAAGCACTTTACTCACGTGAATTTCGAATCCCGGCGTCGCCAATGTAGAATACACCTTTCTACTAAGGGTTGGTTGAGGTTGATGTATATAATGAAACACAGATATAGTCTTCACTAGTGAATGTGACTGGCACACGTCCGCGTAGCACGGCGGTCGGTGCACGAATACCGAGCAAATGCACGATAGATATTCACCACAGACCGCGTCCGCCGATAGACGGCGCTACCGGCGCTTTCCACATTAACTACTCTTTATTGCTGTACACTACATTATCTTTAAAACAGCCAAAAGTGGCAACTTTTTGCGGTTTTATCGAAAATAGCTACAAGCATAAAATCCGTAATGTTTCGATAAATTGAAAGTCAATCAGGACTACAATGTGACATTCTTGTTGTGTGGAAATATTTTTTTATTGCTTAAAAATAAAAATAAATTGATAGCGGCAAAAGGCAGGCTCGGTACCCACTTGAAAAATTATTGTCATAATTCAACACATCATTGGCATCCTTTTAAACTAAGAGTCTACCCATCAAACTGAACAACTTTTAATATGAGAGCAAACCGATCGGAGCAAAAATAAATCAGCTGTTGCATACATTTTTTTGTTGTTTTTTTTTTTTTTTTGTTTATTTACCAGATACATGAATTGACACGACTTAAATAATACATCACATAAACCAAAAGAGATTTTTAGGTAACATAAATAATTCTGCATAGTTTTTACAAATCAAACAGTAAACAGTACATTAACTAGATACAAAGCTCAGTTATAATAAATATAAATAGAAACATGGTAAAAGTTTCCTTCCATTTAACTTAGTTGGGATATGAAATAGGTTTTTAGTTTATGGTTAATGTTATTTTGAGATAATGCGTCCCTAACGTCGGTAGGTAAAGAATTAATCAGTCGCGGGATCAGGTACGCGCTAGTCCGCTCGCCGTAGCAGTTGGTCGCTCGGGTGATGACGAGTTTTTTTTGCACAGTGTGTCTCGTTTGTATAGGGTGTTTTACTAAATTTTTTAAGTTGAAGTTGAAAAATTGTTCTTTTAGTAGGTTGTGTTTTACTTTAGTATGGACTGGTAGTGTATTGAATTGTTTGAATAAAAGTTTATCATTTTCGGTGTATTTCAACTTGGTTTGAAATGGGGTTATTAATTTTAAGATTTTCGTTTGTAGTTTTAGGATGGAATCCAAGTAGGAATTATACGTGCGCCCATAACTGGAGAGGCCGTATGACACTATAGACTCTGCTAGGGAATTATACAGCATTAGTTTTATTTTGTATGGAATCCGATTTCCAATGATATAAAATGTTGCTACGAGAGCTCTTAGTTTGTCGCAGACCCGTTCAATGTGGGGCTCCCAATTAAACTTGTGATCGATTACAAGGCCCAGGTACACATGCTTCTTTACTACCTCTATGATGTCACAATTACACGGTTTATCACTGCTGAGCTTAGTGTGTAGACAGGTATGGGAATGAGCGACCAAAGTGATTGTATTCTCCGTTGGATGTTTCAGGTAAGGGGATTTAATGTGCATAAGTTTAGTTTTTAGGGCGTTTAGGACAAGTCCAGCATCGTGGCACCATTTATTTAGTTTGTCAAAGTCTGTCTGTAGCTGATCAAGGGCGATGTTCAGGTCTTTATTAGAAATTACTAGGCAGGTGTCGTCGGCAAACTGGTACGGGGTACAATATGTGATCACTGAGCTCATGTCATTGCCGTACGACAGAAAGTGCAAAGGGCCAAGGACTGAGCCCTGGGCTGTGCCCTGACACACTGTAACGGGTTCACTGGTGCTGTCGTTGACCTTCACGATATAAGACCTGCTCTTAAGGTAATCAGTACACCATGAAAGCAGGGGACCCCTGATTCCACAATTATTGAGCTTGTCAACGAGCTTTGCATGATCCAGGGTGTCAAATGCGCGTGAAAAATCAATGAAGAGCCCGAGGACGTGTCTCCTGTCATTCAGATGGTTATTAACGTCATCCGTAAATTTGGAAAGCAAAATTGTAGTGCTCTTTTTTGGTTGAAAGCCGAATTGATTTTGACTAATGATCGAGTTTTTTGCATAGAAAGCATGGATTTGATCACATACAAACTTCTCAATTATCTTGTCTACTGCTGGTAGTAAAGTGATTGGGCGATAATTGGCATAATCATCATGTTTACCCTTCTTATGGATGGGTCTCACGTGGCCTAGTTTTAAGCTGTTGGGATATTTGCCAGTGCTAATGCTAACATTAATTAGATTGGATATTGCGATCGCCAGTCTGTCACCGATGCTTTGGATATTTTTAATATTGATACCATCGGGCCCAGGTGCCTTTCTACTATTTAGATTTTTAATAATTTTATGAACCTTATGCGGGTTTGCTTTTTGTATGTGCATACTGGCGTTGGCAGAGGGATATGACTGATCATCCACAAGAACGGCGGAACAGTTTGGGTCATTGAACATTTGAGTCGAGTAGGCGTTGCAGTTTAGTATGGGACAGCTGATTTTTTAGTTGCTCTAATCTGTTTGCTCCCATAGTAAAAGTTGTTCAGTTTGATGGGTAGACTCTTAGTTTAAAAGGATGCCAATGATATCAATTTCACCCTGTATAATAAGATAAAACATAATAATAATATATGTTTTTGGAACGGAATAAATCATGCCTGACTTATGCGGTTCCAAAAACGTTATTAATTGAGAGCCAATTATGGTAAAACTAGTGATGTGAACCGATTAAAATTTTCAGCACCGGTATTTTTCAATTACTTTTGAGAAAAACCGGTTTTTACGGTTTACTTTCAGGCTTTTTCATTTTATTAAGAGATAATGATAATAAACTAAACTAAGCAAGTTTAGACCGTAAATTGTACTAAGTTATTACAAAAAAGCATATACACGAATAGAGAAACACGAGGACCCACATTAAAACAAATAACAATTTTGATGAACTAATAAAACATATCCGTGAGGTAAATAATTGGTTTGTTCCCAATGAATCAGCAGATTAGGTGGGTACAATTACATGTTATTTGATGTCGATAAACATGAATCATTGACTAAGACTCAGGATACACAATAATATTCAGTTTCATGTAATGAAATATTCAACTGACATAAGGTCCAGCCAAAAAGAGGCTTTTTGGCAGTCTATTTTAATAAAAGTGATGCTTTTAAAAAATTAATAAATGTAATCGGTTTTTTAAAATAAAAACCGGTGTTTCACATCACTAGGTAAAACACCTTCATCAAGCTCTTGAATTGCACTTATTTAACTTATATGCTACTTGCATGTCCAGTTATATTCTATTAGTTTAAATTATTATTGACTTACTTCGGCCTTTATATAAAACAACGCAAACCACAGCGTCGTAAGCAGTTTTGGGACACCGATGAGCAGTTGTAAAAGTTTCTGAAAAGTTTGTTTAAAAATTCATAGATTCATAATATAATATATATATATATTTTTAATATTTTTGAACAGCTCTTAAAACTATGGTGCAGGTGTAGGGTTGCGTGGTCGCGCTGAAGGGTACCCAAAATAAGTATAATGTATGGTTATAACGATTTTTTTTACTAAGTATTCTGAATAATTGAATATGAATTACTTAATTAATTACACATAATATTTCAAAATTCGATTACAAGTTTTCTTCACTGTTTATTTGTTATAGATAGAACTTATATAGATAGGCAAACTAAATTCACATAAAATCACATAAAAAACTTACAAACTTATCTGTCAAAGGTTTGATGTTATCATAACAATTAGCTATGGCTATGTACTGATTCTTAAAAGCCTTCAAATTTATTTCTGATTCCAAACAGTCCTTCAGTTGTGTAATACAGCAGTAAATATGAAAATATATTATAGTCGCAGTGGAGTCAACGAAGTCTACACCGAGAACAGGCACGAAGTGAAAATAAAAGTACGGCGTATCGTAATTTGGGCAAAACGCCATACTCATGCTGAAGCATACTATGCTAGAACATACGATTTTTGCAATTAAAAAGAGCAATGGATTTCCTACAGCTAGAAATATTAGAATTTTCTTTTTAATCGGCTTGGTGCCATATATCTCGTATATTTTGACTACAAAATCATAAACTGTGTATTTTGATGTTTTTAAAATAATTAAGTATGCAAAATAATCGAAAGTAATCGTCCAAATCCAAAAATTGTCGTAAATATGAAACATTGGTATTAATAAAATTATTGTCATTAGCAACGAAATAGCAGTTGAATATATTTTTACGAAACGTTGAAAATTGGTTTTAATTTTTTTTGTAAATCCGTAGTCTATTCCAAAACATAATTGCGCTGTTAAGAAATAAAACGAGACCGTAGTTGGAATATTAGGTTTACGTCTAATTGATTCTGAGAAATTTCGAATTTTGGTCTGAAACATTTTTTTATCATTTTCTGTTGGACACCCACTTATTTTGAATTAGAACGTGATACTGGCACTAGAAGCGATGGAAAGTTACAATAATTAAAATTGTTATTCTGTCACTCCATTAATTTAATTAATATTCAAGGTTTTCTTGGACTCATCGACATAATAATTTTCCAATAACATTGTATACAATGCTAACACTTTTTTAAGGGGATGATCAGACCGTCAAACTGAACAACTTTCTATATGGCACCAACATCGAAATCGCGAAAAAAATCTGCTCTTCCATACAAAACAGCAAACCTACTCGAGCTCAATATGACAGCTGATTTTTTTTCGCGATTTCGATATGGGTCCCATAGAGAAAGTTTCAGTATGATGGTGTGATTATCGCCTTAATAAAGTGTCAACATACTAACAAAGATTTCTCAATAAAGAAAGCCTACATTAAAAAAGTGCTCAAGATATAAACTACAAAAGCCTTCAAGCTATTTTCATAGAATACTTTTATTGGTTTTTTAAAGGTAGCTAGGTAAGCTATACATACAAATTTTGAAAAAAAAAAAACGTCCGCTTTTGTTTTTATTAGAAATTGTCTAAAATAAAAGTATTGTATAACAATGGCTTGAAGGCTTTTTAACCGACTTCAACAAAAGGAGGAGGTTCTCAATTCGACCCGTATGTTTTTTTTTTTTTTTTTTGTATGTTTCTGACATGATAACTCGTCAATTATGAATTGATGTTGGGATGATTCTTTTTCAGTTTGGTAGATCATACTACAGAGGTGGTCCCATATAAATTTTATCGAATTCAATTAAGAATAGAATATCACGATGATAATAAAATAAAGTTGTAGGAAAACTTTCTCCACCATTTCTAAAGTGACAGTCGTTTCCTCACAGAATTTCAATTTCAACATTTAGAAAAATAAATGCTATAACGGCCAGGATTTTTTAGTGACAAATATATACCATCTTTTCCATGGCCAATTTTCATATCAAAAGCTGCAGTCAAAGACACTGGTCAAAGAGGTTGCAGTAGGTTGGATGGGAGATGTCAATGTCAAGTATGTAAATAATAATAAATATTAGATTATAAAATCGATAAATAAAATACGATGAAACTGGGAGATGTAAGTATAATATAAAACTAGTGATTACTTGCTCAGTGATATAAAACGCTATAAACGAGTTGTGATAGTAAGTATCGAGGATTAAAATGATGATGGTAGGTGGATGGTAAGCATAATGGTAGATACCTACGCTACAGTCGAACTAAAGTATTTCACCCTAGGATTTCACCACACCACCACTGAAAATTAAATTTTAAAATAAAAAAATTTTAACAAAAAATTAAAACCGACTTCAAAACTCAAAAAGTACAAAATTATATTCAGTCAATGACTTTTACGTTCGCATCTATAAGAATATTAATTTGTTTTGTTGGAGTCGGTGTCAAGCCAAGCCAAAAAATTAGTGCAAGCCCAGTTGCGAATCGTACAGGCTTGGCACCGACTCCGACAAAACAAATTAATATTCTTATAGATGCGAACGTAAAAGTCATTGACTGAATATTATTTTGTACTTTTTGAGTTTTGAAGTCGGTTTTAATTTTTTGTTATGTAGTTTAGATGTTGATTACCTTATTTATTATGATTATTTTGATTTTTATTTAGGCTTTCATTATTGAGAAATCTTTTTTAATGTGATGAGGGCGCCACTGGACTGCGATAGCACTCTTAAGAAGGAACACTTGTATACAACTTTTTATTAAAGTTGAAAAGTTGCTACTCGACGATCGTGGTCATAATATCACAATATCCTTACAAAATGGGACCCTTTTGTTAGAAATAACATGAGAACCGTTTAAAAACCGTCAGTGGAAATGTATGAAATGTCATGAAATGCAATCTGGGAGTGCGGGCGGAAATATTGCAGCGACCGACCGCATCGGAAGCTTTCTTGTTTCTGACGTTGAATTAAATCTAAGGCTATATGTGGTTATTTTAAATTAGTTGGCGAAACTGAACCAGGGTACTTGTTTATGATAGGTAATAGATTGCGGTATCAATGTTTATAATTGGTATTGGTGATTAAAATTATTATTATCGTACGTATCGTACGCAGTCTTTGGTATCCTCATATCACCTCTCAATTTTAGATGAATAGAGGCGACTCGACTTCACCATCATGGAAGATCGATTATCAATGCTTAGAGCGTACTGCAAAAGTGCACATCTCTGTAGACTGCATATCGCCCGGGGTATCTAAAGGCCCTGCGCACCCTATAATAGTAACGCCTTCAGGATGCTGCTGGGGCTGCCGTGCTTCTGCAGTGCGTCTGGCATGTTCGCGGATGCTCATGTCGATGGGTTTCCCACCACGCTCCGCAAATGTGCCTCCGCGCTGCAGAGGGTTCGCGCCAGCAACAATAGCATCCTGAACATGGTATCCAGTAGATACTGTGACAGTAGCTTTATTAAGCACTGGATCGGTCTACACTTAAGTGTTTGTACTAACATAGTTTTGTATGTGTGATACTAACAACAAATACTAAAGAATTTTTATTTTTGTGTCTAACGTGGCGACCGTACATCGAGTAGGTCAGCAGAGACTAGGTGCGCGAGATATAGCATTATTGCTGAACGAACAATGGAACGCGTCTGCAGGCATGGGTGCACAACAATTACACTGCGCGTTTTAACCTTCATTTGTATGATAGTTACATGGAACAATTTGGATGAAATGACAAGTTTGTAAGTTATACAATGGTGTTATAAAACACCCTAGTACCTAATAATTTAAAGGGGACCATTAGGCGTGTTGGCAAATTATCCATTTGAGTTGGCATGCCATCGTCTGTCATTATTTCGGTGTTTTTACATGGGTTAGGCAGGCGCCATAGTCCCTTCCATAACCTAACTACCTACTTCACGATTTTTTTTTCACTAGCACCTCAACCCAACAGCCCAGATTTCTTTCTTTCCACTCCTTACAATAGTCTATCTTACATAATATTTTGGATGCACTTTTATAGTGTATACTGAGATATACAGGGTGAAATTGATATCAATAGCATCCTTTTAAACTAAGAGTCTACCCATCAAAATGAACAACTTTTACTATTGGTGCAAACCGATCGGAGCAAAAAAAAAGTCATCTGTTGCATACTAAACTGCAACGCCTACTCGACTCAAATGTATGCAACAGCTGAGTTTTTTGAGCTCCGATCAGTTTGCTCCCATAGTAAAAGTTGTTCAGTTTGATGGGTAGACTCTTAGTTTAGAAGGATGCTAATGATATCACCCTGTAGTTACTCCTTACAATAGTCTATCTTACATAATATTTTGGATGCACTTTTATAGTGTATACTGAGATATACAGGGTGAAATTGATATCAATAGCATCCTTTTAAACTAAGAGTCTACCCATCAAAATGAACAACTTTTACTATTGGTGCAAACCGATCGGAGCAAAAAAAAAAGTCATCTGTTCCATACTAAACTGCAACGCCTACTCGACTCAAATGTATGCAACAGCTGAGTTTTTTGAGCTCCGATCAGTTTGCTCCCATAGTAAAAGTTGTTCAGTTTGATGGGTAGACTCTTAGTTTAGAAGGATGCTAATGATATCACCCTGTAGTTGCCGGTTTTCCCAAAAATGACGACATATTCTAGTATCTCACTATTTTTACCTGTATGTTTTTTGTTATTTTTGGGTTGATTTTGATATTTTCACTTCCACAAAGGACTACACAAATGAACATGAACAATAACAAAATTGACAACAAATATGCCGATTCCAGTAAATAATTTATAGTACGTCAGCTCAAGTCTTCTTTTCATTAACAAAAAAACCTTAATGACATGAAAATTATAAAACTGCCACACAATAAATAAATAAATAAATCAATCAATCAATATTTAATAAAATTTCGTGGATTCATCATCATCATCAGTCGATAGACGTCCACTGCTTGACGGATCTCCGGAATGAACAAAAACCATTATTTTGACCTCCTCTACAACCTTTAAATACAATATAATTATTAAAATTATATTAATTACCACATTTTTGGTGAATAAACAGAAGTAAAACTAATGGTTTGTGTAATTCAAGTGTAAAAATTTACCCACCATTGTGAGGTTGATATTATCGTATCCATGTTAAAGTTTTCACATTCTTGTTATTTTATTATTATAATTGCGAAATTATTTTGTTCTGCGGAAAATTTTACCCCAAGGTACATAGTAAATTTCTAAAGTTTCTAATTAATAAGAATTATTCTGGTAAGACTTCTTCTTCTTCTTCGGGTTCCTCTCCATTACTGGAGGTTGGCAGTCAGCTCTGCATAGGTGGTAAGATTACGTGTCGAAAATGTGGACATGGCCGATCGTACTATAATTTTCACATTCCATATGCATAGAATGTTGTTCGCGCGAGAATATTGGAATCGTATTTGATCTGACAGTTTCCTGGTAGCAGAACGTTAGGTGTTAGAAGTTTGCAGAGTTGAATAAAACAGTGAAGTGAATATACTAGGCGTCGATTAGAAGCATATTAATGTAGCTGCTTTTGAAAAATTCACAGATTTCGTGCCTCACACGACTATCGAGCACATTGGAAATTAATCTACGGAATTCCAAAAAATATTGTCTCAAAAAGGTTAGGCTACAGGACAAACCCCGATCGTCTTTGTTCTAGGTTCAAATTGTAGGTGACTAAAGTGTCCAGAGGAATTTTACTCAAATTTTTGATGTCATCTTCTATCTGCGTTTCTCTTTCTATCTTCTTTTCCAAAATATCGAGCGCCAAAATAAAAAATTCTGAAAAAAAAAAAATTTTTTCACTATTTCAGCCATAACTTTTTTCGTTTTTGACTTTCTCGAATAATTCTTTTTGTACCTTACATCTCTCATAAATACGCGTCTTTTGAGTTTTTTTGTTTTTTTGTGTTTAGGTCCTTCTTAATATGCTGACACTTTTTTAAGGGGATGATCAGACCATCAAACTGAATAACATTCTCTATGGCACCAACATCGATATCGCGAAAAATAAATCAGCTCTTCCATACAAAACTGCAAACCTACTCGAACTAATTATATGGGACAGCAGATTTTTTTTTCGCGATTTCGATGTTGGTCCCATAGAGAAATTTGTTCAGTATGATGGTCTGATCATCCCTTTAAAAAAGTGTCAGCATATTAAGAAGACCCTGTATATCATATCTTTACAACTCACTGAGATATAAGGGGATTGCACTTTTTCGTGACATCGGAGCCTATACAGGGCATCTACCCGCACATTCGAACTTCGCAATTGCGTAAACTTTTTCGTTCCAATGTCAACTCTATTACAATGAAGTGTGGACCAAAACAGTGGCGATATATTCAACATCGAAAGACCGGGTACAGGGCCTGGAGCGAACGAAAAGACATTTCCAATGTCAAAAATATATTATGTCTAGAATGAGCCTCATCCTTCTACCATATAAAACAAAAGGGGCCAACTTTCTTAGGTTGGTGTGCGTGAGGCGTCATACAAATTATGTCTGTGTATATGGATAGGGTTTAGAAGCCAGTACTGGTTGCATTTTTTTTCTACGCATTAATAGCTTCGACTATCTATGTTGACATATAACTTATCCATGGTAGCAAACCGGTCAAGTGCGAGTCGGGCTACTCGCGCACCGAGGGTTCCGTACCACACCACCACAGAACATAACATTAACTTAGAAAAAAAACTTTTTTTGTCCGGGACCTTTAGCGCGAGACCGACTCACACTTGGCCGGTTTTTAGTATTTGTTGTTATTTTGTAAAGTTTGCTCTATAATCACAATAAGTTTGACGCTTGTATGTATTACCGTTTTTACGATAGAGCGTAAAGAAAAAACGTTGATATAAACTAGTTTATTGTTAAGAACCCCCTTTAATTTCTAACTTTTTGACATTTTTATTATTTGTTAACAAATCCGCCGTAATAACGCATAATCTGAGAAAATGACAACTATCTAGCTATTACGGTTCAAAAGTTACAGCCCTAACTAGGTAGGACAGGCGGACGGCGGACAACGTGATGATGTCTTCCTCGCCGACACGGCTACGGCGACTGCTGCTGGTATGTTGGGCTTCGCTGATGTGCCCGGATGTGGCTTATGTAGCCAATTTTAGCGGTGAAAGCACGCCCGCACATGGCACACTTGAGCGTGCCATTCTCATAGTTATATTGTATAGCCGCAGGTGGTCGGGCTTTGAGTTGGTCCCGCTTGGTATCGAGATCCTCTCTTCTTTTTTCCTCAAAAGTGGAAACATTTGCCTGGACAAGATGCCTCCACTCCGGGCGCTTAGCTGTGCTTTCCTCCCAGATCTCCGGGTCTATAGCGCAACACTTCATGTGCCTCTTCAGCACGTCCTTGTAGCGAAGAAACTGACCCCCTCTTTTGCGCTTGCCGTCTCTGAGCTCCGAGTAGAAGACGCGCTTCGCCAGCCTCTTGTCGGACATGCGAAAGACGTGGCCGCACCAGCGTAGTTGCCGTCTCATAAGATAGGCTTCGATTCCACTCACATTGGCACGGCGCAGTACCTCTGTGTTACGAATGCGGTCCGTCCACTTTATGTTTAAGATGTTGCGAAGGCATTTGAGGTGGAACCTATCCAGCGTCCGAATATGCCTGCGATATAGGCACCACGTCTCAGCGGAGTATAGAAGATTGGGCAGTACTACGGCCATGTAAACAGCGATCTTAGTTGACCTTCGAATGTCTTGTGAGCGGAACAGCCTCAAATGAAACAGACAACGTACGGACGGACAACGTAGGCTTAGTATTAAGGTCCCGTTTTCACCCTTTGGGTACGGAACCATTAAAAACATTCAAAAATTGCTGACAAACAAGTGAAGAATGCTCGCAGTTTATACAGTGCTACAGTTTTTGTAGTAGTGAACGTTGCAACAATAGTTTCAAGTGCATTTCATCATGCAAAGTGCTGAAGTTCGAATGGTATTGGATTGGAAAGCGAGACAAAAGAGTTTTTATGCGCCGAGTTGAATGTTCAGTCCTATAAAGCGCTTTAGATTTAGTATAAACAAACAAACAATTATTATTAAATAATATGATGTTGTGTATAAACCTAACGTTACTAACAAAATTGTGATCTCAATACTATTCTATTCTAGTACATAAGAAAAATACTTTGAAAAAATAATAGGGAATACTATACAGGGTGTAATGGAAATTTTTCGAAAAATTTTTAGGTCTAAATTTAACAATTTTTACTATGGGAAAACCCGAAGTGAAAAAAAAATATGTTTCTGTAATTTCAAGGTCTATTTTTGAATCTCACTCTTTCAAAATCACGATAGAATGATGCTAACTCTATAGTAATTTTGTCATTTTCTACTGCTGATTTGAACGAAAAAAAAAAAAACAAAACAAACAAAAAAACTACTTACAAAAATACTTGCTGCCATAGTAAAAGTCATTGACTTTGATGGTCCTGTACAATGTATTACATTTTTGGTTTAAGAAATAAATTTATTCAAGGTGCGAAGTTGAAATTTTTTCCGCCATCAACTGAATGTTCATTGTTTAAAAAATCCAAAGAAAAAATCCTACTAATATTATAAACGCGAAAGTTTGTAAGTACGGATGGATGTTTGTTCCGCTTTCACGCAAAAACTGCTGAACGGATTTTGATGAAATTTGGCATACAGATAGACCATGGCCTGGACTGGCCTGATACATAGGGCACTTTTTATCCGGGTAACGTAGACGAAGTCGCGGGCAACAGCTAGTATTAAATAAATATGTTCGGCCTCGCATTTTCATAATTAAGAAAATTCTTTTGATTTAAAACATAATCCCGAAAACTACCCTAAAGTAGTCTAGCCCATACATTAGTGTACAAAAGAACAATACAATGTTTTTATTCATAACATAATTCAATTCTATAATGCCGCTGTTTTCAAAATTTGTTCACAAAATTCCTTTGTTAGTTTAATCTTATAGCCAAAATAATACATTTTTCTTACGAAATGCAGAGATTCCTCTGATAAATGTGTACTGACGCAATACTGGGTAGAGCTATTTTTTCAAGCCCGTCTTGAAATATTACGCTGCAAACTAAGTACTACATAACCATTTAATCTAGACCCTTTCTGTTGTGCTACCGATCTCTTTTTAGTACAGAAGTTTATATGAAAAGAGGGATGAGGTAGATCAAGTTTAGTTGGTAGCAAAATATTATGCCAACCACTACGCTTAGTTGTTAAAATAAAAATTTTTAAGTCATACCGTAGATTCACATGTAACTTTTAAATGAATTATAAAATTACTTTAATACTAATCATTATCAGTACATTTTTGATTAAATTAAAATAGTGGAAGATTGTGAAGTTCTTGCATTATGGACAAGCACGTATTCAAAGGGGGGTTAGGTGGGATTTATCCTCCCCCCCGAAATCCGAATATTTGAATGGGACAATTTTTTTTTCGCGATTTCGATATTGGTCCCATAGTGAAAGTTGTTCAGTTTTATGGTCTAAACAAAACAATTAAATGTTTATTTGTATTTTTGTAACACCTTGTATTATTATAAGTACCGTGCTGTAGATCAGTGATACCGCCTACTTCAGGTAAACCTTCTAAGGTTTATGAGGTACCGGTTCATAATTCGGGTTACTGTTTGATTTGTAACCAAATTAAAGATTGAAAAATTAAGTCTCGGGCGGGACTTGAACCCGCGCCCTTCCAAACCGGGGAAGTGCGTTATCCAATTTCGCTACCGAGTCCACTAGCCAGAGAACGAAATTTTCAATCTGTTGCGTCTTGAGGAGACGTGTGCGCCATCTACTGGAAGTTATTACAAACTAGCCAACCCGCAAGTCCAGCATTACAACTGGAATTCATACGGTATAGATGACACACCCTGTTCCTGTTCTTTAATTTTATTCGAAATAGCACAACATGGCTGTAACGTGTTTAAAAAATCCATAATATTTGTTTGATTTGTGTTGTATTAAAAAAATAGAAAAAAAAATATCGGTTATTTTCCAGTTCAGTTCTGTCTTCTCCCTCGGGGAATAAAGTTTTTAATAAACAAAGGATTTATTTGCATAACGTTATCAAAGAAAAGGTCTCTAATATTAAATCAAACCCGTTAATTTTCATATTAAGACGAGACGAAACAAAATTGTGTTTCTGAAACAATAAATTTACTTCTTCCTCATTTTCCCCTGTGCTAATTCGCTTGAATGAATTTTAGGTGAATTTGAAATTGTTTTGGGTTTTGCTGGTTATTTGCCTTGCATTTTGCTAAAACAGGGTTACTTGTACAGGGGTTAATTTAAACAGATTTCCGCAAACACACTAAAAATGTACACATACATACATGCATACATAAGCTCACGCCATTGTCCCAAGGGGGTAGGCAGAGACCACGGACCGCCACACGCTACGACTCTGACATACCTCTTTAGCCTCATTAACATTCATACATCTTTTCATGCACTTCCGTCGATTGAGGGTGCTACGCACTTGTCCTTTTCGGAAAAGATCATTGATTTGATCGTGGTATGTTTTCCTCGGACGGCCTCTTCCAACACTTCCGCTCACCTGTGCTCGATAAATTTCATTCGTAAGTCTTCTTTCATTCATTCTCTCTACGTGACCGAACCATCTAAGCATACCCCTCTCAATCCTTGTTTTGTTAAATATAACCAAACTTAAATCTGTGCTTTAGTGAACCTGCTTGTGTTGAAGTTCACGGGTTCGAATCCCGTAATGGGCAAAGGTTATACGATATGATGATAATACAAGTCCTGGAGTACGATTTTTGAATCTCAGAACCTGCAGTTGAAAATGTCAAAATACGCATTTTTCTACTTTCTTTATTTGAATTTCAAAAATCGCACTCCTGTAGTATGATTTTTAAAAGCCATATCAGCAGTAGAAAGATGCATATCTCCACAGTAATTTTGACATTTTCAACTGCTGAACTCAGCGAATGAGATTCAAAAATCGCACTCCAGGCTAGATTCTGGTTCTTCAAATGTGAGAAGACAAATTTATGTGATAATGTTCAAGATATATCTAAACTATTATAAAACTGTAACAGAAATGTGTCTGTACATTGAAGATATTTACAAAAAAAAATTACTACATGGTTTTTACCTGTCCCTGATTCGAAATCACCAATTTCTGGATTTTTTGTCTGTCTGTTTGTTTGTTTGTTTGGGTGTTTGTTTGTTCGAGTATCACGCAAAAACTACTGAAACGATTATGATGAAACTTTTTTTGTTTGATTGCTTATCATCTGACTTAAAATCTGGTATATAATTTATGCGTACGAAGTCGCGGGTAAAAGCTCGTTTAATAATAAAACAGTTGGTTATAAATAGTCAATCTTTTTGTTATATTAGTCCCATACTGACCGAAATGAAAGACGTTTCACGTCAAAATTAGGTCAAAAGATGCCAAAATTATGTTGATAGCGTTATAAAACAAATTTTATATCCATTGGGAACCTCGTGACATTTTATTGTAAGTACACCATCGGAACTTTCACCCGAAAATATCGTGAAATGTCCGCAACAACCTTAGCGTTTACCACTTCGAAACAAGGCCTTGAATTCACACTCACTTTTATATCTAAAGCTATACGTTCGACATTGCAATGGCAAGAATGATGATTAGTTTTTGAGAAATGTAAACGTATATTTGTTTTCTTGAGACAATAAATAATTTTATCTCATCATAAAACGGTGATGAAATCTAAAAATGGAGTCGAACTAGAATACCGGAATGATAATATTGCAATTCTATTTGGAGAAAAAAGTTTAAACAAATAATTATAGTGTAAGTTCCGTTTATTATATGTACACACGGCGACACATCAGGTTACGCACCCTATATACCCATAACTACACTACGTACAAAACACAAAATAGTGCGGTAGAGAGCCTGCATAGACGCGGCTGCCGGCGCGGGCGCAGCGTGCTGTTAGACGAAACAACAACAACATACTGCACCCTCTCGCACGATTCGCAACGTTCAACTTCTAATAGTTCAAAGTCCAAACAGGGTAACCTGACCTGTCGCCATGTGTACACCTGGATAATTAAATGAATTAAATAATCACACAAAATATATTCTTGAAAGAATATAATTAAAATCTGTTTTGTTTTGGAAGACGAAACAGGAGAATACGAAATTGTGATTTTGTCCATTTTATTTAGGTAAAATCAGTCCGAGTGCAGTTGTTAATTTCGCACTGCTAGCTCAATTGCTCGGAAAGAGCGCGACAGCAATTAGATCTATTAAAAACCTAGTCTTTGAATTTCTTGCAGACCGCCTTTACGTTCAATCTTAATCTTACAACTCTGACAGAAGTGTGTCTGTACATCGAAGATATTTATAAGAAAAAGATTACGATATGGTTTTTAGATATCCCGGACTCCAAATCAACCTTTTTTATTTCGAATTTTTGTATGTCTGTTTATTTGTAACAGCATCAGACAAAAACTACTAAACCGATTTTGAAGAAACTTTATTTGTTTGATAGTTTATGATCTGACTTAAATTCTGGTATGTAAATTTTGTGCGGACGAAGTCGTGGGTAAACTCTAGTAATAATTATACTAATGAATATAGCGATGTTGTTTTAGTATTAGTTATCGTTATAATAATGTTTACATTATTCAAAAATGTTTTGTTAAGCTAATATAGCCGACAAAGTTTAAATTACATAGTAGCCAAACTAAGCCCAAAAAATTTAAATTTTAAATTTCGCTTACCTATTTGTGAATTCGTCGCTCAAAAGTTTCGCATAATTTCGCCTCTCACGCATTCGTTTACATGGGTAATTGGCTTCACAAGTTTTTAGGTCAAACACAATTAAAAAAAAAAACAAAAGACAGGCATACAAATTTTCATTACAAAATGCCTCGTTGAAAACACTACGTTGGCTACGAAATGCTACGACAGGCTACGCCGTAGCGAAATTGCGTAGCATGAACATGCAGCTGGCCGAATCCGTTGTTCTGTCTGATGTACATGCATTATACAGTAGGGATGTAATTATACTTCGTATCCGAGTATCCGAATCCGAAATAACTTTTATTTTTGGTGTGCAATAAAGTATACCTAATTAAATTAAATTGAAATAAAATTATTCAAAAATAATGTATTATTTTATTAAAATCGATTAAATTAAGACTTACAAAATAAATTAAGTGAAAAATAAATAGGATAACGAATTACTTCCATTTTGTACCTATTTTTGATTTTTATCTACAAAAAACGTAAGTACTAACATTAATAGTTCAAGGTATTATTTTGTTTTCAAGACTTATTGCTCTTTTTATTTAATTATGGTTTCGTTTTTATAAATTTTTCAAAAAGAATGAAAACAACAAAAAGGTATAGAAATGAGATCTTAAGGATAAAAAAGGTCGTCGGGTGCATCGCCGCGAGACATGGTGCCAAGTATGCTGGCAGCGTTCCCCTTTTGAATGGTCAAGCTGAGTCGTTGACCAAGGAAGCTGCCAGCTCTACGACCACGGGTGGTCTCGCGGAGATACATCGACAACACTTTAATAATTTTTTTGCTTCTGGGTTCCAAGGACCCAATGTTTCGAGGCCAATCTGTGTAAACACGAAGGATCCTGAGATTCCTTCATACTTCCAAAACCTTGGCAATCTCAGCCCCCATGACCGCGGCAACAGCACGCGCCCATGTAGCTATACAGAGATGGGATATATTATTAGTATGTATAGGTAGAAGAAAAGTACATTTATATTGTACCTTCATACGTTAGAAGAAGCATGTGCCGTGTGTATGAAACTTGATTTTAATTAAGTTAAATTTAAAGTTAAATTCTGAATTATATTGAAAAGTAGCAAAAACATTTTTAATACAACATTTAATATTATTAAGAGGGGGTCATACCTATTTTGTCTGTTTTCGAACCGATTTTTGAGAACCAAATTATTACATTTAATATATATAGTTCACATAACAGTGTAGATACGTTCTTTCTGCAGGGCATCTAACCGTTGAAAACACGATTCTATTAAATTTTCTCGATAGAAAAGAGGAGCAAAGTAAGCTCGATTTCAGATTTATAACCAGTTTTACAAGAATCACACTACACCATTTCTTCTGAATATACCATCATTTGAAAGGTAAATAATTATAGCAGGGCTTCTAACCGATGGATTTTTCCCCAAACACCCAAGAGAAAAGATATTGATGAAAAATTCGTTTTTTTGCGATCTTGCTTTCAATTGAAGCGGGATGGCTAATTGCGAAAGTTTGCTTGTTAGAAAGAGAGGCTTGTTCTACTAATACCCAGCCTTAAGTTGTCAAAATAACATTACGTTGCCTTTGATTAGTTTGATTATGGATCGAGCATAAAATAATTATCTTTATCAATTTAACTAGACTTAACCTTTAATTTACATATCCATTATAACATTTAATTGACATATCCGAATTGGTAATATTCGATGCCTAAATCAGTGTCAAATAGTAACAACACTATGACGAGCTATAGCTATAATTATATGAACTTCTGAAATATGTGTTGTATATTGATCGAGTATAAATAATATCGATAATGAAGAAAAAAGATAAAATTGAGTCCATCTCACAGGAAATCGCACAGCAATTGATTCTTCTGCGACCCGCTCGATGTTGAATACTTTACTAACCTAACTATTAGGTGAAGATTGACATAATATCTGGAGAAATTAGGATGCGTTCACATTGGCACAGACCATATCTGCCGAAGAGCTGACAACCGATGGGGTGTCAGAGTTATAGAGTGGAGACCGCGAACTGGCAGGCGTAGTGTGGGACGCCCTGCTGCCCGCTGGAGAGACGACCTAAAAAAAGTAGTGGGGAGAGACTGGATGAGGAAGGCCGAGGACAGAGTTTTGTAGCGCACCTTGGGAGAGGCCTATGTTCAGCAGTGGACGATGATAGGCTGGTGATGAATATTTAGCTTAACTATTACTTGTCTATTTTACTAGTAATTTCTACTTTTGAATCGGGACTTCTGGGGATGTGGAAGTTTTTTTTAAAAATGCCTTAATTTTTTCTGTTTATAATAATTCTGACCGCCGCCGTCCTGAAGGGCTTTTAGTTTTCGTAAAAATGGCTGGGTCCAAATTCGCCAAATTTCTTTCTAGCAAGGTTCGCCAAATTGTATACTTACTTGTTACAAATTCTTCTTTTCGTGCCAATAGTTCTACAGTGGTGTTTTTATATTTTACTGGCCAGGTGTTCGACAAGCCTGATAGCGTCAGATGTGGACGTATTTAAGTCCTCTCTCGTACAGATGTTCGGGCACAATGGAAATTCTAGCAGGTGACCCATAGACTGGACTGGTTCGCAGCTATCGCGATGTAATGGGCCAAGATCCCTATTACCTAATACTACTATATCAATTGAACAAATTTTGTCTGCAACGGCCGACCTGAGTGCGATGCCGATTTAAGAATTTCCACACTTGCTATTGCAGATTGTATCCGGGAGGTATTTGTTCTTGTGGGGATATGAACTCATTTGGCAGCTTGTGACAATAATAATACAACACAATTCTAGTAAATGCGACTAGATGTTTTGTTTCGTGTACTAGACGATATTTTCAGGATCCAACGCCAATAAATTTTCCAAGGAAATCATCCATTATACAAAAATTTCTAGCTCAAGAATCATCTCAAAAGTAACACAGATTTCAATGCATCAAAGAGCAAGTGAGAAATGCTATGTAACACACAAAACTCAAGCTCCACTGTCTAGAACTAAAGTCTAAAATCTCGTGAAGCTTTGTTACCGAGTCGCTCATTTCGTAGAAGTGTCGGAAGCGGAGGTACGTTATATACAGGACGTTGGCTTTCTATTCAAGTTTTCTTACATCTTTTTGTAACATCTATCTTCCATCTAGATTTTAATCTTGGTGTGGGTGTATACACGGCGACACATCAGGTTACGCACCCTATATACCCATAACTACACTACGTACAAAACACAAAATAGTACGGTACAGAGTCTGCATATAGACGCGGCTGCCGGCGCCGGCGCAGCGTGCTGTGAGACGAAACAACAACAACATACCGCACCCTCACGCACGATTCGCAGCGTTCAACTTCTAATAGTTCAAAGTCCAAACAGGGTAACCTGACCTGTCGCCGTGTGTACATTGCATGTATTATATTTTCAAAAATAATGTTTGGCGGTGTTTAAGATACGTAATGGAATGCATTAGACCGATATTAGAATTATTGTATGTTTGCACGTATCACTTAAAAACTACTGAAACTATTTGAATGGGGTTTACAGAAGCATAGATAGTTTAGTTTAACATTAGTTGGTAGTTTGGATTAACATTAAGGAGTTACGCAAGTACGACCACGGAAGTACGACGAAGCATATTGCAGATTTTAAGTTTGTTCTTTCTTATGCCTTTAATTATTAAATAATTATATGTTTGTTTGTTTGAGTTTCAGTACTACTAGTGAAACGTGGATATTCTGAGGTTTCAGAATATCTCTGACTACTCCCTCAGGGAGTATACACAATATATGTTACCGGAAATAAATAATAATAATATAATAATACTAGAAAGCACAGCGTAGGTAGGTAGGCAAGGTGTACCGACGACCTGGTGAAGGCGGCGGGAATACGTTGGATGAGGGCAGCGCAGGACCGATCGCGGCAATCCGCGGGGAAGCCAATGTCCAGCAGTGGAAGTCCATCGGCCTGAGATGGTGATGTTGATAGATGTGAAATGTTTTTTGAACCTCCTGTATACGTAACGTGAGAAAATCTCTTGTTGAAGTGCAACGTGTTGGAGTGACAAAGGTTCTAGCTAGGTACCTACTAGTAGAAACTTGTGACTATGTTTACAATCTTACTCTAAATTGAGATTTAAAATTTATCTGAAGGACTCATGAACTTAGACTAATTATATCCGGACCGGCCTTGCAGTAGCATTTCCCCTCTGCCACGGTATTAGATCAATTAATCTTGCGCATTTACACCCAATTTTATACCTTATCACTAAACGAGACAGCCTATAATAGCGAAACAATAATTTTGAACTCAGAACGTTTGGGGTTTACACGGGACTACTTTTCATGATTTTGAACATTCAAAATTAGAATCTAAAGTCATAGGGAATAAAATTCAAAATTGCGGATAACAATTTACCTCGCCCCCCGCAAAAGGTGGCAGAAAGTTTGTTAGTAGAATGACACGTGGTTACGCGTCCCGATATAATTAGTCTAAGCTCATGAACTATCAAGTGCGATATTTTCTCATATTTGTACAGATTCCTAGGATGCTGCGCTCCATAGCTATCTGACAAACCTTGAAGCTTATCTTCTGATTTTTCGTCAGAGACCATGTTTGATCCCGTGCGGATCGGAAGAATGCACATGTTCATATTTTAATAATAATATTGTGTGTTCAACTAATTGGAAATTCGAAACTTATTTCTGAGAGTAACATTGAACAAAGTCCACATTCAATTATAAAGTTTTGCGCTAACCCCTAACCAGGTTATTAGCATTTAACCAATTTTAAACTGGAAGCACAGTTCACCTGTGAGAATCAACATCTGTGTTCAGTTTTAACCGGTTCAAAGTGGTTTAAAACGTTGAATTAGCATGGGTGTACTTATCTTAATGATTAGGTCGTAATTGCACATTTCATTTCAATGTGATTGCATTTATAATCCATTTGCTCATTTTAGAAACAGAGATTTTAAACACACCCTGACTTATTCTTAAAACAGCGTCCAAGATTATGTCGGATAGTATTTATCTGTAATTTGTATTGAATTTCGTACAGCGCTCCTAGTGGTGGCGTTGAGAACTTATTTCTTCCATACGAATAAGTGACGTAACTTCAGTAGTAACGTACAGTGGAAACTCGTGGTAGGCCCACAGAAAGATAATTTTATTAAGGCTGGGTGTCCCTAGAGCAAGTCTCTCTTTCTAACAAGCAAATTTTTGCAATTAGCCATCCCGCTTCAATTGAAAGAAAAAACAAATTTTTCATCAATATCTTTTCTCTTGGGTGTTTGGGGTTAAATCCATCGGGTTGAATCACTACTATAATTAATTACCTGTCAAATGATTGTATATTCAGAAGAAATGGTGTAGGTGATTCTTGTAAAACTGGTTATAAATCTGAAATCGAACTTACTTCGCTCCTCTTTTCTATCGAGAAAAAATAGAATCGTGTTTTCAACGGTTAGATTCACTGCAGAAAGAACGTATCTACACTGTTATGTGAACGAACATGTACCAACCTTTTGTCATGTACCAACATAATAATAATAATTCATTTATTGCGTAATGCAAGGACATCACCTATCTTCCGCTATTTTAATTTAATCGAAGGCTAATAATGATAAAATAAAAATAAATAAATGTTTCTTTATTTCTTCTCACACATAATATTAGTTAACATAGATGACAATGTAGGACAATATAAGGACAATAGAGTATAATATTATGTGAGAGACTGGTTCCTGCCATAGAACTACAAACACAGTGTTTTGTAGATCTGGGTGACGGGTCACCAGGCTCTCACCCCACGGACGGAGTCGGAAATTAACATATGAAAAAAAATAAATAATAATGATGATGGATGATGAATGAAATTAATGAGATGCTTGTAGTGTTTAGTTAGTAAGATCTTAGGTGGACATCATGATTTGTGTTTACGTTAGATCCGACTTCAATTCGCGCATAATTTTGCGTTAGTTTCAAATTGTAAAACAGCTGACACACTGTCGTGACGTTTGTACCCTACTATCCTGTAATTAGTCCGTAAGTTTTCCTAAAATGAATAAAATAAAATAAAATAAATAATAAATAAATAACTTTTGGAGTCTTTTTATTAGCTACAAGAGTTTACAAGTACTTAAAACTCTTGTAACCATGCGCGTGCAGTGTATATAGGCAATTAGGCAGTGCCTACTTGTCTCCTCATTAATTATTAATCATCTAACAATTTACAGTCATACTCTATAAACACAAACAAAGAAAGCATCCAAAAGATTCACATTCAAATATGGCGCGCAAGAACTGCCCTAAGTTCGGGCGGGCCCCGAACGCACGCACGCAGCGCGCAATAGGCAGTTTTCAAACGGCACAAGCTCACGCAATACAAACGATCTATGGCTACCTATGCATTTACACTTGTTAAAAACTATACGACAAAAATGCAAAGTACGCATTAACCACGCGATAATACGTAACGCTTGACCTTCGCTATTTATTGTCACAATATAAGCATGCGTAATGTATTAACCAACCTCGCGTGAAAACAACGAAGCGCTTGGCATCTCATTGATAGATTGTATCTTCGCTATTTGGTTGCATGCGCGCTCTTGACGTTGTTCACTTGGCTGCGTTCACGACCTTTGGGTGCGGTTGTTTTTTCAACTCGCTCTATGGTAAGAACGTTTTCACCGAGGCTCTGGAGTGAGATTTTTTAAAGTCACACATCCTAATTCGTATTCGAGAGTGATGCCAAACTCTATGGAATTTATGCATTATTCGTACACGAATCAAGATGTGTGAATTTCAAAAATAGCACTCTTGAGCGGCGTTTAGTGTGAAAAGTTGCACTCGGGGTGCACCTGGGGCGTAGGTTCGGAACGCAGCCCTTTGTTGGCCGATTTTGTTTTGTTTGACTTTGACAGTTTGTTGAATTCCGAGCGTGTTCAAATGTTTTCAATTGTTTTTTATGTGTTTGAGTAGAAACGTGATTTGACGGCCCGGTAGCACAGTCGGTAGTGAATCTGCCTGCCGTGCCGAGGGTCGCGGGTTCGAATCCCGTAAGGGGCAAATATTTGTATGATGAATATGAATATTTGTACCCGTGTCATGGATGTTTGTATTTATATATGTATTCTTTATCGTTGTCTAGTCATCATAATACAAGTCCAGGCTAGATTCTGGTACTTTAAGTGTGACTAGTTAATTTGTGTGACATTGTCCAAGATATTTATTTATTTATTTATTTATTTACCTATTTTATCTGTTTTCGAACCGGTTTTTGATAACCAAATTATTAAATTAAACATATATAGTTCAAATAACAGTGTAGATACGTTCTTTCTGCAGTGAATCTAACCGTTGAAAACACGATTCTATTAAATTTTCTCGATAGAATAGAGGATAGTTGAAGTAAGTTCGATTTCAGATTTATAACCATTTTTAAAAGAACCACAATACACCATTTCTTCTGAATATACCATCTTTCTGAATATACTTTCATTTGAAAGATAATTAATTATAGCAATGATTCTACCCGATGGATTTTACCCCAAACACCCAAGAGAAAAGATATGCCTAAAAATTCGTTTTTTTTGCGATCTTGCTTTCAATTGAAGCAGGATGGCTAATTGAAAAAGTTTGCTTGTTAGAAAGAGACGCTTGCAGTAGGGATACCCAGCCTTAACGCGGAGCTAGGTGGCGGAGCGGAGAAACGAGGAAATATAAACCAATCAGGATTGCATAACATCTCGGCCGAGATTTTGATTTGTTAATATTTCCTTGTTTCTCCGCTCCGCCAGCTAGTTCCGCGTCAATGGACAGGCAGCCTTACTCTGACAAAAGCGTGCACCAGCGCGCGGTACATATGGGTTTGTTTTCAAAACTTTGTTTTTTCGCGGCAAAAGAGCGCCACTGCGTAGCGTCTAACCACAAATTAATTCGGCCGTCCTAGTATTAGAGATAAACGTACTTTTTTTATCATCAGCTGCAAGGCTGATTCAGTATTCATAGGGTGAAGAGCATCTCTGTGATGGGGATGAACCAGGTCTGCCTGCATAACTCCAGTCGGTTTAGGAGTTACAGCTGTTCAAAGGTCTGGTATGGTTGCTAAAAATGAATATACATATATATATGCAGGTATTATTGTAATATGCACAGCGCTATGCGAACAGTACAAAAACCACCATGATCTATCAGTCGGTTTAGTAGATACAGCCGTTAAAAGGTTGGACCTTTGAACAGCTGTATTTCTTAAAGACTGTGATTGACATAGCTAAGAAAATTAGCAAGCTTAAGTAGCAGTGGGCTGGTCATATCTGCCGAAGAACTGACAACCGGTAGGGTGTCAGAGTTCTAGAGTGGAGACCGGGAACTGGTAGGCGTGGTGTGGGACGCCCTGCTGCACGCTGGACAGACGACCTAAAAAAAGTTGCGGGGAGCGACTGGATGAGGAAGGCCGAGGATAGAGTTTTGTGGCGCGCCTTGGGAGAGGTCTATGTTCAGCAGTGGACGATGATAGGCTGATGATGATGATGATCTCCTAAACCGACTATCCCTTGCGGTACCGGTTAGCGATATCGATGGCCTAAAAAACGTGTAATTTGTTGTTCAAACTAAATAACAGTGTGTCTCACCTGTCATCCACATCACTCGCATTAACCCCAAGCACA
The DNA here is from genome assembly GCA_922987775.1 of Agonopterix subpropinquella. Classification (NCBI taxonomy): domain Eukaryota; kingdom Metazoa; phylum Arthropoda; class Insecta; order Lepidoptera; family Depressariidae; genus Agonopterix; species Agonopterix subpropinquella. The sequence continues at coordinate 5,112,316 of OV277714.1, forward strand.
GTATCCTGTTTGAACAACATTGATTGATGAATCGATTCAATCTAGGGTATCGAGATGTCGACAAGCGGATGCCATAATCCCATAAATAAATAGTATCATGGAATTGTTAATAATTTAGTTGATTTCGGCTTAGATTGTTTGCAGTTGTGATTGGATGTGGAATTACGTCCGTATTCTTAGTTGCTTCCTCGAGTCCACCTCAGTGATACATATAAATCTAAACTATTATAAAACTGTAACAGAAGTGTGTCTGTACATTGAAGATATTTACAAAAAAAAAGATTACGATATGGTTTTTAGGCTTCCCTGATTCCAAATCACGAATTTTTGGACTTTTTGTCTGTTTGTTTGTTTGTTCGTTTGTTTGTTTGTTTGGGTGTTTGTTTGTTCGAGTATCACGCAAAAACTACTGAACCGATTTTGATGAAACTTTTTTGTTTGATAGCTTATCATCTGACTTAAAATCTGGTATATAATTTATGCGGACGAAGTCGCGGGTTAAAGCTCGTACATAAATAAAATCATGGCCGTAAGCGACTAAGAGATATAACGGAGAATGGGCAGCAGCATCCTATGAGTACACACATTCAATCCAACTGCGATCGCCAACCCGCCTGCCAAGCGTGGCGGTTATGGCAAATCCCCCCGTTTTGGGGGAGACCTATGTCCAGCAGTGGACGTCTATCGTCTGATATGATGATGATGATGATGAATCCCTTTAGGGGTGATCATAACCATTACTACAACTACCAACGAATGTAGTTGTACTTGTAGCAGCGTTCACATTTAGCAATTTATATTTTAGAATTTTTTTGTCAGTTCGTCTGCAATTTAAGTTTTAGGATAGAATGACGTGTCATGTGGTGAGAGGTGGCTAGCTTTTCGTCTATATACATACTCTAATTAATATTAATTAAAAATAATTAATATTATAAATTCTATAAGTATTTTATAAGTTGGTCGACTATTACTCGGAAACTTGTAAAGCCTACTTAACGGTGAAAATTTATATGTATTAATTATACTACTGCCATGAATTTTTTCACATGTCTAGAAACAAGCATCAGACACAGAGGAAGGAAGTAGGTATAGAGTGAACATCGCGCTTCATGACGTTGTCCCATTCAACTGCGGCGATATAGTACTCTGGCATTTAGTCGCTCTCTCACTGCGGTCACGTGTAGCAGTTACATTGAAAATTATTTAATCTCCATAAAAATGCCGTGGCGTGTACTGAAATACTGCACAAACAATTCAAGAAATGTAAGCAAATGTAAAGGAATAACTTTTCATAGGTAAGCAAGATGAATTAATTATTAAAAAGAATTTTTAATATTATTTTCAACAATCTTTTTTTCCCGCCCTCGAAAATATATTAAACAAATGCAAATATAGAGAAACCTATACGCGAAAAAGAGAAGACAATAGATATTGCCAGTCATATAAATTATAGTGAAGGACAAACCTATAGGCAAAAAAGAGAAGACAATAGTATCCACGAAGCTATGTATATTTTTTGTCTTTCTCGCACGTATAGTTTTTACTGTCTTCTTATCTCTCTCTCTCTCTCTGAAATCTTCTTGCACACGCCCCCACCCCCCGTTCCCCTCACCGGCTGCTGCACATAGCGCATGAATTTTGTTTGTCGTACTATCTCTATACTTCCTTCCTCTATGGCTTCAGACCATCAAACTGAACAACTTTTACTATGTGACCAATTTTCAGAAATCCGCTGTTTCATACGTTTTTGTCGAGATGCTATTTTTTTTACAAAATTAATATAATACGGACCTACACTGCTATTGTAGTTACAAGAGCATCGGTGGCGCGTTGCGGAGAGATATGGACACCCAATTATGGAGGTCCGGGTTCGAATCCGCACGGACAACATGCCATGTACCAATGAGTTTTTCTAACTTATGTACGTAATACCGACTGCTCTCAAACGGTGAAGGAAAACATCGTGAGGAAACCTGCATACACTGAAGAAGAAATTCTGATGTGTATGTCAAGTCTACCAATCCGCATTGGGCACGCGTGGTGGACTAATGCCCATACACCCTCCCTGAGGGTAGGTCTGTGCCCTGCAGTGGGACGTTTATAGGCTGATGATGATGATTATGACTGCTATTGTAGGTATTATTATTAGCTTTTCTTCCTTTATCTACAAATAAAATATAATATACAGGGTTACTTCGAAAACAGTGCGCAAATTTTACGTATATGAAGCTCATTCAAAATAAAAAGACACGTATTTTTTTATTTTACCACGTCTCATACAAAAATATTAAAAGTCGAGCGTAAACAAGACGCGTGCGCACTCTGCGAAGGGGTTGCACGTTGCAATCAGTGATCCACCCTCGAGAGAGGCCACGGGGCGCGTACGCCGGTCGCACCTACGCTACCCTCGCACCTACCTACCTTTTTGACTCACAAGTGTAGTGTAGCAACGCTACATTAGTTTTCGGGTGGTTTAATTGAAAAAAAAAACATAGGTACCTACAAAAACATATTTTTTTAGCTTTAATGTGTTCTATTAACAATACTGATTGCATGGAAGAAAAATGCGCACTGTCTCCGAAGTAACCCTGTAGCTGCGATGTAGGTACAAAGTTATCGACCTATAACAATAACAGCTAAGGAATAATTTCAGTTAATTTTATGTAAATATCAGCCCATGCGTAATACAAACATTTTGTGTTTACGGATAACAACTAAAACAACGAACATAATTCATAGTCAGCAGTCAGTAACAGAAAGGTTGTAATGCTAAATTTGAAATTTTTATCATTTTATAATAATTGCAATTAAATTATTAAAATGGCGCTTCTGAGCGTAGGTATCAGCAGCCTTTATAATCAATTATAAGTCCCACTGCAGGGTACAGTATAGGTAAGTTCACCAAGCGTGCCCAATGCGTGTAGGTTCACATATTTGCATAGGAATTTCTTCTTCAGCGAATTCAGGTTTCCTTACGATTTTTTCCTTCACCGTTTGAGAGCTGTCGGTATTATCGGTAAAGGAAAACTCATTGCATATGGTATTGTATACATACATAAACCGATGACAACAATCCCTTTTGGAGAGCATGCAATTGTAACAAGGCTCACTAATAATATAATAATTGTTATGTATCAACTAGTACACCGCCTTAGCGTTTATCTCTTTGAAAACTTCCTCCATTCACAGGTTGTCTGGAAGAAATCACTTTTAGTGATAAGGCCGCCTTTTGTACCCTTCTTTTTCATGTTTATTATTGTGTTTTTTTTTTTTGTATTTTGGTGTGCAAATAAAGAATATTTATCTTATCTTATCTCACATTTACTATTTAATAAAGGACATTTCATTAATTCACTATAAATTGCACACTGTCAATCTGCTCTCATTCATTATTTTTGACATGACCAAACCGAAGATTGCTTTTTCCATTGTGTTCGCTACCTCCTCTAGCAGACCACAAGCAAATAAAAATCTACTGCAAAACATGTTTATTTCTCAGTTACAACGCGTCACATCAAGCCGTCTGTATTGGGGACGTATTCTCATCAACAACGTTCTCGGTCCAACAATTCCAGCAAGTTATCACAACTTGCTAACTGCTGATTAGTTTTGTCCCCTCATGTCTGCTATTGGTATTCATACAGACTAACTTATCAAATTATCGATTTATGACATACTAGCTTTTGCCCGCGAGACGTAGCTTCAAAACTTTATAGTAACTGTATTAATTATTTAATTTAATTATGCCTGTATGATAGAATAGTATCTAGTGTAACTTCTTCTTCTTATCGTGTGGGCAGAGCCCTGGTGTCAGAGTTTTTTCAGACCGCCTTACGGCCTCTGACGTGGTTTTTATGTGACGACTACTACCACCAGAAATAGTAGCCGGGACCAACGGCTTAACGTGCCATCCGAAGCACTGAATCATTTTTCTTTTCAGACAATCAGGTGATTCAGCCTGCAATGTGGAACTGGGGAAAAACGCACAAAGTAACATATCACTAGGTGCCCCCCGTGGGAATCGAACCCACGACCTCCGTGTCGAGAGCCCAATGCTCTTAACCATTAGACCACGGAGGCAGGTATTGTAACTAGGGCGCTGGTAATACTGTGTGAAAGACAAATAACACAACTAGCCCAGTCATTTTACGGAGTTTTGTTAGGAGAGTTGGGAAGTAATTATTAATTGGACTTTTAAACTGTAACCGGCACCATTTAGTGACAAAAAGACTCTGAAAACATATTTTAAAAAATTGGCTACGCAACATAGAAATCAAAATTGTGTATCCCAGAAGGCATAGCATAGCATAATGCTCACGACTATATTCCCCGAGGGGAGTCAGAGATATTCTGAAAGTTCAGAATATCCACGGCATCCATCCCAGAAGGCTTTTACATTAATAATATTAATACCAATGCACTCATTTGAATTAGATTTAACGATATAAATTATCGTTGAACAATAAAATAGGCATTGAAATTAAAAAAATGAGGGTTTTTATTAGAAAATACGAATGTATTTTTCAAAAATTTCTAAGTAGACAAAAATATTAACACCATGTTTGAAGTATGTATAAGGCTGCCAATCCATTGACGCGAGCTGGCTGCGCGAGCTGTGTAGCTGTGTAAATATTAACCAATCAGAGATCCGACCGAGATCAGCCGAGCACCTGATTGTTTCATATTTACACAGCTACACAGCTCGCACAGCCAGCTCGCGTCTATGGACAGGCAGCCTAATGGTAATGTCTTAAAGATGTGCAAAACAAAATTTACCGTTCAGATTTTTTATAACGAGATAATAGCTAAATTTTAAATTTGGAACTGTTGCAGACGTATTTTTTTTTTTATTTTGGTACATTTCTAAGTTCAAATTGACTCTTAAATACTATACGGAAAAAAATAGCGATTATTAATTAGTCCCGGCTCAAACCGTAAAATGACTGGGCTAAAAGGACACTGGGCAAAAATGTATGGCCAATTGTCCAAGAGCCCCCCGCACAGGTAGTGACAATTAGAGGATACCCAAACGTACATGGTACATGAGCGACATCAAAATATTTTCGAGGCAGTAAAATCTCTTGGACCACTCCGTACACACAATAATCACTTTTATTCTACACACATAAATACTATTATGCATTATTTACAGAACGTTGTATTGTTTATTTAGTTCACACCATAAATCAAGATGATGTCGTGTAAAGTAAGTGAATTTATAACTAAATTTAAACAGTTATAGCACTAACTGAGCGTGAATCAAACTATAACTAAGGCGGTGCCAAGAAAATATTTCATCCATATAAATGGGGACAAGTCAGAGAGTATAATTAATATTTTGCAGAAGCGTCTTCCGTATGGTGTCACATTTATACCTAATCCGGTTTATAATAAGCAACCAGCTAATCTATTTGAGACTAGTAGAAAAAACGCAGGGATTATTATTGCTGTATCTATATTATTCGTACACTGAAAAAAATGCGAGTCAACTAAGAAGTATAATTTCTCATAATTAGCACCAAAATAATTGAAATGACGTTATTATTGTTTACGAAAAACAAAAGATGGTTAGTTTTAACAACAAGCCGAATTTGTTTAACAAAGTTCTCTTAGTCGGAGAAGTCATGATGTTGACAGGCTCATATGGATATACAATATGATGTTGGTTGAAGTAAACAATTTTATTTTTCAGTGTATCTAATGTATTCTATATCATTGTCTAGTCATAATCTAATACACAAGTCCGGCTAGTTTTTGATACATGAAATAGGACTAGATAATCTGTGTGACAAGGTCTGAGATATTTAATTATAATTTTATTAATAACAATAGTTTTTATTCTAACTTAAGATGATAAATACGCCAGTAATCTGTCTCATCCTTGATGTTGAAAACTGAGTAGGTATCACACTAATGGTAGTTTTTCTAATCAACCTCCTAATAATATCTGAAATCAGATGTGATAACAAAATTCAGCTTTTAACGTATGCATCGTGTGTGTCGACATAATAATTCAAAGAAATCATTGGTTTCTCCGCATAATTTTATTCATTCTTTTGCAATATCAAACTCAATTCTTTAGAACAACTAACAGACATAAAAAATTTGTTAGAGAAAAAGTTCCGTCATATTCCGTCAACACCGTGGAATCGGAGTCAGTTTGATGCTCTGAAGCACTCTGTTTTGGTTTCAAAACGACTCCCATTCCCATTTCTTCTAAATTAACTACCACTACTGTTTTCAATTAAAAGTCATACACAGCACATATTATTTTGTAATTATTATCGTAACACCACCTGATTTTGCGTATTCGAATTTGCGCTTTAAGAAAATTAAAATGCGCCTTATATCGATGAGCGACAGCCAGCATCTTAGAAGATCTGCATCTTAGAAGATGCAGGCAGTCAACGGTAATCATTGCTGCTGTCAAACATGAGTGATGGTGCACTGAGGCTTGGGCTAATGGTCTTAGGTACAAATAACTAAACTTTTTGGCGTCACTTCTGTTTATAGTTTGTTAATCTATGAGCGGAATTCACTCAGCGACCTTCGGGAGGAAGCGGGACTCGTGCTCGGTTCCCGCCGCGGGAAATGAGCCACTTTGACGTCCATCGTTCGTGACATACAATTTCACACTACTATAATAACTTGCTTGCACTTCGGGTTGCTGGGAAAGGAGGTCTTTGGAAATTTTATAGCTTATGGACTCAACAAAACGTCATGGGTCACTGAAACGTCATTGGACCGCACGCGAGTAACAACTTTTGACACTGATTCTCATTGCAGGTTCTGATACGAGCCCTTATTTATCTTGGTGTGCACGCGGTACACGTTTTTGCCTGCGACGAGGCTCCGCAATCCGCAATCTCTTCCTGCTCTTAATCAAAAACAATTCATGAGATTGGAATAGATACTCCCACAAACTATCAAGTAGTTGTACCGGCGGAAATGCAGTGCTAACGCACGCAAAAGTCCATTAATCTAAATATATAAAAGAAGAAACTGACTGACTGAATGACTGAATGACTGACTGACTGACATATCAACGCACAGCCCAAACCGCTGGGTCTAGAGATTCCAAATTTGGCAGGTAGCTTCCTTATGACGTCTAGGGGTGCACTAAGAAAGGATTTTTCAAAATTCATCCCCTAAGGGGGTGAAACGGGGGTCCAAAGTTTGTATGGGGAAACGAGATTAGTTAAACTATTTTATTCTAAACTTCACAGGAGTACTCCTTTTGATAAATGAGTAAATACGTGTTTCAGGTTTTTTCAGAATTCATCCACTGAAAGGGGGAAATGGGGTGGCAAAGTCTGAAAATCTAGATGGGTATGGATTTTATGGTTTATCAGGTCGCTGATTACGAAAACAACAATGATTTTAAAATCCAACGTGACGGACGTAAAACGTGGACGTGGAATCATCCCCTGTTGGGGTGCGATGGGGTTAAAATGAAGAAACTGACTGAGTGACTGATATATCAACGCACAACCCAAACCACTGGGTTTAGACATTCCAAATTTGGCACGTAGGTACCTTATGTGGTCTAGGGGTGCAATAAGAAAGGATTTCTCAAAATTCACCCCCCGAGGGGGTGAAACGGGTGTCCGAAGTTTGTATGGGGAAACAAGATTAGTTGGACTGTTTTAGTCGAAACTGCACAGGAGTACTCCTATTGATAAATGAGTAAACAAGTGTTTCAGGTTTTTTTAGAATTCAACCCCTGAAAGGGGGAAATGGGGTGACAAAGTCTGAAAATCATGATGGGTATTGTTTGTATGGTTTATGAGGTCGCTGATTACGAAAATTACAATGATTTTAAAATCCGACGTGGTAGACGTGAAATACCATCATGCCGTGTTAGGGTGCGATGGGGTTGAAATGTCTAAATATCATTATGGGCGTCATTTTTATGGTTTTTTGGGACGTTAATTGCGGATAAGTAGAGTGTGAGTAGGGGGTGAGTAGGGGTACGTAAGTTGTGAGTAGGGGATGCGTAAGTGGTGAGGAGGGGGTGCGAAAGTGGTACGTAGAGGGGGCAAGTATGGGGTACGTTGGGGTGTGTAGGGGTACGTAGGGGGTGCGTAGGGGTGCGTAGGGGTGCGTAGGGATGCGTTGGCGTGTGCATGGGGTTCGAAGAGGGTGCGTAGGGGTGAGCACCCGGGGATTTGTAAGTGGTGAGTAGGGGGTGCGTAGTGTGCAGGGGTTACGTAGAGGGTACGAAGGGGGTGCGTAGGGGGTGCGTAGGGGGTGCGTAGGGGGAGCATAGGGGTGCGTAGAGGGTTCGTAGGGGTTGCGTAGGGGGTGCGTCGGGGGTGCGTAGGGGGTGCGTAGGGGTGTGTATGGGGTAAGTAGGGGAGGGTAGGGGGTGCGTAAGTTGCGAGTTGGGGGTGAGTAAGGATGCTTAGGGGGTGAGTAGGGGTGCGTAAAGATGTGTAGGGGGTACGTGGGGGTGCGTAGGGGGTGAATAGTGGGTGCGCAGGGGACGAGTAGGTGTACGTAGGAGTATGCCGGGGGTACGAAGGGGGTGAGTAGGGCTGCGTAGGGGGTGCGTGCGGGATGAGTACGGGGTGCGTAGGGGTGAGTAAGGGTGCGTAACTGATGAGAAGGGGGTGCATAGAGGGATGAGTAGGGGGTGTTCTTTCAGAAGTCAAAAAAACAAGTCAGTGACCCAAAAAAACCCATAAATAAGTCCTAAGTCCACGCGTACGAAGTCGCGGGCAACAACTAGTTATAAATAGAAATCTAAGAGCAAGGATCTACTTTATTTTTAGAATAAAGGAGATCTTAGATAGAAATATAACTTTTGACACATTCGGTATGACGCTAATCATATGACAGCTCACGACAGCCGTTTGCTCGCTCACACGTTAGCTGCCAATCACATAAGCAATAAGACAGGTTTAGTCAAGAAGATTACATACCTAAAGAGATGGAGTTTGCGTCACAAACAACTTTTTGTAGCCAGAATCTATGACCTTTATGACGTCACTGATGTTTCCCATCTCATTTCCTCTTTACATGGAGTTGTCATTGAATGACCTTCATTTGACCTCCACGTAAAGAGGAAATGAGATGGGAAACATCAGTGAAGCCATAAAGGTCATAGATTCTGGCTTCAAAAAGTAGTTTGTGACGCAAACTCCATCTATTTAGGTATGTAATCTTCTTGGGTTTAGTGCGATGCAGATTTAGCACAGTTGAATACTAACTGGATTGCAATGTGATAAGAATTGAAATTGAATAACGATAGAATTTCGATGTTTTAAGTTAGCTCAAGCCCCTGAATTGTTTTTAGTACTGGCCCGAGATGCACAGGTGTAGGTGATCTCGTCGGTGAAAGGCCACTGCCGTGCCCTTGTAGTAGTGTACCTAGCACATAATCGATTAAACCTTTATTTTTGTGGGATATCTACTCATGAGACTAGATTAATGAAAAGATCAGGCTCAAACTCGGGCCAAAATGCTGGGCATCGTAAACAAGGTGAAGCGGTACTTCACTCCGATCCTGTATGGTGTACTGCTGTCACCTGTGGGATGGCTCAGTCAAGTATCAACTTGCCGCACTCGAATCGGTTAAACGCAGAGCCAGGAGGCTCATTGGTGACAGTAAGCTGGTGGAGGCCAAGCTTCATAGCCTAGCCCACCGCCGCGGAGTGGCCTGCTTGTCGGTCTTCTACAGATTGTACTTCGGAGAGTGTGCTCAAGAGCTACATGAGCTCATCCCACCTTCCCCTTTCTACTATAGGACTTCCAGACGCACCGCGGGATATCACCCCTTCTTAGTTGGCATCCCACATATCGCCTACAAGCGCCTTTCTGAATCTTTTATAATGCGCACAGCCAAGGAGTGGAATGCCCTGCCTGCGTCAGTATTTCCGAGCACTTACAACCCGAATTCCTTTAAAGTACGAGTAAATAGGCATCTTCTGGGTAAGCTCGCTACATCTCCAACCCTATCTTCGTCCTGAGGACTGGATTGAGGTCAAGAGTAAACCCATCAATAATAAAAAAAAAAGATACCATGGATCGGAGGAGTAAGAAGAAAACTTATTAGACTTTCAAATGTGGTCCAAAGGTTCATAAAGGTCACAAACTGAAATGATAAAAATATTTTTAAAACCATTTCTGCCTACACATAAAAAACAACAGACTACTCTTAATTCTGTAGTGAAGAGACTTACTTCTATTTTATTTATCTGTCCGTCCATGTAATCAATCCTCTGTCATATTAGTATCAATGCAGGGACGAATCCAGGAATGTGGCCCCAAGAATTTTTAGGATTAACTGATGACATGAATGGAAGACTAATATTCTTTCGGTGGAAGATACGTAGTTGTCAACACAGACAAGACCACCGTATTATAGACGGCGTATGAAACACATCAGTGTGTCACAAATTACTTAGTTACTACGTCATAGATATATCACTTCCTTACAAAACTTTGAATTCCCACCCTTGAATTACCTACTACCAGACGATAAGCGCAAAAATGTATCTAATGAAGATTGATTCAGCATTGTTATTAGTTTATTACTAAGTACACCGCACGACATTGCGACGTTGCTGTCTGGCGCAAGTGGCAGAAATCAAGCAAGCACATTGCACGATACGCCAAAGTGTAAATGCTTATCTCAGTACCTAAGGCAGAGTGACAAAGGTCTGATTGTGGACCGACCGCGGAAGGTCACCCGTCACTTTTAAATATAATTATACCCAAAATAATGTTAAACGTGAACCTTGCTACATTTGGGGCGGGGGGGGGGGGGGGGGAGTTTATTATTATTAGGCACTTGCGCGAGTCTGCTCCTCCAAACGAAGCCGAAGTCTACGAGATCCAGATACGAGCTTGCTCAAAACAGAGAGGTTTCACAAGTGGCACACTGATCGAATACAAGACTAAAGAGTTTTGTTTTGGGTAGTGGTAGATCGTGGCCCATCGGTCATCATCTCTGAGTCCAGCCGTATCAGATAGAAATATTGTTTGCCCGTAATTGACGTAGGTTTTTTATTTCACTGTTATATTTCAAGACCAAAGGTCGTTTTTTGAACCTGATACTCCAATCTATCTTGGTATATCTTCAACGTGATCTTTGTTATTCGATTATTTTCTTGACAGGTCCAATAAATCACTCTTCTTGAAAACTTAATCTTGAGGTCCAGGTTTGAATCCGCACGGATGATATGTCATGTCGTGACCATATGTCATGTACCAATGAGTTTTCCTAACTAAAGTACGTAATATCGACTGCTCTCAAACGTTGAAGGAAAACATTGTGAGGAAACCTGCATACGCAAAAGATGAAATTCCGATGCTTATATGTGAAGTCTACCAATCCGCATTGGGCATGCGTGGTGGACTAACACCCATAATACCCTCCATGAAGGTAGGCCTGTACCCTACCAGTGGTACATTATATGTATAGGCTGTGATGATTGACAATAGGATGTACTAGAATATAATCTCTAGTCTTATAAAATCTGCCGGTTTTCGAATGTTGTTTGTGTTTCTAGTAGTTCTTAGTCATAGTCATATAATTTATTGCCACCATGGGTTTAAAAGAAAGTGAGAGAGTTTGTGAAGTCTACCAACCCGCATTGGGCACGCGTGGTGGACTAATGCCCATACATCCTCCTTGAGGGTAGGCCTGTGCCCTGCAGTGGGACATTTATAGGCTGATGATGATGATGATGATGGGTTTAAAATATGTTAGGTACATAATATTGATTCCAGTACACAATGGACCCTGCTAGAGCACTGCAAAACTTAAATCTAGATTTAGAATTAAAACTGAATTAGAATTAAAATTATTTCATTACATTATAATTTGTTAATATATGCCTATTTAATTGAATTTATACTAATTAATTGAATCAGGCGTTACTTTGCGGAAATCCATGACTAATAGGTAGATGACACGATTGTATCAAGACCTCCGCCTCTAAATACCTAATAGACAAAGTTGTACCACGTGATGAAACACAACCTGCCTACCAAATAATTTCTACTCTTAACGTGTTTCGCTCCACCAAGGAGCATCCTCAGGAGTTAGACCGACGAACGTTCGATACAGAGTTGTTACTCCGCCGAGCGTCCGACACCGAACCGCAGCGTGGGTGGGCAGTGAGCCACAAGGTGGACCGACGACCTGATGAAGGCGGCGGGAAAATGTTGGATGAAGTCAGCACAAGACCGGTCGTTGTGGCGATCCTTGGGGGAGGCATATGTCCAGCAGTAGACGTCTATCGGCTGATATGATGATGATGATAGTGTCATTTTATACTGGTTATAACGGAACGAGACCCGACTCGTACTTGGCCGGTTACTTTATAAGTGATCGAAACTAAATAAACAAGTCCAACACTAACAATATTTACTGGGCTATCTAAAATTAATAAGTAGTGAGTCAATTGTTTACTAAATCGTGAATTGGATAGATATCAAACACAAATTAATTACCATAAGGCGAGGTCAGAAGTGGTCAAACAGAGCTCTCAACATTTAACTGTCAAACTGTCATTCAATATCCTTCTAAGTTATTTCAAAGACAATCTACGAAATTGTTTAAATAACAGATTAACAAGAACAGTGGGGATTAGATGAATCGATCCAATTATTTCAGAGAGAACCAGTGGTTGTCAAACTTGGACAATGTGGAAAAAAAAATTGTTGTAAGTCGACACGCCTTAGGAATAACATTGTAACTCATTTTTAAGTTGTGTTGAATCAGCATATCTTAATATGCTATACAATAATTTTTTCCCACCTTGAGAAGCAATGTCCAAGTTTTAATACCACTGGACCTCTTTGAAATAATTTGATATTTTTATTACATGAAGCCACAATTTGAATCAAAAATCATCAACTATAATCAACTTATTTTATACATTTCTAATAAACTAGATTTCTTCCTGACACATTAGTACTACGTAGAGTAGCCCAGTCATTTTACGGTTTGAGCCGGGACTAATTAATAATTGTTTTTTGTTTCGGTATGATATTTAAGAGCCAATACGAGCTTAGAAATGTACCAAATTTAAAAAAAATTACGTCAGCAACAGCCCCAAATTTAAAATTTTGCTTTTATCTCGTTCTAAAAAAACCAGACAGTAATTTTTTTTTCATATTTTGAAGTCTTTACCATTATCTATACTTCAAACATGGTGTTAATAGACAATTTATATTGGTAAATCTAACTAAAATTGGTGCATTGGTAATAATATGAATTAGTTAAAAGCCTTCTGGGAGATACAAATTTGATTTCTATGTTGTGCAGTGATTTTTTTTTAAATACTTCACTAAATGGTGCCGGTTACAGTTTAAAAGCCCCATTGATAATTACTCCCCACCCCTCCTAACAAAACTCCGTAAAATGACTGGGCTATAGCAAGCTAAATAAAATGTAAAAGTAAATTGTCTAACTGACACTGTCAAGAGTAGAAAACTGTTTTATTTCATGTGTACAGTTTGGGAACGTTTGTAGGCAAAGGTTCATGCTAAATTAGTCAATTATTTTGACCGAGATTGATTTACTCGGCCAGTTAACTGTATTGAAATATTAGGGTGTTTCCATTTTAAGTATCCCATTATACTGATGCATTAGAGGGCGATTTTTAGTACTTAAAACGGTCTTAATGGAATGAGGCCTTGTTACTATGAAATTAAGGCGGTTCCAGAGGGGTCAATTTTATACAAAACTTTGACGTACAATACGCGTAGACGGTATTAATATAAGTAACTTTGTTGTTGTTTGGAAAAACAGTTTAGAAAATCTAGATGTCGCTTTTGAAATTTTGCATACAATCTTCGTAATCTACACTATTATAAAACTGTAAACTTAAAAAAAGAAGTTTCTCAGTTGTGTGTTTGAACGCGCATCACGCAAAAACTAATGAACCGATTTTGATGAAACTTTTTTGTTTGATAGGTTATGATCTAACTTAAAATCTGGTATATAATTTATGCGGACGATGTCGCGGGTTAACGCTAGTTATATTATAAATTGCAAATCTTATTTGATACGTGACATCTAGATTTTCTAAACTATTTTTCCATATAAGTATGAAATATTACTTTTATAATAATAATTTTATTATTATTATAAAAGTAATATTTCATACGTGACATCTAGATTTTCTAAACTATTTTTCCATATAAGTATGAAATATTACTTTTATTAATTCCGTCTACGCGTATTGTGCGTCAAACGTTTGTATGGACTGAAACCACTTTAAAGCGAGTTCAACGCAAACATTATAATCAAATATTATTGATTTAAAACATGTTACAACCATGTTGTGCTATTTCGAATCAAATTAAAGATTGAAAAATTTAGTCTTGGGCGGGACCTGAACCCACACTTTTCCGAGCCGGGGAATTGCGTTATCCAATTTCGCCACCGAGCCCACTAACCAGAGAACGAAATCTCCGCGTCCCTACGTCCCCTTAAGATGCAATAGATTGAAAATTTCGTTCTCTGGGTACCTAGTGGACTCGGTGGCGAAATTGGATAACGAAATTCCCCGGTTTGGACTTGAAGAGTGCGGGTTCAAGTCCCGCCCAAGACTAAATTTTTCAATCCTTAATATGATAATAAATTGCTTATATCTGCCAAAATACTGATAATAACTTTTATTGGACCACGTACCATGAATGAAAAGGTATTGTTATTGTGGGACGCCGTACACTATGACAGGAAGCTGGTATTTAATGGTATTGGATAAGGAAGGTCAAGAGAATTCCATGGCTGCTTGGAAGGGGGTTGCATTATATCAATTTTTTAAGTTTCATGTTCACAATTAAATAAATAATAATATATAATTGTTAATTATGTACATCTTCTTCATCATAATCATTATCAGCCTAAAAACCACCCACTGCAGGGCACAGGATTACCCTCAGAGGGGGTGTAGGATATCTTCTTCTTCAACAGGGTGTTAGGGTAAACAGTTGCACTACTTTAAGGGGTAATTGCACCCATAATACTGAACAACTTTCACAAAGAAACAAGTAGGAAATTAGCAAAAAAAAATCGACTTTCCATACTAAATGTAATCACTTAATCAGCTGATCGAACGTTTGTATGAAAAGTCGAATTTATTTTTGCGAATTTCCTATAGGTTTCTTTGGGAAAGTTGTTCGGTATCTTGGTACAATTAACCCTTAAAGTAATGCAACTGTTTACCCTATAACCCTGTATGTATAAAATAAATAAACATCTTGGAATTTATTACACATTATTATCTAGTCACATTTAATGAATTACGAATCGAATACAGTATGACTAGGTAACGATATGTGTTATAATTATAGATCGGTAACTATTGTGCGATTCGCGGCATTTTCAGGGTTGGTAATAAGCGAGTTTTTTGTTACTTGAGTTTTTATTATTATTCTTACAAGTCATGTTCTAATCGGTGTGCCATTTCAATTATATTGTGAAATTACCAATATGATACAAAGATACAGTCGAGAACACGTCAAGTTCGACACACCTTGATCTTCGTGCTGTTCTTATGCCGTTCATATAAAAAACAATATTGCACTTCAAATCTCAAACTTGACGTGGTCTTGATCTTGAATGCACATGTCTGGGTCAGTTCCCTTTGCCTTTTACAAACAGAAAAAATGAAACAATGAGAAACGTGAAAATAACTCTAATTTCGGGCCGTATTAGAAAAACAACTAAAAGAAAACGAGATGATAACATTGTAATTCTTTACCAATGACATGTGTTACAATTGTCACCCCTAGAGTTTGCCGCGAGTTGCACAATAGTTACCGATCATTAGTTATAATTCAGTCTCAATAATATTAGCTTGGTACGGCCCTACCAAGTCAAAATGTAACCTTTTTCAATCCTCTTTTCCCAAAGGCCTAGACTTACAAAAGATTAACGCTCTTTATCACGCTTTAGTTTAGGCAAGCCTTTCCTAAACCGTTCGAAATGAGTCTCATTATTTCTTTTACCTAAACCCTAGATCTTAGTTAGTGTTCCGTATCTTAATTGGAAAAACTGAATCTTTTACTGAATCATTGTGCATCCGTTTGTCTGCAAGTGATATAAAAAAAGAGATGGCAAGAAATCCGAAATGGCATCATCATCATCTCAGCCGATAAACATCCACTGCTGGACATAGGCCTCCCCCAAGGATCGCCACAACGACCGGTCCTGCGCTGCCCTCATCCAAAAATTGTAAAATGTGTCCATATACATCGAATCGAAGTCACATAAAGTCTTTTCTTATGGCTCTAGCTTTCTTTAATACCAAACTTCCAAATCGGTTCAGTGGTTTAAAATTTAACAGACAGAGAGACAGACAGATTGTCAGATCGTCAGAGATCCTTTCGCGTTTTATAATATTGCAGGGCACGCACAGGCCTACTCTCAAGGAGGATGTATGGGCGTTAGTCCACAGACCACCACACGTGCTCAATGCTGATTGATAGACTTCACATACACATCAGAATTTCTTCTATTATATTATTATGGCAAACGGTGAAGGAAAACATCGTAAGGAAACCTGTATTCGCTGAAGAAGAAATTCCGATGCGCATGTGAAGTCTACCAATCCGCATTATGCTTGCGTGGTGGACTAACGCCCATACATCCTCTTTGAGGTTATTAGGCCTGTGCCCTGCAGTGGGACGTATATAGGCTGATGATGATGAAACTGTGAAGGAAAACATCGTGAGGAAACCTGCATACGTTGATAAAGAAATTCTGATGCTTGTGTGTAGGTAGTCCACCGATCCGCATTGGGCACGCGTGGCAGACTGATGCCCATACAACCCCTCCCACATGGGTAGGCAATTAGGCATGTGCCCTGCAGTGGGTCCTACACTGATGATGATATTAGTATAGATGGAGTAAAAACGTTGACTACTTATGAGGGACTAGTTACGCGTGTCATTCTACCAACAAACATTTCTGCCACTTTTTGCGGGGGGCGAGGTAACATGAAATCCATAACTTTGGATTTTATTCCCCATGACTTTAGATTCTAATTTTGAATGTTAAAAATCATGAAAAGTAGTCTCGTGTGAACCCCAAACGTTCTAAGTCCAAAATTATTGTTTCGCAATTATAGGCTGTCTTGTTTAGTGATAAGGTATAAAATTGATTGTAAATGTACATGATCAAATTGTCTTATACCGTGGCAGAGGGGAAATGCTACTGCAAGGCCAATCCTTATATAAGTAGTCAAAGAGTAAAGATAATCATAAATTCATGGCAGATATTTTTGTTGGTGTACATTTTTTTTTAAACAACGGAAAACCAACTCCGCTTTGATGCGAAACACTAATAGCGCAAGTCCTACTTTCTCCTGAGACTTTCTCGGCTGTTTTTTCCATTTCAATTTAAATAAAACCGGTCAAGAGCGAGTCGGGCTACTCGCGCACCGAGGGTTCCGTACCACACCACCACAGAACACAACATTATTAACTTAGAAAAAAACTTTTTTTGTCTGGGACCTTTAGCGCGAGACCGACTCACACTTGGCCGGTTTTTAGTATTTGTTGTTATTTTGTAGAGTTTGCTCTATAATTACACTAAGTTTGACGCTTGTATGTTTTTACTATAGAGCGTGAAGAAAAAACGTTGATAAAAACTAGTTTCTTGTTGAAAACCCCCTTAATTTTTAATTTTCTGCCATTTTTATTATTTGTTAACAAATCCGCCGCTATAACGCATAATCTGAGAAAATTTCAACTATCTAGCTACTACGGTTCAAAAGTTACAGCCCTAAATAGGTAGGACAGACGGACGGACGGACGGACGGACGGACGGACGGACGGACAGACGGACAGACGGACAGACGGACAGACGGACAGACGGACAGACGGACAAACGGACGGACGGACGGACAACGTAGGCTTGGTAATAGGGTCCCGTTTTCACCCTTTGGGTACGGAACCCTAAAAAACGTATAAAAGTTAAATTGGAATGAAAGAAAGGCAGAGTAAGTTTAAATGGGCCCTTTTCATCGTGATTAGATAAAAATTATGTGTCAGATTATCTGCTGCTTTAAATAATTGACGCCTTTTTGGGGGGAACGGGAATGGAGTTTTGGCTCCGAGATTTGTTTCACAGTACTTGTGGTAAAAAAAATTGACACAAATGTTTAGGATATAAGTATTGTTTTCGTGATTTCGAAGCGGGACCTTTAGCGCGAGACCGACTCACACTTAGCTGGATATTTTTGTTTTTTTGTTTGTTGAGTTTGCTCTATAATCACACCAAGTTTGATGTAGGGTAAGGTTGCCTTAGTCGTACCACCGCTTAAGTCGTACCCCAGTCATATTTCGTCTCGTATTTATAATCAGGTACATCTAGCACCTCAATCCTGTACTATTTAATCGTGCGTGTAAACAACCCGAAGCGGGCTGTCAGCCGACTTTCAAAACGAAAAACATTTAAAAAAGAAGATTTTCTTGTCGTTTTCATTAAAAATTTTGGCTCATACGTAAGCTATTTCAAGGGAAAATACGATAGGAATGTAATTTTTTTTAATCATATGTATTTTTATAGGAATCTAGCTTTCATTTACAAACAGTTTAAAATTTTTATCTTATATAAGAAGTTTTGGTTTGAAGGTCTCGTTGCCTAAGTCGTACCTGTGGACGGTTCCTAAATCGTACCTTATGTGCTGGGTTGGAAAGTAAAAAAAGAAAATATATTTGTAATATTTGTGTTCAGTCCAACTAAGTATAGGTACCTAAGTGTGTTAAACTAATTTTATTCTTAATAGTTTTGTTTTTCCAAGAATTTATAATTTGGTTTTCTGAGTGCAATTTATATTTATTCGCAGGCAATCTTCTGAGTACAACTTAGGCTATGGGTGGTACGAGTTAAGCAACCAACGCCTTAGTCTTACCGAAGGAACTTTTTTTTAAAATTGCTTTATAGAGTTTTTGATGGAAGATGATTGTATTATATGAATGCTGGTTAAGAGTTAAATAAATAAAGATTTCAGGAACACCAAAAAAAGTGTTTAAATTAAATTAATATGAAAGTAACAGCAATTCTCCCTTAGGGGGTACGACTAAGGCAACCTTACCCTATATATGGATTAATCGAAGGTCTTGCTAAACGCTTTTCTTCCTATTCGGACGACCCGGTTGGTGTAATGGTTACCACGCCGAACTGCCAAACCAGGGTCCTGGGTTCGAATCCCGGTTCGGTCATGGATGTTTACATGTTTGTGCCGTTGTTGTATGGTTTCCATAATAAACAGCCTATTAATAGTGCTTTCTTGGGATCATTACAATGTATGTGCCTGTGATCGTTATTTAAGTTATTCGTGATTCTACACAATATGGATTTCGCACAACTGCCATTGAACACATTTTCTATTCCACACAGTCTTCAATCTTACACAAACGCGTTTCTTATTACCGTTTTTACTTACTTACCGTTTAAGAGCCTATGTCGAAAAATAATTTAAGTGAAACGGGCGTGTGATAGCTTATATTACTGCCAGATGCGAGAGAAAGAGATGGGGCGACGCGCGCGCCTGGAACGAATCAAGCGAAAAAACAAACTTTATTTAATTGTGATTGTACTATTTATGTAAGTTCAATTCTGCTCTAATCAAAACTTAGATAATAGCAATCTCTTTTTTTTAAATCATGTCTCATGTTTCTATTATTCACCGTTTAGCAGTTACAAGCGTTTATAGACAAAAACGGAGGCCACTTTGGCTTGTTTTTCTATCGAGAAAATTTGTCTTAATCGTGTTTTGGCTCTAATCAAAACTTCAATTATATGTTCAATTTACACATATCCGAAAATCATACTCCTACTGTTAGTACTTCATGATATATGGAGCTTTGAAGAATGCAATTTTTTTTACATAGCCCCTTAAAACTAGTTTCTTGTATGAGAACCCTCTTAATTTGTATTTTTTCGATATTTTTATTTATTGTCAACAAATTCGCCATAATAACACACATTATGAGAAAGTTTCAACTGTCTAGCTTACATTTCAAAAGTTACAACTCTAAATAAGTAGGATAGACAGACAGACGGAAGACGGATGGACGGACGGACGGATAGCGTAGGCTTATGAATAGGGTCCAATTTTCACCCTTTGAGTACGGAACCCTAAAAAGACTGCTACATAAAAATGTTTATAGATGGTATGGATTTTCCATGGTACAATAATATACTGCGCCTGGTATTCTCTTCCGATCACGTGACTGACCACGTGACTGACACAAGCCTACGTCATCATACCCTTTTACACTGAAAAAAAAAATTGTTTACTTCAATCAAGATCTTGTTTATGATAATCATACATTATGAATCCATATGAGCCTGTCAACATCATGACTTCTCTGACTAAGACAACTTTGTTAAACGAATTCGGCTTGCTGTTACAACTAACCATCTTTTGTTTTTAGTAAACAATAATAACGTCATTTCAATTATTTTGGAGCTAATTAGGAGAAAATACTTCTTAGTTGGCTCGCATTTTTTTCAGTGTACCATGTTTAGCGGCCATTTTTTTGTGACGTAGGCTTGTGTCACTCTGGGAATAGAAAACCTTGTTTTTTTAGACTATGGACTTTTCCTAACTCTATAAAGTGACAGATAGACGAACTAACGAGAACTGACAGGCATATATCAGGTGAGGGAACACTAGTCGGTCGTCCGTGTGATCCGTAATGACGTGACGGCCGTAACATTGTGTGGGTATCCTACGTGGGTAGCCTAATCTATATCCTGTTACATTCTATCCATTATGTATGATCTAGTTATTATTATGTATGATCTAATTATTAATCGAAGTCTTGTATTTGTGAAAAGAAATATTGTGAGCGAATAAACTTCAGGAGTGCAATTCTCTAAGCGTGAAATAGCTATCAAAAACATCGACGAGCTCGCATCCTTCAGATCGTCGGAGGTTTTATATGAGTTTGACATATGAAATTGAAAGCTCGCCGATGTTTCAACGACGAATTTAAGGTTGTGACGATGTTTGCGCTTAGTGAATTGAATTGCTGTACTTCTTCTATATTATTTGCGTTCAAATTACCTAAGTATTTTGGCATAAAATAAAGTATGAACAGAAATATTGAGTAAAATAATTTAGTAATTGACAAGTGTTTTTGTTCTGGAGTGCGATTTTTGAAAGTCACGCGATCACATCAACAGTAGAAAATGACGTAAAATCAATGATTTGTCATTTTTGAATTAATTTTCATAAATAATCAAAGTTAGAAGGCAAAAATTCCTATGACCCGAAGTAAGACCTCCGTCACCTTCTTTGATGAGAGGAAACATTTGGACTGCAGTAGGATTTCATTCCTCCACGATTTCTACAGAATAAACCTAACTTACTTAAGGCTCATTTTCATTGGTCGATAACTCGGTCGACATACCGCATGCGGGGACTCCCCGAAGGCGGGCTGACGACCAATGAAAATCAACAAGTCGATACAGTGGTCGTTACGCCACCTACGGGTATTCCCCGGATGCTGTATATCCACCAATTAACACTTTAACTTTTACGTAACCTACGTGGTAGGTCAGCGACAAATGGGCCGCAGTGCGCACGACTCAAACGTTGAGTCAGAATTGTATAGCATTCCACCGTGTTAGCACTGCGCGAATATCATTGTTTTGAGCTTAGCAGCGAAAGTGTTAAATTAGTCGGTTTTCTGGGTTCCGTACCCGAAGGGTGAAAACGGGACCCTATTACTAAGCCTACGTTGTCCGTCCGTCCGTCCGTCCGTCCGTCCGTCCGTCCGTCCGTCCGTCCGACCGTCTGTCCGTCTGTCCGTCTATCCGTCCGTCCGTCCGTCTGTCCAACCTATTTAGGGCTGTAACTTTTGATACGGTTCACATAGCTAGATAGTTGAAATTTTCTCAGATTATTACGGCGAATTTGTTAACAAATAACAAAAATGTCAAAAAGTTTAAAATTAAGGGGGGTTTTCAACAGGAAACTAGTTTATATCAACGTTTTTTCTTCACGCTCTATCGTAAAAACGGTAATACATGCAAGCGTCAAATTTCGTTTGATTATAGACCGGATTCTACAGAATAACAACAAATACTAAAAACCAGTCAAGTGTGAGTCAGTCTCGCGCTAAAGGTCCCGGACAAAAAAAGTTATTTTTTCTAAGTTAATAATGTTGTGTTCTGTGGTGGTGTGGTACGGAACCCTCGGTGCGCGAGTAGCCCGACTCGCACTTGACCGGTTTTATTAAAGAGTGCGGGTTCCAATCACAGCACCATGGATCTCTTATAACAGAACTAGATGCACAATCAGCGGTCGTTCCCTATAAACCAGTGAAAACGGTTCCCCGCATGCGTGCCTGATGGCATGCGTTACACGGAAATCTCCCGCATCCCGAATATCCACCAGTGAAAATAGTTCCCCTAATGCGGGGTCTATGGCATGCGTTACAGAAATCATTTACCAGACGCACCGCGGGATACCATCCCTTTTTGGTTGATATCCCACATATCCGCACCCAGCCCCAGCGCAATTCCGATTCTTTTATAATGCGCACAGCCAAGAAGTGCCCTGATGGCGTCAGTATTTCCGTGCACTTACAACCCGAATTCCAATTCCTCCTCCAAAATCCTTCAATTAAAGTACGAGTGAATAGGCATCTTCTGGGTAAGCTCGCTACATCTTTGACCCCATCTTCGTCCTGAGGACTAGATTGAGGTCAAGAGCAAACCCATCATTAATTAAAAAAAATATATATCACTCGCACCCCGAATGCGAGCCAGAACGACCAATGAAAATGAGCTCTTACGAGTACATTGCTGTTCCTTAGAAATTACCCCCCTGCGAAACCTTGATAGATCTCCGACATACATAAAACACCTAAAACTACCGCAAAATACAAGAACACGAATCAACTCATCACTATGTATGAAAAAGATATTTCACCCAAGTGATTTCACCGAACTGAAGGAAAAGTAAGTAAAAATAAAGTCACGTACGAAAGAAAAATTTGCTTAAGGCGTGTCTTATATGACAATGGGTTCCGTATACAATATTGAAAAAAATGCTACCCCAATACTATAATTTCCCATGAACTTAATATTTATTTAAAGCTTATATAACTTAAATAGTTAAGTAAGGCAAATATTTATGATAAAATATGATGAATACAAACTATGACTGCTTTAGTTCCAATAGGTCCGTTGCAGTGCTGCAGTCACATTTTCCCTCATGAAACGCCATCATAGGACAGCAAGCA
Organism: Agonopterix subpropinquella; assembly: GCA_922987775.1. NCBI lineage: Eukaryota > Metazoa > Arthropoda > Insecta > Lepidoptera > Depressariidae > Agonopterix > Agonopterix subpropinquella. The sequence continues at coordinate 5,135,545 of OV277714.1, forward strand.
GCAGGCGTGATGACATGTCGTTGCGTCAGAAACTTAATCTTGTGTTTCTTCAGACATTTTCGCTCGAGTTGAGAATCCTTGAGAAGGCCTAATTCTTCTCCATTGTATGACCTAATAATATCGTTGATTAGTTCGTTTCTTGGTCAAATATCCCTATTTTTGCATTATACAAAATAAGCTTTACGACTTTCACTGTCGCATCTGTGTGATGAATATAAATATGGGTACAATACACCCCGAGTCATGCCACTGAAAAAAATGCGAGCCTACTAAGACTCTTAATTAGCACCAAAATAATTGAAATGACGTTATTATTGTTTACTAAAAACAAAAGATGGTTAGTTGTAACAACAAGCCGAATTCGTTTAACAAAGTTCTCTTAGTCGGAGAAGTCATGATGTTGACAGGCTCATGTGGATTCATGGTGTTGGTTGGAGTAAACAAATTTTTTTTTCGGATGTTTTTATCTGTACACCACAAGTTTTTAATTACTAACAAAATTTTAAGGGTGTATTCAGTCAATGAAACTAAAAAACTTTCCCTAAGGAACACGGAAACCAGAAAAATATTTTGGACCTCTCATAGAAAATCGATCGGATGATCCGCACTTTTTTATCCACTAAACGACTTTTGGACTTTGGTCCAAAAAATGCCCGCCGGAACGATATAGGAAGACGTTCATCAAATTCACCTCAAAAAATTCCCCGACCCCAATACAATAATTTGTAATCATTCATTTGAAACACGTCTGTCGTTTTTGTCACTTTTGTACGGAACCCTAAAAATTGTTCTATCGCAAGTTTTATTTGAATAATGATGCGACTTCGAGACCCGATAACTTATGGAGCTCAGATTTTTTACAACTATATTGGGTCTGAAAAGTTTGTGAATGGAAATTTTTGCGTGAAAAATTGGCTGTTAAGTTCAGTCCGAGTTAGTTCCTTCAACTTTTTTCCTTTTCAAGACTTCCAATGAGGTTTCCTGCTTAGATAACTAGATGTGACGGGTGTTAACTGAAATGCGAAAGTATTCGAGCAGTGTGTTGCCAGTGATGACATATGGAATAGAGACGTGGTCGCTCAGGCCTCATAAAAAGGCTGAAGGCTGAGTCACCCAAAGGGCAATGGAGAAGGCTATGCTCGGAGTTCCCCTGCGAGATCGAATCAGAAATGAAGAGATCCGCAGAAGGACCAGAGTTGCTGACATAGCCCAAAGAATTGCTAAACTAAAGTGGCAGTGGGCGGGGCACATTGCTCGCAGAACCAATGGCCGATGGGGCGCAAAAGTTCTCGAGTGGCGACCGCGTATACCGGAAATCGCAGTGTGGGTAGGCCCCTACACGGTGGACCAACGACCTGGTGAAGGCGGCGGGAACCCATTAGATGTGGGCAGCGCAGGATCGGTCGTTATGGTGATCCTTGGGGGAGGCCTATGTCCAGCAGTGGACGTCCATCGGCAAAGATGATGATGACGATGTTATGGGGTGCTTCAGACCCACAAACTGAACACTTTGATGTTGTAACCATTTTCAGTTTGATGGTCTGTAGCAATACGTCAATCTGAAATCTTTTAAATAGGTACCTGGTACTTTATCTTACGAATAAAACATGCGTTTTGCTTGTAGTAACGACGTAATTTAATTTCTGACCTCACTGAATCATGGTGTTCCGGGTTCGAATCCGCATGGACGACATTTACTAATGAGTTTTTCTAACTGACTACTGACTGCTTATTAGTTAGGACAGTTTTCTAATTTTTGTACGGAATACCGACTGCTTTAAATGAATAAAGTGTTATCATATCTTATCTATCTTATCTCAAACGGTGAAGGAAAACATCGTGCGGAAAATTGCATCAAAATTCTGACGCGTATGTAAAGACTACCAATCCGCATTTCGCACGCGCGGTGAACTAACACTCGTATGATCCTTGAGGGTTGACCTGTGCCCTGCATTGGGACGTATACAGGGTGTTAGGAAAAGTATCATACCTTTAAACCTCATACTCTACCCATTAAACTGAAGAACATTTACTATGGGAGCAAACCTGTCAGAAAAAAAGTCAGCTGTCCCATACGTTTGAATCTAGTACCTACTGTAGTTTAGTATGGAACTGATGATTTTTTTTGGATCCGATCTGTTTGCTCCCATCGGAAAAGTTGTTCAGTTTAATGGCTAGAATATGCGGTTTAAAGGTAATTGATACCTTTCCTTAGGCGCTGTCCTATTGCCATCGCTCGCGCGATCATGCGTTCGTCCGACGAAAATAATTGTGCCACTGTGCGTAACTTACTTAAATCTGCGGAATATCCTAAAGAAGGTCGTGCTATCATGAGATGCAATCGAATTGTTCTATTTCTATTTAGATACTTATAAGTATGTTTAAACGCACAGTGGCACAATGATTTTTGTCGGACGAACGCATGATCGCACGAGCGATGGCAATAGGACAGCGCCTTACACCCTGTATATGTTGGTGATGATGCATAAACAAAACTAACCTATAAATAATTTTTGTCATGTCACAAAAATCTACATTTCATTTTTCCATTACCCCTGCATTCTCATATTTCCGCATCCAAGCATTATTGACCGCACACTAACCATAAAATCCATTCAACCACCTAACACAATCTCTTGCACCCCTCCCCTTTGCAATAAAAGCTACTGCAGATTCTCCGTGATATACGAACGCCATATGTCGCCAACATTTGACTCACAAACTGTGGGTAAAGTCAAATGTCCTGTGTAATTGCATTTCTTTTGCAGGGGTGTTGAAATTATGTAGGCTCAGGGTAGTGTTCTGTATTCAGCAATTTGTTACGGAACCGCTGTTAAATTGTGGTGCGGAATGAGAGTTGATTGTTAGTATAAAATTATGTTTAGGTTTTGTATTTTAGGCGGTTAAGTATAGGTTTGGTTTTGGTTCTGGTTTTTGTTTATCTGTTTTAAAATTTTTGTTGGTTAAGGTCATATTCATATTCATTTATTGCATAGCCACATGGTTGTCTTAGATCTAAATGCATTATTTATAGTCCTTTAAACATGTCGCACCCCGTCGGGGCACTGCAATATTTGAGAGAGTTTGAGATTACATTATCACTTACTAGCTGTTGGCCGCGACTCCGTCTGCGTGGACATATAATAATATGTATCTTATGTGTTATTTTGGGCCAAGTTTCATCGAAATCGGTCCAGCCGTTTTAGCATGAAATAACTGGCCAAGTGCGTGTCGGACCACGCGCAGGATAGGGTTCCGTAGTTGCTCACAACATAATATGGACCTAAGTCCAGAAGGCTTTTTGTTTTATAAAGTCTAAAATGTACATTTTATAAGTTGATCGACTATTACTCGTAAACTTGTAAAGCCTACTTAGCGGTGATAGTTTTCCTTTTAATTTCGGTATATATGCTACTGCCATGAATTTTTTCACATATCCAGAAACAACCGTTTAGCTGGCGGGGGGGGGGGGGGACACATGACTCTAATAAACATTTTCACTTTAAAGCTTAATATTTCGCTAACGGATCCCTAAATCGAAAAATGGTTTTCCCACCCCCATAATATTTTTAAATTACCTATCCAACGATACCCCACACCATGGGGTAGACGGTGAATAGAATATTCATAATATCCATAGATTTTGACTATACTATGTCCAGTGTGAAATATGTGAGCCTGTAAATTACTTAGATAAAAATAAATCTGATACAATGCAAACCCGTCACTCTCACAATGTCATCAGACCAACGTGCTGGGTGGTCTGCCTACTGACCTCTGTCCCTGTCTTGGCCACCACTCTGATAATGCCTTAGTCCACTGGTCGAAATTAGAAAGATAGATAGAAAAAATTAAAACCACCTTCAAAAAACTAAAAAGTTAAAAAATAACATTGCAGCCGATGACTTTTTCGTTCGCATCATAAGAACATTAATTTGTCTTATTGAAGTCACTGTCAAGCCCGTACGATTCGCGACAGGGCTTGCATTAGTTTTTTGCCTTAACTTGACACCGACTTCTATAAAACAAATTAATGTTTTTATGATGCGAACGAAAAAGTCATCGGCTGCAATGTTATTTTTTAACTTTTTAGTTTTTTTGAAGACGGTTTTAATTTTTTTGTTAAAATTTTTGTTTATTTCACAATTTTCAGTGAAAAATTCATTAGTTCTATTTAATAGTAGTCCTTTAAATTAACAAACGCACTAGTCGGCACTACAATTTTCGAAGGTTCCCCTCGATTTCTCTGGGATCCATCATCAGATCCTGGTTTCCTTATCATGGGACCTCTCTTGGGATATCTCCTTTCCAACAAAAAAAAGAATCGTCAAAATCGGTTCATAAACGATGAAGTTATCCGCGAACATACATAAAAAAAATATATATTATATTTATGTCTTATTTTTTCTATTTTATAATTATTATTTTTTTTTAAGTTTTTTCTCAGTTTGACTAGGCTAGGCTATTGTTAAGATTATTGTTAATGTACCTACACTGTAAATATTGTAAATAAATAGTGAACTTTATACGGTCGAATTAAGAAACCTCCTCCTTTTTTGAAGTCGGTTAAAAAGCCATTGTAGTTTAAAAAAAGACAGGCAAAGTAAACTTAAAACAAAACGAATACCGTGGATTTTTGTTCTTGCATTCTTGGCAGTCTAAAGTTTATGTAAGACTTTGTTTTTTTTCACACTTAATTACTACAAATAGCTCCCACATTACAAAGCAACTAGCATTGTTAATTAATGGGACTTTAAATTAAGCCTAAGAGCAGTTGCAAACCAACCCACAATTAGCCAACTGTACCAAACTTCACAGCGCTATATTTCACTGAATTTACCAGAGCTTTCTAAGGCTGTTTATATACTCTCCGCTATCTTGTGTTTGCTTGACAGTAAATTAATTTGTTTACTCTGTGGATAGCTCAAACTTGGAATAATAGACTATTTAATTGTCTTCGTTTCTTAAAAGGTCAAGTCTAGTCAAACGATAAGGTAAGCATTAATTTACAAAATGATAAAGAAAACCCGTATACTTTACCCGTTAACTTTTCAGTGCTTCAATTACTCAATATAATTCTTTAAATCCTGTATTTCATAAAAATACAAATTGCATGTCCACGACAAATTTTAATTTCGTCATCACAACAGGCTTCGTCAAAGAAAATATTCCACTCAGGTCCACAACTCATTTCGTCGAAAAATACCTCCCGTATGCAACAAGCTTCGTCAAAAGGAAATACCAAATACAAATTTTAAAAGGGACCTACAACCTATAAACCTCCTACAAAGCCTCTCCCTGTGAGATTTTTTCAGGAACGCTCTGTCAGCATTATTCAAGATACACTAAGATATTTCACACACAATACCGTACCTTTTAATGAGATAAGAGGATGTGGATTTTATTAATAAAATACTTTAAGTTTTTCAGTATAAAATTAATTAGGTATAATGCGGCACCAGTACGGCTCTCAGCTTTCTTTTAAAAAAAAAACGGATAATTTCCATGTCTCCATTGTATACCCATCCTAACGCCAAGCTCACACTGTTATCGGGGTTCACACTTCGCTCGGTTCACTAACCAAGTATGTAAGACTTGCACTATGACTTCATACTATACCTACTTTGTCTGTAACGTAGAATTTATTAGAAACTTTACTAAGTACCTAGCTGTTACGTAGTGAGGCTTACTTAAGTTAGATGGAAGGTTCAAAGCTGTTATGGAATTTAATTTATGTTCAAACTAATATAATTATGTTAAAAACCGCGTAATTACACGTAAAACCACACGATTGCGTATATTGTTTTATAATACTAGCTTTTACTCGTGACTTAGTATAAAATAGTACCATAATATAACACATATTATGGTACTATTTTATTATTGGAAAAATTAGGTCTAGAATTTTTAATGGGTCCCGACTGTTAAACCCACGATGTTCCACATTAAGTGAGTGAGTTTAAAATTTGTTGTTTTATGTGTGTATCGATCAAAAAACTATTTCAAGGTGTAGTTATTCAATATAACTTAACAAAATTCTAGACTACTGAACTTGTTTTTTTCTTTTCAGTTTATTACGCAGTTTTCATAGAATACTTTTATAGGTTTTTTAATGGTCGAAACATACACATTGTGAAGAAAGAAAAAAAACGGCCGCTTTTGTTTATTCGAAACTGTCTAAGGTGGAATGTTTAGAACCTATAAAAGGATTGTATAACAATGGCTTGAAGGCTTTTGTAGTTTGTCGATTGAGCACTTTTTCAATTTAGGCTTTCTTTATTGAGAAATCTTTATTAATGTGATGAGGGCGCCACTGAACTCCGATAAGAACTCTCCCTGAACTCTCTTAACACATGAAAAGTGAAAAAAAAAACATTTCAATAATAACTATCAAATAGACCTAACCACAAAGCACAAGGATGTTTCCTTGAGCATTATGGTGTTGGGGTGTGTGTTTCGTCGAATTTTTGCTGGAAATTTCCTCCCATGTTCTTGCATAGGGGGAAAACTCCAGCAAAAAATTCGACAACCCCAAAGGGCTTTCAGATCATCAAAAGTAAAACACCCTGTATGGACACTTTATGACTATCGCACTGACCTACTTCGAGACGAAATAAAAAATATACGGAACATCATAATATTTTTTGTCATTTTATGATGTCATCAAATCTTTATTACTCCGCTATGCGTTTATGGGCCTTCCTAGTAATAAAACGAGTTTGAATACACATTTGTTTCAATGAAATCGTATTTGGAGACGAAATAATCTGACATGACCGAAAAGGACCATTGGCTCTAGGGTCGGTAAGTGAAACGTTTTACAATACTGAAGATATATTATTTCATTGTAAATTAGTTTAATTAGTATAGGTACGGAAATGACCAAAAACTATAATGCAATTTTTGCAGGTTATACTAATTAGAACGAGTAAAATCGGGCAAAGGTTCTCAGCAGCAGTGCAAAAACTACCGAGGCATCAGTCTACTCAGTGTCGTTGGAAAATTGTACGCAAAGATTTTAATTGAGAGAGTATTGACTGCAACTGAGGGAAAAATCTGGGATGTGCAAGCGGGTTTTCGGAAGGGCATAGGATGCACAGATCAAGTTTTCTCTTTGCGGTGCATTGCCGAAAAATATTTGGCCAAGAACCGAAAACTCTATTGCGCTTTCGTAGATTTAGAGAAAGCTTATGACAGAGTGATGAGGGAAGAATTGTGGGATACCCTGGCCATGTATGGGGTGAATGATAACTTGATACGGGCACTGAAATCTCTCTACGAGGGTTCCAGTGCATGTGTCAGGATAAACGGGGCACATACCGATTGGTTTGGTATCTCCAGAGGTGTCAGACAGGGGTGTGTAGCGTCACCGTGGCTATTCAACCTATTCATGGACAGTTGTTTGAGTGATTTGAAATAAAGAGAGTGTGGTCTAAGGATGAATGGGTTATCTGTCAAATGTCTGTCGTATGCCGATGACCAAGTTCTGCTTGCGTCATCGGTATATGACTTGCAGGAGATGGTAACATGTATGAATGAATAATTTAAAAAGAAGGGAATGAATGTTAATGTGAAGAAGACGAAAGTTATGGTTATCGAGCGCGATGAAACAGTGACTGAATGTAAGATTATGATAGGTGATGAAAGGCTAGAGCAAGTCAGTGAGTTTGTGTACTTGGGTTGTATGTTCACAAGAGACGGAAAGTACGACGGAGATATAGAGAGAAGAGTAAAAGCAGGAAATATGATTAATGGAGCCTTGCACACCGTCATGAAGAGTCAAACTATGTCTAAAAAGGCTCGTTTGGCGGTTCACGACGGTGTGTTGGCACCAACTTTAATGTATGGCAGTGAGAGTTGGGTATGGCAGAAGAAGCATGAATCTAGAATAAATGCTGTTGAAATGCGGTCCCTGCGTAGTATGTGTGGTGTGACTTTGAAGGACCGGATACGGAATAGTGTGATTAGAGAAAGATGTGGTCTGAAAGAAGATGTAGTGACCAGGATTGAAAAAGGCATGTTGAGGTGGTTTGGCCATGTAGAAAGAATGTGTGAAAGTAGGTTGACGTATGAAATTTACAAGGCAAGTGTGAATGGAATGGTTGAAAGGGGTCGCCCTAGGCGCACGTACGCTGACCAAATCGGATGCGTACTGAAGAAGAGCCAAATAAAATGTACCCGGAATCGACGAGCTTGTATGAAGAGACTTATGGATGTTGAGGAGGCGAGAGATGTGTGTCAGAATCGTAGCATGTGGCGATCTGTTGTCTCTGCCTACCCCAGTAGTGGGACATAGGCGTGAGCATATGTATGTATGTATGTATGTAAAATTCTTAAAAAGATGCACCCCTGGTCGAATTTTTTTTTTGACAAGTGCTCTTTTGGCGCTTTGCGGATAGGTAGGGTTACTCAATCATGAGGTTGTGGGTTCGAATCCGCGCGGACGATATTCTATGTACTAATGAGTTTTTCTAACTTATGTACCTACTGTTGCAATTATAAAACTATATTTAAATTTATATATTTGTAAAGCGACATCTATCCACTCCAGCTAACACTACGACGAATCCTTATCTAGCAAGGATTAGCTTCAAGGTCGATCTGATACTTATATCCTATAATGACATAGTATAAATACATCTGCAATTGGATAGATGGCGCTGACAAGGCGTAATATAAGGTCTCGCAGGGGAGGCTGCGTCCTCTTTCACCAGCCGACTGGCTCTCGCAGATAACCTGCAAATAAATATCTTCTAGCTGTTACAGGCCTTCTTTATTTCGTCCCATTGGTGGAACACCTACGTAATACCGACTGCTCTCAAACGCTGTGCTGAAGGAAAACATAGTGAGGAAACCTGCATAAGCTGAAGAAATTCTGATGCGTATGTGAAATCTACCAATCAGCATTGGGCACGCGTAGTGGACTGACGCCCATACACGCGGCTTGTGGGTAGGTCTATGCCCTGCAGTGGGACGTATAATGGTTGATCGTCATAATATGATGATTCTTTTAAATAAAAAAATATCTTGACTATTATAAAATTGTAAATTTTTGAAAAAAGATTTTAGTTTGTTTGTTTGTTTGGGTGTTTGTTTCTTCGAGTATCACGCAAAAACTACTGAACCGATTTTGATGAAACTTTTTTTGTTTGGTAGCGTAATATCTGACTTAAAATCTGGTATATTATTTATGCGGACGAAGTCGCGGGTAAAAGCTCGTATATATATATATATACGGTCGAATTGAGAAACCTCCTTCTTTTTTGAAGTCGGTTAAAAATACGCTAAAATCTGCTATTGCTGATAGTAACCAGTGTCCATTGCTGCGACACAAGTACCAAATCACAAGTTCCGTTTTTGTAATTGTTTACTAACCATAGTTTTCATAAGCATAACAGCATCCTGAGGATGATAGGTGACCCTAGTCACTGTCACTGTTTGTAACCCTAGTTGACTGCCCCTATTTGCTTCACTGCTGTGGTCTACATGTTCCCAGCAGCAATTAAATTAAATTAATTGGATAAAAAAGAAAGTATAATGTATGTGTTACTACTAGCATTATATTAAGTACGAGCTTTTACCCGCGACTTCGTCCGCATAAATTATATACCAGATTTTAAGTCAGATGATAAGCTATCAAACAAAAAAAATTTCATCAAAATCGGTTCAATAGTTTTTGCGTGATACTCGAACAAACAAACACCCAAACAAACAAACAAACAAACAAACAAACAAACATACAAACAAACAAACAAACAAACAAATAGACAGACAAAAAATCAAAATATTTGTGATTTGGAATCAGGGACATCTAAAAACCATATCGTATTTTTTTTTTTGTAAATATCTTCAATGTACAGACACACTTCGGTTACAGTTTTATAATAGTTTAGATGTTCTAGTACTAACAAAAATTATGTGTCTTATGTTAATTGAAATAAATATATGATTAATTGATTGATAAGTCTTGTTGCTACAACACTATTGGATCTTTGTTGTCCTTAATAAAAAGTTTTTATTAATTTTATTTTTATTTACTATCTCAAAGAAAATTTACGATTTCGTTGCATAAAAAGAAACTCTTGATTTTTATTTTAAACTATTATTTTTATACCTGCATCTTTTTGTAATTCTTCATATTGTATGGAGATATATGTAACGTATGTGCTGAAAAAGTTCATAAGTACCTAAAATTTATGAGAACATCAAAGGCTAAAAAACTGGATAAACATAAGTCTATAAAATATCATACCTAATAGCGCTTATGTATGTATGAAAGTGTTGTTAATACCTCAAAAAAAGTTTGTAAAAACTAAATAATTATATCATAACAAAAGAAAACCAAACACCTTTAACGTAGCTGGCAAAACTATTTTCTTTTTATACCCACCAATTTTTCCTCACAATATTTTCCTTTCCAATCTTTAACTAAAAGAAAATCTTAGGAAATGACAAACTTTATCGACTGTACATAGCTTTCACCCGCTGGGTCATTCTGACCCTTGCGTAAAATGGGTGTACTTGACCCAAAGCCTTACATGCGAAAAAACTGGTCATTTCATAACTTATTCAAATTCACTCCATATCCTTTAGAGATTTATAGAACGCAAGCTTAGTAGGGTTGCTCTAGCGTGAATATTCTGGGGCAAGGGTGCTCAACATTATTTTTTGATTTCTTCTGTGAAGCGTGACCGTCAATAGAATTCTTTTTTGTGACGAATATGTTTCACTAGGTACCTACTACAAATTTTACACAAATGATCAACCTTATAGTTGAACTCCAGTCCACTTCAGCAAAGTAAAAAGTAGGTAGGTATTGTGCGTAAAGGAAAACGCCCAATCCTGTTTCCTGAGAATGTGCATAATTGATTATATTATTTTTAGATTATGTTTAAGTACCTAATTTTAAGTACACACGGTGACACATCAAGTAACACAAAACCAAAATAAGCTAGCCGCGCGATGTTATACATTATGCGACCTAAGCACAGCCAGCTTATGTTGGTTTTGTATAGCTTGATGTATCGCCGTGTGTAAATTCCGTTTACGTGCTTCGTCAAAAGTTCACAACTGTTTTGAAACAAAACGATTTTTTTATGTCCACCGGTTATCAATTAAATGTAACACTTTGAGCACCACAGGTACCATGAATGTGCTAGTTCTAGTGATTTAGACTAGCCCGGTGAGTTAAATCCGCGATTTACCACCGATTCTTGGCTCCGGATCCTACTGCGGATGTTAGTCTCTACTAGGTTTTCAGGATAATTTAATAGAATAAGACATAAATGTTAGAAGGAATGTTCGTTTTAATAGCTTTGTGGTGACTACTATAAGACTGGAGACTGCTAACACTATGGCGAATGCATACAAACGAAGTCTGGTTATACATGGTGAAATTGATATCATTAGCATCGTTTTAAACTAAGAGTCTACCCATCAAACTGAACAACTTTTACTATGGGAGCAAACCGAATGGAGCAAAAAAAAATCTGCTGATCGATACTAAACTGCAATGCCTACTCAACTCAAATGTATGCAGCAGCAAACTTTTTTTGCTCTGATTGGTTTGCTCCCATAGTAAAAGTTGTTTTAAGTTTGATGGGTAGATTCTAGTTTAAATGGATGCTAATTATATCAATTTCACCCTGTATTTTCAATACTAACCAATTAAAGTCTATGTTTTTCAGAAATAATCTAGAAATTACTAAACTCTATGCTTGTTGCAATGCTAGGATTAATTTAAGAGGGCTATCACAGTCCAGTGGCGCCCTCATCACATTAAGGGGCATTGTAAAAAAAATTGCATTCTTCAAAGCTCCATATATCATGAAGTACTTACTAACAGTAGGAGTATGATTTTCGGATATGTGTAAATTGAACATATAATTGAAGTTTTGATTAGAGCCAAAACACGATTAAGACAAATTTTCTCGATAGAAAAACAAGCCAAAGTGGCCTCCGTTTTTGTCTATAAACGCTTGTAACTGCTAAACGGTGAATAATAGAAACATGAGACTTGATTTAAAAAAAAGAGATTGCTATTATCTAAGTTTTGATTAGAGCAGAATTGAACTTACATAAATAGTACAATCACAATGAAATAAAGTTTGTTTTTTCGCTTGATTCGTTCCAGGCGCGCGCGTCGCCCCATCTCTTTCTCTCGCATCTGGCAGTAATATAAGCTATCACACGCCCGTTTCGCTTAAATTATTTTTCGACATAGGCTCTTAAAAAAGATTTCTCAATAAAGAAAGCCTAAATTTAAAAAAGTGCTCAACATAAAAGTATTCTATGAAAATAGCTTGAAGGCTTTTGTAGTTTTGATGTTGAGCACTTTTTAAATTTAGGCTTTCTTTATTGAGAAATCTTTTTTAATCTGATGAGGGCGCCACTGGACTGTGATAGCCCTCTTAAGATTTGTATAGAAATCTTTGAAGCACTGTAACTTTAAAGCTATGCATTTTATCTAAAATATATTATGACAACATACAAGCATTGAGATTAGTTTTACTGACTACTACTAACTAATTTTACTAATTCGAAATCGCAAAAAGAAATCAACTTTTCCATCTTCTTCTATCGAGTCGAATGCATTTTAAATAACTTTTTTAACTTTTCCATACAAAATTTCAATAGCTACTTGACCCAACAAAAAGAAATTGCAGATGTTTTCTTCGCGATATTGATGTAGGCTCCATAGTGAAAGTTGTTCAGTTTGTCTGAAATACCCTGTTCGATTTATAACGCATTTAATTTGACCCCCTGTTCGACATCTAACACATTTACCTTTTCCTATATTTGGGATCAATTTTTAAATCGCGGCAAATTCTCGACCTAAATGTATGGAAAAGCATTTTTTTTTTTAATCTCGCCTACGCTACGGCAAATTCACCGTCGCCCGCAACGTAGCGGTAACCCTAGACTCTAAGGGGTAGGTACTGCAATATTCTAGGCTCTAGATTTATATTGTAGTACCTACCCCTAGAATCTAGGGCTTGCAGTATTGTACGCACACACAGAACCGCACGTCTGCACCTGTGCCAACAGAATAGTGGTCTTATCAGGGGTTGTATAGCAAAGCCCTCCTTTACAAAGTGTAAGTCAGTTCTTTAGGCAATAAGAACTGGGCATAGGCCTTCCCAAGGATCGCCTTAACGACCGGTCCTGCGCTTCCCTCATCCAACGGGTTCCCGCCGCTTTCACCAGGGCCTCAATCGCCCTAAGTTTGAACGATACTACCAAAACAAAACCACAACCAAAAACATTACGTTATGCACAATTCGTATCGCGCAAATTATATTAACGGTAACGATTTAGCTTTATTTCGGAAGATACGAATTTTCTGTATTGTGCAATTTAACCGTTCAGAAAAAAATATCGCGATAGCTTTTTTACTTCAGCTAAACCAAATCTAAACCAAAACTAAACCAAAACCAAACCAAAACCGTATAAAATTGCGCAATTGAGGCCCAGATAGTCGCGTTGGTCTTTTTGCTTAACCTTTTTGCTTAACTATGCTAATGCTGCGCTTTTCTGTACCGTCACTCGAGAATAGAATGGTTTTTAAATTATTTTGAATTTGAGTTTGAGCAGCAAGAATAATGTGGTACGGCAAGGTGATTGTAATTGCACTTTAATTGCTTTGTAGTTATTAAAAGAATGCTATCGAAAAATAATAAATTTTGCTGTCGTTTATGGAACACTAATTGCGGAAGTTTAACTTCCACTTTACCAGTGTTTTTTTTTAATTTTATAATTCCTTCCATTTTGTACTTAAGAAGATAGGCGGGCTGAAATGCTAATTTGGAGAATGGGTCACTTTTCCGACTGAATACGTTTTTGTCCGATCCGCCTCACCCAATACACTCCGCCAACTAGAGTGCGAAAGAGACAACAGCAGCTCGGACTGATTTTATATACAAAAAATCAACGAAATCAGCAATTCGTATTCCCCTGTTTCCTCCTCCAAAACTAAACAGATTTTAATCATTCTATCAAAAATAATATGAGAAAGACATGGGCTTTGTCGTTATGTTTTGCTTTTTTTGTTTATATTCGTCAAATTTGTTTACTGGGTTCTGAAAACAGGCGGTAAAATTGGTAATTTTCGAAGGTCCCTAGTTCTTACAGTAATTAATTAATGCAAAAAAGCAAAACATAGGGAGATGGCAGAGGTGACATAGATTGTATGGTAAAAAAATATCTGCTCTAGTGTCATTATCTAGGGAGAAAACAGGGGAATACGTTTGTATGAACTATACCGTACTAGTCTACCCTCTTAATAACTAATAACATCGAAATTTAATGAAGAAATTATTTATTGACGTGTAATTTTTGCACGGTTTAATCAAATAATGTTAAATCTAAAATTCATTATTTTGTAGAAGAGTATAAATTGAGTAATAAACGTAAATTACTATTGTGATTGTAATCTACAATCTACGGAGATGAAGTCATTCGTTGCCAGTGCTTTTTTGGTTTTGCGTAAGTGTTGAATAGCTAATTTTTGAATTTCAGTCAAAATAAAAAAAAGATTAGCGTCGTAGCATGCAGTAATTATGCCGCATCATGTATTTTTTTCAAAATTAACTTGCATGAACTCACAACGAGTATCTGGAGTGCGATTTTTGAATCTCATTCGCTGAGTTCAGCAGTTGAAAATGTGAAAATTACTATGGAGATACGCATCTTTCTACTGCTGATTTGACTTTTACGCCAGTAACCTTAGACATAAAAATCGCGTTAGGTCGCAATAAATTGCACGGAGCTGATTTTTTGGGATGTTGTTAGGGTAGATACCAGTATCATAACACCAATTTTGCAGCTTCGAAAGACTTGTGCTAACCGAGTGGTGCTTAAAAAGCCTCGAAATTTTCTGACTTTTTTCAGGGGTTGACTTATAACTTCTAAACGGTGCATCTTACATAAACATTATTTACTACGTTTTTAAAGAAGATAAAATTATCTGTAATTTGAATTTAATTTCAGCTCTGTAAGTTTAGTAAGTCTTGAGATACAATACTTCAAACATTCGCCATTTTTCCCAAAAAGTTCAAAATTGAAGTTTTTTGCGTCTTTCGAACAGGATACCGGCTAAAATACTTATTCTACGAGGAAAATTATAACGAATGAAATTGTAAAGCAGCTATTAAGCTTTAATTTAAGTATATTTTGAATCTTGTACAGCCAACATTAACGAAAAATTAAGGAAATTCATTTTTTTTTTAAATGGAGCTCCTATTGTCAATTCATATTAATACTGCGCAGTTATCTATTTAATGTTATAAAAATCTTCTTCTTCTTATCGTGTGGGCAGAGCCCTGGTGTCAGAGTTTTTTCAGACCGCCTTACGGCCTCTGACGTGGTTTTTATGTGACGACTACTACCACCAGAGATAGTAGCCGGGACCAACAGCTTAACGTGCCATCCGAAGCACGGAATCATTTTTCTTTTCAGACAATCAGGTGATTCAGCCTGCAATGTCCTAACCATCTGGGGAAAAACGCACAAAGTGACATATCACTAGGTGGCCCCCGTGGGAATCGAACCCACGACCTCCGTGTCGAGAGCCCAATGCTCTTAACCATTACACCACGGAGGCAGTATAAAAATGATATTACATTTATAAATTAGATATTTTAAAGCAGGAATGTCAAACATGAATGAGACTTCTCACTACATTTTCTTGCGGCTCTATCAAATTTTAAGAACGGCTTCCTGATGCGGCCCGTGAGCGAACAGAATTTTATCATTTATTAAGTACGTAGGTACTCATAATTATGTACCAACACCGTTCCGGAGTCATTTATTAAGATTGGGCTCTCAACACGGAGGTCGTGGGTTCGATTCCCACGGGACACCTAGTGAAATATCACTTTGTGCGTTTTTCCCCAGTTGATTAAGACATTGCAGGCTGAATCAATTGATTGTCTGAAAAGAAAGATGATTCCGTGCTTCGGATGGCACGTTAAGCCGTTGGTCCCGGCTACTATCACTGGTATAATAGTCGTTACATAAAAACCACGTCAGAGGCCGTAAGGTGGTCTGAAAAAACTCTAACACCAGGGTTCTGCCCACACGATAAGAAAAATTATAAAACTGTAAATGGTTGTTTGTTCGCGCATTACGCGGAAACTACTAAACCGATTTTGATGAAACTTATTGCATTTGAAAGGTTATGATTAGACCAATCTCTAGTATATAATTTATTTTGCTACAATGACGGGTACCCGTGCGGACGAAGTCGTGGAAAACTCTCGTTTTTATATACTTTTGTAATTAAGTACTACTTTCCCCGCGACTTCATCCGCACGGGTTCCCAAGTTCTGATCATCGTAGCAAAATAAATGGTATACCAAATTTTAAGTCTAACCATAAGCTTGCAGACAACAAATGTTTCATCAAAATCGGTTTTTTAGTTTTCGCGTGATGAGCGAACAAACAAACAAACATTTTCAGTTTAATAATAGCACTAGATTTGCCCACGACTTCGTCCGCACCGGCACTCGTCATGGTAGCGAGATCAAATATATATCAGTTTATACGTCTAGTCTAAGGTTTCAAATACAAAAAGTTTAATTAAAGTCGGTCTAGTAGTTTTCACGTGATGCGCGAACAAACAAACAAACAAACATTTACAGTTTTATTATAGTAGAGATAGATTATTAATTATACTTAATTTCATTTTGGATGATATAAACCATTTCCTACTAAGTTATGTATTTTTGTCCTTTAAAAAATTCTTGCAATGCCTAAGGCTCCATTTTTTTTAAAACCTAATCCCCTTATATTTAGTTTTTTTTCCTGATAACAAAGGAACTAATCACTGTACAGGGTTAAATTTATGCTTAAATTAAAGCTATATAACTGCTTTCCAAATTAATTTCTTATAATTTACCTCGTAGAATGAGTATTTTAGCCGATATCCTGTTCGGAAGACGGCTAAAACTACAATTTTGAACTTTTAGGGAAAAATTGCCAATGTTTAACGTGCTGTATCTCAAGACTTACTTAACTTACAGAGCTGCAATTGAATTAAATTTATAGAAAAAATTGTCTGCTTGAAACACGTCTTGTACAATTTTTATGTCAAATGCACCATTTAGAAGTTATAAGTCAAAACCTGAAAAAAGTCCGAAAAATTCGAGGCTTTTTGAGCACCACTTGGTTAGCACAGGTCTTTCGAAGCTGCAAATTTGGTTTTATATTACTGGTATCTATCCTAACAACCTCCCAAAAAAGCAGCTCCGTACAATTTATTGCGACCTAAGATGTTTAAAATTACTGGCGTATTTCAAAAATCGCATTCTTGAAGTATGATTTTTGAAACTCAAATCAGCAGTAGAAAGATGCGTATCTCCATTGTAATTTTGACATTTTCAAATGCGGAACTCACCGAATGAGATTCAAAAATCGCACTCCTGACTCTTTGGCATGATTTCTCTACTTACGGGCGACTTGGCCTTTATGCGATAAGATTCAAAAGACGCGTATTCACGTGAGCCGAGAAAGTAAAGAAAAATAGTGAAAAAAAAAAATTTTTTTCATTATGGCGCTCGTTATTTTGGAAACGAAGAATGATCAAAAATTTGAGAAAAATTCCTCTGGACAATTTAGTCAGCTACAATTTGAGCCTAAAACAAAGACGATCGTGTTAAGGGTTTGCCATGTAGCTTAACCTTTTTGAGACAATATTTTTTCCAATTCCGTAGATTCATTTCCAATGTGCTCGATAGTCGTGTCGATCCGCGAAATCTGTGAATTATTTTCATTACTGGTATTTAAATTTTTTCAGTCTCCATCATAATCTCACCAACAGCAGCAGATTTCTGCGATTGCACAGATGACTCACCAATCTGTGCAAGTAATGGCCAGATATACGAAAGCGAATGCAACTTCAACTGCGAAAAACGGGACGACCCTTTCCTAGAAGACGTTTACATCCTTCGTGGAGGAGTTTGCAAAGAAGCAGATCCAACAAGAAGACAAACGCAACTACTTGCACATAAACTTGTGTCTGTAGATGAGGTCTATAACAATTATAACACACGAAGGAAACCGTTTCCTCCTGGCATGATGCTGCCTAACATGTACCCTGTGAATCCTATGTCACAGGGTGGATATGCTATGGTGCAACCTAGTCCTTATGGGATGATGCAGCCTGGTGCATATGGAATGCGTGGTGTGGGCGGTCTGGGTGCTCTGGGTGGCGTGGGTGGTGTGGGTGGACTGGGTGGTGTGGGTGGTCTGAATGGGCTGGGTGGCATGGGTGTTGTGGGTAGACTGGGTGGTGTAGGTGGTCTGAATGGGCTGGGTGGTGTGGGTCGTCTGAATGGGCTGGGTGGTGTGGGTGGTCTGGCTGGTCTTGGTGGTGCGGTTGGTCTAGGTGGCGTGGGTGGTGTGGGTGGTCTGGGTGGTTTGGGTGGTGTGGGTGGCTATAACGGATTGAATGGATTGAACGGAATAAATGGATTATATGGTATTCCTGTCTAAAATAACCTATATGAAATAAAATGAAAATAAACTTTGATTTGAATCTGGCTTAGAATATAATCACCTCTCTTCCCATGGGTGTTATTGCTTCCCTGATTATATTATCAACTAATTCAAGTCGTCATTTTTCAAGTTAGAGGCCTGTTTAGATGACTGGTCTTTTTCTTACTCTCTGTCTTCAAATAGCAGCAACAGCGACAGCGCAGTTTCCATTACGCAGCATTTTATACTGTACCAGTACCGTTTGAGAGCGAGCCATTTAACTAACATACATTAGACTTTTCAAACTGCCGCTGGCCGCTGTCATCTTGGTGTGAAATGAACCTTATTCGTGTAAGAAGACCTTTACTCTGCAGTGGGTCAAGTATACTAAGTGTTGTCTCCGATTACACCAAAGAGATTTAACATAATACTACTAGTAATATATTGAATGCCTTTGGAACGCAACAGAGAGTCAAACTTAACCACACGGACCTATTTGCGGATAGGTGAAGGTAAGTAAGTTGAAGGAAGTTTTACAGCATGTAGCATATCGCTATACGGCTAAATCTTCCTCTCATGAATATGGGTATGGGAGTGGGCCATATTTCACCAAGCGACAAGAAAGCACGCTATTATAGCTGACATATAACTCTTGAAAAAAAACGTACGCAACGACAGATTCTAAGGCTGCCTGTCCACTGATGCGAACTGGCTGGCTCGGCCGAGATCGGCCGGGCTCCTGATTGGTTAATATTTACACAGCTACACAGCTTGCCCAGCCAGCTCGCATCAGTGGACTGGCAGCCTAATGCTGATAATAATTTCCGTGGTGATAATAAAATTTTTACACGTGCAACGTGATTGGTTCCAGTTTGCCTGAGTGCACTAATTGAAGCAATAACTTCTAACACCGGCACCGTAATAAATTCAATTTTAAGTATGCTGCCGCTATTACCGTGTGTTTTTGGCTTAATAATGAACCACCAGATTTCTTCTCATAAATTTTGTAAGGGTCAAATCACACTAAAAGAGCAGCCGCGCTGTTGCTCGCTACTGCTCGCGACTGCTCACACCTGCTCTTTGAACTGCCCCCGTAGTATGGCAGCGTGATACAGCGCTATGATGTCGTCGCTCTCTGTCTATTTGCACACAAACGAACGAGATAAAAGGCGTAATATAGCCGTATCACGTGTAATAATTATGCTAGCTAGGCTGGGCGCCTGCGGACTCGTGGCTGCTCGCGACGCACACCGAGATCTATGGCTTCAAATCAATTTGAACTTTATTCACTAGTAGTAAGATTATAAATACTAGGTTAAATATTAAACTGAAAATGCTCCTCCGGTCGCTGCGCGCCGATGCTCGCCACTGCTCTTTCAGTGTGAATTAACCCTAAGAGTACAACCCAACCAAAATTTTTCATTTAATATTTAGCCAAGACTCACCCTAATACGTCTTTGACCTACATGTCTAGTATTATTTCTCTACAGTCTACACGCACGCAACGCGCCTTCGCTGCATACATAATAATCTGTTCCCGCGACTTGTAGTATGGAAAAAAGCCGAGTCGCGTAAGTAGAGAAATCATCCTAGGGGGTCTCGCTTTAGGAATGGTAACACCGCCTATTCCGGAGCAACTGCTGAGCATGCCTTACAAAACATGGATACACTAAAGATGAAATTCCACTAAACGGCACCCTTCCAAAGATTGACCGGTCCTCACATTACTAAACTGGGGGTCGCTTCAAATACTGAATTTCCACTGCACCAACGAGCGCCTCGATCGTCAATCGAACAAGCACACTGGACTCCTCTATGGAATACAGAATTGTTTGATTGTTGCTTGCAGTGGTAGAAAAATAGAAAAACACCTTTTCAAACCGTAACGAGTGAGGATTCGCTTCGGATTCTATATACCTACCATGAGTTTCCACTGTACTTTACTGCTCTAGTTACGGCGCCAATTTTGTATGGCAGAATTAGTTCTCAACGTAACCACTAGGGACGCTAGGGCGATGTACGAAATTTAATACATAAATGGGAATAAAACTCATCATCATCATCAGCCTGGTAAACCCCACTGCTGGGTATAGGCCTCTTCATTTTCACGCCAACCAGAACGGTCCCACGCTAGTCTCATCCACTTTTTGCCGGCGACTCTACAAATGACATCCGACCACCTGGCTGCTGGTTTGCCCACTGACCGTTCCCCCTCCCACGGCCGCCACTTTGTCACTGCCCTTGTCCATCTGCCATCATTCCGCCTGCCAAGCGGGCCAAGTGTCCCGCCCACCTCCACTTCAGAGTCGAAATCCGCTTGCCGATATCAACCACCTTTGTTCGGCGTGTGATCTCGACATTCGGAACTCGGTCCAGAAGTGTTATTCCTAGCATAGCTCTTTCCATTGCTCTTTGGTACGACTTTGACTTTGCGCACTGCGTCTTTAGTCAGAGTCCATGTTTCGGAACCATACGTGAGTGTGGGCAGAACACATTTTGATTTGCGTTTTTTTATTGACGAATGGATAATTATGCTGATTGCATCGTTATTTTATTACGTAGCCTGAGCAAAAGCCTGTAATATTGTACTAAGAACACATTATTTTTAATAATTCAATTCAATTCAATTCAATTATTTATTGCCATAAATTACATGCAGGTCAGTATAAATATACAGATAGGTACAAGGATGGTGACAGTACAGAGTGTTTCAATGTAATTTTACCCTAGGGTGTAGCAAACTAGCAATTTAGTACAATATGCTATACAGCATGAGATTACCTAATTGATTAATTATTATTATCGTGAAAATTTTTTAAAAAACATTATGTGAAGATGTCAACAAATGAATTTTACAATTATGAAATTAACAGTAACACACTTATGATACTACTTACGTAATGCAATTATTCTACCCACAATATTGTCATGTCAATTACCGACCATGATTATTTATAAAAGTCCATAAATTCCAGCAAGCTATATGGACACATATTAATCAGAACAGATTTCAGTTTCGCAAAAAATTTCCTATCTCCAAGGGCTTTTACATCGGCAGGCAATATATTGTACACTGAAACAGCATTGTAGATAGCAGTTCTTTCGTACGCAGTCGTTCTACAGTGCGGAACTTGCAGCTGAGGCTGATGTAGATTATTTAATCGATTGCTATGGAAATCGGGTCTTTAAGGGAATTTTTCCGGATATCGCCTGACAAGCTTACATAACTCCATTATATACAGGGCTGAGACTGTAAGAAGCTTCAGTTCAATGAATGCCGACCTGCAGGAGTCTCTACTAGATTTCAGTCCCATGATAATGCGAACACAGCGCTTTTGAACAATGAATATTCTGTTTATATCCACTGATCCTCCCCAGATGGCTATACCATAGACAACTCTGGATTGAAAATAGGCGTGGTAAGCCTGAAGAGTTGCCGACCTGGTGGAGATTAGTCTTAGGTTTTTCAGAGCGAAACCAAAGCTACTAAGTCTTGTCTCCAATGACTCCACATGCGTCTTCCAGTTCATGTGTACATCAGTTTCCAACCCTAAGAACTTGGCATGTTGCACTAGTTCAATGTTATTCCCATTTATCTTAATATTATTTTCCAAAGTCATATAGTTCCTAAAGTGTAATATTTTGGTTTTATTTATGTTTGTATTTAGATTTAGTGATTTTAACCATCTTACAATTACATTTAGGGACTCCTCAACCAATAAAATAAAGTTAGAACTTGAAACGAGATCCGGTAGTAGTGGCTAAACAAAAGCAGTACCAGCACAGATTTAACCCCCAGTCTGTCCCATCAAAACAGTTAACTGTCGCAGTGCACGATAAAACGAAACGGTGGCAAATGTTAGGATCTAAAATCTCCACACTGCAATCACTCTATTCGTAGTTCAACTTCCGAAGTCCTGCAAATCAGACTGTTTTTTAACCTGTGATGTGATAATGAAAGTTATTTAGGTGGACTTCTTTTAGCAACTGCAGTTTACTAAAACAATAGTTCTGTTTAGTGAAACAACTGCACGTGTTGATGAAATAAATTATTTAAGTGTTTACTATACAGAAAACATTACACCTTTTTTTTTGTTAATTTTTAATAATTTTTAACTTGATCTACCATTTGTAATAGTTACAGAAGAGCGGAATATCCCACACAAGTATTTTTTTTGCTAAAAAGGAGATTCCATAACCTGATTTGTATCGTAGATTAAGAAGAGGTTAAGTTATTGATATTAAACACTTTGTTTAAACACTTTTCTGTATTTTTAGGGTTCCGTACCCAAAGGGTGAAAACGGGACCCTATTACTAAGCCTACGTTGGCCGTCCGTCCGTCCGTCTGTCCGTCTGTCCGTCCGTCCGTCCGTCCGTCCGTCCGCCTGTCCTACCTATTTAGGGCTGTAACTTTTGAACTGTAATAGCTAGATAGTTGAAAATTTCTCAGATTATTGGTTATTACGGCGGATTTGTTAACAAATAATAAAAATGGTCTCTCCTTCTCATCTCTCAAAGGGTCTCTCCTTGTGATTGTCTGTCCGGTAATCAGCAAGAGAGATACGGGTATGCGCCCCCGGGTCCTTGAGCTACTATTGTCTCCTCCTTATCCGTCCGAGACAATAGTATCCTTTCCCCTTTATCCTATCCAATCTCCCCCCTGTCCTATTCCTTTTCTTCCTTTTGCCAATCCAAGGTTGCCGTGCTGATGGATGCATGGCTAGGGGTGAGCCTAGTCGCAAGCGTGCGGGTTGTCTGGTACCGGGTACCCCCAGGCACTAATTTGCCTTCTTCCTACATGCGGGGCTCTGTAGGAAGCGACCTCGAATTTCCCTAGCTACTCGTGGGACTAAAGATGTGCGAAAAAACTAATAAGCGCGGAAGAGGCGGCGATGTTGTTCGCCACACGTCACGCCAACGGTCATCACGTGGCGAAAAGCGGGCTACGGAGTGCCGTATTGCTACGTTGAATGTGCAGGGAGGTATGAAAGATAAGATGGATGAGGTATGCGAAATGATGCAAGAAAGGAAAATTGATATATTGTGTGTGAGTGAGACCAAAAAGAAAGGACAGGGCATTTCTCAGCATGGTCCGCTGACAGCAATCTGGTCGGGAGTTGCCGAGACGGACCGAGGCTGTCAGGGTGTTGGGATTGTCCTGTCTGATCGAATGGCTCAATCTATGAAAGAATATGAATGTGTGAGTCCTAGGCTTATGTGGGTCAGACTAAAGGTTGGTTTAACCCGTATCTTTCTGGTCGGTGCTTATGCCGCAGATATGGGTTGCCAACCTTCGGAGAGAGACATATTCTGGGAAAGCTTACGAGATACCTTGGATAAAAGTAGAGCAAATGAACGCGTAATTATGACAGGAGACTTTAATGCATGGGTAGGTATTAGAAGAGATGGTTATGAGCAAGTGTTGGGTATGTTTGGTGATGAGAGAGTGAACGATAACGGTGTGGAACTGCTAGACGTGTGTGTAGAACGGAATCTTTCTGTGATGAACAACATGTTCAAACACAGAAGGATCCATATGTACACGTGGGAGAGACAAAATAGTAGAAGTATGATTGATTTAGTAATTGTGGATGAAA
The DNA here is from genome assembly GCA_922987775.1 of Agonopterix subpropinquella. Lineage (NCBI taxonomy): Eukaryota > Metazoa > Arthropoda > Insecta > Lepidoptera > Depressariidae > Agonopterix > Agonopterix subpropinquella. The sequence goes on from OV277714.1 coordinate 5,159,617, forward strand.
GAATGAAGAATGCCGTTGTTGACACGAGATCATATCGTGGTGTCAGTGTAGGGACTGACCATTACTTGGTAGTCTGCCGGATAAATGGTCTTCTCAAACGATGGCGCCATCGAGATCACGAGCCAGTGTCTATGTTAGAAAGGATAAAAGTGGAGATGTTGCAAGATGAAGGCATAAAAGAAGAGTATAAGAAAGAAGTATGTCAAAGAACAGCTAGTCTTAGGGATAGTACGAGAGAAATTGATAATTTAGAGGACATGTGGATGATTTTGAAATCGAGCCTGATTGAGGCAGCTTCCAAAGTTTGTGGAGTTGTTAAGAAGAAGAATAAGAGGTCGATGGATAAAGGTTGGTGGGATGATGAAGTACGAAAGGCTGTGCATGAAAAGAAGAAGGCGTGGTTGGATGTATTGGCGCTGAAAGCCAATAGTAGGATGACTGGAACAATGAGTGTAAATGGACCAATTGAAAATAAGAAACGAATGTACACCGATGCAAAAAGAAGAGTGAAAGAAATTGTAGAAAGGAAGAAAAACGAAATGAAAGATAAGTATGACAGAAAATTTTCTAAAAACTTCAGAGCCAACCAAAAGTTGTTTTGGAAGGAGGTTCGGTTGGCTCGTGGAGTATTGGATAATTCTAAAGTGAGTGTGGTTAAATCAGAGGAAGGAAATTTGTTAAGTAAGGAAAATGAGGTGCTGGAACGTTGGAAGGAATATTTTGAAAGTGTTTATGCTTGTGGTGATAATAACCCGCCCCAGGCGTCTAGTAGATGGATGGGGTCGGAGAATTTGGTGATAGATGAGAATGATAACAGCGAGATAACTTTGGATGAGATTATGAAAGCGATGAAAAGAATGAAATTAGGAAAGAGTGCGGGGTATGATGGAGTGTTCGTCGAAATGCTGAAGAGCGGTGGCATGGTGGTAGCAAGTTTGCTTTGCCAAATCTTTAATAAATGCTGGCAAAGCGGTCACGTTCCTGGAGACTGGTGCAAGGCCGTTATCGTTCCTCTTTATAAGGGAAAGGGCTCAAAGCAAGAGTGCAAAAACCACCGCGGCATTAGTCTTTTGAGTGTTGTTGGCAAATTGTATGCTAAGGTATTAATTGAAAGAGTGATAGATGTTAGTGAAGAAAAAATATGGGATGTGCAGGCAGGATTTCGAAAGGGAATGGGTTGTATGGACCAAATCTTTTCCCTAAGGTGCATAGCCGAAAAATACCTGGCAAAGCACGCGAAGGTATACTGTGCCTTCGTGGACCTGGAAAAGGCGTATGATCGAGTGTGGAGGGAAGAATTGTGGTCTACGCTATCTATATACGGTGTTGACGATCACTTGGTGCAGGCACTAAAATCATTATACGAGGGTTCTAGTGCCTGTGTCAGGGTCAACGGGGCGCACTCAAAATGGTTTAACATCACCAGTGGAGTTAGACAGGGTTGTGTTGCGTCCCCTTGGCTTTTTAACCTGTATATGGATAGCTGTCTGACTGATCTGAAAGAATGCGAAAATGGTTTAAGAATGGGAGAGTTACTAGTCAAGTGCCTCCTGTACGCTGATGATCAAGTGATACTTGCATCGTCAGCGGGAGAGCTACAAGACATGGTAACTCTCATGAATACAGCATTGAAGAAGAAAGGAATGAAAGTGAATGTGAATAAAACTAAAGTAATGGTAATGGAGAGGGATGAATGTGTGACTGATTGTTGTATAATGATTGGGAACGAAAAAGTGCAACAAGTGAATGAGTTTGTATATTTAGGATGCATGTTTACTAGAGATGGGAAATGTGAGGGTGATATGCATAGGCGAGTAACAGCGGGAAACAAAGTAAACGGTGCTCTGCATACTATTGTGGCTAGCCAAGTAGTGTCCAAAAAGGCACGACTTGCTATACACAATGGTGTGTTGGTGCCTACACTTATGTATGGCAGTGAGTGCTGGGTATGGCAGAAGAAGCATGCAAGTAAAATTAATGCTGTTGAAATGCGTTCCTTGCGAAGTATGTGTGGTGTCACGATGAGAGATAGAGTGAGAAATTGTGTAATAAGAGATCGATGTAAATTGAAAGAAGATGTTGTGACAAGAATAGAGAAAGGTATGCTTCGTTGGTTTGGTCATGTGGAAAGGATGAGTGACAGCAGATGTACGAAAGAGATATATGTTGCTAATGTGAGTGGAAGTGTCGGCAGAGGGCGCCCTCGTAGGACGTATGCTGATCAAATCAGTTGCGTCCTACAAAAAGGGGAGGTGCGGAGTACTCGAAACCGACGGGCATGTATGAAGAGATGTATGGATGTGCATGAGGCAAAAGAGGTATGTAAAGATCGTAGTAAGTGGCGCGCCCTGGTCTCTGCCTACCCCACTGGGAAAGAGGCGTGACGTTATAGATAGAGATAGATAATAAAAATGTCAAAAAGTTAAAAATTAAGGGGGGTTCTCAGCAAGAAACTAGTTTTTATCGACGTTTTTTCTTCACGCTCTATCGTAAAAACGGTAAAACATACAAGCGTCAAACTTAGTGTGATTATAGAACAAACTCTACAGAATAACAACAAATACTAAAAACCGGCCAAGTGTGAGTCGGTTTTGCGCTAAAGGTCCCGGACAAAAAAAGTTTTTTTCTTTGTTAATAATGTTGTGTTCTGTGGTGGTGTGGTACGGAACCCTCGGTGCGCGAGTAGCCCGACCGCACTTGACCGGTTTTATTTATAATTGAATAGTCCTTTGGACCCCCTTAACCTATCTTTCTTAGTGTATTAATATACTAAATTATGATTACTGAATAGTAATAAAGAGAAACTACACTACCAATGGAAAATATGCCGTAAAATCACTGCTGTACCTACTCGTATATTTTTCTATTGGAGTTAGACAAACATTGCCGGAGACTTTGTTAGCGTAGGTCACGTGCAGAAATACATAGACTGATGCCATCTTTGCCGACAACTTCGACCGCACCGCAGAAATAAAAGCATCGGAATGTAAATACCTATGCATGTCTTATAATTGAAGACAAATGCGTAGAAATAAAATTGTTAATGCGATTCCAAGTAATTATACCCATAAATTTATTATACCTGTCGGAATACAGGGACCGACATGAGTTGTCAAATGAAACCGTTTTTTGGGAATTTGTCGGCACTTATCGGCACGCTAAAACTTCCGAGTTCTGGGTATAATTGTGAATCTAACGTGAAATCGTAGATAATTTAATGAAATAGTGTTAGTATATTTCACAAAATAATCTACGATTTCACTTTAGAATCACAAATTATTCACAGAGTTCGAATATTTACCCTGTCGATTGTGCCGATAAGTTCCCAAAAACGGTTCTATTGCCTCGCGTCACGTATCTCTTTCTATCATACAGTGGTGCCGCTAGGTACATCTCGCTCTCTCAGCTGTCAGTTCCTCTATTCCTGGTATAATACCTTTATGGTAAGGCCATACCTACAGGGTGTAACAAAACACCCTATTAATATTTAAAGGGGTAGTTTAGACCATCAAACTGAACAAATTTTACTATGGAGCCAACATAAAGAAAAAATAAAAAATATGTCTGCTGTTTGATACAAAACTGCAGTACTTACTCAACTCTAATGTATGGGACACCGATTTTTTTTCCTAATTGTCTTCATAGTAAATTGTTCAGTTTGATGGCCTAAACTCTAAACCACCGGTTCTTTCTTTCTTTCGTGTGGGCAGATAGTAAGTACTATTAGGATATTTTGTTACACCTTATACAGGGTGCACTGAAAAAAAAATTGTGTACTTTAACCAAGATCTTGTTTATGATAATCAAACATCATGAATCCATATGAGCCTGTCAACATCATGACTTCTCTGACTAAGAGAACTTTGTTAAACGAATTCGGCTTGTTGTTACAACCATCTTTTGTTTTTAGTAAACAATAATACACCCTGTATAACAATTTTTCTTTAAACGTTGTTAAAGTATTTGTTACGTTTCGTTATGCGTGGTCAAATAATCACACACATAATCAAGACTAACCTTAAACAATTCCAAAATTATATCCAGGATGGCTTCTACATGGTGAAATTGATATCATTGGCATCCTTTTAAACTAAGAGTCTACCCATCAAACTAAACAACTTTTACTATGGGAGCAAACCGATCGGAGCAAAAACAAAATCAGCTGTTGCATACATTTGAGTCGAGTAGGCATTGCAGTTTAGTATGGAATAGCTGATTTTTTAGTTGCTCCGATCGGTTTGCTCCCATAGTAAAAGTTGTTCAGTTTGATGGGTAGACTCTTAGTTTAAAAGGATGCCAATGATATCAATTTCAGCCTGTATATCATTTCATCCAAGATTCTTTTTTTGTTTTGAAAATATTTGATGCACAGATATACAATACAATGTACTCACAATGATATTATTAATGTTTAGATAATTATTATTATTTTGTGTACATATTATGTGTAATGTTAGTGGAGTACGTTTCATTTTAAACACATTCCCCTATCCTGCGGCCTTATAATTCAACCTAAACTTTCACGAAATCGATTAATAACAATAACCGAAGACAAGTTTAATTATGACAGATGAGAACCTCAATGTTTAGGATGCGGTAACAAATTGAAAATTCAATCATGAACTTTCATCATGAGTTTGTTTAGTGATTTATCAATTTCGCGATTTATTCTAACAAAATGAAAATGAAAAAAAAATTAAAAATGTTTATCCCCGTTTTAGGCAAGCCCGTACTTGGAGACCGGGTTAGGTATATGACTTACAAATGTTACGACTAGACCTCAATAAGATACATAAATAATTATATAATAAAACGCAAATAAAATTCAAAGCGGGAGTTAAAAGTACTGACAATTCCTACAGTCAACAAATACATCTAAACATTTTAAAACATTTATTTGCTTGAGAATATTTGTATTGTGTGGTGGTTTCACAATGGCTGCTTTTATTTTATTTAGATACCTACGTATGATACTTGTGCTTGTTGGTGCAACTAAGGTAACTCACCTCACCTTAGTTGCACCACTGACACTATATGAGTGAATTGACGACCCGGTTGGTGTAATGGTTACCACGCTGGACTACCAAACCAGGGTCCTGGGTTCGAATCCCAGTTCGGTCATGGATGTTGCATGTCTGTGACGTTGTTATAAGTATGGTTCCCATACCAAAAAGCCTGTGGCTTACTTGGGATCATTACAATATATGTGCCTGTAGCGTTATTTATTTATTATTTATTAATTAGAGGAAAATCGTATGGTATTTTGCTGTGGGGCCGTGCTACAGATGTTGAGGCTGTCTATATCCTTCAAAAGCGGGCAATTCGAGCCATTTCGAGCGTGACAATTCATGCCCACCTTTCCTGGTGCATTCGACAGACATGGCCGGCCCAATCCCACTTTAATCTGGCGGTTTTTTCCCCAGCTAGTTACATAATAAATAACGAAAGTCAACCTAATTAGAGTATACAATTGTGGATATACGTTGTGGATGAAAACAAAGAAATAGATAAAACAATTATTCTACAGCCCGTTGTCCATTTTGTCCGGTGAATGAGTGTCGCATAGGACCACACGTTTCGTCAGCCCTGTTAGATTTAAGCTTTATTGGACCGGACATTCCCTTCCCTTTACAATAGTCACGTAGGGGCGTAATCGTAAAATTCTCGTGAAAACGGAATAGAAAACTTGTTCTGTTTTTTTGCGTAGAACATTCCATTCTTTATTAATGTTCTGATAAAACAAATAACGAACACCGGAACTAATAGAACTGTAGTGTCTGTGCGAACGCGTAGTGAGTCACTTGCCTGCCGGCCGTTGTCGGGTACGGACGTGCGCGCTCCGCATACCCTACCTGCCCAGTTATCAACAGTAAATGTGTACTTATTTAGCAAACCCTACAAAGTGGCGACGACGGGATCTTATTTTACGTAAGTGCACACTGTATTTTACCCGGTTTTGAAATAAAAACAACGGTGAATGGCATTACATTTTGAAATTAAAGCGATGTTATAATATACATGTTTCCCGCAGCAGAGCAGCATAATTATGTTCACGACTGTGTTCCTCGAGGGGGTTGTCAGCGATATTCTGAAAACTCTGAACAAAGTGAATATCTTTTATCAAAAATAACGTTCTATTTTGATTTAAAAGAACGATAACGATGATTCAATATAATTTATCCACAGGGGTTATCATGGTACTCTTTTACTTTCACCGTGCTTAATTAAATATCCACGGAGGCTATCATGTATTCACTATGCCTATTTCATTAGTTATCATATCAAAAAACATCCGATTCTTAGTTTATGCTGTGGTTGACAATATATTACAGTGATTATTTTTCTTTTCATGAACGATGACCATCAAACGCTGGAGGAAAAGAAGAATAAGGAGACACCAGGAAGATGGGCGGCTGCTGCGATCGAGCTCGAAAGAATATACCACAAATCGAGCACCTGTTCGAACGAATCCTTAAGGTCATGTACAATATATTACATACATGTTTATATAATAACCTTACGCTCAAGCAATAATCCTAAGGGATAGGCAGAGACTACGACAATGACTATTTCATAATACGAAGTTATTCAGCTAGATTGAGGAGTATGTATACCTATCTGTGCAAGCCGCTTGATTAGGACCTCGACTTAACAGTTGACGCCGTCTGAGGATCTAACAAAGTCCTTTCTTATGAAATTCCAGAGTTTGATATAAGAACGAGATAAGAATATAAAATCGTAGGAGTATCGTAATCGTGACTCTGTCTATGTTACCTACCTACACATAACTCGACGGAGCAGTGATTTGTACCCTATGGCACTCGCGTACCGTTAAAGGTTAAACTGAAGGTCGGTCGGTCGGTCAGTCCGTCGGTCGATCAGTCGGTCGGTCGGTCGGTCGGTCGGTCGTTCGGTCGGTCGGTCGGTCGGTTGGTCGGTTACGGTTACGGTTGTGGTTAAGGTTAAAGGTCAGATATTTACGAGGACTACTAATTGTCTGGTTACAATGATAAACAGTATAAATTATAGAAAACAGGCAAATAATAACATCTTGAATATATAGTGTTATTATAAATATGGTGTAGCGCTGCGTACGTATAGATACTCGAGTGGGTAAATCGGTGCAAAACAGTAGCCAATGCTCAGAAAATTGAACACAAATACCTACCGGATGACATAAGGTTTCCGCATAGGTATGTCAGTGTAAAACTATTTTTATATTCAATCACAATCAATATTGTTTGTAACTTGTTATGTTAAGGAGTTACTTGCAAAGTTGCAACTATTTAACAAGGGGGCAAAAAAGGGATTTCTTACAAATTTCCGTTACAACTAACTATACTATACGTCTATCTTAGCGATTCATTATGAATTTAATTCTAAATACGCTGTTGAATATGCTATATCTTTTGCACCGATAGTTACTGACTTGACTACGTACGTAGTCCAGTATAACATAATATACATACCACTTTATACATACCTACCGCATATTAGGTTCCAAGCGCGAGTCACGCGAACTAAAAGGCGATAGGTATAAAGTGCCATGTAGGTAAAACTACAGTAGTTAAAGGACCATGCAGTGATTAAACTGTTAGTAAAAACTAAAAGGTCAAGCAGATGCATAATACATGCGGGGATATGCAGGGCCATGCAAAGTCATGCAAAAATATACAACTGCAATAGTAAAAGGACTATTCAATAACTAAGTTGTTAGTAAAAACAGAAAAGTCATGCAGTTACATACAATGCCATGCAAGGCCATGCAAAGCCATGCAAATATATGCAACTACAATAGTTAAAGGACTATTCAGTAACTAAGTTTTTAGTAAAAACAAAAAGGTCATGCAGTTACATACAAGGCCATGCAAGGCCATGCAAACCCATGCAAATGCAATGGTGACAGGACCATGCAGTTATTAAACTGTTAGCAAAAGCTAAAGGGTCACGCAATTATAAAATTATATTGGTTAGAGAACCATACAACTATCAGGTTATAAGCGAAAGCTAAAGTATCATGCAACTATTAAATGATAATAATTATGTGTAATAGAACCATGCAACTATCAAGTTGTTAGCGAAAGCTAAAGGGTCATTAAACTATACAATGATATGGGTTACAGAACCAAGCAACTATCAAGTTGTTAGCAAAAGCTAAAGTATCCTGCAACTATAAACTGATATGGGTTATAGAACCATGCAACTATTAAGTTGTTAGGCGAAAGCTAAATTATCATGCAACCATGCAACTATCAAGTTGTTAGCGAAAGCTAAAGTATCATGCAACTATAAAATGACATGGGTTACAGAACCAAGCAACTATCAAGTTGTTAGCGAAAGCTAAAGTGTCATAAAACTATAAAATTATATGGGTTATTATTATAACCTATAGAATCATGCAACTATCAAGTTGTTAGCAAAAGCTAAAGGGTCATGAAAATAAAATAGTTACTGTACTAATATTATATAATTATACATGGACTATAATAGCAGTTAAAAGTCCTTGATTGCAGTGGCTGGTGGTTACGCAGAATATTTTAAGTGCCTAAGTGTATGTGCTTATGACAGACTTACTCTCTTGTCCTTACTTCCATAATTTTATAAATCGTAAATGGATACGATCCAGAAGCAGTAACTCTGACCAGTATTTATCCAAATGAAATAAAAAAAAAAGGAAAGGAAGGGAAAGGATAGGAAGGAATGAGATGAGATGAGGGGAGATCGAACAGAATCAAATAAAAGGAACGAAAGGGAAAGGATAGGAAGGAATGAGATGAGATGAGAGGAGATCAAACAGAATCAAATAAATGGAAAGGAAGGGAAAGGATAGGAAGGAATAAGATGAGATGAGAGAAGATCAAACAGAATCAAATAAATTCGAGTGAAATTAAATGAAATCAAATCAATTCGAGTGAAATCAAATGAAATGTTAAAATCTTTTCATTGAAAGTATATGGTCAAATTTATAGTCCTAAAGTCGTTTTGGGTCGTCATATTGCGTGCAAATATTAATGTGACATTAAAATATTATTTGAGCATCCGGTGCATATCCGAGATGTAGACGAAGCCTGAGGGAATTACTTAGTCTCCTTTTACGACATTCATATGTTTGGTGCTATTCTAAGCCGGACATTACACGGCCATTCATAACTACTTAAAAGTGTCATTGTGATACACAAAATGCAAAGGACCGAATAAAAATAAAAGCTATGCTTATACTATCGAAACTATTACAGGCCATGAAAATTAGTCAAAATTGGACAATTAGCAAGCAGATACTTTCGGGTTCAAATAATCCTAAACGAGCCATAAACTAGCCATAGGCAAATCTAAATGTAAAACTAAAAACTATGGGCTATTAAATGTCTAGAAAAAATAAATATTGGACATAAATATAAAATAAATAAATAAGAGATGATAAAGATCTATGGAATTTGAGCAAATACTAGAGCTATATTTTATGCTGTCAAATGGAACATTTGTACCAATTTAAGCCACGTGACCCAATAGTCACAGTCTTTATGTACTAAAATGCAATGATAAACAGCGAAAACATAGACTAAACACTTAATTCTAATTTGCAACGAAATTGAACACACAAGACATACAATTAATTATGCAATATTCCTATACCTATATTGGATATTTTCTGAACACCTTTTGTTTATCATTCCATAAAGGTTATTACAGAAACCCGAAACATGAGGCAAGCATTATAGCTATCTAGCCAATAATAATATACTACTCGAAATCTGTCCACAGGTACAAGGAGCGTATCACAGTGAAATTGATTTCGACGCTAAGTGCCATGGATAACGATATTGTAATAAGACATAATCAAAGTTTGTTTAAGTACTCGTAACAAATTATTTCGGAATGGCCACTCTTTTCAAGCACCACCAATATTGTCCAAAATAAAATGTTTATATATAGCCAGAGAGTAAATCAAGGTATAAGTCATACTTAATGAAAATGTTTTGTGATCAAATCCAATTACCTACTGAAGTAAAAATTGGATAAGGCATGTACGAGTACCTAATTAGTAATTACGAGTAGTCTTGCTAATACATTTGTAGTTCAAAGGTACACTTTTTATAGTAACAATGTGAAATCTCACGTTGGTTTAATAAAACCAGCTTAAATAAAATTTATATTTTTACATTGTTCTACGTACGGTTACACCTAGTTGGATTTTATATAAGTACCTAACAAAAATAAACTTAAATACAAACTTAACAAATGTAACAAAAGTACATAAACTGTACTATCCTACCATAGTTTTAAAAAAGTACTTAGAATGGAAGTTGATTGCGATTTGTCAATCTTATCTTGCTGTTTGCTTAACCAATCCTCACTCCTGAAATAATGATCACAGTTCACAGGTCAAGAGGAAAATAAATTAAGGTTTATTAATTTAATTAATAGTGTGTCATATAAAGTGGGACTAGACTTTCAATTTTACGCAATAAAACGAAATGTTGTAATAATACAAATGGTAGTTAAAATCTTGAAATATTATGAAAAGGAAAGGGATAGTCTAGACTCTAGAGTGGTAAGCTAAAGTTGAATGTAAATGCCTATTGGGCTCAGTATTGGCACAGAGTACTATGGTAATGGAAAGCGTTTAGTAACTATTAAAGAAATGAAATTAAGCAGTAAGAAACGGAACCTTTAATAATCAAAGATTATCAATCATAACACATTATTATTGTTATGTTATAGCGATGTGCATAGTGGAGTTTCTTGCGCCGTTTCTTCTCCCTAGCGAAGCACCTTCCGAAGCGGTGGTAGATTCATATAGAAATATATAAAATATTAAGAAAATATAAAATAAATGCAAGCTGTAGTACTACTGACTTTATAATAATAATTATATTAATATGTACCTGTATCGCTTATAGTTTTGATATTAAGTGTACTTTTACAAAATACATCTTAAATTAAATTAAAATAAAGAAGGGATGTAGTGTCTGTGCGAACGCGTAGTGAGTCACTTGCCTGCCGGCCGTTGTCGGGTACGGACGTGCGCGCTCCGCATACCCTACCTGCCCAGTTATCAACAGTAAATGTGTACTTATTTAGCAAACCCTACAAGAACTAACAACTTGTCTTACAAATAATATTCGTTCGAAAAACTGAGCGACATTTAATGGGATTTTAGGTAATACACATATTTTTGGGAATGGGACAAACGGTGAATAGGACAAGTTGCAATTGGGACAAACTGCGAATTCATTTGTGAGTCCATGACGAGTACTGCGAATGGGACAGTTGGTTCTAATTCCCCTCGAATTATCTTTTAAACTAAAGGGTAAATATACAAATTCTGGAATACTCACCTCAGCGCACAGATAACCCCCAATAGATACCGGATACAGGGCCACCGACGCTCACCACACATCTATGGTTTTTCACTGATATAAGCAACGCGAGTGAGCGAGCTAGAAGTAGTGCGACCTTGAAATGGCCAATCACGTTGCACCGTTTCGTGCCCCGCTACCCGCACCTACCGCCAAAAATTGTGACTTCGGGCGTGAACAAAATGTTCATTATGCGGTATCTATTGGGGGTAATCTGTGCCTCAGCGCGATCCCGCAACTTCAATATCAGTTAGTTGTTTAATTTTTCTGACTGCATTTGCTGCAGAGCTCACCTACCAGCCAGTTTTTCAATATGGGAGTCCCATTGCAGCCTAGAGTCAATCGTTATTTCCAAATATTATCAACAAAATCTAGGATATCACTGTTTAAAGTTACTTGATTATCTACAAATGATACATTAAATAAATATATTTCAGTTTTTTTGCATTAAGTGCGAAATTATTTGAGTTATATACTAGTTCAAGACTTATTGAAGGGACTCATTTATGTCATAAAGTTCTTGATCCTTCCTATTTACTTTAAAAATCAGAGCAGTATCATCAGCAAATAATAGGTACTATGTTGAACCCTATGTTGAACTACTATGGTGCCCAGACGTGGTCTCTAACAGAGTCTCAAAAGTCCAAACTCAAGGTTTGTCAGAGAGCGATGGAGCGCAGTATATTAGGTGTTAAAAGAACAGATCGTGTCAGGAACACTACACTGCGCTCCAAAACACAAATCGCCGACGTCGGGAAGAAAACAGCTAAACTAAAGTGGGAATGGGCCGGCCATGTCTGTCGAATGCACCAGGAGAGGTGGGCAGGAATTGTTACGCCCTGGATCCCAGAAGATGGTCGTCGGCGTCCGGGTCGTCCTAAGAAGAGGTGGCGGGATGATCTGGATGCTTTTGACGACAAGTGGCCAGAGCTTGCCCAGGATAGAGATGGTTGGAAGATTAAAGGGGAGGCCTTTGCCCAGCAGTGGGATGAAAAAGGCTAGAAAAAAAAAAAAATGTTGAACCCTGGAGCACACCTGTTTGCACATGTGATCCGAATGATTAAGATCCATTCACTAGAACTTTTTGGACTATGTTTTTTAAAGTAGGAGTTCATCAAATTAAGAGCTCTGCCGTTAACTCCGTAATGCATTAGTTTTAACAGCAAACTTTTATGATCACCGCAATCAAATGCTTTGGACAGATCGCAAAAGACGTCCATCGCATTTTGGTGCTCCTCCCTAGCGCTGAAGATGTGCTGAATCAGGGTAACTTCTGCATCTGTGGTCGAGTGTCGTTTGGTAAACCTGGAATGCTGATTTTGATAGCTGTATACACTACTCTAGTCATTTTCTCAAAAACGTACTAAGTTTAAATAAAAGCTGTAATGTAAAAGAAATAATACCTACACACGTAAATTTCCAAAGAGAGAAATTCGGGATGTTCTAAATACACTATAGTCAGAATAATACACCTTTCACTAGCAGAGTCCAAAATTTGCCTATTGTGATAGAAATAATAAAACGATACAAAATTAATCACACTTTATTTATGCAAAGTAATGCGGCTACATAATTTTTAATACTGTTCCAAAACATTCTGCCAACATCAACAAAATTTAATGTTTTACAATGCGATTGCTTTAGATTACTCATCAAGGAAGTCAAGACCAAGTCTGTCTGAGAGTCTGCTTCCAAATTCAGAACGTATTTCCCTCTTATACCTTACTGGCTCCGAATTGACTTCGTCAAATAGAGCTAACAAGAGGAATGGACTATCACACGGTCCATCACGGCTGACACGTAGTCCTCTATACTGTCCAGGGTTGGTCCTCTTAATACAATCAAATTGACACTTTCCAACTGTTGTCACCCCATCGCTAAGGCACACTAGAGGATCGTTGATCATGCAAGGTACACATTGGGCTTTCGTTGGAGAGAAACTGCACACTGAAAAGAAAAACAACAAATTAATGGTAGTGATGGCAATACAAGTCTGTAATGGATGGATTGTGTGAAAGAGGATATGAGTAAGAAACATCTGCAATGCAATTCTCTAAGCGCAAACATGATTCGTCATTGAAACATCGGCGAGCTGTCAATTCGGTATTCCTTAATGTTATGTGGCAAACTTATATATATAAAAACTTCTACGATCTGAAGGATGCAAGAATGATGTTACATTTGTGAGCTCATCGATGTTTTTGACAGCGATATGATGCTTAGAGAATAGCACTGCTGAGCGCTCGCTGATAGCGGTGAATTGAAGAAGAATAAGCATACGCTTACGACTATATTCCCCGAGGGGGTAGTCAGAGGTATTCTGAAACTTCAGAACATCCACGTTTCACTAGTAGTACCGAAACTCTGTCCAGTGTGACGGGGAGTGAGCCCGTCGCCACTTGTAATGGACAGTAGGTACGATACATGCCTCGAAATTGAAGCATGCAGGTTTCCTCGTGAATTGAAGAAGTTGACATAATTACCTATTATGCTGACCCCAAGTTATAGGATAACGGTCAAAAAATGATGATGAATGATATAGTAATCTTAGTCGAGTTTTGGCTTGTCTTTGAATTTGACTTTCCATCTTGGTTAAAAGATTTGCCAACGAGGCTTGCTGATCGCCTAAGATGCATCGGAGCTTTTTCAAATGGGCTATAGGAAAACTTCAATTCAGACACGTTGGGTTATAGACGTCAGATTGACAATATTTTCAAGTACCTTTAGTAATAGGCGTGGGATGTGGAAAATGATAATTTTTTTTTGGGCTAAATTAATAAATCCCAGAGGAGAGAGCCCTAGGTTCCAGAGGATGCCACCCCGGTTGACCTCGGAAGAAATGGAGGGATGACTTGGATGCGTTGGATAATAAATAGATGGAGGATGGAACTGACCCAAGATAGGTTAAGATGTTAACATGGCGGTTAAAAAGGCCACCCCCAAGTAAAGGGATAGAATAGACTATGAAGAATGGCAGATTTGGACCCAGCCATTTTTTACGAAAACTAAAAGCCATTCAGGACGGCGGTCATAATTATTGTAAACAGAAAAAATTAAAGCAACTTTTAAAAAAACTTCCGCATCTCCAGAAGTCCGAATGCAAAAGTAGAAATTACTAGTAAAATAGACAAAAATCATCCAAAAAGCAGTGGCAAAACGCAACCACGACAGCTATTTTCATCTAACACCATCACTGAGGTATTTTTGCTCGTTTCGGAACGTATTTGGCTTTGTTGAACTGATAGTGTATGTGATTTAGTTTTCTTCTATTGTCATAATATGGTACGGTTATCGAAAATTTTCATTAAAATAAGCACAATGAATGCGTAAAAGATTGAGTGGACTATCTATTAAGAAAGATTATGAGTTTCTCACACTTCATAATATAAAGGTATCATAAGGAGAAATGAGGGAGGGAGGCCTTTGCCCAACAATGGGACAACGACGGCTGATATAATAATAATAATCTGACGACCCGGTTGGTGTAATGGTTACCACGCCGGACTGCCAAACCAGGGTCCTGGGTTCGAATCCCGGTTCGGTCATGGATGTTTATATGTTTGTGCCGTTGTTGTATGGTTTCCATAATAAACAGCCTATAAATAGTGCTTTCTTGGGATCATTACAATGTATGTGCCTGTGAGCGTTTAAAAAAAAAAAAAAAAAAATAATAATAATAAGGAGAAATACCTTTCCCCCAACTTCTACAGACTACAACCAATTTACATTTTTGTTAGTTTTGTTTCTTTCTACACGTATTACTAAGTTTCCTTCATGTATGGGACCTCTAAGTCTGGGTCTCAAATTATATGGCCTTCCACCAAACTTCTTTAAAAAAATATTATAATAGATACTTACTTAGTACAAAACAGGCACAAATTGTCAGAGACCTCATCTTGGAAGTATTCAGAGTGTTTGGACTGATATTTTATTTACTTCCTATTTAAAGCATATTTTATTCCTATTTCAATCGATTTTCTTATTTCTTTTGGTGTGTGAAAAATTGAAACCACACTATTTAAGTGGCAAGTAATGTGATAAAAACCGTTACAAATGAAATAAATGTAAGTATTAAAATGTGTTTCTTCAATGTATTTTGCTCTTCCCTTGAAGAGATCAAATCAAATCAAATGTTTAATTTGCATATTAAGTGTAAAATAATGTTCTTAAACATGTAACGATGCACTTACAACTTAGCTACCTTTTAAGGTATTGCTTATAAAGGTATTGTAATTTAGAATTAAACATTTTAACGGGTTTTTACCGCGTTTTGGTAATTGTGAGTTCCCGATATTTCGGCAGTGTTACAACTGCCATGATCACGGGATGACTCATCATCCCGGTACTATGATGTTTCGTTGCACAGCTTAATGCTTCTGGGGACATCTAGAGCATGGACACCGGTTTTCGATATTACCGAAAAACCGGAATACCGGACCAAATATGCGATATTGAAAAATTCGGTATTGGAGCGACGAATACCGGTTTTTCGATATTAAATAAATTAAAATGTAAAATATTATTGATTTTAAACATGTTACAGCCATGTTGAGCTATTTCAAATCAAATTAAAGACAAAAAAAATTATGTCTCGGGCGGGACTTCGTAAATTTCTTTCTCTGGGTAGTGGGTGAAGTGGGTTTAGTGGGCTCGGTGGCGCAATTAGGTATCGCAATTCCCCGGTTTGGAAGAGTGCGGGTTCAAGTCGCAATCTTTAATTTGAAATTAAAATGTAGGCATACTACCCGTTTGTTTGGAGTTGGCCGTCGATGACCGTTACAAAATTTCATCACAGGCACATTAACTGGTCCCGTCGACAAAAAATAATATAACAAGCAAATAAAAATTTAAAATTAAAAGCGATATTAGTGATCGGGACGGACGTGCCGTACGTGTTTGCGATGCTAAAGGTTATAAAATTGCGTTTAATAGGGTCTCTTAGGGGTGCGGTACGGTGAAGCGGGAAGGGAGGGAGCGGCCAACTCGAAGCAAATGACTAGTACATGCATGCATATGCTCACGACTATATTCCCCGAGGGGGTAGTCAGAGATATTTTGAAACCTCATAATATCTACGTTTCACTAGTAGTACCGCAACTCTGTCCAGTGTGACGGGGAGTGAACCCGTCGCCACTTGTGATGGAAAGAGGATACAATACAAAAAAAAAGCTATTTTATAAAATAACTCCGATGCATATTTTGGTAACAATTTGTTGCGGCTAAAACTTGCTACTAGTACTAGTATTTATTCTGTGGTAATGGCGAATCCCGCCAAGCGTAGCGACACCACTGTGATGTAAGAGCTGCTCGCCTTCGTGCAAAACAAGTTGAATGTGCAGACTAAGCTTTACAACTGCCATGATCACGGGATGACTCATCATCCCGTGATCATGGCAGTTGTAACACTGCCGAAATATCGGGAACTCACAATTACCAAAACGCGGTAAGAACCCGTTGAAATGTTTAATTCTAGATTAAATAATAACCGCGTAACTCTCAAAAACTGTATTGTAATTTGTAATAATAGTACTAATTATTATTAGAGATCGGATATTTACGTAAAGTTTATGTAAAGGAAATAATACAAATAGCATACTCACTTACTTACTTGACTTATTTTCAAAAGGGAGAAATTAGAGATATTCTAAATACACCATAATCATAACAATAATTTTAATTTTACTATTATTCTTTCTTTCTTTGTGTATTTTAATGTATAAATTTCAATGGACATTGTATTAATTATTTTGTACTTAGTACTACGTACGTACTACGTATCAATATTGCAAAATTGCCACACCCAAAATGGGTAAAATTACGTTGAAACTGTATATCAATGACATCTACCTATTGTAAACATGTAATTTATGGCAATAAATATAAATGAAAAATAAATGAAAATATAAAAAATTACTTATATATTGTCACGGACGCTGTCAAACGTTAGACGTAAAAAGGTATTCAAAAATTCGGCCAGGCTGTCAATAAGCATCGTATCTCAGCGGAAGGGCGTGCGTCTCTATATAAGTGACCTATGTCGAATCCAATTAAAACCAAAAAATATATCTAGATTTTAATGTTTGTAGAAATGTTCTAGAAGGAAGAGAGAGTGAGAAGGAATATTTGGAAAGGGACAAAAATGGAGGGACTTCTAGAAGGAAGGCGGGATTAGGGCATGTCTAGGAAACTTCCAGAAAGAAAGTGGGCGTGTCTTTCCAGAAGGAAGGTGGGATTAGAGGTAACTGGAAGAAAACAAACGAATAAAGAAAAGAACATCGGAAATAGGGATTCTGGAAGAATCTGCGGGGTTTAAAAGGCGACGAATTTGGGCTGGCAGTTCTTAGTTTAACAGTGAACAGTGCGAAATAAAAGGAAGAAAAGTAAAAGTGGAAAAGTACAAGTGAAAAGAAAAGTGCAAAGTAAAGTGGAACAGTGAGTAGACAAGTGTCAGTGTAGTGTGTGACGTCATGTTGCCAGTGTAGTGCGTGACGTCATAGTGTTAGTGTAGTTCGTGACGTCATAGTGTCGTGCGTCTTGACGTCATAGCCATGTCGCGCATCATGACGTCACCGTAGTGACGTAGTGGACGGTGAAAGTAAGTGAATAGTGACAGTCCGGGGAGTCCCTGCGAGGTGGACCCGGTGAAGTGGACCGTGTAGGGGTACCTCTGCGAGGTGAACCGTTTGTAAGTGTATCTCAATAAACTCTGCAAATTGGACTTAGCGTTTCACTCAATCCCGGAGCCCGTCGCCCGTAATAATAATTTTTTTTATTATTCGTTTCCTTTATTTATTACATAAAATAGTTTTAACATGTTTCTTCACATCCAGATTTTAACCGAGTATATGGAGCTTTAAAAAGTCTATTGTTTCGAAACCGGTCGAAACTACTCCGATTTTCAGGTTTTTTTTTTAAAACGTCCATAATCTAAAATACTAAAACCTTTATAGTTTAAAAATTTACGCTCTTTGTCATGTAAAAAGTTGTAACCCAAAAAAAAAACAAATTGTAAGAAAAAAATGCTTCACAACTTGCGAATTCATGCACATTCTCTTTACATTGAGGCAATTTTAATTGAGATTGGCTGACGAATAAACCTTGATGAGCGCGCTCCATACCGACGAAGTTTGATTCTATTTTGAATATTAACCCAATAAATTTGATGATTTTTTAAACACGATCCAGAAACTAATATCCTTGTCTGTGGTTTGTCAGATTTCCGTTAAGTTATATAGTTTCCAAGTTACACTGGCTCAAATATTTCTATACGAAAAAAAAACGTAAATTTTTATACTGTAAAAGTTGTAGTATTTTAAATTACCTACATTTAAAAAAAAAACGAAATCGGAGTAGTTTTAACGGGTTCCGAAGTAAAAACCTTCAGGGACTCCACTATTTATGCGGATGTTGCACAATCCTCTTATTTGCTAAATGTTAGTTACCAAAACAAGGCTATTTAAAAAAAAAATTCAACTAACTAGGAATGTAATGTATTAGATACGGTAGGCATTGTACGGGCGAGTGCTCGGCTGCCCGCGAGACTTGCAAACCGGTTGGGATTAGCACTTCGGTGCTTATCCAGGTTGCTCCAAGAATATTATAAACAAACGTGTTAGAAAAGAAGTTTGACAGACGGCCATGTTATTTGAGACCCGAGGAGACTAGAGGAGGCCAAGCTTCATAGCCTAGCCCACCGCCGCAGAGTGGCCTGCTTGTCGGTCTTCTACAGATTGTACTTCGGTGAGTGTGCCCAAGAGCTGCATGAGCTCATCCCACCTTCCCCTTTCTACTATCGGACTTCCAGATGCACCGCGGGATATCACCCCTTCTTGGTTGACATCCCACATATCCGCACCAAGCGCCTTTCTGAATCTTTTATAATGCGCACAGCCAAGGAGTGGAATGCCTTACCTGCGTCAGTATTTCCGAGTACTTACAACCCGAATTCCTTTAAAATACGAGTGAATAAGCATCTTCTGGGTAAGCTCGCTACATCTACGACCCCATCTTCGTCCTGAGGACTGGATTGAGGTCAAGAGCAAACCCATAGTTAGTAAAAAACAAAAAAGACCCAGACTTAGAGGTCCCGTACATGAATGGAACTAAGTAATACGTTTAGAGTGAAACAAAACTAACAACAAAGGAAATTAGTTGTAACCTGTAGACGTTGGGGGAAAGGTATTTCTCCTTATGATACCTTTTGTACCTACCAAGTTTATGAAACTCATAATCTTTCTTATTAGATAGTCCACTCAATCTTCTATGCATTCATTGTGTTTATTTTAATGGAAATTCACGATAATATTATGATAATGTAAGAAAACGAAATCACGAACTATCAGTTCAACCAAGCCAAATACATTATGTAACGACCAAAAAATACCTCAGTGATAATATTAGATGAAAATTAGCTGTCGTGGTTGCGGTTTGCTACTGGTTTTCGGATGATTTGTCTATTTTGCTAGTATTTTCTACATTTGAATCCGGACTTCTGGAAATGTGGAAGTTTTTTTAAAAAAATGTCTTAATTTTTTCTGTTTATAATCATTATGACCGCCTTCCTGAAGAGCTTTTAGTTTTCGTAAAAAAAGGCTGGGTCCAAATTTGCCAATCTTCTCTTGTGAGTAAGTATATTTTTTTACTTTTTATATACAAGATTTTTTAGTATATAATATAGTTAATATTTTTATCCGTTATTTCCTTTTTAGTATCTAGATACCCCATACCCCTAGGGGTAGATTGTTAATTAGTCTAGGTAATAATTATAATCTGTTGTTCGTTCCCCATAAAAATTATTGGCATTTGCTCTTATTACTGTCTCGGCGATAATTTTTCTTGTTGTTTTTGTTTGTTTTATTTTGTTATTAATAAAGTTGAAATGACAGTCGGACAGCAATACAAGTTCCACTTTCTTTGGAAGCGGCAGCACCTCGCAATAACCGAACAGACCTTCATCATCATTGTGATATTTTTCCCTTACTTTGACTGGCACTATTGCCTTAAGAATACGAATTTGAATGATTAAGATCTGCTTATGTGTGTTTTGAAGGTGTGACCGTAACTACTTAGACCATAGCCTATGACACTTTCAACTAGAGCTTTATACATTTGAAGTCTTATTTTATACGGGATTCTATGATAAATTTAATAAAATTTTGACATAATTGCTCGCAATTTAGCGCATACATAGTTTATGTGAGGTCCCCAGTTGAACCTGTGATCAATAATCAGTTCTGTGTCTAGATGTGTTCAAACTCTGCCCATTGTGATAGAAATAATAAAACGATACCTAATTAATCACACTTTATTTATGTAAAAGAATGCGGCTACATAATTTGTAATATATTGTTCCAATTCTGCCAACATAAAAAAAAAAGTAATGTTTTACAATGCGATAGCCTATATTACTCATTAAGGAAGTCAAGACCAAGTCTATCTGACAGTCTACTTCCAAATTCAGAACGTATTCCCCTCTTATACCTTACTGGCTCCGAATTGACTTGGTCGAATAGAACTACCATGAGGTATAGACTATCACACGGTCCATCACGGCTGACACGTAGTCCTCTATACTGTCTAGGGTTGGTCCTCTTCATACAATCAAACTGACACTTTCCAACTGTTGTCACCCCATCGCTAAGGCATACTAGAGGATCGTTGATCATGCAAATTACACACTGGGCGTTCGTTGGAGAGACAGCAATATACACTGAAAAGAAAAATAACATATCATATTATATGCATAATAATTATTAATTTTTAGGAACCATACCAGACCTTTGAACGGCTGTAACTCCTAAGCCGACTGGAGTTATGCAGGCATGTCTAGTATGATTTCTGTACACGCGCGCGACGCGCCTTCGCTGCATACAAAATAACCTGTTCCCGCGCTTGCCGCGACTTGTAGCATGGAAAAAAGCCGAGTCGCGCGCAAGTAGAGAAATCATGCTAGGGGGTCTGGTCTATCTTCATCACAGAGATGTTCTACGCCCTATGAGTACTGAATCAGCCTTGCAACTGATGGTTACCAAAATTCCTCTTATCTCTTACACTATTAGTTTGTACTAAGATAACATAGCATGCACGTAGTAGCGTAGGTATGAGAATGAGCGGCAATTTGGTAGTTGCACATGATAATCGTAATGGTGAATTATGTAAAAGATGATTGAATTTGATGACAAATGCAACTGGCCCAAGACATGAGGCTGAAATTGCCTTTGCCCGGCAAATGAATAGAATAGGCTAGAAAGACAGATTTAAACAAAATAAAATAATACTTACGTAGTACAAAAAAGGCACAGATGGTCAGAGACCTCATTTTGGTAGTATTCAGAGTGTTTTGACTATAATTTGATCTGCTTTCTATTTATAGTCAACGACTAAACAATTTTAATCGATTTAACCATTTTTTCCCTGTTTGAAAAATTGAAATCACTCTATTTAAGTGCCATGTAATGTGATTGAAACCGTTACTAATCAAATATATTAAAATTGTTTCTTTAATGTTTTTTACTAAAACATTGGTTTTACTCTTAGATTTATATCACGTGATGCAAAGTGAATATATAAAGTCGAAAATGTGCTAGTTGAGGAACTGGCCTACTTCAATTCATTACCATTTATCCGTAAGGAAAAGTATCATTAACCTTTAAAGCACATACTCTACCCATCAAACTGAACACTTTTTACTATGGGAGCAAACCTGTCAATACAAAAAAAACCAGCCATCCCATACTAAACTGCAATACCGACGATTCAAACGTATGAGACAGCAGATTTTCTTTTTACGCATGAGTTTGCTCTTGACCTCAATCCAATCCTAAGGACGAAGATGGGGTTGAAGATGTAGCGAGCTTTTACCCAGGAGAAGCCTATTCACTCGTACTTTAAAGGAATTAGTGTTGTAAGCGTTCGGAAATACTAACGCAGGCAGGGCATTCCACTCCTTGGTTGTGCGCATTATAAAAGATTCTGAAAGGCGCTCGAATATGTGGTGTCAAAAAGGTGGTGGTGTGGTGTGGTGTATGACGTCCAAAATAATTCAGGGGGCACACTACATCAATGCGTCGCCTATGGGAGATCAGGCTCCGGTTTTAGTGCATCAGGCTATGTTTTCTTAGTATGACTTCGGCGATAAATATCTGTCGCACATTATAGGACCTTCGAATTCTCGTACAGCATTTAAGTAGGGTATAGATATCTGCGATATGTTGCCACCTTCAAGACAGCTCTGTGCGCTCTCTCCAAATTCAGGAGTAGTCCCTAGCAGGATCTTCCCCAGGAAACAACGCAGTAGCCTAACAAAGAACTGCACAGAGCATGGTAGATCATTTTGAACGTTCTGAAATCGGAAACATTGTCTAATATTCTTGAATACTGGTATTAGTTTGTGGATTATTTTTAGTAAGGTTAGAGATATGAGGCTTGAAGTTTAAGTGAATGTCAAGAAAAACACCTAGATATTTTATTTCTTTAACTCGTTCAAGATTCGGACAGGAGCACTTTTTAATGGTTGTAGCAGAGTTATTATTATAAGACAAGTAGACCGAAGAGTGCACTGATAAAATTTTGTCGACTGAGGGTTGTGTGGTTTGAATGCTAATATTTTGTTTAGTCGCTTTTTAAGGTTAGTAAATAATTGTTTAGACATGAAATTACTGAATTAAATCCATTTTGTGCTTTGGTATACGTCTCGTCCCATCTACTTCCCTAGAATACCAACACAGTGTCATCAGCAAAGGTGAATATTCGCCCATTTGTAAGTGGAAGTTTATAGAATTCGTTTATGTATATAAGGAAAAGAGTTGGGCGCTGGATGCTTCCCTGAGGAACACCGCATGTCACAGTAACGTCAACGCTAAGGAAGTCCCCAATGCGAACACATTGAGTTCTATCACTCAGGTAGTCAGTGAAAAGGCGCAGTTGTCCACCGCGAATACCAATTTTCTCTAATTTGTCTAAGAGTATCGGGATTGAGACGGTGTCGAAGGCCTTAGAGAGGTCCAAGAAGATGGCAAGGCTTTTCTTCCTAGAGTCCTGACAACATACTCAGTCAAAAGAGAAACTGCGTCACCAGTGGATCTGCCACTCCGGAACTCAAACAGATCATCCGATAAAATACAGTGCACTTCTAAGTACGAGATCAGCCTTTTATTATGAAAAGATATTATAATAATAATGAAAAGGTAGTAAGCTTCTAAAAAGCAGCAAAATATGGCCCTGCCCAGCGTTTACATAGCTGGAGCGTCCATCTACCAGATCGAGACATGCGAGCGTGTTCATGGTATGTGACACGAATATAGTTCTTGTATTAGGTAACCTACTTCAAAATGAGGGTGGACAAAGGGCATGTCTTTGTACCATATGAGTACGTTTAGTGGGACGTAAGCCAGAAAAGAGGGATTGGTAAATTCACCGCCAATCATCCTAATGAAATATCTCAATAAGATCACCTTCCGTCTTACTTCAAGGGAAACGTTATTCACCAATGGTGAATCACCATGCCTGGGATGAAGTGTCGGATACAAATGTGAATACCCGTAAACCTTACGATACAGAAATCGGATAATTGTTGAATAAATCTTCCAATAGGACTAAAAAATCTAAAAACATTCTACAATGTAGTTTTTACTAAGTATTTTCAAGAAAATTATAACGATCGCTGTAACAGTAATCAGTTGGTTAACAAATTTTTTTACCGATAGTTATAGTTTGTTTTTTTAAGAATTCCATAAATAATCTAAGCTTTTTGTATTAGATATCTTTGAACAATTTTATTTTTCCACGGAATACGTTAGGGATATTCTAAAATAATACACAATATTCAGAATATCCACATTTCACTAGCAGTGTCCAAACTCTGCCCATTGTGATAGAAATAATAAAACGATACATAATTAATCACACTTTATTCAATTTATAGAAAGTAATGCGGCAATTGTTCCAAAATATTCATAGTCATAGTCATATTCTGCCGTCATCAACAAAAATTGAATGTTTTAAAACGTGATTGCTCCAGATTACTCATGAAACAAGTCTAGCCCAAGTCTGTCTGAGAGTCCGCTTCCAAATTCAGAACGTATTCCTCTCTTGTACCTCACTGGATCCTCCAACTCCGGATGAACGTTGGTCCGTTATATCAAAGATTCTGTATTGACGTACACACGGTCCGTCACGGCTGACACATAATCCTCCATACTGTCCAGGGTTGGTCCTTTTAAAATAATCCAATTGACATCTTCCAACTGTTGTGACTCCATCGCTGAGGCATACTGGGGGGTCGTTGAAAGGGCAAACGGGAACATATGCCCTTGTTGGCGAGACAGCTACGTACACTGAAAAGAAAAAAAAACAAATTAATGGTATTGATTGTAATAAAGTAATCGTAATAGATGAATTCGTGTGAAAGGTGATATTATGAGTAAGAAAGATGATTATGAATTGGGTCGAATGACACGCACGCCTCATGCGGTCGGCTACCAATTTGCTCCTTTAAAGTAATGTAACTTTTTATCCTGACACCCTGTAGAAACATTATAAATTGCTAAGATTTTGACATGAGGCTAGCTGTCCTTCTAGTTCTTATATGAATGTGAGATAAGTAAGGAATACAGTACAATACAGAATGTAGTCCGACATGCACTTGCCAGTATAGTAGTTTTTGAAATAACAAGGTATATTATATGAAAACGACTACCTTCACAAATGGTGGCGTATTTTGAGATCAGTTAAATAAAAAATATTTTAATCAGCTTGTAGACAGCTCTATGCAACCTAGTCATTTTATTTCAAAAGCTGAAATGTAAAAGACACACACACATACACAGATATCAGTGATACACAGTCATATCACTCACGACTGTAATTTTCTGAATAGAGAAATTAGGCATATTCTAAATACACCATAATCAGAAAAATACACATTTCCAAACTCTGCCCATTGTGATATAAATAATAAAACGATACATAATTAATCACACTTTATTAAATTTATACAAAATAATACAGATACACAATTTGTAACACTGTTCCAAAACATTCTGCCGTCATCAACAAAAACAGAATGTTTTAAAACGTGATTGCTTCACATTACTCGTCAAACAAGTCAAGCCCAAGTCTGTCTGAGAATTCGCTTCCAAATTTAGAACGCATTTCTCTTTTGTACCTCACTGGCTCACCTGAATTGACGGGGTCAAATATAATTATATTAAAGATATTGTTTTGACGTACACATGGTCCGTCACGGCTGACACGTAATCCTCCATACTGTATAGGATTGGTCCTTCTAAAATAATCCAATTGACATCTTCCAACTGTTGTCACTCCATCGCTGAGGCACACTGGGGGATCGTTGACAGGGCAACCGGGGGTATATGCCCTCGTTGGAGACACAGCTACGCACACTGAAAGAAAAATAACAAATTTAATGGTAGTGATGGTAATAATGTGCGCCGTGTGGTGCCGGCCAAGAATATTGTATGACCCGAGCCCATTTCATGGGTGTTGTAAAAGGACCTGAGGGGCAGCAGCGTTCTCCAAGTATATTAACACCCAACTGCGAACGCCAACCCGCCTGCCAAGCGTGGCGATTATGGCAAGTCCCTTCTGGGGGAGGCATATGTCCAGCAGTGGACGTATAAAAAAAGGCTGAAATGATGATAATTATGATGGTAATAATAGTCGGATGAATCGTGTGAAAGATGATTATGTGTAGGAATGGTGTGAGAACTAAACAGACAGGAGATAGAGGTGAATGGAAGAAGATGAAGTAGTTATTGCGTTAACACTAAATAATAGGAAAAACGCTAGAGAATTATGATGAATGATATAGTAATCTTCCTACGAGTTCCATAGATGGCTTGCTTGTCTTTGAGTTTCACTTAACATCATGGTGAAGAAATTTGTCAAGCTGCATAGAGGATTGCTGAATGCTTAAAGGCTAATAGTGGCTACAAACAAAATAAAAAAGACGTAATTTGGGTTGTAGACGTGACAATAACAAGGTTTTTAAGTGACTTAGCAATGGTGGAAATGGGCTGTAGTGAATAAATGGGCTAAATTAGTAACGGCCTAGGTTCCAGACGATGACACACGGATCGATGTTGAAATAGATGGAGGGATGAATGACCTGGATGGCTTTATAGATAAATGGATGGAACTGGTCCAAGACGTGTATGCATGGAAGCTGAAAAGGCCTGCGTCCAGCAATGCAATTCTCTAAGCGCAAACACCGTCACAACCTCTGGAGTGTAATTCTCTAAGCACCACATCGCTGTCAAAACATCGATGAGCTCACAAATGTAACATCCTCCTTCCATCCAGTTTTATACTTGACACATGACATAACCTTAGCGAATACAGAATTGATAGCTCGCCGATGTTTTATAGATAATTGCATTGCTGTTATTGCGATTCATCGTTGAAACAAAATAAATAATACTTACTGAGCACAAAAAAGGTACAAATAGTTAGAGACTTCATCTTGGTTAGTATTGAGAGTGTTTTAACTGTTACTTGATCAGCTTCCTATTTATAGTCTACTACCTACTTAATAAATTTAATCGATTTAACAATTTATTTCGCTGTGTAAAATTGAAATATTTAAGAGCTATGTAATGTGATTGTTACCGATACTAATGAAATGTATTAAAATTGTATGTTCAGTTTGTTTACTCATAATTCGCATTTGAATTTGTATCACCTGATAGAATGTCCCTGCAGTGCCCTTACAGAGGTCATGTACATACGGCAACACATCAGGTTACGCACCCATAACTACACTACGTACAAAACACGAAATAGTGCGGTAGAGAGCCTGCATAGACGCGGCTGCCCCGGCGCGGGCGCAGCGTGCTGTGAGATGAAACAACAACAACATACCGCACCCTTTCGCACGATTCGCAGCGTTCAACTTCTAAGAGCCCGGTTACACGTTCAGTATTTCGTCATTCTGGTCCATCAGTCTGGTCATGTTTATTTGATTTGAAGGGAAACTGATATACTGAAGCACCATGTTAATCGGGTCAATCTCGAGTCAGTTTCCCTCTTAGAGGGAGGTTACACGGTCAGTATTTCATCAGTCTGGTCCATCAGTTTGGTCATGTATATTTGATTTGAAGGGAAACTGATATACTGAAGCACCATGTTAATCGGGTCAATCTCGAGTCAGTTTCCCTTCAAATCAAATATACATGACCAGACAGATGAAATACTGACCGTGTAACCTCCCTCTAATAGTTCAAAGTCCAAACAGATAACCTGACCTGTCGCCGTTGTGTACGCCTTGTTTTTCAATATAATTTCTTAATTTATTAACCACAATAATGTAGTTATACACTTTTATGATTATGACTATTTTGTTGCCAATTTTATAATTAATTATTTAGTGTAGTAATGGTTTAATATTTATAATAATTTCTTTTAGTTTTTATACTAGTGTTATAGTATAATAGTACCTAGTTAATTTAATCGATTTACCTATTTTATATTTTCTTTGTGTGATTAATCGTTACCGTTACCAATAAAATATATAAAAACCTCTTTCTTCGATTTATTACGGTGATATTTTTTATTATATTAGGTCCGTTAGAAATCGATTAACAAATTGTTTTTCTGTAGGTAACTATTTTTTTAAAGTAAGTTTGTTGCTATTGACAGGTCTTAATTATATTTTAAGTTCTAAATTGTATTGTTATAGAATAGAATACCTATACTCAATTCCAAATTCTATTTTGAATGACAGAAAACGAGATTTGAAACACATACTCTGTGTTAATCTTAGATCAGTTTTAGAAACGTCCAAGATATTATGGCGTATGATAGATAGTACGAGTAAATCTTTGGGATAAATAAATTACATTTGCTAAATTGTCCAGAAGGCTTTATAGGAATCGATATATCTTTTCACCCTTATACGAAATGAAGTATAGATACTATTGAGAAAAGGGAAAAGGCTAATTGCAACACAATAACCGCATCGTCTCAACTGCGCTTGTAATGAAGTGACGTAATTAGGTTTAACCTCATTGCACTTAGCTGCGATGTTCGTTGGAGCTCAGATAATACACAAAGACGAAACTGTAGGTGAGTATGCAACGTGGTATAGGGACCTAAAGAGGAAAACAGACACTGAGATCAGCCTAATGTTAAAGCCACATTATAAGATAGAGTATGGTACTACATACATTATGGACATGGACACTTCCTGCACCCCACAAATCTGTGCCTCCCGTGAGAAACGGTTCAACTCAAAATTGCCATTTTACAGGGTAATAAAAAAACCGATTTTTGAACAGTTTTTCACCTGTACTTATACTTTAGTATTAATAAGTTACACTTTTTTCCTGTAACTAGGCATTATTTTTGTTGCTCTTTTTAATGATATTTTTTTTTTTTAATCTTTATTAGTTTAAGGAATAAACTACTTAGATCTTCCACTTTTTTTCATACTTGTTTGGTGAGAAAGGGTTCAATTACACATGAACCGCTCCTAAAAAGATTAAATTTCGTGCAAAATGGGTTTAAGTCGATTTAGATCTTATTTTTATATCAAAAATATTGTGTGTAATGATCCAACTTAACTTAAATCCCAAGATAAGATAAGATAAGTGTATTCATAGTATTAAATAACTGGAGGCAGCGGCGCGGGCGCGGGCGCGATCTGTTACAACCTCCCGCACCCCGTGCCCGCTGTTATCACTCTCTCCCACTCTAACATGTTGATTTTTTCTATATTTTTTCCACTTGTACACTGAGTTCAACCCTTTCTCACGAAACAATTTACAACGAACAGAAAGGTTCAATTACAGTTAGAACCCGTTCAAGATCATTTCAAGATGATCTAAGTTGAATTGGATAGTAGTTTTATTAGCTATGCAACATTTTTGTTCCGTGAAAAACGGTTTAACTTGACTTAACCTACTAATAATAAATATCAGTAAATCGATACGATCTAAATAAAATTAAACTTTTTTGCACGACTTATCAATATAACTTAATATGATCCAATTGAAATTAAATCATTATACACATTTTTTTTCGTCTATTGAACCATTTCACACAATTCGTATCTCCCGATCTAGTGGTCGTAGAGATTCGTGAGTTAGACCATTCGAAAGGATTTTTCTTGCAGATTCTAAGTATAAAAAAAAGCATAAGGGTCTTAGTCGAGTTAGACCCTTTCTCACGGGAAGCACAGAAATTTTACCTTACTATCGAGAACGATGGGAGGAAAACGACAGTAGACAATGGTGGAGTCCTTTGCACTAATTCAGTATCGAATATGCTTATCTCGTCTTATCAGTGCAAGCGCAGGTGCAAGCTCGTTTGTATTGTCAGGTTATGCGAAAGAAAGTAGAAGAAGAAGAAGCTTGTCGCATACCTATAATTTGGAACAATATTGCCCCTTCCATCAGATGCCTTTTACGACTTACGCTAGGAAAATAATTATAGTCCATTCATCTCCTGATCAGCGTGGATGTTGATTTGTTTGCTGATACTGCTGATATTGTTTGATACTGTTTTAGACCATCAACGGATATAGTGGTAAAGCCATGGAGACATTTTAAACATATTTTCGCGGATTCTAGAAAGCATACGACAGTCTAAAATTTGTCTAAGATTTAGAAGGTCTGAAAATATTTTTTAGTCCCGGACGACAACAGTTTCTCTCAACTATTATGTATAAAAATCGATAATATCATTAAGGTATCGCGCATCTTTTACATCATTAATCCATGTGCAATTATCAATTATTTAATCCGCTAAAATATTGGCGTTGCGGTAGGATATCTCCGATTTAAAACCATCTGAACCATCCAAACCCTGAACTTCTAAAATACCGCTCGGTGAACTATGTGCTCGTATGCACAGTCCATTTGATGGCAAGCAGCTCATTCGGTGAGTTCAAAAGGCATGTA
This sequence comes from Agonopterix subpropinquella, assembly GCA_922987775.1. Lineage (NCBI taxonomy): Eukaryota > Metazoa > Arthropoda > Insecta > Lepidoptera > Depressariidae > Agonopterix > Agonopterix subpropinquella. The sequence goes on from OV277714.1 coordinate 5,189,894, forward strand.
ATTGCTTGAATACTGCATGATAATGTGCCTATGCAAACTAAAGTCGTTAACCGGTTTTAGTTTAGCTAACGTCTTAGAGTGTCGCCGTTTTAATTAGTGTTGAAATTAAGCGCCAACGTTGTTGTTATTAGCTAAGGATAAGCGAGCTTTAAGCAAATTTTGTATGAAGATGTTTGGAGTACGGGGCTTTTGTGCTTTTACTTTATACCTTCAATTTTCTTTTTGTAACTTGAGGTGTCAATAGAATGTTCAGATTGGAGATTTAATAAAGGAGTCAGTCTGCGATTACGCGACACTCCGTTAAGATGAGGTATAGCTAATATTACCACTATAATCTAGAGATTATGAGAAACAAATCGACATGAGTTCCATAACTATACGCCAACTATACGCTAACATTTTTATGTTAGCCATTTCCCATTCTATGATTGAGGATCTTCTTTGAAGCCTGTATTCTTTCAATCTTCCTTCGAGTCAATGCTAGCCATACACCCGCACATATCATCCCTATCATCAAAATTCAATGTATGGTATCTAGACGACGGGGCGATAGGAGGCGAAGCGGCATCCGTCCTGTCTGATCTAGAGAGGTTAATTCAAAATTTTCAGTCCATAGGCCTCGATCTGAATAATTCAAAATGTGAATTATTTATTAAAGAGTCTCTCACCCCTTCCGAAAAAAACGACATCACTTTAAAATTTAACAGTTTGACTCCAGGTATCAAAATTATAAACAAAGAGTCACTTCGCCTCCTAGGTGCTCCTATTTTAGAAGATTCGCTACCCAATTTTGTTTCGGACTCAATTTCCAAATTTCAAGAATCTTCAAGCCGTCTTAAAGAAATCAGTCCCCATATGGCATACTGCATCATAAAATTTTGTTTATTCGTACCTAAATTAACGTATGTATTACGCTGTTCAACCCTCTGGAAACACACTACACTTTTGCTTCTTTTCGATAACGCCATGAAAATCACCCTATCAGAAATCCTAAATTGCCCCCTGTCTGATAATGACCGTAGTTGGTGCCAAGCCACCCTGCCTATTAGGTTTGGCGGTCTTGGTATCCGCAAAGTGTCTGATGTAGCGCTACCGGCGTTTCTGTCTTCAGTTCACAGCACGCTTGACCTCTTCGGTAGAATTATAAACCCATCACTTGGTGATGCGGAGGTCACGTACTTGACTGAAGCCAAAAACTCCTGGACAATTGCTGCCGGTCCGAACTGCAATGTCCCCGTAAACCCGGCCTCGCAGAGGTTATGGGACGAGCCACTCTGCATTCAGCGTCAACAAATCCTTAGGGACAACGCTCTCAATCTTGCAGAGAAAGCCCGCCTCCTAGCCTCAAACGAGCCAGAGTCTGGCTATTGGTTGAACGCGTTGCCATCATCGCACGTGGGAACACTCCTCGACAGGACTTCTTTTTCGCTAGCAGTAAGCCTGAGACTCGGCATAAAGACAAATGAGCCTCACCGGTGCCGCTGCGGCGCCAGCGTCGATCCACTCGGCCACCATGGCCTCTCCTGTCGCCACAGTGCCGGCCGCCTCGCTCGCCACGCCACCTTAAACGACGTCATCCGTCGGGCCCTTGTCAGCATCAACATGCCAGCCATTCGCGAGCCCAATGGCATTTCACGGGACGATGGCAGGAGGCCCGATGGTATGACCCTCATCCCCTGGAGGAATGGCAGAACCCTGGTGTGGGATGCTACCTGCGTCGACACCGTAGCGCCCTCACACCTCTCTGCCACTTCTCGAAGGGCCGGCTCGGCGGCAGCTGCTGCAGAGAGCGAGAAGCGGCGCAAATATGTAACCCTCGGCGAGGGTTACTTATTGGCGCCGTTCGGTGTGGAGACTCTGGGGCCATGGGGACCAGACGCCCGACAACTATTCAAAGAGCTGTCGTCGCGATTGGTCGAAGTGTCCGGCGACCGAAGGGCTGGCGCGTACCTCGGACAACGGATATCAATCGCCATCCAAAGAGGTAATGCTGCCAGCGTCGTCGGCACACTCCCACAAGACGGCAGCCTCGAGCACATCTTCTATTTAGCATGAGCCGAGTAGAAGATGTGCTCGACGAAGACCCTCCCGGGACCCTGTGCTCCTTTGCCTTTATGTCTTATTTTTTCTATTTTATAATTATTATTATTATTTTTTTTTTTATGTTTTTTCTCAATTTGACTAGGCTAGGCTATTGTTAAGATTATTTTTAATGTACCTACACTGTAAATATTGTAAATAAATAGTACAGAGTTCTATGATAAGTCAATGGCAATACCTGTTTATATTTATTAACACCAGTATTTTGCAAGATAATTATAATATAGGACTACTGAGTCTACCCTTTTTACGATATTTACAAAGTGCGTATTGAGCGCATCCAAAAGAAATTTATGCGGTTTTTTGATTTCAAAGCACATCGGAGAACCTCGGGCTACGCGCAGCGGTGTAAACGTTATCATTTTCTGCCTCTCGAAAATCGGCGTAATATTGGCGACATTTGTTACCTAATGAATGTCGCTAACGGGGCAATAGACTGCCCTGATTTATTGGCCAAGGTAAACCTTCGCACTAACCAGAGGGGTCTCCGGCAGCGATCGCCCCTACACGTTCAGTTCGCGAGAACTAATTATAAGCAGAACGCGTTCCTGCAGCGCGGCAGCAGCGGCTTCAACGACATTTGCGTGGACTTCGTTATCGATTTGTTTGGACAAGCACCAATCGAGTTAAAAATATTCTAGCACACGACTTTTTTTGATGGCCCATAATGATAGCCAAACATCTGGCTAGTAAAATATAACTATTGACACGAAAAGAAGAACTCGAAAAAGAAGAAGAAAATTAGATCAATAGCAATGAGAGATCGCGGCATATCATATTGGCTAGTTTGCGCCCCTAGACGAACAGACGGTACTTAGAGATTATACCTCAGAGAGAGCCAAAATGGTGGACGACACACGACATCCCATGCACGGCTTCATCCCTGCGCCGCAAAGGCTGCCAAGCCGACGCAGCTTTATGAAGTGTGTCGACCCACCGAATACTGGCCCAGCGCAAGCGAGGTGTACTCTTTGGAGACAAAAAGTGGCCCTCCCAACTCCATTTGTGCCGCCGTCTGAGACCCTACCGCCTGGACATGACTTGCCTTGGGCGACCTGGAAGTCCTTAAACCGACTTCGAACCCAGGTCGGTCGCAGCAAGGACAACATGGCCAGGTGGGGATTCTCGGATGCGCAAAATGTGTCTTGCTTGTGTGGAGCTCCACAAACGATGGCCCATCTCACATCGTGCCCTGCGTGCCCTAACACCTGCACGCAGGAGGAGCTCATGACCGCTAGCGACGGTGCAGTATCGGTTGCCAAATTCTGGCAAAGTACTATTTAGCGACTTTGTTGTGTTGAAGTCGACACGATAAGCAAGAGATTATATATTTTTCAAGATAGATACAAGCCGAAAAATTATGTGATAGAAATAATTATCAACCAAAAATGGTAAGTACTACTACTTACTACTATTTCTCCAAGTCTTAAAATACTAATAACAAGCAATCATGTGCCTTTTGAAAAATGAATCCAATAATTATACCATACCACTAAGTAGTAAAACTGAAAGAATACTAATTTTATACAAGGTAATTTGCATGTTGTGCACTACAATTCCCAAACTCATTAAGTTCCAATTCAAAACGCAAGCAATCAAAACAATAATCCCATAATCAGAACACGAATTCCCTTAAATCTTAATATTCTAGTTCATTAAGAGGAGATGAGCTCATTAGAGCAGGCATTGAAAGCTGGTAGCTGGTAATATGCATGTGTTCCGATGCAGCGCCGCTGTTCTGATACTCACGGTAGTTACGGAGAACGAACTTGATTCGGTGAGAACAACCAAATTAATCTGTACAACCCGTCGAATTAACTTGACACCCCTCCTGCTACCCCCCGCGGGACCCCGCCGTCACCGTGCGAGTCCAGTAGCATAGAGTAAATAAATTATACACAACAGAAGGTCAATGCCCATACTAAGAAAGTTGCCACCTTCTTATAAGAAAACTCGCGCAAGTACAGTGCCGGTGGTGACTAACCGGTACTACAGCAATGTTTAATTACGTTAAAATAAGTGTTAAACACATTTGTTATTAAAAATTTTAAGAAACTCAATCTATATAATTTATTTCCGTGGAACAAAACTCAAATAATAGTGATCTAATAACTTTTAATTAAGATTTATCTCTCGTTCAGACCAGTAGCGGCATCTGTTTGCGCCAAGACTATACTACATCCAAAATATATGGAACTGTCCAGACATGACAGTAGCGATGCATCTCAGTTACCGTTGCACGTGTCCCTGCGCTTTAGCATTTCCGAGTTATTCTTTTGCTGTTATTTGTCAATTGTTATTGGATTTTCGTTCGAGCCCAGGTGTCAAGTTAAGCCGCCCGTGTTATAGACTACTGGAGACTGCCTTCGTAGTCTAATGATTAAGAGCATTGGGCTCTTGACACGGAGGTTGAGAGATCGATTCCCACAACACCTAGTGATATGACACTGTGCGTTTTCCACAGTTGGGTAGGACATTGCAAGCTGAATCACCTGATTGTCTGAAAAGAAAGATGATTTGTTTCGGATGTCTGTCGGATCTGATTTGTAATAGCTGTACAGTAGCTGGGGCTTGTTGCCCACACGATAAGAAGAAGACCAAATTAATGCTACTGAAGATCTTGCTCGAAGAACTACCTACTTAAGTCCAGTGTTCCGTGAATTAACCGAATGCTTTCAAACGGTAAAGGAAAACATCGAAAGGAAACCTGCATACGTTGAAGAAGAAATTCTGAACCATACTTATTTGTAGTTTACCAATCCACATTGGACAAGCGTGGTGGATTTACGCCTATACACCAGTGGATGTAGGCCTATGCCCTGCAGTGGGACGTATTTAGGCTGATGATGATAATTCCGTGATAATTTTTTGCTCTTCAAAAACAATTTTCTGAAACTTACATAGCTTCGGTTGACCAAGTTAAAATACCAAATAAACTTGGCACCTAAATATCGCTCACAGACTATTGTAATGGTCCCAAATATAACCTTCAATGCTTTTTATTATTGAAACCATACAATAATGATACAAACATGTAACATGCCTGATCGAACCGGGATTCGAAGTCTGGTTTGGAAGTCCGGCGTGGTAGCAATCACAGTAACTTTACTGTAGTCGAAAAATGCACTATGAGGGTCCTTCATAATATGCTGACACTTTTAAGGGGATGATCAGACCTTCAAACTGAACAAGTTTTTCTATGGCAACAACCTCGAAATCGCGAAAAAAAAGTCAACTGTTCCATATAAAACTGCAAACCTACTCGAGCCCATGTATGGGACAGCTGATTTGTTTTTCGCGATTTCGATATTATTCCCATAAAGAAAGTTGTTCAGTTTGACGGCCTTAATATCTTGTATATCCAAATCAAACTAACAACCTTTGTATTGAAATTCAATGTCCTCGCCATAAGAGATACAAAAAAATCCTCCTAAAACACCTAACAGCATCCTTTTTTCTATCAAAACCATAACTCACAGTAATGTATCTACTTGTCGCAGTAGCAGATTTGGTGAATTCAAAAACATGAATAAAATTACCATTGACACAGAACGAAACTGCTGTTCTCCAGATCGTTTCCCTTCATGTTATGTTATGTATAGGAGGAAATGTTATAAGAATTCTTATATCAAGATTTTCTAGACAGTCATGACCCTTATAGCTCCAGGTTTTATGATGCTAGAGATAGGATTGTGAATCAGAAACACAATTCTGAGATAGGTTGAAACTTTGTCTTGATAAATCAATAATAGATGGAGGTGTTAAAACGACATAGTTTGACTTGACATACCTAATATTCAAAGTGACACAATTTGTCGTCACACAATAAGATAAGATAAGATAAGATAAGATAAATATTCTTTATTTGCACACCAAGAAAATACGAATACAATTTAAAACAAGAATGAGAAGGGTACAAAGGGCGGTATAAACAATATTAGACATTAATCTTTTTTTTTGTAACGGATACAATTTGAGGCAACACAATTTTGTATTTTGATGTACGCTATTATTATTATTTTTTTAATATTTTAGGTACACTTATGGGCTCAGTGCTGCAGGCCTCGCATGCCACCCCCGAGAAAACGATAAAAATCGAGATGTGCCTCCATCTTTATTATTTTGCGTATGCCAGAAAGAGCGCGCATGACGTTTTTCTCGTTTAAACGCTTTGTCGTGGGTGGCATGCTAGCCATGCAATAGGGTATAACATATTTTTTTTAAACAACATTGCCAACTAATAGTGTCCGTGACTTTGACTAGGTTGACTTTAAAAAAGTATTATAATTTTGTCAATCCAGAAGAACATTATAATTATTTTGTATAATGTCATCCAGATTATAATTTGGTATTAGTATTGTAGGATATGAATTTAGTAGTAGCATTGAAACACAATGCTGATATTACACAATTTATTGGACTTGTCAACATTTTTAGGTAACAAGGTTTTAGGTGACATAGTTTAACGTGACACAATTTAATATGACACGATTTGACTAGATATTATTTGACATGACACAATTTGACGATACCTCAGAGGAACGATATCTTTATTCTAAAGTATATAGAGTCCGCATCAATTTACGATTGTAGTTAGTCTTGTCTTATGAAGTACCTTTAATAGTAGAAGGAGATGGATCTATAGATATTTGTTTATGCGGCTGTTCACTTTTTTGACGTATTTTAACGTGCTAGTGCGTGTTTTTGACGTGCTAGTATGTGTTTTGTCTTATCTAAACCAACCATGGCCACTTTACACAACTTAACACACACTAGCACATCCAAATACTTCAAAAAAGTGGGCATCTTTGCAATAGGTGAGCTCCCTCTATGCCTTATCTCTTTGAACGATATATTATTTGAGGTGACACAATTTGACAGAATCTTTTCAATTCGACATGGCACACCGACAACTCGACACGCTAGTTAAATCGCTAGTTAGTATAAACTCTAATTCGTTTAACTAAAAGCCGGTGTGTATCGACCTACGAACATGGCTCGCTTAATCCCTGAACGTTCTCGGCTTATACAAGTCGCGTTAATTGCTAGCTAATGAGAAGAACTAGCTCTTTGGATCCCGTCTGAAAGTGTCTGATAGGAAATAATATGTTAATTTGCTCTTGATTACGGAAGCATTGCTCTGGTGCCTACGCTGGTATTTTTACTTAACTAACGGTGAAGGGGCGGTCATTGGCGTAAAGCAGCTTCGGTCATTGACGTAGAATACTATGGACGCCGGGTCTAGTACTAAATTCTTGAAAAATGTGTCCGAGAATAAACTACACAAACCTAAGTACGTGTAGTAATATAAACCAACTAAAAACATTGAAAATGCTGAAATAATTTTCCATCCCACTACCCCATCGGGGCACGGCGAGCGCCACGCACCCGGGAGTGTGCGTAGTCGCCCGATCAAGCGACGACGTAATTTGTTCTCTTTTTACGTTTTGGTGCTCTTTTGGTTCGGACACTTTTGAACGCGGACCCTACGTCCAGTAGTTGGTAAGTCAATGGCTTCGGTATTGGATCACCGCAGTTAAGCAATGTCAGGTCCAGCCAGTCTTTAGATGGGTGACCGTTTAGTACTATTGCATCTCGAGCATCTCCGTGTTTCAGGAGGCTCATTGTCAGTTGGTCCCGGATAATTCCGTCAGATGGCGGCATTTATATTTTAGTAAATAAAGATAGCTTATTCTAACAGAAATTAAAGGAATTAAAATACCTATAAGTATTTTAGTTTTTAAGGTAATTGGCTTGTCCTTGATGAAAAAATAAAAAATGTAACCTATAATTGACATGTAAACGTGAAAATTGGACGTAGAATCGATTTACTGCAAATCGCTGGTATCAATAAACACCGTTTTGCTATAACGCAGTTTACATAGTCCTTGGCATTATTTTAGTTACAGCATAATACCTATTAAAGTTGACCGTGATAAAAGAAAATTCACAAAAATGTATGACTAAATCGAATAAAGTGACTTAGTTTTTCATGGATTTATTATAATTATTGACATAGCGCACCCCCGAACGAATAAAGGTGTAACTTTGAAAAGTCAACTTTACAGGAGAGCAAAAAAACCGAATAATCGGCGTAGCATTAAAACTACCGTAGATATTTTATCGATATTTTATCTATCGTTGGGAAGAGAAAAAAATTACTTTCTTTATGATATAACTGTCGTAGAGGTATAATGAGCGAGTATTTGTTAAAATCTAGAAATGCATATAACACTTTTGTTCTGATGAACGTTTATAGATTTTTTTTATATAACAAAAGATGCACCTTTATTCTCTCGAATTTTTTTACAGTCTTGATAGGTAACATCAGGATACTTGAGGTTTACAGTCAATTATTTCGTCCTTGGTGTCCGTGTAATAATAGGATACAAATTTATTCTTCCATTTTTTAAGCATGCATTTGTTAGTATTATCCTTAGACTAATTATAGCGGGACGCGTAACCACGTGTCATTCTACTAACAAACTTTCTGCCACTTTTTGCGGGGGGCGAGGTAACATGTTATCCGCAACTTTGGATTTTATTCCCTATGACTTTAGATTCTAATTTTGAATGTTCAAAATCATGAAAAGTAGTCTCGTGTAAACCCCAAACGTTCTAAGTTCAAAATTATTGTTTCGCTATTATAGGCTGTCTCGTTTAGTGATAAGGTATAAAATTGGGTGTAAATGCGCTAGATTAATTGATCTAATACCGTGGCAGAGGGGAAATGCTACCGCAAGGCCGGTCCGGATATAATTAGTCTAAGGTATTATCCCATTAGTACTATGTTCGCTCAAAATTTGCCAGGTGGCTTAAAATTGATCATATGTAATAAGCAAATACAAATACAAATACAAAATAATTTTATTTCTCCACAAATTGTTACATACAAATAGACAAATACACAGAAAATACAAGCATTTTTATACAAAACAATTAGAGGGAGACTGGAGCCTAACGTAGGTAAACCAGAAGGTAAACCTGAGAATTGTAAGTCTCCAGGCACCCCCACCCGCAGCTTATTTAAGTTACAAAAGTCTGTAATATTAATCTGATTGATCCATGATACATAAAAAGTTAGGAGAAATAAAGTATAACTTGAAACATTATGTTTTAAGAACAACAGTTTGATAGTAAATTAAGACTGAGATAATAAAATATTTTCATATACTTACCATTTCATGAGACGTGTTGATTGTGGATAGACTGTGAATACTTTAGAATTTAAATGTAAAATATTTATTCAAATGGTGTTTTGTATTTTATTTCTTTCAATTCTTTAAGTTTCAAAAAATGAAAACTAAACGAACATGCACGCAACTGGCAATAGTCCGGCCCACGCGCTTTCTTCGATAATGCGACGTTGCCAGAATGTTTAATTTAGTCAATCATTCTTACCGCGTGCACCGGCGCCCGTCTCCTATGACGGTTATGTCTAACGCGGAAAATATATAAATTACACTACTTAGAAGTTTTAGATAACCAAGGATTACATTTTTATAAATTTGGATGTTTCAGACGAATAAAGATGAAGTCAGGTATTATACCTACAGAAAAATTCAGATTTAATTTATTTTTCGGTCGAATAAAGGTGTAATAGGGTCTTACATTTTTTTTAATCACAGAGTTGTAGACAAATAAAGATGTTAACTGGAATACGACCTGTCTCTTTTAGTTTTATAGAGATAACAATGTGTAATATTATATTATATAATTTTTAATGAAAAGCGTGTTAGTAACACTATATTATGTCCATATTCTTCTATGAAACGTAAGTAGTAATTAGATAGAATAAAGATGACATGTTTTCCTGTATAATTTTATGAATATGCACGATAGCTGCGTAGTAAAAATTTAAGACGTGTATTAAAGGCCGTAGATTCCAAAAATGGAATAAAAGTAAAAAGGGTGTAATAGCCTTTTACACCTTTATTCGTTCGGGGTTGCGATAGCTCTCTCAATCGAAAGTGAAACTAAAATAAAGTGCTATTTTTGAAACGTGAGATTCAAAATCGTGTTCGAATTATCTCCATAGTCTTCTTCTGGAGTCGATAGCAAGCCATTTTAGTAATTTTGAATTTTTTAACTGCTAATTTGAACGTGTGAGTTTTAAAAATCGCACTCCAGCTCCCGTAACATGGCAGGGGTGAGAGCGACACAGGTCAAATTAAAGTGAGATGGTGGTTATATCCATAGTAAAAACGCAACAGATTGAAAAATTCGTTCTCTGGCTAGTGGGCTCGGTAGCGAAATTGGATAACGCACTTCCCCGGTTTGGAAGGGTGCGGGTTCAAGTCCCGCCCGAGACTGAATTTTTCAATCTTTAATTTGATTCGAAATAGCACAACATGGCTGTAACATGTTTAAAATCAATAATATTTGAAATCTCCATAGTATCTTACATAAATTTGAAGTTTAGAATTGACCTGTTTCACTCTCCCCCTGCTATATTCCAGGAGCTGGTTGCTGTAGAGGGTCGCAGATTCGAATCCTGCGCCCGCGGCATGACGCCGCGATAAACGTTTTATAGCGCCTGCTGGCTCGTTCGTTCGCGCGCAAAAGAAAGAGAGGTAGGGTGCAATAGATATGGTGTCGCGCCGTCGTCATACCGTGGGTGCAGTAAAAGACACACAAAACGTCACACACGCAAAACGTAACAATTTGATCTTTTTCGTTTTATTAACAAAACCGTTGAAAAATTACCAGCCTTTCAAAAACCTACTAAATGTAGGTAATAACGTAGAAAAGTGTAGTTGGTTCACGAAACAAAATTCCATCCCATTGTCTCTATTTAAATTACTGCCAAAAAAGTTGCCTAACTAACCTGAAGATAGTAATTCACAAGCTTTTGTACAAACTCAGCACAAATGGTTTGAAAGACAAAAGAGGTACGAAAGAGGAAGCAAAATGAAATTTACATTCAAAAATATGACCCTACAAGTTCTTTATCCGCCTTATTATATCCATTTAAATTCTAAAAGTTAGTCTAAACCTCTACAAAACATTTAGTATAAGAGATAAGTGTACTTTTTGCAACCATCAGCAGCAAGGCTGATTCAGTGTTTATGGGGTGTAGAGCTTCTCTATGATGGGGATGGACCAGTTCTGCCTGCATAACTCCAGTCGGTTTAGGAGTTACTGATGATTAAAGGTCTGTAAAATATTAACGATCAGCTGCACGGCTGATCGTATGATATTGTTGCTATGTGAACAGTACAAAAACGGTCAAGTTATGTCAGTCGGTTTAGGAGATACAGCCAGTCAAAGTTCCGACCTTTGAACGGCTGTATCTCCTAAGCCGATGAATCATATCAGTTTTTGTACTGTTCACATAGCTACAGTGCATCATACAACAATACATACAACAGCCTTGCAGCTGATCGTTAATTTTTTACAGACCTTTAATCATCAGTAAATCCTAAACCGACTGGAGTTATGCAAGCAGACCTGGTCCATCCCCATCACAAAGTAGCTCTACACCCGATAAACACTGAATAAGCCTTGCTGCTGATGGTTGCAAAAAGTACACTTATCTCTCGGAATAATTGTTTTAAAACTTTATCCAGTTTTTACCAGCTACAGGGATTCTAATTTTGGGGGTTAGCGACGAGTGATGGAAGGAGGATTCTTTAATTCCTGGAAAAGTATTTTGGGAGGCTTTTGTTTTTTTCCTGGAATTATTCTGGTTACTATAAACTCGACGATTATTATGTATGACAATATCTGGTATTGACATTGTTACTCTATGTAATTCAGTATTTTATTTGTAACGAGCTTTTACCCGCGACTTCGTCCGCATAAATTTTATACCAGATTTTAAGTCAGATAATAAGCTATCAAACAAAAAAAGTTTCATCAAAATCGGTTCAGTAGTTTTTGCGTGATACTCGAACAAACAAACACCCGAAAAAACAAACAAACAAACAAACGAATAAACAAACAAACAAACAATCAGACAGACAAAAAAACAAAAAAAAGTGTGATTTGGAATCAGGGACATATCATATCGTAATCTTTTTTTGTAAATATCTTCAATGTACAGACACACTTCTGTTACAGTTTTATAATAGTTTAGATAGGCACAGGCCGACCCTCAGGAGAGAAAGGGAAGTCCAAACATTTTTTTGCGAATATCCTATAGGTTTCTTTAGGAAAGTTGTTCAGTATCATGGGTACAATCACCCCTTAAAGTAATGCAGCTGTTTACCCTACCACCCTGTATAAGAAGAAAAATTTTAATCTGCCCAAAACCCTCATACATTCATCAACTAACGCCCTTTTTCCCAGGGGGGTAGGCAGATACAATGGAATGGATCTCCACTTTGGGTGGTTCTGATACATATCATACAGACATGTCCATCAATTTCGACTACTTTTAACTTGTAATTTTAATGAAGTCCCTAATATGGTCTCGGTACTTCCTTCAAGGTTTGCGTCTACCAATATTTCCTTGCACAAAACCCTCAAGCATCCATTAAACCACTCCACTATTACTACTAGGTAATGACTGCTCATATATATGCAAATACAAGGTCTGCAGGTAAGGAACTCTGTCCTCTGTTTAAACTTGTCAAATTACTGCTAAAGTTTGTGGGAACTACTAAACTTGCCCACTTACTGGAGTAGGTTTGAGACGGAGCTTCCTTAGGTGGTTTATGTTCTGCCCCTAATTAGAACAAGGTGTGAAATCTTGTTAGTTCTTTTTGAGTTTTGGATACGTAATTTAGAAAAAACCGGCCAAGTACGATTCGGACTCGCGGAGAGTTCCGTTCCACGAATATAAATAAACTAGCGTTAACCCGCGACTTCGTCCGCACAAATTATATACTAGACTTTAAGTCAGATCATAAGCTATCAAACAAAAAAAGTTTCATCAAATTCGGTTCAGTAGTTTTTGCGTGATGCTCGAACAAACAAACACACAAACAAACAGACAAACAGACAGACAAAAAATCCAAAAATTTTTGATTTGGTATCAGGGACATCTAAAAACCATATCGTAATTTTTTTTTGTCTTCAATGTACAAACATACTTCTGTTACAGTTTTATAATAGTTTAGATTAAGATTAGAGCGATATACAATAAACCGAAAATGCTTGTTTTTTCCGGGATCGTAAGCGCGAGTCCGACACACATTTGGCCGGTTTTTAGGGTTCCGTACCCAAAGGGTGAAAACGGGACCCTATTACTAAGCCTACGTTGTCGGTCCGTCCGTCCGTCCGTCCGTCCGTCCGTCCGTCCGTCCGTCCGTCCGTCTGTCCGTCTGTCCGTCTGTCCGTCTGTCCGTCTGTCCGTCCGTCCGTCCGTCCGTCTGTCCTACCTATTTTGGGCTGTAACTTTTTGATTTGTTAACAAATAATAAAAATGTCAAAAAGTTAAAAATTAAGGGGGGTTCTCAACAAGAAACTAGTTTTTATCAACGTTTTTTCTTCGCACTCTATCGTAAAAACGGTAATACATATAAGCGTCAAACTTAGTATGATTATAGAACATACTCTACAGAATAACAACAAATACTAAAAACCGGCCAAGTGTGAGTGGGTCTCGCGCTAAAGGTCCCGGACAAAAAAAGTTTTTTTTCTAAGTTAATAATGTTGTGTTCTGTAGTGGTGTGGTACGGAACCCTCGGTGCGCGAGTAGCCCAACTCGCACTTGACCGCTTTTATTATTATTTGCTATTTTACCATGAGTACGCACCATAATCGCACTATACAATCGCAATATACGCACTATAATCATTTCAAGTTTGTCGCTTTTAGGTATTGTCGTTCTTATGATAGAGCAATAAGCTACTATTATGTTGCTTTTGTTTAGAGTTATTCTTCCAGTAGGCAATAAGGATGAAAAAACACGTTTCTTGTAAGGGAAGTCCCTTAATAATTATTTTTTTGTATTTTTATTTGTCATCAAATACAATACAATGATACATATTCTATGAAAATGTCATCTGGCTACCTATTACGGTTGAAAAGATAAAGCCCTCTGAACCTACGACGCATGGACGCACAGCGTTGGCTTAGGGTCCTGTTTTTCACCCTTTGTATAGCCTTCCTTACAAGCAGTGAAACATGAAAATATTCCTTGGCGGTTGGTAATGTTCCACCTTCGTACGTTTTCATCGTCATCTTTGGTTTGCCTTTTCTAATCCAACGATGAAAATAAAATAAAAAAAGAGTTTTTTAAAATTTTTGTTCTGATAGAAAGGGGCAAAACAAAAGTTTGAAACGTCGACGTACGAAGAAGGTTGAACATTACCGACCGCCATAGCCAAACGTGTTTCCATGCTTTTAAAGAGGATTAGTATCCTTTATCATTCTACTAGCGACCCGCCCCGACTTCGCACGGGTGCAATGCTGATACTATACATGTATTATATACACAAAAACCTTCCTCTTGAATCACTATCTATTAAAAAAAAACCGCATCTAAATCCTTTGCGTAGTTTTAAAGATGTAAGCATACATAGGGACATACAGACAGCGGAAAGCGACTTTGTTTTATACCTTGCTCTACGATTACTGTCAAGTTTTAACGGTACGCCAACTGTTTGTCCTAAACAATGTGCTTATGCAACATTCTCTTACTCCCTTTAACCCAGAATCTCATATAAATAGACGAAACCATCTAGTCATTAAATCAAATCCCGTCAACTCCAGTTTTAGTCAAAGATTTTTCTGTTTCCTCGGCCCATTCTTGTACAATAACATCCACCACATTCTCTCTATACATAATCTTCCTAAACATGATTGTAAAAAGACTACAAGTGAGTGGCTTCAAAAACTGACATACGACTCTACTGAAAACTTACTACACCCCCCCGAGTAGCACCGCAACTTTATTACTTTACATACTTACACACATAACCAACCTCATAACCAACCTCATACTCCACACAGCACACTGAAACAAGACATACCTATACATCCGTTTTTTTTACACAAATAATATAACACATTTTCAATGATTTTTCTTCTTCAGAAAATCTTCTTCCTCCCATATTGACTTAAAACATACGCACACACATCAAACACATAACACAAACATACCACACATATAAGTACACATACATTAATCTGTTATTTATAAATATTATAATTTTATTAATAATTTTATTAACATAAAATGTATTAAACTTAAGTAACTTAATTAATAACTCTGTAGTACTGTCAGCTCCCTGTACCTGTGACTAAATATCTGTAACATATCTAAAGAATATAGCTGATGTCAATAGCACAGACAGGTTTTACCTGCCTTTCATGACGTCAGCTATCAATATAAATGATCAGTACGTATAGCCTAACACAATGCTTAAATGTTATTCATAGTACCTTATGTAAACATTATGTAAATGGCTTTTTTGTGAAATTCAATAAATTTTTATTATTATTATTATGTTCCGTAATCACGGGCAATTAAGTCCCGGACCTTTGGAAGGCGTGCATGGGGCCGAAGCCAACATGTAGAGGCCCGTTCAAAAGACAAGTTAATCTAAATGTAAGGGATACACAAATGGCGGATACCATCTCCGAGCGTACAACATGATACCCACGGGGATGGTCCCCGCCATTTGTGTAAAGACTATTGGAGTACGGCGCTATGGCCGCGATGGAAAAATAAGGTCTTGGGCTATGGAGGTGAAAGTTGGATGGATGGATACTGGGCTATGGGAGGAGACTAACGGACGCCTGCCATGACAACTAGTCTCAAAATTGTAAATAGGGCAGGCGGTGACTCGCCGACTCGTCGAGTGGGCCCCATAAAACGGCCGCACGCACAAAGTGCGACAATGGGGCAACATCTCATTGAGCGGCTGAAGGTTGTCGAGAGGTGCGGCTCCGGTTTCACCATCGCGGGGTTTACCCCCGTGAGCGGGTTTCCCCGTTATTATGCCATTACGTGCAATACACTTCCAACCTGGAGCATAGGTTCTGCTCTTGCGATTCCACTCTGGACGGCCAATTAAGGCAAGCCAGAGGTAGGGGGGTGTGTTACTGTGTGTGTGGGTGTGGGGGTGTGTGTGTGTGTGTGAGCGCATGTCTGTATGGTCCCCCTGGATAGGGGTACGCGGTGTCGCCACTCACCGTCAGCTCGCCACAAGCTGCCCCCGCGAGGTATTATTATTATTATTATATTGATAATGTATCATATAACCTTCCTCTTGAATCACTCTATCAAAAAAAACCGCATCTAAATCCGTTGCGTAGTTTTAAAGATCTAAGCATACATAGGGACAGACAGACAGCGGGAAGCGACTTTGTTTTATACTATGTAGTGATATTGATAATGTATCATATAACCTTCCTCTTGAAACACTCTATCAAAAAAAACCGCATCTAAATCCGTTGCGTAGTTTTAAAGATCTAAGCATACATAGGGACAGACAGACAGTGGGAAGCGACTTTGTTTTATACTATGTAGTGATATTGATAATGTATCATATAACCTTCCTCTTGAATCACTCTATCTATTAAAAAAACCGCATCTAAATCCTTTGCGTAGTTTTAAAGATATAAGCCATACATATGGACAGACAGACAGCGGGAAGCGACTTTGTTGTATATACTACTAGCTTTTGCCCGCGACTTCGTCCGCGAGGAGTTTGGAAAACCAAGTATCTTATGTTACTTCTAATACCTCCAAGAATATGTGTACAAAGTTTCATGATGATCGGTTAAGTAGTTTTCGCGTGAAAGCCTAACAAACAAACTTACTTTCACATTTATAATATTAGGGATGTAGTGGTGATATCCATGATTAAAAGATACTTAACCAGTCCTAAAAAGGTTTTTTTCTAAACAAACGTAAGACAAAGCTCTGCAATTAATTCCAGTCCAAAATAAAAGCATACCCCGGACATTGTTTACAAAATAATTAATCCTTTTTTCACCCTGTCCTCTTGCCATTCCTTTGAAATAGGGGTGTCTTTTAATTTAATGCCGGAAAACCGGGATCTGCTAATAACCGGTATTATACTTTTTTACCGTTGATTATTATCCCTATCTCACTAATAAGAGTGAGGGGAGGGAGAAACAGGTTAAACTCCATTGTTCATGGCCCAGTGCAAGTAGACAAATTATTATTTATTTTATTTTATTCATTTTAGGAAAACTTACGGACTAATTACAGGATAGTAGTTTATCAACATTTTTATAAAACAACATTGCCAACTAAAAGTTTCCACAGATAAATATCATATATTTATCATCATCATCCTGCCATCGTGCCTCCGTGGTCTATTGGAGACTGCCTTCCTGGCCGAATGGTTAAGAGCATTGGCTCTCGACACGGAGGTTGTGGGTTCGATTCCCACGGACACCTAGTGATATGTCACTTTGTGCGTTTTTCCCCAGTTGGTTAGGACATTGCAGGTTGAATCACCTGATTGTCTGAAAAGAAAGATGATTCCGTGCTTCAGATGGCACGTTAATCCGTTGGTCCCGGCTACTATCTCTGGTGGTAGGTAGTAGTCGTAAAATAAAAACCAAGTCAGAGGCCGTAAGGCGGTCTGAAAAAACTCTGACACCAGGGCTCTGCCCACACGATAAGAATAAAAAGAATCATCAATCACAGACTATTAATATACTTTCTTTAAATAATGTAGGTATGTTTATGTGTAACTTCTTCTGTTAAGTCGATATGCTATTGAGTCTAACTGTAAACCCACTGAAACTCTAATACAAAAACCGGACAAGATTCTTAGAAAACCGGGACGACCAGCCCTATGCCGAAGGAATAAATAAAACGCAAAATGACAAGGACAGACGGTAATACCTCGGTCCAACGAAGCGAGAAACTTAGAGTCCCCTTGAAATAGATACCGATGTGCTTTCGGCCTTGTTCTTACGTTTGCGGATTTAAGTAAAAGGCTTTGTCGTAATGAACTCTGACATTCTGGACGTTTTCAGACTGTCTTGAATACCTACTGAAGCTTTTTAGATGTTTTCATTCTTGATTATGTTACTTTAAGATTGACTTTTTAAGGGAGTAGATGCCAAACGAGATGAATTGTAAGCCCAACCACCTGCGGCTAAATGACGTACTCACATGCCCGCTATAAATAAAATAAATAAATAAATAACGCTCACAGGCACGTACATTGTAATGATCCCAAGTTAAGCACTATAGGCTTTTTAATATGGTCACCATACAAAAACAGCACGAACATATAACATCCATGACCGAACCGGGATTCGAACCCAGCACCCTGGCTATATGTCATATAATCTATTTTGGTCTCGTATATACCAAAAAAAATCTTTGATCTATATACAGGGTGATTGGAAGATGGGTGCAAAGCTTTAAGGGAATGATAGTTGACACCATTTAGAACATTATGAGCCATACATGTCTTAGACGAAGTCTGATTGTTTATTTTTAACAGATATTTTTGTTAAATTTTTATAAAAACCCAATTTCTTGGAGTTAATTGCCAACAGTGCCCCAATTAAAGTTGGTATGTTAATTGTTTTATTTTTAGGGTTTGTCAGATGTGTATCTAATCTAATAAACCAAGTTCCAAGCATCTGTGTTATTGAAAAAAAATAAACTAAAGGCATTTGAAGTCGTAGAAACTTAAAATTTTAAAAACACTGCTTAGTTTATGGCATTTAGAAAAATGAATAAAATAGCCTTGATAATTAAAACCCTTTTAAAAACATGCTCAGTTATTGGCCTTTCTCTTAAAGTATCATTTAGGCTGATATCTTATCAATTCGCAGAGGTAGAGCTTAAATACCAAATTCATCATATCAGCCGATAGACGTCTACTGCTGGATATAGGCCTCCCCCAAAATGGGGGGGGGATTTGCCATAATCGCCACGCTTGGCAGGTGGGTTGGCGATCGCAGTTGGATTGAATGTGTTTACTCGGAGGATGCTGCTCCCCATCCTCCGGTAGATCCCTTAGTCGCCTTTTACGACACCTACGGGAGGAAAAGGGGTGGTGCTATTCTTAGCCGACACCACACGGACAAATACCAAATTGAGGGAGATTAATTTCGATTTTTAAATGGAAAAATAAAACAAAATTTTTGGTAAAAGTAATATACGATTCATTTACATAATGTGTACCTTCATTTCTTAGACAGGCACCAGGACTTTTTCTTACTTCTGCTGTTATAATTTTTAGTTATACTGTCTCCTGCTTCATGAAATTGAAAGCTTCTTCAATTTTGCGGATTTCCTCCTCCCGTGTTGCAATTTCTTCACCTGTGTAAACGTGCTCCTTGGCCCGTCCCCAGATGTCAAAATCCACGGGGAAAAAATGTCACTAGCTGTTGGAAAAATGTCACTAGCTGTTGGAAAAATGTCACTAGCTGTTGGAAAAATGTCACTAGCTGTTGCAAAAATTTCACTAGCTGTTGGAAAAATTTCACTAGTTGTCGGAAAAATTAATATACCAACTTTAATTGGGGCACTGTTGGCAATTAACTGCAAGAAATTGGGTTTTTATAAAAATTTAACAAAAATATCTGTCAAAAATAAACAATCAGACTTCGTCTAAGACATGTGTGGCTCACAATGTTCTAAATGGTGTCAACTATCATCCCCTTAAAGCTTTGCACCCATCTTCCAATCACCCTGTATATCTTCTCCAAGAAGATTGACTATGGTAGCCATTAACGCCAACAATGGAGTTGAATTAGTCGCTGTAATTGTGAAAGTGCTTCCGAAGCTTACATAATAGACTTACATATTAAAGCCGAGATTTTATGAGTTTGAGTTCGAACTCTCGCATGTCAAAATTTACTCGGATATTGGTAATTTCTTTTTCGCGATTTCAACGTTGGGTCCATGGTAAAATTTGTTCAGTTTAATGGTCTGAAGCACGCTGTTTCGGCTTCAAAGCGACCCCGATTCCACATTGTATACAGGCTTAGACAATTTAATAGGGACTCGCCTTGCGGTAGCATTTCCCCTCTGCCTCGGTATTAGATCAATTAATCTTGCGCATTTACACCCAATTTTATACCTTATCACTAAACGAGACAGCCTATAATAGCGAAACAATAATTTTGAACTTAGAACGTTTGGGGTTCACACGAGACTACTTTTCATGATTTTTAACGTTCAAAATTAGAATCTAAACTTATGGGGAATAAAATCCAAAGCTGCGGATTTCATGTTACCTCGCCCCCCGCAAAAAGTGGCAGAAATGTTTCTTAGTAGAATGACACGCGTAACTCGTCCCTATTACATTGTCTAAGTATACAGGGTATAAAATTAAATAAGATACTTACTTAAAGAGGTGCTTCAGACCATCAAACTGAACAACTATTACTAAGGGACCAACACTAAAATCGCGAAAAAAAATCCGCTGTCCCATACAAAACTGCAAACATAACTCAACTGAAATCTATGGGACAGCGGATTTTTTTTTCGCGATTTCGATATTGGTCCAATAAAGAAAGCTACAATATAATGGTATAATTTTCAAATGGTACAATAGAATGGTACAGTATAATGGTCTGAACTTACCCTTTAAGTAAGTATCCGTGTAAATTCTCTGTGTCCCATTAAATTTTACACCTTGTATTTCTGATCTGATCACCGATAAAAGAAACACAACCATGTCATTAAGTATGTATGTAAGGAAATATGCATATGAAATCAAATATAAGCCTCGAAATTGGAATTATACTACCCGTATTGAATGCTCAAATCAAGCAAGGTACTTTATTACATAAGGAAGGTTATGAATCCTGAAATGGAATATTCAGATCTGGGGCCACAAAAGAACCTGATTTTAATAGGAATATTACGCCGATCTCATTGGAAATTCTAATTTTTTTCTCGGCTTTGGATATTGAAATTTCTTTATGATTGATTTTGAATGAGCAGTTACTCATAGCTTAATAAATAAGGGTGTTGTAAAAGACCGCGTGGAAAATATATTTTATTTCCTATTCTTATACAGGGTGTAACAAAACACCCTGGTAATATTTAATGGGGTGGTTTAGACCATCAAACTTAACAACTTTCTGTAGTGTGCCAACGTCTAAAATTAAATTTAAAAATCTGCTATTACATAAAAATCTGTAGTACCGACTCGACTCACTAATATAGATCAGCAGATTTTTTATGAAACAGCTGGTTTTTCGATGTTGTAAATTGTATTTCGATGTTGGCTCCATAGTCGAGTCGTGGAGTCGTTTCAATGTTAGACGACCCGGTTGGTGTAATGGTTACCACAGCGGACTGCCAAGCCAGGGTCCTGGGTTCGAATCCCGGTTCCGTCATGGATGTTATATGTTTGTGCCGTGTTTGTATGGGTTTCCATAATAACAAGCCTATAGTGCTTGCTTGGGATCATTACAATACAGCCTGTGAGCGTTATTTTTTATAGTAAAAGTCGTTCGATTTGATGTTCTAAACCATCCCATTAAATATTACTAGGGTGTTTTGTTACACCCTGTACAAGGTCCAACCAAATTTATCTGAAACTATTATAAGGGGACCATCAGACCATAAACTGAACAACTTGTTTTAAACTCACAACCATTTTGTTTGGAAAACGTTCCATACCCTCTTTTGTAACGTTCTGTACATCTGAATCAGTGACTTGCATTGCTACTGAATAGAAATGCCGAGAGAGAAAACAAAAAGAAGTCAAAAGCATCACAAGCAGGGTCTTGTGACGTGTCACACAACTACAGTTTTTTTACTCTAGTACAGTTGGGCACGCAAGTGTCTGAGAGTAAACATTTTTAGTAATCATAGTAATTTTCGTGATGGCGCTGTAGTGTGCCTCACAAGGTGGGTCAGCGACCTGTAGCCCGTAGTATGATTTCTCGACCAGGGCACGACGCACCTTTGCTGCATAGAAAATTACCCCTTCACGCGCTTTTCAGTGTTTGGAAAAAGTTCGAGTCACGCGTAAGTAGAGAAATCATGCTAGAGGGTCTGCACGTCTAGTATTATCTACATGCGCGCGACGCGCCTTTGCTGCATAGAAAATAATCTGTTCCCGCGCTTTTCGGAGAGTGAAAGCCGCGCTTGCCACGACAAGTAGTATGGAATAAAGCAAAGTCGCGCAAGTAGATAAATCATGCCAGACATGCTGGTGGAGATAGCAGGAAATCGTTGGCTGAGGGCAGCGCAGGACCGGTCATTAGTGTCTTATATATTTTTTTTAATTAATGATGGGTTTGCTCTTGACCTGAACTAACCTTAGAGGAGGCCTTTATCCAGCAGTTAAGGTCTTTTGACTGTCAATAATCAGATTGTAGTACATCTATGGTCTAGTGGCTAGTATTCTTTCATGCAGAAGGTGTTGGTTCACTTTTGAGTTCAGTATCATGACAGATGAGTACCAATATGGGAACTTAAGTGTAGAAAGTGATAATTTTGACGTTTGAGCAGAGCGTCAGTTGTTCCTGAATGAACCTTAAGTTTTCAGACATACCGTCAATTATCTTTCACCCACGGAAGCTCCCATAACAAGTATAATTGGATTCACTGAAAAGAGGCGAGAAAAACGAGCTATCTTTTCCTTAGAGCCAACAATCAATTAAACGTAGTTACTAATTAAAAACTGTCTCAGTTACTTCAAGCAAAATAAAAAGACTAAAACTAGAGTGTACGAAAGTGGGGAACCTTCTAATAAGATTTTCACAACACTTGCTCACATGGGTTGAGTTCAAAAGGTTCTATATTATCTCACAGAAACAATAACAATGATAATTAATACAGCGCTTGTTATGTAATATGAGGAGTAGTTGTAGCAAAATTTGTCTTTTTTTGGGAGCCGATGGCAAAACAATGTCTATGGCATGGCTTGGTGATGAGATTTGCCTAGGTTTCCACCAAAGAGCACCGATTTTGGGCACCTAAGCTAGTCTACGAAGAGAATCTGGATTTGTGTTTATTGCGGCATTTGATACTTTCAATTTGCGAGATTTCCAACAGTACAAGAGGCTTCCTGTTGGCCCGAAATGTGCCAAAAGTTTCAGGGCTTCAGTACGTACGTCATTCGGGAAGGCTCTTTTCATGCACTCAATCATTCCACAGCTAGTTTTTTACAGGGTATAACAAAAATTTGTGATCATGTTGAAAGGGGTGCTTCAGACCATCAATTTTAATAACATTCCTATACTTATCTGGCCGCGTCTTCTCTACAGCGACAACACGTTCCGCCGCGATGGTAGCTTCAAAAAAGTTAAGTGGGCTTCAAGCTCCTATACGTATTTGATAAATTATTTTGACTTTGACAGGATTTTGACTTCGATTCACATTGGAGCCCAACTCGAAATTCTGAAAAAATCTGCTGTTCTCTGCATTTATTGTAGAGTAGGTATTTTAGTTTTGTATATGGGGTTTATGTAACGTATGTTATTACTTTGCAATTTGATTTGCAACCTTTATAAGAAATTCTTTTCCTTATTATTTTCACGGTGACTGTCCATATTTTTTGTCGTCCCCGGCGGGATGTCGAACGTGATATTTCTAGTGTCGTCGATAAACTGAACGTAATTTTTCTTGTGAACGCCAAACGAAGCGAAGCTTTCATATTTTCTGCAGTTTTATTCAGATTTTTTTGCTTGACATTATTACTGTAATTGCAATTGCATTGCGGTACTATTAGTACCTACCGCATTTTTATCAATTGCAGTTCCAATAGAACCGAGGCGTGGGACTGGTAAGGTCATGTCCGTCAAATGCGTTCTGAGGGATGAGCCAAAATCAGAACAGACTAAACCAGGGTTGCCAGACGTAGAAAATTTTTCCTCATATACAAAAGCAAGAAAAAATCTCGTACTTTGCCTACTAAACCTCGTACATTAATCAAAATTGTGAAAAAACTAAGAGTGTGTTGGCTTGTAATGGGTTCCCTACGTTACTGCTAAAGTCAACACTTTAGGCATATAACACAATTTAATTTCGCCGTTTCATAATGCGACAAAATGATTTCTTAAAAAAAAATGTTTTACACTCAAAAAAGCTAAGGAAGAAATCTAAGCAGTTATCCGTTTCTTGAAGATTTCCCGGCAAACTATAAACTAACCATAAACATGTTAAAAGTTACATGGTTAAAATACTCCTAGATTCTAAATAACGTCTGTTTGCAATGGAAAACCAAGCCATAATTTCCCTAAAAATCAATACCTCGTACATATTTTTACGATTTTTACATTAACACGTTGTACGTCAAATAGTTTCAGATTTTTTAATGCCCTGCTATACTTTGTATACTAAGCCCTACGCTTTCGTAAATTCCATCCAAATCGGTACAGTTGTTTTTAAGTGATGCGTGCAAACAAATAGACAAACAGATAAACAGACAAAAAATCTAAAAAAATGTATTTACTGAACACCCAATTTTTTTTAAAAAATATATCTTCAATTTAGATCATGACTAAGTTTACAATTCTAATTAAATTATAACATTCTGAAGTCTAGACAATCTTTTTCTTAAAATGTCGCAAAGGCGGAACTAAAAAAATTCACATTAAATTGTATTAATTTACAGATTCCAAAATGGTTTTCCATTTTTCTGTTTATTGGTTAACACTTTCCATAAAACAAGCTCCGTTATTGCGTACCAAATTCCCCCAGTATTTGAGACAGCAATATTTAACGATGATTGATCACATCGATAATTACCGTTAATTAATTATTGACGGTTACTTTGTTTGAGTCGTGGTTCATTGACTCCGGTATATTATTCATTGAGTACGTTTAGTAACTAATCATCATCATCATCAGCCCATACAACGTGTTAATGAATTAACGCAAAACCTCATACACTCCAACTGATTTATAACAAAATAATTAGATTGAAACAATAATTTCATTATTTTGATAGTTAAAATTTAAAGTTATTTGCATTTTAAGTTTTGGGGCATAAATGATTTGTTATCATTTCAGCACGAAAAGAAAGCGCTAACGTACTCATGGATACATTTTTATAATCTTGTTTTGGTAGTAAGTAGGGTGAGTGTACCCGTGCGGTGGGTTGACATCCGGTTCAGAAATTTTTCAATTTTGCAAATAAATTATTTAATACTAGCGGCCCGTCCCGGCTTCGCACGGGTGGACGTCTAATCTTTTCTAGCAATAAATATAGCCTATGTTACTCAGGGTGAATGCAGCTTTCTAATGGTGAAAGAATTTTTTAAATCGGCCCAGTACTTTTTGAGCCTATTCATTACAAACATACAAAAATAGGTACAAATCTTTCCTCTTTATAATATTAGTGTAGATGTAGATTTGAAAAAAATTACCTATGTTGAAACCATGATAATTCGATTCTGCTCTCGATTCTAAACAAACTACTTTCTAGTTTTGCGTTAATTCATTAACACGTTGTATAAACGTCCCACTGCAGGGCACAGGCCTACCCTCAGGGAGGGTGTATGGGCATTAGTCCACCAAGCGTGCCCAATGCGGATTGGTAGACTTCACATACACGTCAGAATTTCTTCTTCAGTGTATGCAGGTTTCCTCACGATGTTTTCCTTCACCGTTTGAGAGTAGTTGGTATAACGTACATAAGTTAGAAAAACTGATTGGTATATGGCATGTTGTCCGTGCGGATTTGAACCCGGGCCCCCATAATTGGGTGTACATACCTCTCCGCAACGCGCCACCGACGCTCTAATAAATAAAATTTAAAAAAAATTATTCGAATTTAAAATGTAATTAACTACTAATTACATTTTGTAACGTAAGTACATAATTGAGTAATTGCAATTACTCATTTACTTTTTAGGTTTCGATTTTTTTTATTATAAATAATTGCATTAGCCATATTTTATAATATTATTTATAAAATTATTCTTTACTTTCGAAAAGCATGCATTTATAATCGAATACAAAAAAGTTATTGATTAAATACGCCTACCTACCTATTGCCTTTGACGAAGCCTGTCGTGGATACGAACTTTGTACTTTTCGTTTTAAATAATTACAAAACTTTTTAATTGATTAAATTGAAATCAACAATTTTACAACATGTAATAAGTAATTAATAACATTTTGCCCAACACGGAGTAGTGTTATAGATTAATAAAGATCAGTGAATCAAAATTCAATATTATTATTTTATTTCGTCCCTTTTGGTTTAGACTGAAATATTAATATTGCTTTGAAAGCTTTCCGATGTTTTAGGTTCAAATTTAATAACGGATCAAAATAAGCGAAAGTTTTTGCTTTCTGTATACAAGACTACTTCAAAAGTTTTGATTGGGAGTTAAAATTTGAACAAAAATAAATACACTTTTTTGAACAAGTATTTTTTTAACCAGTTATTTTTTTTTTTAGCCCGGTTGTAATTTCAATCGGCTTCAACTTTTAGTACTTTATAGTTATTTCTAATTATAATTTTAAACTTGTAACTAGATCGTATAATCAATAATTTTGCTAATATCAGTGCATACAAAACCGCTTCCCGTTTTTCGGCATAATTTTGGATAAATTATTCCCCCACTCTCCTAATCAGAGGGACACGTGGAGCCGAAGACCGCCCAATGAGCTGGTCATATCTGCCGAAGAACTGCAAGCTTTGTGGTGTCTAGAGTGGAGACCGCGAACTGGCAGGCGTAGTGTGGGACTGCCCGCTGGACAGACAACCTAAAAAGATAGCGGGGAGCGACTGGATGAGGATGGCCGAGGACAAAGTCTTGTGGCGCGCATTGGGAGAGGTCCCCCCCCACCCCTCCCCCAAAACATTTAATAATTTGATTTTACAACCAAAGGATATGAAATAAAAGTTCTTCAATTTATTAGTCAGTGATCCCAAAAATACTCTGCAGAGATGAACAAACCAACTGAACTTGAACCGTTTTTGATATTTCGTATTAAATTAAAAAAAAATAGAATTTGTTTTCTTGAAAATAAATGAATGTTTCCATGAAAAGGCCTTTTTCAACTTCAGACGAGTTCAACTCGTTTTCGTATTTTAAAACTATTCTCTCTTTTTTATTCAGAAAATAAAAGAGCATTTAAGGTTTTAAAAGTTTACTGAAAAACATTATTTGAACGAAGAACTTAACATGAAATATTTTTTGTTTTATTCTGTTAATCTCTTTCTTGGAATATGGCTACGGCTGGGTTAACAGGTTAAAAGCCCCAGTGTAACAAAAAGAATGAAAAAATAATGGCTATTCATTAATTTTAATTGAGAGTGATGAGTTGGAGGTGATGTTACCTTTGACGAAGCCTGTCGTGGATACGCACTTTGTATTTTTATGAAATTAAATAGTAAAGTCTTAAAATATTCGATTAATTTTAAACAAATACAAAATACACAGATTCAAAATGTGTTTCTCCTCATTTAAGATTTTTGGCAAATTACATTTAATTTATTCATAGTTTCTAAGAACCAGTTCTTAATCCCATACTATTGATGAATTATTCAGTGATCATTAAACAGAATTATATTCAACGAGCTTTTACCCGCGACTTCGTCCGCATAAATTATATACCAGATTTTAAGTCAGATGATAAGCTATCAAACAAAAAAAAGTTTCATCAAAATCGGTTCAGTAGTTTTTGCGTGATACTCGATCAAACAAACACCCAAACAAACAAACAAACAAACAAACAAACAAACAAACAAACAAACAAACAAACAAACAAACATACAAACAAACAAACAAACAAATTGACAGACAAAAAATCCAAAAATTGCTGTTTTGGAATCAGGGACACCTAAAACCATATAGTAACTTTTTTTTGGTAAATATCTTCAATGTACAGACACACTTCTGTTACAGTTTTATAATAGTTTAGATTAGATACTCGATTCGATTAAACATAGCCAAAACATGAATTCTATGACCGATAGCACATACAGGGTCCTTCTTTTTTAGGAGAACAACTTTCGCGAATGGACCAACATCGAAATCGCAAAAAAAACCAGCTGTTTCATACATTAGGCTCGAGTAGGTTTGCAGTTTTGTATGGACGACCAGATTTTTTTCGCAATTTCGATGTTGGTGCCATAGAGAAAGTTGTTCAGTTTAACCGTCTGATCATCCCCATAAAAAAGTGTCAGCATATTAAGAAGGAACCTATATTTTGTTCTTACTCGATAACGAATAAAAAAGGGCATCAAAATTACATAAACTCACGACTATAATCGCTTTTGGGTGGTCAATATTATTGCTACAACTTCCAGCTGTTTTGCCTGCAGTACAAGGCTCAATATTAGCAAAGTGCCTATAGTATAAGAAAGGTTCTGAGTTTTTAGAATATCTCTGACTACTTCTTTAGGGAATCTAGTTGTGGCAGGAGAGCTGACAGCTATTTTGCGCAAAGGATCAGCCTAGCGATCCAAAGAGGCAACGCTGCCAGCCTCCTAGGCACTCTGCCCCGAGTAGGGGCTTTAGAGGACATTTTTTACCTTTACGTAGCCTCGGTGTTTTTTGTTTGTTTTGTTTTTTTTTCTGTCCGTTTTTCTATTATATTTTGTTATAAAAATTTTGTACATTTAGATTTTCATCATCATAATAAATATAGTCGACTAGTCGTGAGTATTTGCTATAATTATGTAAGAAATATACACTGACCTGCAAAACTAAGTATTACACTTTAGCTAGACGGCAATTTGAAAAGCAGTGTTTTTAACCGACTTCAAAAAAGGAGGAGGTTTCTCAATTCGACCGTATATATACAGGGTGTACAATAAAATGGGACAGCTACTCAAAGGGGTGCTTCAGACCATCAAACTGAACAATTTTCTCTATGGGACCAATATCGAAATCGCGAAAAAAAAATCTGCTGTCCCATACATTTCAGTCGAGTTATGTTTGCAGTTTTGTATGGGAGAGCGGATTTTTTTTTCGCGATTTCGATATTGGTCCCATAGAGAAAGTTGTTCAGTTTGATGGTCTGAAGCACCCCTTTGAGTAGCTGTCCCATTTTATTGTACACCCTGTATATATATATGTTTTCTTTTTATGTGTTTTCGCGGATAACTTCGTCGTTTATGAACCGATTTCGATGATTCTTTTTTTGTTGGAAAGGAGATATCCCAAGAGAGGTCCCATGATAAGGAAACTAGGATCTGA
The DNA here is from genome assembly GCA_922987775.1 of Agonopterix subpropinquella. Taxonomy (NCBI): domain Eukaryota; kingdom Metazoa; phylum Arthropoda; class Insecta; order Lepidoptera; family Depressariidae; genus Agonopterix; species Agonopterix subpropinquella. The sequence continues at coordinate 5,219,009 of OV277714.1, forward strand.
TGATGGATCCCAGAGATATCAAGGGGAACCTTCGAAAATCGTAGTGCCGACTAGTGCGTTTGTTAATTTAAAGCACTACTATTAAATCGAACTAATGAATTTACCACTGAAAATTGTGAAATAAACAAAATTTTAACAAAAAAATTAAAACCGACTTCAAAATATTAAAAAGTTAAAAAAAAATATTGCAGCCGATGACTTTTTCGTTCGCATCTAAGAACATTAATTTGTTTTATTAGAAGTCGGTGTCAAGCCAAGCCAAAAAATGCAAGCCCTGTCGCGAATCGTACCGGCTTGACAGCGACTTCAATTTCTTAGATGCGAACGAAAAAGTCATCGGCTGCAATATTATTTTTTAACTTTTTAGTTTTTTGAAGGCGGTTTTAATTTTTTTGTTAAAATTTCGAAATTACATCTTGTACACTTTTTAAAGGTTATTGCAATTTTAAAAGTGTAGTACTAAGTTTTGAAGGCCAGTGTATGTATATTAAGAAAGAAACATAATAACCTCTAAGTCTTTCAACCTAGACAGAATTACGATCATTTACAGATGCTAGTTAGCCTTGTTAGTGTAAGTTTAACTAGAGCTGTTCAGAATATACATTTTAATAAGGATTTCATGAATATTTAGGTTCCATTTGGTTATTTCACAGTTAATATTAATAAAGGTGACATGGGAATTTCGGTTCAAATGGCAAATGCATTTGGGATTTTGAAACGCTTATTAAGGCAATAATTTGCTACGTGAAATTTATATTCCGTTTAGGATGTATTTGCTTTGTATAATAATTATGCTTTTACAACTAAATAAATAATATAGAGCTTCATGCTCTACTATTTTGCATATTCAATTGAAATATTGTAATGGAAATAGCTTGGTATTATTTTAAATACCTTTACAAATATAGACAGAAAACCGTTGGTACTGATGCCGTATGTATATTGTGGAATATTATTTTAATTTTTTTCTGTTTGACTGAACCAATAATAAAATAAAAACATAATTTTTTGGGTTCCGTACCCAAAGGGTGAAAACGGGACACTATTACTAAGCCTACGTTGTCCGTCCGTCCGTCCGTCCGTCTGTCCGTCTGTCCGTCCGTCCGTCTGTCCTACCTATTTAGGGCTGTAACTTTTGAACTGTAATAGTAATGTAATAGTTGAAATTTTCTCAGATTATGCGTTATTGCGGCGGATTTGTTAACAATTAATAAAAATGGCAGAAAGTTAAAAATTAAGGGGGGTTTTCAACAAGAAACTAGTTTTTATCAACGTTTTTTCTTCGCGCTCTATAGTAAAAACGGTAATACATACAAGCGTCAAACTTAGTGTAATTATAGAGCAAACTCTACAGAATAACAACAAATACTAAAAACCGGCCAAGTGTGAGTCGGTCTCGCGCTAAAGGTCCCAGACAAAAACAGTTTTTTTTCTAAGTTAATAATGTTGTGTTCTGTGGTGGTGTGGTACGGAACCCTCAGTGCGCGAGTAGCCCGACTCGCACTTGACCGGTTTTTTTTATATGATAAAGGTTAAACAAAATATGAGATACGTATTTTTATCATCATTAACAGACAGACACATTATATTACGGATCCCGTAAATAGAATTTTAGGTTTTTATTTAATTGGAATTAAATAGTTTATCAAAATGGTTCTTAGGCAGCCGTCTCGGATAGAGATTGGGGGAGACTGAGGCGGGAGCGTCTACAACCCAGAGGGCCTAGACAAAGTGCAAACGCTTCTTATTCTACAAACGAAAACGCCGTAGCGTTATCGACCAAGAAAAACGGCAGAATGCTAGTGAACAGTACAAAAAATGACAAGTTTTGTCAGTCGGTTTAGGACATACAGCCAGTCAAAGTTCCGACCTTTGAAGGCTGTATCTCCTAAACCGACTGATGAACCATGTCAGTTTTTGTACCGTTCACATAGCTACAGTGCATACTACAACAATAACATACGATCAGCATTGAAGCTGATCGTAAATTTTTTACAGACCTTTAATCATCAGTAACTCCTAAACCGACTGGAGTTATGCAGGCAGACCTGGTCCATCCCCATCAAAGAGATGCTCTACACCCCATAAATACTGAATCAGCCTTGCTGCTGATGGTTGCAAAAAGTACACTTATCTCTCGGAAAGGAGTTGAAGCAGTCACCGTGGCCGAAATCGGTCAGGAACAATACACATACAATTTATCAGCTGCCCATTTAGATGCTAGTTTTGACACTGCTAACAAGAATAACATGGAATATTTTAACATTTTATTAAACTGAATTACCTATTGAAACACGAATAAACATTAAGCTATTGAAGCGAATTCGAAGCTGAATCAAATTAATTCAATAGCTGAAATGTTTCCCGATTCCAGTTCCCTATTTAAAGTCAAGCACTTTTCCAATTAATGAATGTTCAGTGCTTACAAAATTTTAAGCTGTAGTACTGAAAAAAAATTGCTTCACTAACTTTATGGCCTAAGAGAGATCGGTTTGCATCGACATTTTATTCAAAAAAGTTGTTTTATCAGAAGTTTGATTCTCGAAAGAAGTTGCAATAAAATTGTTATTGTTGTACCATACCATTTCTGAGAATGTTTTTTCTGTTAAAGTTTATTTGAGTCATCATCATCATCATAATCAGCCTATAAACGTCCCACTGCAGGGCACAGGCCTACCCTCAAGGAGGGTGTATGGGCATTAGTCCACCACGCGTTCCCAATGCGGGTTGGTAGACTTCACATACACATCAGAATTTCTTCTTCAGTGTATGCAGGTTTCCTCACGATGTTTTCCTTCACCGTTTGAGAGCAGTCGGTTTTCGTACATAAGTTAGAAAAACTCATTGGTACATGGCATGTTGTCCGTGCGGATTTGAACCCGGACCCCCATAATTGGGAGTCCATACCTCTCCGCAACGCGCCACGGACGCTCACAAATTATTTGAGTATAGGAGATCAACAGAAATGATTGTTCTTTCTTTTTATCGTTCTTGATAATTTTTCTTTCAATAAAAAAACCGTGGTGGTCTAGTGGCAAACAACTATGCCTGCCGTGCAGGAGGCGACGACGGTTCGATCCCCTTCTAAGGACTCTTTCAGACGAGCTACACTTTGCTGTCGCGGTGGGTCGCAGAGCGTCGTCGTCATACATTTTACGGTCGCGCAACCCTCCGCGACACCCGGCGACCGCAGTGTCGCTCGTCTGTGTTTCTTAGCCAAATCGTACCTATGGGCTTTTCGGAATTTATGTACGATTCAGTAAATTTGTAACACCACTATTATAGCGTTTCGGTGAAAGAAAATATCGTGAGAAAACCAGCATGTTTCAATTTCGAGGCTATTGTACCCACTGCATGATATAAGTGGCGATGGGCTCACTATCAGTTTTTTTTTTTTTTTTTTTTTTTTTTTTTATGTTCGATAGGTAAACATTTGACCCCAATCTCACCTGATGTTGAGTGATGATGAGGCCGAAGATTTAGCATGCTTACCTAGAAAGATGCCTATTCACTCTTGCCTTGAAGAGGCCCAGGTTGTATTGCTCAGGGAACAGGTCCGCAGGCAGTGCGTTCCACTCCTTAGCCGTGCGCATTATAAAAGAAGAAGCAAACTTCTTCGTGCGAATTGCTGGTAGGTCAACGACATAAGGGTGGAAACCCAGCCTGCGTCTCGTCCCCCGCAGATGAAAGGGACCAGTTACACTGGACAGAGTTTATCGATACTTCTAGCGAAACGTTGACGTTCTGAGTTGAATGTATGCTTCTTCTTGGTCGTCACCTCATGGCTGTGGGACGTGACTATCGTGGGTCGCTTGTGCCACCACAGCTCTCCAGGCCGCTCGATCTTGGGCCCGGTGTACGCTGGCCTGTAGTGTTATCTCGGTCCTTTCTTTCACCGCATCGGTCCATCTCGTAGGCATGCGTATGCTACCTCTCTTTCCCTCCATACGGCCGGTGATCATGAGTTTTTCCAAACTATCTGATCTCCTGACCGTATGCCCAAAGAATTTAAGGACTCGTTGCATACAGATGATGTATGAATGAATATATTATGCATTTCTGCATGAATATGCATTACCTTTTCATCATCACAGCATATACAGGGTCTAAGTGACAGCCTAGCAAATATACTGAAACGGTGAACTCAGACCATCAAACTGTACTCGTACACCCTGTATACAAGGTGCTACAAAAATACAAATAAACATTTACGAGAGTGGTTAAAACCATCAAACTGAACAACTATTACTATGGGACCAATAACAAAATCACAAAAAACAGAACTGATGTTCCATCATCATCATCATCATATCAGCCGATAGGCGTCCACTGCTGGACATAGGCCTCCCCCAAAATGGGGAGATTTGCCATAATCGCCATAATGCGATGCGTTTGTTCCACACTAAACTACAGATCTACTCGAGCTAAATGTATGGGACAAAAGATTTCTTTTTTCGCGATTTCGATGTTGGTCCCATAGTGAAAGTTGTTCAGTTTGATGGTCTCAACAATCCCTATAAACGTTTGAAATCTTTATTTTTACTTTTGTAACACCCTGTATGTCCCACTGCAGGGCTGTTGCCTACCCTCAAGGAGGGTGTATGGCCGTTAGTCCACCACGCGTGCACAATGCGGATTGGTATATGTAGACTTCGTATGTGAAGTCGGAATTTCTTGGTATGACGTATTTAAGTTACAAAAACTCATTGGTACATGGCATGTCATCCGAGCGGATTCGAACCTGGACCTCAAGATTGAGTTTCCATAGCTCTGCGAAACGCGCCACCGACCGACGCTGTCTTTTATCATTAGAGCATAGATATATTATACCTTTTATAATATATCTATGCATTAGATTTATTATATGTATATGGTAGGTATCGTTTATTCTGTCTCAAATTTTAGTTTTATTTTTGACCTCAATCTGATGTTAACAACGCCTTGGCACTGACATGTCACATGGCATACATCGCATATACAGGGTGTAAAATTAAACGGGACACCAACTTAAGGGGTGCTTCAGACCATCAAACTGAACAACTTTCTCTATGGGACCGTTATCGAAAACGCAAAAAAAATACGTGCTGTCCCATATATTTCAGTCGAGTTATGTTTCCAGTTTTGTATGAGACAGCGGATTTTTTTTCGCGATTTCAGTATTGGTCCCATAGTAAAAGTTGTTCAGTTTGATGGTCTGAAGTACCTCTTTAATAGCGTCCCATTTAGTTTTACACCCTGTATAGTTACATAGCCTTCATAATTGTTGCTACGCTCTCTCATTATTCCACAACATCTATCAAAGAGCAAATTTATGTTAGGTTCGAAGCGATAGAATTACATCAATGTTTTAAGAGTAAACACAATTTAAACTATTGAAAGAGCATAAATTAACTGCAAAAGCGATCTTAAAACAAAACAAATACGATTCAAAGCGTTCTAATTTGCGGCCACGAAAACCTATTAACGTCCATAAACTCGAACATAAATAGTCTTCGGGTACAAACGAGCTCGTATTATGTGCTCCCGATCACTTCGTTCCACTCAACTCCCTCTTCGATTCCACTCGAATGTTTTAGTCGAATTATAAAGGACGTTTTCTTACCTTTGTCTTAAATGTACGAAAGTAGACAGGTGGATTTTTTTATTATATGTTAGGTGTAGCATGGTACCTTAGTAATAAAAAGGGGGTGGGGATTGGGGGGTGATTCACCCCATTTAATGGGGTGAATCAGAGTTTAGACCAGGCATGTCAAACTTGCGGCCCGCAGTGCATTTTCTTGCAGCCAGATCCAATTTTGGGAACAGGTTCCCGATGCGGCTCGCGGGTGTGCAGACTAGGATAACTTAGGTACTCATATTATGTAGGTACCACCACTGCCTTGAGTCATGATGTGTAAAATTTCGAGCTCACTTCGCTCGCTCACTTTTTTTATGTTGTATTGTAGCGCTTTTTATAAGGGTCCCGAAAATATTGCCCTTGTATCGTCCTGTTTTAATCATTCTGTTCTACGATAGATGCAATGAGTTTTATTTCTTTATGTTCTTTGCGGCCCACTGATTCTACTATCGATATCGTTATGCATTTCTTCTTCTCTTCTTCTCTTCTTCTCTTCTTCTCTTCTTCTCTTCTTCTCTTCTTCTCTTCTTCTCGTCATCTCTTCCTGTTACCCCTACGTGGGATATAGGGCTCTATTGATAGCTCTCCACCGGTTGCGATCTTGGGCAGCACTGTAGATATCCTCCCAGGTCATGTTGAGACTTTTAGCCTCTACTTCCACAGAGCGGCGCCTGGTTGTTTTAGGCGTCCCCTCTTTCGTTTGCCTGGTGGGTGCCATTCTAAGGCTGTCTTGGATGGGTGATCGTCAGGGCTCCTTAATACATGGCCTAGCCACTGCCACTTTCGAGTAAGGATTACTTTCTCTATACGCTGCTGCTGCTGACCCATCCGTCTCCATAGCTCTTCGTTTGAGATGGTGTTTGGCCAGAAGATCTTTAGTATTTGCATTATGCATTTGGTCCACCAATAACTTGGAGTTTGACATGCCTGTTGTAAGTATTGCGCTTGCTTAATTTCTGCCAGTCGGTCTGCACTCCAGACGTCCACTTGGCATAAATCTTTTCTAAGGAAGTTATGTATCTGTAACGTTGTTTTATTTATTTTATTAGAACTTACAGCCAAATAACAGTTTGATTTCTACAAATACAGCAAATTGTAAATTCCTAACAGATTGATACAACAAAAAAAAAACACACAGAAACAAAAAATACACAAAACGTTTACGTTTACGTTTTTTTGGCACAAATAAAAATTGATGGTCAGATCCCGACAACAAGTTCCCATATATAAATACCAAATAATCTGGTTTTATGCTTCTAGATGCGTTACGAGTATAATGGGTGTACAATGGGCGTTAGAGTAATTCGCAACTTTTTCCATAAATATAATTTTCCCTTCTTGAACTAAAGGTCACCCGTCTTTCACGATCAGTCAACCAGACGAGGCGTAGTCTGAAGTCAATAAAACGGTTCGTTAATTTTGATACGAATAGACATTAGACGCAATTGCTCGACGCCTGATTTAAGATAGAACAATAGTTATACTAACTAAAAAAAAAATTTAAAGTTAGTTGAATTTAAAAAGAGTAGAAGTAGACAGAAAATTAAGACCTGGGGGCTTCTATTTTTGTTCGATTTGTAATCCTAAAATTAACGTCAGATTTTGAAATCAGAATCACAAGCCAAATACCTGGTCAACCTTATACAGGGTGTAACAATACACCCTAGTAATACTTAAGGGGGTGCTACAGACCATCAAACTGAACAACTTTCACTATGGAGTCAACATCGAGAAAAAATAAAAAAAATCTGCTGCCCCATACAAAAATGCAGCTCCGACTCGACTAAAATGTATGGGACAGCTGATTTTTATTATTTATTCTCGATGTTGGCGCCATAGTGAAAGTTGTTCAGTTTGATGGTCTGAAGCACCCCCTTAAGTATTACTAGGGTGTATTGTTACACCCTGTATAGGAATCAGTAGAAACCAGTCACTATTAAATAAATAGTGACTGACATCATAGAACAACATTTTTTTTGTATGGACTATAGTCCATACAAAAAAAAATGTTGTTCTATGTTGTTGTTGTTGTTCAACTTATAAGTTGTCTGAAATAAAAGATTTTTTTTATTCCTTATTTATTATAGATGAACGATAAAGAAAAACACAGTGAGGAAACCTGCATACGCTGAAGAAGAAATGTATGAGAAACGACTGCATGCAGATGGATGTGTGTGGTTTAACTAGAAAGGATTGGATAAAGAATGAGTATACTAGAGGAAGTTTAAAAGTAGCCCCTATGACGGAAACATATCGGAATAATATTATCGTGGCATGAGCATGCGATGCGGACAGACGAGTGTCATGTTACGAGACGAGTGCTAAGTATGAATGTGGATGGCTGTGGTAGGAGAGGAAGACTGTATGAAAGAAGTGCTGAAATATGACTGCTAAGACAGATGATTGGAAGAGGATGACATATTGCGCCGAGTGCCGATCCCAAATAATGGGAAATGGGCAAGAGAATGATGATGATGATGAAGTCTATCAATCAGCATTGGACAGACAAGTTGGACACGCCCTTCACAATGGGAGTAGACCATCATCAGTGGAGAAGACTGAAGCTGATGATAATGTGATGATGTGTGTGTAAGATTTCTTTATAGTTCACCTCTACATACATACATAGAGAGCGTCGGTGGCGCGTTGCGGAGAGGTATGGACTCCCAATTATGGGGGTCCGGGTTCGAATCCGCACGGACAACATGCCGTGTACCAATGAATTTTTCTAACTTATGTACGTAAAACCGACTGCTCTCAAACGGTGAAGGAAAACATCGTGAGGAAACCTGCACACACTGAAGAAGAAATTCTGATGTGTATGTGAAGTCTACCGACCCGCATTGGGCATGCGTGGTGGACTAATGCCCATACACCCTCCTTGAGGGTAGGCCTGTGCCCTGCAGTGGGACGTTTATAGGCTGATGATGATGATGATGACATACATACATACCATGTGTGTCCCATTGGGGTAGGCAGAGACAATGGATTGCCATCGGCTACGATCCTGTTCACCTCTATCTAAAGATTATTTACTTGACGACGATAAAAATAACCGTATCTAAAATAACTTTATTCTTTCAAACATTGTTGGCTAAAAGTAGGGAACTTTCAAGGAGGTTTATGTTACGATGTTACATCAAGCTCCAAGAGCCATTGACTATATTGTTTTTATTTGCTTTTTTATAATAAATAATCTTAATGTTATATGTTTGTTTTTCCTTCCTGTAAGGTTTGTTTATCAAATGTTTGTGAGAGTCTGTAGATAGAAATAAAAAAACTGGCCAAGTGCGTGTCGGACCACGCACAGGATAGGGTTCCGTAGTTGCCCGTCACAATATAATATGGACTTAGAAGGAGGCTTTTTGCTAGCTTTTTGTTTTATACTACGGTTTAGCGGCTAATAAAGTCTAAAAAGTACATTTTATAAGTTGTTCGACTATTACTCGTAAACTTGAAAAGCCTACTTAGCGGTGATCTACGAATAAGAATGTATAGAAATGTAAATCAAGCTCAAAAAGTGATCCCAAAAAAAGTATACAGTGTTCGAAATTTGTTCCTTAAAAACTACACCTTGCCGCCAAAACTCATACAAAATGTCATTTTTCAAAGGGTGCCAATAGAGTTATTCTTCCATAGTTATTCTTATTCGTAGATATATACCCATGCCAAATTACAGCTTTCTAGTACTAAGCGTCTCTGAGCTAAGCCGCGAACAGACGGACAGACGGACAGACGGACGGATATGGCGAAACTATAAGGGTTCCTTGTTGTTTTCGGAACCCTAAAAACCGCCCACGGTCGAGTCTGACAACATAGCGCACCGAGGGTTCCGTACCACCACGCAATATATCTTATTAAAAAAAAATGCCTTTCCTTAGGAAAAATTGTCAACGTCTGGCAACCCTGGTTTGGGGACCGGACCCTTAGCACGAGCCCGACACACACTTGATCAATTTTTATTATTTGTTGATATAATGTAGCGTTTACACTCACCGAATTTGACGCTTTTAATTACGTATTACCGTTTTTACGGCAGAGCGAGTAAAAAAAAACTTAGATAAAAACTAGTTTTTACATACTCTCCTTAATATTTAATTTTTTATTATTTATCACCAAATGCGCCATGATAACGCATATTCTGTGAAAATTTCAACGGTCTAGCTATTGTGGTTCAAAAGACAGCCTTTTATAGATAGGGCAAGAGGGACGGATGGACAACATTAGCCCGTTTTCACCCTTTGGGTACGGAACCCTAAAAATTATCGCCAACCTAACCTTGTTTTTACATTAAATTCTTTTATAAAAACTACAGTACCTACACTTAAAACACACCTACAAAACCAATAGCAACAAAACTCAAGCAAAAATCTCTCAGAAAACACCAAACAAAAAGATGACGTAACCTCTGAACTGGAAACTCCAACTGCATGTCGTGAAACGAGAAAACGTCGCAATTCTCGTACCTTTAAAAATGTTCTCTTATCGCGAATTTCAAGGATAATCGCAGCGATGTTACGGTTACGGCGTGACCTCACCAGCGGGCGACGTGTCAGCTTTAAGGTAAATAGGGATGGGATCAAGTTTGTTACTCACTGATTTATTCTTTTCTTTGACTCATCATCATCTCAGCCGATGGACGTCCACTGCTGGACATAGGCCTCCCCCAAGGATCGCCACAACGAGCGGTCCTGCGCTGCCCTCATCCAACGGGTTCCCGCCGCCTTCACCATCTCGTTGGTCCACCGGTCACGTGGAGAACTTTTCGGCCCCATCGGTCATCAGTTCTGCGAGCAATGTGTCCCGCCCACTGCCACTTTAGTTTAGCAATTCTTTGGGCTATGTTAGCTACTCTGGTTGTTTTGCAGATCCCTTCATTCTTGATTCGATCTCGAAGGGAAACTCCGAGCATAGATAGCCCTTTCTTTGATTAACTTATTTCAATTATTTCTCAAACAAATCGTTTCAAAGGTGAAATATTTCAGAATTTCACTCATACAAATTAGTTTATAGATAATGTGTATGTAAACTTATCGGTTTTTTTTATATTTCCGTACTTAAGTAACGAATTATATCTTCAGGTTCGTGACTGTATTTAGGTCGGAGATCCAAATAAATTATTTTCATTCTTTCTTTCTAAACTAAATTGCATTTATCAATTAGGGCTAAAACATTAAAAATAGGATAGCAATTAAATGGAGACATTCATGTAATAAGTTGATTATTCTAAAATATACAGGGTGTAAGTGACAGCCTGGCAAATACTGAAACGGTAAATTCAGACCACCAAACTGAACAACATTCATTATGGAGCCACCGTCAGGAAAAGCGAAAAAATTAGCTGTTCCACACAAATCAGCTGTACTGTACTCGACTCAAATGATAAGACAACTAATTTTTTTCACGTTTCCTGAGGGGTGGCTCCATAGTGAAAGTTGTTCAGTTTCATAGTCTGAATTCACCGTTTCAGTATTTGCCAGGCTATCACTTACAGCCTTACTTATAGGATTGGCCTAAATACAAAAAAAAAATCTTCGTGAGGTGTAATAGAATGTAATCTGTGTGTACAATAAAGTATTCAAATTAAGAAATAAAACGGTCAGCAGAAGCATCGTCAAATACAAAGAAATCAATAAGTAATATGTTGCTCAGTACCTAACATAAAAAGTAACAAAATTGAAAAAAAAAATCCTCTATGTTTTTAAACCACGAGTCACATAAGTGAATAATTTGTTTCAATGTGATCGCATCCCTATTTTCAAGTGTCCCCAGTAAAGAGGTGTTTACACGGATTGGACATTTTGCTGTAGAAGACAATAATGGCTTCTTGGTGATGAAGAAAATTCAAAGACTAGTGTTTGTAATATTTGCTCTACCTTCTACCGGAGACAACTATTTAATACTGAAAACAAAATACAATGCATTTCTTAGCAATCTTTGGTTATCTGTTGTTTTCTTTTTCTTTTTAGTATGTATAGCATGATATCAATAAGGGGTGATTGTACCCATGAATTGTTCCCTAAGAAACCTATAGGAAATTCGCCAACAAAATTTTGGACTTCCCATACTAAATGCAATCAGCTGATCGAACTTTTGTATGAAAAGTCTATTTTTTTACGAATTTCCTATTGGTTTCTTTGGGAAAGTTGTTCAGTATCATGGGTACAATCACCAATTGCTTACCCTTACACCCTGTATAAAAACCTAAGTCTTAGAGATCACACAACGACGCAAAAAAAAAATTGAAATGTTTAAAACACATTGCCCAATCCCGTTTCGCCTACCAAACTGGTAAATTTGAATTTGCATTTTATAAGAAATGCCACGATAGAAAGGGATAATTTCCATTTCTTTGGGAAGTATGATATTCCTCCTATTTTGTGTATAATTTCAGCTATCATACTCGCGCGATCTGCGCCGGTTCATTTTTTCCTTGTGTACCGCTACTGCGCTGTTCGCGTGCCGTTCGCGAGCCGCTCGCGAGCTGCGCATTCGCGGCGCGTTCGTCAGATGTGGACGCACCCTAAAGTTGTCAGACAAAGCTATAAGACCGATCAAAATTGACTTTTTCATCTGGTTTTATAGCTTTGCATGGTTTTTTATTTTTTGTTTGCTACGGCGGGTTGTGATCTGTAGACTTAGGTTTTTTATTAGTAATTTCGTATCTTACAACAATTTCTAAATGGCAATCGGTAATCTTTTTGGTAATTAAAAAGTCCCGGGGCTACAGTACTTATTTCATGATGTCCACATTATTATGCTTAAGATTACGGCTTACTTTACCTTTTAATCTGTCTATATTTGGTATTTTTATAACAGCTATAAAGTGATTTTTTTTTGGCACTCCAATTATCTAGTCACATTTAAAGTGCTAGAATCTACCCTGAACTTGTATTATGAAGACTAGACAACGATAAAGAATAACAATATGGATACAAACATCCATGACTCGGGTAGAAATATTAATATTCATCATACAAATATTTGTCCCTTACGGGATTCGAACCCGCGACCCTCGGCACAGCAGGCAGGTTCACTATCAACTGTGCTAACCGGGCCGTCATTTATTGATTAGAGTTATATATTGTTACGGCCGCTGTCAAACGTCAAACGTAAAGAAGGCATTCGAAAATTCGGCCGACTCATTAACAATCGCCGTGGTCCTACGGTCTAAGGTTCCGCCCAGTGTTGCCAATGCTACGGCAATTACCGTGTTCTACGGCTTTCATGCCAAAAAATCACAAAATGCACGGCCTACGGCTACAACCCTGTGGCCGTAGCAGATTCTACGGCTTTTTGCAAATTCTATGGTAGTTAATTAATTCATTTATAACAAATTCACTTTTAGAGATTTATACTGTTATATGTGCATGGTTCGACTGTGAACTGTATCCGAATCCCGAATTTGAACCCACCACCCAACCACCACCCGTAGAGGGCTACGCCACCACCTCAATGTACGGAAAATGAAAGACAAGATAACATATTTATTGAATAAGAACGAAGAAAAGTTTATAGAAAATATTCGAGATTTGTACCGGGAATAATAAGTTTTAATAAAATTTTTAATCTAGTAGAAATTGTTGAATTTTTTTTTCAAACAAATAGAGAAACATTTGCAAACGTTTAATTAATGTTAAAAACCTTAAAACAGCGCCATTTGGCTAATATTTAAAAAAAAAAAAAAAATTTTAAGCAGTGACACGGCCCACCGTTGGGGTTTTTCCATATAAACACGGCTTTTTTACCTAATGAACACGGCCGCCTCAAAATTTGCATTGACAACACTGGTTCCGCCTCCCATGCTAGGGGGTGACGGTTCGAATCCGACCCGCGACAAAAATATTTCTAGATTTTTGTGTTTTTAGAAATGTTCTAGAAGGTAGAGAGAGAAGGAATATTTAAAAAGGGACCAAAAGGTCTAGGGGTGTCTAGGAACTTCGAGAAAGGAGGCGAAATTACGAATATTTGAAAAGAATCAGAAAAGTGGGCGTGTCTTCGATCTGTTTCGAGAAAAGAAGGCGGGGTTGGAAATATCTGGAGGTAAACAAACGAGTAAAGAAAAGAAGATCGGAAAAAGGGTATTCCAGAACGTTCTGCGGGATATAAAAGGCGGCGAATTCCGTCTGATGGATCAGTATTTGATTTAACAGTGAACAGTGCGAAGCAAAAGGAAGAAAAGTAAAAGTGGAAAAGTACTAGTGAAGAGAAAAGTGCTAAGAGTGGAACAGTGACACAGCCACGACACTCCTCGTACGTGTGAGCCCCCGCGTCGGTGACCTATAGGGTTGATACTTGCGGAAAACGAATATTCAATTCAATTCAATTCAATTATACTTTGTTGCACACCAAAACAGAATATAAGCATAAGCATATGCTCACGACTATATTCCCCGGTAGTCAGAGACAACACACAACAAGACAACAGAAACAGAAAAAAACAGAATATACATTTGAATAAAGATATAGAATTACAAATAAGGTGGTCTTATAGCTAAAAAGCGATTTCTTCCAGACAACCTTATTTGCACTGGTGCAAGGAAATAATAAAAGACATAGGTACTAATACTCTGGGGATGACACTAAGTAATTAGAATTGTTAATAACGTTCATTTCAAGTTTAAAATTATTTTAACAGAATTTATGTTGTAAAGAATATAATTATTTTGTAGGTGGGTTACTTACAACGTATTAACAGGTAGTTCTTTCTAATTAGTTTGTGTATTACAGCTGGTAACTATAAAGACTTAAGACGTTTCAAAAAATTACATTAGAGCTTGAACCTAAACTTTTACTTATATGCAAGAAGGTTGAAATTTTCCTTGCTTATACGACATAAAGTTTAACTTACTACAAAATGATGGGCCTCGTATCTCATTCATTTTAAGGGATATCAAAACATTATTTAATACAGATCGATAGAGAAAAAAATTCGAAGTTCAGTGGTATTTTCAGGGGACTTACGACAAAATGTCCCTTACGACATTTGCAATTTCCACTGTTGATGTTTTTATCGTAAGCGACAAATTCAGCATTCGACGCGCACAACTCCCAAGTTGCGTTTCAAATGTCGTAAGGGACATTTTGTCGTAAGTCCCCTGAAAATGCCACTGAACTCCGATTTTTTTTCTCTGATTAAACAAATTCACTGTACGCTTAGGCACTTACATTAAAATCAATAGAAGGTATGGAACATATTCATCGCTTCTATCGAGCGTTTTTAGGAAGATCGTAAGCTGAGCTTTGCCCGCTGAATTTGTCACTCAAAATAAAATTTTTATTGCTGTCTTTTGCGTTTAGTTGTTTATTCATCTATACTTATAAAACAGTTCCGCTGACTGACCGACAAATAGCTCACAGCTTAAATCGCTGAAGACAGAATTATGAAATAAATTTTCTGCATAGGGGTGCACGAAAGGTTTTTTATATATTCGAATGAAAATACCCTTAAAATGTAGTTAGTAATTAAAACTAGTGGTGTATACGGGGTGTAAGGAAAAGTATCATTAAACCACTAAACCACATACTCTACCCATCAAACTGAACAACTTTTACTATGTGAGCAAACCTTTCAGAACAAAAAAAAATCTGCTGTCTCTTACGTTTGAATCGAGTAGGTATTCCTACAAAAATATTGTTTCTTACAAGCGACACGATAAAACGTTAAAATCACATCGTAAGGGATAAATGTATTTTAATTTGAAGTAATGAGTAAGAAGTTACGATTAGAATAAACATGTAGTATGTAAATTCCAATTCATTAAAATTTAAAGTAATTAATTTTCATTCGATTGTTTCAAAATAAAATAAATAGTTTGTGTGTTACATTCATCGATTTCTAGGTTTAGAATAATGCCTTAAAATTTGACAATAATTTGGATAATAATATAATCAGGTTGAATTTAATACATATTGATGTCGCAAAGAATTTATAACTCGTATTTAGTCATTTGTAAAATCGTCATTAAATATTACCTATATTAAGTACGTCATTTTTAAATTTACTTATTTACAACTGGAAACAGAAACGGCAACATCAAATGTCAAATTCTGACATATTGAATATATTTATATTTTTTTCTTAATGGCCAGTTATTTTGAGTTGATTTTTATTTTACCTAGGAGTTTACAGGTCCACCGAATGACGTCACTAGTCGGACCGAAAAACGACTTTATTTTATTAAAAATATCTGTAATCTTTTCATTTTGAAATTTCTGAAATAGAAAATATTTTTATTTTTTTTTAATTACTGATTGGTTTGCTCTTGACCTCAATCCAGTCCTCAAGACGAAGATGGGGTCGAAGATGTAGCCAACTTACCCAAAAGATGCCTATTCACTCGTGCTTTAAAGGAATTCGGGTTGTAAGTGCTCGGAAATACTGACGCAGGCAAGGCATTCCACTTCTTGGCTGTGCGCATTATAAATTATGAAAAACAAAAAACCCGACTGCATAAAAAAACTGTTAACTGAAAAGAGAAAAACAAGCTCTATAATCACTAATCAGCTATAACAACATTAAGTAAAATATAATTTGAATGTTATTAGGTAGGTATCGCAAACGGGGACAAAGATGAATTAAGTATAATACATACCTAGGTACCTTCCTTTGGTTTGTCCTCGCCTGCAATACCTACCTAATAACATTCAAATTATATTTAATTAATGTTGTTATAGCTGATTAGTGATTATAGAGCTTGTTTTTCTCTTTTCAGCTAACAGTTTTTTTATGCAGTCGGGTTTTTTGTTTTTCGTAATAATTTGGTTTATTTCATACTTTTTAGTCCTATGTCGAAATGGTTGCATAAAAGAACTACAATATACAACGTGTTAATGAATTAATGCAAAACCTCATAGAACCCAACTGATTTATAACAAAATAATTAGATTGAAACAATAATTTCATTATTTTGATAGTTAAAATTTAAAGTTATTTGCATTTTAAGTTTTGAGGCAAAAATGATTTATTGTCATTTCAGCAATAAATGAAAGCGCTACCTAACGTACTCATGGATATATTTTAATAATCTAGTATTGGTAGTTAGTAAGGTGAGTGTGCTTTTGAGGTGGTCTGACATCGGGTTCGGTAAATTAAAAATTTTAAAAACAAATAAATTAATATTTTGTCAAAAATTACCTGTTTTGAAACCATGATAATTCGATTCTACTCTTGATTATAAACAAACTACTTTTTAGTTTATTCATTAAGACGTTGTATACATATTTGGAATCGTCTGTTTACTAGCTTTCATTTGATACCCATATTGTAAATTTTTACAAATAAAAATTATTTATTCCCCCTCTTTTTTTTAATTCCCAGATGCCATAATAAAAAAATATAGCCTAAGTCACTCTCACGATTTTTACAAAT
This sequence comes from Agonopterix subpropinquella, assembly GCA_922987775.1. Taxonomy (NCBI): domain Eukaryota; kingdom Metazoa; phylum Arthropoda; class Insecta; order Lepidoptera; family Depressariidae; genus Agonopterix; species Agonopterix subpropinquella. The sequence goes on from OV277714.1 coordinate 5,235,997, forward strand.
CTAACGACACATCATACGTCAAAATCCATCGAGCCGCTTAGGCTGTAGGCCGTGCCAAAGAAATAGACATACAAACATACATACATACGCTTGAAAAACATAACCCTCCTTCTTTCGCAGTCGGGTAAAAAAGATTCAGAAAGGCGCTTGGTGCGGATATGTGGAATGTCAACCAAGAAATTGTGATATCCCGCGACAATTATTGAGACAATTATCTCGAAATAGTTTTCGATTTAGGCCTCCCAAAAATATTTTGACAAACCTAATTGGGGCCGACGCTGTAGGTGCTTCGCAGCTGTCAAACAAGAGTGACGGAGCACTGATTATGATTATACTAACAACAAAAAGCTATAGGTATATTTTTTTAATGTCCTTTTTAACTTCACACAAACAGTTCCTTGGTAAGAACTAAGTTCCTCGTAAGTGACAAATATGGTTTATTCAAGTAATCTCTAGATTATGATATCCATATTTTTACACAGACGGCTAAGGCACAGATATTTACGATTTTATTAAATTGAGAAAATTTTATCGTAAGTTGCAAAACATGTTCATTTGTACATGTCAGTACTTGTCGGTTACAATGAAATTGTTGAATATTTAATTTATCGTAAGTTGAGCGTCGGTCATACACGCCTTGTCACTTACGATAAAATGAATACCTTGTCACTTACGATAAAATGAATAATTAAAATCGTTCTTGTAACTATGTATTACAATAGTATTGAATAAAAAAAATGTTTTGCTACGTATACTTGCAAATTACGATATAATTTTCTCATTTATTTATTTGAGAAAAGTAACTACCTCTTTAAGTACCTACTCCTTCTAATTGTATACCTACTCTTTTGTGCTGTGCTTTGGAATTAAACTAACCTGTGTCCATAGATATAGTAAACAGTTTTTAATCTAAGCCTGTGTCATTATATTATTTATGTTCGGTATTATAAATCAGTTACAAAGCAAACTGAACATAATTATCCTAAAACTAAAATATAACTATACAACGTGTTAATGAATTAGCGCAAAACCTCATACACCCCAACTGATTTATAACAAAATAATTAGATTGAAACAATAATTTCATTATTTTGATAGTCAAAATTTAAAGTTATTCGCCATAGATTTATATATTACTAGCGTAAGGATAGGCCCGTCAGAATATTTTACAAAAACCTTCTTCATAGAAACAAAATTTTGCGCCATCTGTCATAACTCGTATAAGAACTATATATCGTGTCATATATTTTCTTTGATCGTTGTAGTGCTCTAAACTGACATTTTTCCTTGCATTTTAGAGCCAACGAACTGGGGACAATAGTAAAGCTCGTAGGCCATGTCCTTACGCTAGTAATATATTATGTCTTTGTTATTCGCATTTTAAGTTTTGAGGCAAAAATGATTTGTTGTCATTTCAGCATTGAATGAAAGCGCTAACGTGCTCATGGATACATTATAATAATCTTGTTTTGGTAGTAAGTAGGGTGAGTGTGCCCGTGCGGTGGGTTGACATCGGATTCAGAAAATTTAAAATTTTTATAAAAAATTATTTAATATTTTGAAAAAAATTACCTATGTTGAAACCATGATAATTCGATTCTGCTCTCGATTCTAAACAAACTACTTTCTAGTTTTGCGTTAATTCATTAACACGCTGTATAGTGTATGGTCTATGTATATTGGTCGGCGTCGCACGCTTCGCTCGCAGAATCAAAGAAAATATTTACCTATTTCAACGGCCGAGTCGTGCAGTCGTGCGAGCAAGAGCAACCATGTAATTCAAAAGGTCAATGACATGTTTTCCCACCCGCTCGCATACTGCGCACCCCCCCTCGCTCGCCCGACCCGCACACATAGCCGCGAGCGGTTTTACGAGCACACATGCATGAGTGTCGCTTCTTTTCGCGGTAGTGTATATTTTCTTTGACAGTGAGTAGACTAGTGTCAGTGTAGTGCGTGACGTCATAGTGTCGGTGTAGTACGTGACGTCATAGTGTCAGTGTAGTGCGTGACGTCATAGTGTCGTACGTCGTGACGTCATAGCCGTGACGCGTGTCGTGTCGTCACAGTAGTGACGTAGTGGACTGTGAACAGTGACAGTAAGTGGTGCACGGGGAATCCCTGCGAGGAGGACCCGGTGAAGTGAACCGTATAGGGGAAACTCTGCGAGGTGGACCGTTTGTAAGTGTATCCCAAATAAACTCTGTAAAATTGGGCTTAGCGTTTCACTCCAATCCCGGAACCCGTAGCTCGTAACATTTGGTGTCAGAAGTGTGGGATTGGAGTAAGATGCCGCTGGTGCCAAAGGAGTTAAAGGGAGTCACCACCCGGGCCATGTCGGAAGCGCGCCAGGAAGGTGCGAGCCCTGCAACTAAGGTGCAGCGAACTCCGGAGAGACGACCTGAGGGAGGTGAAGTGCAGCGCACTCCGGAAAAGAACCCAGGGAACTTCCTCTATCAAATCCAACGCATGATGGAGGAACAACTGCGCGCACTGAAAGATGATCAGGCTCGCCGGCAGGAGGAACAGGCGCGCCGGCAGGAAGACCAAATGCGCACAATGCAGGAGGCGCTTCATAAAGATATCACGAAAGGCTTGCAACAGGCGGTAGAGAGAGTCGAAGCCGTAGAAGGGAGGTTGGATCGTGTGAAGGGAGAGCTCGAAGGGAGGTTAGATCATGTAAAGGGTGAGTTCGGAGGGAGGCTGGATCGTGTGGAGGGTGAGTTTGCCAAGATCCGGCGAGAGGTTGAGCAGAGCAGATCTCATAGTCGTGTTGCTGCTGTTTTTGACTCACCCATTCTACCAAAAGGTGTCAAGACTCCGGTTTACGATGGACTGACGTCATGGCCCGCCTTTAAGCTACAATTTGAGACGGCGATGAAAGTTAATGGCTGGGGCAAAGAGGAGGCGCAGCCTGCGTTGATATTAGCACTCCAGGGACAGGCTCTCACAGTACTAGAAGCCGTGGGTGCTGGAGGAAACCTGTCGTTCGACAATCTTTTTGGAGCTCTGGAGGCTAGATTCGGCGATGGACATATGGAACACGTGTATCGGGCGCGGTTGAGGGAACGTAACCAACATGCTAACGAGAGTCTGCAACAGTGGTCCGTGGAAGTGGAGAAGCTCGTGCGGAAGGCTTTTCAGTCGTCACCGGCAGTCATCGATAACATGCTCCTGCAGACCTTTACGGATGGGATACGGGACCCGGAGGTGCGAGCTGCAGTGCGACTTGGGCACCATGTTACACTCAGGGACGCTGTTGCTCATGCATTGGAAGTGGAAGCTGTACGTCGGGATCCTCGTTCCGGTCGACGCAGGGAGATTGTGGTGACTGGAGCGTCAGCGCCGAGAAATCGGAGTGACAATTGTTTATGCTACAAGTGTGGTGAACAAGGGCATATTCGTAGCTCCTGTCCGAACCGATCAGGCCGCCGTTATGTGTGCTACAAGTGTGGTGAACGAGGGCATATTCGCAGCTCCTGCCCGGGGCGCACAGGCCGTCGTTATGTGTGCTACGAGTGTGGTGAACGGGGGCATATTCGCAGTTCCTGCCCGAAGCGTACAGGTCGTCGGGACATAGGGGTCTCGACTGATGAGCAGCAGGAGAACTGGAGGACGTTGGCCGGCTATGTTGCAAACCCAATCATTAGAGTCAGGCAAATATCGGACGGAGATAGTCTGCTAGTTGAAGGAGAGGTCAATGGTAGAATCTGTCAACTAGCTGTGGATACCGGAGCTTCGAGGACGGTGGTCAATGCTCGACTGATAAGCGAAATGGAAAGTTATCAGGAGAAACGACTTCTGCAGCGAACCAAACTACAGTTAACGACTGCGACCGGCCAGCGCATACCAGTTAAGGGGGAGTTGGGAGTTTCGATTACGATCGGTGAGACTCTTTTCAAACATGAGGTAATTGTAGCTGAGATAGTGGACGATTGCATCATTGGCTTGGATTTCTTACAAAATCACCAGTGCAACATAGACATGAAGAACGGAGTGCTACGATGTAATACAGAGGAGGTTCCGATGAAAGGTGGATCATCGGAAAAGGTCTATCATGTGAGAAGAATGGTTCTCGAGCCTGGATCACAGAACTTGGTACCTGTTGTTTTGCCCAAGAGTAACGATGGGAGCTGTGCTGTGATGGAAAAGGTTGAAGCTGGGACTTGTTGGATTCCGGTGAGGAAAGTTGTTGGACCCGTTTCTTCTGCTCCGATCCTGATACCTAACGTTGGAGATATGGACCTGACGATTGGGAAGGGGGAGGTTGTTGATCACTGTGGGGATAATCCTCCTAGGAAGCAGAAGGCTGAGGGGGATGTCGTATCGAAAGTTGTAGAAGACTCCAGCAAGGACCTGGCAAAGCCACAGGCTGTGATAGCGAAGAACTCGCTCTCTAAGAACGGCGCACATATTGGTAAAATAGACCTGGTGAAGCATGCGAACAATACAGGAGACGTAGCGCCAGTCAATCAGCAGCTTAGGCGCATTCCGTTTGCTCGTAAGAAGGAGAAGCGTCCGAAGTTACAATCAAGTTGGAAAAGGCCATATGAGGTAGTGACCAGGATGGACGTCGGCCAATACCGACTCCGGCGTCCGCCAGGGAGCCCGTTGAAGTTAGTGCACGTTGACCGGTTGGCTCGATATTTCAGCAGTAATGATGCTCGGGACGAGCAGAACTAAGGGAGGGGCAGTGTTACGGCCGCTGTCAAACGTCAAACGTAAAGAAGGCATTCGAAAATTCGGCCGACTCATTAACAATCGCCGTGGTCCTACGGTCTAAGGTTCCGCCTCCCATGCTAGGGGGTGACGGTTCGAATCCGACCCGCGACAAAAATATTTCTAGATTTTTGTGTTTTTAGAAATGTTCTAGAAGGTAGAGAGAGAAGGAATATTTAAAAAGGGACCAAAAGGTCTAGGGGTGTCTAGGAACTTCGAGAAAGGAGGCGAAATTACGAATATTTGAAAAGAATCAGAAAAGTGGGCGTGTCTTCGATCTGTTTCGAGAAAAGAAGGCGGGGTTGGAAATATCTGGAGGTAAACAAACGAGTAAAGAAAAGAAGATCGGAAAAAGGGTATTCCAGAACGTTCTGCGGGATATAAAAGGCGGCGAATTCCGTCTGATGGATCAGTATTTGATTTAACAGTGAACAGTGCGAAACAAAAGGAAGAAAAGTAAAAGTGGAAAAGTACTAGTGAAGAGAAAAGTGCTAAGAGTGGAACAGTGAGTAGACTAGTGTCAGTGTAGTGCGTGACGTCATAGTGTCGGTGTAGTACGTGACGTCATAGTGTCAGTGTAGTGCGTGACGTCATAGTGTCGTACGTCGTGACGTCATAGCCGTGACGCGTGTCGTGTCGTCACAGTAGTGACGTAGTGGACTGTGAACAGTGACAGTAAGTGGTGCACGGGGAATCCCTGCGAGGAGGACCCGGTGAAGTGAACCGTATAGGGGAACCTCTGCGAGGTGGACCGTTTGTAAGTGTATCCCAAATAAACTCTGTAAAATTGGGCTTAGCGTTTCACTCCAATCCCGGAACCCGTAGCTCGTAACAATATTTTCTGTAAGTGCAGTTCTTACCTTATTTTTTTTGCTTTTTCAATTACGAGCTTGTTCTAGGAAATGCAATAAAGTTCTTCAAATATAATCGACTGCCATGTTTCACCGAATTTCGTTTTCACAATTCCGGGAAAAGAATTTTGCAGGCTTTTCAATCTCTATTTTTCAATACAATTTAAAAATAACTGTGTATTCGTTTACAGCTTATACAGGGTCCAACTTAATAATTGCTGACGGTTTTCTAAGAGGATGATCAGACCATGGAGTAAGGATCAGACCATAAAATTGAACAACTTTCACTATGAGACCAAAAAGTGAATAAATAAATGAAAAAAAAAAAACCAAATACCGAAATCGCAAAAAAATAACCTGACGTTCCATAATCATTAATGTAGAAACTCATAACACTTACATAAATTCACGACCATAATCCCTTTGGGGGTGTCGAACATTGTTACAACTACCAACTTTCTGTATGTATGAAACAGTTATATTCTTTCACAATTTCAATATTAGTTTCGAAGTGAAAGCTGTTCTATTTGACGGTATAAAGCACCCCCTTTAATACGTAACACATTTAAGTTTACACCCTGTATACAGGGTGTTAGGGTAAACAGTTCCATTACTTTAAGGGTTGATTGTACACATGATACCTACTGAACAACTTTCCCTAAGAAACCCATAGGAAATTCGTAAAAAATTTTTTGGACTTTACATAATAAATGCAATCAGCTGATCAAAGTTTTGTATGAAAAGTCTATATTTTTTTCCCAATTTCCTATAGGTTTCTTTGGGGAAGTTGTTCAGTTGACCACAATCACCCCTTAAAGTAATGCAACTGTTTACCCTAACACCCTGTATTTTGATAGAAAGAAGTCTATGAAAATCCATAGTGCCGTTTCTATTGCGTTAATGTTCGCACCTTCATCGTTCCACAGATAACACGAACGACCCGCCATAAATTACATTTCTGTGAGAAATCCTAAACGAGGCGCATTGAAGTAATCCTCCATCAATGTCAGAAACACACCTGTTACTGACACCATGGGATTTATTATGGCAGACGTTCAATGCCGCGGGTTAACTTGATGAGTTTACCCGTAATACGTGTGGTTAAAGGCTCATTTTCATTGTTCGATAGCGCCCGCATGTGTGCGGGAGATTTCTGTAACGCATGTTTTACGGCTCATTTTCTTTGGTCGATAACTCGGTCGATATTCCGCATGCGGGGACTCCCTGCAGGCGGGCTAACGACCAATTAAGGCTATTCTACCGTTGGCGCGCTCCATACAAACGTAGTATGGTGATATTTTCAATACTATCTAATTAAAGTCAATGAAATTTTTCAAAAACAATCAAGTAACTAATCTCTATGTCGGTATGAAGTCAGATTTTCGTTAAAATATACAGTTTCAATGCTTGGATTAATTTAAGATTTGTATGGAAATATTTGTGGCACTGTAACTTTAAAACTATAAATTTTATCGAAAATCTGACTTCATACCGACATAGAAATTAGTTACTAGATTGTTTTTGAAAAATTTCATTGACTTTAATTAGATAGTATTGAAAATATCACCATACTACGTTTGTATGGAGCGCGCCAACGGTAGAATAGCCTTAAAATCAACAAGTCGATACAGTGGTCGTTATGCCACCTACGGGTATTCCCCGAATGCGGTATATCGACCAATTAAATTAGTCGGGCTTTTTAAAGAGTGCGGGTACAACTTTTGAACTTACCAACCATGTTCTTTTCCACCCTGCGGTCGTTCCCTATAGACCAGTGAAAACGGTTCACCGCATGCGGGGCTTATGGCATGCGGTACGGAAATCTCTCGCATCCCGAAGGCGGGCTATATCGACCAGTGAAAATATTTCAAATGCGCCCTGGGCGCATTTTCATTGGTCGTTCTGGCCCGCATTCGGGGTACAGGATATTTCTGTAACGCATGATAATAATATAGCGCTTGCATGTAGGAAATCGTTCTCTTTGGTTGATAGTGCCCGCATGCGGGGTGCAGGATATATGCCATAGCACCTGCATGTGTGCATGTGTGCAGCACCGTTTTAATTGGTTGATGTAGCGCCCGCATGTAGGGAATCGTTTTCATTGGTTGATAACGCCCGCATGCGGGGTGCGGGAGGAAACTACTACGCATGCTATAGCACCCGCACACGGTGAATTTCATTGGTCTTTACGCCGCAATCCGCATACGGGGAGTCCCCTCAGGCGGTTTAATCGCGGATTGAATGAAACCATGAGAACATCACTGAAATCTTTAATTATTGTTGTAAACGTCTCTATCCAGCATATTATTGTGACAAAAGAAACTGCGCCGGTAGCCTAAAAAAGAAAAGAAACAAATTCACAAAGACCCCAACATTTTATCTTCTCTGTCTTTCTTTTAAAACGAAAGGCAAATGAAAATACATTCACGAATAAACCAGCACGCAAAGAATTTCTTTACTGAATAAAAAGCTGTTTTAAAACAGACTTTGGGTCATAGCCGTTTAGAAATAGTGTTTAAAGTTGCTACGCTTCAATGAATGATCCCTATTTGGGTGTAGATTATGTCTAGGTTTAGACTGAGGTTGTTTCTTTAGATATAAGTACATAATTTAGTAGGCTGTGTTCTATACATGGTATTTACTTAAATGCGTTACATTGTTAAGGAGATATTATGTGCATCAGACCATCAAACTGAAGAACTTATACGGTGCCAAAAAAGAAATCGCAATAAAAAACAATAAAGTTCCATAATGGGTCGCCTCGTGTAGCTATTGACATTTTCTCATAGAAAAAAATATATAATTTTTTTAGTTAATAAAGTGAAATTCATCCATCCATTGATCTGTGCTTCAGAAAGCACGTTAAGGCGTTGGTCCCGGCTACTATCTCTGGTGGTAGTAGTCGTTAAATAAAAAAAACGTCAGGGGCCGTAAGGCGGTCTGAAAAACTATGACACCAGGGCTCTGCCTGCCCTTACGATAAGAAGTGAAATTCATAGAGGAAAATGTGGTCCATGCATCTATTCAATGCACGTAAGGGCCTATTCATTTATCGATACGTGAGCTACGAAATACTGTTGCATGTAAAAGCAGTGGTCCGAAATTCCCGAGCTACCGTGTGTAGGTACACGGTAGCTCGGGAATTTCAGACCACCGTGTAGGTACCTGCCATACAAAGGAACCCAGATGTGTCCGGGATCCTTTGCCTGATTCCAACGGGTGTGTTGTCACAATTGATTGATTACAACCCAGTTTGGTGCAGTTACCTTCAGATTTCGAACGTAGAACAATATTACCTTGTCCGCTTTTACATATCCCACCCATGATTGTCTCCACTTTAAATGAAATAAGGAATAAGATTTTTTTAATGGAAAAAACCTTTTTTTTGCAATTTTATATTGGCTCCAAAGTGAAATTTGTTCAGTTTGATGGTCTGAAGCATCCCCTTTAATGTTTTACGCTTTGTTTAAAGAACACAAAAAAATAAGATTTAAAATTTATTATAATGTGGTTCATTGTGACATATTCTTTGTTGGTCGTATATAAATATATGGCTGCCTCGTGTCGCTCCGAAGATAAATACTGTACTCAAACTCATAATAAATACAAAATAATTAATTAAATATAAAATATGGTAATTAATAATGTAATTGTTAGGTTTAACTAGATGTTTCTGTACTATGAACAATGTTTATTTGTTTAATGACAGTAATTGTAATTTTGTTTAAAATATTCAAGAATCTTATTTGCAAGTGCTCTACAATATAGGGTCCATAATGAATGATCTCGTATCTTTTAAGTTTACAATTAAATTTAATGAATGCTGTAATTACGGAAAGCAATAAAAACAAGTTTTGAATTGTTCGTAGACTTAATTGGTAAGAGATATACACAAGCTCACGATGTTCTTTCCTTTTGGGGTCGCCAGAAACTTCAACCAACATCTCTATTAAGCGTTGCTTTAATTAAAGCAACAACAACCATCCGTCGACTGATTTATTCTTTAGAGCCGCCGAACAAAAAGCTTATTGTGTGGTTTGTTTGTCATAAAGGTCTCATGTTGGTGACAGAACAATGTACCTGTGGAAGTTATTCATGTATCAGTGCTCTAGTTCAGAGGTTCCCTTAACTTTTAAACATAGGGAACTCTAAATCAATCCCTTTTATTTTATGGAACCCTACAAAATAATAATAAAGAAAGGAGACTGAAATATATACCTACATAACTGCTACATAATATAATAGATTCTAAACATGCTTGGATTGAAGATATTTGCAAATAATTTTAATTGGGGGCGTTAAGGATACGTAATGGAAATAATGGAATACATTGAGACCTTTTTTAGGGTTCCGTACCCAAAGGGTGAAAACGGGACCCTATTACTAACCCTACGTTGTCCGTCCGTCCGTCCGTCCGTCCGTCCGTCTGTCCGTCTGTCCGTCCGTCCGTCTGTCCTACCTATTTAGGGCTGTAACTTTTGAACCGTAATAGCTAGATAGTTGAAATTTTCTCAGATTATGCGTTATTACGGCGGATTTGTTAAAAAATAATAAAAATGTCAAAAAGTTAAAAATTAAGGGGGGTTCTCAACAAGAAACAAGTTTTTACTAACGTTTTTTCTTCACGCTCTATCGTAAAAACGGTAATACATACAAGCGTCAAACTTAGTGTGATTATAGAACAAACTCTACAGAATAACAACAAATACTAAAAACCGGCCAAGTGTGAGTTGGTCTCGCGCTAAAGGTCCCGGACAAAAAAAGTTTTTCTTTCTAAGTTAATTATGTTGTGTTCTGTGGTGGTGTGGTACGGAACCCTCGGTGCGCGAGTAGCCCGACTCGCACTTGACCGGTTTTATTTATTTTAATTATTGTGTTTTTGCCTTTTTATCTGTTTGTTTGTGCACGTGTCACTCAAAGACTACTAGACTGATTTGGATGGAGTTTCTATAAAAGCATAGAGCTCAGTTAGGATTTATTTCATCGCAATCGGTTCATACAATTATAAGTTATGAGTATTTAACCTCAATGGTCTGCGCGTACGAAATCTAAGTACACAGGGTGTAAACTTAAATACGTTATATATACTTAAGGGGGTGCTTCAGACCATCAAACTGATCGACTTTTACCGTGGAATGAATATTGAAATCCAAAAAAAATGAATTTCTCTTCCTTGGAAAATGTTAATGGATACGAGACCGAAATTAATTACACAGTAGATTTTTTCTTCGCGGTATCAATATTGGTCCCATAGCATAGTGAAAGTTGTTCAGTTTGATTGCCTGAAGCATGTGTAATATATTTAAGTTTTTCCCCTGTATATTGCGCCGTAATATTATAGAAATAGAAGATAAAATTTTACCGTGAGCTTCTTCGTAGCCTTTGTTCAAACTCAAGCGAGCTCAATCTTACTCCACATCCGTGTCGACCTCAAAAATAAAACTAAACGACCATGTAAGTAGTTCATTTTTCACAGTGCACAAAGTGTTGCCGAGATATTGCCTACATCGTAAACTGGGAGTAGCTATTATTTTTCTTGTAGCCACCTTTACGGTTGCCACTTCAGAGATACATGTTCGCCGGCACCGGATTTTATTTATTATCTAACTCTTGTAGAAGTAGGTAATTTCTGTGTTGATACAAAGTACAAAGTAGGTCGAAGGTAAGTAGAAAGAAAACTTGAAGAAATTACTTACTTAAAGCTACAGAAATTTAATTAATCGTTTTAACAAAGTAAGGTCACAGATGTCATCAAATGAGAAGAAAAGCTTAAGTAGTATACAGGATGTAAAATTAAATGGGACACTTTACTTAAAGGGGTGCTTCGGACCATCAAACTGAACAACTATTACCATGGGACCAACACTGAAATCGATCATAATTTCACGAGTTATTTGAAAAGTACGGAAAAATAAAATAGTGGTTGAACGAGATTTTATTCCTTTGCCTGCTTGTATTTGACAGTAAATTAAAAATAGAAATATCGGTCAAAAATTAAGTCGGAAAAATACGTATTCCCTTATTTTTTTACCTATTATTATATTTTTCATTAAAAACAGGTGGTTAAATTAAATGTTGTCAATTGGTCTACAATTTTATCTTCAGAGACACACAATAGGTAATAAATAGCCCAGCATTCAGGTCATGCAATGTAATGCAATATAATGCTAGAGAATGTAGTATGTACCTACCTTAATTTAATAAAATGTCATGTGATGTGATGTAATGTAATGGAATTTAGTGTATAATTCAATGCGATATTGTGTTACCACAAAATGGATAGGACCAGCGGCCGTAGTATGATGCGCGTGATAAAGAGATATCACGCCTTTTATCTCGTTGGTTTGCGCTCAAATAGAAAGCTAAGAAGTGATCTTTTACTATGGGAGTAAACCGATCGGAGCACCTAAAAAATCTGCTGTTGCATACATTTGAGTCGAGTATAGGCATTACAGTTTAGTATGGGACAGCTGATTTTTTAGTGTATAACGTTTCCATACTACGGCCGCAGAAAACCAAGCAATGAGCGAAAGAGCGCAGCGTACTCTGTCGTTCATTATAATTTATAATATGGCCTTCTGGTCCTACGGATCTCGGATCAAGTAAGTCAATCGCCACCATGGGCGGTATTACGGGGCAGCGGCGCGATAAAAGTTTTGTCGCGCTCTTTATCGTATTTTCCACGATATCGCCAAAGCGGTATCTACGTAAGATAAAAAGCGCGATAATTTTTTTATCGCGGCGCCATGCCGCCCGTGCTGTCTTCTTCTCTTCCTGTTACCCCTACGTCGGGCATGCTGTAGGTACTACGTATTCATTTTGAGGCTGTACGTACGCGTCAATGTCTACGTGTGCCTGTATACAGGGTGTCCCAAAACGATTGACCAACTTTTGAAATTACTTGCCAGGTTAACGCCATACATTTTTACAGGATATAGTCTTAAAGATGACATAAAGTACAATTAATTTTTTGGTTTGTAAAAAACTGAATTTGTTATTTTTGGCTGAATAAATTTATTTTTATTTTTTTTAATTTATTTTTTATAGAAAATATTGTTACTGCAGAAATCTGACAGAAAAAAGTGTTTTCTGTTAAAAGTATGGAACTAATAGTTTGTTTTTGAATTGGGTCCACTGACAAGATTATTCTGGATTGCGTAGCAAGTATTTTCATGAAGAAATGTACAGATTTGTAGTTGCTACAAAAGTTAAGGGAAGGTTGGCGATTTTTCTAATGTTAAAAAAAATTTCAAAATCTCGAAAACTCAAACTTGTTTTTTTTTTGTATTTTTCCCTGAACAAATATAAACTCACCTATCTTCTATTTGCGGCTTGACGTTGAGTTTTGAGACACCAGTATATCGGTCGTTGCATGGAGTCGGCCTTCTGGTCCCATCAATTTTGTGATTAGATACTGTAAGTATCTACGAAAAGTGAAATAAAATAAAACGTAAGTCGCCCGTGCAGTTGTGCAGTGTAGTGGCTAATACTAAACAATAACTGTAATTTTTCTTGCTATTGAATATTTTGTTTAATTAAAAAGGACAAAACATAGTCTATTTTTAACTTCAAGGGTATGAAATAGTCAAGCATTCGACGTTATAAAAGATTCTAGAATTCGAGTTGTCGTGACTGAATTTGTCGCTATTCAATTTGATCGTCAAAAGTTTGGTAGTTAATAGTTGAAATACAAAGCCTTTTTTCAAAACAACCAATACGAACTAAAACGAATTGTCACTAAAAAACTCGTATTTTGTACTTTTCTATTTCGTTTTAGCCGAGCCGGAGTTCTAGTCGAAACGGAAAATTAAATACAAAATGGGAATTGTTTTTGTGAATGTTTGCGATTTTTTTTTGTACAAAAACCGTTGCGGTGGACAAACCTCGTGGGACTGCATAACATTTAATATACAGGGTTTAACAAAACATGTTACTTATGTTTATAGGGATGGTTTATATAGACTAGGTAGGTATACAACTGAACAACTTTCACTGTAGGTAGAGCCAAAATGTAAAAAAAATTAGGAGAACTTATTCAAAACTACAGTAAGGTAGGTACTGTAATTTTGTATGAATATTTCTAAAAAACATATAATTTGCTCCCATACTAAAAAAAATCAGTTTGATGATCTAAACCACCCTTTAAAATCTATCGGCTCATTTAAATTACCCTTAAACTTAAATCTATCGGCTCATTTAAATTACCCTTAAACTTAAATCTATCGGCTCATTTAAATTACCCTTAAACTTAAATCTATCGGCTCATTTAAATTACCCTTAAACTTAAATACTCACCTAAAACAAAGGATATCATCGGATTTGGTCCAAAATTTTAAAGTGCCAGCCAAAACAAAAAAAGGCGATATTCTGTTAGAACTTGCTCGTCTAAACATGTATTATTATGGCACCAAAGCTGTAGGTCCATTGTCCTTGGTTTTATTTGGGTTCGATAATCTGCCTTTTTAACCGACTTCAAAAAAGGAGGAGGTTTCTCAATTCGACCGTATATTAATTATATATATTATATTTTTTTATTTTTTATGTGTGTTCGCGGATAACTTCGTCGTTTATGGACCGATTTTGATGATTCTTTTTTTGTTGGAAAGGAAATATCCCAAGAGAGGTCCCATGATAAGGAAACCAGGATCTGATGATGGATCACAGAGAAATCGAGGGGAACCTTCGAAAATTGTAGTGCCGACTAGTGCGTTTGTTAATTTAAACCACTACTATTAAATCGAACTAATGAATTTACCACTGAAAATTATGAAATAAACAAAATTTTAACAAAAACCGCCTTTAAAAAAACTAAAAAACTAAAATGTTCAAAAACAATATTGTAGCCGATGACTTTTTCGTTCGCATCATAAGATTTAACTTTTTAGTTTTTTTGAAGGCGGTTTTAATTTTTTTCATACACATTTTTGATGAAATTAGCTAAGGCTATATTCTGTTCGAACTAGTCCGTCTCAGCATTTTTTCGTAATGCACCAAAGATGTAGGGCAATTTTCCTTGATTTTATTAAGGTTTGAAAAATCTAATTTTCGTAAATTTTTGAAGAAAATTAAATAAAACTTACGGCTTTCGTGCCATGGCACGAAGCCATAATAATAAATGCTTAGACGGTCATGTTCTAACAGAATAAAGCATTAGTTTTTGTTGGCCGGCACTATCAAATTTGGACCAAAAATTTATGAAACACCGATGATGTCCTTTGTTAACCAATCATTGTGGCATTGTGTAACGTAGTTTAGACCAAAATAAGCAATTAAACGGCAACCAAAGGATCCCACAACTGGGACCACTTAATTATGAGGGATCAGACCCTAAAGGAAAGGGATACATGACTCTGCAATTAAATATTTGAATAATAGAGAACCTGCCTATGTGACCTCTAAGATCTTTACTTTGGGGGGGCTTCAAACCATCAATTGGACAAATATTGAAATTAATATTGAAAGAAAAAATTACACAATCTACTGTTCCATACATTTGATTTGAGTAACCATTGACATTTTCTAAGGAACCACCCTTAGAAAATGTCAATGGTTACTCAAATCAAATGTATGGAACAGCAGATTTTTTAATGTTCCGTACCGAAATTGGCAAAACGGAACACTTATGAAATCACTTTTGTGTATGTCCGTCCGTCCGTCTGTCACAGACATTTTTCTCGTGTCTCTCTACAAAGTAATTCTGGTCTAATGACATAAATTAAGTCAAAAAAGTATTATGTTTATTTTATGAGGAGCAGTTTTGGGGGCAGAAAGAGAAACAAAATTGTTTCTGCTATATCGTGTGGGGTATCATATGAAAGCTTATAAAAAAAGGGTCTGAAAATATGTTTTTCTTTTAAGTTAAAACTTTTTTCAACAACCTCAATGAACTCTCGCATATGACCCCTTAGTCCCTCAGCTGTTAAATTTACGCCCTGAATAATTATGACAGCGTTGAATTCTTCTGGGCATTGGAATTCCAGTGTCTTCGAACAATATTTTTTTTTTTCATTATTTTTTTTGTAATGAGTACGCCTTATAAGTTATTAGTGTTATTACCTATCTATTTTTTGCAGCTTGCATCCATTGGCATCCTGCGGACTTATGGTAGGTTTAGACGATGACAATTTCGCAGCGCCAATTCTGCGGCGCCTCAAAAAAAGCACCGTATAAAACACTTTTCGCATGACAATTTTACGGCACGGAAAAAAGCACGCGTCGCTAGTGACCTCCGCCCACGTCCCTCGCATCCACCTTGCTAATTTTTAGACTCAGGTAAACGCGTCGTGCTAATCGTTAGCACGGTTTTCTCTAGCAAATCCATTGGCATGCGAACAAATTGGCGCTGGAAATTAGCAGAGTGTGAACGAAAGCGTGCCGTGCTTTTTTTTCGTGCTAAAAAATAGGCGCCGCAAAATTGTCATCGTCTAAACCTACCATTATAAAGGTTACCAATGCCATTATTATTCAAATTATATTTTAAATGAGTATTATATGCCAGTTATCAGTCCTCTATGATCATCTAGGAGTCAAGCCGCAGGCTGTATAAGTCTGGAATTTCGACGATAACTTTACTATTCAAATAGATATTCAGAGAAATGTTTTGATTGCAGCAAAGGATTTGCTTTGATCCTTTTGAGATGTGTTAGGTTATGAACTCAGAATTAAGATTGTAGGATAATCTAGAATTCAAGAATCAGTTGGCTATACAAATAATATGGATCTGTTTCATTGCAAACATTATTAAAAGATTTCTTCAAAGGAGCATTATCATACTGTTATTTAAAAAATGCATTTAGATATGTGTCTAGAATTTCGGCTTTTAAATAATTTACTATAGGTACATTTATTTATGATGATTCTTCATGGTTCGTGTTCGAACACAGTGACTGATTATGGCTGTTGACTTTAAGAGCTCCGTTGATGTGCTTTTATATGGCTGATGTAACCTATCTTGCCTTTAAAGTGCGTCCGCACTGGCTATATGTAAATTTCCCATCAAGATAGTTGTACTGGATAGCCGCGGGTGGTCTGGCTTTAAATTCATCGCACTTCGCATCGAAATCAGCTCAACGCTTTGCCTCAAAGTCAATTTTAAGTTTATTTTGGACAGTGCCTACATCCCGGTCGATCTTTAGCAAGCTCCTCCAAACACCTCTGATCTCGCAAAATTTATAAGATACGAACTTTTACAAGATATACAAGATTTTAGTTCAAATTATAAGCTTTCAAACAAAAAAAAAATCATCAAAATGGTTCAGTAGTTTTTGCGTGATGCTCAAACAAGCAAACAGACAAACAAAATATAAAAATTTGTTATTTGGAATCTGGGGTTTACCTAAAAACCATATTAAAACATTTTTTAAATATCTTTTAACGTTCTATTACAGTTGTATAAAGGTAAGAAAATATATCAACTTAAATGTAAATTTATCTTGAGTGAGCTAATGGATTGTATTCCCATGGTGAGAGAAAAATTAATGTTAGAATTTGAAATGAAAAATAAGGCAAGCATATTATTTATAAAGAATTGCTAAAAAAAAGTTGCGATGGGCACATTGCTCACAGAACCGAAGGCCGATGGTGCCGAAATGGGATCGATTTTTACAGGCTTATGCTTTTTGACCGCCAACAAAAAAAGAGTGGTATTACACGTTAAAAACCTTTTTGTGTGTATGTCTGTAACGATTTTTGAAACAGTTTTTTTTAGTATTTGTGACACGGTTCTTAGTTTTGTACCATGGAAATCGCTGTGTTTCAAGATGACAGCTTAAATTATAATTTGTCTACGGGATTGGCTTACATGACCTTAATAATATCTGTCTCATCATGTTCAAGCTAAAGCAATTAGAGTCTAGAATACAATACCAAACGTCGAGTTGTGTGTAAGGGCTCATATGTAAAGGTAGTAGCGGATTTATACACTAAGTATTATAAAACTGTTACAGTTTTGCAGTCTGAAGTTAAGAGGGCTATCACAGTCCAGTGGCGCCCTCATCAAATTAAAAAAGATTTCTCAATAAAGAAAGCCTAAATTAAAGAAGTGTTCAACATCAAAACTACAAAAGCCTTCAAGCCATTGTTATACAATACTTTTATAGGTTCTTAAAATTCCACTTTTAGACAATTTCGAATAAAAACAAAAGCGGCCGTTTTTTTTCTTTTTTCAAAATTTGTATGTTTAGAGTTTAGACTTTTAAAAAACCTATAAAAGTATTCTATGAAAATAGCTTGAAGGCTTTTGTAGTTTTGATGTTGAGCACTTTTTTAATTTAGGCTTTCTTTATTGAGAAATCTTTTTTAATGTGATGAGGGCGCCATTGGACTGTGATAGCCCTCTTAAGGACGGACAGCGTAGGCTTAGCTCAATGTACCTACATGCCCATACAAACTAAGATGTCAAAAATATTAAATTCAATAATTGAAACTTATACTGGGTGATTTTTTTAGCGAGTCGAATCTTTGTGAGGTGGTTCAGATCAGACCATCAAACTGAACTTTGTTAGCAAAAAATTCACAGATCTCGTGCCTCACACGAGACTATCGAGCACATTGGAAATGAATCTACGGAATTCGAAAAATATTGTCAAAAAGGTTAGGCTACAGGACAAACCCTTAACCCGATCGTCGTTGTTTTAGGCTCAAATAGTAGCTGACTAAATTTTCCAGAGGAATTTTACTCAAATTCATTTCTTATTCTTCGTTTCTGAAATATCGAGCGCCAAAATAATTTTTTTTTTCACTATTTCTGCCATAACATTTTTTGTTTTTGACTTTCTCGAATAATTCTTTTTGCACCTTACAGCTCTTGTGAATACGCATGTTTCAAGACTTTTTTGAATATCATATCTTCACAACTCTCCGAGATATAATGGGATCGCACTTTTTCGTGAAATCGGAGCCTATACTGGAGCGAACGAAAAAACATTTCCAATGTCAAAATCCGTTGTTCCATGTTAAACTGCAACGATTTTTTTTTGAGATTTCAAGTTTGTTCCCATGGTAAAAGTTGTTCAGTTTGATGGTCTGAACCAAGCACTTGTAACGTGCTACTAAACCCTCAATAGGTAATGTCCGGCGCTTTCTGGGCAAACAGCAAGCCTTCTTCTTCTTATCGTGTGGGCAGAGCCCTGGTGTCAGAGTTTTTCAGACCGCCTTACGGCCTCTGACACAGCCACGACACTCCTCGTACGTGTGAGCCCCCGCGTCGGTGACCTATATAGGGTTGATACTTGCGGAAAACGAATATTCAATTCAATTCAATTCAATTATACTTTATTGCACACCAAAACAGAATATAAGAATAAGCATATGCTCACGACTATATTCCCCGAGGGGGTAGTCAGAGACAACACACAACAAGACAACAGAAACAGAAAAAAACAGAATATACATTTGAATAAAGATATAGAATTACAAATAAGGTGGTCTTATCGCTAAAAAGCGATTTCTTCCAGACAACCTTATTTACACTGGTGCAAGGAAATAATAAAAGACAGGTACTAATACTCTGGGGATGACACTAAGTAATTAGAATTGTTAATAATGTTCATTTCAAGTTTAAAATTATTTTAACAGAATTTATGTTGTAAAGAATATAATTATTTTGTAGGTGGGTTACTTACAACGTATTACAGGTAGTTCTTTCTAATTAGTTTGTGTATTACAGCTGGTAACTATAAAGACTTAAGACGTTTCAAAAAATTACATTAGAGCTTGAACCTAAACTTTTACTTATATGCAAGAAGGTTGAAATTTTCCTTGCTTATACGACATAAAGTTTAACTTACTACAAAATGATGGGCCTCGTATCTCATTCATTTTAAGGGATATCAAAACATGATTTAATACAGATCGATAGAGAAAAAAATTCGAAGTGCAGTGGTATTTTCAGGGGACTTACGACAAAATGTCCCTTGCAATTTCCACTGTTGATGTTTTTATCGTAAGCGACAAATTCAGCATACGACGCGCACAACTCTCAAGTTGCGTTACAAAATGTCCCTTACGACAGTTCCGCTGACTGACCGACAAATAGCTCACAGCCTAAATCGCTGAAGACAGAATTATGAAATAAATTTTCTGCGTAGGGGTGCACGAAAGGTTTTTTATATATTCGAATGAAAATACCCTTAAAATGTAGTTAGTAATTAAAACTAGTGGTGTATACGGGGTGTAAGGAAAAGTATCATTAAACCTCTAAACCACATACTCCACCCATCAAACTGAACAACTTTTACTATGTGAGCAAACCTTTCAGAACAAAAAAAAATCTGCTGCCTCTTACGTTTGAATCGAGTAGGTATTCCTACAAAAATATTGTTTCTTACAAGCGACACGATAAAACGTTAAAATCACATCGTAAGGGATAAATGTATTTTAATTTGAAGTAATGAGTAAGAAGTTACGATTAGAATAAACATGTAGTATGTAAATTCCAATTCATTAAAATTTAAAGTAATTAATTTTCATTCGATTGTTTCAAAATAAAATAAATAGTTTGTGTGTTACATTCATCGATTTCTAGGTTTAGAATAATGCCTTAAAATTTTACAATAATTTGGATAATAATATAATCAGGTTGAATTTAATACATATTGATGTCGCAAAGAATTTATAACTCGTATTTAGTCATTTGTAAAATCGTCATTAAATATAGGTAAAGTACGTCATTTTTAAATTTACTTATTTACAACTGGAAACAAAAACGGCAACATCAAATGTCAAATTCTGACATATTGAATATAATTATATTTTTTTCTTAATGGCCAGTTATTTTAAGTTGATTTTTATTTTACCTAGAAGTTTACAGGTCCAACGAATGACGTCACTAGTCGGACCGAAAAACGACTTTATTTTATTAAAAATATCTGTAATCTTTTCATTTTGAAATTTCTAACATAGAAAATATTTTTTTTTTTTTATTACTGATTGGTTTGCTCTTGACCTCAATCCAGTCCTCAAGACAAAGATGGGGTCGAAGATGTAGCGAACTTACCCAAAAGATGCCTATTCACTCGTACTTTAAAGGAATTCGGGTTGTAAGTGCTCGGAAATACTGACACAGGCAAGGCACTTCTTGTCTGTGCGCATTATAAATTATGAAAAACAAAAAACCCGACTGCATAAAAAAACCGTTAACTGAAAAGAGAAAAACAAGCTCTATAATCACTAATCAGCTATAACAACATTAAGTAAAATATAATTTGAATGTTATTAGGTAGGTATCGAAAACGGGGACAAAGATGAATTAAGTATAATACATACCTAGGTACCTTCCTTTGGTTTGTCCTCGCCTGCAATACCTACCTAATAACATTCAAATTATATTTAATTAATGTTGTTATAGCTGATTAGTGATTATAGAGCTTGTTTTTCTCTTTTCAGCTAACAGTTTTTTTATGCAGTCGGGTTTTTTGTTTTCCGTAATAATTTGGTTTATTTCATACTTTTTAGTCCTATGTCGAAATGGTAGCATAAAAGTACTACAATATACAACGTGTTAATGAATTAACGCAAAACCTCATACAACCCAACTGATTTATAACAAAATAATTAGATTGAAACAATAATTTCATTATTTTGATAGTTAAAATTTAAAGTTATTTGCATTTTAAGTTTTGAGGCAAAAATGATTTGTTGTCATTTCAGCAATAAATGAAAGCGCTACCTAACGTACTCATGGATATATTTTAATAATCTAGTATTGGTAGTTAGTAAGGTGAGTGTGCTTTTGAGGTGGTCTGACATCGGGTTCGGTAAATTAAAAATTTTAAAAACAAATAAATTAATATTTTGTCAAAAATTACCTGTTTTGAAACCATGATAATTCGATTCTGCTCTTGATTCTAAACAAACTACTTTTTAGTTTATTAATTAAGACGTTGTATACTTACATATTTGGAATCGTCTGTTTACTAGCTTTCATTTGATACCCATATTGTAAATTTTTACAAATAAAAATTATTTATTCCCCCTCTTTTTTTTAATTCCCAGATGCCATAATAAAAAAATATAGCCTAAGTCACTCTCACGATTTTTACAAATCTAACGACACATCATACGTCAAAATCCATCGAGACGCTTAGGCTGTAGGCCGTGCCAAAGAAATAGACATACAAACATACATACATACATACGCTCGAAAAACATAACCCTCCTTCTGGCGCAGTCGGGTAAAAAAGATTCAGAAAGGCGCTTGGTGCGGATATGTGGAATGTCACCCAAGAAATTGTGATATCCCGCGACAATTATTGAGACAATTATCTCGAAATAGTTTTCGATTTAGGCCTCCCAAAAATATTTTGACAAACCTAATTGGCGCCGACGCTGTAGGTACTTTTCGCAGCTGTCAAACAAGAGTGACGGAGCACTGATTATGATTATACTAACAACAAAAAGCTATAGGTATATTTTTTCAATGTCCTTTTTAACTTCACACAAACAGTTCCTGGGTAAGAACCAAAGAGTAATATAAGTATATTAGAAAAGAGAACCCACTCGTGGCAAAGAAGATGGAAAAGCATAGAACGCTATTTCCTTGTATAACTCACAATAATTTTTAAAATGTCACTAGATGGCATTACTTGGTCCGCTAGAAGTAAAATTTGTCTGAAATCGACGAAATATCGCATTTTACTGTTCTGGTTCATCATATTTATTTATTTTGAGCAACAAAATATATTATTTTCATAACATCACATTGAAAATAACAATTTCATAAGCAGGTTTTTTTACATTTTTTTCATTGATCTACAATACGATATAATACTAAGCGGGATTAGCATGCAGTTATAGAGAATTCCGGTAGATGGCGCACATTTCAAAATTCATACTAAACAAGATTGCTAGGAGAGCGATTTTTGAATCTCATTTGCTGAGTTCAGCAGTTGAAAATGTCAAAATTACTATGGAGACGTGCATCTTTCTACTGCTGATTTGACATTAAAAAATCATACTCCAGGAGTGCGATTTTTGAAAGTCAAATCAGCAGTAGAAAGATACTTATCTCCATAGTAATTTTGACATTTTCAACTGCTGAACTCACCGAATGAGATTCAAAAATCGCACTCAAGTTGTGGAAAGAAAATGTAATATTTTTTATATACTCATTTTATATAATCATACTCCAGGCTATTGAAAAAAAAACTAAATTTGAAATTGTTAAGCTTGCGTATATACTCACACATTTAAAAAAGAAAATATCAATGAATAAAATATTTTAACGCGTGGTGGACTAACGCCCCACCCGCCCTGTTCCCTACACGTTCAGTTTTGATAGCAAAACATATTTAACCAGGATCTGGTGCTGAAGACAGGAATGTCTCCGTACGATGGTACTCCTCAACGGTAAAGAGCGTGGGCTTGATTTTTTTTATTCTTGTTCAGTTTTGAAAGAAAAATACATTATTTAATCGGGAACTGGTGCTGAAGCCAAGAATGTCTCCGTACGAGGGTACTCCTCAACGGTAAATAGCATTGGCTTGTATTTTGTTTGTTCGCGTTCAGTTTTAATAGCAAAACACATATTTAACCAGGATCTGATGCCGAAGCCAGAGATGTCTTCGTACGAGGGTACTCCTCAACGGTAAATAGCATTGGCTTGAATTTTGTTTGTTCGCGTTCAGTTTTAATAGCAAAACACATATTTAACCAGGATCTGATGCCGAAGCCAGAGATGTCTTCGTACGAGGGTACTCCTCAACGGTAAATAGCATTGGCTTGTATTTTGTTTGTTCGCGTTCAGTTTTAATAGCAAAACACATATTTAACCAGGATCTGATGCCGAAGCCAGAGATGTCTTCGTACGAGGGTACTCCTCAACGGTAAGTAGCATTGGCTTGAATTTTGTTTGTTCGCGTTCAGTTTTAATAGCAAAACACATATTTAACCAGGATCTGATGCCGAAGCCAGAGATGTCTTCGTACGAGGGTACTCCTCAACGGTAAATAGCATTGGCTTGAATTTTGTTTGTTCGCGTTCAGTTTTAATAGCAAAACACATATTTAACCAGGATCTGATGCTGAAGCCAGAGATGTCTTCGTACGAGGGTACTCCTCAATGGTAAATAGCATTGGCTTGAATTTTGTTTGTTCGCGTTCAGTTTTAATAGCAAAACACATATTTAACCAGGATCTGATGCCGAAGCCAGAGATGTCTTCGTACGAGGGTACTCCTCAACGGTAAATAGCATTGGCTTGAATTTTGTTTGTTCGCATTCAGTTTTAATAGCAAAACACATATTTAACCAGGATCTGATGCCGAAGCCAGAGATGTCTTCGTACGAGGGTACTCCTCAACGGTAAATAGCATTGGCTTGAATTTTGTTTGTTCGCGTTCAGTTTTAATAGCAAAACACATATTTAACCAGGATCTGATGCTGAAGCCAGAGATGTCTTCGTACGAGCGTACTCCTCAACGGTAAATAGCATTGGCTTGAATTTTGTTTGTTCGCGTTAAGTTTTGATAGCAAAACACATATTTAACCAGGATCTGATGCTGAAGCCACAGATGTCTTCGTACGAGGGTACTCCTCAACGGTAAACAGCGTTGGCTTGAATTTTGTTTGTTCGCGTTAAGTTTTGATAGCAAAACACATATTTAACCAGGATCTCATGCTGAAGCCAGAGATGTCTTCGTACGAGGGTACTCCTCAACGGTAAACAGCGTTGGCTTGAATTTTGTTTGTTCGCGTTCAGTTTTGATAGCAAAACACATATTTAACCAGGATCTGATGCCGAAGCCAGAGATGTCTTCGTACGAGGGTACTCCTCAACGGTAAACAGCGTTGGCTTGAATTTTGTTTGTTCGCGTTCAGTTTTGATAGCAAAATACATATTTAACCAGGATCTGATGCCGAAGCCAGAGATGTCTTCGTACGAGGGTACTCCTCAACGGTAAACAGCGTTGGCTTGAATTTTGTTTGTTCGCGTTAAGTTTTGATAGCAAAACACATATTTAACCAGGATCTGATGCTGAAGCCAGGCATGTCTCCGTACGAGGGTACTCCTCAACGGTAAACAGCGTTGGCTTGAATTTTGTTTGTTCGCGTTCAGTTTTGATAGCAAAACACATATTTAACCAAGAGCTGATGCCGAAGCCAGAGATGGCTTCGTACGAGGGTACTCCTCAACGGTAAACAGCGTTGGCTTGAATTTTGTTTGTTCGCGTTCAGTCTTGATAGCAAAATACAAATTTAACCAAGATCTGATGCCGAAGCCAGGAATGTTTTCGTACAAGGGTACTCCTCAACGGTAAACAGCATTGACTTGCATATACCGTTTACAGTTGAGGAGTGCCTCCGTACGGACCATTCCTGGTTTCAGCACCAGATCCTGGTTAAATGTGTGTTTTGCTGTCAAAACTAAACAGGAAGAGATAAAAATCAAGCCAATGCTGTTTACCCTCGTACTAATGAGTACCCCCGTACGAAGACATCCCTGGCTTAAGCACCAGATCCTGGCTCAATATGTGTTTTGCTATCAAAACTGAACGTGAACAAAAAATTTCAAGGCAATCCTGTTCACCGTTGAGGAGTACTCTCGTACGAAGACATCCCTGGCTTCAGCACCAGATCCTGGTTGAATATGTGTTTTGCTATCAAAACTGAACGCGAAAAAAAAAAAATCAAGTCAATGCTGTTTACCGTTGAGGAGTACCCTCGTACGGAGACATTCCTGACTTCAGTACCAGATCCTGGTTAAATATATGTGTTTTGCTTTCAAAACTAAACAGGAAGAGATAAAAATCAAACCAATGCTGTTTACCGTTGAGGAGTACCCTCGTACGAAAACATCCCTGGCTTCAGCACAAGATCCTGGTTGAATATGTGTTTTGCTATCAAAACTGAAAGCGAACAAAAAAAAATCAAGCCAATGCTGTTTACCGTTGAGGAGTACCCTCGTACGGAGACATTCCTGACTTCAGTACCAGATCCTGGTTAAATATGTGTGTTTTGCTATCAAAACTAAACAGGAAGAGATAAAAATCAAGCCAATGCTGTTTACCGTTGAGGAGTACCCTCGTACGAAAACATCCCTGGCTTCAGCACAAGATCCTGGTTGAATATGTGTTTTGCTATCAAAACTGAAAGCGAACAAAAAAAAATCAAGCCAATGCTGTTTACCGTTGAGGAGTACCCTCGTACGGAGACATTCCTGACTTCAGTACCAGATCCTGGTTAAATATATGTGTTTTGCTTTCAAAACTAAACAGGAAGAGATAAAAATCAAGCCAATGCTGTTTACCGTTGAGGAGTACCCTCGTACGAAAACATCCCTGGCTTCAGCACAAGATCCTGGTTGAATATGTGTTTTGCTATCAAAACTGAAAGCGAACAAAAAAAAAATCAAGCCAATGCTGTTTACCGTTGAGGAGTACCCTCGTACGGAGACATTCCTGACTTCAGTACCAGATCCTGGTTAAATATATGTGTTTTGCTTTCAAAACTAAACAGGAAGAAATAAAAATCAAGCCAATGCTGTTTACCGTTGAGGAGTACCCTCGTACGAAGACATCCGTGGCTTCAGCACCAGATCCTGGTTCAATATGTGTTTTGCTATCAAAACTGAACGTGAACAAAAACAGTGCAAGCCAATGCTGTTTACCGTTGAGGAGTACCCTCGTACGGAGACATTACTGGCTTCAGCATCAGATCCTGGTTCAATATGTGTTTTGTTATCAAAACTGAACGTGAACAAAAAAATTTCAAGACAATCCTGTTCACCGTTGAGGAGTACCCTCGTACGGAGACATTCCTGGCTTCAGCACCAGATCCTGGTTAAATATGTGTTTTGCTTTTAAAACTAAACAGGAAGAGATAAAAATCAAGCCAATGCTGTTTACCGTTGAGGAGTACCCTCGTACGAAGACATCCCTGGCTTCAGTACCAGATCCTGGTTGAATATGTGCTTTGCTATCAAAACTGAACGCGAACAAAAAAAACAAGCAAATGCTGTTTACCGTTGAGGAGTAACCTCGTACGAAGACATCCCTGGCTTCAGCACCAGATCCTGGTTCAATATGTGTTTTGCTATCAAAACTGAACGTGAACAAAAAATTTTCAAGACAATCCTGTTCACCGTTGAGGAGTACCCTCGTACGGAGACATTCCTGGCTTCAGCACCAGATCCTGGTTAAATATGTGTTTTGCTTTCAAAACTAAACAGGAAGAGATAAAAATCAAGCCAATGCTGTTTACCGTTGAGGAGTACCCTCGTACGAAGACATCCCTGGCTTCAGTACCAGATCCTGGTTGAATATGTGTTTTGCTATCAAAACTGAACACGAACAAAAAAAAATCAAGCCAATGCTGTTTACCGTTGAGGAGTACCCTCGTACGAAGACATCCCTGGCTTCAGCATCAGATCCTGGTTCAATATGTGTTTTGCTATCAAAACTGAACGTGAAGAAAAAAAGTGCAAGCCAATGCTGTTTACCGTTGAGGAGTACCCTCGTACGGAGACATTACTGGCTTCAGCACCAGATCCTGGTTCAATATGTGTTTTGTTATCAAAACTGAACGTGAACAAAAAAATTTCAAGACAATCCTGTTCACCGTTGAGGAGTACCCTCGTACGGAGACATTCCTGGCTTCAGCACCAGATCCTGGTTAAATATGTGTTTTGCTTTCAAAACTAAACAGGAAGAGATAAAAATCAAGCCAATGCTGTTTACCGTTGAGGAGTACCCTCGTACGAAGACATCCCTGGCTTCAGTACCAGATCCTGGTTGTATATGTGTTTTGCTATCAAAACTGAACGCGAACAAAAAAAAATCAAGCCAATGCTGTTTACCGTTGAGGAGTACCCTCGTACGAAGACATCCCTGGCTTCAGCACCAGATCCTGGTTGAATATGTGTTTTGCTATCAAAACTGAACGCGAACAAAAAAAAATCAAGCCAACGCTGTTTACCGTTGTGGAGTGCCCTCGTACGGAGACATTCCTGGCTTCAGTACCAGATCCTGGTTAAATATGTGTTTTGCTTTCAAAACTAAACAGAAAGAGATAAAAATCAAGCCAATGCTGTTTACCGTTGAGGAGTACCCTCGTACGGAGACATCCCTGGCTTCAGCACCAGATCCTGGTTCAATATGTGTTTTGCTATCAAAACTGAACGTGAACAAAAAAGTGCAAGCCAATGCTGTTTACCGTTGAGGAGTACCCTCGTACGGAGACATTACTGGCTTCAGCACCAGATCCTGGTTCAATATGTGTTTTGCTATCAAAACTGAACGTGAAAAAAAAAGTGCAAGCCAATGCTGTTTACCGTTGAGGAGTACCCTCGTACGGAGACATTACTGGCTTCAGCATCAGATCCTGGTTCAATATGTGTTTTGCTATCAAAATTGAACGTGTACAAGAAAATTGCGAGTCAATGCTGTTTACCGTTGAGGAGTACCCTCGTACGGAGTCATTCCTTGCTTCTGCACCAGATCCTGATTAAATATTTGTTTTGCTATCAAAACTGAACGTGAACAGAAAAATATCAAGCCAATGCTGTTTACCGTTGAGGAGTACCCTCAACGGTAAACAGCAGCAGAGTACATTTTTGTATGTAGATAAAACATGGTAAGTCGTGGTGATTCATAAAAACAAACCCCTGCTGTATTAAGAATTATCAAGCAGACACTTTAACCACTAAGCCAAGGTGTACTCATAAGGTACCTTTTACCTACCTACTTTATAAAATTGCGAATGTAATCTTTCTTTCAACTCGAGAAGCTAAAAGACACACACACTCCTATGTCATCTTAGGTCTACGCACACCTGCATCGAAGTTGAGTTTCATCAAATTTTTCGATAGATGGTACTAGGTATTCCACTTATAGGCGCGACTTCAGCTAGTATAGTAACGCCATCTAATATAATAAGTCGAACTACGAGGTACCGGCGACAATAATAAGTTTTACGAGAGCTTTGTTCTTTGTTTGACGTGAGCAATCTTGCCTACTTTAATTCATCTATGCTCGTGGCAACATTATGCATCCACGTTATGTCAAATTGAAGGCTAGCTAGCGCCATCTGTGATTCTCTGAAAATAATTCTACCTATACTATACATACCTACTTATATATATACTTATATACTCATACCGTTGTTTGAATGCTAGTTTTCGTTCAATCCCGCACCGATCGAGTGATATTCCAGTATCCTTACTATTCCTGTAATCTGTACATTGGTAAGAGAACAACTGAAACTCCAGAACATCACTAAATCGGCACAAAATTGAACAAAAACTACAAACAACACGCACATTACGCAAGTAGGTCGCCATTTTGTAAATTTGTCAATTTGACATTGACATAGACAATATAATCTTTTTTTTTTTCATAGTAAAAGATATATTTAACAGATGGCAGCACATTCTATGCAAACTGAATCGGAAAAACCACCAAAAGGCAAATGTCCTCCGCCTGGTAAGAACTAAGTTCCTCGTAAGTGACAAATATGGTTTATTCAAGTAATCTCTAGATTATGATATCCATATTTTTACACAGACGGCTAAGGCACAGATATTTACGATTTTATTAAATTGAGAAAATTTTATCGTAAGTTGCAAAACATGTTCATTTGTACATGTCAGTACTTGTCGGTTACAATGAAATTGTTGAATATTTAATTTATCGTAAGTTGAGCGTCGGTCATACACGCCTTGTCACTTACGATAAAATGAATACCTTGTCACTTACGATAAAATGCATAATTAAAATCGTTCTTGTAACTATGTATTACAATAGTATTGAATAAAAAAAATGTTTTGCT
The DNA here is from genome assembly GCA_922987775.1 of Agonopterix subpropinquella. Classification (NCBI taxonomy): domain Eukaryota; kingdom Metazoa; phylum Arthropoda; class Insecta; order Lepidoptera; family Depressariidae; genus Agonopterix; species Agonopterix subpropinquella. Next base: position 5,265,328 of record OV277714.1, read on the forward strand.
ACGTATACTTGCAAATTACGATATAATTTTCTCATTTATTTATTTGAGAAAAGTAACTACCTCTTTAAGTACCTACTCCTTCTAATTGTATACCTACTCTTTTGTGCTGTGCTTTGGAATTAAACTAACCCTGAACTAACCTGTGTCCATAGATATAGTAAACAGTTTTTAATCTAAGCCTGTGTCATTATATTATTTATGTTCGGTATTATAAATCAGTTACAAAGCAAACTGAACATAATTATCCTAAAACTAAAATATAACTATATAGTGTATGGTCTATGTATATTGGTCGGCGTCGCACGCTTCGCTCGCAGAATCAAAGAAAATATTTACCTATTTCAACGGCCGAGTCGTGCAGTCGTGCGAGCAAGAGCAACCATGTAATTCAAGCGGTCAATGACCTGTTTTCCCACCCGCTCGCATACTGCGCACCCCCCCTCGCTCGCCCGACTCGCACACATAGCCGCGAGCGGTTTTACGAGCACACATGCATGAGTGTCGCTTCTTTTCGCGGTAGTGTATATTTTCTTTGCCTCTGACGTGGTTTTTATGTAACGACTACTACCACCAGAGATAGTAGCCGGGACCAACGGCTTAACGTGCCATCCGAAGCACGGAATCATTTTTTTTTTCAGACAATCAGGTGATTCAGCCTGCAATATCCTAACCAACTGGGGAAAAACGCACAAAGTGACATACCACTGGGTGTCCCCCGTGGGAATCGAACCCACGACCTTCGTATCGAGAGCCAAAGCTTTTAACCATTAGACCACGGAGGCAGTTGCAAGCTTTATACTGATTGACAAATCAATACCAAGATAGCAAGTCACCCTCGAGAACGCCATCGACTCTACAGAGGGACTAAAACACAAAATTATTTATCTTTCCAGGCACGTAAATGATTTCTATTTCTATTCTATTCTTGCCCTCAAAGGATCAAATTTGTAAAATCACAGGCCACTGCAAATTAAATAAGCACATGCACACACTGAAATTAAGTATCACGACCGGCTGCAGATTCTGCAAGGAGGAGATGGAAACTCCTCTGCTCTCTCATGTGACCATGGCCCCCTGATGTACAAACGCAGTACTCATCTAGGCAGGCAGATGTCAGTACCAGGAGATACAAACCGTCCCGATCAAAAACCGACTGTGATTTCTGGCCGCAGTTGAGATTGGTAAGGAACTTTAAAAAGGGCGGTCACAAAGGACCAGCGATGGTCTACGTGTCACAGGCTTTAAGTCTGTCAAGGCCCCAGAACATCAAATAATAATAATATTCTATTCCATTCTATTTCTATTCTATTACTATCAAATCGTTTTCTGCTCATAAATTGGACCAAACAATTCTCTGCTAATGTAAACCCCATGACCAATTAGGCCAAGTGCGCAAACTAGCACAGACTGCGGCCAGTCACGACAATCTACCATTTCAAATGCTTCGATTAAGCTAGTTGACATTGTTATTTCTTTATTGTTGTTTCTAAAGTAATAAGTATAAGGTCATTTGGAAGAAATGGGTAGCTTTAATACATCCCATAATAAACCTTATGATATAGCCCGAAGAATTGCTAAACTAAAGTTTTAGAGTGGCGATCGCGTACTGTGAGACTCAGCGTAGGTACACCCCACAAGGTTGACCGCAGATCTGACCCTGTAGCATGATTTCTCTACATACGTGCGACTCGGCCTTTTTCCATACTACTAGTCGCGGCAAGCGCGACTGAAAAGCGCCAGAAGACGTAATTTTCTATGCAGCGAAAGCGCGTCACGCGCGAGTAGAGAAATCATACTAACCCTACTGGTGAAGGTAGCTGAAACCCTTAGGATGAGAGCAGCGGTGGACTGCTCGTTGTGGCGACCTTTGGGGGAGTTTGAATGAAATGGGTACTGGACAATAGGTAAATGGGTAAGTACTGGGTTTCAACATCCTATAATAAGCCTTATGATATAGCTCGAAGATTTGCTAAACTAGTGCTACTTTAACTATTAGCTAAGTGACAATAGGCACTTTGCTCGCAAAACAGATGACCGATGAGGCTAAAGAGTTTTAGAGTGGCGATCGCGTACTGTGAGACTCTGCGGGTAGGGGTAGGCCCCACAGGGTTGACAGCAGACCTGATGAAGGTAGTGGAAACCCGTTGATGAGAGCAGCGCAGGACCGCTCATTGTGGCGACCTTTGGGGGAGTTTGAATGAAATGGGTACTGGGTAATAATCAAATGAGTACTGGGTGTCATACATCCTATAATAAGCCTTATGATATAGCCCGAAGAATTGATAAACTTAAGTGACAATGGACATATTGCTTGCAGAACAGAAATGACCGATGGGGCTAAAGTATTTTAGAATGGCTTGCTGCCCAGCAGTTGCAGATATTTTTTATACATACATAAACTCCCGACCGTCATCCCTTTCGGGGTGGTCGGACACGTTGCTACAACGACCAACCTTTCTGTTTAAGGATATCATTATTATTACCAATGCTCACATTTAGCAATTTATGTTTCAGTATGGAATGTCAAATGTTTAGCGGTGATGCCGGTATAGCTAGACTTTCGTCCATATAAACACTGCATAAGAATACGACACCCATGGGAAGAATTTGGGTGGTCAATTCTAAGCCGGAATCACACGGCCAATATTATTTTAAAGTTTTATTAAGGAGCTTGGCCTGAGGCCTGAGTTTGCAGACCTGATGGTAAAAATAAAATGTACCAGTTTAAATTTACAGTATGAAATAAAACGCTGAATAAATACACAGCTTGATATCGAAATAAAACTTTTACGACTGCCAACTTGCTAAAATGTTAGTAGTCTGACATTCAAAGCGTTTGAAGTATTTTGTGTGTTCAAATAGCCTTTTAAATAGAAGATAAAAATGAAATTTATGGTTGGAAACAAAACTGCACGAAACTGCAGCAAACGTTCTGAGAAACTGGCAGGAAATTAGTTGTTAACTTAGAAAACATGAATTGAACTGGGATAATAGTTATTTGTTATGCAAGGCTGCAAAGTTGCTTTTTGGCGCGAGTACTTGTATTGAATCCTGAGCGGAGCGAAGGTTTCAAAAGTACGAGACGCAGAATAACTTTGCTGCCGAGCGAAACACACAACTTTTCACCTCACTACAGTGAGGAAAATTTCAATACACCAACCTCATTTTTAGAATAATCGCACTGGCCAGCACATGAACAGCATGAAAAAAAAGTTGTGTAGGCTGTTTTTCTTCATTGAATAGAAAGATTCGAATTTTAAAAACTCTTTCCACGCTAGCGGATAAAATGCACTTTTGCCCTCAGATTTCGAATAATAAACAGAATCTTTCCGAGCTTGTGAGGTGAAAAATATTGTTTTGGAGTTATTTACTCATGATTTTTGCATTTCAAACAAAAGTATATATTTTAACTTAGATTTCCACATCTCAAGTTTGCAGTAAGAAATATAATTTCTACTTTGTGTGGTTTAATATACAAGAGATTGAGAAATGGGGCTACACAAGCAAATGAAAAATGATTTTGTTCATTTGCTTGTGTAGAAGAAACTATAAGTTACAGTCCCGAATAATGGTGGGAATACCACAATAATTGCTTTTCCATAGAAGATGGTATGGGGCAAGCGGTTGGCCATAAAATTCTCAACAAAACCTTATGCAATATGAATGATGATAATATTACATCAACCCCAAAATAATAATGGGTGTTACAACATTTTAGATGAGTGTGTATAGCTTGAGTGGAAGTGGAGATAAAGCAGGATGTATTTCACGTATAATGAGTCTTCTTATCATGTGGGCAGAGCCCTGGTGTCCGAGCGATAGACCAGAAGAACACTGAGAGAAACCTCGCGATGTAGGTATATGTAGAGGTCGCACACCAGAAAGATTGGTCAATGATATAACGCGACACACGGATTCCAACTGAACGCAGAGGGGTAGGGAGGGAGAGAATACGATGGAAGGCAACGGTTTACATTCAAAGATGAACAGAATCAAGGGCCTCGTTTGCAAGACGGGACGTGGGTCATCCACTCAAGCCTCTGTCTACCCTATAAAGATCAATGCTGAGCCTAGAAAAATAGATGAAATGTCACTTGTATCACTTACCTATCATTATCATTAATCATTGCACTACTTCAGTGGTTCCAAATTTTGGCAATTCTACTGAAACAAAATTTTCGATTTCTACTATTATCCGATTCACAGAACAAAGCTTTCGGTGGCTAATCAGTGAAAAGATCCCTCCTTTAAAAAAATCGTAGCAACGCCAAAGTGCTATGTAATAGATACCAATGGCTGTGATGATCAAAAGATGTACACACGGCGACACATCAAGTTACCCAAAACCAAAATAAGCTGGCCGCGCGACGTTATACATTACTATGCCGACGCGCGGCCAGCTTATATTGGTTTTGGGTAACTTGATGTGTCGCCGTGTGTACAGACCAATGACTATGGATGGAATATCGCTTATAACTCAACTTAGACGAACCAGCTAAGTCTTAAACGGACTTGTGAGTTTCAAAAGTTATAGAGCTTCACATTCAGAACAACTTTTCAAGTATAATGAAGCTTTGCTGTGTTGCAGTAGGTTAAGTTAAAATTAGAACGAACATTACTTTAATACTTTAATCTTTTTAAGTTGTTACTTTGATGACATTGTTTTACATAAAATTAATTAGGTACGCTCGGCTGCGCGTCGCGTTGAGATAAAAATTTGTATAGTATTTTCAACTAGGTAAAGTACATTATACCTAAGATAGAGTATGGTACTAAAAATTAGTATAGTATTTTTAACTAGGTAAAGTACATTATACCTAAGATAGAGTATGGTACTAAAATTAGTATAGTATTTTTAACTAGATAAAGTACATTATACCTAAGAAAGAGTATGGTACTATACAGGATGTAAGGGACAGCCCTCCGCAGACTGAAACGGTGAACTCAGACCATCAAACTGAACAAGTTTTAATATGGAGCCTACCTCAGGAAACCCGAAAAAATCAGCTGTTTCATCATACAAAACTGCCTGTATCTACCCGACTCAAATGTACGGGAAACCCCCCAGAGAAAACGACAAAAATCGAGACGTGCCTCCATCTTTATTATATTACGTATGCAAAAAGAGCTCGCATGACGGTTTTCTCGTTTAAACGCTTTGTCGTGGGTGGCATGCTAGCCGTGCTGAGGTAGACTTCATAGTGAAAGTTGTTCAGTTTGATAGTCTGAGTTCACCGTTTCAGTTTGCGGAGGGCTGTCCCTTACACTTTGTAGGTATTACAAAATCCGCGAGTTTCAAACTAGTCAAATCAACAACTCTTTATCAAACGTAGCGCACACGAGCTTTGTATGAAAAATTGCACTAAATCATGAATAGTGACGTCATTTTTTTTTCGTCGTTTTAATACATTTTATAGTTTATATTTTTATTTAAAATTAGTATTCAAGCTACATAATTACTGAAAATGTAAGTTTAGCATTATTTTCAAACGTATTTCTTACTGAGAAAATAAAACTAAAATAAATTTGATGCAGTCAACTCCCCAATTCTGGTAAAGCGACTAAATAATTCTCTCCGTGCAAGATAAACAAAAAGCCATATAGGTAATATACTTGTAGATAATTTTAGTGTGTAAACTACTAAAGCTAGTGCTAGACCTTCTCATTGCTTCTCAAGTCATAGCGCTTCTAATGTAGAACAACTTTCCAAGTATAATAAACCTTTGCTGTGTAGACTAAGTTTAATATTAGAGAATTCACGTTAATTGAGTACTCCAACACATCTTCTGTAGAGTTCATTTAACATTTTAGATTATTAATGTAATGATTGTAATATGAATAATAACTTTTATTATACAAAAACATAATATTTATAAGAAAAGAAATAATATGCTCGAATATTTTAGGTGGCTAAAACCGTCATTCTGAACAATTTTCATCCCAAATAAATACCTCCGTGGTCTAATGACGACGACAACCCGGTTGGTGTAATGGTTACCACGCCGGACTGCCAAGCCAGGGTCCTGGGTTCGAATCCCGGTTCGGTCATGGATGTTATATGTGTGTGCTGTTGTTATATTCCCATAACAAAAAGCCTAAGGCTTAATTTGGGATCATTACAATGTATGTGCCTGTGAGAGTTATTTATTTATTATTTTATAATGGTTAAGAGCATTGGGCTTTGGACACGGAGGTCGTGGGTTCAATTCCCACGGGGGATACCTAGTGATATGCCACTTTGTGGATTTTACCCTAGTTAGGACATTGCAGGCTGAATCACCTATGGTTTTCATAAAAGAAAGATGATTCCGTGCTTCGGATGGCACGTTAAGCCGTTGATCCCGGCTACCATATCTATAGTAGTTGTTACATAAAAATCTCGTCAGGGCCGTAAGGCGGTCTGAAAAAACTTTTACACCAGGACTTGTTGCCCACACGATAAGAAGAAGATCGCGAATATTCATCCACTCATAGAAAACTTCAATAAAATGAACGCATTTAAGTTTAGATCGTATATTACGTATGTCGCAGTCTGATCTACAGGGTGAAATTGATATCATTGGCATCCTTTCAAACTAAGAGTCTACCCATCAAACTTAACAACTTTTACTATGGGAGCAAACCAATTGGAGCAACTAAAAAATCTGCTGTCCTATACTAAACTGCAATGCGTACTCGACTCAAATGTATGCAACAGCTGATTTTTTTTTGCTTCGATCGGTTTGCTCCCATAGTAAAAGTTGTTCAGTTTGATGGGTAGACTCTTAGTTTGAAAGGATGCCAATGATATCAATTTCACCCTGTATATTTGCCTGAGCATATCATTATTTTCAATTTTTGATTCGAGTTCAAGACAGGCACATCTTGAAATACTAAGCAAAATCATCAAATGGCGGCATATTATGAATTGCCCAGTCATATCACGATCAGATTATCACGTAACTATTCGAGGATATAGACAAATAATGTATTTTTAACAAAAAATAATGTTTGCAAATAATACTGAATTAAAAATTAAAGATTTTTATCCAAAAACTTACACAATGCAAAAAGATTACGAGCAGCTTAATTTAATATACGATTAGTTAGTAAATTAAGCTGTCATTGTACCTAAATTCTAAAGCATCTAAATTCTTTATCCCAGCTGTTTTAATGAAGTAAATTAAGAGGGCTATTACAAGCGCAGTGGCGCCTTCGTCACAATAATAAAGATTTCTCAATAAAGAAAGCCTAAATTAAAAAAAGTGCTCAACAGTTAAACTACAAAAGCCTTCAAGCCATTGTTATACAATACTTTTATAGGTTCTTAACATTCCACTTTTAGATAATTTCGAATAAAAACAAAAGCGGCCGTTTTTTTTTTCTTTTTCAAAATTTGTATGTTTAGACCTTTAAAAAACCTATAAAAGTATTCTATGAAAATAACTTGAAGGCTTTTGTAGTTTATCTGTTGGGCACTTTTTTAATTTAGGCTTTCTTTATTGAGAAATCTTTATAATTGTGATGAGGGCGCCACTGAGCTTGTAATAGCCCTCTTAACCAACATCTCCAGTTGACCTACTTGTAATTCTCACCCTACCCTGGTATCTTATGCAGTTTCCCTCTCATAACTTTTATAGCTAGCATCAAAGCTACAGACTTTAAAATACTAGACCTCTAACCTAAAGAAACATTTCTCATTTCAAGGGAATTTATTCTTTATGACTTTTCTCTTTAAGAAAACAATATTACAAAATATTTCTCTTTCTGTATAATGGTTTGAATTAAAACAAAATCTTTAAGAATACATAAAGGCTATTTATTATTCGAGCTATAGAGAGAGCCTATGCTCAGTGTTTCTCCGAGAGATCACATCAGAGAACTAAAGTGGTTGACATAGCACAGAAAAAAAAATGTGTAGCACAGTTACACCGCTGTGTGGCAAAATTATACCCAGTTATTACAAAATTTTACGTAACGTGTGGACACAGCGATAACACACAGTTACATAAACTTTTCCGATCATGTTGTGATTGGCCTGTTGCCACCCATAGAAACCAAACTCCACACAGCAACCCTGTGTCGAAAACTGCGAAACTGCGACAAGTTGAAAATACTTCGTAATTCTGCGACCGAAAATGGCATGACATAATGGTCTGCAATGGGATTCTACAGGATAATGATAAGATAAACCATATACAGGGTATAAGGGTGTGGGGAACTACTACAGATGTCCAGCACCCACAAGTTATAGCAAAGATGCCAACAGATGGCGATACCGTCGCTCACGGACATGTGTTCCATACAAAGACAACGTTCATCGTAAATACGCAACTCGCAACCTACTACACATAAGGTTCACAATCGAATGCGAGATATAAATCGCGCAAGAGAAATAATCACAGAGATTCAATATTATATACAAGGTCCAACAAAGAACTGTTGGACTACGGCCGGCCCCCAGGCAGCACACCTAGCCTGGCGGAAGTACTTCCCTTTTCAATGGAGGAACATTCCCAAGTAGCACCTCCATAAGGGTAAACAGTTGCATAACCTTAAGGGGTGATTCATCATCATCATCATCAGCAGCAGCCTATCATCGTCCACTGCTGAACATAGGCTTCTCCCAAGGCGCGCCACAAAACTCTGTTTGGCATTTCATTAGTCTTGGTATAAGCTTTACACCGTCAACATTGGCCGTGTAAAATTTAATAATAATAATAATAACCCCGCGGGGGCAGCTTGTGGCGAGCTGACGGTGAGTGGCGACACCGCGGACCCCTATCCAGGGGGACCATACAGACATGCGCTCACACACACACACACCCACACACACACCCCCACACCCACACACACAGTAACACACCCCCCTACCTCTGGCTTGCCTTAATTGGCCGTCCAGAGTGGAATCGCAAGAGCAGAACCTATGCTCCAGGTTGGAAGTGTATTGCACGTAATGGCGTAATAACGGGGAAACCCGTTTACGGGGGTAAACCCCGCGATGGTGAAACCGGAGCCGCACCTCTCGACAACCTTCAGCCGCTCAATGAGATGTTGCCCCATTGTCGCACTTTGTGCGTGCGGCCGTTTTATGGGGCCCACTCGACGAGTCGGCGAGTCACCGCCTGCCCTATTTACAATTTTGAGACTAGTTGTCATGGCAGGCGTCCGTTAGTCTCCTCCCATAGCCCAGTATCCATCCATCCAACTTTCACCTCCATAGCCCAAGACCTTATTTTTCCATCGCCATAGCGCCGCACTCCAATAGTCTTTACACAAATGGCGGGGACCATCCCCGTGGGTATCATGTTGTACGCTCGGAGATGGTACCCGCCATTTGTGTATCCCTAGTACATTTAGATTAACTTGTCTTTTGAACGGGCCTCTACATGTTGGCTTCGGCCCCATGCACGCCTTCCAAAGGTCCGGGACTTAATTGCCCGTGATTACGGAACGTAAGACATACAATAATAATAATAAAAGCCTTTATTAAAAACTTCGAAGTATTCACATGCATGACATATGTAGATTAAAATTACAATCAATAATTTGAAGTGACATGATATAAATTCAACAGATTAGGATCCAAACTGTAGGTAAGTAATTATAAAATTCAAAACTTAAATGGGTTGACATAGATTACAATCAATAATTTGAGGTGACATGATACAAATTCAACAAAATATGATCCAAATTGTAAGTTATTATAAAATTCAAAACTTAAATAGGTTTAGGATGTCAGCAATAATTAATTGAATTGAATTAACATTATATTGTGTACATATCCATATAAAATTAAAATTAACTAATTAGAATTGATAGTAAGATTTTAAAATGTCTACTCAACGTATAAATTTAAATTAATGGTATTTGACAGTAAGAATAAAAAAAATTATAAAAATAACACTTGGGAACTAAACAGCCAACATGCATAAGCATGCAATTTCCTCAAAACACTCTATTATTTTTGTCAAACAGCACAATTAACGAAAAACGATTTGATTACAACTGATTTGGTGAGATTATGTCACATTCATATTAGTCCTTTTACAGGACATGGTAGGCCTCTCACTAAGTGTTCACTCACCTCACTGAACACTTAGTGTAAAATTTACTCTCAACTTATTCATAGATTAGGGTTGGTAAAACTCAAATTCAGTTTACTCTAGAGTCTAGAGTAACCGGCGACTTAATCTAAGAATAAAATTTACTCGCGTTTGGTCGAATTGTGCCTTATGATTTTGCCAATGTCTAGTTTATATAGCAAATTAAAGTGCTTGAAGTCGTAAGGCTACAAAAATGACTTCAAGGGTTATTTTTTGTACAATAACAGGTCATTGGGCGAAATCTGACCCGGCCAACTAAATTTTTCCTACAAAAACCAGATTGGTTTTAAAATGTTTAGTATTAACTCACATTCAATTTTATGTAGTTATTTAGGGATGATCTTTGTGTCACTGTGCATGAACCGCCTTTTAAGGATTCGAACTGTCTGTTAATAAATATTGGCTCCAAAGTTAGTATTGTTGCCTTGTATCGTTCGCCATTTTTTAAAAATACTGACAATTTTATTGCCTCCCTTGAAAGAACTCTGAAACTATGCAATGGTGAGACATGTGCTCTTGTTGGGGACATAAATATTGACATCAAGGTTGGAAATGACGATAAACATGCAAATGACTATCTTGATGTTACTGGCTACTATGGTTATAACCCTGGCCATCTTTTTCCCACCCATGATTTGACATGCTTAGATCATGTTCTACTAAAAACAAGAAAGCTCACCAACATTGTAGTATGCGAATCGGGAATAACAGACCATGATACAGTTATATTTAGTATTGACGAAGAAAATCCTCAAAGCCCCGTTAAAAAATACAAAAAAAACATAAACTACCAAAATTTAGCAACAGATATAGAAAAAACTGATTGGAGCGAACTTTACTCACAGGAAAATGCCACGAAGGCATTCGAAATTTTCATTGACGAACTGCAGCGGAAGGTGGAATCGAATGTTACAATAGTTAAGGTACCTAACTCAAAAGTTATCAAAAAACCATGGATTACCCAAAACCTACTGAAATGTATGAAGCGCAGAGACAAGTTGCATATGAAAGCCCGAAAACACCACAGTCTCGACAATCCAATAATTCAATTGGAATACAGACGCTACAGAAACTGTTGTAATAATACTCTCAAGAATCTAAAAAATGCCTATTACCGAAATCTGCTGGAAAAGTGTGAAGGAAACTGTAAAAAGACGTGGACAACAATCAAGAGAATTTGCAATCTAAAACGCAGTGAAACTAAAAACCTCGAGCTTATGCAATCGAAAACCAATACAACTGATTCACTAAACGATGTCAACACATATTTTACAACAATTGGTGAGAAATTGGCCGATCTAACCCTCCAAAGTCTTAAAAAGACAGAGAGCGAACTAGTCGCAATAAATAGGCCACCATCCAAACATAAAGAACCGGCTAACTCTTTCTACATGACGCCAACGGATGAAATTGAGGTTGCTAAAATTATTAGTAATTTAAAGACAGATTCAGCTCCAGGCTGGGATGGTATTAAAAACAACGTTCTTAAACTAAACAAGTCAGCACTTGCTGCACCAATAGCATTTATTTGTAATCTTAGCCTGGAATCAGGTATTGTACCGAACTACCTAAAAATTGCAAATGTGAGCCCAATTTTTAAAGCTGGTGACCCATAGGAAGCAGCGAACTATCGACCTATCTCTCTTTTGACGTCCCTCTCTAAAATACTAGAGAAAATAGTCAACAAGAGACTATTAAATTACCTCGAGAAGAATAGCTTGCTGTCTGAGAACCAGTATGGATTTCGCCAAAATAGGTCGACGGAAGATGCTGTTACAAACATGGTGGACCATATCACAACTAACCTTGATATGGGTAAAAAGTGTGCTGGCGTTTTCCTCGACCTAGCAAAAGCATTCGACACTGTCTCCCGACCAATTCTTCTCAAAAAATTGGAGTATATCGGTGTAAGAGGAGTGACGCTCGACTGGTTTCGATCTTATCTATCAGAAAGAAGGCAGAGGATAAAAATTGATGACTACTACAGTGACTATGCAACGATAAATTTCGGAGTTCCACAAGGGAGTGTTCTCGGTCCAACCCTGTTTCTGATATATATAGACAACCTTTGTTCACTCACTCTTACTCACGCCAAAATATTTGCTTTCGCTGATGATACTGCAATTATCTTTCATGGTCATACATGGAAGCTTGCAAGTGATGCAGCTCAGGACGGTATGCGCGTAGTAACAGAATGGCTACAACAAAATCTGCTAACTCTAAATACAGGCAAAACAAAAGTGATCAGCTTCAGCATCTCTAAGCGCACTGCACCAGTGCGCCCTCTACATATCCAGCTGCACACGTGCGATAATGGAAATGAAGATTGCCAATGCCCCATACTCGAACAGGTTGACAATACTAAATATTTGGGAGTACTCTTGGATGAACACTTAACCTGGAAAAAGCAAGTCAATAATATCAGCGGGCGCGTTCGAAAGCTTTTATACATTTTCAAGCGCTTAGGATCAATAGCTAATGATAAAGTATTGAAAACAGTGTATTTTGCACTGTGCCAATCACTTGTTACTTACTGCATAGTAGCTTGGGGCTCCGCATGTAAAACGATTATTTTAAAGGCGGAGAGAGCACAACGTGCTATACTCAAAGTTGCATACGGAAAGCCATTTCGTCATCCAACAAACTTACTGTACCAGGAAACCAAGGTCTGTAGCGTAAGACAATTATATATTGCAAAAGTTGTTTTAAGGTATCATAAAATTGCAGCAAACAGTATTATCGAAGCTAATCGATCAGAACGCCATGTAAAATGGAAAAATAAAGTCTGTCGTACATCATTTGGACAAAGATCATTTCTCTTCATGGGTCCTCATTTATATGGTCGGCTACATAGCTTACAAAACCTCCTCACGCTAACAAAACACCATTGCAAAAAACGCATCCGCGAATGGCTCTTCCAACAGACCTATGACACTACAGAAAAGTTTCTCGCCATAGATGCCTACACTAGAACACAAAGAAAATATTGTAGACATGTAAGTATATGATATATTGTAGAATCGTAGACAAGCACGAACATGCAAGCACACATTTACATGAAAACATAAAGTCACACGCGCACACACACACACGCACACACACACACACACACACACACACACACATGCATACATACACACACCCCCCCCCACACACACACATACACACATCTCCACCCACACATACGCACACACGAAAACTGACATACACTGTAAATCCTTTGTAAAACCTACAAATAGTTACCTTGTTTATGTTCCTTTATAACATATTTCTTCAGATTTTTGTAAACATTTCATTTTGTTTAATATATTTCATAAGCAGATTATGTATCACGTGTACTCACGAAAGAGCCTAGCCTTCACACACCAGGGAATCCTCGTGTGAAGTCTAGTGTACACCCATTATGTAACAAACTTTTTTGATACAATAAATGATTATTATTATTATTTTCTTTTGTATTAGTTTTTCTCCCTTTTTTAAGAGGGGTAGTAACTCAGTTATGCGGGCCTTAACCAAGCATGACTGAGGATGAGATTGTGGACGAAGTGAGGAATTTACGGGTGATACGGCAGGTGTTGAGGACAACTGCTTTCTGTATTGTGTATAGAGAGTGTGGTGGCATGTGTAGTAGGGATAGGCTGTTATTTAGGCTGTTCGGGACCACTCCCGTCGACGACAATACTACAGGGACTATGTGTACGGTTTGTGCTCTCCACTGTGTTTTAATTTCTATTGCTAGGTCCTGATATTTTGCAAGCTTTTCTGAAATCGTTGATTGTAAGTTATGGGTATTAGGAATGGCAATATCAATTATATATACTGTTTTAGTTTCTTTATCGTGAACTGTAATATCGGGTCTATTAAAATGAATTGTTTTATCGGTAATTATTGTTCTATCCCAATATAGTTTGTGTTTACTGTTTTCTAGAACAGTCGCTGGCTTGTATTTGTAATATGGGTCCTTTTTTGGAATAAATTTGTATTTGTGTGCAAGGTGCTGGTGTACAATTGACGCGACTTGATCATGTCTATGCTTATAATCGCTTTGAACTAACGTCTTACAAGCCCCGGTGATGTGTTGTATTGTTTCTGAAGCGCTATTGCAATGCCTACATAGGTCTGTTCCTCGGGTAAGATCTTTAATGATATACTTTCTATAATTCCGTGTTGCTATAACTTGGTCCTGTATTGCTATCATGAAAGCCTCCGTCTCTGGGAACAGTTCCCCGCGTTTGAGCCACTCGTTCGACGCTTGCATGTCGACGTGTGTCTGACTCAAATCGGACCTGTGTCTTCCGTGAAGAGACTTCTGTGACCAATTGATGTGCTTCTGCTTTCTGTCTGTGATGTGTTCGTTTGGTTGTATGTTTGTGTCGTGTAAGTTGAGTGGTGTGAGTTTGATGTCTGCCTGGGAGATTTGATAGTGTAATTGTGAATGTTCTATTTTAGTATGAAAGTATTTCCGTAGGGTGCAAATTTGTTTGTTGTGTAGGTTTTCAATGTCTATTATCCCTCTGCCTCCTTCATTACGCGGTAGTGTAAGTCTTTGTGTGCATGTTTTAGGATGATGTTTTCTGTATTTTGTCATATGGGTGTTAATGATTCGCTGTAGTTTCTGAAGATCGGTCTTTGACCAGTTGAGAATTCCGAATGAGTAGGTTAGCACGGGGATTGCAAAAGTGTTAATAGCTTTAATACTGTTCCGAGAATTTAAGTGGGATCTGAGAATAAGATTGAGTCTGTGTTTAAGTGTTTTCATAAGTTGAGCTTTGGTCTGTTTTTGCTGAATTTGTCTAGCCTGATGAAAACCAAGATACTTATAGGTACTGCTTTCGTCTAAAGGTTCTATTTCGTCGCCACTATTGAGAATGTAACTGTTTTTGTCAGGTTTACCGCGATTGATAGAATTAGTTTTACATTTATCAATACCAAACTCCATGCATATGTCTTGTGAAAATGTTTGTGTGATGTCTGCTAAATTATAGAGCTCGTTTTTGTTTGTTGCATAGAGTTTGATATCGTCCATGTACATCAGGTGAGTCAGTTTACCAGTGTCAGTGTGTTCGGAGTTGTGACCATTGTTCAGTGTATATCCTATACCTGACTTATTGAGCAAGAAAGATAGAGGATTGAGTGCCAAACAAAACCAGAAAGGACTTAGAGCGTCTCCCTGAAAAATACCTCGTTGAATATGGATCGGATCAGTAGTTAGAAAGGTGTTGTTACGTTTCAATTTAAGAGCAGTTTGCCATTTTCCCATTGCTGATTGTAAAAATATAATAATTGATGGATGAACTTTGTAATGATTTAAGACAAATATAAGCCAGTCATGAGGCACTGAATCAAAAGCCTTCCGGTAATCGATGTACATAGAGTACAAGTTCTTCTTCTTCCTTAAAGCCTCTTTCATGACAACAGAATCAATGGTGAGTTGCTCTTTACATCCTTGGCTATTTTTTCTGCACCCTTTCTGCTGTTCGGCTAACACGTCGTACTGAGAAAGATGAGCATATAACACTTCACTGATACATGCTGTTAGTATTTTGTAGATCGTTTGGAGGCAGGTTATCGGCCGATATTTTGCAGGGTTCATAACTTCCTTGTCCTTTGGTAAGAGATATGTAACTCCATGTGTGATGTATGCAGGCATAACATGCGGTGTCTTTATAAAATCGTTGATATGATTATGTATATAAGGGTAGGTGCAAGTGAATTTTTTATACCAATAATTATGAATATTGTCTGAGCCAGGTGTTTTCCAATTATGAATGCGCTTAATGACAGCTATGAAAGTTTCGATGGATATAAATTCAAATTGCATATCAGAAGTGTGTTCCGTTTCTAATTTTATATCATGTAACCAATTTGCATCTTTATTGTACTGAACAGGATCTTCCCAAATGCCAGCCCAGAATTCACGCAACACGTCTGAGGAAGGAGACTGATCACCCTCCGAGTTGGTTTGGTGTGTTTGGTCAACTAAATTTCTATAGAAGTGCTTTTCCCCATACATAAACTGTGCGTTTTGTGTTTTCCGGGCTGTACATTTGAGGTACCGTTTGAGTCTATTGGCTGCAGCGTTTAATTTCTGTTTAAGGGTATCCAAAAAATGTTCTAACTCTGTGTTACTGTTTTCGTATTGTGCGTGTGTGTGGTGTTTTGTTTTAATGTTTTCGACAGTTGCTATTACTCTAGGGCTTCTGTTGCCTCTCATGTATTGTATCAAATGGCTTATATCTGCTCGCAAGTTACCTATTTTGTATTCTAACCGTTTTTGCCACGGTGGCTTATTACCTCGCCTGCCTGTCAGTGGGGCCCTGCCTGTCTCAATCTTACTACCGTTACATATTGCTGCCGTGTATGCCGCAGTGTAAATAACTGTCTGAAGTGTACTGAAATCCTGTTCTGTGTTTATGTGCTTTGGGATAACGTTTTTGTTTAAGTGTTCAACAATAGCGGCAAATTTTTTTGACGTTTTCTGCTTAGGAATGTAAGGTCTGGAAACCGGGTCAGTGTCTTTGAATCGTTCCAAACTTCGTTGAAACTGTTCCTCTATTTTCTCTACGTTAACTCTTGCATTATTTGGTAATATAACTGTCTCATTAGATTCTTCATTTGTGTTCTGCACATCATGTATAGGAAAAACGTCTTCTTCATCGTTTGCTGTTGTCCCTAACTCATTTATAATCTCGTTATTCTGTGTCTCATATAGCTCAAAGTTGTGTTCATGTCGTATTTCTTGTATTTGTAGTTCTATTTCTACCTCACGCCTTATTTGTCGTACTTTTTCCTGTGTTAATAACCGATTTTGAAGTATGACTCTCTTTTGATCTGATAATCGTTGTTCTGATATATGTGATAGTTGTGGGTACTTTTCAATAAATTTACTGTGAAGTTTCTTTCTATAACCTGTCATATTAGTCTCTATTTCAGTTACTTCAAAGTAGTATCGGATTATGTTTTCATTTAGTTCATCTGACCAAAACATTCTACCTGTTGTCGATTGTGTGTATGGTGGTTGAGTTAGTTGTGAAGTATGTGAGTGTTCTGTATCTTGCGTGTTTGTTTGTTGATTTGTCTGTAAATATGTTACTACCTCTTCGCGGATTTGGTCAAGTGTGCTTTGGTCAAGCATTTTATTGTTGATTATGGCTCTTTTTTGGTCACCTATTCTCTGTCTTGAAACTTCCATGTGCGGGAATTTACTAATGAATTCTTTGTGTAGTGTATCCAGATATCCTCGCTTTTTCTGTTCTAAGTTAGAAGTAATAAGATATGTGCGCCAAATAAACTTGTTCATATCATCGGTCCATTTCTTTCTCGCACTGGTGGTCAAGCCGGCAGTGGGCTCAGTATTGGTGGCGTTTGCCTCCTGAGCAACATCTACCGACGTTGGGGATATACTAGATTCGCGTGATTCGATTTGTGAGGGATGAGGTGATGAACTGGGTGATGGAAATAAGCTATTCGTTGATGATGATGTCGATACAGTTCGCGTGTCCAGAGGTTGGACGAGGAGAAGGTTGTCCACCTGTTGCGATACGTTGCCCCCCCCAGAATACGTGGGGCAGTCCGAGCTAGTTAGCTCGGAGCGGGATTCTCCATTACTGGTACCCGCCTGGGGTAGTTGTCTGTTTCGGAGACGCATCGCATAGTTGGTTTCGCTATGGCTCCGTTGGTCATTGGTAAGTATGTAGCAAAAAGCTGCCAATGTCCGCCCCTCACGTGGCATCAGATGGTCAAGCCGGACGTGGAGTTAGACTTGTGAGGGGCTTATTATTATTATTATTATTTAAGTATTTTTTAAACCATGGGAAAATGTACTAAATATACTAAAATGTATAAAATGTACGAAAATGTAAAAAATTTACAAAATGTACGAAAATGTACAAAATTACAAAATGTACTAAAATGGGTCAGATCAAATGTACCCGAAGGGTCAGATCAAATGTACCCGAAACCGACGAGCGTGTATAAAACGACTTATGAGTGTGGAAGAGGCGAAAGAGGTGTGTCAGGATCGTAGCCGATGGCGATCTATTGTCTCTGCCTACCCCAATGGGACATAGGCGTGAGTATATGTATGTATGTATGTACTAAAATGTACAAAATGTAAGAAAATGTATTACATGAACGAAAATGTAAAAAAAAATGCAACAAAATATTTTTTTTTTATTACTTTTTGGCCTGAATCCCATGGTCTACATTAATGCGACACATAATAATATATTCATGAACTAAAGACATTTATCTAAACATCCTATACTATTTTTTTTCTGTAGGTCACACAATGTTCGCTGTATGCATAAAACGTTGGTCACAACAGTCAAACAATTCATATTCTCTTCTCATATCGAAAAACTATCACGTTCACAAAAATTGTCATTCGGAACTAAAAGCATGTAGTAAATTCACGTGTCCATTCACTAAACAGAAAAATGGGGCGTTATTTTCACCTTGTAACAGGATTCTATACAAACACTGCTTTACATAGTAAGTACCGACCGAGGACATGTATTCTCTTCTACGGAAGAGGTCTCATGAGTCGAGATACTGTCGCACTTATGACGCTGGTAATAGGAGTTCTGTCAGGGGACTTATTCCGTAAAATGGACTGTAGGATAAGTTATAAGTGAGTGGAAGAGTCGCTGCATTTTCAACGCAGTGTCTGGTGACTTGATGGTAAGATATCGGCTTGAAATGGGCTACGATGAGAATGGATTAGGAGAATAGAATTAGAATAAGAATCATTTATTTGTGAAACATGAGTATACATTACAGTAGATGTCAGGTTTTAGAAAGTCCTCCATGTTTGGCCTTTCGGTATACAAATTACATGCCCATGCACTGCATACATAGCAAAACTGGGTGAATAGCCCAAAAGTCAAAAATTTAAAAGATTACATTTATTTAAAAAAAAAATTGAATTAGGTAAAAATCTAAGGGTAAAAGTCGTTATTACGCGAATTAAATTGGAAATAAAAATATATAAAAAAATTATAACAATATCAAATTATATTAAATTATACAATATTAAATTAGAATTATATAAAAATCTATAATAACAAAACAAAACAATTGTATAACATAAATGAACACAATTAATTTATTAATACAATTTTATTCATTGAGTCTTATTTACAATTGAAATTACTATCAGTCAAATATTCTTCTAATTTATAGTACCTAACACTTGTGTTCAAATATATTTTAATCCGTTGCTTGAAAAGAGCCAAATTCAACTCTCTTATTGCCATAGGTATTTTATTATATATTTTAGGAGCCATGCAGAAAACGCTTTTGTGCAGAAGAGTAGTGATAAGGTGATGATTACTTACATAAATAGGTATCACGTCAGAGGCCGTAAGCAGGGACCGAAAAGTTTCGGTTACCTTTATTTAAAGGTTACCTTTATCTAGGTAACAACCGATTTTAATACCGGTAACCTAAATATGACCTTCAATAGAAAGCGAGTGAGTGCGGGTAAGGGTCAGTGTAGACGGAGCGGTAAAAAGCGCGCGTGGTTTTAAATAACACTGAAAAATGAACTTTTATTCTACTAATCAATAGGACAAAATTTATTGAACAACGTCGTCGTTGTTCGTCGTCGTGACAATTTTTTGGAGCACCCGACGAGCGACGCGCGCACTATTTTCAGTGGTGCTACAGCATTGGACAGGTCGAAATGATAAAGGAGATGATTATTGTTATTAATTGGTAAAACAAATAAAAGTGGGTAAGTACATTAAAAATAAATAAAAATATTGAGAAACGCTAACGAGTAACGCACGGCTAAGGAGTGGAATGCCCTGCCTGCGGACCTGTTCCCTGAGCAATACAACCTGGGCCTCTTCAAGGCGAGAGTGAATAGGCATCTTTCTAGGTAAGCATGCTACATCTTCGGCCTCATCATCACTCAACATCAGGTGAGATTGGGGTCAAATGCTTACCTATCACAAATAAAAAAAAAAAAAAAAAAAAAAAAAACCTAAAACTAACTTAACCTAAAATATGGTGCAGGTTTGGACCGCGCGAGAGGGTAGCCAAGTCCACCGGTTTCGGTCTCTGGCCGTAAGCAACGAAGCCGCGTGTGGCAGTCCCACTGCAAGTATTGGGACGTAAATCTGCTAATGATGATTATGATGTGCCATAGTAATTGTTATAATAATAATATTGTGTTCACCTTGTCAGCAATCCTAAAGAAATACAAATACAATAATTGCATCTTGAATTTATGCAAAGTCTCTTACGAATTTTAATAGCGTGATTTAGAAGTTACTAGACTAGTTACGTGGTTTGTCGATCCACTGATAATAAAATGTTAATTAAATTTCATTTTTGACCGTACATTGGATCATAATAATTATGGTCAACTTAGACAATTTAATAGTATGGACGCGTAACGCGTGTCATTCTCCTATCAACATTTTCTGCCATTTTTTGCGGGGGGCGAGGTAAAATGAAATTCGCTACTTTGGATTTTATTTATTCCCTATAACTTTAGATTCTAATTTTGAATGTAAAAAATCCTGAAAAGTAGTCTCTCGTGAACCCCAAACGTTCTAAGTTCAAAATTATAGTTTCGCAATTATAGGCTGACTCGTTTAGTGATAAGGTATAAAATTGAGTGTAAATGCACAGGATCAATTAGTCTCATACCGTGACAGAGGGGGAAATGCTACCGCAAGGCCAGTCCTTACTATTAAATTGTCTAAGACGGTCAACAATGAAATTTTTTTATCATTTCAGAACCTTTTCGTTCTCATTGATCTAGAGATTATAAGAAACAAATCGACATGAGTTCCGTAACTATACGCCAATTATACGCTAACATTTTTTTTGGTGTTTTTCCCACAGCTGGAGAAATTATCTTTTTTAGCATTGTTAACTTAGCCACAGTTACAGAGTAAAATTAAAGTTTTAATCTCAAAAACGAAGAAGCAGCCATCTTCTGACCGTTATGCTTCCCTCGAAGACGAGACCAATAACCGTAGCGGACATCAGCTGTTACGTCTGTAAGGTCAGCAGAAAAGGTTCATATTTTAGAACTACTTTTGCGAGTCGCTTTCCACCTTTTCTGCATCCCCGAATATACAACGGAGTTTGTAAACTTCTAGACATAAAAACATTATCAGTACGCCGTGCTAAATTTGAGATTAAAAACTGGTTGCAGACTTTGACTTACGATGGAACTGAAGACATAATCAAGGATATATCTTAACATACAAGGCAAACATACACACACCTACACAACCCCCCCCCCCCCCCTCTACACACACACACACACACACACACACACACACTCTTTCACTTTGTTTCAATTGAACTGTAACTTATTGTCAATTATCTAACTTGTAATGCATCTAATTTTTTGTTTATTGTTAAGGATACCCAATCGTAGACCTCGCGTATTTTAATGTTATAGTTTTAAGCAAAAGTTAAAAATAAACGTTATCTATCTATCTTATTTTAAAACGTGAAGTTTCAAACTATCTTGAATATTGGTTGTGGCTAGCATTAAATTTTTATTAGTTTTACGAGTTTACTATCCTTGCATCTTGATGGAAGTGATACTTGGATAGTTGGTGCCACTGGGTCCTGCAGTGAAGGACAACATTGTAAGGACAGCTGCCAGGTATAAATGACAATGGATGCCAGGTGTAAATGGAACGTAGCGAAGTCTGAGTGTAGCGGAATGCAGATGATGTGAAAGAGGGATGACAGATAGAATGCAGTGTTGTGTGATAGGGACACAAGATGCAGGACGAATGGCAGCATAGGTAGCATGACAACCCGCGATAGCCGTGATACGGCTTTACCACGTCTTTTATCTCGTTTGTTTATCTCGCGCAAACGAAAGAGATAAAAGACGTGATAAAGCCGTATCACGGCTATCGCGGGTTGTCATGCTACCCATGCAGGTCAGGTAAGAGAGGGATGGGAGACAAGATGCGTATGTGTGAGAGAGATGAAAGAGTGTGACGTATGAGGAATCTGGGAGGACGGAGGCCTCTCGGATTTTCAAGATGGACTGACGATGGAAGTATTTTGCATGGACAATGTAAAATTATATCTAAAAAGTTTACCTAGTGTTGGAAGAAAAATAAAAAGCAGATAATCATTATCCACATTTGGTTTTACTTGTCCACCGTCCTACATACATATAGGTTTCAATTTTATGGCATGACTGCATTGTTATTAACTGTCCATTAAAAGTGTTGTCGCCACTTTTAATTGACAGTTATACAGTCATGCCACGAATTAAAGCCTATACCGGATATAAGTTAACTATACTGAAATATTAATAAATAAATAAATAACTAAAATGGTGAACTCAGACCACAATGTCACTTCTATTATAATTATGCCTCTCGATCTAAATAGTAAATTGTAAACAATTGTAATATTTCGGTAAAGAAATTTAAAAAATAATATCACTTAATTTCACTTTAGTGTTTACGATATCATACAGTTTAAAATTGTCATTGTTCACCCCCATTAGTAATTAACGTCTACTAAAATAAAATCATCATCTCAGCCGATGGACGTCCACTGCTGGACATAGGCCAAAGATCCCCCAAGGATCGCCACAACGATCAGTCCTGCGCTGCCCTCATCCAACGGGTTTCCGCCGCCTTCACCACGTCGGTCCACCGCCTACCTACAGTGCGCTTTCCGGTATGCGGTCGCCACTCGAGAACTTTTCGGCCCCATCGGCCATCGGTTCTGCGAGCAATGTGCCCCACCCACTGTCAATTTAGATTAGCGATTCTTTGGCCTATGTCAGTTAATCTGGTTCTTCTACGGAAAATAAAATAGCTGCAGGTTTTTTTTTCCGAATAGGTTTTGCCCTAAAGTGTAACTTGTTGTAACTTAAATTATATTTTGCTGACCGTATTCTAGTTTATTACCGGATATTACTAGTTACTATTTTTGTATAACTTCTTGGAGAACATCGTTGTTACTTTTTTTTTATTTATTGAACCGTAAACTAAGTGATTTCTAAATTGCAAATTGCTATCTTCGATTTAAATTTTTAATCTTGGAGATTTTATTGGATTTTCCTCGGGAGCTGCCATTAAATTTTTTCCAATGAACGAGCAGAATATTAAATTTTGTTGTACTTGTATTTCTAAATTGAATTTTTATGAATTGATTTATTATGACGAATTTGAAATACGTATAGCTAATTCAAATAAAATATGTAAATCGCAAAGAGCGAGATTTATATTAATTACTAGCGATCTGCCCCGGCTTCGCACGGGTGCAATGCTGATAGAAACCTTCCTCCTTCCTCCTCCTTCCTCTTCCTTCCTCTTCCTCTATATATTTAAAAAAAACCGCATCAAAATCCGTAAGTATATATTAAGGACAGACAGACAGCGGGAAGTGACTTTTTTTTATACTATAATAATAATAATAAATGTATTTATTCAAATAACCAGGATTCATTTTGTTAGTAACACACTTATGTAAACTATGTTAGTAGGTGCTTAATATTCAAATTACAAATGTTCAATGTTACATAAATTTACACAATACAATTAAATTAAATTAAATACAATTAAATTACATTCCATTCATTTCAATTATATTCAATTCAATTACAATTACAATTCAATATGTAGTGAAGTTGGCAATTAACACGTTCGTGGGCAGTGCGAATCCAGAAATGTCAATGGAAATTTCCATACAAATTCACACGACTGTCATAACCGTACTGGCAATACTGTGCTTAAATGACATCGAAGATTGTGACAGTACGGTTACCGCCGTAGTACTGCTAATTTTCACAATCCATTTTTACGGTTGTAGCCGTCACTGCCCACGAAGGTGTTAATACTAACTAGCACTTTATACAATAAAACACTTGGTACCGAGCCTCTGGTGCTGCCCTCAGTCGTATTTTTTAAATTGTGATTATTGTTGATTTTCAATTTATCGAAACATTACGGATGACTATGTTTTATGTAGTTACATAATATTGTCGTCAAAACTGCCAAAAGTGGCCACTGCACTGGTAACAACAAAAAAAACTAATCCGTAAAGACTCGATAAATTGATTAAAAATCTGTATTGACTACATTATGTTTTTTTTTTTCAATGCTGTATAATTGTTTATAAATTTAAAAAAATACAAAGAGGGCAGCACTTGAGGCTCATATTGGGAGTTCGAATCACATTCGCTATATACTTTTTCTGTAACTAGTTAATTTTCGAATAAAAGCCTTTGTTTTTCATGGTGTAGATGCACTGATTTCTGTATAAAGCATAAGCATATGCTCACGACTATATTCCCCGAGGGGGTAGTCAGAGATATTCTGAAACCTCAGAACATCCACGTTTCACTAGTAGTGCCGAAACTCTGTTCAGTGTGACGGGGAGTGAGCCCGTCGCCACTTGTAATGGACAGTGGGCACAATACATGCCTCGAAATTGAAGCATGCAGGTTTCCTCACGATGTTTAAAAGGTGCATAAAGGTATAAAAAAAAAGGTGCAGGTCTGTATAAAGGTGCTACCATATTGAATGTATAATAATAGTTTATAGCACTCCGTGACCTAAACCCGCACTTAGGTTACGGTTTTGCGTTACCTAAGTAGTCCATTATTACACGGATTACACCGTTCGAAAATGAATCCACTTTATTGCACAGATGCATAATATACAAAAGAAGGTTCTTTTATAGCATTCCGTGACCTAAACCCGCACTTAGGTCCCGGTTTTTCGTTACTAAGTAGTCCATTATTACACGGATTACATTACACCATTCGAAAATGAATCTACTTTATTGCACAGATGCATAATAAACAAAAGAAGGTAGGTACTTTTAAATGTGCTTTCAATCAATGTGACCAACATTGAAATCGCGAAATCCCCAACTGACTCCAAGTTACCCCCCCTACTTTAATTATATTACGTACTTACACCCGCACCCCCTGCTCACACCTTATTAGTATGTTGGTAGTAGGGTGCGAGTAAGGGATGCGCCCCCTAGTGCGTAGAGGGTGATTGGGGATGCATAGGGGTGATAAGAGGGTACACCCCCTAATGCGTAAGGGGTGTGTAGTGGTGATTAGGGGGTGCACCCCCTAGCTCGTGGGTGTGATTAGGGGGTGTACCCCCTAGCTTGTAGAGGTGATTAGGGGTGTACTCCTAGCTCGTGGGGTGATTAGGGGTTGTACCCCCTAGCTTGTGGGCGGATTAGGGGGTGTACCCCCTAGCCCGGGCTGGTGATTAGGGGGTGTACCCCCTAGCTCGTGGGGGGTGATTAGGGGCGTACCCCCTAGCTCGTTGGGGTGATTAGGGGGTGTACCCCCTAGCTCGTGCTGGTGATTAGGGGGTGTACCCCCTAGCTCGTGCTGATGATTAGGGGGTGTACCCCCTAGCTCGTGGGGGTGATTAGGGGGTGTACCCCCTAGTTCGTGGGGGTAATTAGGGGTACGTGCGTAGGGGGTGAATAGGGGCTGATGATGATGTGACGGTAGATGTGATTACGTGCCACCTAGTGCATACGTGCGTAGGGGGTGAGTAGGGGCTGATGATGATGTGACGGTAGATGTGATTAGAGGTGAGTATCTATTGATTGTGGTTGCGATATATGAACGAAGATTTTAAAGTCGTGGTTGTGTCCTACGGGGGGCTCCGCCCCCCGGTCCCCCTTACTGCCCTTTTCGTTAGTATACGTTTTCGTAGAATTAAAAACTTCAACATGAAAGAGAATGTCAATACATTACACACACACACACACACACACACAAAAGCTGGCGGGTTTAGGTCACACGAGCTATAAAATAGTATACGATACTCGTGACCTAAGTAAGTCCATTATTACACGGCGTTTATCGCCCTCGCTGCGCTCGGGCGATAATTCACGCCGTGCAATAATGGACTACTTAGGTCACACGTATCGTAATGTACTATTAATAGTTTATTATCTATACCATGTGGTGCTACGTAGATCGCAACCTATAATCCTGGCATACTTTCTTTCCCTTCTTCAACATTCAATAGTCGCTTCATGCTTGTTAGTTTCGAGTACATTTGACCTGACCCTTTTTAAGTACGTCACCAATTTTGTCAGTGCAGTGTAGCGTACATTAAATTGATGTATGGAGACCGTGAAGGGAAATAAGGGAAGTAGTCTTGTATGGAATTTTGTAGCTTAAAATATACTATGTAAATATATACATACATACATAAACTCACAACCATAATCCCATTCAGGGAGGACAGGGGAATAGCCTTTCGCCCACAAAAACACTGCATAAAAAACCCTTATACCTTAGTCGGCCCGTCAAAAAATAATCTGTCCAATACATTAATGGTTCGAGTAGGTTGTAGTTTTGTATGAAACAGCTGATTTTTTGTCCCGGTTGAGAAAGTTGTTCAGTTTGATGGTCTAATCGTAACCGTTAGCATATTAAGAAGGACCCTATACAACAAAGTAGTATGTATTGATCAAATACGAGAATATAAGTAGATCAAAATAAAGATGCAGTCATGATGCAGTCTCATAATTATAATTATCTTTGCTAATTTTAGTCCCAATTGACATGTCAGTGTCAACTGTCAGAATATGTAATTTTTTACCTAATAAAAAATGACATATTTGAAGTGTTACAATAACGAATTTAATTCTTCACTCTGTACAAACTTGCAAATTCATGTAAGTACTACCACGCATCGCGTGTCATTAAATTGTTTGTTTTTGCAAAACATTTATGATACTTTTCCCTAACAGTACATCAACTTGTTTATGCGAAAGAAAAATGTAACGTATTGTACAGGCTGTTGCAAAACACCCTAGAAATGTTTAAATGGGTGGTTTACCATCAAACTGCGCTGCATTGTTATACTGAGTGAGTGCGAGTGAGAGAGGACTGTCATCTACCTTCTGTACCACCGACAGGGGGTGAGGTAAAATTAAATTGGTGGGGGGCAAGAAGTGTCAGTACCTACTGCAATGCATTTTACTCAGCAAACATAGTCACAACCTTCTGCAGTGAATCTAACCGTTAAAAACACGATTCTATTAAATTTTCTCGAGGATTAAAGTATATAATTAATTATAGCAGTGATTCTACCCGATGGATTTTACCCCAAACAAACAAGAGAAAATAATAATATATATTGATGAAAAATAAGTTTTTTTGCCATCTTGCTTTCAAATGAAGCGGGATGGCTAATTGCAAAAGTTTGCTTGTAAAAAAGAGACGCTTGCACTAGGGATACCTGCCCTCGCCCTTGCGGTATTCGCTATGGTTATGTCATGTGTCAAACTTATATAAAAACTCCGATGATCTGTAGGATGCAAGAAGGATGTAACATTTGTGAGCTCGTCGATGTTTTTGACAGCGATGTGACGAGAGAATTGCACTCTAGGCGCGTCAGAGCATAGGCGATCGTAATGTAGAAAAAACAGACTTCAAAACTCAAAAAGTAAAAAATAATATGATTTAAATATGAATTTTACATAAAAAAAAATTTAATTTCTATTTCATAATTTTTTGTGGTGAAATACATTACTTAGTTGGATTGTGATATAAGCACACGCAAAGGGTATATCCGATACGAAGCAAACGTTTCAATCGCCGATGATTTGCTGTCAACTTTTGAGGAGTTCTTTTGGTTCTATTGTGTAGCTCCGAAGTGCGTCATCAGATCTTCACCGAATTGAAATGGGACGACCTCGGGAGAATACCCTTCCAATAAAAAAATAATTATCTAAATCGGACTACTGTGTAGAAAGTTATGCGTGATTATACATAAAAAAAATATATATAATATACAGGGTGAAATTGATATCATTGGCATCCTTTTAAACTAAGAGTCTACCCATCAAACTGAACAACTTTTACTATGGGAGCAAACCGATCGGAGCAAAAAAAAATCTGCTGTTGCATACATTTGAGTCGAGTAGGCATTGCAGTTTAGTATGGGACAGCTGATTTTTTAGTTGCTCCGATCGCTTTGCTCCCATAGTAAAAGTTGTTCAGTTTGATGGGTAGACTCTTAGTTTAAAAGGATGCCAATTATATCAATTTCAACCTGTAAACGGGTCCAGTTGAGAACCTCCTCCGTGTTTTGTTTTCGTCGGTTAAAAAAGCATAATCGCGTATACCACGGTAGTAACGCCAGTCCTGCAGGTTATGTTATTAAATGTTAAAGTGGTTAATTCATTAAATTCCGTCCAACAGTCTGCTACCGATGAAACTGCAGCGCTGCCGTTAAAATGCAACGAAGTTCCTAATTAGACGCGCTCGGACGTGGCTTGCGGCTAAAAAGTTAATTCCTATTTCCAAAAACATCCCATGACACGACTCCTAAAGCTAACAACGTAGGCGTCAAAATAGCTTGGGCTGAGTGACTTCTAGAAATGTATTTTAGAAGGTACGTTCAGATAGCACGTGCAACAAAATAGAGTAATGGTTCGAGTGGGATTGTACAAATGTCACTGTGTTTCGAAAGGTCTGTTCTTTTTATTCGAAGCAAAAATAGAAATAAATATTATCAGGTCATATATTTACAGGTCAAATCTTCTTCTTCTTATCGTGTGGGCAGAGCCCTGGTGTCAGAGTTTTTTCAGACCACCTTACGGCCTCTGACGTGGTTTTTATGTAACGACTACTACCAACAGAGATAGTAGCCGGGACCAACGGCTTAACGTGCCATCCGAAGCACGGAATCATTTTCCTTTTCAGACAATCAGGTGATTCAGCCTGGAATGTCCTAACCAACTGGGGAAAAACGTACAAAGTGACATATCACTAGATGTCCCCCGTGGGAATCGAACCCACGACCTCCGTGTCGAGAGTCAGTACACTTAACCATTAGACCACGGAGGCAGCACACAGGTCAATTAAAACATGTAGGACCTACTCGTATGTTTACAAAATAAAGCTGTAGTATATCGTAGTACCTAAGTCTTCCTCTCCATCAAATATATTTCTACCCGTACTAATGAGTTTCTAAACTTGAAAGTTTTTATACTTAATACTAACTTTCTTTCAACGCAACACGGCTGAACGAATTTGGATGAAATTTGGCACACAGACACAATAATTATTATGCTCTGGATTAACTTTGAATGGGACAAATTGCGAACATGCGTGGGACGAATGGCAAATAGGAAGAAGTGCGAATGGGTCGAATTGCGAACGTGGGAGTTGGACGAACTGCAGCCTTACTGGGCGAGCAGATTGGCCCCGGAGACCAGACGACGTTCCGAAGCTGAACTCTGGAACCTCCACCAGGTTCAAGGGGAAAAGCTTTAGAACTTCTCTCCTAGATGCAGCTCGGCCTTGAAAAGCACTGAATGTAGGATACTTTTTAAAGTCAACGCAGATAAAGTCGTCATCGCTGGCAACAGCTAGTATAATAATTATAAAGCTAGCCGGGGGTACCCAATATTTGTGAGACAGACAGACAGTGTGTTTACAGACTCCACAAAAGACCTATGGTCTCAGTGCCAGATGGCCTCTGTCAAAACTCCCAATTGGCCCCAAACTCTCAATAACAATAGAGACACTACATCCGATCCCACTTCTGATCGTAACGTAAGCACGTGATGCTGACCGTACATATAATCTGATTTGTCGATTACGGACAGTATTTTAGAAATTTCTATACTGATGTTTCCAATTTCACAAGTAACTTTCGAACAAACTTAATAATTTCAAATCTAAAATAGCTTTTCCCCATTTCAATAATGCACAGTGAGTCAATACTCAGGAAGCGAAGAACTGCAATACGATCATTTTTTTACTTTTTCTAAAATTATTTCCCAAGTCTCTTTTAAAGAATCTTATTTTCTACGCGATATGTCTGGAAATCCGTCGATTTGTGGGAATCCGTACGTGGATCGATGTATAGGACATTAATACTCCACTGCGGCCACAGTTTCTCCGAAGCGAGCGATATGTGGAGACATCTGTTCACATTAATATACACGACGATGGAATTGGAGTTCCTATGGAGTCGATATTGATACTATTAATTTTATTTGTGGAGAGTATTTCCAATTAAATAAAGAAGCCACATTTTTCCTGTGATTTTCCAGGGAATCCATAGATAGCGCCACGCTCTTCGTGCACAAAGGTCAAAATTTCAAAATGTGTTTCTTTAAAATAATAAAGAGGGAAAGTATAATCAGAAATATGGCAACATTGGCAACGCATGTTTTTTAAGGAATATTTCATTATTTACGAATCATTTTAAACTATTTACATATGACATGGCTATATCGGCTCGGCTTTTATTAAAAGACAGGCATAGTCTTGACATGATTTGGCACACTTCTCAATGAAAATCGCGACATGTTCATCGCCATGCCAATTGTTGAGTTTTTAGGAAGTAAATTTAAAAAAGAAAAGAAATCGCTCATTGTGAAGCTGAGTTAATAATATTTAACAATGAATGTACAACAGATACGATATAAATGAATATTGCTACAATCCCATGATTCTAAAGATACTTGATAAGGTAAGCGCATATTAGCTGCATGCGGGCGGGCTGCAGCGCAAAAATCCGCCCAAATCGCTTCTATACAATTTCTATGAACCAGCGCATACTACGCCATCGCCAAGGTGGAGCGACTCGCATCTTTGCGTCCGTGCGATGCGATGCAGCCCATCGTAGTGTGCTATGCCAAGCGTAAAGGTGGCGGTTGACAGGCGACCGCACGCCGCACGCCGCAACCGCATGTCGCGACGACACTACTGGTTTGTATGTAATTCTATGAAATACCCTGCGCAGCCGGCGACACGCTGCTCGACTACACTGCGGTGCGGTCGAGCTTCACTGACGCTCGACCGCAGACCAGTAGTGTCGCCGAGTGCTGCCAGCATGCGATAATTATCTTAGATTCCCGATATTTTTGAGTGGCATGCGATAGAACATAAAAGTTGGGTACAACACGATAATTCATACAAATTCCACGATATTTCTTTAATTTAATGAAATTTCTATTTTTAACCACATTTTCCGTTAAATTCCAACAATAAATCATACTGTCGTTTGGTATTTGGTAAAACAGTGTTTAAATATTACTAGATATAATAAATACGAGATGATAATTTTGGGAAACAAATAAAAAAAACATGTTTTTACTTTTTACGGAAATTTTTTCTACTTATTCGTTTTTACGAAAATCTTTTCTATTCCCCCTTTATTAGAGCTCAAGTTACGGCATAGTAGATATAAAGCATCATCCTAAATCTTAAAACCCTACTGAAAATTATTACCCCAAAAAATACCCTAAGTTGGCAATACTGTCTGTAGCTGCGGCGTGCAGTTGCGGCGTGCAGTCGGCTTCCAATTGACGACCGCAGCGACGTGTCACGGCGACACGTCGCCGCGACGTGTAGCCGCGACACGTCGCGACCGCACGCCTCATGCGGTCGGCTACCAATTTGCTCCTTAACTTTTTACAATGTCTGCCTGTATTACGTCAAACTTAAAATCCGTCTATGTATTGCGAACCGGCCTGCTCTAGTGAGCGACGTACGCATTTTGCGCAGTGATGCGGCCTGCACCACCCCAATGCGGCTCGCTCTATTATGCACTTTACCTTTAGATGCACTTTGCCGATTATGCTTCATAGATTATTGACACCAAAGCGCTAACACTACAAACGCCACAAATTGAATCTTACCTTAGATAATTCACACGTTACCAAAGATAATAATTAATAACCACACCTTTCACGGTTTCCGTAACATTTGTACACGTAAAATAGGTAAGCGTCTGTTTAATCATTACTTAATATATTCTGGATTAAGGAATTAGTTACAGTGCTGGGTTGGAATGTCGCTTGATTTATTTGTTCAGGATGTCACGTGTTTCTAACTTACTAGGAGATTAATTTTCAATGTCTAAGGGATGGGTGTAATGTTAAGTTTTGCTAACATTAAGGGTTGCTTACATAATTATAGAGAGCTGCATGATTTATAGTCATGATACTGAACAACTCGTTACCTCTTCCGTAAAGGGGCGAACCTCAAAATAAGAAAATTTGGCAAAAAAGAAGTTTGGCGGACGGCCATTTAATTTGAGACCCAGACTTAGAGGTCCCGTACATGAATGAAACTTAGTAATACGTGTAGAGTGAAACAAAACTAACAAAAAAATATATTGGTTGTAACCTGTAGAAGTTGGGGGAAAGGTATTTCTTCTTATAATACCTTTTGTATCAAGTGTGTGAAATCTTTCTTATTAGATAGTCCACTTAATCTTCTACGCATTCATTGTTTATTTTAATGTTTCACGATAACCGAACAATATTATGATACTAGAAGAAAACAAAATCATACACACTATCAGTTCAACCAAGCCAAATACATTTCGTAACGACCAAAAAATACGTCAGTGATAATAATTAGATGAAAATAGCTGTCGTGGTTGCGTTTTGCTTTTTGGATGTATGGAGGTGCTACTTGGGAATGTTCCTCCATTGAAAAGGGAAGTACTTCCGCCAGGCTAGGTGTGATGCCTGGGGACCGGCCGTGGTCCAACAGTTCTTAGTTGGACCTTGTATATATATCGAATCTCTGTGATTATTTCTCTTGCGCGATTTATGTCTCGCATTCGATTGTGAACCTTATTTGTATTAGGTTACGAGTTACGTATTTACGATGAACGTTGTCTTTGTATGAAGCATATTTCCGCGAGCGACGGTATCGCCATCTGTTAGCATCTTTGCTGTAACTTGTGGGTGCTGACCATCTGTAGTAGTTCCCCACAGATGATTTGTCTATTTTACTAGTAATTTCTACTTTTGAATCCGGACTTCTGGAGATGTGGAAGTTTTTTTTTTAAATGCCTTAATTTTGTCTGTTTATGATAATTATGACCGTCGTCATGAATGGCTTTTAGTTTTCGTAAAAAAAGTCTGGGTCCAAAGGACATCCGGCACATAATACCAAAAAATGTATAACCGTACTTCTATTTTTATTATGGACTATGGAACACTAGAAACTAGCTGCAGGCATTAGTTTATTTTAAAATGATTTATTAGTTTTTATCGTTTTTATAATAAAACACATTGTGCTTGCATCACGTCCTATTAAACAACATTGACAGCCATTTTGGGGTTGCTGCTTTTTTATAATTTATTAATAATAAATGACTAAACCTGACTGACTGACTGAATGACTAATAACTCGTTAAATAAAAATAAATGATACTATCTGAGTCGTTTTTATAAAGCCCCATAATTTATTACACATTTGACTACAGTCAAAACTTCTATACATTTTAAGGTATTTTTTCAAGGGAGAGCGGCGGTTGTCCTTTGACATTTATTACATGAATATTTTTTTATCGACTCCACACTATCTGTGTTCTTCATCTGCAAGAGCATTCAGGTTTTTATTTTATTACAACGTGTATTTTCGCTTGACTTGAGATCTTTTTGATGTTAAGCACTAACTAAACGGACGGACAGACTCAAATTGATGGCAACATTAACTAAATGTGCTTGTCTGTTTGTAAGATATTATTTATTACATTATTTATGATAATGAAATTACAAAAATGTTAGAATTTATACATCCATAAATACTGGGTGTTAGGGTAAACAGTTGTATTACGTTAAGAGGTGAAATGATTCTATCGATGAAACTGAACAACTTTCCCAGAGAAACCTATAGGAAATTCGCAAAAATAATTTTCGACTTTCCATACTAAATGCAATCAGCTGATCGAACGTTTGTATGAAAAGACGAAAAAATATTGTGAATTTGTTATAGGTTTCCGAGGGAAAGATGTTCAGTATCATGGGTAAAATCACATCTTAAAGTAATGCAACTGTTTACCCTAACATCCTGTTTATCATTAAAACACTCTGCGGCCTAAGGCCGCGTTCAGACGACATAAAAACATCAAACTTGGTGTAATTTTAGTGCGAACTTCTACAAAATAACAACCAATAATAAAAACTGGCTTAAATGTGAGACGGTCTCGCGAGTCTCGCGACAAAGTTCCTGGAAAAAACATTTTTTTTTTGGTAAGTTAATATACAGGGTGTAAGTGACAGCCTAGCAAGTACTGAAACGGTGAAGTCAGACCATCAAACTGAACAAATTTCACTACGGAGCCTACCTCAGGAAACGCGAACAAAAATCTGCTTTCCCATACAAAACTGCTGTAACCAGACTCCAGTGTACCATACTCAAATGTATGGGACAGCTGATTTTTTGGCGTTTCCTGAGGTAGGCTCCATAGTGAAAGTTGTTCATTTCGATGGTCTGAGTTCACCGTTTCAGTATTTGCTAGGCTGTCATTAACACCCTGTATTGCGTGGTGGTACGGAACCCTCGGTGCACCTCGAACTTGGCCGGTTTTTTTTCTAATGGCTGTAATAACTTTCATCCTCAAATGTAAACATCACATTCATTTAAAAAACTCAACTTTTGAAGGAAAACTACTAAATTAAATAGGTTGTGTATAAGTTTACAAAATGAAAATGTTAGAAAATGTTTACAGTAACATAAAATAGACTTGGTGGTTTGTTACACAAGCGTCTCGTGTGTTTTTTCTAATAACAGAACTACAGTGCAACCACTGAACTGCAACTCGCATAAAATTCACTTGAACTTTACGAAAAAAAAAATGATTGTGGGGCATACAGAAACAGACAGGTAGACTAAATGGACAAAACTGTCAGGATTCCTTGTTCGACAACGGAACACTAAAAATAATTTGGAACTATAAAATTCTTAGATGCACACGGAGCGAAAAAGTTGTTGATTTTACTAAATGTAGTAAGTATTCATTTTATTAAGACCTAGCTAGAAAATTCTTTATTATAACAACAATACAACGATGTCATAAATTCATGTTTTTTCTCCTGTATTGATATTTTTCCGAGCTCATCACATCGCTTTCACATACATCTTTGGAAGACGTGAAACCCAAAGTAGTTTATGAGCACGAAACATTTTTTATGCTGTTTCATCGATCCCCGTCCAGGCCGACCCGTACCAATGAGTTTTTCGGAATTTATTTACGATTTGTAACACCACTGGCTTTTCGGTGAAGGAAAACATCGTGAGGAAACCTGCATGCTTCAATTTCGAGGCATGTATCGTACCTATTGTCCATTACAAGTGGCGACGGGCTCACTCCCCGTCACACTGGACAGAGTTTCAGTACTACTAGTGAAACGTGGATGTTCTGAAGTTTCAGAATATATCTGACTACCCCCTCGGGGAATATACTCGTCAGCATATGCTATGCTACATCGATATGTTTTTGTATATAGAAAAATCGTTGCATTGACGTAAATTTTGTTCTATTTCAAGAAATTATTTGGCCTTAGCGAGTTCAAAATGAGTTTTTTTTTTAAATGATAACCAGTGATACGACCACCCCATCAGTGATGCCAAAGTGCCCTAATAGGTCAACCTAATCAGTGAAAGAACAGAAGCAAGCTGCTTATTCCGAGAGCGCGCTGCTGCATACAAACGAACTCTGGTGATAAAATATCAGTCATCAATCAATCAATTAGATAGTATTAAATATCATTAATACTATCTAATTAAAGTCAATGAAATTTTTCAGAAACAATCTAGAAACTAATCTCTATGTTTATATGAAATTAGATTTTAGTTAAAATATACAGTTTTAATGTTAGGATTAATTTAAGATTTGTATGGAAATCTTTGAGACACTAACTTTAGAACTATACATTTTAACGAAAATCGGACAAACATAGAGATTAGTTTCTAGATTGTTTCTGAAAAACTTCATTGACTTTAATTGGTTGGTATCGACTATATCACCAGACTTCGTTTGTATGGAGCGCACTCCGAATAGCGTAAACAAAAGTCAAGAGGAGTGTGTTTGGTATCAGTAAGACGGACACAACCTGCGTGTTGTGCCCAGAGCTGTACTCAGCACTATCACTCATACCGCATGTACCCGAATCCAATTTATTGAATAAATATATTTGTATTTGTATTTGAAGCGTCTCTTTCTAACAAACAAACTTTTGCAATTAGCCATCCCGCTTCAATTGAAAGCAGGATCGCAAAAAAAACGGTATAGGTATTCAGTAGAAATGTTGTAGGGTGATTCTTGTAAAACTGGTTATAAATCTGAAATCGAACTTACTTTGCTCCTCTTTTCTATCGAGAAAATTTAATAGAATCGTGTTTTCAAAGGTTAGATTCACTGCAAAAAGAACGTATCTACACTGTTATGTGAACTTTATATATTAAATGTAATATTTGGTTATCAAAAATCGGTTCGAAAATAGACAAAATAGGCATCACTAAGGGCACCCAGACCTTGGAATGGAGCATTGCTGGCACTTCGCGGCGTATCGGTGAGATCAAAGTGAGTTTCCTTTGACTAATAGTTACGCCGCACCTAATACCGTAGTAGCACTGTTTTAGTCAATTAAAGTAAAATATAAGGTTAGAGACTGTTTTGTACAAGCTATTTAAAAACATAATTTGAGGCCATTAGAAATAAGTGTTGAGGGTTTATTTTTGACACTTTTTTAACGATAAAAACATGAAAGCGTTTTAATGCCCTCCTGTCTTTTGATCTTTTAGTGTATTTATTAATATAAATAAGTTTGGAATGTTTTATTGAAGGAATAATTGTATCAAATAACTTCTTCGTATTTCTTTTTGATCATTTTCTTTTGTTAACAATATTTTTATGTAGGGTGTGTATTAATTACTTAGTCATTTGTACGTTCAGAGAGATCATTAATATTCTCTTTGCATTTTTAAGTTGTTTTTTCTGATGTATACCTGTATACACCGTGTTAATGAATAAACGCAAAACTAGAAATTGGTTTGTTTAGAAACGAGAGCAGAATCTAATTATTAAAGTTTCAACATAGTTTTCTTTTCAATGTATCAAATAATTCATAAGTTTAGTTTAAAATTTACTGAAATAAATGTCAAACCACACTCACCCAACTTACTACTGAATAAGATTCTTAAAATATATTCATGAGCACAAAAATCTTTGATGAGCACGTTAGCGCTTTCATTCATATCCATGAAAACTTAAAATGCAAACAACTTTCAATTTTAATTAATAAAATAATGAAATTATGGTTTCTATGCAATTATTTCGTTATAAATCAGTTGCGGGTGTATGCGGTTTTCCGTTTATACATAAACACGTTGTATAAAATAAAAATATATTTATTTAATTTTTAATTCTTTCTGAGTACGTTAAAACAGTGAATGTTAAAGATATCTATAATCTCGTTCTTTTCCAATTCATCTGAGTATGTATAAGTCTACTCCCATCATCATCCTCACCATTATCGTCATCGTCATCACCATCATCATTATCACCATCATCTTCATCATCATTATCAGCTTCGATAGTCCCCAATAATGGAGCACAGGTATCTCATAGTAAGATAAAATGTGCATTAGTTACAACGCGTGTCCATTGCAGCTTTGCGGCCTTCACATGCACCTCAGTATTTCTTTTTCAGCATAATACGATCATAATTGACTTTCCACTGCAGAGCACAGAAAGGTGTATAGGCGTCAGTCCACCCCGCGTGTCCAAAGCTGATTGGTACACTTTATTCAAAAATTCAAAATTTTTTATTCAAAATAATATCATATAGATAGCTTTTTGACGTCATTTTTTGACGTCATTTTTTGACTCTACCACCGCGTCGGAAGGTGTTCCGTTGAGAGAAGAATATGTAATACGAGCTTTTACCCGCGACTTCGTCCGCATAAATTATATACCAGATTTTAAGTCAGATGATAAGCTATTAATTAAAAAAAGTTTCATCAAAATCGGTTCAGTAGTTTTTGCGTGATACTCGAACAAACAAACACCCAAACAAACAAACAAACAAACGAACGAACAAACAAACAAACAAACAAACAAACAGACAGACAAAAAGTCCAAAAATTCGTGATTTGGAATCAGGGAAGCCTAAAAACCATATAATAATCTTTTTTTTGTAAATATCTTCAATGTACAGACACACTTCTGTTACAGTTTTATAATAGTTTAGATGTAGAATATATATGGTAGACTTAACGTACGCATATGAACTTCTTCTTCAGCGAATACAGGTTTCTTCACTATGTTTTCCTTCATCGTTTGAAATTAGTTTGTATTACGTGCATAAGTTAGCAAAACTTATTGATAAGTACATGGCATATTGTCCGCGCGGGTTCCAACCCGGCCCCTTGTGATTTAATGATTGTAGAGGTAGAGATGAAAATAAAAATAAAAGGCATCGGAAACTGTCTGGGACCCATATGTTCAAAGTGAATTCGTTTTGCTCTTCGCTTATTCTGTCAGCTACAGAGATTTTCTCGAGCACAAATCCAGTAAAAGACATGATGTTTTCTGATCAAGTGTATCCATTATTGTTTGATCGCAAATCAAGTTTTCTTTTACAGTTCTTTCAATCCACGAAGATGCGCCCTACTCTTTGTTCTAGTAGTTATAACAAGTGTGCAATATTGGATTCTTCGGTTTCTAGGGATCGGTACTCAAAGGGTGCCAGGGTTGCCAGACGTTGACAATTTTTCCTCGTACAAAAAGCAAGAAAAACCTCGTACTTTGGCTATTAAACCTCGTACTTTGGCTATTAAACCTCGTACATTCATCTAAAGTGTGAAAAAACAAAGATTTAGGCATAAAACACAATTTAATTGTTGACTTTTCATATAGTAAAAAAAAAAATGGTAAAAATAAAAAAAAGAGCAGCTAATCCGAGGAACAAATCGAAGTGATGATCGGTTTCATGTGGATTTTCCGGCAAAGTACAAACTGACCACACGCATCTGATAGTCTTTGATGGTTTAGATATTCATTTATTCAACAAATAGTCGCTTGCAATGGATAATCATGGCATAATTTCCTTAAAAGTCAAAACCTCGTACATATTTGTACGAGGTTGACATCATCCTCGTACCTCGTACGGGAGACCCCAAATCTCGTATTTGTACGAGGAACCTCGTACGTCTGGTAATCCTGAAGGGTGCCTACGGGACGCTATTTATAAGCCTACACTGTTCGTCCGTCCGTCCTAGTTGTAAAGGGCTGTATCTTTTGAACTGTAATAAGTAGAGAGTTGAAATTTTCACAGAACATTGTGTTATTATTGTGAATTTGCTAACAAATTAAAGGGTACCCATACAAGAAAATTATTCTGTTTAATATTTTTTTGTTTTTACTCTATTTTAAAGACCGTTGAACTGGGAACCCGTTGGATGAGGGCAGCGCAGGATCGGTCGTTGTGGCGATCCTTGGGAGAGGCCTATGTCCAGCAGTGGACGTCCATCAGCTCTATCTTAAAAACGGCAATACATACAAGCGTCAAACTTAGTGTGATTAAAGAACATACTAATTTAAACCAACAAATAATAAAAACCGGCCAAGTGTGTCAGATTAGCGTTAACCGGAGGACATTTTGCACGTATTTTGGTGCGGAACCCTCGGTACACGAGTCCTATTTGCACTTGCTAGTTTTTAAAAGGATGATCAGACCAACAATCTCAACCAATTTAGGCATATGGGACTAACATTGAAATCTCGAAAAAAAAAAAACAGATGTACAAAATGTCTATACAAAATTACAAACCTACTCGATCTAAATGTATGGGACAGCAGTTTTTTTTCGTCATTTTTGATTACCGGTCTCCCAGCCCATAACGTTTGCTGTAAAATAGAATCTTTAAAGGTAATCGGACAAACGGCGTAACACTCTAATTTACTTCTTTTGCCATTCGCAATTTCGCATACGTTGAGATCCTCAAATATTATTGTTAAGGATCCGTAGAATAAACACTAGAACATTACGGCTTCGCTCAGGTACACAAACTTTACAATCACAGCAATAGTTTCTGAGACTAGTCTATTCGAAACAAACAGAATGGCAGAAAAACTCAGCGCGGGACTTTAAGGGGTTTCCCTGACCGAATGACCTTGACTCTTTCAGAGCCACCTCACCTCTACTAAACTACGTCATTTTATTAGGTATACCTATTTTTGACTGGCTTGTCTTTAATTATGTCACAGTGGAGCCTTCTAATCCAAGGAAATCACATTCTAAAATCATAAGAATTCGCCCCAAATTTAAAAATTATCTAATTAACTCATTAAATGTTGGTCTTAAAAAAAATTTGGTAAATAGCAATTCTAGATCTTAATCATCATCATCATTATCATTTTTTCCAATATTTAGACTTTTCTTTGAACACAGGTTTCATATGTATTTTATAGAAAAATAAGAAATATGATCTATAGCAAATAAAGCCGAGATGTTGAAGAATATTGCTACACTCTTCAATTATTTGTATGTCTTTCAAATAACGAGAAGATAGCTTCTAAAAACCAGTAAAATATGGCACGAGCTAGCGATTGCCTATGGGGAGCCTCGCTCTACCTAACGCGCGGCCTGCTTATTTTGGTTTTACGTAGGTTGATGTGTCACCATGTGTACTTTATTGTAGATTAGTTCCATTTTAAAATCCTGCCGAAGAGAATTCCGCTCTTAAGCGACGTTTGCGCGAAAAAAATCATGTGCAAATACGCACTAAGGATTATCATTAATAAATAATGAGATACGTAGGTACTTGATTGTTTTATAATAATGAGATACACGATACAGAACGCCGTGATTCATTAATAATTTTGTTTTACATTACAATCTTTACAGGTTTACACAGGTCCTAGCTTTTCTTCTAATAATAAATCAATTACGTGAGTTGATTAGAGGTTTCTGGCATTGAAATGATTATCTCTGTACAATCGAAATAATATTGAGATTCAATGATAAATAAGATATTTAATTGAATTAAAGCTGAGTTTGCTAGGAGATTTCTAAATGAACGTAAGCCGTAAACATGATCTACTCAGAAAATGTATTAAAAAGAATAATAAAACCGGTCAAATGCGAGTCGGGCTACGTTAGCACCGAGGGTTCCGTACCACAACACCGCACAGAACACACCATTATTAACTTAGAAAAAAAACTTTTTTTTGTCCCGGACCTTTACTGCGAGACCGACTCACACTTGGCCGGTTTTTAGTATTCGTTGTTATTTTGTAGAGTTTTCTCTATAATCACACTAAGTTTGACGCTTGTATAAATTACCGTTTTTACGATAGAGCGTGAAGAAAAAACGTTGATAAAAACTAATCTCTTGTTGAGCACCCTTCTTAATTTTTAACTTTTTGACATTTTTATTATTTGTTAACAAATCCGCCGTAATAACGCCTAATCTGAGAAAATGTCAACTATCTAGCTATTACGGTTCAAAAGTTACAGCCCTAAATACGTAGGACAGACGGACGGACGAACGGACGGACAACTTAGGCTTAGTAATAGGGTCCCGTTTTCACCCTTTGGGTACGGAACCCTAAAAAAGACAACGTTCTAAATCGACGTGCATAGAAAAAGACAGACCTTGGTTGCCGAAATTGTAAAAATATACATTATATCCATAATATTAGAATTAAGAGGGACTTTAGGCTAATATACGTTTAATTTTAGACTCTAGCAAATGAAATGTGTATCTAAAACATATTGTAAGTTAAAAAACTTTAGAACCGCCTGCGAGTTTGAATAGGCAAGACCAATAATCTGACTAAATGGGGAATTATCCCCCGAAACAGCACTTTATGCAAATACGGACTACAACAAACCACTTCGCACCTAACTGTCTATACAGGTGGACCACAATGTGGAGAGGAGGACCTAATGAGCGCTTCAGCTAACGCGACAGAAGTGGTGAGATACTGGAAATGGGAGATCTGAGAGAGACATGACGTTTCCACACGAAAAAAAAAAACACTTTCGAGATTAATGTCATTTTTAGGGTTCGATACCCAAAGGGTGAATACGGGCCCTTATTACTAAGCCTACGTTGACCATCCGCCCGTCCGTCCGCCCGTCCGGCCGTCCGTCTGTCCTACCTATTAAGGGCTGTAACTGTTGAACCGTAATAGCTAGATAGTTGAAATTTTCACAGAATATACGGCTGATTTGTTAACAAATAATAAAAATGTCAAAAAGTTTTAAATTAAGCTTAAAATTAAGGCCCTCGTACAAGAAACTAGTTTTTATCAAAGATATTTCTTTTCGTTCTATCGTAAAAACGGTAATACATACAAGCGTCGAACTTGGTGAGATTATAGAAAAAACTGTACAGTATAACAACAAATAATAAAAGCCGGCCAAGTGTGAGTCAGTCTTACGCTAAAGGTTCCAGAGAAAACAAAAACAATTCTAAGTTAATATGTTGCGTCGTGGCGTGGTACGGAAACCTCGGTGCTTGAGTAGCCCGACTCGCACTTGACTGGTTTTATGGTATCCTAATTAGTGGAAAGAAATTAGTGGGATGACGAGTCAAAAAGAATAGCATCCTAGATATCGATTCTGGGGAAACCATAACAGAGTCTTACGTTTATTTTAACACCTTGTTTTGATGTGAGTTTTCCTTGAAATACAAAATAAAAACTCGTTCACTCACGCGTAATATAAACTCACATAGCTGTATACGGAGCCCTCCACATTTGTAAAAAGCCTCACCTTTTTATTTATTTCAACGGCAGCACGTTTTTGGGACGTAATTTTTTATGTCGTTTCACTAAATGGTACTTGGAGTGTCGCTAATAAATTGTGGATAGCTTGAAACGAACTGATGTATGCTGCGCGCTTTCCTATTTTCGTTTTTAAAAGAGGGAAAGTTTTAACAGCGTTTTTAATCTTTTTAACGTCGGCATTTTTTAAACAGACTATACAGGGTGAAATTGATATCATTGGCATCCTTTTAAACTAAGAGTCTACCCATCAAACTGAACAACTTTTACTGTGGGAGCAAACCGATCGGAGCAACTAAAAAATCAGCTGTCCCATACTAAACTGCGATGCCTACTCGACTCAAATGTATGCAACAGCTGATTTTTTAGTTGCTCCGATCGGTTTGCTCCCATAGTAAAAGTTGTTCAGTTTGATGGGTAGACTCTTAGTTTAAAAGGATGCCAATGATATCAATTTCACCCTATAGATGTGTGTGTTCGAATGTTTGCTGAAGTAATATTATATTTTATAATTATCTCAGTATTAACTAGAATCATTTTGAATTGTTATGGAAACAGAAATGCATTATTTTATTCTGGTCTATGAAATAGTGTTTTTCTGTAGTTAGGTTTTTTTTTTAAATTTCTGTGTTGGCCATTAATAAAAGTTGTTAGATTTGATTGTCTAAATATTTTTTGCAAGTACACATAATTTTGCGGCGCTAATTTTTTCGGGCAAAAAAAAGCACGGCACGGGGTCCTTTACACGATGCTAATTTTCAGCGCCAATCTTGCTCGCATATGTATGGATTTGCTTGAGAAAACCGTGCCAGCGATTAGGCCCATAGCACATGGCGTTTTATAAACGCGCAGACGACGCGCGTTTCAAGAACGCGCGTCTTCGGCGCCGTAGACGCTGATTTTTGCGTTTACATTGATGATGATGAGATACAAGCGCGCGCATGAAGCGTGTATACGCGCGTTTGAAGCGATACAAACGCACTCACGCCCCCACTGCACCACCCGCGCCTCAGATCGATAATAGTTTATTGTGTGCTGCGCGTGTTTTTGGTTTAAAATGGAACCCTTCGACACTGACCGCTTTATATCAGAAATAAACAATCGTCCAGCTACATGGAATTCACTATTATGTTTGTACCGTTGTTGTATGGTTTCCATAATAAACAGCCTATAAATAGTGCTTTCTTGGGATCATTACAATGTATGTGCCTGTGAGCGTTATTTATTTATTTATTTTATTTATTTATTGCCCGAATATTCAAATAAAGTGTCAAAGAGAAATGCTTGGGATGAATTTTGCCTATTTTTTTATAACAATTTCGATGAAAAAACCAATAAGGAAAAAATCCTGGCAGAAGGTCGACTCCTGACGGATGAGGTCAACGGCCCGCGGAAACTATGACAGATAGGGTTATGGACCTTGAACAATTGTCATAGAGGACCCTGGTCAGATTTGGTATCGTAAATGGGTCTATCCAATAAGTTTTTTCTTTTTAAAAGAAGTACTAATGCCAACGTAAGCAGTGTTGTCTCAACCGACGCCATTGTACAACTGAAGAA
This sequence comes from Agonopterix subpropinquella, assembly GCA_922987775.1. Classification (NCBI taxonomy): domain Eukaryota; kingdom Metazoa; phylum Arthropoda; class Insecta; order Lepidoptera; family Depressariidae; genus Agonopterix; species Agonopterix subpropinquella. The sequence continues at coordinate 5,309,525 of OV277714.1, forward strand.
GAGGAGAGTCTGATCAAAACGCAAAAGCTACGCGTGACTACAGCGCGTCTGTTCGCTGTATCTGCGCGTATACGCGCAGTAGACGCGCAGATAAAATTAGAAAAAAAAAACTTTTTTGTCCGGGACCTTTAGCGCGAGACCGACTCACACTTGGCCGGTTTTTAGTATTTGTTGTTATTAACGTATTTTTCAGCAATGGGTGTTTGGGGAAAAATTCATCGGGTAGAATCACTGCTATAATTAATTACCTTTCAAATGATGGTATATTCAGAAGAAATGGTGTAGGGTGCTTCTTGTAAAACTGGTTATAAATCTGAAATCGAACTTACTTTGCTCTTTTCTATCGAGAAAATTTAATAGAATCGTGTTTTCAACGGTTAGATTCACTGCAGAAAGAACGTATCTACACTGTTATGTGAAGTATGTACAGGGTCCTTCTTAATATGCTGACATTTTTTTAAGGTGATGATCAGACCTTTAATCTGAACAACTTTCTCTACGGGACCAACATCGAAATCGCGAAAAAAAAATCTGCTGTCTCTTTGATCTGATTTTTTTTTCGCGATTTCGATGTTGGTCCCATAGAGAAAGTTGTTCAATTTGATGGTCTCAAAGTGTCAGCATATTAAGAAGGACCCTGTATATTAAATGTAATTATTTGGTTATCAAAAATCGGTCCGAAAACAGACAAAATAGGTATCACCCCCTCTTAACGCTCTTTTTAATCACGCAATTTTTTGCCCTCTCTTGTGTTCGAACTCTCAACCCTTGCCATCCCCAAGCGAGTTCAGTGTTTACAATTTAGTCTAAAAGCAATTTGTTTGTGTAGAAATAGAAATAGTCTATAGAGACTGAACCTATTTATCAAAACGAATAGAATATTTATAGGCTGTAATGGATGTTCTCAATGATAATCTAGATTAAGAATTTCAAATCGTTACTTATAAATAGTAAATACATATGTAGCTGTAATTATAATAGCTAAGTATACAGGGTGTAAAATAAAATGCGCTACTAATTTTGGGGGGGTGCTAGAGACCATAAAATTTACTCATGTGGTTGTTGCTTCAAATTAACGTAAATACATTGAAGCATCCATGAGTGTGGGCCTGAGGATGAACATGTCTAAGACCAAAATCATGTCTCAAAACACCATAGACGCTAGCAGCATTAATGTTGCTAACTGTCCCATCGAGTTGGTTGACAAGTATATTTATCTCGGACATTGTTTATCTTTTGGCCCACAAGGTCAGAAAAAGGAGATCGCTCGTCGCATTCAGCTTGGGTGGGCCGCATTCGGTAAGCTAGAGGATGTTCTGAAATCAAAAATCCCACAAAGCCTTAAGACCAAGGTGTTTAACCAATGTGTTCTGCCCACTTTCACGTATGGTTCCGAAACATGGACTCTGACTAAGGACGCAGTGCGCAAAGTCAAAGTCGCACAAAGAGCAATGGAGAGAGCTATGCTAGGAATCACACTTCTGGACCGGGTTCCGAATGTCGAGATCAGACGCCGAACAAAGGTGATTGATATCGGCAAGCGGATTTCTACTCTGAAGTGGAGGTGGGCGGGACACTTGGCCAGGCGGAATGATAGCAGATGGACGAGGGCAGTGACAGAGTGGCGGCCGTGGGAGGGGGAACGGTCAGTGGGCAGACCAGCGGCCAGGTGGTCGGATGACATTTGCAAAGTAGCCGGTAAAAATTGGATGAGACTAGCAGTGGACCGTTATGGTTGGCGTGAAAATGAAGAGGCCTATACCCAGCAGTGGGGTTTACCAGGCTGATGATGATGATGATGATGACATCAAATACTAACCTTTTTAACCGACTTCAAAAAAGGAGGAGGTTTCTCAATTCGACCGTATATATTTTTGTTCAACAAACAATGTCCTATTAATAAACTTATCGATATTAAAACCATTTGCTAATAGTTTTGCATGAATATTCTAATACAGGGTGTAAGGAAAAGTATCATTAACCTTCAAACCACATACTATACCATACTATACCATCAAACTGAACAACTTTTACTATGGGAGCAAAAATATCAAAACAAAAAAAAATCTGCTACTCCATACGTGTGAGTCGAGTTGGTATTGCAGTTTAGTATGGAACAGCAGCTTTTATTGTTCTGACAGATTTGCTCCCATAGTAAAAGTTGTTCAGTTTGATGGGTGGTTTAAAGATTAATTATACTTTTCCCTACACCCTGTATAGTGACGTCAGAAACCTAAAGTCTAGATCTCAGATCTGAATCTAGACAGTGCAGTGTCCATGTAAGCTTGTCCCACACGAAATAGGAGGAGCTTGAGACCAGGTACAAGTACAGTCGCCAGCTAAGGTTATGGTCACATTGCAATATGTATGAGGTTGAAATTGTGTTGCACTTACGTTGTCGTTTGTATCGTGTGATCAACGCTATAGTAGGTAGAGTTAGTTGGGAACATTTTTTCGTAGAAAAACCAACTGAAATGATCTGTTTGAGTTAAGCATGGTTTTAAAGAAGATCAGAGTGATAATATTAGAGCTTGTTATGAAAAAAATTACTGAAAACTTTTTTGTAGAAGCCTTTATTAAGCAAATAAAATTCCCAAGATTTCGTACATGAAATCAGGTTTGCTGATATATTTTTGTGTCAAATAAAAGATATTGCACATTTTCTGGTACTTATCTTTAAATTAAAAATTTCAAATAGTGATTTTGGAGAAAGGTTTTTTAATGTAATAAGGCACACCAACACAAGTTAATTTTAATAACTTTCAATTTATATACAGGGTGTAACAAAACACCCTAGTAATACTTAAGGGGGTGCTTCAGACCATCAAATTTAACAACTTTCACTATGGAGCCAAGATCGACATCGCGAAAAAAAATCAGCTCTTTCATACAAAACTGCAGTACCGTCTCGACTCAAATGAATGGGACGAGAGATATTTTTTATTTTTTCTCGACGTTGGCTCAATAGTGAAAGTTGTTCAGATTGATGATCTGAAGCACCCCCTTAAGTATTACTAGGGTGTTTTGTTACACCCTGTATAGGGTGAAATTGATATCATTAGCATCCTTTTAAACTAAGAGTCTACCTATCAAACTGAACAACTTTTACTAAGGGAGCAAACCGATCGGAGCAAATAAAAAATTAGCTGTTCCATACGAAACCGCAATTTCGACGCGCGAGTTCGCGACTCAAATGTATGCAACAGCTGTTTTTTTTTGCTCCGATCGGTTTGCTCCCATAGTAAAAGTTGTTCAGTTTGATGGGCAGACCCATAGTTTAAAAGGATGCTAATGATATCAATTTCACACTGTATAGAAGATCTGTTTTATAAATCTATCACCTAATTTCCAGCTTCAAATTGTCATTTATACAACTGTCGTTTATACTAAGTTTTTTAAGGAACTTACAGTTGTTATGCGTCAATCTTAAACTCGCTCTTCCACTAAAACCTAAAGTACAATATTTAACACCAAAATCTTTGCTTCTTAGCTTTTGTACTGGTATTGATTTTGACACAAAACTCTTGTCCTAACGAGATGTAATTAATCTTTGTCTGGCGTCAGTTGCGTTTCGATTAATTATGATTTATGAATGACACGTTGTCAACGTTTCCGCCGTGTTTTAAAATTAGATGTTTAATTACTGTTTTGGGAATGGAGCAGTGATGCTTTTAAAAGATTAGTCGCATAATGTCACATTTAATTTCATCTTGATGCAAAATGTCACATTGGAACAATATCATACTCGCTGTGTCTGTGTGTCAAGTTAGCTACTTATACTAGTAATAAACTTCATCTGCATAAAGCGACGCGACGGTAGCGACAAAAATCAGAAAGATATCTATTAGGTAGTTTTAATTTTGAGTAAAATATGGATAGGGTACGATCCTTGGGGGAGGCCTATGTCCAGCAGTGGACGTCCGTCGGCTGAGATGATGATGATGGATAGGGTATACAGGGTGTAACAAAACACCCTAGTAATACTTAAGGGGGTGCTTCAGACCATCAAAGTGAACAACTTTCACTATGGAGCCAACATCGATATCGCGAAAGAAAAATCAGCTCTTTCAAACAAAACTGCAGTACCGTCTAGACTCAAAATGTATGGGACGGCAGATTTTTTAATTTTTTCTCGACCTTGGCTCTATACTGAAAGTTGTTCAGATTGATGGTCTGAAGCACCCCCTTAAGTATTACTAGGGTGTTTTGTTACACCCTGTATATTCTGAATAATATGGTATGATTATATCCCGGATCATCCTCGTCGAATATTTAAGTTTCATTTTCAAAAATGTGAAAACACGACATCAACGAAATATTTTGCAAACTTTTAGAAAAAAAAATTAAATGTCAAAATGATCGGATTAAATTTTTGCTCACTCGTTCGAAAGTAATCAATTTAAATGCTGTCCACGTGAAAAATATCTAATATTGCTTCGCATCATATAAATCACCTTTTTTTAGCAATACAACTCTTATTATTCGGCGTTTCTTGTGATTTATGAATTGTTTCATGTATATCGACTTATTATTCAGTTTTAAGGGTAAAAAAAATTTCAATTCCAAAGCTATATTTTTCTTTTGGGTTCCGTACCCAAAGGGTGAAAACGGGACCCTATTACTAAGACTACGTTGTCCGTCCGTCCATCCGTCCGTCCGTCCGTCCGTCTGTCCGTCTGTCCGTCTGTCCGTCCGTCCGTCTGTCCTACCTATTTAGGGCTGTAACTTTTGAACCGTAATAGCTAGATAGCTGAAATTTTCTCAGTTTATGCATTATTACGGCAGATTTGTTAACAAATAATAAAAATTTCAGAACGTTAAAAATTAAGGGGGGTTCTCAACAAGAAACTAGTTTTTATCAACGTTTTTTCTTCACGCTCTATCGTAAAAACGGTAATACATAAAAGCGTCAAACTTAGTGTGATTATAGAGCCTACTCTACAGAATAACAACAAATACTAAAAACCGGCCAAGTGTGAGTAGGTCTCGCGCTAAAGGTCCCGGACAAAAAATTCTGTAGTGGTGTGGTACGGAACCCTCGGTGCGCGAGTAGCCCGACTCGCACTTGACCGCTTTTATTTAGTAATTACTGCGTCGCGTCAGTGGCGCGTTGCGGAAAGGTATGGGCACTCGATCATGACGGTTCGGGTTCGAATTCGCACGAACGACATGCCATGTACCTATTAGTTTTTTATAACTTACGTACGTAGTATCGTCTGCTCTCAAACGGTGAAGGAAACATCGTGAGGGAACCTGCAATTTGGATGCGTATGTGCAGTCTACCAATGCGGATGATATCAATTTCACCCTGTATTCCCCTAGTAGGGAGGGACTAGGGGATAGTCGGACGGCCCGGTAGCACAGTCGGTAGTGAATCTGCCTGCCGTGCCGAGGGTCGCGGGTTCGAATCCCGTAAGGGGCAAATATTTGTATGATGAATATGAATATTTGTACCCGAGTCATGGATGTTTGTATTTATATATGTATTCTATATCGTTGTCTAGTCATCATAATACAAGTCCAGGCTAGATTCTGGTACTTTAAATGTGACTAGTTAATTTGTGTGACATTGTCCAAGATATTTATTTATTTATTTATAGTCAAAGATATTCTCAAACTCAGAACATCCACGGTTCACTTAGTAGAACCGAAACTGTAACACACTCTAAAACCTTCCGAGGAAACTATTATCTGCCCAAACCGGATATTTCTAGCCATGATTTCTTTCTACGCTCTTTGTATAGCTACACATAACCATTATCTGCATTGGGACAAACCTAATATCAGGTTTATCAATGGTTTTAGTTCATAAGATGTTTGTTTATGTATTTGATAAATAAATAAAAATAAAAAATATTCATGGCACCAACCTGTCATATTCAACTGCTGAACATAAAACCTATACCAAGGCGCCGAAAAACTCTATCTTTGGCCTTCTACATCTATTCGCAAACCGCTATTTGCCTCAGTCGTGCTATTTTTGAATTCCATACGTGCTTGTGCACTCGAACATAACGTAGAATCAATAATTTGTCATTTTTGCTACGAGTGCTCTGACCCATACAAACAAAAAATAATATTTCTGTCTTTTGTGTTTACATAAGTTTTCATAACTGGCTATCTCGCTCTCTGATTTCTTGGCTACATCTTTCAGCGTAAGCGAAAAGTTTTTAATTTAAGATGAAACCATTTATTCCTTCGTTCAAACATTTCATGTCACATTCGTAACCAAAACGTAACCAATTGTCTCATTTTCGTCAAAGGATTTCAAAGTCACCGGTGACATTCAAAAATCGCTTTCCAGGTTGTCCGTTCACCGGAGGGCAATACACCTGCCAATTCGTGGTCTCCATATACGGCATAGATTTATATATTACTAGCTGTTGCCCGCGACTTCGTCTGCGTGGACATGTGATTTTGTCTCATGTCTCGTCTAAGGGTCATGAAGGTCATGGTCTGACTAATTCTAGAAACCCAGGCATGTAACATTAAAATGGCCATTAAGAAATGGGCTGATAAAATACACATGCTAGAATGCTCTGGCTTCTCGGGTCTGCAACATTGCAGGAAATTCATCAGCAATATAACACCACGAATCCCACAGTTCATACTGAACAACAGCAGGAGCAAAGCTCGTGCTATCGTCGGAGCTCTCACCGGGTACTACGCCTCACAGGCATGATAAAGCTCACCCTAGATCCCAGTTGCCGAGCGTGCGGAGAGGAGGAGGAAACCATGGAACATTTATACTGTGTGATTGCGATGTCTTGGTGGCTAAACGTATGTGTCCTGAGACTGAGAGATGGTTATTCAAAACTGGGAGATTACAGGTTTCTTCCCCTGAACACTATTGCCTCTCTCATTTTCCACGTTTTTCAATGGTGAAGAAAATAAATATTAAGTAGGAGTCAACACAAAAGATAGGTACCATTGGGTTGATGTGTTGCTGGCTTGCCAGCCCCCATAATAGGATAAGAATAGGATAATAGTCATGAACTTGAGCTGAATCAAAATCAGAAAGTACCTACATTAAGTAAGTATGTAGGTATAAAAAAAAGTCATTCACAGATCCATCACTTGAATTTGTCTACTGTTCGTCGGTTATTAGTGTTTTATTTATGTCGAGCAGCATAATAATCATCTTACGACCCACTGCGGATCACAGACCTCCACGCACAAATAAACTTTAGAGGATAGAGGATAAGCGGAAAGCGCAGCGTGGGTAGGCCCCTCACACGGTGGACCGACGACCTGGTGAAGGCGGCGGGAAAACGTTGGATGAGGACAGCGCAGGACCGGTCGTTATGGCGATCCTTGGGGGAGGCCTATGTCAGCAGTGGACGTCCATCGGCTGAGATGATGATGATGATAGAGGATACTCTACCACGCGGGCACACAATGCACAATGGTGCGGGCTCGTAGTACACAATGGTGGAGGCAAGAGCTAGAACGATAATATTCTAGCAAGCAAATGGTCAACTTGTTAAAAGAATTATTTTCAAGCCAAATTTGTAAATCTCTAACCTTACTTAGCTATTATGAAAGTACTTAGGCACATTACCAAACTGTGGACTTTTTAGATAAGTAGGTAGGTACCTATCTTTTCATAGATTGTGGTAGATTGATGTTCTATAGTCAAGCTACACAAATTCTCAAGAAATCATAATAGAACCGAAAATCAAACAAAACGAATATTTGGCAAAATTTTCTGCAACAAAATTATTATACCGTAGAATTGGCTCAGATTGGGCTCAAACTACCATTATACTTATATACAAAGATGTATTCAATCAATTTGTAAGCTCCTGCTAGAGTTAAAAATACGCCTAACGATATCTATGAAGATGAAAACGATACTACAATAACTTTAGAAATGGTTAAAAGAAAGAAATATATTTGATGACCCGTTTGGTGTAATGGTTACCACGCCGGACTGCCAAACCAGGGTCCTGGGTTCGAATCCCGGTTCGGTCATGGATGTAATATTTTTGTGCCGTTGTTGTATGGTTTCTATAATAAAAAGCCTATACTGCTTGCTTCGGATCATTACAATGTATGTGACTGTGAGCGTTATTTATTTAATTATTTTTCAATTCACCCGGTAAGTTACTTTACAATCAAATCTGTAAGACCTAATTTCTGAGACGCCTTGAGCGTGAGTTACGAGTAAGTGCAAGTATGGTCGAAAATTAAGCTCCTGCTAGCTAGGTTTTGGAATAAATTGCACACTTGCTTTTAAAAAACGCCTCACGCCATCTATTAAGATGAAAACGTACTATAATAACTTTAAAAAAGGTTAAAAGAAAGAGTATTTTTTTATATTTGACGACCCGTTTTGTGCAATAGTTACCACGCCGGACTGCCAAACCAGGGTCCTGGGCTCGAATCCCGGTTCGGTCATGGACATTATTATGTTTGTGCCGTTGTTGTAATGTTTCCATAATAAAAAGCCGTGCTTGCTTGGGATCACTACAACGTATGTATTAAAATAAGAAAAAAACCAAAGAAAACGTTCTGTCCTAAAATTTGATCTGATCTAATCTCAGGATATTATTAAGGTCAGAAAATTGCTTCTCCGTTCCGTTGAAAAATGGATAAAAGAAAAAAAAAAAGAAATCTCACCCAAGAATCGAACCTCCAACCTCTTGCGCGAAAATCTGACCATTTCCCAACTACGCTATACAGCTCTTGAGAGAAGTGTTGAAAAAAGCAACCACTATTTACTACTGGAATGTACCCAAATACATCTGTCAGCGTCAAGTCGGCGCTAGTGAGCATGATAAAACATTGGAAATTATCCCACAGACTCCCACAGTAACCCATTGCTGGGATAAAAAGTATCCTATGTGTTAATCCAGAACACATTCTATCTGCATGCCAAATTTCATCTAAATCCGTTCAGCCGTTTAGGCGTGATTGAGCCACAAACACACAAACATCCAAACATCCAAACATCGTCACAAACTTTCGCATTTATAATATTAGTGAGACTAGCGTAAGGATAGGCCCGTCAGAATATTTTACAAAAACCTTCTTCATAGAAACAAAAATTTGCGCCAACTGTCATAACTCGTATAGGAACTATATCGTGTCATATATTTTCGAGTGCTCTAAACTGACATTTTTCCTTGCATTTTAGAGCCAACGAACTGGGGACAATAGTCAAGCTCATAGGCCATGTCCTTACGCTAGTCATATATATGTCTTTGATATACGGTTTGTTTTTTGACTAAAATAACTAGCTCAGTAACACTAACTTCAGCTTTCACAGTACCTAATATAATTATAATAAATGCAAAATAAATGTAAATAAAAAACGCACATGGCGGGTAACGCCATAATATGCTAAAAAGAGCATAACAAAAAATCCAAAAAACACACGCATGGAAAGCGATAAGATCACAGGCATAATATTCCCATCGTACAGAGATTGTATCAGGTCGCAAGATTCATTATTTATGAACTCCCTGGTACCTACGAGACGTAGGGTTGGCATAGATGTAAAATTTCGTATTCGGATATGGTTACTTTAATTTCCTTATTAAATTGGCAAGTGTGGAAATCCTTAAATCGGGTTCGCACTCAGATCGGCCGTTGCAGACTAAATTTTATGCAATTGGGGATAAAGGGATCCAGTCGAAGGGTCATCAGCTAGAATGACCGTTGTGCCCGAACATCTGTACGAGAGAGGACTTAAATACAACTACATCTAATAGTATACCTGGCCAGCACGGCTAGCATGCTACCCACGACAAAGCGTGTCAAGCGCGCTCTTTCCTACGTGAAATAATAAAGATGGAGGCACATCTCGATTTTTAACGTTTTCTCGGGGGTGGCATGCGAGGCCTACAGTAAGATATAAAAACACCTCTAAAGAACCATTGACACAAAAAAAATGAAAGAAGAAGAATTTTCTGAACCTCCGGATTCAGATGAATCTAAATTTTGTTGAAATTTTGCTTAATATGTCATGGATTGAATCGAACAATTATTGCGGATAAAGATTTGAAAACTATCCAATAGGTATCCAAAGTATCCGACAGAGAGTATCCGAATATCGGTTTTTCTTCTTTAAAAAGGTAGGTAATCATTCGACTAAGATATACCTACAAGCATCGTAGAAGGTATATCTTAGTGGCCAGGAGATATTCGGCAAAGATGGTAGGTAGTGTATTATAAAAATTTATATCTAGGTACAAATATTCGAATAAATCACTTAATAATATTTACCAATTGTGTGGATTGAACTCGCGAGCCTCGGAATGAATTGGCTTCTATATTAACTAATGTATCGGGCCGTAATCTACACTAATATTATAAAGAGGAAAGATTTGTACCTATTTTTGTATGTTTGTATGTTTGTAATGAATAGGCTCAAAAAGTACTGGGCCGATTTAAAAAATTCTTTCACCATTAGAAAGCTGCATTCACCCTGAGTAACATAGGCTATATTTATTGCTAGAAAAGATTAGACGTCCACCCGTGCGAAGCCGGGACGGGCCGCTAGTTAATTATATTTATATCCGAATCCGTTATTTCATATCTATGACATCCCTACCCTCGGATACTCTGGAGGGTTGTACAAAGACGAGGGTAATGAAAATATGTTAGGTAGGTATGTATTTCTTTTTAGAGATTATATGGACGCTTTTTTAATATTAAATGCTATTTGATAAATTATGGACAACTCTTGTTAGTACCTAATTTTAGTATTTTGCAATCGATCCAGTGATCGATGGTCGATGGTTTGATGTTGTAAGAAGGAAATGGAGAGCTGCGAGCTCTCCGTCGACGATGTTCAGGATAGCGCGAAGTGGAAGAAACAGACTAGGAAAGCAAACCCCGATACCCAGCGGAACAGCAGCTAGGAAGATGATGATGATGATGCAATCGATCTAGTGATCAGCAGTTCAAAATTTGTATGAAATCACTATTTTGACTTCAAAGATTCTGAATGTTACTAACAACAAGATTTAGGAGTTTTTGAAATGTGGATGAATTTACCGTTCCCAATTTCCACATACGTACACACGGCGACACATCAAGCTACCCAAAACCAAAATAAGCTGGCCACGCATCGGCATAGTAATGTATAACGTCGCGCGGTCAGCTTATTTTGGTTTTGGGTAACTTGATGTGTCGCCGTGTGTACATAAAAATAATATTTTAAGCCCTGCAAAAGAAAACTGTTAGTTTTAACTAACATTTAAATAGCAGTTTTCTAAACAAGTGATGCGCCTTTACTCTATACATTCTCGTAGTAATATGGCTTTCCAGTAAAGTAGCTTTTAGACGACCCTTCTTCTTTTCGTGTTAGCATTTGTTCTATCGTATGACAATCACTCATGTTGTAGTGTAAAGATTAGCCAGTTAGCAATGGAACTCAGGTTTCGTCACTCGGGGAGACTCTTTCTTTAGACGACTAATACACCGTCCCTCGCCTAAGTAGACTACTTAACACCAAAAGTGATATTTGCGACATCAACTTTGACTCTTTGGCCAGATTCCGTAAAAATGTTTCCATATATTAAAGTACCTACCTAATGTTTCTCGTAAGTTGCCTTGTTTTGTTTTGTAATTTTGTAAAATCTCTTTATTATCTTGTAAAAGCTCTTTTATTTTTATATACTTACTACTACCAATTTGTAAAATCTTGTTATGGTTGTATTTTACAGTTAACCCTAGTTACATTGCATGCTGTGTTTGCCTGTAATTAGTTATACATCTTAGCCTAAGATAACTGTGTAACGTACTTTAACTTGTGTCAGATGTAATAGCTGTAGGCAGACCTAATAAATAAAATAAAATAAAATAAAATAAGACTAATACCCATTAGTTGTTTCCTTGAGGTGTCTTTACTGGAGTTGACTCAAATTTGATGTCGAAAATGACATCAGCGTCCTCGACTTGATGAATTTCCTCAGTCAAGTTGAGTAAGAGTGGAGGAAAGAAATGTGAAATTCATGTCAGCTCGCGACCCACCTTAAGGACTCCTCGAGATACGTAAATGTACGTCATGTGTATGGCACGTATTTTGTCGTTTACTATTACTAAACATCGTGAAAAAAAAACCAAAGGACCTATAATTCCACCATTTTTGCAAAAATGTTGACTCGACCTCATTGGAGGAACCTTGAGATTATGACTGAGAATACAGATTTTGAGGATGGGTTGAGGAAAAACTTAAGGTAGTCCTTGAGTATGGAGTCGAGGAAGCTCTTGGGGATTTAAAAACAAAAAATCACTAAATCCAACGTTCCCACGTTGATAAATTAAAGTACCTACAGCCGCAAAGGACATTATACAACGTATTAATAAATTAGCGCAAAACCTCATACACCCCAACTGATTTATAACAAAAGATTTTTTTTTTTTTATTATTTGGATTGAAACAATAATTTCATTATTTGGATAGTTAAAATTTAAAGTTATTCACATTTTAAGTTCTGAGGCAAAAATGATTTGTTATCATTTCAGCAATGAATGAAAGCGATAACGTACTCATGGATACATTTTAATAATCTTGTTTTGGTAGTAAGTAAGGTGAGTGTGCCCGTGCGGTGGGTTGACATCGGGTTCAGCAATTTTTAAATTTTGCAAACTAATTATTTATTATTTTGAAAAAAATTACCTATGTATATAATACCTATTTAAACCATGATAATTCGATTCTGCTCTCGATTCTAAACAAACTACTTTCTAGTTTTGCGTTAATTCATTAACACGTTATATAATTCAACCTCTATTGAAAAATTATCAGATTATGACTGAGAATACGGATTTTGAGGATGGGTTGAGGAAAACCTTAAGGTATCCTTGAGTGAGGTTGATTCACCCCTACTTGGTTGACATTCCACATATTAGCACTAAGCGCCTGGCAGCATCTTTAATAATAAATAAATAAATATCTTGGACAATGTCACACAAATTATCTAATAATGCGCACAGCCAAAAGGGGGAATGCCCTGTCTGCATCAGTATTTCCGAACGCTTAATCATAATCATAAATTCTTTATTGTGATACACAGTGACACTTACAACCTTGAATATGCTTCTACTGGGAAAGCTCGCTACATCTTCGACCCTATCTTTGTCTTGAGGACTAGATTGAAGTCAAGAGCAAACCCATCTGTAATAAAAAATAAAAAGAGTTGAGGAAACTTTTGAGGAAGCGACGTAGAATATAGGTAAATTTTCAAATGCATTTATTTAAAAACAAAATATTCTCGAAATCCAACGTTCTCACGTCAATAAATAAAAGTAGGTATAGCCGTTCTAGACGAATCGCATCTATACCGCTACCATATCATATCAATACCGCCACCATATCGTATCGCACTCCAGAACGGCACGTGCATTAGCAGTTTAGATTAGATATGGCAATAATGCGACGTTTTTACTTACTTCCCCCTGGAAGAACTCCCGTGATATAACTCTTAATTCCTATGTTATACGTATTAGAATTGTTTGAATGGTGAGACTTTGTGTTTTGAACGCTTATTCTGTAACGTGACCGGATGCAAGCGGTGATAACTGGTTTTGTCTGGTTTAACAAAACGAAACTCTATTTTTGTTGAGGATGACTTTTTAGGGTTCCGTACCCAAAGGGTGAAAACAGGACCCTATTACTAAGCCTACGTTGTCCGTCCGTCCGTCCGTCCGTTCGTCTGTCTGTCTGTCTGTCTGTCTGTCTGTCCTACCTATTTAGGGCTGTAACTTTTGAACCGTAAGAGCTAGATAGTTGAAATTTTCACAGAATGTGCCTTATTACGGCGGATTTGCAAATAAATAAAATTGTTAAAAATTAAGGGGGTCCTCATACAAGGAACTAGTTTTTATCAACGTCTTTCCTTCTCGCTTTATGGTAAAAACGGTAATACATACAATTGTCAATCTTGGTGTGATTATAGAGCAAACTTTACAGTATAACAACAAATAATAAAAACTGGCAAAGTGTGAGTCGGTCTCATTCTAAAGGTCGCGGAGAAAAATTTTTTTTTCACAACATATTATGTTGTGTTGGTGTGGTACGGAACCCACGATGCGCGGGTAGCCCGACTCGCACTTGACCGATTTTATTTATCTTGTTTAGCAATCAAACAGAAAAAATTATTTTAAATATATTTCAAACTATCCTTGGGGGAGGCCTATGTCCAGCAGTGGACGTCCATCCGTTGAGGTGATGATGATGATAATTTCAAACTAGTGGCGCCAGCGCCCGCAATGATACTTCTGTCCGCTGGATTTTACTTTAATGCTGCATACTGTTTTCCGCTCGATTTTAATGGAATAAGGTTGAAATTTAATTACCCTTAAAAAGTGCTCGAGAATTTTACCGCCTAATCTGAACCGACCTTAATCGACAGATGGACTCGCCTCGAACCTATCTAGGTAAAGCAATGTATCAAGGCTTACTCGGTTTGTACAAAATACCCTACATTTAATTATATACCTATTTAAGAATAACAAGGCCTGGCTCACTCCGCACTGTATAGAAATTACCTACGCGGCCGGGCCCCGACGGCGAGGCCTAATTCAGTCGAGTGTCACGCGCTCATTGTATCGCACCGAACGACCTTAATACTTGTTTTTCGTTTCGAAAATTAAATTAATATCCTACAGATCGTCGGATGTATAAAATAATATAATAATATTCATAATCGAAAGATTGCAAAAAAATACTCCATCATAATCGGTTTTTTGGCCCGAATTTTTGACCCCGGCCCCCAATCTTAGATTTCTTCCTCGGTAGAGCTTAACATTCGTTCGTTCGGAATCGGAACGCACTACTGACATCCCTTGCACCAGAGACCATGTGTGCGTGACATTCACGTACAGGGAGTCAATGTATGCGTGTCAGTTGAGCTTGCAGCGAGCGTTCTTAGATAGTGAATCTTCTGTTGTATACTCTTATATATTCCGTGGAATAACCTACATTTAGTAGAACAAAAGTATATCTCAACAAGCCCCTAATTCCTCCCCTTCTATTCTCGCAGCACATTAAAATAACACCCCTCGCCCCAGTCTCTTAAAATTATGCCCAAATTAAATCTAGCATGCAAATTCAGAAACTGCTAATGCCGAAGTATTAAATTATACAATGGACAACTTACCAAGAGGGTTGTGGAGAATGCGAACACAAAAACAGATAGAACGTGAATTTACTTTTCGAAAAAAAAAAAACGAATTAAAAGTTTGACCGACTTTAAGTGCTTGTTTTTTTCTTTTGTTTGACTCAATAAAACAAAAACCTTGATACTAATTGTGTTTTCTACACTAATATTATAAAGAGGAAAGATTTGTACCTATTTTTGTATGTTTGTATGTTTGTAATGAATAGGCTCAAAAAGTACTGGGCCGATTTAAAAAATTCTTTTACCATTAGAAAGCTGCATTCACCCTGAGTAACATAGGCTATATTTATTGCTAGAAAAGATTAGACGTCCACCCGTGCGAAGCCGGGACGGGCCGCTAGTTAATGATAAAAGAATTTAGTCGTGAAATTCATAGATTGCATTGCATTGCATTGCATTGGGCACGCGTGGTGGACTAACACCGTCTCTTAAGGTAAACTTGTGCCCTGCAGTGGGACTATAGGCTGATGATGATGATGATAGACATAATCAATTTTGGTCCAAATGAGAAAGTGCCGGACAAAAAATAAAGCTATATTCTGTTAGAACTTGTCGATCTTAAGCAGTTATTGTTGCTGTAAGAAAACCATTTTTGTTCCTGAATTTCGTAAATTTAAAAAATAGTTAAAAAAAAAAATTGTACTTATTCAAAATAATTTCATATAGACAGCTTTTTGACGTCATTTTTTGACTCTACCACCGCGTCGGAAGGTGTTCCGTTGAGAGAAGATGCGGCCAGAAACTCTACAATACAGGTGTAACAGAAACTCTACAAAGTGTTTAACCAAAATCTATTCCATTTTTTTTGGCTCAAGCTGACCAAACTCAACACCTCATTCTAGATTAAAAACTGGCCTATCAAAATCTATGGTCTAATATTTTAAGCACTTCTATATTTTGTATGTTCACGTCGCAATAGACAAAGCAACTCTAATAATAGTTTACGTAGCAAGACGCGTTACGCCCAACACTGGGATTAGGGGTTGGAACATGTGTTGCATTCAGAATGCAAATTAGCATTAGGGTGCCTTTCATAATGTTTTATGTAAGCGTTTTTAGCTAAGGGGATATTCATTAAGAGTTTGTGGTTGTTAAACCTAACAGATTACAAGTTATGAGTAGTAAAACAAAGTTTTCTTAGATAAATTTTATTAATTGTACTTTTACGAGAAGCAATAGATATAAAATGTTTTTTTTTTCTAAAGTCAAAATAAATTTGTTTGTTTCATACAAAACGTCTCATGGTCCGAGATCCGACCGTAAAATTATGCACCTATTCCTTAGGCGAACGAAATGTAATTCTAGTGTATGTTTATACAGGGGTTAATTCAACGCCGCCAAGTTGCCTAAACAAATCTTGCCGCAAGTGCCTTTTCCATTATAATTTTTGGTATAACTTTTTCCACGTGTTTGTTAGGGAGGTGAATGAGGTGCCATCGGAAGGAGACTGGTCTAAAGTAATTTAAAAACTAGGGTTGCCACCTCTCAATCTGCCGCAACTATAGGGTTGCCAGGTCCAAATATGTCATTTTTGAATCTGGCAACCCTAGTCTTGCGGCAGATTGAGAAGTGGCAACCCTAGTTTTTAAAGTACTTTAGACCAGTCTCCTTCCGATGGCACCTCATTCACTTCCCTAACAAACACGTGGAAAAAGTTATACCAAAAATTATAATGGAAAAGGCACTTGCGGCAAGATTTTTTTAGGCAACTTGGCGGCGTTGAATTAACCCCTGTATAAACATACACAAGAATTACATTTCGTTCGCCTAAGGAATAGGTGCATAATTTTACGGTCGGATCTCCGTCTATCAAGCCTTGTAGCTTACTTACAAATTTTCAGAGTTTTTTTAAGCGACCACCTCTTCGTAATAAAGTGTTGTCGCCCCGTAGGGAAGATGCGACCAGAAACTCTACAACATAACTTCTGATAAACATTACAATAAAGATTTATTTCTAGACAATACTAGTTTCCGTACAGTCATTATTCAATAAATAATTTATACTAACCAGTAATTGTAGCCATTGACATTTCTATCAGTAGTTATGAGCCTGTCACTCAGGAAATAATTTTGGGCACTGCAAGTGAAACATGAATTAATTACCTATCTGTTCAGAATATTACTGACTTCCATAGTGAATATTGCCTTAAGCAAATACATTTTATTTCTGTTTATTCTATTATTTGTCGCATTCACTCTACAAGAGCAAGTAACCTCCAAATCCTAATCTTAAATCATCCAACATCACCCAAATCATGACTTTCTTACGTCCGTCTATCCCTTTTTTTTTGGGATTGTCACAAATCTCATCTTCTACTCATCCCTCTCAGCCCTCATTTCAGCACTCCTTTCTTATGATCATCTTTCACACAATCCATGCATATTTTCTTCGGCCTTCCTCTCCTACCACAGCCATCCACATTAAAATAAATAAATAAATAAATAAATAAAAATGATGATGATGATGATAATGATGTATTTGATTATTTCAATTCAATTCAATTATACTTTA
Source organism: Agonopterix subpropinquella (assembly GCA_922987775.1). NCBI lineage: Eukaryota > Metazoa > Arthropoda > Insecta > Lepidoptera > Depressariidae > Agonopterix > Agonopterix subpropinquella. The sequence continues at coordinate 5,327,171 of OV277714.1, forward strand.
TTGCACACCAAAACAGAATATACATTTGAATGAAGATAAAGAATTAAAGATTAAAAAAAGAAAAAAAAAGAAAAAAAAAAGAAAAAAATTACTTGAAGATTATTTGTGATTGGGCTATTGAAAGCAAGGGTCATTGTAACACTGAGACCGGCCCTGGTTCTTTGTGTTCGCCCCAAGCTCACCCATATTTTACGCATACCTCCGAATTTATGGTATTTTTTTTTCATTCTAGGGAATGCAGGTTTCCTCACGAGCTAGTAATTGATAAATACAACCGTACATAAATTCCGAAGAACTTAGGTACAGGCATGGTACAATAATATACTGCGCCTGGTATTCTCTTCCGATCACGTGACTGACCACGTGACTGACACCAGCCTACGTCATCATACCCTTTTAACATGTTTAGCGGCCATTTTTTTGTGACGTAGGCTTGTGTCACTCTGGGAATAGAAGACCTTATTTTTTTAGACTATGGGTACAGGCCAGGAATCGAACTGCGGCCTCAAGATTTTCCGTACTCTCATAGGTACCCACTTCCACCACTATAATATCTTCTGTAAACCTGGATCAACAGCGGCGACCACTTTATTTTTTTTGAGGATGGGTTTGGTCTTGACCTCAATCTAGTCCTCAGGACGAAGATGGGGTCGAAGATGTAGCGAGCTTACCCAGAAGAAGCCTATTCACACGTACTTTAAAGAAATTCGGACTTCCAACATTATACAATGAAGTCCAGCAAACCCAGACTCTAATCTGTTTTGGAATCGACAATGAATTTACTCGGAGATATGAGGAGTAGGAAACAAAATATCCTTCTTCCCTCCTTGCACATCGGAGATATACACATACATGCTTCACGTTTCGTAATTTATAATCCAAACACCAATCCTTAAATGGGCAGTATAAACAGGGCGTCGTAAATCGTCTAGAATAAACAGCTCCGAAGATCTGCATTCGACGACACAACTGTGCACTAACAATGACGATTTCCTGTAGGGTCACCATTAAACACATATTTTAAAAGAATTACAGTAGGTACACACGGCGACAGATCAACTTACCCATAGTGTATTAAAAACTACTAGTGATATGGCTCAGTGGTCGCAACAGGTGGTGTGCGGAGGCCGCGGGTAGCGCGTCCCAGTACCGTCTTGCCTGAGAGCGGTACCGACACGTTGCAAATTCAAAACCGCACGAGCATACCTACGCCATGACCGCTGAGGTTTACCACTAGTATTTTTTACCATAATATTGTTCAACAATGAGTAGGCTGATATGTTGCTGTGTGTACAACTCAAACCAATCTCTAATACTATCAATCAGCGGCGCGCAAAAAATAATCTCGGCATAAGGCCTCGGAATCCACTAAAATCAACCAACATAATAGTTTGATTCTGACAAGCGAGGTAAACTAATCAATTCGATTGGTAAATTTTACACAGCTCCGCTCCACTTTGCCCTGGTGGATACCGGGCTAATGTTTTCTTTATAATGTCACTGAGCGAATGCGCTATAAGCGACCGGGAGTGCGATTTTTGAATATCATTTGCTGAGTTCCGCAGTTGAAAATATCAAAATTACTGTGGAGATAGGCATCTTTCTACTGCTGATTTGACTTTCAAAAATCATACTTCAGGAGTACGATTTTAAAAGTCAAATCAGCAGTAGAAAGATGCGCATCTCCATAGTAATTTTGACATTTTCAACTGCTGAACTCACCGAATGAGATTCAAAAATCGCACTCCAGTTCAAAAGGTTGCACTGAATGCCTCGGAACACCTTTATAAATAATAATTTTGAACATATCAAATTGAAGACTGAAGACAGTTTTTTTTTTTAAACGCATGTATTATTTTTCAAAGAGTTTTTTTTTTTTTATTCATACTAAAACCTATACGTTTCATTCAGATTTATTTGACTACGGACAGTCCTGCATTAGATACAAGCATGGCCACCCTACATGCAGCTGAGTTAAGCTGGACTTACACACAATGCAGGAACGGAGGGAAATAGGATGAGATGCACGAAATTGTTAGCATGTTAACGGCTTAAGGATATATTTATATACCTTGTTAAACTGTACAGTAACAGCTTATTATTTTCTTTTTATATAACCAAGTGAATTGACTTTAGGATCCCACTGCAGGGTTAAGATCTCCTCTCATCAAAGAAAGCAAGAGAGCCAGTACACGTAATTAGATGGCGGCAATAAAGGAAGCACATTGCTCGCAGAACAGGATGGCCAATGGAGCCGAAGAGTTCTTGAGTGGCGACCGCGTAATAGAAGGCGCAGCGTGGGTAGGCCCTCCAAGGTGGACCAACGTCCTGGCGAAGGTGGGATCCTTGGGGGGGGGGGGGGGGGGGGGCTATATCCAGTAGTTGACGTTTATCAGATGATGATGATGATGAATGAAGTGGTGCCGTGGATTTACAATACATATAGCATAGCATAGCATAGCATATTATGCTCACAACTATATTCCCCGAGGGATAAGTCAGAGATATTCTGAAACTTCAGAACATCCACGTTTCACTTGTAGTACCGAAACTCTGTCCAGTGTGACGGGGAGTGAGCCCATCGCCACTTGTAATGGACAGTAGGTACAATACATGCCTCGAAATTGAAGCATGCAGTTTCCTCACGATGTTTTCCTTCACCGAAAAGCCAGTGGTGTTACAAATCGTACATATATTCCGAAAAACTCATTGGTACGAGTCGGCCTGGACGGGGATCGAACCATCGCCTCCTGCACGGCAGGCAAGGTTACTCGCCACTGGACCACCACTGCTATTTATACGCCACAATACATATACGCATCCAATTTATCTGAGATTTATTTGAAACGGTTTTCACTAATAAATAGACTGACTGACGATGAAGGTTTGTTCTTTAGTGTACCCGTAAGAAGCCGGGGCGGAACGCTAGTATCACAGAAAAGAGATAATAATAATTTGGAGCTAATAACTGAAGAGTGACAGTAAATCCCATTGCCCCCAGCTCACAAAAAGTAAAAAAAAACTCTACTTATTCTCCAAAATACAACTTTAACGACCAACCTTCACGGTTTTATTGCAAACAATTGGATAATAAAACGGAACCCTAAGGAAATAAAGACGTGACAGAATTGACACGTGCCCCGCCGCAAGTTGTGAACTATAAATCAAATTTAATCATTCGAACCCTCTTTTTAAATAAGTTGGGGTAAAAAAGGTAGGTGACAATTTGTTTGTTTGAAGAATGAAATGCATGCGAGTTCGAATTCTGTAAGGGACAAATATTTGTATGATGAATAAAGAATATTTGTACCCGAGTCATGGATGTTTGTATATTCTATATCGTTGTCTATCATCATAACACAAGTCCTGGAGAGCGATTTTTGAATTGTGGAAAATGTATGGAGATACGTATCTTTCTAATGCTGACTTGACTTTCAAAAATCAAACTCCTGGAGTATTATTTTTTAATGTCAAATCAGCAGTAGAAAGATGCGTAAATCCATAGTAATTTTGACATTTTCGACTGCTGAGCTCGCAGCGAATGAGATTCAAAAATCGCACTCCAGGCTAGATTCTGGCACTTTAAATGAGAGACTAGATAAGTGTGGCAATTTCCAACATATTTATCTACAGGGTGAAATTGATATGATTAGCATCCTTTTAAACTAAGAGTCTATCCACCAAACTGAACAACTATTACTATGGGAGCAAACCAATCGGAGCAAAAAAGAAATCAGCTATAGCATATATTTGAGTCGAGTAGGCATTGCAGTTTAGTATGGATTAGCTGATTTTTTAGTTGCATCGATCGGTTTGCTCCCATAGTAAAAGTTGTTCAGTTTGATGGGTAGACTCTTAGTTTAAAAGGATGCTAATGATATCAATTTCACCCTGCATATTATTTAGTATCGACTATTCGATCTCAGGAGAGCAATCGCGCTAAATAAATCGCAACTGAACCATGATTGAACCGTGCGTGAACAACAACTTTTAACACATTCTGTATTGCGCTATTCATTTGACAGCCGTTTACAGATCGCTCAGACGTTAAAGGCTATCAGTCACAATCTATATCTATCTATACTATCTATACTAATACTAATATTATAGGTACAGAGGAAAGATTTATATTTTTGTGTGTATGTTTGTAATGAATAAACTCAAAAACTACTGTTCCGATTTCAAAAATTCATAAATTCTGTCACCATTAGAAAGCTACATTCACCCTGAGTAACATAGGTTATATTTATTGCTAGAAAAGATTAGACGTCCACGCGTGTGAAGCCGGGACGTCCGCTAGTAGTAAATAAGACAAGTTTAGCGCGATATGGAATTCAGCACAGTTGAATAGTGTAATTGGTTTGGAACTGAAATTGGATTAGGATTGAACTTCGATGTTTTAAATTAGCGTAATCGCCCTCCTGTACTATCGATATACAGGGTGAAATTGATATCATTAGCATCCTTTTAAACTAAGAGTCTACCCATCGAACTGAACAACTTTTACTATGGGAGCAAACCGATCGGAGCAACAAAAAAATCTGCTGTTCGATACTAAACTGCAATGCCTACTCTACTCAAATATATGCAAAAGCAGTTTTTTCTTGCTCCGATCGGTTTGCTCCCATAGTAAAAGTTGTTCAGTTTGATGGGTAGACTCTTAGTTTAAAAGGATGCTAATGATATCAATTTCACACTGTAGTAATAATAGTATAACTATTATTAGGCAAGCCTACTACAATTTAAAATAACCCTACAATATTTCCAGTGTAATATTTAATACAAACTACAAAAACATTTATCATTCCAAAAATAACAGTAGCAAAATATACTACGTAACCCGAAACGCTGTTACAGTTACAAATTGACTGCAAAAACAAGGCTCCCTGTCAGCAACTACCCCGGGGTAATTTTACCCCGACCTCAGATGGTTGAGGACTTCATTTGCTTAATTTTAACGAGGATTCTGCATAACGTAGAGGCATTAAGTTGTTTGTTTCATTAAAATTATGAGGATATTCTGTTGCTTTCACGGGAGCTTCTTGGATGGTAGTGAAATTTTCGCATTTGTTTTAATTATTCGTTGTACTTTGCATTTGGACAGTTTTACATAAATGTAGCATGTTTTAGTGACCTGGTTAGCGTTACACGTGGTACGTACCATCATAATATTATATACTACCTATACATGGTTATTTTAAATTAGTTGGCAAAACTGCACCGGACACTTGCTAATTGATAACAGATTGCATTATTGATGTTTATAATTGGTATTGAAGATTTATCAAATTATTATTATGGTACGTATTACCTATACCTCAGAATTACATGATCAGGCGGTGGGTCAATACTACGCAATTGTACTTAGTAACAGATACATTAATAAAATTGTAAACTTGTAAAAAAATTAATAAAGGACGTTTATGATACGTAATGGAATGCATTGAGACCATTTTTAGAATTTTGTCTGTTTGTTTATTGTGCACGCATCACTTAAAAACTACTGATCCAATTTGGACGGGGCTTTCACCAGTAAAACAAAAAGAAAATAGGTACATTTAATTGATAACATAAAAGTACGACTAAAATTTATTTTTCATAACATTTATTGTTTTTGGACCTTTTAAAATGAAAGTTATTAATTTCGATTGTCTTAGTCTATGTAATGTCTATGGTCTAACCACTAACGCTAACCCACTCCACTACATAAGTTAAATTTAGTGTCAAAAACCACGATACAACGTGTTAGTTTACGCATACACAAGTTGCCGTCTCAAAAACAAATGGCACATGATTTACGAATTAACTTAGTGTAAAACATTTGCGGTTGTTAATTCACCTAAACTTTCAGAGTTGAAGTTTGTCGCAGTTGCAAAATACCCCTACTTTATGTAGTTTAGTTATACAGGGTGTAAAATACTTTAGGCTTTCAGACTATTAAACTGAACAACTTTTACTACGGGAAGTGATCGAAGGGTGGCGCAGTATAAAATTAAATTGTTAAGGTACTATACAGAGTGTAACAAAACAGCCTAGTAATACTTAAGGGGATGCTTCAGACCATCAATCTGAAAAACTTTCACTATGGAGCCAACGTCGAGAAAAAAAAATCTGCCGTCCCATTCATTTGAGTCGAGACGGTATTGCAGTTTTGTACGAAAGAGCGGATTTTTTATTCTAGATTTCGATGTTGGCTCCATAGTGAAAGTTGTTCAGTTTGATGGTCTGAAGCTCCCCCTTAAGTATACCCACAAAAATAATAAGTATACACTATAGTTACATTAACACAAATAATATAACAATTATAATGTGCATCAACTCACGTGAATGGAATAAAAGTGGAGAAATAATTATATCCTTTTAAACAAAGAGTCTACCCATCAAACTGAATAACTTTTAATATGGGAGCAAACCGATCGGAGCAAATGAAAAATCAGCTGTTGCATACATTTGAGTCGCGAACTCGCGCGTCGACATAGCAGTTTAGTATGGAACAGATGATTTTTTATTTGCTCCGATCGGTTTGCTCCCATAGTAAAAGTTGTTCAGTTTGATGGGTAGACTCTTAGTTTAAAAGGATTCTAATGATATCCATTTCACCCTGTAGTTCTGAAATCTAGAAATGAAATGAGCTAAAACTAGATTTTATTTTAAGCTTCAGGCGAGTTATAAACCTTCCCCTGAAACTATCATCTGAATGTCATGCTTACATTAGTTTCTGTAAATTTAAGTTTAAATAAATGAAATAATACAAAAGGTGAAAGTTGGAGACATAACAATAAATAATAACAACTAACTAAACAACAATAATAATAACTTGTTTGGTGCAAGCAAGTTAGTGGTCAAGTTGCTGTCCTCTACATAACACTGGGTCCACGTGATGGAGTATTGGCCCACTCCTTCTCACCAGTATTCGTGAGAGGATCCTACAGGATATAAATATAAACTTAACTTAGCCTTTTTACTCTTGATCGAAGGTTGAATAATAACATTAAATTAAAAATTTTAAAAACCCCCTACGCTAAAAACAAACATTTAAAAAGTAAGAAATAATTCGGTCACCTATTGTTTTTGATGTAAGCAAATGTATGTTTTACTTTTTAACTCTCTTTACGATATTTTAGGTCAAATAATGCGTAGGGGACCGCTATGAAATGATCATAGTTTTTTTATTCGTCAATCACTTGCGGTCCCCGACACATTATTTGACCTAAAATATCGTAAAGAGAGTTAAAAAGTAAAACACACATTTGCTTACATCAAAAACAATAGGTGACCGAATTATTTCTTACTTTTTAAATGTTTGTTTTTAGCGTAGGGGGTTTTTAAAATTTTTAATTTAATGTTATTTCATAATTTTTTAAATTACTAAAAAACTACTGAACCGATTTTAATGAAACAAAACTAAGAACACTGCCGCAAAAATTAGCTTTCTATTAAAAAAAACCGCATCGAAATCGGTCCACCCGTTTGGCTGCTACAATGCCACAGACATACAGATCCACAGACAGACCGACATAGGCGTCAAACTTATAACACCCCTCTTTTGCGTCGGGGGTTAAAAAAGGAAAACGCCCAATCCCATTTCGCTTCAAAAATGGTGAATTTGAATTTTATAAGAAACTAGCGACCCGCCCCGGCTTCGCACGGGTGCAATGCTGATATAAACCTTCCTCTTGAATCACTCTATCTATTAAAAAAAACACATCAAAATTTTTCACTTTCATGCATGCTCGTCGGTTTCGGGAAGATCTGACCTGGCCCTTTTGACATTGGTAATGTCTTTGCGTTCGCTCCAGTATAGGCTCCGATTTCACGAAAAAGTGCGTTCCCCTTATATCTCAGAGAGTTGTGAAGATATGATATTAAAAAAAGGCTCAATAGGCGCGTATTTACAAAAGCTGTAAGGTGCAAAAAGAATTATTCGAGAAAGTGAAAAACGAAAAAAGTTATGGCAGAAATAAATAATTTTTGATTTCGGCGCTCGCTCGATATTTTGCAAACGAAGAATGATATCAATTTTAGAAAACATCCTCTGGACAATTTAGTCAGCTACAATTTGAGCCTAAAATAAAGACGATCGGGTTAAAGGTTTGCCGTGTACCCTAACCTTTATGAGACAATAGTTTTTCGAATTCCGTATAGATTCATTTCCAATGTGCTCGATAGTTGTGTGAGACACGAAATCTGTGAATTTTTAAGCACGTCGCCTATTTGATCTGTAAAAATGTCTAGGCCGTCCCCTTCTAAAAATATAAATAAATTATTTTAAGCAGAAGATTTATTATCAAAAATCAAAATTAAACTACTCACATAATTCACGATCGATCGATTTTCGATTTTTTATTGTTTTTTTTTTTTTTACAAATATTTACGTGATCATCTCTCGTACAAAAAAAGTTGATTAACCCATTTAGTTAAATATGTGTCTGTGGTTACTTATTCATTCGTTTACACGATGAATTCAGTTAGTTAGCCTAACTATGTTAGTTAATTAAACTTCGTTGACAAAGCACTATTGAAATCATTCAAGAATAACCAATTATTTACTTTCAATTAAATAAAGTTATGTTTGCGCTTGTATAACTTAATTAACGATTCAACAACTTTATATTTGAACTGGCTTTTGTTTCGACCGAAGCGATCCACAAACATCTGTAAATAAAGTAAATGCTTTCTTTGCAAATATAGCACAATCACTAGCAGAAAAGATTGTTCAGTCCAACGATCCCAATGATGGAATCATTGACGCTCTTATTATTCCTCACTCGCAGAATTATTCAAAGTCCTTTGTCCTATTTAACACAGACAATAATGAAGTAGAAAGTGTACTAATGAATCTAAAAAATGATTCGGCGACTGGCTGGGATGAGATATCCACAACGATACTTAAAATGACAAAGCCAATAATAGTCCCTCTTCTTACGCACGTTTTTAATCTGTGCTTCGAAAACGGGATTTTTCCATCATCGTTTAAAAAGTCACTCATCCATCCCATTCACAAAAATGGTAATAGAGACTGCGTAGATAATTATCGCCCGATATCTGTTTTGTCCACATTCTCAAAAATATTAGAAAAACTTATTAATACTAGGCTTGTTAAATATATAGAGAAAGAAAAGATTATCTCAGATGCACAGTATGGATTTCGAGCTGGCAAGTCCACGGAGGATGCTGTTGCTAATTTGACAAACTTCGTCATTGAAAATCTTGACAAAAGTCGCAAATGCATAGGTATCTTCTTGGACTTGTCAAAAGCATTCGATACGGTCTCTATCCCAAATCTACTGTGTAAACTGGAGCGCATTGGAATTCGTGGCGTACCGCTTAAACTATTTCAAGATTACCTTTCCAATCGCACCCAGCGTGTCACGATTGCGGGCCGCCAAAGTTCTGACCTGCCCATTACTTGTGGAGTCCCACAGGGAAGTGTCCTGGGCCCGAGTCTCTTCTTGATATACATTAATGAGTTATGCTCGCACTCACCCCAAAATGGAAGAGTCTTCACATTTGCTGATGACACTGCACTTGTATATCAGGGAAAGACTTGGGCTGAAGCTCAACGAAAGGCAGAATTTGGATTGCAGAGAGTGATGCGGTGGTTACGTACAAATTTACTCACCCTTAACATAAACAAATCCAAATGCATAACCTTCTCCATCCTTAGACATACCCAACCTGACACAAACTTCAGGCTTCGGGCCCACAGTTGTGATAGCGTCCCTGGTGGCAATTGCACATGCTTGACACTCGAAAGAGTACCAGCAATAAAGTACTTGGGTGTTCAATTGGACGATGTCTTATCATGGTCACCACAAATCGAACAAATCTCATCACGTACACGTAAACTCATCTGGGTTTTTAGAAAGTTGCGAGACGTGGCTGAACCAAAACTAATTAAAACTGTATACTTTGCACTAGCTCAATCAATATTAGGTTACTGTATCTCGGCCTGGGGTGGTGCTTGTAAGACGAAAATTATCGCACTGGAAAGAGCACAAAGATCACTATTAAAAGTAATTAATCGTAAGCACTTCCAGTATCCTACATGTGACCTTTATAGAGAGTACAAAGTTTTAACCATTCGACAACTTTTTATCCTTCAGACCATAGCAAAACAACATTCAAAACTATATTATTATCCTGAGCATTCGGTCAAGAAGCGTAGACACGATGTTGTTTGTGATCCTGTGATATACCGGACGACCCTGTTTAGTCGTCACTCTTGCTTCCTTGGCCCCTATCTTTACAATTCAGTCAACAAAATCCTAAAACTATATCCAATGACTAAATATCAATGTAAAACAACCTTAAAGAATTGGCTTCTAAACCTAAATTACGACGAAACTGAGGCATTACTAACGGTCCCTCAGTAGTAAGTTTTCTGAATTAATGGGTGCTAATTACAAACTACAGTCTCGATACATAAAACACACACACACACACACACACACACACATACACACACACACACACACACATACACAAATTCACACACAACGCAATACACAATCACCTACCCGCGTAGGTTTTGTTATTCCTACTTCCTCTTTTGTTTATTTTTTATTTTATTTTTCTGTCTTTCTCTAATATCGTAAAATCCTCAAAAATGTCCGTGGAGAAGAGACCTGGTGGCCTGAAATTCCGATTAATTTCTATCTTCGGCACCAGTCTCCCCACAAGACTAGTTACATGTTACTATTGTGATTATTTTAGCATTTCACCTACTCTTTGTATCTTTAACATGTGTTTTGTGGAGAGAAAAATAAATATTTTTATGTTGTCTTTGAAATTTCTCAGCTTGCGCTGGTGTTTTTGTTATGCCATTTACGGGACAAAGCCAAGTAAATGACATTAGGAAATACTTCTATATTGTTAGATCCGTGGCATCTTCTTCTACTTGTAAAAACTTTCTTACGATTCGACATGTATTCAGTATGGCAGCTTTTTGGAGTTGTATATAAGTGCTAGGTTTCAAATCAATGAGCTTTAAACTGTGGTGGAGGTGTTTTGGTATTACGCCGGTAGTTGATAAAACTATGGGGACAATGTAGACTTTCTCCTGATTCCAGATTCTAGTGACTTAGTCTTGGAGATCTGTGTATTTATGTATTTTTTCAGCTATTGTTTTTTGCAGATTGTGGGTGTTGGGCACAGCGATGTCAATGAGGTAAGTAACTTTGTTTGTTTTATCCTGTAGTGTTATATCAGGGCGGTTGTAGTGGGTAGTCCTATCTGTCAGTATAGCCCGGTCGAAGTACATTTTGTGTGTGTTATTTTCTAGTATATTGTTAGGAGTGTATTTGTAGTAAGGTGTGTGTGTGTTCGGTATGAGTTTGTGTTTGAGTGCTAATTTCTGATGGATGATGTTTGCTACTTGATTGTGTCTGTGTGTGTAATCCGTTTGTGCAAGGTTGGGGCATGCTCCTGTTATGTGTTGTATGTTTTCAGGATGACTATGACATTTTCTGCATCTATCATCTGTGAGTTTAGGGTCTTTAATTATGTGTTTTCTGTAATTTTTTGTGTTAATTATTTGATCCTGAATGGCAATCATGAAACCCTCAGTTTCAGGAAAAAGGGATCCTATTGAAAGCCATTTATTTGAAGCTTCGAGATCTATGTGTGATTGTTCTAGATCATGAGGGTGACGACCATGTAACACTTTTTTCTTCCACTGTTCCATCCTAGCCGTTTCTGAATGGTTTTCTGCGTTGGGCCTAGTCTCCTCGATTAAGTTTAGTGGGGTGTAGTTGATATCGTTACATACTATTGCTTTATGGATGTCGCTATTTCTTGATTTTTGGTGAAAAAAGGATTTGAGGTTGGTTATTTGGTCTGTCCAGAGTGTGGCAATATTGATCAGGCCTCTTCCACCGATTTGTCGTTTGAGTGTCATTCTCTCTATTGCAGACTTGGGATGAAGGCAATTGTGCTTAGTGAGAATACTTCTAGTCTTTATTTCTATGTTGTTGATATCGGTTTTGGTCCATTTTATAATACCAAAAGAGTACGTTAAAATTGGAATTGCATATGTATTAATTGCTTTTATTAAATATTTTCCTGTCAGTTGGCTGTTGCATATTGTATTAACTCGTCTCTTATATTCATTAGTTAATGATGCTTTTATTTTTATGTGATCTATGCCTTTTGATTGGTGATATCCTAAGTATTTGTATAGCTCGTTTGGCTCCATGGCTGATATTCTGTCTGCATCCCCTACAACGTAGTCACCGGACCGAATCTTACCTTTTACTATATGAATAGTCTTACATTTATCCAAGCCAAAGTGCATGTTAATATCTTTACTAAATTCTGCTGTAGTCTCTATTAGTGTTTTCATATCTTTTTCTGTTTTCGCGTAAAGTTTAATATCATCCATGTAAATTAGATGTGAAATGTTTGTTTCCTTGGCATCGTGTTTCAATTATTATTATTATTATTGGTATTTTTCATTTTCTCAGCTTGCGCTGGTAATTAGATGTGAAATGTTTGTTTCCTTGGCATCGTGTTTCAATTATTATTATTATTATTGTATCTCATGTTGGTATTTCTCGGGCCGAAGCCCGGACCTTTGGAAGGCTTGCGTGGGGACACAGGTCCAACACGTAGAGGCCCCTTTGAGACACTTTTATCTAAATGTGATGGGATGCACCAACCGTGGTCTATCTCTGAATGCATTATGCAAATGCACCAGAAGACATATCACGTTCGGTGCAGAGACTATTGTAGGAAGGACAAAATAAAACTACTCGGGTTATGGGGGTGAACTTGGTGGGCCGGGAAATCTGGGTTATTGCGGAGAGACTCGGGACGCCTGCCGTAACAAATGTCTCTAAGTTTGTCAAAAATGGCAGACGGTGACTTGCCAACTCATTTGATGGGCCCCCCGAAATGGCCGCTCGCAAGGAGCGACAAGGCGGCAACATCTAGTGAGCGGCTAAGGTTGTAGAGAGGTGAGTCTGCGGGCGCCAGTTTCCGGTGCTAAGCGCACCAGTCAGCAGGCCCCCGGCGTTATGACATTTTACACTTCCAACCTGGAGCATAGGTTCCGCTCTTGCGACTCCACTCCTGGCCGGCTGGTTAAGGCAAGACAGGAGGTGAGGGCCAAATCAATCCGGGCCCTCTGGAGAATCGGGTCCGTGGTGTCGCCAATCACCAACAGCTCGCCACAAGCTGCCCTGCGGGCTTATTATTATTATTATTATATCTCATGTTGGTATTTCTCGGGCCGAAGCCCGGACCTTTGGAAGGCTTGCGTGGGGACACAGGTCCAACACGTAGAGGCCCCTTTGAGACACTTTTATCTAAATGTGATGGGATGCACCAACCGTGGTCTATCTCTGAATGCATTATGCGAATGCACCAGAAGACATATCACGTTCGGTGCAGAGACTATTGTAGGAAGGACAAAATAAAACTACTCGGGTTATGGCGGTGAACTTGGTGGGCCGGGAAATCTGGGTTATTGCGGAGAGACTCGGGACGCCTGCCGTAACAAATGTCTCTAAGTTTGTCAAAAATGGCAGACGGTGACTTGCCAACTCATTTGATGGGCCCCCCGAAATGGCCGCTCGCAAGGAGCGACAAGGCGGCAACATCTAGTGAGCGGCTAAGGTTGTAGAGAGGTGAGTCTGCGGGCGCCAGTTTCCGGTGCTAAGCGCACCAGTCAGCAGGCCCCCGGCGTTATGACATTTTACACTTCCAACCTGGAGCATAGGTTCCGCTCTTGCGACTCCACTCCTGGCCGGCCGGTTAAGGCAAGACAGGAGGTGAGGGCCAAATCAATCCGGGCCCTCTGGAGAATCGGGTCCGTGGTGTCGCCAATCACCAACAGCTCGCCACAAGCTGCCCTGCGGGCTTATTATTATTATTATTATGTATCTCTTGTTGGTATTTCTCGGGCCGAAGCCCGGACCTTTGGAAGGCTTGCGTGGGGACACAGGTCCAACACGTAGAGGCCCCTTAGAGACACTTTTATCTAAATGCAATGGGATGCACCAACCGTGGTCTATCTCTGAATGCATTATGAAAATGCACCAGAAGACATATCACGTTCGGTGCAGAGACTATTGTAGGAAGGATAAAATAAAACTACTCGGGTTATGGGGGTGAACTTGGTGGGCCGGGAAATCTGGGTTATTGCGGAGAGACTCGGGACGCCTGCCGTAACAAATGTCTCTAAGTTTGTCAAAAATGGCAGACTGTGACTTGCCAACTCATTTGATGGGCCCCCCAAAATGGCCGCTCGCAAGGAGCGACAAGGCGGCAACATCTAGTGAGCGGCTAAGGTTGTAGAGAGGTGAGTCTGCGGGCGCCAGTTTCCGGTGCTAAGCGCACCAGTCAGCAGGCCCCCGGCGTTATGACATTTTACACTTCCAACCTGGAGCATAGGTTCCGCTCTTGCGACTCCACTCCTAGCCGGCCGGTTAAGGCAAGACAGGAGGTGAGGGCCAAATCAATCCGGGCCCTCTGGAGAATCGGGTCCGTGGTGTCGCCAATCACCAACAGCTCGCCACAAGCTGCCCTGCGGGCTATTATTATTATTATTATTATTTGCTGTTTTGTTGGCTCTGGCATTTTTAAATTGGTTTACTAAAAAATTTTCATTTGATTTTTTAATTAATTTTACTTTTTAGTTCAACCGTTTTGTCTGTGGAAGTCTGTATTAAAAACAAATAGAGTATTAAAAGTTAACACAAAAACCCAAAAGTTAAAAAATTGTTTCTCCAGTAATAACTGATATTTTAGTAAAAATTAATTAGAAGTCATCATACCGACGCGGACGCATTTAAAGTTTTTCTTCTAGGAATTTTTCTCGCCATTGTCTCTACGCTTATCTCTACGAGCCATCTTTTCTGGCAATCTGGTAATTAGGGTTTAACAATTATCTGAAATGAAATGAAATTCGTTTATTTCGTTCAAGAGTAGTACATAAGCTGATATACGTATTTAAAATCTCCTTATACTCAATGATTCGGTTTACGAATATTATTTTACAAAAATCATGAGGTTCAGACCGGAAGTGGACCAATAATTTGCCTTTACAAATCCGCACTGGGCCTGCATGGTAGAGCTCACTCCCAAACAATATCTAGGGGTATACATACAGGGTCCTTCTTCATATGCTGACACTTTTTTAAGAGGATGATCAGACCATCAAACTGAACTTTCTCTATGGGACAAACTCCCAACTCCCATAGAGAAAGTTCAGTTTGATGGTGAAAGTTCGGATTGTGGTGTTTGTACCGATCATCCCCTTAAAAAAATGTCAGCATATTAAGAAGGACCCTTTATGTGAGAACTATTTATTTTAACAGACTTTACTATACTTCTCTATACTATACAGGGTGTAAATTAAAATAGGACAGCTACTTAAAGAGGTGCTTCAGACCATCAAACTGAACAACTTTCTCTATGGGACCAATATCGAAATCGCGAAAAAAAAATCTGCTGTCCCATACATTTCAGTCGAGTTATGTTTGCAGTTTTGTATGGGAGAGCGGATTTTTTTTTCGCGATTTCGATATTGGTCCCATAGAGAAAGTTGTTCAGTTTGATGGTCTGAAGCACCCCTTTAAGTAGCTGTCCCATTTTATTGTACACCCTGTATAACTAACATATAACTAACTAAAATATAACTAACTAAAATATAACTAAATAACATAAACAGAAACTGTAGAAAAACAAATTTCAAGTACCTACAAACCTGCTTACTCGAATAACCCGCCCCGGGTGGTGTTTGTACCGAACGTACCCATTACGCTGGCGGCATTGCCACGTTGGATAGCTAACGAGATGCGTTGGGTAAGAAACGCCCCAAAGCGAGGGTCATTGCCCCTCTCCCGTAATCTGCTGCCCAGGTCTTTTATAAACTTTTTGGCCTCAGCTCCCCAAGGCCCTGCGGTTTCAACTGCCACTGGCACGAACAGATATGTGCGCTCTAAGTCTTGGTACTAGGTGTGCTTAAACCGAGCTGCGCTTTCTGCCGCCGATCCAGCCACCCGCGTGGTACCCTGCAGATGGGATGGTGCGTAGGTGCAGACGCAAGTCGCATCCCACAATAGGGACCTACCCTTCTCCCAAGGTACCAACGTTAGGCCGTCTGGTCTCTTTCCGTCACCACGGCTCAAGCCTGGAGGCTCCGTGATGCATGGGATATTGGCTGCTACCAGCGCACGCCTAACAATGTCGTTTAAGGCGTGGTGGCGCGGGAAACGACCTGCACTTTTCCGGCAGCTGAGACCGTGGTGACCGTTAGCTTGCACATATATCGCAACCCAGCCTTAGTTAGTTATATTTTAGTTATATAGTTATATTTTATTGTTATATCTGAAATAAAAACTTCTATACTAGAAAATAACAATACTTGTCACATTTATACTACTAGATGTTTCTTTCTATTCCATTTTAAAACCCTCGAAATTCTACAGAACCACATACTAACAATTTAACTAACAAAATGAAAAGCCGCGTGTCGCAATACCTAGAAGAATAACACGACTTTATTTTCAAAATAACCAATTTCGATGTTCAAACATCTCCCTCCCACATTCCTACCATTTGCTAAACGCTGATTTACAATTAAAATAAGCCAGGGCACCCCACATTTCTTGCTACTGTTCATCTTATCTAACAAGACCTCTATCAAAGCTCTTATTGTCTGCACCATAAGTATGTTAATACCTTGATTTGGAGGTCGTAGTGTGTGAGCAAACGAGACATGTTAGGGTGATCCCTTAATTTATTAATGTTCTCCCTAAAATAGCTGAGATTTCTTGCTAGCAATTACTTTGTGGGTAAATAGGGGATGAAATTGTTTCTAGTACACTGCTAGGTATAGGAGAAAATTGTCACGTAACCGAAAAGTTAATAGTTTTTGTGTATTGCTGTCCTCACAGAACATTATAAGAGAGGTTAGAAGTGCAAAGTAGGCGTGGAACGCGTCACCACAAGTTATGCAATGATTTGCATAACACTATAAGGCGTGCGGCGTGGTGCGAGCGAGAGGGCATAAGTAGTTGTAGTAGTGTGTGCGGGAAGACAAGTGGCGACAGCCGTCTCCGAATCTTTTTTTTTTCACGCTGGGAAAAAATGCATTACGCATCCCCTCCCGTTGGGGGATGGGAGGGGTATGTGGGACTCCCCGGTGCGTGTCACTGGTATATCCATTAACCTAACCTAACCTAACCTAACCCCTTTTATAATGTTCTGTGACTGTCGTTTGAGAGCAGTCGCGCGATGGTGCGATGCGATTTCATCGTCCGATGAATCCGCTCGCGCGATCAGAAAACGTGTGTCCTATTTTGGTGCGATGCGATCACCCTCCCTTGCCTCTTCCCGCTCCTTGGTCGCGCGAGCGCCATTAGGACATTCAGTACTGATTCGTATGTTTGATCGGACGATCGATGATCGCACGACAAAAATAGAACAATTCGATCGCATCGCATGATCGCACGATCTTCAATAGGACATTCCGCAGATATGAGTAGGTATGTTTGAACGCACGTTCGGACGATCATTTTGGTCGGACGCACGCATGATCGCGCGAGCGATGGCAACAGGACAGGGCTGCGTTCAGGACGTTTGGGTGCGGTTGTTTTTTCAACTCGCTCTATGGTAGGACATCTTTCACCGAAGATCTGAACGGCGTTTAGTGCGAAAAGTTGCGCTCGGAGTGCACTCTGGGTGCACCCAGGGTGTAGGTTCTGCACGCAGCCCAGCGCCTTACGTACATTGGCACTTTGTACGTGCGGATTATTATTATATAATTGGGTGCCCTGGTGTCCATACCTCTCCGCAACGCACCACCGACGCTCGTTCATCGCTCGTTCGCTCATCGTTTAGGACCGATAAATTATTATTTAGAATCGCAATATTATAATTATACAGATTCGTTTTTGGAGATAAAAAGAAAGATTATAAATCCGTCTGTGACCCTATAAAATCCATAAACATTAACATAAAACAAACTCTATCTAGTTTGTTTTACAACTTAATTTACAAAACACGACCCTCGTTAAACAGTGACCTTATTTTCTTTGACAAGTCTATCTAAATAATCTAGATAGAAACCATTTGGGCTTGCAAATAATGAACATTTTAATTAAAAATATCAATTTAAATCTAGTTCTAAAAATATCCATTTAATACGTTGATTGTAATTCGGTCGTTTACAATGGACACTAAGTTCAAATAACGTCCCCAAGTCATTGCTAAAATAGGATCAGAAATCGGTGCGAGGTATTAAAGATGTACATTGAATATATTTTATTCTTTAGTTCAGGACAAAAAGACTGTTTGGATTTTAATGAATGTTCCCTGATTATCATTCTAAATGAAAGTAATATTCATTATGTTTTAAGCTTAATAATATTGCATCAACATTCAAACTTAAAAAATATATAATGCGTGTCTTAAAACTATCACGATTTGTGGTGACAACAGCAAATTTGATAATAGGGGTGTTAAAAGGATTTACGGATTACACTTCTAATGTATTGGAACAAACTAGTCTATTGTTTTGTATGAATTTTAAATGTAATTTATTTTGCTTATGTTCGAAGGGAAAAGGGTGACCAAAGCCTTACCCGAGTAAAGGTCAGCAGGTCGACAGACCACTAGCATGGTGGTCGAACAAGAGTGTAACAGGTCTGCAAAGGATCAGATTAGCACGTAACCATGATAATTGTAAGAGCTTTGTTAACGCATGCACGATCATGCTACTACCTCAGGGCTCTCAACACGTATGATCTTGCTTGGATTGATGCTTCCCCCTTAATTTTTTTAGGGTTCCGAAGTCAAAAAGGAACCCTTATAGTTTCGCCATGTCCGTGGTAGGAGGGACCTACCAGCTAAACAGTTGTTTCTGGATATGTGAATAAATACATGGCAGTAGTATATACAGGGTGTAACAAAACACGCTAGTAATACTTTAGGGGGTGCTTCAGACCATCAAACTGAACAACTTTCACTATTGAGCCAACATCGAAATCGCGAAAAGAAAAACAGCTGTCCATACATTTGAGTCTAGTCGGTGCTGCAGATTTGTATGAAGCAGGTGATTTTTTTTTGCGATTTCGAAGTTGCTTTCATAGAGAAAGTTGTTCAGTTCGGTGGTCTGAAGCACCCCCTTAAGTATTACTAGGGTGTCTTGTTACACCCTGTATAACGAAATTTAAAGGAAAACTATCACCGCTAAGTAGGCTGTAGTTTACGAGTAATAGTCGATCAACTTATAAAATGTAGTTTTTAGACTTTTTTAGCCGTTAAACCGTAGTAGTATAAAAAAAAAAGCTTTCTTCTAAATTCATAATTATATTACTATATATTGTGACGGGCAACTACCGGGGAACCATATCACGTCTGACACGCACTTGGCCAGTTATTAATGTTTGTTATCATCAAATGTAATAAAATGGTACATATTCTGTGAAAATTTAAAGTAGCTTCCAATTGTGGCATTACAGCTCAGAAGATACAGCCCTCTCAAGCAGGACGGACGGACAGCATAGGCTTATGAATAGGGTCCCGTTTTCACCCTTTGGATACGGAACCCTAAAATAAAAAAAATTCACAAAAAAGTAAAAAAAAAAAAAACTACATCATATATTTATTTCCAAGGATGCAAAATGGTTGGTCTATTGGAATTTCCTACATTTATTTTAAGTTGAGCAATACAGATTGTTTAGTATAATAAATTACTCCATTTAATAACCATGTTATGACAAACTTTAAAAACAATCTTGGCTGTCATCCAAATCTAAAAACAATTTTTGAGAACACTCACCACTTTTGGAATGCTAAAAAAATTCAACAAAATTTTCTATTTCCATTTTAGAACTTAACCCATCGAAATAAGAGTCAGGTATATTAAATCTTGGACAGTTATATTCACGTTCTTTCCCTCGGGAACTTGACAAAGTTATGATAAATTACGGACTCGGAGTTATTGCTCGGAGCGGCTGAATCATTCAGAGCAGATGTGTTTAACTGTAGCCTGCCACGGCGTGTGCTTTACATTTTAATTTCACGCGGCCCGCAAAGTATATTTAAAAAAATCTCACTATGTTTTTGTATACATCATTATTGTTATTATGATTCCACCAAGGGCCAGGAACCAGGGTTCGAAATTATCAAGATAATTATTATTTTCAGTTTTGAGTATTTTTACCTCAAATTAAGTTATAAAATTTCAGTTTTTGTTTTAAGACGACCCGGTTGGTGTAATGGTTACCACGCCGGACTGCCAAACCAGGGTCCTGGGTTCGAATCCCGGTTCGGTCATGGATGTTATATGTTTGTGCCGTTGTTGTATGGTTTCCATAATAAACAGCCTATTAATAGTGCTTTCTTGGGATCATTACAATGTATGTGCCTGTGAGCGTTATTTATTTTTAATACTTAACTCCCCTTCCCTCCGGACTGCGAAAGCGAATAGACGTGTCTCAGTTATTATAAACTAAATGTATTTTTCCAAATATTAAACTGCAAAAAATCTGTGAACATACCAGGAGCACATAACGCGCGAGAGTAACACTACTGCCACTGCACTGCGCTGCTTGCATTCGAACTACCTACTACATCGCATCGGTAAGGACAGCATACAGCTCACGCAAACATTGACTCTCACTTACATAAGCGCATGTTTGTATAGTTAACACGACGCGCACACAAACGTATACCCACGCACACGCATTCTGCGCGTACGTAATAACTCCTGCGTAAGCTAATCTCCTAGTACTTTTGAGAAATGAACAACTCACCGAAAAAGACATATGGATCAAATCCGGAAATTAACCGCGGCGCTGGCCGCGCTGGCGGTGGCACACAAACGACGCCACCTTCTTCTTCTTATGGTAGCCAGCGATTCAAGCGAGGACGTGACGAATTAAATAGAGACGACTTTAACAACTTCAAACAGGAGATTAAGGACATGCTTATTTCATGGAAGAGTGATCAGGACTCGAAATTCACCAAATTAGAAGACACCTTCAAAAGCATAAAGAATAATGTCTGCGAGTTGGAAAAAAGCCTAGAATACCTCTACGGAGAAAACATTCAATTGCGTGACACTGTGAAAAAAATTGAGACTGATAACGCACGGAATTTAACCCAAATTGCAGCCCTAGAAGAGAAAGTGGAAGACCTGCAACGAAACTCAAAGACTGGTTTTGTCGAAATAAGGAACATCCCAAGGAAAGAGGGAGAAACCAAAAAGGATTTGGCTGACACTGTTTTATCATTAACAAAAGCCCTTAAAATGCAAATCCAACCATCTGACATTCGAGACACATTCAGGAAGCCTGGAAAAAACAACAATAACACAACGATTGTTGAACTAAGCAACAGTGCTATCAAAAACACAATTCTCAGCTCAATAAAGACTTACAATATTGCCAACCCACTAAACAAGTTAAACACAACCCATATTGGTTTTACAGACACTAACATCCCAATTTTTGTATCCGAACATCTAACAAGCAATGCGCGAAGGTTACATTATCTGGCAAGAGAACTGAAAAAGATGAATAAGATAAAATACTGTTGGACATCAAATGGGAAAGTTTTCATCCGAAAAGATGAGGGCCTCTCGGCAGTACTACTGAAAAATGAATTGCAGGCGGAGATTATGAAGCATGAGGAATGACTTACATATTATAATAGAACACTCTGTATCTCAAGTTTATGTTTAAATCTAAATTTAAATTACATTGTTGTTAAAAATTACATTCACATTTTTGTTAAAGATTACGTCCATGTCTGTACGATAGGGAAGAAGATTCATAAATATCACAAACCTATGCTCCTAGTAGTTTCATACCACACTAATAATTTACTGCATAATTTACAACACACAAACCTCTACACGTATACATCACCTTACGCACCAACACGCCTTAAACATCCTCAGTCCAATACTGGGTACACAAAATCCACAATAAACAGAAGGTCCTCTCAAACATTTTCTGACAATTCACTGGCCAACAAAAATAGCACTCAAATCTTAGCTATTAGAAATGACTAACTTAAAAGACATTTCTAATGACTTGGATCATCTAACTATTGCACTCTCTATGGTCTGCTCCCCAGAGGAATGCTTGAGCCATATACCTTTTCAAGATAAATGTCTAAAAATTATCACCCAGAACATGCGCAGTATTTACAAAAATATGGACAGCTTTGAGGCTCTGATGCATAGTTTGAGATTTGATTGTGATGTTATTATTCTTACTGAGTGTCGCCTTAGTAACTCAAAGCCCCCACCACTTCTATCTAACTATTCACAATTTTATAACAAGAAATTATATAACCAAAACGATGGGGTCGTAGTGTTTGCAAGAAAGAGTATGGATGTTTCTGTAGACGAACTTCTTTTCGAAGGTGCCACGTGTCTTTCAATAAAAATTTCAAATATCACGGCAATACTGGCCATATACCGCTCACCCTGTAATAAAAACAACAAATTAATAGATTCTTTCCATGATTCCTTAGAAAAAACACTCACTACATTAAATAAATTTAAAAATGTTATAGTAGTCGGAGATATCAATATAGACATTGGCCCTAACAGTGTAGACAAAAACAGGGAAATTTACCTCAATCTAACCGCTGAGCTGGGACTACTTCCTGCCCATACCATACCTACGCATGACCGTACCTGTCTCGACCACATTATGCTTAGATCTAAAAACGAGGCTCGTGTTTTTGTTCTGACATCTTCGGTCACGGACCACAACGCTGTTGTACTGAGTCTGTACCAGGCATCACCCCACAGCAAATCGCCCGTTACAGTTACCAAAACGGACTGGGATGGTGTTTTAAAAGATCTAAAATTGTCAAATTTCAATGAAACCCTTAAAAATCGCGATGTAAATGAGGATGCTGAGACGTTTGTTAATATTATTACAGAATCCGTTCTAAAACACACTAAGAAAGTTAAAATTCCCTGCCGTTCTAAAGTTATTAAGCCTTGGATTACACCTGGCCTCCTACGTTGCATTAATAACAGGAATAAATTACATAAACGAGCTCAAAAATCACCCGATAACATGATCATTCAAACAACATACAAAAGGTACAGAAGTTATTGTAACAAAATCTTACGCAACCTAAAATTAGATCATAATAAAAAACAATTACAAGAGGCTTCAGGAAACCCTAAGAAAACCTGGAAAGCAATAAAAGAGATAACACATACAACAATATCTAACACCTATTCTAATGAGCTACTCAACATAGATTCCACTCCTGAAAAATCAATTGAAGCTGTTAACAATTTCTTCGCTACAGTCGGGTCAAGGCTCGCTAGCCAAATTGATGTGAGCACGAGATGTTATATGATGGGCGATACACAGAATCGGCTAAACTCAATGGTACTCCTAGAAACGGATGAAAATGAAGTAGAATCACTTATCACGGGCCTAAAGAGTGACAGCGCAACGGGTTGGGATAACATTTCATCAAAGCTACTGAAACTGGCAAAGCATATAGTTGTACCTCCTCTCACCAAAATTTTTAATTTAGCTATACAAACTGGAAAATTTCCTAATATCTTTAAGCGTGCTCTGATTCACCCCATCTACAAGGGAGGGGATAGACACAGTGTCAACAACTACAGGCCTATTTCGGTACTTTCAGCCTTATCTAAGGCTCTCGAGAGGTTGCTTAACAAAAGACTCATACAGTTCCTTGACAAGAACAACTTACTCTCTGAATCACAGTTCGGTTTCAGATCCAAGAAATCAACAGTAGATGCAGTCACTGGTCTTTTGGATGTCATAGTTTCGAGTTTAGAGAATAAGAATAAATCACTAGCAATTTTCCTGGATCTCTCAAAGGCATTTGACACTGTGTCAATTCCTATCCTGGTGACGAAAATGGAGAGACTAGGAGTCAGGGGTACCCCCTTAAACCTTTTTAGGGATTATTTGACAAATAGGGTGCAACGTGTTAAAATAGGAGAACTGTGCAGCTCCGACGCCCCTATCTCCTTTGGGGTTCCCCAAGGTAGTATTCTCGGACCAAGTCTTTTCCTGATCTATATCAACGAGCTATGTAATTTCAATTTACAAAATGGTCATATATTTACCTATGCAGATGACACTGCTCTCGTATTTCAGGGAAGGACTTGGGAAGAGACTTACAGACGTGCGCAAGACGGTTTCCTAAGCATTGCAGGTTGGCTTAACTCAAATTTACTGACTCTTAATACCCAAAAGACGAAATATGTTACTTTTTCTATTCGCAAAACTACACAACCACCTCCAAACTTAACTATAAAAGCTCACAGTACGATGTGTTTGAGTCGGAACTGCTCTTGCGCTTCACTTGAGCATACCCCCAGCATTAGATATCTGGGAGTACTACTGGATAACACGCTCAGTTGGAAACCCCACATTGATGTAATCTCTGGTCGATGTAGAAAACTAATTTGGGTCTTTAAAAATCTGAGACATGTGGCCGGACTGGACCTTATTAAATGTATCTATTTCGCACTCTGTCAATCCGTCTTAACTTATTGCATCACAGCATGGGGCGGCACTTACAAAACGACACTAAAAAAATTAGAATTTGCTCAGAGATCCGTTCTAAAGGTGATGACATGCAAGCCTTTCCGTTACCCCACATCAACACTCTACTCGTTTTGCAAAGTCATGTCGATACGCCAACTTTATATTTATCATGCTACAGTCCGACATCACACCACATTAAAATATGATCACACTCTTTACACTTCACGACGTAAAAGTCATAACATATGTAAACAACCTAAACTTCGAACTACTTTCTGTGCTCACCAAAACGTCTATCTTGCACCATATTTATACAATAAATTAAATAAAACACTTGATTTCTACCCACTCAACAAAAATGCATGTAAATTCCAGATAAGACAGTATTTATTAAGTCTAGACTACGACACAACAGAATCCCTTCTGCACTATAACATATGATAACCGCTACACACTTTCACACAGACACATACATTCTGATAATTTGTTTAAGTACTATGAACTCCCTACCTAACTAATCTTGTCAACACAGAATATACCTATATATACGTACCTATATACTCACACTTATTTTTAAGTCATAAACTCATACATAATATACATTACCTATCACATTATCAAAAAACACTAAACCTGGAGTCCGATTATTGAAACTCATTCGCTGAGTAAAATGGCCGATATTCACCGATTTCCCAAAGTTCGCATTGTTTAATCCTACCGGTGACTAAATTTCTCATGCCCATGAGTTCAGTGCGAGTGCCCCTGCTCACTCGTATTGGGCTCATTGGTATGAGAAGGCTTTTGTATGAGATTTAAAAACCGTTCAAGCTCACCGGTGACTTTCGGGAATCGCACTCCTGGCATATTTATGATGAATGCGAATCTCACTCCTACTGCTGTTTGCCTAGTAACCAAATACGACCGCGATGTTCTCGAGTAGGCCTACACCAGTACACACACACACACTAGCATAACTCCCAGACACGGACACAAAGTCTTCTACCTACATTGTTTAATTTTTTCAATTAGAATAAAATCGTAAGATGTTAGCTAGGTATCTTTACTTACTCTTACTTTTCAATTTAAATAATAAACTCGTGTGCTTTTAACGAATGATCAATCCTGTTGAAAAAATAAACCCCACATTCGTATTAATTGAAACATTATGCTAAATCTGTTTTACACCTGTGGATAGTCATTGTAATCGCAAATTGATTTTTATCCAATGTTTCTGTTATCTACCTACCTGTTAAGTAAACTCACTTTGTATTTATCTATCTAATTACCTATAAAAATAGCTCCCGTAAGTAATTATTAAGTTTTATTTTGTATAACTACCTACCTGTTTAGTTCATAAAAATTAGAAACGTAAGTAAGCAGTACAAGTAACTTGTTATTAATCTGTGGCAGTACGTTCTTTGGCAACTTACTTAGTACCTACCTACCTAATGTAGAACTCTGGAGGCGGGCGTTGGTACTTGTCCTACAGGCTGGATCCTTACCGCGGGTACCAACACACCGATACCTTATAACCATTATGAAATGTTGTATAATTAGTTATAACATCTAGATATTAGCCCAAGTTTATGTACCTACCTACCTATTTATACTAATGTTTTTGGTACGCAAATAAATATTTTTGTATTTGTATTTGTATTTGTATACTCTGGTAATTGGTATTCAAATCAAACAGCGTCTAATCTTCGGCGCTTCTGGTCTTCTTTTTATAGTAGAGTCAAAAAAAAATCGTCACAATGCTATCTGTGATATTATTTTGAATAATTTGAGTTGAGTTGGGTGCAGATAAAGTGCTTAAAATGGATTTTTAATTTGTACGAACAACTGAAAACAACCATTCGATCGTATCCTCTACTGGGTGTTAAGGTAAACAGTTGCATTACTTAAAGGGGTGATAGGGTCCATGTTACTGAACAACTTTCCCAAAGAAACCCATAGAAAATTTGCAAAAAATATTAGGGAAAGTTGTTCAGTATCGTGGGTACAATGACTCCTTATAGTAGTGCAGCTGTTTACCCTAACACCCTGTATAGATAGAAGATACAACAGACTGGTTGTTTACGTTATAATTATGCATTTGAAAATGCTCCGATTCACAGCAAACCCCACTTCAGAACGAGGTCAAGATGCCAGCGGCCCCTCAATTTTAAAGTTGATGTGCCCCAAATAAGAATATTCATATTATTTCTACTGGCACTCGTTTTACGCTGTCACTTTACTGAATAGATGAATTGGGTTCATGGTTCGTTAGGTCCATGAATGAATGAATGAATAGGTATTTAGGATTTATAACCTTAAAGTCAGGCAGGGAATTAAGTTCTTGGAGCGAACATTTTTCATTACTAAGTTAGTGTAAGGAATTTTCGTGTTTTTGGGTTCCGTAGTCAAATAAGGAAACCTTATACATAGTTTCGTGCATTCTGTCTGAATTACCTACTCTCTCATTTTTTCACCTCTGCATTATAATTTGGCTTTGTCGACAGATAATATTAACCCAAAAATATTAATGTGACAGGGCAATGTACCTATAATTTGAAGAAAACATAATTATTTTGTTAAACCACAACCATAAAATAAAAAGGAGGTGGAAAAACTCTGAAGAAAAGAGTGAGGTGTCTTTTGAAGTGGAAGTAAACACCCTTAGGCGCGGTATATACAGAAAAGACGTGTGGCGGTGGTGGATAGTCAAAGTAATACAATATAAACCTTATATAGTACGTAGCACAGCGTCGTTTGGCGAATTACGCCCGCGCCTCCAGGCGACGTCGGCGTCGCGTCGCCTGGTGGCGCGGGCGCGATTCTCTTTCGACAAAAACGACGCTATGCTTCGTAATATAAGGTTTATATTGTGTTACTTTGACTATCTGCCACCGCTACACGTCTCTTCTGTGTAAACCGCGCCTTACGTTTGTCGTAAGTCGTAAACTTCAGAACATCCACGTTAGATATTGGCTCAAAGTTAAAATTGAGCGTAACTCTAACTTTTAAAAATATTTCAGAAAATATTCAACTACTAATAATATGTAGCGCTTAGTAGGCACTTTTAAAATAGTAAAGGATGCCGTAGCTAAATCAGAATCAGAAAAAAATATTTTTTTAAAAAAAAATAGTTATGCAGCCACTGCAACTGGAACCAATGACTGGAACACTATACAATGTCTGCGGAACCCTATGATGTTTGTTGCCGACACTCACTTGTCCGGTTTTTTCTTATATTAAATCTTGATGAATAATAACAGTTTCTTTGTTTTCTTTGAAAGGCGAAAAACTGCTTTAATAATTTTACTACTGAAAAAATAAACGCTTTTTTCGGCAGAGTGAACATTTTTATCCATTATTTATATATGTATACATCAATTTATAGGGCCATATTACAATATTCTACATAATTTATGAAGAATATTGTAATACGTTTTACTTATTACTCTGTGGTTTTACTATTCGGTATTTTAATGATTTTACCATCGATTCTGCGAGCAATGTGCCCCGCCTACTGCCACTTTAGTTTAGCAATTCTTTGGGCTATGTCAGCTACTCTGGTTCTTCTGCGGATCTCTTCATTTCTGATTCGATCTCGCAGGGAAACTCCAAGCATAACCCTCTCCATTGCCCTTTGGGTGACTTTCAGCCTTTTTATCAGGCCTTGAGTGAACGACCACGTCTCTATTCGTCATATAGCGTCATCTTATTCAGTATAATTATAGCTTATAATATATCCTTTACAAACGCAAGTAGATGTAACATAGGTTAAATAACAAACTTAAACCTTACGTAACATAGTTTCAAAGTGATAATTAGACTGTATAATCATCGCAAATCATAAGACTAAGCCTATACAAATATGTGTTCATGCTTGTAATCCCAGGTTTGTTTATTTTGTAGCTTAATATAGTTTAGTGTGTTCGGATAATGAAGGTAGGCTGTCTGGAGTGTTTAGTTACCAATTTTGTTGTTTTCATCAGTTTTCCTTAGGTTAAGTGAGGGTTATTAGGATAAGCTCATCTACCTTTCAATATCTAGTAAAAGAATAAAGTTATTAACCTAAATTGAACTGAGTGGCCGAGATCAGGGTAGTGCTTTTGTGGGCGAAATGCAAGTCATATAACACCACCCGTCGTTTTGTTTAGGTACCTTATAAAGCTGAGTTGTCCACTGTGCCATTAGGCACGATAATGCACAGTGCGAAGTACAGGAGGAAACCATGTAAAAAGAAATAAAGAAAGAAAGAAAAATTATTTATTTATATCTCCGACATGAATACAGATGCGCTGCCTGCTTAGACAATTTAATAGGGACTCTCCTTGCGGTAGCATTTCCCCTCTGCCACGGTATTAGATCAATTAATTTTGCGCATTTACACCTTATCACTAAACGAGACAGCCTATAATAGCGAAACAATAATTTTGAACTTAGAACGTTTGGGGTTCACTACTTTTCATGATTTTAACATACAAAATTAGAATCTAAACTTATGGGGAATAAAATCCAATGTTGCGTATTTCATGTTACCTTGCCCCCCGCAAAAAGTGGCAGAAATGTTTCTTAGTAGAATGACATGCGTAACTCATCCCTATTAAATTGACTAAGGCTGCCCTGCTACGATGTCTGGGCGGACGCATGTGCATCTTTCGAGATGGATATCCGAAACTGAGAGATTACAGGTTTCTTCCCCTGAACGGTATGCCTACTATGTTTTTGAAAGATGGCGAAAATAAATGTCTAGGGGTCATCACAAAAGATCCCATAAGGCCCAGGGGTTCCTGGCTTGCCGGCGCCTACAATAACATAACATAATAACGCAGAAAATTTAATTTGGAAACTATCGCACGGTCGAAAAGTTTGCCTTGATAATACGATCTATCTACGGGATTGTGAGTATTATATTGATTGTCTTTTTGAATGATAGCTATGCTGGGTAAAATTGTATATTATTAAAATATAAGGTATCTTACTTCTTCTTTTCGTCCGCCCGGTTTTGAGTAACTTTGTAACCATTTTATACATAAACTATGGCATTTTTTAAGCAGAAAATAAAACTGAACAATCTACAGGATATGAGAAGTGATGTGGTTTTTCTCGAAATCTATTTTAATGAATGAAACTGAAGAAAAACGAATCCAAAGTCACCTTTTTCCACTTGTAACCGTTTTACTCTTACATTGTTGATCAGAAGAATATGAAAATTTGCAATATTCTTCACAATACAATATGGCGTAAGAATGACGTAGTTTTCTTATTTTTTGAAAATAAAAAAAAAATCATACAATTTTTCAAAGAAAACGGAAAATTCTGACCGGAGCCACGCAATTGATGCAGGATGGCTAATTGCAAAAGTTTGCTTGTAAAAAAGAGAGCCTTGCACTAGGGAGGGAGAGCCTTAAAGTGTTGGCATTGGAGAAAAATTACTTCTCAATAATCTGGTATCACATTTAGTAGATTTCCGGTAAAGATACAAATTACTTAAGAGTTACTAGGTACAGATTGCAAAATAGAAAAACTCAAACTAAAACAAAATATAAAATTCAATTTTACATAACAAATCACTTTTCTACATGCCCGTCACTTTTTACAACCATTTTAAAACAATTTTCCAACTAAAAACAAAAAGCTAGTACAAATTGCACAGCCACAACATACGTTTTATGAATCATGTGACATGTATGATTTATATTATTACAAGCAATTTTCTCTGCAGTGCACTCCGCACGGGTGAAAGTTGCAAAAAATTAATAGGTACACGATACATGTTTGATAATACAGGGTGTTAGGGTAAACAGTTGTATTACTTTAAGGGGTGATTGTACCCATGATAATGAACAACTTTCCCTAAGAAGAAACCTATAGGAATGGTCTAAACCGACCATTTAAATATTACTAACCGAGAATTTACGCGGCATAATTTCGGCCGAATTATTTCTGTACTAACGTAGGTTTTCTGAGATTTAACGGCTAATAATGTCCAAAAAGTACATTTCATAAGTTGATCGACTATTACTCGTAAACTTGTAAAGCCTACTTAGCGGTGATAGTTTTCCTTTTAAATTCGTTATTATAAGCTATTGCGGTGAAATTTTTCACATCTCCAACGGGGAGAGGGGGGGGGGGGGGGGCACTTGACTCTAACTAAAATTCGCTTTAAAGCTTAATATTTCGCTAACGGATCCCTAAATCGAAAAATGATTCACCAAACCCACAATATTTTTAAAAGACCTATCCAACGATACCCCACAATATGGGATAGACAAGAAAAAAAAATGACATCCCCACTTCACGTGTAGGGGAGGTACCATAACAAAAATATTTTTCCAAATTATATTTTACCACTTTGTCGGCGTGATTAATATGTATAATTATCCATGCCAAATTACAGTTTTCTAGTACTACGCGTCTCTGAGCTAGGCCGCGGACGGTAATCTAACCCAAGTAACAAAGTTCTCCTATAGTGCGCAGTTTACAGGCTTACAGCACTAGTAACTCTCTATTAGTGGTTCCAGGTTTTACTACCAAGCTTATAACAGGTTACACGGAATTCGTTTAGGCTTATAGTATACCTGTTCTTATAAGTTGACTTATAGTCGTGTATAGAACGAAATTATAGGCGCAGTAAAGGCTAAGATGGCATATAAAAGTGTTGTAAAAGTGTAAATACACTTGAGAAAACAAGCTCCAGTAAGTTACACTTATAATCGCCTACAAGAAGTAATTATAAATCTGCTATAAGTGTCATACGCTAGTAATGGTAATTTATAGAACTAAACACTTAGAACCATTTGCACTTTTTACTTGACCTTATAGGGGTGTACAAGTCAACATTATGTGCCAATTATAAGTGAATTAGTTCTACAGTGGTTTCTTCTGAGAGTAAGTGTACTTGGTATTACTGTGGACTCTCTAATGCTGTTATAGTCTTAATTTCTATTATAAAGGTTTCTTGTAAAACTATTAGTGTCCAAAGATATCTTCGTGAAGACCATATAAGAAAAGAATTGCTTTTAATATTTATAGCATCTTCACGGCCATTTTGTATTCTTTTTTTAATAATATTTATGGCGAATATGCATTTTCCATCTAATTTAAAGACAATTTATGTATTTTTATTATATTTAATAAATAATTACTGTTTGTAAAAAAGAAAAATAAAGTTTTGAAAAAATGTTGAGATATTGAAGTGTTAAATGGAACCCTAATTCATCACAATATGGGGCGACAATGCTCTTAGGACTAATATTATTTTTAAACACAACTTAGTCAATACGCCGTGTTCAAAAGGCGAACAAAAATTGAGATGTAAAACACAATATACTTCACCGAAAATACTTATGCGTTTGCCGTGCAAACACGTATGATGCACGTATAATATAACGAGCCAAGTACTTCTTAATACATTTGATATAAAATAGATGAACTTACCATATATTTTTTTATTTTTCTCCTCAATCTTTCTTTTCAACACAATAAATTCAAAAATGTTTGAAGTAGCTAGTAATAGAAGAGCGGAGCACGTTGCAGGCCTGCCTGGTTCTATTAGATGCTTATAATTCGCTTCGCGGGAGCAGATAGTTCTGCGTAGTCCAACTATAAGTGTATTATTGGTCTAAATGGTGGTCGCCAAGTCTACTATGAGTGTCTTATTACTAAAAGTACGCCTATAAAATGGGCCCTTTTCCGTCGTTATAAACTTTTACTAGCCTGTTATAGGCCTGGCTTCGGAACCACTACAAGACCACATTTTGTCACTTGGGAAACTATTATAAAACTGTAACAGAAGGTGTGTCTGTACATTGAAGATATTTACAAAAAAAAGATTACGATATGGTTTTTATGCTTCCCTGATTCCAAATCACCCATTTTTGGACTTTTTGTCGGTCTGTTTGTTTGTTTGTTTGTTTGTTTGGGTGTTTGTTTGTTCGAGTATCACGCAAAAACTACTCAACCGATTTTGATGAAACTTTTTTGTTTGATAGCTTATGATCTGACTTAAAATCTGGTATATAATTTATGCGGACGAAGTCGCGGGTAAAAGCTCGTAAGTATATAAATAGGTATTTCCGTTAAGCTACACTATTTACCCCAAAAACAAACCGAACTCCACGAAATTCAAAACAATTTTTGATATTATTTTCGTCCATAATTTAAAAGGAAACGTCCGATCCTCGGAGATGATTGATGAACGTTCCACGGTACGTAAATAATGCTCATTACGACAAACATTTGTCTTTTTAATGTTTGGCGATTACGGTTCTGTGAATGAAAGACATCATAAAATGGATACTCACAAAATTAAGAATATTTTTGGGCCCGCATTGAAAAAAAATGTGGGTACGATGCACGATATATGAAACTATACTATCCATAATTCCGAATTTTTTACATGACTGATTGCTAAAATGGACTTCTACTCAAACTTATCCAACATTTAAATGACTGATATCCATCAGATTAAAACTTACAAACCCTTAATAAAACCCTTTTGCTAAACACCATATATTTTACCCCATCATCATCTTTAATAAACAAGTGGAAATGGCCCCATCAAGCCAAATTGCCACCTTCTAATTATTGTGTTACAAATAATTTTACAACCTTTACAAGAAGTCGTTTCAGACCGGTTTTATTTTCATCACGATAAGTATGAAAATAACTTGTATTACGGGACCATGTAATGCGCAACACTTGCAATTTTGTCCCCTAGTGGAACACACTATTAGCAATAATTGTATGGAAACAAAACCGGCAATTTCAAGCCCCTTTACATCTATTTCGTGAAGCTCTTTACATTCAACGATTTAAATAGATAAGGAAATTGAGATTGAAATGTATTATTACAGGGTGTAACAAAACACCCTAGTAATACTTAAGGGGGTGCTTCAGACCATCAAACTGAACAACTTTCACTATGGAGCCAACATCGAGAAAAAATAAAAAAAATCACCTGTCCCATACAAAAGTGCAGTACCGATTCGACTAAAATGTATGGGACAGCAGATTTTTTTTATTTTTTCTCTATGTTGGCTCCATAGTGAAAGTTGCTCAGTTTGATGGTCTGAAGCACCCCCTTAAGTATTACTAGGGTGTATTGTTACACCCTGTATAGATAAAATCTGTTGTTTATTATTATTTTATTATTTATTATTATTTATTTTCCTTTATTACATAAAAATAGTTTTAACATTTTCTTCACATCCTTAAACCTAACAGATTTATGTGGATGTTGCACAATCCTCTTATTTGCTAAGAACAAAGAAAAGAAAAGAACAAAAAAAAAAGAAAAGAAATTGAAAAGTACAAATACAAAACAAATATTTTCATGCTGTAGTTTTCAATGAATTGTTCACGAATTCTTTGAATATAAATTGAATAGTAGGAATTTTAAAAGCTTTCATCATTCTAAATACTACTTTGAAATATTTAGTTGGTTTTAGTAGTTCATTTCATCCGCTTTTTGGCGATGTAAAAATGGTGGATGCACCTGTTTTTTTGGTCTCAGTCCTAAGAGATATCGTATGTAAATGAAAGTTAGCTATAAGTATGAAGTACAATAAAACTAACAATAATAATTGATTGTAGCCTGTCAAAGTTGGGGGAAATGTGTTTCTCTTAAGAGGGCTATCGCAGTCCAGTGGCGCCCTCATCACATAAAAAAGATTTCTCAATAAAGAAAGCCTAAAATAAAAAAGTAATTAACACGAACACTACTAAAGCCTTCAAGCCATTGTTATACAATACTTTTATAGGTTCTAAACATTCCACTTTTAGACAATTGCGAATAAAAACAAAAGCGGCCGTTTTTTTTCTTTTTTCCCAATTTGTATTATAACACTTTATTGTACACACAAGCAGATTGATACAGACAATAGAAAAGACATGTACAAAGGGCGAGCTTATCTCTTAAGAGATTTCTTCCAGCAGACCCGCAAAAGTGTAAAGTATTAAAAGAGAGGCAGACATAATGTATGTTTAGTTAGACCTTTAAAAAACCTATAAAAGTATTTATTCTATGAAAATAGCTTGAAGGCTTTTGTAGTGTTCGTGTTAATTTATTCTTTAATTTAGGCTTTCTTTATTGAGAAATCTTTTTTAATGTGATAAGGGCGCCACTGGACTGCGATAGCCCTCTTAATTACACCTTATAGCGCCTTTTAAGCCTCCTCCCCAGATAAACCCATATAGGTTTTCGTGGGACGGGTTTCATTTATTGTATTGTGTTATTTGTAAATGTCTTTATTCAATTATAAAAAAAACATAAAATAATGTCCGTTCATAGATTTTATTTGAAAGAAAAATTAACGTATAATTATGATAGTTAAAGAAAACGAAATGAGTTACCCTCAGTTTTAATTAAAACTGACATCTACCGGCTCACGGCTTTTAGTTTTTGTAAAAAAAATACCGGGTCCAATTACACCTCCGTTTTTTTTTCTAAGATTTTACATAAGAAAGTGCGTCTAGACGCGCGTGAAAGTAATCGATCATAAATTAAAGAACTAGTTCTTTAATTTTATGATCGATTACTTTAATACCATAAAATCAACACATTCAGGCCCTTTTGACAACAGTTGTGCTCCAAATAGCAACGTCACGGACGTGTTATTAGATTTGCACATGTCGCTACGGCTTGACATTGACAAATCTAATATTTCATACTTTATTGCTGACCGTTTTTAAAAACGGCATGAATCGGCGGTATTTCACTGGGGTCTGGGGTCGGGTGCCCTGAAGTTTTTATTTCTTTACACTCTTTAAACGTGTTATAAATGTTAGATGTTTTTGTAAGTTTTCTTGAAAAGAGCAGGTTTTGTCTGTGGTTTGAGGCTTGGATAAGTTATATGTCAAGATAGACAGTCGAAGCTACGAACGCGTAGAAAAAAATTGCAACCAGTAGGTACTGGCCTCTAAACTCTATCCATATACAGGGCGTAACAAAACACCCTATTAATACTTAAGGAGGTGCTTCAGACCATCAAACTGAACAACTTTCACTATGGAGCCAACATCGAGAAAAAAAAATATCCGCCGTCCCATACATTTGAGTCGAGCCGGTATTGCAGTTTTGTATGAAACAGGTGATTTTTATTTCGTGATTTCGAAGTTGGCTCCATGGTGAAAGTTGTTCAGGTTGATGGTCTGAAGCAACACCCCAGTAATACTTAAGGGGGCTTAAGTATTACTAGGGTGTTTTGTTACACCCTGTACACGCACACAGACGTAATTTGTATTGACGCCTCAGGCACACCTACCTAAGAAAGTTGGCCCCTTTTTTTTATACGGTAGAAGCATGAGGCTCATTCTAGACATATACTTTTTGTAAGGGTCGAGGCTATTTTCTTTGAAGCTTCCAGCAATTCAATTCTACTTGAATACATCATCCCCAAACAAAATTCCTGTGTACCTGTAGTGTCTGTGCGAACGCGTAGTGGGGGCAGTTGCCTGCCAGCCTTTGTCGGGTGTGGACGTGCGCGCTCCGCATATACTACCTGCCTAGTGAGCAACAGTAAATGTGTACTTATTTAGCAAACCCTACATGTGGCGACGACGGGATCTTATTTTACGTAAGTGCACACTGTATTTTATTTGGTTTTGAAATAAAAACAAAATACAACGTCGGAATTTTGAAATTAAAGCGACGTTGTAAAGTATTATTTCACGCAGCAGAGTAGCGTGTGTTCACGACTATGTTCCCCGAGGGGGTGGTCAGTGATATTCCGAAAACTACGAACAAAGCGAATATCTATTATCTAAAATAACGTTCTATTTTGATTTAAAAGGACAATAACGATAATTCATTATAATTTTATCCACGAGGGCTATCATGGTACTTTCATTTATTTACTATGCCTATTTCATTAGTTTTCATGTCAAAAAACATTGGATTCTTAGTTTGTGCGGTGGTTGACAATCTATAACAGTGATTATTTTTCTTTTCATGAACTATGACCATCAAACGCTGGAGGAAAAAGAGGAAAGGGGACACATCAGGACGATAGACGCTATGCTGGGGTCGAGCTCATAAGAATATACCACAAATCGAGCACCTGTTCGAACGATTGCTGCGACTAGACTCCAATCCTAAAGGTCATGTACAATACATTACCATACATGTTCTTATAATAGACTTACGCTCAAGCCATAATCCTACGGAGTAGGCAGACTACGACAATGACTATCTCATAATATGAAGTTATTCAGCTAGATTGAGGAGTATGTATATCTATGCAAGCCGCTTGATTAGGACCTCGACTTAACAGTCGACGCCGTCTGAGGATCTTACAAAATCCTTTCTTACGAAATCCCAGAATACATAAAATCGTAAGAGTGTCGTAATCGTGACTCTGTCTATGTAACCTACCTACACATAACTCGACGGAGTAGCGATAGGTGCCCTATGGCACTCGCGTACCGTTAAAGGTTAAGCTGAAGGTCAGATACAGTCGGTCGGTCCGTCTGTCAGTCGGTCGATCGGTCGGTCAGTCGATCGGTCGGTCGGTCAGTCGGTCGGTCAGTCGGTCGGTCAGTCGGTCGGTCGGTCGGTCGGTCGGTCCGTTGGTCGGTCGGTTACAGTTGCCGTTAAGGTTAAGGTTGAACAGACAGATACATATTTACGAAGACTACTAATTGTCTGGTTACAATGATTAATACTATAAATTGTAGAAAACAGGCGTATAATAACATCTTGAATATTATAGTGTTATTTATTATAAATATTATGTAACGCTGCGTACGTATAGATACGAGTGAGTAAATCGGTGCAAAACAGTAGCCAATGCTCATAAAATTTAACACAAATACCTACCGGATTACATAAGGTTTCTGCATAGGTATGTCAGTGTAAAACTATTTTGATATTCAATCACAATCAATATTGTTTGTACCTAGTTATCCCTAAGGACTTGTGATAAGGGAGTGACTTGCAAAGTTGCAACTATTTAACAAGGGGGCAAAAAGGGATTTCTTGCAAATTTCCGTTACATCTATACCATACGTCTAACTTAGCGATTCAAGATGAATTCAATTCTAAATACACTGTTGAATATGCTATATCGTTTGCACCGATCGTTACTGACTTGACTACGTATCAGTATAATATACAGTATTTATACATACCTACCGAATATTAGGTTCCAAGCGCGAGTCACGCTAACTAAAAGGCGATAAGTATAAAGTGCGAAGTAGGTAAAACTACAGTAGTTAAAGGACCATGCAGTGATTATACTGTTAGTAAAAACTAAAAGGTCATGCGGGGATATGCAGGGCCATGCAAAGTCATGCAAAAATATGTAACTGCAATAGTAAAAGGACTATTCAGTAACTAAGTTGTTAGTAAAAACGGGAAAGTCATGCAGTTACATACAATGCCATGCAAGGCCATGCAGAGCCATGCAAATATATGCAACTACAATAGTTAAAGGACTATTCAGTAACTAAGTTGTTAGTAAAAACAAAAAGGTCATGCAGTTACATACAAGGCCATGCAAGGCCATGCAAACCCATGCAAATGCAATGGTGACAGGATCATGCAGTTATTTAACTGTTAGCAAAAGCTAAAGGGTCATGCAATTATAAAATGATATTGGTTAGAGAACCATGCAACTATCAGGTCATTAGCGAAAGCTAAAGTATCATGCAACTATTAAATGATAATTATTATGTGTTATAGAACCATGCAACTATCAAGTTGTTAGCGAAAGCTAAAGGGTCATGCAAATATACAATGATATGGGTTACAGAACCATGCAACTATCAAGTTGTTAGCGAAAGCTAAATATCATGCAACTATAAAATGATATGGGTTAAAGAACCATGCAACTATCAAGTTGTTAGCGAAAGCTAAAGTATCATGCAACTATAAAATGATATCATCATCTTATCATCATCGTGTTATAAAACCATGCAACTATAAAATGATATGGGTTACAGAACCAAGCAACTATCAAGTTGTTATCTAAAGCTAAAGTGTCATACAACTATAAAATCATATGGGTTATAACCTATAGAATCATGCAACTATCAAGTTGTTAGCAAAAGCTAAAGGGTCATGAAAATAAAATAGTTACTGCACTCATATTATATAATTGTACATGAACTATAACAGCAGTTAAATTAAAAGTCCTTAATTACAGTGGCTGGCGGCTACGCTGAATATTTTAAGTGCCTAAGTGTATGTGCTTATCACAGACTTACTCTCTTGTCCTTACTTCCTTAATATTATAAATCGTAAATTGATACGATCCTGAAGCAGTAACTCTGACCAGTAGTTATCTGAATGAAATGAATAAAAAAAAAGAATGGAAAGGATAGGAAAGGAATGAGATGAGATGAGAGGAGATCAAATAGAATCAAATAAATTCGAGTGAAATTAAATGAAATCAAATCAATTCGAGTTAAATCAAATAAAATGTTAAAATCTTTTCATTGAAAGAATAATGGTCAATTTATAGTCCAAAAGTAATTTTGGGTCGTCATATTGCGTGCATATATTAATGTGACATTAAAACATTATTCGAGCATCCGGTGCACATCCGAGATATTGACGAAGCGTGAGGGGATTGCTTAGTCTTCTTTTACGACATTAATATTATGTTTGGTACATTAGTATTTTGTTTTATGTTTGCTATTCTAAGCCGGACATTATACGACCATTCATACCTACTTAAAAGTGTCATCATGATACACGAAATGCAAAGGACCAAATAAAAATAAAAAAACTATGTTTATAGTATCGAAACTAATACAGGCCATGAAAATTAGTCAAAACTGGACAATTAACAAGCAGAGACTTTCGGGTTCAAATAATCCTAAATGAGCCATAGGCAAAAAACTCAATGTAAAACTAAAACTATGGGCTATTAAATGTCTAGAATAAATATATATTGGACATAAATAAATATAAAATAAATAAATAAGAAATGATAAAGATATATGGAATGTTGGCAAATACTAGAGCTATATTTTATGCTGTCAAATGGAACATATGTACCAATTTAAGTACCGTGACCCAATAGTCACAGTCTTTATGTACTAAAATGCAATGATAAACAGCGAAAACATAGAACTAAAACTTAAAACTAAATTCGAACGAATCGATTCGATTCTAATTTCGATTCTGAGGGTCTACCCGCATATTCGATTCGAACTTTTGCGTGAATGTTTTCGTTCCAATTTCAACTCTATTACAATGAAGTGCGGACCGAAACAGTGGCGATATGGTGAAGATCGAAAGTGCGGGTAAGGGGGCAGAATTAGAACTTAATTCTAAATTTGGAACGAAATTGAACACACAAGACATACAATTATATGCAATAGTCCTGTACCTATACTAGGTTTCTTTTGAACACCTTTTGTTTATTATTCCATAAAGTTCATTGCAGAAACTGGAAACATGAGGCAAGCATTATAGCTATCTAGCCAATAATAATATACTACTCGAAATCTGTCCACAGGTACAAGGAGCGTATCACACTGAAATTGATTTTGACGCTAAGTGCCATGTACAACGATATTTTACGAAGACATAATCAAAGTTTTTTTGAGTAACAAATTATTTTCGAATGGCCACTCTTTTCAATTTAAGAGCACCACCAATATTGTCCAAAAGAAAATGTTTATATTTTAGCCAGAGAATAAATCAAGGTATAAGTGATACTTAATGAAAATGTTTTGTGATCAAATCCAATTACCTATTGAAGTAAAAATTGAATAAGGCATATGCCTAATTAGGAGTAGTCTTGCTAATACTTTTGTAGTTCAACAGTACACCTTTTCTAGTAACAATGTGCAATCTCACGTTGGTTTAATAAAACCAGCTTAGATAAAATTTATATTTTTAAATTGTTCTACGTACGGTTAAACTTAGTTGGATTTTATATAAGTACCTAACAAAAGTAAACTTAAATCCAAACTTAACAAACGTGACAATAGTATATAAACTGTACTATCCTACCACAAAGTTTTAAAATTACTTGGAATGGAAGTTGATCGCGATTTGTCAATCTTATCTTGCTGTTTGCTTAACCAACCCTCACTCCTGAAATAACGATCACAGTTCACAGGTCAAGAGGAAAAATAAATTAAGGTTTATTAATTTAATGTAATTAGGTTACAAAATTAATATTGTGTCATATAAAGTGGGACTAGACTTTAAATTTTACGCAATAAAACTAAATGTTGTAATAATACAAATTGTAGTTAAAATCTTGAAATATTATAAAAAGGAAAGGGATAGTCTAGACTCTAGAGTAGTAAGCTAAAGTTGAATGTAAATGCCTACTGGGCTCAGTATTGGCACAGAGTACTATGGGTACTGGAAAGCTTTTATTAACTATTAATGAAATGAAATTAAGCAGTAAGAAACGTAACCTTTAATAATCAAAGATTATCAATCATAACACATTATATTGTTATGTTATAGCGATGTGCATAGTGGAGTTTCTTGCGCCGTTTCTTCTCCCAAGCGAAGCACCTTCCGAAGCGGTGGTAGATTCATATAGAAATATATAAAATATTAAGAAAATATAAAATAAATGCAAGCTGTAGTACTACTGACTTTATAATAATAATTATATTCATATGTACCTGTATTGCTTATAGTTTTGATATTAATGGTACTGTTACAAAATACATCTTAAATTAAATTAAAATAAAGAAGGGATGTAGTGTCTGTGCGAACGCGTAGTGGGGGCAGTTGCCTGCCAGCCTTTGTCG
This sequence comes from Agonopterix subpropinquella, assembly GCA_922987775.1. Lineage (NCBI taxonomy): Eukaryota > Metazoa > Arthropoda > Insecta > Lepidoptera > Depressariidae > Agonopterix > Agonopterix subpropinquella. Next base: position 5,368,402 of record OV277714.1, read on the forward strand.
GGTGTGGACGTGCGCGCTCCGCATATACTACCTGCCTAGTGAGCAACAGTAAATGTGTACTTATTTAGCAAACCCTACAGTACCTATAGCCTATGAACTGGATGATTATTTAAATGACCAAAATGAATGGATATGTATCACTAGTTTCAAAACAGTATTCTATTTTGTTTCTCGTATTCTGATGTTGGCTCCATAGTGAAAGTTGTTCAGTTTGGTGGTCTGAATTCACCGTTTCAGTATAGTTTCAGTATTCCTGGCTATCTCTTACACCCTGTATGTTATGCTCGTAATTTCCTATTAAGACTGTATAGATTTAATATTATTTTACTTTATCATCATCATCATCAGTCTATAAACGTCATACTGTAGGGCACAGGCCTACCCTCAGGGAGGATGTATGGGCATTAGTCCACATGGGTAGACTTCACATACACATCAGAATTCCTCTCCTTTTACTTTATATTATTCATATTTACATTCTTGATTGTAACAAACATTGACTTAACCGGCGTAAATCTACCCTTTCACAATTAAATCTAGATAAATGCAGGTAATCTAAAGCGAACAATAGGCAAAACTCTCTGCTTTTACTTCCAACTAATCGAGATTTGGGTAAACAAAGTAATCTGTCTTGATCCAAGACAATTGTTGGACGTTAAATACGATTTATAACCGAGTGTCGTCGGGTTTTAGAATGAGATGTAGCTATTGTACTGTCGACGTTTCAATTCTAGATTGCTGATGTAATTGTAAGTCAAAGGTTGAGAAAAGAAACCGGGCCTAGACGATTAGCGTTGAAGACAGTAGAAACGATAAAAAATGTATGGGACTGTAGAAAAGAATGAAAACGAACAGAAAAGGCTTAGACATAATGCAGTACACAGTTTGACAGTTGCTGTCGACAGTGAGCGTTTCGATTTGAACGCTTCCTGGCGATCAACCAGACCTTGTAAATAACGCTAGAAAATGGCGGGCGTCAGGAATTTGACATCAATCTCAAATTTTCAATTTTTTTGAAAATCGAACACGATTTAGCATATAAAAAAGAGTGAATGATTGAGTGAACTGCACGCTAACCATAGAGCAGATTCAGCTTTTTTCTCTAATAAGCGATTGTCAATAATTTGTGACATTGTCTAGCATTCTGTCGTTTTTCTATCGTCGATAACGCTGCGGCGCGGCGTTTTCGTTTGTAGAATAAGAAGCGTATGCACTTTGTCTAGGGGCACAGAAGTCAAGACCTCCGCCTCCGTTCATAAAGGTGGGCGCCGCTCACTTAAGAAAGCCCGTTGCCTTACTTAGATAAGTACAAAGTTTTGAAGAAATAATTGAATAATGTAGATACTGTTCTTGAGAAAATTGTATACCATTCTTTCCCCCGCCTTGAGTCTTGCCTCTGACGACAGTGGCTGATAAGGTGTGCATCTATTTCACGATGTTTGCTCCCATAGTAAAAGTTGCTCAGTTTGATGGTTTGAACCATAAACATATTATACTTCCGAGTAGACTGAGGAACTCCTCAATATCGCATCACCGAAACCGAAATGTCAATATGTGCGAAATTGATACGTGTGTGAGTTCTAGTGATGTGACATTGACGTATTCGCGATTATCGATATCAAAATCATCGATATCAGATTATCGACTACTTAGTAGTCGATGTGATTTTGATACCGATAATAGCGAATATGTCAATGTTACATCACTAATTTATAGTAGTCACTACTACTATTATATTTTAATATTACGAAGTCTAAATCGGCTAGGCTTACAATCCATCTACCTACACTGCTTTAAAACTGTTACTTAGGTCATAGGCCATAGGTCGACGAATATTTTCTATGAAAAACGCAATTGCCCAGCCCCACGAAAAGTGCGCGCATCACGTGCGTGTGCCGTTTTTTCGATTTAAAAGATACTACCGAGTAGACCAAGCCCTGTACCCGCACTTTCGATGTTCGCTATATCGCCACTGTTTCGGTCCGCGCTTCATTGTAATAGAGTTGAATTTGGAATGAAAATGTTCCCGGAATTGCGAAGTTCTAATGTGCGGGTAGAGGCTCAAGTGACTCCTCATTATCGCATCACCGAAACCGAAATGTCAGTATGTGCGAAATTGGTATGTGTGTGAGTTTTTGTGATGTGACATTGACGTATCCGCATTATTGATATCATAATCACACCGACTTCTATAAGGTTTTAATCTGCTGGGTTATAATTTGTCTACATACACTACTTATTATAAAACTGAAATGTGTGTCTGAGCATTGAAAATATTTTGTAATAAAAGCACATGACTATAGTGTTTAGGGGTCCCTGAATCAAAGATTTCTTTATTTTTGATATGGAATCGAATTTATGAAAATAATAAAAACCTGCTGTAGTAGCCAGGACTTAAAAACCTATCCTGTTTTTTCACAGAATGTACAGGTGCAATATAATTTCGAAGAATTTTGCGATACATAATTGAAACTAGCAGCGTTTCAAAGAGAAAAGAACCACGGTTCTCATGATTAAGTATGATAAATTATGCTGATTTTGATTCCATGCATTTACGTATATGTTCCGCCGTAGCACCTAAACTACTGAGCCGATGTTGATGAATGAGGTGGCAATCGATTCGTTATTATTTATGGTCTGGGTGACATAGAGGATACATTTTATACGAACAAAATCAATATGACGGGGATGTTACATCCGATTATGATGAAACTTATTGTGTGAAACCAATGTGTTGTTCAGTTTCAGGCCGCATCTTCTCTACAGCGAAACACTCCCGACGCGGTGGTAGAGTCAAAAACATGACTTCAGAAAGCTATTTGATATTATTTTGAACAAAAATACATTATTTTGAAGAAAAAAAATTGGACTTGAGTGAGTTTAAAATCTAATAATTAGACCTAAAAAACTGGTATGTATTTTATCTCGCTAAACTACTGAACCGATTTTGATGAAACTTTATCTTACTTTAATCTATCTACCTACACTGTTATAAAACTGAAACTTAAGGGGCCATAGGTTCAGACGAATATTTTCTATGAAAAACGCGATTGCCCAGCCCAGCCCAGCCCCACGAAAACTGCGTGCGTGTGCCGTTTTTTCGATTAAAAAGAATTAACAAAAGTACTTTTTACAGATTTTTTTATGATTTCACTAGATAAACCAATGGTGAATATGTGAATATAAATACTAAAAACTGGAAACTATTTTAAGTTCTTCTAAAAGGAGAATTTAAAAAAAAATACGAGTTTATAGTATTATATATATAATATATATAGAGTTTATAGTATTATATATATATTATATATATAATTATATATATAGTTTATGTAATTTTTAAAGATTCAGTGTTCTGTTCAAATTATAATCAAAAAGATCTCGTCTGTTATTTTGTTAGTTCTTAAATAGAGTACGAATATAATTTACTTAACTTTGCTTTTTTATTTATCACATTATGTGGTCGTATTTACTCACTTTGTACTAAACAACGACAAGTGGACCTTTTTACTAAACTTTGTATCAATTCTTTGTTTAGATCGTAACTTTTTATTTTATAAAGTTTCACATATAATTATATGTGGATTTCATGCAGAATATCTTAATCTACATTAATAAATCAAAATCTATGTAACAAATAAGTAGAAGTGTTTTTTATCGAACTTTAAAAATGTTTTTTCTCAAAACAAGCTTTTTCAGAGTTTCAACTACAAATGTCAGATAAAAAAAAACTATGCCAGTTTTTGAAAATTTTATTAATCAATATTATCAATTGACTATTCTAGATTCCGAATCTAGTCTTAACTCTATACCCCACTACTGAACCCTTTATGATTGGACGCCCACATATAACGAGTAAACACCTACCAACACCGGGACAAATTCAGTAGGTATAGATCCTTTCTATTAAAGACGCCGATCGGTGATTTCGTGGCACGAAACAGTTTTCTTTGAAATGTCGACTGCATACCATATATTTGTTTTAGGCTCCTAGCGTATTCTATTTGACATTCGTACCCATTTTTTGTATCGTTATTGCATTTGCAGGAAATCTGGAAGTTACGAAGTTACCCAGTCAATAATATTAAGCATTACTTTGGCCCGGTCGCACAGTGCATAAGTGCGCAGTGTAATATCGGACCCTAAAATCAGACGTGGTCCATTTTTTGCTAGAAATATAGTTAATAACATTTTGAATACAAGATTGAAACTCCCGATTGTCTGCGATTTATAGTTTGAGAGACAAAAAAAATCTGAAAATCGCCTACTTTTTATGCCGGATATCAGAAAATAAAAAAAATTAAAATATCTAAACCTGTTACTGCTTTGCTGCATATACATGTCGAAAGATCTTTAATTTACACTTGTTTTAAGAATAGTTCGAGACTCGTGCAGGTCGTAGAAATTTAAATATTAATTATTTAATATTTTTCTTCTTTATTTTTTTCACTGAAGTCAACCATATCGGGTAAAAAAAACTAGCAACCAATTCCATGGACTCTCTAATATAATATTATAGATTTAAAGTTTGGGTTAGAGTTGTCACTTTTAATTCCTCAGAAAATATCCGGAAATCAGTAATATTTCTTAAAGGACTTTTCGCTTTTATTAAATTCGGATTTCCAATATGGAATCGGGAGTTTCACTATTGTGTTCAAATTGTATTTATTAACTATCTATTTCTGGCAAAAAATGGGCCACGTTCGATTTTAGGGTCCGATATTACACTGTGCAATGTAACAAAATATCGCTAAATTATTATACTTATTTTATGTGTCGAAAGAGAGGAATAATGATTTTTGATAAATCTGTCAATCTGTCAGTATGTATCATGGGTTATGGACATGCTAAATAGTAATGTTATAATGTCGCAATTAGTAAAACCATTCCGTCAAAATCGGCGTGTAAGAATTTTTCGGACAGAGATTTTCTGGCAATATTTGGCCAGGCTAAATCCGCCTTTCAATAAGTTAAAAAAAATAACAGAAAATCTCACGTGACATGAACGGAGGGAGTTAGGTGGTCGATTAGAAAAATAAATTTCAAAACTATCGACATATCGATTAGATTTTGGACAATCTCTATGCGAAACGGTTTCTTTTTCACGTACACAATATTTTTTTATCTTACACATAATTATTTGAAATGATATATTATTTAGAAAATAGGACGTTTACTGCATATAATGAATGTATTACGAAATAATTTTAAGAATAAAATATATGAGAAAAAGTGTTGTGAAAGTAGTACTGTACTAATCCTATTTACCTTTGTAACGTCTCTTTATTTGGGTTTTTGGTGGAATTTACACTGCACTCCATTACAGAACATGATACCATAATGTTTTTTTTATATTCGTCTTATAAAACACAAAATGAATTTAAAGAAAATCAATAAAATAACGAGAGATAATTTGTTGACAGGATACCGACGGAGACCAGATTGTTTCAAAATGGTTTTATGGCAATTATATTATAATCTCTTTCGCACACGTAGCTTTTTTCATTATGATCGGAATCTCATTCACACACTTACTAGGTCTACTACGGAAGGTAGTATAATAATGTCTATGGTTTGAACCGCCCCTAAAGTGTTTACAAAATCACTACTAGGGTGATTTTGTTTGATATACATTTCCCTACTAAATGTATGGGAATTTAATTTTGTGTTTTCTGAGAGTTCTAATACCTTGACCTCGGTTGACCCAATAGAGACTTATGTTCCTTATCAGTAAGAGAATCAAATGGGATGAAAAAAAAGTTTTGTGAAAATTGCAGTTTTTCTTGATGACTGTAATTTTTTTCAAAATTTAAAATCTGTGAATGTGGAAGTAAAATGCTCCAAAAGTTAGGTTTAGTATCCTAAAAACGTTTTCTTGTAGCTGTAATGCTTCTGGTAGCTGTCTTTTGTGTCCCATCTTAACTTTCCACACGAAAGGACGATGAGATTTCTTCAACTTTTCATACCGATATCCATTGTTTTATTGATATTTTTTCGTACTGATTTGAGATTTCCGTTATGTTGGTAGATTTACAATAGGTACAAAAATTATGTAAGTACCAAAAATGGGGATATTCATTGTTAAGATTATTGTTAATGTACCTACACTGTAAATATTGTAAATAAATTTCCATTATACCTTTATGGGATATTCCAAAAATTAAGAAAATAATTAAAGTCGTCAATCTTCGTGTGCGCAGAGCAGACCCGAAGTTTTTGTTAAAAATTTAAAATATTCAGTCAACGATTCTTTAAAAACGGTTTTTAGATTTTTATTACCTTCCAGGATGAATAGAAACTTTATAACTTGCAAATACCTCCCGGGCAGATCCAATCCCCGGGTATTGATGACTTTGAAACATTAAAATTAAATACCTTCTATTGTAGTATTGTATAAAGCTCAGGTCCGATCATGCATGGAGTACTGCTGCCACCTATGGGATGGCTCAGCCAAGTATCAACTTGCCGCACTCGACTCGGTTGAACGCAGAGCCAGGAGGCTCATTGGCGATAGTGAGCTGGTGGAGACCAAGCTTCATAGCCTAGCCCAACGCCGCAGAGTGGCCTGCTTGTCGGTCTTCTACAGATTGTACTTCGGTGAGTGTGCCCAAGAGCTGCATGAGCTTATCCCACCTTCCCCTTTCTACTATCGGACTTCCAGACGCACCGCGGGATATCACCCCTTCTTGGTTGACATCCCACATATCCGCACCAAGCGCCTTTCTGAATCTTTTAGAGTGGAGTGGAATGCCTTACCTGCGTCAGTATTTCCGAGTACTTACAACCCGAATTCCTTTAAAGTACGAGTGAATAGGCATCTTCTGGGTTAGCTCGCTACATCTACGACCCCATCTTCGTCCTGAGGACTGGATTGAGGTCAAGAGCAAACCCATAGATAATAAAAAAAAAAAAACCTTTTCCATGCCGTTCCCTTTCTAATAATAATAACAAAGCATGAACACATTAATCTTACCTATTACAACCAAATGAACACAAAAATAAACGTTCACCACTCCCCTACAAAACTGTCAATGTAAAAACTTCATTAAACACACCTAATTAAAGCCATAACAGTAATTTAAAACATAAATGAAAATGAAGGCAATTAAAAACCTTACGTGTTAACTAAGTTGCATGAATCACCTCATGGGAATATTGTATTTAGTACACGCTAGGGTTGTCACGAACGAGAAAAAAGTCGAAATTGTTTGTTTATAAGTTCATTTGTGACTGTTTGTAATCCCAAATAAAAAAAAAAAAAAAAAAAAAAAATACGAACGCTGCTGCAGCGAACTTTTATGCATCAGAAATGCAAACAAAATCATTCTTTATAGAGCAAGAGCCCGTGAGGATCAGTCCTTCGTTATTTTATAAAAGCTGAAAGTTTCTCAGTGCATGTTCCCAACACAAGTAGGAATGATGGGCAGCTATTAAGTTTAAGTCATGGTTGCTTTGGCAGGTTAAAATTGTCTGGCCTGGCTGTTAAAATTGTTAATGTAATGTAAGTTACCCAAGTAACTTTTAGAAACTTTCAGATTTTTAGGGTTCCGTACCCAAAAGATGAAAACGGGACCTTATTACTAAGTTGTCCGTCCGTCCGTCCGTCTGTCCTACCTATTTAGGGCTGTAACTTTTGAATCGTTATAGCGAGATAGTTGAAAATTTCTAATCTAATGCGTTATTACGGCGGATTTGTTAACAAATAATAAAAATGTCAAAAAGTAAAAAATTAAGGAGGGTTCTCAACAAGAAACTAGTTTTTATCAACTTTTTTTCTTCACGCTCTATCGTAAAAACAGTAATACTTACAACCGTCAAACTTTGTTGGATTATAGAACAAACTCTACAAAATAACAACAAATACTAAAAACCGGCCAAGTGTGAGTCTGGCTTGCGCTAAAGGTTCCGGACGAAAAAAGTTTTTTTTTTCTATGTTAATAATGTTGTGTTCTGTGGTGGTGTGGTACTATACGGAACCCTCGGTGCGCGAGTAGCCCGACTCGCACAAATCCGCCGTAATAACGCATAATCTGAGAAAATTTCAACTATCTAGCTATCACGGAGCTAATTTGTATTTGTATTTTATTTGTACGGTTCAAAAGTTACAGTCCTAAATAGGTAGGACAGACGGACGGACAGACGGACGGACGGACAACGTAGGCTTAGTAATAGGGTCCCGTTTTCACCCTTTGGGTACGGAACCCTAAAAATTATCATCTTCCGCCAACCGCTGGTGATAATAAATTCTCCATTTGTACCTATTTTGTTCACTTTTAATATTTTTATTTAATGTTTTCGGTGTGCAAATAGACAAGGCAATGGACCTTGCATTTGAATAAATAATTGATGAAGATTCGCTTTGAGAACACTGGAATATTAAGTTGACCACTAACTTACCTCCAAACCGCACCAGGCCCACGGATTGAAGTATGAGCATACCGTTGAACTATTATGAACTAAGCCGTTACTCGCTAAATACCTAAAACGCTGTGTGCCTAAATTGCGTTATGCCTAGACCAAACACAAGGTAGGCCTATTATTGAGACTTAGGTCCATTGAGTTTTAGTTCAAGAGTGAGGTAGACTCAGTGAGACTAAAGTAGGGTACTAAAGTACCCTTTACTCGAAATAGAGACAAAGAAGACAAACAATCGTTATGCGTCACATATGTGATGCGATAAGTATCAACAGCGTCGTGTACCGCATGCGGTGCAAGCTGTCGTGCATTGACAGAAGGCGCATTTTAGTTCGTCGTTTCTAAAGCGCAAAGGTCGAATTTCGAAAAAGCGCGCGGAATGGTGTGGTTTATGTTACGGCTATCATCATCTCAGCCGATGAACGTCCACTGCTGGACATAGGCCTCCCCCAAGGATCGCCACAACGACCGGTCCTGCGCTGCCCTCAGCCAACGGGTTCCCGCCGCCTTCACCAGGTCGTCGGTCCACCGTTGGCCTACCCATGCTGCGCTTTCCTGTACGCGGTCGCCACTCAAGAACTTTTCGGCCCCATCAACCATCGGTTCTGCGAGCAATGTGCCCCGCCCACTGCCAATAGTTTAGCAATTATTTGGCCTATATTACGGTAGGAACTGTTAAATAATCAGTGATCAAGTTGCGTAATAGAATATTTTGTGACAGCCCTACCCCGCACGCAACTCGTCACAGACCTGCGGGAACAATATGAACTCGGATTATCTGCATCATTACTCAACTGTAATCGCAGTAAGAATAATGGGACAGATAAAATTGTTACGTTGATATGAAACGCAGTAGCTATCAGGGAACTTTTGAGTGTCGTTTCGGTTGCATAGGAATCCTTTATACCTTTATTCCTACAGTATAAGAAAGAGTATATATTACTACATACAGTACGGACACTCCCTGCCTCCCACCAACTTTTTACCTCACCTATTTGCCCTCTGACTACCTCGGCAGTTACCAATGTTAAGCAAATGCGTAATCCTTTCTCGTTTGCACTCACTCAGTATCACATGCTTTAGGTTATTGTTCCGAGGTATCACACATGCTTGCCTCTTCTTTAAAATCCATTTGTATGAAATGACAGCTAAGTGTCCAAGGTGTGCCTCTAGTTGCACAAGTGTGTAAAAATTGTATATGATGTTGATATGAAATTAGTTACACCACTATAATCATTCTTTCTCTTGGATTTTGCAGACGCTCGTCATCAAAACCTAAAATTGTCAAATACTTATTTCGTCAAATTCTCAACTCTTCAAGTTCTGTCCTGATGCACCAATGGAGGTGCAACTGGAAATGTTCCTCCATTGAAGAGAATTCTTAATTGGTATCGAATCTCTGAGATTATTTCTCTTGCGCGATTCATGTCTTGTATACGATTGTGAACCTTATGTGTACCTGCTAACGTGTTACCAATGTGACATCGCTAGTTGTCTTACGTGCACATTTGCGAGTGTGACCGTAGCGCCATCTGTTAGCTTCGTTGCTATAACTTGTAGGTGTTGACATCTGTGACACGTCCCCACACACCTACCTACTGTACAAAAACACTAACGTGTGTGTTAGGATGGCTGGTGTATTGTTTCAAACGTAAATGTACCTAAAATGTCAATTCCATTTCCCATTATTTGGGGTCGGTGCTATATGTTATCTTCTTCTATTCATCTCTCTTAGCCGTCATTTCAGCACTCATACCTTTCTTACACATATCACACAATACATCCATCTTTTCTTCGGCCTTCCTCTTCTACCACAGCCATCCACCGTCTCGTAACATGACATGACACTTTCCCATTCGCATCACATTCCCATAACTTCCACAACTATAATAACTTTTGTAAACCAGGATCAACAGCGGCGACCACAATAAAGTCGTTGACAATGAATTCCAGTAAATCCAAACACTAATCTGTTTTTGAATTCACAATGAATTTAATCGAAGAAGGAAGAGTAGGAAACAAATAACTTTTTTCCCTTCCATTGCACATGGGAGATATCAATACAAAAAGCATGGCTATTAGCAAGCCAACTTCAGAGAATTGCGTTAGAGTTAAACATCCAACCGCAAAGCACCAATTAAATAGCAATAAGTACTAAAACGAAAAGAGGAACCTAAACTATAGTGTAACAAAAACTAATAGTGGTGAAGCTCAGCGGTCGCGGCAGGACTATGCTTATGCGGTGTTCGGGGGACGGGGCACCGGCAGTGAATTCGCAAAATCGGTACCGTGCTCAGGCAAGTTGGTACTGGCCCAAATAAGAGATATAGGTACAGTAAAGCAACTTCATGCAAGCGCTTGAAACGACGCATGCACAGAGACGAGCGCTCACGTATACGGCCCGCTAAGGCACCGTAATGTTTCGTCCCGTCGGGCCGTGTACACACGGCGACACATCAAGTTATACAAAACCAAAATAAGCTGGCCACGCGTAGGACGAGTAACGTATAACGTCACGCGACCAGGGCCCTATTTAATAAACATGACAATTGACAATGACAATTCAGAGTACATTATTTATAACATATGAAGCACTGCAAGTTTAGCGTCATTAGTAACCAGCAATGTACTGTGAAATTGTCATTGTCAATCGTCGCGTTTGTCAGTGTCCAGCTTACATTGGTTGATGCATCGCCGTGTGTACATGGCGCTCGTCTGTGTCCGTGCATCGATTCAAGCGCTTGTATGAAGTTTCTGTACTTTGTACGTGTAACTTTAATATTATATCTTTTCTGTGGTACTGAGATACGCAGCTCCGACCCCCCCCCCCCCCCACACCGGATTCGACTGACCTGACCAGTTTCACCACTAGTAGTTTTAAAATACACTATGCCTAGAAATACTGTATTCTACTACTTATCCTAGAAGTTCAGTGTTGATTTTATTAATAAATAAAATGAAATAACAGAAAAATCATATCGCAAACTCAATACACATAAATCAGCATTTTTCAATTCTCTCCTACCTTTCCTCACCTTGCAATATGAAGCAATAAATATCAATTTACAACTTTTATACACCTACAAATAGGTACGTACGTACGTATGTCTCGGGCCAAAACGTCAAAATTATAATTTAAGGTAACATTAAGGTTTTCTCATGTCGGCATATTATGTCGATCCATCATACCGGCGAGGGCAATGCGACGCATATGTGCAAACGGATTTATTGCGAAACAACTGGAAACGAATCGTGTACAGCTATGGATACTTGATTTTTATGATCATTTAACACCTATTTGGCGAAGTTCCATCGACAAGAGCGTAGCCAATTATTTTATACAGGCCTTAAGACCATAGACAAAGAATTTTTCGCTTACGCTCATCAGACTAAACAACATTATCTATGGACACAATTTTTGATGTAGATCCCATAGAGAAAATTGTTTAGTTTGATGGTTTGTTCATCCTCTTAAAAATCCGTCAGCACTATTTTGAAATTGAATAAACATGCATAATTTTTTTAAAATTCGAATCTGCAAAAATTTTTTTAATTAAAATAAACATAGAGATACATTCGACAAAATATCCTAAAACTAACTACTTAAACGATCAAACAAAGGAAACAAACCTGATGTCCCATTCCCCTTTATTCCATTCCACTCGACTCCATTCCATTCCATCCCATTCCATTCCACTTATTTAGAATATCTTTGACTGTACTTATGCGTGGGGGGTAGTATGATAATTACTATTTTTAAAAAAACCGAATCATAATTGGCAATAAACGTCCATTCCACTCCATTTCATACCATTCCATTCCATTCCATTCCACTCCAATTCATTCCATTCCATTCCATTCCACCCCATTCCATTCCATAAAAACCACAAAGAAAGAATAAGCTTTTCAATAGTAGTGTCATGATGTCATACAGTGTCCGAATTCAGCCTAATCTGATAGGTAGAGCGCATAATTTAAAATCGCTAAATAGAAAATAGATCTGCGCTTAGGTATTTTATTATTTTCCCCCTAATTCATTTCAAATACAGGCAGACGAAGGTTTAATGAAAAAGCTGTCAGTCAAGTCTTTTCAAATGAAAAGCATTCGTACTGTGAACGAACAGAGGCTACCTACTATCATTCATCTTTTTCACTTTCATATCTGCAGGATATGAGATATTTTCGGAGACAAAAACTTTGACGGACGCAAAACTAAGCTTTTGCACGGTCATTTCTAGTTTCTCTGAGGGAAATTATTTTCGTGGAAAACGTGAAATACTCGTAGATGCTGAAACAATGAGGATTCTCTGAACTAATAACCGACAATGCTTTTAGTGAATGAACGAAATACACCAAGCACAAACATACAGAAAAACAAGCAAAGTGCGACTCAGATTTGCGAACCGAGGTTCACGTACCAGCACACAAAATTTTCGTATTTTGTATTTACCGAAATAAAATGTTTTCTTTCATTCAGTTTAGGATCCTTAGCACGAGTCCGACTCACACTTGACTAGTTTAATATTATTTGTAGGTAGTTTCACTTTATAGTTTGCACTCACCATCATCATCTCAGCCGATGGACGTCCACTGCTGGACATAGGCCTCCCCAAGGATCGCCATAATGACCGGTCCTGCGCTGCCCTCATTCAACAGGTTCCCGCCGCCTTCACCAGGTCGCCGGCCTACCCAGCCCATGCTGCGCTTTCCGGTACGCGGTCGCCACTCGAGAACTCTTCGGCCCCATGGGCGATCGGTTCTACGAGCAATGTGCCCCGCCCACTGCCACTTTAGTTTAGCAATTCTTTGGACTATGTCAGCTACTCTGGTTCTTCTGCGGATCTCTTAATTTCTGATTCGATCTCATAAGTAAACTCCGAGCATAGCCCTCTCCATTGTCCTTTGGGTTCTATTATAGTGTTGTAAAGAAGTGTTATATTGTAGAGTTTCTAGCTGCATCTATTCTATCTAGAGCGATACGGTGGGAGTTTACAAAAAAGAGGTATTTTAATAAATGGGTTTCACTTTGACTGGACTACTCCAAATAATTTGTTGCAATTCAAACACAAATGGAGTATAGTTCAAAATTCAATATAATATCTCGATTCTGGCAATAATACTAATACCTACTAATACAATGTGAGAGGGATAGCGAGTTATAAGTAAATGTAGACAAAGAAAAAGACGGAAAGATTGATTACTACATGAAAAACTAGCGAATAAAAGCTGTGAGAATTCAGAGCATGGAAAAGCTTTGTCCAGCTACGACTACAATAGAATTTATATTTGGCTAAATCGATGACTTGCCATTTTCCTATCCTCTCGCCGCGATATGTATTCCATATTGTACTATATAACTATCTATACTATAGGTTTTGGCAAAAGTTTTACGGTGGGCAATTTTGATAACATTGACTGAGTATTTTTTTTTTTTCAATTTATTTAATAAACACAAATCAAACAGTTACAAACGTTTTGAGCACGTACCTCAAAAACCTTATAAGGTTTATCTGAAGTACGCGGTGTCGCTGATCTACAGCACATGCACTTATAATTATATGTACTTCCAGCTAACTACACTATCTCACTACGCTAAACTTGTTTTACTGCACTGTGGTTGAGGTTGAGGTTCCGCAGAAGCTACAGCTTGCCCATGCCCACACTGGTCTAAAAAATTTTTTTTAATACTTTGTTTAAATTTTTCTTGTTTCGTATACAAGCTGTAGCTTCAGCGGTAACTCATTTACAATTTGTGGTAGCACATATTCGTTTACTCTAGTTCCGTACACATTTGTATATGAAGACACTTGATAACTTGGAAGGTATGACAGGTTTCTTAAGTTTTTAGGTCTATTTCGTTTTTTTAAGTTATTTCTATCAGAGTGTATATCAATCAGAATCGCGAATTTAGCTTTGTTGTAAACACTCATAACATTACAGTACTTAAATAGACTGTCTGCTTCCATGTTATGTTTAACCCATACGCGTTTAGGTACAATAGTTTTCAGCAAGCTGGTCTGTATTTTATATATTTTGTCTAAGTATGATTTGTACGTACGACCGTAACTCCCCACTCCATAGCCAATCACGGAATCTGCCAATGACATATATAGTAATCTTAGTACAGTATAAGGAAGCTTATATTTTAGTATAGATAATTTGCTAACGATTGCTCGTAATTTATCGCTTATGTATTCAATGTGCGGCCAGTTGAACTTATGATCAATGACCAGAACTATGTATGTATGCTTTTCCACAAACTCAAGACGTCCACACACACAGTTCACAGTGTTTTGGTGTAAACAGTGGTGTTCATGGGCAAGAATTACCGGTCTAATAGTTGTTATATTGTGTGGTGTATGTATATGTATTGCTTTGGTTTTCTGTGCGTTAATGATTAGGCCGGTATCGTGCGCCCATTTGCATAGTTGGTCAAAGTTTTTCTGCATAATGCGAACCGCTTCACTTACTGTGAATAATTCATTCTTAATGTTTAATATTGTTTAGTTGAGGCGAGGAATAAAAATGATCACAATATTAATACATAGTTTGGTTTGCTGGCTGCTAATTCTCGGACAGCCAGTTGACCACAAACTTGCCTCTACCAAACCGCAATGGGCTCGCGTGGTGGAGTATCGCCCACCCCCTCCCACTCCATACCCTTATTCGTGATAGGAGGCCTTTGCCCTGCAATGGGATCTTACAGGATATAACTTACTGGTATGTTGGCGGTCTACACAAACGATAAAATAACATAAACTGAATAGAAATGGAGTCTGAAGTGCGATTTTTCAACAATCAGCAGTAGAAAATGTCAAAGAGACTTTGGAGATTTTGCGTCATTCGATCATGATTTTCAATCTCACGATTCAAGAATAAAACTTCTGAACACTTCATCATTGTTTTAGGCTGCCTGTCCATTGACGTGAGCTGGCTGTGCGAGCTGTGTAGCTGTGTAAATATTAACCAATCAGAGATCCGACCGAGATCGGCCGAGCTCCTGATTGGTTAATATTTACACAGCTACACAGCTCGCCCAGCCAGCTCGCATCAGTGGACAGGCAGCCTTAAGGGAAGAAATATTATTTGGATGATTTTGATATCAGTTGTACATGCTTTGTTACCAACTGTCGCGGATGTCCATTGTCTATCTCCTAAGCACTTCATCACACCTTCACAAAAATAAAACGGAATCAACTTGACGGTAACTCCTTTAAAAACAGATCATCCAAATCGCTCAAGGAAAGCTTATCATATCATGGAACATAACATAAAGAGATGAATTAAGAAACTCGTTATTGAAGCCACCTTTTTATCTTCTTTATCGCCTAAAAAGAAAAGAGGTAAGTAACATACTGACAATATCAAATAATAATATAACGTCGATTCAAAATGAGGGGTGATGCAAAAGTGACTAAAATCGGTAAAATTGGAAGACTGAAAATCGGTAGAAATCGGTGATGGTCTTATAGTTAAGGAACGTTTTTAAAGTTCTGGTTTAAGGCCTTTTTTTCCAACGGTGCTTTATCGCCATCAAATTCTGAACTATGAGACTTGTCGACACTTCATAATTTTGTTCCCGTGCCAGTTGAAACTTGAGTGAAATGAAAGACTTTTGTGTCATTTTAGTTGTACAGCAAAATAAATAGTTCTCGAGGATTTCTGCGCAGGATTTAAAATTCATGAACTCTATTCCGCAGCTTTAAAGGAAAAGCCCCAACTCTCTGATAAGGTATAATAAAATTCATATAACATCATAACTGACTCTAATTTCTTAGCATCTGCCACACAAAAGAGCAAAATACTTCAAGATTTGTCTAAAACATCTGCTGTAAAATAAATCGGTAGATCACAGCCGAAAATCAGTCAGATGTGCCCTCTTGTGGGGCAAAACAAGCAAACTTAAAAAAAACTAAAATCGGTAGATAGTACCCGAAATTCGTAGATCTACCGATAAATCGGTAGCTTTTGCAACACTGATTAGGAAGCTAGTCCTCCCTTTTACTCCTAAGCCGTGCTTTATGAGAATTAATAGGGTTACACACCCACTGCCACATCAGAGTAGGGTGAACTAACAAAAGTTGACATCGGGGGTGGCAATGTGAATATATTCCCAATGGATCACATTATTGTATGCGGTATCCAATATTGTGCAGATGTGGTGACCACTGTATTGAGGACTGGAGTTTATTTAGAGGGGGTTACGAATGAGAGGTCTGGATATATTGGAGGTTATTCCCCTTCTGTTGAATACTGGGTAGAGCAAGGGAATTATGATGCAGATTTCTGTTAGCAACTTCGTATTAACTAATATACAAGGTGTTAACAAATTGTAAGGTGATATCTTTTTTATAATCTTCTTTGGTCAATTTGATATGTAGAATTTGACGGATATTATCACATTTTGCATATTACAAGAGCGTCGGTGACGCGTTTTGCGCGATACTCAATCTTGAGAAAAATAGCGACATGCCGTGTACCAATGATTTTCTTCTATCTTATGTACGTAATACCGACTGCTCCCAAACGGTGAAGGAAAACATTGTGAGTAAACCTGCATTTGTTGAAAAAGAAATTCTGATGTGTATGTGTCGTTCACCACTATAAAATTTGCTCATGTAATTATTTTAGGCCTACGGATTTGCTCATGTTAAAATTGTGTTCACAGGTCATTACAGCTTCAAGTGTGTGAGTATTATAACCTTTCCCATTATGAAGTCCAACCAAATAAAAAATAAAAAATTCACGCGCTGTTTAAATATTTCTAAAACCAAGCCAATTTCTAACGCACCCCTAACAATCATGTTCTTTTAATGCTGTATAACACATGCTACTTTATTTTCCGAAGCAAAAGGTATCTAAATATTTAATGTCATTTTTAAGAGGATAGGCGGGCTGAAATGCTAATTTGGAGAATAGGACACTTTTCCGACTGTATACGTATTTGTCCGATCCGCCCCACCCTACCCCGCCGAGTAGAGTGCGAAAGAGACACCGATTTTATACAGGGTGAAATTGATATCATTAGCATCCTTTTAAACTAAGAGTCTACCCATCAAACTGAACAACTTTTACTATGGGAGCAAACCGATCGGAGCAACTAAAAAATCAGCTGTTGCATACATTTGAGTCGAGTAGGTTTGCTCGGTTTGCTCCCATAGTAAAAGTTGATCAGTTTGATGGGTAGACTCTTAGTTTCAAAGGATGCCAATGATATCAATTTCACCCTGTATATAAAAAATCTACGAAATTAGCATTTCGTATTTCCCTGTTTCCTCCTCCAAAACTAGACCGATTTTAATGATTCTTTCAAAAATTATATGAGAAAGACTATTTGGCTATGTCCGTATGTTTTGCTTTTTTGTTTATATTCGTCTTTGTTAAATTGGTCATTTTCGAAGGTCCCTAGTTCTTACAGTAATTAATTAATGCAAAAAAGCAAAACATAGTCAGAGGTGACATAGATTTTATGGTAAAAAAATATTTGCTCAATTGTCATTATCCAGGGAGAAAACAGGGGAATACGTTTGTATGGACAAAACCGTATCGGTCTATCCTCTTAAGGGCAATAACGAGTTCCCTCTAGTCTTTGCACAAATCTGCACACTTTTATTACTATTTGTTTTGTCCACAATCTACTTTATTTGATCTTAGAGGGTGCCTCTGTCAATAAAAATAATGAAATAATTAATAATTAACGAGATAGTAATAAGAAGGTACTACCTACGTAAGTTATTTTAGTGGGTACCTATCTTATATTTATTTGAAGGGTGAGGAACTTTGACTACTTATATAGGGATTAGTTACGCGTATCATTCTACTTACAAACATTTCTGCCACTTTTTGCGAGGGGCGAGGTAACATGAAATCCGCAACTTTGGATTTTATTCCCCATAACTTTATATTCTAATTTTGAATGTTAAAAATCATGAAAAGTAGTCTCGTGTGACCCCAAACGTTCTTAGTTCAACATTCATCATCATCATCATCAGC
Source organism: Agonopterix subpropinquella (assembly GCA_922987775.1). Classification (NCBI taxonomy): domain Eukaryota; kingdom Metazoa; phylum Arthropoda; class Insecta; order Lepidoptera; family Depressariidae; genus Agonopterix; species Agonopterix subpropinquella. The sequence continues at coordinate 5,386,807 of OV277714.1, forward strand.
CTATAAACGTCCCACTGCAGGGCACAGGCCTACCCTCAGGGAGGGTGTATGGGCATTAGTCCACCACGCGTGCCCAATGCGGATTGGTAGACTTCACATACACATCAGAATTTCTTCTTCAATGTATGCAGCTTTTGTATGGGACAGCAGATTTTTTTTTCGCGATTTCGAAGTTGGCGCCGTAGAGAAAGTTGTTCAGTTTTGAGGTCTGAAGTACCCCTTTAAGTATTACTAGGGTGTTTTGTTACACCCTGTAGTTATGGTGAAAACGTTCAATATAATTTACGTTCGGCGTTAAGCTAGAACAAAATATCTACCTAGCCAGTACAAATTCTGTCGACTGCGTATTCAATGTGATCCAGTTTAATATAACAACATTAGTTTACATAACTATAAAGCACACTTATTAGAGATCTATGCCAGTTTTAGATTACAAAATATTATATTATGCATAAAATAAGTAGGAATAGGTATATTTTAGTAGGAAAGTAGCTGAAATAGGAATTGAATTGGACATCCAAACATCGCCACAAACTTTCATATCTAATCTATCTAATCTAAACTATTATAAAACTGTAACAGAAGTGTGTCTGTACATTGAAGATATTTACAAAAAAAAGATTACGATATGGTTTTTAGGCTTCCCTGATTCCAAATCACAAATTTTTGGACTTTTTGTCCGTCTGTTTGTTTGTTTGTTTGTTTGTTCGTTTGTTTGTTTGTTTGTTTGTTTGTTTGGGTGTTTGTTTGTTCGAGTATCACGCAAAAACTACTGAACCGATTTTGATGAAACTTTTTTGTTTGATAGCTTATCATCTGACTTAAAATCTGGTATATAATTTATGCGGACGAAGTCGCGGGTAAAAGCTCGTCTATTATAAAACTGTAACAGAAGTGTGTCTGTACATTGAAGATATTAACAAAAAAAAGTTACTATATGGTTTTTAGGTGTCCCTGATTAAAAATCACAAATTTTTGGATTTTTTGTCTGTCTGTTTGTTTGTGTGTTTGTTTGTTTGAACGAGCATCACGCAAAAACTACTGAACCGATTTTGATGAAACTTTGTTTGTTTGATAGCTTATGATCTGACCTAAAATCTGTTATATAATTTGTGCGGACGAAGTCGCGGGTTAACACTATTTATAATATACTTAAGTAAAAATAATAAAAATAAAAATAATTATAAATAAATAACGCTCACAGGCACATACATTGTAATGATCCCAAGAAAGCACTATTTATAGGCTGTTTATTATGGAAACCATACAACAACGGCACAAACATATAAACATCCATGACCGAACCGGGATTCGAACCTAGGACCCTGGTTTGGCAGTCCGGCGTGGTAACCATTACACCAACCGGGTCGTCATCAAGTAGGAAAGTAGGATTAATTGCTTACAAGAAATGGCCCCTTTGCCACTAAAAGTTTTGTAGTAGGTACCAACAAAAGCCGTCAAATAATTTTCGAGTGAAATTGCAGGTTCTCTTATAAAGTGCAACGTGCAAGAAAATTCACAAAGACGTGCTCTGCGTTAAGTCACGACTTCACTGTGTGCTTACTCACAAGCACTACTGAGATGTCGCTCTTGAGAGCTTTTTTATTTTTTCGAATTGACAATCACAGCATTGCTCATAGTGCAGCTGGCTAGGTACTGCTTCTTACTGCGGACAAATTAGAGGAACCACGAAGGGTCTACCGAGCCAGCGAATGAACTTAAGAGGCTCGAAGTTTACGAGTAATAGTCGACCAAAAATAAAATGTACTTTTTAGACTTTATTAGCCGTTAAACCGTAGTATAAAACAAAAAGCCTCCTTCTAAGTCCATATTATATTGTAACGGGCAACTACGGAACCCTACCCTGCGTGGTCTGACACGCACTTGGCCAGTTATTTATTTTTTCGAATTGACAATCACAGCATTGCTCTGAGAGCAGCTACTGCTTATTGCTACTATTGGACTATTGGAGGAACCACGAAGGTCTACCGTGCCAGGAGGCTCTCGATATGCAAACGCTGGGCTGAACCATACTTTGCTGGTTTTTAGTAGCAGGATGATAGAGTCAAAAAAACGTCAGAAAGCAATCAATCAACCCAATCAAATTTTCTTTATTAAAAAGCTTTATTCTTTTTTTTTTAGAAAGCTATGTATATTAAACAAAAAAATATAGTTTTGAATTTGAATAGTTTAATACATTTAGGTATAGCATGTTTATACAGGGTGTAAAATTTAATGTGACACTTACTTAAAGGGGTGTTTCAGACCATCCAACTGAACAACTTTCTCTATGCGACCAATATCGAAATCGCGATAAGAAAATCTGCTGTCCCATACATTTCAATCGAGTTATGTTCTTATGGGACAGTGGCATTTTTATTTGCGATTTCAGTGTTGGCCCCATAGTAAAAGTTGTTCAATTTGATGGTCTGAAGCACCAATTTACTTCAGTGTCCCATTAAATTTTACACCCTGTATAAATAGGAATATACATACATATTTTAACGTTACATTTTTATCCGAAAAACAGTTCAATTCAGATTCACTCCTTAAATCATTTTCACCACAATATTGTTATCAACAACATGCATGACAACCTAAGTTCCCCATAGAATTCTTATCCCATACTTTTAGCGTCGCATCACACCATAGATAAAGCAGACCAGCCATAAATTGTAATAGTTCCCCATCCCATTTATCAGGATGGTCGTTATTGAATACCGGGAGATGCAGACGGGCGACTTGAAACCCATCGTTATTATTTGAAAACGCTTCCCGATCGACTAAGAAAAGACATCGATCGCCCACGTGACGAACTGTATTCGTTTCAAATCGTTTCACAAACTAACGAATAGAGTATGATTAAAGAACAAATACAAAGAGTATCATATTATGATAGCTTAACACGTTCCGGGACAGTGACCGCCCATAGCCGTGATTACAATAAAAGTTCTATTGTGTCTCATTCACTGCCCCGGAATGTGTTAAATTATACTCAAAATAGGAGGAATATCATACTTCCCAAGGAAATGGAAATTATCCTTTTCTGTAGTGGCATCTAAAAAAAAATTAAGACATGGTTTTTACCTGTCCCTGATTCCAAATCATCAATTTGTGGATTTTTTGTCTGTCTGTTTGTTTCTTTGTATGTTTGTTTGGGTGTTTGTTTGTTCGAGTATCACGCAAAAACTACAGAATCGATTTTGATGAAACTTTTTTGTTTGATAGCTTATCATCTGACTTAAAATCTGGTATATAATTTATGCGGACAAAGTCGCGGGTAAAAGCTAGTTTCTTATAAAATTCTAATTCAAATATAACAGTTTTTTTGGGCGAAACAAGGTTGGGCAATGTCTTTTAATGGACGATTTTAAAAGTGTATGTTCATTAATAGAATGCCATTGAAATTTAACTTTATTAAAAATCGATGGGCCTTGGAAACGATGGGTGTAGGCATGTATTTGAAATACAGTTTTAATAACGTATTTTACCAAAAAATTTAAAGATGGGACTTGCTGCCTCCCGACCACTGAGTACGCCTTATTTTTAAAAGATTTAATTCGTATAATACATTTATTTATTGAATGAGTGGACCGATTGTAATGAAATAAAAACAAAACCTCACACCTTTTTTCGAACCTTTTTGAAACTCGATCCGAATCGGTACAGCAGGTTTTTATGTGATGCCTTCACACATCATCATCATCATAGACCTTTCCATCTGTTGTAGTGTTAAAGAACAAATAAAAAAATTAACAGACAATCACACAACGATAAATAGGTCCCATATTTTTCATCCGCTGCAAAAACGCAAACAAAACGCAAGTCTGCAAGAACAAGCTTAATCCGTAGTGAATCGGCCACACATCAAGGACAGTAAGGGATGCGTTAGTTATCCGATACAAGTGCGTGCGTTATCTTGAAATATTACTGCGAAATGTTCTGTACTGCTGTAATCTTGTGAGATTGATTGTATTGTGTGTTTATTATTTTAAATACAGGGTCCTTCTTAATATGGTGACACTTTTTTAAGGGGATGATCAGACCATCACACTGAACAACTTTCTCTATGGGACCAATATCGAAATCGCGGAAAAAAAACTGCTGTTCCATACATTAGGCTGCTTCGGCATCGGCCGATCTCGGCCGAATATTTACACAGCTACACAGCTCGCCCAGCCAGCTCGCATCAGTGGACAGGCAGCCTTAGGCTCGAGTAGGATTGCAGTTTTGTATGTTAGTGATGATTTTTTTTTCGCGATGTCGATTTTGGTCCCATAGAGGAAGTTGTTCAGTTTGACGGTCTGATCATCCCCTTAAAAAAGTGTCAGCATATTAAGAAGGACCCTATACGGGATGTAGGAAAGGCCTATGATGATGATGATGATACAGGATGTAACAAAACACCCTAGTAATACTTAAGGGGGTGCTTCAGACCATCAATCTGAACAACTTTCACTATGGAGCCAATGTCGAGAAAAAATAAAAAAAATCTGTCGTCCCATACATTTGAGTCGAGACGGTACTGCAGTTTTGTATGAAAGAGCTGATTTTTTCTCGCGATTTCGATGTTGGCTCCATAGTTATAAATATTTATGTGTATAATATTATGTGTTATAATTATTAGTGTTGTGTTAAGTATTATATTATAACTATTATAATGTTTATTATAATTGCCCTATTTTAACTAGTCTGTAATATTTTATGGACTTAATGATGAAGATAATCAATTCTGGATTATCTATTATCTACAGAAACCAAAATCTACGAAAAACTTATAAAAACTACCAGAAATATCAACCATGTTATTTTTAGCCTCCGTTTTCTTCAAACTGAAATCTCTCAAGAACAAGACTTGTGCTCTCAGACTATGCCTACGTCACGGTCGCGCGACCCTGTCGCGAGCTGTCGCAGACAACTGTCGCTCGTCTGTTAGAGCCCTAAGTGCCCCCAGTGGGAATCGAACCCACGACCTTCGTGTCGAGAGCCCAATGCTCTTAACCATTCGACCACGGAGGCAGTTCTAGCCTGAAACCATCAAATGCTAATAGTTAGCCTTCAAGTTTTTGTGATTTTTCACCGATCTTCTACATTGTCCCACTAAACTTTATAGTTATACAATATCTGTTATCAACAATTTATAAGTTATCTATTTTGTTCTGATCTCGATTAAGTATAGATTAAGTATTATCATTAGTAAATTACCTATGTATTTTTAGCATGTAAGTATTTTGGAAATTGCTCTGTAAATTTACATGTAATGTTTTATAATATAAATAAATATATAAATATAAACTCGTTACTGTGTTTAAACTAGTCACTATTTTGAGCTGAAATTTGGCATGAACATACTTTAGTAATGTATCTATCGACCAACATTAAGTCTATTACTGAAATATCAAAAAATAACAAAAATAAAATTTATTAAAAAAAAAAAAACCATTTTTTGAGAAAAAATCTAACTTTTGGAGGTGTATTGAGAATAAAAAAAGTACTACAGGTGATAGGCCCGTTATCTTAAAAACTACCTCGGTTTATGGTTATTCTATGGAAGAAAAATTAAAATCGCCCCACTGTTAGAAAATTTTTAAAATTGACATGGTTCATGAAAAAATGAAATTATTTTAAAACAATTGTTTCAGAAATTGTTTAAAGATTGTTGTGTAATGTGAACAAATGTCATGCTGTATAAAACGTAAAAGGTCGAAAATGATGTCATCTACCCTAGATTTTCCTTTGGTCCATCTTAACTCGACCACCCTGTATATTTTTCCCTCTGTAGTTGTAATCCTATTCTTACTTAAAATTCACAGTAGAAATCCTACGATAGAAAACAAAACAAAATCCTTTTGTTTCTATTAAAAAAAGGCACCACAAATGTCTGATCAGTTCCATAAGAAAGTCTTCTACAGAATCGAGACGCAGCATCATGTCAAATATTTCCTCTGTATCTTAAAGAGCAAACACCACCTTAGGTCGGTAAACAATGTTTACCACTACTACGATCTCGATTTAAAAATTTCCGAATTTTTTTTCATATTGTTTGGTAACGTTTAAAAACTCTTGATATAAGTTTCTCTTAGTTATAACTTATAAGTTCTTCTTGTATATTATATTACAGTTTACATATAGTTTAGATAATTATTTCGTTTATTTATAATTGTGTATCACTTCTTGAAGTGAATAAATAATATTTCCGTTTCTCTTTTGTGTTATGCTCGCTACATCTATGACCCCATCTTCGTCCTGAGGTCTGGATTGAGGTCAAGAGAAAACCCACAGTTAATTAAAAAAAAAAAAAAATGCAATAAACAACCAACACGTAGCCCGTTCAGGGCCTCGATCGCGCTAAATAAATCTTCACTGAATCATGTTTGGACCACGTGCAAAGCTCTACTTATAAAACATTCGGTATCGCGCTAATTATTTGACAGTCGTTTGACAGAGACGTTTCAGCTGTCATAGTAAAAGATTAGAAATCCCTTTAGACTTTTTTGCACAAATACGGTTTCCATTCACACGGCTGTAGCTTTTACACGGTCGCCAATGAATGCTTCGACTCAATAAACAACAAAAATGACGCGTGAAATGACACAACCGTGCCGTGCCGAATCCGTACGTGTGTGAATGAATAATGGGTGAAGTAATGGGTCATTTTGTGTTTAAATCATTTTACGTTTGGGTCAATTCGCGTTAAGGTCAGTTTCCTATTGAGAGTATGCCAATATGAGTTTAAGACAATAATGGTTTTAGGGCATTATGAGACGAGAGCTAGTTCGCAAATCGCAACATATCACTTCGCACGCGGCGCCGCTGTGGCGGAACTTATTGACAGTTGACACGGACACAGTGATGAGTGAAAGCTTGCATATTAATGTCTACATGGACATTACTAAACCGTTTCATAGCCCGTATAAACGGAAACCATGTGGGTGCGAAAAGGGCCTTCGAAACCCACGCACAGGAAGAAATAGAATTAATCCGGAAGACTATCCGGACTCAATGAATGGACTATGTTCTAAGCTCCAATCAATTGTTTGATACGACTATTAACAGTCCAGCATAGAATGTGTTCACGTCACAGATAATTGTCGACACTTTCTAGGAATAACGTACTTAAACTGTTTAAACGTATTTCAAAGTTAAATAGAGCTATATAAGAGCATAGATAAATTAGAATTAGGAATAATCAATCAATAATAGTATTATGGATTGGTTGACATCCAACTCATTTTTTTATAATACGGACAGTCAAGGAGTGGAATGCCCTGCCGTCAGTATTTCCGAACGCTTACAACCCGAATTCCTTTAAAGTACGGGTAAATAGGCTTCTTCTGGGTAAGCTCGCTACATCTTCGACCCCATTTTTATCTTGAGGACTGGATTGAGGTCAAGAGTAACCCATCTGTAATTTAAAAAATATATCAATCAACTACTTAATTTCATTGTTTAAGAATTGCAATGTTTAAATGTTATTCCTAGAGTGTCGTTCTTAATGTAGCATATCAATAATATTTAAACTCTAGCAAGGCCCAAACTGTATCCCAGTATTAGTTGAGGCCGTCGAATTTATGCGATGGCCTCTCATACAATACATGCCACAAAATTTAAGTACCTATGTAGTCGCCCTCGAGTTTTTACCTTAATAAAATGTAATAGATTTCATGGTAGGGGAGCTCGAGTACACAGAGTGAAGTGTAGTTTATATTTGGTTAAGAATTTTGGAAAAAGGCACGTGACTTCGAATCGAGTGTAGGTTTTTCTGGAGGTGAAGCATTTTTATCCCCTTTGATCCTTTGTTGACATGGAGCATTCAATCTGACATCGTGTACGTACCTACATACTTATTCGCATCAGTGGTAGGTATAGCGTGGATTTCTGCCGCCCAGGGCACAGACCGATTTTGCCGCCCCCTTATCTTTATAACTACTTATTATGAAATGCATGCTTTATTGTGAAATGCATGCTATCAGTGACAAAGAATCGAATTATGTAATTTAGGCACCTTATTATAATGATTTTTTTTGTGCAATAATGTTATTCTATTTAATTGAAGATAAGTATAATATTCTAGTCAACATTTATTGTAAGAATCAATTCATAATTCCCTATTTCTGTGATAATTTAATTTAAATGAAATGTCATAAGTTAATTATATTATATGTAATAAGATAATTTAATTTAAATGAAGTATCATAATTTCGAAATGTATGTAGTGTGTATAAATGTGAAATTGTAAAATTTGTAATTTGCATGATTGCACGATCCTACCAAATATTATACAGGGTGAAATTGATATCATTGGCACCCTTTTAAACTAAGAGTCTACCCATCAAACTGAACAACTTTTACTATGGGAGCAAACTAATCGGAGAAAAAAAAATCAGCTGTTGCATACATTTGTGTCGCGTAGGCATTTCAGTTTAGTATGGAACAGCTGATTTTTTAGTTGCTCCGATCGGTTTGCTGCCATAGTGAAAGTTGTTCAGTTTTATGGGTAGACTCTTAGTTTAAAAGGATGCTAATTGATATCAATTTCACCCTGTATAACTATACTTTTTTTTAAACATTTGTACATGAATTTAACTTTTTTGTATGGAATAAAAAGGCTTTTTTATTTATTTATTATTATTATCTTTATAAGAAGACCTACATAAAAAACAACGGAGCGTGCAGCGAGCTGAATAGAGACTTTTCTCTTCAATACGAATCGGTTAGAGCCTGAGCTTTTACGTACAAAACATGGTGCAAAGTAACCCAAGTAAAGGCTTGACATTTTTAGCACCACGTTTTAGCTGTGGTCAGAACTCTTTAGGATAATTTGTAGGCACAGTAATTAAATCAGAAACTTAGAGCGAGCGAAGCGAGCTCGGATTTTCTCTGCTCTACGAATTGGTTACAGACAGAGCTCAATCAATCCAAATTTTTCTAGATTTTGCCGCGCCTATTAAGGTGCCACCCGGTGCATTTGCCCCCCCCTTCGCTACGCTACTGATTCGCATTCATAATCGTACAATATTGCTCACGACTTTAAATATCTTGGGCATATTGTGACAGAAGATCTGAAGGATGATCTGGATGTAAATAGGGAGCGCAGGGCATTGTCGGTGAGGGGTAATATGCTGGTTCAAAGGTTTGCTGGTTGTACAGCAACAGTCAAACTAACGCTTTTCAAAGCATACTGTCAATCTTTCTACTCAAGCGCCCTTTGGACTGATTTTACCCAAAAAGCCTACAGTGCCTTGCGTATTCAATACAATAACAACTTCAGGGCTCTGTTCGGGCTCCCTCGCTACTGTAGTGCCTCCGGAATGTTTGCTGATGCAAGTACAGATGACTTTTACGCAATTATGCGAAAGAAACTTGCATCAGCGGTACACCGTGTTCGTGCGAGCTCGAACAGAGTGCTGAAAATGATTGCTGACAGAATGGACTCCCCTCTGCTTGGTAGATTTACTGAATTACATGTGTTCGGCATGCGGTAGATCTGCCAGGTAGGGAAGTAAGTAGCCACCTCTGCTTGATGTTTTATTTATTTATTTATGTTATAATCTACTAACATAGTTTATAAGTTCTCCAGTACCTACTAACATTTTTTGTATGGACTATGTTGTCTGAAATAAAAGATTTTTATTTTTTTTTTTTATTTTTTTTTTATTTATTATTTAAAGATTAAATGAGCAAAGTTATTTTTGTCTAGAAGAATTATTTTTAACTTAGTTAAAATAAGATAACATTATTTTATGAATTAGTTTTGACTATCTATGCCACCTATGAATTGTTAACTTTTTGCACCGACAAAAGTTTGGTACGGAACTAACTACCGGATTACTTGACTATATGTATATAGGGTCATAATCATAATAATCATAATCATTATATCTTCTTTCTGTCCTTCTTAATATGATTTCAGTTTTTAAGAGGATGATCAGACTATCAAAACACCAGGACCAATGTCGAAATCGCGAAAAAAATCTGCTATTCCATGTGCATTTTTTTTTTCGCCATTTGACTTTGGTCCAATAGAGAAAGTTGTTCAGTTTGATGGTCTGATCATCCCCTTAAAAAACTGCCAGCATATTAAGTTGGACCCTGAATAGATAGAGATTTGGATTAGGCGGTAATTTTTTTATAAAATTTAAAATTTCTGGTCTGCAGGCATCCAACGGGTTGCCTCCACCTTTACCAGGTTGTCAGTCCACTTTAGTTTAGCAATTCTTTGGCCTATGTCTGCTACTCTAGTTCTTCTGCGAATGATAAATCATTCTGACATTGAAATAAAAAGAAGATTTACCTTCTATCGTCCCTACTAAATGTTCGTTAGTATCTGTAGATAATATTCGTGAAATCTTACACCCAGACCAATCCGAATTTCGACCGCATTCAATGTCTTAATTCCACTATACTAAAAGCACAATACCCTGTCTTTCATAAAGTTCCTGTCACAAAAGAATTCAGCTCAAAAGCTCTTATACCAAGGCAGTAGGATTTAAAATGGCTTGATTCATATGACTTCGCATTTTGAATGAACTGTAGAGAAATATCGGCTTAATCCATTGTCCGTTCGGATGATATATTGAGTTCTATCATGCTATGAGGTATCCCCATGGAATGACTTATGGTTCTATGTCAATTCCAAAAATTGGATCTCGGGTTGTTTTAGTTCTTCGTTAGAACTAACTTAGTTTTACGCGGTTACTATTCAAAGTTTGCGAGTCAGTTTGGATTAGACCATACCATTTCTTTCAGTGTGTGTTGGAGGAGGTGACTGTGACGGTGAGTGAGAAGGTGCACGGTGACACGGTTTATTGTGTTTTTTTTTTCAAATTTAAATCTGCTGTTTCATACAAAATTACAATGCATTCCTCGAATCCAATGTATGGGACACCAGATTTTTCCGATGTTGTCTCCATTATACACTATAGTTCATTGTATAAACTACCCCTTTAAAATATTACTGTTCTGTTTTTAGGGTTCCGTACCCAAAGGGTGAAAACGGGACCCTATTACTAAGCCTACGTTGTCCGTCCGTCCGTCCGTCCGTCCGTCCGTCCGTCCGTCCGTCCGTCCGTCCGTCCGTCCGTCTGTCCGTCTGTCCGTCTGTCCGTCTGTCCGTCTGTCCGTCCGTCTGTCCTACCTATTTAGGGCTGTAACTTTTGAACCGTAATAGCTAGATAGTTGAAATTTTTTCAGATTATGCGTTATTACGGCGGATTTGTTAACAAATAATAAAAATGTCAAAAAATTAAAAATTATGGGGGGTTCACAAAAAGAAACTAGTTTTTATCAACGTTTTTTCTTCACGCTCTATCGTAAAAACGGTAATACATACAAGAGTCAAACTTAGTGTGATTATAGAGCAAACTATACAGAATAACAAAAAATACTAAAAACCGGTCAAATGAGTGAGTCGGTCTTGCGCTAAAGGTCCCGGACAAAAAAAGTTTTATTTTCTAAGTTAATAATGTTGTGTTCTGTGGTGGTGTGGTAAGGAACCCTCGGTGCGCGAGTAGCCCGACTCGCACTTGACCGGTTTTATTTATTACGAGCTTTTACCCGCGACTTCGTCCGCATAAATTATATACCAGATTTTAAGTCAGATGATAAGCTATCAAACAAAAAAGTTTCATCAAAATCGGTTCAGTAGTTTTTACGTGATACTCGAACAAACAAACACCCAAACAAACAAACAAACGAACAAACAAACAAACAAACAAACAAACAGACAGACAAAAAGTCAAAAAATTTGTGATTTGGAATCAGGGAAGCCTAAAAACCATATCGTAATCTTTTTTTTGTAAATATCTTCAATGTACAGACACACTTCTGTTACAGTTTTATAATAGTTTAGATACCTTGTATATTTATGTAGTCTTATTTATTAATAATTTTTACCCGACTGCGCCAGAAGGAGGTTTACGTTTTGCGCTCTATTTTCCGAAATCAAAACACGTCTAGAGAATAATATCCTTATCCCACACTCTGCTCGTTCCTAGGATTACACAGTGTCAGGTCTGGACGGCGTGACATAAAACATAATCCCTTTACCGCTGAAATCTTGAAACAGGTCATGGAAAACCCTTTAAGCCAACAGAAATCCCGTCAACCGCAGGTGGGAGGCGGTAAATGTGTCTGGGAAATGACCAGAGATTCAAAATAGGTAGTTACAGTTAATAAGTGAACGTTTTTTTAACGAAGATAGGTATTAGTCAGAGCAATATAACAAAATTCCTGATAAATAAGCTCCCGATGCAAAAAGATGTCTCTGTTATAAAGAACGGTATATCTATAAATTGTGTTTGTGCGTTGCGTGTTTGTGCGTCGCGTGCATGCGTGTGTATGAGTGCGTGTGCGTGTGTGTGCGCGCATGAGTGCGTGGAGTAGCATATCTGTATATGGGGTTCATGTGTGATTGTGTGTTTGTGCGTGGTGTTGCGTGTGCATGCGTGCGTGCTTGCGTACGTGCATACATATTTGTGCGAGGGGATAAGTGTGCGTGTGTGTGGGTAGTAGTGCGTGTGTGTTTGTGAACGTGCGGGTGTGAGAGAGTGTGTGCGTATGCTGAAACTCATTCTTATGGAATGACGAAAAGTCGCAATAGGTGTCATGTGGCGGGCTAGCTGCAAATACAGGGTGTAACAAAACATCCTAGTAATACTTAAGGGGGTGCTTCAGACCATCAAACTGAACAACTTTCACTATGGAGCCAACATCGAAATCGCGAAAAAAAATAAGCTCTTTCATACAAAACTGCAGTACCATCTCGACTCAAATGTATGGGACGGCAGACTTTTTTAATTTTTTCTCGACATTGGCTCCATAGTGAAAGTTGTTCAGATTGATGGTCTGAAGCACTCCCTTAAGTATTACTAGGGTGTTTTGTTACACCCTGTATAGTTGTCTAACTGCAAGCACTGAGAATAGAACCTTATCCCCCGTCTCGTCAGTCAGTGTCAAAAGCGTCTCTTTTAGTGACCGACGAGATGGGTAGTGTAATGGAGTGGCCTATTTCTATTCTAATCGCACACATCCATTAATAGTCAATGGCTAAATGAGGCATGAAAGTTAAGCCTTTGGGAGTCTTATTAAAGTGCTTTCCAAACATTATAACAACCAAAATAAGTTACTAATTACTAATGAACACAAGGGTTAAATTCGTTTGTTAACCTTTTAAACTCAAGTTGACAGTCTATAAAGCAATTTAAAATTTGCGTCGAAACTAACCATGGGTTCGCTGTTTGTTTACCGTGAAAGCTGGTGTAAATTAGAGAGAAAGACCATTATTTGTTTAAGTTTGGGAGTAGCCTTTTTGACGTTTTATTATTATTAGGTGTAAAATGCGAATGTTTAGATGGATGTTACTAGAATGGACAGGATTAGGAACAAGTACATTAGAGGAAAGTCGTAAGTAGCATAGCACCTGTGACGGTGAAATTGCAGGATAATAGATTATCGTGATATAGGCATGTAATGCGGAGAGACGAGTTTTAGTGTTACGAGGCGAGTGTTATGTATGAATGTGGATGGCTGCGGTAGGAGAGGAAGAAAAGATGGATGGACTGTGTGAAGGATGTTATTTTATGTGTAACCTCACTCCTTTCTTACAAAACATAACATCATCTTTCATTCGACGACTCGGTTGGTGTAATGGTTACCACGCCGGACTGCTAAACCTGGGTCCTGGGTTCCAATCCCGGTTCTGTCATGGATGTTATATGTTCCTGCCGTTTTTGTATGGTTTCCATAATAAAAAGCCTATAGTGCTTAACTTGATATCATTACAATGTATGTGCCTGTGAGCGTTATCTTTCATACATCTTTTCTTCCTCGCTTACTACATCCATAGTATAAGAAAGAGTATATATAGGCCATATTCATACAGGAGTGAGTGCTGAAATAACGGCTAAGAGAGATGAATGGAAGAGGATGACATATTGCGCCGACCACAAATAATGGAAAATGAGCAAGAGACAAGAGAAGTCTGTCAGAATCGTAGTTAGCGGCAAGCCGTAGTTCTACCTCCATTGGATAATGGCGGCAGTTTATACATAAACTACACAGATACATGATAGGTATTATTTAGATACGGACATAAAAATTCGTTCCTATACGTGTAGTATGGAAATTTGAGTAGTGTTTCAGTCATCCGTGAATTGATTTAAATGTTTTCGTACATTGTTTCGACGCATTTTATTCGTTGACTTTATGATTGAAATCTCATAAAAAACGATTACCTAAATCGACGCAGATTTCCGCTGAATTACATTTTACTCTTACTACACACTTTTGAGCTCTGTTTTGTTTGAATGGAATTAGGTTAATTTAGTACCATTAAAGTGGTTGATATAGCAAGCTGAAGTGGCAATGGGCTTGTCATATCTGCCGACGAACTGACAACCGATGGGGTGTCAGAGTTCTAGAGTGGAGACCACGAACTGACAGACGCTGGACAGACGACCTAAAAAAGGTAGCGGGGAGCGACTGGATGAGGAAGGCCGAGCACAGAGTTTTGTGGCGCGCCTTGGGAGAGGCCTATGTTCAGCAGTGGACGATGATAGGCTGATGATGAAGTACCACTTAAAAAGTTCTCAAGATTTTTTCCCGCCTCGTTTGAATTGACCCTTATATCGAATTTAAACAAACTCGAACGGTTTCAAAGTTTTGACACAAAAATAGTTATAAAGTAATAAATCTACTAAAGCTTTAATAGCATACATAAATATTTCAGTTTTTAATGGAAGTATATGTGAAGACAAAACTGTCCCAACTTTTACAAACTATTAAAAATTTAAAGCACCTATACTAAAGCTTCGTCCTTTTAAAATGACATCGTTATTTAGGTCAATGTATTATTTACTCAGCTTTATTGTGTTAGTATAGTACCGAGTGTTAGTGTCTAGTGTTAGAAACTAGTGCTTTTTGAAGTCTAGATGAGAGCGACAGAATAATAGATGGAAACAAACATTCTGATGTAGAAAACATGTTGTTAATTTATTTATTTAAACCGACTGCTGTGCTGTCAAACGCTGCAGGAAAACAACGTAATGAGGTCTGCATAATATGCTGAAGAAGCAATTCTGATGCGAATGTGAAGTCTACCAATACGCATTGGGTACGTGTGGTGGACTAATGCCAATACAACCTCCATGAGGGTAGGCCTGTGTCCAGCAGTGGGACAAATACAGGGTGTAAATTAAGATCATCAAACTGAACCAATTTCACTATGGTAGCAACATTAAAATCAAAAAGAAAAAATCTGCCGTTCCATACATTTGGTTTGAGTTGCGAGCGGTTGACGTTTGCTATGGAACAGCAGAAGTTTTTTTCCGAGATTTCAATGTTCGTACTGTAGTGAATGTTGTTCAGTTTGATGGTCTGAAACACTCCCTTAAGTATGTAAGGCATTTAATTTTACACCATGTATAATCTGATGATGACGATGTTTAATTGATTTTCTGAATGCAAGAATTAAAAATAAAATAAAATATACTATATTAAATAATGAAATGTATTTATCTTCAATGCCTTACTATTAAAATAGATACCTTCATCTTTAAGTTAGGCTTTTTGAGTGTTTACTAAAGAGCCTACAGAATTACGTAATTTTTATTCCATTAGAATTTGTAAATGGCGTTGATACTATTTCATGATTTTTTGACGTGATAACGTCTTATAAATCGATGAACACCGGCTGCACGCACGAAAAAGTGTCACGTTGCGCCTGAGCCTGAGCGTGCAAGGGATCTCTCTTTCTCGCGTGACGTCAGAGCTAGAAATTAGAATATTCATCAATGTTTCTTTATGACTTTATCAGTTTATCACCTAAAACTATCGTCCGTAATCCGACTTTACAGACAACAATTTTTTTTTAAATAGCTCTAGGTGAAAATGAATTCATCTCACCTCAAAAGGTAGGATTTAATGTTGCTAATTTATGCATAATAACCCTTCCCTGTACTACGAAGCATCTAGCGTTCGAATTTTCTATCGCATTTAAAAGATTAGGTTACTTATCGCTATCGATCGCAGCGTTGCTTGGTAATGGTAAAAGTGGGTCAATCACCTCTTTTATCTCCTCTCGTGGACCAGACTTTAGTGTTATGTTTGTATCTAGCTTTTACATCGGACTTCCATTCCACTCAACAAATCCCTCGCAGTACTTTTATTCCGACGTAATAAAGATGAAAATGACTTGGTTTAGATGACATCGGAGGAGGAACTGAGTTTAGAACCTGCTGTATTTACAGTAATAGTTAGACTTAGTTATTTGTTTTGAAATCTGGTGAGAGTGTGGGGAGAATCTTCGAGAAATTTAATGATGAAGTTTCGTTCAACTTTTGTCCTTGTATTTAGTTTAAGATTAATATTTTGATACAAGGCTTGTGTAATTAATTTGGTCTTTGGTAGCTTAATTAAGTAATCTACTTCACAAAGTCGCTTCCCGCTGTCTGTCTGTCCCTATGTATGTTTAGATCTTTAAAACTGCTCAACGGATTTCGATGCGGTTTTTTTTTTATTGATAGAGTGATTCAAGAGGAAGGTTTATATCAGCATTGCACCCGTGCGAACGAAGGGTCGCTAGTTCTATCTTCTTCTTCTTGTAGTGCCATCTCCTATCGGAGGTTGGCTATCATTAGGGCTATTCGCTAGTTCTATACAACGTGTTAATGAATTAACGCAAAACTAGAAAGTAGTTTGCTTAGAATCGAGAGCAGAGTCGAATTATCAGGATTTCAACATAGGTAATTTTTTTCAAAATATTTAATATTTTTTTTGCAAAATTTAAAATTTTCTGAACCCTATGTCAACCCACCGCACGGGGCACACTCACCCTACATATGACCAAGATTTTAAAAATGTATACATGAGTACGTTAGCGCTTTCTTTCAGTGCTGAAATGATAAGAAATCATTTTTGCCTCAAAACTTAAAATGCGAATAACTTTAAATTTTAAGTATCAAAATAATTAAATTATTGTTTCAATCTAATTATTTTGCTATAAATCAGTTGGGGTGTATGAGGTTTTGCGCTAATTCATTAACACGTTGTATAAAACAAAGTCGGTATAGTTGTTAAGTTATACCATTTATAATTCAAGACCCTCTGGACCGATTTTTATTATCTTTGATTCGTTGTTTTTTTACCCCAAATAGCAGAATAACTATGGGAAAAATTCAAGATTTCTTTTTTAAGAATTTTCATTTTCTCTTAAATTGCTTTTTTGATGAAATCTTGAAAACGGTTCTACATTGTAAAGAACAAAGCAAAGTGAGAATCTCATCTAAAAAGAGGATTCTCACTATGCAAAGTAAGAATCTTTGTATGCAAAGTGAGAAAAGTGTGAATCCCATATAAAAGTGAGGATTCTCACTGGTATGCAAAGTAATAATTTCAGTGAGCAAAGTGAGAATCCCAAATAAAAGTGAGGATACTCACTATGCAAAGTGAGAATAGCAACCTGCCCAAGGACACCCATAAGGAGTACGGACTACGCAGCGGATTGGGTCGTGGAAATTGGTGAGAACTGGCCAACAATATGCCGGCAGCGTCTGTAGACGAAAAAGGAGGGCAGAAATCGCGACTATTCCCCGCGGCGACGACGGTGACCACGATTATTACGACGACCGACGCAACATGGAGATGATTGTGTTACTGGTTTTGTTAGGTATTGAGGTATAGCGACGTAGTGGAGGCTGACCTATGTGAGCTTTAAGAAGAAGAAAGAAGAAGAAAGAATAAGAAAGAAGAAGAAGATAATCGCTGATCGGATGGATAAAGCTATCATCAGTCTATAGAATAATTCTTTGTTTTATTGTTATTATACTAGTATTAGATGTAAAGCTTGTGCTACTAACAAAATATTGACAATTGTGTAGTCTGAAATAATTTTTTTTTATTTAATTTAAGTATTTTTTTATTTTTATTTAAGACGGCTTCTAATAAGAAATTGCGCAGGATCGAGAAAAGTGGCTCTCTCTCGATTCCGAGGCCAATAACCACTTTTAGTGAGCAAGCGGAGTTAATTAGTTAGTAACATTTATTAATATATTCATGTATTCCATATCGTTATCATAACACAACTCCAGACTAAATTCTAGAAATTCCATCGGGACTAGTAGATAACCAGTCTGACGTTTTCCACGATATAAATCCATTATTTATATTCAAAACTACTCGTTTATGAAATGAAATACCCACGGGATAATCGATGTGGTTGATAAAATGGTTGAAATAATCATTAAAGCTCTATGAATTAAATTACCCATTAGAGGTATTAACTATTGACGTAAAATACAAAATGCTTCAGTTCCATTAATTTGGTTGTTAACCGCGTGATTTTAGGCTTTCCACGCGTTTCCTGATTAGGTATTCTACGCTACGTAGGCGTAGTAGTTCAGTAAATCTGTTTGGAAAATGATACCCTACCTTACAAAAGGTCGGGTATCCGGGATTTTTGGATATGTTATACAGGTAGAGGTCCTTAATAAAAATACAAGTTTTCGACCTTGGGGTCCTGCCGCGGGCTCTGGTGTGACCATAAAACAACGAAAATTTTGAGACTTTTCCAGTAAAACTTAAACGTTCGGTTTTAGAGCAAACTTGTTGACTAAAGCTTTAAAGAAGACCAAATCCGCTACAATTTGATAGTTGAATCATCTTTATATACTGAATAGTTCCCAAGATACAACACCTCAAAGTATGGAGAGGTATGACTAATTCCTTAAAATTTCGTTTTTTTTTTAATTAAATATGTTATTAACTTTAGGTTTCACTGTGAAGTTGTTCAGAAGAAGTATAAATATTGCGCTACAATATGTTTTTTGAACCATAAGATGCGACACTTTTAAATTTTCAGCAAATGTCTATTGGTAAACAAATACTATCTTCTTTATAAATATATCGAACAGAATTTTTTTTTACGAAATAAAATGTAGCCTATGGTAATCAGGGATAGTGTAGCTTTCTATCAGTGAAAGAATTTTACGAATCGGTTTGGTACTTCCAGAGATTACCTACATACAAAAAACCCTCTTTAGGAATTAGCCCTAACTGCCCTTATTTTGAAGTGCTGTATCTCGGTAACTATACAGTATAAAAATATGATTCAAAAACCAAACTGTAGCGCATTTAGTGCTCTTAATTCCTCTAAAACATAATTTGACTCTAAAACCTAAGCTTTAGATTTTAAATAATGAAAACTGAAAAATCTTCGAAATTTTCGTTCTTTTATGGACATGGCAGAGCCCGCGGCAGCACCTCAAGGTCGAAAACTTGGATTTTTTAATGAGGACCTATACCAGTATAACATATAAAAAAATCGTGGATACCGGACCTTTTGCAAGGTAAAATGTTTACATTTACTAGGCTATAGGGTAAAGTTGCTAATTTCATTAGGTACCTACCTATTCGTTAATTTTTTTAGACCCTGTACTTCATCCGCATAAATTATATATCAGATTTTAAGTCAGATCAAAAGCTATCAAACAAAAAACGTTTCATCAAAATCGGTTAATCGGTTCGGCCCGCGATTTCGCATGATTGAGTAACAAACACCTAAAAATTTTAAATATTAACTAATATTATTTTTACTAATTTTAAACTAATATTATAAAAACACAAACTTTTATAATATTAGTAAAATAAGATATACGGTTACACAGGGTGTACACTTTAATGCATTACATAGGCTAGGAAGTGCTTTAGAACATCAAATTGGACTTTTACTATGGGACCAACACTAAAATCTATACAATTTTTGTTATTGTTCCTTAGAAAATTTTAATACCTACTCTATCTTTGCTCTTTGTTCATTTCTTCACTAGCTTATAAAATGGTTCTTATATCTTACCGCTTTTATTAATAATTCAGTTTAAATCTAGCCTCGCCTGTAATGACAAACTTAGCTCACTTTTATTAGGTATAATGTCCAATATTTAATTAATAAAAAGTAATCAATGAACAAACAAGAGATTAAAGCTTACAAATTCAGTAACATAACCAAACAAACACAACTTTTAATCATGATTAATACCATAGGAATGTCAGATCCATAAACAGAATTCTGAAAACTACGTCGGCGATCATAATACTCCACAATAAATAACCATAAACCAATAAATTCGTCCGAGTTTATTACGCGACTTAATTTTATTATTCGGAGATCGTTAAATATTAAAATAAGGTTGGGAATAAGTTTACGACTCATTCGAACTCTTTATTCGAATTACGGAAATTGTTGTGTTCTGCACCACGTGTGTTCACAATGCGCGCTAACCACGTAGATTATTAACCGACTTCGAATAAGGAGGAGTTAATAAGTTCGTCTGATTTAGATGATTATTTTCCGGTTCTGAAAGAGACTGAGAAGTTCTATTTTGATTTGGTGAAGATCTGATGAAGCGCTTCGGAGATAAACTACCCAAAATTAGTTTTGTGTCGATAAACCCCTTGCTACAACTGATATCAATATAATTCTCCATTACAAATGACGAAATAAAAAAAAATAAGAATCGTATTGCCTATGTAAGCCACAAGGCTCTTTCTTTGGTCGTAAAGGGTGTGATCGAATATTTTAGGCATGATATACCTACTAAAAACAGAAACAACTGTTAATAATGTTCAACTTATTAGATCAATGAATAAATTTTAAATAATTAGTCCTAGATCCTGATATAAAAATATAGACTAGATAACTGTGTGGGTAGTCTTAATGATATAGCATGTATACCAAATAATTTAATTGCTTTTATATCGACAATCGCCCACCTCTATTTTAAATACGACGCAGTAGGTATTACATTATTATTAATTCAATACACCATCAATTTTCGGTGGGCAAATGAAAAATATTTAATGCGACGAACCTGTGTGTAACGGATTATTCAGATTAACTCCATCGGCGTAATGGACGGCTCGATACTATGGATTTTAACTGCGGTTTTCGGCAGGTTTTTAAAATTGTTTGTTTTACAATTTGGGGAAGTTTTACGCGCCCCGCACTTCTGATCGTGGTGCACTGATTTTGTTCTACTTACATAATTATTCAATATCTTGTCATACATAACATATTTCTCGTCGTTACATTATGGTTTTTGCAAGTGACCGTTCCGTACTGATCGAAATGGAAGACGTTTCACATCAAAATATTTTTTTAGTACCTACCTACTTCTACAGGGTGAAATTGATATCATTAGCATCCTTTTAAACTAAGAGTCTACCCAACAAACTGAACAACTTTTACTATGGGAGCAAACAGATCGGAACAAAAAAAATCTGCTGTTGCGTACATATTTTGAGTCGCAAACTCGCGCGTCGACATTGCAGTTTAGTGTGGAACAGCGGATTTTTTATTTGCTCCGATCAGTTTGCTTCCATAGTGAAAGTTGTTCTGTTTGATGTGTAGACTCTTAGGTAAAAAGGATGCTAATGATATCAATTTCACCCTGTATAAGTACCTATTCGACGGTCCCAGTAAGCTATAACTTGTAAAATTAATAAACCGCGTAAGTATTCGAGATGGTGTCCATTAAAATAACGATCATACCTTATTATTTTATTGTCTTCGCATAATAAACCCACAATTTTGCCGTTTCAGTGACAGATGGGGAAGAAAGGTGACTGTCGTTAGTCTTTATAATGTGCCATCAATGACATTTCAAGAAAATAATGGGCCTTAAAAAGTTTTTAGGGTCCTATTTTCTTTGATATAATTTCTATTTTTGGCGGAGGTCTTGGGCTAGAAAAGCTCTTGGGCTAAAAACACGTCTCACAAGTTTTTAAAAACTAAACCCTTATTTTTCAGAATCGATTTTGGGCAACATAGTATGTATGTACCGTGCGCGAATCGTTTAAAAACTACTCTTCTTCAGCCCTGGTGTCAGAGCTTTTTCAGACCGCCTTACGGCCTCTGACGTGGTTTTTATGTAACGACGACTACCACCAGAGATAGTAGCCGGGACCAACAGCTTAACGTGCCATCCGATGCACGGAATAATTTTTCTTTTCAGATTCTCAGTTGATTCAGCCTGCGGTGTCCTAAATAACTGGAGAAAAACACACAAAGTGACATATCTTTTCTTATCTTTTCTTATCTTGTTGTGGGGGCGGTAAGCCAGCAACACTTCGACCCAGTAGTGGGATCATTTGTGTTAGCCCCAATATTTTTTTTTTGCTTTTTTCCCCATTCAAATACATGGTCAATGAAGGAGGCAATACCATTGAGGGGAAAAAACCTAAGATCTCCCGGTTTTGGGTATCCATCCTCGAGGAGGCTCATGTGTTTAGCCGCCAAGACATCACAGTCACAAAGGATATGTTCCATGGTCTCTTCATCCTCTCCGCATGCTCGGCAGCTGGGATCTAGGGTGAGCTTCATTTTGTGCATCATCGTGCCTGTAGCGTAGTGCCCAGTGAGGGCTCCGACAATAGCACAAGCCTTGCTCCTGCTGTGAAAGTGACATATCACTAGGTGTCAACCGTGGGAATCGAACCCACGTGTCGAGAGCCCCGGAGGCAGTTACGGCTGCTGTTCGGAGAACGTTAAATTTTCAGACAAATTTTTCGTCAAATATACCAGAAAATTGTCTGCGCATTCAAGGTCAGCGGTCATAAACTATTGCGCGACCTGTGAAGTTTTGAAGTCAAAGTATTTCAATGGTTTGCGAGTTCAAACTCGCGGGCGCCACTTATTTTACTATAAACGACTCGTACATACTCGTAGTCGTACTAACATATATGTATAACTTCATAAACAGAAACCATTTTATCCACAAAAACATCAAATCACATACCCAATGACACAAAATAAATGGCAGCTATGAGCCTATGACCGACCCATCTCTTCGCCGAATTGACCTTTTCAATTTTCTACTCTTCTGCTCTCGGCCTAAACCTCTGATATGATATGGCATTTGCTATCACATACTATATGATGTTATTTCATGACGTGGAAAACTACTAGTAGAGCTTGTTTGAGTTGTTTGACGTTTGCAATATAGAAGCAAATGTGTGTGAGATTAAATTTTGCTTTCCTATACACAAGCCGTTTTAACTAAACTTGTATGCGTGACATATTAAAGGAAGTGCTATACCGCCAGTTGCACGTACGTTCATTAAAGATAATCCTCCATTAAATCTCTTGCTAGCTTTTACTTCTTATCGTGTGGGCAGAGCCCTGGTGTCAGAGTTTTTTCAGACCGCCTTACCGGTCTCTGACGTGGTTTTTATGTAACGACTACTACGTCAACAAGACAAGAAGTGACAGCAAGAGATTTAATGGAGGCTTAACTTTAATGAGGCTTTCTGCAACTGAGATGGAAGACCATCAAAATGAACAACTTTTACTACGGAATCAACATCAAAATCGCAAAAAAAAGAAGTTTGTTCTCTCCACCATTCCCTATTTCATCATCATCATCAGCCTATAAACGTCCTACTGCACAGGCCTACACTCAAGGTGTATGATTAGTCCACCACGAGTACCAAATGCGGATTGGTAGTCTTGACATACGCATCAGAATTTATTCTTCAGCGTATGCACATGCAGGTTTCCTCCTTAGGTTTCCTCGGTATAAAGTAGGTACATAAGTTAAAAAAACTCATTGGTACATGGCATGTCGTCCGTGCAGATTCGAACACAACCCCTTATGATTGGGTGTCTGTGAAATTGATTTCGTCAGATCACTGCGAACTGCGATTCATTCAAAATAATCTTCGGACGACCCGGTTGGTGTAATGGTTACCACGCCGGACTGCCAAACCAGGGTCCTGGGTTCGAATCCCGGTTCGGTCATGGATGTTTACATGTTTGTGCCGTTGTTGTATGGTTTCCATAATAAACAGCCTATTAATAGTGCTTTCTTGGGATCATTACAATGTATGTGCCTGTGAGCGTTATTTATTATTTATTATTATTATTTATTTACATTCGAAGTTTATGCGCTTACGGAAACAAAATAATATGAAAATTTAAAAACATTGCTGAACATAATATCGGCTTTGAATCGACTCGACCCAGTTTTGAGGTATTCAATCGTCATAGCTTTTGTCAGCAAATAATTGAAAACGACGTCGATCGATGGCCTTTGCAAGCTCTTTTTTTGAACTGGAACAAAGGTTCACATGTTCATCATTAAATTTGATTAATAATATAATGTGAAATTGTTGAAAGTCGACTTCCGGAACAGATATGATGTTTTTCCTTTCTACGCTCTCCTTATATTATAAGACGAGTGTAGAAGATAATATTGGTAGCTTAGATACTAAAAGAGAGTAACGTAACTTCTAACAAGCGCATCTACGCAAGGTCACAGACAAGTGCCAGATTACACGGCCCGCTACTTCGGGGCACAACAGGGCCTCTACCCGCACATTCGAACTTCGCAATTGCGTGAACGTTTTCGTTCCAATGTCAACTCTATTACAATGAAGTGCGGACCGAAACAGTGGCGATATACAGGAAGATTTTTTTATCACCATCCAAATTTTTTCTACATGTTTGGTATCACTAATAGAACCCATTTCATTAAAAAAAAGGGCAGGTCAAAATTGCACATTTAAAAATTTTATCCTACAGAATTTTCCATAAAGCTTGGTCATCGAGTTTCATATTCGTACCGACCGGGTGTGACAGGACCGGGGGGCGGAGCCCTAGCTTCAGAGTCCCACGCATTGTAAACTTAACAGGAACACATAACACTTTCAAAACATTGTTAAAATGTTATACTAGTCCCTTATTTGGTTTATTTTTGTTCAATGACACGGTTATAATAAAGTACTCTTTGAATGACACAATGACACATAATAAACTTTTTCTAAAAATTAAAAGGCTCTGACCCAAAGAAAATTACTGACCACAGAGATTCGTTCGTTAGTTTTCGTTCTTGAAAAGCAAAGTTCTAAATTCGAAAAAGCGCGCGAAATCGGGTCGAGTGGTAGTAACTATTAATAAGTAATCTGTGGCACAGGTAGGTGCGTACTGTGTCCAGTCGGATTGTTTTTCTTAAGACATTTTTGCGTAGTCATATCTCAATATTTTAGTACTGAGCGATGCTAAAAGAAAAAAACACGTATCGATTTTTTTTCATAAACAAACATTTTATTAAAATTTGGATGGTGATAAAAAAATCTTCCTGTATAGAACGTCGAAAGTCCGGGTACAAGGCCAGTGTCGAGTATCGCGTTTCATCGCCATGAGCGTAGTGTAATAAAATTAATAGTGATGAAGCTCTGCGGTCGCGGCGGGTTCATGCTCGCGCGGTGTGCGGGGTGCGGTGGAGGACGGGCGTACCCTATCTAACTGAACTCGCTAAGGAACGGTTCAGACGACCCGCTCCCACCCCGCACCCGGCCCGCACCCGCGCCGTCTCTCCCCGCGCTCACCCCGCATCCTAAAACGCATTGCTTGGAATTTGAGTCTTATGACACGATAAATCTCGTATTGTATTTTGATGAGGGTCGCAGGTGCGGGGCGGATGCTCCCATAAAATACAATACGAGATTTATTATCGTGTTATAAGACTCAAAATGCAAGCAATGCATTTTAGGATGCGGGGTGAGCGTGGGGAGAGCGCGGGTTGAGTGCATGGTGGGTGCGGGGCGGGTGCCGGTCCTCTGAGCGTGGCCTTAACGGCCTAAGTGGGACGCGGTCCTCCCGGCCCCGCACACCCCACTATGCTATGAGCTTATGCTCATGGCGACGAAACGCGACACTACCGTCCGTCTGAAGAACCCCCTTTTGTATGTAACGCATTTAATGTTGAACCCTATACAGGGTGGATTTTTGAGACGGGGCAGTAAGGGCAGCTACTGTTAAGTATAAAAGTGAGTTGGAGTCTCGTTTCCTACGAAATGTATGGGAAAAGTTTTTTGAGATTTCTGACGTTTCTAGTACTCAAACCTCGGTTGATCTACTAGAGTTTATTGATCCTTATAAGAAACAGGATCGATTGGCATCAAAAAAAGTTTTTGTGTAAATTTCCTATTTTCTAGCTGACTGTACATTTTTTTCAAAATCTGTGAATGCAGTTCGAAATGTCTCAAAAAGTTAAGGATAGTCTCTTAAGAACGTTTCGCTGTAGCTACAACGGTTAAGGTACCTGCCCTTACTGCCCCGTCTCAAAAATCCACCCTGTATAAGGTCCTTCTTAATATACTGACACTTTTTTAAGGGAATTATCAGACAGTCAAACTGAACAACATTCTCTATGAGACCAACATCCAAATCGCGGAAAAAAAAGTTCAGTTTGACGGTCTGATCATCCCCTTAAAAATGTGTCAGCATATTAAGAAGGACCTTGTATATCTTATCTAATGCATGCTTTGAAAATTTGGAGAAAAAACCAAAATTTTTAAAAGAAAACTTTTCTCTTGCAAATTAAACTTTTTCTTTAGCATTTCTCTTGAATAAAAGAATTAAAACTGTTAATTAAAGAACGCTTGCATAGAACAAAATGTTTTTTTGCTTAAATAAGTTTAAAATAGGTTCTCCTACACCTGTTGTTGATTGTTACTTAAAACGTTTTCTTTTAGCGAGTGGTTTGCATTTCCATTTAATACTCTTATTTTGTTTTAGGGTTCCGTACCCAAAGGGTGAAAACGGGACCCTATTACTAAGCCTACGTTGTCCGTCCCTCCGTCCGTCCGTCCGTCCGTCCGTCCGTCAGTCCGTCCGTCCGTCTGTCCGTCTGTCCGTCCGTCCGTCTGTCCTACCTATTTAGGGCTGTAACTTTTGAACCGTAATAGCTAGATAGTTGAAAATTTCTCAGATTATGCGTTATTACGGCGGATTTGTTAAAAAATAATAAAAACTTCAAAAAGTTAAAAATTAAGGGGGGTTCTCAACAAGAAACTAGTTTTTATCAAAGTTTTTTCTTCACGCTCTATCGTAAAAACGGTAATACATACAAGCGTCAAACTTAGTGTGATTATAGAGCAAACTCTACAGGATAACAACAAATACTAAAAACCGGCCAAGTGTGAGTCGGTCTTGCGCTAAAGGTCCCGGACAAAAAAAGTTTTGTTTTCTAGGTTAATAATGTTGTGTTCTGTGGTGGTGTGGTACTTGACCGATTTTATTATTTAAATTGTAAAGTAGCAGCTTGCCCCGGATTCGCACGGATAGCATTAGGAATTATCTAGTGACGAACCTTGGTCGTGAATCAGTCTATCTATTAGTCAAAATCGTATCCGAATCCCTATAGTAGTTTCTTCTTCCTCTTATTGTGTAGGCAGCAACTAGCAAGCCCTGGTATCAGAGTTTTTTCAGACCGCCTCTGGCGTGGTTTTTATGTAACGACTACTACCAGAAATAGTAACCGGGACCAACGGCTTATCGTGCCATCCGAAGCACAAAATCATCTTTCTTTTCAGACAATCAGGTGATTCAACCTGCAATGTCCTAACCAAATGGGGAAAAATGCACAAAGTGACATATCACTAGGTGTTCCCCGTGGGAATCGAACCCACGACTTCCGTGTCGAGAGCCCAATGCTCTTAACCTTAGACCACGGAGGCATATAATCAATAGTTTCTGAGATTAGATGGAGAGGACAAGACGACAGTAATTTTATTTTATTTGGTGAGCTTATATATGTATAATAGCTATAAAACAAGTAGTTTACAAAGGAGTCAATGTTTTGTAGGCCCACCAAACGGTAACGTTTATTGATGGTATTAAACTCTTAATACATAATTTAATTTATTATAGTAATCAGACGATAGATCTGGTAAAAATGCAAACGGAATTACGAAATAAATATAAAAAATGCACCGTTTTGACTTTTTTTCCGGTTAAAACAGCACATGTCAAGTAATATCAGGAAAATAAAAAATCCAACATATTTTATCATGACACGATATGTACCAACAGCGATTACGCGACACTCCGTTTAGATGAGGTATAGCTAATGTAACCACTATAATCTAGAGATTATGAGAAAGAAATCGACATGATTTCCATAACTATACGTCAACTAATACGTTAACATTTTTTTGCTAGCCTTTTTCCCATTGTAAAACTGAGGATGTTCTTTAATCAGGTTAAGGCGAATTACAAGCTTCTACACATAGGTTTTAATCTTAAACTATTTAACTAGGGTCCAGCCTCGCTACAGCATTCCCCTCTGCTAAGTTACAAGACCAATTAACTCTTGTAAATTTACATACAATTTAATATCTTATCACTAAACGAGAAAACTACAATTGCATAATAATAACAATAACTAAAAAGTTGACCCTATGGATTCTAATGGTAGGTAATGGAAGGTATAAAATCCATTTCATGATACATGAGATACAATGGCACCCGCAAAAAGTGTCAGAAAAGTGTGTTAGTTAGAAAATTAAATGGCTGAAGGTTTTTTTTCAATAAATTTCTAATACGCTTCGCGCTAATAAACATTCACAATTTTTATATTTAGAGGGAAAACGATTTAATTTCGCAAAGAAACATTTTTTTTTTCTAATTACGTCGTCTTAAATTAAAACTAACTACAAGTTCTAAAGCTTAATTAATAACGTAAGCGTCGCAACTAAAAAAGGGTAATTTAGTAGCAATAAAGTAGTCGAGCAATGTTTTTAATAGAGTTTCAAATAATTTTCAATTTGTGCCACTTTTAAACATTTTTAACAGAGTTACATCGACACTTTCCAGGAAGGAAATTATTTGTGCCAAAAATGCCCGGAATACATTTTTAATTCCACTTACAGAGCTTTAGCGACGGTGCACTCAGTAATTCACTATTTGGTCTTTTACCCGTATGATATGTGGAGAAATTGACACACACACATATACACAATAGCATACGCATATTAACACGAAAGCATAATTATATAGGGTGATTTTTAATAGGTCTGTATGGCTTAAAGGGGAAAGAGTACAGCCCATTAGAAGTCTAAAACTGTATGGAACCCCTGGTCGAAAATCACTGGTTTCGGAAATAATGGACACTTTAACTTTTTTTCGAAAATTACCAAAATTTAAGGTAAACGCATAAAAATAAAAATAAATACTTATTGCATGCATTTTTTTTTTACGTTTTCTGTTTACTGGATAAATTATTCATAAACTAAGAACAAAAAATCTCATAAGTTACTTCAAATTTTAAAGTTATGAGAGCTAAAAGTCGTAACATTACAAAAAAAAAATACTTTATTGAAATTTCAATTAACTTTTGAGGAAAATATCTTCAAATGACTTGTCGTACAAACGATGTCAATAAATTCCATGTTTCCTTAGCTTTCTAAAAAGGTATAATAAGTGCACAAAATTCTCAAAAACCGCACAAAAAACTCAGTTATTGTCGAGTAGGTAAACCGTAAGCTACACGTTTTTATTACTTAAAGCTCCTGTAACAACGTTATTGACAAAAAACTCCTTTACCATATCGCCTTTCTAACTCTGATAAAGGATCTTATGGATGTACAGTGGCGGTCTGTTCAAGCTTTACCTTTTGACAGCTGTCATGTTCTTAAGTCAAAGCAGTAAAGATTATTTTCCCTATTATGAACACAAATGCCATACGACGTAATAAACAGTAGGGTAAAAACACTTTTAAACTTTTAAAACACTTGATTTTTATTTAAAAAACACTTTGTTTATTTCAAATCTTGTTCAAATTGTCTGCCTTGATGTCTTATACACGCACGGAGTCGTTTTCTCAAGTTGGAACGAGTTACAACACCGGTAAGTTCTCGCTGTATTTGATCAGCAGCTGCTAATATTCGGTTTCTTAACTCTTCAACATCATTTACTGGTGTAGTGTAGACTAAGTCTTTCATGTAACCCCATAAGAAATAGTCGCAGGGTGTTAAATCCGGGCACCTTGCCGGCCATGGCGTCGGTCCACCCCTACCAATCCAGCGGAGTGGAAAATTTTCGTCCAGCCATTCTCTGACACTAGTGCGGTAGTGCGCTGGGCAGACATCGTGCTGAAATATCATTTGTTGCAGGTTGGCTAGCGGAACATCTTCGAGAAGTTCGTCCAATTGGTTACGAAGAAAGTCTTCGTAAGCTTCACCATTCAAGTTATTGGGTAAAAAGTATGGCCCAACTATGTATTTATCGATAATACCCATCCACACGTTTAATGAAAATCTTATTTGATGAGCTCCTTCTTTGGCTACGTGAGGATTTTCACCCCGTGAAGCCCAGTAGTGAATATTGTGGTAATTGGTAATACCGTCACGATCAAACTTGGACTCACCAGTCCACAAGATCCTGCTCAGAAATGTGTTGTCTTCAGAGTCCATATGTTGCATATACCGACAGAAATCCACACGTCTTGCAGGGTCTCCCTCCTCTATGGCGTGAACAGGCGTGTAGTGAAAGGGATACTGTCTGGCTGAATGAAGAGTGAACCACACTTTGTACTGAGATAATCCCATTTCCCTAGCTACGACGCGGGTAGATGTATTTGGATCTCTGGTAAAACGATCCAGTATCTCCTCTTCTTGATCTGCAGTCGGTACACGAGGTCTACCGGCATCATGACGTCGCTCGTGGACACTTCCACTTTCCCTCAGACGTTGAAACGCCGCAGAAAATACTTGATGACTCGGTACACGACGATTTGGGAATCGGCGTATGTACTCCCTTCTGGCCTCTCCAGTATTACCGTCACAGAATCCATACACAAACACTATGTCTGTGTACTCTTCGTTACTGAAGTTCGCCATGGAGATAATGACTACACGCCTGTTCACGCCATAGAGGAGGGAGACCCTGCAACACGTGTGGATTTCTGTCGGTATATGCAACATATGGACTCTGAAGACAACACATTTCTGAGCAGGATCTTGTGGACTGATGAGTCCAAGTTTGATCGTGACGGTATTACCAATTACCACAATATTCACTACTGGGCTTCACGGGGTAAAAATCCTCACGTAGCCAAAGAAGGAGCTCATCAAATAAGATTTTCATTAAACGTGTGGATGGGTATTATCGACAAATACATAGTTGGGCCATACTTTTTACCCAATAACTTGAATGGTGAAGCTTACGAAGACTTTCTTCGTAACCAATTGGACGAACTTCTCGAAGATGTTCCGCTAGCCAACC
The DNA here is from genome assembly GCA_922987775.1 of Agonopterix subpropinquella. NCBI lineage: Eukaryota > Metazoa > Arthropoda > Insecta > Lepidoptera > Depressariidae > Agonopterix > Agonopterix subpropinquella. Next base: position 5,417,867 of record OV277714.1, read on the forward strand.
TGCAACAAATGATATTTCAGCACGATGTCTGCCCAGCGCACTACCGCACTAGTGTCAGAGAATGGCTGGACGAAAATTTTCCACTCCGCTGGATTGGTAGGGGTGGACCGACGCCATGGCCGGCAAGGTGCCCGGATTTAACACCCTGCGACTATTTCTTATGGGGTTACATGAAAGACTTAGTCTACACTACACCAGTAAATGATGTTGAAGAGTTAAGAAACCGAATATTAGCAGCTGCTGATCAAATACAGCGAGAACTTACCGGTGTTGTAACTCGTTCCAACTTGAGAAAACGACTCCGTGCGTGTATAAGACATCAAGGCAGACAATTTGAACAAGATTTGAAATAAACAAAGTGTTTTTTAAATAAAAATCAAGTGTTTTAAAAGTTTAAAAGTGTTTTTACCCTACTGTTTATTACGTCGTATGGCATTTGTGTTCATAATAGGGAAAATAATCTTTACTGCTTTGACTTAAGAACATGACAGCTGTCAAAAGGTAAAGCTTGAACAGACCGCCACTGTACATCCATAAGATCCTTTATCAGAGTTAGAAAGGCGATATGGTAAAGGAGTTTTTTGTCAATAACGTTGTTACAGGAGCTTTAAGTAATAAAAACGTGTAGCTTACGGTTTACCTACTCGACAATAACTGAGTTTTTTGTGCGGTTTTTGAGAATTTTGTGCACTTATTATACCTTTTTAGAAAGCTAAGGAAACATGGAATTTATTGACATCGTTTGTACGACAAGTCATTTGAAGATATTTTCCTCAAAAGTTAATTGAAATTTCAATAAAGTATTTTTTTTTTGTAATGTTACGACTTTTAGCTCTCATAACTTTAAAATTTGAAGTAACTTATGAGATTTTTTGTTCTTAGTTTATGAATAATTTATCCAGTAAACAGAAAACGTAAAAAAAAAATGCATGCAATAAGTATTTATTTTTATTTTTATGCGGTTACCTTAAATTTTGGTAATTTTCGAAAAAAAGTTAAAGTGTCCATTATTTCCGAAACCAGTGATTTTCGACCAGGGGTTCCATACAGTTTTAGACTTCTAATGGGCTGTACTCTTTCCCCTTTAAGCCATACAGACCTATTACAAATCACCCTGTATGTAACGACATACCGGCATAATGCCACAATAATAAATGCATAGGTATTATATCTAAACTATTATAAAACTGTAACAGAAGTGTGTCTGTACATTGAAGTTATTTACAAAAAAAAGATTACGATACGATTTTTAGGCTTCCCTGATTCCAAATCACAAATTTTTGGACTTTTTGTCTGTCTGTTTGTTTGTTTGTTTGTTTGTTTGTTTGTTTGTTTGTTTGTTCGTTTGTTTGTTTGTTTGTTTGGGTGTTTGTTTGTTTGAGTATCACGCAAAAACTACTGAACCGATTTTGATGATACTTTTTTTGTTTGATAGCTTATCATCTGACTTAAAATCTGGTATATAATTTATGCGGACGAAGTCGCGGGTAAAAGCTCGTATCTGAATAAAATTAAAAATCGTGCCACACGCACCGTTTTGTCATACGGGTCCTCGTAGGTAGTAAATAGTAAACTGAAAAAAAATGATCAACCAAACTAGTGTTAAATATATCCAAACTTTAGTGACTTCCAAACTTTTTTTTAGCACAAATAATTAAACATTTGGTTATAAATAGCAAAACGTGTTATTATTTATAGCCGAAAGTTTGTTTATATGCTACAAAACAGTTTGGAAGTCACTAAAGTTTGATTATAATTATTTAACAAACAATTTTTTTCAGTGTAGGTAAAACAACTAGGAAAATACGAAAAACTCGGTCGACTTGGACAACTCTGACAAAATAAACAACTCGGTCAACTCTTACAAAGTAAACAACTCTGACAACTTTGCCAGCTGATTTGCCTTGGTCAAGTTGTCCAAGTTGTTCAGTTGTCCAATTAGGTACTTTCAACGATAAAACATCTCCGACAACATGAACAACTTGGTCAACTCGGACAACTCTGTCAACTTAGACAACATTGTATAAGTTTACCAGTCAGAGTTGTTCACTTTGTCTAAGTTGTTCAAATGTCCAAGTTCTATAATAGTTAAGCAATCCCGGGACTTAAGAACGATCCTGGGATTGTTTCATAAAATAAATTAATTAAGAATTGTCCACATTATTTTAGTGAATAATAAACTTTAGGTTGATATGCATTCGAAATGACATATCATGACCACTTCTCTATACCAGTCTTTGTCTACTCCACCGGAAAAGAGTCGCGACGTTATAATGTCTATCTAATACAGGTGAAATTGTTTTCATTAGCATTCTTTTTACCCATCAACCTGAACAACTTTTACTATGGGAACAAAGGCAAACGGACCGGACCAAAAAAAATCAATGCTGTTTTATACTAAACTGTAATGCCTACTCGACTTCAAAATAATGTTGCATGACATTTGAGTCGAGCTGACACAGCAGATTTTTGTTGATCGGTTTTCTCCCATATAAAGTTGTTCAGTTTGATGGGTGGACTCTTAGTTTAAAAGGATGCCAAGTTAAAAAGGACAGGGTGAAATTGATATCATTGGCATCCTTTTAAACTAAGAGTCTACCCATCAAACTGAACAACTTTTACTATGGGAGCAAACCGAACGAAGCAAAAAAAAAATCAGCTGTTGCATACATTTGAGTCGAGTAGGCATTGCAGTTTAGTATGGGACAGCTGATTTTTTAGTTGCTCCGATTGGTTTGCTCCCATAGTAAAAGTTGTTCAGTTTGATGGGTAGACTCTTAGTTTAAAAGGATGCCAATGATATCAATTTCACCCTGTCTGCACCCTGTAGATAGACACAGAGTGATCTACGCTGAAGTCAAACCGACACTCGACGAAAGACTAAAGACTTGACACTGTCAAAATTGTCAACTGAACCTGAAAATGTTATCAAAAGTTCATCGAGACCCACCCCATCGGTCAGAAAACCATGGCCCGCAATAAAAATGTCTCTCAACTTGACACAGATCGTTTTTTCACGGAAAATAAGGTAAAACTCAGATAAATCAAAAAGTTCTTTCAGCTTTCATTCAATATGATTGCTGTCAATGAAATGTACTTATACTTCGGTGATATTGGAACGAATTCGTGTTTTTAAGGTTAAATCGCACAACCAATTTTATTGAAATTTCTATAGCGAAAGCTTGAATCCTTATAACCCTTATGAAATCGTCGGCTTATCGCAAGAGGTCATTAACTACTGTTTTGTAAAACCCGAGAAAACACAATAATTAATTTTAGCATAATGATTTTGTGTGTACTGTTATGGACTTTATACATAAAGGCGTAATTTGAAGTAGGTACTATCCAGGTAATGATCTTTGCTTATAATAGTACTCGTCGCGGAGAACTCTGTAGTATGTGCAGCTGCAGCTGTATTTAGTGACTTTTTGACACTTGAAAAGCCTATGCCTAAAAATGGCGCCTTTTTTCTTTTTTTTTTCGCGCAGCCATCAATCAATCTTGAAAATTATATAGTTCAGAATAAAGTTAAAAAGAACAATTTTTATTACAAATATCTCGGAACTCAGTCCGAACTGAGATATAAAGGCTTGAAGTGCACGTAATGGTAATATTTTCAACTTCAAGCCTTTATATCTCCGTCCGGACTGAGTTTAGGGATATACATGTTAATAAGTTTTGTTTGTTACTTTATTCTGAAATGAAATATTCAAGTTTGGTTACTGGCCGCACCAAAAACAACGGCGCAAAATAAGGCGCCAACCTTACATACAAAACCCGCATTGTCTTTTGAAGAACTATCCAGATAATAATTTTTGCTTATAAAAAACGCGGTGAACTCAATAGTAGGGTCAGCTGTACTTAGTGACTTTTTGACGTTAATGACTTCTTTCGATAAGCCGACGAAATGTATTGTTAGCCGATTCATTGTATTTGTGTTTTGATTTAGTTTTGTAGTATTCTGTACTAAAATTGGCAAAACGAAACTCTTATGGAATCACCTCGGTGTTCGTCCGTCCGTCTGTCACAGTCATTTTTCTCAGAGACCGAAAGACGTAGGAAGCTGAAACCTGGCATAGTTTTTTTTATTACCAGTGCCACAGTAAAAAGTATTTCTTTCTTCGTTCTTTTTTTTTATTTAAGATGCATTTAAGTTAACATCCCATATTATGCCATATGCCAAAGTTTTTGTTTTTCAAACTTATCGAATGTTATTTTTCAAAAATGTGTGGAGCCTGGGCCATGAGATTGTAAGGCTTATTTAATTATAGGACAAAATAAATTTTTGAGAGTCACGTTGCAGGTTCTGACCCGAGCACTTGACTCGCGTGGTTTTCGCGCGTCGCGTTTTTGCCTGCCACGAGGCTCCGCAATCCTCAATCTCTTCTTGTTCTTGACCAAAAACAATCCATGAGATTGGAATAAATTCTTCCATGAACTACTTGACACTGGCGGAAATGCAGTGCTAACGCACAAGCAAGAGTCCATTAACTATAAATAAATAAATAAAATTTAATCAGTATTCCACCTATTCATTTTTTACAGTTTTAAGCTATTAATAATAATTTAAATTAATATAATATTGTCACTTCTTAAAATGACGTCATAATTTTGACAAAGAATAATGCTTACGAAAATTATTCTTGTGTCGCCAACTTTTTTTATGCGATGTAGTATTCTCAATTATAATGGATACTGTACAACGTATTGGCTTGGATTGCCATAATTCCTTTAAAAAAGGAAAGCTACAATAAAAATAATATAATTAAATAAAAAAAGTATCTATTTTCTTCTCATGTACACACGGCGACACATCAAGCTATACAAAACCAACCTAAGCTGGCCGCGCGACGTTATACGTTACTCGACCTACGCGCGGCCAGCTTATGTTGGTTTTGTATAGCTTGATGTGTCGCCATGCGTACTTTTACAACATACATTGTATATATGAGAGACTGGTGACCGTGGTAGGTTTATAAACAGTCGTTTATAACCTGGACGTCACCAGGCCCCACCTCACGTTCCCGTGGACTGACATGATATTTGAAGGATACTTATAGAAATTTAATTTAATGGTATCTTCCTAATATTATCGCATATTCTAACTCGTAGTTTCCATGTGAATGCTTCAGAAATTTACACTCTAAATGCTCAAAACGTACGACTAACGCCTGTCGCCACCATAACGCAGACCGGTCACGCATTCAAGTTTATGGGTGACATGGTCCGCCCCCGTAACTATTATAATCCCACATACAATATCACACAAACCAAGCTATTATTATCCTTACAGCATTGGAATACGAATTACAATAGAGGATTTCCTATGGTGAATAAACGGTAGTCCCCTTTCTGAGGGAAGATTTGCTAGGATTTGCTGTTTTGTTTTGTGCATAATTTGGGTGTTAGCTTTTATTGTCAGTGCATTTAGAGTGGATTTTTGTTTTGTCAGAAATTACTACTTTTATATGCTTACTAGTGTAAAATGTTGACTGTTTCTTTTTTCACTTTTATATTAACATTTGCCGGGACTTCGTAGTTTCACCAAGTTGCCCATTGTCCTTTAACAAAGGACCTTGAGACCAATTATAACTAACTAACGAGGTGACACATCGAAACAGATTTTCTGTGTGACCAATAGAAACAAACCTAAGACGTGACTGAATAAATTTTAATGTACCTCCATAGTTATGATTATGACAAACAAATTCTTATGATTTTTTCGGGGAGTCGCGTGGCTGGAGGGCTCTCGAGTGGTGTCGTTTGGCTCGCGACTTAGGTAGCCACGCGGCTCCGCCATTTTATGGCGGTTTCGAGTTTTGGTATAAAAACAGGGCTTTGAGATCGCCATATCCATTACCGTACAACGTCAAGCACTAATTGCTCTTTTTAAACTAGATATTGGCAAAATCAACCAAGGAAACGCCATTAAACAAAAGTAGAATAGAATAGAACGATTTTTTCGTTATAACGAGTTAATAAAAAATTTTGGCGTGACCAGTTGACGCCATAAATTCTCCAGACGACCGTGATGAATTTAAATATGAAATCACAGAGTACTATGAAATGATGAAAGCCGTAAAGATCATCAGCTTTTTAAATAATTATCCTCTGCTCTCTCGCTGTCTTTCTCTTCTTTTCTTACATACATACATACATACATATGCTCACGCCTATGTCCCACTACTGGGGTAGGCAGAGACAACAGATCGCCACATGCTACGATTCTGACACACATCTCTCGCCTCCTCAACATCCATAAGTCTCTTCATACAAGCTCGTCGGTTCCGGGTACATTTTATTTGGCCCTTCTTCAGTACGCATCCGATTTGGTCAGCGTACGTGCGCCTAGGGCGACCCCTTTCAACCATTCCATTCACACTTGCCTTGTAAATTTCATACGTCAACCTACTTTCACACATTCTTTCTACATGGCCAAACCACCTCAACATGCCTTTTTCAATCCTGGCCACTACATCTTCTTTTCTTCTGCTTTTTAAATGTGTATACCTACACCTTCAAAATATGTAGATCTAAACCAAATAATGTGCAAATCTAACTGCCATGTTACTGTTAGAGGAACTACTGAGGATCGTCGTATGACGAACGTACTCAGTCACACACATATACTTATCCACTTATCCACACACACTCACGCACTCACCCCCACATCCCCACACACACACACCTTCATACACACATCATCATCATCATCATCTCACGCACATACTGATATTCGCCTCTTTTTCTAAATATTCGTTTTAACATTAATTGCTAATTATTATTATTGCTTTAATTAAGTACAGCAGTACCAGGTTTATAAGTCTTATCGATGTGCCTGCGCAGTCGATAAATTTAATACCGCGCGAAATAATGTTGACCAATCAGGATTTATTTTCCTGGTCGTACTGTACTATTTTGTTTGATCCCTCGATACAGGCGCTGCCTAGTGCAGAGGTCGATGTAATAATATGTGTGTATATCTTTGGCTGTCAAATAAATATTACTATTACTAACATACAGCGACAGATTAACCTACGCATAGTTCAACTCTAAACATAGAGTTCAACTATGCGTAGGTTAATCTGTCGCCGCCGTACAACCTAAATTCCACACATAATAAAGATTTCATTTTATTTCTTGGTTTTGCAATAAAAAAGTTTTCCGCTATCGAGAAGCTGCGGCCAGAAACTCTACAACACTGACAACTGGTTTTCAAAAAACCACGACATGACCGCAAATTCGCATCGCATGATTGCAAATCTGTTATATAGGTCTGTCATTATTTAATACATGAATTTAAGAGTACAATGTCGAAATCAATAATTTTCAGGAGACGTGTATGAAAATAATTTTCAAGATGGTGTTTGTGTAGTTTCATGCCGAATCTTCTCTGTAGGGTCCTTCTTAATATGCTGACACTTTTTTAAGGGGATGATCAGACCGGCAAACTGAATAACTTTCTCTATGGGACCAACATCGAAATCGCGATCAAAAAATCTGCTCTTCTATACAAAACTGCAAACCTACTCGAGCCAAATGTATGGGACAGCTGATTTTTTTTTCGCGATTTCGATGTTGGTCCCATAGAGAAAGTTGTTTATTTTGATGGTCCGATCATCCCCTTAAAAAAGTGTCAGCATATTAAGAAGGACCCTGTTTATAACAGGTTATAATTTCCCAAATAACTTACTCATAAGAAGGTAATAAACAGTATTTATATAAATAATATTAATATTTCTAATAAGTGAATATATCCTTTCAGGAATATTTTGAATACAAAGAATAGGATAATTTTAGATGCAGAAAAATCTTTGTAATTGTTAGGTATTTGATTATTAAGATTTTTTGGTTTTAGATTTTATGTGTTGTTTTTTTATTCGTTTTAAGATATTGCTGCGCCCTTCCAGTGTTTATGTGTGTACTGTACTATATTAGATCTTATGTAACCACATAACGCAAGAAATGATTATGATTATGATTATTATGAAAAAGGTAATTTTCAGAGCGTTTGAACACTCTAATTTATGAGACCGAATTTAAAGCCTATTCCTATCCTAACCGTCGGTGCTCAAACATATACAATGTTTAACAGAATCACAGAAGTCCAAACTCAAGGTTTGCCAGAAAGCGATGGAGCGTAGCATATTGGGGATGAAACGGACTGATCGCGTCAGGAACACCACAATTAATACGCCAAAAAACACAAATAGCCGATTTTGGTGAGAAAAACAACAAGTTGATATGGAATTGGGCCGGCTACTTATACAGGGTGTCCCGTAAACCGACGTCAACCCGGCGGCGCATGCTGATAGGTTAGGTCATGACTAAGCGGAATATCAAAATTTGGCTTCAGTAAAATTGGCTATGTTTTCGAGATATTGACAGTTTTAACAAAGATGCTGCATAGAGCGTTTGTAGCTGTGACACTCAAAATAGTGACTAAGGTAAAGAGTTTCACGAATTTCATAAAACTGTCCTTATCTCGAAAACCAAGGACCATTTCCTAAAGTAAAATGTTGACAGATTGATTGATTGATTGACTGATTTTTTTATATTTTATTTTTATTTTAGTATATTCTGGTTAGGCATGAACTAACCTATCAGCATGCGCCGGGTTGGCGTCGGTTTACGGGACACCCTGTATATGTCGATTGCGCCCGGAAAGATGAGCCAAAATCTAACCACATTGGATCTCGGAGAATGGACGTCGCCGTCAGGGTCGACCCCGGAAGAAATGGAGAGACGACCTGGATGCCTTCGACGAAGAGTGGATGGAACTGGCTCAGGACAGAGTGCGTTAACAGGGATGCATGGAGGATAAAGGGGGAGGTCTTTGCAGTGGGATGAAATAAGCCAAGGAAAAAAATGTATGCGCTATTTATTATAAAGCCTGTCCATTGAAGCTGTGCGAGCTGTGCGAGCTGTGTAGCTGTGTTTTTTTAACCAATCAGGAGCTCGGGCGCGGCGCGGCCGATCTCGCCCGAGCTACTGATTGGTAAAAACACAGCTACACAGCTCGCACAGCTCGCAAAGCTTCAATGGACAGGCAGCCTAGCGTTATAAAATTGTATGCCTTTTACAAATAAGATAAAAAAGTTCGGCCAGATAAATTAGGCATTAAAAAGCTCTACAAACAAGTCTTAGTTTAAAAAAGTTTTACATTTCACAAGATCTTTCATATTAAATTTAAATTAAAAGAAATGAAAGAAAGTACTGTCAACGTCTTTAAAACATTCACTAGAAATACCGTTTAATTCATTATCTTGTTGAGTTTCTTATTACTACAATGAGATTAAATACCAGAAAGACGTTAGTAAGCAAACTCTGTAAAAGAGTCCTTGGAATGGCAAAGAAAATTTTTAGGTCCATTTTAAAAGCATAAAATGTACAAAGAAAAAGTTCTACAGCAGTTTCGTATTTACACTGTAAATTAACCCGAAACGTAACCTTGAATAAAGTATAAAATAACATGAAAAGAACAGAAAAACGCGATAAGTCTTTCTTTCCCAATTACAACTCTCATGGCCGGAAAATAAAACAAAGTATCACTAAAAAAGTTAAAAAAAAAAGAAACAGAGATAAGACCTAACCAACCCTTATCAATGTCGAGTCTTTGTTACTTACGAAATTAGAGGTGTGACTTTAATATCATCTCATAAATTTGTTGATTCGAATCACTAGGTGAGTTTGAATTAGCAAAATATCATTTATAGAAACAATAATTTGTAGAATGGGTCATTTGCGTTCGCAAATTCTTCTTCTTTTCGTGTCAATTGTTCTACTATTTCTATATTTTATTGGCCAGATATTCGGCCAGCCTGACAGCGTCCAGTGAAAAAAAGAAAAAAAGATAAATTATTTAATTTTGAATCACATTTCATGTTTATTTGTGAAAAGTTTTATAAAAGAAAAAATATCATATACAGGGTGAAATTGATATCATTAACATCCTTTTAAACTAAGAGTCTACCCATCAAACTGAACAACTTTTACTATGGGAGCAAATCGATGGAAGCAACTAAAAAATCAGCTGTCCCATACTAAACTACAATGCCTACTCGACTCAAATGTATGCAACAGCAGATTTTTTTTGCTTCGATCGGTTTGCTCCCGTAGTAAAAGTTGTTCAGTTTGACGGGTAGACTCTTAGTTTAAAAGGATGCCAGTGATATCAATTTCACCCTGTATATGGCCATTTTGGCCGTCACTGTTCATTACACCAGACCACATAATTTTGTCCTCATGCTAAACTCAGTTACAAGTTCATATTAGGTACAGTTTTGTCTCACCTCTAGTATCAATACAATCTTTTAAGCTTACCAGTACGGAACATTTCTCAACCGGTGAATTGTCACTATACATTTGGTTTGACTATTTTTAGCAGATTTTTTCTGCTTTTAGTAAAATCTAGTACGTACATACGTTTGATTAATTATTAACGGCTTTGCGGCAGCACTGCAGTTGTTTCATAAAATTAAATGGGCTCTGGAATAGTACGCTTAATAATTAAAAACCACTAATCCATAACAGTTTTAATTATACTCCTATGGCCTTCCTAATATGCTGTCGGTTTTTTAACCGGATGATGATCATGATTTCACACCCTAGGGAGGGGATGATACCTATTTTGTCTGTTTTCGAACCGATTTTTGATAACTAAATTATTACATTTAATTTATATAGTTCACATAACAGTGTAGATAGGTTCTTTCTGCAGTGAATCTAACCGTTGAAAACACGATTCTATTAAATTTTCTCGATAGAAAAGAGGAGCAAAGTAAGTTCGATTTCAGATTTATAACCAGTTTTACAAGAATCACCCTACATCATTTCTACTGAATATATATCATTTGTAAGGTAATTAATTATAGCAGTGATTCTACCCGATAGATTTTACCCCAAACACCCAAGAGAAAAGTTATTGATGAAAAATGCGTTTTTTTGCGATCTTGCTTTCAATTGAAGCGGGATGGCTAATTGCAAAAGTTTCCTTGTTAGAAAGAGAGGCTTTCTCTAGGGACACCCAGCCTTACAAATTGTACCATCACACCGTTACATTGATTTCTATACTGCCGACTAAAACACACCACATGTATTTTATATAGTTTTTTATTTTACACAGATAACATTTTCAACAGTTGGCAGTGCAATACAGGGATTGGACGTTTCATATCCTCTAAACGAGTGTTTGTTTGGAATGCTCGGCTTTACAGTACTTGTTGGTAGTCGAAATATTTTATTGGCTGCTCTAAATGTTAGTTATATTGTGGAAAATAAAAAAATGTTTTTTTTTAGTGACAACGCCACATTTCCACCCCAGTAACTCTTGTGAACCAGGTTCAACAATGTATTATAGAGAGTGTAAACTTAAACGCTTCACATACTTTAGAAGGTGTTCAGACCACAGGTTCAGACCATGAAACTGAACAACTTTCAGTTTCTGCTATTCCATACAAAATGTAGGTCACCATTGAAGTTTTTTATGGGAAAACAGATTCTTTTTGCGATTTCAATGTTGTTTCCATAGTTTAGTTTAAGTTTTCGTCACGTAGTCAATATTATCCTCTAGCGCTTTTTCGTGCGATATTAGTGGTCAACCGCCTTCGTTTTTTTATCCTGGCTTCGTACACTTGAACGAACTATACTGACGCCTTTATATGCGCTAAAATGCGCTAATAAAGACATATTATTACCTGTTTATTAACTTTCTGTTTGCAAAAATGTTTTAAAACCATATTTATTAATTACTACTGGAACACTAGAGGGAAGGTTCTTGATATATATTACGGGTGGTCACCTAGGGGGGTAAAAAATTGTAAAAAATGGGTTACGTAGTCTGGGTACGTTCCCTTATTTTTACCTGGGGTTATTGAAAATGTATGTTTTACTTCTTAACCCTCTTAAAGATATTTTTATAGCGGTCCCCTACGCATTAAAACAAACAGTTCCTTACATAAAAAAAAAATAGGTGACTGAATAATTTTTAGGGTTCCGAAGTCAAAAAGGAACCCTTATAGTTTCGCCATGTCCGTCCGTCTGTCCGTCCGTCTGTCTGTCCGTCTGTCCGCGGCTTAGCTCAAAGCTGTAATTTGGCATATGTATACATATTCAACATGCCGACAAAGTAGTAAAATAAAATCTTGAAAAATATATTTTTTTAGGGTACCTCCCCTACACGTGAAGTGGGGATGATTTTTTTTTCTCGTCTGTCCCATGTTGTGGGATATCGTTGGACAGGTCTTTTAAAAATATTGTGGGTATAGGAAGACCATTTTTTGATTTAGGGATCCGTTAGCGAAATATTAAGCTTTAAAGCGAAAATTTTGGTTAGAGTCAAGTGTCTCCCCCCTCTACCAGCTAAACGGTTGTAGTTGGAGATGTGAAAAAATTCACGGCAATAGCATATATAACGAATTAAAAAGGAAAACTATCACCGGTAAGTAGGCTTTACAAGTTTACGAGTAATAGTCGACCAAATAATAAAATGTACTTTTTAGACTTTATTAGTCGTTAAACCGTAGTATAAAACAAAAAGCCTTCTAAGTCCATATTATATTGTAACGGGCAACTATACGGAACCCTACCCTGCGCGTGGTCCGACACGCACTTGGCCAGTTATTACTTTATGAATTTATTGAACTTGGATGTTTTAAATAAGTGGGATTGAAAGGTACAGGAGTAACCGTGATCAGGTTTTTTTGTTTCTTTTCTCCTCGATCAACAACATTATTTCTATAGAACCATAATTTAACGAGAAAAAACAAGTCAATTCGAAGCCTTCGTCCATACTGCTCCATTATCCTAAAGCGATATTTGCGAAGAGATTAGGAGTTATTTATAGCACCGGGACGCAACAATGTTCCTCAAGAATCGTAAAAGTCCGTTGTGAACGCAGCCTATTCTTTATTATTTCGACCTGGAAAAGCTATAAATTCAGTTAAGTGTTACTTTTAAAGTCAACCTTATTTGTTTATGGATGTGTTATAAAGTTACATTCAGAATAATAGGAGTAACTTGGTAAATAATTTAAAATTGAAGACGTTCTTCAGCATTACTCGTTACTTCGTAGGTAATAAATATGTCGCAGTCATAATATGCTCAAATCTGCCTGATTAAAAGGCTAGCCCGTTTATTGAATTGACAGTCAATTGAAAGACTACGAGTAAAGGACAACTGGCCAAGTCGTTAAACGTTACATTCAACGGCTTTGCTGAACGTCATACAAAATTTGAATCACTTGGCTGATTTCACGTCCGCCATGTTTAAAGGGCTAGCTTACAATCAGCCAACTAGTTGAACGTTGAGTGATGGTTGTTCAATCAACGTTCCATGGCAGATTTAAGCAGATGGCTGCGACAGATACATCACTTCGTAATGCTATAAATATAATTACATCAGAGTTGATTACAAAGGTAACTTTTACAGATTTCCACGTAATACATAGATTGACGTGTTTTTATTTATTGTTTACATAAAGTGTAGTAGCATGTACTTATTACATAATATTTTGCAAAATACAATATCGGGTAAGAGTACAACTTAGTACCTAGGTAAAAAATATTATAATTAACTAATGTGTGTGTGTGTGTATAATGTGCGCGTGTATATGTATGAGAATATGCGTTATTATGACGGATTTGCAAACAAATAATAAAAAAAAAATAGTAAAAAAATAACTAAGTAAAGAAGCTTTTAAGTATGATTTTTGAAAGTCAAATCATAAGTAGAAAGATGCATATCTCCATAGTAACTTTGACATTTACAAAACTGAAAAGCTGAACTCAAAAATGAGATTCAAAATCGCACTCCTGAACCACCCCTGAAAATGTCGAAACAGTACACATTTCGGTGAAAAAAAATCATCGAGTATAATCATTATCACCCAAAATTAAAGATAAATAGACAACGACATTATTTGTACTTGGAAAAATAAAGTTTGAAGATGTTTTGCATGAAACCCAATATACAGAATGAAGGAAAAGTATCATTAACCTTTAAACCACATGCTCCACCCATCAAGCTGAACAACTTTTACTATGGGAGCAAACAAAAAAAATCAGCTGTCACATACGTTTGAATCGAGTAGGTATTGCAGTTTAGTATGGGGCAGCAGATTTTTTTTGTTCTGACATGTTTGCTCCCATGGTAAAAGTTGTTCAGCTTGATGGGTAGAGTACGTGGTTTAAAGGTTAATGATACTTTTCCTTCATTCTGTATATTAGGTTTCATGCCAAATTCTTCAAACTTTATTTTTCCAAGTATAAATAATGTCGTTGTCTATTTATCTTAAATTTTGGGTGATAATGATTATACTCGATGATTTTTTTTCACCGAAATGTGTACTGTTTCGACATTTTCAGGGTGGTTCAGGAGTGCGATTTTTGAAACTCATTCGCTGAGTTCAGCAGTTGAAAATGTCTAAATTACTATGGAGATACGCATCTTTCTACTGCTGATTTGGCTTTCAAAAATCGCACTCCTAAGGTCTTGTGGGACAACGTATTTCTATTCAAGGGTTTTTGTATTTGCCCTATTGTAAAAACAGCAATACCAAATATGATTTGAGAAGTGATTATGGTTTTCTCGTCACTTCTAATTCTATTTAATGTTCTGTGGTAGAGAAGCTGTAAATAGATCTCTCATAACGATATTTTGTGAGATATTTTAGCAGCTGCTGAATGTAAAAGTCAACTAATAATATCTAAAGTATTTGTTTATACTATAATTCTGATTAATGTTGTTGTATTCTGATCATACTACAGGGTGTTAGGTAAACAGTTGCATTACATTAAGAGGTAATGTAACTACCCATTTATTATTTGTGGTTTTTTGTGGTTTTGGGCCTTGACAGGCTTGCTAAGCCTGTGCCACGTAGACCATCGCTGGTCCTTTGTGATCGCCCTTTTTATAGTTCCTTACCTACCCATAATACTGATCAACTTTCCCTAAGAAACTGAAAAAATATTTCGACTTTTCATACAAATGTTCGATCATCAGTTGTCATTTAGTATGGAAAGTGTTAATATTTTATTAGAATTTTCTTTAGCTTTCTTAGGGAAAGTTGATCAGTATCATGGGTACAATCGTCTCTTTAAGTTATGCAACTGTTTACCCTAACACTCTGTATTATGATCAGAATTCAACAATATACAGGGTGTACAATAAAATGGGACAGCTACTTAAAGGGGTGCTTCAGACCGTCAAACTGAACAACTTTCTCTATGGGACCAATATCGAAATCGCGAAAAAAAAATCTGCTGTCCCATAAATTTCAGTCGAGTTATGTTTGCAGTTTTGTATGGGAGAGCGGATTTTTTTTCGCGATTTCGATATGGGTCCCATAGAGAAAGTTGTTCAGTTTGATGGTCTGAAGCACCCCTTTGAGTAGCTGTCCCATTTTATTGTACACCCTGTATAAGAACAAGGTTCTTAAATATCTCTCAAAAGTCTGATTGATGGCAGGATGGTCAGAATTCTAGTATCTATATATTCTACTTTCAAATTATTATTACTGTCTCCATAGCATCATTCGATCATGACTTTGGGGGTGCGAGCTTCAGAAATGGCACTTCTGTGTTTGGGTGCGACATAAAATCAGCGCTGAGCTCGTTGAGCCCAGCATAATGCTGAGTCGTAACCCTATTTGCTGCTGCGGCACACACTGGTCCTAATTATTAAATTTTTTTAAATTGTGTATTTTAGTTTAGTTTTACCGTATAGGTAATTATAATTACCAGTGTTTTTGTTGTGCATGCAAATAAAAATATTTTCTTTCTTTCTTTTTTTTTAGTATAAACAAATACTTTAGATAATAAATATAATAAATAATAATAATAATCTAATCTTTCAAAGAGGTTTGGCGGAAGGCCATGTTATTTGAGACCCAGACTTAGAGGTCCCATACATGAATGAAACTTATTAATACGTGTAAAGTGAAACAAAAATGTAAATTGGTTCTAACCTGTAGAAGTTGGGGGAAAGGTATTTCTCCTTATGATATCTTTTATATCAAGTGTTTGAATCATAATCTTTCTTATTAGATAGTGCACTCAATCTTCTACGCATTCATTTTGTTTATTTTAATGAAAATTGACGATAACCGTAGAATATTATAATAACGGAAGAAAACGAAATCACACACACTATCAATTTAACTAAGCCAAAATACGTTCCGTACCCACCAAAAATGCCTCAGTGATAATATTAGATAAAAGTAGCTGTCGTTACGTTTTGCTACTGCTTTTTGAATTATTTCTTTATTTTAGTAGTAATTTCTACTTTTGAATCCGGACTTCTAAAAAATGGAGGAACCATTCACAGGTTGTCTGGAAGAAATCACTTTTAGTGATAAGGCCGCCTTTTGTACCCTTCTTTTTCATGTTTATTATTGTGTTTTTTGTGTATTTTGGTGTGCAAATAAAGAATATTTATCTTATCTTTATCTTACTTCTGGAGATATGGAAGTTTTTTTAAATAGGTACCCTTAATTTTTTCTGTTTATAATAATTATGACTGACCCCCGTCCTGAATGGCTTTTAGTTTTCGTAAAAAATGGCTGGGTCCAAATCTGCCATTCTTTTTTTCCAAGGGTTAAAGTCTCTTACTACCTTTTGGTATGAGTCTGATAGAATACAGGGTGTAACAAAACACCCTAGTAATACTCAAGAGGGTGCTTCAGACCATCAAACTGAACAACTTTCACTATGGGGCCAACATCGAGAAAAAATAAAAAAAATCTGCTGTCCCATACAAAACTGCAGTACCGACTCGACTAAAATGTATGGACAGCAAATTTTTTTTTTTATGTTGGCCCCATAGTGAAAGTTGTTTAGTTTGATGGTCTGAAGCACCCCCTTAAGTATTACTAGGGTGTTTTGTTACACCCTGTAGAAGTTTTGACAAGTCGACGATACTAAGCTAGTAAACTGATATCTTTACATAACAGTATTCTATGTTCATATAAAAACCAGTAGTAAAAATATCTGTTCCCAAATTTGTTTTGAAGCATTTCATTCCCGTGACGTCACTGCCACAGCTGGCTTTCAACGTTATGCAGGGTTTTATTTTTTTTTATTTTCGCATAATATTTTTAAAATTCCGACTGTACTTTTTATAGACCTGGGACGCATCTGCACTATTTTTGTTATCGGCTAAATGTCTAGTTTCAAAAAAATAAACAAGTTCTTCACTTTGTTTGTTTTAAGCCGAGGTTAGAATCTAAACTATTATAAAACTGTAACAGAAGTGTGTATGTACACACGGCGACACATGAAGCTATACAAAACCAACATAAGCTGGCCGCACGACGTTATAATTACTTTACCTGCGCGCGGCCAACTTATTTTGGTTTTGTATAGCTTGATGTGTCGCTGTACGTATGGTTTTTAGGTGTCCCTGATTCCAAATCACCAATTTTTGGATTTTTGTCTGTCTGTTTGTTTGTTTGTGTGTTTGTTTGTTTGTTTGATTGAGCATCACGCAAAAACTACTGAACCGATTTTGATGAAACTTTTTTGTTTGATAGCTTATGATCCGACTTAAAATCTGGTATATAATTTGTGCGAGCGAAGTCGTGGGTTAACTCTAGTCTATTATAAAACTGTAACAGAAGTTTGTCTGTACATTGAAGAAATTTACAAAAAAAAAGGGTACGATATGGTTTTTAGGTGACTAAAAATCTACCTTTTTTAGAATTTTTGTCTGTTTGTTTGTTTGTTTGTGCAAGCATCACGCAAAAACTACTAAACCGATTTTGATGAAACATTCTTGTTTGATTGCTTATAATAATTTGTGTGAACGGTAAACTATAAGTACTACTATAAAACTGTAAATGTTTCTTTGTTTGTAAAAGCATCACGCAAAAGTAACTAAACCGATTTTGATGAAAACATTTCTTCTTATAATATGGCTACCTTTCTAAGTCGTAATCTTCTAAGTGTCAATTCACACGTACGACAACCACACCACAGCCACAACTACACCACAACGACGCCATTTGGTGGGGCGTATATTTTGTATTGAAAATGAATATTTCAATTTACACGTACCACATTTTGCCGTTGTTATCGACCA
Source organism: Agonopterix subpropinquella (assembly GCA_922987775.1). Taxonomy (NCBI): domain Eukaryota; kingdom Metazoa; phylum Arthropoda; class Insecta; order Lepidoptera; family Depressariidae; genus Agonopterix; species Agonopterix subpropinquella. The sequence continues at coordinate 5,435,942 of OV277714.1, forward strand.
CATCGCAACCACATCGCGACGGCAACGCCATCACCGGCGGCGGCACCGCGGCCACATCGCCACGACATGCCGTCAAGCCGTGTTTCCTCTACGAAAGCCGGAGTATAACTGCACATGACCACGTGGTTACCACATCGCAACGACAGCGACAACGCAACCACATCGATATTTTGTCGGTACCACAACGCAACTGCAGAAAGCCGCTGCGACACTATTCACACGCAACCACAGCTTAACCACATTTGGTCGCTGCGACGTGGTGTGGTTGTGGTACGTGTGAATTGACCCTAAGTGTTCATCTTCCTGTCGTCGTTTTCTTAAGTCATCGCCTACTAAAGTGGCCATTTTGCAGGGTTCTATATTCAAACAAGGAACTTTTACCCAGCAGAATAATTTGGAGAAGTTGGTATTTGTCACTTCTCATAATGTGACCGAGGTACTGTACTTTCCGAGTTTTTATAATTTTTAGGATTTCTACTCCTGATTGCTGCGTCTCAATCAGTTGCAGAAACGCTCATTAAAGTTAATCATCTATTAAACCCCCCCCCCCCCTCCTTTTCTCTCTCTTTTCCTCTCTTGTTTTCTCTTTTTCTCTTTTCTTTTTTGTTTCTTCTCTTGTTGTCACTTTTTGTCTCAGAGGAAGGATCTCTTTATTCTAAAGCATAGAGACCGCATCAATTTACGATTGTAGTTAGTCTTCTTTATCTTATGACGTTCTTTTAATAGTAGAAGGAGATGGAACTATAAATGTTTGTTTATGCGGCTGTCCACTTATTTTTTGTGCTAGTGTGTGAAAAATGACCGTAAACATCAGGGCAAATGTCACTTGGTCATCTTTTGTGCATACTACTTGACACCACACACTCAGACACGAACCTGAAAAAAGACATGGACATTCTTGCAATGGTATGGCTCCCTATATTATGCCTCTAGGTATATAATATCTTTGCTTTTTTTCTTGTTGACGTATAGTAAAAGCTAGCAAGAGATTTAATGGAGTATTAACTCTAATGAGTGTTTCTGCAACTGAGTATCTGACTACTATACTACTAAAAAGATTTCATCTGAAAATCAACACCCTGCTCTCTGGCGTCTATGTTGAGCTGGGACCTATTTGCTGCTGTGTAGCATTCAATAAATTACATATTCTATTGATGTTTCGTTGTATTCTTGCTTTGTAAACTTGTTGTGAACTGTAATATTATGTCTTGTGTTAGTTATACAAATAATTTGTTTATCTATCTATCTACTATTCTACTATCGGACTTCCAGACGCACCGCGGGATACCACTTCTTGGTTGATATCCCACCTATCCACACTAAGCGCCTTTCTGATTCTTTTATAATGCGCACAGCCAAGGAGTGAAATGCCCTGCCGGCGTCAGTATTTCCGAGCGCTCGAATTTAAAGTAAGAGTGAATAGGCTTCTTCTGGGTTAGCTCGCTACATCTTCGACCCATCTTTGTCCTAAGGACTGGATTGAGGTCAAGAGTAAACCCATTTTTAAAAAAGGAAAAAAATATCTACCTACTCTCTCTGCAGGACCATCTCGTTGCTAATTCTGCCCGTTCATGATATCTTCAACATCCGCACAAACGCGAACCACAAAACGTATAAATATTTCAGGAAGAACATGAATTTTCAACACGTAGGTTTTAACATAATTAATTGTTATATGAGGAGCTTTTGTTTCAGTTACGAAATTGAATACGGTTTTCACATTTCAGAGAGATAAAGTAGCAAAATACTTCACCTGCAAATTTCGTGTTTCATAATTTGTAATATAAGGAAGAAATATAGGGTTACGTACCTACAGCACACAGCATATTAAACTAAATTGTACAGTTTTGGTATTAATAATATCAAAAGTATGTATGTGTCTTTTTAGGGTTCCGTACCCAAAGGGTGAAAACGGGACCCTATTACTAAGCCTACGTTGTCCGTCCGTCCGTCCGTCCGTCTGTCCTACCTATTTAGGGCTGTAACCTTTGAACCGTAATAGCTAGATAGTTGAAATTTTCTCATATTATGCTTTATTACGGCGGATTTGTTAACAAATAATAAAAATGTCAAAAAGTTAAAAATTAAGGGGGGTTCTCAACAAGAAACTAGTTTTTATCAACGTTTTTTCTTCACGCTCTATTGTAAAACCGGTAAAACATAAAAGCGTCAAATTTAGTGCGATTTTAGAGCATACTCTACAGAATAACAACAAATACTAAAAATTGGCCAAGTGTGAGTCGGTCTCGCGCTAAAGGTCCCGGACAAAAAAAGTTTTTTTTCTGAGTTAATAATGTTGTGTTCTGTGGTGGTGTGGTATGGAACCCTCGGTGCGCGAGCAGCCCGACTCGCACTTAACCGGTTTTATTAAATATGCTGATACTTTTTAAGGGGATAAGCAGACCATCAAACTGAACAACATTCTCTAGGGGACCAACATCGAAATCGCGAAAAAAAAAAAATTTGCTGTCCGATACATAAGTAGGTTTGTAGTTTTGTATGGGACAGCTGATTTTTTTTCCCGATTTCGTTGTTGGTCCAATAGAGAAAGTTGTTCGGTTTGACGGTCTGATCATCCCCTTAAAAAAGTTTCAGCATATTAAGAAGGGTTGTATAGGGTGAGTTTGAAGTCATGAGCATCCTTTTAAACTCAGACTTCACCAAACTAAACAACTTTTTCTATGGGAGCAAAACTAAAATCGCGAATAAAAACAATTTGCTCATAATTATATAAAAAGTTGTCCAGTTTGATGGGTAGAGTCTTAGTTTAAAAGCAAATTCACTGTGTAGATTCAGTATTTGAGGATTCGCTTAATCCGTGAATATCATGTCAAATATATAAATAGGTAGTTTAGTTTAGACAATGAAACTGAATAACTTTCACTATGGAGCTAACCTCGAAATCGCGATAAAAATCTGCGGTTTCATACAAAACTGCAATACCTACGTCGACTCAAATGTATTGTGCCAGCAGTGTTTTTTTTCGACTTTTGTTTTTATAGTAAAAGTTGTTCACAATAATTATGGCCTCAACCACCTTTAAAAATGTCTAAAAACTTCATTGTCGATTATCTTCTTTTAAGGAATGCCTGAAAAAAAAAAACGTTATTTATAAACAAAAACACTCCTTTTCAAATTTATGTCTAACTAAAGTTTGATACTTTAGTTTTGCTGGCCAATACTAGGATGTTTTGTAACACCCTGTAAAATTATAAACCAATAAAAATATCCAGAAGTTTTTGCGGTGAAAAATTTGACGGCCACAAACTTCGATGTCGTATCGACGTTCATCTGACGTCAGGATACCGTAGTATTTTTGTGGGCTGAATTAGCCCCATATAGATTCTACCCCTCACTATAGCCGTCTCTCTCTCTCCTCAGAAAGCACCCTAGTGCGATTTCAAATCTCGCGTTGGACAGACGCCCGCTCGTTACGTACGATTCTAGACATGGAAGATCGCGATTAACATTTTTAAATTATATTCGACGCGCGTTCCATTTGACGATTATTTAAACTGTGGTAAAAAAAATTGTGGATAAAAAAGTTAAGTGACAAAAAAGTTAGAAATTTTTTTAATAGTTTTTTTTAGCTAAGTGACAAATTGATAGAATTAAAAAAAAGTGTAATTAATAATTTTTGAGTGTTTGACGGTAGAAGTGTTAATTAGTGAAAATAAGTACGCGGAATACGGAATTTTTGAGGAAATAAAGGTATTGTAATTTTTTTTATTAGCGAATTAAAATAAATATATTTTTATTTTTGTTTTTAATTACGATAAGCTTATACATACAGGGTGTAACAAAACACCCTAGTAATACTTAAGGGGGTGCTTCAGACCATCAAAATGAACAACTTTCACTATGGGGCCAACATCGAGAAAAAATTTAAAAAAAGCAGCTGTCCCATACATTTTAGTCGAGTCAGTACTGCAGTTTTGTATAGGACAGCTGACTTTTTTTATTTTTTCTCGATGTTGGCCGCAGAGTGAAAGTTGTTCAGTTTGATGGTCTGAAGCACCTCCTTTAGTATTACTAGGGTGTTTTGTTACACCCTGTATATTTTTTATAAGAATTTTTTTATTAAATAATAAAATTAAGAAACTGAAAATTGTATTGATAATCTTAAAAAAAAAAACTAAAACAAGAATATAGCATAGCATATGCTCACGACTATATTCCCCGAGGGGGTAGTCAGAGATATTCTGAAACTTCAGAACATCCACGAACAACAAGAATATATTTTTTTTTATTTCTCATACAATTTTAACCACGTACATTATTTATGAAATAAAAAAAAAACGTATTCATACACCTAAGTAATTAAAAAAAAAGTGAATCGTGCAACGCGCAAATAAAACCGATTTAGCAAAAGTTCAAACATCATTATTTAAACCGACTCCAGCTGAAAATTACTGCAGCATTGCAGACTATGCACCTGCTATAGCTATAATATAATGTCGATATCTAGGTAACATCCTTATCACTAACCCAATTCCCTACCGACTCCATACTGAATCTAGCTCGAACATTTTAGACGTAGGTATATTGACGTTAAAGTGGTAACACTGATGAGTTATCGATTGTGGACATTATATTTTTATTAATATGGTCGCGAATCTAAAACACATATTCCGAAGTGCGATTTTTGAAAGTCATACGAGCGACTTGGCAGCAGAAAATGTCAAAATTACTATGGAGATTATGCATCTTTCTACTGCCAATTCGCTCGTATGATTTTCAAAAATCGCACTTCAGGATGTTCATTTAAATGCGTTATTTATTAAACTTAGTGCTTCAGAACATCAAACTGAACAACTTTGTGGGACCAACATTAAAATTGCGAAAAGAATCTGCCGTTTGATACATTTAAGTAGAGTCGCTATTAATATTTTCTATGAAACAGCCGGTTTTTTTACGAACTCAATATTGGGCCTTTAGTGAAAATTTTACAGTTTGATAGTCGGAAGCACCCTAAATTATGTAACGCATCTAAGTTTAAATTACACCCTGTAAATACGACTTTCTTTACATTATACAGACGGTTTTTGAAGGGGATGATCAGACCATCAAACTGAACATTCTCTATGGAACCAACATCGAAATCGTGAAACAAAAAATAGACCGTCTCATACATTTAGGTCGAGTAGGTTTGCAGTTTTTAGTGGAATAGCAAATTATTTTTTTCGTGATTTCGATTTTGGTATTTTTTATTAACCCCCGCGACGCAAAAAGATAAGTGTTATAAGCAGAGGCGGCTGTACCTTAAGTGCGCTCGTGCGCTGCACTACCGGATCTAAATCCATTAAAAAGAATCACAAAATATCCAATACCTGAATAACATACAGACTATATACTTACGTTAAGTTACAAGGAACCAAATTAATCTCTACGTACCTAACAGTAATTAAAGCTTATTTTAGTTCGAACAAAAATGTCCAGTGCGCTCGGTCAGAGCGCACTCAGCGCGCTCATACAACTTCTGTTAATATAAAACGCCAAAAATCGCTTGGCGCGTGAGACGGAACATGATTAGTACAGACTGTATGAAGAAATTCGGCTAGATTCGTGCGCCGCACGGCACCGAAGATAACCGAGAGTTGACGAATGCGCCTCATGGCTCCTTTGCCTGGGTCGTGCCCAAAGCGCGGAGCGACCCTTCGCGACCCCTTTTAGTTCGCATCTATTTGTTTTTTTATTACCGTTTTAACGTGAATTTTTATATTAGAGTAATAACGTAATTGTCACTATCTGTGTCTCAGAATATGTGTAAAATAATAGAAAACTTCATTTTATTGCAACTTAAAGGCATAATCATAAGTATCATAACACTCGATAAGCTACAAAAGAAAAGTGCACCACCAATTCTCTGAGCCAGCAGCCGCCACTGGTTATAAGTTTAACGCAAATTTTTGCGAGAATGTTCTTAGCTGTGTTATATGATCCGATCCGATCATCCCCCAACAAATATTATCCAGATTATACTTATGGGCTGTGTGGTTCTTGTTTAGAAGCCGTGGCTTTAGAGTGGACCACCTCAATAAAATTCTTTCCGTGCGTGGTTATCAAATTGGCTCATAAAGCCACGAATTTCGGTGTCTTATCCAAACAGACGCTCTGTTTGAAACATCTACAGATGAAATAAGACCAATGATATATGTGTGTTTTATAAGACAAATAAAGAAATTCTATTCTATTCTACAGGGTGAAATCGATATAATTGGCATCCTTTTAAACTAAGGGTCTACCCATCAAACTGAACAACTTTTACTATGGCAGCAAACCGATCGGAGCAAAAAAAAAATCTGCTGTTGCATTGTTGCATACATTTGAGTCAAGTAGGCATTGCACTTTAGTATGGGGCAGCAGATTTTTTAGTTGCTCCGATCGGTTTGCTCCCATAGTAAAAGTTATTCAGTTTGATGGGTAGACTCTTAGTTTAAAAGGATGCTAATGATATCAATTTCACCCTGTATATATTTTCGAAAACACATTTTAAAATCCAGGATTTAAAGGGACACTTGAAAACTGGCGAGGTGTCTGGATGAGTGACCGCTTTAGTGGCATTTCGTCTTGACTTTTCGAGCACCTCCGTGCTTCGGGAAGCATGTAGCCGCATATTGTGATAAATGTAGAGTAGAGAGAGATGATTTTAGTTTTCATGTAGCTGTGATTAATGAAGGCAGGTTAATATTTAAGCTGAAATGTATGCCTGTGAGGGATTTTTTTTTTATTCATAATCGGTTTGCGCTTGGCTTCAGCTCATCTGATGGGAAGTGTAGATAAAGCCGAGGATGTAGCGCGCTCACCTAGAAAAAGCCAATTAACACTTCTTTTAAAAATATCCTGATTGTATTTGCTTGTAAACACAGACGCAGGGAGAGAGTTCCAAACCTTGCCGGTTCTCATTATAATAATTAAGTAATACTTAATTATTAAGTCAACATGTATTTAAAATATTATTCTGTATATTTTGTTGGTAGTAGTGGCTCTGTTTACAATTGTTAGATTTAAGTTTAGGGGCAGTTTGTACAAATACAGGGTGTAAGTGACAGCCTTGCAAATACTGAAACGGTGAACTCAGACCATCAAACTGAACAACTTTCACTATGGAGCCTACACCAGGAAATGCAAAAAAAAAATATCAGCTGTCCCATACAAAACTGCTCTACCCATACCCTACTCAAATGTATGGGACAGCAGATTTTTTTCTCATTTCCTGAGGTAGGCTCTTTAATAAAAGTTGTTCAGTTTAATGGTCTGAGTTCACCGTTTGGGTAATTGCTCCGAGCTGTCACTTACATCCTGTATAATAAAAAGTATTCGCTTTTGCTTGAATTAATATTGAATGAAAGAAACATACTTTTTCTCAAACATGCTTGGAAATGTGAGCATTATTTTGACAACCTTCTTCGAGATAAATCGAAATTGCTGTACTGGCCAACTACATGCGCGCAGCGGCCGGCAATGTTTGTATGAAAATCCATATCTGTCGTGTTTTGCGGCCAAATAAATTACATAGTAAACGCATATCTGTCGTGTAATTTGAAAATGGAACGATCTTTTTCTCCTAAACATGGCGACAAAGGAGGTAACTCAAAAAAGGTTTTATTTAAATTTCGAACTAACTTGCAAATAGAAAGCTGTTTCTTGAAAAAAAAAAACAAATTGTTGTTCGTGTTTCGTCATTGATTTTGAAAAGAGTTTTAATTTCCGCGAATTATTTGAGAAAATTTATTGTTTTCATTTCCGCGCATTATTTGAGAAAAGTACTATACAAGCCTTGGCCACAACTAGGCATTGATGGACTTACGTATGTGTGCCTCGGCTTCGCCTCGGCCCACATTTACACGTTCGTCCATCAATGCCTCTGTTGCTGGCCGCTGCAGTAATGTACTATTATTTACACCAAAACACAGATACAGTATAGGAATAAAAAGGATAATGGTACAAATAAGGCGTTCTTATCGCTAATAACGGAAGTTAATAGAGGTCGGTGGCGCGTCATGGAAAGGTATTGCCTTTCAATAATGTAGATCCCGGATCGAATCCACGCGCATGATTAATGCCAAGATATTAAAATCTTATCTCAGAACACAGAACAATGAACCAAACAAAACATCCATATGAAACAGTGGTCTTTGCAAGGAAGATAATGTGCAAAGTCCACCAGTCAACCTTGGGCACTAGACTTACTCATGGTGTTGGTGTATGGGCACAGATTATTTAATAGTTACGTATGGGTATCAACCCATTAGAGTAGGTTTATTTCCTAGCAGAAGTAAAGACTCTAATGATGATTATTTGATAGTTACAATTTTAAGGGCGTCCGCCCGGTTTTGAGTAACTTTGTAACCATTTTATACATTAACTATGGCACTTTATAAGCAGAAAATAAAATTGAACAATCTACAGGATATGAGAAGTGATGTGGTTTTTCTCGAAATCTATTTTAATTAATAAAACTGAAGAAAAACGAATCCAAAGTCACCCCTTTTTTTCCAGTTGTAAACGTTTTACTCTTACATTGTTGATCAGAAGAATATGAAAATTTACAATATTATTCACAATACAATACGGAATGATGTGGTTTTCTTAATTTTTGAAAATTCATAAAAAATCAAAGAGGTTTTAAAAAAAAATCTGACCGGAGCCACGCAATTGAAACGGGATGGCTAATTGCAAAAGTTTGTTTGTAAGAAAGAGAGCCTTGCACTAGGGAGGAGTAGCCTTAATGGAGCCTTGCAAACCGTCATGAAGATTCAAACTATGTCTAAAAAGGCTCGTTTGGCGGTTCACGATGGTGTGTTGGCACCAACTTTAATGTATGGCAGTGAGAGTTGGGTATGGCAGAAGAAGCATGAATCTAGAATAAATGCTGTTGAAATGCGCTCCCTGCGTAGTATGTGTGGTGTGACTTTGAAGGACCGGATACGGAATAGTGTGATTATAGAAATATGTGGTCTGAAAGAAGATGTAGTGACCAGGATTGAAAAAGGCTTGTTGAGGTGGTTTGGCCATTTGGAAACAAATACCGAAAGTAGGTTGACGTATGAAATTTACAAGGCAAGTGTAGTGTGAATGGAATGGGGGAAGAGGGCCAAATAAAATGTACCCGGAACCGACGAGCTGGTATGAAGAAACTTATGGATGTTGAGGAGGCAAAAGATGTGTGTCAGAATCGTAGCATATGGCGATATTGTCTCTGCCTACCCCAGCAGTGGGACATAGGCGTCATCATTTGTATGTATGTATGTACAATTTTAATAAAGTTTGTTAGACCAAACATAAAAATTGGTAAAGAAATTAACCTAAACCATCGATCAATTGCGGAGGTCTTTAAAAAGAAATTTCTTTAAGAAAGCCTTGAGTTACTAAAATACATTTATCAATGTCTAACATGCGTGGGCACAATGCCTTGTGAGTCCTACATTACTCATATTATAGCAGGTATAGTTAACAAAAGTTTACCAGCGTATTAATTACTATAATTTTTATGTCATGTACAGTCGCCATCAGATATATCTTAGCATACAAGGTGTCCAAATATTTCTGAGCAGTGCTAATTTTCATTAAATTATTTACAATAAATGTTACCAATTATATCTAAACGTCTATTTTGTCATAAATATGTGAACAGCGAATTTTCAATAATTTCTTTACAATGTTATTTAAAATTAACATGTAAAACAACGGAGTAAGGTTTTTTATCCGAAACTGTTCAGATGTTTATGGCCACCATGACTGCGTCGATATATTTGACGTTCTCGGCGTTCCTATATTTTTGATTGACTATGAGTAAAGAAATTATTGAAAATTAGAACTGCTTAGAAATATTTGACCACCTTGTTTGGTACGATATATCTGCTAATGACTGTACATAGACAGGCTATTGTGCTGCCCTCGATCGTTTATTTTTATTTCGACGTAATTAAACAACATTTCCAAAAAACAAGATTGTCACATTGTAGTCATGATGACCCGGTTGGTGTGATGGTTGCCACGCCGGACTGCCAAACCAGGGTCCTGGGTTCGAATCTCGGTTCGGTCATGGATGTTATATGTTTGTGCCGTTGTTGTATGATTCCCATAACAAAAAGCCTAAGGCTTACCTTGGGATCGTTACAATGTATGTACCTGTGAGCGTTACTTATTTATTTATTGCAGATTTTAAATTTTTCGGGTCACTGCGGATTTGTTTTTATAATGTTTGTAGTTTACTATCTTTACTACAAGCGTAAAACATAATAATCCGTAATGTTTCGATAAATTGAAAGCCAATCTGGTCTACAATGTGACATTCTTCTTTTTTAGAGACGTTGTTTAATTGTCTGGAAAGTAAAAAAATATGATTGAGAGCAGCACAATAGGCTCGGTACCCTTTTAAGTCTGCAATCCAATTATTTTTAGAATTTTTGATATGGCCTCATTTAAAAAACAATAAAGAGGGTATCAAGCCTCCAGTGCCGCTCTCAATCTTATTTCTTTAGTTTCTTACAATTGGGTATTTGACTACATTCAATATATTTTATTTTTATCTACTCAATAAAAAAGGGTTAGAAAATAACGCTAAACTCCCATTTTCATTGAGTTTTTAGCTTGAATACTATTTTTAATAACAAGATAAACTATAAAAAGTAATGAAAATGTTGATGACGTCACAACTCAATATTTAGTACAAATCTACATACAAAGCGCATGTTTTGACGTCCGATAAAGATTAGCTGATTTGACTAGTTGTCAAGTAGCCTATTATACAACACGAGCTTTTGATCCGCGACTTCGTCCTCGTTAATTACCCCTTTAGGGGTTGATTTACGAAAAAAAATCAAAGAGCACCCCTACATCCTCTGTATCATGTTTCTATCTTCAGCGGTTTATTTAGGCTGTGTTTTGTCTGTCAGTCAGTCACGGAACTCTTATACACGTGGTGTAACAAAACACCCTAGTAAAACTTAAGTAGTAGTGCTTCAGACCATCAAACTGAACAACTTTCACTATGGAGCCAACATCGAAATCGCGAAAAAAAATTCGCTCTTTCATACAAAACTGCAGTACCGTTTCGACTCAAATGTATGGGACAGCACTTTTTTTTTTCTCGACGTTGGCTCCATAGTGAAAGTTGTTCAGATTGATGGTCTGAAGCACCCCCTTAAGTATTACTAGGGTGTTTTGTTACACCCTGTATATTAGATGCTCACCACCTTCACTTTCTCTGGGAAAAAATGATTCTGTTTCCAAAAAACAAGAATGTCACGTTTACATTACGCATTAGATTTTTTTAAAGTTTATTGTTACCGTAGAGAGAGAAGGTAAAGCGAAAAATACTTGGTCAATGATAGTTACTGTCTTAAAAACGATCAAAAAGATCACTTTTGGTGGTACAAAAATAAATAACTGGCCAAGTGCGTGTCGGACCACGCACAGGATAGGGTTCCGTGTAGTTGCCCGTCACAATATAATATGGACTTAGAGTTTGAGGAGGCTTTTTGTTTTATACTACGGTTTAACGGCTAATAAAGTCTAAAAAGCTACGAATAAGAATGTATAGAAATGTAAATCAAGCTCAAAAAGTGACCCCAAAAAAAGTACACAGTGTTCGAAATTTGTTCCTTAAAAACTACACCTTGCCGCCAAAACTCATACAAAATGTCATTTTTCAAAGGGTGCAAAAAATTATGTTGCTTTTGTTTAGAGTTATTCTTCCATAGTTATTCTTATTCGTAGCTAAAAAGTACATTTTATAAGTTGATCGACTATTACTCGTAAACTTGTAAAGCCGACAGTTTGACTGATAGTCTACCTTTTAATTTCGTTATATGTATGTTATATCATTAATTTTTTCACATATCCACGAACAACCGTTTAGCTGGCAGGGGGGGGGGACACTTGACTCTAACTTTAAAGCTTAATATTTCGCTAACGGATCCCTAAATCGAAAAATGGTTTTCCCACACCCATGATATTTTTAAACCACCTATCCAACGAGGTACCAGTGGTGGTTCCACATGATGGGGTAGAAGAGAAAAAAAATCCAATCCCACTTCGCGTGTAGGGGAGGTACCCTAAAAAAAAATATTTTTCCAGATTTTAATTTACAACTTTAACGGCGTCATAAATATGTATACCCATTCCAGCTTTCTAGTACTAAGCGTCTCTGAGCTAAGCCGCGAACAGATAGACGTACGGACGGACATGGCGAAACTATAAGGGTTCCTTGTTGACTTCGGAACCCTAAAAATTGAAAACATTGTAATCCGTAATTGAAAATCATCGTGGCAGAAAAACAAGGTGTTCTTAAAATCGGTATCCAATAATGTTTTACATGATTACGTTAAAATGAACGTAATCTTTATCCTTGTTCTTTTTTTCGTGTGGAATCTTCATTTCATCAGATCGTCCATTTCTAGTACCATTTCAGAGCTCACAAATGTTACATCCATAGACGAATAATTTTTCGCTTACGCTGGTAGACGGAATGTCAGTGTAACCGGGTATGAGATAGCGATAGTCATAAAATCCTATACAATTTATATGAAGTGACATGTCGGAGTCAGGTGGAGTCAGTACAAAAAAGTGGTTACGCCGATAAGGACAGCAATAAAGTAGCGATCTCCTTTTTTAACTAGAGCGAATTTGCTATGTGCATCTCTTATTGAGTGAATATGATAAGACACGTGCTTCCTTCTAGTACCTTCTCTTTCTACGGTAACATCCTTCTGACATCCGAAGTTTGTCACATGACAAATAACCATAGCGAATACCGGATTGTCAGCTCGCCGATGTTTCAACGACGAATTCAAGGTTGTGATGATGTTTGCGCTTAGTGAATTGCGTTACTGAAGGATGCAAGAAGGATGTTATAAGTCGCGGCACGAATCTCTAGCGCTGACCTTGAATGCGCTGACCGTTATGTACAAGGCACTATGCACTATTGTCGTCTAAATTCACTCATTCGAGCGTTAATGTTTCGTGCCGCGAGGTATACATTTGTGAGCTCGTCGATGTTTTTGACAGCGATGTGACACTTAGAGAATTGCACTCCTGGGCCTCAATCGCCCTAAGTTTGAACGATACTACCAAAACAAAACCATAACCAAAAACGTTACGTTATGCACAATTCGTATCGCGCAAATTATATTAACGGTAACGATTTAGCTTTATTTCGGAAGATACGTTGGCGTAACGTTTGATGTCTGTTCGATCGATTTTTTTTGTATTATGCGATTTAACCAAACCGCGAAGCTAAACCAAATCTAAACCAAAACTAAACCAAAACCAAAACCAAACCAAAACCGTATCAAATTGCGCAATGAGCGTTTTTCTTTTGGTTTTCTAGTGGATCGATAGATGGCGTTACGGTCTGTGCGAATAAAGGTCAAAATATCAAAAATTGTTTCTTTAAAATAATAAAGAGGTAGAAGATGATCAAAAATATGCCAACGCATCTTTTGATTGAATATTTCATTATTTACGAATCATTTTAATCGAAAATATGAAACTGTTTACGTCTGACATGTTTGTATGGGCTCGATCCCTTGGCCTTTGAAAAGAAGTCAGACAAAGTCTTGACATGATTTTGACAGGATCTCGCCTACGTCTCTATGGAGCAATAAGCATGTCATCTGTCGAGTTTTTTAGGAACTAAAATTAAAAAACAAAAGAAAAACGCTCATTGAGGCCCTGTCTTCTGTCGCGGTGGCTGATGCGCTCATTAGACCCCCCTCTCCACGTTGTGGTCCGCCTGTACAGACTCTTATGTACGGGGTGGTTTGTTGTAGTTCGCATTTACATCTTTATTGTAGGCCTACAGATTTTTCCTCAAGGTTAACTAATTTGTGTTTTTGCTTCATTAGAATTTCAAGAAACACTTAGGTTTGTTCAGATTTAACGGCACGATGAATAAATTGGGCCTCGAGTCTGTGCTTTTGAGGAAATTTTTAATTTATAAGGTTTTTAGATAAGATTTGTAATTGAGTTTTAGGGAGCTATTAGGCCCATCAGAAACCTATTACACAAACGATTTTTGGCAGGGTTGCGTAGCAGATATCGCAACTGTACTGCGAAGACATCGCAACTGAATCGCGATTTTTAAGTCCAGACGTTCACGCCGCTGCATCGCCGCGACGATGTTATGGTGATATCGCTACGATATCGTTGTGCGATTTCAACGTTTACTTCGTAGTGAAAATTGTTCAGTTTGATGGTCTGAAGCACCTTGTTTAATATTAAATGCATTAAATAGATCCTGTATAGTGTAGGAGCATAAAAGGAGCATCATTTTTGCAATCGGTTGCAAATCGGTTTTGCAAGAGGTTGCGACAAGCAAGCCTAAGGTGCTGTTTATACAGAAGAGACGTGTGGCGGTAGCGGATAGTCAAAGTAACACCAATATAAACCGTATATTACGTAGCATAGCGTCGTTTTTGTCGTAAAGGAAAATCGCGCCACCAGGCGACGTGTCGCCTGGAAGCGCGGGCGTAATTCTCCAAACGACGCTATGCTACGTACCATAAGGTTTATATTGCCGCACCCCGCCCGCGCCACGTCCGCGCCACGTCACTTCTGTTTGAACAGCACCTAAAGATGGATGGCAATATTTCATTTTTTACGACACGAATGCCTGGTAGAAGGACGTCCTGGCTTAAAAACATGTGTGAATGGTTCGATGTGGACACTACCTTACTGTTCAGGGCTACAGTCTCCAGGGTCCAAATAGCCTTATTGATAGCCAACCTCCGATAGGAGATGGCACCACAAGAAGAAGAAACTATGACATTACCACTGAAATGTCTTTCATTGCCTAAAGATAATGGAACAAAAAAGAAAAAAAATTAAAAAAAAAAAAATTTAAAGAAAATTTGTAGAGAGATCTTACAATAGTGCCTCTCACTTTAAATAAATTACATCCTCTTTCATTAATACACATTAGTATTCAACTTCTGTATTCGTCAAAGAAAAATACAACAACAAAGCTTGTCTCATTATTTTTATCATTTGAATCAGAGAGTTTCGTAGGAGTAGAAAATGTCGACCATTTTTTATAATAGCTGAGATTTAAGACGGCCGTAAAATGCTGGAATAACTGAAAATATCACAGACAATTTAAAACAAAAACGTTCCTGGGAAATCTCTTAGTTGAGTAGCTTAATCTAGTTCATGTTTTTTTTTAAATCATATCACTGAAAAAAAATGCGATCCTAGAGGAAATGCAGGTAATTTGGAATACAAGTTACAAAAAAAAGCTTATTTACCAAGGCTTAAGAGAAATAAGAATGAAAACCACATAAAATGTTAGTGAAACTAATATATTATTAGCATAAAAATAATCAACAATATTCTTCTTCTCTATACGGGATAAACTTTAGTTTATACATAAATTGACAGAAAGGCACTGAAAACCCAAAGTGAATATAATTTGGAATAGGGAATTAAATTCATGTGAATATAATTTGGAATAGAGTAGGCATTCCAAATTAAATTCGTGTGAATATAATTTGGAATAGAGTAGGCATTCCAAATTATATTCGGCTTGGGTGACTACTGGCTCTCTAAAATTCTGGTCCGGAGGCGAGTTGTCGACTTTGTGAAATGTTAAGGTACAACTAGCACGAATACGAGTTTCATGTTTATTTGAAGAGCGAGCCAGTTGTCCACTATGAGAAATTACTAGGGGATAACTGGTCCAAAATTTTAAATGTTAAACAGTGTGACAACTGCAATTATACAGGGTGTAAGAGGCCTTTGTCGAGCAGTGGGATGATATACATAGATTAAAAAAAAACTTTTATACGTTACATAGGATATTTTAGGAGTGCCATCAACGTAAACCAACATTGAATTCTCGATATGTCCATGTGCTTAGCCCCTATTCACCCCCTACGGACCTACAGGCACCCCCTACTGACCCCCTACTTACTGCCGCCACATATGTGAATATTTTGCAATTCCAATAACATTACATACATACCTACGGGTAGAAAAGATAACCTCCTTTTATGAAGACGGTTAAAAACATAAATTGAAAATAGGTAAGTTAAGTATTTGACATTTACATTCCTATTTTGAGTTCGGTTAAAAAGGGTAAGTACAGTAATCATCATCATCATCATCATCATCATCATCATCTCAGCCGATGGACGTCCACTGCTGGACATAGGCCTTCCCCAAGGATCGCCATAACGACCGGTCCTGCGCCGCTCTCATCCAACATTTTTCCTCTGCCTTCACCAGGTCGTCGGTCAACCGTGTGAGGTCCATTGCCCTTTGGGCGAGTTTCAGCCTTTTTATGAGGCCTTGAGTGAACGACCACGTTTCTGTTCCATATGTCATCACTGGCAACACACAGTGATCGAAGACTTTCGTTATAAGACACTGCGGTATTTGGGACGTGAAGATACTACGTAGCTTCCCGAACGCTGCCCAGCCGAGTTGTACCAGCCAGTACAGTACAGTAATGGTGCATATAAATTGGAATATTCCAATTTAAACCACTTGTTGTCAATTTGGGATATTCCGAATTAGCTTCACCTGTTGTATACTAAATTAACAACATAACCCTACCGAACCTCAAAATGCTCTCATGTATGTATGTCTATAGTTTGATTAAAAATAAGTGTTTATTTCAATAATATAAATGTCAATCTATAGATTTGCATCAATGAAAACAAATAATTATATGATTAATATTCGAGATACAAACTGATTTAGTACTTACTTGAAAAATTTCGAGAACAGCACTTTCACTCGGATGACATTTACCAGAACGCAGACAAAATGGTGCAACCTCAGCCAAGCCCCATGACTTGAATAGTACACAGACTACCTAATAAAGGCGATTTCTAATAGATTTCGCTAGTAGAAACTCTAATACTGTGGTATTTCAAATTACGAACAGTATTCCAAATTACCTGCTTTTCCTCTACTAAGACTCTTAATTAGCACCAAAATAATTGAAATGACGTTATGATTGTTTACTAAAAACAAAAGATGCTTAGTTGTAACAACAAGCCGAATTCGTTTAACATAGTTCTCTTAGTCGGAGAAGTCATGATGTTGACAGGCTCATATGGAGTCATGATGTTGGTTGAAGAAAACAATTTTTTTTTTTAGTCTAAACAGTGTACCTAAAAGCGTGTTATACAGGGTGAAATTGATATCATTGGCATCCTTTTAAACTAAGAGTCTACCCATCAAACTGAACAACTTTTACTACGGGAGCAAAAAAGCGGGCCAACTTTCTTATGTTGGTGTGCGTGAGGCGTCATAGAACTTATTTTTGTGTGCATGCACAGTGATAGGGTTTATCGGCTTTGACCTACGAATAAGAATGTATAGAAATGTAAATCAAGCAGTGTTCGAAATTTGTTCCTTACAAACTACACCTTGCCGCCAAAACTCATACAAAATGTCATTTTTCAAAGTGTGCCAAAAATTATGTTGCTTTTGTTTAGAGTTATTCTTCCATAGTTATTCTTATTCGTAGGCTTTGACGGATTAGGCTGCATTTTTTTTCGATGCGGTCGTAACTTCGACTGTCTATTAAAATTCATCATAGTGATAAGATTTGCATGGTATCATTCTAGTCGGCGTGGTAACGAAGAGGCCTAGTACATAGCTGTGGAGTTTACCGGGCTGATGTTGACGTCGTAGGAGGAGATTTATGAGCCAGCCTAGCACGCACTCCCGAGAAAACGACAATCTGTCTTAGGTACTTTGCGAAAGCTAGCGCCCATCATTGTTTTCTTATTTTGTCTAGTCCTGTTATTGGAAGCAAGTCACAACACGGGAGTGTTGCGGACAAAGATTTTGATTACTTTGGTCTAGATTTTTTCATGGTTTCATGACTGGATTCAATAAATTTCACCGCTTTTACGGTCAATTTATTCCTGTTTTACGACCGTGGGTACAAAATAAAAGATCGCGAAAATCTCCGATTTCTGCAAATGAATTGGTGATTTCACAGAAACGAACACAATATTTTAGTACCTAATAATAACGTGGAAAAATAAAGTAGGTTGTTAGAAGCCGGTCAAAGTAATATTTTGACCTCTATTGGTAAATAATACGATGGCCAAGACTCTGAATATTGTATAAAAAGTTATGAGATCTTTGTCATATAGGAGAGCTAAAATCATACTAATTCTCATACCTCAGCACGCCGTTTAGCGGAGTTACCTATAGCAATTAAATCGTCAAAACCCTTTATTTGTATGTTAAATTTTTTGTACAACGTTTATTATGACGAGGTATGAGAATTAGTATGATTTTAGCTCTCCTATATGACAAAGATCTCATAACTTTTTATACAATATTCAGAGTCTTGGCCGACTCTGAATATTGTATAAAAAGTTATGAGATCTTTGTCATATACAATATTCAGAGTCTTGGCCGACTCTGAATATTGTATAAAAAGTTATGAGATCTTTGTCATATAGGAGAGCTAAAATCATACTAATTCTCATACCTCGGCACGCCGTTTAGCGGAGTTACCTATAGCAATTAAATCGTCAAAACCCTTTATTTGTATGTTAAATTTTTTGTACAACGTTTATTATGACGACCCGGTTGGTGTAATGGTTACCACGCCGGACTGCTAAACCTGGGTCCTGGGTTCGAATCCCGGTTCGGTCATGGATGTTATATGTTCGTGCCGTTGTTGTATGGTTTCCATATTAAAAAGCCTATAGTGCTTAACTTGGGAGCGTTATTATTTATTATTATTTATTTATTATTATGAGTATTATGACTACAGTCTATTAAAAAGAGCGACGTTAATGAAAGAAGTTTGGCGGAAGGCCATATAATGTGAGACCCAGACATATAGGTCCCATACATGAATGAAACTTAGTAATACGTGTAGAGTGAAACAAAACTAACAAAAAAGGACATTGGTTGTAATCTGTAGAAGTTGAGGGAAAGGTATTTCTCCTTATGATACCTTTTGTATCAAGTGTGTGAAACTCATAATTTTCTTATTAGGTAGCCCACTCAATCTTCTACGCATTAATTGTGTTTGTTTTAATGAAAATTCACGATAACCGTACAATATTATGATAATGGAATCAAACGAAATCACACACACTATCAGTTCAATAAAGCCAAATACGTTCCGTAACTTCAAATATTATTGATTTTAAACATGTTACAGCCATGTTGTGCTATTTCGAATCAAAAATTCAGTCTCGGGCGGGACTTGAACCCGCACCCTTCCAAACCGGGGAAGTGCGTTATCCAATTTCGCTACCGAGCCCACTAGCCAGAGAACGAATTTTTCAATCTGTTGCGTCTTGAGGGGACGTTACGTTTTGTTACGTTCCGTAACGTCCAAAAACTACCTCACTACCTCATATTAGATGAAAATAACTGTCATGGTTGCGTTTTGCTACTGCTTTTTGGATGATTTGTCTATTTTACTAGTAATTTCTACTTTTGAACCCGGACTTCTAGAGATGAAGAAGTTGTTTTTAAAAATGCCTTAATTTTTTCTGTTTATAATAATTATGACCGTCGTCCTGAAGGGCTTTTAGTTTTCGTAAAAATGGCTGGGTCCAAATTCGCCAAAGTTCTTTGATAAGCATTGTGAATATGGTACCTGCCTATGCTTGAATATCGTTAACTATTCGGTCTTCTTCTTTTTATCGTGTGGGCAGAGCTCTGGAGTCCGAATTTTTTCAGACCGCCTTACGGCCTCTGACGTCGTTTTTATGTAACGACTAGGTACTACCACCAGAGATAGTAGCCGGGACCAACGGCTTAACGTGCCATCCGAAGCACGGAATCATTTTTCTTTTCAGACATTCAGGTGATTCAGCCTGTAATGTCCCAACCAACTGGGGAAAAACGCACAAAGTGATATATCACTAGGTGTCCCCCGTGGGAATCGAACCCACGACCTCCGTGTCCAAAGCCCAATGCTCTTAACCATTAGACCACGAGGCAGTTAACTATTCGGTGATACCGTACCCTTTAACCCGGCTTCGAATAAAGTGGGATGTCGTAAGAGGCGACTTACTTAATTCCTTCAAGCGTCTTATACATCTTCAAAAATCATCAAAACTCTTTTAGAGTTAAGCTCGCCTTTGTAAATCACGACTTATTGTAATTTTTTTCATAACTATGTTTTTGTGTACAATAAAGAATCTATGAATGAATGAATGAATCTTCGAGGCTCAAAGTTATTCTATGCCCAAACCTTGTGGCTGCAGGTGCCAGTGCATCTGACCCCACCTCCGTAATGCAATTCACTAAGCGCAAACATCGTTACAACCTTAAATTCGTTGTTGAAACATCGGTGAGTATTCGCTATGGTTATGTCATGTGTAGTGATCGGTAACTATAGTGCAACTCGCGGCAAACTCTAGGGGTGACAGTTGTAACAAATATCATTGTTTAAGTATTAACCCAGTAAAATTAGATAAATCAGAAGAAATAATTTCCGGAGTTTTGGAACTTTTTTTAAACGTTCCTTTGGTACGTAATATTGAAGAAAAAACAAAGTCCTGGTGAGGGGGGGGTGAGCTCGAGGAAGGGGGGGGCTCTAAAGGTGACTTTTTTCAGTTTTTCGCTTATTTCTTGAAATCTGAAAGTCGTATCGAAATACTTTGTATGGACAAATTAAACCTAACAAAATTTTCTACAAAACAAGTGTTATGCATTTTTGTCATAGGACTTAACCTTTGAGGGCTACGGGGCCGAGAATGTAACGACATTTCAAAAATTATGAAATTTGTATGGCGACCCTCATGAAAGTTGAAGATAAAAACAAAATGATTTCATATACTTAATCAGCAGCCCCGAAAACCCCCAGATACAAATTTTCAGTCATTACGTACCAAAGGAACGTTTAAAAAAAGTTTCAGAACTCCGGAAATTACTTCTCCTGATTGGTATATTTCAGCTTAATTTTACTGGGTTATATTACGAATGTTATCATATCGTTTTCTTTTAGTTTTTTCTAATACGGCCCCAAATTAGAGTTATTTTTACGTTTCTCATTGTTTAGTTTTTCCTGTTTGTTAAAGGCAAAGGGAACTAACCCATACAGTCATGTGCAGTCAAGACCACGTCAAGCTTGAGATTTGAAGTGCGATATTGTTTGTTGTACGATCAGCATAAGGACAGTATGAAGATCAAGGTGTCGAACTTGACGTGTTCTCGACTGTATCTATGTATCATATCGGTAATTTTATCATATAATTGAAATGTTACACCGATTAGAACATGACTTGTAAGAATAATAATAAAAACTCAAGGCCAAAAAAAACTCGCTTATCACCAACCCTGAAAATGCCGCGAATCGCACAATAGTTACCGATCTATAGTCTTGTGTCAAACTCATAATTATAAAAACTCCGAAGGTCTGAAGGATGCAAGAAGGTTGTTACATTTGTGAGCTCTTTGATGTTTTTCACAGCGATGTGACGCTTAGTGAATAGAACTCCTGTTCGTAGAGTCTACAGTTGGTAAATTGCACATTTAGCGCGTACACTTGTGGACTTCAAAATATCCTACAGCTTTTCTTAAAAGACTAGCTGTCGCCGTAGTCGAAATCAACATGAAATCCATTATTTACCCTGTCAAGGAATATAATATTCAGTAGTGAATGATTGAATGAATGCCATTAGGTACCTGATTATAGTTAATGTGATTTCGATAACATTTCAATCAAAACCAAAAATATATCTAAGAACACAAAATATATATTAAGATACAAAAGAGCTTTCTATTCCCTTTTCTCATTGAGGTGAATTCGGCAAAAGTAAACAGAAGTCGAAGGGCTATCAAAGTTAAGGAAACTCCAGACGTTTGAGAGTAAATGGGTACTTGTGGGGTCTATTCAAGCCCAAACCTTTGGTTATTTTGACTTGTTTTTCTTGGAGTTGTTTGACGGTTCGATTAGTTTGTTTTGCTTATCGGTTTCTATATGTAACATTTGTGTACTGAACGGTGTGGTTGATACGGTGTCCTTCTTAATATGCTGTAACTTTTTTAAGGGGATGATCAGACCGTCAAACTGAACAACTTTCTCTATGGCACCAACATTTTCATTTTCTGCGATTTCGATGTTTCATCCCCTTAAATTGTATCCCCTTAAATGTATTTTTATTTCATTTTTTGTTCGGATTATTTTTTTTTGTTATGAAAGTACCGTAATTCTTTAGACATAAAACAGTTTCGGGACTGACTGACAGAGGATTTTCTGTCTAAACCACTTTAGTGATGACATTAAAAATAGATTTTTTGAAAATATTATGTATTTCATCGGTCACTGAAAGTGAAATGGGGTGTAAACTTTTATATGGAAAATATTATTCCCTGTTTTTCTTTGTTCTCAACGTGGACTAAGTCGCGGGTAAAAGCTAGTTTAATCCAAGTCCTGATTGAAATTCTAATTGATGACCTATTTTACCTGGCGTCAAATTAATATCGTATACTCAAGGATAGCTCTCTCGTCGTAAAATACAATTTTAGGGATCTCCAAGGGAAAGGATGGAAGGGTCCGAAGGTACCCAATTAATTTACTTAGTTTGCTGCAGGGTTGTATCAACAATTAAACTTAGTTGCTTAAAACATTTGCAGATTATTAATGTAGCCTAAACAAATTATGTAAGTTTTATTTAAAAAGTAATAATAAGATTTTATACTTAATCGTTATAATCGATAACAGTTTTTTTTTATAAATCATGTCAATTGTAATACGACTATCGATTCTGTAATTATTCATTTAAGATTAATTGAAAAATGATGTTAAAATGGTTATTGAAAGATAGAATTAAATTAAATTAAAAAAGGCCACATCACTAAAAAAAAATGACTTCAAAAAGAGAAAAAATAAACCGAGTACCCTCTTAAATGCAAATGCAAATTATTATAAATATTAAGTATTATAATTTTTAGCTCTTTTAAAAATAATAAATCTTTGAAATCATCGGGGACGGCTGTAAAATTACAAATTAGCTTTTTTATTCATTTGGCGACGCTCTAATCAATTTAACATTTTTCGTTGATTTTTTTCTATACACAAATTGATATAAAAACTAAAAATAATAGCTACGAGTATAGCATGAACAAAACAACAATATTTTGAAGTTATTCCAAAAGCTCAGTCGTAAAATGTTAGTATCAATACGGGCAGGTACGGTCGGCAAGGAAAGTGGTCCATTAGTCACAAAACATACTAGCTAATGAAAATTTCGCTCAGGTTGTTATTGGAATTATTCTTTATTCGAATTCAAAACAATACGCCACAGATGTCAGAAAAAAATATCAAACGAAAACCGTTTTTATACGAGTAGTCCGTTTACTAGTAGCTGTTAAAGAGTTCCACTATCCTGCTTCTAGCTCCATCTTCAGACCCTCTTTCTTTACCAAATGTTATGTCTTAAAATAATACGATCATATTATGATCGTCAATTTGTCATGTAAATACTTAGATGAAAGTAAAATATATGTCATTGTGTAAATAACACAAAACTACATGGCATATATCGCAAAAGTATGACAAACAGTCGCTTCTGGCGTTCAAACGATTTGATCCGAGATCGATGCACGTGGGAGTCCATTGTGTAGGTATTGTGTACGTGCCCCTGTGTTGCTCGTTTTATGAAGCTAGCCTTCTGCATCATCTCAAATTTTTTTGTAGCTTCACTTTGTTTTATGTTACGCCACACCTCGAACACTGCTAATTAAAAATAGAAATTGAAAAGATGACGAGTCTAGGGCTGCAATAACTTTAGCTGCGTGCGGTGCAATGACATTTTCACCAAAACTCTTTGACACCCGTCTATAAAAAAAAAGAGTTTTTATCCTTCGTCCTGAGATTATATTTTCTTTCTTTCGAAAACATAAATTCTAGCGTGTCAATTGTGGTGTCAGTCTACGCTTCAGGTAACTGCCAAGGTAATCGGAGGGCAATAGAGGGGGCAAAAGTTGGTGGGAGGCAGGGAGTGTCCGTACTGTATCTAGTAATAGATACTCTTTTGCTTAAGGTATTCTACAAATTTCTTTGCAGACCGTACCGCCAATACCTTTGGACCTGTATCACGTGCAATGAAAGGCCTCGGACCGTGGGATATCGTTAAAAGCCTACGTGCCTCAACCTCTCCCAGTTAATCTATCTCCTATTTATTTATTACTCGTTCACGCACTTGCCCTTAATTAGGTAGTAATTGTGTCAGCTCTTTCTTACTTCTGTAGTATTTTATTAGGTGTTTCACATTGACGTAGAGTACTATGGACGCTGGGTCTAATTACAAAATTATCGAAAAAAGTGTCAGATATTCCGTGCCGATACTAAACTACACAAACTTCAGTACGTGTAGTAATATAAACCAAATAAAAACATTGAA
The DNA here is from genome assembly GCA_922987775.1 of Agonopterix subpropinquella. Lineage (NCBI taxonomy): Eukaryota > Metazoa > Arthropoda > Insecta > Lepidoptera > Depressariidae > Agonopterix > Agonopterix subpropinquella. The sequence continues at coordinate 5,460,289 of OV277714.1, forward strand.
AATGCTGAAATGCTTTTCCATCCTACTCCCCCAGCGGCAGCGAGGCGCGGCGCGCGCACGTGCGCGTAGTCAGCCGATCAAACGCAGACTGTCGAGTTATTGGTTCTCTTTTTACGTTTTGGCACTCTTTTGTTTCGGACACTTTTGAGCGCGGACCCTACGTCCAGTAGTCGGTAAGTCATTGAGTGTCTAACAACTTCTTGTTCGACCGCATTTTGCTCATTATTTAGATTTTTTGTATGTTTATGTACCCGTGAATATTTGTACCCGTGTCATGACTAAACTGCAATCCTACTCGATCCAAATGTGTGGGGCAGCTGATTTTTTGTTCGCGATTTCGATGTTAGTCCCATTAAGAAAGATATTTAGTTTGATGGTCTGGTCATCCCTTTAAAAACTGTCAGCATTAATATGCTGACAGTTCTTAATAGAAGGACCCTGTATAATTTTTAACAGGGGTTATACGGGGTGTAATTAACAACCTAGCAAATACTAAAACGTTGAACTCAGACCATCAAACTGAACATCTTTCACTATTGAGCTTACCTCAGGGAACGCCAAAAAATCTGCTGTCCCATACAAAACTGATGTGCCTACCCGTCTAAAATGTGACGGCTGATTTTTTTTCGCGTTTCCTGAGCTAAGCTCAATAGTGAACGTTGTTCAGTTTGATAGACTGAGTTCACCATTTCAGTATTTGCTAGGCTGTCACTTATACCCTGTAATATAAGTATAAGTGATATTCATAGTTAAGTACATACAAAATATATATTGCCTTTATTCACTTCAAGAACACACACAATTATAAATAAACTAAATAATTATCTAAACTAAATCTAAACTATTACCTATATAGTATACAAGAAGAACTTATAACTAATGAATGATATATTTACATACAAAATTAATAATACTGGTTACTGTGCTTCAGTCATAGACTTTAATAAGGTCTTTAGAACATCTTTGGACTAAAGCCAATGTGATCTGCGGTCTATCAAAACCGATGATATTGGTTTCCTGTACCATTGAATGAACAGATGTCTATTATGACTCGAGAGTAAGCCTAGATTATGATAAGATCTTCTTGTAGCATGATTTTGACAGCACAACCTACACTGTTCACTTTCGTCCACTTTCGGTAGAAAAAAATAGTGATTGTATTAAAGTGCCTTAGATTGTATGGGCTCCAATAGGATATAATGGCCTAGTATCGTACTATTTTTGATTTCGAAGCTTGTTAGGCAGTGCCGTCTCTCTCTTAAAAGGCTAGTGTTCCATTTTAACTTGGGTAGACTATATGAAATGAATGAAATGAAATGAATGAATGAAATGAACAATGAATTGTGACAAGATCGCTTATTACTTTCAACGGCATTATTGTACAGGGTGTTAGGGTAAATAGTTGCATTACTTTAAGGGGTGATTGTACTCTTTATACTGAACAACTTTCTCTAAGAAACGTATATGATATTCGAGATTTTTTTTGGACTTTTCATACAAACATCATTTTTTTTGCGAAATTCCTATTAAGTTTCTAAGGGAATGTTGTTCAGTATTATGGGTACAATCACCCCTTAACGTTTACCCTAACACCCGATATTACCGTTATATTTTGAGGATAGAAGCCATTACTCGATATAAGACGTTTCACGTACCCACTCTACTGTAGTTGCGTCCCTGATACAGCTTACCTGATTTTCTAAATTTACAGTATCCTTTTTAACGGACAATGGGAAAAGTTCTATTATCAAAGCGAAAAAAGTAAAAAGAAATCCTTTTCAGGTTTTTAATGACAGTTAGGAAAGTACATAGTGGCGTAGCGTTGCTTTGAAGATCGTTCGGCTTTTTGAAGTTACCGATCCTACCTATTCCTATTTAAAACTGGCCAAGTGCGTGTCGGACCACGCGCAAGATAGGGTTCCGTAGTGGCCCATCACAATGTAATATAATATGGACTTAGAAGGAGGTTTTTTGTTTTATACTACGGTTTAGCGGCTAATAAAGTCTAAAAAGTACATTTATAAGTTGATCGACTATTACTCGTAAACTTGTAAAGCCTACTTAGCGGTGATAGTTTTCCTTTTAATTTCGTTATATATACAACTGTCATGAATTTTTTCACATATCCAGAAACAACCGTTTAGCTGGCAGGGGGGACTCTAACAATTTTTTTCACTTCAAAGTTTAATATTTCGCTAACGGATCCCTAAATCGAAAAATGACTTTCCCACACCCATAATATTTTTAAATTACCTATCCAACGATACCCCACACCATGGGGTAGACGAGAAAAATTCCATTCCCACTTCGCGTGTAGGGGAGGTACCCTAAAAAAAAATATTTTTCATGATTATATTTTACCACTTTGTCGGCATGATTAATATGTATACCCGTTCCAAATTACAGCTTTCTAGTAATAAGCGTCTCTGAGCTAAGCCGCGGACAGACGAACAGACGGACAGACGGACAAACGGACGGACATGGCGAAACTATAAGGGTTCCTTGTTGACTTCGGAACCCTAAAAAAGCGAAGATTTTTATCCTACAAAATCTATGGAACGACACACGAATCCTATCTTTGATTTTGATCTCGTTTTATTCAATGCACTACTCTTGTCCCTGCCAAATCGATCTCAATTCGCATCGTATACATTTCTTGCTCAGTATTTTACCATACGGATAGGATAGCGCTACCGTACGCAACGCGCAATCTTTATTATCTATTTGGACCCTATAGATTGTTTTGTTTGATCGCGAGGTCATGCCAGCGTTGATTTTTGCCAGTCAGTGGTAAAAAACTCAAAATTTTGAGCTCATAACTCTGAGCGTTTTCTTTTCTTTTTTTTAAATATTTACTTCTTAGATAACTCAACAGATAGCATACTCATCGCCCCATAGAGAGTTGTGCCAGAACATGTCCTGATTGAGAATGCCTTTTTATAAAGACCAAGGGATCGCGCCCATGCAGCCATGTTAAACGTTCACAGTTTAAAATTTTTGGTTAAAGCAGCATAAGCATAAGCATATGCATAGAATATGCTCACGACTATATTCCCCGAGGTAGTCAGAGACATTCTGAAACCTCAGAACAACCACGTTTCACTAGTAGTACTGTAACTCTGTCCAGTGTGACGGAGAGTGAGCCCGTCGCCACTTGTAATGGACAGTAGGTACAATACATGCCTTGAAATTGAAGCATGCAGGTTTCCTCACGATGTTTTCCTTCACCGAAAAGCCAGTGGTGTTACAAATCGTACTTAAATTCCGAAAAACTCATTGGTACGAGTCGGCCTGGACGGGGATCGAACCATCGCCTCCTGCACGACAGGCAAGGTTACTCGCCACTGGACCACCACGGCTACCGGCTACCTACATTTTCGATTAAAACCATTCGTAAAACATTAAATATTACATTGCATCTTTTTGATTATCTTTTTTCTTCTTTACTTTAAAGAAACACATTTGAAACTTTGGCTTTTTGATTCGCGAGGACCATAGCGCCATCTAGCGATCCCCTAGAAAACCACAGAAATAACGCTCATTCAAAGACAGAACACACAGGTGAACAAAAAAGTTACATCAAAATATTCATCTAAAGCAAATATTCAAATCAAGTAGAGTACCGTTAACCGATCAAAATTCATATTGCGATTTGGCACGAATTCAGTTCTTGATTGATTATTACTCGGAATATTCTACCTCTACGCGAGCATCCTTGTATAATCTGTGGGATTTGCTTTAATATAGCTTTACACAGAAGGGAAAAGCTCTTTGATTGGGAATTGGTTTGAAATTATTATCCTTTCGTGATTGGTTTGATTTAGTCTATCTGAATTATGTCCTAATTGAGTGATTTTGATACTTTCTTGAATTATAAAGGTTAGGTGCGGTGTACTACAGGTGTTAGGGTAAACAGTTGCATTACTTTAAGGGGTGATTGTACCCATGATTCAGGAGTGCGATTTTTGAATATCACTCGGAAAGCCGAGTAGTAGAAAATGACGTAAAATTGATGATTTGCCATTTTGGAATTCCACATTCTATCACTTGCAACGCGTGCTCCGAACCACTCGTATCCAATTCTACCACTCGAATGTTTGACGTTTGTAATGTTGTCAGACGTCAACAGATTTAATTTTTTTTCTACGTTCCATTATCCCGTAATTTTCGCGGTAAAGTCCGATTTAAAATGTTACTATGAAAACATTCATTCGTTCGTTCGTTCAATTGAAACGTTTTCTGTGTGAAACGAAACGGTTATTGCACATCCGAATGATCTCAAAAATACAGAAAAACGTAACCACTCGAAATGAAAATCTCTATTCGTAGGTGAAAGTCAATATCACCGGTGATGTTCAAAAATCGCACTCCTGAAGTTGTTCAGTTGTTGTTTCCCTAAGAAACCTATATGAAATTCGCCTATAGAAAAATGTTTAGATTTTTCATACAAACGTTTGATGAGCTAAATGCATTTAGTATGGATTTTCCAACATTTTGTTGGCAAATTTCAGTAACATGGGTAAAATCACCCCTTAAAGTAATGCAATCGTTTACCCCAACACCCTGTAGATCAGCAAATATAGATGCTTTCTTTAAGTATAATATACAAGATAAAATATAACTACGTCTAATAGTCATCAATCGTTATAAAAGCAGTTTTCTTTGTATATTCCAGACAGTGAATAAACGAAATCTATATTATAATGATTTTAGATATTGCTCGAAAAATAAATTGTGATAACTTTTTATGCTTCAAATAGAAGTAAATATTTGATCGAAGGTATCAGCTCCAAGTATTTACGTACGAAAATAAGAATTTAAGTATCGAACAGTTACTTGAATTCTTGCAAAAAAAATACATTTTTTGTGATTCTTTTATGCCGTACTGTAATATAGAGGGTCCAACTTAATAACACTGATGATTTTTAGGGTTCCGTACCCAAAGGGTGAAAACGGGACCCTATTACTAAGCCTACGTTGTCCGTCCGTCCGTCCGTCCGTCTGCCCGTCTGTCCGTCTTTCCGTCTGTCCGTCTGTCCGTCTGTCCGTCTGTCCGTCCGTCCGTCCGTCTGTCCTACCTATTTAGGGCTGTAACCTTTGAACCGTAATAGCTAGATAGTTGAAATTTTCTCAGATTATGCGTTATAGCGGCGGATTTGTTAACAAATAATAAAAATGGCAGAAAGTTAAAAATTAAGGGGGTATTCAACAAGAAACTAGTTTTTATCAACGTTTTTTCTTCACGCTCTATAGTAAAAACGGTAATACATACAAGCGTCAAACTTAGTGTGATTATAGAGCAAACTCTACAGAATAACAACAAATACTAAAAACCAGCCACGTGTGAGTCGGTCTCGCGCTAAAGGTCCCGGACAAAAAAAAGGTTTTTTTCTTAGTTAATAATGTTGTGTTCTGTGGTGGTGTCGTACGGAACCCTCGGTGTGCGAGTAGCCCGACTCGCACTTGACCGGTTTTATTTTGTTTTTGCTCCGATCGGTGTGCTCCCATAGTGAAAGTTGTTCAGTTTGATGGGTAGACTCTTAGTTTAAAAGGATGCTAATGATATCAATTTCACCCTGTAGTTATATTTGGATGTTGTAAAAAGTTCAGAAACTTAGAATAGTTAAAAACTAAATTATTATTATTTTTTATTTTTGGTTGCTCTTCTACTAATAAAAGAAAGTGATATAGTATGCTTGAATTTTGGAGTATCTGCAGGTTTAAGAAATTTTTTAGTTGTGACTAAGCTTCTGACTACCTTAAAAAGGAATGGGTCTGTGAGTTGGTCTGTAAAGAAACAGGAATAAACAGGGGGAAAAGGTATCAAAGAAGGAGGAAAGGAAACATTTTAAGGAAGCAAGCGAGTCTGGAGACTGGGGCGTAATGCCTCTGATAAACGACGATAAGAACGTCTCTAGTGTTGTACCAGAGTCGCTTATTCGGATCTTAGTACTGAATATCCGAAGTAATAATTAGAAGACAGTTAAATCAAATCATTTATTTTCGATAATAATTATAATACATCCATATTTAGGTTAGTATTTCTTAAAACTATATTAGTACACAGAAGCTGCAGCAGTTTTATTTTATTTTATATTAAACAAAGAAGGTCTGGACCCCATGTGCACATGATTTCAGTGCCGCACGACCAGGCAATAAGTCTTCTCCAGTATGGTGTATAGGAGGCCACTAGAGCTGTCCCGCACTCGACACATCAGGGAGGCTTCTCTCTTTCTTATTATTGCCTGAAAAAGTGCTGACGTAAAAAAAGTACTGACTTATTTAATTGGCGGTCTATAATGTCATACTCAACGTAAGAATCCTAGATTTGTAATTTACGGTAATAAGCTGACGAGTAAATTTTAAAAGTCTGTTTTTGTTTTGGAAAAAGTCGTCGTTAGAAGAGAAATTATATTGTTATCTTTAAAATACAGGTACCAGGAATTTATTTAGTTTCATTAGGACTTTTTCAAACAACACTAAAACATAAGTACAAACGTAAAGTCATGAACACAGGTATCTAAACCCTTTGAGAATGTTTGAAAATTCTGCTACAATTACATTTCAAAGCACGCATTTGCAGCACGGTACTCAATTTTAGTCTAGCATATAATTATATATATAAGTGCATCTAGATGTAAAGGGACGTAAACTGACGTAAAGGGGTTATAAGTAGCTTTTTATTTCCAAGACTCAAAGAAGATTTTATTATTTGTCAAATTCCACAATGTTGCTGGCATAATACAAATAGATATGGATATTATTTTTCCCACGCAGGTATTCATTTATACGAATACGAAACGGATATCCGGCACATCACTAGATACTACGTATCTCGACGTAGAAACGGCTGAAACCCTTTCGCTGACATAATTTAGAACAAGGAAGATAAGCAAATATTTAGAAAAAAGTTTCAGGCGAAATTTTAATGCTGACTTTGTACTACTTGAGGAAAAAGCTAATTTTTACGCTTGCAGAAATATTATGACTTTGTGAAATATGGACTATAACAATGAATGATTGCATCGAGTACATCGAGTAGTGGCTATCCTTTTGCCCAAAAGTTTTTCAAACAAAACTTTATAATTACGCCGCTTACGATAGGCAAAATGGAATTATCTTGATCATCATCATCAACCTGTCATCCACTGCTGTTAACGCGTACAGTATAATAACGCATTCAGGATACTGATGGGGTTGGCGCGGCATTGTAGTGCGTCGGGAATGTTTGCGGAGGCGCACACGGACGACTTCTATGCTATATTGAGAAAACGGTGCGCCTCCATGTTGGGCAGGCTCCGAGCCAGCACTAACGGTCTCATGAACGTATTTAAAGACCGGTGGGACTCCCCGCTGTTACATCACTGGGTGAAGCTCCATACCGGGTTTTTAAAATAAAATAAAATGTTTTGTTACTAACACTAGCTGTAAGATACATGTATACTAACACTATATGGACATCTTGTCTGAAATAAATTATTTGAATTGAATTGAATAAGCCTCACCCAAGGCGCGCCACAAAACTCTATCCTCGGCCTTCTTAATCCAGTTGCTCCCCGCTACCTTGTTTAGGTCTTCGGTCCAATTCCTTCCCCCTTCTTTCTTGAAGAAAGAAGAGCTGTATATAAATTTAGAACCACCTACCTCAAAATTTGATATCAACAAGGATACAGTCTCTCTCATAACCTTCCAGGAACTTTATGATAGGGTCATCCAAGTAATTTCTTGCTTTTTGCGACACCCTAGTGCGTAATTGTCGCCCACTAACCCTGTTAATAGGACCCTTTCTTTGGTCCCTATTTGATCCCTATGGACCTTAGTGAACTTTGTAATAAGTTAGCAGAAAGCTTACTTACTTCAGTGAGCCACAAAGTCTAACTACCATGAATTCGTATGTTGAAATCAGGAATTGAATGCTCTGTGCCAATATACCTGGAGTTGACTTAATATTAGGTGATAGTCCTGCTTTTTCTATCTGCTGTCTCTCTTGTGGAAGGAAGTTGGATATTTGTTTTTCCTTCTCTTCCTATTATTTGATTGAACTCTTTCTGAGCTGCTTGACAGATTAAAGTGATTCCACGGTCTTGCTTGACTTTATTGTCTTGTGAACCTTGTGAATGATTACTGGTGTTTTTCTTGTTAACATGAGTTACAGGGTAAGCAATCAGTGTTGAAGCTATAGCTAGGCTAGATTCTGGTACTTTAAATGTGGCTAGATAATTTGTGTGACATTGTCCAAGATATTTATTTATTTATTTATTTATAACTTCAAAATTCGTCAATCTAATCGGAGTCATCATCATTATCTCTTTCAAATCCGTACATCTTGTCAAACATGCCAGATTTAATTCTCTTCACCTCACCTCTCTGTAAAATTGATCAGATTTGATTAGAGTACGTTTTACGACGACGCTTTCTACAGAAACTTCTTTCAAAAATTGAACTGAAAACCTAAAATCGTCGCAGTCAAAAAAAAGATCGGTAAAAGCATAAGCATAAGCATAAGCATATGCTCACGACCATATTCCCCGAGGGGGTAGTCAGAGATATTCTGAAACTTCAGAACATCCACGTTTCACTAGTAGTACCGAAACTCTGTCCAGTGTGACGGGGAGTGAGCCCGTCACCACTTGTCATGGACAGTAGGTACAATACATGCCTTGAAATTGAAGCATGCAGGTTTCCTCACGATGTTTTCCTTCACCGAAAAGTCAGTTGCGATACAAATCGTACATAAATACCGAAAACTCGTTGGTACGAGTCGGCCTGGACGGGGATCGAACCATCGCCTCCTGCACGACAGGCAAGGTTACTCGCCACTGGATCACCACGGGTCGGTAAAATATTCTCAAACATCGTCTGACAAATGTAGGATTAATTCAAATCAGCCGCAATCCGCTTTACAACGTTCCAAATCGTTCTAGGTTAGCACCGTCGAGAAAAATTGTTATAAATTTGGAGCGTCATGAAAAAAGAATAATGTGCCAACTCGTCCGCGCGCTTTATTGAACCGTGGGAGCGCTGACTTTTTAACTTTTTCAATTCATGTTCTGGACCAATTTTTGTATTCGCTTTTTGCGCTGACTGTTCTAAATATTTCAGGCGGAATTAGCATACGTACACAGTGTTGGCTAATTGATGGCTGTGATTCACTTTTTCTCTCATTTCGAGCAGAAAGCTTTTCGTGTTGGTAATTTCGTTTTTGTTGTGTACTGAAAATGGAACAGTTTTTTTTCTTTTTCCGTCTGTTACAGGCAATTTCCTATCAATAAAGTTTTCATTTCTTCCAAGAATTATTATTTCATACTAGCTGTTGCCCGCGACTTCGTCTGCGTTACCCGGATAAAAAGTACTCTATGTATTAATCCAGACTATGGTTTATCTGTATGACAAATTCCATCAAAATCCGTTCAGCAGTTTTTGCGTGAAAGTGGAACAAACATCCATCCAAACTTACAAACTTTCGCGTTTATAATATTACTAGCTTTTGCCTGCGACTTCGTCCGCGTTGGAAAACCCCAAGTATCCTACGTTACTTCTAATACCTTCAAGAATATGTGTACAAAGTTTCATGATGATCGGTTAAGTAGTTTTCGCGTGAAAGCCTAACAAACAAACTTACCTTCACATTTATAATATTAGGGATATTTATAGTAGGACTATATTTTTCTTTGTACTATGTTTGTAAACCACTTTGTGTAGCATCGGTTTGCTCCCATAGTTAAAGTTGTTCAGTTTAATGGGTAGACTTTTAGTTTGAAAGGATGCCATTGATATCAATTTCACCCTGTATTGATGAATAAAATCGAGTAAATAACCAATGACCAAGAATTTTCGCTTACAATAGTAGTCAGAGCCTCGATATCGAGTTGAAGATAACAATTTAAGTTTCTCGATTGAATAGAACAAAAATATGGTTACGCGAATAAGGACAACAGGTTGCAATTTGCTTTTTTTTAACGAGAACAAATTTGGTATTAGCATAGCATATTCCACGAGGGGGTAGTCAGAGATATTCTGAATCTTCAGAACATCCACGTTTCACTAGTAGTACCGAATTTGGTATTATCATTGAGTAAATAAATTATACACAAAAGAGGGTCAATGTCCATACTAAGAAAGTTGCCAACTCGCGCAAGTACAGCGATGGTGGTGAGTAACGGTACTACAGCAATGTTTAATTACGTTGAAAATACGTGTTTAACACATTTATTTTTTAATTTTTAAGAAAATTAATCTATAAGTAAGTATATAATTTATTTTCGTGGAAAAAAAAACTCAAATAATAGTGCTCTAATAACGTTTAATTAAGATTTATCTCTCGTTCAGGCCAGATGATACTTGTAGCGACATCTGTTTGCGCCAAGACTATACTAAATCTAAAATGTATGGAACTGACCAGACATGGTATTATGCATCTCTCTCTATTTGTAAAGAAATGCTTTAGAAATTCTCACAAACCAATCATATAGAGAATTTAATAGTTTGCAACGATTTAGGTCTAAATAAATCTATCCAACGAATACGAATAAACAAAAGCCAATGATTCGTGGTGATCCTGACATTTTGTGCGCCAATAAAGTTCGGTGTTGATTGAAGCCTAATCCAACTGACCGATCGTAACAGACGTAGTACAAACAACACTCTATATTTGTAGCAAACAAAAATGCGGTATTTATTTTATGCAACTGCCTATGTATTATGTCCTACTGCAAGGCTGTCTCTTACAAAAATGTACAATGTGTTAATGAATAACCACAGAACTTTAAAATATAATTGTTGGTTTAGAATCGAGAGCAGAATCTAATTATCAAAGTTACAACAGAGGCCGTAGCCGTGGTGGTCTAGTGGCGAGTAACCTTGCCTGCCGTGCAGGAGGCGATGGTTCGATCCCCGTCCTGGCCGACTCGTACCAATGAGTTTTTCGGAATTTATGTACGATTTGTAACACCACTGGCTTTTCGGTGAAGGAAAACATCGTGAGGAAACCTGCATGCTTCCATTTCGTGGCATGTATTGTACCCACAGTCCATTACAAGTGGCGACGGGCTCACTCCCCGTCACACTGGACAGAGTTTCGGTACTACTAGTGAAACGTGGATGTTCTGATGTTTCAGAATATCTCTGACTACCCCCTCGAGGAATATAGTCGTGAGCATATATATGCTATATGCTCAACAGAGGCTAGGAATCACCAGGGCTCTGCCCACACGATAAGAATAAGAACAGAGGCTAATTTTTTTCAAAATATTAAATACAGGGTGGAAATTTATATGGGCCACTTACTTAAAGGGGTGCTTCAGATCATCAAACTGAACAACTTTCTGTATGGGACTAATATCATTATCATTACCAATAACATTTCAGTCGAGATATGTATGGGACCATTTTTTTTTTCGCTATTTAAATTGTTGGTCCCACAGTAAAATTTATTCAGTTTGATGGTCTGAAGCACCCCTTTAAGTCAGTGTCCCATTTAATTTTACACAGTATATTGGTTACATAATGCAAAATTCACTGAACACGATATCAACTTGTCAACCCACCGCACAAGCACACTCACCCCTACAACCCGCATTGGGCACGCGTGGTGGACGAATGCCCGTACACCCTCCCTGAGGGTAGGCCTGTGCCCTGCAGTGGGACGTTTATAGGCTGATGATGATGCATGGCACTATCCAGGACAAACTGCTTAACGTGCTTCTCGAATCACGAAGGAGCTCGTGATGTGACCACTAAAAACGATCGATCCAAAGACGCGCACCGTTGGATGTTTCTTAACTTCAGTTATCGTTTCCAATACCACATTATAGTCCAGAAAAAATACGGTTTGAGATTGCATTGAAGACCCTTTAGTAAATTGTATTTCAACTAATGTTACTGTTAGTTTATAACACTTTTATCGAGATTTCGTGGTTATATTATAGGCTCAGGACCCTAAGAAATACCTTAAAATCGATATAAATGTACAAACGGCAAGCTTATGTTTAAAGATATTTCTTCCGCCATACCAGCAAAAGAGACAGTTAATTATCACAAGGCAAATTAAACTTGTACAAATAAATAGTAAATAATTTAGTTTTGAGGTTATAATTTTTGAATACTTACAAAATATTAAATATCTACTCAAATTTACGATATTAACCGGGGATTATTATTGTCATAATTAAAACGTATTGAACGAAGCCGTCCTGTACAAAATCACCAGTCTTAAATTTTTTGTCCATACCTAAATTTATGTTTGGTAAATGTCTCAATTTATTCAATAATACACAATACAAAATCGGGGATTATTGAGAATCGATGCTTTTCAGGTATGAGAATTGATGAGAATGAGAATGGGATGGAATCGATTGATGGGCATGCTATTAGATTCCAAATTATCGCCTAAAGCGCAATTAATGCAACCTACTCCTTACAAAAATCCGTAGATTTCCCCGACTAATACCACAACCCCGCTACGCCACAAGAATTATTCATATCAATGTAAAATAACATTCGCTGCTCAATTTTCTCATCGGAAAAAACTTTGTTCTTTGAATGTGGAAAAACTTCCTACGCAAAACACATTGTTTTTAAAACTTTTTCTTTTTGTTATTAGGGTTGTTTCATCTTTATTCAAGAAACCGATTCGCATACCAATGCATAGGATACTCCTTTGGTATGCCAATCAATTTCTTGAGTATCCAGGTGCTATCTTTTACTGGTTGCTAACGCCAGATTTGAAAACAGTGGGAAATGTTAGAGGAGGTCATTTCCGAGCGGCGCACTGAACTAAGACATAAATAAATAAATATAAATAATAAATAAATATCTTGGACAATGTCACACAAATTATCTAGTCACATTTAAAGTACCAGAATCTAGCCTGGACTTGTATTATGATGACTAGACAACGATATAGAATACATATATAAATACAAACATCCATGACTCGGGTACAAATATTCATATTCATCATACAAATATTTGCCCCTTACGGGATTCAAACCCGCGACCCTTGGCACGGCAGGCAGATTCACTACCGACTGTGCTACCGGGCCGTCAACGTTAGTTAGAAATATTCGTTAGTTACAAACATTTATTACAACGTAAAGAAGTTCATGAAAAAGGGAATTTTTGATTGATTGACCCGGACACAGTATAACAATGGTACCAAACGCGGCTTGTATGTGTGCTCGCCAGACTCGCCAGTACGTACGACGATATTTAAGGCAGCCAAGGCAGCGCCAGACGGGGCTACGCGGAGATATGTATGAAGATGGATTACTGTCTTATACTGTGACCCGTTGGCCGATTTTAGTCTTGGAGATCGATTGGGAAAAGATCGTTGCTCACCTTTTCTTATATTTTTGGAAAATATGAGTGCAGAGTTTTAAAGTGTATTTTCTTAACCACGGCCTTCGCTTTTTGATGTATATGTTGTCTTATTCATAGACCCTAATGAATGTATAGTTTCGTTAAATATATCATGTTCAGTATCATCACTATACAAGGTCCAACTTAATGCTAAAATAATAATAAAATAACATAATTTCTCATTAAATGAAAATGGTTTTCATAAGTTGTATTTGTGGCCAAGAGAAGGAAGGAGGTCAGTGGGCAGACCACCGATGCGTTGGTCACAAGACATTCTAAGGTTGGGGGTCAGATATGGCCCGTGCCCCAAAAAAAGCAGCGGTGGTTCAGTGGCGAGTATCCTTGCCAGCCGTGCAGGAGGCGATGTTTCGATCCCCCTCCAGACTCGAACCAATGAGTTTTTCGGAATTTATGTACGATTTGTAACACCACTGGCTTTTCGGTAAAGGAAAACATCGTGAGGAAACTTGCGAACTTCAATTTCGAGGCATGTATTGTACCCACTGTTCATTATAAGTGGCGACAAGCTTACTCCCCGTTACACTGGATAGAGTTTCGGTACTAGTGAAACGTGGATGTTCTGAGGTTTCAGAATATCTCTGACTATTCCCTCGGGGATTATAGTCATGAGCATATGGGCCTCTTCAAGGCGAGAGTGAATAGGCATCTTTCTAGGTAAGCATGCTACATCTTCGGCCTCATCATCACTCAACATCAGGTGAGATTGGGGTCAAATGCTTACCTATCACACATAAAAAAAAAAAATATGCTTATGAAAAATATAAATACATTTTCTGATAATTCGTTACATTGTACCTAGTGACTTCTGGTCTTAACAATTTCACACTATGTAATGCAATATTGTATTTTAAATTGTACTTTGTACATTTTGTTTTGTTTAAAAGATGTGTGTTGTAGAGTTTCTGGCCGCATCTTCTCTCAACGGAACACCTTCCGACGCGGTGGTAGAGTCAAAAAATGACGTCAAAAAGCTATGTATATGATATTATTTTGAATAAAAAATTGTGAATTTTGTGAACTGACTAAAGTCGAACCTCTTACACTAGAATTGCAATCCAATAGACTGACAATTTGTTCTTGGAACAAAACCGGGATTTGAAAGCGAGAAGTACGGAAACTTCGTCTGAATCCGGAATTTCGACAACCCTGCAGAAATAAAACTTTCTTTAATCCAGTTATTTCTCAATCGGGGATTTGAATTCATAGACTTGCTTATGAAAGAAAATTCAATGTAATGGATCGAACACATTTAAAAAGTTCTTTATAACATTCCGAAACATTTTTTTCTTTGGAAAACAAGTGATGCGTATTTAAATGCTGAAGTGATGTTATATTAGTGAAAGGTCAAATAATTTTTTTAAAAGGTGTCCAAACGGCCAAATCTTAGTCGGATTCGCGTCTCGCGCTCGGAGGGTTCTGTACCACCATATTATACAACATGTTAATGAATTAGCGCAAAACCTCATACACTCCAACTGATTTATAACAAAATAATTATATTGAAACAATAATTTAATTATTTTGATAGTTGAAATTTAAAGTTATTCGCATTTTAAGTTTTGAGGCAAAATGATTTGTTATTATTTCAGCACTGAAAGAAAGCGGTAACGTACTCATGGATATATTTTTATAATCTTGTTTTGGTAGTATACAGGGTGAGTGTGCCCGTGCGGTGGGTTGACATCGGGTTCAGAAAATTTTAAATTTTGCGTAAAAATTATTTAATATTTTGAAAAAATATACCTATGTTGAAACTATGATAATTCGACTCTGCTCTCGATTCTAAACAAACTACTTTCTAGTTTTGCGTTAATTCATTAACACGTATAACAAAAAAAAAAGTTGACTAGACTGAATCAGCGAATACTCCACAGACAAGAGCATAGCTTTTAATTAATAAGATTGGTGACTTGATGGTGATGATGACTAAGACTTGTCATTTTAACGGGACCTACCGCGATTTCAAATTTTTTTACATCATTTACAACCGGGATCGGGATTTACTCGATTACTCAAGTGTTAGGTAATTGCTACCAAGGAAACTATGCATAAAATCAAAGAAGCACAGAGAACCACGGAGCGGGCCATGCTAGGCATCACCCTTCTTTGACCACGTCACAAACGTCGAGATCCGACGTCGAACTAAGGTTCAGGACGCCGGGGACCGAGTGGCGGTGGGCAGGACACGTAGCTAGGCGATGACAGGTGGAGCAAAGCCTTGACAGAGTGGTGGCCGAGATTATTTAAAACAGCAGAGGGTCTTGCAGCCAGGTGGGTTGACGACATCTGGAAAAGTATCGGCAAGACCTGGATGCGACTGGCACAGGACTGAGAAGAATGGCAAAATAGGGAGGAGTTTTATGCCCTGCAGTGGTTAGATACGGGCTGAAAATGATGATGATGATAGGTAATTCGAATTATTATTCTTAACTGCCTTATAAAATATCTCAGAGGAATGATCTCCTTTATTCTAAAGCATAGAGTCCGCATCAATTTACGATTGTAGTTAGTCTCTTTTATCTTATGACGTTCTTTTAATAGTAGAAGGAGATGGAACTATAAATGTTTGTTTATGCGGCTGTCCACTTCTTTTTTATGTTAGTGTGCGTGAAAAGTAACCGTAAACATAGGGGCAAATGTCACTTGGTCATCTTTTCTCCATACTAATTGACACACTCAAACACAAACCTCAAAAAAGTGGACATTCTTGCAATGGTATGACTCACTCTATGCCTTTAGGTATAATCTCTTTGTAAATAAAACCAACTTGAAATTTATGAAAGTGTTTGTACTTAGTTTATTTCTTGGCATAAGTTTCAGTTCGAAGGCACGCGCCAAGCCCCAAGTTATGTAATACCCCGATATTAAGTCTGATATTGCAATACTGTATGGAAGGGTAAACTAAGGTGATCTTATTAATTGGAATAGTTATAATTTCTAAGTTTACGCTTTAATTGAAATCGATTATTAAGATAAGGCTTGGGTACACAATCATGTAGAGGGAGAATAGAGGTCAGAACGTGTTTAGTCCTATATACATTGTATAGGATTTTATGACTATCGTTATCTCATACGCGGTTACACTGACATTCTGTCTACCAGCGGCGAAAAATGTTTCTTTGTCAATGGGAACCCATTGTATTTTTACGTCTTGAGCAAGTGTGTTAAGCACTGAATATAATTAATTGCTAGTTCTTTATATTATTTATTGTACACAAATAGTACATTTTGATACAAGCGAGCTACGTGGGTCATCAAATAAGAGGCTGGATCCAGCCCGAGCCGAAGGCGAGGGCGTAATTGTAGCCGAGAGTGCAATGAATCTCGCGTTT
This sequence comes from Agonopterix subpropinquella, assembly GCA_922987775.1. Lineage (NCBI taxonomy): Eukaryota > Metazoa > Arthropoda > Insecta > Lepidoptera > Depressariidae > Agonopterix > Agonopterix subpropinquella. The sequence continues at coordinate 5,477,001 of OV277714.1, forward strand.
CATACGACTGCGTTCTTCACCACAACTGAGAGTAAAAACTTAAAAATTACTCAAAAACAGGTTTAAGTAGACAAAATATTTGTGAAAAATGGCGCGCGGACATGTTTTTTTTTTAAACCAAAAGGAAAGAAACAAACAAAATATAAGTTAAAGAAAACATTATATACAGGGTGTAAACATAAATGCATTACATACTTAGGGGGTTCTTCAGACGATCAAACTGAACTTTCACGATACTATCAACATGGAAAATGCGAAAATAACGGCTGTTTCATATAAAAAATTTCTGATTTAACTGATTGAAATGATTTTTTATCGCGATTTCAATGTTGATCCCATAGTGAAAGTTGTCTCAGTTTTATGGGCTGAAGCACCTCTTCAATTATGTAACGCATTTAAACTTTAGACTGTATGTTACATTTTGTTTCTTCTGTATTTACAATGCCTTTCCAGTTTTCCCTATAACAAATAATGTACTCCATTATTCATCATTCTCCATTCCTATGCATATTGTGGTTCAAAATTTACCAACTTCGTGTCAAAATACATTATTGTAACTGTCATAACGTGTTTTAATCAACCCTGAAATTTTAATTACGTTTTCGACAAACACATTACGTTTTCGACAAACACAGTATGTGTTTGTTGATGACATTTTGATTATCTGTCATTATGGGTACCTTGATAATAGATTTTACTTACCGTCAACCTACACGGGAAATAAATTCTGTGTAGATAACGGAATAGATTACAGAAGAGCGTCATTAGAGAAATATGTGGTCTGAAAGAAAATGTAGCAACAAGGATTGAAAAAGGCATGTTGAGGTGGTTTGGCCATGTGGAAAGAAAGTAGGTTGACGTATGAAAAGACAATACCCAAAACCAGGCTAAAGATGCATCATCAATGCGTCATCATCATTAATTTACCAAAAATATTTGGTCTAAGTTATGAATCCCTTCATATGTATTTTTAGCCCTGTGGGAATGGGAGTTTAAAAATAGAATACAATTTTATAGTAATTTTTAGGGTTCCGTACCCAAAGGGTGAAAACGGGACTCTATTACTAAGCCTACGTTGTCCGTCCGTCCGTCCGTCCGTCCGTCCGTCCGTCCGTCCGTCTGTCCGTCTATCCGTCCGTCCGTCTGTCCTACCTATTTAGGGCTGTAACTTTTGAACCGTAATAGCTAGATAGTTGAAATTTTCTCAGATTATGCGTTATTACGGCGAATCTGTTAACAAATAATAAAAAAATCTAAAAGTTAAAAATTAAGGGGGGTTCTCATCAAGAAACTAGTTTTTATCAACGTTCTTTCTTCGCGCTCTATCGTTAAAACGGTAATACATACAAGCGTCAAACTTAGTGTGATTATAGAGCAAACTCTACAGAATAACAACAAATACTAAAAACCAGCAAAGTGTGAGTCAGTCTTGCGTTAAAGGTCCCGGACAAAAAAAGTTATTTTTTCTAAGTTAATAATTTTGTGTTCTGTGGTAGTGTGGTACGGAACCCTCGGTGCTCGAGTAGCCCGACTCGCAGTTGACCGTTTTTTTTGTAATGATGAATGCTTTTCTTTTTATATCCTATCCATTCTGTTTTATCGTTCTCCATAGTTGGTTATTTTAACAATATTTCTGACCACCCATGTTTAAATTGAAAACCATTGGAAGGAATTATAGACGTGAATTATTGACATTCTTTGGCTAAAGAATAATTAATTATAAACCAATTAGGTACGCGTAGCTCAATTACTTCACGAAAATAAAAAATAAATGCTTTAAGCGCATTAGTTGTACACAAAATCACATAATAGGATTACCTACTATAATGCCTACTACATATTGTATTAGTATGTTAAGACTGTGTACCTTCATTATCTGATTAGATATGTGACGTAGGTTATAGTTCAGTTAGAGCACATTATGCTCTGTGGGGACAACAGAGTTCGAGATGTAACCAAAGTACATAACATCCCAATGCCACTTTTGGCAAAATTCGCAATTGGCTCATCAACTATAAGGAGCCAATAATAATTATTTTAGGGAAGTCTATTGCAAGCCGTGGTTTGTACAAACGTTGCAGAGAAGCGTGATAAATTTAAGTTTTATTTATTATTTGGGGGTTTTTTGGGCCTTGATAGGCTTGCTAGCCCGTGCCACGTAGAACATCGCTTACCAATCCCCACTGCGGCCAGAAATCGCAGGAGATTTTTGATCGGGATAATTTGTATCTCATCTGGTGTCAGCACCTGCCCACCCAGATGAGTACTGCGTTTGTACATCAGGGGGCCACAGTCACATAGGAGGTGCAGAGGAGTTTCCATCTCCTTCTTGCAGAAACTGAAGCCGGTCGTGTCACTTAAGTTCAGTGTGTGCATGTGCTTATTTAATTTGCAGTGGCCTGTCAGTGTCCTTGCTATTGTACAAATTTGATCCTTGCTGAGGGCAAGGAGTAAAAATTTTAGTTACTGTATTATCAATTTTTCACGTACACACGGCGTTACGTCAAGCTAAAATACATAACCAGCATAAGCGGGCCACGCGTAGGTTGACTCACGTATAATGTCGCGTGTCCAGCTAATACTGGTTATGAAGATGTAGCTGGACATGTCGCCGCGTGTACGTTTCGTCTTCTCATTTTAACCTGTTAGGTTTACTTCTATAACTTTATTTTTATTTATTAATTTTGAAATCTGAAACGTTCAACACCAGCTGCAATAGTCTTGCCAACTGCACTAGTTTCACCTTCAGCATGCAGATCATCTTCTCTCCATTTTACCATCCTTCCCTGTTCTACTTCATTGCATCCAGGTGTTCTAAACAATGCTTCTTATCATGTCATCAGTCATTCTGATCCCCAAACACAAGCTTCGTCAAGTTACTCACAAATATTTGATTTCCTTTTCCACACTCTTCTTTTCCACATTCTTCCGTTGTTACTTATAAAATAAAAAATCGAGCGAGCCTTATTGTAGTCGTATAATCGCATATCAGCATTATGCTCACGACTGTATTCCCCGAGGGGGTAGTCAGAGATATTCTGAAACTTCAGAACATCCACGTTTCACTAGTACCGTAACTCTGTCTGTGACGGGGAATGAGCCTTTCGCCACTTGTAATGGATAGTAGGTACAATACATGCCTCGAAATTGAAGCATGCAGGTTTCTTCACGATGTTTTCCTTCACCGAAAAGCCAGTGATGTTACAATGTGATGAACGATGATGAACGTGAACGAGAACGTGGACGTGTGATGTGTGATGTGTGTGTGTGTGTGATGTGATGTTATGTTATGTGATGGTACATAAATTCCGAAAAATTCATTGGTATGAGTCGGCCTGGACGGGGATTGGACCATCGCCTCCTGCACGGCAGGCAAGGTTACTCGCCACTTGGACCACCACGGCTTTTTATAATCGCATGTGATGTGTAATATCTGACTTCTCAACTTGGTAAATATAATATCAAACTCTCGGAGAATGGATTGGTACAGTACGAACATGAAAATAATTACCTTCGTCAATCTTCGTTTGCGCAGAGTCTACCGACAAAACCCGAAGTCGTTTAATAAATAAATAAATAAATTTTTATTCGGGAAACCGACAGTCAAATTACAAACAAATTGTTACAAACTATGAACATAGAATAGAACAAGTACAGGAAGGCTAATGTTAATTTAAGTTAAATGAAAAGTGTATGCATAGCTAATAAAATGATAGCTACCTATCAAAAGGTAGTAATCAAATGGTGCAAAGTAGGATAGCAGCGAAAAGTGCGCGAAAACTATTAGCCAATAGCGGCAAGGTATTGTAGGTTGCACATCCTGTGATTGGTGGCGCCTATAATTTCGCGCACTATTGTCAACTGCGCAGGAACATCGGGGGAACTTATAAAATCTGGTGCCAACTCTACTACCGCGCTCATTGGTGAAATCAAATAGCGCGCGCTTTCCGGCTTCTACACACTTCTGTCCATTTTCATGAAATCATTCCCACAGTATGCAGGAAACCAAGTGGAAATATCGTAATGTTATAAATCACAAATTTGAAAACCGAAATCTTCTCCATGGCAGTATATCCATGTTCAGTGTCGTTTGGATCTATTAGGAAAAATGTCCACTTTTAGGTCAATAATGACCCTTATAAATTTATTCAATGAATCACCCAAAATTATAATTATATTTGTCTTTCGACAGTTTACCTAAGCCCTAAGCATGTCCGTCCATACATAAACTAGTAAGCCCAGGAGCCCGAACCGCTTTAAGATTTATTGTCGGTAAGGTACATGAAAGGTCTAATAGTACCTACAAGGTTATGTTTATGTTAGACTTATAGGGATTTAGGGCTTAATTTAGGCCTGATAAGTCTGCCTAACAAAAGCAGCTGTCAATTTCTGCAGGTAGCACCTTTTGCACCCTTCAAAATTTTTTGCAGATATGTTTTCTAAGCAAATAAGATAGATTTTAGAATTAAATGTTTATTTTTGAGTGTCGGTGGCGCATTGCGGAGAGGCATGGACTTCCAATCATGAGGCTCCGGATTCGAATTCACATGCACGACAAAATGAACCATTGAGTTTTTATAACTAACGATTATGTACTTTCCAACGATAAAGCAAAATATTACTAGGACAACCTGCATATTTATTGAATTTTTAGTCAGTCAAGAAACTTTAACCTTGCATTCTACTGATCAAACTGAACAACTTTCACTATATGGAGCCAAATCAAGATTTCAAAGTTGGCTCTACTGTGATTGTTGTTCAGTTTGATGAGTAGAATGTATTGTTAAAGTAAGTATTCGCACTGTAAACCATTTCAAGGTGATCAGAGGTGCTACAACTACAAATTTTCTGTTTAATATTAGTTGTAGAAATTGCTCAGATTTAGCAATTTGGATGCAATGACGTGTCAAGGGGTGAGAGGTATTTAGCCTTTCGCCCACATAAACACTGTGAGCATAAGTAACCTTTAATCTCTTTATCGCTACATCCAATGGTAGAATTTTACTGGGGTGGTCCCTTCTAAGCAGGAACCACACGGCAAAAAAATTTTCCTGTATGAAAAATACCGCTGGTATTTTTACCAATCATCGTTGATCTTGCATTCAAGAAAAAATAAAAGCTGACCTAAAACCAGAAGTTCAAAGATCGACATGTATCCCTATCATCATGTCCTTATCACGGAGGATTTATTTATATCCACGCCAAAAAACCTTTAGGATTTTTTAAACAAAAAAATATACGAGTCGAAATAAAATTCAATTTGGCTAAAACACATTTCCCCGGGGCACAGGGCGTGTTTGATCCGGCCAGATTGTTAAGTGAAAGGTAATGGTTGGTTCAAACCAAAAGCTGTTTCCGGAAATTAGATGGGTTTCTCCTTTAGAAGAAAAAAATCTAGATAGAAGAAAATAATTATTGTCCGTGATCGAACTAGGATTTGACACCAAGTACTCTGATTTGGCAGTTCGGCGTGGTAATCGTTAAACTTTTTTTTAAGCTTCACTATTAAACTGTTAAATCAAAAAAGACCACCACGCATAATAAGAGGGAAACAAGAATTTTTCTTTTGGGTGACATTTTTGACGATTTCGGAAAAAAACTGTTCACAATAATAATAAGGATAAGGTAGGGGTGAGTAGGAGGTGCATAGAAGGATGAGTATGGGTGTTCACAAAAACAAGTCAGTGTCACAAAAAAAACCCATAAACAAGTCCTAAGTCCACGCGTACGAAGTCGCGGGCAACAGCTAGTAATTAATAAAGAAGTACTTGATTTTTCATCATTTCCTTCTTATGATGTTAAAACACAGGAGTCTACGATGGAGCCACAATTGATAAAAATAAGTAAAATGTTATTAACTACGACAATATAAACCGTTGAACACACTAAACCAAAAAATTACAAATAATACACACACTCCAGAGCGTCGCCGCAAGACATGATGCTCAACAGGCTAGCAGCATTCCCCCTCTGGATAGTGAGGCTGATTCTTTGTGCCAGGAAGCTCCCAGCTCTGCGGTCACCAGAGGTCTCATTGAGACGCCCCGATAGGTTTCCAAGCTTTGGCCTCTGAGCCCCAGGGACCCAGCGTCTCAAAACCTATTGGCGTGAATATGTAGCTGCTGGCCAGATCGCGGTACTTTCCACACTTCCGACCTCAGCACCCGCAGCAGCAGCACCAGTGCGCTCAGAGGTGGCCTTTATTACTTTGCGAAGTAAAAACATTACATATTTATACTTAATCCGCTTCTCTCTCCTTCTTTACGCCATCGCGAATCGTTTCGTTTTTCGGATAAAGTGGACCCGAGAACATATGGGGCGGTGATGATTGAGTGGTACTACCTATGAAAATCAAAGGGCATCGTAAATTGAGATCTCACTATCGAGTTCTATACTCAAATTATTGAAGCGCCCTTGAGTTTGACGGTTTGTGAAGTATGAGTCTCGTACACATTTGTGCGAATATGAATCCTGATTTTGATGGATTAGATTCTTTTTTACGATGTCATGGAGATGTCTTAGGTAGGTGGGTAGAGTCTCTGACAAGGGTTATTTTATATTAGATGACAATGATGAAGCAGTATTGTAATTACATAAATGCGTCTCGACACAGATCTAGTTATGTCATTACAATACTGCAAGTAAGTACAAACAGACTCAACCCGAACTAGTTTAAGAGAAACAAGTGTCGGGTATAATGTAATTAACTTCTAATTACATTTTGTAATATTAATTTGTAATAACACAATAACTTTTTGATTACGATTATAAATGTACTTATGCTTTTCGAAAGTAAAGAATGAGAAAATGAAATTTATAATTGTTGTTCAGTTTGATGGTCTGTATGTTTTTGTGCAAGGTTACAATTATGTATCAGTTGATGAAAAAGTTTTACATATTTCAACAGTAAATTGCGTCGTTTATCTACGTTCCTAGCTATACAGGGTGTAACAAAACACCCTAGTAATACTTAAGGGGGTGCTTCAGACCATCAAACTGAACAACTTTCACTATGGAGCCAACATCGAAATCGAGAAAAAAAAATCCCCTCTTTCATACAAAACTGCAGTACCGTCTCGACTCAAATGTATGGGACGGCAGACTTTTTTTATTTTTTCTCGACGTTGGCTCCATAGTGAAAGTTGTTCAGATTGTTGGTCTGAAGCACCCCCTTAAGTATTACTAGGGTGTTTTGTTACACCCTGTATAACTAATCATAGTTTTAGTACCGTGTTAAAAACAATTACAAAAAGTAATTAGTAGTTAATTACATTTTGCCCAACACTGAAGCCAAATAAGAATTTATAATCTTTATTGATTTTATGGCATAGCAATGTTTCGGCGATTGTAAAGGTCTACAAATGCAAGTTGTTAAAATTATCCAAATATTATTGGTTATTTACATGTTAGCATGGTTGCGGGTTCAATTCCCGTCCGATACAGAATTTCCACATTTTTCATTTCTTAAATTTGTTCTTCAATTCCGTTGACCCCACTAAAAATTATAGAGTCAAAGTCTAACATTTTTATCAGAATTGACAAAATCATCATTCTCTTTCCCTTTTCTCATTATTTGGGGATCATAGATCATCCGATTTGATTTGACAACATAACCCACACAAATCAAGTATGCTTTTGGTAAAATTAGTCGTATTTTGTATGTTCACTGTTAGCTTTCGAACACGGTGTAGTTTTTTTGGTGTCACTTTTTGAGCTTGATTTACATTTCTATACATTCTTATTCGTAGCTGTTAGCTAGTTAGCAAAAGAGCTCTTTTGGATGTGCCATTTTTGTTGATTTGATTGTCTGTCTAATATAACTTAGCAATGATCAATTCCAACTAAAATATAAAGTATATATGGCAAACCTTACGCCCTATCTTTTGTTCCAATTTAGCTACAGGAAATCTGTCTGACCCACTGAATTCTGATTCCACTTCCGCCCGCTACTATTCTATTATCGATATAATCGATTCAAATAGCAATGCTGCACTCTGTACTTAATATTTTATTCATATCGTCAAATTAATTACTTTTTCTTTAAAAACAACTTACACTAGATTTAATATAATCACTTAGTACATAGTAATTTTTCTTTTCGATCTTGGATCATTAGCATGTCAACATTGGGCATAGAAACATAAATATTTAGGTAGAAATTAGCTGTATCATGTAAGAGTATATAAACCATATTACTATAATTAAAAGTACCCACAACTTTGTATGTATCAAACAAAGCAACTTTCTCTATGGGGCTAAGGACAAAATCACGAAAAAAAACAGCCGTTCTAAAACAAAACTGCAAATCTACTCAACGTTGTTTTATTGTTGGTCCCATTGAAAAAGTTGTTCAGTTTGGTGGTTTATTTATACCCTTAAAATAGATCTTATATAGGTACCTACGTCCCACTCAAGCACTTCCCGCCTTGAGAGTAGGCCTGTACCACAGCCCGGACACTGCATACCCAAAGATAAAATATAGGTAGATAAATAATATAAAGCAAGAAATAGAAACGCTACTTGACATCCGTTCACACTTATGACAACCGCCCATTAGAATAAGTGAAATGTCAATTGTAAACGGAACCGTCTTGAATCAATTTGTCACCAGACCTCCAGCTGGAAGACTCAGCTATTTCCTTACGTTAAGAACGAATTTTGCTTGAATTTGCTTAAGGCTACTCCCCCATCTGCAAGGCCTCTTTCTTACAAGCAAACTCTTGCAATTAGCCATCCCGCTTCAATTGCGCGGCTCCGGTCAGAATTTTCCGTTTTCTTTGAAAACCTGTATGATTTTTTAAGAATTTTCAAAAAATAAGAAAACCACGTCATTTTATATTGTATTGTGAAGAATATTGTAAATTTTTATATTCTTCTGATGAACAATGTAAGAGTAAAACGGTTACAACTGGAAAAAAAAGAGGTGACTTTGGAGTCGTTTTTCTTCAGTTTTATTAATTAAAATAGATTTCGAGAAAAACCACATCACTTCTCATATCCTGTAGATTGTTCAGTTTTGTTTTCTGCTTAAAAAGTGCCATAGTTAATGTATAAAATGGTTACAAAGTTACTCAAAACCGGGCGGACGCCCCTTAAAAAGTGGTGACATTTGTTTAACAGACGTAACAGATTAACGTCTAATCTAGCTCTGTCACTCTTATGGCAATCTGTGTGCGACTGTAAGCAATGACTATACATGTTTTTGTACAGTTTGATATTGGGGTAGACCTGTGCATACCAAAAAATTTAAATTGACAAGATGACGTCACCACATGCGAAACCAAAGAAATTGAACCTTAAGTCTTCTTCTTAGGTAACGAGTAACCAGTGCGAGGTAACCAGAGGGCGATAGAGGGGGTGAGGTAAAAAGTTTGTAGGAGGAAGGGAGTGTCCGTACTGTATCAAGACTGTATCTAGTAATCGATACTCTTTCTTATACTGTGCCTGTACCATGCAGTGCCCTGTGTTAGTAGTTTATAGCTTTGTATAGTAATTGATTTCGTCAATATAATAAAATAAGAGCGAAATATTTAATTATTTATTGTTCTTTAATGTTTAATTGCTAACAACGTGAATGTTTGTTAATTCGTTGACGTATTTAACTCGAAAGCCACCGATTCATTATCGCTGTAAATTACCTATTTAGCTCCTGAATGGCTTTTGTTATTTTATTATTAACCGATGTTATTTCAATTCAGTCAACAATAGAATGGAATTTAAAACGATTTATTTATAATTGGTTTAGCTAGAAATTAACTTTCGCCTTTTGCTTCAACTACCAACCACTTTTTATATTGATTTATCTTAGATTCTTTGTAGTCTCGATATTTTATTGAATATTTATTTCTTTGTTAATTCTCTTTTTTTTCTGTCAATTTAAAGACTATAATTATACATTATTAGAAATAATATCATACAGGTAACTTATTGACGTAACTCTACCACCGCGTTGGAAGGTGCTACGCTGTCAAGAAGATCTCTGTTTAAATCTTAACAACTTATTTAAAAATATGTATAAAAAAAAATGTTTACTTCAACCAACATCATGAATCAATATGAGCCTGTCAACATCATGACTTCTCCGACTAAGAGAACTTTGTTAAACGAATTAGGCTTGTTGTTACAACTAACCATCTTTTGTTTTTAGTAAATAATAATAACGTCATTTCAATTATTTTGGTGCTAATAGGGGATCGGACAGTCCGGGACAATTTATCAAATAAGCAACTTTTAATCTAACGTCAAAACGCGCGCGATGTATGAAAAATTGTACTAAATACCCACAAGTGACGTCATCAACATTTCATTACTTTTTATAGTTCATTATGTTATTAAAAATAGTATTCTAGCTTAAAAAAAACTAAAAATGTGAGTATAGCGATATTTTCAAATGTTTTTTTTACTAAAAAGATAAAACTAAAATATTTTTTATGCAGTCCGCTCCCCTATTAAGAAAAATTACACTTCTTAGTTGGCTCGCATTTTTTTCAGTGTATAATATTATTTTCATTAACAAAGGCTGGGCTATAACGATGGGTACACCCTAGCGGCTAGGGTGTATCAAAAGAGGGCCTAGCTACTAAACCTACTCTTCTCTCCTCTTCACCAGTCTCCACTTTGATGGATACCGGGCTTTACATCATCATCATCAGCTTATCATCGTCCACTGCTGAACATAGGCCTCTCCCAAGGTGCGCCACAAAACTCTGACCTCGGCCTTCCTCATCCAGTCGCTCCCGGCTCCTTTTTTTAGGTCGTCTGTCCAGCGGGCAGCAGGGCGTCCCACACTCCGCCTACCAGTTCGCAGTCTGCACTCTAGAACTCTGACACCCCACCGGTTGTCAGGGCCATACACTCGTTGGGGAATGCACTGCATGTGACAAGAGTACAGATTTAAGTCTCTCAAGGTTTGGGGTTAATTTCTTCTGGAATAGTTCATGCTTTACAATCGTATTTTCTCGATGCAAATATAAAACAAAGCTCTAAAATGCAATTCCCTTTCCTAAAATTATATATTTACATGCCTAGCATTCGAAATTGGCATCGAACTTCAAAAATAGACTTGAATTCTTTCCTTCTAGGTTGTAAAATTTATTCCTTTTCTATTTGTTTCATGCATAGACAGTATAAATTGAACTTTATTACTTTCACGTTTGAAGTATAATATAGTTTGATGTAGTAGTTTTATATTGAAGTTAGTCTAAGTCTAAGTTTTGTAGTACCTAAAATAATATTATGATGTAGATATTGTAGATAAACTCAAAGGTTTGTAGTAAATAAAATATAATATTCCACAGTTTTACATATACATGACTGACTGCGATAAAACTTTGGTGGGTTTGATGCCGGGCATAGCTAAAACTTTTTTTTATAATCTTTATTGAAAAGAGCTTTGTCGCAAAGCGACTATGCCGCTATCCCTACTTCCCTACTAATATTATAAACGTGAATGTAAGTTTGTTTGTTACGCTTTCACGCGAAAACTACTGAACCGATCATCACGAAAATTTGTACACATATTCTTGAAGGTATTAGAAGTAGCATACGTAAGTACTTGGGGTTTTTCAAACTCCACGCGGACGAAGTCGCGGGCAAAAGCTAGTAAAAAATAAATATAATCTTGGGCATGTTCATTCATTTTGGAAATTAATTTCACTGCTTTATTTCTATAAACAAAAGTATCTAAAATTAAAGAGCTGGATCCACATAAACGTCTAAACAATTTCGCTTACAAAGAATGCAGACTAAATATTTTTCGTTACATTTTCTGACCGAAGCAAAGCGACCAACCAACTGACAAGTTAATCAAAACACTACATGACCTTTATCTCGATTTGACAAAAGCTTTTGGACCATCGAAACCAGTCAAGCGTGAGTTGGCTTATAAAAGACCCTTACCACAAATTGTCAATAACATAATATTTCTGCAAGTATTTTTTACTAGCTGTTACTCTGATTTCGCCTACGTAATATTTGTATACCTAAGTTCTTCGTCAGGATACAAGCTGTCTATCTGTCAAATTCATCAATATTGGTTTTGCGGTTAGGCGTGGAAAATAATCAAATATACAGACAGAAAGACTCATTCGCATTTATAGTTTAAGGTAGTTTTTGCACACCATAAATGATAGGTTTTTGGTTTCAGAATATCTCTGACTACCCATAGTATGCTTAAGCCTAATTGCTTCTTCTTCTTCTTATAGTGTGAGCAGAGCCCTGGTGTCAGAGTTTTTCAGACCGCCTTACGGCCTCTGACGTGGTTTTTATGTAACGACTACTACCACCAGAGATAGTAGCCTAATTGCTTATGCTATAAATGACAAAAAAATCTTTTAGCGTGAAATCCATTAAATTCTTATTCTAATTTCACCTTTTACTAGCTTATGCTATACAGGATCCTTCTTTATATGCTGACACTTTTTTAAGGGGATGATCAGAATGTCAAAGGGAACAACTTTCTCTATGACACCAACATCGAAATCGCGAAAGAAAAATCTGCTCTTCCATACAAAACTAATCTACTCGAGCCAAATGTATGACAGCTGATTTAGTTTTGTGATTTCGACGTTGGTCCCATGGAGATAGTTGTTCAGTTTAATGGTATAATCATCCCATATTCATAATTACAATGATCATCTATTACTGAACGCGCAGTTTTTCAGTCCCAGGTGCTACATTGAAACTTTCTGTGATAGTCATTCCCAATCTTGTCCATAATCGTTCGTGAACTGTACACACGGCGACAAATCAACCTACCCATAGTTCGACCTTACGTCCATGAACATAGAGTTCAACTATGGGTAGGTTGATCTGTCGCCGTGTGTACATCCCAGATAACATTTACGGTCGGCGACTTAAAAATGACGTCATTTTAAGGTACTTATACAGTCAGTCCGAATAGTCCGATGTTGGTCGTAGAAGTACGTACTAGTTGGTACTAGGAACGTCATTTTACCGTCAGCCAGTATACGTCCTGTGTTGGACGCAAGTTGGACGTTATACTGACGGACGGACGGACTTGCCTCCTTTTTTCTCAGCTCAGTCGCGCCATTTTTCTATGCGCATCGGACGTGTCGCGGAGTCCTTTTTGTTGTTGAGTTAGTGTTATCCAAAGAAATTGAACCTAAAGTGTGTTAGTAATGGACGAGGACCGCCCAGCCAAGTGCGCAGTGATCCAGTTTATTGTTTGCGGTGGCGGTGCTATTTCTATTGTGGATTCAGAGTGGCTGAAGCCACGATGGTGTGAAGTGTATTGGCCGGTCATAAAAAGGCCCAAAGCTTTTGAGCTGATCCTCAATCTCAACACGTCCCCCAGCGAAAATTTGAAACTTTATGGTGTGCAGCAAGTGTTTTACGAAACTGGTAGGTACGTATTTTATCCCTTTCCTGCATGGGTAGCATGCTACCGTGATACAGCACTATCACACATTCGCTCTTTTTCTATTTGCGCACGAACGAACGAGATAAAAGACGTGATACAGCCGTATCACGTGTAGCATGCTACCATAGTGTAAATAAAATAATAGTGATGAAGCTCAGCGGTCAGGTCTATGCCCGCGTGGCATGCGGGGTACGGGCGTACCCTAATTCAATTCGCTGTTAAGATACGCGCGCAGGCAACGTGGGTCGGGAGGCACTCCTCCCGGCCCCCGCACGCCCCGCACGATTGGCCTGCCGCGACCGCTGAGCTTCACCACTATTAGTTCTTTACACTATGATGCTTCTGGGGCTAGTACGCCAACCGGCGATAGCGACATTTAACACATTCATCTGCCAAATTTAGTCTTTTATCTCTTTCGTTCGCGCCCCAATAGAAAGAGCGTGATAGAGCTATATGACGCTATCGTGGGTTGGCGTACTAGCCCCGCTAGTCAGTTTTCAGTTTTGGGGAACCTGGCTTCTCGGGATGCTTGTATGAATTAACTACGACGACGCTTCTATTTAATAACGCAGAGAATTATTAAAGGGTTGGATATAGAATTGTATAGCAGGAGGGGAGGGGTGCCGGTGATTGGGGAGGGGCCGCTGACGGGTCCACTAGTTATTTATATATTGTCTAAGAAAATAATGTTGGTTTGATTTACAAGTACCTAACTAACTTATTTCTTTTTACAGGTGTCAGGTCGAGATGTTTTCAGTAAAGTGCCACGTACAATGAAGTCCTACATTTCCGACAAGCTAGTTGCAGAGTACAATTTCTATGGAATGAAAACTGCAACGAAAACCAAAATCGAAAAAGTTTTTTGCACTCTACGCCTCAGAGACTGCATTGTAGGTGAGTACATAAGTACCTACCGAAATTCTCCAATACTATCTCAATATTGTTTGCGTCAATCCTCCATTCAATATCTTTGCACTATTTGGAATTCAAATAATTAGTTTTAATGAATTATTATTAGGGTTCCGTACACATAGGTTGTCAATGGGACCCTATTATTAAGCCTATGCTGTCCATCCGTTTTTCAGTATATCACAGCGGTATAATCTCAACAACTGTAAACAACTCCACAACAGCACGGCTAGCATGCCATCCACGACAAAGCGTTTAAACGAGAAAAACGTCATGCGCGCTCTTTCTGGCATACGTAAATTAATAAGGATGGTGGCACATCTCGATTTTTATCGTTTTCTCGGAGGTGGTATGCAAGGCCTACTGAGGTAGCCTCATAACATATTCAGTTTGTTGTTGTGGCATCTAGGTATCTTGGCAAATAATAAAAAGATACGGAGCCCTGTGTGCGTGGGTGCTACTCCCACGACCATTTTTATACAATTAATAAATTGTATCTTTCTTGTTTCTTTATAGAAGGCGTTGTTAGTACAACTGCAACTGCAACGGCAGAGGGCGTCGAAGTTAGCATCAAAACCTGGCTACAGCATGCTCCAGAACATCTTTTACTAAAAGTAAAATCTTTAAATAAAATTTTACATTTCGGTGTTCATTAATTTATTTATTTACAACCCTAGTTCACTCTACCGTAGTCTAGGAACGTCATTCTACGGCTGACATTCAGAAACGAAATTTGAGTATTAGTTTCTATTTTGATATGTAAAAATCAATAAAATTTTGACATATCGAAGTAGGATCTTATACTCAAATCTTGTCTCTGAATCTCAGTCTAAGGCTGCCTATCCATTGACGCGAGCTGGCTGGCGGAGCGGTGTAGCGAGGAAAATATTAACCAATCAGGAGCTCGGCCGAATCTCGGCCGAGGTTTTATGCAATCCTGATTGGTTAGTAAAACTCCGCTTCCCCGCTCCGGCAGCCAGCTCGCGTCAATGGACAGGCAGCCTAAGGGTGCGTCCACATCTGGCGAACGCGCCGCAAATGCGCAACTCGCGAGCCGCTCGCGAGCTGCACATTCGCGGAGCGTTCGTCAGCTGTGGACGCACCCTAAGGTCCCTGGATCGGTCTTGATATGACGTCCTAAGTACGTCTAGTCTCGTACCTCGGTGACGTACATTTTAGACGTCTGTAGGACCGATAAAGGACGTACATTTGTCACAACCTAATGACGTCTTGATACGACGGCCTACGGACGTCTTAATACGACGGCCTACGTACGTCTTGATACAACGGCCTACGGACGTCTTGATCCGACGTCATTAGGTTGTGACAAATGTACGTCCTTTATCGGACCTACAGACGTCGAAAATGTACGTCACCTAGGTCGAGCAAGACTGTAAAAAGACGTCATTAGGACGGCTAAATGTTATCTGGGATGACGTAGAAGCGGCGTAGGGGGAATCACTATAAAGAGAAGCGGTGTAAAGGGAAAGCGGTGTATCGGGAAGCGGCGTAACGGGAAAGCGGTGTGCCGGGAATAATTCCTAAAAACAATAATACTCATTTTCAATCTCGTCCATTAACACAAAATATCCATCTCAATATTCGCATCTCAGCTGCAAGCAATTGTTTTGCATTGACATTAATTAAAAGAATTCAGATTCAACCTCTTCAAGCGGAAGCAAGCAATTTAAAAGCTACATTTTTCTCTAAAGCAAGCCAAACGAGCAAAAAAATCAATTGGAAAAAAGTCCAGTACCTAAGTCTGCGAAACGAAATCGGCAAGAGAAAAATTTTTGCATCAACGATTGAACGGATATAGGAATGGGATTGGCGAATACCTTCGTTGCAACTCCTTACCTTTTCTTTTTTGTCAGCATATTTCTCGACGGGAAGGTATTCTTGAGAATTTTAACAATGTTGTAGTTTGAATACAGGTTTTCCAGTAGACGTTTTCCACGAAGAACACCTATTTTGAATAGCACCAAAGTTTGAGCATCTAAGCTATTCCATGAAAAGCAGCTGGATTCTTCTCTTCGTGGAACTTGATAATGTAACGAAATATTTAAAATAACTGAATGGTTATGTAATTTTTTACGTATTTGTAAGTACCTACTGACTGTAATATACTGTAAAAACAGTACGCCTGCCTCCGAGTAGTACTGCCTCCGTGGTCTAATGGTTAAGAGCTTTGGCTCTCGACACGGAGGTCGTGGGTTCGATTCCCACGTGGGACACCTAGTGATATGTCACTTTGTGCGTTTTCCCCAGTTGGTTAGGACATTGCAGGCTGAATCACCTGATTGTCTGAAAAGAACAATGGTTCCGTGCTTCGGATGGCACGTTAAATCGTTGGTTCCGGCTACTATCTCTGGTGGCAGTAATCGTTACATAAAAACCACATCAGAGGCCGTAAGGCGGTCTGAAAAAACTCTGACACCAGGGCTCTGCCCACACGATAAGAAAGAAGTACGTAATGTGTATGAATATTTGTACCCGAGTCATGGATGTTTGTATTTATATATATCCTATATCATTGTCTAGTCATCATAATACAAGTCCAGGCTAGATTCTGGTACTTTAAATGTGACTAGATAATGTGTGTGACAATGTCCAAGATATTTATTTATTTCTTTATGTGTTTTTTAAGACAAATAAAGAAATTAGATTCAATTCTATTCTACTCTATTCTAAAACGTCTAGTGTTTTCGGCAAAGAATGAACCAACACAATTCTTTCAATGAGTCTTGGAAGAGGTAACTGTGGAATAAGATTTGTTTTTGGGGGTGAAAATCACCATTTGACGTCATGTCTACTATCGTGTGGGCTCTGCCCACACTATAAAAAGATAACTTTTTTTTATATAAAAGATGCGTTTGCTCTGGACAGAGATGGGGTCGAAAATGTAACGAGCTTACCCAGAAGAAGCCTGTTCACTCGTACTTTAAAGGAATTCGGGTTGTAAGCGCTCGGAAAGACTGACGCAGCAGGCAGGACATTCCACTCCTTGGCTCTGCGCATTATAAAAGATTCTGAAAGGCGCTTAACTTAAAAGGAAGGTTCCTGATAAATCAATGTTTCCACCCGTATAGCAATGTACACACGGCGACAGGTCAGGTTACCCTGTTTGGACTTTGAACTATTAGAAGTTGAACGCTGCGAATCGTGCGAGATCGTGCGGTATATTGTTGTTGTTTCGTCTCACGACGCGCTGCGCCTGCGCCGGCAGCCGCTTCTATGCAGGCTCTCTACCGCACTATTTTGTGTTTTGTACGTAGTGTAGTTATGGGTATATAGGGTGCGTAACCTGATGTGTCGCCGTGTGTACTATTGCTGACTGGTTAATATTTCTACTACACAGCATGAGTAAATTTTCATGCGATATGGCTTATGCTGACATGAAAGAAGAAGAAGCAATGTAGATCAAGAATAAAATGCACTACTGAAACTATAGAAGCTGTTGGCAGCTGCCACGTTGGTGGGAATAGAGCCTAAGCTAAAATAATGTTAAGGCTACTCCTCCCATCAGCAAGGCTCTCTTTCTTACAAGCAAACTTTTGCAATTAGCCATCCCGCTTCAATTGCGCGGCTCCGGTCAGAATTTTCCGTTTTCTTTGAAAACCTGTATGATATTTTATGAATTTTCAAAAAATAAGAAAACCACATCATTTTATATTGTATTGTGAAGAATATTGTAAATTTTCATGTTCTTCTGATCAACAATGTAAGAGTAAAACGGTTACAATTGGAAAAGAAGAGGTGACTTTGGAGTAGTTTTTCTTCAGTTTTATTAATTAAAATAGATTTCGAGAAAAAACCACATCACTTCTCATATCCTGTAGATTGTTCAGTTTTGTTTTCTGCTTAAAAAGTGCCATAGTTAATGTATAAAATGGTTACAAAGTTACTCAAAACCGGGCGGACGCCCCTAAAAGAAAAATTCCGCAAAGTCCGTAGATTACAATCTATGCAATAGAATTTGCTAGGTTGCATATTTTTCGCTTCGAAACGGCACATTATTTCTTTTACGGATTTGCATAAGATTATTCAAGGATTTAGTTCGGGCAAATAATTTATTGAGAAATTCACCGGTAACGCAATCGGCGAAATTGAAAATGGTAATTAGAAATTTAATTATAATAAAAGGCACCGTTTCTGCGGAATTATGTCTAAGTGATTTGACTTAAAAGATGTTGACACTAACTGGGAACGAAATAGGTAGGCATAAATCAGGTTGTTTGAAAAAATAGGTAGGAACCATTGGTCTTCTTTTATTCAGCAGTACACATAAAAGACAATTCGGGTTTTGGATGGAAGGATGGTGCCTTATTTTTCAACCAAACTTGAATATTTATTTTAGTTCAGGAGAAAGTAATTTCAAGCCTTTATTATCTCCGTTCGGGCTGAGTTTAGTGATATACTTGTCATAACATGTTTTGTTTGTAACTTTATTCTAAACTGTAATATTCAAGTTTAATTGATGACGGCGCTAAAAAAATTGGCGAAAAGAAAAATGGCGCCATTTTTAGTCATTGGCTTTTATAATTAACTTTCTCACGTTCGTCTTTCATAAAACTTGAAAACCATGTCAAATAATTTTAAGCGTGTAATTGTGGCAAGGTATGCTTTCTGTCTTCCGTAGGGAATGTTGTTCAGTTTGATGGTCTAAACCACTCATTTAAATATTACTAGTGTTTTGTTGCACCCTGTCGTGTCTATATTATACCTTTAGTAAAGACATGTGGCATTGGCACCTCTGGCATGCATTTTAAGGGTTTCTGGATGAAATGGTGTGAAGTAGTAGGTATTAGCTTTCAATAAGAAAAGGCTGTTAAGGAATCCGTATCCCTCAGTCGCCTTATACAACACCCACTGGAAAAAACTTGAAGTTTAATTGTTAAGCAGGGATCAGTTTATAGAGTACAAATTATCATTTTAATCTTCGAGAGAACCTCTAAGACTTTTCGCTATTTTCCATAAGTTCGCTGTAATTTTACGAATCTCGTTTTTCTTTATTACAATTTTTATGTTTAGCGAAGGCAATATATCATAAACGCAATTTACTTTGGAGATTAAACAGCTATTTATGAGAAATAAGAGAGTGCTAAACTAGAATTACTGTTCTAAGAACACATTTATTTTATTTATTATTATGTGGAACCTCTCGGTAAGTCAGGGGGGACACTTATTTTTCCTCGTATTATTACAAAAATATATTCTTCAATCCATAGGTACGTTATTTATAATCTACACTTTTATAAATCTGTAACCTAAGTGCTTATGTATTATATCGAACATAATGTTTACAAAAAATATTTTACGATTATGGTGTTTTTTGGTGTCCCAGCTTAGGTCCCAGACAGTTAACAAGGGTGTCCCTTAAGTTGCATAACATATTTTGAAATTCCATAACTGACATGACATAACGTTAATTCGTATAACAATTAAAATATTCTTTGACTCTAACAAAAAAAAACGTTTTTAAACCCTAGGGGATCTACCCGAACATTCGAACTTCGCAATTGCGTAAACGTTTTCGTTCCAAAATCAACTCGATGATGAAGTTCGGCCCGAAACGGTCGCGATATATAAAAAATCGAGAGTCTGGGGCCTGATCCAGTTTAGTCGGTTAGGTTCATCATCATCATCATCTCAGCCGATGGACGTCCACTGCTGGACATAGGCCTCCCCCAAGGATCGCCATAACGACCGGTCCTGCGCTGCCCTCATCCAACGTTTTCCCGCCGCCTTCACCAGGTCGGTCGGTTAGGTTAGCGAGGTGCAAATTGACGAGCATGTTACACTATAAGTACTGTAGCAACGGGACTTTCTAATTAAGTACCAATAAGGTTACCGATTGCCGTTTTGATATTGATGTAAGGTACGACATTACTAATATAAAAAACCAAGTCATAAAGATCACAAACAAAACTTATAAAAAAAAAACATACATTTTTAAATTTCGGGTTTACCGCTTTTTTCTGTCATGTTCTTCTTCACCTTAGTTCAATACCCGTAATAAGTAATAGTTTCATTTCGAGGTGGGACAATGTTGAGCACAAGCACAACTCAAGTCTAGACTTAAACCTAACACAACCTATACAGAAAACAAATGGAAAAGAAATGACATCACGTTCTTACGACACAAAAGACTTAACATTTTTTCCTGATATCGTCTGTGTAATCTTTGTATAGCTTTCAAAATGTTTGATAACAGCGTCAACATGCGATGTCAATAGTTATTTGTGCCACCCTCATACACCCTCAAATATGGCCCCAGCCTTGGATGAAACCAAAAAAAGGAAGAAGCGATGAACAAATATGCAAACAATTTTTTTACCGCTTAACGTGATTAGTGCTAAAATAAATGCTCATAAAGTGTAATACATTTTGAAAAAATACAGGTAGAGTTTGATGTTGTGTTGATGAGTTTGAGTCGAGAAACAGTAAAGAAGGTATTAAGTATCTATGCTACTATTTTTTGGATGTCTGATAAAGTAATTTTTTCAATTTTTATTGCTAAAATGACTGGGTAAAAACTGCCAGTGTTGTTATTTAGTAAGTTATAAATTCGGCAATATTGCACATTAAAATATACTGTTCAGAGTAATTTATTTGGCACTTTAAAGTGCCAGTCTAATTAAAATAATCCAGCACGGAACTTCATCCGTACCTACGTAATTTCCAAATAGATACTCTCGTTCTCCATCTTTTCTTTACAATTATAAATTTCAATAAATAAATTTAAAATACCTGCTAATAAACAATTATCGTATAATTGTGGGATTGCAAAGAAAGATATCCAGATGCAGTCTATTTGTTACTATACCTAAAATGTATGATGATGATGATGCTTCATGGCCGTGTTCGATCACAATTATTGATTATGACTGATGATTTTGAGAGCTTCGTTGGTGTTCTCTTAGATGGCTGGCATTAAACATTAATTATTAGAGCGTTTTCCTCCTTAAGTTATATCTGAGGCTCGAGTAAAAAAAATTACGTAAATTACAGTCAAGACAGGAAACAACGATAAATATGTCACGGAAAACGTTTCAGCAATCGATACCTCAAGGTTTCGGTTCGGCATGTATTTATGTTAATAATATTTTTTGTGACTATACCGAACCGGTTGTATCACGCACGAGACGGCACGCAAATATGTTTTTTCTCATCTTACCAGTTATATGAATAAAACATTCGAATATTTTGCTGCCGATTTTCAGTTTTTGGGGTTCCGTGGGCGAAAAGCATTCGATGTACATTGAATACACGCTTATTTTATTGCTGCTTTCAGTTGCTAATTATAGATTTACAAGAGTTTGAGTTCTAACTATGTAGAGGTAGTATTAAACTGTAATAGTTAGTGGAATTATCAACTTTGGCGGTATAGTAGAACTTCAAAAACATATTACAAAAACTTTAAGGGCCATAAAATATCACACAAGCTATTATTGCGTATAGAAAATATCGTAACGGCACCGCCGCGACGTCGCAACTGAATCGCCTTCATTTTAACTGTAACTGTAACTATATAAGAGCCATATCACACAAGCGATTAAAGCGTAGACGGCACGATATCGTTGCGATATATGTCGCCGCGAATCCCCCGTGACACTGCGCCGATATCGCAATGTTATCGCCGCGATATTTATGATATTATTAATCAGTGTTGTGGCGGAAAGTGGCTCTTACAGTCGCAGTAGCTGTAATAGCAGCAAAATATGCATCTTATAATTGCTATTAACCAACCTGTTATACTGTCGAAGTAGAAAAAGAAGAATAGAATAGAAATCAACGGAGAAATTAGGGGCGGTTAAAATCAAATAAGTACGCTATGCTAACATGTGAATTTAATAAAGCAACGATGAACCGATATTGCGTAGTTGGTAATGAGTCTGCCTGCGAAACCGAGAATTGCGGTTTCGAATAACGCAATCACTAATTTCGTGTCAATGTTTTGTACTCGAATAATGGATGTTTGTATCGACAACTTATGCATTTAATATCATCATCTAGTACAAAATTCTAGTACTTATTTGAGACTAGATAATCTGGGCGAAGCCGAATCGAATAATGATTTCAAGATTTACGAATCTTGGCAAACTTCTTAGAACTACTAAGCTTAGATCAAGAATTAAAACGATAACATCGTAATTATATTTTGATTTATGAACAACGCTCATAGGTCTTATGAACCGCTGTGTCAAAACGTTGTTGCAAAAAATGTTCATTATTATAGAAAAAAAAAATAAGGTACGGAACTTCGAATGCCCCACACGGTCGCGCTAGGTTGATTTTCTGGATGTGTTTGTTTAACATTACGATCTTGATTCTTACTTGAACCGATTTATTTGAACCAAATATTTAAAGAAAATAGATTGGACTGGACATAGCCTCCCCCATGGATCGCCACAGCGACAGGTTCTGCGCTTTCCTCATACAACAGGTTCCCACCGCCTTCACCAGGTCGTGGGTCCACCTTGTCGTGGCCTACCCACGCTGCGCTTTCCGGTACGCGGTCGCCAGTCGAGACCTCTCGGCCCCATCGGCCATCGGTTCTGCGATCAATGTGTTCCGCTCATAGAGAACTTACGGGCTTACTCCATGGTCCCGCCCATTGCCACTTTATTTTATCAATTCATTGGGCTATGTCATGTCGGCTTCTCTGGTTTTTCTACGAATCTCTTAATTTCTGATTCGATCCGGATGGATTTTTAGGGTTCCGTACCCAAAGGGTGAAAACAGGACCCTATTACTAAGCCTACGTTGTCCGTCCGTCCGTCCGTCTCTTCTTATCTATCTTATCTTATCTTATCTTATCTAGATAGTTGAAATTTTCTCAGATTATGTGTTATTGCGGCGGATTTGTTAACAAATAATAAAAATGGCAGAAAGTTAGAAATTAAGGGGGGTTTTCAACAAGAAACTAGTTTTTATCAACATTTTTTCTTCACGCTCTTTAGTAAAAACGGTAATAAATACAAGCGTCAAATTTAGTGTGATTATGGAGCAAACTCTACAGAATAACAACAAATACCAAAAACTGGCCAAGTGTGAGTCGGTCTTGCGCTGAGGTCCTGGACAAAAAAAGTTTTTTTTTCTAAGTTAATAATGTTGTGTTCTGTGGTTGTGTGGTACGGAACCCTCGGTGCGCGAGTAGCCCGACTCGCACTTGACCGCTTTTTTTATAGATCACTGAAAATAAACTGGTCTGGTGTGATAGATCGAAGTCACAAGATTCTCATTCAAAAAAAGCACAAGAACATTTTTACGAGGACGATTGGGTCTAGCTGTTCAATGTTTCACGATAAACATAACAACTTTTATTTTCCTAGTCAAAGCACCAAAAGATTTCAAGTTGCACTTTGTTCGGAAACCATAAAATCTCAATAAAAATCGAGGTCTCACAAGGTAGAAACGGTTTACAAAGTTACGAGTGTACTTGGACATTTTATCGACCATAACAATTCTCCGGCTGCAAGTAAGGCTTGTCAATCGAATTCATCTTTAAATACTTAAATAGTTGGTCTTAATATCGATTGTGAACTAAAATAGAAAGCCTTGGGGGTGTTAACTTGATTGATTGTACTTGACATGTTTATTTAAATTGGTATATTTAGAGTACTATTAATTACTGCCGCCAGTCAGTTTGAATAGTAAATTAATGAGGTATATCTTTTAAAAATAACACAGTTTTATTATGTTCTAACAGAGTTTTATTATGTTCTAACAGAGTTTTATTATGGATTGCTGGCTCTCGATACGGAGGTCGTGACACCTAGTCTAGGTGTCCCCCGTGGGAATCAAACCCACTAGGTGACCTAGTGATATGTCACTTTGTGCGTTTTTCCCCAGTTGGTTAGGACATTGCAGGCTGAATTACCTGATTGTCTGAAAAGAAAAATGATTCCGTGCTTCGGATGGCACGTTAAGCCGTTGGTACTATCCGGCTACTATTTCTGGTGGATACATAAAAACCTCGTCAGAGGCCGAAAGGTGGTCTGAAAAAACTCTGACACCAGGGCTCTGCCCACACGATAAGAAGAAGATTATGTTCTACAATTGCGCAGTGTACATTGGTCGCAGAACCGATGGTTGATGGGGCCGAAGAGTTCTCAATGACCTGGTGAAGGTGGCGGGAACCCGTTGGACAAGGGTTCACTACCTATCACACCTGCTAAAGAAATAAAATCCAAATTATTTTAATATCTCTATATTTAGACTTTTTTTACAATAACTGCACACACACACAATATATACAAGTAAACGTCTATCGGCTGAGATAATGATGATGACGACGGGCTCACTACCTATCACACCTGCTAAAGAAAAAAATCGTATTATTTTAATTTCTCTATATTAAAGTTCATGACTTTTTAGTAACGTCTATTGGCTGAGATAATGATGATGATAACGGGCTTACTACCTATCACATCTGCTAAAGAAATAAAATACACACATATACAAATGAACGTCTATCGGCTGTGGGCTGAGATAATGATGTTGATGACGGGCTCTCTACCTATCACACCTGCTAAAGAAATAAAATCCTAATAATTTACACCTACATTTAATAACTAACTGCCAACCGAATAGCATGACATTACTCAACTCGACCTCACTCGGGGAGCCTCGAGATTATGACTGAGAATACAGATTTAATAGTGCACTGCCTTAATGGAAAGAAAATTCGCTTCCGGATATCAGCACCAAATTTTAATATGTTGTTAGGTATGTTCTCTGACCCCAAAACTGCCGGGAGAAAATTTCTAAGGGTTCAGTTATTTTCAAAACATACCAAGTTTGGGCTCCTCCAGGTAGGAAACGGCTGAGTAAATTATAAAACATACGCTAAACGACTTATAATATCCTCATATCAAACTTCAATAAAGCAATTTCAAAAATGTTTATGTTTACTATTATTTTATTTTTTATTACCTACATGAAAAAATTTATAAAAAATATTAAACATTAAAACAGTTGGCTGAAAAGTAGTATAGTAGAATAGTGTAGTATATTTTTAGGACCGGCTCATGGAGCCCTTTCATTTGATACCCCATACGATAGGTTTCAGAACAAACATTTTTTTTTAATCCCATACTAAAATTTTATGACATCATAACTGGAGACCCTGACACCTTAAAGACTGTCTCCCGGCAGTTTTGGGGTCTAGAAAACATACCTAACAACATACTAAAATTTGGTGCTGGTATCCGAAAGTGAACTTTTCCAGTCTTTTTAGACCGTACCTAAGGCATACTAACGTAAGGCAGCGTATAAAGGATGTGTCGAGGAAAACCTTAAGGTGTCCTCGAGTGAGGTTGAGTCATGGAAGAGTTCAAGGAAGTGACTGAGAATACGGGTGTTAGGGTATAAATTATGTGTATTTTCATGGGACGACGGTGTGGATATAATTTATCTTCTCTCGCTTCATACATCATTATGCACATTCAATTGAATATGACTTTATTGAAACTAACCATCTCTTTTCTTCTTTCCAGAATGCATCGCCACGCATCAACACCCCTCAAAACAACTAGGTAGCATTATGTTAAAACAAAAATGACAATAAACTTGCGTAAAACATGTGAGTGAAGTGCAGTGCCAAACAATGTTTTGTTGTAAAGAGCTGAAACTACTTTACGCCACTATTGTTCTACTATTGGAGGCAGAGTTACTTGTGAACACAAGTGCAATGGAGTCGAAGAGGTCTTCCATATTGGTAGCACAAAATGCTGATGATTTGAAATCATTGGAGTTATGCACGACGAGAAATCAGCAGAGGTTGGGTAGCGTGTTTGGAAATTTTACAAGGCATCATAAGAAAGGTACGTTTTACTCTATTCTTCTTGATTAGGGTAAATGTTTGGTCATTAATCAAATAGTCTTATATCTACATCAGTCAGAATAAAGAGAATTGCCTTCCTCATAAATATCAACTTATCTACAGTATTCCTTACTAGGGACTATAAATACAGGGTGTAACAAAACACCCTAGTAATACTTAAGGGGGTGCTGCAGACCATCAATCTGAACAACTTTCACTATGGAGCCAACATCGAAATCGAGAAAAAAAAACCTCTCTTTCATATAAAACTGCAGTTGGTACCGTATCGACTCAAAATAATGTATGGGACGGCAGATTTTTTTTATTTTTTCTCGACGTTGGCTCCATAGTGAAAGTTGTTCAGATTGATGGTCTGAAGCACTCCCTTAAGTATTACTAGGGTGTTTTGTTACACCCTGTAGACCTATAGGACCTATAATTATATTGTATTGTACATCACAATTTTTTTAAGCATTCGTAAAATTTTAAGGGCGTATTCAGATTGATATAAAATGAAACAACTTTAGTTTAGGAACATGGATGGGTTAAAAAACGATAATTTTTTTGGAACTTCCATAAAAGAGTGCGGATCAACTGATTGATTTTCTATGGGAAGTAAAAAAAATCGTTTTTCGACCCATGTTCCTTAGGAAAAATTGAATGCACTATTATTATTAACATATAAGCTAATTGCAATAATAAATAAAATATTATTGATATTGCATGCTAAGGTAATAATTAGGTAATCAAGTTAATTAATAATTATTGTATATTTATTAACATATCATAATATTTGTCTAAAAAATTCAAAAATAGGGGTGTAATATTGTGTTTCATAAATATTATACATAAGAATGTTTTGAAAGACTTCTTACTAATATTATAAATGGTCTCAGTTTGGATGGATGTTTGGCCTGTACACATAAATTCATGGTACAGAAATAGATTTTATTTTACATATCGGAATGTAGTATGGGTATGTAGTATGGGTATGTAGTATGGGTACTTTCGTTTTCGGGAAATTTCTTTGTGCACGCTGGCGATGTTGCGGGCTAAAGCTATAATTATTATTTAGTTTTTTATGTCATTAGGGATTACAAACAGTCACATATGAACTTGTTACCTGTGATAGCTCCGCATCCAACAGTGCTCATTACTCAACTCTTCTCCGAAATTATTACCAATAAGTGTAAAGTGCTGAAAGTGCAAGTGCGGGTGGCGAATTGGTGGGAACCAACTCGGTATCGTGGCCTTCCTCGCTCAATCGCTGTAGCGAAAGGACGTTTAGTGTTAAGACTAATCCTCAGCTAAACCGATTAGCTGCAGGATGTTATATTTAAGAAAACTTGTAATCTTTTCGTATAATAAAAGTGTGAAAAAGAAAGACTTTATGACTTCCTTTTTAAAAACTCCAAATCGACGGCCAAACCCGTAATTGGCGCAGTCGGTACTCGGTAGATAGTTCGGTCAGTGCGTGTCATCCCACATCGATCTCGCCTGATAGTCGAATCGTCGACGCGACGTCTATCTCTTGAACCTACGAGGAGCGCCGTTGAAAGGAGTCCTATCTGCAGAGCTGAGGAGGACTACATCCAGACATCGATGGGTCAGAAAATGCAGAATCTTCTGTAAGTCTTAAATTTAGTTACATAAACCCTATTGGTTGCTATTCCCGATCCTGGTAATAGACCATCCTATATTTTTCCATAAGTTAGTTTAGATTTATTATTCAAGATTTTCTATCCACGTAGGAATCGAGATACTAGGCCCAATCCGCGGCATAATATACTAGATAATTTTAGATTCGATTATTTATCGAATATAACAGAAGAACCAAAAATGGCAGAACAAGATTGTAGTCAAAAAATTGACAAAATCTGGAAAGCTTTGAGATTGGTACCGGAATTTGACGGAAATTCCCATGTTCTAGTACGATTTTTGGCCATTTGCGACAATCTTGTAACCGAATATTTATCTGGACAGGTAGGTGATGAATTGTCAGATTCTGCTTTAATGAACGGGATTCTAAATAAAATCACAGGGCCCGCGGCTCGTGTGCTAACTACCAATGGCATTCCCAATTCATGGGCAGGCATACGTCAAACTTTAATAAATAGTTTTTCAGACCACTGAAAATGATTTCTCTATAATGATTCCTTGTTTTTCCGAATTTAATGAAGAAAAATTAATTAAAATGCTTGTTTATAAATTCCATGATTACTTTGACGGTTTAATAGGATGGGATCTTTTAGAAAGTTTGCAAGCCAAAATCGACCTTAAGTCGCACACGTTAAAAACAGAATTTGCAGTAAACCAGATTCATGTGTATGATTCACGATCAGTGATTTCATTTGAGACCGTAATCCCCGCACGGTCAACTCAACTAATTACAGTGCCAACTAATATCTCCCAAGGTAGTGTCATGATAGATCAGCAAACTATTGGTGGATGTATTATTACTGAATGTTTTTCTACAGCCCAAGATAATCAGGCCATTATTGAGATTTCAAACCCCACCAACAGTGATGCAATTTTCAGTCTTAGCGAGCTAATATGTGCACACACATTTTTAATGAACAGACTGTAATGATGTACACAATGCCAGACAGAAAGGCCGCACGTTTCCAAGAAGTCTTATCGCGTTTGCGCACGGACCATTTAAACGCCGAAGAAAATGCGAACTTGCTTAAACTTTGTAAAGATTATTCCGACATATTTTACTTAGAGGACTTTTACCAATAAAACTTATCATCAAAATAACTGAAAATACCAGATCCAAACCTAAGATTAATAACCCTTTTGAAACTTTCAGAAAAACGGTCGTCGAGATTTCGGAAAGAAATCTTGAACAAGACATTATCTCAGTTGTAAAGAAATTCGTAGACCCTAAATTACGCACAGCAATTTTTGTACAGCCCCGAACATAGTTAAATTGCTTTTAACCTATTGCACTCATCACAGGGTCCCATTCACCTTAACTACAGCTAAAGGCACCAGATTCACGAATCAGGTAGTCACAGAGTTTCAGAAATTACATAAGGTCCAACATCATACGGTTGCAGTCAACACCCCCCATGAGAATGGAATGATAAAACGTTTTCATAGTACCCTATTGGAAAATAGAATAGAGAATAGAAAATAGAAACGAAAGTGCTCAAAATTTAATCCCCTACTCATTAATTACGTACGACAGCTCGATTCATAGCCTGACAAAATGTAGACCTTTTGTCCTTATTTCTGGCCACTTCGACCCCAGAGACCCTACGGACATGAACTTGACAGAACAAATATTTCAGCAATAGGTACCTATTAGAACACCGAGACAAAATTGATAAAGTATGTGAAATCTTACATGACGTATCTATCACATTCCGAACGCGAAGTAATAATGACTCGATGTAACCTTGACCGAGAACCTTTACAAACTTACTACCAAGACGAACAGGTGTACATTCGTAACCCGATAGCACAAATACAAAAGTTAGCGCCGCGTTACACACAAGATAAGGTTATCACAAATCTACCTATACATATTTACACGACTCGGAAACCTGGACCCGTTGCAAAGGCTCGTATAAAAAGATCTAAGAAGACTAAAAGACTTGACTTATCTAACAGACCCGGACCGGACCCCTTTTAACTTCCCAAGACCATATTTTCTTATAGGAAATTAACATTGATAAAATGAAGGAACAAGTTGACTCGCCTCAAAATCAACTTACAGAATCTCTACATATTTTATTTTATCAAAACAAAATCTGCAATTTAAATCCCAATTTGTTCACCTATTTAACAAATTGGATAAAATCACTTCTCGTCTGGAAAATTTGCACCTAACGTAGTTTAATCGATCCCTTGGGTATGGTCATAAAAAGTATAACGGGCAATCTTGATTACAATGACGCTCTAACATTTGAAAATGCTATAAAAATTTTGAAAAAAAAAAAAAATGACATGGAGTTATCAAACTCTCTAAATAAGCATATTAGCTTATTTAAGGATATGACAGTTCAACAGACACTTGCGTTAGATAACTTAAAACTTAGTCAGCAAAAACTCGGAAATGCTGTTAACTACCTCTTAAACATTACTGATAAGAGTAATGTGGCTGAATACGTTCGATTATCTCAGCTTATTACCATATTAGGTGATAATATTCAAGACCTAAATTAAGAAATAATTAGGCTAGAAAATATCATAGCTTTTAGTCACACAAACTCAATGCACCATTCTATATTAACAGTCAAACTGTTAAACGACATTATTAGTAGGTTAAACTCTTTATATAGTTCCAAAGAACTGTTAAATTTTGAACCTAGGTATTATTATAACTTAATTAATATAGGATCATATTTTATTAATTCTAAAGTAGTTATTATCCTAAAGTTCCCCATTTTGTACCCAACTACCTACAGCCTATTCAAACTTTGTCCAGTTCCTAACAAAAAGTCCGAAATTATCCTTCCACCATTTCCATTCATAGCAATCAACTCCAAGGAGTTTGTGTACATGGAGGCTGAATGCCCGAAGGTTGATACTTGGTACATCTGTGAACAGAAAGTAATCCATCAGAAGCGTACGCATCGAGACTGCATCTATCATCTAATATTACAAAGAGAAACCGATAACTTATGTCACACGACGGAAATTTCACTTTTAAAAGAAGCATTGTTGGAACTTGACAGTCAGCACTATATAATTTCAATCCCAAAAACCAACGAAGGTCGAATTTTTATGCGATCAAGAAGAACATCATTTACTGCAGGGAAGCTATTTTGCAACAATACCTCGAAACTGCCACCTGAGGACACCCGAATTCACAATTGTGAATGCCGACGACAAAATACGCGGAAATGCAATTGAATTGATGTCGATTCCGCAAGTTGCAACATCAAGTACCTTGATTCATCGACCACCTCATTATAATTTCACAACGATTGATTTGGAGAAGTTGCACAATATTCAACATCAAGTACTTATGGAGACCCCCATGACACTAGATACGACGGATTTTTCGAATTTATACCATACAACAATACCCTTGTATATGATCACCTTACTCGGTGCAACTGTACTGATTATTATCTACATTTATCGCCGCCGACGTGTCCAGACTACAAGAACACTATCATCTTTAGAATCCAATGTCGAGCGTTCTTCCCCGCAAGAACGCAGAGCCGCAATATTTGCGTTAAATGTTCGCAAATAGTTGCTCGTCTAGGGCGGGAGGTGTTACCTGTGATAGCTCCGCATCCAACAGTGCTCATTACTCAACTCTTCTCCGAAATTATTACCAATAAGTGTAAAGTGCTGAAAGTGCAAGTGCGGGTGGCGAATTGGTGGGAACCAACTCGGTATCGTGGCCTTCCTCGCTCAATCGCTGTAGCGAAAGGACGTTTAGTGTTAAGACTAATCCTCAGCTAAATCGATTAGCTGCAGGATGTTATATTTAAGAAAACTTGTAATCTTTTCGTATAATAAAAGTGTGAAAAAGAAAGACTTTATGACTTCCTTTTTAAAAACTCCAAATCGACGGCCAAACCCGTAATTAACTTATAAACAAACACTGTATCAAACAGACCTTAAGATCCACAACTAAATCACAAAACTAACAAAATATTGCAAAACACACAAGAGACGATACAATAAACTAATAACAAATAATAAAAAAAGGAAAAAGCATTTATCTTTATAGAAGCAGTTCGCCAATTTTTCTTTTAAAAACACAACACTATAATATTATAAACGTAGAGGGAGAAGACAGAGATTTGTACGTGTTTTATGCATAATTAGCAAAGCTAGTTAAAAAAGGAAATCGGTTCATTATTGCTGTCCTTACTGGGCAGTTGGGCACATGTATACACCTCCAAGAAGCTCAAATTGTATGTAAATTGTATAATTATGTTTAACTCCATATCGCTATCTCATACGCGGTTACGCACTAAGTGAAACTTGTTGGTACAGTCACAAGCAGATATATCGTTGCAAATAAGGTGGTCAAATATTTCTAAGCAATTCTAATTTTCAATAATTTCTTCACTCATAACCAATCAAAAATTTAGGAACGCCTAGAACATCAAATATATCGACGCAGTCAGGGTCTGAACAGTTTCTGAAAAAAAACCAAGTAAAGAAATTATTGAAAATTCGCTGTTCAGATATTTATGACAAAAAACACGTTTAGATATAATTGGTAACATTTACTGTAAAGAATTTAATGAAAATTAGCACTGCTCAGATATATTTGGACACCTTGTATGCTACGATATTATCTAATGGTGACTGTACAATAGTATTAAAAATCCGCACATTGCACTTAAATGTTAATCAATATGACATCCAGAATTCTTTCTTGAACACATAAAACTGTAACTACTTTGAATAACGTAGACATTTAATTATTATTCCAAAGCGTAAACTTACTTGTTGTTTATTACACAACATTTTATACATAAGTGCCTTATATGAATAAAGTAAAAGATATGATAGAATATGTAATAAAACCACTTTTCTCAAACATGCTTGGAAATGTGAGCATTATTTTGACAACCTTCTTCGAGATAAATCGAAATTGCAGTACTGGCCAAATACATGCGCGCAGCGGCCGGCAATGTTTGTATGAAAATCCATATCTGTCGTGTTTAGCGACCAAATAAATTACATAGTAAACTCATATCTGTCGTGTAATTTAAAAATGGAACGACCTTTTTCTCCGAAACATGGCGACCAAGGAGGTAACTCATCAAAGGTTTTATTTAAATTTCGAACTGGCTTGCAAATAGAAAGCTGTTTATTGAAAAAAAAACAAATTGTTCGTTGTTCGTCTTTGGTTCGTCATGAAATTGAAAAGAGTTTGAAAAGAGTTTTAATTTCTGCGAATTATTTGAGAAAATTCACTGTTTTAATTTCCGAGCATTATTTGAGAAAAGTACTATACAAGCCTTGGCCACAACTAGGCATTGATGGACTTACGTATGTGTGCCTCGGCTTCGCCTCGGCCCACATTTACACGTTCGTCCATCAATGCCTCTGTTGCTGGCCGCTGCAGTAATGTACTATTATTCTCAGGACGACACAAGTTCGAGCCGCAAATTTCTAATTGTATTTCCTCTTGGAATTCTCTCTGCAAACTAGATTTACTTAGTTCACAAGATTATTATGAAGAAGAAATCCTAGACTTAGGTACTTCATAAACTTTGTGATTCTCAAGTTCTCGTATATAAAAGTTTCTAGACCAGTGGCTCTCAAAGTGGGCGATAACACCCCTCCCCTTTTGTTTAAAAAGAGTTTAAGATATATTTTCTCAGATATAATATTGGATATATAAAAATTAATCCCCTATTCGTAGTCACGCTATCACTCGAGAACGGCTGGACCGATTTGAAATATTTGTGGATGTCCAGGGAAGGTTTATACGGTAAAAAAATGCCAAGTGCGTGTCGGGTAAAAAAGAGGCATTGCAACGCATGCCGGGCACAGCTAGTATAGTATATAGATAAGAATAAATAGGAAAGAGACTTCTTTCCAAATAATATTAAATTTTTCAAAAGAAGTCTTGTTGTTCAATTTCTGGCTTCATCTTATCTACAGCTCGGAGCTAAGATAGGGTCAAAAATAGAGCATCAATAAGCTATTGTAATAAGAACACAAATTTTAATAAACTATTTTGATCAGTAGTTCCAGATTAAGAGCTAAAGCCAAAGCTAAAAAGTTGGATATTTCAAGATAGATTAGCTTGTTTCAAGATTAGTAACTGTTAAAAATGTGATGCTGTGAAATTTCAGCTCCTATAATAGACATAGATCTATCAAGCTATGCAGCAAAGAAACGTGCACATAAAATTGTTCACTTTGGGGGGTCGTGAAATATTTTCATCTCTGAGAAAGGGGTGCTAGATCGAAAAACTTTGAGAATACTTGCTGCAGATTATTATCCGATGGTTATTGATTTTAGCTTAAAACTGATAGTTTTTGCTACATTGGACTGAAAGTTCTTAGGTATAATGCAGAATTTTGGTGTATGCCATTAGCCAATAGCTTCAGCCAAAAGTATCACAAGTTAAATGCGGTTGGATGCTGGAGGAAGTTAAATACCTACGTTTAGGGTTGGGCAACAAAATTTAAGAAATATCTTGGACATTGTCACACAAATTATCTAGTTACCATTTAAAATACCTACCATAATCTAACGGTCTTGTATTGTGACGACTAAACAACGGTATAATACAGGATGTAAGGAAAAATATCATTAACCCTTAAACTACTTTTGACGACCCGATAGCTCAGTCGGTAGTGAACCCGCCTGCTGTGCCGAGGGTCGCGAGTTCGAATCCCGTAAAGGACGAATATTTGTATGAGGAATATGAGTATTTGTACCCGAATCATGGATGTTTGTATCGATACAGGGTGTAAGGAAAAGTATCATTAACCTTTAAACCACATACTCTACCCATTAAACTGAACAACTTTTACTATAGGAGCAAACCGATCAGAGCAAAATAAAATCTACTGTTGCATACATTAGGGTCGAGTAGGTATTGGAGTTTAGTATGGGACAGCTGATTTTTTTATGCTTCTATAGGTTTGCTCCCATAGTAAAAGTTGTTCAGTTTGATGGTTAGAGTTTGTGGTTTAAAGGTTAATGATACTATTATTTACACCCTGTATCGATACAAACATCCATGATACGGGTACAAATACTCATACAAATATTCGTCCTTTACGGGATTCGAACCTCGGCACAGCAGGCGGGTTCACTACCAACTGAGCTATCGGGTAGTCAAAAGTAGTTGCATAATGAATTGGATGCCTAATGCAAGGTGCATGTGTAAAATTAAATGCGATACATATTAAGCATATTTCAGATCATCAAAACGAACATATTTTACTAGTTTGTGTACATCAAAAAAGCCGTGGTGGTCCAGTGGCGAGTAACCTTGCCTGCCGTGTAGGAGGCGATGGTTCGATCCCCGTCCAGGCCGACTCGTACCAATAAGTTTTTCGGAATTTATGTACGATTTGTAACACCACTGGTTTTTCGGTGAAGGAAAACATCGTGAGGAAACCCTCATGCTTCTATCTCGAGGCATGTATTGTACCCACTGTCCATTACAAGTGGTGACGGGCTCACTCCCCGTGACACTGGACAGAGTTTCGGTACTACTAGTGAACACGTGGATGTTCTGAGGTTTTAGAATATCTCTGACTACACCTCGGGGAAAATAGTCGTGAGCATATGCTATGCTATGCTATGATGTACATCAAAATCCCGAAAAAAATAACCTTCCATAGAAAACGTCATAAGGCTATACATATTATACTCAATCCAAATATCCAATACATTTGAGTTAACAGCAGATTTATTTTCCCTTACGACCAAATATTGAATAACACAGAAAGCTAACATAAAATTAAAATGAATCTAAAAGAAGTTTGGCGGACGGCCATTTAATTTGAGACCCAGACTTAGAGGTCCCGAACATGAATGAAACTTAGTAATACGTGTAGAATGAAACTAAACTAACAAAAAAGTAAATTGGTTGCAACCTGTAGAAGTTGGGGGAAAGGTATTTCTCCTTATGATACGTTTTGTATCAAGTGTCTGAAACTCATAATCATTCTTATTAGATACTCCACTCAATCTTCTACGCATTCACTGTGTTTATTTTAATGAAAATTCACGATAACCGTACAATTTTATGATAATAGAAGAAAACGGAATCACACACACTATCAGTTCAACCAAGCCAAATACGTTCCGTAACGTCCAAAAAATACCTCAATGATAATATTCGATGAAAATAGCTGTTGTGGTTGCGTTTTGCTACTGCTTTTTGGATGATTTGTCTATTTTACTAGTAATTTCTACTTTTGAATCCGGACTTCAGGAGATGTGGAAGTTTTTTTAAAAGATGCCTTAATTTTTTCTGTTTATAATAATTATGACCACCACCGTCCTGAAGGGCTTTTAGTTTTCATAAAAATGGCTGGGTCCGAATTCGCCAAATTTCTTTGACCCTTTTAATTTTATTTCTATACTTTATTAATGGCTTTAGTTAAAATTACGTGTTATTAATTTTCCTTACCTGAAATATCAAATTTTATAATTACAAAGTAGATATAGAATAACAAAGTAGATAATTACAAGGGTAACTTCGAATATTAAACTAGGGAAAATATATAAACTACGAGAGAAAAGAACTGAAAAAAAAACAATTTTGTGTATTTTTAGACGTTAAGGGCAGGTTATCTCAGTGCAAACGTCTCTTTCTTACAAGCATATATACGTTTGCAATTAGCCATCCTACACGTATTATTTATATTGTAAGAAAGACTTTGTTTCATCTTCTTTCACACTTTCTATGAAATCGTTATGGAGATAGCTACTTTTATCGTGTCAGTATGAGTTATAATGCATAACAAGCACTCATTCTGTAATGGAAAGAAGCAATGCAGATAGCAGTATTGAAACAAATATAGGATACTTTTATCCCTAAAAGAAACGGTTTAAGAGCTATAAAATGGAATATTTATTTTTTAAGTTTTAATTTTATGCAGTATCGGTAATTACCACTAGAATTTCACGACTGAAGTGTTGTATACCACTGGACATGAGTACAAAATGTTGTAACGTCGACATAATTATGCAACATTTGGTCAATATTTTGTATTATTATGCCTGGATGGGTGGTGATTCTAACATAAAATCTGCAATTCAAACTGCAATAAGTACCTTCAAAAAATGATTTATATTTTTAATATTATTTTATACTTTTTAGTTTAATAAATGATAAAATTATAATAACAATTTATAATAAAAGTGGAGTATACGTTTGAACGTACAAAAAGGTATGAGATGTTTAATTTCAGATACGACAAAAATAATGATGGCACATAATTATAGCTTTTGCTCGCAACTTCGTCAGCGTTGACTTTAAAAAAGTATCATAATTATATTAATCCAATGCATACTTACTCGTATTCCATTCATGTGCCAAATTTTACCCAAATACGTTATTGAGTCACATCCAGAACATCTCATCACAAACAAAAACACATTTATAATATTAGTAGAGTAGGATATTTTACTATTGTATTTTATGTCAATATATTATAATGTTAATCTTTTTACAGGTCACAGAAGAAGAACGACAACAATACCAACAACCCAAACGACAATAGTATACACAACAACAGTCGAAAATGATGACGAAACGACAGAAGCACAAACAACAGAATTTATAACCCAAACATATCCTAAACTACCAAAACCACTTCGATTATCATCCTCTATATTAGATAAAGATTATGAAGATGTACATAATTTAGATAACATTATAGAAGAAGAAGTAAATGAACTGATCGGTCGAGAAAGACATAGAAATTTTGAAAATGACAAAGAAGTGTTACAAGATATTGATGAGACGTCTATGTCAAAGTCTTTAGTTAAAGTTAAGAAAATGTACAGAGATTCTACGGCATCAGCCGTTAATAAGTTAAGTTCAAAAGGTGCAAAAAATGGTATATTTTTGACTGAGAATTGTACTACAGTGATAGCTCAGATAGGTACTACTGCTATACTGCATTGTGAAGTTAGTGATATAACTGAAAATACGGTAAGTTTTTTTATTAATATAATTTTCTTATTGACGTGAAATCTTCGATTAAATTAAAATAGTGAAAGATAGGTAACGTTCTTGCATTACGTACTCGAACAATGGATCTGCTTTTCATGTACTTACGAGTGAAAAGTAATGCCGTGTGATTTGTTTTTTTCTTTTTCAATGATTTTTTATAACAAGTAAAAGCACACAAAGGCATTCTGGTACCTTTTCCGTCTAAAATAAAAAAGTATCTCAATCACGCATTGCAAGCAGCAGGATTGCGAAAAACTAAATAAGGCTACGGGGGCTCAATTTATGCGGTTCATGCGCTATAGGCTAGTCACCTATGTTCCGCTATTTTAGTTTAAGCGTAAAATGTCTTTCTTTTCGGTTAGTAACTCAATGCAAAAAACATAATTATGTAAGGAAGTATGTTATGACAAGAACGTTTATTACTTTGGAAGTATAGCAACACCTACTAGCATTATTTTATATCAGAGGATGGAAGCCATTTCTCGGTACAGGACATTTCACGTACTCCACTGCAGCTGCGGCCCTGATACAATCTACCGGATTTTTTTAACATCAAAGACACTCTTTGGAAAATTACCTTTTACTTTATTATTATTACGCGAAGTAATATAGAACATTTCTTTGATCTCATTTCAAATAAATTATTTGTTTTATATTCATCAAGTAATTACTGCGAATTTGTGTACATCCCAAACAGAATGTGGGCTAACATAGACGTAATAATTTGTGTGAAAATAAAGGGGAATATTTTTACAATATGAAAACATTTCATGTAGGTAATTTTAATGATCTACCCTACATCATATACGATTCTGTGATTATTACTTGAAAGGTTTTAGTAGAAAAATACTTTATGAGGAATTTAGTATTTGACAGTTTTGTTTTATTGATGAAATTGCTGTCGATAAAATATGTATACATTGAAACATTAGTATCATTATTCATAAATTGTCTTAGAAAAAACGCATATTTGACTGACTGAGGTAAATTTTATTTATTTAAATGTTTAAAATTAATGTATTTATCTAATAACCAGCTTCAAAAAAAGATTTAACATTTGGTAAGACGGCCTCATGTTCCTGTATTGAAGAAACATGTTTAAAAAAAGGCATGTCTTTTTTAGGAAAAAATTTCTTTCAACGTCATGCTTTGCTTCGACTACTTTGTCAAGAAAAACATAGAGATAAGTGTACTTTTTGCAACCATCAGCAGCAAGGCTGATTCAGTGTTTATGGAGTGTAGAGCTTCTCTGTGATGGGGATGGACCAGGTCTGCCTGCATAACTCCAGTCGGTTTAGGAGTTACTGATGATTAAAGGTCTGTGAAAAATTAACGATCAGCTGCAAGGCTCATCGTATGATATTTTTGTAGTATGCACTGAAGCTATGTGAACAGTACAAAAACTGACATGGTTCATCAGTCGGTTTAGGAGATACAGCCGTTCAAAGGTCGGAACTTTGACTGTCTGTATGTTCTAAACCGACTGACAGAACTTAACAGTTTTTGTACTGTTCACATAGTTACAGTACATACTACAACAATATCATACGATCAGCCATGCAGCTGATCGTTAATTTTTTACAGACCTTTAATCATCAGTAACTCCTTAACCGACTGGAGTTATGCAGGCAGACCGGGTCCATCCCCATCACAGAGATGCTCTACACCCTATAAATACTGAATCAGCCTTGCTACTGATAGTTGCAAAAAGTACACTTATCTCTTATACTATACCTATTCAAAGATAGTCCGTGAATAAAACTGTAGATTTGAATTTTTTATTCAAAAGGTGTAAGAGTTTACTCTACCAAATGCTTTTACTGTTTCTCGCAAGTACTACTATTACCTTTAGGATTCTATTCCCACCGTTCGGATGTTACATAAGGAATATATTCTACGACTGGACCTTCGACGTTTGAATGTAAAACATTGTAGTTTAGGTCGGCAGTTACGACTAGAGGTCATTTCCAGAAGTAGTCATTTCTAAAAGCGGTCATTACCAGATGAGATGTTGTTTCAGTTCAAGCTATATTAATGAGATCTCGCCAATTATGTAATACCCGATTAGCCGATTCAATTAGGTTCATATGAAAAGTCGGTCCGAAATGGCTCATTGGTTTTATAATCATGATACGTTTTCTTAAAAATGATCTTAAGGCATTTACTACTATTTTATTATCCTTTCCTTAGAAATAATAAAAGAAACGATGCGATGGAAGGAACGAACGATTAACGATGCTTTGATTTTAGAATTATTTTTAACTTGGGACCCGCTCCAGCTTCGCCCGGGTGGGATCTGTAATATATAAGTAAATATCATCATCATCATTCTCTTGCCCATTTCCCATTATTTGGGGTCGGCGCAATATGTCATCCTCTTCCTTCCAAGTAAATATATTATACACATAAACCTACCGGAAGACATTATTTAATCTAAACAGTAAAAGCCGTATCAAAATCCGTTGCGTGGTTAATTGGAAGTAAGCGGAGAAACAGAAATGATGAGGACAGTTCACAGAGAAATTACGCACTCCCAGGGGACAGACGTGGATAGCGACTTTGTTATACAGGGTCACAGTATAAGAAAGAGTATCTATTACTAGATAACAGGGTGGTCCAAAGTGAGACATCCAAAAAAAAATCCTAGAAAAACCCTATAAATGTTCCGCGATTTTTTGTAGTTTAGAAGGTAGATGTTTTAAAGGTGTATTTGAGAATTTTTTACCGGAGCGGCTTAAAAATGTCATTACTTTTTTTCATAGTAAGAATTTTTTTGTATTTTGTTTTTGCAACATAATTGTCTGAAAACACTCTTTCATACGTGAAATAATCAGGAACACGACATCCTATAAGTTACCGAAAAAGGGATCCAAAGTGATAATTTTAGGTTTGAGTTGCACGAAGCAAAATTTTCAAAATTCTCTTAAAAATAAAAAAATGGAAGTCCCATAGGTTGAAATTAATTTTAAAAACTTAGGTGATTTCTCAACTTACCTAATAAGTAACAATAAGTGATTCTTAATAGGCCATTTTCAGGTATTATTAGTCCGTGTGGTTGTAGGCTAAGAATAGCACTATCCCATTTCCTCCCGTGGGTGTCGTAAAAGGCGACTAAGGGATCTACCGGAGGATGGGCAGCAGCATCCTCTGAGTACACACATTCAATCCAACTGCGATCGCCAACCCGCCTGCCAAGCGTGGCGATTATGGCAAATCACCGCCTTTTGGGGGAGGCCTATGTCCAGCAGTGGACGTCTATCGGCTGATATGAATAGGCCATTTTACGCAGGAATCTGCGTCCAAAGCTAGTTAGTTGTATTTATTGTATGTAAAAGATTTGACATAGTACATTATTTTGCAGGTCACATTTATAAGAAGAAAGGACTACTCCTTGTTATCCGTCGGCCTTGTGACGTACAGTGCTGATAACAGATTTTTCTCAGCACATGGAAGACATGTCAAGGTAAGGTTTTACCTACATACTTACATTAAGACTCTCGTCTATCTTCCATTTGGGTTGGCAAAGACTAAATACATCAATTTGCTGCGATATTGGTACCGATTCGGACTGTGCCACGACTTAACTTAACTAAATTTATTCCTGTCACCTTCTAAAATAAGATTAAGAAAAGAGACAGAAAACCAACAGCTGACTTTAGTGCTGTCAAAGTGACGTTACACGCCCAAAAACGCCTTAAATAAGATGGCGTACATTATGATGGCATCTTATTTTGACACTTCACTTTCACATTTTCACTTTGACAGCACTAAAGTCAGCTGTTGGTTTTCTGTCTCTTTTCTTAATCTTATTTTAGAAAGTGACAGGAATAAATTTAGTTAAGTTAAGTCGTGGCACAGTCCGAATCGAGGCCATTGACTGTCTTCTTACGCTCCATGGATTCGGGTATGACATGACCTTTTTTAAGCACATCACCAATTTTACTAATCTACGTAGGAAAGTTTATGTCGTCCTCATTATGTTTAATTATTATGGCTTTATGTCCTAACTAAATTTATGTATTAATTAAACCACAGTCTTATGTTCTCTAGGAATCTAAACAGGTGTTATATATAATTTTGTGCTAGTATAATTAAAATTTAAGGAGTTTTTGGTTAGTTTGGGAAACCAAAGCCGACAGATTAGGTAATTATTCAGGGTGTAACAAAACACCCTAGTAATACTTAAGAGGGTGCTTCAGACCATCAAACTGAATAACTTTCACTATGGAGCCAACATCGAAATAGCGAAAAAAAAATCTGCTCT
Organism: Agonopterix subpropinquella; assembly: GCA_922987775.1. NCBI lineage: Eukaryota > Metazoa > Arthropoda > Insecta > Lepidoptera > Depressariidae > Agonopterix > Agonopterix subpropinquella. The sequence goes on from OV277714.1 coordinate 5,519,017, forward strand.
TTCATACAAAACTGCAGTACCATCTCGACTCAAATGTATGGGATGGCAGATTTTTTTATTTTTCTCGACGTTGGCTCCATAGTGAAAGTTGTTCAGATTGATGGTCTGAAGCACTCCCTTAAATATTACTAGGGTGTTTTGTTACACCCTGTACATTTAACATAGCTTTCAGACGAAATAATAATAATAAAATGTTAGTTTTGTCGAGCACAAAAAGTTATCGAATCCCATAAACTTAACAAAATATTTCCCGTTGTAGAAATAATTCCAAATACAGTTCAATATCTATATAACAGGGCTTTAAAGATAGCTGGAATTCATCGCTGGCTGCAATTCAAATTGTGTCTAGCTTTGATACCATATTATTACATTTCAAATCTGAAATTCCAAGTATCTATAGCAGTCATCCCTTAGTAATAGTATTTTAAATTGGAATAACGCAATGCTTCTGCTTTGATAATATAAAAAAAATAAAAGCGGTCAAGTGCGAGTCGGGCTACTCGCGCACCGAGGGTTCCATACCACACCACTACGAAACACAACATTATTAACTTAGAAGAAAAAAACGTTTTTTTGTCCGGGACCTTTGCCGCGAGACCGACTCACACTTGGCCGGTTTTTAGTATTTGTTGTTATTCTGTAGAGTATGCTCTATAATCACACTAAGTTTGACGCATGTATGTATTACCGTTTCTACGATAGAGCGTGAAGAAAAAACGTTGATAAAAACTAGTTTCTTGTTGAGAACCCCCCTTAATTTTTAACATTTTGTCATTTTTATTATTTGTTAACAAATCCGCCGTAATAACGCATAATCTGAGAAAATTTCATCTATTACGGTTCAAAAGTTACAGCCCTAAATAGGTAGGACAGACGGACGGACGGACGGACGGACGGACAACGTAGGCTTAGTAATAGGGTTCCGTTTTTACCCTTTGGGTCGGGACCCTAAAAATGCACAGTTTGCTAAGATTCTTTTTCCTTGTTAAAACGGCACATGTAAAGCAATGCGTGTATAGGAACGTCTAAAATGTTCATACGAAAATAAAAATAAAACCACCATTTTACCAAGACACGATGTGCGCCAACGGCGATTACGCCACACTCTGTTTAGATGAGGTATAGCTATTGTTACCACTATAATCTAGAGATTATGAGAAACAAATCGACATAAGTTCCATAACTATACGTCAACTAATATGCTAACATTTTTTTGTTAGCCTTTTTCCCATACTAAGGCTGAGGATGTTCTTTGTGACGTTCTTTCAAAGCTAGCAGTTTTTTTAATTTATTTTTTTAAATAATATTTGGGGAGCTTACTGCTCTATAATTTTAACAATTAATTCAAAAATATCTTTTGGTCAATTGCAATCTTCAACATTTATAAGGGTGTAAGTGAAAGCCCTCCGCAAACTGAAACGGTGAACTCAGACCATTAAACTGAACAACATTCACTATGGAACCCACCTCATGAAACGCGAAGAAGAATCAGCTGTCCCATTTATACAAAACTGTCGTACCTATAGCCGACTCAAATGTAAGGGACAGCAGATTTTTTTTCGCCTTTCCTGAGGTAGGCTCTATAGTGAAAGTTGTTCAGTTTAATGGTCTGAGTTCACCGTTTCTGAGGGCCGTCCCTTACACCCTATTATCATCATCATCATCATCATCTCAGCCGATGGACGTCCACTGCTGGACATAGGCCTCCCCCAAGGATCGCCATACCATATTACACCCTATATTATCTTTTAATTTTCTTTATTTTCTTTTTCTTTTTTTTTATTTGGCGACGGGCTCACTTCCCGTCACACTGGACAGAGTTTCGGTACTAGTGAAACGTGGATGTTCTGAGGTTTCAGAATATCTCTGACTACCCCCTCGGGGAATATAGTCGTGAGTATATGTATGTATGTATGTGTAATTTTCTTTATTTTATCTTGGATGGATACGCTGACGGTTTCTTACTGAGATGATCAGACCATTAAATTAAATCTTTTTCTATGGGACCAACATCAAAATCGGGAAAAAAGTTAGCTGATTCATGAAAACCTCAAACATACCGAAAATGTGGACAGCAGTTATTTCCTGTTTTCGATGTTGGTCCCATACAGAAAGTTGCTCAGTTTGATGGTCTGATCATTTCCGTTAAAAACCGTCAGCATATTAAGAAGGACACAGGGTGAAATTGATATCATTAGCATCCTTTTAAACTGAGAGTCTACCCATCAAACTGAACAACTTTTATTATGGGATCAGACCGATCGGACCAAAAAAACACAACGGGTTGCACTCCGGGAGTGCCGGCAGAAGTGAAAACTAAGAGATCTTACGACATCTTACGTCACGTGACGTCACAGTCGGACTATATCTATGCTCACGAATTTTCGATCAGTTTACGTGACGTCACGGTCCTGACACGAGTTAAACATTTTTTACCCATCCCAAAAAGTGCACAACGCTGCTAAAGAAGTTTTCACTTCAAAAATCTGCTGTTCTATGCTAAACCACAATACCTACTCGACTCAAATGTATGCAACAGCAGATTTTTTTATTGCTCCAACTTATTTGCTCTCATAGTAAAAGTTGTTAAGTTTGATGTGTAGACTCTTAGTTTAAAAGGATGCTAATGATATCAATTTCACCCTGTAGATAGCTGTAATAACGGATGTCAAGATAAATAATTGGATAGTTGTTGGAAGGCTGTCTTCCAAAATGAGCGTTCATTATCCAGTAATGCTGACATAAATTATAAATGTCACAAAAAGTAGGTGTCAGAAAGAACAACAATAAAGTAAATCGCGCCGCGTCGGAGCGTATTATACTGGAAATATTACCAGCGAGACTACCTGGGGAGGTTCCAACTTTTTGTTTGATATTTCCATAAAGCAAACTGCTAGTAAAATATGTAAAATTAGTAATTACAAGCTTTCATCTTATCTGTTGATGATAGCATAGCATCTTCTTATCGTGTGGGCAGAGCCCTGGTGACAGAGTTTTTTTCAGACCGCCTTACGGCCTCTGACGTGGTTTTTATGTAACGAATACTACCACCAGAGATAGTAGCTGGGACCAACGGCTTAACGTGCCATCCAAAGCACGGAATCATTTTTCTTTTCAGACAATCAGGTGATTCAGCCTGCAATATCATAACCGACTGGGGAAAAATGCATAATGTGATATATCACTATTGTGCCCCCGTGGGAATCGAACTCACGACCTCGGTGTCGAAAGCCCAATGCTCTTAACCATTAGACCATGGAGGCAGCATAGCATGTACGACGACGACTATATTCCGAGGGGGTAGTCAGAGATATTCCGAAAACTCTGAACTTCCACCTTTCATTAATAGAACCGAAATTCTGTACAGTGTGACGGATAGTGAGCCTGTCGTCACATAATGGACAGCGGGTACAATACATGCCTCAAAACTGAAGCATGCAGGTTTCCTCACAATGTTTTTCTTCACAGAAAAGCCAGTGGTGTGACAAATCATGCACCAATTCTGAAAAACTCATTGGTACGAGGCGGCCTGGACGGGTTCATTATCGATGTTAATTTCGATATAAAAAGTATCATACCTAGTCTTATTTTAGACTCTAGGACGATTTTAGGTTAGACTAGATACTTTTGAATGTCATTGGCGCGTTGCGAAAAGCTATGGAAACGTAATGTCGAGGTCCAAGTACGAATCCGCACGGGTGATATGCGATATATACGTACCAATTTTATAACTTGTACGTAATACCGACTGCTCTCAAACGGTGAAGGAAAACTTCGTGAGGAAACCTGCATACGCTGAAGAAGCAATTTCGATGCGTATGTAAACTCTACAAATCCGCATTGGGCACGCGTGTTAGACGCCCATACACCCTCCCTGAGGGTAGGCCTGTGCCCTGCAGTGAGACGTATACAGGCTGTGGTGATGATGAGAGGCCTTTGAAAAGTAAATACTGATACAAAGTCGGTTTTTTAGTATTCGCCGATGCTTGATCGAATAGATAAACAGACAAAAACCGAGGACAATAAAGATCATTCCCATTGGGACTCTGTAAGTTTAGTAAGAATAAACATTCGTAGACCAATAACTTTGCGAGTGAACACACTTGGTATAGGATGTTTTTTCAGGAATATCTTTAATCTACATTTTAATGTTCATAATAATAGCTATTTCAATTTTCATGTAGTACTAGATTTTTCCTCGTGACTTTCTCGGGAATTGTTTTTTTTAGCTACGAGCCTTTGAGTTACACAATTGTATTTACACAATATATTATATTTGTTGGGATAACCTCAATTGATCAAGTGGTTCAGAAGTTATACGAACACTGACACACGCACCAAAGATTTTATAAATAATATAACAATTTGAGTTATGATTTAATTAGTCAAACAAAATTCCCAAAAGTCCCAATGGAAGTACCTGTATGTAGTCTAGAGTTATATCATAATGACTAGACAAAGAGATAGGCATAATACTAATAAAATTCCTGAAGATTTTTGTTTCGGAACCCGTCAAAACTACTCCGATTTCGATAATTTTTTTTTTGAATGAAGTTAATTTAAAATACTACAACCTTTACAGTTTAAAAATTGACGCCTTTTTTTGTATAGAAATCTTTGAGCCAGTATAACTTTGAAACTATATAATATAACGGAAATCTGATAAACCACAGACACTTATATTCATTTCTAGATCGTGTTAAAAAAATCATTAAATTTATTTGGTTAATATTCAAAATAGAATCAAACTTCGTTTGTATGGAGCGCGCTCATCAAGGTTTATTCGTCAGCCAATCTCAATTAAAATTGCCTCAATGCGAAGAGAATGTCCTGTTCTTACATGAATTCGCAAGTTGTGAAGCATTTTTTCTTAAAATTTGTATTTTTTGGGTTATAACTTTTTACTTGACTGAGAGTGTCAATTTTTAAAGTATAAAGGTTGTAGTATTTTAGATTACAGACGTTTTAAAAAAATCATGAACATCGGAGTAGTTTTGACCGGTTCCGAAGCAATAGAACATTTTAAAGCTACAGGTACTCGGTTAATATGACTATGACTAAAATAGATACAAACATCCATTTTAATTTCTACATGATTCGAGAGCAAGATCAAAGTTTAAATCAAAGGATTGTGTAGACTCTACACAGTAGATAGAGGACGATATTTTGTTAGAAAGGAATTAGCACTAAAATTTTGTCTGTTGAAAACCCTAACTAGCAACGGTACGGAAGAGAGAACAAAGCAAAAACAAAACAATATGTTCCTTAATAAAGTCCACTTTGGCTGTTTCAATCGTTTTCTATTTAAAGCGGAACTGTGTCTCGCATATACAATTAACAATTTCCATATACGTTTAATATTCACTTCGTTTCTCGGAACTGTTTCCAAAGTTTCTTTTAGGGTTGTTGCAAGATCCGTACCTATCCGTACTTAATATCCGAAACATTATCCGATCTCTTAGATGCAATGAGAATGTAGTCCAGTTTCGAGTCTACATTGAAGCATTTTCTGTAAAACTTCTCTGTAAAAATATCAACAAGACAACAATAATTTTTATTTATTATTATTTCTGAGATCGAAAATATTGTTGTATTGTTAGGATCTTGTTGGTTTATTCGTTTTAAAATAATATAACACAAATATTCTTTAATTGCACACCAAAAATATACAGCAACATTTTATGAATATAGATTGTATGAGCATGAGAGCTTACGCTGCAAAATATATTAGGTATCCAATAGACGGGCCTGTAGATAGCTCAGTCAGTTAGTGTTAAACCTGACTGAGCTTGCATCCTGTAAAGGGCAAATATGTGTGTATAATTAAAATAAATGTGTGAACCAGAGTCAAGGATATTTTATTATGCATATATTCTATATCGTTGTCTAGTTTTATTTAAAAAAGTCCGGGTTAAATTCCGGTACTTTTAATGTGACTACATAAGTTGTGTGACAATGTACAAGAATTTTTTTTCTATATCCAAATCCGAATTCTTTGTTTTCATAACAACCCTAGTTTCGATTGAAGCAGGAACATTTCCAAACTTTCGATTGGATCTTGTATTGTTTCGTTTTGTTTAATTTGCTGATAACATTTCGGTTCAATGGTTCTCAATTGGATGTTGGTTTTAGAATATTGTTTCACCTTTAGGCTGTTTTATTTATCTACTAGCGGCCCGTCCCGGCTTCGCACGGGTGGACGTCTAATCTTTTCTAGCAATAAATATAGCCTATGTTACTCAGGGTGAATGCAGCTTTCTAATGGTGAAAGAATTTTTTAAATCGGCCCATTACTTTTTGAGCCTATTCATTACAAACATACAAACATACAAAAATAGGTACAAATCTTTCCTCTTTATAATATTAGTGTAGATTGTGTTTATTGAAATGTTGTGTTTTAGTTGCGGATGATGTAAGATACAGAAAAATACGCTTTAAGGATAAACAAAATTAACAATGTTTTTTTTATTTTAGTATGTGCTTTTCTTTTATCTTTTGGGTGATACTACACTGCAAAAAATGTGAGCCTACCTACTAAGACTCTTAATTAGCACCAAAATAATTGAAATGGCGTTATTATTGTTTACTAAAAACAAAAGATGGTTAGTTGTAACAACAAGCCGAATTCGAATAACAAAGTTCTCTTAGTCGGAGAAGTCATGATGTTGACAGGCTCATATGGATTCATGATGTTGGTTGAAGTAAACAATTTTTTTTTCAGTGATTTGTAAATTAATGCGGTTATAATTTGATAATGATATTTGCTTTTACTTTGAAAATGATTCTATAAATTCTAAATTAAATGAAATGTTGAATATACATTTATAATGGATAAAATGATGAACGTAACTGTCAAACTGTACAACTCCAACGAAAAATAACCGCCGCCTACCTTTCTCCTTTCACCGTTTCCTTTAACCTAAGTTTGTATGGAAGAAATCGCTTCTTATCAATAGGACCGCTTCTTTGTATCTTTCTATTCTCTGTATTTTACTGTTTATTTTTTGGTCTAAAATAAAATGTATTTTATTTATTGAAATATTTTCGTTATTGATAAATTCTAAAAATAATTTCTATGACAAAATCTTTTGCCTCTCATCTGCTCTAAAGTATTTGCAGTGTGATCTTTGACTTGTACACTCGATACAATGATAGACAAGCATTGTCATATAGTCCGAGATCCGACCGTAAAATATGCACCTATTGCTTTTTTGAACGAAATGTGATTCTAGGGGTTAATTCAACGCCGCCAAGTTGCCTAGAAAAATCTTGCCGCAAGTACCTTTTCCATTATGATTTTTGGTATAACTTTTTTCACCTATCTGTTTGGTAAGTAAATGAGGTGCCATCGGAAGGAGACTGATATAAAGTACTGGAAAAACTAGGGTTGCCACCTCTCAAACTGCCGCAACTCTATGGTTGCCAGGTTCAAAGAAGTCATTTTTGAACCTGGCAACCCTATAATCTGATTTCGTTCAAAAAAAAGAAATAGGTACACACGGCGACATATCAAGCTATACAAAACCAAAATAAGTTGGCCGCGCGACCGACGGTATACGTTACTTGACTTACGCGCGGCTAGCTTATTTTGGTTTTGTATAGCTTGATGTGGCGCCGTGTGTACATAATTTTAAGGTCAGCCCGTGTAACATGACAGAGGTGAGAGCGACACAGGTCACTTCAAAACGTCAAATTTGAGTGAGATACTATGGAGATAACCGCCAATTTGACGTTTAGAAGTGACCTGTGTCGCTCTCACATCTGTCAGGTTACGCAGGCAGATCTCGGTCTAATAGAAATAACATGTCACACAAAACATCACAAAATGACACATTGCGGTCTGCCATTGTCATACAAACGAAGTGAAATCAATGCGGTACGGGAACCGTATTCCAGTATCCAGTGTAACATGCAATTCCTAGTCTACTGATCATCTTATCTGGTACTGGTAAATTAATATCGTTGTACTGTGACACAATTTCAACCTTTGACGCTTTCAACCACATAATACTATAATATCCCATTCATTTTACGGTTTGAGTCGGGACTAATTAATAATTGATATTTTTCAGTATTGTATTTAATATCCCAAAATGAGCTTAGAAATGTAACAAAATAAAATAAAAATAAGTCAGCAACAGCCCCAAATTACCAGTTGGTAATTTAATTTTTTGCACATTTTTAAGGCACCATTATACATACTTCAAACATAGTGTTAATATTTTTGTCTAGTTAGGCTTTAAAAATACATTATTATTTTCTAATGAATACCTCATTATTTTTTAAAATTGCAATGCCTATGTTATTGTTCAAAAATAATTATGGTAATAATATTAATAAGTTAAAAGCCTTCTGGGAGATACAATTTTTATTTCAATGTTGCGTAACGATTTTTATTTAAATATGTTTTAGATCGTCTTTTTGTCACTAAATGGTGCCGGTTACAGTTTGAAAGTCCCATTAATAATTACTCTCCATCCCTCGTAACAAAACTCCGTAAAATGACTGGGCTATAATACCTTCCTTTGTTAACAGGACTGGGCACTTCACATAAGGTTCGCAACGTCAGCGGACGCTGGTTACTACGAGTGCCAAGTGCCCACACATCCACCTACGAGTATATTCTTCAAGCTTGTCCTAGTTGGTGAGTCCTTAGTAACATTATGTACAAGGTGTTAACAAAAGTTTTGTGCTGCCAACCCTCTTGGGAATGCTATCGTGGTGATTTGTCTGCCACAGGAGAAAAATATCTAGTACACTAGAAAAAATGCGAGCCAACTAAGAAGTATAATTTCTCTTAATTAGCACCAAAATAATTGAAATGACGTTATTATTGTTTACTAAAAACAAAAGATGGTTAGTTGTAACAACAAGCCGAATTCGTTTAACAAAGTTCTCTTAGTCGGAGAAGTCATGATGTTGACAGGCTCATATGGATTCATGATGTTGGTTGAAATAAACAATATTTTTTTTCAGTGTAGTATATGTGACAACTATTTATTTTAGCAAACTACTATAAAGTTTGCTGTTATGCGTCGTTTTTACTTAAATCTACCAGTATTAGAATTATATAAAAAAAATCACATATCTCGTATCTTCTTCGTCCTTTGAAAATAATTCTGCCATAAACAGAATTATATTTTTTCTCCGCGTCACATAAAGGTACAACTTCTGAATTACCCATCAGTCAGTGATACGCACCTTTAATGTTTTTTTAAACATAGCTCTAAGTAATATCTCAAGGGTTTTTGAATTTTTCGATATCTCATTTCGTTTTCAAGATATGCAATTTTTTTCTCACCGAAACTGGGCGAAAAACGACCGCATTTTTTTTCGATTTTCAAAAAGTACTCTCACCAATACGCATCTTTTGACACCCATCTTTTTTCCGGCTGATTGGGGTATGGAGTATGGGGTATGGAGGTGCTACTTGGGAATGTTTCTCCATTGAAAAGGGAAGTACTTCCGCCAGGCTAGGTGTGATGCCTGGGGACCGGCCGTGGTCCAACAGTTCTTAGTTGGACCTTGTATATGTATCGAATCTCTGTGATTATTTCTCTTGCGCGAATGTTTCACATTCGATTGTGAACCTTATGTGTAGTAGGTTACGAGTTGCGTATTTACGATGAACGTTGTCTTTGTATGGAGCATATTTCCGTGAGCGACGGTATCGCCATCTGTTGGCATCTTTGCTATAACTTTTGGGTGCTGGACATCTGTAGTAGTTCCCCACAGGACTCCCCCCTTAGACCGGAGGTCGTTGAGTAGTTCGAAGTGCGCAGTCTGTATCAATGTAGTGTAGGTGCAGGGCTCCAGTCAAGTGAGTCTGACGAGCGATATATAAACAGTAGCTACTTAGTCACAAAACCCACGAAACCAGGGCGATGAGATGTCGCACTTTCGCTAAAAATCGGGCCTATAGCTAAGCGACAAAAAGAACATTTTCAATGTTTGAATTCTAGTTAAGTCTGCTAAAATAAATAGTTGTCATATTTTATATACTACTTACTAGATATTTTTCTCTGTGCACTATTATAATACAGTACAACCTGTATAAGAAAGAATATGGTGCTACATGCAGGTAGCCCTCCACAAATTTTTACCTTTTCCCTCGTGGAAGAAAGATGAAGGCAGCAAACTCGTGGGAGAAGAGATGAAGGCAGCAAACATAACTCAACTCAAATGTATGGGACAGCAGAGAGAAAGTTGTTCAGTTTGATGGTCTGATCATCCCCTTAAAAAGTGTCAGAAGGACCCTGTATTTGATTGATTAAGCCCAGTGAAGTGTACAGGGTGTGACGTAGGTACATCTAACGAACAGTTGACTACAGCCGGCCGCTCGATGCTTGAGCGCTTAATTGCATTACTGATGAGCCAAAGGTCAAGAGGAGTCAAGAGCTTTGAGTGCTTCTACTTCGCCAAATAACTTCAAATTTTATAAGATTTTCTCGAGCTTCGTGTAAAACTCTGTACCTGAGGAAATTTTGTTTAAAAGCATTCTAGGCTAGTAAAGTTTAGCCAAAATACATTATCAAACAATATATAAACTAGGCTCACGATATCAAAATACATAGCATCCATAGTCTAAAAAAACAAGGTATTCTATTCCCAGAGTGACACAAGCCTACGTCACAAAAAATGGCCGATAAACATGGTAAAAGGGTATGATGACGACAAAACTGCAGTGCGTCTCGACTCAAATGTATGTGACGGCAGATTTTTTATTTTTTTCTCGACGTTGGCTCCATAGTGAAAGTTGTTCAGATTGATGGTCTGAAGCACCCCCTTAAGTATTACTACGGTGTTTTGTTACACCCTGTATACGGCTGTTACTGAATAATTATAATTATGAGGGAGAGGAAAGCATGAAATGAGGAAGGCAAAATGGGAAAAGATCAAAGAATGTGAACTCTTATTAGATTCCTTCATCTTCCACTGTCACATCACTCTTAATCTTCATGCATTGTCAAACATGGCAACAATATCCCTAAATAAATTATCTTTTGCTCAAATCTTTGTCAAAGGCGCACAATTTACAAAGGACCACGTTTCGTTTGAACGCTGGGTAACTAGAATAATGAGATTGTCCCAGAATTCCGTATATCTATTCATTTGGTCTCAGTAGTGGAATAGGAAGGTCAAGGTTATTTCAGAGTTTTAACATGTTGTGTCAATTCACAAGGGACAATAATATGTTGACCCTATATATTTCTGATAATATGCTAATATTATGAAATATCTTTTTGTTTTATTACGTTCTGGTTCGTCTTTTAAAACTACAAATACATTAAAGAAAAATTACAAATACATAATTGGTACTGTGAAATGAATACTGAAACTCAAGGTTTTTAAAATGTGTGATTTTAACTGGAAATAAAACAAATGTGCTTGAACAAACTTTTTTTTAGTACGAACAGAAGTTACACAGGACCACCTAACCAGACCAGATAATATTCCTATTTTGATATAAACTACTACAAAATGGAACAACACGCTGGTGATTAATAAGTGGCCAATCTTTGGTCTATAGAAATTGCAAAGGAAATTTGAACTTAATTCGCTATTTACGTACCCATGGGAGGAAATGTTTTGGTCTATTCTCATTATTTTATATGCATAACCCTTATTACCTGTAACTTTATCCTCGTTTAAAGTATATTTTTCTTATCCGCATAGCATTTGTACGCCTTGCCTATGTTCTTCCTCAGAATTCAAGCTATCTTGGTAGTATCTAAACAAACTTTTTTTATTACAGAATTACAGTCATATTATACGATATGACACAACTTAGGTACCTAAAACATCCATACATTTTCACTGTGATCTTAATCAGACAATTTTAAAGCTTATTGCGTATCTAAAAGCTCATTAAGTCATTAATTTAAACTAAAGTACAACTGAACATTAATAATCTTGAAGTCGCAGTCGCAAGAAAATTGACCTGCTTACACGAATTTTGCCGATGCTAAACAGTGTAGTACCATATTGTAATTATAATAATAGTGGGTGCGTTCAGCGATCGCAGCGGGTCTATGCTCGCGCTCTGTGTGTGGGGGGGTGAGGCACTGACAGTATTGGTGCAGCGCTCAGTTAAATTGGTACTGGGACACGCTCCCCCCGGCCCCTGCTCACCGCGCACGATTGGCCTATCGCGACCGCCGAGCGCGCTCACTAGTTTGACTACACTATATGGTAGTACTATATTTACTATTCTAAATAATACATTTCTTTTTCAAACAGCGGCGTACGCAGAAATAGTAGGTGAATCTGAGAAGATCATCCACGAAGGTTCAATGCTGAGACTCGTATGCGTTGTGAAGAGATCCACGGAGCCACCTTCTTACGTCTTCTGGTACTTCGAGAATAGGATGATCAACTACGACTTGAGTAAGTAGAATTAATACTAAACTATTTTTATTACTCTAATGTCTCTGGTGTGTGTCTGTGGTCTCTTTTTTTTATAGTAAAAAAACTAGAACTTGAATGCCCTTGAAGTCACAACGATTTGCCTAAATATTTTCATCAAGTTAAAGATTCAGTTAGGAAGCACTAATTTAGAAGTCAGATAATTATGTTACTTTGTTAGATGATAATGATTACTTTATTTGCGGGTTGACATAGAACAATTCTTTCCAACAGTTGGATGTATCTAGATGGATTAATACTTACTGACGTTAATTAACTGTTTTTGTGTTAAAAAAAAGCGCTATCAATAAATTCTGCAGATTTTTTTTAGAAATATTATGTTTTAACGATCAAATGGAACTGAAATCCAGAAACTATTTCACACTAACACAATCACAACACACAACACAACCTATGCTACACAATCGATGCAAATGATTCAAAAGTGATTGAGGAATAATTAAAATATTTCAAAATACCAGGTCTTAACAATACAAATTCTTTACGTTTTCTCTGCAATGTAAGTAACGGACAAAAAGTAAACAAAAAATTTTTTCCAAGCAATTTGAAGATACAAATTCTTAAAGCTAAAGTAGGTACATAGCATAAACACACACATGATTATAATGTGAACAATAAATTCGTGTTAAAATAAATAAATAATCAGGGAACAGTCACAAAACTACATAAAACATGGAAGAAAGATAAATAAAAAAAAAACAGATTAATTATGAACATGATTTTGAGTGGTCAGTATCAAATCAAACTGACATTGATTAATTAATGTTAAAGGAGACCCAGATTGTACAACGTTTTACAAATCAAAAAAGCATTATAATATAACCAAAACTATCGTCTAGTCGTCTTTATATCTAGCTTACTCTAGCCACGGCCAGCCAAATGACTATTAAAGCCATATCGCTGTCATTAAGATTATGGACGTATTTTACTATAATGGCCGCTTTAAACTGTCTGTTAATGCCCAGAAGAACTTAAAACTATTTAAAGTCAGCCACAGTCTTCTATTCGGCTGAGCAGAAGACATTTCAACGGTTTATGTAGTTAGATATTAAACTTCTTGATACTTCTTTGGAAAGTTAAGTGTGATTTTCGTGGAAATGCTAGAGTATTTTGTGTTTTTTTTTTTGGATTCTGTACTCCAAGTTCAATCCTACTCCAATTTTAGTTCTAATTAAATTACAATATTCAACTGTGTTAATTCCATATCGCGCTAAACTGACTTATGGACTGATGTCCATTACTACGTGACTGACAGCCTTTAACGTTTGAGTCATGTGTCAAAACGACTCTAATGGCTGTCATGAGCTGGGCCTCAATTGCGCAATTTTATACGGTTTTGGTTTGGTTTTGGTTTTGGTTTAGTTTTGGTTTAGATTTGGTTTAGCTGAAGTAAAAAAGCTATCGCGATATTTTTTTCTGAACGGTTAAGTCGCACAATACAGAAAATTCGATCGAACGGACATCAAACGACAACGTATCTTCCGAAATAAAGCTAAATCGTTACCGTTAATATAATTTGCGCGATACGAATTGTGCATAACGTAACGTTTTTGGTTGTGGTTTTGTTTTGGTATTATCGTTCAAACTTAGGGCGATTGAGGCCCTGTACTGAGTTTAGCGCAATACCACAGTATAAGAAAGAGTATCTATTTGGCAATACCAAATTTGTAAAAAGCTAAGCTTCGCACGCGGTCCAATCATGGTTCTGTTGCGATTTATTTACCGCAATTGCCGCCGGTCCTGCCAAACTCAAAAACGAGTGTATTCGTTATTCTAGTGAATATAATCAAAATGTTAATATTTAGTTCTCTACAGGTTCTATCCAAAGTCAAACCGCAGATGTTTGTCAGGACACAATTCCCGCCAACTTTCTTAGGGGACTTTTCACATCAAGTTAAGGGGAGTTGAAGGCAGTCATTACCCCCTACGGCAAAGATTTGTAACTTTCTCCTTTTGATGGCGACGAAAAGTTCAGGGTCCTTCGCTTTCGGGACGAAGTTTAAAGAGGGTCTTACTTAGAGATTTTGTAAAGATGTTTTTTTAATGTCCCAAGGAAATTAACTTTGTCATGGATTTTATTATAATTTTATGTGAGGACTGTTTTGCAAATTAAAAACCCATGAAATTTAATTTGTCGTTTTTGAAAACGACATCGTATTTCGTTTTATTAGAAAAGTTATTTATGAGTCACGTTGCAGGTTCTGAGTTCTGACCCGAGCACTCGTCTCGAGTGGTTTTCGCGCGTCGCGTTTTTGCCTGCCACATGGCTCCGCAATCCTCAATCTCTTCTTGTTCTTAACCAAAAACAATCCCTGAGATTAGGGTAGATTCTCCCATAAACTACTTGACATTGGCGTAAATGCAGTGCTAAGGCACAAGCAAGAGTTCATTAAATATAAATAAAAAAATAAAAAAAGTTATTTATCGACCTCTGCATATATAAAAACACGATGGGATGCCCCTTGCAACATCGACGCGAAAGAACGCATCCCGTATTAACGCCCACACACTTTTGTATTCCCCGCCAGGTGATCAGAAAATTCTCTACATATCTCAGTACAAAAATACATTTTCTGTAGGCCTACCATGAGTTTACACTGTAATATACTACAGTAAAACTACTATAGTATACTACAGTTTTTGTATTGGATTTTGTACAGGTGGTTACGTTGACAACCAATTCTGTCATACAAAATTCGACGGCGGAACTACAGTAGTAACGCACAGAGAAAACTCATGGGACACTGGTCCTTAGGCTGCCTGTCCATTGACGCGAGCTGGCTGTGCAAGCTGTGTAGCTGTGTAAATGTTAACCAATCAGGAGCTCGGCCGATATAAAAAAAAATATTATGGTAATTTGTATGTGTGAAAAAAAAAGTTTTTTTTTATGGGCGTGCATTTATTGATATTTTTATTTTTAATAAGTTTCATAGCATATGCTCACGACTATATTCCCCGAAGGGGTAGTCAGAGATATTCTGAAACCTCAGAACATCCACGTTTCACTAGTAGTGCCGAAACTCTGTCCAGTGTGACGGGGAGTGAGCCCGGAGTTTAATAAGTTTCATCCCTATAAATTCAGAAAAACGTAATCAGAATGTATCTTGAGATACAAAATTAAACCTATGATTGAGTGTCTGTACCTCGCTCTATAATCGGATGTAGAAATAAAATGCAATGGTATATTCTAACCTAGAAACTACTAAAGACCTGCCCATAACAAACCTTTTTTCAAAATTCTAAACCCACCTTTTCAACTGAACAAACTAGAAGTCTAATTTAAGTGAACCAGTGACCTAATTTAAAAGGAAAATCCCGTAAGTTCCGCGGCAACGACTCGTCTTATTGTTCAATCCAGACGAAGTGGCTGGCGAGACCGCTGGAATAGCAAAAAGTTGCATCTGCGCTCAGTGTTGCTAGTTTAATCTTCAAAGTCTGCGGCGACATAATAATCCTATCCCCACAGGATGAGAGAAACTTAATACAGTTTTTGAGAGTTACGGGGCTATTAAGAGGCATCTGAGAGATAAACTAAAATCTGAGATAAACTGACTAACTGATTAACATGAGACAAACTTTAAAGTGCCGGCCAAAAAAAATGCTGTACTTATTCTGTTAGAACTTGTACGTCTAAACATTTATTATTATGGCATTACCACTGTAGGGCCATTTAACCCAGGAAAATAAGGTTTCGTCCTCGGAATGAGAGATAAATAGATTCATAGATTCTTTATTGTACACAAAAAAAAACATAATTATGAACAAATTACAGTAAGTCGTGATGTACAAAGGCGAGCTTAACTCTAAAAGAGTTTAGAGATAATAAGCTATAGTATAAATCACCGTTATGACATTTTATTTATGTTAAGTCAAAAGTCCCATAAAAGTACGATGCGAGTCGTGATATTCAGGAACAGAAAAAGACAAAAAAATTAGTTTTTATTTTTATATCTTGTTTTCTATTAAATATTAACGAGAGTAAATTACAGTTGCGACCATTAAATGTAGTAGTGATAAGACATGAATAATAATATATAATAATAATATTACGAATAAATTATGATTATGATTAATTAATTTTGATGTAATTTAAAAATATAAAAGAAGAAAATAAAACACAAGCCACTAAACCTATACTACTATACTGATACTTTTTAATTTAATTTAAATGACAAAATAATAAAAAAAAATTGTTTTTATACAAAAAGCAAAATGATCCAAATTAGAGAGACAGGAGCGGTGTCGTGTAAGTGAGCGATGACCTCTTTGTTAGGAAGTATACAAACACCAAATGGAAAATAATTTTTTCACACAGCCGAGTGTTTTGTTAAGCTTTGGACTCAATTATGAAAATGCGAAAGTTTGTTCATCCTTTAATTGAACCACTGTCCCAAAATAAACACAATTTAAAATCGAGCGTCTACAAACAATCGCTAAAGGCTCGGCTTTGGTAAGATGGCAACACTGGCTGAGTACCAACGCCAATCGTTACTGTCTGTTTTGTAAGAATTAATGGTTTTATTTCAAGTGGAGTTGTGTTTTCTCTGATTGGGAATTCAATTCTTTTTTTATTTATTACAAGCTTTTTATTTAACCCTTAAATCGCGAGTGGTTCAAATTTATCATGCATGATTAAAATCATGAACCACTGTGTTTTAGAGCTTTCTCCCGGGTGATTTTTAGAGTTCCGTAGAAAAACAACCATTATAGTTTCGTCAAATCTCATAAAGGTATTATACTACGTAAGAGAGACAGTGACAGCTGAGAGAGCGAGATGTATATAGCGGCATCACTGTATAATAGAAAGAGATACGTGACGCGAGGCAATAGAACCGTTTTTGGGAATTTGGAGTCCTGGTAAAAATTCGGTTTCTGTGAATAATCGTGAACCTAAAGTGAAATCGTAGATAATTTTGTGAAATATACTAACACTGTTTCATTAAATTATTCACGATTTCACATTAGATTGAGAATTATACACAGAAATCGAATTTTTACCCTGCCGAGGACTCCAAAAAATGTCCAAAAACGGTTACATTTGACAACTCATGTCACTTATTCCGTAAGGTATAATATCTTTATGTAAATCTTGTCTATATTGAATCAGTCTCATATTTTTGCACTTATTGAAACACATTTTTGTATAAAGGCGGATAGTAATAACCAAAATCTGAAATGTGAGAATGATTTTTTTAAAAATTGTAGAAAACATTCATTCATTACCATTATAATTATCATGGGCGTATCCGACACTCCTTGGCAGGTTTTTTTATTTCCAACTTTAAAGTAACGGTTACGGGTTCCAAATTTCCAATCCAAGAGTTTTCAGAGTATATTGTCTAGTGTCTCAGGCTTGCTTACTGTACCTTTTTTTTGTATACCTTATCTTTATTAAACTACCTTTAAGTCAAATTAAAAATAGATAAAGATTTATATTAACATTCTTCGTCCACTTCATTAAAACTCGACGATTACGAAAGCACATCTACATCTTTATCTCCATCCAGGCGCTTGAGTAACTTTTAAACTGGAAACCAAATGTTTGCCCATTAATTTGTATTCGAGAAGCGTAAACTTGCACTAACTTCAAAGGCTACTAAATTGTCGTATTTCCTATACTGAAAACAGAAACTTTGGAAACGTGGCTACGTAAATATAAACAAAAATCGTACTCTCTCTTACTAAACTTTATTTCAAATACAACGATATTTTTAGAAAAGTTTTGACTCCTTTTAGGAAAAAATATTGATGATGCTTTCATTCTACTCTTCGCATTCTAGTTCATCATCTTTGTCATTATCATCAGCTTATGTGTAGGAAGTTACAAAAGAGGGTAGTGATATTAAAAGTGGTGGTTTAGACCATAAAACTTAACAACTTTCACCAACGAGTCAACAAAATGTAAAAAAAACTGCTATTTCATACCTACCGACCTTTTAGATAAAAAAAAAATAATCGAAGGTGCCAACTCGACTCCAATATTATGGAACAGCAGTAGTATTAAATTTTATTTCAATGTTATCTCCCAAGCCTTTTTACCCGACTACGCCATAAGGAGGGTTAGACCATACTCCATCCCCGTGTGGGCGAACTTAGCCGTAATTTCCGTTTCGACCTGTATCAATAAAAATATCTACAACGATAAATTTTACCTCGTTTTGTAAACAAAACAGATGGCCCAATTTTTGTTTTATTGTAATTATGTGTGTTTAGATTAAGTATATTTAAATTGTTTTCAAGTTACCATAATAAAAATCTCCTTCATAACTCCAGTCGGTTTAGGAGTTACTGATGATTAAAGGTCTGAAACAATTTACGATCAGCTGCACGGCTGATCGTATGATATTGTTGTAGTATACACTGTAGCTATGTGACTAACACTAACAGTACAAAAACTGTCAAGTTCTGTCAGTCGGTTTAGGAGATACAGCCAGTCAAAGTTCCGACCTTTGAACGGCTGTATCTCCTAAACCGACTGATGAACCATGTCAGTTTTTGTACCGTTTACATAGCTATAGTGCATAGGACAACAATAAGATACGATCAGCCTTGCAGCTGATCGTTAATTTTTTACAGACCTTTAATCATCAGTAACTCCTAAACCGACTGGAGTTATGCAGGCAGACCTGGTCTATCCCCATCAAAGAGAAGCTCTACACCCCATACACACTGAATCAGCCTTGCTGCTGATGGTTGCAAAAACTACACTTATCTCTTGGAATAATTGCACTCCTGAAACTTGAGATAAATCCAAGATATTTTTATTTGTTTAATGTTTTATTTTTCCATCTAGATGGCGTAAGCGTCCACAACGGTCGCCAGACAAGTGAACTGGTCATCGGCAAGGCAGAGCCAAGACACGCCGGCAACTACACTTGTGTGCCCGCCAATGCAAAGGCTGCTTCAGTCACCGTACACGTAGTTCAGAGTAAGTATTCAAAGTCCGTGTTATATTAAGGCTCTCCCTCCCTAGTGCAAGACTCTCTTTCTTATAAGCAAACTTTTGTTATTAGCCATTCCGCTTCAATTGCGTGGCTCCGGTCAGAATTTTCCGTTTTCTTTGAAAACCTGTATGATTTTTTTATAAATTTTCATAAAATAAGAAAGCAACGTCATTATATATGTATTTTGAAGAATATTGTAAATTTTCATATTCTTCTGATCAACAATGTAAGAGTAAAACGGTTACAACTGGAAAAAAAGGGGAGACTTTGGATTCGTTTTTCTTCAGTTTTATTAATAAAAATAGATCTCGAGAAAAACCACATCACTTCTCACATCCTGTAGATTGTTCAGTTTTGTTTTCTGCTCTACTCAAAACCGGGCGGACGCCCCTTAACTAACCCGGCTAGCTCAGCAACGCAAAGTGAGGCCTCCGAAATGAGAGGCATTTTTCTCGATCGTGTGGAACATCGTACCAGTTGCTGGCTTACGAAGCTAGTGTAGATAACTCCACTTCTTTGCCGATGCTCTAGCGTTACCTAGGAAGATCCATTGGACTCCATTGGACTTTGGCCAGTAGGTTGGCCTAGTTATGCTCTCCTGACATGCCGACCCTCACCCATTCTTTTTAAGTGTAGACTATGTGCAGAGTGAATATAATAATAGTGAGGCACTCTCGGTTTACGACAGGCCTATCGTGCGGGGTGCGGGTGGCGGGGGGCGCGGTCCCAGTACCGATTCACCTGCGCGCTGTACCCCAACGGCCATTGCCTCACCCTTCCGCACACAGCCCGTGTCCCCCCGCACTCCGCGCAAGCATAGACCTAACGCGGCCACTAAGCGCACCCACTTTATTGTAACGCTATGACTTAAGTTACTAGAGTTACTTAAGTTACCTACTTCGTAAACATTATTATTGATAACATCACCTTTCTTTTGAGCACCTATTTAGTAGGGCAAAAATAGACCTTTTATAAAAAAATATATTCATGTATTTCTATTTACGAGAATAAAATATTGAAGCAAAATTGGATGTAACAATATGCTTTTAATTGGAGGATTTTACAGGGTGAAATTGATATCATTAGCATCCTTTTAAACTACCCATCAAACAGAACAATTTTCACTATGGGAGCAAACCGATCGGAACAAAAAAAAATTCAGCTGTTCCATACATTTGAGTCGAGTAGGCATTGCAGTTTAGTATGGAACAGCTGATTATTTTTTTGCTCCGATTGGTTTTTTCTCTTAGTGAAAGTTCTTCAGGTTGATGGGTAGACTCTTAGTTTCAAAGGATGCTAATGCTATCAATTTCACCCTGTACAATCCTCCAATTAAAAGCATATTGTATTTATAATTATTAATGTAATAATATTTAGGATACTTAAAAAGTACCAGCCGTATCAATTTGAATTAATATATCCTCATTGCAGATTTCGACTTCAGTTTCGGTTTGTTTAATTAGAAAAGCAGTTACAACCTGTTTATTTTAAAGCGTATAATTTTTAAGCGTACACACATGCACTCTTCCGTCTCTACCACCCTGCATCTGATGATGATGAAATAGGATCCCGGTTCGAATCTATACCCAATATTTTATTGCATTCCATAATGTACAACAAAGTGTTAACTATATCAATCAATCATTACACTAGAAAGATTTATTAACAACTCAAGAAACAATTAATCCTATTTAAAAACAATGTTGTAGTATTGTTTTGAGAAAATTGGTTATTATTTAACGTTCTTAATCGGCAATTAAAAAGTATCACCACGCTAAAGTATCTTTCCTGTCTTTTCTCTGATACTCTGGTCTAAGATTAATTGAGTTTCCCGGCTAAGTTATCCATAATAATATTACCAAGGGAGATTAAAATATGGGTAAATTGAAATTTTGCGGAAATTATTTTTCCTTCGACTTTCTCGACCTTTTAATTTCCTGTGTAGTGAAGTGTTGTCAGTTTTAATAATTTATTTATCTCACTTTATTTATAATACAATTTAAGTTGTATTACCTATCAAATATATTAGTACCAATATTAGAAACAACCCTAGGGTTTTAGTATGTCATTTTCATTTCGTATACGAATCAGAATCACCTCTTTAATGCACAGACTTCAATGATAAAATTATGAGTAGTACAAAATTCTACTCAAAAACATAATAGGCATAAAATTCAGGTAATTTGCCCAGCAGTGGGATGAAATAGGCAAAAAAAAATTCAGGTAAATTTAATTGAACTTATAATTTCTGTCAAATCGATTAATTGCAACACGCATCTCAGTTTTTCTTTTAGTTAAAATAAATAAATAAGGCTTTATTTATTTCTTCTCACACAGTCATAATATTATTAGATCACAAATGCACAAGATGACAATGGTACCGATTCGGACTGTGCCACGACTTAACTTAACTAAATTTATTCCTGTCACTTTCTAAAATAAGATTAAGAAAAGAGACAGAAAACCAACAACTGAATTTAGTGCTGTCAAAGTGACGTTAAACGCCCAAAATAAGATGCCATCGTAATGTTCGCCATCTTATTTAAGGCGTTTTTGGGCGTGTAACGTCACTTAGGAAGCACTAAAGTCAGCTGTTGGTTTTCTGTCTCTTTTCTTAATCTTATTTTAGAAAGTGACAGGAATAAATTTAGTTAAGTTAAGTCGTGGCACAGTCCGAATCGGTATCAATGTAGGATAATATACTTAAGTATAATATTATACGAGAGACCTGGTTCCTGCCATAGAATTTAATTTATAAGTAAGTATATCAGCTTCATTTTATTAAAGTACATTTTCTTTGCAGGTGAAACACCAGCTGCCATGCAACATGGAAACAATTCAGCGGCTCCCACAAAACAAATACATACAATCATACAACTATTAGTTACTTTAGTATCATTGAGTATGCTACTCTCATACAACTATAGTGAATTTGGATAACGTTACTTGTACATACAGTATTGTATCACGGTTAAGATAAATAGGTAGAGACACTTCATATTATTGATTAACTGACTATTTCAAATGATGTAAGGCGAAATTATGAGAAGTGAAAAATACAAATTTCTCCAGATTATTCTGCAGGGGAAAATTTTAGGGAGTAAAAATGCCTGGTAGAAGAACTTGTGTGATTGGTTCGTTATAAACACCACATTTTTATTCAGGGCTGGAATCTCCAGGGTCCTAAAAGCCCTAATGATAACCAACCTCCGATAGGACATAGCATCACGGGCCGAAAAGTTCTCGAGTGACGACTGCGTACCGGAAAGCGCAGCGTGGGTACACAAGGTGGACCGACGAACTGGTGAAGGCGGCGGGAACCCGTTGAATGAGGGCAGCGCAGCACCGCTCGTTGTGGCGATTCTCGGAGGAGGCCTATGTCCAGCAGTGGACGTCCATCGGCTGAGATGATGATGATGATCAAATCAATCCGTTAAATCGAAAGAAGTGTTTAAATGAATATATATACACCTAAAATATTACATGGGGATTCCATATTAATGGTTGTATAATGAAAATTTCATCATCATCATCATCATCTCAGCCGATGGACGTCCACTGCTGGACATAGGCCTCCCCCAAGGATCGCCATAACGACCGGTCCTGCGCTGCCCTCATCCAACGTAACATGACGTAACATGAAAATTTGTTAAGACTTATTTGGTGGATTTTTTCCCGACTGCGGCAGTAGGAGGTTCATGCTTTTATCTTTATTGTAAGCCATCTAATGCTCAAGAAAATATGACGAACAAAAAATAAACAATGCTTTGTCAATAAGTTCTTTATCAGAACTCCAACATGAATAGATACTCAAAACGTCTCGATGGCGAGCTCAGTGTATGAAGTGTCGCTACTACTCAGACTTTATTGTGGTTTGTATTGTTATAGTCCTTTCCCTGTATAAAATACTCTCTCAGATGGTTGATATTTGCACTTTTTAGCTAAACAATAGAACAAGTTTGTTTTATTTAATAAAGATATCTTCTGTGCGGAGCTTCAAATAATCTTTGAATATTTTTTTACGTAGACCGTGAAGTTTGCAGCTTTGCTATAACTGGACGGTGAAAAAGATAGTTGGTAATTGTAGCACAGTTACGGTCAAGTTCTATGAAGGTCTTCATAAAAATGATTGTATTTCTTATCGATGTAGACAGAAACATTGCTATAATCCCCGCAAGTTGATATTGCGACTGGCGGCCATCTTGGTGACGTAATTTTGACGTAGTCGACTGTGCACCATCAGTAACGTTCGCAAGGTTAGCCCGTGCTTGATGACGTCACTCAGCGGTTATTGTGACAAGGTTCCATCGCAATATCAACTTGCGGGGATTATAAACCTATCGACTACTTTTTAAAGCATACAAGTTCAATTCAAAATTGAATGATGAGTCAAGCAGCTTTAGTTTTTACTTATTTATCTGTTTATAGCAAAATAAGTCAAAAATAAATGACCGTAAACCTTAGAAAGGTTAACGGTTATTATAGAAAACTGCCGTATTTCCTTTCGGAGTAGACTGAAACTTTCCTGCAACTACGTTTTGATGCATAAAATTGACTTATGTTTCGAGCGGGTTTTAGCTTTTAATTATTTATCTGCAGATCGCAAATGGAGTCCATTCATTATTCTGATTGAGATTTGAATACTTTCAAATACATATAAATTAAGTACTTAGTGAAATACTACCCAGTAAATTCTGAAACGCAAATTGAATTTGCGTAGCTTATAATATTACTATGCTATGAACTGAAATATATTTACTACTCAATAAATTATTTACTGCCGTATTTTATTGATATGTATGTTGCTCATATTAATAATGCAATATTATTTGTTTTTTCTACATTATTTCTGAAATAGTTTAAGTCATCAATAAACTTATGAAACATTTTAAAGATATTTTAGAAGATCTTTATTTTCTAACTAAAAAATATAAGTGTGGTTTTTGCTCTGTAAAAATGTATTTTTTTGAATAAATTATTTATATTAATATTTTTTTTTGTTATGCATAATATTTTTATTTAGGTAAGTGGATGCCCTTCATCTGAATAATATCTTAATGTAAGTTTAGAAAGGGTCTACTTTACCAATGTCTATGTTTAACGTTAATTAACTTTTGTGTACATTTTTAACATCAAATCTTTTATCAAGCAATCAAATTTAATAAAATAAAATTTCCGAAGATGATCCAAACTTGTTAAATATGCATTCCTTTTTAAATGTAACAAAAATAAACTTCAGTATTTTTTAGCTAAAGAGTGCTCCGTATTTTTCAATGTTGAACATTTTACAGTTGGTTAAATATTATAAAGGCAAGTATACCAAATCGAGTACAATAATATTAAAGCTGAATATTTATGTTTTTGATAGTACTGTTTCAATGAGCATTCGCACGAAAAAAAAATTGTTCATTTATTTATTTAAAACAGTATTTCATTTTTATTTAATTTAGCCTACTTACAAACCAATGGTAACGGTAAGGTACTCGTAGCTATAGGTACACCTACACTTACGAATACCTTACCAATACCACCTACTTACACCTGCACATATACCTACATACTCTACTTAATCCTTACTTACTTCCACCTACTAAACCTAAACCCACCTACTATACTTACACCATTTATTTATTCGAATGGTATTCAGCACCTGATATTTACCTTTAACCGTTTTGCCTCATTCCTCAGTTTGATAAGGAATTTTTGTTTCTAGGGATACTTTACAGTAGGTTCTTGCTGTATTTACCAATCTTGTAATCATTCTTTCAAACCATCATTCTTTCTTCTTTTTGTGTCTAACCAATTACCTACATAACCTTCTTTATTCATCATCATCATCTTGTTGAACAGCTACGCTCTTTTCGGTGCAGTATTCGCCAATCACGTCTCTTTTCTGCTAGTCTCTTGTGTTCTTGATACGACACCTTTCTTACTCATTCATTCTAAAATCCTCATCTCTCTTCCTTTATTTCTTTTTCTATAGTTGATGGCTTCTTGAGTTTGACTTTTCATGATGGTGAAGATATTTTGTCACGAACATTTCTCCTTGCAGATCATACTTACGAAAAAAAATTGTTTACACAGTAGGTCGAAAGAAATTGACCAAAACACAGTAAGCTTAAATGCGACACATATAACTTTTACTATGGGACCAACATTGAAATAGCGAAAAACAAATCAGCTGTTTCATAGGAAATGTCGCCTTCCTTGAGGGTAGGCCTGTGCCCTGCAGCGGAAAGCTTATAGGCTGATGATGATGATGACAAAAAATATCAATAGTCACACAACTAAAATATATGAAACAACAGATTTTCTTTCCGCAATTTGAAATTTGGTCCCATAGTCACAGTTGTTCAGTTTGATGGTCTGAAGCACCCCTTTTAGTTTGCAACGCGATTAAATTGACATAAATACCATCATGCACACCTAAAAACCGAAAATATTGTATTGTAGATTGTATTACGAAATCATCGCTTATGATACCCATTTATTTTATTTTATTTTATTTTATTGTATAGGTACACGTACAGATTACAGTCGAGATGAAACCATTTACATTGCAATAAGATATTTAGAACTAGATTGTAATCCAATTACACAAGTACACAGCATCACTATCTTTAAAACATGGCGGAGTGAGTTATTAAAGTGTAATTGATTGATCGATTACTTATTTATAAGAAAACGGGTGAAAAATCAACACCACGCGGGCCTATTAGACAGTACTGTCAAAAACATAAGACCAGCAAATGTAAATAAAAAATTGTAACATAATAAAATAATAATAATCATAATAAGTGATGTAAACTTAAATATAATTATAATAAGAAATGTAATTACCTGTCATTTGGATTTAAGAATAAATGATAATTTTGAATTGAACGTGCCAAGTTTATTTGTTTTATTTTTACTCATATTTTTTGTTATTTTCTACGAAATTTTAACACATAATATTATTCCACTTTCAAATTTTGTATTATTGATTACCAGCAGCGTTCGCGACTTCGTACGCGCAGACCACAGACTTTAAATACTGATAACATAACTTTTGATTGAGTGGACGCGTTCAATTTTATGGTCTGATGCATCCTCCAAAATATGTAACCCATTTCAATGTACACCATGTCTTGTATACAGTCTTGTAACATAGAAATGGGGAAAAAAATTTGCTGTTCCATAAAAAACTGTAAACTGTGGCAAATGTTGACAGCAGATTTTTATATTCGCGATTTCCTTTTTGGTTTCATGGAGAAAGTTGTTCAGTTTGATGGTCTGGTCATCCCCTTAAAAAACTGTCAGTATATTAAAATGGGCCCTATACAGGGTGTTAGGGTAAACAGTTGCATTAGTTTAAGGGGCGATTGTACCCATGATCCTGAACAACCTCGGGTTTGCTGGAAGAAATCTCTTTAGAGATAAGCTCGCCCTTTGTAATTGTCTATTATGTTGTTTCTTGTATATTTCCGTGTGTACAATAAAGTGTTAAAATAAAATAAAATAAAATAAACAACTTTCCCAAAGAAACATAATAGGAAATTCGCAAAAAAAAATTTGACTTTCCATACCAATCAGCTGATTGAACGTTTGTATGAAAATTTGAGAATTTCCTATAATGTTTAGAAAGGAAAGATGATCAGAATCACACAATCAACCCTTAAAGTAATGTAACTGTTTACCCTAACACCCTCTATATGGATGCGAAACCTAAAACTCAATTGGGATCATTCTCAATCAACTTTCAATCCATTAATTATAAAACCAGATTGATGTTTGAAGCACTTTCCTTGATCGAGTTTAGCCAAAAGATTAATGGTAAGTGGAACTGGTGTGGACAGTCTTTTATTAAGGTCAGGTAAGGTATATTACTTTAATTAGTTACTAAAATCACGCCTTTCTGCTTTCCGGTAGATTTAACTATCTATTTTTTTATAACAACAAATCTTATAATATGTCTGCAGTGCTATACAGGGTAATTTTTTTATTAGTGCGGATAACTTCACCATGTATCAAACAAAACAATTTTTAATATAGAGCTAACATCGAAGTAACGAAAAAAAAATCAACTCCATACAAAACTGCTGTACGTTCCTATTTGACTCAATGGGACAGCTGATTTTATTTTCGTGACTTCGAAGTTGGTTCTTTACTGAATGTTATTCAGTTTAATGATTAGAATACATGGTGAAGTTAGGAGCACTTATAAAAAATTAACTCTGTATATCTTTTTATATCACACAGAGAAAAATATCTGTTAAATCTACCAGAATAAGATTTATAAATAATTTTTTTTTTAATTAACTATGGGTTTGCTCTTGACCTCAATCCAGTCCTCAGGACGAAGATGGGGTCGTAGATGTAGCCAGCTTACCCAGAAGATGCCTATTCACTCGTACTTTAAAGGAATTCGGGTTGTAAGTACTCGGAAATACTGACGCAGGTAAGGCATTCCACTCCTTGCTGTGCGCATTATAAAAGATTCAGAAAGGCGCTTGGTGCGGATATAATATAGCATAAGCATATGCTCACGACTATATTCCCCGAGGGGGTAGTCAGAGATATTCTGAAAAATTGGCTATAATACAGGGTGTACAATAAAATGGGACAGCTACTTAAAGGGGTGTTTGAGACCATCAAACTGAACAACTTTCTCTAAGGGACCAATATCGAATTCGCGAAAAAAAAATCTGCTGTCCCATACATTTCAGTCGAGTTATGTTTGCAGTTTTGTATGGGAGAGCGGATTTTTTTTTCGCGATTTCGATATTGGTCTCATAGAGAAAGTTGTTCAGTTTGATCGTCTGAAGCACCCCTTTGAGTAGCTGTCCCATTTTATTGTACACCCTGTATAAAGTCTACTAAAATAAATAGTTAACACAAATACAGGGTGTAAGGAAGGAAAAGTCATTAACATTTAAACCAGATACTCTACCCACCAAACTGAACAACTTTTTCTATGGGAGCAAACCTGTCAGAACAAAAACAATCAGCTGTTCCATACTAAACTGCAATACCTACTACACGACTCAAAAAAGTATGAGACAGCTAATATCTTTTTGTTCTGACAGGCAGGTTTGCTTCCATTGTAAAAGTTGTTCAGTTTGATGGGTATATGTGGTTTAAAGCATAATGATACTTTTTCTTACATCCTGTATGCTACTAGATTTTTATCACACAACGAATAACAATGAATAGAAAATACACATTCGAAGCTATGGAAAAATTGCCAAAAGAACAAAGCAACATTTTTTTATGATTAATTTTTTTAAATGTTTGATTTGGTAACCCTAGCCACAAATGTTAAAGAGCATTGTTTCAGAGTCCATTTCACGAACAATTCACACGATTTCGTAAAGGGCTCGTCCACTCAAATATCGGACATAGGAAAGCATTCACAAAAGCAACCTTGTGGTATTGTTTTAAAGCTGATATTTACATGAAGGTAAGGACGATTGGGTTAATGTAATTCTAATTAGAGAGTGATTGGTATTTCAGGCAGAAACTGATGGGTGTTTTGAATGTACTTGTATTAGATTAAACGCATTAGGTGCTGTTTAAATAGAAGTGACGTGGCGCGGACGTGACGCGGGCGGGGTGCGGCAATATAAACCTTATAGTATGCAGCA
This sequence comes from Agonopterix subpropinquella, assembly GCA_922987775.1. Taxonomy (NCBI): domain Eukaryota; kingdom Metazoa; phylum Arthropoda; class Insecta; order Lepidoptera; family Depressariidae; genus Agonopterix; species Agonopterix subpropinquella. Next base: position 5,548,010 of record OV277714.1, read on the forward strand.
TAGCGTCGTTTGGAGAATTACGTCGCGACGTCGCCTGGTGGCACAGGCGCGATTTTCTTTTACGACAAAAACGACGCTATGCTGCGTACCATAAAGGAGCAAATTGGTAGCCGACCGCATGAGGCGACACGTCGCTGCGGTCGTGAATGGGAAGCCGACCGCACGCCGCAACTGCACGCCGCAGCTACAGACAGTATTGCCAACTTAGGGTATTTTTTGGGGTAATAATTTTCAGTAGGGTTTTAAGATTTAGGATGATGCTTTATATCTACTATGCCGTAACTTGAGCTCTAATAAAGGGTGAATAGAAAAGATTTTCGTAAAAACGAATAAGTAGAAAAAATTTCCGTAAAAAGTAAAAACATGTTTTTTTATTTGTTTCCCAAAATTATCATCTCGTACTTATTATATCTAGTAATATTTAAACACTGTTTTACCAAATACCAAACGCCAGTATGATTTATTGTTGGAATTTAACGGAAAATGTGGTTGAAAATAGAAATTTCATTAAATTAAAGAAATATCGTGGAATTTGTATGAATTATCGTGTTATACCCGACTTTTATGTTCTATCGCATGCCATTCAAAAATATCGTGAATCTAAGATAATTATCGCATGCTGGCAGCACTCGGCGACACTACTGGTCTGCGGTCGAGGGTCAGTGAAGCTCGACCGCACCGCAGTGAAGTCGAGCAGCGTGTCGCCGGCTGCGCAGGGTATTTCATAGAATTACATACAAACCAGTAGTGTCGTCGCGACATGCGGTTGCGGCGTGCGGCGTGCGGTCGCCTGTCAACCGCCACCTTAAGGTTGAATATTATGTTACTTTGACTATCCGCCACCGCCACGCGTCTCTTCTGTATAAACAGCACCTTAGATTAAGGTCTACGTTAATTTAGTGGGCAGCTAACCGAGGTTTTCTAACAATACAGAACTGGATATTAGTCAGTATTACCACTTGAATAAAATATTCAGAACAGAACTAAAGGTACAAGTTGGTAACCAACCGCACGCAGCAAGACGACGTGTCGCTACGACACTAATGGTTTGTATGTATTTCTTTGAAATACCCTGCGTAACTTCCGACACTGCGGTCGACGACACTGCTGTGCGGTCGGACTTCACTGTCGCTCGACCGCAGACCAGTAGTCTCGTTAGCACTATTCACATTACGGTGGATTAAGGTTTACCTACATTAATTTAGTGGGCAGCTACCCGGGGTATTTTCTAACAATACAAAACTTGATATTAGTCAGTATTACCTATGGTATTACCCACGTGACTAAAATATTGGTGTTACTTTGACTATCCGCCACCGCCATACGTCTCTTCTGTATAAACTGCGGATAAGGTAGGCGCACATTACGACGGGTCGCATCAGAGCGGAGATGGCGAAATCGCAGCGGGAAATGCGTACTTCGCACACTAAAGCGGGCCGGCCGCTTCGAAATAACTAGCACTATAAATTTGCTATTGGCTAATTAGGTAACTATGTGCCGATGATGAACATTATATAATATAAAAAAAACAAGTAGGTAGTTAAGTATAATTTTGTTAAGTTTGTTGTTTTCGGTGTGCAAAGAAAGAAATAATATTAAATTTGTGTGTGTGTGTGGGGGGGGGGGGGTGTGGGGGGGGGGGGGGGGTGTGTTTGTGTTTTTATGTGTGTGTGTGTGTGTGCGTGCAGATTTAAAAGCGTTTTGTGTGCCTATTTATTATAAAACATCATTCCAATCATTTGTAACTTGCAATATGAAGAGTTTTGTTCTTCTGTAGTTACGTCGTCGCAGGAATTATTAAATAATAGACGAAACTTTGATCGAAACAAAATGGTGTATTAACTAAAAATTGCTTCCAAACGGTAGTTAACCGGAGAACAGAGTAAGTTAGAAATTATAGCTAGGTAGGTAGAACAATAATCGAGGTACCCTACGAAAGCCTGTGCATACCATACGACTATTGCTAAATATAAATCTAAAGGCGCTAACAAATAAATATCTGAATCTGATACAAAATAACGAACAATAAAGCACATTTTAAGCTGAAATACAGCAGCAAACTTGAAAAGGCTTTTACTGCCAGTCAAATAGTCATTACAACGCTCCAAAATGAATAGCCGATTGCACTAACGAGATGACAGCTAATTAGCGCGCATCATCTGTAATCACTGTGTAGTTAAGGCTTTATCGAGTTTTGATTGGAATTTAACGCCTGAATTTTCGGTTGGTTGAAAAATATGGCCGTTTAAAATTCTTTTTATAACTAGTCCAGTCGAATTGATATTTTATGGATGAAGTATTCATTACATTGATTCGTGTCATAAAATACGAGTGTGTTTTATGAGATGGAACGTTTTGAATAACTACTAGGTACCTATAGTATACGGGGTGTTAGGGTACACAGTTGCATTACTTTAAGGGGTGATTGTACCCATGATACCGAAAAACTTTCCCAAAGAAACCTGTAGGAAATTCGAAATTTTTTTTTCGACTTTTCATTCAAAAGTTCGATCTGCTGGTTCTATTTAGTATGGGAAGTACAATTTTTTTTTTACGAATTTCCTATTGGTTTCTTAGGGAAAGTTGTTCAGTATCATGGATACAATCACCCCTCACCCTGTAAACATCCTGTAAAAGCCACAATAAAAAAAATGAAAAAAGACTTAAGTAATTAATTTAGAGTGGTTATGTATCATTAATTCATTATGTATCGTGGAACATTTTAGCTAGAAGTGAACCTTGCTATAAATTATTAATTTATTAGTTGTTGCAAAGTTTCTGACCACCTTAATAAGGAATATGGTCGTCTGCTTTAATATATTACTATAATAATTATAATTTCAAATTCACCTTATAATAAAAAGAAAACGCTGAACAAACGAATCACAAAGGTACGGCAGATTAATTTCAATAGGCAAAAATGTAAATTTTTTAGATATCTTGATTGTTTTAGATTTTTACCCCAATACGCCTGAAGGAGGGTTATTATGTTTTTGTGTGATCGAAATAAAAAGCCTAACCTATAAAAAACATTGCCCACGTGACGAAATATATTCGTTTCAAATCGTTTTACAAGTATCGAATGAGTATGATCAAAGAACACATACAAAGTGTATGATAGCTAAAATTATACACAAAATAGGAGTCGCCGCGAATGGTCCCCACCGTTGGTTTCATTGTCAATTGCTGGGCTATAGTTTCCACTGTCAAATTAAACCTCGTCAGCAGTCAAATAAACGTCAATTTAACTTTTCCGAAACAATCTTTTCAACTTCATTTCCAACTGCCGAAAACGTAACAGAACTTTTGACATCGTGGCTGTTTGAACCAGAGATTGATACATAGTCTCTGGTTTGAACATACATTTTATCTGTCTTAAAAGAAAACCGGTACGACTTCGTACCGGTCGCGTTTGAAACTCCGGGTCCATGGGTTAAGGCCAAAAATGTTGTGCGGGAGATCGGGCGGCGGTTGAGAGCTAAAGGTGGCGATCCGCGCTCCGGTGCTTTTTTGGTGCATAGGTTAATTGTCTCTGACCGAACAGAGGGGAAATGCCGCTAGCGTCATGGGGACCATAGAGCCGGGGTTGCGTGGAGCTGGACCTTTGAGTGGGCCTTAGACTTTATGTTGATGAAGGATGTTGCAGATTTATAATGTATAGGGTTAACATTTTGACGAAGCATGTTGCAGATTTAGAATGTATAGGATTAAGTTTTTGACGAAGCGTTTAAAGGAAACATTTATAATTGTAATGTTTTTGATGAATGTGACACAAAAATTATATAAGGTCTTACAAAATCAGCTGAAACTATTTTAAGGGGATGATCAGACCATCAAACTGAACAACTTTCTCTATGGGACCAATATCGAAATCGCGAAAAAAATACAGCCTTCTCATACAATTGGGTAGACATGATACTTGCAGTGTTGTATGAGACAATATTTTTTTTTTTTGCGAGTTCGATATTGGTCCCATAGAGAAAGTTGTTCAGTTTGACAGTCTGATCATCTCCTTAAAATAGTTTCAGCTGATTTTGTTAGACCTTATACAACGTGTTAATAAATTAGCACAAAACCTTATACACCCCAACTGATTTATAAGAAAATAATTAGATTGAAGCAATAATTTCATTATTTTAATAGTTAAAATTAAAAGTTATTCGCATTTTAAGTTTTGAGGCAAAAATGATTTGTTATCTTTTCAGCACTGAAAGAAAGCGCTAACGTACTCATGGATACGTTTTATAATCTTGTTTTGGTAGTAAGTAGGGTGAGAGTACCCGTGGGTTGACATCGGGTTCAGAAATTTTGAAATTTTGCAATAAATTATTTAATATTTTGAAAAAAATTACCTATGTTGAAACCATGATAATTCGATTCTGCTTTCGATTCTAAACAAACTACTTTCTAGTTTTGCGTTAATTCATTAACACGTTGTATAATTATAGCAGCTATTTTCACATGTAAAAAAAATATATATATATCAGTTAGCAATTTGTGGCTAATAATTGGGCATGAGCTGTCGCACTACATTTAGGAGGTAGCTCCTATTGTCTGCGAATCATTCGGTCTGTCAGTGTGTCTGACATGACATGTTTTTTGTCGCCTCATGCGTTCTGTTACGACGTGGACTAATGTGTTAGGTAGTGTGTTAATAATAGGTCTAGATTTAGGTTTCACCTAAATTGTAGATTTAATATACACAGTGTAAATATTAGATTGGGAGTGGGAGTTGAAGAGAAACAGATCGTGTATCTGAGATTTATTTTTGTAATTGCCAGTTATTTTAAGTTTATGTGGACTTTACAGGTTGTTTGACCGAAAAACTACATTGGCCCCGATTCGGACTGGGCCACGACTTAACTTAACTAAATTTATTCTTGTCACTTTCTAAAATAAGATTAAGAAATGAGACAGAAAACCAACAGCTGACTTTAGTGCTGTCAAAGTGACGTTACACGCCCAAAATAAGATGCCATCATAATGTACGCCATCTTATTTAAGGCGTTTTTGGGCGAGTAACGTCACTTTGACAGCACTAAAGCCAGCTGTTGGTTTTTTGTCTCTTTTCTTAATCTTATTTTAGAAAGTGACAGGAATAAATTTTGTTATGTTAAGTCGTGGCACAGTCCGAATCGGGGCCAATATGTTACTAAAAATATCTGTAATCCTGTCATTTTAAAAACTCTAACATAGAAAATAATTGTTTCTGAGACAATTATCTCGAGATGATTTATGATTCAGCCCTCCAAAAAAAAACTTGATCTACTGAATTCCAACAGTCATCATCATCATATCAGCCGATAGACGTCCACTGCTGGACATAGGCCTCCCCCAAAATGGGGGGATTGCCATAATCGCCACGCATGGCAGGCGGGTTGGCGATCGCAGTTGGATTGAATGTGTACTCAGAGGATGCTGCTGCCAATCTTCCGGTAGATCCCTTAGTCGCCTATTACGATAACCACGGGAGGAAATGAGGTCGTGCTATTCTTAGCCGACACTACACTGACATAATTCCAACAGTATATAAACTTAAATACGTTACAATGAGATGCTTCAGACCATCAAACTAAACAACTTTTACTACGGAACCCTTAATGAAATCGCGAATAAAAAATCTGCTTTAACATACACTAGCTGTTGCCTGCGACTTCGTCTGCGTGGCGTGCGTGGACTTGTGATTTTGTCTCATGTCTCGTTTAAGGTCATGAAGGTCATGGTCAGAACCAAATCTCGAAATCCTGGCATGTAATGTAACATTAGATTGGCCATTAAGGAATGTTGATATGTTCTATGGAACTACCAATTTTTATTTCGTGATATCAGTATGATCTCATAGTAAAAGTTGTTCAGTTTCAGTTTGATTTCTTTTAACTTTTTCATCTGAAGCATTCCCTAAAGTATATAACGCATTTAAGTTTACACCTGTATAGTATCGACCCGCACCGTAGTGAAATCTGTCCGCGGCTTAGCTAAGAGATGCTTAGAAATAGAAAGCTGTAATTTGACATTCATATACATATTAATCACGCCGACAAAGTAGTATAAAATAAAATCTTGAAAAATATTTTTTTGTAGTGTCCCCTATAATTTATTTTTCTCGTCTATCCTATAGTGTGGGGTATCATTGAATAGGTATTTTAAAAATATTGTGGGTTTGGCAAACCCATTTTTGGATTAAAGGTGGACTTCCGATGCTAGCGGCTGACGCGACTGACGCGCGCGGCTCGCGGCCGACGGCCGATGCGGCCATACTAGTTACTATGAAAACGTATGGCGCCGCTTCCGATGCCAGCGACTGACGCGCGCGTCAGACACGCGCGGCTGATGTCTATCGCATCGGCCGCGACCGCGCGCGGCTATGCTCTGACGTCACGCAGAACAAGAATGTTTGCCAGAAATATTACGAAGTTTTTACCGAAAATTTGCTTAATTTTCACTATTTTTTATTTGTATTTTATTATCTGCAAGGTCGCTCATCCACGTTGAGATAATATCATCTATCGAGCCACATTAAACTAATTTTTCTTTTTTCGGAAAATCCCTCTTGCCTACATAATTATTAGCTAGACAGCGATCCATATACAGGTTAAAAAGCCAAGGGGACGCAACGCATCCCTGTCTAGTTATAATAACTCTTAAAAATGTATTTTATCAAAAATCTTGTAAAAAAAAATGAAAGAAAGAAAGAAAGAAAATATTTTTATTTGCAAACAACAAAACACAGTGACAAAATTATATAGGTACTTATAAAAACTAAACTAAAAAACGCATTCATATATTCTCTAAACCTATCAATCTATCAATCAATCAAATATTCTTTATTAAAATATGTATTGTTTTTTTATTTTTGTTTTTATGTTTTTGTTTAAACACCAAAACATAAAAACATACCCTAAATTTCGGGGAAAATACCCCAAAGTGATAACACTCTGCACAATAGGCACGCGTCAGTCGCTGACCTCGGAAGTGAGGTCTGTCGTCGGCCGCGCGCGTCTGTCGAGAGGTTCTGTCAAATATGACAAATATGACAAATATGTCAAATATGACAGAACCTCGCGTCAGACGCGCGCGTTAGACGCTTCGGCCGCTGGCATCGGTAGTCCACCTTAAGGGATCCGTTACCGTTAAGAATGTCATGTTGACAATTAATGGACATTTTCAAACGATTCTTGAGCTACGAGACACGCTCCCACACACTTTTCCACAAAAGTTTCCATCTAAAATGTGAAGATAAAATTATTAAAGGTAGCTTAATAACCTCTTAGCAGGTGTCACGACTTGTAGGCAGTACTTGAATAATAAGGAGCGTCGGCGCATCTTAGCTAATCTCCCACGCCAATCAGATTCAGTCAGCACTTTATTAAGCTGACTAAGCAAGTTTACAGTTTGCTGTTTCACTTTTTAGGGTTCTGTACCCAAAGGGCAAAAACGGGACCCTATTACCAAAGTGAATATACTAATAGTGAGGGCGCTCTCGGGTCGCGAAACGCGCCTATCGTGCGGGGGGTGCGGGTGGCGGGGGGTGCGGTCCCAGTACCGATTCACCTGCGCGCTGTACCCCAACGGCCGGTGCCTCTCCCCTCCGCATGCCGCGCGAGCCCCCCCGCACTCCGCGCCAGCATAAACCCAACACGGCCACTAAGTGCACCCACTTTATATTGTACTAGCGGCCCGTCCCGGCTTCGCACGGGTGGACGTCTAATCTTTTCTAGCAATAAATATAGCCTATGTTACTCAGGGTGAATGCAGCTTTCTAATGGTGAAAGAATTTTTTAAATCGGCCCAGTACTTTTTGAGCCTATTCATTACAAACATACAAACATACAAAAATAGGTACAAATCTTTCCTCTTTATAATATTAGTGTAGATTTACGCTATGCTATTACTAAGCTTACTCGTACGTTGTCCGTCCGTCCGTCCGTCTGTCCTACCTATTTAGGGCTGTAACTTGTGAACCGTAATAGCTAGACAGATTAAATTATCACAAAATATGCGTTATTACGGAGGATTTACTAACATATAATAAAAAGGTCAACAATTTTAAAATTAAGGTGGTCCTCATACAAGAAACTAGTTTTTATCTACGTTTTTTCTTCCCGCTCTATCTTAAAAACGGTAATACATATAAGCGTCAAACTTGGTGTGATTATAGACCAAATTATACATTATAACAACAATTAATAAAAAAAATAGGTCTAATGTGAGTCTGTCTCGTACTAAAGGTTTCGGAAAAGTATTTTTTTGATAATATGTTGTGTGCTGGTGTGGAATGGAACCCTCGGTGCGCGAGTAGCCCGACTCGCACTTGACTGGTTTTTACTGAAATACTGTTGGAAAATTTTTGATCATGAAAATGAAAACTTTTATTGTCTGGTTTTAAAGATTACGCTGTTAAACTGCAATACCTACTCGCTTTATATGGGAAATAAGTTTTTTTTTGACGTTGGCGTGATAGTAAAAGGTGTTCATTTTGATGGTTTAATCTGTGAGACTGTGATAGTAGTTCAATCATCGAGGAGATTTCTTGTATGGACACCCTAACAATAAATCATCTCTTGCTGAAACTTTGCAGTGTGATAAAGTGAAGTTTAAAAATAACGGTTGACAAGTATCTAGGTTTTTTTTAAATTTGGAAGTTAGGTATTTATACCTAAACATAAAAATCACTTATAGTTCTCGGCGGAAAAAGTTTCTCTCCAAAATTCCTTTGGTATATGTTAGTATATACTAATTACCATAGAGGTGATCGGTATCTAGGAATTTATCGATTTCACGAAGGGAGAAACATAAAAATACCGTTTTTAATCCATAACTACTGCAGGAATAATAGTCTCACAATTTTTATCTTCTTGTGTGTATTAATTTGATTACATGTATCGTCTTGCACAAGAAGCTAGAATATTTTCGTTTCAATTATAGTTTTATGATTTTTGGGCAATAACTTACTTCGGAAAAGTATTCTCTTCCTCTTTATCCATTTACAAGTTACAATACACTTTAATACAACAGGATTACTAAGAATCTATTAAAATTTCGCCCTCATTAGTATATTAACATTTTTTCAATAATATTCTTCCCGCGCTAGGCCCCGATCTACGAGCGCGGGGTGCGGAAGGGTTGAGGGGAGTGGGCGGCGGCGGGCAGCGCATCATCGCACGTGCTCACTGCTCAGTGCTACCCTACCCGCGCCGCGCCGCTGATTTATAATAGTACCTACTGTAGCCCCGGGACTATTTAATTACAAAAAAGATTACCGATTGCCGTTTTGATATTGTTGTAGGGTACGAAATTACTAATATAAAAACCCTATTCCTGCGAAATTACTAATATAAAAAAAACTTTTTGTTTACTGTCATGTTCTTTGCCTTATACTGTAATAGTAAGACTGTCTAAAGTTGTCATACAAAGCTGGGCTGGGAGTAGATGAAAACGTCTATTTTGATAGGTCTTATAGCTTTGTATGGCAACTTTAGACAGTCTTACTATTACGTATGGGTAGGTGTTGATATTGAACTAATAATTACTATAATTTACAATGCATAATCACTTAATCACTGAGATAGAGACTCTTTACTAAAAAGTGCCATATTTAACCTCAAATTTTACGTAATTATTTTTGAAAATCCACTTTTTTGTCTGTAAGTTCTTAAAATTTTTAGCCATTCTATTCTTTAGTCACTAGTCTAAAAATAGTTTCTGCGAAAGATTTGTGTACCTGCATCTGTAGTTTAGCTTTTATTGATTATTCTCTGTTCTCCTGTTTTTTGATCATAACTTCGGACATACTACCCGTTCACGACCAGTTGGCCGTCGATGACCGTTACAAAATTTCCTCACAGGCACATTAATTGGTCCCGTCGACAAAAAATAATATAAAAGACAAATAAAAATTTAAAATTAAAAGTGATATTAGTGACCGGGACGGATGTGCCGTACGTGGTTGCGTTGCTAAAGGTTATAAAATTGCGTTTATTCGGGTCTCTTAGGGGTGCGGTGCGGGGAAGCGGGAAGGGAGGTAGCGGCCAACTCGAAGTGAATGACTAGTAAGTGTAAGAAATAGCTGCAAATCAGAATTTACATGTTTCAATTTATGCTCTATTTTAAAAGACGATAAAAATTTTTGGTGTAAAAAAAAACAAAATAATCGGTCAGGGTTGCCTCTTGCCTCTCATTTTATTCAAAATTATTCGATTTTCTTTCTTTTTTTCAGTTTCTTTTAGTTCACTATACTATTACGTACATTCATTCAGCCTCTCGACCGAATTCATATTTTAGCTTCATTTTTACGTAAATAATTTTCGAAAACCTACTTTTTTATTTATAGTTTTTAAATTTTTCCATCAATTTTATCGTGTTGCTGGGTACACAAAAATAGGCTCAGAGTCAAAATTTCTCTCACAGACCGTCACAGTTTTGGTTCTATAAGGGTTTTTATTTTCCACTTTTCAAATTCAAATTGTTTTATTCTCGCTGTACAACTTTGTAGGTTATCTATATGACCATAGATCCTTTAAATTTCAGAACGGTTGAGCATACTGAAAAAATATTCTAAATTATTCTTGTACTTTTATTCACTTTTATTATCATTTTAACGATCTTGTCTGTCTTGGCGTCAACCATAGCTTAATATCTCTTAGTTTAACAACTCACAAATTTTACTGAGCATCGAGAGTGCATAAGTTTATCCTACCACTATCCATCATCTCCATTCATCATCAGATCAGCTCTTGGCCACCCTAATATTACATTGTCATTAGGTTTATCTATGTGTACCACATTGCAGTGAATTCTTATAACGGGAACTGGTTTTTAAAACACAACAAATATTATCAAAATCGGTCAAGTAGATTTTAGGTGATGCTATAACGAAAACAGGCATTTTCACTATTTTAATTAGTATTTGTATGACTGTCACGTAAAAACTACTGAACCGATTTTGATGAAATTTATTGTAAAATTTGACTTAAAACAAGGCATATTTTTTATCTTGCTACAATAACGGGAACCGGTGCTGACGAAGTAGCAGGCAAAATCTAGTTTTCTACACTATTATAAAAACTAGATATCTGTGTTTGTTCGAGCGTCGCGTAAAAACTACTATTTGGAATCTCTAGACCCAGTGGTTTGGGCTGTGCGTTGATATGTCAGTGAGTCAGTCAGTCATTTTCTTCTTTTATATATTTAGATTAAGATATATAAAATTGAATCTATTTAGACAGATTTTCATGTCCACTTTGTTAAATTTCAAAATCGATGCTATTTTCGTAATTTACGTCCCAAAAAACCATAAAAACGACACCCATAATGATATTTAGACATTTCAACCCCATCGCACCCCCACAGGGGATGATGGTATTTCACGTCCGCCACGTTGGATTTTAAAATCATTGTTTTTTTCGTAATCAGCCGATAAACCATACAAACAATAGCTATCTCGATTTTCAGACTTTGTCACCCCATTTCCCCCTTTCAGGGGTTGAATTCTGAAAAAACCTGAAACATGTGTTTACTCATTTATTAATAGGAGTACTCCTGTGAAGTTTCGAATTAAATAGTCTAGCTAATCTTGTTTCCCCATACAAACTTTGGACCCCCGTTTCCCCCTTGGGGGGTGAATTTTGAAAAATCCTTTCTTAGTGCACCCCTAGACCTCATAAGGAACTAGGGTTTTCGTCCCGGGACTCTCGAGTCTCGAAATCCCGGGAGTCTCGGTACTTTTTACGTCGAGACTGAGACCGAGACTTTGACATTTTGGTCCCGGGATTTCGAGACTCGTTTTCATATTAAAAACAATTAAATATGACTCACATTTTATACAATATAAACAATATTTCCAGTTTATTATTGTGTTTAAATACCGATTTCAAAACTATATATTTTTTTAACGTAGATAATGCATGATATTGAGCTATTTATTGCTTTCATCTAAGCATTTCGGTATCGAGTTTAAGAATTGTCTTGTCTCAGTAACGATCTACTGAGACTTGTCTCACTTGTTCCACATTGTATCGAATTTTTGAGACTTTTTATATTTGAATAGTTCGGGACCGAACTGGCACAGGCATGACACTGCCTGTACGTGAACGAGCGGTACGGTACCTACCGAAAACGAGGAAATAATAAAATTTAAGTTTGATTTACGTAAATTAAATTATATTCTCATTGTAATGTCAATTTCACACCATGCTTGATGCCCATTGCATAGAAATAAAATCACGCTAGCAATAAATCAGGTACTTAGGTCGTGTATTTTTGAAAATCAAGGTGGATACGGGTTCCTAAACTTAAACCTGGATAGTTACTAACGGAAAAAGTAGGGAGCGTGACCAATCATCAAAATTAAAATACCTATTGAATTAACTTCTTTATAGAAGGTAAAGTATGAGTAGGCAGGTAGAAAACACAGCAGTAAATATACAGCACGACATGTTTCCGTACGTGATGGTATGAAGTCGCGTTCCCGTCGAGTCGAGCGTGAGAGTGCAGCCTTGTGATTCGGCCGTCATTGTCATTGAATGGGCGTCCCACCACTTCTAAAAGCACACATGCATGAGTGTCGCTTCTTTTCGCGTTAAAGTATATTTTCTTTGGACTTGGTACGTAACTTGGCATTGCGAGAAAGACTGAACTACAGCTCAAGTATCGATCAAATCGAAGGTTTTCTCATTGACCACGAACGCTTAGCAAAGAGGCAGGTAATAGGTACTCTTCAGTCTACTGTATAGTCTGCTGGAGCGTATAATTATAATTATGCGGTCTAGTGTTGAAGCCTATTCGGAACTCGGCTTGTTCAGGGGGTTGGAAGACATCGATCCCGCGTGCGAGATTGTTCGTAATGACTCTCGAAAACAACTAACAGACATATGGCTAAGAAGAGAGAAGATGTGCCTTTCGTTCTTCAGCAAGGCATTTTTGCCATTTGTTAAAGAAGAGCACTACCAGAGTTGTTCAATGCCTGAGGAGTTTTCCCCGCGAATGACTGAATTATACCACTTCTGAAGAGCCAAGGACCGGTTTTCCAGCCGCCTTCAGGAGCTCGACCGCGATTCCGGAAACCAGTTCGGTTACCAGATTTGAGGATTATCGAGTACTCTCCCTTTCTTCAGACTTCGATAAACTAATTAACATCCTATTGTAACCTGCTTAATTGTTACTTGCTTGCTTCCTCAATTTCAGTGAGCTTCGTAGTGTGTACTGTCGCGTATTGTACCAGGTTGTTGCCAGGTGCAGCTGTCGTCGGTTTTGGTAGCCAAATCGCTCCCAGAGTTTGCCCCGGGTCGGGTTTTGGTTGTTCTGGCTATGTTATTGGTAGGATTTGCCTTGATCGCCACGCTTGGAGGGTTGTCGTTCGCAGTTGGACTGTTTACTGTGAATATTATGATAAAGCTTGTTTTCTAGCTATTCAGTATTATTAGCTAGAGACACTGACATAAAGGTACCTGATAAACTAGGAATTTATGATTATTTTGTATTGTGATTCTGCATGGCGATTGCTTTAGGTAATTATAATGAAAAATATAATTAAATGACCAATTTTGATGAAACTTTTGAATAATTAATTAATCTAATCATTAGTTACGTTAGAATAGTCGTTTTACTATGATTTTGAATTTAGGTTTAAATTAAAAATCAGATTTTATATTCCCTGACATTTTATTCATTTTACCTATACGCTAAGACTGTCCAAAGCCAGAAAACACCGATAATTCCTTTTATTTTTAAATTAAACCACACAGTCTCGAATTTCCCGGGAATCCCGGGACTGGGTTTAGAGAATCCGAGACTGGTCCCGGGACCAAAAATGCTACCGAGACCGAAATCCCTATAAGGAACCTATGTGCCAAATTTGAAATCTCTAGACCCAGCGGTTTGGGCTGTGCGTTGATATGTCAGTCAGTCAGTCATTCAGTCAGTTTCTTCTTTTATATATTTAGATATAAGCGAATTTATGGATTGTTTTCATTTTTGTAAAGACCATATAAGTTGCTGTTATTAGTTTGCTTGATAGATATCTTATAATATGCTTCTGTAAGTTCAAAAGCATCGTAGTGACCTTGTGCACTACTTTTAAAAGAATAATTGGCCTTATGAAAAGCCTTTATATGGCATTGAATACTATACGGCTAAAAAGCAATGTAACTAGCTTCTAAAAGAAGACAAAATTTTGAACCATTATTGTAGCCATATTAATCGGATTTATTAGCGTTTAACCAGCCAAATTACAAGAATAAAGGTAATATTAGCTAAATCTTCTTATAATGTGCCTTCATAAGGTATGTACATTGGCATAATAAATGCTCTTTTAAAACTACTAATAGAGTTTAGACCTTATAGATTCAATTTTATAAGGTTAACTTGTTAGTTGGGAAATTCCTATTATGTAAAGTATGTATTATCAATATCAATATTGTAAAATTACCACACCCAAAATGGGTAAAATTACGTTGAGACTGAATTATCAATGACATCTACCTATTGTAAACATGTATTTTATCGGAATAAATATAAATGAAATGAACTAACTGTGGAGCGTGGACTGTAGTAGGGGTTTCTTTCTTCAGTGAAAATGCCGATGCGGTTTTCCAAATGTGAGCCAGGCTGGAGGGTGGGGTAGAGAGGGCTAGTGGTCGCAGAGAGTCTTCTTTCTTCAAGATGTTTTCTTCTCGAGTGCTGGATCCGGAATGAATCTGCGCCGAATCGGCGCTTCTTATATATGATTTTCGAGCGACCACTCCCCTTCACCCCGCACTCTTCCCCTGTACTCAAATCTCTTTATTTCACACTCAAACTTACATTCTACGGTAACAAAATAATGTTAATTACTTACATACTTAGTTTCTAATATCTAAACATGTCATTCGCATCGTCCGCCGGCGCAAAACAGAGTGAGGAGCGCGCGCGAAAGATTTCAATATTTATATGACCCCGTCCCCCGCTTCCTCATACCGCGGATTTGCGGGAGTCGGGGCCCCCCTCGCTCGCCTGTATGCGCCGACAGGGACAGTTGCACTGTCTCTTTCTAACGTTGATTTCTCTTAACTTCCTCCCCTTGTAATGAGATACTAAGTCTAATCAGAGTAAACTCTAACTGGAATTGTGTAAGCTAATCGTGTTATTTACTTTAAATTCTGCTGAAACTATGTGCTAATTTAACTAGGGAAATGTGTACCTATCTAGCTGGGGTAGGAATCTCAAGGGAAATCACTTAAGGAATGAAATACAAGCCCTATTCTAACTATTTACATAACTTATGTCCTAGGCCCTAATCCTAATAAGGAATTACGACTTTATTAAAATAGAAACTTATCCCATAACTAAAACAATACAAAACAATGCAGTAAGTAAATAAAGTAAATTGAGATAAAAACTATGTACAAATGGTCGATTCATATGTTCTGTCGTGCACACTAACGTAATAATATAAACTTAGGTACTAATAACTAACAAGACGTTAAATGAAAGCTTGTAAAAAAATGCACATGAACTGGAGATGGATTACGGGATATTAACGTATTTGGTGGAACTTGATTTGCTCAGTTCAACTTTGCCACAATTTTAATTGCGCCGGCGCGCCGGCCTCAGTGGTCGGCGCACCGGCGCAATAGACATCGAGGTGACGGTGGTGCGCTAGCGTGGCAAAAAAATCCTGGAAGTAGGTAAGAATCGTAGCGTGTGGCAAGTGGTAGTCTTTATCTACCCATTTTGTATGAGTTTTAGTGGCAAGGTACAGTTTTTAAACAACAAATTTAGAACACGGTACAGTTTTTTTGGTGCTACTTTTTGAGCTTGATTTACATTTCTATACATTCTTATTCGTAGATTATTATTAGCGCTATTGCGCCAGTGCACCGACCACTGAGGCCGGCGTGCCGGCGCAAGTGAAATTGCGGCCGAATTGAACTGAGCAAGTCAAGTTACACATGCACACGGAATATTAACATATCCCGTAATCCATCTCCAGTTCATGTGCATTTTTTTACAAGCTTTCATTTAACGTCTTGTTAGTTATTAGTAAGTTTATATTATGTAAGTTCATTTCATTTATATTTATTGCGACAAAATACATGTTTAAAATAGGTAGATGTCAGTGATAATACAGTCTCAATGTAATTTTACCCATTTTGGGTGTGGCAATTTTACAATAGTGATATTGATAATACATACTTTACATTATAGGAATTTACCAAGTACAAAATAATTAATACAATGTCCATTGAAATTTTTACATTAAAACACACGAAGAAAGAAAGAATAATAATTAAATGGATTTCATTTGGTACATTATAAAAATAGAAAAATGTCATTTTATAATATACATTGAATTTATTAGTCAAACACATTTAAGCGAGATTTGAAAACTGTCTCCTTGCAGGCCACAATTTGTTTACTCTAAAATCATCTTAATGCTCGTTTAGGTCATTAGGGAAATTTTGATACTAAAAAGGTTTTTAGGTCCTTGAGAAACTTCTCATTCGGAAGAGTCTTCATTTCGTATGGCAATTTATTATATACTTTGACCGCATTTATTTTTGTGCTTCGCTTGAAGAGTTACTAGTTAGAATGTTTTGTACAAATCGTGTTGCATGTTAGCTACATGCAAGATTAAAAACCAGTTCCCGTTATCAGAATTGACTGCAATGTGGTACACAAAGATAAACCTAATGACAATATAATATTAGGGTGGCCAAGAGCTTATCTGATGATGAATGTAGATGATGGATAGTGGTAGGATAAACTTATGCACTCTCGATGCTCAGTAAAAAAATCTGCTATTCCATACATTTTAGTCGAGTCGGTACTGCAGTTTTGTATGGGACAAAAGATTTTTTAATTTTTTCTCGATGTTGGCCCCATAGTGAAAGTTGTTCAGTTTGTTGGTCTGAAGCACCCCCTTAAGTATTACCAGGGTGTTTTGTTACACCCTTGACCCTGTAGATAACCTACAAAGTTGTACAGCGAGAATAAAACAATTAGAATTTGAAAAGTGGAAAATAAAAACCCTTATATAACCAAAACTGTGACGGTCTGTGAGAGAAATTTTGACTCTGAGCCTATTTTTGTGTACCCAGCAACACGATAAAATTGATGGAAAAATTTAAAAACTATAAATAAAATAGTAGGTTTTCGAAAATTATTTACGTAAAAATGAAGCTAAAATATGAATTCGGCCGAGAGGCTGAATGAATGTACGTAATAGTATAGTGAACTAAAAGAAACTGAAAAAAAGAAAAAAAATCGAGTAATTTTGAATAAAATGAGAGGCAAATAGGCAACCCTGACCGATTATTCTGTTTTTTTTTCCACCAAAAATTTTTATCGTCTTATAAAATAGAGCATAAATTGAAACATGTAAATTCTGATTTTCAGCTATTTCTTACACTTATGTCCGAAGTTATAATCAAAAAACCGGAGAACAGAGAATAATCAATAAAAGCTAAACTACAGATGCAGGTACACAAATCTTTCGCAGAAACTATTTTTAGACTAGTGACTAAAGAATAGAATGGCTAAAAATTTTAAGAACTTA
The DNA here is from genome assembly GCA_922987775.1 of Agonopterix subpropinquella. Lineage (NCBI taxonomy): Eukaryota > Metazoa > Arthropoda > Insecta > Lepidoptera > Depressariidae > Agonopterix > Agonopterix subpropinquella. The sequence goes on from OV277714.1 coordinate 5,565,543, forward strand.
CAGACAAAAAAGTGGATTTTCAAAAATAATTACGTAAAATTTGAGGTTAAATATGGCACTTTTTAGTAAAGAGTCTCTATCTCAGTGATTAAGTGATTATGCACTGTAAATTATAGTAATTATTAGTTCAATATCAACACCTACCCATACGTAATAGTAAGACTGTCTAAAGTTGCCATACAAAGCTATAAGACCTATCAAAATAGACGTTTTCATCTACTCCCAGCCCAGCTTTGTATGACAACTTTAGACAGTCTTACTATTACAGTATAAGGCAAAGAACATGACAGTAAACAAAAAGTTTTTTTTATATTAGTAATTTCGCAGGAATAGGGTTTTTATATTAGTAATTTCGTACCCTACAACAATATCAAAACGGCAATCGGTAATCTTTTTTGTAATTAAATAGTCCCGGGGCTACAGTAGGTACTATTATAAATCAGCGGCGCGGCGTGGGTAGGGTAGCACTGAGCAGTGAGCACGTGCGATGATGCGCTGCCCGCCGCCGCCCACTCCCCTCAACCCTTCCGCACCCCGCGCTCGTAGATCGGGGCCTAGCGCGGGAAGAATATTATTGAAAAAATGTTAATATACTAATGAGGGCGAAATTTTAATAGATTCTTAGTAATCCTGTTGTATTAAAGTGTATTGTAACTTGTAAATGGATAAAGAGGAAGAGAATACTTTTCCGAAGTAAGTTATTGCCCAAAAATCATAAAACTATAATTGAAACGAAAATATTCTAGCTTCTTGTGCAAGACGATACATGTAATGAAATTAATACACACAAAAAGACAACAATTGTGAGACTATTATTCCTGCAGTAGTTATGGATTAAAAACGGTATTTTTATGTTTCTCCCTTCGTGAAATCGATAAATTCCTAGATACCGATCACCTCTATGGTAATTAGTTTATACTAACATATACCAAAGGAATTTTGGAGAGAAACTTTTTCCGCCGAGAGCTATAAGTGATTTTTATGTTTAGGTATAAATACCTAACTTCCAAATAAAAAAAAACCTAGATACTTGTCAACCGTTATCTTTATACTTCACTTTATCACACTACAAAGTTTCAGCGAGAGACGATTTACTGTTAGGGTCAAACCCCTCCGGTGATCGGACTATAGTAGTCGGTAGTGGACCTACTATTGTGCCGTGGGTCGCGGATTCGAATCCCGTGAGTGCCAAATATTTGAATGATGAATATTTGTACCAGAGTCATGGATGTTTGTAACTTTACAGGGTCCTTCTTAATATCTTAATATGCTGACAGTTTTTTAAGATTATGATCAGACCATCAAACTGAAAAATTTTCTCCATGGGACCAAAGTCAAAATCGCAAAAAAAAATCAGCTGTTCCATACTAAACTGCAATCCTACTCGACGCAAATGTATGGGAAAGCTGATTTTTTTTCGTGATTTCGACTTTGGTCTTATATAGAAAGTTGTTCAGTTTGATAGTCTGATCATCATCATCATCATCTCAGCCGATGGACGTCCACTGCTGGACATAGGCCTCCCCCAAGGATCGCCATAACGACCGGTCCTGTGCTGCCCTCATCCAACGTTGTCCCGCCGCCTTCACCAAGGTCGTCGGTCCACCGTGTGAGGGGCCTACCCACGCTGCGCTTTCCCGTACGCGGTCGACACTCGAGAACTTTTCGGCCCCACCGGCCATCGGTTCTGCGAGCAATGTGCCCCGCCCACTGCCACTTAAGTTTAGCAATTCTTTGGGCTATGTCAGTTACTCTGGTAAATAACTGCCTCCGTGGTCTAATGGTTAAGAGCTTTGGCTCTCGACACGGAGGTCGTGGGTTCGATTCCCACGGGGGACACCTAGTGATATGTCACTTTGTGCGTTTTTCTCCAGTTGGTTAGGACATTGCAGGCTGAATCACCTGATTGTCTGAAAAAAAAATGATTCCGTGCTTCGGATGGCACGTTAAGCCGTTGGTCCCGGCTACTATCTCTGGCGGTAGTAGTCGTTACATAAAAACCACGTCAGAGGCCGTAAGGCGGTCTGAAAAAACTCTGACACCAGGGCTCTGTCCACACGATAAGAAGAAGAAGTTACTCTGGTTCTTCTGCGGATCTCTTTATTTCTGATTCGATAACTGAAACTCCGATAGACACAGGGATAGTCTGATCACCCACCCTCTAAAAAACTGGCAGCATATTAAGTTGGACATTGTATATGTATTCTATATCGTTGTCTGGTTATCGTATAAATATAAACTAGTCCGATCTAGATTCTGATACTTTAAATGGGGCTAGAAAATTTGTGTGACAGTGTCCATGATATTTATTTTAATATCAAAGATAATACAAAGTTCTTCACGAATAACTTTGTCAAAATATAATATGTGATGTACAAATACGACCTCGGCCTCGTTACAGTGTTATGTGAATAAACATAATACACAAAACAATCAACGATCCACACAACGTATTTTGTAAACAATACAATATCGCACAATGAGTATTCGAACGTGAATTTGGAAACAAGCGAAAATACGACCGGTGTGGTTCAACGATTGCCGATAACAAACGCGCTGCCCATTTAGAAGTTGATTTGATGGGTCAAACGCATTGAGGTCAAAGCTAATCTGAAAGGTGGCAGAAATGAGGAAATTGATGAATAGAAAACATTTTACGGTTTTTGAAAGTTACGCGGTTATATTATCTATATCTACAGGGTGTTAGGGTAAACTGTTGCATTACTTTAAAGGGTGTTTATACCCGTGATACTGAACAACTTTCCCAAAGAAACCTATAGGAAATTCGCAATTTACTAAATGCAATCAGCTGATTGAACGTTTATATGAAAAGTCGAAATTTCTCGAATTTTCTATAGGTTTCTATGGGAAAGTTGTTCAGTATCATGGGTACAATCGTCCCTTAAAGAAATGCAACTGTTTACTCTAACATCCTGTATAATTATGTATCTATTTATTTTTTAAAGCATGGTGATCCAGTAACATTTACGCTATAAAAATACAATTCACACCACTATAATATCTTTCATTTAGTTTTGAAAAGCTTGTATACAATCAGGTAGTTATTGATATTTTCAAATAGCATTGCTTTGAAACAATTGATACCATTCGACCAAAATGTATGTAACAGCAGATTATTTTTTCGCGTTTTTAAAATTTGATAGTCTGAAGCACCCTTCGAGTTTACACCCTGTATACGCTACTAATTAGGTTCGAAAATGTTTCATTTTTCAAACAAAATGTTTCCGTATTAAAATATTAACTTTTATAATGAAACGAAAACAAAATGAACAGCTTGTTTTTATGAAACTGTCGGTTAAAATTTTTAATGCGGAATGGGCAATGTGTAACACGCGTAGCGCTCGCGTAGCAATTTGCTACGGCGTAGCTCTAATATCGTAGCAAAGTTCACAAAAAATTTTGAAATAATTTTTTCATTTTTAAAAGTTCAAAGTTTTTTATTTATTACGATTTTATTAAAAGTGTCGCAATTAGGGTTTTTGAACTTTTGAGGTCTTTTGAGGTCAATAAATGTTATTACTAGCGGCGTCCGCGACTTTGTACGCGCAGACCACTGACTTTAAATACTCATATCTTTTGTTTCAATGAACCGATGGCAACGAAATAATGTTCTTTTATTTTTCTCACACTTTGGGTTTACATGATACAAGTTCATCAAAATAATATTAGATTATGGTAGTTTGAGACGTGGTCGTTCACTCAAGGCCTCATAAAAAGGCTGAAAGTCACCCAAAGGAGAGGGCTTTGCTCGGAGTTTCACTGCGAGATCGAATCAGAAATGAAGAGATCCGCAGAAGAACCAGAGTAACTGACATTGCCCAAGGAATTTCCAAACTTAAGTGGCAATGTGCGGGGCACATTGCTCGCAGAACCGATGGCCGATGGGGCTGAAAAGTTGGACACGGTGGACCGACTACCTGGTGAAGGCGGCAGGGACCTGTTGGATGAGGGCAGCGCAGGACCGGTCGTTGTGGCGATCCTTGGGGGAGGCCAATGTCCAGCAGTGGACGTCCATCGGCTGAGATGATGATGATGATGATGAGCGTGAAAATGGCTCCTGAATCAAGTAGATCTTGTTATTCTGGATACCAGGCCTCCACCCTTCAGACACTTTAAGCTAGAAATAAAGATTTAATGTTAATCTAAACTAAGTTCTATGCTTTTATGAAAACTTCATTCAAATCGGTTCAGTTGTTTTTAAGTGATCCATGCACAAACAAAAAAAATCTCAATGCATTCCATTATGTAAGTGCCCTAAAATAATATTTTTGCAAATATACAGGGTGTAAGTGACAGCCTAGCAAATATTGAAACTGTGAATCATCGAACTAAACAACTTTCATTATGGAGCCTCCATCAAGAAACGCGAAAAAATTCCGCTGTCCCATACATTTTAGTCGGGTAGGTACAGCAGTTTTGTATGGGACAGCTATTTTTTTTTCGCGTTTCCTGTAATAGGCTCCATAGTGAAAGTTGTTTAGTTTGATGGTCTGAGTTCACCGTTTCAGTATTTGCTTGGCTGTCACTTGTACCCTGTATATTTAACTGTCTATGTTTTTGGTGTAAAATAAAGAAAATTTGATTGATTGATTCATTTTTATTTTCGCGATTTTAAAGTTGGCTTCATAGTGAAAGTTGTTCAGTTTGATGGTCTCAACCACCCCCTTAAGTATTACTAGGGTGTTTTGTAACACCCTGTATTAAGAGTTCCCTCACTGAAAAAAAAATGTGTTTACTTCAACCAACATCATGAATTCATATGAGCCTGTCGACATCATGACTTCTCCGACTAAGAGAACTTTGTTAAACGAATTCGGCTTGTTTTTACAACTAACCATCTTTTGTTTTTAGTAAACAATAATAACGTCATTTCAATTATTTTGGTGCTAATTACGAGAAATTATACTTCTTAGTTGGCTCGCATTTTTTCAGTGTTGTTTAACAAGGTAACCCACAAAAAAACCGGCCAAGTACGAGTCGGGAATCGGGCAATTAGTGTTCCGTACTACCAGTTGATTAACAGGGGTCATTGATGAAACCACTATAAATTGACACTTTCTTAGTATGTGGTCACATAGTAACTGAAGATCATTTTACACTGGACGCACTGGTGTTAGTTTTTTGGGTATAGAAAAAAAACCATCTAAGTAAGAGCAACCCTGATAATTTTCCCGCTATCTACACGTTATTTCTGATGTTCATGATTTTTTTCAGATCTTATACGGCTATATTTTTTGAAATAGAGGTGGGGACAGCAATTTCTCGGATTGAATTGAACATTTTGTTAAACAAAGTCTTTATAAAACATTTGAAAAGTATATTTTTAGACTCGTATTTTCATAAGCTTTCAATTGATACCCCACACCATAGGGTAGAAAAAAAATTGTTTCTTACTCCCCAAATTACCTCCCAATATAAAAATTTAGCTTTTTTTTACTTCATTTATGATATTGGACCAGCAATTGCTATATCTGTACTGAGTTTCAACTTCCTATGTCTTACGGTCTCTGAGAAAAATGCCTGTGACAGACGGACGGACAGACACCGAGCTGATTCCATAAGTGTTCCGTTTTTCCAATTCTGGTACGGAACACTAAAAAACATAAATTCGTAGTAAAGTAAAGAAGCGGGAAGTAATAAATCCGGACCGGCCACAGTAAAGTGCACCTCCCAGTCTAATTCACTTTCACGACGCACTCTAACCTGACCAAGGAAACGCTTCGATAAGTACTGAGAGGGAAGTAGGAGTAACTTAATCATTTGCGGGGCTTTTTGTCCGGACTGAGTTTGAGCACTGTCTTATACAGGATAATAAATAAAATAAATAAATAAATATCTTGGACATTGTCACACAAATTATCTAGTCACATTTAAAGTACCAGAATCTAGCCTGAACTTGTATAATGATGACTAGACAACGATATAGAATACATATATAAATACAAACATGCATGACTCGAGTACAAATATTCATATTCATCATAAAAATATTTGTCCCTTACGGGATTCGAACCCGCGACCCTCGGCACAGCAGGCAGGTTCACTACCGACTGTGCTATCGGGCCGGGATGCGCTGAAACACGCTCATAATATTTAAGAGGAAGGCTAAGACCATCAAAGCTCTGACAAAAGCGACTGTATACTCAGGTATATTTTTCGTAATAGAGAGCACAGTATACCGTATTATTTTTCCTTAGTTCCACAAAACTTATCTTTCTAAACGTTTGGCAACATCAAGGTCACTATTTAGAAACCATTAATACATTAAACTTAAAAATTGTATTCTTTGAATGACACGAAATATAAGAAAATAACTGGCCCAAGTGCGTGTCGGACCACGCGCAGGATAGGGTTCCGTAGTTGCCCGTCACAATATAATATGGACTTAGAAGGAGGCTCTTTGTTTTATACTACGGTTTAACGGATAATAAAGTCTAAACAATTACATTTTATAAGTTGTTCGACTATTACTCGTAAACTTGTAAAGCCTACTTAGCGGTGATAGTATTCCTTTTAATGATGTTTTTCACATATCCAGAAACAACCGTTTAGCTGGCAGGGGGGAGGGGTGGGGGGGGGAGAGACACTTGTGATGCCGATGATGATTTCGCTAACGGATCCCTAAATCGAAAAATGGTTTTCCAATACCCAAAATATTTTTAAATTACCTATCCAACGATACCCCACACCATAGGGTAGACGAGAAAAAAATTCCATTCCCACTTCCCGTGGGAATCCTAAAAAAAAAATTCCATGATTTTATTTTACGACTTTGTCGGCTTGATTGATATGTGTACCCATGCCAAATTACAGCTTTCTAGTACTAAGCGTCTCTGAGCTAAGCCGCGGACAGACGGACAGACGGACAGACGGACGGACATGGCGAAACTGGGTTCCTTGTTGACTTCGGAACCCTAAAAATTAGCTGTACTTAATGCACATCTAAATTTTTTTCTAAAATTTTGAAATTAGCAAAGAATGAATGTTACCTATAATCCACCCTGTAAAAATTAAAACTTTAAAATTATCAAAAGTTCAGATTTTCTGGCTACGGGACTAATTGATGTGAATAAATTAACTGTACAACTTTCACTATTGAGCCAACATCGAGAAAAATAAACAAAATCTGCTATATTTCATGAGGTTCGAACCCAGGTCGGTCGCAGCAAGGACAACATGGCCAGGTGGGGATTCTCGGATGCGCAAAATGTGTCTTGCTTGTGTGGAGCTCCACAAACGATGGCCCATCTCACATCGTGCCCTGCGTGCCCTAACACCTGCACGCAGGAGGAGCTCATGACCGCTAGCGACGGTGCAGTATCGGTTGCCAAATTCTGGCAAAGTACTATTTAGCGACTTTGTTGTGTTGAAGTCGACACGATAAGCAAGCAAGGGACTGTTATGTAAATACTGAAACTGTGAATATCATCAAACTGAACAACTTTCACTTTAAAGAAACAAAAACAGCGGTTTCAAACGTATTTATCTCAGTGAGTTTTCTCATTTCCGAGTGTTGGCTATACAGGGTCCTTCTTAATATGCTGACACTAAGGGGGATGATCAGACCGTCAAACTGAACACAACTTTCTCTATGGCACCAACATCGAAATCGCAAAATAAAATCAGCTCTTCGATACAAAACTGCAAACCTAACCGAGCCAAATGAATGAGACAGCTGATTCTTTTTTTGCGATTTCGATGTTGGTCCCAAAGAAAAAGTTGTTCAGTATGATGGTCTGATCATTCCCTTAAAAATGTCAGCATATTAAGAAGGACCCTGTATAAAGTTGTTCAATTTGATAGTCTGAATTCACCGTTTCAGTATTTGCACGGCTTACACCATGTATGAAAAAGAAAATAAAAACTATATTCGAATTTCGAACACTAAAAATGCCCAACATTGGCTACAAAAGTTTGACTCCAAACAGTTATCACCGTGTATCGAATCTTAAACAATATCGTGGGATCCAGGTACAAAACAGTTAAAAAATATGTTTTCGACATATTGTGCAAATGTTTCCCGATATTGAAACGGGAGGTCGTTTCGTAAAATGAAAAATAAAAGTCGTACAGAAAAGAAAATTACTTTCTGCGCCTAAAGTTAGTGTTGACTTCTTTTGGATGTTATTTATGGGGAAAACGTAAGGGAAAGGAAAATATAAAGGTACTGGCATGGCCGTACTGAGTTATTTTGGAACAAAATTAGCCTGTGTGGTTTAGAATAAGGGCAATTCTACGAACGTGTGATTTTTTTGTTCGCACGAAATAACTCCAGAAATATGAGTCTTACACCAGCTGTGTTTTGTTACATGCAATTAGATATCTTGTTCTACAGGTGTCTTCAAAAATGTCACGCTTAAATACATAATTTATTCGAATTTCTTAGCCGACAGTACGTGATCTGTCACGCTCTGTCGACTGTTCGCAAACGCCTTCCGATGTTTAATGAAGGACAAAAAATGCTTGTTCAATAAACAGATGAACATTCCCAGATTGCATATGTCATGCACATTCTCAACTCCTTATTTACGAAGTTTTAACATTTTAACCACGAAAAATAGAAAATTACAAATGTTACAAAATTTTCCATCACATCTGTCGACGTGTAAGGTTTGAAGTGAAATATGTTAAAAAAATTATGGTGACTATATTTTTTTTGTTTATTTGGCAACACTCAGGTATACCTGTCATCACCCTAAGACAATATTTTTTATAACATTAACGATGCGCTCGTTATTCTGAATTACAAAATGGTTCTACAGCGTGTAAAAGTTGCCGCGTCACTTCTTGAAGAAATAAAAAAAAGTTTTGTAACATATTTTTAACCATTTTTATCATGTGGCCTTGTCTAGAAGAGGGATCTCATCACTCTGACTAAATTTGCTTAAACATAGCCTCAAAAACATACTTGCTAAGCCAACTTTTTCAAATTTTGCCATTTCTGTCGACTTCACTCCTGTCGATGGTTTGTCGACAGAAATGATGATTTTGTCCAGAAAAGGCGATTTTGCCGCGAATTTCAACGCGTTCTGAAGTTACATTGCTGCAAGTATTGTGCGCGGTCACAATGCGGTGTGTTGGGACCAAGAAATTATCTTCGAAATGCGAGTAATATGCGCTATGTCTGCACATGGTCTTATTTAAGATAATAATACTTAACGTGGTTTGTTTTAATAAAGCCTTATGTTTTCTTAGATGCCATTAAAGAAATTAATATACAGAGAAAAAAATGGAACGGTATAAGCAGCAGCAGGAGGAAATAGAAGGCGAATGGCGGCGGAGTGGATTAGAAAAAGAGATCCTAATTAGCTCAAGCAAAATTAGAAGAAAGAAGGAAGAAAGATAAAAAAGAAAATTATAGGAAGACAAAGTTAGGATTAGTAAAGGGATAACGTAAACAATGGTACCTCACCACCTAATGACTCAAGAAGCTCACATGACAATGGAAATGAAGATGAAGGTGTAGAAAATGGTTCCGATATGAAGTATACTCTACAGATCAAGACATTCAAGACTCTGGTGATATTTTTCCCACACGCGTGTGCCCAAAACGTATCCGTTTACAGCCATATTCAAGTGACGACACATTTTTTTAATCAATCGACAGAATTGTGAAGTGTGATGAAGTGATGTCGCTTCTGTTGACACTTTTATTTTATTTTTTTAGTGCTATTTTAAAAAATTTAGCAGACCGTAAAATATGATTATGGGACTCATAACTTTGTGTTTTTATTGTTAAGTGTTAATTTATTACAAATTTTCGAATACATTTAGATTTATAACTAAAAGTGTCATTCCTGTTGACTTTATGGTCACTTCTGTCTAGTGACGAAAATTGAAAAACTGATTGTTTTGATTAAATTATTAATATTGATCTCTGTTGCTATTTTTAGATTGTTCCTGTATATCTTATTAAAACTTTAACACAGAATAATAAAAGAAAAGTTGATATTTACTTTTATTTTCCTAAATCGGCTCCATCATAGAATTACCCATAAACATTCCAATTTCATCACGTGGGTTTTTTGCGCAAAAGAAAGAAACGTTGGACAATTTACTGTAGTGTGGTTTCTGATTTCGTCGTGTCATAACTTTCCCGATTTTATTGCCATGGTTTTACTCGGGCATAAAGCAAAATCGCCAATTTACATAAATAAATCAACAAGAAATTAATTCATACAAATAACATGAATGTTACATCATATTTTGCGAAGGCAAAAAAAAATACAAAGATACCATTTATTTTCTATTTATTTTTAGTATGGTGTATATTGATCCAAATATTATATATGATTTTCATTTACATAACAACGGCTTACATTCGCGTTTTTAGAAAATATATCACAATGCATTAAAAGGCACACTATTTATTTTCCATACTGTCATTTTGCTTCCTTTGAACGCGGTCATAAAAGCGATCTTATCTAATCTTATTATGAAGGTTGCAAGCCAGCAACACTTCGACCCAATGGGATCTTTTGTGTCGACCCCTAGACATTTATTTTCTTCACCCTTCAAAATAATGAGGTGATCAAGGGAAGCAATACCGTTCAGAGGAATAAACCTGTAATGTCCCGGTTTTGTAATCTATCTCCAAGAAGCTTAGACTAATTATATCGGGACGCGTAACCACGTGTCATTCTACTAACAAACTTTCTGCCACTTTTTGCGGGGGGCGAGGTAACATGTTATCCGCAACTTTGGATTTTATTCCCTATGACTTTAGATTCTAATTTTGAATGTTCAAAATCATGAAAAGTAGTCTCGTGTAAACCCCAAACGTTCTAAGTTCAAAAATATTGTTTCGCTATTATAGGCTGTCTCGTTTAGTGATAAGGTATAAAATTGGGTGTAAATGCGCAAGATTAATTGATCTAATACCGTGGCAGAGGGGAAATTCTACCGCAAGGCCGGTCCGGATATAATTAGTCTAAGCCAAGAAGGCACATGCGTGTAGCCAAAATGTAGATTTTTTACATCAGATTAAGAATTTGTAACATTTTTTAATTCAACCCTTTGATTAAATTAAAATAGCGGAAGATACGTTACGTTCTTACATTACGTACACGAACAATGGATCTGTTTCTTTCACAGATACATTCACTCACACAAACGATTTTATTATTATTATACTGTGGTATGCTGGTGGGTTATTGCACGGATGGTGCGAGGAGACGTTGGATGGTGGAGTCAAACATAGTTGATAGTTGAAGTGTCGTATATTGAATCTGAACGATAAGACATAGTTGCACTTATTTATTACTTACGAACTACTTACGCAGCTAAACGTCATTGACGCGAGGCACACTACATTGGCCCAGTTACCATACTACAATACATCAACAATTAAAGAGACTAAATTACGCAAATAGGTGGCTTGCGAGCAAGACAATTTATCGCCGTAATCTCAATCATGCACGCGTGTCATGCGAATGCCGCTCGGATTGCGACTGAGTCAAATTAGGCGACGGGGGCTCAATTTATGCGGTCCATGTGCTAGAAGATAGTACCTTATCTACTCCTATTTTAATTTGATCAAAGAATTAACCATAATAATCGCCTGAACAAAGTTATCTGTTTCCACCCTGTATAGCTTTTACATTCCAAATTGTTTTGCCAACCCTAACAATCTCAAAATATCGATAAAACAATCACGGTGCGAGTTTACCCATAAAACACTAATCTAAAACAGCCACATCGTTACTTTTATAGGGCAACACTTAAAAAAATGGCTAATGGCCGAAAGTTTGTGAAACATAAGCGTTTGACCAAAATTATTTTTGAACATCGACGGAAATTTATTTTAGTAGTTCAGCAACTAATTTTATGGAAGAGTGTGCACGATACTATGGGGTCAGATTAGGGTTGGCAGTCAAAATTAATGATTATGGGATAGATCTGATACGGTAGGCGTAAGAACGAAATTTATGATAAAATGGGGAAGAGATACGCCTCTTCCGAGAGATACGCCTGCAGTGGTGGATATCTGATAGGACTGAGGTACACTATAAGAACGAGTACAATACTATACAGGATCATTTTTATATCACTGCGGATAACTTCAGCATGAATTCTACTCATCAAAGTGAACAACTTTCACTATGGAGCCACCTACGAAATCGCGAAAAAAAAATCAGCTGTCCCATACATTTGAGTCGAATTGGTACTGCAGTTTTGTATGGGACAGCAGATTTTTTTTTCGCGGTTTCGCAGGTGGCTCCATAGTGAAAGTTGTTCGCAGTGATATAAAAATTACCCTGCTGTATGCAGGGTGCTAGTGTAAACAATTGCATTACTTTAAGGGCAGATTTGTACCCATGATACTGAACAACTTTCCCTAAGAAACCTACGTATATGAAATTCAAGTAGAACTAAATTTATGGGACAGCAGATATTTTTTTCGATATTTCGATGTTGGTCCCATAGAGAAAGTTGTTAAGTTTGATGGTGTGATCATCCCCTTAAAAAAGTGTCAGCATGTTAAATTCGACCCTATACAGGGTCCTTCTTAATATGCTGACACTTTTTTAAGGGGATAATCAGACCATCAAACTGAACAACTTTCTCTATGGCACCAACATTGAAATCGCGAAAAAAAAATCTGCTGCCCCATACAAAACTGCAAACCAACTCGAGCCAAATGTATGAGACAGCTGATTTTTATTTCGCGATTTCAATATTGGTGCCATAGAGAAAGTTGTACAGTTTGATGGTCTGATCATCCCCTTAAAAAAGTGTCAGCATATTAAATTCGACCCTGTATAATTAGGCAGACTGTAATTAAAAAAATGACTACGACAATGGATGGGCAATTTAGTGTCCAACTTGCAGTAAAACGATTTTCAAAACCGCCTAAATATAGGACTCTGATCTAGCTCAACGAATATTTACACCGACACATAATGGATCCATACAAACGTTTGACGGAATTAATAAAAGTAATATTTTGTATATGGAAAAATTGTTTAGAAAATCTAGATGTCGCGTATCAAATAACATTTGCAATCTAATCTAAACTATTATAAAACTGTAACAGAAGTGTGTCTGTACATTGCAGATATTTACAATAAAAAGATTACGATATGATTTTTAGATGTCCCTGATTATTTTTTGTCTGTCTGTTTGTTTGTTTGTTTGTTCGTTTGTTTGTTTGTTTGTTTGTTTGTTTGTTTGTTTGTTTGGGTGTTTGTTTGTTCGAGTATCACTCAAAAACTACTGAACCGATTTTGATGAAACTTTTTTTGTTTGATAGCTTATCATCTGACTTAAAATTTGGTATATAATTTATGCGGACGAAGTCGCGGGTAAAAGCTCGTTTATAATAAAATTACGAAGATATAAAGCTTTGAAAATTTTGTATGTAAAATTTCGAAGCTTTATATCTTCGTAATTATATTATAAATTGCATATGTTATTTTGATACGCGACATCTAGATTTTATAACCTATTTTTCCATATATACAAAGTCACTTATATTAATACCGTCTACGCGTATTGTGCGTCAAAGTTTTGTATAAAATTGACCCCTCTGCAACCGCAAAGTACGGATGCATTCGGGATACAACACTTCTAAAACGGTCACCCATCCAAACCTGACGTTGCTTAACTTGATGGTGATCTTTTTCAATACTGAAGTTCCAAGAAGCCAACGGAAAGAAGATAGAAAGAAGATACGGAGGTCGTGGGTTCGATTTCCCATTCCTAGTGATATGTCACATTGTGCATTTTTCCCCAGTTGGTTAGGACATTGCAGGCTGAATCACCTGATTATCTGAAAAGAAAAGTGATTCCGTGCTTCGGATGGCACGTTAAGCCGTTGGTCCCAGCTACTATCTCTGCTGGTAGTAGTCGTTACATAAAAACCACGTCAGAGGCCGTAAGGCGGTCTGAAAAAACTCTGACACCGGCTCTGCCCACACGATAAGAAGAAGAAGAAGAACGGAAAGAAGATAACTGAAATGTAAATTTCTTCAAGGACATGAAATAATTTTTACTTCGTATCTACAGGGTGAAATTGATATCATTAGCATCCTTTTAAACTAAGAGTCTACCCATCAAACTGAACAACTTTTACAATGGGAGCAAACCGATCGGAGCAACTAAATAAAAGCGGTCAAGTGCGAGTCGGGCTACTCACGCACCGAGGGTTCCATACCACACCACCACAGAACACAACATTTTTTACTTAGAAAAAAAACCTTTTTTTGTCAGAGACTTTTAGCGCAAGACCGACTCACATTTGGCCGGTTTTTAGTATTTGTTGTTATTCTGTAGAGTTTGCTCTATAATCACACTAAGTTTGACGCTTGTATGAATTACCGTTTTAACGATAGAGCGCGAAGAAAGAAAGTTGATAAAAACTAGTTTCTTGTTGAGAACCCCCCTTAATTTTTAATTTTTTGATATTTTTATTATTTGTTAACAAATCCGCCATGGTTCAAAAGTTACAGCCCTAAATAGGTAGGACAGACGGACGGACGTACAACGTAGGCTTAGTAATAGGGTCCCGTTTTCACCCTTTGCAACTGCAGTGCCTACTCGACCCAAATGTATGCAACAGCAGATTTTTTGGTTGCTCCGATCGGTTTGCTCCGATAGTAAAAGTTGTTCAGTTTGATGGGTAGTTTAAAAGTATGCTAATGATATAAATTTCACCATGTATACTAAATAGAATTCAATTTACTTTGCATTCTACTCAGCTTATATTTTTCGTGTGAAATTACGATACAGCAAAATGTCTAGTCGGATACAAATTGCGTCAAATTTCAGCCATAAACTTTATAGACAACCCTAAGCAAAATGTACCGTCGAAACTTTTTTATTACTTAATCGTCATGGGGGAGAGTTTTATTACAATATCGTAAAAAGACAGTTCAGTTCAACTCGAAGTTGATTTTCATTTAACACGAGTGCTTTTTGACGTCGTAAAACAAGATTCTCTCTTCCACTGTGGAACCGTTTAATTTTACACGTTTTATAGGATTTTTGACAACCCTACAAAGGATTACTTAGTAACAACGTTAATCTGAATTTAACAATCGTTATAGCCTAGACGCATATACATTTATAGCATGGTTTGGAAATGTTTTTCTTGATTTTACGACTTTTCGCAGCCCCGTACTGCAAAAAATGAGCCTGGCTATAACTGCATGCTCTCCTGCCTTCGTGGCCTAAGAGCGTGGGTTAAGAGCGTTGAGCTCTCGACACGGAGGTCGTGGGTTCGATTCCCACGGGGGACACCTAGTGATATGTCACTTTGTGCGTTTTTCCCCAGTTGGTTAGGACATGCAGGCTGAATCACCTGATTTTCTGAAAAGAAAAATGATTCCGTGCTTCGGATGGCACGTTAAGTCGTTGGTCCCGGTTACTATTCCTGGTGGTAGTAGTCGTTACATAAAAACCACGTGAGAGGCCGTAAGGCGGTCTGAAAAAACTCTGACACCAGGGCTCTGCCCACACGATAAAAAGAAGAATGATTGTTTGTAGTCATATCAATGTTTCTAATCACCTCTAAAGGGATTATGGTCAGGAGTATATGTCTTCTTCAAAGGAAACGCCCATATCACCTCCTCTGCGAATGCGAAGTGCTCATTCACAGCAGGAGTCGCCATCTAGGTGGGTACGTGGTAACACCTACTGACATTAGGGACCTCCCCTCCAAAAGCATAACACGGTTCATGAAGTCCGTGGGCTTAGGAAATGATCTTTAGGTGGGTGATAGCTAGTACAGCTAAAATAGATCTGTTCAGGTCGCGGTAGCTATTGGTGATTGACCAAGCCCTTACAACCAAATAATAATATGTCTTCCTCTTAGTCGTAACCTCATGGCTGAGGGACGTGACCATCGTGGGCCGCTTGTTGTACCACAGCTCTCCATGCCACTCGATCTTGGGCCCGGAGTAAGCTGACCTGTAGTGTTGCCTCGGTAATTTCTTTGACCGGTCCATCTCGTAGGCATGTTTAGTACCTCTCTTCCCTTCTACACGGCCAGTGATCATGAGTTTTTTCAAAATATCTAATCTGACCATTTATAGAGGGTGTAACAAAACACCCTAGTAATACTTAAGGGGGTGCTTCAGACCATCAATCTGAACAACTTTCACTATGGAGCCAACGTCGAGAAAAAATAAAAAAATCTGTCGTACATTTGAGTCAAGATGGTGCGCAGTTTTGTATGAAAGAGCAGATTTTTTTTTCGCGATTTCGATGTTGCCTCCATAGTGAAAGTTGTTCAGTTTGATGGTCTGAAGCACCCCCTTAAGTATTACTAGGGTGTCTTGTTACACCCTGTATAAAGAATGTAAGGACTCGTTGGATGCTCTGAAGCACCCCCTGTATACTAATGTTGTTTGTAATTTGTAGACCAGAGTCACGTTGCAGGAACTGACCTAAGCACTCGTCTCGCGTGGTTTAGCGCGTCGTGTTTTTGCCTGCCACGAGGCTCCGCATTCCTCAATCTCTTCTTGTTCTTGTCCAAAAACAATCCCTGAGATTGGGATAGATTCTCCCAATAAACTACTTGACACTGGCGGAAATGCAGTGCTAACGCACAAGCAAGAGTCCATTAATTATAAATAAAAAAATTTCGTAGACCAAATCCACACAAACATGCTTCAGCCTTATTTTTTTTTCGAGAGTCGATTAAAGACTCTAAAATCTGTCTGAATCTGAGTTAAACAGTGTTTGTTTAGTTACTATTTTTATTCGATAAAGTTTTATTTAAATTCTAAATTTATATTTCGATGGCAAAACTCGATCTAGAATTGACTAATTGGAACAAATTGGAAACGAAATCGACGTCTGTGACTCAAGTTTATTAGATAAAAGCAGAATACAGTATTAGTTTACAACGCGCTCTAGGGTAGGGGTTCATTTTACAAAAATGTTTTTATTTTTAGGGTTCCAAGTCAGTGGGCAGACCAGCGGCAAGGTGGTCCGATGACATTTGTAGAGTAGCCGGCAAACAGTGGATGAGACTAACATGGGACCGTTATGGTTGGCGTGAAAGAGTGAGAGTGAAGAGGCCTATACCCAGCAGTGGGGTTTACCAAGCTGTTGAAACCTTTATAGTTTCGCCATGTCTGTCCGTCTGTCTGTCTGTCTATCTGCCTGTCCGCGCCCTAGCTCATAGACGCTTGGTACTAGAAAGCTGTAATTTGGCATGGCACATTAATCACGCCGACAAAGTGGTAAAATAAAATCTTATTAACACGCTTATATTAGCTTCACCTGTATGTAACTAACTAAGTAAGTATGTAAGAAAATCTAGGAAGTCAATTTTAAACTACTTCTAATTAATGTATAGATTTGAAACTTTGCAGGTGTATGTAGTTCGCATGACAATACAATAATTTGGTAATATCGAGCTGATCTGATGATGGAGTCATGAGATGGATAGTGGAACTCTTCAATAGCTACTAGTAAACCACTCGAGTTTGGGCTCTTTTCGTTTGTTTTGACGAGTCCCATACATTATACATGGTATCTTGGAGCTCATGATGGAGCCCGTAGGAGGATAGTGGAACTCTTCAATGGCTACTAGTAAACCACTCGAGTTTGGGCTCTTTTCGTTTGTTTTGACGAGTCCCATACATTATACATGGTGTCTTGGGACTCATGATGAAGCCAGAAAATGGATAGTGGAACTCTTTAACGGCTTCTAGTAAATTGCTTGAGTTTTAGCTCGTTCGGTTTGTTTTGACGAGTCCGATATAATATACATGGTATCTTGGAGCTCATGATGGAGCCAGTAGGAGGATAGTGGAACTCTTCAATGGCTACTAGTAAACCCATCGAGTATGGGCTTGTTAAGATTGTTTGGACGAGTACCATACATTATACATGGTGTCTTGGGACTCATGATGAAGCCAGAAAATGGATAGTGGAACTCTTTAACGGCTTCTAGTAAATCGCTTGAGTTTTAGCTCGTTCGGTTTGTTTTGACGAGTCCGATATAATATACATTGTGTCGTGGATCTCATGATGGAGACAGAAGGAGGATAGTGGAATTCTTCAATGGCTACTAGTAAACCACTCGAGTTTGGGATCGTTAAGATTGTTTGGACGACTCCCATACATTATACATGGTGTCTTGGGACTCATGATGGAGACAGGAGTTGGATAGTGGAACTCTTTAATGGCTACTAGTAAAGTTTGGGCTCGTTTGATTTGATTTAACGAACCCAATCATTACACATGATGACGGGGGTCTAAAAATGGAGCCAGGAGGTGGATAGTGGAGAGTGTGTGTTGCCAGTGATGACATATGGAACAGAGACGTGGTCGTTCACTCAAGGCCTCATAAAAAGGCTGAAAGTCACCCAAAGGGCAATGGAGAGGGCTATGCTCGGAGTTTCCCTGCGAGATCGAATCAGAAATGAAGAGATCCGCAGAAGAACCAGGGTAACTGACATAGCCCAAAGAGTTGCTAAACTTAAGTGGCAGTGGGCGGGGCACATTGCTCGCAGAACCGATGGCCGTTGGGGCCGAAAAGTTCTCGAGTGGCGACCGCGTACCGGAAAGCGCAGCGTGGGTAGGCCCCTCACACGGTGGACCGACGACCTGGTGAAGGCGGCGGGAAAACGTTGGATGAGGGCAGCGCAGGACCGGTCGTTATGGCGATCCTTGGGGGAGGCCTATGTCCAGCAGTGGACGTTCATCGGCTGAGATGATGATGAGGTGGATAATGGAACTCCGATTTCTAGTACACCCTTCGAGTTTGGGCTTTATTGGGTTTGCTTTGCCGAGTCCTATACATTATAATTATATGGTATCGTAGATATCATGATGGAGACAGGAGGTGGATAGTGGAACTCTTTAACGGCTATTAGTAAACCACTCTAGTTCGAGCTCGGTTGGTATGTTTTGCCGAACGCAATATATTACACAATAATGGTGATGAGGATCTGAAAATGGAACCAGGAGGTGGATAGTGGAACTCTTCATCGGTTACTAGTAAGCCTTTCGAGTTGGGGATCGTTTGGTTTGTTTGGACGAGACCCATACATTATACATGGTGTTTTGGAACTCATGATGAAGCCAGAAGGTGGATAGTGGAACTCTTCAACGGTTACTAGTAAGCCCTTCGAGTTTGGGATCGTTTGGTTTGTTTGGACGAGACCCATACATTATACATGGTGTTTTGGAACTCATGATGAAGCCAGAAGGTGGAAAGTAGAACTCTTTAACGGTTACTAGTAAGCCCTTCGAGTTTGGGATCGTTTGGTTTGTTTGGACGAGACCCATACATTATACATGGTGTTTTGGAACTCATGATGAAGCCAGAAGGTGGATAGTAGAACTCTTCAACGGTTACTAGTAAGCCCTTCGAGTTTGGGATCGTTTGGTTTGTTTGGACGAGACCCATACATTATACATGGTGTCTTGGAACTCATGATGAAGCCAGAAGGTGGATAGTGGACTGTGGAACTCTTCAATGGCTTCTAGTACATCGCTCGAGTTTGAGCTCGTTTGGTTGGTTTTGACGAGTCCAACATAATATACATTGTGTCATGGATATCATGTTGGTGTCAGGAGGTGGCTATTTAGTAAACCACTCTGGTTTGAGCTTGTTTGGTATGTTTTGTCGAACCCGATATATTACACAACATGGTGATGAGGATCTGAAGATGGAGCCATGAGGTGGATAGTGGAACTCTTTATAGAGGAACTGAGGTGGAAAGTTCCTCCATTGAAAAGGGAAGTACTTCCGCCAGGCTAGGTGTGATGCCTGGGACCAGCCGTTGTCCTACTGATGTTTGTCGGAACCTATATACTGAGACTCTGATAATTCTTCTTGCGCGATTTGTGTCTTGCATGCGATTGTGAACCTTAGTTTAGCAGCTTTACGGGTTTCCAATGTGCCATCGTTATTTGTTTTATGTCGTATTTTTGCTAGGGAGACTGTTAGCGCTATTTGTTGGCGGGCTGCTACATCTTCAACGGTTACTAGTAAACCCTTCTAGTTTGGGCTCGTTTGGTATGTTTGGACGAGTCTCAATATTATACATAGCATCGTGGATCTCACGACCAAGCCAGGAGGTGTATAGTAGAACTCTTCAACGATTATTAGTAAACCCTTCGAGTTTGGTGTATTTGATTTGTTTTCACGAACCTAATACAACGGTGAATAAGGCCAGACGGTGGAGCCAGGAGGTGGATAGTTGAAATTTTCAACGGCTACTAATAAACCACTCGAGTTTTAACTAAATGCATTACATATTTTGGTGACGTGATGACTGGGATCTCCTGATGGTTTAAGACTAAAAAGTAAAAAATAAAATATTATAGTTTAAAAAACTAAAAAACACGCTTATTAATGCACTAAAAAGTACAAAATAATCTGATTTATTTAAAATATAATAAGTTACGATAATTATGCATCCTACCATTGTACACTTGTTAACGCAAACTTCTCACTTTTTAATGTTCAATGACCAAGTAAATAAGCGTGGGGCGCTTTATCGAAATAAATTTCTCGAAGAAACGTTACCTACCACTACCACCAACGCTCCCCCAATGCGCCCCACGCTTTTTACTGGGTCATTGAACATTAAAAAGTGAGAAGTTTGCGTTAACAAGTGTACAATGGTAGGATGCATAATTATCGTAACTTATTATATTTTAAATAAATCAGATTATTTTGTACTTTTTAGTGCATTAATAAGCGTGTTTTTTAGTTTTTTAAACTATAATATTTTTTAGTGTAGGTACCTCCCCGACACGCGAAGTAGGAATGGAATTTTTTTTCTCGTCTATCCCATGGTGTGGGGTATCGATGGATATGTCTTTTAAGAATATTGTGGGTTTGGGAAAACCATTTTTCGTTTAGGGATCCGTTAGCGAAATATTTAGCTTTAACCTCCTGCGTACATCTGTACTTCTCGTAGGACATAAACAATAATAAAGCCTACCTATAGTGTTTTAGTTGCCAACCGAAACACCATCAATAGAATTTCTTATTTCTTATGTCCTACGAGAAGTACAAATGTACGCAGGAGGTTAAAGTGGAAATTTTTGTTAGAGTCAAGTGTCCCCCTCCCCCCCCCCCCCCTCCCTGCCAGCTATACGGTTGTTTTTGGATGTGTGGAAAAATTCACCGCTAAGTAGGCTTTAGAAGTTTACGAGCAATAGTCGACCATTATAATAAAATGTGCTTTTTAGACTTTACTAGCGGTTAAATCGAAGTATAAAATAAAAAGCCCCCTTATAAGTCCGTATATTGACGGGCAACTACGGAACCCCATCCTGCGCGTGGCCCGACACGCGCTTGGTCAGTTTTTATAGTTCCACGCTGGTTCCACGTATAAAAAATTCGAGTTTTAAACTAAATAAATCGTATGCCACCTACGCCTACTTAGTAAGCGATCAAGCTTTCCTCTGAAAATCACAATGAATATTCATTAAATGTTTATTTAATAGACGATAATTGATGATTGTTCATTAATGATGATTTTTCAGTAATCAGGTTTTAGTTTTTAAACTTATTCTTTTTTAGATAAATTTTTGCGCGGAGGTACTATCTAGCAGTAAGTAATGATAGCGTAGGAATTTATCAGTCTCTAAAGAAGTGACGTACCTATATGTTACGAAGTATAACTGGTAATCAAAGAGAATATAATCACTACTTTTGCACTAATCACTAATCTGTGCTTGCAGTGCGATTCCATATTTAGATCATTGAGGTACCTACACTGACACTCGTTTAGGCCAATTGGTCCAAACTTACTCAGCCTGTACCAGGCGCTCGGCGCACCGCGACGCTCCCAGCACGCGCTCCGCACTGCTGATCGTGGTGCACAGAATTTGTTCGCGTTGTCTTTTCTTTTTCTTCTTGTGGTGCCATCTCCTATCGGAGGTTGGCTATCATTAGGGCTATTCGGACCCTGGAGATTGCAGCCCTGAACAGTGAGGTTGTGTCCACTTCGAACCATTCACACAGGTTTTTAAGCCAGGACGTCCTTCTAGCAGGCAGTCGTCTTCCCAAAATTTTCCCCTGCAGAATAATCTGGAGAAGTTGGTATTTATCACTTCTCATAATGTGACCGAGGAACTTTAGTTTCCGAGTTTTAATGGTTTTCAAGATTTCTACTCTCTTGACTGTTCTATTAACATAATTATTTAATGATTTAGATTCGATAGTGTTTAATGCTCAACTGATGAGCGGATATCAATTAACGTGACCTACGCGTAACCTAAGCTTGAAATTATCAAAATAGGCAGATAGATAGAGCCTCAGGCCTAATGTAACCTCACCCCCAACTTAATGTTTATATTGCGTGATAAAGCAAACGTTACGTCAATGAACCACGATTATATATGTATAGTCCAGTAAAGATTTGCTATGCTATATGGAGATGGGAAAAATTTATGAAAACACTTTTTCTATTTTTAAACTACAGATTAGAGAGAGAGAACAAAAAGAGAGAGAGAAAAATAGAGAAAGAGACAGAGAGAGAAAGATAGAGCGATAAAATCTAACTAAAAATATTCTTATTAATTATGGAAATTATAAAACAAAGTTAAAAATTTAATTAAATCTCAAAAAAAATTATATTAACAATTAAATTCTCAAGCTAATTGTTAAATGAACTATTATTTTATACAGAGTTATAAGAAAATGTTTACCTAAATTAATGAAACAGCTATTTTATTTTGCTCTTTTAGTAAAAGTTTGTCAGTTTGATTGATGGTCTGAACCACCCCTGAAAATATTGTTAAACATTTTATTATAAGTAAATAATATGAATAATTCTGTGCTTCGGATGGCACGTTAAGCCGTTGATCCCGGCTACTATCTCTGGTCGTTACATACAAACTACGTCGTAGGCCGTAAGGCGGTCTGAAAAACTCTGATACCAGGCAGGGCTCTGCCCACACGATAAGAAAGACAGAAGAAGTAAATAATTAAAAAACTAGTTGTTTTTAAATAAGTAGATATTACGAAGTATTATCAGGTAATACTTAATTTTTGTACAAATTTAACACAGTGTGCATACAAATAATATGACTTTATACAAACTCCGAATTTTATGAAAAAGATAATTTACGCTACAAATAAAAAACATCCGTTTTAGTACTAAAATGTCAAAATACATAATATTTTTGGATTCGTTAATGAAGCGGCTTAATAATATAATTCTTAATTGTTTAGAAGATCTAGCAACATAAAATTGCTTGTTATAAATTATTTACTTTCAACCCGTATTTTTACTGGACTAATAACACATAAGACGTCACTCGAATCAAGAAAAATTCGTACATACTGCGCGGAAATAAGAGTTCTGACAAGGGATGAGGCTAAAACAGTTTGTACCAGCAATCAAGTTTGGATTCCTAGCGAAAGCACTGCGTACTTCTGCAATCAGGACCGCATATTTCCAATTTAAAATCGTGCTGATGTCGGATGTGGAACCGGAGTATTTTGATTAGTGTGGTGTTATTTCTCTGCTGATTGCAATCAGTGTTTTGTTTCAAGATTTAATTGGCTATTAGTTAATGATCTTAATGGTGAAACTTGAGAAGTTTATCCTTCTTAAGATAGATAAAGAAGCCAACTACTCTCTACTCTTTATTTTATTTTATTTTCAGGGAGCTTTTTTCTTTTCTCAACAGAAGGCAAAATGTTCTGTTCTATTGTAATTTTAAAATTATGGCATCATCTTCAGTGTTGAAGGTGTTGCAAAATGTTTAGTTTCAATAGCAAAAGTGATTGACGTCGTACGGTTATAAATATTTGGTTGCGTCAAAAATTGAAAGGACAAGTATCCAGAGCCGTTAAATATATATTTTTAAAACAAAGAGAACGATTTCGCACGCTTTTTTCGAAAATTTAGAACGTTGCGTCTCACGCGTCATGCCGATTTTGTGACAGCATACAAATCGGTTTTACTGCCAAGGTGCACCAATAAATGTTTCACATCAAAAAACAATAAAAAAACCACTGTCTTGAACCACTATCATAAAGGTATCATATAGAGGAACTGACAGCTGAGAGAGCGAGATGTACCTAGCGGCGCCACTGTATAATAGAAAGAGATACGTGACGCGAGGCAATAGAACCTCTTTTGGGAACTTGTCAGCACAATCGACTGGGTAAATATTCGTGCTCTGTGAATAATTAGTGAATCTAAAGTGAAGTCGTAGATTATTTTGTGAAATATACTAACACTATTTCATTAAGGTAAGCTAGCTTGGTAAGGTCGCAAGGTAGCCTGTCTGTCTGTTTTTAACACGCTTATATTAGCTTCACCTGTATGTAACTAACTAAGTAAGTATGTAAGAAAATCTAGGAAGTCAATTTTAAACTACTTCTAATTAATGTATAGATTTGAAACTTTGCAGGTGTATGTAGTTCGCATGACAATACAATAATTTGGTAATATCGAGCTGATCTGATGATGGAGTCATGAGATGGATAGTGGAACTCTTCAATAGCTACTAGTAAACCACTCGAGTTTGGGCTCTTTTCGTTTGTTTTGACGTGTCCCATACATTATACATGGTATCTTGGAGCTCATGATGGAGCCAGTAGGAGGATAGTGGAACTCTTCAATGGCTACTAGTAAACCACTCGAGTTTGGGCTCTTTTCGTTTGTTTTGACGAGTCCCATACATTATACATGGTGTCTTGGGACTCATGATGAAGCCAGAAAATGGATAGTGGAACTCTTTAACGGCTTCTAGTAAATTGCTTGAGTTTTAGCTCGTTCGGTTTGTTTTGACGAGTCCGATATAATATACATGGTATCTTGGAGCTCATGATGGAGCCAGTAGGAGGATAGTGGAACTCTTCAATGGCTACTAGTAAACCCATCGAGTATGGGCTTGTTAAGATTGTTTGGACGAGTACCATACATTATACATGGTGTCTTGGGACTCATGATGAAGCCAGAAAATGGATAGTGGAACTCTTTAACGGCTTCTAGTAAATCGCTTGAGTTTTAGCTCGTTCGGTTTGTTTTGACGAGTCCGATATAATATACATTGTGTCGTGGATCTCATGATGGAGACAGAAGGAGGATAGTGGAATTCTTCAATGGCTACTAGTAAACCACTCGAGTTTGGGATCGTTAAGATTGTTTGGACGACTCCCATACATTATACATGGTGTCTTGGGACTCATGATGGAGACAGGAGTTGGATAGTGGAACTCTTTAATGGCTACTAGTAAAGTTTGGGCTCGTTTGATTTGATTTAACGAACCCAATCATTACACATGATGACGGGGGTCTAAAAATGGAGCCAGGAGGTGGATAGTGGAGAGTGTGTGTTGCCAGTGATGACATATGGAACAGAGACGTGGTCGTTCACTCAAGGCCTCATAAAAAGGCTGAAAGTCACCCAAAGGGCAATGGAGAGGGCTATGCTCGGAGTTTCCCTGCGAGATCGAATCAGAAATGAAGAGATCCGCAGAAGAACCAGGGTAACTGACATAGCCCAAAGAGTTGCTAAACTTAAGTGGCAGTGGGCGGGGCACATTGCTCGCAGAACCGATGGCCGTTGGGGCCGAAAAGTTCTCGAGTGGCGACCGCGTACCGGAAAGCGCAGCGTGGGTAGGCCCCTCACACGGTGGACCGACGACCTGGTGAAGGCGGCGGGAAAACGTTGGATGAGGACAGCGCAGGACCGGTCGTTATGGCGATCCTTGGGGGAGGCCTATGTCCAGCAGTGGACGTTCATCGGCTGAGATGATGATGAGGTGGATAATGGAACTCCGATTTCTAGTACACCCTTCGAGTTTGGGCTTTATTGGGTTTGCTTTGCCGAGTCCTATACATTATAATTATATGGTATCGTAGATATCATGATGGAGACAGGAGGTGGATAGTGGAACTCTTTAACGGCTATTAGTAAACCACTCTAGTTCGAGCTCGGTTGGTATGTTTTGCCGAACGCAATATATTACACAATAATGGTGATGAGGATCTGAAAATGGAACCAGGAGGTGGATAGTGGAACTCTTCATCGGTTACTAGTAAGCCTTTCGAGTTGGGGATCGTTTGGTTTGTTTGGACGAGACCCATACATTATACATGGTGTTTTGGAACTCATGATGAAGCCAGAAGGTGGATAGTGGAACTCTTCAACGGTTACTAGTAAGCCCTTCGAGTTTGGGATCGTTTGGTTTGTTTGGACGAGACCCATACATTATACATGGTGTTTTGGAACTCATGATGAAGCCAGAAGGTGGAAAGTAGAACTCTTTAACGGTTACTAGTAAGCCCTTCGAGTTTGGGATCGTTTGGTTTGTTTGGACGAGACCCATACATTATACATGGTGTTTTGGAACTCATGATGAAGCCAGAAGGTGGATAGTAGAACTCTTCAACGGTTACTAGTAAGCCCTTCGAGTTTGGGATCGTTTGGTTTGTTTGGACGAGACCCATACATTATACATGGTGTCTTGGAACTCATGATGAAGCCAGAAGGTGGATAGTGGACTGTGGAACTCTTCAATGGCTTCTAGTACATCGCTCGAGTTTGAGCTCGTTTGGTTGGTTTTGACGAGTCCAACATAATATACATTGTGTCATGGATATCATGTTGGTGTCAGGAGGTGGCTATTTAGTAAACCACTCTGGTTTGAGCTTGTTTGGTATGTTTTGTCGAACCCGATATATTACACAACATGGTGATGAGGATCTGAAGATGGAGCCATGAGGTGGATAGTGGAACTCTTTATAGAGGAACTGAGGTGGAAAGTTCCTCCATTGAAAAGGGAAGTACTTCCGCCAGGCTAGGTGTGATGCCTGGGACCAGCCGTTGTCCTACTGATGTTTGTCGGAACCTATATACTGAGACTCTGATAATTCTTCTTGCGCGATTTGTGTCTTGCATGCGATTGTGAACCTTAGTTTAGCAGCTTTACGGGTTTCCAATGTGCCATCGTTATTTGTTTTATGTCGTATTTTTGCTAGGGAGACTGTTAGCGCTATTTGTTGGCGGGCTGCTACATCTTCAACGGTTACTAGTAAACCCTTCTAGTTTGGGCTCGTTTGGTATGTTTGGACGAGTCTCAATATTATACATAGCATCGTGGATCTCACGACCAAGCCAGGAGGTGTATAGTAGAACTCTTCAACGATTATTAGTAAACCCTTCGAGTTTGGTGTATTTGATTTGTTTTCACGAACCTAATACAACGGTGAATAAGGCCAGACGGTGGAGCCAGGAGGTGGATAGTTGAAATTTTCAACGGCTACTAATAAACCACTCGAGTTTTAACTAAATGCATTACATATTTTGGTGACGTGATGACTGGGATCTCCTGATGGTTTAAGACTAAAAAGTAAAAAATAAAATATTATAGTTTAAAAAACTAAAAAACACGCTTATTAATGCACTAAAAAGTACAAAATAATCTGATTTATTTAAAATATAATAAGTTACGATAATTATGCATCCTACCATTGTACACTTGTTAACGCAAACTTCTCACTTTTTAATGTTCAATGACCAAGTAAATAAGCGTGGGGCGCTTTATCGAAATAAATTTCTCGAAGAAACGTTACCTACCACTACCACCAACGCTCCCCCAATGCGCCCCACGCTTTTTACTGGGTCATTGAACATTAAAAAGTGAGAAGTTTGCGTTAACAAGTGTACAATGGTAGGATGCATAATTATCGTAACTTATTATATTTTAAATAAATCAGATTATTTTGTACTTTTTAGTGCATTAATAAGCGTGTTTTTTAGTTTTTTAAACTATAATATTTTATAGGATACATTTCGGAGAGTGTGTGACTGAATTACACGATCTGATACCACCGTCTCCCTTTCATCTGCGGGGGACGAGACGCAGACTGGGTTTCCACCCCTATGTCGTTGACCTACCAGCAATTCGCACGAAGAAGTTTGCTTCTTCTTTTATAAAGCGCACGGCTAAGGAGTGGAATGCCCTGCCTGCGGACCTGTTCCCTGAGCAATACAACCTGGGCCTCTTCAAGGCGAGAGTGAATAGGCATCTTTCTAGGTAAGCATGCTACATCTTCGGCCTCATCATCACTCAACATCAGGTGAGATTGGGGTCAAATGCTTACCTATCACACATTAAAAAAAAAAAAAAAAAAAAAAAAAAAAAAATTACCTACGATTTCACGTTAGATTCACAATTATACAGGGTGTACAATAAAATGGGACAGCTACTTAAAGGGGTGCTTCAGACCATCTAACTGAACAACTTTCTCTATGGGACCAATATCGAAATCGCGAAAAAAAAATCTGCTGTCCCATACATTTCAGTCGAGTTATGTTTGCAGTTTTGTATGGGAGAGCGGATTTTTTTTTCGCGATTTCGATATTGGTCCCATAGAGAAAGTTGTTCAGTTTGATGGTCTGAAGCACCCCTTTGAGTAGCTGTCCCATTTTATTGTACACCCTGTATACAGAACTCGAAGTTTTAGGGTGCCAATAAGTGCCGACAAATGCACAAAAAACGGTTTCATTTGACAACTCATGTCAGTTTCTCTATTCCAACAGGTATAATAACTTTATGACCACTATATAAATGGAGCCTCATTGCAGGCCAGGGCACATTATAAGAAAGAGTATTTATTAGTAGATAGACAGGAGCAACCGATGCGCCACCCTATACCAGAACGCGACTCCAACACTCATAATGTTCATTGCTCTGTAGAAAAGTGTGACAAATCATGTCAAGACATAGACGGACTATGGTATTGACAAGACATCATCGTACACAGTGTATATCTAATCTGTTTTGAATTGTCGTATTTACAGTTTTAATTCATTCAAGATTGCTTATTATTGACTGAAATACACATTCAAATGAATAATAAGGATGATGACTGATCCTGGAAATTCATATCTTAAAACTAATTCTTAAAAAAGGCTAAATTTAATAACAAAATGTTAAAACGAAATTACAATCAAACAGAAAAAAAAGTTATAAGCGATTGAAATACGTTTTTTATGTGTTTTTTATAGTCTTCTATCTCTTTCATGCAAAACAGATATTTGTAAGACACTTCGTTAATATTTGTATTAAAATACGAGGGTATGACGTCACTCCCTTCATATATGCCTCTCGCTCTAACCGTAAATTTTAAACACTTATATTTCGGTTATTTTTAAAGATATAAAATAATCTGTTTCACTTTAGTGTTTAAGATATCAAACAGTTTTAAAAAAAGAAATAAAATAAAAATTGTCATCATCCCTATTCTTGAACAAAGTTACTGAGTCGTGACAAAATTTACGCTCACTACGGCTTTTACAGCCAATTATGCAACAATTCACCATGACTGACGCTTTAGATACACCTCTCAAAAGGATAAAGTCTTAAAATATGGGTTTGACAGATTTATCAACAAAAATTCCAAAAAAAAAAAAAAAAAAAAAAAAAATTCACTGCTTACAGTGAAATCTTGTTTACCACCAAGGCACAGTATAAGAAACCAAGGACTCGGTGGCATACAAAAAAACCGATACGCAATTATATACAAAAAACTGATACTCTGTTTCGCTCGCACTTGCACCTCTCTTGCACCTCTCTTTAGTTATTATTGTTATTTTAGTAGCTCATCTAGTACTGATATACTTTATCTATGTGTCAAGATTATGCCTGCCTTTGTTTTTTTACGGAAAAGCCAACGGATCAAACCATTACTGCCAATGTAAAAAATGCCCTGAATTAAATGTATTTTTTTTACGTCATACTCATTTGGGATTTTGGGAGCCGGTCATTAAAAGAAATAATTATTAGCATATTGTTGGTTATCTTTATTTTTTTATTTTAAGGAAGACACAGCTATATAGGGTCCTTCTTAAATGCTAATACTTTTATAAGGGGATGATCAGACCGTCAAACTGAATAACTTTCTCTATGGCACCAACATTGAAATCGAAAAAAAAAATCAGAAGATGTTCCATACAAAACTGCAAACCTATTCGAGCCAAATGTATGGGACAGCCAAAGACATATATATTACTAGCGTAAGGACATGGCCTATGAGCTTGACTATTGTCCCCAGTTCGTTGGCTCTAAAATGCAAGGAAAAATGTCAGTTTTAGAGCACTACAAATATATGACACGATATAGTTCGTATACGAGTTATGACAGATGGCGCAAATTTTTGTTTCTATGAAGAAGGTTTTTGTAAAATATTCTGACGGGCCTATCCTTACGTTAGTAATATATAAATCTATGGGGACAGCTGATTTTTTTTCGTGATTTCGAGGTTGGTCCCAAAGGTAAAGTTTTTCAGTTTGATCATTTGATGGTCTGATCATCCCCTTAAATAAATGTCAGCATATTAAGTTAGGTATAGTGCCATCTAGCGATCTACAGGAAAATTTCTGAAAAAACGCTCAGAGCAACAACGCCAAAGAACGCCTCGTCATCCGAATACTTTTATTAATTTTCCCTCAGTTAGGTATTCAGCTCACGGAAGAAATATCGAAGGAATTCTTTCTGAGGAATGCCACTTATTATCTTACCTATTCTTGTAAGATAACGCTGTTGAATTGACTTATATTATTGTACCTAGGAATTAGTAATCATGCCCTACAAGTCTAGTAGCTTTTATTTGTAATAATTTCCAATATTGTAAGTTGCCTTGGTTTGCTGCTTAAGAGGCCTTTTACTGTCAGGCGCTCTCATCACAAAACTTATTATTTCTCAATCAAGAAAACCAATTACATTCTATGCCATAAGGACTTCGCATCTGTGCGCTGTTAATGGGATGAAAAAGTGTGTTTGATTATTTTACATTACTGCTTAGTGACCGAGGAAATTCGAAAGGACTGGAATGTAAGCGGCAATGTAATGTATGACAGCAGTGCACAACTAGAAGTATACTAAGGTGAAATTACGAGAAATGTGTAATTTTTAAGGTTTTGTTATTATATGACGTAGCGAGTCCATAGAATGTCTTCGAAGAAATACTAAAATAAAAAAGTGGAACTGCGACTTACTAAAAAATACATTTTTTTACACGTTCATCTACAAAGAATTACAGCATTTTCAATGTTTTTAGTTGGTTTACATTACTACACGTATACTTAGGTTTGTGTATTTCAGTCTCGGACACTTTTTTCGAGAATTTTGTACTAGACCCGGCGTCCGTTAATGAACGGTAAAAGGTCTCTTAAATAAAATGGGCAACTGCATGACAATAACTGAAATTAAACCGACGATTTGAATCTGTAATGCATTACGTGGGCAACATTCAAACCAGTAGGTAGCGCCATTAATTACACGGTTTCGGCTTTTAAACTTTTAGTTCAAAAATTTATGTTAATTTGAAATCCTTTTTAAACTTTCAACTTCGGCTTTCAAGGGTTAATGCTGTGTTAGTTTTCGGATCAAACTTAAAATTATAATATCAAACGGGTGAACGTTCAAAATTACCAAATCAGATGCAGACAAGATAGGCGCCAAAATAATGGACGGTAGATTCAATAAGTGTCTCTAAATTGAATATCTCTTCATGACAAAAAAAAAATCTTGGACATTATCACACAACACATGCACACTGAGCGGTGGGCATCAATCGTCACGCAATGGGTGCCTCACGACGGGAGCCGAGGTCGAGGCAGACCCCGGAAAAGATGGCGAGACGAGTTGGATGCCTACTGCAATTAGTGGCGGGACGTAGCACCGAATAGAGAGATGTGGAAGGGTTTGGGGGAGACCTTTGCCCAGCAGTGGGACAATACAGGTTATAAAAAAAAATTATCACACAAATTATCTAGTCACATTTAAAGTACCAGAATCTAGCCTGGACTTGTCTTGTATTTGGATACAGACAACGATAATTATAAAAGATCCTTCTTAATTATGCTGACACTTTTTAAAGGGGATGATCAGACCATCAAACTGAATAACTTTCTCTATGGGACCAACATCGAAATCACGAAAAAACAACCGTCCCATACATTTGGCTCGAGTAGGTTTGCAGTTTTGTATGGAAGAGCAGTTTTTTTTTCGATGTTGGTGCTATAGAGATAGTTGTTTAGTTTGACGGTCTGGTCATCCCCCAAAAATGTCAGCATATTAAGAAGGACCCTGTATAGATACAAACATCCATGACTTGGGTACAAATATTCATATTCAACATACAAATATTTGTCCCTTACGGGATTCGAACCCGCGACCCTCAGCACGGCAGGCAGGTTCACTACCGACGACTGTGCTATCGGGTCTTAATGATTCGAAACTGAAGAGCTTGTATGAAACGACTTATGACTGTAGAAGAGGCAAAAGAGGTGTGTCAGGCCATACCAGGCCCGTATCCGGACTTTTTATTTTCGATATACCGAGACCGTTTCTGTTTGAACTTCATTTTAATCGAGTTTACCTTGGATCAAAAACGTTCACGCAATTGCGAATTTCGAATGTCCGTGTAGAGGCCCTGGATCGTAACCGCTGGCGATATTGCCGAACCGATTGCGTAAGTATATGTATGTGTGTATGCGATGTTAGATTAGGTCAAAGAGATTATACCTAAAGGCATAGAGGGAGAGGGAGCCATGCCATTGCAAGGCTGTCCACTTTTTTGATGTTTGTGTTTGAGTGTGTGATGTCAAATAGTATGGACAAAAGACGTAGAAAGAGAAGGTACCTACTAGATGGAAGCACATGTCTTGTCATATTCACTCAATAAGAGATGCATATATAAAATTCGCTCTAGTTAAAAAAGGAGATTGCTACCTTATTGCTGTCCTTATCGACGTAACCACTTTTTTGTAGGTACTACGGCCACCTGACTCAAAACTGTCACTTCATATAAATGTTATAGGATTTTATGATTATTGCTATCTCATACTCAAAAAAAGTGGACAGCCGCATAAACAAATATCTATAGTTACGTCTCCTTTTACTATCTTAGACAATTTAATAGGGACGAGTTATGCATGTCATTCTACTAAGAAACTTTTTTGCCACTGTTTGCGGGGGGCGAGGTAACATGAAATCCGCAACTTTGGATTTTATTCCCCATAAGTTTAGATTCTAATTTTGAATGTTAAAAATCATGAAAAGTAGTCTCTTGTGAACCCCAAGCGTTCTAAGTTCAAAATTATTGTTTCGCAATTATAGGCTGTCTCGTTTAGTGATAAGGTATAAAATTGGGTGTAAATGCACAGGATGAACCGTGGCAGAGGGAAAATGCTACCGCAAGGCGAGTCCAGTATAAATTGTCTAAGTCTACTATTAAAGGTACGTTATAAGACACAAGAGACTAACTACAATCGTAAATAGATGCGGACTCTATGCTTTAGAATAAAGAGATCCTTCCTCTGAGGATTAGGTACATGATTTTTTTTTCTTTTGTTCTACTTTATTATTTTCTGATGTTTTTAAACTGTCGTGTTTTAATTTTACTATCTACGAGTATGTGAAACCTTTCCATGTAAACTGGTATTTTCTTAAGAACAATAAATCTTATCTTATTATTCTTAGCTAATTAGAATCTACATTCATTTAACGACATACTTACTAATGTCATACATGCCTCGAAATTGAAGATTTCCTCACGATGCGATGTTAGATTACATGATTTTTTTAACCTTCGTTATTATGCTTAGTTCATTAACCATCTACATTCATTACAATGGTTAAATCAAGGAGACTAAGAAGTGAGTTTATCAGACTTGATTGTTACAAATTGTCTACAATCTACATAGTTGATGACGCCTTGTGTAATGAATACGTAATCCAATCCAATAAGGATCTTATAGAGTAGAGTTCTAAAGGTTAGATTTGGTTAACAGTTGCAGTAAAAGTAAATGTTTCGTTGAGTGGAATGTGAATTTAGAAAATTACTTAAGTGATATTGAAGGTTTTAGTTTGTCAATTAATTATTTATACATAGAGTTTCATTTGTGCGCTCATTCTAAAAAAAAAAAATACCAAAATTGCACAATTAGTGTTTCGGATTTAACTATAAAATTAAATATGGTTTTCTAGTACCAAAAATGTAATCAAGCCTGATAATAATTATCTATATTTGTAATTTTTAACAAATTTTGTTTTATCTCTTTGTGCCCCCCAAAACTGCCCCTCAATGTAAAATTAAGCTTTCTATACTTCATTTATGTCACTGGACCAATAATTGCTATAGCAATCGTAGCGCAGATCGTAGCTGAAACGATCTCAGAGAAAAATGCCTGGGACTGACGGACACCGAGGTGATTTCATAAGTGTTCCGTTTTGCCAATTTTGGTACATCATCATCATCATCAAACTATAAACGTACCACTGCAGGGCACAGGCTTACCCTCAGGGAGGGCGTATGAGGTTCAATGTGGCTTGGTACACTTCACATACAAATCAGAATTTCTTCTTCAGTGTATGAGGGTTTCCTCACGATGTTTTCCTTCACAGTTTGAGAGCGGTTGGTATTACGTACATAAGTTAGAAAAACTCATTGGTACATGCGGATTTGAACCCGGACCCCCATAAGGGCTCTTACAGACGAGCGACACTTTGCTGTCGCGGTGGGTCGCAGAGCGTCGCACTCATACATTTTACGGCGACTGCAAAGTGTCGCTCGTCTGTGAGAGCGCTAATTGGTTGTCCTTTCCGCCAACTTTTTGGAACGGAATACTAAAAATCTCTCAAACTTTTTCGTTTTCTAGGTAAGACTAGTCATTTTATTTAATAACTAAAATCTTTGCAGCGCTATGTAGAGATGCATTTCCTACAATTTATTTATTAATCTTCGTTTTGATTTACGTCTGTTGCCGTTCCCTAGACATTTGCAGAGCTGAGATTCGTTGAGGTTTATTTTTTAATATTTTTCTTCACTATATTAATGCACGACAGCGTAGGTAGTCGGTAGTACAGCTGGGAAGCCGAGGTTTGCTGGTTCTAATCCAGCAAGTAAATGTTTGTATAACGATTATTGATAATTGCACGTTATTCATGTTGTGACTTATATTAAGTACTAGATGACCGCGGCGAACTTCGTACCGTCTTACAATCTTCCCGACACACACTTCGCCGTTTTTTTAGCCGTTCAACACGGATAATGTAGGATTCTAATGGCGAAAGAATTATTCAGATCAGTCGAGTAGTTTCGGAGCCTATTCAATACAAACAAACAAAAAATCAAATGTTTCATCTTTATAATATTAGTATAGATAGGTACATGAGAGTAGGCCTGTGGGGTCTGCATGATGCGCGCAGTAAGACTGTATCACGCCTTTTATCTTGTTGATTCGCGCGATATAAGAAAGATACCGCTATATCGCGCTCCGATGCACCTGCTGCTGTGCCCTATAGTGGGGTGGGGCGTTTATGGGCTGTGTATGATGATGATTTAATGTTATCCAAGTCAACCTAAAATACAAATCTTAATAAGATATTATATTATTATTGGTGGTTGGGCTATTTATTGCAAGCAAGGGTCGTTATGTAACACTGCGACCATCGCTGATCTTTTGTGTTTGCCCCAAGCTCACCCATATTTTACGCATACCTCCGAACTTACGGTATTTTCTTTTCATTCTCGGGAATGCAGGTTTCCTCACGATGTTTTCCTTCACCGCCGAGCTAGTAAATGATAAATACAACCGTACATAATTTCCGAAGAACTTAGTGGTACGGGCCTGGAATCGAACCGCGTCCTCATGATTGAGGCGCTAGCTCTCTTCCGTATGGGCTATCATCGCTCTCGAACAAATAAGATGGCACTGCTATCTTCGATTAGGGCTAAGGTTATCTGGGTAATGTTTCCACCATTAATTTATATTTATTTACATAACATCATAACAAAATATACAGGATGAAATTAATAATTATCATTAGCATACTTTTAAACTAAGAGTCTACCCATCAAACTGAACAACTTTTAGTATGGGAGCAAACCGACCAAAAGAAAATCAGCTGTTCCGTACTAAACTGCACCCGCCGCTGCTGCACTTGCATACGCAACAGCAGATTTCTTTTTTGCTCTGATTGTTTGCTCCCATAGTAAACATTGTTCAGTTTGATGGGTAGACTCTTAGTTTAAAAGGATGCTAATGATATCGATTTCACCCTGTAGTTCCCATGGGGTAGTAGTCAACTAGTCGGGTACATTCTAAATACAATCTGTTTCACTAGTATCGCCCAAACTGCGTTTGTATACAATCTAAACTATTATAAAACTGTAACAGAAGTGTGTCTGTACATTGAAGATATTTACAAAAAAAAGATTACGATATGGTTTTTAGGCTTCCCTGATCCCAAATCTCAAATTTTTGGACTTTTTGTCTGTTTGTTTGTTTGTTTGTTTGTTTGTTCGTTTGCTTGTTTGTTTGTTTGGGTGTTTGTTTGTTCGAGTATCACGCAAAAACTACTGAACCGATTTTGAGGAAACTTTTTTTGTTTGATCTGACTTAAAATCTAGTGTATAATTTATGCGGACAAAGTCGCGCTAAAAGCTCGTATAGTATAATTTACTTCGTTCATTCAATTCTAAAAAGAGAACAACACAACCAAAATAAATTTGCTGAAAATCGAATCTTGTATCTACTAAAACAAGATTCCAATCCCCGATAAGGGAATCTCCTTCGTATGCAAAAAACGATAAACAAAAAGCACTTTCCCAATTTACTACCGAGGACCTATCACACGCCCTATTTAAACGCAAATCCGAACCTAAACGTGTCTTTATTCACTCCAACTCCCTACAGGTAAAGCCTGAAAAAAATAGAGCTGTGCGATCCGAATACGAAATGTCGTACCCAATTTCAGCCGATAGACGTCCACTGGCATAGGCCTCCCCCAAGGATCGCCACAACGACCGGTCCTACACTGCCCTCATCCAACAAGTTCCCACCACCTTCACCAATTTAGTGCCATGCACGACAGAACGAAAAATCGAGAACACCGTCATGCGCGCTCATTTTGGCATGCCTAGTTACAGAGACAAAGGCACATCTGAATTTTTCTGATTTTGTCGGGGGTGGAAACAGCCAAAAATATAATATATCAGATAGAAATTCGGATAGAAGGAATGTGAAGCTTGTAAATCTGCTCTTTTTGCTAATAAAAGAAGTATATCATACAACATACGGAGTATCTAATAAAATTTGCAAGCTGAAGTGGCAATTTTCATGACAAATCTGCTGAAGAACTGATGATGGGAAATCCAACTTCTAGAATGGAAACCACAAACTGGAAAGCATAGCGTCGAATACCCCTTGGCCCCTGAACCCTAAGGCCTATGTTCAGCAGTGGATGATGGCTGATGATAATGATGTTAAGTGTGGGGATACCTATATATTTACTCGACGAATACCAACGTACAGGGTACCGATAATACTTCGCTCTGCGTGTTGATGTACACGCTTTGGCATAGCGGATGGCGGTGATTGTTTCGTTGTGCTTATTTTATATGGCGGTAATTTACTTGTCAGCTTGCTAATGCAGTAGGTACTAAGGAATCCTGTAACATAGATTAAAATTAAATACCAACATTAAGCAGTTGTTGTTATTCAACACCGACTCCTTAATGACGATGCTAATGCGTACTTTGAAACGTATTCCAAAGTACAGAGGTTCTTAGGTAAATTACCATGAAGGTCATTAAGGCTTGAGAGATCAAATACCACTAACCCAAAGACTCATCTAGGTACGTTGCCAAATTTCAATAATCGTTACAAAATGGTGATGAATAAACCATCACTTTGCTCTTAGAAAAAGTTATATGTCTAGAATTTATGAGCCTCATGCTTCTACCGTATAAAACAAAAGGGGCCAAGTTTCTTAGGTTGGTGTGCGTGAGGCGGCATACAAATTATGTATATGTGCGTGTATAATATGGATCAGGGTTTAGAGGCCAGTACTGGTTGCAATTTTTTTTACGCTTTCTTTGCGTCGACTGTCCATCTTGAAATTTATATCTTATCCAAGACTTCGCCATAAACCATTACCGGACATTTTCTGATATTTCCATATTACTTAAACTGTTGCGAATTTATTTACGACTTCCGATTAGTAGAACATAATCATACTTTATTCAGAAATTTGTAAAATATAGACTCTTAAATATTAAAGTAAAAAGTAAAAAGAAAGTCCTGTAACATTGACACAGTATTGACATAATTTAAAGACTATGGTGCCCTTCCTGCCCGGACACCTGCACGCGAACGGAGCTTATGAACGCTACCGATAATGTTATCCGTGTGGCGAAATACTGGGCTGGAAAGATTTGAATGACATGCCATCGACTCAATAGAAGAAGAGAAGACATAATTTTCTCCTACGGATATTTCATCGGATAAACAAAAACATCTCTACTTCAGGTAACGCTTGAAAAAAGGTCCTCACGTATCAGTAGAAACGAATTGTCAATGGGACGGTTTCACGGTTGAAAATATCTATAGTGATAGAGATTTGGTGGCTTGTTCGTTGGTCCAATTATTACTAAATATTTTTAATGTATGAAAAAGTAGCGGGCTGTTCTCTATCAAGCGGGCTCAGTGTAGTATGGTGGTCAACTTACTGCATGTAATATCATAAATAACCCTCCTTCTGGCGCAGCCGGGTAAAAAGTAGAGTTAGTCAAAATAAAGAATAAAGTTCTCAGGGAATACGAGAACCGAAAAAATCGACCTCGACAGGTCATGACTCTGGCTATAAATATTTATCCCTTTTTATATCCCACAAAGTATCTTCTGGGAGCACTGTATTTCAACCCGCTACAGACGCGGCGCACCTTCGACTCTCTCACGACAGTGTGCGGTTTCCTGCGTGGTCAATCAGACTGTCCCGAATTAGTCAGCCGGTCCCTCCGCCTATTCGTGCCCAACAACTACGTGCGCGCGCGTCGTCACCGGCTGCTGGCCGTGCCGGCGGCGCGCACGGCGGCGCACCAACACTCTCCGCTCGTGCTCGCCCTCAGACGTCTCACCACGCTGCTGCAACACTCACCACAGTTTGACGTTTTTGCTGACCGCTGGTCTGATTGTTTACGAGAATGCTTGACCTTCTCTGAGAATGTCTAATTCGTAAGATTAAGTTAAGCTGGAGGAAAATTTCTTGTTTGATTTGTATAATTACTTACATAGCGTATTGGAGTTCCTCTGTGAAGCTGTGTAATTGTTTAATAAATAAAATAAAAAATAAAAATTTCTGGCTTGAGACGTTTTAGTATACTTGGTAATATACATTTAATAAATGCATTTTTGGTTTGTATTTATGCCGTCTTACTATATTTCTATGGATGTGGTGGTCGCAAAATCATGAAATATTCAAGATAGCGAAAAAAAGTAGGACTATTATTATAGGTAGGTATGCCCCTTCTGTCTAGCTTTTGATAAGTTACGATTATTATTATGACTTTTAAACCGTAGAAAATCGTAGAAAAAACGATGTGCATTCAATGTCTCCACTGTAGGACCTACGTTTTATGATTTCCACAACATTTTTGTTTAGTTTGTCCCCACAACTTTCGCTATTTACTAATCTGTGTCAATCCAATAGCGTAAAAGTGTTTTCAATTGCAACAAATTAAGTCAACTAAATATAAAAATTCTCGTGCGAAGCCGAAATCAAGAGCATATACCGAAATACAAGTCACTCGCTTATCGCCTTGACGCGGATGATCAATAAAACGAAAGTAATGGCATCAAAAGTGGGCCAAGAGGAAAACGGTTAGAAATATCGATGGCACCGTGGTCAACATCGTGTTGAGATTTGGGTAAAGGCAGGTAGAGGAAGAATGAGGGAGCGACGGTTAGGCATTCCATTTGAAAATGTAGTGATTTTAATTTATTTGCGCATGACTTCATTTCACTTTTAGCTGAAAATATATAGATCGCAGTATCATGTCTGTTTAAAAAAATCTTTATTTATTTCTCATTTACACATTATCATTTACATGAGAATTTTATTTTAAAACTATTGTTACGGCCGCTGTCAAACGTCAAACGTAAAGAAGGCATTCGAAAATTCGGCCGGCTCATTAACAATCGCCGTGGTCCTACGGTCTAAGGTTCCGCCTCCCATGCTAGGGGGTGACGGTTCGAATCCGATCCGCGCCAAAAATATTTCTAGATTTTTGTGTTTTTAGAAATGTTCTAGAAGGTAGAGAGAGAAGGAATATTTAAAAAGGGACCAAAAGGTCTAGGGGTGTCTAGGAACTTCGAGAAAGGAGGCGAAATTACGAATATTTGAAAAGAACCAGAAAAGTGGGCGTGTCTTCGATCGGTTTCGAAAAAGGAACGCGGGGTTAGAACTATCTGGAGGAAAACAATCGAGTAAAGAAAAGAAGATCGAAAAAAGGGTATTCCGGAATGTTCTGCGGGATATAAAAAGGCGGCGAATTTCGACTGGCGGCAGTCCTTGGTGAACAGTGAACAGTGCGAAACAAAAGGAAGAAAAGTAAAAGTGGAAAAGTACTAGTGAAGAGAAAAGTGCTAAGAGTGGAACAGTGAGTAGACTGGTGTCAGTGAAGTGCGTGACGTCATAGTGTCGGTGTAGTACGTGACGTCATAGTGTCAGTGTAGTGCGTGACGTCATAGTGTCGTACGTCTTGACGTCATAGCGTGACGCGTGTCGTGCCGTCACAGTAGTGACGTAGTGGACTGTGAACAGTGACAGTAAGTGGTGCACGGGGAATCCCTGCGAGGAGGACCCGGTGAAGTGAACCGTTTAGGGGAACCTCTGCGAGGTGGACCGTTTGTAAGTGTATCCCAAATAAACTCTGTAAAATTGGACTTAGCGTTTCACTCCAATCCCGGAACCCGTAGCTCGTAACATTTGGTGTCAGAAGTGTGGGATTGGAGTAAGATGCCGCTGGTGCCAAAGGAGTTAAAGGGAGTCACCACCCGGGCCATGTCGGAAGCGCGACAGGAAGGTGCGGCCCCTGTAACTGAGGTGCAGCGGACCCCGGAGAGAAAACCTGAGGGGGGTGAAGTGCAGCGCACTCCAGAGCAGAACCCAGGAAATTTCCTCTATCAAATCCAGCGCATGATGGAGGACCAGGCTCGCCGGCAGGAGGAACAAATGCGCGCGATGCAGGAGGCGCAGGCTCGCCGGCAGGAGGAACAGGTTCACGAACTGCGCGCAATGAAAGAAGAGCAAGCTCGCCGCAGGAGGAACAGGCTCGCCGGCAGGAGGAACAGGCTCGCCGGCAGGAGGAACAGGCTCGCATGATGAAGGAACAGGTTCTACGCCAGGAGGAACAGGCTCGCCGGCAGGTGGAACAACTGCGCGCACTGAAAGATGAGCAGGCTCGCTGTCGGGAGGAACAGGTGCACGAACTGCGCACGATGCAGGAGGCGCTTCATAAAGATATTACGAAAGGCTTGCAACAGGCAGTAGAGAGAGTCGAAGTCGTAGAAGGGAGGTTGGATCGTGTGAAGGGAGAGCTCGAAGGGAGGTTGGATCATGTGAAGGGTGAGTTCGGAGGGAGGCTGGATCGTGTGGAGGGTGAGTTTGCCAAGATCCGGCGAGAGGTTGAGCAGAGCAGATCTCATAGTCGTGTTGCTGCTGTTTTTGACTCACCCATTCTACCAAAAGGCGTGAAGACTCCGGTTTACGATGGACTGACGTCATGGCCCGCCTTTAAGCTACAGTTTTTGACAGCGATGAAAGTTAATGGCTGGGGCAAGGAGGAGGCGGAGCCTGCGTTGATATTAGCACTCCAGGGACAGGCTCTCACAGTACTAGAAGCCGTGGGTGCTGGAGGAAACCTGTCGTTCGACAATCTTTTTGGAGCTCTGGAGGCTAGATTCGGCGATGGACATATGGAACACGTGTATCGGGCGCGGTTGAAGGAACGTAACCAACATGCTAACGAGAGTCTGCAACAGTGGTCCGTGGAAATGGAGAAGCTTGTGCGGAAGGCTTTTCAGTCGTCACCGGCAGTCATCGATAACATGCTCCTGCGGACCT
The DNA here is from genome assembly GCA_922987775.1 of Agonopterix subpropinquella. NCBI lineage: Eukaryota > Metazoa > Arthropoda > Insecta > Lepidoptera > Depressariidae > Agonopterix > Agonopterix subpropinquella. The sequence continues at coordinate 5,607,418 of OV277714.1, forward strand.
TTACGGATGGGATACGGGACCCGGAGGTGCGAGCTGCAGTGCGACTTGGGCACCATGTTACACTCAGGGACGCTGTTGCTCAAGCATTGGAAGTGGAAGCTGTACGTCAGGATCCGCGTTCCGGTCGACGCAGGGAGATTGTGGTGACTGGAGCGTCAGCGCCGAGAAATCGGAGTGACAATTATTTATGCTACAAGTGTGGTGAACAAGGGCATATTCGTAGCTCCTGTCCGAACCGATCAGGCCGCCGTTATGTGTGCTACAAGTGTGGTGAACGAGGGCATATTCGCAGCTCCTGCCCGGGGCGCACAGGCCGTCGTTATGTGTGCTACGAGTGTGGTGAACGGGGGCATATTCGCAGTTCTTGCCCGAAGCGTACAGGTCGTCGGGACATAGGGGTCTCGACTGATGAGCAGCAGGAGAACTGGAGGACGTTGGCCGGCTATGTTGCAAACCCAATCATTAGAGTCAGGCAAATATCGGATGAAGATAGTCTGCTAGTTGAAGGAGAGGTCAATGGTAGAATCTGTCAACTAGCTGTGGATACCGGAGCTTCGAGGACGGTGGTCAATGCTCGACTGATAAGCGAAATGGAAAGTTATCAGGAGAAACGACTTCTGCAGCGAACCAAACTACAGTTAACGACTGCGACCGGCCAGCGCATACCAGTTAAGGGGGAGTTGGGAGTTTCGATTACGATCGGTGAGACTCTTTTCAAACATGAGGTAATTGTAGCTGAGATAGTGGACGATTGCATCATTGGCTTGGATTTCTTACAAAATCACCAGTGCAACATAGACATGAAGAACGGAGTGCTACGATGTAATACAGAGGAGGTTCCGATGAAAGGTGGATCATCGGAAAAGGTCTACCATGTGAGAAGAATGGTTCTCGAGCCTGGATCACAGAACTTGGTACCTGTTGTTTTGCCCAAGAGTAACGATGGGAGCTGTGCTGTGATGGAAAAGGTTGAAGCTGGGACTTGTTGGATTCCGGTGAGGAAAGTTGTTGGACCAGTTTCTTCTGCTCCGATCCTGATACCTAACGTTGGAGATATGGACCTGACGATTGGGAAGGGGGAGGTTGTTGATCACTGTGGAGATAATCCTCCTAGGAAGCAGAAGGCTGAGGGGGATGTCGTATCGAAAGTTGTAGAAGACTCCAGCAAGGACCTGGCAAAGCCACAGGCTGTGATAGCGAAGAACTCGCTCTCTAAGAACGGCGCACATATTGGTAAAATAGACCTGGTGAAGCATGCGAACAATACAGGAGACGTAGCGCCAGTCAATCAGCAGCTTAGGCGCATTCCGTTTGCTCGTAAGAAGGAGAAGCGTCCGAAGTTACAATCAAGTTGGAAAGGCCATATGAGGTAATGACCAGGATGAACGTCGGCCAATACCGATTCCGGCGTCCGCCAGGGAGCCCGTTGAAGTTAGTGCACGTTGACCGGTTGGCTCGATATTTCAGCAGTAATGATGCTCGGGACGAGCAGAACTAAGGGAGGGGCAGTGTTACGGCCGCTGTCAAACGTCAAACGTAAAGAAGGCATTCGAAAATTCGGCCGGCTCATTAACAATCGCCGTGGTCCTACGGTCTAAGGTTCCGCCTCCCATGCTAGGGGGTGACGGTTCGAATCCGATCCGCGCCAAAAATATTTCTAGATTTTTGTGTTTTTAGAAATGTTCTAGAAGGTAGAGAGAGAAGGAATATTTAAAAAGGGACCAAAAGGTCTAGGGGTGGTCTAGGAACTTCGAGAAAGGAGGCGAAATTACGAATATTTGAAAAGAACCAGAAAAGTGGGCGTGTCTTCGATCGGTTTCGAAAAAGGAACGCGGGGTTAGAACTATCTGGAGGAAAACAATCGAGTAAAGAAAAGAAGATCGAAAAAAGGGTATTCCGGAATGTTCTGCGGGATATAAAAAGGCGGCGAATTTCGACTGGCGGCAGTCCTTGGTGAACAGTGAACAGTGCGAAACAAAAGGAAGAAAAGTAAAAGTGGAAAAGTACTAGTGAAGAGAAAAGTGCTAAGAGTGGAACAGTGAGTAGACTGGTGTCAGTGAAGTGCGTGACGTCATAGTGTCGGTGTAGTACGTGACGTCATAGTGTCAGTGTAGTGCGTGACGTCATAGTGTCGTACGTCTTGACGTCATAGCGTGACGCGTGTCGTGCCGTCACAGTAGTGACGTAGTGGACTGTGAACAGTGACAGTAAGTGGTGCACGGGGAATCCCTGCGAGGAGGACCCGGTGAAGTGAACCGTTTAGGGGAACCTCTGCGAGGTGGACCGTTTGTAAGTGTATCCCAAATAAACTCTGTAAAATTGGACTTAGCGTTTCACTCCAATCCCGGAACCCGTAGCTCGTAACACTATTTACAATTTAATTAAGAATATGAGCGTATTAAAAACTACGACAGTCTTTTAAAGTTTAATAGCCCATGGAATTGAGGCATTTTACCTGTCATGAAATGAGGTAGTTTTTTTTAATTTATATGTTGGTAGGTGGTTGACATGGTAATAACAAATCCAAGATTTCAACCTCGAAAGTCCTTCGGATCATTGAAATACTTGAAAATCCATTACATTTTAGGACTTTTTCAGTTTTTCGCTTATCCATAAGTCGTATCGAAAAGTTTTGTTGGTACAAATTAAACTTGACAAAATTTTCAAAACGAGTAGTATGCACTTTTGTAGTATGTATGAGTTGTAGTATGCAGTTTTTTTGGACTTAACCTTTGAGGGCTACAGGGCAGAGAATGTAACAGGATTTGAAAAATTATGAAATTTATATGACGACACTCATGAAAGTTGTAGATAAAAAGGTCATGATTTCATAGTCTTAATCAGCGACCCCTAAGACCCCTAATTTTCCATCAATTCAGTGAACCTTTAAAAGCTGCTTTAGCATAGCATAGCATATGCTCACGACTATACTCCCCGAGGGGGTAGTCAGAGATATTCTGAAACCGAAAAAAGCTGCTTTGGCGTTCGAAATTTCCATGGCAGCCATCTCGATAACTTGGATTGGATAATTTGGTTTTTTTTTATTTCGATAATTTTATTTTTTTTACCGCCAACTAAATCGAACCAATGTCCTCTATGACATTTGTTTGAGGTCCATAACCCTATCTGTCATAGTTTCCGCGGACCTTTGACATCATCCGTCAGGAGTCGACATTCCGAGGAAGTCATCGTTTTCCCTGTATCACCAGACATAACATAATAATATGATGGCCATGAACTCAGAAATGACTTAAAAATTTTTGACGTGTACGATACAAATCTAAAGCAATGACCTAGCATAACATAATTATCCCTAAATTCCCAATATTCCAAATCGACTAATACCTATTCACCAAATAGGCTTCGGTGAACCTAAATTATTGATAACGGGAAGCCTATTAATTGCCTCTGAATAACCGATTGGATTCCCTTGGAATTGCTGTACATCATTTAGTTTGAATTTAAACTGGTTTTGGTATTACAATCGGAAAATCACTGGGTAATTTTAATTACTTGCCATTAGGTGGGGCTCATCTTTCTTTCTTTATCGTGTGGGCAGAGCCCTGGTGTCAGAGTTTTTTCAGACCGCCATAAGGCCTCTGACGTGGTTTTTATGTAACGACTACTACCACCAGAGATAGTAGCCGGGACCAACAACTTAATGTGCCATCCGAAGCACGGAATCATTTTATCATCATCTCAGCCGGGCTCATAAAAAGGCTGGAAGTCACCCAAAGGGCAATGGAGATGGCTATGCTCGGAGTTTCCCTTGCGAGATCGATAGCTGCAATAGCCTAAAGAATTGCTAAACTAAAGTTGCAGTGGGCGGGGCACATTGCTATCAGAACCGATGGCCGATGGGGCCGAAAAGTTCTCGAGTGGGGTCGCGTACCGGAAAGCGCAGCGTGGGTAGGCGGCGGGAATCCGTTCGATGAGGGCAGCGCAGGACCGGTCGTTATGGCGATCTTTGGGGGAGGCCTATGTCCAGCAGTGGACGTCCATCGGCTGAGATGATGAAGCAGGGGAAGTTCATATCAGCCAATAGACGTCCACTGCTGGGCATAATATAATTATACTATTTGTATATCCGTTTTAAAGAGTAATCTCAGAATTGTGGAGAGTTGATAAAAAAAATCTTGTCTACAGGGTGACAACCTAGCAAATACTGAAACGGAGAACTCAGACCACCAAGATGAACAACTTTCACTATGAAGCCTACCTCAGGAAAGGCGAAAAAAAAATCTGCTGTCCCATACATTTTAGTCGGGTAGGTAGGTACAGAAGTTTTGTATGGGACAGCTGATTTTTTTTCGCGTTTTCTGAGGTAGGCTTCATAGTGAAAGTTGTTCAGTTTGATGGTCTGAGTTTACCGTTTCAGTATTTGCTAGGCTCTCACTTGCATCCTGTATAAGTCAAACAAATACTTGAATAACGAACCTAAATATTTATTAAAATAAACACTTTGTACGATTGTACTTTGTACAAATGCGGACGAGGTAAAGAAAGTCATAAATCAATTGAAGAATACTGCAAGCACAGGCTATGACTGCATAAGCACGAAGGTATTGAAATGTATCTCGCATATCATATCTCCGATCTTGAGTCATCTTATTAACTTGAGCATAGAACATGGGATATATCCTCAAAAGCTAAAACTATCTACTATTATACCACTATTTAAAAAAGAAGACAAAGAAAATATGACTTACTATAGACCAGTCGCTTTGCTTTCAGTGTTTTCCAAGATATTTGAAAAAATTATCTATAATGCTTTGTACGATTACTTGGAATATAACAATATCTTATGCCACGAACAAAAAGGTTTTCGTAAGCAAAAAACCATCAATATGGCAATATACGACTTCTTACACACAATTTATAATAGAATAGATAAGAGACTTCCCGTCCTTGCGATGTACATGGATATGACAAGAGCCTTCGATTATGTTGATCATAGGATACTCTTAGACAAATTAAATACCTACGGCATTAGAGGTAATGTCCAAGAACTCATAAAAAGTTATCTTACTGGCAGGACTCAAATAACAACAATTCGTAGAATCTGTCCTAGCACAAAAACGGAAACAGTATATTCCTCCCACCAGCGGTCTATGCATTATGGAGTACCTCAAGGAAGCGTGCTGGGTCCTTTTCTGTTTCTAGTCTATGTGAATGATTTACCTAAAGCTACAATACATCCCATGGTGCTTTTTGCGGACGACAGTACCGTTGTCTATAATAATGAGAACGAAATCAATAGTAGTCTCAAAAGTATAATAGAATGGTTACAATTAAATAACTTAAATATCAATTTAGAAAAAACAAAAATAATGAATTTTAAACAAACACAGAATTCAACAACGACCACTAATGTGAGCTATGACAATTTAACAGTAAGTGAAGTCGATGTTACAAAGTTTCTAGGCATTCATATTGACAATAATATGAAATGGCACACGCAAATTAATGAAGTATGTAACAAACTAAGTAGATTTTCTTATGCACTCTACATGCTTAGCAAAGTTGTGAATCTTAAAGCAGTGTTGACGGCGTACCACGGCTATGTTGCTTCTGTGCTAAGATACGGAATCATATTTTGGGGCAATGCCACTGGCATCGACTCAGTACTCAAAGCGCAAAAGAAATGTATAAGAGCCATATGCAACCTTAGGAGAACAGACAGCTGTAAACCCCATTTCAAAGATCTCAACTTATTGACAGTACCTTCCATATACATTTACGAATCAGCATTATTTGTTCGTCGCAACCCACACCTATTTAAAACCGTTTCAAGTGCCCGCCGACGCGATCAACTACATCTAAGGTCATGCCGAACCACACTATTTCACAAAAGCTTTTACGCGATGGCACCGAAGATTTTCAACAAATTACCAAGGTCGTTGAAAGAAGCTGAAAGTTATGTGGTTTTTAAAAAACAGCTATTTAAACTGCTAGTTGACAAAATATATTACTCGGTTCACGAATTTCTAACCCCTACTAACTAACTAATTTGTTTAATTGACTTTTGGATTGACATTATATGATTACATTGACATACTTACTTTCCTACTTTAAATTTAGAATTAGACAACCTAAAATGATCCAACAATGTTCAGAAAACTTAATACTTAAATAAAAAATGTTAATTAATTCAGTAATAGGTTATCAAATGGATGTTTTTATAGATTACGTTAACTTATTTTAGAAATGTTATTTATGTTCTATCTTATTCTTCTGTTTTATTTAATAATTTCAATATTTTACGTTGTATTCGTACGCCAACTGTGGCAGACCGCAGAGAGTCCAAACATATACTGTAACACCTTTTATATTACCTGTGTTCACGAATAAATAAATTTGTATTTGTATTTGTATTTGAGGTAAAATGTCGAACAAACAGTCATAAAAATATTTAAAAAACGCAGAAAAGACAAACATTGAAAAAACTAATAAGAGCATTTAGTGGGAATCGCAAATTAAAAAGACACTAAAGAAAAGATACCTTTGAAAGGATGACCTTAAAAAAGCACTTTGCACGCAAATAATATAGGACCTTTCCCTCAATGGGCCCACTTTCACACCAAAAATGACTTCTTTTGTCGGTAACAACAATGCATGATTTATCGTTGGACAACGCGGCGCTGCCGTGACCTGAGATTCGTATTAAAATAGGCCGATATTGCACGAACAGGTATGTGCAGATCGGACTCTCCTTTCAAAATTCAAAACTCAGAGTATCAAAAGCATGCATGCCCACACACACACACAGCACCTTCAATACTGTTAGTTTATTGATAGATTCTAAAACAAAGGCCAGCAATACAGTATGATCAGTAAATCTAAACTATTATAAAACTATAACAGAAGTGTGTTTGTACATTGAAGATATTTACAAAAAAAAAAGATTACGATATGGTTTTTAGATTTCCCAGATTCCAAATCACCAATTTTTGGATTTTTTGTATGTTTTTGTTGTGTGTTTGTTTTTTCGAGCATCACGCAAAAACTACTGAACCGATTTTGATGAAACTTTTTTGTTTGATAGCTTATGATCTGACTTAAAATCTGGAAGCGGACGAAGTCGCGGGTCCGGGTCGGTTGCTCGTTCTTTAGTAAAAAAGTATTTGTCTTTTTATAATTCTGTGGTGCCAGAGTGATCACAATATTAAAGATTTCTCAATGTAATAAAAAGCCTATGCTTATTAAAAAATGTGTACTCCAATAATCTTTACCCACTTTTTATTTTTATGAAAAAAGTCAGTTTGAAAATATTTTGCATACCACAAAAGCCATAAATAGGTTTTTAATAGGTCTAAACAAGTTTTAAAAAAGAAAAAAAAACCTTTCCCTTTTCATGAAGCTATAAAAGTACCTATTCTATAAAAATAGTTTTAAGCCTTTTGTAGTTTATTGGAGTAACACTTTTTTAATTTAGGCTTTCTTTATTTAGAAATCTTTAATATTGTGATGAGGGCGCAACTAAACTGTAAAAGGAGCCTTTATATTAAATCATTCTTTCACTCGTGCTTCCTTTGCCAAACTCAATTTTATTCAAAATAATCATCATCATCAATTCCTGACGTCATTTCTGACTCTACCAAATAGAAATTTCGGTGTAAATGAAAATAAATGTTATTATTTTTATGTACTGCTTAAAGAAGTTATACCTACAATGTATAAAAAGATATAAAAGAAACTAACCCGTGAAAAACATACAATATCGGATACAATCTGTCCTAGAAACTTAGGAAGCAGAAATGGAAGGGAAAATGCTGAAAGATGGTCGGAAGGTTTTAGGGATTAAGGCCTCAGGATTACGTCCGAACATAGCCGACTATGAGCCCATTTGGGATATTTGTTGGCAGCTTTACTTCACCATACTTTCCTGGAATTCAGATTTTTTCTGTTTAAGAAGATTATAGTAGGTTTAGTCAGCCATTAACTTTGTTGGAAGGTTGCTGAATGTTACACCTTATGTTACATGTTTATTTTTCCGTAAGAAAAAAACGGGTAAGAGCGTGACAGAACATGCATGGGGTCATCATCATCAACTACTGAACAATGGGTCTAACATAAGCATAACCATAGTACATAGTCTGCATATACATGTACACACCTGGCGGTGGTGAAGTAGACCACATAACTCGGATTTCACATTGGTTGTCAGTTCTTCGGCAGATTATGTCCAGCTCTTTGCATAGGTAACCATTTATACACGGTGTTACAAAAATGCAAATAAACATTTAAACCACCCGGTTTAGACCATAAAACTGAACAACTTTCACTATGGGACCAATATCGAAATCGCGAGAAAACTACTGATGTTCCATACTAAACTACAAATCTACTGGAGCTAATTAATCTGTGCATTATAAACAGTTGAATTGGTGCTTTCTTGGAATCATTACAATGTATGTGCCTGTGAGCGTTATTTATTTATTATTTATTTATTTATTATAACAAATACTGGTGTAAACTTAAAAGTGTTACATTTTTGAGATGTTTTTTTCACGATTTCTATTTTGGTCCCATAATGAAACTTGTTCGGTTTTATGGTTTAAAGTAGTAAAATATGTCACGCATTTAAATTTACGCCTTGTATGCACGTTAATTTTGTAAGTTACTTTGTGATTGCTTTAATTTTAAAAACTTAAAAACTATAAAAGTAAATCGCATCTGCATAAATTTTAATCTTTGACCAAAACCGCAGGCTTTTGTGGTCGCAGTGGCTGAAGGTGCTACGTTTTATGAGGTCTTCACAGATTATTATTTCATTGTCTGCAAACTGGAAAATAATAAACATCCCTCAACGTTAGTTTAATGAAATGATGTGATTTATGATTCTTTTATTTAATGTTTTGGGATATTCTGATTTTCATTTCACTTTCGAAAGCGGGAAAGGCTTTTATTTGTATGATTGATTGAATTTTGTTCAAGTACTTGTTTCGGTTTGAGTTTAAACTTTTTAATTAAGTTGATAATTTACTTTCAGTTGAGGATTTCTCTTTTCATTGGATTATTATGATATTTATGGCAACAGAACTTTAGCTGGCGTGAAATGGAAGTACCTTTGAAAAGGACAGTGAGCAGAAATGGTCCAAGATGTGGCCATAAGTGGCATACTACGCTTGAAAGGGGGTTAAATATAGTCATTTTTTTATATGCGGCACCAAAATCGTTTCGAGACAAAAAAAGATACAAGATGTTGTTTAGCAGTTTTTCATACTAATGTATTTAGCCGCTATTTACATATGTTGCTTGAATTCCTTTTGTCATGTAGATAGTATTAACGGAGGGAATAACTGCGCACGATCGCATGTGGTTTACTTCCTTAGCTGACAAGCGAGAAAGGAGACACCAGCGCGTTGCAAACCCAGCAAACGCAAACGCAGTGAGCCTAAATTTTACTTGCCGTACGTGCGGCCGTGCCTGTCGCTCCCGTATAGGGCTCTATAGCCACGAGCGTAAGTGCCGCCAAGACGCTGCTTAAATCATCTGTTACAGATGAAAAGGCCTATGATGATGAGTATTATTGTTTTTGATTATTTATTAATGCAAAATAATCGTTAGCCCTCAAAACACACAACACTTAAAACGTGAAAATCTTTATTTCATTTTGAAATTGCCGGTATAGTAAACGTGAGCCTTATTACTTTTGCACGCTTAATAATAGCGTTTAGTAGTTTTAGCTAAGTGTCTGATCACCCCAAAAGACATTACACCTTTCGGGGCCATCATCATCTTCCTAGCTGCTGTCCCGCTGGGTAGCAGGGTCTGCTTTCCTAGTCTGTTTCTTCCACTTCGCTCTATCCCGAACATCGTCGACGGAGAGCTCGCAGCTGTCCATTTCTTTCTTTACAACATCAGACCATCTTTACAACATCAGACCATTTTCAAAACGACTACCCCTAAAAACGACTTCAAAATCAAATACCCTGTATCATTTTTTTCCTCGAAAATATTTTGATTTCCCTTGGGTACCATGTACATTTGCGTATCCTCTAACTCTCCCTTCATGTTCCATAGCGGGGGGCTCTTGGACCAATGGCCATACATTTTTGCCCAGTGTCCTTTAATTTTCAGTGATATAGCATCAGCACTCGGTCGTGCACAAAGCCACCCCGCCACGAGCCATCTTGCTATTATACGTTTGACTAGTTACATTATAATATCATTGCATTTAACTGCCACTGCCAGCAGCTGCCTGACGTTGCTGGCTGCTGCCATTTTAGTGTGACTTAAGCCTAATAGAACGTAGGGCACGACATTATTTACACTTCCGTAGATTTCTAAAAGGAGTCACTAAATCCTTTCTCCTATGTAAGGACATAAAACGGTTTTATGATCTGTAGTTAAACCAGGACCTATGATGAAGCGTAATTTAATTAAGACAAATCTCAAATGTATGTCCTTTGTAAAATACGAACGCACAGAGAAGATAACTCATAATTAACTGTAATAGAAGTGTATGTAGGGTAGGTACATTGAATATAATTATTTACAAAAAATGTTACGATAAGATTTGTTTGTACACACGGCGACACATCAAGCTATACAAAACCAACATAAGCTGGCCGCTCGTAGGTCGAGTAACGTATAACGTCGCGCGGCCAGTTTATATTGGTTTTGTATTGGATTGGATTCAAGTACGCACGGCGATACATTAAGCTAATGTATCGCCGTGCGTACTTGAATCCAAATCACAGATTGTTTTATTCTTTGTATTTGTCCGTTTGTTTGTTCGAGCATCACGTAAAAGCTACTAGACCGATTTAGACGAAATTTTGTGTTTTTAAAAGCTGTTGATTAATTTTACTTAAGAGCCTACCGAGCCTATTGTGCTGCCCTCAATCGTATTTTTTATTTCTAAACAATTTTACAATATTTCCAAAAAACAAGAATGTCACATTGTAGTCCTGATTGGCTTGCAATTTATCGAAACATTACGGATTATTATGTTTTATGCTTGTAGCTATTATCGTTAAAACCGCCAAAGTGACCACATTTGTGCGCGGGGTGCGCAAATAGATGTAATATACACAGACTATAGTAAATGTTTCGACCGAATAGATCACAAAATGTTATTATACAAACTTTGGCTTTCTGGCATACATGGCGATCTTTATCGCTGGTTTGCATCGTACATTGATAGGCGTACTCAAGCTGTGGTATTGCAGGGATACACGTCTGTATGGACTAATATTCCTTCTGGAGTCCCGCAAGGGTCCATATTAGGCCCACTATTGTTTATCATTTTTATCAATGACATACAGACGTGTTTTCTCAATTCCTATATTTTATTGTTTGCCGATGACATGAAGGTTCTGAAGGAGGTTCGAAGCGACTCAGACGTACGCGATCTCCAGGAAGATCTGCTGAGATTTGAGAGTTACTGTCAATTAAATAGGCTAGAACTAAACGTCTCCAAGTGTTTTTGTATGACGTTTTCTCGTAAACTCCTTCTCATTCATGGTGGCTACTCACTTCTCGGCAGCCGCATTGTCGAGGTTGAAGAGATCCGTGATCTTGGCTTTACAATGGATAGCAAACTCCTATTCGATAGGCACATTGATAATGTTGTAAATAAAGCCTCAAAAGCGCTGGGTTTTGTTATGCGCACTTCGGCTTCCTTTCGGAATCTGAAGACTATAAAAATTCTTTACTGTGCCTTCGTCCGCAGCCACCTTGAGTACGCCTCTCAAGTTTGGAACCCCTGTTACGATATTTATAAAGTGCGTATTGAGCGCATCCAAAAGAAATTTATGCGGTTTCTTGATTTTAAAGCGCGTCGCAGAACATCGGGCTACGCGCAGCGGTGTAAACATTACCATTTTTTGCCTCTCGAAAAACGGCGTAATATTGGCGACATTTGTTACTTAATGAATGTCGCTAATGGAGCAATCGACTGCCCTGATTTATTGGCCAAAGTAAACCTTCGCACTAATCAGAGGGGTCTCCGGCAGCGGCCGCCCCTGCACGTTCAGTTCGCGAGAACAAATTATAAGCAGAACGCGTTCCTGCAGCGCGCCAGCAGCAGCTTCAATGACGTTTGCGTGGACTTCGATATCGATTTGTTTTGTACAAGCACCAATAGACTTAAAAATATCCTAGCACGTGACTTTTTTGATAGCCCATAATAATTTTGTATTACCTTAGTTTTTATTTTTTAATGTTAGCTTTATTCATAAGACTTTTCTTTCTCTTTATTTTTATATGTGGGAACTTGTTGTCAGCATCTGACTATCAATCTGTCTTTGTTGAAACCGAACTGTTATTTAGCTGTAAGTTCTCCAAAAAGGAAATAAATAAATAAATAATAAATAATTTGGCGGTTTTAAAGATAATAACTACAAACATTATAGAAAGAAATAAGCAGTGACCCGATAAATTGAAAATCAGCAATGACTACACTGTGACATTATTGTTTTTTGGAAATATTGTTTAATTGTTAAGAAACACCAAAAATACGATTGGGGACAGCGCAATAGGCTCGGTGCAGCCTTAAGAAACAAGTAGGTATAATATTACGGGTGCCAATACAGACGAAGTCGCAAGCAAAACCTAGTGTTTTACGTATTAGTATTTCATTGGTCTAGTACAGTCACCAGCAAATATATCGTAGCAAACAAGGTGGTCAAAAATCTCTAAGCAGTTCTAATTTTCAATAATATCTTTACTCGTAATCATAACCAATTAAAAATATAAGAACGCCTAGAACATCAAATATATCCATGCAGTCAGGATGATCATAAACACCTGAACAGTTTAGGAAAAAACCTTACTCCGTTGTTTTACATTTTAATTTTAAATAACATTGTAAAGAAATTATTGAAAATTCGCTGTTCAGATATTTATGACAAAATACACGTTTGGTAACATTTACTGTAAAGAATTTAATGAAAATTAGCACTGCTCAGAAATATTTGGACACCTTGTATGCTACGATATATCTGATGGCGACTGTAGTTCCATAAATCTGCTTAATACCCGAAAACATTTCTTTTCTCTTACTAATTTATCTGACCGAGCATTTTCTTATCTACTGCATACCTCAAGTCAGAGTTAACGAGGCGGAAGATGATAATATCGCATCACAAACGGTTACAGTGAAAGCCGTGATTAAGGAAAACGTTTTCAGCACGATTGAACATGAATGATGGGTGATTCTCGGAAAAGTTTATTCAATTTTTATTGTGTAACGGGAATCAAAAAACGAAAAAGAAGTTCGAACTCCAATAGAAAATCGATCGGCTGCACTGCACTTTTGTATGGGACGTCCAAAAAAATCTCGTTATTCGATCCATGTTTTTTAGGGAAATTAGTTTAGTTTCACTATCTGAATCACACCCTTAAAATTTTGTTAGTAATTAAAAACTAGTTTTATTAACCGACGAAAAGAAACAAAAAACGGAGGAGGTTTTCAAGTCGACGCGTATATATTTTTTGTTTTTATTTTTATTTTTTGTGTATAAAAACGCATAACTTTTTACAGAGTAGTCCGATTTTGATAATTTTTTTTTTTGTTTAGTAGGTCGTACTTCAGAGGTCTTATTTTAATTTGGTGAAGATTTGGTAAAGGCCTTCGGAGAAAGACAAGAGAACTCCTCAAAAATCTATAGCATATCATCGACGATTGAAATAAATGATTTGATAACTTCTTACAGAGTAGTCCGATTTTGATAAATTTTTTTTTTGTTTTGTAGGTCGTACTTCAGAGGTCCTATTTTAATTTGGTGAAGATTTGGTAAAGGCCTTCGGAGAAAGACAAGAGAACTCCTCAAAAATCTATAGCATATCATCGACGATTGAAATAAATGATTTGATAACTTCTTACAGAGTAGTCCGATTTTGATAAATTTTTTTTTTGTTTAGTAGGTCGTACTTCAGAGGTGGTCCTATTTTAATTTGGCGAAGATCTGGAAAGGGCTTCGGAGATAAACAATAGAACTCTTCAAATATCTAGAGCATATCATCGACGATTGAAATAAATGATTCGTGTTAATGTTTCCTTTTAGGTCATACTTCAGAGGTGGTCCCATTTTATTTATAACCAGAGCAGAGAGAGTAGCTCACATAGCTCAAGGCACAGAACATTATAAGAGGGGTTAGAAATGCAAAGTAGCGCTTTTGCTTCGGAGACGGCTGTCGCCACTTGTCTTTCCGCTCACGCTGCTGCAACTACTCATGCCCTCTCGCTCTCACCACGCCGCGCGCCTTATGGTGTTATGCAAATCATTACATAACCGTGGCGACGCGTTCCTTGCCTTCTTTGCACTATTAACCCCTCTTATAATATTCTGTGGCCCAAAGAAATGTGCGCTCCCTGAGGGTAAGCCTGTGCCCTGCTGTGGGATGTATACAGGCTGATGAAGAATATGACTGTTCAGTTATGCAGAGCCACGTTTTAAAATCCTTTTAAGGTTTTTCTATTATCTCGAGTTTTTTAGCTGATAAAGTATTTGTAGCCTATATTGAATTCAAAAAAACCTACATTTACTCTAATTAAAATAAAGCACTTTACAGAATTTGAGTTACATGAATTACAGGCCCTAAATCTATTGAAACCAAACGCTACAAAGTTGTAACAAATGAACCTTTTAGCTTACTTTGCTTGTACCTTACATGAAAAGCTTAATTAATCCTAAAAGCCATTAGAGTAAAAAATAAAGGCTAAAATATAGTATCACGAACCCCTTTGGTACCCGTGCCAACCTTTGGTCGAACTATAATGAAAGTAATGAGCGGTAGCGGGGAAAAGAACATGCGAAGTACTAGCGGAGCGGAATAGTATAAGAGATAAGTGTACTTTTTGCAACCATCAGCAGCAAGGCTGATTCAGTGTTTATGGGGTGTAGAGCATCTCTGTGATTGGGATGGACCAGGTCTGCCTGCATAACTCCAGTCGGTTTAGGAGTTACTGATGATTAAAGGTCTATGAAAAATTAACGATCAGCTGCAAGGCTGATCGTATTGTATTTTTTTAGTATGCATTGTAGCTATGTGAACAGTACAAAAACTGTCAAGTTCTGTCAGTCGGTTTAGGAGATACAGCCAGTCAAAGTTCCGACTTTTGAATAGCTGTATCTCCTAAACCGACTGATGAACCATGTCAGTTTTTATACTATTCACATAGCTACAGTGCATACTATAATAATAACATACGGTCAGCCTTGCAGCTGATCGTTAATTTTTTACAGACCTTTAATCATCAGTAACTCCTAACCCGACTGGAATTATGCAGGCAGACCTGGTCCATCCCTATCACAGAAAAGCTCTACACCCCATAAACACTGAATCAGCCTTGCTGCTGATGGTTGCAAAAAGTACTCTTATCTCTCGGAATAGAAGGTTAGAGGTACAACCCGTGCGAATTAACTTGGCACCTGGCATGGACGTGGCTCGGAATTTGACACCCTTCCTGCTAACCCCCGTGGGACCCCGCCGTCGCTGTGAGAGACCGTAGCATAGCTTTTCAGTTACCGCTGCATGTGTACCTGCGCTTTAGCATTTTCGAGTTATTCTTTCCGAGTTTTCTGAGTTTTTTATTCCAAATCAAATCAAATCAAACCAAATATTTATTTGCATAGAATATGGTTACAGTTGTTCAAGTTTTATGACAGTCAATTATATTCAACCTGCGTGCAGGTGTACAAATTTTTAAAATATGGTCGAGCTATATTATAAATTACAAAAGTCATCCTAATTACATTATACATATTACAATAGTCAAAAATATTAATTATATTATCATTCAATGATGTACATTATAATTTAAGTATTCATTAATACTATAGAAACAATTTTCCAAAAGCCAACTACTTAACTTTGATTTAAATATGTTCCCATCTAGCAGTTTTATGCTATCCGGTAACCCATTGTAAATTTCAATGCTCATGTTGTATGCGTTTCTTTCGTAAATATATGTACGGGAAGGAGGTTGATAGAGAAGATTGATGTACTGACCTCTAATATGCCTTGTGGACACATCACTGCGTTTTTTAAAGTAGGTTGGATTTGATTTAACAAAAAGACAAATTTGCTTTAGGTACATAGATGGTACAGGAAGAATACGGAATTTTTTGAAAAGTGGTCTGCAACTATCCAGATACCATGCATTACTAATGGCGCGAATGCACTTTTTTTGAAGTTTAAAGGCCTTATTGATGTCGACCGAATTTCCCCACAAAAGTAAGCCATAGTTCAGCACAGAAGCGACATGCCCATGATAAGCTGTTAGTGCCGCCTCCGTTGATATGGTTTGCCTAAGCCTTCTTAGAGCATGAACAAAACGATTTAGCCTCTTACAAATTATGTCAATGTGCTGTTTCCAATTAAGATGACTGTCAATATTTCTGTACCCTTGGTGAAAAACGCGCTAAGTCGAGTTGTATCAAAATTAAGTTTTTAAGACATTCTTCATGTGTGTCAAATGATCTATCTTTCTGTCCTATCTACGTAGCTGTAGCTCTTCTAGATTCGGAGATATTTTTCGTGTATAATGTTATAAGTTGATTATTTTCTTCAAATGGAATTTAAAATCTCGTGTAATGTGATACAATTTGATAAACACTGATTAAATTTAGCAAATCTTATTTAAACAGGAAGTGTAAAGGAATATAACTCAAATAAAATTATTTAACACAATGAAATAATATTCGTATACCGTTGTTACTAATAATACAACTAAAATAATATTAGCTTTCACAGCACCATTTCTCATTAACTCGTATGTGTATGATGATACAATTCTATAATAATCATTAAAAACGTAGATATAAATAAAAAAAAATCCGTGTTTACTAATATATATAGAAATGTATTATTTTTCACGAAACCCTGCTCCATACAATGGATTTGTGTATAATGATACAATTCAGTTATATCAAGAAAATTACCAGTTTTTTATCCAGTTTAATTAAAATTTGTAGCGTAAAGTGATACAAGTCTCTATCCTTCTCTAAAAAGTGAGCGTTAGACAAGGTAGAACGAGATGGATGCATGTTTCCGGGGGAAGGGGGCTTTCTGTATTGGGGGGGAATTTCTGTAATAGAAATGACTTATGAGGACTTCAAGTAAAAAAAGCAAACTTCAGTGGCCAAAAATTTAATGGTCAAACGTGCAAATATTGAAATATACCAAGCATCGATTTCCTACATTTGGATATAAAGAGAACTACGTGGATGACGATTATATTTCGATGTCATACGTGAAAAGAAACAAAAGGTATGATCGCATTCTGACAGAAAATGTTAACAAGTGTTACAATGAACAAGTGCCTATAGCAGCAGAAAAAAAAGCAGATCTCATCTCTCTTCTGGAGTATATTGACCCGAACGTCCATGAGTTTTATCTAAATTTGCCCTCGACTGCTGATAAATCTCCTAATGTCTCCTGATTTGAATCAGGAGGTTGATTTTTATACTGATAATTTTTAGAAGACTTTTTTAATTACTATGATTACTTACACACGTTCTCGTTAAAAAAATGTTTTGTTTCCTTTATTGTATTTGCTGGTGTTGAAGTATCGAGGCTTTTAGGTTACTTTATATTACTATGTTTGTTTGATTGAGCGTTTAATTGATTTATTAATCCACCAATTTAGATTCTGGGGGACTATTACGGTTCTTAAAACCATTGATGCATGCATGCATGCACATGCTCACGACTATATTCCCCGAGGGGGTAGTCAGAGATATTCTTAAACCTCAGAACATCCACGTTTCCACCATTGATAATATCATAAATTAAAGAGTTCCATTGCTTGATTTTGGCAGGTTACTTTTCTAGTTATTGCCAGATCGCGCAAGATCTTATCATGAGTGGTTTTGAGAACGGCAATAGGCCCACTGATTTGATGAAAGATATTTTAGAAGATTTTTATTTGTTATTACTATAATTATGTTTTATAAAAAAGTTTTTTTACGTTATTGTATTTGGTGAATTTTGGTAGCGTTGAGACAAAAGCATCACGCAAGCTTTATAATTTAAAATAGGATATACTCAACTCATATATAACTTTGGATTACGATTCTTTTTTAGTTTGACCGTTGATTCGTCTACTTGGTACTTATAAGTGATATAATATCAGAGAAAGCTTTGTGTTTTTTTATATATTTAGCTAGGTTATTAAACTTTTGAAGGCTGTCATGATTAGGAATATTTACATTTACTAAAAATGTTAACTATTAAGTATCTACTGAATTACTTCGTTACCTCACTATTATTTTGAAATTTCAAGATTTATATCCATTCGTAAGATAAAACGTGTCATAATTGATTGCATTATGTGAATCGTTATAACTTTTTAAGAAAAAATTATAGTTTATTACTTAGTTGTAAAGAATCCACTGATGTCGTTATATCGCATAGAAACTCACTTGTGTTTTGAATTTTGATTTTGAGCTACATAAAAATAATTAATATTTCTATTTGATTTGATGGGATTATTAAAAAATGATAAACCTAATCCAACTGTAAATTAATCTCTTTATGTTATCTTATTTTAAAAAGAACCAACATTTGTGGGTGAAATATAAAACTTCATGTGGTATTAAACTAAAGATCTCCTGATACATTCCTAAGATGTAACTTAAAGACTGTTGATTGTTAAAGTACCTTAGTTAGTCGAGTAGCATAAGCATTTTGATTTACTTTTTCAGCAGAGAAACTGGTATTTATTTTGAGATTTTTAATAAAAAGTAAGTACTGATTTTACATGATTTATTATTTGCTAAATAACCTTCCATTTTATTGCGTTCATTAACTATTTTTGATCATCAAAATTTACTGCCCTACGTTTCAGAATTGAACTACCACCAACTACCATAGAGAGTTGCACCATTTGACACAAACATAAACAAAAATCTGTAATAATACAAATAAAAAAATATCATTATACACAACAAAAACTGAACATGGTTGAGGTGTATTTTAATACATTTGTCTTATTTTTGCCCTTTTGTTTATTTTAACTAATTCAGAGAAAAGGTATTCATAAAATATGAAAGTTTTATTTCACAAGATTATTTTATTTACAATAGACAACAATTTACATTCATTTAAAGTTATAGTTATACCATTATTCACCAATGGCTCTCAAGGCACCAGTGGTTATGTAAAATGATATGATTGTTAATAAATCACTTTACACATCCTCACTCTAAAGTGGCAAATGATATAATTTGCTGTTTTTGTTTATTGATCATAATTTACTTATTTTATCGCTATTATTGATACACCACAGTTTTGCTACTAAAATTATTAACCAGTAGCATTAACTCGGTTAAAAATATAATAAATAACAAAAAAGTTATGAGGGTCTGAAGTTAAAAAAGAAACAAGTCCTTTTTTCTCGAAATACGATTTTCTGACTTAGCTCTCTTTTCACCAAAGGTACAGATTTATGCCTAAAAATGTGATGTTGTCAACGAGCCACGTGCGAGCCAGGTGTCAAGTTAATTCGCCCGTCTTGTAGAAAGTAATTGGTTAACAATTTTTTGGACATTTTAAAGGACGCATAGTAATAATAAATCAGTATTTAATATTAATTAATAAAAATATAAAATTAGATACCTACTACGGTAACGGAAAAAACAGAAAAAAAAATTCGCCACACTTAATAATTCAGTCTTTATTATTATATAATAAAAATTTTGAATAACCTACTATTGGCGAAACAGAAAACAAATTCTGGTGTATTTGTAATCTTTTATTTGCAATAATTTGTTCAATCATACAACCAAATGCCAAAAATTATATTCAGAAACCAATGGTGTAATAATGGATTTAAGAGTCTATTTGCTACTTTTTTCCTAGTCCAATTGTCTTATATTATAGATTTTTTTTCCCTAGCCTCTTTCATCCCACTGCTGGGCAAAAGGTGGGCAAGAATATTATACATAAAGGGTGAAGTTGATATCATTAGCATCCTTTTAAACTAAGAGTCTACCCATCAAACTGAATAAATTTTACTATGGCAGCAAACCGATTGGAGCAACTAAAAAATCAGCTGTATCATACTAAACTGCAGTGCCTACTCGAATCAAATGTGTGCAACAGCAGATTTTTTAGTTGCTCTGAACTTCTTTGTCTGAACGTTTTGCTCCCAAAGTAAAAGTTGTTCAGTTTGATGGGTAGACGCTTAGTTTAAAAGGATGCTAATGATATCTATTTCACCCTGTAGATACCACGAGAGAGATATAATTATCTTATTCCCATTGCCAGTGTGGGCAGAGCCCTGGTGTCAGAGTTTTTTCAGACCGCCTTACGGCCTCTGACGTGGTTTTTATGTAACGACTACTACCACCAGGGATAGTAACCGGGACTAACGGCTTAGCGTGCCATCCGAAGCACGGAATCATTTTTCTTTTCGGACAATCAGGTGATTCAGCCTGCAATGTGGGAAAACGCACAAAGTGACGTATCACTAGGTGTCCCCCGTGGGAATCGAACCCACGACCTCCGTATCGAGAGCCAATGCTCTTAACCACTAGACCACGGAGGCAGTTTTCGCCTTCATATCGCCTTTATACGTGTCCGTAAAATTACCTATCACGAAACTAATCCAACGCTGGTGGCTTTTGTCCATAAAAACAGAGAAATCTTTCAACAATGGAAAGACGTACTAAGCCACAGACACCTGCGATCACAGTATACAGGGTGTACAATAAAATGGGACAGCTACTTAAAGGGGTGCTTAAGACCATCAAACTGAAAAACTTTCTCTATGGGACCAATATCGAAATCGCGAAAAAAATATCTGCTGTCCCATACATTTCAGTCGAGTTATGTTTGCAGTTTTGTATGGGAGAGCGGATTTTTTTTTCGCCATTTCGATATTGGTCCCATAGAGAAAGTTGTTCAATTTGATGGTCTGAAGCACCCCTTTAAGTAGCTGTCCCATTTTATTGTACACCCTGTATACATGAACTTTACAAGCCCTACGCTAAATTGACATTACCACATAAAAATTGTTTCATGATGTGTATTACAATATTTAATAAATTACCAGGCACTTACAAGGATATGAAACAGCATGTTTTTGGGAATGAGGTGAGAAAGTGGCTCGGTAAACGATGTTTTTATAGTGTTAAGGAGTTTTTAGAATTCAAATAAGAAACAATATAAGTGACATAATTATTTCTAAATTTTATTTTTGTATTATTTATTTATTAATCTATAATCAATTGAGAATTGACATGTATTAACTAAAGAATTTTGACATAAGTAATGTATTAATGTAGTATTTCATAAAATAATGTGTATACGCTTGTAAAGGCAGACTTTAGTGATACTTCCTTTGATTGATGTAATCATAAACCTATGTTACCTAATGTCATGCACAATAAATAATTTCTAATTTCTAATTTCTTTTGCGGGCTTAATTAATTTTAATGAAACGCAACAGCCCATGATTTAAGTCACAACGCGCGAAAACTCTGTACATTAATCTCTGTTGAACTCAGATTTCCGAAGTTGGAGGCAAATTTTCGACGCAAAATCGGAAACAATTTGCAAATAGCAACAAACCTCATAATTTTACCCTCCACCTTTAGCTCTATTGTTACTTTGTTTTGTAGGTATTTTGTGTTTCTGTAATTCCGTAGCTATTTGTACGGGGTGTAACTAAATTATAACTTTACGTATTCTGGAAATTCGTTTAATTCGTCAAAAGATACATTAAAAAATACTAAGTAGGTCCTGTATATTAAGGCTAGGCTACGAATAGTGCAGGGTCACATTTAGTAAATATCCCTACAGAACGAAAGCTTTTTAAAAGCGTCCGCTGTGTGTGCATTCACACATACCTAGCACGCGTGAGGACCTACGAACAGGTATGCGTTGTACGCGTTGTATGTACATACTCTGGCTGCCGGCTGAGTGTGTGGACCAGGAGCGATCGCGCTAATTTAAAACATCCGAGTTCAATCCTAATCAAATTTCAGTTCTAATCACATTGCAATCCAATTACTATTGAACAGTGCTGAATTCCATATCGCGCTAAACTTGACTTATTTAGTATGTGACCTTCAACGTATGAGCGATCTGTCAAAACGGCTCTAGCAACTGTCAAATTAATAGCGCAATACCGAATGTGTTAAAAGTAGTGGTTCGCACTGCGGTCCAATCATGGTTCAGTTGCGATTTATTTAGCGCGATTGCTCTCGTGTTCGTACTTACTCCAACACGCGCTATGTGTGAGTGCCCCGACAGCGCGGCCGCTTGAATGAAGCTTTCGTTCTGTAGGCATATTTATTAATGTGATAGGATATCTTTAGCATATTATTATCTTGACGCCAGAAAATAATTTCGACAGTAATAATTGGCATATAACATTAAGTCTGGTACAGGCCCTGTACCCGGACTTTCGATGTTCGATATATCGCCACTGTTTCGGTCCGCACTTCATTGGAATAGAGTTGACATTGGAATGAAAACGTTCACGCAATTGCGAAGTTCGAATGTGCGGGTAGAGGCCCTGGCTGGAATCGAATCGTTGCCTCCAGAAAAGGCGAGGCGGCTACACCGACGTTGTATTACTTATTCCTAGTTCAGGTAACGAATAAAATGATACGTCTAAAATTATTTGTTATTTATTAATACTACGTCAATTTAAATTGTTTCACAATTGGGTTAGGTACATCCTGTATTTATTTGCCGACGGATTTGTGAATTTCGGAATTGAATTTTCTAATTTGTGAAGTTTGTTTTATTTATATTGTTAAATGTTAAACCTGGAATTACTGTTAATCCAACGTACATTATTAAAATAACCATGGAGACTGTTATGTAATGCATGATGATATAAAAATATTAAAGGTACACACAGCAACATAATGCAAAACTAAAATAAGCTGGCCTCGCGTAGGTTGAATAACGTATAGTGTCGCGTGGCCAGCTTATGTTGGTTTTGTGTAGCTTGATGTATCTCCGTGTGTAAAAATAAGTCGCTACAGTGTGTTCTGCATCTCTTTTTTTTTTTTAAAAGAATGAAAAGTGAACAAAAAAATCATTAAAAACAAGTTTTTATTTCGATTTACTAAAATATCCTTAATATTATAAACGCGAAAGTTTGTAAGTATGGATGGTTGTTTGTTCCGCTTTCACGCAAAAACTGCTGAACGGATTTTGATGAAATTTGGCATACAGATAGACCATGGCCTGGATTAACACATAAGGTACTTTTTATCCGGGTAACGCAGAAAAAGTCGCGGGCAACAGCTAGTGAAAAATAAATGGAGAATTACATGTAATAGGGCAGTGCATTTTTAGTTATGTTATGTTGAATAAAATATCTAAAACTTTGTCGCGCTTGAATTCTTATAGTCAAGAATTATAATTCGCAACGAGATTTTTAGCTTTGCATAGACCATTTTTATTTTGTGCTCGCGTCTATCAGGATGCGATTTTCACAAAATTGTATAGTTAAGTAGATCGGAAATTATTATGACTGTACTAGGCAATTTTTCAAGTAATATTTTGTTTCTGTGATCATCATAATCCATCGTCTGAAATTAATTACCTAAATTCCTAAGAATTAAAAAAAAAAAACACCATGGCGATTTAATACTGATTGAATCTGGCATAAACAAAATAAGACCCCGGATCAAACGAAATACCGCAAAAACTTTATTAACTACGGTAGGTACCTACCTATCCTAATAGTTCCAAATAACAGTTCAGAAAACAGATTGTCTATACAAAAAAAAAATCTGTCCGATGACTTTTCGCTGTTCATATAATTTTTTCAACAGATGTCCGGAAATATGTTATGAGAAGCTAGAAAGGGAGCGTAAGTAGTAAGTTACCGTCAACAAAATATGTTTTGGAAAGTACAGTCCGCAGAAAATCAAAAACAAAAAAAAAGTATTATTATAATAAGTTGAACGATGATGATGATTATGAAATAAGTTTATAGGTAATTTAAGCAGATTTTTTTTTGCCTTTCCTGAGTTAGGCTCCACAGTGAAAGTTCAGTTTGATGGTCTGAGTTCACCGGTTCAGTCTATCGAGGGCTGTTCCTTAAACCCGGTATACCATGGCCTATGTCCATCGGCTGGTATGAAAACAACACCCCTGTTTGATCTCTCAATATAGGGTCCTTTTTAATATGCTAACACTTTTTTAACGGTTTAAGCCGGGACTAATTACTAATAATATTGAAGAGCCAATTTGAGCTTAAGAATGTACCAAAATTAAAAAAAAAAAATCGTCAGCAACAGTTCCAATTTTAAAATATAGATATTATCTCGTTCTAAAAAACCTGATGATAATTTTTTTTTGGCACATATTTAAGGCTTTACCATCATACATACTTCAAACATGGTGTAAATATTTTTGTCTACTTAGAAGGTTTTGAAAAATACATTCGTATTTTCTAAAAAATACCTAATTTTTTAAATTTTTTTCCCTATTTTATTGATCAAAAATAATGTATATTGTTGAATCTAATTCAAATGAGTGCATTGGTATTAATATTATTAATTTAAAAAGGGACACACAATTTTGATTCCTATGTTGCGTAGCAATTTTTTTTTTAATTTGGTTTAGTATAGTATTTTTGTCACTAAATGGTGCCGGTTACAGTTTAAAAGTCCAATTAATAATTACTCCCTACCCCGCCTAACAAAACTCCGTAAAATGATTGGCCTAGTTGGTCCCATAGAGAAAAATGTTCAGTTTGATAGTCTGATCATCCTCTTAAAAAAGTGTCAGCATTATTAAGCAGGACCCTTTAAATATATTGAAAAATGTCGACAATTTTACCTTGTGCCAGAGATATTCCCTTTTCTAACTTTTGACAGAACTATCTTCTACGTCCTGCAGAGTAAACATTACTAGACGGAATGCGTAAATACGCGTCTAGACGTACGCTGTTTACTATGCTAACATGCCGTTTACTGAGTTCTAGGTAGGAGATTTAGCCAATGGACGTTTTCAAATACTATTTTAGGGTAGATATTTGTCCGTCTGAATTCATCTGGTCGCAATTCTTTTTTACTATTTTGTCCCATTCACTACAAATCACTTAACTCAATAATAATGTCCATACAGGTTATTTAGTAAAATAATACGAGATAAATAAGATAACTATTGTCACATAATGATATTGATTCTGACTACTTATATAAGGACTAGCCTTGCGGTAGCATTTTCCCTCTGCCACGGTATAAAAACAAATTGATCATGTGCATTTACATTCAATTGACGGCCCGGTAGCACAGTCGGTAGTAAACCTGCCTGCTGTGCCGAGGGTTGCGGGTTCGAATCCCGTAAGGGGCAAATATTTGTATGATGAATATGAATATTTGTACCCGAGTCATGGATGTTTGTATCTATATATGTATTATATATCGTTGTCTAGTCATCATAATACAAGTCCAGGCTAGATTCTGGTACTTCAAATGTGATTAGATAATTTGTGTGACATTGTCCAAGATATTTATTTATTATTTATTTATTTATTTTATACCTTATCACTAATAGCCTATAATTGCGAAACAATAACATCGAACTTATCACGTTTGGGGTTCACACAAGACTACTTCTCATGATTTTTATCAAAATTAGAATCTAAATAGGAATAAAATCCAAAGTTGCGGATTTCATGTTACCTCGCCCCCCCGCAAAAAGTTCCGGAAATGTTTGTTAGTAGAATTACACGCGTAACTAGTCCTTATATACGTAGTCAAAGTATTGATTGACTAGCTGTTGCCCGCGACTTCGACTGAAATCGTCTGCGTCAACTTTAAGAAAGTATCCTCTATATTAATCCAGTCCTATATCTGCATGCCAAATTTCATCGAAATCCGTTTAGCCATTTATGCGTTATGAAGTCACAAACATCTAAACATCGTCACAAACTTTCACACATTTATAAGATGAGATGAGATATTCTCTCCGTGTATATTTTCTAAAAACCCAAAATACTCGTAACTACCATAAGGTGGTTGCAGAGGGGTCAATTTTATACAAAACTTTTTACACAAATAACATTTGCAATTTATAATATAATTACGAAGATATAAAGCTTTGAAATTTTTCGTACAAAATTTTAAAAGCTTTATATCTTCGTAATATAATATAATAAATTGCAAATGTTATTTGAGATGCGACATCTAGATTTTCTAAACTATTTTTCCATTTATGTAAAATATGACTTTTATTAATTCCGTCTACGCGTATTGTGCGTCAAACTTTTGTATGGACTGAAACCAACTTAATCTCATAAAGAGCTAAGACACACACTAGATCTAAATATATTCAGTCCTTAATCTTCAAAGGTTGACCTCAAAGAAGAAAAAGGCCTCTCAAAGGATGAGAAAAGTGTGTTGCAAACTGATATATCCAATTTTTTCAGTACGAATAGTAAATTTTCTTTGTAGACTGTACTAACCCTTTTGCCCTAATAATGTCGATATTTGCCCTACATCGACATTTTGAACGAGAAGTCCTTAAATTATGATGGGACCCTTCAAATTTCCTTACAGTTTTAGGTCACTTTTTTTAAATAAGAATTCGAGAGTTTATTATAGGAAAATATAGAATAGTGGCTTACACGTACATACTTACATAAACTCAAGCCCATAGTGTACATATCCACAACTATACAACTAGTTGTAGGTCTCATGATGTAAAATGAACCATCGGCCGTAGTATGGCATGATATAGCGGCTATTTGCGCGCGAACGAACGAGATAAAACGCGTGATATAGCCTTATCGCGCGCATCATACTACGGCCGCTGCTTTATGTATACTCCTTGTTGGGCTCCCAAGTGGTTGATCGGAATGCGGAATATCAAAACGTTGGTTACGCCGAAAAACACTATGATCTTTAATGAAATAGCGACGGATTCACCAAAAGGTACCACAAGACATAAGTCTCTATATTTTATAATTACTGTTATGTCATTGATTAAAGTTTAAAAGTAGCCTAGTTCACGAGACTTTCCTATATGAGAAGCTAATGTAATACAGCTAACTATTTGTTGGCTTTTGCTGTCTAACTTCGAATGGCAGCCGGAACTCTTTCCAGCTTTCTTTTCCTTATATTGAGTTCTTTACGTAGCTATCTGTGAGAATCATGTGCGCTCCCGGGATTTATCCCGAACTCTTTGTACAAAGTTTTAGTATCATTATAGAATGTCACAAATTAATCTCTTCAAAAGACGTTTTATACTTTCCGGTTAACAGTTTAACAGTAGCGCTGAAACTGAATAAATAAAACCGGTCAAGTGCGAGTCGGGCTACTCGCGCACCGAGGGTTCTGTGCCACACCACCACAGAACACAACATTATTAACTCAGAAAAGCAACTTTTTTTTGTACGGGACCTTTAGCGCAAGACTGACTCACACTTGGCCGGTTTTTAGTATTTGTTGTTATTTTGTAGAGTTTGTTATATAATCACACAAAGTTTGACGCTTGTATGTATCACCGTTTATTCGATAGAGCGTGAAGAAAAAATGTTGATAAAAACTAGTTTCTTGTTGAGAATCCCCCTTATTTTTTAACTTTTTGTCATTTTTATTATTTGTTAACAAATTCAACGTAATATAACGCATAATCTGAGAAAATTTCAACTATCTAGCTATTACGGTTCAAAAGTTACAGCCCTAAATAGGTAGGACTGTAGGACAGACGGACGGACGGACAACGTAGGCTAGTAATAGGGTCCCGTTTTCACCCTTCGGGTACAGAACCCTAAAAATGAATGAATGAAATATACTTCTCTGTATATACGAATGATAACCCGCGTATAAATAAAACTAAAAATATAGTTCCATATTCCATAAACACGATCGATGGAGGCAGAAAACGGCATCTTAGAAGATAAGGATCATAATAAGAAAGTCTATCGAAGCGAAGCTAAGCGTCTTCTGTAGTCTATCACCTAGTCTGTAGAAAAGATCGCACTTCAGAAATATACAGGGTGTTAGGCGCATCGTGTGCCAAATCGAATGGGATGATTGGAGGGGTCTTTAGGTACCTCAGAAAAAAAAATAAAAAATCCTGGCCCAAAGATTTTTTTTTAACTGACTTTCAATGGTTTTGGGTGAAAATTGCCAAAAATCTACATTCAAATTTTTTTAAAAAAAAACCTGTTGGGTATAACTAACTTTTTTTGTTAAACCTTTAATCTGTGATAGTGTGCGCTTCTATCCAACCCAAAATTACTCGCCAGTGACATCTACTTTTTTTTTTACAGCCCCCCAAAGTTTTTTTTTTACGTTAAAATAAATGTGATAGTCAACTTTCGATCTCAATAAAAAAAAAACTAAAAGTGATCATGCTCTTCCAATTTTTTCAAAACATCTCTGGACTGTCCCCATTCTAATGGTATGCAATACGTTATGAAATAAAATGAGTAACATCGCAATTTTTTTTTTTTCTGTAATAAGTCGCAATTTTCTAATATTCAATAGGTGACGTAAAAACTAGTATTTCCGGTAATTACACTCACAGTCAGGTAAAAAAATTAAATTTTGAAGGGTTTACTTGAAGTAACCGCCTCCCGTTCTTTGTTTGATACAGGTAAAATTTGCTTTCTCACTCTAACGTAGTGAAATCTATCTTGTATCCCTTTCTCCCGGGGGCTGTTTTTTTGAATAGACCCAGGGGGATTTGTAATACTCATTACTCAGTCAGTATTACAAATCCCCCAGTCCAGAGATGTTTTGAAAAAATTGGAAGAGCATGATCACTTTTAGTTTTTTTTTTATTGAGATCGAAAGTTGACTATCACATTTATTTTAACGTAAAAAAAAAACTTTGGGGGGCTGTAAAAAAAAAAGTAGATGTCACTGGCGAGTAATTTTGGGTTCGATAGAAGCGCACACTATCACAGATTAAAGGTTTAACAAAAAAAGTTAGTTATACCCAACAGGTTTTTTTAAAAAAAAATTTGAATGTAGATTTTTGGCAATTTTCACCCAAAACCATTGAAAGTCAGTTAAAAAAAAATCTTTGGGCCAGGATTTTTTATTTTTTTTTCTGAGGTACCTAAAGACCCCTCCAATCATCCCATTCGATTTGGCACACGATGCGCCTAACACCCTGTATATAGCCCCTATTTTTTAGGTCAAGAGAGTCATTTCAACAAACTTCATTGCACTAACTTATCTTTAATCATCTGCCATTCGCAAAGGCACAAAAAAAGTAATTCAAACCAAATGTTGG
Source organism: Agonopterix subpropinquella (assembly GCA_922987775.1). Lineage (NCBI taxonomy): Eukaryota > Metazoa > Arthropoda > Insecta > Lepidoptera > Depressariidae > Agonopterix > Agonopterix subpropinquella. The sequence goes on from OV277714.1 coordinate 5,636,596, forward strand.
GCGTAGTTTAATAGATTTTGCACTTAGGCTTGCGGGCCAGCGTAAAATGATCTTTGTCGCGTGATAGTTAAGGCTCATTCATAAACTGTGTTAGTTGAATTTTTCTAACTATACATTTTATTATCATGAAGGTAACCGGTCATTATTGAATAAGGATTCTGAACTAGCGTAATAAGTGTGTCGAGGCGTTTTATTTCTTTGTGGGGTCTTAACTTTATTCATATCGACGATGAAGTGTAATAACCTCCTATCTGCAAAAGCAAAATTTGATTAGAGGTAACAAAAAAATCGTTTATTATTATTTCATTTTTATATTGTAAATTTATCGTCACAGAAACCTTTAATTTATGACACAGTTTTTTGGTCTTAGTAGTACATGCGAGATCGTATTTTAAATCCATAAATACATAAGAATCACAAAAAGAACAAAATGTTAGATAGTAGGAGCTCATTAGTCATTATACTTCATCGTCTGTTCATCATGATAATGTTAGCTCATATTTTTGAAGTGCAATGGACATTAAATGTCATGACATTAAAATATGTCCATTGCACTTCAAAATATGAGCTAACATTATCATGCTGAACAGAGTTTGGGCATCGTCACTGAAATATAAATAGACTTATATACTTAGCATTATCTCCGTACAACAATTTAACGTCAGTTTCGGTTAGTTTTTGGACGGGTGACCGTTTTAATGATATTAATTCATCTCGAGCGACTTCGTGCTTCAGAAGACACGTTAATCAGTTGGTCCCGGAGAATTCCATCAGATGGCGATGTAACTTATCTGTAAGTGCAGGTCAGAGGTTTGTTAAGGCGGCTTGAACATTTTCTGCAGAAAGTTGACCACTAACTTGCCTCGACCAATCCGCACTGGGCCCGCGTGGTTGAGTATTTGCCTCTCTCTTACCCTTATTTGTGAGAGGAGACATCTTACAGGCTGACAATGTTTTTTTAGAACGTAGTATTTGAACATCCCCTTCAGCTGTCAAAGGATCTAATCGTACGAGGTGAGGGGTGTCTAATTAGGTTGGCTACGTACCACGAACCGAAGGTCGTGTCAAGTACCCAAGTAATGGTGGAAGTTGGGAAAAGTTATACCATTAATTATTGATGGTGCAAGTCGGTACAACTTTTAGTTTTAATGGCATGATGGCTTCATTTTTTCTACAGATTGGTTTAGTGTAGTTTTATGAATTATATTTTATTCTTATGTAATAATTTTGCCTCCATATTAATGATTTTGCCAATTTCTAGTTTAAATAGATTGTAACGTGATACATTTTTGACGTTGTAAGGTAATACATATTTGGTGAGTTCAAGGATTGTTTTATGCACAAAACACACACTTGAGCCACCATAAATAGAGCTAAATAAATCATAATTATAAACGCTAAGGATAGGTATGAGCTAAGGGCGAGTGACAAGTATGACTGTGTGCTATGGATGTTTGCTAAGGATGCGTAAGAGGTTCCTATAAACTTATACGAGAAAAGATTTTTTTTAAGGGTTACACAGAGTTACAATGCTAGGTAGTTATGCTAGGTGACTAAGCTAAGCTACGTAGCAAAGCTAAAGCTTTAACTTACGCATATTTACAAGACTCATCTACCTCGCACTGCTTTGGTGGACAGCCAGCCTAAGACTCAAATAATAGCAACGTTAAAATTGAATCCCCTATATTTCTTGAAATGTTAAATCAAAGTAAACACAGACAAAAAAAGAGGACATAAAATACAGAAATACTAAAGGAATCTCTAAAGTCAACACCTGCCAACAAAATAAATCCTTTTCAAGACAGTCCGAAATTCAAGCGAAAATTGTAGGTAAATCTGTAAATTAAATCAAGAACGGGATGAAATTTCGCTTCGTAAGGGTTTTACAGACAACCCGAGAAGGTATACGGTAAGTCGGTAACACAATAATTATCGTACCTAATGAAGGCAAACATGATTATGCAAATAATAACGTTCCTTTCTTTTAGCGGGAGACTAAATAAATCTAAGGTATGTTTTTCTTGGCGACTGCGTACCGGAAAGCGCAGCATGGGTATCATTGAAAAAAAAAATTGTTTACTTCAACCAACATCATGAATCCATATGCTGCCGTGCAATTTATAAACGCAGTAACCAACAGTTTGATAGTTTCGAGTAAAACGCGCTCAAAGATTCGACCGTGTTTTGTGGTGCCACGAATTCTACAGTAACCTTTAGTCTATTTGAAGTCACTTTTTATATAGAAAAAACAGTGTAGATTTTAAATTTTGCATTAAATGTACTTAATTGTAGTAATTAAGCATTAAAGTAATCCAAAATTACTTTATACCTAGAATCACATTAGTTTAAAAGCAGGATTAAACAACGCATGAATGCAGTGAATTTGTTGCTTACTGCGCTTATGCGTAGCAATTTCACATAAAATGCATTTGAGCTATGCAGTAAAGTATTGTACTGCGTTCATAAGAAGGAAGTGTCAAAACTATATCAAGCAAGTCGATAGTATAATTTTTTTAAAGTGAAATTAAAGTGAAATAAAAAAATTCTGGACCACAATTTTTCTTAAATAAAAAAAAATATGCTTATTCTATGGCGTCGATTTGAATTTTAATTCATAGCTAACACTTTTTCCGAGATTTTTTCATAAATTAATGTCTGATCATACTGAGCAATTTAAATAAATCATTAACAATGACGGTTAATTTTTGAAAAAAAAAATTACAAAGTTTTGAAATCATGCGGTTTTTCTTTTGTATGAAAAGAAGTGTGCGTTTTACTGAAATAACTTCCTCGTTTTGTTAGCTTTCTAAAAAGGTATAAATGTTTTAGAAAAAAATTTAATTACAATGTCAAAAAAGGTTTTTTACTTAGTACGTGACACGTAGAGGCAACATTCTCCTGGAGAAAAATTTTACGATTTTTTTTTAGATAACATTATTTATTAATTTAAATCTACACATCTTACTCAGAGTGAGCCCCTCGGTTCCATACACATACACGCAAAAACTTTCTTAGTTCATTTTCGGTTACTCTTGAAGTAAAGGTAAAATCTCATTACCTCCGCTGCGTTTATTATGCGCTGCCTTAAGTCTTCTACGTCGCTTACTGGGGTTTGATAAACAAGGTCTTTTATTGTGTCCCTAGACATAAAAGTTACATGAGATCAAGTCGGGACTTCTTGCAAGCCAAGGAGTGGCCTTCCTCTACCAATCCCTAAAATGGTTATGGTACGTTGCTGGCCCGACTTGCAACTTATTCGAATAGATGGATTGGTAGAGGACGGCCAATTCATGGTCTGCAAGAAGCCCCGACTTGACTCCATGTAATTTTCGTGTCTGGGGTAACATGAAAGACCTTGTTTATCAAACCTCAGTAAACGACGTAGAAGACTTAAGGCAGCGCATAATAAATGCAGCGGAGGTAATGAGATTTTACTTTTACTTCAAGAGTAACTAAAAATGAACTAAGAAAGTGCTTGCGTGTATGTGTTCAGAACCGAGGGGCTCACTCTGAGTAAGATGTGTAGATTTAAATTAATAAATTATGTTATCTAAAAAAAAAAAATTTTTCTCCAGGAGAATGTTGCCTCTACGTATCACGTATTAAGTAAAAAAGCTTTTTGACATTTTCTAAAACATTTTATACCTTTTTAGAAAGCTAACTAAACGAAGAAGTTATTTCAGTAAAAGGCACACTTTTATTCATACAATTTTTTGAGAAAAACGCATGATTTCAAGATTTCGACGATTGACATGATTCAAGGAACCGAGGGGCTCACTCTGAGTAAGATGTGTAGACTTAAATTAATAAATAATGTTATCTAAAAATAAATCGTAAAATTTGCTCCAAGAAAATGTTGCCTCTAAGTATCACGTACTAAGTAAAAAACCTTTTTTGACATAGTAATTCCATTTTTTTCTAAAACAATATACCTTTTTAGAACGCTAACAAAACGAAGAAGTTATTTCAGTAAAACGCACACTTCTTTTCATACAAAAGAAAAACCGCATGATTTCAAGATTTTGTATTTTTTTTTCAAAAATTAACCGTCATTGTTATCGATTTATTTTGAATTGCTCAGTATGATCAGACATCTATTTATGAAAAAATCTCGGAAAAAGTGTTAGCTATGAATTAAAATTCAAATCGACGCCATAGAATAAGCATTTTTTTTTATTTAAGAAAAAGTGTGAAAAAATTGGGTTTTTGGTAAAAAACCTTAAATTCAAAATATCTCGAAAACTATTAATTTCCGACCCCACATATGGGGGTTTACATAATTGCATTTCGGCTGCCCTTTAACATCCTGAAAGCAATACGTCGAATTACAAAATGTATAAAACATATAAAAAATAAACGCGGCAAGAGTTCGCACTGCATTTATACTAAGGATGTGCTCTAGTCATTTATGAATAAAGTTACGTATGAAGAATCCTTACCGTAACTACTGCATTTATGCTATGGTATGTTTGAAAAAAAAATATTATTTGTCATTATTTATAAGCAGTAAGATTACTTACTGCACACATTTATAGGGTTCGCAATGTCGAGGGTGCCTTTACTGCATTTATGGTTTTTGCTTTACCTCCTTCTAAGGTACTTACCGAAAAACGGGTCTTTTTTTCCGAAAGATCTCATCGCGAGGATGCCAAATATGTAATAAACTCAATTTTGAAAAAAATGCACCCACTGCGTTTATAAATTGCGGGGCAGTATGAGCCTGTAATCATGACTTCTCCGACTAAGAGAACTTTGTTAAACGAATTCGGCTTGTTGTTACAACTAACCATCTTTTGTTTTTAGTAAACAATAATAACGTCATTTCAATTATTTTGGTGCTAATTAAGAGTCTTAGTAGGCTCGCATTTTTTTCAGTGTAGTCCCCCACTAGGTAGACCAACGACCTGGTGAAGGCGGCGGGAACCTGTCGGATGAGGGCAGCGCAGGACCGCCCGTTGTGTCGATCCTTGGGGGAGGCCTATGTCCAGCAGTGGATGTCCATCGGCTGAGATGAATGCTTTTTTAGCCATCTCACCCCGTATCTTTCTTTAGGTGTGTACCTAGATGTGATTAAGTGTAGAGACTATATTTTGTGATTGATTGACCGTCATAGGTGCGTCGCTATTTGCTTTATCCCGTCATCCTTATGGGATTTTATCTTATCTCAGTTCAGATAATGTTAAATATATTATCTAGATAGATATATTTTAAATTATTGTATTACTTATAAAATAATACAGAAAAAAAGCACACTCACACGGCTAAGGTAATGAGATAATGGACAGAAATTCCATTTATTACATTTCCCATTTAGGTGTGGCTCAGTAATTCAAAGCGAAAGCCTTTTGAAAACACACATTATATATAGCATCAAACGATAACTCAATTAGCGAGGTAAAGATAATTATCATAAACATTATGTGTTATTTAGGTGTTTATTTCACGAGTCACTTATCAACGCCAACAACGGAGTTAAAGCAGGCGATGTGGCCAAAATCGGTCAGGAGCAATACATACAGATTTAATAAGAATTGAAAAAGATATGCTTCGTTCGTATGTGGAGAGTATGTTTGATAGCAGATGTACGAAAGAGATCTATTGTGCGAATTTGAATGGAAGTGTCGGTAGAGGGCGCCCTCGTAAGACCTACCCTGATCAAATCAGTTACGTCTCACAGAAAGGTGAGGTGCGGAGTACTCAAAACCGGCGGGCATGTATAAGGAGATGTATGGATGCAAATGAGAGAGGTATAAAAAGGATCGTTGAAAATGGCGCGCCTTGGTCTCTGCCTACCCCTCAAGAGGCGTGACGTTATAGATAGATAGATAGATATTTAATACGATATCAATGGAAAAAACAGAATTACTCATCTGATACACATTGCTCAGGCCACTATGCCACAGGGGTCTTCTTCTTATCGTGTGGGCAGAGCCCTGGTGTCCGAGTTTTTTCAGACCGCCTTACGGCCTCTGACGTGGTTTTTATGTAGCGACTACTACCACCACAGAGAGTAGCCGGGACCAACGGCTTAACGTGCCATCCGAAGAACGAAATCATTTTCCTTTTCAGACAATCAGGTGATTCATCCTGCAATGTCCTAACCAACTGGGGAAAAACGCACAAAGTGACATATCACTAGGTCCCCCCCGTGGGAATCGAACCCTCGACCTCCGTGTCGAGAGCCAAAGCTCTTAACCACTAGACCACGGAGACAGTGGTAGGCAAGGCAGAGACATCGGCTGGCCACGCACTACCTACAATTCTGACATACTTCTCTCGCCTCGTTCACTTTGATACATCTCTTCATGCACTTCCGTCGGTTGAGGGTGCTACGCACTTGTCCTTTTCAGAGAAGACCATTCATATGATCGTGGTAAGTTCTCCTCGGACGCCCTCTCTCGACAATTCCACTCACATTGGATCGATAAATCTCCCTAGTGAGTCTACTCTCATTTATCCTCTGTACGTGACCGAACCACTTAAGCATGCCTCTTTCAATCCTGGTTACCACATCATCCTTCAACTTACACCGATCCCTTATCACACAATTCTTGATTCGGTCGGTCACTGTACCACACATACTTAGTAAAGAGCGCATTTCCTCTGCATTCACTCGACTTTCGTTCCTTTTGCTCACCCAACATTCACTCCCGTACATAACAGGCACCAACACCATAGGGTACTAGGTAGATAGCCAGACGTGCCCTTTTTGACACAAACCGGCTACTCACTACCTCACTAGGGCGTAGGGCACCATGTACCTTATTTCCCGCAGTCACTCAAACCGGATCGTGTGTAGCATTCCTAAATGCACTTGGATTCTGGATGCCAATGTAGCTGATTTTTTACACGATTCACGGTAATTTTTAAGTAAAGCAAATCTTGAAATTCGTAGACTTCTCTCTTGTTCCATTTATTTATGTTGGAAAAATCATTAGCATTATAAAATCTACGCCGGATTCCCAAACCAGAAGTCCTGGGTGGATCCGAATCCAGGTGCAGTTAGCCAGATATGGATGTTACATGTTTGGTTTATGTTGTTTTTGTCTAGTTTCCAAAAATCGTCAGTTTGTGAAAGGTGAACCAGATATTTTTGTCAAAAGAAACACAGAGTCACTTGATAAAAACCAAACAAAATTAAACGAGATATTATTATAAAGAAGGAAAGAAAAATCTTTATTCACCATTAAAGGCACACACGAAACAACAGAGTACATTAAAAGAAATAGTAGGTAGTAGCGGTGTGTGCCGCGACAGTGAATAGGACACGACTCAACGTAGTACCTTACTAATGCAAAGCGTTGATTTTCTGCCGTGCCTGACAGATATGTGGTTTAATTGCACAGCATTTGAACATTGTGATTGTTAATATTCTTAGAATAGTAAAATATTTTTATTTTGTACACTCGCACTCTTAATAGAATACTGACTCAACTCAAAATTTCGGTGTTTTGAGTTATGATAGCAGAACGACCTAAAAGAGCATGCTTTACAACCTAGACCCCAAAAAAACACCTATTTCATATAATAAATGGGGTCAAAAATAAGTTGGGTCTTTATTCTTCCAGCGCCAATTGCGCATTTTCTTAGCCGAATACTGACCGATTTAGTATTGCGTCAACTAGAACCGATTGCGGCTATATCGAATAACGACTGATTTGGAGATAAGTCTATATTTTACAAAAAAATTAAGAAAAGTTTCGTAAAAAATTTAAGCAATTACGACCGAATTCGAATTAGGTCATTATTTGACTAAAAGTTTGAACTGTTTGATTGACTTATTAAGATTTAGGTCGGTATACTACTAAAAAAATTATCAGTTCACGTGACCGATTTCGAAATGGGTCTTTATTGTTTTAAAGAATTCAAAATTTAGTTGTCTCATTTCCAAATCGGTCATTATTGTTTAAAATTTTCTGTAATTTTTGTGACTGATTTTGAATTAAGCCTTTGTTTTGCAAAAATAAATTGAAAAAACGCGTACCATCTAAGAATAGGTCTCTCTACTACTAAAAACATCCAAAGTTTAGCTGGCTTAAAACAGAAATATAAAACAAAAAGTTATCTTCTTGCTTTAAATTACCATTTAACATCCAGTGAACGACAGAGAATCATGGTGAAACATTGTTTCAAACAATTTTACTGTACAAAAGATACAATAATACAAACTTATTAACAGCAAAAGACCTTTTCGTATTGGTAAGATCTTACCGAAAGAAATTCTACTTAAATACTAATAATAGTGGCAAATCGTAAATATTGGAATCAAACGTAAGCAAAGCAGACTGCTCATCAATCAGGTAATCGAAATTGCAGAAGCGCCACATAAAACGGTACAGCATACGTTATGGAAAAAACCAGGAACTAATCATTTGCTATGAAGAAAATAAAAGCCTGACCACCAGCGCTTTAAAATGCCACAATGGTGTGCTTGCATTAAGTAACTGAAGTAAAGATTGACTAAGGTATCTACATAAGAGCAAATGAACGTTATGCGCTAGTAACAATGCTGTAGAGGTTACTGTGATTTAAGTGAGTCAATCAAATACGCAGATTTCTTGAGTAGGTAAACAAATTTTGAATCTGAAACTATACCTACATGATTTTCAACCAACTTCAAAAAAGGAAGAGGAAGGAGGAAGGAGGTTCTCTGTTCGTCTATGTGTATTTTTACGAAGTGCATTGCATTTACCAAAAGGTTTGAGGATTTAAAATTATCAAAGTTTGTGTGACTGATCCATGTTTGACAGTTCACTTCGCTTAATTCCCAATTAAAGCTTTAGCTTCTCATACAAATTAATCTCATCAGTTTGTTTATTAGCTCATTCAGCTATTTTTACTGGTAAGGGCCCATGTCCGTCGGTGAGCGAGGGAGAGCGTCGAGGGCACGTTGCGGAGAGGTATGGAAACCCAGTTAAGGGGGTCTGGGTTCGAATCCGCAAAGATAACATGCCATGTACCAATTAGTTTTTCTAACTTATGTACGTGATACCGATTGCTCTCAAACGGTGAAGGAAAACATTCTGAGGAAATCTGCATACGCTGAAGAAGAAATTCGGATGTGTATGTGAAGTCTACAAATTCACATTGGGCACGCGTGGTGGACTAATGCCCTTACACCCGCCCTGAAGGTATACCTGTGACCTGCAGTGGGACGTTTATAGGCTGATAATGGGCCCACGACTACATTCTTTTTGTAAATCTTGTAATTAGTACAACATGGTTGATACTAAGTTATAACTAATTCATAAGATGTCATATTTAACTCACGAATGAAAACTAGATTGAGATAGGATGCTGAAGCTTATCGATATCCAAGATGTCGATATTACTGCGCGCGCTCCTATTTATATTTCTTGTATACGGTATGTTTAGTGTATTTTCCAGTACCTAACACCTAAGTTTTAATGGAAAAGTATGAAATTAAAGTTTTATGATTCTAACTAGCATTCAATTAGTGAATTTTAAAATTTACCTGTAACACAGTAATATTTAAAAATAGTTATCACAACGTGCTTGGTGAGTTAACGTGCTTGGTGAGTTATCGTGTTTGGTGAGTTATCGTACTCACTGGCAGTGTATAGCCCCCCACTACCCATGTTATTTCTATCCAGTAGCTTCGTTTGCCAAAATCGTTCGGTCGACATGTTAGAACGTGTGCGCTCTCATGTATTTTCATTGCATTATGTAAAATCTACTAAATCGAGATTTTAAATGTTTCAAAAAAGCTTTGAGCTCAAAGTGGAGTAAAATTTGCTGTTTTCTGTACTCAAAGTCTCAAAAAAACAACACATTAAATTGTTGCTGTTCCCCATCAAGGTTAAACATAATTTCGTGTTGTCATCTTCCCAGGGTAATTTCTTAACTCCAAATACTTTTAATGAACAAGCTTTGCATGAATCAGTCCTAAGTTTGAGAAGTTACGCTTCTCGTTCAAAATACCGCAGTGTATTAAGACACAAGTTTTTGACCAGTGAGTACTGCCAGTGATTGGTTATTGAACTGAGAGATTTTGAGAGGTCGCTCATTGAAAGAAATGCCTAATAAAAAAGCCAGAAGTCACCCAAAGGACAATTGATAGGGCTGGGAGTCACTGGGAGAAAATCTGAATTGGAGAGTCGTAAGCCATCTGGGCACATTGCTTGCAGAACGGATGGCTTATGGGGCTCGAGTGGCGATCTTGTACCGGAATGCGCAGCCTGGGTAGGCTCCCCACAATGTAGATCGACGACCTGGTGAAGGTAGCGCGTACCCATTGGATTAGGGCAGTGCAGGGCCGGTAAAAAGATTTTGCTACGTTTGATGGTGAATAAATCGTGTAGTTGACAAAATAGGTATTGCTTATACTTATAGTTTGCATTCTTATTGAAGGCTCTAAATTGCTACACCGAATAACGAGTACAAGAGAAAAGTAGAAGTTTCAAAAAACTTAAATGTACTTAGTACCTATATTTAACGCACCTTTTGTTCCTTTCGGAAAAAATCCACAAATATTAGTAACATGACAACATCCTTTAATATAACTAGATTTCGACTCTTATCAAAATACTATACAATAAATTACTGTCTAGTAAGTTTCAATACATTTGATTAAGTTATTTATTTTTGGCACGTACTGTATTAAAAATTATAATTTTTATAAATAAAAGTACTTTTCTTTTACTTTTATATGCTTTTTTGTATTTTTCAATATTTTTATAGCCAAGACTTGCGTATTAAGTCACTCATTTTATACGAGAAATTGATCGTAAACAGACGTAACTCTTAATAGGTCAGTGATTGTTCACTTTTATTTAGTCGAACAAAGACTTATTTTTAGTTAGGTCAACTTTTTTTTAAACTTTTTTGTTAAACATAGACCTATCTGTGAAGGGTGTTATTTATGTGTATTATTTAGGGAGATATAAATATATAGAAAACTTGTCATAGTATCTATTTAAAGTAAATATTCCCAGGATTCTGCAGTATGTTTTACTTTTTAGCTACGACACTCATATAAGATTCTACAGCCGTTTGAAAAAAAAAATTGATTGACGAAAATACATTTTTGTCGATTCCCAAAAAAATGAAAATATGGATTAGGTCAGTATTCGATTAAGAGTGCGAATATAAGCGGATATACAGGGTGTAACAAAACACCCTAGTAATACTTAAGGGGGAGCTTCAAACCATCAATCTGAATAACTTTCACTATGTAGCCAACGACGAGAAAGAAAAAAAATTTGCCGTCCCATACATTTGAGTCGAGAGCAGTTTTGTATGAAAGAGCGGATTTTTTTCTCGCGATTTCGATGTTGGCTCCATAGTCAAAGTTGTTCAGTTTGATGGTCTGAAGCACCCCCTTAAGTATTACTAGTGTATTTTGTTACTCCCTGTAGTTTTCTGACGTTCTCATCGCGGTGTGTTTTCATCGCTTGATAGAACGCTCATAGAACGTATAACAATCTTAAATTACTTTACTGGTAGCAACAGGTAACAATAACAATCACATAAGGTTTTTTTTAATTATTTATAATTAATGGACTCTTGTTTGTGCGTTAGCACTGCATTTCCGCCAGTGTCGAGTAGTTTATGGGAGAATCTATCCCAATCTCAGGGTTTGTTTTTGGTCAAGAAGAAATTGAGGATTGCGGAGCCTCGTGGCAGACAAAAACGCGTCGCACGTCCCACATACTCAAGTGACTCATGTATCCTACCATGTATCACATAATCACATAATATAAGATTTATTTAGGTCTATACGAAAATAAAATCTTTGCACATAAGTTAGCAATTTAGGCTTACATTTGAGATCAAAAACAATGTCATATTTATGTGCTTGTGATCATTTTAGGTTCAATTTATAATGAGTGATTTTGTAAACACTTTTCAAATTTTTAGGGGTGGTTCAGACCTTTAAACTGATTTTTTTTACTATTGAAGCAAATCAGAAAAAAACTTCTGCTTTTCCATACTAAACTACAATGTATGAACTGCAGTTTTCTCGCTCCTACAGGGTGTTAGGGTAAACATTTGCATTACTTAAAGGGGTGATTGTACCCATGATACTGAACAACTTTCCCAAAGAAACATATAGGTAGGAAATTCGTAAAAAAATGTTTGGACTTCCCTTACTAAATGCAATCAGCTGATCAAACTTTTGTACGAAAAGTCGAAAAAAATAATTGTTTCTTTGCGAAAGTTGTTCAGTATCATGGGCACAATCACTCATTAAAGTAATGCAACTGTTTACCCTAACACCCTGTATAGTAAAATTTGTTGATGGTTTGAACCACCCCTAAAAATTTGTCGTCTTATTTCAACCCTGTAGCAGTAGTTTACATCCTGTAGTTAAGCATCGAGGTCAACATAATTATTAACTGTCTCTTTACGGGTCTGCTGGAAGAAATATCTTCAGAGATAAGCTCGCCCTTTGTACATGTTTTCTCAACTTTTTGTATTATATATAATGGCCTCGATTCGGAATGTGCCACGACTTAACTTAACTAAATTTATTCCTGTCACTTTCTAAACTAAGATTAAGAAAAGAGACACAAAACTAACAGCTGACTTTAGTGCTGTCAAAGTGACGTTACACGCCCAAAAACGCTTTAAATAAGATAGCGTACATTATGATGGCAACTTATTTTGGGCGTGTAACGTCACTTTGACAGCACTAATTTCAGAGAGTGTGCGACTGAATTACACGATCTGATACCACCGTCTCCCTTTCATCTGCGGGGGACGAGACGCAGACTGGGTTTCCACCCCTATGTCGTTGACCTACCAGCAATTCGCACGAAGAAGTTTGCTTCTTCTTTTATAATGCGCACGGCTAAGGAGTGGAATGCCCTACCTGCGGACCTGTTCCCTGAGCAATACAACCTGGGCCTCTTCAAGGCGAGAGTGAATAGGCATCTTTCTAGGTAAGCATGCTACATCTTCGGCCTCATCATCACTCAACATCAGGTGAGATTGGGGTCAAATGCTTACCTATCACACATAAAAAAAAAAAAAACTAAAGTCAGCTGTTGGTTTTCTGTGTCTTTTCTTAATCTTATTTTAGAAAGTGACAGGAATAAATTTAGTAAAGTTAAGTCGTGGCACAGTCCGAATCGGTACCAATGTCCGTGTGTACAATAAAGTGTTATAATAATAACGTTACATCTACAATCCTAAACTCATATCAATAACGGGAAAAATGTCTCCATGTTATATTCACCTTTTCCTATTCACTTTGGTCATAGATCGTAAAGGTAGGTAGGTACTACTGTAATATCTGGTTGGTTTAAAATAGAATGAAACCTAAAAACTGTTTAGGTTAGGTATACATACACGTCCGAGTCCAGGTCCGAGTTACTTAGATAAGTAGTATTATTATTTTTATATATATTTTTGCCTTCTATTTCTTGTGGGTTGTTTGCCTACTTTTTTTTCTCCTTGTTTCTGATGTATGTCGTTCAAACAAATATTACACTTAGGATCTAGTTATAGCAAGGCATCCTTTTGCAAATTAATGGTCTCTATTCGGAGTGTACCACGACTAAACTAAACTAAATGTATTCCTGTCACTTTCTAAAATAAGATTAAGAAAAGAGACAGAAAACCAACAGCTGACTTTAGTGCTGTCAAAGTGACGTTAAACGCCCAAAAACGACTTAAATAAGATGGCGTACATTATGATGGCATCTTATTTTGCGCATTTAACGTCACTTTGACAGCACTAAGGTCAGCTGTTGGTTTTCTGTCTCTTTTCTTAATCTTATTTTAGAAAGTGACAGGAATACATTTAGTTTAGTTTAGTCGTGGTACACTCCGAATCGAGGCCAATATTAATATAATGTGTGCATGCTGTGTTTATCTGTAATTAGTTGTACATTTAGATAAAATCTGTTAAATAAGTAGGTATTTAAGCTTGTATTGATGTGTAACAACTGTTGATGAACCAATAAAAAAATAAAAAAATAAATAATAATACTTGGCGCCATATTGAGCTACGCAAAACCAAAATAAGTTGGCCGCGCATAGGTAGAAGGTAATGAATAACGTCACGCGGCGAGCTTATGTTTGTTTTATGTAGCTTCATGTGTCACCGTGTGTACACCTACAAAATCGATTTGACTATGGATGCCTGGTATAACTGTGAACTGTGAGCTCGTAGCGTGCTCGCCTTGAATTAAAAGCTACAATAGAAAGATCGCGGCGACATCGCGACGACATTGCGCCGACATTACGGCTTTGAAATCACGGAAAGCAAGAATATTGTGATATCGCTGCACGAGTGCATTGCGAGCTTGATTTCTCTGGAAAATAGCCAAAAACCCTGGCGAGAAAGGACTCCCAAAGTCTATGAATTTTTATTCATAATTTTATTATCCTCAGAAATTAACGCCAGTTTGTATAAAACGTCTGGATACTAAGAGAACCATGGTCTAAAAAAACAAGGTCTTCTATTCCCAGAGTGACACAAGCCTACGACACAAAAAAATGCCCGCTAAACATGTTAAAAGGGTATGATGACGTAGGCTTGTGTCAGTCACGTGGTCAGTCACGTGGTCGGAAGAGAATACCAGGCGCAGCATATTATTGTACCATGTAAGAGAACTATCATGGAAGAGAACTATTAAATCTGTTTGAGCAGTCAAAGCTTTATAAATTAGAAACACACAAAACTACACACACACACTAAAAATACACACACACACACACCCCCCCCCCCCACACACACACACATACACACTTTATACGCTAAAATATACAAGATTAATTAACATTTAAGTAACATAAAATTAAAGGTTTTACGGCTTAAATATTTTCAGAAAGTAAAATAATCGCTCTAAAACGATCAGTCAAAATCATAAAGATATTATCTTGGCTGTCAAATAAATGCTATTATCATTTATTACAAATTACCTACTTCACCAGAAAAACGTTTTTTTGACACCCTACGATCGTTATTGTCTTATTATTCGTTAATCAAATGTTTCTATCAAAAAAATAGGCAGTGTTCCTCAAAATAGATTGTGAGTACCAACCCTAACCGACCTCTGTTAATCTTGCCCTATAAGATCCCGGAACTTGATTAACTTCAGGTACCTACGTATAAATACAACATAACATATGAGGAGAATGTGAAAGGTTTTTTGTCTTGATATAATTCCCATTAGCACCAGCAGCGGCTTACCGACGTCTTCCTTACCTACTGTGGATAAATGTGTTTCGACGTTATTTGTTCGTGTTTTTGTATAAATAAGTCATTAAGGATAACATCATAATCACGTTTACACGTCTTTGTTATATGGAAGCTTTCATGAATTACATTTAGAGATAATTGATTAGTTTTGTTGTAACAACGAATAAGCTACTCAGATTAGAAGCATAATTATCACCTACATTATTTCAAGAAAAATGCAAATTCATAGTCCAGACACAGCCCGGACACAGCATACAAAAATTTGAAATTGACAAGATGACGTCAGCACATGCGAAACAAAAGAAATTGAACCTTATGTCTTCTTCTTAGGTAGTAACGAGTAACTAATGCGAAGTAACCAGAGGGCGATAGAGGGGGTGAGGTAAAAAGTTGGTGGGAGGAAGGGAGTGCCGTACTGTATCTAGTAATCGAAACTCTTTCATACTGTGGTCCAGGGGTCCAATAAATAAATATCCACTGAAACGCCACTGAACCGCATGCGAATCATAATTTTTTACACATTCGGTATCGCACATAGAGTAAGAAGAGATGGCATATCGGCTTGTTTCTATAGAAAATGTTGTCGCCAACAAAGGGGGTGAAAAACGGGTGAGGGGAGGGTTAACATTTAAATACGCTACTTCCCGCTAGATGTGTATGATATGACGTCAGGCCCAGTTGAGTATCTGTGCACAGTTCGATACAGCATCTCTACCCCAGGGGAGCGCGTTATTTTCTCTATGGTATCGCACTACTCATTTTGACAGCTCATGACAGCCGTCCGACAAATCGCCAGACGTTTCAGGCTGCCAATATCATGTAATAAATAAGTCAAGTCCAGCGCGATACGGAATTTGGTACAGTTGGTACTGTATTGCAATGTGATTACAACTGAAATTGGATAAGGATTGAACCGCAATCGGGGCCCAGATACACCACGTCAACGACGAAAGAAGAATATGGACAAGTTTTTCAAAAGAGGGCTGTTGTAGGTGATTTGGTGAACAAGAAAATAACGTTGAAAGAAAGTTATAAGTAGTGATCGGTAACTATGGTGCAACTCGCGGCAAACTCTAGGGGTGACAATTGTAACACATATCATTGGTTAAGAATTACAATGTTATCATCTCGTTTTCTTTTAGATTTTTTCGAATACGGCCCCAAATTAGAGTTATTTTCACGTTTCTCATTGTTAAATTTTTTTCTGTTTGTATAGGCAAAGGGAACTAACCCATACAGCCATGTGCAGTCAAGACCACGACCACCTAAGCTTGAGATTCGAAGTGCGATATTGTTTTTTATACGAACGGCATAAGAACAATATGAAGATAAACGTGTCGAACTTGACGTGTTCTCTACTGTATCTATGTATCATATTGCACTCATATTGGTAATTTCATAATATAATTGAAATGGTTCACCGATTAGAATATGACTTGTAAGAATAATAATAAAAACTCAAGGCCAGAAAAAAGTCGCATATTACCAACCCTGAAAATGCCGCAAGTCGCACAATAGTTACCGATCTATAGTTATAAGTTATATCATAGGTTATACAGGGTGTAAATTAAAATTGGACAGCTACTTAAAGAGGTGCTTCAGACCATCAAACTGAACAACTTTCCCTATGGGACCAATATCGAAATCGCGAAAAAAAAATCTGCTGTCCCATACATTTCAGTCGAGTTATGTTTGCAGTTTTGTATGGGAGAGCGGATTTTTTTTTCGCGATTTCGATATTGGTCCCATAGAGAAAGTTGTTCAGTTTGATGGTCTGAAGCACCCCTTTAAGTAGCTGTCCCATTTTATTATACACCCTGTATATGTATAACAGACTGACACTTAATTGCAGAAACGCTCATTAGAGTTAATTCTCCATTTAGGCTGCCTGTCCACTGATGCGGGCTGGCTGCGGGCGAGCTGTGTAGCTGTGTAAATATTAACCAATCAGGAGCTCGGCCGAGATCGGCTGGTACATTGGACAGGCAGCCTAAATCCCTTCTTATCACTTTTTGTCTTAAAGCTAGCAAGAGATTTAATAGAACTGTCAATGTATAAGGAATCTGTATGGATTATTCAATAGTTTGTACAAAACAAGAATCTGGACAAATCGGAATTCGTTTAATAAGGAATCCGGTGAAAAAAAGCAAGCAAGTGTTTATGAAAATCTAAACAATAAAACTACACAGTACCATAAAAATGTGTATAATAAATTCCCACAACACGAAAAATTATGACCTTGCGGAAACCGAGATCACTGAATGATGAATATCAATTAACTCCGCATGAATTCACAAGCTGTGCTTTCCCATTGTCACTTTCTCCTTCAACCTTCACAGCCTCAAGGATTCACTGAAAATTTCTAATCCAAAAACATCAATACAAACACGTTGCTTTGCGCAACCAATCGCGACGATTCCTTTTCATCAATTTGAAGCTACTGCTCGCCCATGTGAGTTTAATACCTTTAGATGTAAAGATCCTTTCGCTACGCATTCGCTCTGCCGTGAATTTGAGTCGAGGATGAATATCAAAGCTTTTGAGTTGCACGTGGAACGTTACGTTAGGTAAGTTAATAAAGCTGGTGTCTAAAAATAGCTTAGGTCTTGGAGTGTGGAGCCTATTTCTGCAATGCAATTCTCTAAGCGCAAACATCGTCACAACCTAAAATTCGTCTTTGAAACATCGGTGAGCTCACAATTTGGTATTTGCTAAGGTCTTCTTCTTCTTATCGTGTGGGCAGAGCCCTGGTGTCAGAGTTTTTTCAGACCGCCTTACGGCCTCTGACGTGGTTTTTATGTAACGACTACTACCACCAGAGATAGTAGCCGGGACCAACGGCTTAACGTGCCATCCGAAGCACGGAATCATTTTTCTTTTCAGACAATCAGGTGATTCAGCCTGCAATGTCCTAACCAACTGGGGAAAAACGCACAAAGTGACATATCACTAGGTGTCCCCCGTGGGAATCGAACCCACGACCTCCGTGTCGAGAGCCAAAGCTCTTAACCATTAGACCACGGAGGCAAGGAGCTAAGGTTATGTCATATGTCTAACTCATATAAAACCATCGATCTCAGGATGAAAGAAGGATGTTATATTTTTAACAGCAATTGTTATATTTGTGAGCTCGTCGATGTGACGCTTAGTGAATTGCACTCCAGGAAATTCAAAAACTGCAACAAAGACTCGGTGATGAATCTTAGCAAATTTTGGAGATTAGCTTGAACTCAATTTCACACAGGTACACTTACTATCTGATATCATTTAGTAAATTGATTCATAATTATACAGGATCGTTCTTAATATCCCATACATTATACAGTAACGCTAGTGTCTAAAAATAGCTTAAGCCTTGGAGTATGACGCTTACTTCAGGAATTTCGAAAAACTGCAACAAAGACTTGGTGATGGATCTTAGCAAATTTTGGGGATTAGCTTCAACTCAATTATACAGGATCGTTATTAATATCTCATACATTTGGGTCGAATAGGTTTTGTATGGAGCAGCTGATTTTCTTTTTGCGTTTTCTATGATGGTTTCTAATAACGCTAGTGTCTAAAAATAGTATAGGCCTTGTAATGTGAAGCCTACCTACTTCAGGAATTTTAGAAAACTGCAACAAAGACTTGGTGATGAATCTTAGCAAATTTTGGGGATTAGCTTCAACTCAATTATAAAGAATCGTTATTAATATCCTATACATTTGGGTCGAATAGGTTTTGTATGGTGTGGCTGATTTCCTTTTTACGATTTCGATGTTAGTCCCAAATAACGCTGGTGTCTAAAAATAGCTTTGGAGTGTGAAGCCTACTTCAGGAAAATCGGAAAACTGCGACAAAGACTTGATTTTGAATCTGAACAAATTCAGGGGATTCTTTCTTAATATTCCATACATTTGCGTCAAATAGGTTTGCAGTTTTGTATGGAGCGGTTGATTTCAATTTCGCGCCCTAGTTTACTAATGTAAAGAAAATGAAGTAATTTTTCAGCCAAGGTCACAGAGGTAACGATGATAATTTTCGTACCAGGCGCGATGTTACCAGCTTCAGGTATTAAAATAATTACACATTCATAGCTGAAAACTATCCTACTAATATTATAAACGCGTAAGTTTGTAAGTATGGATGGATGTTTGTTCCGCTTTCACGCAAAAACTGCTGAACGGATTTTGATGAAATTTGGCATACAGATAGACCATGGCCTTGATTAACACATAGGGTACTTTTTATCCGGGTAACGCAGACGAAGTCGTGGGCAACAGCTAGTCATTCTATAAATTACTTCGGTATTACGTTATTTTATGTCAATAAAAGTCTTGCAATAGTATTCACGATTGTACAGGGTGTTAGTGTAGACAGTTGTATTACTCTAATGGGTAATTGGACTCATGATACTGAACAACTTTCCCAAAGGAGCAAGGGGAATTTAGCAAAAACAAATTCCATCTTTTCATACAACCGTCGGATCCGTCCGATAGCATTTAGTATGGAATGTCCAAATTTTATTTGCAAATTTCCTAGTTAGGGTTCCAAAGTCAACAAGGAACCCTTATAGTTTCGCCATGTCCGTCTGTCTGTCCGTCTGTCCGCGGCTTAGCTCAGAGACGCTTAATACTAGAAAGCTGTAATTTCGCATATGTATACGTATTTATTGCATATTTATCACGCCGACAAAGTGGTAAAATAAAATCTTGAAAAATATATTTTTTTAGGGAACTTACACATGAAGTGAGGATGATTTTTTTTTCTCGTCTATCCCATGTTGTGGGGTATCGTTGAATAGGTTTTTTAAAAATATTGTGGGTTTGGGAAAACCATTTTTCAATTTAGGGATCCGTTAGCGAAATATTAAGCTTTAATGCGAAAATTTTGGTTAGAGTCAAGTGTCCCCCCCCTCTCCCGGCTAAACGGTTGTAGTTGGAGATGTGAAAAAATTCACGGCAATAGCATTTATATAACGAATTTAAAAGGAAAACTATCACCGCTAAGTAGGCTTTACAAGTTTAGTGTCGACTATAATAAAATGTACTTTTTATACTTTATTAGCCGTTAAACCGTAGTATAAAACAAAAAGCCTCCTTCTAAGTCCATATAATCCATATTATATTGTAACGGGCAACTACGGAACCCTACCCTGCGCGTGGTCCGACACGCACTTGGCCAGTTATTTTCTTGGATAAAGTTGTTCAGTATCATGGATATAATCACCACTTAAAGTAATGCAACTGTTTACCCTAACACCCTGTAATCACGAACCCTGCTGCCCGCTACACATCCGATAAATTTTAATTGAGAAGGTAGAACGACACCCTTTCTATTGACAAGGCAATTAGCGGACCGAATCAATTCCGGAACCCCTGAAATTTACCTTGATCAAAGTTTGACCTACCTATATAAATGTCACCCTCATCTCGAATGATAAAGGTAAGCAAGATGTGGATCACAACCAATTTGAATTAAAGTGGCTTTGATTTCCATGGGATTATTGACGAAGTTGTGCTGTATCCCAAAGATTTCGTTCTGAATTCTAAGCTTTTTAGGTTTTCCGATGAAAGACACTCTGCTTTTATTTGACGACCCGGTTGGTGTAATGGTTACCACGCCGGACTGCCAAACCAGGGTCCTGGGTTCGAATCCCGGTTCGGTCATGGATGTTTACATGTTTGTGCCGTTGTTGTATGGTTTCCATAATAAACAGCCTATTAATAGTGCTTTCTTGGGATCATTACAATGTATGTGCCTGTGAGCGTTATTTATTTTTTATTTATTTATTTATTCGTCTGCCATCTTTATTAGGGTAACCAGTTGCATTACTTTAAGGGGTGGTTTTAACATGATTATTATTATTTGTGTTTGGGCAAGCAAGAGTCGTTGTAACACGGAGACCAGCGCTGGTCCTTTTGTGTTCGCCCCAAGCTCACCCATATTTACGCATACCTCCGAACTTATGGTATTTTCTTTTCATTCTCGGGAATGCAGGTTTCCTCACGATGTTTTCCTTCACCGCCGAGCTAGTAAATGATAAATACAACCGTACATAAATTCCGAAGAACTTAGTGGTACAGGCCAGGAATCGAACCGCGGCCTCAGTATTGAGGCGCTAGCTCTCTTCCGTATGGGCTATCATCGCATAACATGATACTGAATAACTTGCCCTAAGGAATCTGTAGGGATGCAATTTTTTTTTTTTTTGCCTTTTCATACTAAATGCCATCAGCTGATCGAACGTTTCTACGAAAAGTAGATTATTTTTTCTTCGAATTTCTTCTGTATTCCTTAGGGAAAGTTGTTCAGTATCGTGGTATCATGATTACAGTCACCCATTAAAGTAATTCAACTGTCTACAATTGAACCCCGATCGATTCAACTCTTTGATAAGTTATGTCAAGATTGATAGTCGAAGCTACGAACGCGTCAAAAAAAAATCTGTGAACTCCTAGTTGATAAATTGAGGGGGTCATTCCTATTTTGTCTGTTTTCGAACCGATTTTTGATAACCAAATTATTACATTTAATATATACAGGGTGTACAATAAAATGGGACAGCTACTTAAAGGGGTGCTTCAGACCATCAAACTGAACAACTTTCTCTATGGGACCAATATCGAAATAGCGAAAAAAAAATCTGCTGTCCCATACATTTCAGTCGAGTTATGTTTGCAGTTTTGTATGGGAGAGAGGATTTTTTTTTCGCGTTTTCGATATTGGTCCCATAGAGAAAGTTGTTCAGTTTGATGGTCTGAAACACCCCTTTGAGTAGCTGTCCCATTTTATTGTACACCCTGTATAGTTCACATAACAGTGTAGATACGTTCTTTCTGCAGGGCATCTAACCGTTGAAAACACGATTCTATTAAATTTTCTCGATAGAAAAGAGGAGCAAAGTAAGCTCGATTTCAGATTTATAACCAGTTTTACAAGAATAACCCTACACCATTTCTTCTGAATATACCATCATTTGAAAGGTAAATAATTATAGCAGGGCTTCTACCGTGTCAGAGTCGTAGCGTGTGGCGATCTGTGGTCTCTGCCTACCCCCTTGGGACAATGACGTGAGCTTATGTATGTATGTATGTATTCTACCCGATGGATTTTTCCCAAAACACCCAAGAGAAAAGATATTGATGAAAAATACGTTTTTTTGCGATCTTACTTTCAATTGAAGCGGGATGGCTAATTGCAAAAGTTTGGTTGTTAGAAAGAGAGGCTTGCTCTACTAATACCCAGCCTTAAACGCACACAGAGATAAGTTGTAAGGCGCCTCACGCACCAATCTAAGAAAGTTGGCCCCTTTTCTTTTATACAGTAGAAGCGTGAGGCTCATTTTAGACATATAATTTATCTAACATTCAACCAAGAAGATTACATACCTACAGAGATGGAGTTTGCGTCACAAACAACTTTTTGAAGCCAGCCTTTTTGAGTTATCATTGAATGACCTTCATTCTTAGACTATGTAATACAGATGTTAATACCCTTCATTTGACCTCCACGTAAAGAGAAAATGAGATGGAAAACATCAGTGACGTCATAAAGGTGATAGATTCTGGCTTCAAAAAGTTGTTTGTGACGCAAACTCCATCTCTTTAGGTATGTAATCTTCTTGGATTCAACTGTGTTTTGAAACTTGACATACATATTTACTATGTGAATGACAGCTGAAAGTTTGAGCGATCTGTCAAATGATTAGCGCGACCGAATGTGTAAAAAGTAGAGCTTTGTTTCGCACGGGGAACACAAAAGGGTCAAAATATTACTAAAAAATACACTTAAAATCTTAGCGTAGATCATGTACATTACTTTAGTTTTTATTTCACTTCAATACATGCAGTATTTCCGAAGTTATAACGACGAGAAATTTAAGCGCTTTTTAAAATTTCCGAATTTACGCGCGCTCACGCTTTTACGTCACACCCCCGCTCAGCCCGCGACCGCGACACAGCGCGGCGCTCGGTTCGGTGCATTTTGTTTCGTTTGTTCGTCAAAAATTCGTTTAATTTCGTTTATACCTAATAGTGTGCTTGTATTTCAAGGAAATAATACTTTTACATTAATTTTATAACTGATTACACTAAAGTAAACCGTGTGGTGTGTAAAATGGATGAAGGTTTTCAAAAAGGTCAGTCGGACAATCTGCCAAGAGTGGATAGTTTGATGGTGGCACAATATTTTATGAAAAATAAGGATTTTACGGCTGCTAAAATAATAATAATTAATAATAATTTCTTGGACAATGTCACACAAATTATCTAGTCACATTTAAAGTACCAGAATCTAGCCTGGACTTGTATTATGATGACTGGACAACGATATAGAATACATATACAGGGTGTACAATAAAATGGGACAGCCACTCAAAGGGGTGCTTCAGACCATCAAACTGAACAACTTTCTCTATGGGACTAATATCGAAATCGCGAAAAAAAAATCCGCTCTCCCATACAAAACTGCAGACATAACTCGACTGAAATGTATGGGACAGCAGATTTTTTTTTCGCGATTTCGATATTGGTCCCATAGAGAAAGTTGTTCAGTTTGATGGTCTGAAGCACCCCTTTAAGTAGCTGTCCCATTTTATTGTACAGCCTGTATACAGGGTGAAATTGATATCATTGGCATCCTTTTAAACTAAGAGTCTACCCATCAAACTGAACAACTTTCACTATGGGAGCAAACCAATCGGAGCAACTAAAAAATCTGCTGTCCCATACTAAACTGCAATGCCTACTCGACTCAAATGTATGCAACAGCTGATTTTTTTTTTGCTTTGATCGGTTTGCTCCCATAGTAAAAGTTATTCAGTTTGATGGGTAGACTCTTAGTTTAAAAGGATGCCAATGATATCAATTTCACCCTGTAGATACAAACATCCATGACTCGGGTACAAATATTCATATTCATCATACAAATATTTGTCCCTTACGGGATTCGAACCCGCGACCCTCGGCACAGCAGGCAGGTTCACTACTGACTGTGCTACCGGGCTGTCAAATTCGCGGAATAAAGATGAAAAGGTGTGTATGTTTTATGTAAGCATTACCTACTGTCGGGTAGGTATTTGTTCAAGCTTAAACCTTCCTTAAAGTGTGTCTGTGTGTGTTTTATTTAGGACCTACATTATGGACAACGATTTAAAAAATCTAGGTAGGTACTCGCAATCGCAATCCACATTTTGCACGTACGAGGTTGTTGTTGTTGATGATTATTTGTGTTTTATTAGTTTAAAAACATCGAAATGGTCTTCACAGCAGTGCGCTTTAGTTTTAGGCCCTATTGCATCTACTCTTTTTATGGCCGTCATCCACTTCTTTCTCATTTTTGGGTCCTCAGGCACATAAAAAAAGAGTTTATCGGGTGTTTTCACAGTTGAATTGAAACACTGAGGCACAATACAATACTTTTTTTCCATTTTCACTGAAGAGAACTCGATGTTTACTGCACAGCAGCGAGCGTACGAGAGCGCGACTGACGAATGACCGGGGGTGTGACGTCATCGGCTAGTGGGCGCCCGCCCGCGTTTTTAAAAACCTTCGTCCGGAAATACGCAATGTGATCGTTAATATCTCAGCCATTTTTGAAGATATAAAAAAAGTAAAAGCACATTTTTTTTCGTAATTTTTTGAAAATTTATTTGACATGTAAAGTGAAAAACGTTTGTCAGACCCATTACGGATCAGTGAAGATTTATTTACCGCAATTGGGCCCTGTATAAAATGCCTGGTCTAAATCTATTGCTCTTTGTCGGGAATTCTAAATAAAAACTGGTCAAGTGCGAGTCGGGCTGCTCTTGCACCGAGGGTTCCGTACCACACCACCACAGAACACAACATTATTTAGAAAAAAAAAACTTTTTTTGTCCGGGGCCTTTAGCGCAAGACCGACTCACACTTGGCCGGTTTTTAGTATTTGTTGTTATTCTGTAGAGTTTACTCTGTAATCACACTAAGTTTGACGCTTATATGTATTACCGATTTTACGATAGAGCGTGAAGCAAAAACGTTGATAAAAACTAGTTTCTTGTTGAGAACCCCCCTTAATTTTTTACTTTTTGACATTTTTATTATTTGTTAACAAATCCGCCGTAATAACACATAATCTGAATTTCAACTATCTAGCTATTACAGTTCAAAAGTTACAGCCCTAAATAGGTAGGACAGACGGACGGACGGACGGAAAACGTAGGCTTAGTAACAGGGTCCCGTTTTTACCCTTTGGGTACGGAACCCTAAAGACGAACCTGTTTTTAAATAAACTATTAACTGTTGTAATTTATGTCTTAAAACAAACAATAACTTAAGGTCATTAAGTTTACTTGCCTAGATTTCGTAGCCAAGCTACAGGTTGAAGTTTTAATTTGCATGTTTTAATTCGCTAGTGGTTTTTAATTAAAGTGAATGTTCAGTATTATACCATCCATATCGCTTGGGGCATAGTTTACTTTCGTTGTTTGAAACTATTAATGAAGCTAGACACCAACCGTTGCGGGTCAGTGTTTCCTAAGTATAGATAGTTGACCTTTAAAAATAGTAACATAATCGATAGTGCTATACCTACAGGGTGAAATCGATATAATTATAGCTTCCTTTTAAACGAAGACTTGGTTGGTGTAATGGTCGCCACGCCAGACTGACAAACCAGGGTCCTGGGTTCGAATCCCGGTTCGGTCATGGATGTTACCTATACAGGGTGTAATATAAAATGGGGCAGTTACTTAAAGGGGTGCTTCAGACCATCAAACTGATCAAATTTCTCTTTGGGACCAATACTGAAAACGCGAAAAAAAAATCGGCTCTCCCATACTTGCCCATACAAAACTGCAAACATAACTCGACTGAAATATATGGACCCGATTTTTTTTTCGCGATTTCAATATTGGTCCCATAGAGAAAGTTGTTCAGTTTGATGGTCTGAAGCACACCTTTAAGTGACTGTCCCATTTTATATTACACCCTGTATGTTTGTGCCGTTGTTGTATGATTAACAAAAAGCCTAAGGCTTACTTGGGATCATTACAATGTATGTGCCTGTGAGCGTTATTTATTTATTAAACTAAGAGTCTACCCATCAAAGTGAACAACTTTCACTATGGGAGCAAACCGATTGGAGCAACAAAAAAATCTGCTGTTCCACACTAAACTGCAACGCCTACGCGACACAAATTTAATGCAATAGCAGTTTTTTTTTTTGCTCCGATTGTTTTGCTCCCATAGTAAAAGTTGTTCAGTTTGATGGGTAGACTCTTAGTTTAAAGGGATGCCAATGATATCAATTTCATCCTGTATCACTATCACTTCCTTACATAGTATAAAAAAAAAAGAAAGAAAAAGCAAATCATAGCAAGCATAGTAGAAATCGCTTTTAGTGATAAGACCACCATTTGTACCCTTTTGTTTGTTTTTATTATTGTTATTTTATGTTTTTGGTTTGCAAATAAAGAGTATTGTATTGTATTGTATTGTATTGTATAAAACAAAGTCGCTAATTCCCGCCGTCTGTCTGTCCCTATGTATGCTTAGATCTTTAAAACTACGCAACGGATTTTGATGCGAATTTTTTTAATAGATAGAATGATTCAAGAGGAAGGTTTATATCAGCATGGCACCCGTGCAAAGCCAGGTCGGGTCGCTAGTTAAGTATAAATGTATCGTCACCTTTGTCTTCTCACTACTCTATAATTTTACTGGACCACGTACATACAGTCATGATGACATGACACGTCTGCTACAAACATGTTTGACTTCACGTGAAGTAGATATCACGTGCAACGTTAAGTTGAATGCAAGTTCACTGACTTTAATAACGCTTCTATTTTTCTAGTAGCATCTACTTTAGGCCAGTCATTTTACGGAGTTTTGTTAGGCGGGGTAGGGAGTAATTATTAATTGGACTTTTAAACTGTAACCGGCACCATTTAGTGACAAAAATACTATCCTAAACCAAATTAAAAAAAAAAATTCTACGCAATATAGAAATCAAAATTGTGTGTCCCAGAAGGCTTTAAAATTAATAATATTAATACCAATGCACTCATTTGCATTACATTTAACAATATACATTATTTTTTATCAATAAAATAGGAATTCAAAATTTTAAAAATTAGGTATTTATTAGAAAATACGAATGTATTTTTCAAAACCTTCTAAGTAGACAAAAATATTTACACCATGTTTGAATTATGTATGATGGTATAGCCTTAAATATGTGCAAAAAAAATTTATCATCAGGTTTTTTACGAACGAGATAATATCTATATTTTGAAATTGGAACTGTTGCTGACGTAATTTTTTTTTTAATTTTGGTACATTCTTAATTGTCATTCTCAAATTGGCTCTTCAATATTATAGCGAAAAAAAAATTCAATTAGTAATTAGTCCCGGCTCAAACCGTAAAATGACTGGGCTACTTAGCGTCTCTATGTTTGCTGAAGTTGAAAGCGATATGAAACTTTATGATGTCAACTAGCTTTTGCTTGCGACTTCGTCTACGTGGATTTTAATCATCTTCAACATCTCGTTGTGATCCCTTCAGGGGTCGATTTTCGAAAAATCTTTTCTTATAGTGCATCCCTACGTCCTTTGTAGAATGTAATTCATATTCCGTCACGGAACTGTTTTCAAGTTTCTATCTTCAGCTGTTTAGGCTGTGCATTGGTTCTCAGTCAGAAACAGCACTTTTTTAAAGTAAGTATAGAGCATAGCACCTGTTCTAATATAGTGAGAATATAGGTATTTCGTCTTGCTTCAGACTATGTTCCCCGAGGGGGTATGATATGGGACCAGTAATTGCTAATCTGTGCTACATCTGTGCCGAGTTTCAGCTTTGTATGTCTTACGGTCATCATCATCATCTCAGCCGATGGACGTCAACTGCTGGACATAGGCCTCCTCCAAGGATCGCCACAACGACCGGTCCTGCGCTGCCCTCATTCAACGGGTTCCCGCCGCCTTCACCAGGTCGTCGGTCCACCGTGTAGGGGGGCCTACCCACGCGGTCTTTGAGAAAAATGCGTGTGACAGACGGACGGACGGCCGGACAGACACCGAGCTGATTCCATAAGTGTTCCGTTTTGTCAATTTTGGTACGGAACACAAATAATTACATTATTAGAATTTAAATTTATTTTTAGTGGTTATTTGCACATTTTGCAAAGGAAATCTATCATAGTAGCCCAGTCATTTTACGAAGTTTTGTTAGGAGGGGTGGGGAGTAATTACTAATTGGACTTTTAAACTGTAACTGGCACTATTTAGTGACAAAAAGACTATCTTATAACATGTTTAAAAAAAATCGCTACGCAACATAGAAATCAAAATTGAGTGTCCCAGAAGGCTTTTATATGCATAATATTAATACCAATGGACTCATTTGAATTACATTCAACAATTTAAATTATTTTTGAACAATAAAATAGGCATTGAAATTTAAAAAATGATGTATTTATTAGACAATACGAATGTATTTTTCAAAACCTTCTAAGTCGATAAAAATATTTACACCATGTTTGAAGTATGTATAATGGTAAAGCCTTAAATAAAGGCAAAAAAAAATTTACCATCAGGTTTTTTAGAACGAGATAATAGCTACATTTTAAAATCGTTGCTGACGTGATTTTTTTTTTATTTTGGTAACTTTCCAGGCTTAAATTGGCTCTTCAATATTATACCGAAAAAAAAAAATTATTTTCTCTAACATGCTTGGAAATGTGACCATTATTTTGACAACTTTCTTCGAGAGAAATTGAAATTGCTGTACTGGCCAAATACATGCGCACAGCGGCCGGCAATGTTGTATGAAAATCCATATCTGTCGTGTTTAGCGGCCAAATAAATTACATACTAAACTCATATCTGTCGTGTAATTTAAAAATGGAACGATCTTTTACTCCGAAACATGGCGACCAAAGAGGTAACTCATCAAAGGTTTTATTTAAATTTCGAACTGGCTTGCAAATAGAAAGCTGTTTATTGAAAAAAAAAAAACAAATTGTTGTTCGTTGTTCGTCATTGATTTTGAAAAGAGTTTAAATTTCCGCGAATTATTTGAGAAAATTTATTGTTTTCATTTCCGCGCATTATTTGAGAAAAGTACTATACAAGCCTTGGCCACAACTAGGCATTGATGGACTTACGTATGTGTGCCTCGGCTTCGCCTCGGCCCACATTTACACGTTCGTCCATCAATGCCTCTGTTGCTGGCCGCTGCAGTCATCATCATCATCATCATCATCTCAGCCGATGGACGTCCACTGCTGGACATAGGCCTCCCCCAAGGATCGCCATAACGACCGGTCCTGCGCTGCCCTCATCCAACGTTTTCCCGCCACCTTCACCAGGTCGTCGGTCCACCGTGTGAGGGGCCTACCCACGCTGCGCTTTCCGGTACGCGGTCGCCACTCGAGAACTTTTCGGCCCCACCGGCCATCGGTTCTGCGAGCAATGTGCCCCGCCCACTGCCACTTAAGTTTAGCAACTCTTTGGGCTATGTCAGTTACCCTGGTTCTTCTGCGGATCTCTTCATTTCTGATTCGATCTCGCAGGGAAACTCCGAGCATAGCCCTCTCCATTGCCCTTTGGGTGACTTTCAGCCTTTTTATGAGGCCTTGAGTGAACGACCACGTCTCTGTTCCATATGTCATCACTGGCAACACACACTGATCGAAGACTTTCGTTTTAAGACACTGCGGTATTTGGGACGTGAAGATACTACGTAGCTTCCCGAACGCTGCCCAGCCGAGTTGGATTCGACGGTTGATCTCTTTCTCGAAGTTGGACTTACCTAACTGAATAGTTTGTCCCAGGTAAACATAATGGTCAACAACTTCGAGCGCAGAGTTTCCGATCATTACAGGAGTGGGTACAACATGGTCATTTGACATGATCTTCGTCTTGTCCATGTTCATTTTCAGACCAACTCGTTCGGAGGCTCTGCTGAGATCATCGAGCATTTGACTGAGCTCCTCCATAGTCTCCGCCATGATGACTATATCATCGGCAAACCGAAGGTGACTGATGTACTCGCCGTTTATGTTGATGCCTAGCCCTTTCCAGTCCAGAACCTTGAAAACATCTTCCAGTGCAGCGGTGAACAGTTTCGGAGATATAACGTCTCCCTGCCTCACGCCTCGCTGCAGTAGGATAGGTTTCGAGTTCTGGTCCTGTAGTCGGACTGACATAGTGGCGTTTTTGTACAAGCATTTCAGCACTTCGATGTACCGGTAGTCTACTTGGCAACGCTGAAGAGACTGCAGTACAGCCCAAGTCTCGATCGAATCAAAGGCTTTCTCGTAGTCCACGTACGCCAAGCAAAGGGGCAGGTTATACTCTTCAGTCTTCTGTATAACTTGCCGAAGCGTATGTATGTGGTCCACAGTGCTAAAGCCCTTTCGGAAACCGGCCTGTTCGGGAGGCTGGAAATCGTCAAACCTGCGCGCGAGACGGTTCGTAATGACTCTCGAAAACAGCTTGTAGACATGGCTAAGAAGGGAAATGGGCCTATAGTTCTTCAACAGGGCATTATCGCCCTTTTTGAAGAAGAGCACCACCAGACTTCTGTTCCATGCCTGCGGCGTTTTGCCCTCGAGTATGACGGAATCGAACAGCTTCTGAAGGGCCTTCAGGACCGGTTTTCCACCCGCCTTCAGAAGCTCGGCCGTAATCCCATCATCACCCGGCGCCTTGTTGTTCTTTAGCTGTTTGAGAGCCATACTAATCTCGTATAGGCTGACGTCCGGAATATCTTCTGTGTAGTGCCGGGTCAATCTAGCTCTTGGGTCGTTAGCCAGATCTGTAGCGGGTCTTCGTGTTGACGTGTATAACTGTCCATAGAACTTCTCAACCTCTCTCAGAAGCTCAGGCTTGGACGATACGATTCTGCCATCCTCAGTCTTCAGCTTTGATAGCTGGCTTTGCCCAATAGACAGATCCCTTGCGAAAACTTTGGAGCCTTTGTTCCGCTCTATAGCCTCCTTAATACGCTCGGTGTTAAACCGACGCAGGTCGCAAGTCACGGACTTTGAAATCTGCCTATTGAGCTGCCGGTATTTATTCGCATCATCTGAAGACTGCAGAATCATCTCGCGCCTTTCCTCCATGAGCTTAAGAGTAGGGTCTGAGATTTTCTTAGTTCTATTTGTACGACGGGTCTTAAAGAACTTGGACCCGACCGCATGGACAGTTTCCACAAACCCATCGCTGTAATCGTCCACGCTACTCCCCAGGCAATCAAAACGATTTTGGAGTTCGAGCTGAAAACTACAGGGGTTTTGGATCTGGATCGGTACTGGACGGAGCGTAGACTTCATCAGACGAGATCTTTCGAGCTTGATATTAAGATTCAATGTGCCTCTTACCATACGGTGATCGCTTCCGGTTTTAAACGCGTTTAACACAGAGACATCATTGAATATTTGCTTCTTCGTCGACATGATGAGGTCTATCTCATTTCTTGTACCGGTCGGGCTCAACCAGGTCCACTTTCTGTGCTCCCGCTTCTTAAAGAAGGAGTTCATCATATAGAGTCCCTCCTTCTCCATGAAGCCAGCCAGCAGTTGGCCCCGTTTGTTCCGTCGTCCATACCCAAATTTTCCCACTCGCATCTCTTCACCGTCTCGTTTGCCCAGTTTCGCGTTGAAGTCTCCCATGACCACCGTGAAGTGTGTTTTAGAACTATGCATGGCTCTAGAGATATCCTCATACATAGTTTCTACATCGTCGGCGTATTTCTCTTCTGAAGTCGGGGCGTATACCTGTATAACCTTCAACGAATACCGCAGGCCGCTGCAGTAATGTACTATAATTAGTCCCGGCTCAAACCGTAAATGACTGGGCACCTGCTCTAATATAGTGAGAATATAGGTATTTCGTCTTGCTTCTGACGGTTTAGCGTCATCTCTTTGTGACGATGCTATTGGGATTTTGGACATGTTTGTTTAGGTTTCCCAATTAAGGTGGATTTTCACGTGTTTCGCTCCACATAAACTAAAACAACATTTTAATTTATGTTTTGGACCAAACAAAATACTAACAAGACCAAAAGCGATGTGATTGTTATACAGGGTTTACCTTCGATCAAATATAGGGTAGATTTTGAAACGCCGCTCGAAAAATGGCACCATCAAAACAAAGCACAATCTGGCAGTGTGCCTTGTTTCGCTCTCAGTCGCTAATCGACCGTGCCTGCAAAAACAACTCACGATAAGTGCAAAAAACGAGATGGAGTGTCATATTTTCAGTAAGTATCGCTTTGTAATCACATTATCTTCAATATTTGTCATATATCATGGCATTTAATCGCATTTTTTCAATATTTTTTGGGATAGTTGCGTGCTTACGCAACTATCCCATTCACTCTCGCCTACGCGAGTATAAGCGAAAAAGAACCGAGGATTATGTCGCCGTACTATTCTAACGCACACCAAATTAAATGAGCACGTCTCGCATTAAGGTCTATGTTAAAATGAAATACTGAGGAGGTATATACCGTAGTTATATCTGTGTAAGTATGAATTGACGCGGCGCCGCAGATTAGATGTGATTTTGTATAAGACTGTTTGTCTACCCTATATTTGGTCGCAGGGGCTTACCAAATCAAATCAGCAATTCCAATTAGCAGGTTTATGGTCTTTATGGATTAAATATTTGAAAAGACGATAATTTCTTGAAATCTGAAATCAGAATTGATCATGATGTCAATCGATGTTTGTATGTTTGTGGCACAACCACGCATAAACGGCTGAATGGATTTGGATGTAATTTGGCACACGGATAGAATATGTTCCAAATTGACATTGATATAGGATTAGACGGAGTCGCGGCCAACAGCTAGTATAAAACAAGTTCGCCATGCCTTACCATGATAATGGTGTTGAAACATTTATCCTGGGTGAAATTGATATCATTGGCATCCTTTTAAACTAAGAGTCTACCCATCAAACTGAACAACTTTTACTATGGGAGCAAAGCAATTAAAGAAAAAAAGAAATCAGCTGTTGCATACATTTGAGCCGAGTAGGCTTTGCAGTTTAGTATGGGACAGCAGATTTTTTAGTTGCTCCGATTGGTTTGCTTCCATAGTAAAAGTTGTTCAGTTTGATGGGTAGACTCTTAGTTTAAAAGGATGCTAGTATCAATTTCACCCTGTATCACAATACATTTAGGTGGCAATACTTGTCCGAAAACACAGATGCCAATCGTAGTCTACGATTTCCTTTCCTTGCTAAAATAAAAAGGTTCAACTAATGATCTTAGGCCGTGATTCAGAAACGTTAAATCAGTAGTATTTTAGACAGATATTCTAATATTTCTACTTATGATTAAATCTTCGGCTTTAACTTCGGTTAAACTCGGTTATGGCAAGAGCCGAATAATCGGCTTCGGCCAAAAACGGATTTTCTGATAGACACTAGCCATGCCCAAATAATACCTAACCTACACCACGAGCGAACTAACATGGCACCTGGCTCGCACGTGGCTCGGAATAAAAAACTCGGAAAGAATAACTGGAAAATGATTAAGTGCAGGGACACTTGCAATGGTAACTGAAGTGCTATGTTACTGGCCTCGCACAGCGACGGTGGGGTCCCGCGGGGGGTAGCAGGAGGGGTGTCGAATTCCGAGCCAGGTGCCAAGTTAATTCGCCCGTGTTGTACACGACGGCGCGAGCTAAACAAAAACAGTCTTCCCCTGTTTATTCTCAACTCAATCACATCAAGTCTCTGGAGAACAGTTGGTAAGTTTGTTCCACACCTCCTTTATTATTTCTGATTAATTTAGGGATGGTGTCAGTTCCCGGAGGACTTCTGAACTTTGTACACAGTTTGTGTGTCAAATGAAAACAATGTAGGATAAGGTTACAGTTATATTATTGCCTGACACGTCATTATATCCTGAAATCTCGTTATAACTTTGTTTTGAATAACAACTTCAGTCCTAATTTTCGTAGTCTTACAGAATAAAGTTGTCACGAATCGATATCTTTTCTAGGGTTGAGTATCGAGCGAAAGTAGCGGATAACGACTAAATGAGGAAGGCCGACTGGTGCGACATCTGCACTTGCTGTTATTATTATTATTTGGTTGGAAGGGCTTGGAAAATGTCCAATAGCTACCGCGACCTGAACAGATCTATTGTCGCTGTCACCCTTGACCTAAAGGTCATTTCCTAGGCCCACGGACTTCATGAAACGTGTTATGCTTTTGGAGGGGAGGTTCAAATGGTCCTAATGATAGTAAGTATTACCACGTACCCACCCAAATGGCGAATCGTGCTGTGAATGAACATTTCGCATTTACAGAGGAGGTGAATGGGCGTTTCCTCTGCTTCACAGCAGAATCTGCAAGTGGGTGAATCTACAAGCCCCAGTAAGATGTTTGTTTAACTTGCAATGTCCTATGCAAGTTAAAAAAACATCCTTAAGTCGCTGCTGTTTGAATTAATGGCATTCGAGGTACCTATGTCTGTTTAAGAAGCCGGTCACAAGTTCATTTGCATGCTTCAGTCCTGACCAGAACTTACGGCTTTGGTTCACGGCCCATTCCTTTAGCACACGTCTAGAGGTATTGCGAGAGATTCCGCAACAAGGCTCAGGGCCTATGGTGTCCACCTCCGCTCCACTTCGAGCCAGCTCGTCAGCAGCCTCATTTCCATCAATTCCGTACTTACTGTTAGTGAGTGGCGTCACCACGGACCCGAGTGCTCCCGGGGGAAGTCCCTGATCCTCGTCTCCGACTTACCTTTATTGGTCGGTTGGAGTGGACACCAAGAGGATCAGATCCCCCACTTCAGTACTTGCCTTAATTGGCCGGCCTTAGATTGGAGTCGCAGAAGCTAAATCTGAGTGGATATGTTGCGTAACTGGCGAGTGACCAGATGAGATCATTTTTCAATCCAGGTATGTTCGTTTAATGTTCAAAACCACATCTCTACTCTAAGCTGCTCCTAAAATGTTGCCGCCTTGTCGCTCCGTGCGTGCGAGTGGCCGTTTTGGGAGGCCCATTTATTTTGAGTTTGTGAGTCACCGTCTGCCATTTTTTCCACGTTATACATTGGTCGGGCAGGCGCCATATTCCCATCCATATTATTGACTATTTGTAGTTGGGCTATTGCAAGCAAGGGTCGTAACACTGAGACCAGCGCTGGTCCTTTGTGTTCGCCCTAAGCTCACCCTTATTTTACGCATACCTCCAAACTTATGGTATTTTCTTTTCATTCTCGGGAATACAGGTTTCCACACGATGTTTTCCTTCACCGCCAAGCTAGTAAATGATAAATACAACCGTACATAAATTTCGAAGAACTTAGTGTTACAGGCTAGGAATCGAACCGCGGCCTCATGATTGAGGCGTTAGCTCTCTTCCGTATGGGCTATCATCGCTTTAACCCTTTAACATAGTTCCATCTATAACCCTATGAACCTAGTCCACTGGCACCTCAACCCAATACTGACCGGGGGCTGTTTTGGATGCACTTTCTCAGGGGTAGTTGCTGGTTGGTGTCACATTACAACTTAGGAAAAATTATCTGATGGGCCTCTACTCCTCTACGTGATGGCTTCGGCCCCACGAATGCCTTTTAAAACGTCCGGGACACTTATCCTCTTATCGTGTGGGTAGAGCCCTGGTGTCAGAGTTTTTTTCAAACCGTACGGACTCTGACGTGGTTTTTATATAACGATTACTACCACCAGAGATAGTAGCCGGGACCAACGGCTTAACGTGCCATCCGAAGCACGAAATAATTTTTTTAGACAATCAGGTGATTCAACCTGCAATGTCCCGTGATAAGGAAATGACAAACAAGAAAATCCTTATTAGCATTTTCAATGTATCTACAAACGAATTAACTCCATTACAGTTAACTCCAGCACAGCATGAAATATAACTAGAAGTTTTCCCACGTTTCCCACGCACGAGTTACGCACGCACGCGCGCTGAAGGAGGGATTTGCATTACAAGCGTGTTTTGCATACTCAGTCATGCGGTCGCCCTGATGAAAACATGCTTTAGAATATAACTTGACCGTACTTAGTTCCCGGTTAAATTGAAAGTACTATCTAACAGATACCAGCGAGAAATACACACATATTCATTATAATTATTATTTCATATAACCTTTACTCTCACCATAGTTCTAAAGGGAGGGCAAAGAAGCCAAAGAACCGTAAACGCTATGATTCTGACACACTTTATATATGGTAATATGCTGACACTTTTTTAAGGAGATGATCAGACCATATCAAACTGAACAACTTTCGCTATGGCATCAACGGCGAAATTGCGAAAAAAACAGCTCTTCCATACAAAACTGCAAACCTACTCGAGCCAAATTTATGGGACAGCAGATTTTATTTCGAGATTTCGATGTTGGTCCCATAGATAAAGTTGTTCAGTTTGATGGTCTAATCATCCCCATAAAAAAGTGCCATTTTTTAAGGGGCTTTTTATGGTGACACTTTTTTTTTATTTATTTATCAAATACGTAAACAAACACACTTTTAAGGGGCTTTCTTAATAGAAGTCCCCTGTATATTATTTTATGTAACTTATGCTCTCGCCAATAGTTCTAAAGGGGTGAAAAAGACTATGACCCGTAAACGCTATCATTCTGACACACTTTATCTATCAGTCTTTTTTTTGTTGGACCTTTTAACCCTGAGGTATGTCAGCCCTATATCAGTTTTGAAACCCTAATTTTATTGTATGCTAAAAGTGCGAGTCGTGCACTTTATCAAAAGTTAGTAAGTAGTTGTAGCAAAACTTTATACTAGAAATCGCATAAAGAATAGCAACAAACTTTATTTGGAAAATCTACTGTAAAAACTAAATAATTTACTACTCAATATTTCATTTCATTCTATGCCTGCCGTGCAGGAGGCGATGGTTCAATCCCTGTCGAAGCCGACTCGTACCAATGACTTTTTCGGAATTTATGTACGATTTGTAGCATTACTGGTTAGTCTTCGATAAACTAAACTAAACAGCATGCTACGATTTCGAGGCATGTATTGAACCCTACTATCCATTATAAGTGGCGACAGGCCAAAGAGATTATACCTAAAGGCATAGAGGAAGCCATACAAGAATGTCAACTTTTTCGAGGATTGTTTTTAAATGTGTGGTCTCAAGTAGTATAGACAAAAGATGACCAAGTGACATTTGCCCTTGTTTATGGTCACTTTTCACACACACTAGCACAAAAAAGAAGTGGACAGCCGCATAAACAAACATTTATAGTTCAGTCTCCTTCTACTATTAAATGAACCTCATAAGATAAAAGAGACTAACCTACAATCGTAAATTGATGCGGTCTCTATGCCTTAGAATAAAGAGATCCTTCCTCTGAGCAACAGGCTTATACCCCGTCACACTGGACAGAGTTCCGATACTAATAGCATGTCTGGACAGTTCCATACATTTTAGATTTAGTATAGTCTTGGCGCAAACAGATGACGCTACTGGTCTGAACGAGAGATAAATCTTAATTAAACGTTATTAGATCACTATTATTTGAGTTTTGTTCCACGGAAATAAATTATATAAATAAATTTTCTTTAAAATTTTTAATAACAAATGTGCTTAACACTTATTTTAAAGTAATATAACATTGCTGTTATGTAGTACCGTTAACTCACCACCGGCGCTGTACTTGCGCGAGTTTTCATATAAGAAGGTGGCAACTTTCTTAGTATGGGCATTGACCCTCTGTTGTGTATAATTTATTTACTCTATAAATAAATAATAAATAAATAAATAACGCTCACAGGCACATACATTGTAATGATCCCAAGAAAGCACTATTTATAGGCTGTTTATTATGGAAACCATACAACAACGGCACAAACATATAAACATCCATGACCAAACCGGGATTCGAACTCTATGCTATAGTGAAACATGAATGGTTAAGTTTTCAGAATACCTGTGACTACCCCCTCGGGGAATACAGTCGTGAGTCTATGCTATTTGAATTTACTAAAGTCAAACTTTAAACCTAATCACTAGTAATTTCCACAAGACTTCAGTCTAAGTTCGTGTAGAAATCAATATCGCATGTCCTACAGCGTTAACACTTCAGTGTTCAGTCAATTTAGCATGAAATTGAATTGCCTGGAATCAACTGGAACACTCCGTGTAACTACTGATACGATATTTGATACGAGTTCAGCAATACATAGCTGTAAAGCTGTGTCCATACGTTGTAACATTTATCTGATTATTGTCCGAGACTCCGACCTCAGGTCAGCCGGAGTAAAGATATCCTTTTCAAGTTGGCTTACATAGACGGGTTGGACCTCCAATGTGAGTGCGGTGTTGCTCTACAGAATATGGCTCATCTTATATCCTGCCGTTCATGCCTGGAGTGCGATTTTTGAAGGTTCAAATTAACCATACAAAATGTCAACATTAGTATGGAGATTATTCACCATTCGAACACGATTCAAAAATAGCACTTTGGGACACCTGCACGCACACAGAACTAATGTTAGAGGAGATAGACGTACTTTTTGCTATAATCAGCTGCAAGGCTGATTCATTGTGTGTAGAGCATATCTGTGATGGGGATGAACCAAGTCTAGTTCTCCAATCATTTTTTTTAGACTGATCTTTACGAAAGCGAAACTATGATTTGCTTTGAATTGATTACTGGCTTGTCATTATAGTTCTCTCCCAAGTTGTGCCACAAAGCTGCCTTCTTCATTGCTCCCAGCACGTAAGGGTTTCGACACACTGCAATGCAATTCACTAAGCACAAACATCGTTACAAACTTAAATTCATCGTTTACTATCAGCTTAAAATAACAATGTGCATGACCTTGAAGGGCCGTTCGATAACTTCACTCGGTTGTAAAGGAATATAGACTCTATGTAAAGGAAATAATCATTTGAATGACTCGAGTGAAGTTCGTGTGATTGAGTGACGTCACATTTGCAGGCAAGGTCATGCACATTGTTATTTTAAACTGATAGTACACATCGACGAGTTCGGTATTCACTATGGTTATATCATATCTCAAACTCATATAAACACTTCGACGATCTGTAGCATGCAAGAAGGATGTTACATTTGACAGCTCGTCAATGTTTTTAACAGCGATGTGCCGCTTAGTGAATTGAACTCCTGATTGACGGCGATTGACGGTTTGTCCAGACAAAAAGCACGATTAGTATGCGACGCTGTACTTATCCTTTTGCATCGACACGTAGCGAACGGCATCCCATACTTATCGTGCTTGTTGTATGGACAAACCGTCGAACGCCGTCGGCAAATGTGTCTCAACCCTAATACATTTCATTTTCTCGTACGCTCAGGTTGTGGGTCAAGTGGGCTGGGGGGCTTTCGACCCAGACAACCCAGACTACGCTTGCTAATTCATAGTCTGTTTTTTAGAACTCGGGTGACATGCAATAGGGGGGCCTATTGCATGTCAATTTATTAGCATATTTTATATGACACTACCTTTAGTTTTCTGACGTATAATTTACACAATTTACGAGAGAGGAAAATTATAAAGGGTGTTGGGGTAAACAGTTGCATTACTTTAAGGGGTGATTGTACCCATGATACTGAACAACTTTCCCAAAGAAACATTAGGAAATATGAAAAAAAATTGGCCTTTCCATAGATACTAAATACAATCAGCTGACCGAACGTTTGTATGAAAAGTTGAAAAAAAAATAGCGAATTTCCTGTAGGTTTCTTAGGGAAAGTTGTTCAGTATTACCCCTTAAAGTAATGCAACTTATGGAGGTGCTACTGGCAATGTTCCTCCATTGAAAACGGAAGATCTTCCACGAGGCTATGTGTGAAGCCTGGGGACCGGCCGTGGTCCAACAGTTCTTAGTTGGACCTTGTATATACATATATGAAATCTCTGTGATTATTTCTCTTGCGCGATTTATGACTCGCATTCGATTGTAAACCTTATGTGTAGTAAGGTTACGAGTTACGTATTTACGATGAACGTTGTCTTTGTATGGAGCATCTTTCCGAGAGCGACGGTATCGCCATCTGTTGGCATCTTTGCTATAACTTGTGGGTGCTGACATCTGTAGTAAGTCCCCACAAACTGTTTACCCTAACACCCTGTATACGTGTGGACGGAACATTGAGGTGTGTCAGAACTGCCCAAACTGGAGATCCATAGTCTCTGCCTACCCCTCTGGGAAAAAGGCGTGAGTTTATGTATGTATGGAACATAAAATAGAAGACAGGCTCACTAACTGTCACAGTACAGATGTTCAGGCATTCCTAGTGAAATGTGATCCCTCCTGTCTGAATATCATTTGAGAAAAGAAAATGTTTACCATACTATACAGAATGTAAGGAAAAGTGTCATTAACCTTTAAACCACATACTCTACCCATCAAACTGAACAACTTTTACTATGGGAGCAAACCTGTCAGAAGAAAAAGTCAGTTGTCCCATACTAAACTGCAATAGCTACAAGATTCAAACTTATGGGATAGCTGATTTCTTTTTGTTCTGACTGAATGTGTGAAGGTTGTGTTGCGGTCCAATCATGATTCAGTTGTGATTTATTTAGCGCGATTGCTCTCCAGGTCAGCAACTCGTAGGTACTGTGTAACCAATCCAAACAGCAATTGTTTATTTGAGGCAGTACATAGACATTGTTGGCACAGAAACGAAATAATAAATGCACTAGAGCAAAGATTTTTCTCCTTTACTCCTCCGTTACATCTTCGAAGATTTATATTGCCAGTCGAGTGGAGAGAGTAAAAAAATGAAAACTACATTTTTCCATCCCAGAAAGCAAGCTCGGAGGTTTATACAAGAAATTGAACATTTCAAATTCTCGACACAAAAGTTACAATTGTATGAAATTGAAATACTAGGAACAATCAAAGTTTTACTCCAATGGAAACTGTTAAGGTTTTTTGAAGTGTAAAAGTCTTGATAGAATCGTCTTGTGGTCACTCAGAAGTGAAGTTAAAGTAATCATCGAACCGTTAAAACGAACCTTATTGTAAAACGTTATACAGAGAGTAGAATTAAATGTGTTACATATTAAACAGGGTGCTTCAGACCATCAAAATGAACAACTTTCAGTATGAAGCCAACATTGAAATCGCGAAAAAACCTTACTTTCACAGCACTGATTGTACATTGTGCGATTCCTTGTGAATCGTTGTAAAATATTTCAAAGGATTGCTAATACCCTAGCATTTATTATTATAATTTATAAGTTACTAATCAGATTCGAGAACAGATTATAGAATAGAATAGAAAAACTTTATTTCGACCAACTGAGATCATAATTTTGTTAGTAACACACTTAGCCTACTGTTAGTTTATAAACACAACACATTACTACATTACAACTGTTTGTTTGTTAGTACGTGAACCATACAGCAATGGTTCACGCACTGACAATCAAACCTACTCGCAAACATGTTCAAGATGCTGTTGGCGCTGCCGCTTATCCTACGCATGAGGGATGTACACCTTTTGCGCATAGTAGTGTAAAAACAATTTACTCGCGCATCGGCGAACATCCCCGACGCACTACAGAATCGCGGCAGCCCCACCAGCACCCTGAATGCGTTATTAAACTGGACCCGCAAGGCGTTGTACTGTATCTTCGTGTAGTTCAGCCACAGGCTGCTCGTGTGAAAAAAAAGTACAGTATGCTCTAAAGCAGGACTTCCCAACCAGTGGGGCGCGCCCCTCTAGGGGGGCGTAGTGATATCGTAGGGGGGGCACAATGCGTTTACATTTTGGACAGAAAACTCCAGTTAACCACGTAAATTCCACTCATTAATTCATTTTAATAATTAACTCATTCATTCAGTTACTAATTTACCCATTCGTTTGTTGTTACTGACATGTTCAGGCTCAGCAGGTCTCAGATAGCACCTTTCCAGCTGCGCTTGTCGTTATTTTAATAGTGGGGGGGCGTGCAAAATATTCCTTACTATACCAGGGGAGGCGTGACGCAAAAAAGGTTGGGAAACCCTGCTCTAAAGAGTGTCATCTTGACTGGAGTGGAGCAACGAGCAAACCTGCGGGCTATCATATTGGCTCGTACAGACAACGCCCTGCGCTCCCTCTCAATATCTTCGTCGTCCTTCAGGCCGGAGTTCAACCAATGTCCGAGATATTTAAATTTTTCCACTCGGTTCAATATACTTCCATTGATCCTGATAGGTGGAACATTAGATGGACACTTGGTTCCGGCCTGAAAGACCATGAATTCACTCTTACTGCTGTTATACTTTAGGCCATGACTGCAGACATATTTTTCACAAATACCTAACAGCTTTCTAAGACCACAAACCGAAGCGCTCAGCAGCACCATATCACTTATATTATAAATGAGTCGTAATTTATGAAGAAGATTATAAAGAAATATAATAGGTAGGTGCTTAGAACTTAGCCTGATATGAGTTAAAGTAGACATAAAGTATGGCTGTAGATTCTTTAATAGCTACAGATCGATCAGTCTAGACGAATATGTTAATAATTACCGTAAAATTTCTTTGAAAAATACAATGTAACGTGCGTGCGTATTTCAACATTTTAATAACATTTTTAAAATATTACTTTGCCCTTCGTCACAAGCGGTCACGTGGACCATAAAAAATCGGAATTTAAAAATTACGAAACTATAGCGAAACTAATAAACAAACATCAAGTAGATAGGTACCTCAACTAAAATCATTGATTTTTTCCAACGATATCAATGTACTGTACCAGTACTAGATACGGTGTTCAGTAGGAACTGCATGTTACTCTTCAATGCGGTTGTGTTACCGCATTGATGTTAGTTTACTCTATGCTAATGGGAATGACAAACCAATCTGAATACCAATCTGTCATTTTTTTCAATAATCATTTTAATTTTATATTGATGTATTTAAATTAGTTATCACTATAAAAACCGCCTGAAAGTTGTTTTACGGGATACTTTTATTCGAATATAAGGTAAGTATGTAAAATTATAAGGATATGTAATTATTAATTTAAATTTTAGAAAATAGGTAAGTCTATTAATTTCCTCAAGATTGGGTAAGTCCATTACTTTTTGTCTCGTTTCAGCACCCAAAAAGCGACATTTAAGGAAAAGAGACGGGTATTAATGATCATAGATGAATCAAGAGACTTAAATCAGAGGGCACAAAATAGGCATAATACATGCACAATATAATGAACTTAAGGCGGGTGCCAGACGAGGATTGAAATTGAAAATGACTCTAAGATCGTTCATACTTGAGATTATATTTTAATACTTGTTCATGAGAAAAAAATTAATGCGAAATCATATTTTTTTTTTTAAAGAATAGATAATAACTATCCTAGTAATTTTTATTCTTTCAGTAAAATCTATGGGATGCATGGTTTATGAGAAAAAAAATTATACATTTTTTTTTGTATGGAGAAGAACACCTTTTATTTATTTCTTGACTTGGTTCAATTTGGGACGGGATTGGCTTGCGTTTTATGAAAGACCAAACAATACTGGACCAAAAAAAAAACTAGTGCAGTCACTTGCAGCGAAGCGAGAAATTAAGGGTCAAAAATTTCATTTTTTTTCCGCATATTTTGCAAAGAGTGCACGTTTTTGCCAAACTTTTTGTTCTTTATGTAACTGATAGTATCTATTATGTGTTTCTTGCTTGACAAGTTTCGGGAAATAATTTTATGTACAATCATGCATGTAATTGATAATGTTCTAACAATGTGCTCAGGTAACAAAGGTAAGATTTTGCATCTAGTTTGTACATTAATTGATCCTGATTGATTTATTGAATTGATTCAAGTCAAGTTAGTCATAGATAATCAAAATCACAATTTACATCAAATAAAAGCTAAAATTAGTCACAATTACAGATAAATCACAAAATAATTATTCGAAACCCGATTCGGATCGAGCCCATACATCAGTCATGTCAGATGTAAACCCCCATGTGATGTGATGTGGTTGACCCCCAGACCACCTAAAAACTGCCAAAATGACTCATTTTGGGTTATAGCCTCAAAATTACATTTATTAAAAAAAAAGCGGGGGGGGTTTCCTCACCCCCCTTTTGGGGGATGAAAGGGGGAACTCCCGTCCCCCCTCCCCTCCCCAAAATTCATGCCGCAGGATACTAAACTTTTTCCTACTTGGTTATTGCTAGTAATATGGTTTTTAGCAGGTATGTAGGTACTCAACTCGCAGTGTCTAATCATTGAAACTAACGATTTATTGAACAATTTAAAGGTTAATGATCATTATAATTTCAAGAAAAAACAATAATTATAAGTTCAAAACACCAGAGCGCACGAAAGCAAACAACTTGCCCGCAAAATGTACTACTACGGACATATGAGGCGGGCGGGCGCCCGCCCGCCGCCGTGCCGTATGGATACGATGACGTCACGCGCTACTCGCGAACACTGACGAGATTTAAAA
Source organism: Agonopterix subpropinquella (assembly GCA_922987775.1). Lineage (NCBI taxonomy): Eukaryota > Metazoa > Arthropoda > Insecta > Lepidoptera > Depressariidae > Agonopterix > Agonopterix subpropinquella. The sequence continues at coordinate 5,681,180 of OV277714.1, forward strand.
AGCCTGCGTCAACTTCCCACGCTTATAACTTCGGTAATATTGCACCGATCGATGTGAAATAAAAACTAGAATAATGTGTACGGTCTAGAATTTTATTCTACGTGCTTAAAAGTGTAATGTAACCTTGTTATCTTCTCCATTGAACCAAGTCAAGAAATAAAATAAAAGGAGTTCTTCTCCATACAAAAAAAAATGTATAATTTTTTTCCTCATAAACCATGCATCCCATAGATTTTACTGAAAGAATAAAAGTTACTAGGATAGTTATTATCTCTTCTTTAAAAAAAAAATCAGCATGAAATTCCGACCCTAGATCCTAAGTCCGTCTTTTTTCAGAACGGATCCACTGTGCCGGGTGGCGGTTAGCAACGAGATTAACATCTCCGTGGTCTCCTTACTATTTTTCTTTTCATTCGCATAGTATTATTTAATTTGTGTATCTTTTTTAACTGATTATCTTAATGTTTGTTTCGTAGTAATCTGTTCACAGTTCACACAATCATGAGTTATGAGTAAGTATCTAATTCTAAAATTTCCGGTGGTAAATTACGTATTTCAGTGGTCTACACGTAAGTAGTCGAGGATGCCCAGATAGTAGGTATAATACCTAACATAAATATGAACTGTCGCATCTGTCTTGGCCGGTGATGCTCTTTGACCAAATTATAGTAGTTTCTGTTTTATGTAAACTAGATGGCACTAATATTCCCAAAGAGTTTTGGAACAACTTGTTTGTTTGAACGTGCTTGTCTATCGCTAGAGTTCATGTCTATGATTTTTTCTAATGTTTTAATTTTAGAAATGGAGGGGTGTAGGGTTTTGACCGTAGCCCAACAAGCTGGTCCAATGCGAGTTGATGGGTCGTCACAGATTTTTTTTAAAATATACAACGTGTTAATGAATTAACGCAGAGAGAGAGAGGAACGCAAAACAAGAAAGTAGTTTGTTTAGAATCGAGAATTTTTTTTCAAAATAATAAATAATTTTTTTTGTTAAATTTAAAATTTTCTGAACCCGATATCAACCCACTCCACGGGCACACCCACCCTACTTACTACTAAAACAAGATTATTAAAATGTATCTATAAGTACGTTAGCGCCTTCATTCATTGCTGAAATGATGACAAATTACTTTTGCCTCAAAACTTAAAATGAGAATAACTTTAAATTTTAACTATAAAAATAATGAAATTATTGTTTCAATCTAATTATTTTGTTATAAATCAGTTGGGGTGTATGAGGTTTTGCGTTAATTCATTAACACGTTGTATAAACGATGCTTTCCTTCACCTTTTGAGAGTAGTCGGGTTTTCATAGAAGCATAGGGCTTAGGTTGGATTACCATTTACGCGTTTTTTGTGCTTTTATATGGGTTCATAGTGACCTGAAATAAATATAATTTGATTTCATTCATTTATTGCAATCGCCACTCAATCAAAAGTTATGAGTATTTAAAGTCTGTGGTCTGTATGTACGGAGTCGCGGGCGCCGCAAGTTATAAATATTTTATGTAAACTTAACCGTTAAAATTTAAAATGTAGAGTTATCGTTTAATGTCTAGACACCTAAATTATAAATGTATTCGCAGCCAAAATCTATATAAATTGCTTTGATCTTGAACTTTAAATTATTGAACCAATACTTGAAAGTTATGCTCATTATTTGAAGTGTCAAATAACCGAAACAAGGCTTTGAAAGCCATTTAAAACATATTTTAGTTTTCAGTGAGCAAGTAATAAATCATAAGACATACCACTATATTGCTTTGACTAATTTACTTGACGTGACCATTGACCTTCGTGAAATACAGTAAGCACAATAAAAAAGAAAAAAAATATCTTGGACAATTTCACACAAATTATCTAGTCACATTTAAAGTACCAGGAGTGCGATTTTTGAGTCTCATCCGCTGAGTTCAGCAGTTAAAAATGTCAAAATTACTTTGGAGATACGCATCTTTCTACTGCTGATTTGTCTTTCAAAAATCGCACTCCTGAAGTATGATTTTTGAGGTTCAATTTCTTTGGTTTCGCATGTGCTGACGTCATCTTGTCAATTTCAAATTTTTGTATGCAGTGTCCGGGCTGTGACATAGTTCCCGAATTCCTAAATTGTCTCAAAGTACAGATGTAATGTCGTGGACAAAAACTCATCTGCCTTCACAGAATCGCTACACGCGAAGCCTGTCACCGTATCCCAAGCCTTAATCTCATCCAGATTAAAGTTGAATACTGTTCATCAAAGCCAAATACGCCAATAAATCCTCTTAACGCGAATATTTACACTAAGTCCTGAGGCTTAGAACTACACTGTCACACCCCGTGATTTTGCATAATGCTGTCCTCTGCATCGCGCATAATTTTACGTTAGTGCTTTTGCTATTATAATACGAGTTTACATTTTTAATGAATGATGCCTTATTCTGATTTAAATTAAGGTTTTAATCAGAATGGCATTGCCATTAATTAAGAAAACTCTAGATTTCTTGCGCAATTTCAGGGAGAAATTAACAACCATAAATATGAAGGTGAAAGATAAGGATGTATGTATGTAATGCAGTAAGACGGTTGAAGCCGTGTCATAGTTATATCATTAGGGATATACAGGGTGTAACAAAACACCCTAGTAATACTTAAGGGGGTGCTTCAGACCATCAAACTGCACAACTTCCAATACGGAGCCAACATCGAAATCGCGAAAAAGAAACCGCTCTTTCATACAAAACTGCAGTACCGTCTCGACTCGAATGTATGGGACGGCAGATTTTTTTTATTTTTTCTCTATGTTGGCTCCATAGTGAAAGTTGTTCAGATTGATGGTCTGAAGCACCCCGTTAATTATTACTAGGGTGTATTGTTACACCCTGTAGTTATATCCTCAGGGATATAGATATAGATAGATAGATAAACAATTTATTTGCAAAAGTAACACACACATAATATTACAGTTCACAAAAATTTAACGTAACGTAATCGACGATATATAACGTAATCTACTTGTATGAAAGTGTTTTATAATGATCTTACTAGGAATATAACTAAGATACGTCTTAAGTCACTTTATTTGTAATTATTGTTTTATATCTTCCTATTAATAAACAAATCAATCACTTTAAAAAAAAAAACATGATCTAGTAATATAACTATCTATCAATGAGCCCTTCAATTTTGGTTCAATATAACCGGTTGATTATAATCCTATCATAATAAGGACGTAATTGAATCAAAAGTAAACCCGATTTAATTGGTTAATTTTAATAATTAATTTATACCCAGTGATTTAAAATAATTGTTAATTGCGACGTACGGTACGGTTGGTACCTTAATTGAAGAACGTGGAATATTCATGGATAGTTTTAATTGGTACATTGTTGTGTGAAAAATATTTTTGTGAAATTTTTGACTTCATTAACAGAGCTGGAGGGTTGAGGGATTTCGTTTGCAAAATATTCGAACAGAGCAACCTGTGAGTTTCGTGGTCCAGAACTTTTTTTGACTACATAATTTTTTGTATGGAATTTTTACTCTAAAATCTATCGTGTGGGGTATCAAATGAAGGGACTTCATGATCTTATTCTAAAAATATGCTACATTTATACATTTTAACCCTTTAAAAATCAAAAATAATTTTCAAAACACACTAATCTTGGTTTTTGTATAACATAGGCACACCAAATGACTCTTAATACCATTGTATTTAGCGCATGAAAGCAATTTTTAAAACTCTAAGTTCTTAGGTAACAGATTTTACTTCGTCATCATCATCATCAACCTATACCAGGGGTGGCCAACTTGATTAGACATAAGATCTACTGTTTACTAACGAAACACTGTGCGATCTACCACTTAACATACTTCTTGAAATCAGAATAGTTTAGTATACAATCATGTGGAACTTTTTATTTGTACCAGTCTTAAGAGTTCCTTTTCATATCATATGTGAGATTGTTTCCTTAAAACTTAATACTTTGGAATGGAAGTCTGAGTTCGTGATTTACATCAGTAACGTCGTAACAAAAATATAAGTAGAAATAGAAGAATAAATAGAAGTCGTAAAAAGAATAGAGGTTAAATACCGTAACGGAACAGCGATTGAAAAATGATAAAAGCATTACGTTGCGCAGTCTGGTCTACTTATTTATATTTTTTGTCTTGCCACGATCGACTGGACTAATAGTCACGTTCAACCGGTCGATCGCGATCGACCGGTTAGCCACCCCTGACCTATACTATACGTCTACACGTTTCACTGCAGGGTGCAGGCTTACCTTCAAGGAAGGCGTTTGGGCATTAATCCACCACACACACACCATCACGTAGCACGTAGCACTACACATACCATCGAAATTTCTTCTGGTCCAACGCTCCGCATCCATACGAGCAACGTGGCCTGCCCATCTCCACTTCCAAAGTTCTATAGTGGCTACCACATCTACGACCTTTGTATTTCGCCGAAACCACTTAGTGCCGAGGGTTGCGGGTTCGAATCCCGTAAGGGACAAATATTTGTATGATGAATATGAATATGTGTACCCGAGTCATGGATGTTTGTATCTATATATGTATTCTATATCGTTGTCTTGTCATCATAATACAAGTCCAGGCTAGATTCTTGTACTTCAAATGTGACTAGATAATTTGTGTGACACTGTCCAAGATATTTATTTATTTATTTATAATACACGTCCAGACTAGATTCTGGAGTGCGATTTTTGAATCTCATTCACCGAGTTCAACGGTTGAAAATGTCAAAATTACTGTGGAGATATGCATCTTTCTACTGCTGATTTGACTTTCAAAAATCATACTTCAGGAGTGCGATTTTTGAAAGACAAATCAGCAGTAGAAAGATGCGTATCTCCAAAGTAATTTTGACATTTTTAACTGCTGAACTCAGCGGATGAGACTCAAAAATCGCACTCCTGGTACTTTAAATGTGACTTCATTCATTTATTGCAATCGCCACTCAATCAAAAGTTATGAGTATTTAAAGTCAGTGGTCTGTATGTATGGAGTCGCGGGCGCCGCTAGTTATAAATATTTTATGTAATATTAACCGTTAAGAGCCTATGTCGAAAAATAATTTAAGCGAAACGGGCGTGTGATAGCTTATATTACTGCCAGATGCGAGAGAAAGAGATGGGGCGGCGCGCGCGCCTGGAACGAATCAAGCGAAAAAACAAATCTTTATTTAATTGTGATTGTACTATTTATGTAAGTTCAATTCTGCTCTAATCAAAACTTAGATAATAGCAATCTCTTTTTTTAAATCAAGTCTCATGTATCTATTATTCACCGTTTAGCAGTTACAAGCGTTTATAGACAAAAACGGAGGCTACTTTGGCTTGTTTTTCTATCGAGAAAATTTGTCTTAATCGTGTTTTGGCTCTAATCAAAACTTCAATTATATGTTCAATTTACACATATCCGCAAATCATACTCCTACTGTTAGTAGGTACTTCATGATATATGGAGCTTTGAAGAATTCTATTTTTTTTACATAGCCCCTTAAAATTTAAAATGTAGACTTATCGTGTAATGTCTAGACACCTAAATTATAAATGTATTCGCAGCCAAAATCTATATAAATTGCTTTGATCTTGAACTTTAAATTATTGAACCAATACTAGAAAGTTATGCTCATTATTTGAAGTGTCAAATAACCGACCCAAGGCTTTGAAAGCCATTTGAAACATATTTTAGTTTTCAGTGAGCAAGTAATAAATCATACCACTTTATTGCTTTGACTAATTTACTTGACGTGACCATTGACCTTCGTGAAATACAGTAAGCACAATAAAAAAGAAAAAAAATATCTTGGACAATTTCACACAAATTATCTAGTCACATTTAAAGTACCAGGAGTGCGATTTTTGAGTCTCATCCGCTGAGTTCAGCAGTTAAAAATGTCAAAATTACTTTGGAGATACGCATCTTTCTACTGCTGATTTGTCTTTCAAAAATCGCACTCCTGAAGTATGATTTTTGAAAGTCAAATCAGCAGTAGAAAGATGCATATCTCCACAGTAATTTTGACATTTTCAACCGTTGAACTCGGTGAATGAGATTCAAAAATCGCACTCCAGAATCTAGTCTGGACGTGTATTATAAATAAATAAATAAATATCTTGGACAGTGTCACACAAATTATCTAGTCACATTTAAAGTACAAGAATCTAGCCTGGACTTGTATTATGATGACAAGACAACGATATAGAATACATATATAGATACAAACATCCATGACTCGGGTACACATATTCATATTCATCATACAAATATTTGTCCCTTACGGGATTCGAACCCGCAACCCTCGGCACTAAGTGGTTTCGGCGAAATACAAAGGTCGTAGATGTGGTAGCCACTATAGAACTTTGGAAGTGGAGATGGGCAGGCCACGTTGCTCGTATGGATGCGGAGCGTTGGACCAGAAGAAATTTCGATGGTATGTGTAGTGCTACGTGCTACGTGATGGTGTGTGTGTGGTGGATTAATGCCCAAACGCCTTCCTTGAAGGTAAGCCTGCACCCTGCAGTGAAACGTGTAGACGTATAGTATAGGTCAGGGGTGGCTAACCGGTCGATCGCGATCGACCGGTTGAACGTGACTATTAGTCCAGTCGATCGTGGCAAGACAAAAAATATAAATAAGTAGACCAGACTGCGCAACGTAATGCTTTTATCATTTTTCAATCGCTGTTCCGTTACGGTATTTAACCTCTATTCTTTTTACGACTTCTATTTATTCTTCTATTTCTACTTCTATTTTTGTTACGACGTTACTGATGTAAATCACGAACTCAGACTTCCATTCCAAAGTATTAAGTTTTAAGGAAACAATCTCACATATGATATGAAAAGGAACTCTTAAGACTGGTACAAATAAAAAGTTCCACATGATTGTATACTAAACTATTCTGATTTCAAGAAGTATGTTAAGTGGTAGATCGCACAGTGTTTCGTTAGTAAACAGTAGATCTTATGTCTAATCAAGTTGGCCACCCCTGGTATAGGTTGATGATGATGATGACGAAGTAAAATCTGTTACCTAAGAACTTAGAGTTTTAAAAATTGCTTTCATGCGCTAAATACAATGGTATTAAGAGTCATTTGGTGTGCCTATGTTATACAAAAACCAAGATTAGTGTGTTTTGAAAATTATTTTTGATTTTTAAAGGGTTAAAATGTATAAATGTAGCATATTTTTAGAATAAGATCATGAAGTCCCTTCATTTGATACCCCACACGATAGATTTTAGAGTAAAAATTCCATACAAAAAATTATGTAGTCAAAAAAAGTTCTGGACCACGAAACTCACAGGTTGCTCTGTTCGAATATTTTGCAAACGAAATCCCTCAACCCTCCAGCTCTGTTAATGAAGTCAAAAATTTCACAAAAATATTTTTCACACAACAATGTACCAATTAAAACTATCCATGAATATTCCACGTTCTTCAATTAAGGTACCAACCGTACCGTACGTCGCAATTAACAATTATTTTAAATCACTGGGTATAAATTAATTATTAAAATTAACCAATTAAATCGGGTTTACTTTTGATTCAATTACGTCCTTATTATGATAGGATTATAATCAACCGGTTATATTGAACCAAAATTGAAGGGCTCATTGATAGATAGTTATATTACTAGATCATGTTTTTTTTTTAAAGTGATTGATTTGTTTATTAATAGGAAGATATAAAACAATAATTACAAATAAAGTGACTTAAGACGTATCTTAGTTATATTCCTAGTAAGATCATTATAAAACACTTTCATACAAGTAGATTACGTTATATATCGTCGATTACGTTACGTTAAATTTTTGTGAACTGTAATATTATGTGTGTGTTACTTTTGCAAATAAATTGTTTATCTATCTATCTATATCTATATCCCTGAGGATATAACTACAGGGTGTAACAATACACCCTAGTAATAATTAACGGGGTGCTTCAGACCATCAATCTGAACAACTTTCACTATGGAGCCAACATAGAGAAAAAATAAAAAAAATCTGCCGTCCCATACATTCGAGTCGAGACGGTACTGCAGTTTTGTATGAAAGAGCGGTTTCTTTTTCGCGATTTCGATGTTGGCTCCGTATTGGAAGTTGTGCAGTTTGATGGTCTGAAGCACCCCCTTAAGTATTACTAGGGTGTTTTGTTACACCCTGTATATCCCTAATGATATAACTATGACACGGCTTCAACCGTCTTACTGCATTACATACATACATCCTTATCTTTCACCTTCATATTTATGGTTGTTAATTTCTCCCTGAAATTGCGCAAGAAATCTAGAGTTTTCTTAATTAATGGCAATGCCATTCTGATTAAAACCTTAATTTAAATCAGAATAAGGCATCATTCATTAAAAATGTAAACTCGTATTATAATAGCAAAAGCACTAACGTAAAATTATGCGCGATGCAGAGGACAGCATTATGCAAAATCACGGGGTGTGACAGTGTAGTTCTAAGCCTCAGGACTTAGTGTAAATATTCGCGTTAAGAGGATTTATTGGCGTATTTGGCTTTGATGAACAGTATTCAACTTTAATCTGGATGAGATTAAGGCTTGGGATACGGTGACAGGCTTCGCGTGTAGCGATTCTGTGAAGGCAGATGAGTTTTTGTCCACGACATTACATCTGTACTTTGAGACAATTTAGGAATTCGGGAACTATGTCACAGCCCGGACACTGCATACAAAAATTTGAAATTGACAAGATGACGTCAGCACATGCGAAACCAAAGAAATTGAACCTTAAGTCTTCTTCGTAGGTAACGAGTAACCAGTGCGAGGTTACCAGATAGAGGGGGTGAGGTAAGTCGGTGGGAGGAAGGGAGTGTCCGTACTGTATCTAGTAATAGATACTCTTTCTTATACTGTGACTATGTTCAAGTGGAACACACAGTGGTCCATTTAAGACTACGATATGATAATGATTTAGATTGAAGTTTAAGTCACATAAACTGGACTTCCCACCGGTAGCTTGTCTGACCAAATCTGTAGTGCACCAATGATGAGGGACGGTCTGGTTTGTATGATCGTTATGGTGCTAATTACAGGCCCTGAGTTCTAACTTTGGTGCAGTTATGCGGTTCATGTTGGAATCGGAATGGGAATTTAAAAGAGAATGGTCAGACATACCCAAAATCGACGAGCATGCATTAGACTGATGAATGTGGAGATGCCGGTCAGGATCGCAATAGGTGGCGTTCATCTCTTCCTTTCCTACACCAGTGGCAGAAAAATATCATCATCGTCTTCATTTCAGCCAATAGACGTCCACTGTTAAATATTGCCACAAAGACCGGTCCTGCGTTGTACTCATCCAACGGGTTCTTGCTGCCTTCACCAGGTCCACCTTGTGCCTACCCACGGTTTGCCTTCTGGTAAGGGACAGACACGCGCAACTACAAAAAAAATGCAATTTTTTATTAGAGAATAAAAATTTTTTTGTATGAAACGTGCACCTACGCCAATAAATTCCTTTGAACGTTAGCGCACGTTTCAAACATTCTGGATATCGGTCACGACCACTTTTTAGTATGGAACGCCTGACTCTTATAACTAAATGACATTCTCTTTGGTACGGGATCGCCACTCAAAAACTTTCGGCCTCATCGACCATCTGTTCTGCGAGCAATGTGCCCAGCATATTGCCCTTTGAGTTTAGTAGTTCTTTGGGCCTTATCAGCTACCCTGGTTCTTCCGTGAATCTCTTCATTACTGATCTCAAAGGACACAATATACAATATACAGTTATATGTAAATTCATTACTTTTTATTCCGCTCCCGCTTCGCTCACTACCATACAACTAACGAGAATGATGTGGAATAGAAACAATCAGATGTTCGCATTCGAAATAATAGTGGTTGCCGCATTGTACATCTGCAAGCATTAACGGTATGCTTTGTTGATCGTTGTATTGGAATTTGAAGTGCTATGTTGCTCATCGTTAAGGCACTTTATGCACTACAGATTCATTGGGTAAATAGAACGAATGTAGTAAATGGAAAGCCATGCGTGCTCAATGCAGATTGGCGAGTTTCACATGGGAGAGCAACGTAGCCAAACCTCGTCGAATATGTACATAGTTTCTGTCTTCTGTAGTTTAGTCTGTGCACTGTCAGTCAGTCAGTCATGGACTACGAATAAGAATGTATAGAAATGTAAATCAAGCTCAAAAAGTGACACCAAAAAAAGTGTACCGTGTTCTAAATTTGTTCTTTTAAAACTACCTTGGCTGCAATCGCGGTAAATATTCGGTGATTGAACCGTTATTGGACTACGTACGAACCATAACTTTTGACACATTCGGTATTGCGCTAATCGCGGTACTGCTCTTGACAGCCGTTAGAGCCGTTTTGACAGATCGCTCAGACGTTAGGGGCTGTCTGTCAGTTACATAGAGTTTAGCGCGATGCGGAATTCAGCACAGTTGGATATTAATTGGATTGCAATGTGATTAGAACTGAAATTGGATAATAATAGAACTTGATGTTTTAACTTAGCGCAATCGGTCTCCTTGCCGCCAAAACTCATACAAAATAAAAATTTTCGTTAGGTGCCAAACTGTTTGATATAGATAGATAGATAAGGACAGCATAACTTTTCCTGAGCACTATAAATCTAGTGTACCTGTACCGTTTTCGAAATAGAGCAGTCGTGTGCAATTCGCCTACCATCATAAAGTAATCCAATCAAAAACGAAATTGTAGTTCGCGCTTCAAATAACCGGTTTCAAAAGCGGTAGAACTTAAAAAAAATGATGTAACAATGCAGATAACTTCATAATGTAGCAAAATTTTCACATTTGCGGAACATCCGCAGCAATATGAGTATCGGGGTTTAATAGCGGCAGGTCACGGCAGCCATTTCGTTCTGAAAGCAGCTAACAACTGTTACAGCCGCAGTATTATTACCGTCTCACATACGGGCTGGTTGTTTGGTGAGCTTTTACTTCTCCGATCGAACTTCCCAAAACCTCTACTGAATATCTAGATTGGTGTATTTGAGTTCCCGATATTTCGGCAGTGTCAACTGCCGTGATCACGGGATGACTGAGGAACTGCAGGTAGATTTTTAAGAGCAGACAAATCTGTTTACCCTCAGTCTCCTTCGTTTGCTCCGTCCAATCACTCGATTGTCATTGTCACTTTTGTCCCGTCCGACAAAATACACTGATTGTGTCACTCCGAATTCTCGTTAAAATGTTTAATTCTAGATTAAATAATAACCGCGTAACTCTCAAAAACTGTATATCTATAGAAGATGTTTGCATCCCAAAACGTTATCTTCTCAAAAAATGTAATGTTTTAACAAAAAGTCTTAGGTAGGATCTATAATATACATTGTAGTTACCTACTTTACTCTCATCAAATAAATTATTTGATTTGATTTTGGTACTTATGAAAAAATAAACTTTTCAGTAAATCGACATGTCAAAACGTCCACTGGTTATAGCCAAAGATGTCGGAAGAAGACGTAGGTAAGTAACTAAAATCTACTATTTACAAAAAAAAAGTAATTATAATTCTACTATTGAAAACGTTACCAAAACGTAATGTTTCCCAAAAGGAAAACTTCCCATACTGTAATTTTCATTTTCCAGAACGTCAACTGCCGAAGATTTTAGGAAAGTTTATACTTTCCAAATAGATCGCTTCCCCATAATTCTATAATATTGTTGAAGGCCTCTTCTTTACAAATCATTTATGAAGGGTCCTATTTTCAGATTATATTGTATTATCATATCACTTAGAAAATTCCGAATAGCGTCTTTTCTAAATGTAGTTGTACAGAGTAGTTAAAGCAATGTTTCTGACTACCCTGAAAGGGATTACGGTCGTATGTTTATGTAACAAAATTCGAAATATCTGACTAGCTACATTTTTTGTAGGTTTCCAAAAAAGGCGACTTTCGTGCCAAAACCTTACTCTCAATTTGCTTGGTATCCTTTAAGCCTGTGTTTCACAAACTGTAGTGGAATTGTTTCAGGCTATTGCATCCTCGTAATTTGACTGAAATGAAATACTACGGTTAGAATTGTAATATTTTTACGTTGCTATTGTCGTATCAGATTACAAGTTTTGCCTCTAAAATACAACTCTTTGAAACCTATTTTATTTTTATTTTAAAGGGAAAAATTTTGTTTGTTTGTTTTTTTTTTTTCAATTTATCCACCCGAAAATTAATGTAGCGTTGCTACACTACACTCGTGAGTCAAAGGGGCACGAGGTCGATACAAATACAAATATTTTTATTGTGACACACAGGTAAAGTATGATATTACAGTAGGAAAATGTATCTCTGTGGCCTACCAAAAGGCATACAAAAATATACAGGTATTGTTATACCTAAAAAAAACCTATTGAGATTTAGGGGGAGTGCGGGATGGTTGAACCACCTTTTTCTTAAACGCGCACCACTTTTTATTGCAAAGATGCAGTGATGTCACTTTAGTGGCATTAGATAGCATAGTTATTTGGCTATAAATGGTATGTACTAAGATGTTTGTGAGAATCATATTTATTGGGCTAAACAATTTTTTACAAAAAATGAGATTTGGCTCATCCATCCCCAATGGGTGGGATGGTTGAACAGGGGGGTAGGGATGGTTGAACATAGCCTTATAATTAAATAAATAAAACAAAATAGCGTTCAAAATTCATTGTAATTATAATAAAATATCATATTAATTGCATGGGAACAATCAAAAGTTGTTAAGATTGAAATGGAACAAAAAATAATATCATATCAACATTGCACACTTTGACTACGGTTTTCTTCATAAGTATGAAGAAAATTACTAAAATAAGAAAACATTTTAATGTCTTCAGCATTATAAACACTATTCTTTAATAAAATAATCACTCTAAGTAAACTTTTATAACAGAAACAAATTTTTAAATTACTTATAGCATGGCAAAAAAACAAAAAGCTGGTATATGGTCTTAGAAGCTTTGGAAGTCCGAATCTACAAATTCTGCTTTTTGGTTTCCTTTCTTGAGGCTGAAGCCTGTATTCTGCTTAGTTTTGGATTGGAAAGTCATATAAAGCTGCAAGATAAATAAAATCGAGGAAATATATTATTATTGACTATGGTCATCCATCCCTCTGCGGGTGGCTCAACCATCCCCTATCGACCCGTTCCTACTTATGTTTAGATTTCCAAAAAACTCTTAATTGCAGGTTAAATAGGCTTTGCATTCAACAAACTACACTGATTAGACAATATAACAATACATAAATATAATACGTACCTTTCAATATAACGCAGAAACGAACAAATAAACCAAATAAATTTTTTTCACTTTTTACTATCAAAAACACATAAACTCAGCTCGAAGTCAAACTACTATGCCGGCAGCCTAGATGGCGCTTGTGGTGGTAGATGTGGTTTGCAGGCATGCAATGACCCATGAACCGAATCAATAGCACGAAATTTTCAATCGAAAAATTGAGGTGGCTCATCTATCCCACCTGTTCAAGCATCCCGGTTTCCCCCTATAAGAAATGTAATTAATTAACTATATGAAATCAATAATAAAATTCAACTATGTAACATATATAAAATTCAAAAATGTACCTAAAACTAAAATCAAATGTCATACTAATCCTATTAATTTAATACATGTCGATCACCAGGGTATCGGGGGCGATCTGCGTACTCGCCCCGTGGCCTCTCTCGTGCAGTCCTGCCACTTTAGCGCTTTCGGCGCTAGATCTAGCGCTTTTTTGGTATGTTTAGCGCAGTATCTAAGAATTTAGCGCCTAGCGGAGAATCAAGCGCTTTTTTAACTCTTAATAAAGCAACATTATTTGTGTTTGAATATGCAATATTTTGTGTTTTTTTATTGGAATATGATAAATATTAATCATAATCATAATCATAAATTCTTTATTGTGATACACAGGTTGAATAGGTTGTTACATTATATTATGTTCGCTGTGATCCGCCAGAAGGCATACAATAGGTATTTAAGTACATATACATTGAATTTATACACTTATATTTAGAAAATAATCATTATATTAATAATTAATTCAATACTATAGACTTTATCTGAAGTAATCTGGTACAGTACATTGATATCGTTGGAAGTAATCATAGGCATTATGTCAATCGATACAATCAATAAATTTAAATAGTATTATCATAAATCATAATCAAAATAATAGTTGTGAGTCATAAATAAATCAATTATACATCATTCAAAAATTCATTAATAGTGTAAAATGTCTTATCAGTAAGGTAGTCAAATAGTTTTCTCTTAAATGTCATTATATCTTCACACTTCCTTATTTGAAGTGGTAATTTATTGTATATTTTGGGGGCCATTGCAAAGACACTATGCATGTACAGGGTTGTCTTGCCTCCTTTGGTACACAACTGATCACAGCGGCGGGCACTGGTTACATTACTAAACAGACTGCTGTGGCGTTTAATGAACAAGGCTGTTTCATATATATACTCTAATATATATATGATCATATATAATCACAAAATGATCTATTTATAGCATTTTGTGGTCAAAACATGTCCACGGAGCGTACAATGTTCGAGAGATCCAAATACGAACGTTTATTAGAAGTGTTATCATTAATTTTACAAGCGACTTACGAATTGACCGACTTCAATTGACAAAAAAATGGGTTTTGGAAAGGCTGATAAGACTATTTAGAGAACTTTAAAGGACTATTTATGAGATAAGAGTTTTGCGCCGAATATAGAGCTTTTTTGAGCTGCGATGGTACCTAGCGCTTTTTTCACAGTTTTAGCTCCCAATCGATTTTTTTGAGGTGGCAGCCCTGCTCGCGGAATATAGTCGTGAGCATATGATGATGATGATGATGCAGCCCTGCTCTCGAGGGTGAGTCACTGATCGCAACCCTTCCGCAGAGTGCGCACGCGTCTTGTTTACGCTCGACTTTTCATGTTTTTGTACGAGACATGGTAGAATAAAAAAATACGTCTATTTAATTTGAATAAGCTTCAGGTAAAATTTGCGAACTATCTCCGAAGTACCCCGTAGTATATATTTTTTTCAGTTTTCTCGACATTGGTACAACGTTCTTTCTACGGGTAATAAAATAAGGTATTAATGGTACAAATTAAACAAGCTGATTGTCTTGAATAATTAATCTACTTTTTGAAACATCACAAGTTTAAAGTGAGAGTTTTAAGTACTGAAAATTAATGAAGCCTTTAAGAGGGCCCTCAATCTATTTAAAAATGTATAAAACAGGCCTGTAAATTGAGAGAGATTTGTACATAGGTCTGAACCGTTTTTAAATCTTTATAAGCCTTATCACACTGAAGATTTTCGAATGGGAATCAAATACAAAAAGTTCTGACCGTGTGGCGTAGCCATACAAACGAAGTTTCGTTCTAATTTCAATTTTTTTAAACACGATTTAGAAACTAGAGACGACCCGGTTGGTGTAATGTTTACCACGCCGGACTGCCAAACCAGGGTCCTGGGTTCGAATCCCGGTTCGGTCATGGATGTTTATATGTTTGTGCCGTTGTTGTATGGTTTCCATGATAAACAGCCTATAAATAGTGCTTTCTTGGGATCATTACAATGTATGTGCCTGTGAGCGTTATAGATTTTATAGATTTATAGAGTGCGATTTTTGAAACTCATTTATGAACTCAGTAGTTGTAAATGTCAAAATTACTAAACCCAGGCGAATTAACTTGGCACCTGGCTCGCACGTGGGTCGGAATAAAAAACTCGGAAAGAATAACTCGAAAATGCTAAAGCGCAGGGACATGTGCAACGGTAACTGAAATGCTATGCTACGGCCTCGCACGCCGACGGCGGGGTCCTACGGTGAATAGCAGGAGGGGTGTCAAATTCCGAGCCACGTGCGAGCCAGGTGCCAAGTTAATTCGCCCGTGTAGTATGGAGATACGCATCTTTCTACTGCTGATTTGACATTCAAAAACCATACTCCAGACATTTTCAACTTCTGAGTTCAACGTATGAGGATTCAAAAATCGCACTTGTGATCTCAGTGTCTGTATTTTAACAGATTTCCATACAGTTTCAAAGTTACCGTAGCTCAAAGACATGAGAACGGAGTTGAAGCAGTGGTTGGTCGAAATAGGTCAGGAGCATTTACATACATACACATTGGTCCCGTAGTGAAAGTTGTTCAGTTAGATGGTCTGAAGCATCTCTCAAAGTATCTAACGTATTTTAGTTTAGAACCTGTATATAGTGGTTGGTTATTGTTACCAAAGTTTTTGACTACCTCGATATCGCACTCTTAATCGAATACTGACCTAATCCATAATTTCATTTTTTTGGGAATCGACAAAAATGTAATTTCGTCAACCAATTTTTTTTTTCAAACGTCTGTAAAATATTAAATAAGTGTCGTAGCTAAAAAGTAAAACCTACTGCAGAATCCTGGGAATATGTACTTTAAATAGATACTATGACAAGTTTGCTATGTATTTATATCTCCCTATAATACATATAAATAACACCCTTCAGAGATAGGTCTATGTTTTACAAATAAATAAATAAATTCGTTGACCTAACTAAAAATAAGTCTTTGTTTGACTAAATAAAAGTTAACAATCACTGACCGATTAAAAGTTACGTCTGTTTACGATCAAATTCTCGTATAAAATGAGTGACTTAATCCGCAATTCTTGGCTATAAAAATATTAAAAAATGGAAAAAAGCCTATCTTCTTCTTATCGTGTGGGCAGAGCCCTGGTGTCAGAGTTTTTTCAGAAAGCCTATAAAAGTAAAAGAAAAGTACTTTTATTTACAAAAAATAAAATTTTTAATACAATTACGTGTCAAAAATCTTAAAAATGAATAATTAATCAAATGTGTTGAGACTTACATACTAGACAGTAATTTATTGTATAGTATTCATAAGAGTCAAAATCTAGTTATATGAAAGGAACTATCATGTTACTAATGTTTATGGATTTTTTTCCGAATGGAACAAAGGGTGCCTTGAATATACTAAGTATATTTAACTTTTTGCAACTCCTAACTTTACTCTAGTACTCGTTATTCGGTGTCGCAATTTAGAGCCTCCAATAAGAGTGTAAGTATATACTTCAAATTATAAGTATACGCAATACCTACCTACTTTGTCAACTACATGATTTATTCACTATAAAACATAGCAAAACCTTTTTTTGCTATCATCATCTCAGCCGATAGACGTCCTCTGCTGGATGTGGATAGGCCTTTTCAAAGCATCGCCAAATCGACCGGCCCCGCGCTGCCCTAATCCAACGGGTACGCGCTACCTTCACCAGGTCGTCGATCCACAGTGTGGGGAGCCTACCCATGCTGCGCTTTCCGGTACAATGTCGCCACTCGAGCCCTTCAAGCCATCCGTTCTGCAAGCTATGTGCCCAGCCCATTGCTACTTTCGTATAGCAACTATGGGCTACTCTTTAATTCTGATTTCATCCCGCAGGGAGACTCCAAGCCTTATCGATTTGCCCTTTGGGTGACTTGGCCTTTTTATTAGGCCTTTCTTTCAATGAGTGACACCTCTCGGTTCAATATGCCAATCACTGGTAGTACACACTAGTCAAAAACATGTGTCTTATCACACTACGGTATTTTGAACGAGAAGAAATTTCATAACTTCTCAATCTTAGGACTGATTCATGCAAAGCTTTGTTCATTAAAAGTATTTACAGTTAAGAAATTACCCCGGGGAAGATGACAAATTGACAACACAATATTATGTTTAACTACGTACTTGATGGGGTACAGCAACAATTTTATGTGTTGGAGACTTTGAGTACAGAATACAGAAAATTTTACTCCATTTTGAGCTCAATGCTTTTTTAAAACATTCAAAATCTCGATTTAGTAGATTTCACATAATGCAATGAAAATACATGCGAGCTTACACGTTCAAACATGTTGACCGAACGATTTTTGCAAACGAAGTTAAGTAGTTGGATAGAAATAACACGGGTAGTGGGGGCTATACACTGCCAGCGTGTAAGATAACTCACCGAGCATGTTAGGTAATAACTATTTTTAAAGAACATCCTATGTTACAGGTAAAACTTAAGATTCGCTAATTGAATGCTAGTTAGAATCACGAAACATTTCATAAATAAAATAAAATAAAATAAATAAATAATTTTTACATTAAAACTTATGTGTTAGGTACTGGAAAATGCACTTAACATATGGTATACAAGACATTTAAATCGGAGCTTAGTAATATCGATATCTTGGATATCGATAATGTTGTTTTCTTTCGTGAGCCAAAGATGACATCTTATGTGTTAGTTATAACTTATTCAGTGTCAACCATGTTGTCATAATTACAAGAATTACAAAAAAATGTAGTCGTGGGCCCATCATCATCATCATCAGCCTATAAGTGTCCCACTGCAGGTCACAAGCCTACCTTCAGGGAGGGTGTATACGCATTAGTCCACCACGCGTGCCCAATGCAGATTGGTAGACTTCACATACATATCCGAATTTCTTCTTCAGCGTATGCAGGTTTCCTCACGATGTTTTCTCTTTACCTTTTGAGAGCAATCGGTATTACGAACATAAGTTAGAAAAACTAATTGGTATATGGCATTTTGTCTGTGCGGATTTGAACCCGGACCACCTTAACTGGGTGTCTATACCTCTCCGCAACGCGCCCCCGACGCTTTTGCTCGCTCACAGACGGTCGTGGGCCCGTACTAGTGAAAATAGCTTAATGAGCTAATTAGAAAACTGATGAGATTACTTTGTATAAGAAGCTAAAGCTTTAATTGGGAATTATGCAAAGTGAACTATCAAACATAGATTAATCACACAAACTTCGACAATATTTTATTCTCAACCTTTTGATAAATGCAATGCACTTCGTCAAAATACACATAGACGAACAGAGAACCTTCTCCTTTTTTGAAGTTGGTCAAAAATCATGTAGTGTATAGTTTCAGATTCAAAATTGTTTTACCTACTCAAGAAGTCTGTGTATTTGATTTACTCACTTAACTCACAGTAACCTCTGCAGCATTTTTGCTAGCGTTCATGTGCTCTTATGTAGATAACGTAGTCAATCTTTACTTCAGTTACTTAATGCAAGCGCATCATTGTGGCATTTTAAAGCGCTGGTGGTCAAGCTTTTATTTTCTTCATAGCAAATGATTAGCGCTGGTTTTTCCCATAACGTCTGCTGTACCTTTTTATGTGGTGCTTCTGCAATTTCTGTTACCTGATGAGCAGTCTGCTTTGCTTACGTTTGATCCCAATATGTACGATTTGCCAGTATTTACGTAGAATTTCTTTCGGTAAGATCTTACCAATACCAAAAGGTATTTTGCTGTGAATAAGTTTTTACTATTGTATCTTTTGTACGGTAAAATAGTTTGAAACAGAGTTTTACCATGATTCTCTATCGTTTACTGGAGGTTACATGTTAATTTAAAGCAAGAAGAGTAAATTTTCTGTTTTATATTTCCGTTTAAGCCAAATAAACATTAGATATTTTTAGGAGTAGAGAGACCTATTCTTAGATGATACGCGTTATTTCAATTTATTTTTGCAAAACAAAGGCTTAATTCAAAATCAGTCACAAAAATTCCAGAAAATTTTACACAATACTGACCGTATTGTGTAAAATTTTCTGGAATTTTTGTGATTGATTTGGAAATGAGACAACTAAATTTTGAATTCTTTAAAACAATAAAGACCCATTTCGAAATCGGTCACGTGAACGGGTAATTTTTTAGTAGTATACTGACCTAAATCCTAATAAGACAATCAAACAGTTCAAAATTTTAGTCAAATAATGACCTAATTCGAATTCGGTCGTTATTGTTTAAATTTTTTAGGAAACATTTCTTAATTTTTTTTGTAAAATATAGACTTATCTCCAAATCAGTCGTTATTCGATACAGCCGCAATCGGTTCTAGTTGACGCAATACTAAATCGGTCAGTATTCGGCTAAGAAAATGCGCAATGGGGAACACAAAAGGGTCAAAATATTACTAAAAAATACACTTAAAATCTTAGCGTAGATCATGTACATTACATTAGTTTTTATTTCACTTCAATACATGCAGTATTTCTGAAGTTATGACGACGAGAAGTTTAAGCGCTTTTTAAAATTTCCGAGTTTACGCGCGCTCACGCTTTGACGTCACACCCCCGCTCAGCCCGCGACCGCGACACAGCGCGGCGCTCGGTCCGGTGCATTTTGTTTCGTTTGTTCGTCAAAAATTCGTTTAATTTCGTTTATACCTAATAGTGTGCTTGTATTTCAAGGAAATAATACTTTTACATTAATTTTATAACCGATTACACTAAAGTAAACCATGTGGTGTGTAGAATGGATGAAGGTTTTCAAAAAGGTCAGTCGGACAATCTGCCAAGAGTGGATAGTTTGATGGTGGCACAATATTTTATGAAGAATAAGGATTTTACGGCTGCCGAAATAATAATAATTAAAATAGTAATTTCTTGGACAATGTCACACAAATTATCTAGTCACATTTAAAGTACCAGAATCTAGCCTGGACTTGTATTATGATGACTGGACAACGATATAGAATACATATATACAGGGTGAAATTGATATCAATCCTTTTAAACTACGAGTCTACCCATCAAACTGAACAACATTCACTATTGGAGCAAACCAATCGGAGCAACTAAAAAATCTGCTGTCCCATACTAAACTGCAATGCCTACTCGACTCAAATGTATGCAACAGCTGATTTTTTTTTTGCTTTGATCGGTTTGCTCCCATAGTAAAAGTTGTTCAGTTTGATGGGTAGACTCTTAGTTTAAAAGGATGCCAATGATATCAATTTCACCCAGTAGATACAAACATCCATGACTCGGGTACAAATATTCAAATTCATCATACAAATATTTGTCCCTTACGGGATTCGAACCCGCGACCCTCGGCACAGCAGGCAGGTTCACTACCGACTGTGCTACCGGGCTGTCAAATTCGCGGGATAAAGATGAAAAGGTGTGTATGTTTTATGTAAGCATTACCTACTGTCGGGTAGGTATTTGTTCAAGCTTAAACCTTCCTTAAAGTGTGTCTGTGTGTGTTTTATTTAGCACCTACATTATGGACAACGGTTTAAAAAATCTAGGTAGGTACTCGCAATCGCAATCCACATCTTGCACGTACGAGGTTGTTGTTGTTGATGATTATTTGTGTTTTATTAGTTTAAAAACATCGAAATGGTCTTCACAGCAGTGCGCTTTAGTTTTAGGCCCTATTGCATATGGCCGTCATCCACTTCTTTCTCATTTTTGGGTCCTCAGGCACAAAAAAAAAGAGTTTATCGGGTGTTTTCACAGTTGAATTGAAACACTGAGGCACAATACAATACTTTTTTTCCATTTTCACTGAAGAGAACTCGATGTTTACTGCACAGCGGCGAGCGTACGAGAGCGCGACTGACGAATGACCGGGGGTGTGACGTCATCGGCTAGTGGGCGCCCGCCCTCGTTTTTAAAAACCTTCGTCCGGAAATACGCAATTTGATCGTTAATATCTCAGCCATTTTTGAAGATATAAAAAAAGTAAAAACACAGTTTCTTTCGTAATTTTTTGAAGATTTATTTGACATGTAAAGTGAAAAACGTTTGTCAGACCCATTGGCGCTGGAAGAATAAAGACCCAACTTATTTTTGACCCCATTTATTATATGAAATTGGTGTTTTTTTGGGGTCTAGGTTGTAAAGCATGCTCTTTTAGGTCGTTCTGCTATAATAACTCAAAACACCGAAATTTTGAGTTGAGTCAGTATTCTATTAAGAGTGCGATATACTTACAGGGTGTAAAATTAAATGGGACTACTTAAAGGGGTGTTTCAGACCATCAAACTGAACATAAATTTTACTATGGAACAAACACTGAAATCGCGAAAAATCCGCTATTCCATACAAAACTGCAAACATAACTCGACTGAAATGTATGGGACAGCACACATCAGATATTTTTTTTGAGATTTCGATATTTGTCCCATAGAGAAAGTTGTTCATTTTGATGGTCTGAAGCACCCCTTAAAGTAATTGTCTCATTTAATTTAACACTCTGTACAGGGTGTAACAAAACACCCTAGTAATACTTAAGGGGGTGCTTCAGACCATCAATCTGAACAACTTTTACTATGGAGCCAAAGTCGAGAAAAAAAAATCTGCCGTCCCATACATTTGAGTCGAGACGGTACTGCAGTTTTGTATGAAAGAGCGGTAGTTTTTCGCGATTTCGATGTTGGCTCCATAGTGAAAGTTGTTCAGTTTGATGGTCTGAAGCACCCCCTTAAGTATTACTAGGGTCTTTTGTTACACCCTGTATAATAACACAGACTAGACGTTAGTTTAACATAATATGTAACAGTAAAACTACGGAACTCAGAATAGAAGTGTCCGCAAAATGGATATATTCCAAGCTACCATTTAACGTTGCACCGCAAATGCGACTGCCAAATCGTTTCCTAAACGTCTAATGTGACTTCGCCTTCAAAATGTCCGTCTCATAAATGATGCTGAATATTTCAACTCCTGAAATGGGGTCAAACCATAAAGGTATTATACTACGTAAGAGAGACGGTGACAGCTGAGAGAGCGAGATGTACCTAGCGGCATACCTGTATAATAGAAAGAGATACGTGACGCGAGGCAATAGAACCATTTTTGGGGATTTGGAGTCCTGGTAAAAATTCAGTTTCTGTCAATAATCGTGAACCTAAAGTGAAATCGTAGATAATTTTGTAAAATATAGGTACTAACACTGTTTCATTTAATTATTCACCATTTCACGTTAGATTGAGAATTAATACACAGAAATCGAATTTTTACCCTGCCGAGGACTCCAAAAAACGTCCAAAAAACGGTTTCATTTGACAACTCATGTCACTTACTCTATTCCGTAAGGTATAATATCTTTATGGGTCAAACTAATTTCATGAACGTTAATCGAAATATAAGACGCACTTTGACAAGAAATTAATTAATTCTCCACCAATTTCAACTAAAGTGACTGCTTTATTGGAAAATCAGAACGCAGGTTGTTTTTTAAACTATGAACACAAAATAACACAACTTGATATCATACAAATTCTTTATTTGCACTCCAAAAACATACACAAAGAACAGATTAAAAAGAACGTATACGTACAAAATAATGGCGCTATTGGCCTCGATTCGGAGTGTACCACGACTAAACTAAACTGCATGTATTCCTGTCACTTTCTAAAATAAGATTAAGAAAAGAGACAGAAAACCAACAGCTGACTTTAGTGCTGTCAAAGTGACGTTAAACGCCCAAAAACGACTTAAATAAGATGGCGTACATTATGATGGCATCTTATTTTGCGCATTTAACGTCACTTTGACAGCACTAAAGTCAGCTGTTGGTTTTCTGTCTCTTTTCTTAATCTTATTTTAGAAAGTGACAGGAATACATTTATTTTAGTTTAGTCGTGGTACACTCCGAATCGAGGCCATTATCACTTAAATTAAAAACTTAAATTTAAAAAACTACTATTTTTTGCTCAGGTATCGATCAACCAATTACAAAAAGATTTCTGGTTGTGTTAAAATAGTAAAAGTGGTTAAAAACAAAAGTTTTAATCTTGATCGACTATTACTACCTTAGATTATCTAGATGGAGTGTCGCTTTACAAATGGAACACAATAATTAGCTATAAAAACATTAAGTAAATATAATTTGAATGTTATTAGGTAGGTATCGCAAACGGGGACAAAGATGAATTTTATAAAACATACTTATAGGTACCTTCCTTTGGTTTGTCCCCGCCTGCAATACCTACCTAACAACATTCAAATTATATTTACTTAATGTTTTTTTATAGCTGATTAGGATTATAGAGCTTGTTTTTCTCTTTTCAGTTAACAGTTTTTTTATGCAGTCGGGTTTTTTGTTTTTCGTAATAATTTAGTTTATTTCAGTCTTGTGTCAAAATGGAAGCATAAAAGTACTATAATATATTACGAATTGTCTGTTTACTAGCTTTCATTTGATACCCATATTGTAATTTTACCAAAAAAAAAATTTTATTCCCCCTCTTTTTTTTTACTTCGCAGACGCCATAATAAAATAATATAGCCTATGTCACTCTCACTATTTTTACAAATCTAACGACACCTCATACGTCGAAATCCATCAAGCCGTTTAGGCTGTAGGCCGTGCCAAAGAAATAGACATACAAACATACATACATACATACATACGCTCGAAAAACATAACCCTCCTTCTGGCACAGTCAGGTAAAAATGGTTCCATTTTTTTCTAGATGTGTGCGTGAGTGATGTGTCCCACACAAGTTTTAGCCCTTCAATGTGTGAGTTAATGATACCAGCGAGCAACATTTTTCCTCGAAATAGGAGATTTTTTTTTTGGCCTTTGCTCTGAATCAATTCAGCCAATACTATCCGTTCATTGTTTGATATAGAAAACTCAATGGTAGGTAAGGTTGCACTTTTACTTTGGTGTAGACAGGCGCGGATACAGGGGGGGGGGGGGGGGGGGGGGGCAATGGGTGCAATTGCCCCCCCCCCCTGAGCCACGACCTGAAGCATTTTATTTTGAAATATTTTAAAATTTCCAAGTCAGTAAGTAAATATCAATCGTTTAAGTGAGTGTCACAAAAAAAACGCTTTCTACATTTCGTGGAACTATCCTATTGTATCGCACATGTGGTTCGTCTCAAAAACAATAACAAATCGAGCGTTTTTGTGTCCCTGTCCATTGTTTTTTTTTACCCCATTCTTTAGGAACGGCCAAAAATGTGCGCCTACTACTCGTAGATCGCGCAACGAAACACGAACAATAGGTAATCTTGAATGCGCAGGCAGGGCCTCTACCCGGACATTCGAACTTCGCAATTGCCCTCATGATGCTCGACTGATTTATTTGTCAAACTTGTTACGTATAGTATTTACCTATACTCCATTCCAGATAGGGGCGAAAAGAAGGTAAAAAAGATTCTTTATAGTACACACTTTAAAGAAATTATGAATATTGTATCAAACAACAAAATGGCGATGTTGAAAGACCTAAAGAAGCAGTGGTTCGCCTTTGTTTCAATAAAGCTTTTTTAAAGACTGTTATGAAAAAAATCCGCCAGGTGGCGCTAGTAGTAGCCATATTGACAATTCGAAAAAACATCTTTAAAAATTCTAAAAAAATGTACTAAAATTATTACGACTTCATTTAAATCGTTATGATCGTCATCGTATTATTAATGTATGAATAAATTTGTCTCTAAACTTGGAAATCTAGGAAAATACGTTTGGCAAGCATTAGTTTATTACTGTGGCAATTTTTTTTAACCGACTTAAAAAAAAGGAGGAGGTTCTATGTTCGGCTGCATGTATTTTTTTTAAATGTATGTTCACCGATATTGTCGTCAATTGTAAACCAATTTAAAAAATTCTTTTTTTGTTTGAAAGGTGGTCCCATTTTTTTTAACCGACTTAAAAAAAAGGAGGAGGTTCTATGTTCGGCTGTATGTTTTTTTTATGTATGTTCACCGATATTTTCGTCAATTGTGAACCAATTTAAAAAATTCTTTTTTCTTTTTTTTTCTCCCGAGGTGGTTCCATTTTAATTTTGTGAAGATCTGAAGACGCGCTTCGGAGCTACACAATAGAACTCCTCAAAAGTTGACAGCAAATCGTCTGCGATTGAACCATTTGCCTCGTTTCAATGTGCCCTTTGCGTATATAACTGATATCTGAATCGAACTAACATATTTAATCACTGAAAGTTATGAAATAAAATTTTTTTTACAAAAAAAGTATTAACTGACTTCAAAAGTAAATAAGTAAGAAATAATATTTCAGCCTATGACTTTTACGTTCAAATCTATAAGGAAATTAATTTGTTTTATTTTTACTTTTGAAGTCTGTGTTTACTCTTTTTTGTAAAAAATGTTTATTTACCAGAACGCCTCATTGATATAATCAAAGAACATTATAAGGAGGTTTAGAAATGCAAAGTAGCGCTTTTGCTTAGGAGACGACTGTCACCACGTATCTTCCCACTCACGCTGCTACAACTTATGCCCTCTCGCTCGCACCACGCCGCGCACCTTATGCAAATCATTGCATAACCGTGTGGCACGCGTTCCATGCCTAATTTGCACTTCTATCTTCTCTTATAATGTTCTGTGGATATAATCTAATCTAAATCTAAAGATAATGATGACAATTAGGCGACAGACTACAGAAGACTAATAGGTTTTTATTCACACACGCTGGACGCAAGACGGAGCGTCATACGGCAGCCCGTCATTTCTGAAGCAAGGAGTTGTATGAAACCGCACGTAGGAGCATACACGGTGACGCATTGCCACTGCGTCAATTCAGCAGCCGTCACCGCGGCGACGTCGTCTGCATTTTCGATTAAAATTATGAAACATTGTAACATATTGTAAACTAATTGCTGCAAAAGGAAAATAAATAATGTAGTTTCTGACCAATCGCAAATTTAAATATACCTATTAGAAAAATGTATAGTTTCTCCGATCTTCGAACACGAATCTAAAGTCAGAAATTCAGAAAAGTGGCCGCTATCTTGAACTTTTTTTGTTTTTCAACCGATTGCTCCCGAAATCGATATCTGGGGGTTTCTGCGATCTCCGAACACGAATCTAAAGTCAGAAATTCGGAAAAGTGGCCGCCATCTTGAACTTTTTTGTTTTTCAACCGATTGGTTCCAAAATCGATATCTGGGGGTTTTTGCCATCTCCAAACATGACTATAAATTCAAAAAAGTGGTCGCCGTCATGCACTTTTTGTTTTTCAATCTAATACTTCCAAAATCGATATCTGGGGGTTTCTGCTATCTCCAAACACGAATCTAAAGTCAGAAATTCAGAAAAGTGGCGCCATCTTGAACTTTTTTGTTTTTTAATTGATTACTTCCAAAACCGATATGTAGGGGTTTCTGTGGTCACCAAACACGGGTCCGAAGTCAACATTCAGAAAAGTGCCCACCTTCTTGAACCTCTTTGCTTTACAACCGATTGCTTCCATGATGAATCTGATATCAGAAATCAAAAAATTGGAAGGTTAACAAATAAGGTTAAAAAACAAATAAGATCATCTTGAATTTAATTGTTTGTTAACACTTCAGATTCGTGGTTGAAGATGGCAGAAAACCTCAGAAATCGATTTTGGAAGCAATCGGTTGAAAAACAAAAAGTTCAAGATGGTGGCCACTTTTTTGAATTTTTGACTTAAGATTCGTGTTTGGAGTTGTCAGAAACCCCCAGATATCAATTGTGGAAGCAATCGGATGAAAAACAAAAAATTTCAAGATGGCGGCTACTTTTTAAAATTTTTGACTTCAGATTCGTGTTTGGAGATGGCAGAAACCCCCAGATATCGATTTCGGAAGTAATAAATTGAAAAACAAAACAGTTCAAGATGGCGGCAACTTTTCTGAATTTTTGACTTAAGATTCGTGTTTGGAGATGGCAGGAACCCCCAGTTATCAATTTTGGAAGCAATCGGTTGATTCGATTGAGTGCGTCCATACCACATCACACTACCGGCAACGCTCTGCGCTACGCAAGTAATACCAAATAATATTGATGTTACAAGCAGACGGATTAAATTCCAATGATTTCTGCAACATGGATTCTGCAACTGCATTTTTGGAAAAAAAAAATTGTTACAAATTTGAGTTTGCTTGAGACATTTTAAGTGATATTAACTGATACCGACTTGATCTATTTTAAGATGTCTTTTAAGGCTTAAGAAGAACTCGTTTAATACGTCTTCAAAATCGATTGTCAGCGCGGTTTATTAATACGGAATAACGGACATTAGTGAGCACCGGTGGCGTAGCGTGGGCACATGATTAAATATCCCTACAGATCGGAAGCTTCATACTAAGCGGAAACTATAGGTATACCCATACATAGCGCGGCGATGTGTGCGTGACGTCTTAACGAACGAGTGATAGCCGCTAGCCCGTATACACGCCATTTTGATCCTTAGTTCAATGGATTAAGGTTTTGTCGTAGGGACTTCTTTGGTTGGAGCGAACCGGTTCCGTTGCGGTATGAACACGAGGGGTGCGTCTAACCACATTTTATTCGATTTTTAATTTCAGATTTTTTTTTATTACATCTTCGTTTATTTTGAAATTTTTTAATTCCATTAGCTCCGTTCCGACAAAACGCAGTTAGATATTGGAACTAAAAAAAAATTCAAAATAAACTGTGGTCATTGACCAAGAATTTTTGGTTAGGGTGTCGCAAAGAGGGTTCCACACTTAAAAAAATTTTACGCTAATTTTATATGGAGCTGGGACTTAAAAAAATTTTGATCGAAATTGTATGAACCATCGACTTAGTCGGGTCGGGGTGTCGCAAAGAGGGTCCCATACAAAAAATGTTTTTGGGTAGACTGGGTAAATAGTAGCAATTCGGTTCTGGCACTCGCCGACCACTGCCGCGGCACGCTCGCTCCGCTCGCTTGGCTCGTGCGCTGTGGGTCGCAACATATCTAACATGCTCGTCGCTTCGCTCCTCGCTAACCTACCCGATTAATGAAGTGGGACGCTCTGTGTGGATTCTGGTACAAGGTCAAAATTATAAAAAATGACAATTTATAAAATATCTAGATAACGGTGAATCCTAGCGAAAAAATACCCAATTTTTCGAACCCCTGGGGCACCCACAAACCCACCATTCCGCATGCAAAAATAAAAATAAAAAATTTTGAAAATTTTACTGGTCCAGCCCCCATACAAATTTCACCCGAAAATTCGACTAAGTCGATGGTTCATACAATTTCGATCAAATTTTTTTTAAGTCCCAGCTCCATATAAAATTAGCGTAAAATCTTTTTAAGTGTGGGACCCTCTTTGTGACACCCTAACCAAAAATTCTTGGTCAATGATCACAGTTTATTTTGAATTTTTTAGTAGAAGATGTTGTAATAAAAAAAATATCTGAAATTAAAAATCGAATAAAATGTGGTTAGACGCAGCCCTCGTGTTCATACCGCAACGGAACCGGTTCGCTCCAACCAAAGAAGTCCCTACGACAAAACCTTAATCCATTGAACTAAGGATCAAAATGGCGTGTATACGGGCTAGCAGCTATCACTCGTTCGTTAAGACGTCACGCACACATCGCCGCGCTATGTATGGGTATACCTATAGTTTCTGCTTAGTATGAAGCTTCCGATCTGTAGGGATATTTAATCATGTGGCGTGGGTGTGTATCCCCCGGAGCATAGACCGATTTTGCTGCCTCCTTGTCTTTATAAGAAGACCTACGTTAAACATAAAGGAGAGACCGAAGCGACCGAAGCCAGCTCGAAATTTTTTAGCACAACCTGTTCGGTTTGTGGTCATCTTTAGTTCTTTTAGTTTTGGTTTGGTGGGGTTGGTTATCCATTCAAAAATAGACTTTACTCTGCTCTACAAATTGGTTATACAGGTTGTTTATGGTAAGTAGTTGCATTACTAAAAGGGGTGATTATACTCATGATACTTAACAATTTTACCTAAGAAACCTAAATAAAATTCATAAATATTTTTTTGGTCTTCCTATAGTGAATGCAAGCAGCTGATCCAACATTTGTATGAAAAGTTGAAATTTTCATACAAACGTTAGATCAGCTGACTGAATTTTGCGGATTTCCTATAGGTTTCTTCAGAAACGTATTTCAGTGTCATGGGTACAATCACACCTTAAAGTAATGCAACTGTTTACCCTAACTCCCTGTGGTTCAGTCAGAGCTCAATCAATTAATATTTTTGCCACCTCTGGTAAAGTGCCGCCCGGTGCCCGGGGCATTTGCCCCCCCTTGCTATGCTACAAGTGAGCACATACATAACAGACGTTTTCTTATTTTTCCATTAACTCCGATAGAGTGAACTAAAATGTGCCTAAGTATATGAGTATACCCGGTGACAGCGTTTTAGTTCTAATAAATGCCAGTGCTCTACAGACTATTGGCTGTTTCACTCGCTATCCCTAATTCTTATATTCATCAGTCATCAAACACTGACATAAGTGTTTCGAATTTTTTATAAAATGATCACGGTCTGAAAAGGTTTCGTAGCCCTGCTTCTGTGATCTTCTTTTTTTCGTCTTTAATAAAAATGGAGTATAGTTACATTTGATAAGGTACCAATTACCTACGAAGAATAGATCGACACGTGCTCGGAATGTTAAAACGAAAAATCGTAGTGATAATCGTTACTAACTTAGGTACCTACCTACTAAGTTACACACAGAGAAAACGGCCCACCCCAGAATCCTTCCTTTTTTCGTGTCCACTTCCTTTTTTGGTGTCCACTTCCTTTTTGGGGGGAGGACTATGTCCAGCTGTGGACGTATAAAAAAGGCTCAAATGAAGATGGACAGCGAAAATTAGGTAGAGCTCGCTTCGAATCGTTCGCTCGGCTTTATTATTTTCAAGTCAAGTCAAGTCAAGTCAACATAATTTATTCAATATAGGAGCTTGAAGCACACTTATTAAACGTCAAATCTTTTTTTGAAGCTATCACCGTGTCGGAACGTGTTGTCGCTGTAGAGAAGATGCGGCCAGAAACTCTACAACATAACACGACTTAATAACTAAACAATATAAATTCTTATGCTAAATACATAGTCTATTTAATAAAATTTAATAAAATTGATACTATTCAGTACTATAAGTTAGTGTCACTCAGACCCAAGCATTTCGATCATTTAAATTTTAATTCTGCGGTTTGAAACTGAGGTCTTTCTAAGAACTATCGACAAAGCTCACGGTGGACCCCCTTTAAGTTCTACTTTTGCTTGTAGCGCCCGTCCGCTACCTCGCGTATGACATTCAATGGCGTCAGGGTAGCATCATAAAGTTTTTTCGCTTTGTCCCTTTTTTTCAAACAAATTCGATTTCAATATGATGAGATTTACAAAAATAAAAGTTATACGCCAGTAATTTTAAACATATCAGGTCGCAATAAATTGTACGGAGCTGCTTTTTTGGGAGGTTGTTAGGGTAGATACCAGTAATATAAAACCAAATTTGCAGCTTCGAAAGACCTGTGCTAACCAAGTGGTGCTCGAAAAACCTCGAATTTTTCGGACTTTTTTCAGGTTTTGACTTATAACTTCTAAATGGTGCATTTCACATAAAAATTGTTCAAGACGTGTTTAAAGCAGACAAAATTTTCTACAAATTTAATTCAATTGCAGTTCTGTAAGTTAAGTAAGTCTTGAGATACAGCACGTTAAACATTGGCAATTTTTCCCAAAAAGTTCTAAATTGTAGTTTTAGCCGTCTTCCGAACAGGATATCGGCTAAAATACTCATTCTACGAGGTAAATTATAAGAAATTAATTTGGAAAGCAGTTATATAGCTTTAATTTAAGCATAAATTTAACCCTGTACAGTGATTAATTCCTTTGTTATCAGGAAAAAAAACTAAATATAAGGGGAATAGGTTTTAAAAAAAATGGAGCCTTAGGCATTGCAAGAATTTTTTAAAGGACAAAAATACATAACTTAGTAGGAAATGGTTTATATCGTCCAAAATGAAATTAAGTATAATTAATAATCTATCTATACTATAATAAAACTGTAAATGTTTGTTTGTTTGTTTGTTCGCGCATCACGTGAAAACTACTAGACCGATTTTAATTAAACTTTTTGTATTTGAAACCTTATGACTAGACGTATAAACTGATATATATTTGATCTCGCTACAATGACGAGTGCCGGTGCGAACGAAGTCGTGGGCAAATCTAGTGCTATTATTAAACTGAAAATGTTTGTTTGTTTGTTCGCTCATCACGCGAAAACTAAAAGACCGATTTTGATGAAACTTTTGTTGTCTGCAAGCTTATGGGTAGACTTAAAATTTGGTATACCATTTATTTTGCTACGATGATCAGAACTTGGGAACCCGTGCGGATGAAGTCGCGGGGAAACTAGTACTTAATTACAAAAGTATATAAAAACGAGAGTTTTCCCACGACTTCGTCCGCACGGGTACCCGTCATTGTAGCAAAATAAATTATATACTAGAGATTGGTCTAATCATAACCTTTCAAATGCAATAAGTTTCATCAAAATCGGTTTAGTAGTTTTCGCGTAATGCGCGAACAAACAACCATTT
The DNA here is from genome assembly GCA_922987775.1 of Agonopterix subpropinquella. Lineage (NCBI taxonomy): Eukaryota > Metazoa > Arthropoda > Insecta > Lepidoptera > Depressariidae > Agonopterix > Agonopterix subpropinquella. The sequence goes on from OV277714.1 coordinate 5,713,331, forward strand.
ACAGTTTTATAATTCTTCTTACCGTGTGGGCAGAGCCCTGGTGTTAGAGTTTTTTCAGACCACCTTACGGCCTCTGACGTGGTTTTTATGTAACGACTATTACACCAGTGATAGTAGCCGGGACCAACGGCCTAACGTGCCATCCGAAGCACGGAATCATCTTTCTTTTCAGACAATCAATTGATTCAGCCTGCAATGTCTTAATCAACTGGGGAAAAACGTACAAAGTGACATTTCACTAGGTGTCCCGTGGGAATCGAACCCACGACCTCCGTGTTGAGAGCCCAATGCCTCTTAACCATTAGACCACGGAGGCAGTTTCATAATAGTATAGATTATTTTGGTAGTTTGGGGGACCTGAACTTGATGTGATGGTGGAAGAAATACACAATACCTACAATGAAAATTATAATTTATTTTTTGTTTCTTGTAATAAATTACAAACTAAGGGGCTGTTTTTAGGGCTCCGGAGACTCTTCTGTGGTCAGATCTAGTAGTAAAGATTCGTCGAATTCATCTCCTTCATGCGTCTCATCCATGGCTAAGGGAGTAGTATTCAGGCAGGTCTTCCCCTGACAAACATTGCAGAGAGCCGAGCATTTCAGCACTGCTCTCTAGCAGGAGCATTATCTTCCTCCGCAGTCCGCACCCTTTCTGGCATTTGCATGATAGGAATTTCAGAAGGGTTAGCGGTCAGCCCCTGCCTGATCACTCCAAGTTAGTGCATGGGCTCTTTCTCTATCCCCAACCACTTCTGCACTTGGGGATTCTTTAGGAATGTAAGGCCTCTTCGGTGGGGGGCAGAAGAGCGGGGCGGGCTTAATAAATGACTCCGGAACGGTGTTGGTACACAATTATGAGTACCTACGTACTTAATAAATGATAAAATTCTGTTCGCTCACGGGCCGCATCAGGAAGCCGTTCTTAAAATTTGATAGAGCCGCAAGAAAATGTAGTGAGAAGTCTCATGCATGTTTGACATTCCTGCTTTAAAATATCTAATTTATAAATGTAATGTCATTTTTATAACATTAAATAGATAACTGCGCAGTATTAATATGAATTGACAATAGGAGCTCCATTTCCAAAAAAAATGAATTTCCTTAATTTTTCGTTAATGTTGGCTGTACAAGATTCAAAATATACTTAAATTAAAGCTTAATAGCTGCTTTACAATTTCATTTCTTATGATTTTCCTCGTAGAATAAGTATTTTAGCCGGTATCCTGTTCGAAAGACGCAAAAAACTTCAATTTTGAACTTTTTGGGAAAAATGGCGAATGTTTGAAGTATAGTATCTCAAGACTTACTAAACTTACAGAGCTGAAATTAAATTCAAATTACAGATAATTTTATCTTCTTTAAAAATGTAGTAAATGATGTTTATGTAAGATGCACCGTTTAGAAGTTATAAGTCAACCCCTGAAAAAAGTCAGAAAATTTCGAGGTTTTTTAAGCACCACTCCACTCGGTTAGCACAAGTCTTTCGAAGCTGCAAAATTGGTGTTATGCTAATGTCTACCTTAACAACATCCCAAAAAATCAGCTCCGTGCAATTTATTGCGACCTAACGCGATTTTTATGTCTAAGGTTACTGGCGCATTAGTATCATTAACCTTTAAACTACGTCATACTCTATCCGTCAAACTGAACAACTTTTACAATGGGATAAAACCTATAAACACAAAAAAAATTGCTGTTCCATACTAAACCGGCAATGCCTACTCGACTCAAACGTATGAAACAGCAGATGTTTTTTGTTCTGACAGGTTTGTTCCCACAGTAAAAGTTGTTCAACTTGGTGGGTACCTATGTGGTTTAAAGGTTAATGATACGTTTCCTTACACCCTGTATAATCGAGCTATCATTGTAGCAAAATCATGGACTCGATGGCCTCGATTTCGGGGAGATGGAAATCAAGTTATAATGCAGAAAAATTTTCAGCTCGCGCATAGGAATAATATTACAGTAAAATTTTGAGCTCGCTGCGCTCGCTCTGGGCCTACCCGGGGCAGCCGGACACTGCGGGCCGGGTGGAGGGCGGCCTGAGTGAAGCTGTAAGTGTGCCCACTGTCTACAGCCAGAGCGCCGAGCTGCGCAGCATGGAGCGGGACTACCCGGGGCAGCCGGACACTGCCTAGACACCTTGTATGCTACGATATATCTGATGGCGACTGTACAAAACACAAAATAGTGCGGTAGAGAGCCTGCATAGACGCGGCTGCCGGCGCGGGCGCAGCGTGCTGTGAGACGAAACAACAACATACTGCACCCTTTCGTACGATTCGCAGCCTTCAACTTCTAATAGTCAAAGTCCAAACAGGGTAACCTGACCTGTCGCCGTGTGTACCTTACCACACAGAAATACGCGCGGGTCCGGAGATATTCGCTTCCCGCAAGTTCGCCTCCGGCCCGCTTTCCCACAAAACCGCCTCTTTGTGGCTTGGCCTAAAATGTTGCACTGAAAAAAAAATTTTTTATTTATTTCATTCTGAGTTTACAATAAACCTTATTGTAAACCTTATTGTCCTAAGGTGCACCTGCACTGCCAGACAGAATTATTTGCAATAGGCTGGGTACATACTTAACAATATGTTATTAAATGAAAACTTATTTAATGAAAAACTAAGGGGGAATAACTGCATTTTCTGAGCAGTCAATTCTTATTTATAATTAACGAGCTTGTGCACGCGACTCTGTCCACATCGGATCCCGTCATTGTAATGAGATACAATTCTAATATGTAAGCATTTAATTTAACACACTTTTAAACATAAAGTTTCATCAAAATCAGTTCAGTTGTTTTTGTGTGCCTGAAGTCCTTTAATATAAAACAAATTCAAAATCTTTTGTTATGAATATGATCACGGATTGGAGTAGGTAGTGATTTAGGGTCAGTGATCTAAATGCTAGTTAACATGGATTTGTTTCAGAGATCCCGGCTCGATAAAATATGTTATATTCCATCCATTGAGGAAGGTATACAGGGTGAACTTGATATCATTAGCATCCTTTTAAACTAAGAGTCTACCCATCAAACTGAACAACTTTTACTATGGGAGCAAACCGATTGGAGCAAATAAAAAATCAGCTGTTCCATACTAAACTGCAATGTCGACGCGCGAGTTCGTGACTCAAATGTATGCAACAGCGGTATTTTTTTTTTGCTTCGATCGGTTTGCTCCCATAGTAAAAGTTGTTCAGTTCGATGGGTAGACTCTTAGTTTAAAAGGATGCTAATGATATCAATTTCACCCTGTATATGTTTCCAAACTTGTTTCCGGGGCGGACGACTTTAATTGGAAAAACAATGTAATAGAAATCACTGTAAACTATAAATATATCTCGGGCTTACAGAATATTATTGAAAAATTCCAGGACTGAAAAAAAGTTTTGATTTTATTAGGTACAGTCACCAGCAGATATATCGTAGCAAATAAGGTGGTCAAATATTTCTAAGCAGTTCTAATTTTCAATAATTTCTTTACTCATAACCAATCAAAAATATAGGAACGCCTAGTAAATCAAATATGTCGACGCAGTCAGGGTGGTCATAAACATCTGAACAGTTTGGGAAAAAAACCTTACTAAGTTGTTTTAAATTTTAATTTTATATAACATTGTAAAGTAATTATTGAAAATTCGCTGTTCAGATATTTATGACAAAATACACGTTTAGATATAATTGGTAACATTTACTGTAAAGAATTTAATGAAAATTAGCACTGCTCAGAAATATTTGGACACCTTGTATGCTACGATATATCTGATGGCGACTGTACTATTATTTCATTTAACAATCATTTAAGTACACTATGTTGTGATTTAGAAATTTTCTGATTACATACGACTGATTTTTATTGGACTAATATTTCAGGACAAAATAGATAAAGTGTTTTATTAGTATGGAATAAAACACAAACTTGCACTTTGCGTGGTTCTCACCTTGCGCTCATGTGTTTATGTTTAGCAAAGACAACACTACACCACAAAGAGAATCTAGTACTACATAACTATACAATAGGTATGCACATCACTACTGAATAATATTTGTCCAGTTTTTATTTTTTAAATGCCATCTCCGTATTTTGAGAACCATGTCGACACCCAATATGAATAACATTGTAATTGACTGTGACATAGTTTTCAGCACAGCCATTTTTTTTTTTTTTTAACTTTATTATTTATTTGCAGCTGTTGTCTTAAGTTATTTTATACAATGGTAGGTGCAATATACTGATTTTAATCGCTCTTTCAAAATGATCTTCATGTTTTATTGATAGAACAACTGCAAGTATGTTTTTTGCAATGTTACAATGTATAGGTTTTAAGTATTTTTTATATGAAAAGCATTGTAACTAACATTACAATGTGGTCATGTAAACATTTGAAAGAATTTTTTGGCGTATAAAATTGTAACTTATTTTACAATCATGAATCTTAAACACAAAAGAAAAATCTTTATTAAATAATATTGTAAGTAACAATACAACGTGTATCAATGTTACATTTGGTTGAAAAAACATAGTAAATACAATTAAATAAAATAATAAAAATCACTGTGTAATATTATGATTCACTTTATAGGCTACTAGCACAGTAAAAAAAACCAGCTACAATTAGTCTTCAATGTCAGAGTCAACCGCATTAGAAACGGCGTTTTCTGTATTGTTCTTGTATTGCACCGCTGGAGCATTTGTATTTGCTTTGAGTGATTGGGTGTCTATATTATGACTCCACAACTTATCCAAATTTTTGTTTCTATTCAGTTGTCTGGTTTACTTTATGGTAGTCCAAATCAATCCAATTTAGTTGATCGCTATAAAAATTATTTTGAAGGTTTATAATATTTGGACTTTTCGTATTAATTTGAATATGATTAACTTTTGACGACATCATTTTCCTTTTATCCTTGTCCAATTCCCAATTAGGAACTAAGTTTAGCAATGACTTGAAATCATTTTGATTGACCTCTTTCACGACATATGGTTTGCCCGTATTTTTAGCACAACGTATGAGAGTATACCATTGTTGTGGTACATATACAACTTGGTTTTTCTTTCGTCGCTCTATAAGAGCATGCATTGAGTCTCCTTCTGATTGGGAATGACCAACTTCAAAGAAGTTGTGTGTAATATTTACTCCAAATGTTTTTGAAGCATAAGGATACATTTGAAATATGATTCGATTACTGTTTTGGCCACCGCAGCAGTCTGAATAGAATCGAAATTCTTTTATACCTAGTGAAACCTTCTTTTTTATAAAGTCGAATGTAAAGCTATCAATTTCATTGGGGCCATTTTTCCAATGCATTTATCCCACACATATAAAAGTGACCTTCTACAGATCCGATGTCATAAATTGTGAAATTGAAAACTTGAAATTTTCTTTTGTCATAGAAAGTTGAAACATCAGACTGAGGAGTACTTAAAATTTTTTGTAAGTCAAAACACGCAGTTACCAATGTTTTCTTAAATTTTTTGACTTCTTCCTTATCAGCTTGTACTGTTCTTGGGTAGCTTTGGTATCATTTGGTCTATTTTCAGTCATCCATTCGGCATAGAGAGAGTACAGTTTAGGAAAATTAAGAGATTCTTCAGAGTAAAGTTTGGATGTTCTTTGTCTCACTTAATGTGACTCTTTGACTGGAATTGAATTTATGTGTTGGCGAACTGAAATCTTAATATTTTCGTTTATGGCATTTCCCCTATTATTGCGTTTCTTACAGATTTTCATTTGATTTGGAGTATCATCATTTGGAGTATTCGTACATTCTGTGAATCAGATAATCATTATTCTATATTCATTCATTCTCTTATAAAATAACTTTTTAATTGAATAGACACTGGCTTTCCGCCTGGCGTTTTCCCCGCGGTGAAAAGTAGCCTAGGTACCTAAATATTTATATTAAACTAGTTCTTGATCGATAGATCAAGAACAGATATGACTACCTACCAAATTTCATAGTGTGAAAGACTAACAAACAAACACGTACACACACAAACACTCCCTAACTTTTACATTTATAATATCAGATATGATATGAAATACTTGACACACAATAAATGGTAAAAAGCTATTAAATAACTGTTTAAGCAAGAATATAACCAACCGTGAAGTACTTCAAAATGATCACTGTTGCGTTTTTTAGAGATCTCCATTTGACTTGAACTTCATGAACTTCAACTCCATTTGACTTACTCGTCTTTTGGAGTATCGGTATTTTCTGTAAATCAAATAATCATAAACTGATTGTATTCTGTTTTTATAATAAGTGAAAAAAACAAGCGAAAATCAAAACAAATGAAACTTTGTTGTTATAAAGAAGTCAAAGGCGGTTAATACCTTTGTTTATAGCTTACCTATTGATTCCACAGTTGAGACATCTTTTTTTTTAATGAGGCTCAAAAAAATTAAAAATATTAAACCACCAACGTTCACCATTACTGGAGCACAATATCCACTGAGCAGAAACCTGATGGTAATGGCTGTTATATTGACGAATAAAAATATTCATTCATTCATTCATTCATTTATTTTAATTCAGATCGTGGATATTACCACCATATTGGTGTTAGTAACAATGACTTAAGACTATGTTAGTGACAAATTTTTTACATTTATTTAATATTTACAAAAGGGGGCCTAGAGCCCTTATGTAGGCTATTCCAGTGCCCAATGATGGGACACTGGAGCCGCTCTGCAATGGGCTCGAGGAGGGTGTTGGTGCTGCCCCGTACCCTGCGCAGCAGGGAGGCGGCACGTTTGCGTATGATGGCTGCAAAGCTATCTACTCGCGCCGCCGCAAACATGCCCGATGCGCTGCAGCAACGAGGCAGCCCCAACAACATCCTCAGCCCATTGTTGTACTGCACGCGCAGCGCACTGAGCGACTTCTGCGTGTAACTGACCCACAGGCTGCACGTGTAAAAGGACTGGCAATATGCCTTGAATAATGTTACTTTAACATCATTAGTACATCGTGCAAACCTGCGGGCAAGCATATTCGCCCTCATCGCCAGCGCCCTGCGCTCCCTCTCTATCTCAGCCTCATCCGACATGTCCTCAGAGACCATGTGCCCCAGGTACTTGAACTCAGTGACTCTGGCTAGCTTTACACCACCCAGAGTCACCGGCGGGATGTCATTGTAGGTCTTCTTACCTGCCTTGAAAATCATCATCTCACTTTTCTTTCCGTTGTACCTGAGGCCATGAGCCTCCGCGAACACCTCACACGTTCTCAGCAGCTTCCTGAGAGCCCTGATTGACGGGCTCAGCAGGACTATGTCGTCGGCATAGCTGATGTTATTGTAGCAAACTCCTCCTACGGAGCAGCCGACCCTGGCACCACTGAGCTCGACAATCAAACGGTTCATATACAGATTAAAGAGCACGGGTGAGCTCAAACCCCCCTGCCTCACCCCGCACTCCAACCTATATACATCCGACAGCGAACCTGACCATCTCACATAATTTGTTTGGTTGCCGTACCAATACTTAAACACATTTATTAAATCAGTTGGTAATTCTGTCTCATTGGCCAACTTACTCCAGAGAATATTGTAATCTACCAGGTCAAATGCCTTGGACAGATCCAGAAAACAGGCAAAAACAGGCGTCTTCCTACTAGTGTAGTACCGGACGGTGTGCTTGAGACAGAGAATAGCAGTTTCCGTAGACAGTCCGGGCCTAAACCCGAACTGGTTATCATGTAGGTTTATGTTTGCTCTGAGCTGTCTCTCAAGCAGACCGTCCAGAACCTTAGCCACAGTTGTTGCCAGTGAAATAGGCCTGTAGTTGCTCCTGTCCGAGACATCGCCTGTTCTGTTCTTTAGTATTGGTACGACAACCGTCTTCATCAGCTCGTCTGGAAGATAGGCATGACTAACACAGAAACAAAATACCATAGCCAGAACTCTTGGTAGGTGTACACCAGCATACTGCAGATGCTCGATGCTGAGGCCATCGTGGCCCGGTGATTTCCCACGTGACATACCTTGGATCACCACCCTAATTTCCTTGGCGCTGAAATAACTTTGCACCTCAAGTCCGTCCTCAGCATCGAGCACCAGCGACTCTGACTGCAACGGAGACATCACTTTGAAATGGTCCCTAAACAAGTTAGCTATGGGGCCAGGCTCACAGACTCCATCAACACTCATGGGGACGCTCGACCTGGTATCAAGTTTAGCTGTCTGCTTCCAAAATTGCTTAAAATCCTTATTTTTGTGGTGTGTGGCTAGGATATCCATCTTAATCTGCTTTTCATTGTCCTGACACCACTTTAACTTTTGTTTAAAATTGCTCGCTAACAATAACATTGGATATGATGATGCTATTATATTCAAATGACTTACTTGAAACTTAGTCCCGATCTCAACACCGAAACTTTCATAACAATGACATCATTTTAAATAAAGTGTTTAATTTTAGCAGAATAACATGGTAGGTAACTTAAATTACAATTTTATCAAAGTATAAATTTGTTGCAGTTTAAAATGAATAACATTGTATGTCAATTTGCAATGACTGTAACAGTAAGGAACCCTTGTAACCAAATATTTTGTGTATTGTAACTTCATCTACAACTATACTTCAATGGAAACATTATTCGTCTTCAATTACAATGAAGGTATTTTGTTTCACAAAAATAGTTCTTATAGTCATAGAAATACAGTTCATAGACAGAAAATTAAGTCTGATCTTACTGAATCCATAAGTAATAAATTTGTACCAACGGGTAATTAAAGTTACAATGTTATTCATATTGGGTGTCGATGTCACAAGTATCAAAAATCACTAACCGCACTAAACCTACACCGATAACTGATCACTCATTCAGTTCTGAAATCATTACAATAAATTGACTGAAAGAATTTAACTTTATGTTATACAAAAAAATTGTATCAAATATTATATAGGTACACACGGCGACAGATCAACCTACCCATAGTTGAACTCTATGTTCATGGACATAAGGTCGAACTATGGGCACAGGTCCGGCACTTCAAACAACGTTTTAGATTTGACATGATGACGTTTGCACATGCGCACTTTGCAAAAACTGTGCATGACATGTATGTAGGGTCGACTTAACACGCATCGTATGAACTACATTATACATTTCGTTAAGTTTTATAGTTCACTTGGAGTAAAGAATTCATACAAATTGAGACTATTTTGTTTGACAATACCATCTTATATTTAAAAGAATAAAAAATTAATGTCGTAAACTAATTATAATTCCTTGGAATTATTTGTTAACAAGTTTCCCAAAGTTTCAAAAAATTTTTCAGAACACCACTGGCTTTTCGGTGAAGGAAAACATCGTGAGGAAACCTATTGGTATAGGTATGCTTAAATTTCGAGGCATGTATTGTACCCACTGTCCATTACATGTGGCGACGGGCTCACTCCCCGTCACACTGGACAGAATTTCGGTACTACTAGTGAAACGTGGATGTTCTGAAGTTTCAGAATATCTCTGACTACCCCCTCGGGGAATATAGTCGTGAGCATATATAGTATATATACAGGGTGAAATTGATATCATTGGCATCCTTTTAAACTAAGAGTCTACCCATCGAACTGAACAACTTTTACTATGGGAGCAAACCGATCGGAGCAACTAAAAAATCAGCTGTTGCATACATTTGAGTCGAGTAGGCATTGCAATTTAGTATGGGACAGCAGATTTTTTAATTGCTCCGATCGGTTTGCTCCCATAGTAAAAGTTGTTCAGTTTGATGGGTAGACTCTTAGTTTAAAAGGATGCCAATGATATCAATTTCACCCTGTATATTTTCAGAAAATACTGAAAATGTCAGGGGTATAAGAAACATTACATGTGGGTTTCCTCAACTTTTCCTTTATACAGTCGCACGGAGACTTTGTGTTGAAATCAAACCGTACAATGTTGCTTTCCATTTTTTCCCTCAAGTACGGAGCGGCCACGGGCTTTAGCCGGGAAGTCAAAACTTTGCCAAAGGCCGAGCATGTGCCCTTCCGTACTTTCCGGTTCAAGACGAAGGACATGTCTGTTATACAGGGTAGCAAAGGTTCCGGAGACTTTGAGATCTCAAGTACGTCGTCACAATCTATAAACTTAGGTTCAAATAGAGACTCGAATGAGCTGCTGGTGCTCAGAATGAGGTCGTCGGCCGGGGGGCGCGGCCCGCACGGCTTCTGCAGTGCTTCCATCAAATCTATGATGCATTCATCCTCCTCCAACTTGAGCTGTTTCATTTCTTCTGCCAGTCTCTGTTGTTCTTCCTCCTGTTGCCTCTTCAGCTCCTTGGCTTTGAGCATGTTGGCGACCTGCTCGGCCAGGACGTTCTGTATGGGGCTCTCGCTCAGGTTGAACTTGGGGAGAGGTATTCTCTGGCCGGGGGAGAACGACAGCAGTGTGTCGGAGAGCGTGCCCGTGCCGTGGAGAGAAGGGATGGCTATTCTGTTGGTCGCGCCGCTGGCGTCCTCCGAGCGGCTCTCCTGGACGCTCGTCTTGGACAAGTGGCTGTCCACCAGCGCCATCAGAGACGAGAATGAACTTGAATCCGTCATTTTGTAACAACTACGCCTTGTATTATCTAAACAACATTGCGTCACAATAAAACTCGCAAACTAAGAGTAGCGTTCCAGCGGAAAATTATGAATTTTCTTTATCAATTCGTAAATTGTGCAAACGAAACACTGAATTAGAAACTACAGATTTTGGTCAGTGGGTCATATTTTACATCAATAAGGAATTAGTTCGAATAATTTTTATGTTAATTTTATTTCACCACTTTGTTTACTTTTTTTTTTTTTTTCAATTCTTCCTTGCGGAAAGGCAAGGGGAACGAGCCCATACAGCCTGGTCAGATGTTAGTTTTCTTATCTGTATATATTCAGGCCGAAGCCAAGTCCTCAGTTTTTCAATTTCAAATCAGAGTAAGTTTTCTTTAGGCCGAAGCCAAGTCTTTAGTTTTTCAATTTCAAATCAGAGTATGTTTTCATCAGGCCGAAGCCAATTCTTCAGTTTTTCAAATTCAAATCAGAGAAAGTTTTCTTCAGGCCCAAGCCAAGTCTTATGTTTTTCAATTTTAATCAGAATAAGTTTCCTTCAGGCCGAAGCCAATTCTTCAGTTTTTCAATTTCTAAATCATATTTAGGCCGAAGCCAAGCATTTAGCTTTTCAATGTCTAAATCGGATAGTCAACCAATCATTAAAACGTCAAAAGGTTGTATTGACATAAAACGTATACGTCATAATCATTATTGACACTGTTTGACGGTTTTCAAAAGTAGTACTGTTTTTGACTACTTTTGTTGGGACCGTTTCGCCTGCTGGTTACTCCGTCTATGGTCTAAGATTACTACAACAAAAATACATTTTAAAACAGTCACCAAATTACTACTATAAAACCAACTGCTCCATTAGGTAATATGTCTATTACACACTGCATCCAGCGAGTGCCAAAATTATTTCTTGAACATCTTTAAAGATCGCACTAGGGTTGCCACTAGTAGGTTTTAAACAATTCAATGGGTAAAAATTGCTTTGTAATTGCAAAGTTATTTCTTGAAGGGAGTTTGAGAGATACTTGCGCCTGTCTTACATATGGAGGTGGGTAGAGACAACAGATCCGCCATCTGCGTCCAACCCTGCCTTCCAAAGTGAGGAGGAACTCGAAATGAAATGTTACGAAATCGGACACACATTTAAAACTGATCTGACCGAGCATTGCTTTAAATTTGGTGATGGTTTCCAAACGAAGAACGAAACGAATGAAGGTTTTCCAATGAAAGCTCCACTAATTCAACGAGTGCCCCAATCAATGGTAGTGCCTATTCGTTTAGCAAATAGAAAAGCCTCACTACTGCACATACTGTATGTATGTGATTTTTGACTATTTACTTGCCTCGACCAACGCGAACTGGGCCAATATGGTAGTGAATAGATACAATAGTCGTTTAGAGTATTTATAGCCATAGGTAGCTTGAGCTCAGCATTTTAAGGACCCTGCAAGCTATACATGGACCCTGACGATAGGACTAGTTCATCAATTCAAGGTCGCTCAACGAGCTATGGAGAGAGCTATGCTCGGTTTATCTGTGAGATCACATAAGAAATGAAGTGATACGTAAGAGAACTAAAGTGGTTGACATAGCTCAGGAAATTAACAAGCTGACGTGGCAGTGGGCTTGTCATATCTACCAAAGAACTGACAACCGGTGGGGTGTCAGAGTTCTAGAGTGGAGACCGCAACTGGTGAACGTACTTTACCTGTGTGTCACAATAAAAATATTTGTATTTGTAGTGTGGGACGCCGTGCTGCCCGCTGGACAGACGACCTAAACAAGCAGCGAGGAGCGACTGAACGACGAAGGCCGAGGACAGAGTTTTGTGGCGCGCCTTGGGAGAGGCCTATGTTCAGCAGTGGACTATGATAGGCTGATGATGATGATGATGACGATGACAAGCTATAATCTCTGATAACTGGTAGATAAAGAAAAAGTGTGGGTTGTAGCAGCCCTAGGGAATCTTAACGTCATTCTCATGCCACGTCAGCCAAATGAAGCGAAAGATTTTACATCGAGTCGGACGGAACTGAATACAAAATGAGAGAGGGTTTATCGTTTAAAAAGCCGGCCAATTTGTACGCTTCTTTTGAAAGGAACTGGTTCTGTATGTACGTTTTGTTTGTAAAATTTAGTTTTTGCTGTATGATGAATGATGATAATTATGTTATTAGTCGATTTTGACTAAGACGACTGCTTTACGGAAAAGGAGTCAGGTAAGCAGAATATTTTGAAGTGGGGCGCTGTCCTATTGCCATCGCTCGCGCGATCATGCGTTCGTCCGACGAAAATCATTGTGCCACTGCACGTTTAAACATACTTATATCTGCGGAATATCCTATAGAAGGTAGTGCTATCATGAGATGCGATCGAATTGTTCTATTTTTATTCAGATATAAGAATGTTTAAACGCACAGTGGCACAATGATTTTTGTCGGACGAACGCATGATCGCACGAGCGATGGCAATAGGACAGCGCCTGAGACAGATACACTCTCTCGTCCATACCTTTTTATGTCTGAGACCGAAACGATCAGAGGTAGGGTCAGATACAGTGGCTATTTGGGCGGTTTGGCGTCGAAGATGTGTCAAGACTTGTGAATAAATTAGTCACATCTTACGACTCCACATGTTTGTACTGTTAGTGATAGGTAGGAAGCCCTTTGTGCACAAAAACACAGCAAAAACAACCTTATACCTATGGAATGTTCCTACTTGGGAATGTTCCTCCATTGAAAATGTTAAAATCTTCCACCAGGCTGTGTGTGAAGCCTGAGGACCGGCCGTGGTCCAACAGTTCTTAGTTGGACCTTGTATTCTTGTATACCGAATCTCTGTGATTATTTCTCTTGCGCGATTCATGTCTTGTATACGATTGTGAATCTTAAGTGTAGCGGCTAACGGGTTACTAATGTGACGTTGCAAGTTGTCTTACGTGCACATTTGCAAGTGCGACGGTATCGCCATCTGTTGGCTTCTTTGCTATAACTTGTGGGTGACATAATTATAAAATACAAATACAAAATACAAATTTATTTATTCGTGAACACAGGTAATATAAAAGGTGTTATGCTGGTTGGGTTTGTCACTTCTAATAACATCTTAGTGGAGATCTTATTTCTTAGTCGATAACAACTCAGAAATAACATCAGGAAATAAAAGTCAAATAACCGGAAGGAAAATGAAATGTGAAGATAAAGTGAAAAAATGTTTCGTAGTTTATCTAGGGAACCCAAAAGGTCGGAAATTGTATGTCCTGCTGATATAACGCGAATGAGATTGAAGTTGTTTACTTCGTTTTGCATGTTTATATTATCATTTTGACTGGTACCGTTTGCGACATTATTATCTTTGAGTCTCGTAAAAATCGGAGAAAAAGAGAATTGTCATTTTGTTTGCCATAGAAAGAGTTGTTCAGTTTGATGGTCTAAACCACCCTGTCAGTTCATTTCGATTAAACCCGTAGTATAATCATTGTAGGTTTATTAGAAAAATCTTCGAGGGTCTGATGATGGAACTGGAACGTGGCTAGTAGAACTCTGGTTCTGCTCTCATCTAATATTTTCTTTGTAGTAACTATTTTTAAAAACGCCAAAATAGACCCCTTAAAATTGTAATGTATGTTGGGTTTTAAAATACAAACAGTACAATTACAACAATCGCGTTTTTAGATTTCCCATGTGAATAAAATAATTCATCTCAATCCTGTAATAATATTGACACTCGAAATAAATTCGGATCTTGAAACAATAGGTCTCTGGGAATTTTGCCAATTTTCAAAATTTGCATTGTATCCGAATTACACGGAATTTAATTTTGTCTTTTTGTAGATTGTGTTATGAATGGCATGGATTGTTTATTCGTTTTTATTTATGTTTACCTAAAGTGACTTATTTTCCTGGGTATAATCTACCGGAAAGCGCAACATTAGGTAGGCCCCCCATAAAGTGGACCGACGACCTGGTGAAGGCGGCGGGAACCCGTAGGATGAGGGCAGCGCAGGACCGGTCGTTGTGGCCATTCTTAGGGAGGCCTATCTCCAGCAGTGGATGTCCATCGGCTGAGATGTGGGGTGAACGAAATTAAATCGCACTAATGTTGGTTTGTGAAAATTTCTTAAGTTATTTTATGCTATATCATGTTAAGCTTTTCATGTAATGACTTCGGAACCCTATCTTGAGCTATTCCGACACGCTCTTGGCCGGCTTTTTGACTCTACCACCGCTCTAGAAGACCGGAACGGAACACCGTTGTAGAGAAGAGAAGAGAAGAGAAGATGCCGCCATAAACTCTAAAACACACAATATTTATCATCATCAATATTCATCTTGTATTATCTCTAAAATCGAAATTGAATAAGTTAATTAACATTTTAAATAAATAACGTCAACACAAATCAGTAACAATTGTAACTAAAAGCGAGAAATCATGTTTAAACTACCTCAAATAGGAGCCATTGTGTAGCGTTTAGAGGCATTTAGCTATTAATTGTCGTGAATAGGCTTGTCCCACTGAATGCCGCTTGATACAATGGCACGAACATAATTATCACTGTATATAATTATACTAAAGATGGGTTTGTCTGTATGTTAATATTTTCATGAATTTGATAACAATGCTTGAACAGGGTACCTAGACAAAGTGACATTTAGTATAAGAGATAAGTGTACTTTTTGCAACCATCAGCAGCAAGGCTGATTCAGTGTTTATGGGGTGTAGAGCTTCTCTGTGATGGGGATGGACCAGGTCTGCCTGCATAACTCCAGTGAGTTTAGGAGTTACTGATGATTAAAGGTCTGTAAAAAATTAACGATCAGCTGCTCCGCTGATCGTATGATATTGTTGTAGTATGCACTGTAGCTATGTGAACAGTACAAAAACTTTTAGGAGATAGAGCCAGTCAACGTTCCGACCTTTGAACGGCTGTATCTCCTAAACCGACTGATGAACCATGTCAGTTTTTATACTGTTCACATAGCTACAGTGCATACTACAACAATCACATACGATCAGCCGAGCAGCATTGGTATTGTGTATTTTTGTAGTCCTTAGCAATTCTGCTTCTTAACATTTAGTTAGGTAATTTCAAACAATTGATTATGATAACATTATAGATTCGGTACAGACACGACCCGGGGCGGGTTATTTGAGTACCTACGCAGGTTTGTATTTGAAATTTATTTTTCTACTGTTTCTATTAACTAAAATAAATTGTTTAGTCTTTATGATGATCACAGAAACAAAATATTACTCAAAAGTTATATCGTTTATGATACGATATAATTGGAAACTCACACAATAACCCTACGGGTGTTCAAAAGGCTAGTCATCTAAATTACCCCTTACAGAAAAACTAAACTAAAATCCAAGTGAATTCGAAAAACATAACTAGTATAGAAACACCAGCCTATATTATACAGTGCCAGACACATAACAGTGTCAGGCAAATGATGGATGAACACAGCTGGCCGATGTTAATTGTTTAAATTACATTTGTAACATGTTTTAAGCACATATTAAATTTATCAAAAGCTATTGCACAAAATCCATTTCATTTCAATCCATCCAGAGAACCCGTATTTTACTTACTGACTAGGGGTTACCTCAACTTATCATCATCTCAGTTCATAGACGTCCACTGCTGGACACAGACCTGACCAAGTATCGCAATAACGACCGGTCCTGCGCTGCCCTCATCCAACGGGTTCCCGCCGCCTTCACCAGGTCATCAGTCCAACTTACCTAACCCTCACTGAGCTTTCCGGTACGCGGTTTCCACTCGAGAACTCGTAACAACTTCCACTATTGGATCATATTTTGAATGACAAAATAAAACGACGAACAAATGTAGTTTGCAAACGGATAGGACTCAGAAAGTCAGCTGGCCCATGATGATGAAAGGTGGTGAACCTTGCAAAATTTGCCCACCGTATTTGTTTGGCCACCACACCACAACTTGCCAGGGTATCAGCACAGTAAAAGACAGTAATCCATCTTCATACAGTGGTACCAAACGCGGCTTGTATGTTTGCTCGCCGTACGTACGTTGATATCTAAGGCAGCCAAGGAAGCGCCAGACGCGGCTACGCGGAGATATTTTCTGAGTGTGCGTGCTACGAGGCGTAGGTACGCCGCGTTTGGTATACATTGTATGAATATGGATTACTGTCTTATACTGTGGTATCAGGCAGCCGACCGAGTTAACTTCGTTAAACTAGCTAAAACGTCGTTTCTTTCATTAGTTAGATGGATTAATTAGTGTTGGTGTCGTCTCAGAGAGAGAGAGAGAGTTCTCCTACACACAACTCAACAGGATAGGGGCCATCGACCCAGTTTTTCAACATCTTCTAATCGTAAACTTTTGCATGAAAATTTAATTTCAATCCATTAGCTGGGCGACCGTAGTATGGCAGCGTCATACAACAGTATCGCGCCATCGCACTCTTTCTATTTGCGCGCGAACGAACGGGATAATAGACATGATATAACCGTATCATGTGCAATATGCTACAGTTTCTGGTGGTATTACCGCCTCTCCATCTTCTAGTTCTCAAACTAAATTAAATAGTCCTCATACTATTTTTATTGGTTCTCTTTTCTGTGAGAGAACCTTAGTCATTTATTTAATGGTATTCTTTAGAAAAACGAAAGTCTTCGATCAGTGTGTGTTGCCAGTGATGACATATGGAACAGAGACGTGGTCGTTCACTTAAGGCCTCATAAAAAGGCTGAAAGTCACCCAAAGGGCAATGGAGAGGGCTATGCTCGGAATCTCCCTGCGAGATCGAATCAGAAATGAAGAGATCCGCAGAAGAACCAGAGTAACTGACATAGCCCAAAGAATTGCTAAACTTAAGTGGACGTGGGCGGGGCACATTGCTCGCAGAACCGATGGCCGGTGGGGCCGAAAAGTTCTCGAGTGGCGACCGCGTACCGGAAAGCGCAGCGTGGGTAGACCCCTCACACGGTGGACCGACGACCTGGTGAAGGCGGCGGGAAAACGTTGGATGAGGGTGGCGCAGGACCGGTCGTTATGGCGATCCTTGGGGGAGGCCTATGTCCAGCAGTGGACGTTCATCGGCTGAGATGATGATGATGATGATGAACGGGATAATAGACATGATATAACCGTATCATGTGCAATATGCTACAGTTTCTGGTGGTATTACCGCCTCTCCATCTTCTAGTTCTCAAACTAAATTAAACCCCCTCATACTATTTTTATTGGTTCTCTTTTCTGTGAGAGAACCCTAGTCATTTATTCAATGGTATCCTAAGTTAAAGCATCCATCTATAATCTCTTCATCTATCTACCGGTACCCTACCCATGGCCTTGAATTAAGCATACTTACAGAAGCCTTTACTCCATCGACCATGAAAATATCCCCTAAAAGAAACTATACCGATAACAATCGTCATTAGTCAAATTACACACTACAATAATCGACGTCCGGCAGTCTGTAACACCATAACATTACGGCGAAACCACTAAATAACCAAGGTGACATTATCAAGCACAAATCTCTGGCCGGCCAATGTTATAAATAACTAAAATTACAACCGATGATAAGGGCTCCGTCGCTAATGAATGTTACTTGAATGTAGAAAGATCCGGTAGGGGAACGTTTTGGGAGTTACATAAATAACTTCAAAAAAGTAGGAGGTTTCTCAATTCGATGACTTTTTCGATCGCATTATAAGAACATTAATTTGTTTTATAGAAGTCGGTGTCAAGCCAAGGCCAAAAACGAATGCAAGCGACTTCGATAAAACAGATTAATGTTCTTATAATTTTCTTATAATGCGAACGAAAAAGTCATCGGCTGCAATATTATTAATTTTTTAACTTTTTTGCTTTTTTTTAAGGTTTAAATTTTTTTTTTAAATTTTGTTTTAAGATAGAACTTTAGTATAGGATGTCTGCGCGCATGTTGCACACTCAATTATGAGGGTTCGGGTTCAAATCCACACAGACAGTATGTAATACCGACGGCTCTCAAACGGTGAAGGAATACATCGTGACGAAATGTGCTGTGCTGAAGAGGAAATTCTGACGCGCATGTCAAGTTTCCATTGCATTGGTTAGTTAGACTAACGTTCTTACAGTGTAACGTTTACAGGGGAATATTGCTCTGTACTGAACGCTAAATGTACTCAATGTTTAGTTCCTTTAGGGATCTAAAATTGATATAAGAGTGATAAGAGAGGATATACACCGAGAAGAGAAGTTTGTGGTTAGAATATTTTTAAGCTATAATAATAAACATCAGACTGAGACGAACTAACATTTTGCATACATTTGCTGATTTCTGCCACGCTATTAGTCGTGTTTTCCTCACTCTCCTGTCACTGCCTTTTCGGTGTTCAGGTACCATTATCGCCTCGACTGCTGAGGTTATTCTATAGAGATCACCGATTTTGAATAGCAACTGCAATTGAGCACCTAAAATATTCCACAAAGAGCACCATGTAGTTTTAAATTGTTTATTTTAACTTGAAAACACCCCAATTTGAGTATTTAAGCGAACACGAACAGCAGGTAAGCTGGATTGGTCTTCTAAAACAAGAGCATCTAGAAATAGAAAACCGCTAATGACCTCTACAAATTCCTAATGATTTGCCACATCCAACTAAACAAAACAAAGTATTCCTGTAGCAAATTTAGAAAGATCCCGATGGTCTTTATTCGGGTAATGATACGACCATTGACCTTGCTTTAGGGATCTCGTTGGAATAGTGGACGGTTTTGTTTTAGCGTCGTCTTTGAGTTTGTTAATTTATTTTTGGGCTTACAAACCTACTGTCTATCCATCTATCTATCACGAAACGCTTTTTTATCAGTGCGTAAGACAGAGGCATAGTGTTAAAAAACTACTAGTGGAGAACGGTGGCTCATCGGTCGCGACAGGTCAATCGAGTGTGAGTGGGGGCCGGGGCGTGCAAGACGCGGTACCGACTTGCCTTCCTTGAAAAGGAATTTCGATCGTGAGTTTATGTATGTATACAGGGTGTAACAAAACACTACTTAGTAATACTTAATGGGGTGCTTCAGACCATCAAACTGAACAACTTTCACTATGGAGCCAACTTCGAAATCGCGAAAAAAAAAAATCAGCTCTTTCATACAAAACTGCAATACCGGCTCAAATGTATGAGACGGTATATTTTATATTTTTTCTCGACGTTGGCTTCCATAGTGAAAAGTGTTCAGTTTGATGGTCTGAACCACCCCCTTAAGTATTACTAGGGTGTTTTGTCACACCCTGTATAATAAATGCTGTAAAAATAAAAGATAAATCCTTTGATTAAATTTAAAAATCGGAAGATAGGTGACTAGCATCTAGCGCATGGACCGCATAGATTAAGCCCCCATCGCATGATTGACTGTCGCATTCGTATGAGACGCGTGCGGTATCGTGAAACTTTTTTTATTGTAGGCGGAATTGAGGTACCGTAATGCCTTTGTGTGCTTTTACCTACACGTTGTACAAATCATTCCAAAAGAAAAAAAATCACACGGCATTACTTTTTACTCGTAATTACACGAAAACAGATCCAGTGTTCGAGTACGTAATGCAAAAACGTCACCTACCGTCCGCTCTTTTATTTAATCAAAGGATAAATCTATAACTAACATACAATTGATCGTGATACTTGTTAACCGATAGCCACCTTAAAACATGATTTTAAGGAAGCCTGTCTTTGGAAAAAAAGCTTTAAAACAACGAAAAATACCAACGTATTACCAGCTCCAGTACTAAAGAAAATGCATCATTTCCAGATGCAACATCCACCGGCTCTAATTTGATAAAACGTCACAAATGTTAAAGTGATCACCGTCTTAGCTCCACAATTTACTTGTAATTCTTGAGTACAAGTAGACTTGGACACTGGAGAAACAAAATTGAATTAAGTCTACAGATACGGTCAAAACAGAGTGATCGTTGTTACAATACGGCTTCCAGACATTATTTTAAGGTGCACGTCGCGTCGTTAGGGTTTTATATTTTTGGGGGTTTTGGAGTCCAACAAAGGACTTATATATAGGGTCCTTCTTAATAATGGTGACACTTTTCTAAGGGGATGATCAGACCATCAAACTGAACAACTTCTTCTATGTCACCAACATCGAAATCGCGAAAAAAAATCTGCTCTTCCATAATAAACTACAACCCTACTCAAGCCAAATGTATGGGTCGGCAGATTTTTTTTCACGATTTCGATGTTGGTCCCATAGAGAAAGTTGTTCAGTATTATGGTCTGATCATCCGCTTAAAGAAGGACCCTGTATAAGATTGTGTAAGTCAATCCGTCTGATTTGCCTGCTATGTCACACAGCGCCATAAATTCTAGTCCGGGGTCACCAACATAAACCTTAATATCTCGGAAACTAAGAATGATAGCGTATTCAATTTCATGTACTATTTAACACTTTATAAACTACTAGCGGCCCGTCCCGGCTTCGCACGGGTGGACGTCTAATCTTTTCTAGCAATAAATATAGCCTATGTTACTCAGGGTGAATGCAGCTTTCTAATGGTGAAAGAATTTTTTAAATCGGCCTAGTACTTTTTGAGCCTATTCATTACAAACATACAAAAATAGGTACAAATCTTTCCTCTTTATAATATTAGTGTAGAAATAAATAACATTTCTGGTTGTTTTAAAAAAAATACCATCAAAAAACGAAAATGTTACTCTTGCTATCGTTACAATGCTGAAAAAAAAAATTATTCCAAGCGTCCATGGTTTGAATAATTAGTAATATGTTAATTATATCACTTACAAACAATAAAATGTAAGAAAATAGTAAATCTGTATGAAAAGATGGTTATTTTCAATTTTTGTACCGCGATAAAATTGACGCAATTTTTTATTTGTGTATTATAATTAAGTAAACCAAATTAAAACTAAGAAGTTTTATTAATTGAATTTACATTTATAAGTATCTAATAGCATATAAAATACATTTTATTTGAAATTTGAATAAACTAACTACCATTCTTAGTTTTTTATTAACTTAACACTGACGCAGGTAAGGCATTCCACTCATTGGCTGTGCGCATTATAAAAGATTCAGAAAGACGCTTTGTGCGGATATGTGGGATGTCAACCAAGAAGGGGTGATATCCCGCGGTGCGTCCGATAGTAGAAAAGGGAAGGTGGGATGAGCTCATGCAGCTTTTGTTTCCAAGATATTAAGGTTTGGTTACCCGGATACATTTTATAAAGTGTATTTTGTGCTTGTAATCACTATGGAAAAGCCCATGGACTATTAGTGCGAATTCTCAACGAAAATTAATTTAGCTACCGGCTACGATCCAGATCATTCATGCTCGCAGTGTTCGGGTTATACAAAATTCATGGTCCACAAACCTGTATCAAATCGATGGAGCTGGTGAATAGATACCGAATAGAAACTGCATTAGTTTTGTGGCAAAGAAACAATTCAATTAAGGATATAAAAGCTTTTAGAAGTTCTCGGTTACGTTGAAAGGATTCTAGGACTTAGAGTGCGGAACTTTGTGAGGTAGCTGTACCCTTTGGCCACTCTAGAAGGAATAGTACATTTTGTGAATTGATTCCTTCTAAAATAAGGTGATCTAAGTTATGCAGGGTGAAATTGATATCATTAGCATCTTTTTAAACTGAGAGTCTACCCATCAAACTGAAAAACTTTTACTATAGGAGCAAACCGATCGGAGCAAAAATAAAATCAGTTGTTGTATACATTTGAGTCGAGTAGGCATAGCAGTTTAGTATGGGACAGCAGATTTTTTTTCTTGCTCCGATCGGTTTGCTCCAAAGTTTGTAAAAGTTGTTTAGTTTTATGGTTAGACTCTTAGTTTAAAAGGATGCTAATGATATCAATTTCACCCTGTATAAAGTGGTCTGAGTTATAAAAACGGGCATAAAATGTTTAATAAAGTACATTCAACGTGGTAAAAAATTTAATGAATCTGAAAATAATCTCTCGAGAATAGATAGTTGAACAATATTTCAATAAATACAACAAACACAAAGACAAATATAAAACTTGAAGAATGTTGACTTGGGATGGTTATTAGCAAACTGTATCTTAAATCTTCAAAGAAATTTTCACAATTTATAAAAATTCAACCTTGAAAAAATTACTGTCTCGTAAATTAAACCCATCTCATACGAGAGTATGCTCAAAATAAAAACTTTTTTTTTTTAATTCGATATAATAATTATCTCGTAGCTATATAGCTTTCTAACGTAATTTTTTCGACTCTACCATCGCGTCAAAAGTTAAGTCAGTGTGACTTATAAGAAAGGTTTAATAAACTAGGCTAGTCTAGTCCTAATCTTAAGAGGCCGGTGCACGCTTAATAAGCCTTAAAACTCTGACATAGAACGTAAAAGTGAGCTTCAAATGGCACGAGCAATGAAGCTTTACTATTCCTACTTTCTTTCTCAAGATTTCCTCCGTCGAGTCGAGGAAGCTTTTGACATTTTTGACGTATAATTTGATATAATGGATGTCGAGGCGAATGGAGGAAATCTCATAAAGGCAACTTATAATACGGGTGTTAGCCTCCGTAACCTTGAAGTAAATACTGATTTACTATCGGTCGAAAAGATATAAATAAAGCTCAAAGTGAAAACTCCAAAACGGGTCGTTTTGGACAAGTATTCGGACGTCTTTCAATAGTACGTCAAGCGAAGCTACGAGTGGCACAATTTTGTCGCCGTTTTCAATTAGGGTACCATAATATCTTGTGAAAAGTTCTCGAGTGGCGACCGCGTACCGGAAAGCGCAGCGTGGGTAGGCCGGTGGTGGACCGACGACCTGGTAAAGGCGGCGGGCACCCGTTGGATGAAGGCAGCGCAGGACCGGTTGTTATGGCGATCCTTGGCCTATATCCAGCAGTAGACGTCCATCGACTGAGATGATGATGATGATCAATATTTTGTGTAAAAAACCGTTGATAAAGCTGACATTGTTCAAAAATAACAGTATCGAGTTAAACCTGCACTCTCGACACAATATTCGTTCAATTCTATTTACATTTAAAATGAAAGCGGATTTCCCATATTGGTCATCACATACACGTTTACCCTACCACTATCCAATTCCATGTAAGTCGTGCTTATTTGGACAATTTTGAAAAAGGTCCTAAGTAATACTTAGTTTGCGGTTAGGCTGAGAATTCCCTAGTTACGTATATTTCGAAGATAAAAAGTTTTGGTAATGGTTCGGGGCAAAAGGTTTTTTAGAAAATATGTTTGTTATGTATTGGCTTACAATTATATTCCCCAAGGGGTTGCAAGCAGTACTGCCAGTTCCGGGGAATTTCTCCGATTTTCGGGGAATGAGGGGTACGTGCGGGGAAAGTGCGGGGAATGATTCAAATCGGGGAATTTCGGGGAATTGACTATTTGTGATAAATGTCGAACAAAGGATGACTAAAGAAGAGGAATTGCTAAAATTCGAACCGAATCGGACTATCCTTAGATCGAAAGTGTGGGTGAAATATAAATAATAAGTAAAACTCATTATATTATAAATATTTAAGTAGATTTTTTGATAAAAATTAGAAGACAAAGAAGTTGGTAAGCTAATTTTGTGAAACATTAAACTACAATTTGCAGGAAAAAATGCTTTATTTCTTGAATATTACAGTGTCGAGGAATTTTAGGGGAATGCATGATTGGAAATCGGAGAATGGGGAACACAAAAGGGTCAAAATATTACTAAAAAATACACTTAAAATCTTAGCGTAGATCATGTACATTACATTAGTTTTTATTTCACTTCAATACATGCAGTATTTCCGAAGTTATGACGACGAGAAGTTTAAGCGCTTTTTAAAATTTCCGAGTTTACGCGCGCTCACGCTTTGACGTCACACCCCCGCTCAGCCCGCGACCGCGACACAGCGCGGCGCTCGGTCCGGTGCTTTTTGTTTCATTTGTTCGTCAAAAATTCGTTTAATTTCGTTTATACCTAATTGTGTGCTTGTATTTCAAGGAAATAATACTTTTACATTAATTTTATAACCCATTACACTAAAGTAAACCGTGTGGTGTGTAGAATGGATGAAGGTTTTCAAAAAGGTCAGTCGGACAATCTGCCAAGAGTGGATAGTTTGATGGTGGCACAATATTTTATGAAGAATAAGGATTTTACGGCTGCCGAAATAATAATAATTAATAATAATTTCTTGGACAATGTCACACAAATTATCTAGTCACATTTAAAGTACCAGGATCTAGCCTGGACTTGTATTATGATGACTGGACAACGATATAGAATACATATATACAGGGTGAAATTGATATCATTGGCATCCTTTTAAACTAAGAGTCTACCCATCATTTTTTTTTTGCTTTGATCGGTTTGCTCCCATAGTAAAAGTTGTTCAGTTTGATGGGTAGACTCTTAGTTTAAAAGGATGCCAATGATATCAATTTCACCCTGTAGATACAAACATCCATGACTCGGGTACAAATATTCATATTCATCATACAAATATTTGTCCCTTACGGGATTCGAACCCGCGACCCTCGGCACAGCAGGCAGGTTCACTACCGTACCGACTGTGCTACCGGGCTGTCAAATTCGCGGATTAAAGATGAAAAGGTGTGTATGTTTTATGTAAGCATTACCTACTGTCGGGTAGGTATTTGTTCAAGCTTAAACCTTCCTTAAAGACACAGTGTGTGTTTTATTTAGGACCTACATTATGGACAACGATTTAAAAAATATAGGTAGGTACTCGTGTAATAAAACCTCGTACTGAATAGCGATACGTATATTTAACTGTTTAACTTTCACTTTACAACGGTTCACAACGGTTCACAACGATTCACAACTTAACTTGACAACTGCACTTCACAACGATTCTTAACAGACTAACTCCGGCGGCCAAGTGTACCCGCTTTTATAATAAAATTCCCACCCCATTTCAACCGGTGTGTTGCTACTTTATTTAAAAATATTACAGATAAAAACGAATTAATTACTAAAATATGCTAAAATGTTCAAAAACCTTACACTCGACCGTCCTGACAATGTGTATGTCCCCATACACATGCCAGGTGGCAACCTTACACTTGGCCCACAGATCACAAATAAAATAACAGCAAAATAAATTATAGTTCTAGGTATATACCGACATAAAAAAAAAATCTCAACAATCAACATCCTGTGATAGGATGACAATATTTAAAACACACCAACAATGATTTATAGTATCTAATATTTTTAACTGTGTTTACTAAGTTGGTGCTATTAAGCAATAAAAAGTATACATAGGTACTGTTCTTGAAATATAATAGGTAAGCATTAAAATTCGAATAATCAATCAAGATAGTAAACTAATTATGCAATTTATACAAATTTTTCACTTCTCTATTAGGTCATGAACCAATCAATTCTCATGCCTAATCAGAGCCTTGTAATAATACGCGAACCAATCAATTCTCGCGATCAACTACTTCACTCAGGAACAAACCAATCAATTCTTGCTCCTGGTGGTGGCTAGTAAACTCACTGCCTCGAAACGCAAACCAATCAATTCTTGCGATCGAGACCAGTACTTAGAGTAGCAAACCAATCAATTCTTGCACTCTCTTCAGTTTTGTCCGGAACGTGAGTCAGTCAGTTCTTACGCCCAGACTGGAACAAACAATAGGTACTCGTATATAATGTAAACTGTCTATAACATTTTATGTATCACTATGGTCATCATTCTTGCTACTTTTTAGGTGGCGGTTCGCTTTTGCCCTCTAAATTTTCTGGTTTTACATAACAATTTTCGGTTCGATGACCGATTTTACTGCACTTTTTACATTTAATCAACGGTTCGGGGCACTGTAAATAAGCGTGACCACGTTCTTTGCAGTTGAAGCAAAGTATAAGAGCTTGAAATGGGTTGGGTCTGCTTTGCCCACTACCTTTTAAGTCCATATTATCAACAGAGTCGTTCTTGGTTATATTTTGCCCATTGCTACAATCAGATGGTTGTGATTCTTTATTGCTCATTAAAAATTGAAGGAGCTGGTCAGGATGGGAACAGCGTAGTGCTAGCGCACTCGACTTCATGGTCTTGTCTGAAATACCATGTATTATACAGTCGACGGCACGTTTTCCAGAAATCTCACACTGATTTAACAAAGAAAGTTTTTCATAATAGTAATATTCAATCGGTTCACCAAACCTACTTTTTCTTTCGAGCATCTCCTCCAGGGCTTGGCCATAGTTCTGTTCACTAGGAAATGCAAACATAAATTTTTCTTGCCATTCTACCCATGTATACAAAATCCTATATAACCCTTCGTACCAAACTTTGGCCAGACCCTGGAGTTTCCGCATTGCAAAATGCACTATAGTTTTTTCATCCCATCCGTATACACTAGCGCATTCATTTACTTTACGGAGCCAAATATCTATGCGTTGATTTTTTGTAGATGGATCAAAATTGGGAATCATGTTTTTATGGTCTATAGTTTTAGACACCATGGTACTAGCTGTCAACGGTTGAGACGAAAAACCTTGTTTTATAGAATTAATTATATCTATCACATCTTTAGATGAAAAAGCGGGTGTACGTGACCTTTTGCTCCGGGGCGCGGAGTTTTTCCGTTGACTGTCATCGTGATGCTCAGGACCCATCTGCTTGGCTCTTGAAACTTTGCTACGGCTGCGCTCTCGTTGACGCGGCTGCCTTATACTGCGGCTGCGTGAACGGCTTTGGCGGTATCGGGACCGGCTCCTACTTGCATTTTCCCGCCTCTCTCGCTCTCGGCGAACATCACGCTCTAGCGCCTGCAAACGCTCCAGCTCGTTCCCTTCAAGACCGTGGCTACGGTCGCGCTCCCCCTGAACGCTGCGGCTACGCGTGCGTCTGCAGGACAGGCCCTCGCGCTCGTGTCCCAAAGTGCTTCTAGTTGGAGTCCGCAGGCGGCGCCGCTGACCCTCACTGTAGCCACGACTAACTTTGTCCGCCATCACGTGAACCTCGTTGAAGGAAAAAGGTAAATGTTAATAAAACCTCGACAATCAAAATCGAAAAATAATTGTGGTGATATTTTCCAAAATTCATCAAGCGAAATAAAGTTTTTTGTTTGTTTTTTACTTTCTGACTCATTGTAAGGAATAATTAATGAATTTATACTTCCTCTGGACATGGGCATAATACGTTAAAATAAAAACAGTGCCTGAACATCAATTTATTAAAAGTTTTTTTTTTAATAAATCGCAATTAAATTAGTAAGAAAGGTAATGCCAATAGGAACTTAAATCGTTATGATCGCAAACGTAGCGTATAATGGAAACCATTAAAAAACGAAATGACATAACTATATTACATAATTTAATGACATCCGAGACCAAGACGGGATTCGAACCCAAGACCTTTGGTTTGGCAGAACGGCGAGATAACTATTTAACTAACAGGGTCGTCCCGTTACCAAAAATATGTGAAAAATTGTCGTTACGTGACTACGTAAGCTTATCGCCTTGTTTTGTACAAACTCGAATCTTCTTTGTACAAATTCATCATCATCATCATCATCATCACCATCATCATCATCATCATCACCATCATCATCATCATCATCACCATCATCATCATCATCATCATCATCATCATCATCATCATCATCATCATCATCATCACCATCATCATCATCACCACCATCATCATCACCACCACCATCATCATCATCATCATCATCATCATCATCATCATCATCATCATCATCATCATCATCATCATCATCATCATCATCATCATCATCATCCTACATCCGTCCCTCTGCAGGGCACAGGCCTAGGCTTGTACGGTAGTCCACGCGTGCATAATGTAGACTGGCAGACTTCACATACGTATCAGAATTTCTCCTCACAATAATTTTCCTCCTCAATTCAATAGAAAAGATAAAAAAAAACATTAATATGGGCGTGTACTTACGTGTCCTGCTTCTGAAGTGTAATAAAACCTCGTACTGAATAGCGATACGTATATTTAACTGTTTAACTTTCACTTTACAACGGTTCACAACGGTTCACAACGATTCACAACTTAACTTGACAACTGCACTTCACAACGATTCTCAACAGACTAACTCCGGCGGCCAAGTGTACCCGCTTTTATAATAAAATTCCCACCCCATTTCAACCGGTGTGTTGCTACTTTATTTAAAAATATTACAGATAAAAACGAATTAATTACTAAAATATGCTAAAATGTTCAAAAACCTTACACTCGCAATCGCAATCCACATCTTGCACGTACGAGGTTGTTGTTGTTGATGATTATTTGTGTTTTATTAGTTTAAAAACATCGAAATGGTCTTCACAGCACTGCAGTGCGCTTTAGTTTTAGGCCCTATTGCATCTACTCTTTTTATGGCCGTCATCCACTTCTTTCTCATTTTTGGTTCCTCAGGCACATAAAAAAAGAGTTTATCGGGTGTTTTCACAGTTGAATTGAAACACTGAGGCACAATACAATACTTTTTTCCATTTTCACTGAAGAGAACTCGATGTTTACTGCACAGGCAGCGAGCGTACGAGAGCGCGACTGACGAATGACCGGGGGTGTGACGTCATCGGCTAGCGGGCGCCCGCCCGCGTTTTTAAAAACCTTCGTCCGGAAATACGCAATTTGATCGTTAATATCTCAGCCATTTTTGAAGATATAAAAAAAGTAAAAACACAGTTTTTTTCGTAATTTTTTGAAGATTTATTTGACATGTAAAGTGAAAAACGTTTGTCAGACCCATTGAGCCTACTTACGCGGGCAATCAAGAAATTTACATTGGCAGCACTGGTTGCAAGAGATATTCAAAATATCTGTCACGTTGCCATTTTTCAATGTAATCGTCATTATCATCATATCAGCCGATAGATGTCCACTGCTGGGCATAGGCCCTTCCCAAAGGATCGCCAAAATGACCGGTCTTGCGCTGCCCTCATACAAAGGGTTCCCGCCGCCTTCACCAGGTCGTCGGTCCACGCTGCGCTTTCCGGTACGCGGTCGCCATTAGAGAACTCTTCGGCTCCATCGGTCATCAATTGTGCCCCGGCCTATACATTTCGATCGAGTTATGTTTGCAGTTTTGTAAGGAACCCTTTAAGGTTATGCAGTTCGAAAAATTAGACAGCTAACTGATATAGCTACTGCAAGACTCGTATACTTCAGCTACTTCCACAGTATCATGTCTTATGGTATTTTGCTGTGGGGCCGTGCTACAGACGTCGAGGCTGTCTTTATCCTTCAAAAGCGGGCAATTCGAGCCATTTATAATCTACGTTGTCGAGACTCACTACGAGATCTTTTTAAAGATATCAGTATTTTGACTTTCTACAGTCAATATATTTACGAAAATATTTTATATGTTCGAAAAAATTTGTCTCTCTTTCCCAAAAACAGTGACGTTCATAATTACAATACAAGAAATAAAAATAAATTAGTATTCCCACATTTTCGACTCAGTAAAGTCAACACATCTTTCATGGGGCACTGTATACGCTTTTATAATAAGATACCAGAGGATATTCTAAACTTACCAGACAAAAAGTTTAAGTCTCATGTTAAACAAGTCCTCTGTAAAAAAGGTTACTATAAACTCGATGATTATTTGAATGACCAAAATGTCTGGTCTTGACAATTTTACACTATGTAATGCAATATTGTATTTTAATTGTACTTTGTACATTTTGTTTTGTTTAAAAGATGTGTGTTGTAGAGTTTCTGGCCGCATCTTCTCTCAACGGAACACCTTCCGACGCGGTGGTAGAGTCAAAAAATGACGTCAAAAAGCTATCTATATGATATTATTTTGAATAAAAAATTTTGAATTTTGAATTTTTTGAATTTTGGTTCCAACAGTTTTTTTACACCCTGTATAAGAGATCAATTTGGATTTAACACAAAACCATAGAGTAGTCCAAACCTAAGATTATGTCTTGCTTTATACTACAAGCTCCAAACCTAATTTTATAACGTCACGATGAATGTCAAGTCAAACTTTTTATAAAGAAACTTTATACTGAACTTTTACAGCCGCTTGCAGCAACAGTTATAAAAGTTAAAAGAGGTCATTAAGAATTAACAACCCTATGTCATACCTACGTAAGGAGCACTCAATTTAACTACGTCTTAAATCCCTTTTTGTAACTGGTCTTTTATTATTCAGCTAAATGTGCTTGCTTTGTTTTTGCTGATATAAAACTTTTTTATTGGCAGTGATTTATATTGTCATAATTATTATCATTATAATATGTCTTTTAAATGTACTGTAGCCTAAGGCTGCCTGTCCATTGAAGCAGTGCGAGCTGTGTAGCTGTGTTTTTTTAACCAATCAGGAGCTCGGGCGAAGCGCGGCCGATCTCGCCCGAGCTCCTGATTGGTTAAAAAAACACAGCCACACAGCTCGCACAGCTCGCACAGCTTCAATGGACAGGCACCCTTAGACTGTAGCTAATTAGTTTTGTAGGGTTCCGTAGGAACCCTTATACTTTCGTCCGTTCTGGCTATCTGCCTGCCTGTCCTATCTATACCTACAAACGTGTTAATCTAAATCTAAATATTGTAAATGTAGGCCCTTTCGTCACCATTTTAGCTGCCCCTTCGTCGGGAGAGGCTAAAATGGTGTACCTTTTTATTTATAGTACTAGTGTTTAGTTGTGTTTTCGGTAGGAAGTATTAGGTTTTCATTTTATTGTTGAGTTTTGTTTTGTAGAGTCAAGGTTAAGGCACGATGGGGCTGACATAACCTCAGGGTTAAAACCTCCAATTAAAATAAAATAAAAAACAGAATAATAATAAAAAAAAAACGTGTTAATGAATTAGCGCAAAACCTCATACACCCCATCTGATTTATAACAAAATAATTAGATTGCAACAATAATTTCATTATTTTGATACTTAAAATTTAAAGTTATTCGCATTTTAAGTTTTTAGGCAAATATGATTTGTTATCATTTCAGCACTGAAAGAAAGCGCTAACGTACTCATGGATACATTTTTATAATCTTGTTTTGGTAGTAAATAGGGTTCAGTAAATTTTAAATTTTGCAAAACAAATTACTTATTTAATATTTTGAAAAAAAAAATCCTATGTTGAAACCATGATAATTCGATTCTGCTCTTGATTCTAAACAAACTACTTTCTAGTTTTGCGTTAATTCATTATCACGTTGTATACCGCTATAAAAATTTAAAATATAGGAATTAGGAGTACCAATCTTACTTGATGATTAAAATCACAAATTATTTTGTTTTACACAAACTTACCTTTATAAAAAGCTAGCCTTTATTAGTAGTTATATGGTAGTATTATAGTATTTATTCTGTGGTTATATCTTTTACGAAGGATTTAAAACAAATTTCGAAAATCGAACATTTACAGAATTCTGCTTTTAATTAACTGGACTTATATCCATACTATCCATCCATACATCACAGCCCTTGATCAGTCCGTCTTCGGTCATAGGCCTCCTCTATATTTCTCCATGACGTTCTGTCCCTCGCCTTCTGCATCCAGTTGGGACCAGCGTGTCTCCTAATGTCATTGACTCATCTTTACTCGCCTCTACCTCGCGTGGTTTCTCTGGGCCTCCACTCCAGTGCTCTTCTGGTCCAACGCTCAGTATCCATACGTGCAACGCGGCCTATCCATCTCTACTTCCGGCGTTCACACGATAAAAAACGTAAAACATACTTAACCAAAAAAAGATATCAACTACCAACCAAATATGAAAAGACAGTAATATTTCTAACCCTCGAGCCAGTAAATAAAAAAAGCAACGTAAAGTATTGTACGTTCGAAGCTCCAACAAATCGCCAAACATATCCACTCAATCCATCATAAATTTGTCACAAAGTTAGCAACAGGTGGTCCCATATAAGTACTCTGACAACAAGCACCAACTATTGGACTTTAGTAGTGTTGAGTCCGTCCATAAGGTACCACTTTTAAGGTACCACGTTTGAGTTACAACGTTTGAGGTACTTGTTGAGGCAATACTTCTTTGTCCGTCTGCTCTCAAACATCGTCACAACTTTAAATTCGTCATTGAAACATCGACCTGCCAATTCAGTATTCGCTAAAGTTATGTCATGACATGTGTCAAACTCAAAACCTCACCAACTGATTTATAACAAAATAATTAGATTGATACAATAATTTCATTGTTTTTATAGTTAAAATTTTAAGTTATTCGCATTTTAAGTTTTGAGGCAAAATTGATTTGTTATCATTTCAGCACTGAAAGAAAGCGCTAACGTACTCATGGATACATTTTTATAATCTTGTTTTGGTAGTAAGTAGGGTGAGTGTGCCCGTGCGGTGGGTTGACATCGGGTTCAGAAAATTTTTAAGCAAACAAAATATTTAATATTTTGAAAAAAAAATTACTTATGTTGAAACCATGATAATTCGATTCTGCTCTCGATTCTAAACATACTACTTTCTAGTTTTGCAACACGTTGTAAAAAAACCTCGACGCGATCTGAAGGATGTAAGAAGGACGTTACATTTGTGAGCTCATCGATGTTATTGACAGCGATGTGACGCTTAGAGAATTGCACTCCTGTTCTGGGTTGTCGTTTGGTCTGCATCCACCGTTTGCAGGTCTTTATCTGTGACAGACATACATGTCATTTGGGGTCTGCCGCAGCCCGAATTCAAGCTTAGCATTGTGTTTTGAGATATAGTTGTCGGGTCTGCTCATGACGTGACTATACCAGCGGCAGTTTTTCTGCTAATGGCCTAACTATAAAACCGGTATTTTTAGGAACAAGAAGTTACTATTGACCTTGGTATGATACCGGTACCAGAACCAGTCGACTTACCTGTACTAGTGGTACCGGTACCAGGCGTGGACCTGTACTTATTAATTCCTAATCAGTATCAGTATTATAACGGTACCAAACAAATATTTACGTTAGAGTGAAAAACAGATGAAAGTACTAAAAATTGTTAATCGCTACGCGGCGAGTACCTGAATTGGGTACCAGTACTTGTAAGGTAGACTACCGGTACCCGTTTGAAATCAGTACACAGGTACCGAAATGGCCAGAACCGCTAAGTACCGATACAGAACCCGTACTTTTGGTACCGGTTTCAAGCCTTGCATACAAGATACGACATAATGTATGCCTTATGAGTACCTCATGGTACAATAATATACTGCGCCTGGTATTCTCTAACGATCAAGTGACTGACCATGTGGCTGACACAAGTCTACGTCATCATACCCTTTTAACATGTTTAGCGGCCATTTTTTTGTGACGTAGGCTTGTGTCACTCTGGGAATAGAAGACCTTGTTTTTTTAGTTTAGTTTCATGTGAGTACCTCATACTTTTCACACTGATTTCAAATAGGAGGGTCACATCACTAGACTTTAGACAAAACAGCGTGTTGGTTCAGCAAACGGGCAACTTTTGACAAGATTGCTAAAGTTGTCAAATAGCGTTTTGTGCTTGGTTAGACTTAGCTTACTTTGTCACTGGATTCAGTTTCAATTTTATTGAACTAAAACTTAGTTTGTCTTGCACGTTATGGAACTATTCTCGTATCTCTAAGTTTCTGTATTAAATGACGTCAGTTTGGTTAACGTAGTATACTGGGATTAAAGTTAGACTGGTACTGAAGGATTCTGCTAATTGAACGGAGAATCTTTTTTTATGGCACCAGCAATAAAATCACAAAGAATATTTTTTGATTTCTATCACAAATTATTGGTTCATGGTTTGGTGGAAATTTGGAACATAAAATATCTCCTTAAGAGGCCTTTCAGTGTTCAGTGGCGCCCTCGTCATAATATTAAAGATTTCTCATAATGAAAACCCAAAATGAAAAAGTGCAAAGTACTCCAACTTTTTATGTAATACTTTTATAGGTTCTAAATATTATCTTTTAAAGAATATCTGAATAAAGTGGCCTGTTTTTTAATTTTTCCAATTTATGGGTTTTGAACCCATAAAAAACATAATAAAAATGTATTGTATGAAAATACACCACGCCGCGCGCCTTATGGTGTAATGCAAATCATTGCATAACCTGTGGCGACACGTTCCACGCCTACTTTGCACTTCTAACCCCTCTTATAATGTTCTGTGAACTTCTGTGGTTGGAACAATACAACCCGAATTTCCTCCATTGAAAATGCAGACAGCTATGAGCCATCAAGCCACCACCATGAGAACATCTTTCAGTAGGTTTGGAACCTCCTTTGTCTATAAAGCTTTAAAGCCATAGAAGAAACTATGCTCAAAGATAATGTACTTATTTGCTTAGCTTACCATAATCCTCCTTATGCCGCCGTAGTCGGGTAAAACTAACTAACAATCTTGAAATTAACAATGAGAACTTTGTAATCCATTTCCAACGAATCTACAATGGGATGGACGGGCATACATAAGTTTCTATACCTAGGGAGGAAATCGGGCTGGAGCCTGCAAGCGCTCCCTTTGTTGTGCTAATAACTATGTCACGTCTATCTCACAGGGAATTTAGTAGGAATAAATCCTAAATGGGTAATAGAAGGGCAGTTCTGTGCGCGACAGCACGTGTTTCCTTAGCTGACAAGCGGAACAGGAAACGTCTGTGCTCTTTCTATTTAGCCGACCAAATACAGCTTCAAACTCACTTGTCGAACGTGCGGCCGCGCGATTTTCTCTTGTCGTTGCAAAAGGATGCAAAGCTCGGAGGAATGATCTCTTTATTCTAAAGCATAGAGATCGCATCAATTTACGATTGTAGTTAGTCTCTTTTGTCTTATGACGTACCTTTAATAGTAGAAGGAGACGGAACTAATATAGATATTTCTTTATGCTGTCCACTTTTTTTCGTGCTATATAGTGTGTGAAAAGTGACCATAAACATTAGGGAAAATGTCATTTTGGTCTAATTGGTCCCTTTTTTCCATACTACTTGACACCACAGATTCAAACACAAACGTCAAAAAAAGTGGACATTCTTGCAATGATATGACTCTCTCTATGCTTTTAGGTATAATCTCTTTGATGCAAAGGAACAGGAGTGCAATTCACTCAAGTCAAGTCACATTGCTGACAAAAAAATCGACGAGCTTACAAAATGTAACATCTTTCTTGCATACTTCAGATCGTCGACAACGTCGACGTCGTCGTTCTGTTTCAACGACGAATTTAAGGTTGTCACGATGTTTGTGCTTAGTGAATTGCATTGCAGCATCGACTACTTTTAGTCAAAACGGATCACTTATAACGTAAACGACGAAGCAACTGTTAAAGCTTTGTGAAACCTATGCTGTGGAGCACGGATTAAGGTACAATGAGAAAAAGAGTGAGTTTATGATTTTTAGAGGAAAAAACAAACAACCTAACTGTGTACCGTCGCTTACTCTTAATCAAGTTGTTTTGAACCGTGTTTCACAGTTTAGGTACCTTGGCCACATTGTGACCGAGGATTTGAAAGATGACCTGGATATCGAGAGGGAACGTAGGGCTTTGTCGGTTCGAGGGAATATGTTGGCACACAGATTCACCCGCTGTACTGTTGATGTAAAGCTAACACTCTTTAGAGCTTTCTGTCAAAGTTATTACACGTGTGGTCTGTGGGCCAATTTCACACAAAAATCGTACAATGTCCTAAGAGTCCAATATAATAATATCCTCAGGGTCCTGTTGGGGCTCCCACGATTCTGCAGTGCATCTGGCATGTTTGCAGATGCACATATAGATGACTTTTATGCGATTATACGCAAAAAGACCACGTCTGTTGTGCGCAGAATACGGGGAGCCCGAACAGAATCTTGAAGATGATCGCTGATCGGATGGATACAGCTATCCTCGGTCGTTTCATCGATCTGCATGTGAGAGGTGTGGATCGGTGAACCGATCCAATTAATAATTCTTTGTTTGTTTTATATGATTATACTAATATTAGATGTAAGCTTGTGCTACTAACAAAATATGGGCAATTCTTAGTCTGAAATAAAACATTTTTTTTATTTTTTTATTTTTTTTTTATAAGAACACCAAGCCAAGCTGTCTTTCTATACGCCTGTCACACGCGTTTTTGTCAGAGACCATAAGACAAAGGAAGTTGGATCTTGGCAAAGTTATTTTCAATGTGACAGATAGAGGGAGGTTACACGTTCAGTATTTCGTCATTCTGGTCCATCAGTCTGGTCAGAATGATGGGAGAATGACGGACTGACGGAATTATGGTCCAGACTGATGGAATGATGGTCCAGACTGATGAAAATTAATTCCGTCATTCCATTTTGAATGATGAAATACTGATGGGAAACTGATCGTGTAACCCACTCATCATTCTGGCGTCATTCAACGATTGACCAGACTGATGGACCAGACTCCAGACTGATGAAATACTAACCGTGTAACCTCCCTCTTACAGCGTTACTGCTTATTACTGCGGACTACGGGGGACCACTGGTGACGACGAAGTGCCCTGGTAGCTCAACCGAATCAGTGAAAAAACTTAAGCAACTTGCCCAAGGGAAAGGGGTACGAGCTCGGCATTGGGCGTTGCTGGGGATACGCGGTGGCTTGGGTAGAGAGCATCGGTGAGTATAGGCATAGCGTAAATACAATAAAGTGGGTGCGCTTAGTAGCCGCCTTGGGTCTATGCTTGCGGGGAGTGCGGGGGGCTCGCGCGGTGTGCGGAGGGGAGAAGCACCGGCCGTTGGGGTACTGCGCGCAGATGAATCGGTACTGGGACCGCGCCCCCCGCCACCCACACACCCCGCACGATAGGCCTGTCGCGACCCGAGAGCGCCCTCACTTTTAGTATATTCACTTTGGTATAGGGTAGCCGGGATCGTTCGAAATTTCGGATCAGTGAGATTGTAGCGGCGCTCGGTGAGAAGTTATTTTAAGTATCGACAAATCCAATAATTACCCCCATTAGATACCGTATACAAGGCCGCCGACGCTCGCCACACATCTATGATTTTGCACTGATATAAGGAACGGGGTAGTGCGAGCTCGGAGAAGTGCGACCTTGAAATGGCCAATCACGTTGCATTGTTTCGTGCGCCGCTACCTGCACCTACCGCCAAAAATTGTGACTTCGGGCACAGATTATTTAATAGTTACTACCTTCGGGCCTGTACAAAATTTTCATCATGTGGGGGTAATCTGTGGGACAAATCTATCTATCGCCGTCGATGAGTATGTCCTGACCCTTATTTTGTCCTCTGACGTAGCTAAGGAAGAAACAGCGCTATTTATTATTTTGATTATTTATTTAGGACTGCCAACAAAGTAAACAATCCCGAATATAACATAATTAAGCAGCAAGTTTACATAAGTAAAGGCTTATTCAAACAATAGGTACATAAACTAAATAAAATATGTTTTTGAAATAAAACAATACATCTTTTTACAAACACGTACCGAACCTGTAACCATTTATATGGACATTGGGTACAATACATGGCTCGAAATTAAACCGTGTAAGGTTTTCTTACGATATTATCCTTAAACGAAAAATCTGTGGTGTTAGAATTTAGGGATACGAATTTGAAGAAAATACTTATGCATGTCTTTTTTGCAAGTTGTTGTCTGATCCGATTAGATTATAAGTTTGGCATTCTCCATGCTATGCCAAAAAATACCATGCACCAATGAGTTTTTTCTAAGTTACGTTAGTTTATTTTTTTTATTACCTATGGGTTTGCTCTTGACCTCATTCCACTCCTCAGGACGAAGATGGGGTCGAAGATATAGCAGCTAACACAGAACCCTATTCTCTCGTATTTGTTTGGGTTGTAAGCGCTCGGAAATACTGACGCAGGCAGGGCATTCCACTCCTTGGCTGTGCGCATTTTAAAAGATTCAGAAAGGCGCTTGGTGCGGATATGTGGGATGTCAACCAAGAAGGGGTGATATCCCGCTGTGCACCTGGAAGTCCGATAGTAGAAAGGAGAAGGCGGGATGAGCTCATGTAGCTCTTGGGCACATAACACGCACCAAAGTACGTACGTAAAACAACTGCTCTCAAAATGTGAAGGAAAATATCATAAGGAAAACTGTATACGCTGAAAGAGAAATTCTGATGCGTGTTGTCAAGTCTATCAATCCGCATTGAGAACGCGTGGTGGACTGACGCCCATTCACCATCCCTGAGAGTATACCTGTGTCTAGCAGTAGTATTAATAAAGAAGATAAGTTTTAGTTCGTAATTAGTATAAAGATCAGTTTCATGTTAACAATAGACGTTAACGAATTTTCCAGCTGCAAAAGAAAACTGAAACCAAAGACCTTTTCATGTTTTAAAAGTTTTTCTTGAATCCTTTGTAAGAAGGCTGAAGTTTTTAGAACCTCAAACTTTTTTCCTTGGGTTGCCCATTTTTATCGTTTCAACTCTGTTCGGCGGGGAAACTTCTTAGAATCATCACAATAAAGGGTTGGCCCAATTAAGGCTAATGGACGTCCCAAGTTAGGGAGTAAGGCAGTTGTCGTGTGGTTTAAGTCATGAGCAGAGATCGGAACGACGGGTGCGATTACTATCAAAAGTATGGATATGACCAAAAATCCCGGGATTTCCCAGGGTGTCCCGGGATTCGGTACCTTAGTAACGGATGTAAATACATTACTAGGATTCTGAATGAACATGATTCTACTGCTTGTAGTATACAAACACTGTCCCTTTAAATGAATAACAGGAAACTGGTTACTTAACTGAGTAAATAAAACAATCATGTGATATCCAGGGTATATTTTTCTCGATATAAATATGAACAAAATATAACAGCTTTTATTTAAACTCAAATTAGGTAATAAATTCCTCGACTTCCCGGAATCCCGGGATTTCCAAGTCATATCCATGTTAATGATAATGTCTAAAATAGCACCCAGATTCCGATCTCTGGTCATGAGTTCTTGGCGAGATTCGAATTAGGCCTAGTTTTATTTACAGGGTGTTAGGGTATTATTATTGGTGGTTGGGCTATTGCAAGCAAGGGTCGTTATGTAACACTGCGACCATCGCTGATCTTTTGTGTTCGCCCCAAGCTCACCCATATTTTACGCATACCTCCGAACTTACGGTATTTTCTTTTCATTCTCGGGAATGCAGGTTTCCTCACGATGTTTTCCTTCACCGCTGAGCTAGTAAATGATAAATACAACCGTACATAATTTCCGAAAAACTTAGTGGTACGGGCCTGGAATCGAACCGCGTCCTCATGATTGAGGCGCTAGCTCTCTTCCGTATGGGCTATCATCGCTCTTAGTGTTAGGGTAAGCAGTTGCACTACTTTAAGGGGTAATTTAACCTTCATGGGTTAAAAAGCAAAATATGTACGCACGGCGACACATCAAGCTATACAAAACCAACATAAGCTGGCCGCGCGAAGGTCGAGTAACGTATAACGTCGCGCGGTCAGCTTATGTTGCTTTTGTATAGCTTGATGTGTCGCCGTGCGTACATATTTTACTTTGATATGCCTTAAAGAACACAGGGTAAATACAATACAGGGTCCTTCTTAATACGCCAATTTTTTAAGGAGATGATCAGACCGTCAAACTGAACAACTTTCAATGGCACCAACATCGAAATCGCAAAAAAAAATTTGCTCTTCCATACAAAACTGCAAACCTACTCAAGCCTTTTTTTCGCGATTTCTATTTTGGTCCCATAAAGAAAATTGTTATGTTTGATGGTCCGATTATCATCTTAAAAAACTGTCAGCATATTAAGTTGAACCCTGTATATTCATGTTAATTGTTTTCTGCAATTGATTGACAGAATTTTACATAAAGGTATAATTATTATACTACGGAAGAGAGGCATTGACAGCTGAGAGAGCAAGATGTAATGAGCGGCATCACTGTATAATAGAAAGAGATACGTGACGCGAGGCAATAGAACCGTTTTTGGGGATATAGAGTCCTGGTAAAAATTCGGTTTCTGTGAACAATCGTGAACCTAAAGTGAAATCGTAGATAATTTTGTGAAATATACTAACACTATTTGATTAAATTATCCACGATTTCACGTTAGATTGAGAATTATAAACAGAAATCGAATTTTTACCCTGCCGAGGACTCCTGAAAACGTCCAAAAACGGTTTCATTTGACAACTCATGCCACTTCCTCTATTCCATAAGGTATAATCAAAGATTTTTCTTGATCTAAACAGACCAAAAAAAATCTTTGTATAATATCTTTATGGAATTTTAATATTATTTCCCGCTACAGCTCATGGCTTGTTAACCAAAACCAGTAATAATAGCGTTAGCGGAACTGCCGATAAGGTAGGTACTGGTTTCTACTAGTTAGTACCGGTGTCCCGATTAATTCTTGGAAATTGACAATGGAAGTGTCGAGTGAACTTGAATGACCTTACAAACTCATTGATTGTTCTCAGCAAAAGTTGTTCCTTTTGGAAACTTTGGTTGATTTTGTACAAAAAAAAACTCTATTGGAACGGATGTAATTACAATAAAAGTACAACCCGAGCGAATTAGCTTGGCACCTGAAGTGCGAATTTAAAAATCATACGAGCGAATTTGCAGTAGAAAGATGCATAATGTCCATAGTAATTTTGTAATTTTCTACTGCCAAGTCGCTCGTATGATTTTCAAAAATCGCACTTCAGGCTCGCACGTGGAATTCGACACCCCTCCTGCTACCCCCCGAGGGACCCCGCCGTTGCTATGCGAGGTCAGTAGCATAGCATCTCAGTTACCGTTGCATGTGTTCCTGCACTTTAGCATTTTCGAGTTATTCTTTCCGAGTTTTCCGAGTTTTTTATTCCGAGCCACTTGCGAGCCAGATGCCAAGTTAATTCGCCCGGGTTGTATGATCTGCTTTTTTATTCGTCTGCCATAGGCAGTCCAGTACGGGCAGCATGGAGCGGCGCGATAAACATTTTGTCGCGCATTTTATCGTATATTCTGCGTAAAGGTATAAATGGTGCGAAAAAACGTTTATCGCGGCGCCACGCTGCCCGTGCAGGGCCCTATTTTATTTATAGACGTGACAATTGTATTTACAATACCAGCTCAGGGTACATTACTGTTTATTGATGACGCTAATGGAGAGGGCTATGCTCGGAGTTTCACTGCGAGATCGAATCAGAAATGAAGAGATCCGCAGAAGAACCAGAGTAACTGACATAGCCCAAAGAATTGCTAAACTAAAGTGGCAGTGGGCGGGGCACATTGCTCGTAGAACCGATGGCCGGTGGGGCCGAAAAGTTCTCGAGTGGCGATCGCGTACCGGAAAGCGCAGAGTGTGTAGGCCCCTCACACGGTGGACCGACGACCTGGTGAAGGCGGTGGGAAAACGTTGGATGAGGGCAGCGCAGGACCGGTCGTTGTGGCGATCCTTGGGGGAGGCCTATGTCCAGCAGTGGACGTCCATCGGCTGAGATGATGATGATGATGACGCTAAACATGCAGTAGGTGGCATTTGTCCTAGCAATCTCAGCAATGCATCCTGAATTGTCATTGAAATTAAATGGGTGATGCATACCTGTCGCAGGATTATTGTCAAAACCGTAAAATTGCCAGTATAAAATCGAGGAATTGTCAAAACGTCACAACGCTGTCAAATACATCGACGAGCTCACAAATGTAGCATCCTTCTTGCACCCTACAGATCATCTGAGTTTTTATAATGAATTTGACACATGACATAACCATAGTGAATAACGGATTGTCAGCTCGCTGATGTGTCAACGACGAATTTAAGGCATAGAGATAGGGAGTATCTTCTTCTTCTTCTTCTTCTTCTTATCGTGTGGGCAGAGCCCTGGTGTCAGAGTTTTTTCAGACCGCCTTACGGCCTCTGACGTGGTTCTATGTAACGACTACTACCACCAGAGATAGTAGCCGGGACCAACGGCTTAACTTGCCATCCGAAGCACGGAATCATAATCTTTTCAAACAATCAGGTGATTCAACCTGATGTCCTAACCAACTGGGGAAAAACGCACAAAGTGACATAACACAGGGTGTCCCCCATGGGAATCGAACCCACGACCTCCGTGTCGAGAGGCCAATGCTCTTAACCATTAGACTACGGAGGCAGTTATAGGAAGTATCTAAGAGCAATTTTTCCGTCTCCTTCTACTATTAAAGGTACGTCATAAGACAAAAGAGACTAACTACAATCGTAAATTGATGCGGTCTCTATGCTTTAGAATAAAGGAGATCCTTGCTCTTAGGGAAGTATTTAAGGTTGTGACGATTTTTGCGCTTAGTTAATTGCATAGCAGTAGGTACTAGGCTTAAAACAAATTACATTAATTTAAATGCCTCATGCAACACCCATGGTAAGAAAAGGATAAAATCACACGTTATTCGGTGACAACTAATCTTGTTTATCACATTCTTGGATTTCATCTGCAATGACAGATCAAAAGAAACCCATTCACATTATAGTCACCTCATAAAACACCCACTGAAATTTGTGAAACTGAAACAAGTGTTCAAAACGTCGAATCTAAATTAGGATCCGGTAATAGGATTAAAGAAATTGTGCCAAAAAACATAATGTTCGTGGCCATATCTCGACATAAGTTTTCCGAATTCTGTTTACGGTTTTTTCCCAACATAAAAGGAACATCTGAGGCAGTTTCCAATTTTTGTGGGACGGTTTACGAGACTTTCTGAGAAATAACTCGGTTGTAACGGTCTGGAGGCCCTCTTGATATACAAAAATAAGCTAAATTCTTTCTCTAAGATGTTCTTATTTACTTCGCCGTTTATGTGGTTATCAATGTTTTTGATCGAATTATCATAAAATGTTAGTAGGTTTTCTTGTAATTTGGTAATAATTTAAAAATAGCAGGGAAACGTAAGGCGATAGAAGTCAGAAGTAGGAATGCAATTCACTAAAAAGCGAACATCATCACAACGTGCGTGCTGTCAATTGGGTA
Source organism: Agonopterix subpropinquella (assembly GCA_922987775.1). NCBI lineage: Eukaryota > Metazoa > Arthropoda > Insecta > Lepidoptera > Depressariidae > Agonopterix > Agonopterix subpropinquella. The sequence continues at coordinate 5,756,772 of OV277714.1, forward strand.
TTAATTTTGACACCTCTATTTGTGATATCATGCAGATGTTTTGTTTCCTAATTATTGCGTAAGGCCGCTATCGTCATTATTCGGTTTTTTAGCGTTTGTGCTTTGAAAGTTTTTTAATTAGGTATGCACTCTTATGATAAGGTTATGGTAAAGCCAAGGTGTCGGCTAAGAATAGCACCACACCATTTCCTCCCGTGGGTGTCGTAAAAGGCGACTAAAGGATCTACCGGAGGATGGGCAGCAGCATCCTCTGAGTACACACATTCAATCCAACTGCGATCGCCAACCCGCCTGCCTAGCTTGGCGATTATGGCAAATCCCCCCACTTTGGGGGAGGCCTATGTCCAGCAGTGGACGTCTATCGGCTGATATGATGATGATGGTGAAAGCAAAGTTGGAAATATTTCAGAGTTTTCGAAGATTACTTTCTTCAAACTTGTTTACAAGACATTTTATCACAGTTCTAAACAAAGTGATATTTTCGTGAAATTTAATTTGAAGCAGTTTTTACTGAGCACGTTTTCCATGATTTTATGACAATGTTTACTCTTTCGGCTGAGTGAAAAATTATTCCTCGCACCCTTTCTGCTTTATTATATTTATAAACTGAAAATAGAAAAACAACAAGCACCTAGTGCCTGTTACCTGTTTTTCAATTTTCCTATTCTATTCTATTCTATTTTTGTTTAATGGCGTTTCCTTGGTGGATTTTGCCAATATCTAGTTTAAAAAGAGCAATTAGTGCTTGACGTTGTACGGTAATGGATATGACGATCTCAAAGCCCTGTTTTTATACAAAAACACACACTCGAAACCGCCATAAAATGGCGGAGCCGCGTGGCTACCTAATTCGCGAGCCAAACGACAGACGTCCACTCGAGAGCCCTCTAGCCACGCGACTCCTAAAATAAGATTAAGAAAAGAGACAGAAAACCAACAGCTGACTTTAGTGCTGTCAAAGTGACGTTACACGCCCAAAAACGCTTTAAATAAGATGGCGTACATTATGATGGCATCTTATTTTGGGCGTGTCTTTGACAGCACTAAAGTCAGCTGTTGGTTTTCTGTTTCTTTTCTTAATCTTATGTTAGAAAGTGACAGGAATAAATTTAGTTAAGTCGTGGCACAGTCCGAATCGATACCAATGTCTGTCTGTTTATTTGTTTGTTTGTTTGAACATCACGCAAAAACAATAAGGCTGACTTTAATGACTCTTTTTTTTTTTAGAAGCTTATGATTAGGTTCAGAAACTGGTTCAAAAAACCGTCAGCATATTAAGAGGGAACCTGTATCCTTCTTAATAATAATAAGCTGACGGATTTTAAAGGGGAAGATCATTGATCACTGATCAGGCCATCAAACTGAAAGTTACCTATTTATTCTTCTGTCCAGAAAGATAGAGAGAGAATAAATAACAAAACTTTTCCCAAATACACATACCCAAGTATATGTTATGACTGTGAAAAGAAATTAATAAATAACGTAGGTAGCTGTAAAATTTTAATTAAGAGGCTCAGTGATGCCCTCGTCACAATAAAAAAGATTTCTCAATAAAGAAAGCCTAAATTAAAAAAGTGCTCAACAGATAAACTACAAAACCCTTCAAGCCATTGTTACACAATACTTTTATAGGTTCTGAACATTCCACTTTAAGATAATTTCGAATACAAACAAAAGTGGCCGTTTTATTTCTTTTTTCAAAATTTGTATGTTTAGACCTTTAAAAAACCTATAAAAGTATTCTATGAAAATAGCTTGAAGGCTTTTGTAGTTTTACTGTTGAGCACTTTTTTAATTTAGGCTTTCTTTATTGAGAAATCTTTTTTATTGTGACGAGGGCGTCACTGAGCTTTTTTCCAGCTATTATGGGAAAAAAGGCCCCCAAAAAATGTTAGCGTATACAACGTGTTAATGAATTAACGCAAAACCTCATACACCCCAACTGATTTACAACAAAATAATTAGATTGAAAAAATAATTTCGTTATTTTGATAGTTAAAATTAAAAGTTATTCGCATTTTAAGTTTTGAGGCAAAAATGATTTGTTATCATTTCAGCAATGAATGAAAGCGCTAACGTGCTCATGGATACATTTTAATAATCTTGTTTTGGTAGTAAGTCGGGTGAGTGTGCCTGTGCGGAGGGTTGAAGTTGGGTTCAGTAAATTTTAAATTTTAGACACATATTAATTAATATTTTGAAAAAAATTACCTATGTTGAAACCATGATAATTCGATTCTGCTCTCGATTCTAAACAAACTACTTTCTAGTTTTGCGTTAATTCATTAACACGTTGTATAGTTGGCGTAAGGATGTGCTCATGTCGATTTGTTTCTCATAATCTCTAGATTATAGTGGTAATATAAACTATACCTCATCTAAACGGAGTGTCGCGTAATCGCAGTTGGCGCACATCTTGTCTTGGTAAAATAATACGTTAGATTTTTATTTTCCTATCAACATCTAAGACGTTACGTACGCACGGCGACAAATCAACCTACCCATAGTTCGACCTTATGTCAATGAACATAGAGTTCAACTATGGGTAGGTTGATCTGTCGCCGTGTGTACATGTGCCATTTTAACAGGGAAAAAGAATCTTAGCAAAAAAGTCAAAACGGTGTATTTTTCGTTAGTTTTCGATTTAGTTTAGCTATAATTTTAAAACTTTAATCAATAAACCTATTCTGCAAAATAACTTCCCTTTTTTAGGGTTCCGAAGTCAACAAGGAACCCTTATAGTTTCGCCATGTCCGTCCGTCTGTCCGTCTGTCCGTCTGTCCGCGGCTTAGCTCAGAGACACTTAGTACTAGAAAGCTGTAATTTGGCATAGATATACATATTAATTACGCCGACATAGTGGTAAAATAAAATCTTGATAAATATTTTTTTAGGGTTCCTCCCCTACACGTGAAGTGGGGGTGTCATTTTTTTGGTGTGGGGTATCGTTGAATAGGCCTTTAAAAATATTGTGGGTTTGCGTTGACCATTTTTCGATATAGGGATCCGTTAGCGAAATATTAGCGAAAATTTTGGTTAAAGTCAAGTGTCCCCCCTCCCAGCTAAACGGTTGTAGTTGGAGATGTAAAAAAACTCACAGCAATAGTATATAATAACGAATTTAAAAGAAAAACTATCACTGCTAAGTAGGCTTTACAAGTATACGAGTAATAGTCGATCAACCTATAAAATGTACTTTTTAGACTTTATTAGCCATTAAACCGTAGTATAAAACAAAAAGCCTCCTTCGAAGTCCATATTATAGGTATTAAGACGGGCAACTGCGGAACCCTATCCTGCGCGTGGTCCGACACGCACTTGGCCAGTTTTTTTGTTTAGTCTGGTGACCTAAACTGAAAATAAAAAAAAGTGAAAGTTCCATAAAAGTGTTTTGTTAACATTTTACAAAATACCAAGACTAAACTACAGTACAGTTACAAAATCCCCCTAGTATTACAGAAAATAAAATTTTCGCTTGAGTAAATAAATAAATATGGTACAGACCGTATGAATGAGGGTTACCAGGCTTCCGGATTTACGGACCCAACCGTAAAAGTTCAGGGTTGAACAGAACCATTGTCGCCGGCAGAAAAAGTTTCGAGATTCAGACCTAATTATTTTTGCAGAAGTGCTGATATTTTCTAGGATTCATTTATACTGAGAATTTTAAGTAAAACATTTTTAAAGAAAAAAGAGCTCTCCAAACGTTTTTCTCACTTAATGGATATATTAAGCGAGGAAATTTCACTAGCGTCTTGCATACTAGGACAGAACCTGCGCGACATTTTAGGTAATCGCATAAATTATATACCAGATTTTAAGTCAGATCATAAGCTATCAAACAAAAGAAGTTTATTCAAAATCGGTTCAGTAGTTTTTGCGTGATGCTCGAACAAACAAACACTCAAACAGAAAGACAAAAAATTAAAAAATTGCTGATTTGGAATCAGGGACATCTAAAAACCATATCGTAATCTTTTTTTTTTAATATCTTCAATGTACAGACACACTACAGTAACACACACTGATAGTACTACACTAACAGTAGTTACGGTTTTATAATAGTTTAGATTTAAGTTACCGCCTACTTTCAAATGTAAAATGCAGGTGTTTATTAAATACTAGCGGCCCGTCCCGGCTTCGCACGGGTGGACGTCTAATCTTTTCTAGCAATAAATATAGCCTATGTTACTCAGGGTGAATGCAGCTTTCTAATGGTGAAAGAATTTTTTAAATCGGCCCAGTACTTTTTGAGCCTATTCATTACAAACATACAAACATACAAAAATAGGTACAAATCTTTCCTCTTTATAATATTATAGTGTAGATGTAGATGTAGACTATTTCATTAGGTTCGACCTAAGTATATCCATATAGAAATTAGGCGCAAAACAATAACATTTTACATTATCTTCTATCATATTATTTTCATGCATGCTTCAATTTCAAGGCATGTATGATTATACCCACTGTCCAATACAATTGGCGATGGGCTCACTCCCCGTCACACAGGACAGAGTTTCGGTACTACTAGTAAAACGTGGATTATCTGAAGTGAGATTTCAAAATATCTCTGACTACCCCTCGGGGTATATAGTCGTGAGTATAATATATGTATGTTTCTATCATTTCGTTTACGGCCTATTCGTATAGCAATAGCGGCCGTCAATATAAGTAATAATGATATTTTTTTTGTGTCATGTCAACAAACCAAAACCAAAATAAGCTGACCGCGCGTAGGTCGTGTAACGTATAGAGTAGCGCGGCCAGCTTATGTTGGTTTTGTATAGCTTGATGTGTCGCCGTGTGTACAGTCGTCAAAATGGAATAAAGGTCCCCTACACAATAATAATTATATTGTGCAAAATCGTCATAATAAAGAGTTAGATGTCATTGTTTACTGAAATACAGGTTACATCCATACCTGCTTAAAAAAGGGGTGCTTCAAACTTCTGAACAACTTTTACTATAAGTTCAACATTGAAATCGCGATTTTGGGTCATATATTTAGGTCGAGTAAGTATTGTCATTTTGTATGGAAGGAACAATTAATGTTTTTTGTTACAATTTTTAGACCAACATCTTCCATACTGAAAGTTGTTCAGTTTGATGGTTTGAGGCACTCCATTAAGTATGTAACGCATTTAAATGCACATCCTGTGTATCTAAACCAATTCCAACTTAAATGAATGATTGTACGAAATTAAAATTCGATTATCCTTTTGATTTTAGACCAAAACAAAATTAATACAACGTGTTAATGAATTAACGCAAAACTAGAAAGTAGTTTGTTTAGAATCGAGACCAGAATCGAATTATCATGGTATCAACATAGGTAATATTTTCAAAATATTAAAAAAAAATTTTTCTGGGACGGTTATTTTATTAACAACAAGATAGATACAAATAATTAGTTTGCAGAATTTTTTATTTTACCTACTGAACCCGATGTCAACCCACCGCACGGGCACACTCACCCTACGTACTACCAAAACAAGATTATAAAAATGTATCCATGAGTACCTTTGCGCTTTCTTTCAGTGCTGAAATGATAACAAATCATTTTTACCTCAAAACTTAAAATGCGAATAACTTTAAATGTTAATTATCAAAATAATGAGACTATTCTTTCAATCTAATTATTTTGTTATAAATCAGTTGGGGTGTATGAGGTTTTGCGCTAATTTATTAACACATTGTATAAGTACCAACACAAGTACAAAAAACTCATCAAAAATTATGCGAACTCAAAATTCAGTTGAACATTGTCATGTAACATGTCACATTCAAGTTTTGTTAAAATGTCTCTCTCTCTCTCTTTGTGAGTTCAAGCATGTTTTCCCTTATCATGATTTCCTCGTTTTCTCCAATTCCTTTTAACTTGAACAATTTGAGTGACAGCCCTACATAATGTAAAGCGTAGACCGTTGTTAGCTTCGAAAAAGGTAAATAAATTAGTCAGATACAAAGGTACATAATTATAAACTCACAATCGTATTCCCGTTAAGATTTCACTCTGAAATTGATGGAAGAACAAACAACGGCTGTTCTAGTATCAATTAACAACATTTTTCATTTTTTAACCACTTGTTTTTAATTAAAAATATAAAAATAGATAAAAAATAAGAGATAAGTATTGTTCCGATTTAATTTTTGACTGAAATTTCTATATTTAATTTACTTTTGAATTTTCTGAAAAACGTAGGATTTATGGCTAGCTGATATTTTTTTCGCAATTTCGATGTTGGTACACATAGAGAAAGTTGTTTAGTTTGACGGTCTGATCATCCTCACTCCTCCTCCTCCGCCATTTGTACCCTTACGTTCTTTTGATTCTGTTTTTGTTGCTGTATTTTTTGGTGTGCAAATAAAGAATATTTATGATATCCTCTTAAAAAGTGTTAGCATATTAAGAAGGATGGAAGGAAGGAAGATATTTAGTCACAAACATTGAAACACACTTTACCTAAGTACATCCCACTGCTTCATAATTCAGTAGCTGCAACAGTACAGCCCTGAAATAAATTTTTCAGCACACAAGAAAAGGTCCATGAGACACTTCTTTGTTTTTTTCATGAATTAGTAAAAAAAACACTTTCATGAAAGTATTAGTAGTAGTAAACGACTAGTACGAGCGAACCTATATAGATAGGATCAAAATCGAAATAAAGTTTTCTTATACAGGGTGAAATTGATATCATTATCATCCTTTTAAACTAAGAGTTTACCCATCAAACTGAACAACTTTTACTATGGGAGCAAACCGATCGGAGCAAATAAAAAATCAGGTGTTCTATACTAAACTGCAATGCCGACGCGCGAGTTCGCGACTCAAATGTATGCAACAGCAGATTTTTTTTGCTCCGATCGGTTTGCTCCCATAGTAAAAGTTGTTCAGTTGGCTGGGTTGACTCTTAGTTTAAAAGGATGCTAATGATATCAATTTGACCCTGTAGTATACTGTGATAGATTAAATAAGTGGTAATTACTCGTAGCTATACAGGGTGTTAGGGTAAACAGTTGCATTACTTTAAGGGGTGATTGTACCCATGATACTGAACAACTTTCTCTAAGAAACCTGTAGGAAATTCGCTGATTGCATTTAGTATAGGAAGTCCAAAAAAAAATAGCGAATTTTTCTATAGGTTTCTTTGGGAAAGTTGTTCAGTATCATGGGTACAATCACCCCTTAAAGTAATGCAACTGTTTACCCTAACACCCTGTCCGCGATATCGTCCGCATGGATTTAGAAATACTTCAACACCATTAGGGGTTTATTTTTCGAAATATCGATTCAATGTGTAACCCTAAATGCTCTGTATAATATGTATTGCTATTGCGGTGCCCTAACAGGGTGTCATGTCGTCAACTCATCCCAATGTATCAACTTATGTACACATGATAAGCAATAAAGATTATGATTATTCCAAAAAGTCTAGTGTCTGTTAGTGTGATGACAGATGACCATGGACTTAGAAATGATAAAGGATACCAATCCCCCTTACAAGCATGGAAACACGAAAATTTGATATAGCGGTCATAGCGGTCGGTAAAGTTCAGCCTTCTGTGTACGTCGATGTTTCAAATTTTAGATTTGTCCCTTTCTATCAGAACAAAAAGAAGTTTGGCGGAAGGCCATGTAATGAGAGACCCAGACTTAAAGGTCTGAGGTCCCATACATGAATGAAACTTAGTAATACGTGTAGAGTGAATCAAAACTAACAAAAATGTAAATTAGTTGTAATCTGTAGAAGTTGGGGTAAAGGTATTTCTCCTTATGATACCTTTTGTATCGAGTGTGTGAAACTCATAATCTTTCTTATTAGATAGTGCACTCAATCTTCTACGCATTCATTGTGTTTATTTTAATGAAAATTCGCTTTAACCATTCCATATTATGATAATGGAAGAAAACGGAATCACACTATCAGTTCAACCAAGCCAAATACGTTCCGTAACGACCAAAAATACCTCAGCGATTACATTAGATGAATATAACTGTCGTGGTTGCATTTTGCTACTGCTTTCTTGATGATTTGTCTATTTTACTAGTAATTTCTACTTTGGAATCCGGACTTCAGGAGATGTGGAAGTTTTTTTAAAAAAGCCTAATTTTTTCTGTTTTTAGGGTTCCATACCCTAAGGGTGAAAACGGGACCCTATTGCTAAGGCTACGTTGTCTGTCCGTCCATCCGTCCGTCCGTCTGTCCGTCCGTCCGTCTGTCCTACCTATTTAGGGCTGTAACTTTTGAACCGTAATAGCTAGATAGTTGAAATTTTCTCAGATGATGCTTTATTACGGCGGATTTGTTAACAAATAATAAAAATGTCAAAAAGTTCAAAATTAAGGGGGGTTCTCAACAAGAAACTAGTTTTTATCAACGTTTTTTCTTCACGCTCTATCGTGAAAACGGTAATACATACAAGCGTCAAACTTAGTGTGATTATAGAGCAAGCTCTACAGAATAACAACAAATACTAAAAACCGGTCAAGTGTGAGTCGGTCTTGTGCTAAAATTCCCGGACAAAAAAAGTATTTTTTTCTATGTTATTAATGTTGTGTTCTGTTGTTGTGTGGTACGGAACCCTCGGTGCGCGAGTAGCCCGACTCGCACTTGATTGCTTTTATTAATAATTATGACCGCCGTCCTGAATGGTTTTTAGTTTTCGTAAAAATGGCTGGGTCCAAATCTGTTCTTTTTTATTTTCTTCCTTGAATTAGAAAGTTGAACATTACCAAACCAAATTAAAGATTGAAAAATTCAGTCTCGGGCGGGATTCGAACCCGCACTCTTCCAAACCGGAGAAGTATTATTATTATTATTATTTATTTTCTCACAAAACACAGTACATTACACAGATACATTTTATGCCAAACTGCATAACAGTTTGTCGGCATACAATGAGCTCTGCAAGTGCGGTATCCAATTTCGCATTATCGCTTAAAAGACGCAACAGATTGAAAATTACCGTCTCTGAGCAAGTGGCTCGGTGGCGAAATTGGATAACGCACTTCCCCGGTTTGGAAGGGTGCGGGTTCAAGTCCCGCCCGAGACTGAATTTTTGAATCTTTAATTTGATTCGAAATAGCACAACATGGCTGTAACATGTTCAATAATGTTTGAAATTGAACATTACCGACCGCCAAAGAGTTTTTCATGTTTCACCGCTTGCAAGGCAGCATAGATAAGCTACTACAAGGCAGTCTGTACTCCAAGGTTAGGCAATACCATAGACGAAGAATTTTTCGCTTACGCTGTTAGACGGAATGTCAGTGTATGGGTATGAGATAGCGATAGTCATAAAATCCGATACAATTTATATAAAGCTAGACAAATGACTCCAGAGTCAGACAGCCGTCGTAGTTGTAAGTAATTATACAGGGTGGTCAAAATTAAGACGTCCAAATTTTTTTTTATATAAATGGTCAACGCATTCCAGTACTTTTCCTAAGCGCCTACAAGGATATTTTTGCAAATAACTTCAATATATATCTACGCCATGTTTACAATTTTATTATTATTGTTTATGTATAGACTTAGCTTGCTTCTGCGTGGACTTTAAAAAAGTATCCTATATGTTAATCCAGAACATATTATTCATTCGGTAAGCCAAAATTCATCCAAATCCGTTCGGTCGTTTATGTGATTGAGTGACAAACATCCGAACCAACGATTTTATTTGGTTTTCAGCTAATTTTCTTTAGTAAATCCCTAAATCTACATAGGTAGCATACCTACATAGATGTTCACCATGTAAGAGCAACTACTAGTGGAACGGAATACTAATTGCCCGAGTCCCGACTCGTACTTGGCCGGTTTTTTAACTAGAGCGAATTTGCTTTGTGCATCTCTTTTTGAGTGAATATGACAAGATACGTGCTTTCTTCTAGTATACCTTCTCTTTCTTTGGACAATACCTATTTCCAGCTTTCTGCTGATGACACACCTGCCGAGTTTAGTCAGTCATTCGACTGAACTACCGAACTGATTTGGCCCGATTTTTTTGTGAAGAAGTTTGACGGAAGGCCATATAATTTGAGGCCCAGACATAGAGGTCCCATACATGAATAAAACTTAGTAATACGTGTAGAGTGAAACAAATGTAACAAAAATGTAAATTGGTTGTTATCTGTAGAAGTTGGGGGAAAGGTATTTCTCCTTATGCTACCTTTTGTATCAAGTGTGTGAAACTCATAATCTTTCTTATTAGATAGTCCACTCAATCTTCTACGCATTCATTATGTTTATTTTAATGAAAATTCACGATAACCATACCATATTATGATAATGGAAGAAAACGAAATCGCACACACTATAAAATAAATAAATAAAAACCAAGCCAAACCAACTATCAGTTCAACCAAGCCAAATACGTTCCGTAACGACCAAAAATACCTCAGTAATAATATTAGATGAAAAAAGCTGTCGTGGTTGCGTTTTGCTACGGCTTTTTAAACTATTTGTCTATTTTAGTAGTAATTTCTATTTTTGAATCCGGACTTTTTTAAACAGTTTTTTTTTAAATGCCTGAATTTTTTCTGTTTATAATAATTATGATCGCCGTCCTGAATGGCTTTTAGTTTTCGTAAAAATGGCTGGGTCCAAATCTGCCAATTTTCTTTATACAGTAGGAGAAGGCCTATGTTACACTCAATGCCCACAAAAACATTTCCCTAAAGCCCCACATAACCAAACACACCGCAACATGACTGAGTCTCCATACAATGGCGAACAAAGTCGTCCCTTCCATTCATCCGTGAAGGATCGTAAGTCAGACAGTGACGGAGACAAATTACTGCGCAGTAGATTAATAGCCACATGACGTCACTAGATGATCTACATTAGTTCTTATTACATGTAAAACTAGTAGTAAAGTTTTTGCTTTTCTTTATTGTTTGTGTTTATGTCTTGGTAATAAAGTGTGTTTTGTAATAAAAACTGTACAGAATAACTTCAGTTTTTAGGGTTCCGTAGTCAAATGGTGCTAATGGGACCTTATTCATAAGACCACGATGTTCGTCCGTCCATTCGTTCGTCCGTCCTAGCTCTAAAAAGTTGTATATTTTGAACCGTAATAGGTAGAGAGTTGAAAAATCAAGGGATTGTCCCCATACAAGAAATGTGTTTTTTAATCATTTTTTGTTTTTGTTCTATCATAAAAACGGTAATACATAAATTCGTCAAATTTAGTGCCATTATAGAGCATTCTCTAATGTAAAACCATTATGTTATAAAAACAGGCCATGTGTGTGCATGTGTGTGTCGGGCTCGCCAAAAGGATCGGGGAAAAACCTTTTTTTTAATACTTTATGGTGGAATGGGACCCTCCATGCGCGACTTCGACTCGCACTTGGCATGTTTTTTGTGTTTATTTGTTCAATTAAAAACAGTCAAATTATCACATATTTCAAATCACTTGGAGTCGACGTCGTTTTAATATCGCACCCCAACGCTTCCTAAAATGCAATTGGAATTTAAACTGAACATGACAGGTCGGTAAATAACATAAATGAGACGCTTAATATTAATATTTGGAGATGTAATTCACTGTGAAGTCGCGGAATTAGTTTCAAATTGTAATTTGTGAATAACTGAGCGCGACCTTCAATTAATAACCGTGTAAGGTATAACACGAGATGTAAGTCATGCGATACTCTTATTATATTCCCTGGTCATGCTCCAATTTTCAATTTGTGAATAACTGAGCGAGACCTTAATATCTTGAAAATTGATACACGATTATCTATTCCCATTTAAATTGCCATATGGAGGAACAGAGTGGAAGGTTCCTCCTTTGGAAAGGGAAGATCTTCCGCCAGGGTAGGTGTTTTTCCTGGAGACCAGCCGTGGTCCAACGATTACTTCTCTTGCGCGATTTATGTCTTGCATTCGATTTTAAACCTTATTATTTTGTAGTAGGTTACGGGTTAAGTGGTTTTGTATGGAGCATATTTGCGAGAGTGACAGTAGCCTGGCGCTGTTGTGGGTATTGACCATAAAGATATTATACCTTACGGAATAGAGGAAGTGGCATAAGTTGTCAAATGAAACCGTTTTTGAACGTTTTCAGGAGTCCTCGCTAGGGTAAAAATTCGATTTCTGTGTATAACTCTCAATCTAACGTGAAATCGTGGATAATTTAATGAAATAGTGTTAATATATTTCACAAAATTATCTACGATTTCACTTTAGTTTCACGATTATTCACAGAAACCGAAGTTTTACCAGGACTCTACATCCCCAAAAACTGTTCTATTGCCACGCGTCACGTATCTCTTTCTATTATACAGTGATGCCGCTAGGTACATCTCGCTCTATCAGCTGTCAATGCCTCTCTTCCGTAGTATAATACCTTTATGGTATTGACGCATGATGCCGTGGTAAGTTCCCACAGTCAGAATCTAGCCTGGACTTGTATTATCATGAACAGACAATGTTCGAGAGATAGATATAGAAGAAGTAACATGCAGCTGCAGCCCGAGTGCCGCTGATATTGTCGATATTCCATATCTTTTAAATCGACTTCAAAAAAGGAGGAGGTTCTGTTTAGCTGTATGTATTTTTTATGTATGTTCACCGATATTTTTATCAAATTGTGGACCAATTTAAAAAAAATCTTAGTTGTTTGAATAAAATTTTTTGTTTGCGGCAGTCCTATTTTATTTAATTTTGTGAAGATCTGATGACGCGCTTTGGAGCTATACAATAGAATTCCTAAAAAGTTGACGGGAAATCTAAACATTTGTTCAAATCTATGTACCTACGGCTAGCATTTTTTGACGGCCCGGTAGCAAAGTCTGTAGTGAAACTGCCTGCTGTGCCGAGGGTCGCACAGCAGGCAGTTTCACTACAAGATATTTTAACTCACCCTATTTCTTGAACTAAATATTATAGTCCTCATGCGATTTCTACGAGTTCTCTTTTCTGTGGTCTAAACATAGTCTTATTAATGCACTGTCAGAAATAAGCAACTTCCAAAACCTCATAATTCCTTCCTTAACAAGTTATACGAAAATGTCTACGTTAAGCTCATGAAGTCCCACGTGTATCCGTGAATAGAACAGTCAGAATCACCATTCAACCGTCAATAATTCGCTTAATGAAACCCCGAGGGCTGCCGACTGTATTCCTGAATTTGCACAAGGCTTTAGAGATTGGAGTTGTGAAATATTTGATCTGGTAGTTTTGGCAGTAACTACATAAACTTGGAAACAGGTTGGAATAGACTGTTGAGTATTTTGACGGATTGATAGAGCTATCGGCACCGTGACTGAGCAGTCGGTAGTAAGTCTGCCTGCTGTGCCGAGGGTCATGGCTTCAAATCCCAAGTGCCATTATGACTATTATGAATATTTGTACATACCCGAGTCATAGACGTTTGTATCTACAGGGTGTTAGGGTAAACAGTTGCATTACTTTAAAGGCTGATTGTATCCATGATACTGAACATTTATCTAAGAAACCTACAGGAAATTCGTAAAAACAATTTTGGACTTCCCATACTAAATGCAATCAGCTGATCGAACTTTTGTATGAAAAGTCAAAATTTTTTTTTGCGAATTTCCTATAGGTTTCTTTGGGAAAATTGTTCAGTATCATGGGTACAATCACCCCTTAAAGTAGTGCAACTGTTTACCCTAACACCCTGTATTCTTACAGGGTCCTAGCTTCCTCCGGGCACAGTATAAGAAAGAGTATATATTACTAGTTACAGTACGGACACTCCCTTCCGCCCACCAACTTTTACCTCACCCCCTCTATCGCCCTCTGGTTACCTTGCACTGGTAACTCGTTACTTACGAAGAAGACTTAAGGTTCAATTTCTTTGGTTTCGCATGTGCTGACGTCATCTTGTCAATTTCAAATTTTTGTATGCAGTGTCCGGGCTGTGCTCCGGGTACAGGGCCAGTACTGGCCTCTAAACCCTATCCACATACACGCACACAGACATAATTTGTATGACGCCTCACGCAAACCAACCTACGAAAGTTGGCCCCTTTTGTGTTACACGGTAGAATCGTGAGGCTCATTCTAGACATACATATACCTTTTCTAAGGAGAAAATTTTCATGCGCGCTTTTTAATTCGGCATGCATAAAGTAACAAAGACCACTGGTCGATTTTTCTCGTTTTGTCGGGGATGGCACTATGCCCACTGGTATACATTGCATATCAAACATCGTATTGCAAACATTATTATAGGTATCGAAAAAACAAACAATTTGTAAACCAAAACTACTCCGCTGTGAACTTTTACACATATTTTTTTAAACTACAAACGAAGGTCAAATTGAACTGTATCATTCCACAGCACAAAGGTAACAGCCAATTATTCTAGACCCACTCATCTGGTGCGACCATGATACTCGCATACTCTAAGGGCAGCTTACATTGGTTTATGCATTGTTTTAATACGGGTGACCAGCTTTACCTGAGCTCTGTTAGCTACTACCGTGAATGCTGCCGATCGAAGATCAAGATATACAGGTTTGTGTATTGATTTGATGCCTGTATCCAGGTTTTCTAGAGCTCTGAGAGGTACGACAATTGCAACTCAGTTCTACTATAGCAACGGTTCTCAAACTTTTTTGGCGATGTAGCCCTTTTGAAACACTAAATATTTGACGGTGTCCTAAAATAAGCAAAACTAGATTTAATGCTAAATTCTTTAATGAATACACAAATAAGTTCTTTACATAATTCTGTATTTTTATATACTTTTGTTGCACCATGTTTAAGAGTCCTTTTACTGTTCGGTGACGCCCTCATCACAATATTAAGAAGATTTTGAAGAAGATTTTATTTAAAAGATTTCCCAATAATTAAAACCCTCCTTCTGGCGCAGTCGGGTAAAAAGTGCTAAGTGCGCCACTATCCACTAAACGGTAAAGGGACTCTTAAGATAACCCTCCATTTCTTTTTAAATTAATTTAACATTTATAATTGAAAAATATTGCTACTGAGTAAGTATTGGATTTTACAACCGCTCTCAATAACCAACAGGGCCCTATTTATGAATAAAAGTGGCAATTATAATTTACAATGACAATTCGGGCTACATTGCTGGTTACTAATGACCCTTGACAAGCAGTAGGTAACAGTGTCCTAACATTCTGAGCAATGAACCCTGAATTTTCATTGTAAATTACAAATGTCATGTTTATTAAATATGGCCCATTATAATGATGACAAAACTTAATGTACCACTTTATTCTTTAGGTTGACACATAGATATAGTAACTAGATGAAATCATACACAGAAACAGCAATAGTGTGACTTTTGCATACTTAAAGACGGTTTGTTTGGCAGCATATCATCAACATTCCATAGGTTTGACAATGGTTTGACATCTTGCCAAACACAAAAACCGGCCACGGTGGTCAAAAATAATATTTCTGTCTTTTTTGTTTACATAAGTTTTCATAACTGGCTATCTCGCTCTCTCATTTCTTGGATCCATCTTTCAGCGTAAGCGAAAAGTTTTTAATCTAAGGGTTGACATTATTTCGACGGATCTCTCACAAAGGCGTGCCAGGTCTCCGTGCAGCACACTTTGAGTAGGGCTGTACTGTGTCATAGTCGGTAGATTAGGTTTTCCGCACTTGAAATAATCTAGTTCAAAGCGTTGATTGGATTGGAAGTCGTAAAACGTGCATGACAGGCAGTGAGTACGGCCGATATCGAAATATTTTTCAGAGTTTTGGAAACATTGGAAATGTCTTTTCGTTCACTTTAGATTTCACGAAAAAGTGCGATCTCCCTATAATCTTGGGTTGTGAAGATGTGATATTCAAAAAAGGCTTAAAAGACGTGTATTTATGAGAGCTGTAAGGTACAAGAAAGTCAAAAACAAAAAAGTTTTAGCCGAAATGTGTGTGCCGTTGTTGTATATGGTTCCCATTACAAAAAGCCTAAGGCTTAATTTGGGAGCATTACAATTAAATTAAATTAAATCATTTATTCCTCAGGTAACTCAGATCCATTCTAGTGTTAGTAACAATGATCTTACAAACTATGTTTAGTCATAAAAATCTATCCGATAAAGACATCTTTATCGGATAGATTTTTATAGGCAGCTACAAGATGGCATGCAAGCGTACCCAACGTTGCAGCATTGGGGAGTCCCATCTGTCTCCCAACGCACGCAGGATGGTGTTAGGGCTGCAGCGCATACGGCCCAGCAGAGACGCACACCGCTTTCGCATTATCGCGTGGAACCCATCAGTGTGCGCCTCCGCAAACATATTAGAAGCACTACAAAACCTTGGCAGCCCCATCAGCACCCTGAACAATGTTTATGCCTGTGAGCGTTATTTATTTATTTAATTAAATAGTGAACTATATTTTTCGAATTTTTGATTTTGGCGCTTGATATTTTGGAAACGAAGAATGATATCATGAATTTGAGTAAAATTCCTCTGGAAAATTTAGTCAGCTACAATTTGAGCCTAAAACAAAGACAATCGGGTTAAATGTTTGCCCTATAGCCTATATTTTTTCCAAATTTCGTAGATTCATTTCCAATGTGCTGTTAGTCGTGTGAGGCACGCAATCTGTTTTTTGTTTTATTTTTTATTTTACTGAAATGTTTTTCTTTTTTACTGCAGGTAAGTGTAAGAGAACACCTACCTAAATTACGCGTGAAATTATAATTTCCGTGTATAATTCCATCATACTGTGTTTCTACACTAAAAGACGATAGTTAATTTAACTACATGATTCTTATTCGTAGACACGGTCTGATAATTTACATTATAGGTACAGGGTGTAACAAAAACTCTAGTAATATTTAAAATGGTGGTTTAGTTTAGACCATCAAAGTGAACAAATTACTCAAACGAGAAAATATAAAAATAAAAAAATCTGCTGTCCATACATTTGAGACGTGTACTGCAGATTTTTATGAAAAAGTAAAACTTGAAAAAATAAAAATTATGATTGATAGAAATAAATAAAAAAAAAAAAAAGGAAAAAAAAAAATTAAATGATAAAAAAAGATGATTGATTCTTGCTTGTTTGAAATAAATATTAAAAAAATGATTGAAATATTACTTAGGTATCTTGTTATACCATGTTTAAACCGTTGAACTAATGATGAAGGGTTGAACTTTCAATTAGCGTATCAAAGTTCTACAGCAACACTAGAGTGATAGCCAATTAATTTGAATCAATATCGAATAAAGCAAAGTTTACGGTAGACCAACTTTCAATTTCACATCTACGGTAATACCCAGTTTGTGGTGGAGGTTCTATAGTCCCAGAGGTCTATTGTCAATTTCCCTTTTATCCTTGATGAACATCAACGTGCGACACAAATTATTTGGGTACCTACTGGGGCGTTTTGCACCACGCTCGGTTCAGAACATGGTGCGAATCGCCCAACTATTCTTTTTAAATAGGGGTTTTCGGACCACCGTGGTGTGTTTCGAGTGTCTTTTGTACAGAAGGGGGAAAAACTGTGATTTTTTCAGACACCAAGATTTTTTAAACATTTAAAAAAATATATACATAGGCATATTAATCAGATTTATGGAGTGAGTTTATAAAAAAGGTTGTTCAATGGATTGTACTCCTCTTACCCTATCATTGATGTGTTTTAAAGTTTAATCATACTTTTCCTCACACACCTACACACATCCCTAATAGAACAGTGCGCAACGGTGGTCAAAAACAATTAACAGAAACATAACTTTGTGGACAGCTTAATTGCAAAATTCAATTCAGCTGTCCCACAAGGCAAAAGCCACTACTACGATAATTGCGAAATAAATTGAGGCAATTTTTTTCCAAAATCGGTTTTAGACTTACTAGTGGTGACTTCGTATTTCGTATTTGTCTGTATTAAATAAAGCGTTTTCCTTTTTTTTTAAATGGCCAAGTGCGATTCCGTACCACCATACAATTAATATTACAAAAAAAAATGTTTATTTTCCGGGATTCTGAGCACAAGCCCGACACTTGATCGGTTTTTATTATTTGTTGTTTTACCCTTGATTATGCAATGCACTTGACCATTTTTACGACAGAGCGATAAAATTTTTAGTAAAAATACGTTTTGTTATACCCTCTGTTCTCTACCTGTTCTGCCGACTCAGCTCTCTCTACCCTGCGGAGCTGCAGACGCTCCCGCATCAGTCTCCTCCCAACTACCATTCGTGACGGCTGCCTAAGGACCTTATTATTAAATAATTAAATTCTATTAATTAAAGTGAATTTCTTCCAAATAATAATTCTTTTTTTTAAAACACGATTTCCGTAATTCGTTATAACAGTTTCATATGGGTTTTTCCTCTTTGTTTTTTTATAATTTTTCAGCAAGTCCTGTATAACAACGCATATTCTATGAAAATGTCAAACATCTAGCTATTATAGTTCAAAAGATACAACTTTTTAGTCAGGACAGATAGACAGACGAGCATCATATGCAGCTTAGGCAGTTACCAATATCTGTTGCTTTTTCTTTAGCTATAAATCACATGTATTATTAACAACCCTTTATTACGCACATGTGTAGAACATATTAAAATGACCACTGTAAAGATTCCGATATATTTTTAATCAAAATCAGGCTCAATATTAGATCATATTTAACTCTATTCGATCATATTTTACAAACATTCAAATAACTATTTTCTCAATTCCCAATCATAAAGTTTCATAATGTTTAGATTTTAAGATAATGTTATGCGCAAAGTTGTTATTGAGAGGCAATTTTAGCCCTTATTAGTCTTCGGTTACTGTGCATATTAAAATAAAATGGCGATAGGATAAAAAAAGTAGTAAGAAATATGTAGTTAGGTCAAACCTAGACCGCAGGTCCGGCACTCAATAGAACGTTTTTGAATTTCCAAATGGCGTCTGCACATGCGCACTTTGTGCAAACTGTCCATGGGTTGAAAGCCGAGCTTTGCGTTTAACGTCATCTATATTTCGATCAGTTCGATACTTTTTATTATTTTTCGTTCTATTATTAAAAATAGTAAGTATTTGAATAAAGAATTACTGAAAATGTGAATTTACCGTTATTTTTCAACGTTTTTTATGCACCGAAAAGACACAATTTTATGTAGTCAAATCTTAGACAATTTATATAGGGACTCGCCTTGCGGTAGCATTTCCCCTCTGCCACGGTATTAAAAAAAAATGGACCTTGTGCATTTACACCCAATTTTATACCTTATCACTGAACGAGACAGACTATAATAGCGAAACAATAATTTTGAACTTAGAACGTTTGGGGTTCACACGAGACTACTTTCATGATTTAAAAATTAGGAATAAAAATCAAAGTTGCGGATTTCATGTTACCTCGCCTGGCAGAAATGTTTCTTAGTATATAAATTGTCCCTATATAAATTGTCTATGTTTTTTATGCACCGAAAAGATACAATTTTATGTAGTCAAATCCAACGGGTGCGCGCGCCTGACTGAATTCCCTTGCTCGGCTCCCCTCAGGCATAGATGAATTAAAGTAGGCAAGATTGCTCACGTCAAACAAAGAACAAAGCTCTCGTAAAACTTATTATTGTCGCCGGTACCTCGTAGTTCGACTTATTATATTAGATGGCGTTACTATACTAGCTGAAGTCGCGCCTATAAGTGGAATACCTAGTACCATCTATCGAAAAATTTGATGAAACTCAACTTCGATGCAGGTGTGCGTAGACCTAAGATGACATAGGAGTGTGTGTGTCTTTTAGCTTCTCGAGTTGAAAGAAAGATTACATTCGCAATTTTATAAAGTAGGTAGGTAAAAGGTACCTTATGAGTACACCTTGGCTTAGTGGTTAAAGTGTCTGCTTGATAATTCTTAATACAGCAGGGGTTTGTTTTTATGAATCACCACGACTTACCATGTTTTATCTACATACAAAAATGTACTCTGCTGCTGTTTACCGTTGAGGGTACTCCTCAACGGTAAACAGCATTGGCTTGATATTTTTCTGTTCACGTTCAGTTTTGATAGCAAAACAAATATTTAATCAGGATCTGGTGCAGAAGCAAGGAATGACTCCGTACGAGGGTACTCCTCAACGGTAAACAGCATTGACTCGCAATTTTCTTGTACACGTTCAATTTTGATAGCAAAACACATATTGAACCAGGATCTGATGCTGAAGCCAGTAATGTCTCCGTACGAGGGTACTCCTCAACGGTAAACAGCATTGGCTTGCACTTTTTTTTTCACGTTCAGTTTTGATAGCAAAACACATATTGAACCAGGATCTGGTGCTGAAGCCAGTAATGTCTCCGTACGAGGGTACTCCTCAACGGTAAACAGCATTGGCTTGCACTTTTTTTGTTCACGTTCAGTTTTGATAGCAAAACACATATTGAACCAGGATCTGGTGCTGAAGCCAGGGATGTCTCCGTACGAGGGTACTCCTCAACGGTAAACAGCATTGGCTTGATTTTTATCTCTTTCTGTTTAGTTTTGAAAGCAAAACACATATTTAACCAGGATCTGGTACTGAAGCCAGGAATGTCTCCGTACGAGGGCACTCCACAACGGTAAACAGCGTTGGCTTGATTTTTTTTTGTTCGCGTTCAGTTTTGATAGCAAAACACATATTCAACCAGGATCTGGTGCTGAAGCCAGGGATGTCTTCGTACGAGGGTACTCCTCAACGGTAAACAGCATTGGCTTGATTTTTTTTTGTTCGCGTTCAGTTTTGATAGCAAAACACATATACAACCAGGATCTGGTACTGAAGCCAGGGATGTCTTCGTACGAGGGTACTCCTCAACGGTAAACAGCATTGGCTTGATTTTTATCTCTTCCTGTTTAGTTTTGAAAGCAAAACACATATTTAACCAGGATCTGGTGCTGAAGCCAGGAATGTCTCCGTACGAGGGTACTCCTCAACGGTGAACAGGATTGTCTTGAATTTTTTTTGTTCACGTTCAGTTTTGATGACAAAACACATATTGAACCAGGATCTGGTGCTGAAGCCAGTAATGTCTCCGTACGAGGGTACTCCTCAACGGTAAACAGCATTGGCTTGCACTTTTTTTGTTCACGTTCAGTTTTGATAGCAAAACACATATTGAACCAGGATCTGATGCTGAAGCCAGGGATGTCTTCGTACGAGGGTACTCCTCAACGGTAAACAGCATTGGCTTGATTTTTTTTTGTTCGTGTTCAGTTTTGATAGCAAAACACATATTCAACCAGGATCTGGTACTGAAGCCAGGGATGTCTTCGTACGAGGGTACTCCTCAACGGTAAACAGCATTGGCTTGATTTTTATCTCTTCCTGTTTAGTTTTGAAAACAAAACACATATTTAACCAGGATCTGGTGCTGAAGCCAGGAATGTCTCCGTACGAGGGTACTCCTCAACGGTGAACAGGATTGTCTTGAAATTTTTTTGTTCACGTTCAGTTTTGATAGCAAAACACATATTGAACCAGGATCTGGTGCTGAAGCCAGGGATGTCTTCGTACGAGGTTACTCCTCAACGGTAAACAGCATTTGCTTGTTTTTTTTTTGTTCGCGTTCAGTTTTGATAGCAAAGCACATATTCAACCAGGATCTGGTACTGAAGCCAGGGATGTCTTCGTACGAGGGTACTCCTCAACGGTAAACAGCATTGGCTTGATTTTTATCTCTTCCTGTTTAGTTTTGAAAGCAAAACACATATTTAACCAGGATCTGGTGCTGAAGCCAGGAATGTCTCCGTACGAGGGTACTCCTCAACGGTGAACAGGATTGTCTTGAAATTTTTTTGTTCACGTTCAGTTTTGATAACAAAACACATATTAAACCAGGATCTGATGCTGAAGCCAGTAATGTCTCCGTACGAGGGTACTCCTCAACGGTAAACAGCATTGGCTTGCACTTTTTTTGTTCACGTTCAGTTTTGATAGCAAAACACATATTGAACCAGGATCTGGTGCTGAAGCCACGGATGTCTTCGTACGAGGGTACTCCTCAACGGTAAACAGCATTGGCTTGATTTTTATCTCTTCCTGTTTAGTTTTGAAAGCAAAACACATATTTAACCAGGATCTGGTGCTGAAGCCAGGAATGTCTCCGTACGAGGGTACTCCTCAACGGTGAACAGGATTGTCTTGAAATTTTTTTGTTCACGTTCAGTTTTGATAACAAAACACATATTGAACCAGGATCTGATGCTGAAGCCAGTAATGTCTCCGTACGAGGGTACTCCTCAACGGTAAACAGCATTGGCTTGCACTTTTTTTGTTCACGTTCAGTTTTGATAGCAAAACACATATTGAACCAGGATCTGGTGCTGAAGCCACGGATGTCTTCGTACGAGGGTACTCCTCAACGGTAAACAGCATTGGCTTGATTTTTATTTCTTCCTGTTTAGTTTTGAAAGCAAAACACATATATTTAACCAGGATCTGGTACTGAAGTCAGGAATGTCTCCGTACGAGGGTACTCCTCAACGGTAAACAGCATTGGCTTGATTTTTTTTTTGTTCGCTTTCAGTTTTGATAGCAAAACACATATTCAACCAGGATCTTGTGCTGAAGCCAGGGATGTTTTCGTACGAGGGTACTCCTCAACGGTAAACAGCATTGGCTTGATTTTTATCTCTTCCTGTTTAGTTTTGAAAGCAAAACACATATATTTAACCAGGATCTGGTACTGAAGTCAGGAATGTCTCCGTACGAGGGTACTCCTCAACGGTAAACAGCATTGGCTTGATTTTTTTTTTGTTCGCTTTCAGTTTTGATAGCAAAACACATATTCAACCAGGATCTTGTGCTGAAGCCAGGGATGTTTTCGTACGAGGGTACTCCTCAACGGTAAACAGCATTGGCTTGATTTTTATCTCTTCCTGTTTAGTTTTGAAAGCAAAACACATATATTTAACCAGGATCTGGTACTGAAGTCAGGAATGTCTCCGTACGAGGGTACTCCTCAACGGTAAACAGCATTGACTTGATTTTTTTTTGTTCGCGTTCAGTTTTAATAGCAAAACACATGTTCAACCAGGATCTGGTGCTGAAGCCAGGGATGTCTTCGTACGAGAGTACTCCTCAACGGTGAACAGGATTGCCTTGAAATTTTTTGTTCACGTTCAGTTTTGATAGCAAAACACATATTGAGCCAGGATCTGGTGCTTAAGCCAGGGATGTCTTCGTACGGGGGTACTCCTTAGTACGAGGGTAAACAGCATTGGCTTGATTTTTATCTCTTCCTGTTTAGTTTTGACAGCAAAACACACATTTAACCAGGATCTGGTGCTGAAACCAGGAATGGTCCGTACGGAGGCACTCCTCAACTGTAAACGGTATATGCAAGTCAATGCTGTTTACCGTTGAGGAGTACCCTTGTACGAAAACATTCCTGGCTTCGGCATCAGATCTTGGTTAAATTTGTATTTTGCTATCAAAACTGAACGCGAATAAACAAAATTCAAGCCAACGCTGTTTACCGTTGAGGAGTACCCTCGTACGAAGCCATCTCTGGCTTCGGCATCAGCTCTTGGTTAAATATGTGTTTTGCTATCAAAACTGAACGCGAACAAACAAAATTCAAGCCAACGCTGTTTACCGTTGAGAAGTACCCTCGTACGGAGACATGTCTGGCTTCAGCATCAGATCCTGGTTAAATATGTGTTTTGCTATCAAAACTTAACGCGAACAAACAAAATTCAAGCCAACGCTGTTTACCGTTGAGGAGTACCCTCGTACGAAGACATCTCTGGCTTCGGCATCAGATCCTGGTTAAATATGTATTTTGCTATCAAAACTGAACGCGAACAAACAAAATTCAAGCCAACGCTGTTTACCGTTGAGGAGTACCCTCGTACGAAGACATCTCTGGCTTCGGCATCAGATCCTGGTTAAATATGTGTTTTGCTATCAAAACTGAACGCGAACAAACAAAATTCAAGCCAACGCTGTTTACCGTTGAGGAGTACCCTCGTACGAAGACATCTCTGGCTTCAGCATGAGATCCTGGTTAAATATGTGTTTTGCTATCAAAACTTAACGCGAACAAACAAAATTCAAGCCAACGCTGTTTACCGTTGAGGAGTACCCTCGTACGAAGACATCTGTGGCTTCAGCATCAGATCCTGGTTAAATATGTGTTTTGCTATCAAAACTTAACGCGAACAAACAAAATTCAAGCCAATGCTATTTACCGTTGAGGAGTACCCTCGTACGAAGACATCTCTGGCTTCAGCATCAGATCCTGGTTAAATATGTGTTTTGCTATTAAAACTGAACGCGAACAAACAAAATTCAAGCCAATGCTATTTACCGTTGAGGAGTACCCTCGTACGAAGACATCTCTGGCTTCGGCATCAGATCCTGGTTAAATATGTGTTTTGCTATTAAAACTGAACGCGAACAAACAAAATTCAAGCCAATGCTATTTACCGTTGAGGAGTACCCTCGTACGAAGACATCTCTGGCTTCGGCATCAGATCCTGGTTAAATATGTGTTTTGCTATTAAAACTGAACGCGAACAAACAAAATTCAAGCCAATGCTATTTACCGTTGAGGAGTACCCTCGTACGAAGACATCTCTGGCTTCAGCATCAGATCCTGGTTAAATATGTGTTTTGCTATTAAAACTGAACGCGAACAAACAAAATTCAAGCCAATGCTATTTACCGTTGAGGAGTACCCTCGTACGAAGACATCTCTGGCTTCGGCATCAGATCCTGGTTAAATATGTGTTTTGCTATTAAAACTGAACGCGAACAAACAAAATACAAGCCAATGCTATTTACCGTTGAGGAGTACCCTCGTACGGAGACATTCTTGGCTTCAGCACCAGTTCCCGATTAAATAATGTATTTTTCTTTCAAAACTGAACAAGAATAAAAAAAAATCAAGCCCACGCTCTTTACCGTTGAGGAGTACCATCGTACGGAGACATTCCTGTCTTCAGCACCAGATCCTGGTTAAATATGTTTTGCTATCAAAACTGAACGTGTAGGGAACAGGGCGGGTGGGGCGTTAGTCCACCACGCGTTAAAATATTTTATTCATTGATATTTTCTTTTTTAAATGTGTGAGTATATACGCAAGCTTAACAATTTCATATTTAGTTTTTTTTTCAATAGCCTGGAGTCTGATTTTTGAATCTCATTCGGTGAGTTCAGCAGTTGAAAATGTCAAAATTACTATGGAGATAAGTATCTTTCTACTGCTGATTTGACTTTCAAAAATCGCACTCCTGGAGTATGATTTTTTAATGTCAAATCAGCAGTAGAAAGATGCACGTCTCCATAGTAATTTTGACATTTTCAACTGCTGAACTCAGCAAATGAGATTCAAAAATCGCTCTCCTAGCAATCTTGTTTAGTATGAATTTTGAAATGTGCGCCATCTACCGGAATTCTCTATAACTGCATGCTACTCCCGCTTAGTATTATATCGTATTGTAGATCAATGAAAAAAATGTAATAAAACCTGCTTATGAAATTGTTATTTTCAATGTGATGTTATGAAAATAATATATTTTGTTGCTCAAAATAAATAAATATGATGAACCAGAACAGTAAAATGCGATATTTCGTCGATTTCAGACAAATTTTACTTCTAGCGGACCAAGTAATGCCATCTAGTGACATTTTAAAAATTATTGTGAGTTATACAAGGAAATAGCGTTCTATGCTTTTCCATCTTCTTTGCCTCAGGTTACCTACCCCATAAAGTGTGAGGTACAACTATATATACATTGCTATTCGTAGACTATATACCTATTCTGTGCCTAGACTTATCCTACCCTCGAGAGTGCAGATTAATCATGCAACTATCATATAAGTACTTTTAGGTACATTATAGTACTTTAATTGGATCCGAGACTGCGCTTTGATCCCACATAAAGTAAAATATCTAATTTAAATTTCACAGCTCCTCGGTGCAAGCTATTTTAGTTTCTACGCTATCTATGATAATTTTGGATAGAATGAATTTTGGAGAAGGAAATTGGTAACTAAAACTTTTTTGTGTAACAAAACACCAGTAATATTTAAAGGCGTGGTCTAGAGTCTAAACTTTAGACAACCAAACTGAACAACTTTCACACCATTGAAGTCGCAAAAATAAAAATCAGCTTTTCCCCAGTACCAACTAATAGTTCATTTTCTTCTCAACAGTTTGAAACAACCAGTTTGAAGAACCAGAGTAACTGACATAGCCATGACATAGCCCAAAGAATTGCTGTGGCGGGGCGCATTGCTCGCAGAACCGATGGCCGTTCGGGCCGAAAAGATCTCGAGTGGCGACCGCGTACCGGAAAGCGCAGCGTGGGTAGACCCCTCACACGGTGGACCGACGACCTGGTGAAGGCGGCGGGAAAACGTTGGATGAGGGCAGCGCAGGACCGGTCGTTATGGCGATCCTTGGGGGAGGCCTATGTCCAGCAGTGGACGTCCATCGGCTGAGATGATGATAATGATGATGAGTTTGAAACAACAGTTTTTTTTGTAATTTCGTAGTTGTCTTCCATAATAAAAGTTGTTCAGTTTGATGATCTAAACCACACTTTTTAATATTTCTATCGACTTCAGTTACACCCTGTATATTGGGCATGTTAAACTAATAATATCCATAGATTCAAAGATTCAAACCCGGGGCAAACATGAACCGTTTTCTTCTTCCTATCGTGTGGGCAGAGCCCTGGTATCAGAGTTTTTCCCCAACAGCACAAATGTCTACAAGATGTCTAATAGATATCTACAAAATATCTAAGTGTCTGCATAATATCGAATAGATATCTAGTAGATATTCTGTTACGGCCTTTGACGTGGTTTTTATGTAACGACTACCACCAGAGATAGTAGCCGGGACCAACGGCTTACCATGCCATCCGAAGCACGGAATGATCTTTCTTTTCAGGCAATCAGGTGATTCAGCCTTCAATGTTCTAACCAACGGGGAAAACACGCACAGTGACATTATCACTAGGTGGGAATCGAACCACGACCTCCGTGTCAAGAGTCCATGCTCTT
Organism: Agonopterix subpropinquella; assembly: GCA_922987775.1. Taxonomy (NCBI): domain Eukaryota; kingdom Metazoa; phylum Arthropoda; class Insecta; order Lepidoptera; family Depressariidae; genus Agonopterix; species Agonopterix subpropinquella. Next base: position 5,783,723 of record OV277714.1, read on the forward strand.
AACCATTAGACCCCGGAGGTATATATATCCACACATCAGTATTATAACTTTTTGAACACCGGCTAGACACAAGTTCATTACTAACTGAGCTATCGGGTCATCTCATAGTGAACAATCGTTCAATATAAAATTCCGCGAAAATATCTTAAACAAAGATATCAATTAACAAGGAACCAGCCATTTCGCTATATCGTTGTGTGAAAACACGTCAGTGTTGCCACGTGTAGCATAATTACGGTAAATCGACTACAGTTTTTGGTATAAAAACGTATCGTTATTAAAAATAATGCTACGCTGAACTCTGAAATGAAAATTATTAATATTTTGGCTAAATACCATGAAAGCATTTTGTTCCAAGTCAATCTCGCACTAAAACATAGTTCTGAATGCAATCGTATGAAAAGGCATCTGATAACTAGAAAAAGTCTATTAAAAGTCTGAGCTAAAACATTTCATTTTACTGACAGAATTCTGTTTTTGATGAATTTAGTTATTTAACGAGTACAATTTTCTTTCAACATTCTGATGTTTTTTTTCCCCATTAAATAGTTCATGTTCATTTCAAAAATAACCGTATTCACACCGTTCTTTCTGTACGAGAAAATCCCGTAGAGCAACTGTGTATGTTTCTGACTATATCGATATAAGATTAGTTATGGTATTTTTGACTTTACTAGTATGTTAAATAATGTTTTGTTTCTCTGATCATCATATTATCCAGTGTCAGATTTTTTTTTTATAGCATAATGCTCACAACTACAGGGTGAAATTGATATCATTAGCATCCTTTTAAACTAAGAGTCTACCGATCAAACTGAACAACTTTCACTATGGGAGCAAACCGATCGGAGCAACAAAAAAATCTGCTGTTCCATACTAAACTGTAATGCCTACGCGACGCAAATGTATGCAACAGATGATTTTTTTTTTACTCCGATCGGTTTCCTCCCATATTAATAAAAAAAAAAATATATATATTTATTTTTCTCTCCACACTAGTAAATTTTGTTCAGTTTGATGGGTTGACTCTTAGTTTAAAAGAATGCCAATGATATCAATTTCACCCTGTATTTTCCCCGAGGGGGTACTCAGAGATATTCTGAAATTTCAGAACATCCACGTTTTACTAGTAGTACCGAAACTCTATCCCTCACTCACTCACTGAGTTAGTGTCCTCTCTGTCTCTCTGTCACTCTGTCTCTGTCTGTCTGTTTTTTTTTATTATAATGGGAAATTGATTGTTTAATAAAATATTTAAAAGCACACTTGCCAAGAACCTTTAAAAACACCATAAATCGATTTCATACCGATAAAATCAGTATTTACAAAATAAGATCTCTGCTCCTGTCATTGTATTTCTTTTTAGTCTACCATATTTTAATGAAATCACCGGCAACCAGATTTTTGATATTGCCACACTTAACCGCTGTCCAATCAAAACTTGAGATACCGCACTGGAATGAATAAGAAAATAGGGAGCGAATGAGGGGGTAACGAAGTTCTTCCTTATCTTGGGGGAGGAAGAACCAAATTTATTTTGGAAAGTTGGTTAAAACAAAGATAAATTTGAATCGACTTCCATAAGATTAATGTACCAAGTTTACGATTACTTTGCATCAACGGAAATGAATATTGGCTATAGATTAGTCTTCGAATGATTTTGACAGGTTCGTCTGAAAACTTTTTGCTTACTTTAGATGTTTTGAACTGGGTTATTTTCGAAATGTTGCGTTACTTTATATCGGTTTTATTACAGAACTAGCGGCGCCAGTGACTACGTACGCGCAGACCGCCGTAAATAAATCATGATAAATAAAACCGATCAAGTGCGAGTCGGGCTACTCGCGTACCGAGGGTTCCGTACCACACCACCACAGAACACAACATTACTAACTTAGAAAAAAAAACTTTTTCTGTCCGGGACCTTTAGCGCAAGACCGACTCACACTTGGCCGGTTTTTAGTATTTGTTGTTATTTTGTAGAGTTTGTTCTATAATCACACTAAGTTTAATGCTTGTATGTATCACCATTTTTACGATAGAGCGTGAAGAAAAAACGTGGATAAAAACTAGTTTCTTGTTGAGAACCCCTCCTTAATTTTTAAAGATTATGCGTTATTTCCGCCGTAATAACGCATAATCTGAGAAAATTTCAAATATCTAGCTATTACGGTTCAAATGTTACAGCCCTAAATAGGTAGGTCTCTTATGTCTTGGTGTAAAATAAAGTATATTTGTTTGTTTGTTTGTTTGTTGTAGGACAGACGGACGGACGGACGGACGGACAACGTAGGCTTAGTAATAGGGTCCCGTTTTCACCCTTTGGGTACGGAACCCTAAAAATCTGCTGTCAAATACATTTGGGTCAAGTAAGATTACAGTTTTGTATGGAACAGCTGATTTCCTTTTCGCGATCTCGACGTTGGTCCCATAAAAAAGTTGTTCAGTCTGGTGGTCTGGTCATCTCCTTAGAAAACCTTCAGCAATTATTAAGAAGGACCCTATAAGTTGGCTCCGTAGTGAAAGTTGTTCTGTTTGATGGTCTGAAGCACCATCTAAGAAATTTAATTTATTTAATTTTACACCCTGCATTGTCGCGTGGTTTCGGCTCAATCCAATTTCTTTATTGTAATTTCTCTCTGACTACCCCCTCGGGGAATATAGTCATAAGCCTAATGCTATGCTATGCCAATTTCTTTATACTGTCTTGAATATCCACGTCTCAAAATGGTTACCGGTCCGGTTATAGTGGAAAATGACTCCGTGCTTCGGATGGCACGTTAAGCCGTTGGTCCCGGCTACTATCTCTGGTGGTAGTAGTCGTTACATAAAAACCACGTCAGAGGCCGTAAGGCGGTCTGAAAAAACTGACACCAGGGCTCTGCCCACACGATAAGAAGAAGAAGAATGGTTACCTACATTGAAACACTCTACACCTAAGAAAACACGAATCTTCGAACACTCAGATTAGGGTTCCAGAAAAATAGTGTAAAACTTATCCGTATGTCCCGTAATCCCCTCTTACGACTGTGAATAATGTAGGATTCCTAACCTAAATCTTTAGACAACTAAGTGAAAGCATGAGCTTGAGCTTTGGGGCATAAATTTTTCTAAGAGAACTTTTCTTAGCGACTTGTTTTAAAGAAAGATTGTTCCTTTTAGTAAAATGTATTTGTTTATTACACAAGGTAATAGCTGGCCAAGTGCGTTTCAGACCACGTGCAGGATAGGGTTCCGTAGTTGCCCGTCACAATATAATATGGACTTAGAAGGAGGCTTTTTGTTTTATACGGTTTAACGGCTAATAAAGTCTAAAATGTATATTTTAAAAGTTGATCGACTATTACTCGTAAACTTGTAAAGCCTACTGAGCGGTGATAGTTTTCCTTTTAATTTCGTCATATAATATATGTAATATTCATAAAACTATACATATTATGTATACTATAATGCCATGAATTTTTTCACATATCCAGAAACCGTTTAGCTGGCACGGGAGGAGGACACTTCACTCGTAACAAAAATGTTCACTTAAGCTTAATATTTCTAAAATAAATCGAAAAATGGCTTTCCCACACCCAAAATATTTTTAAACCATCAACGATAACCCACATTGAGGGGTAGATGTGAAAAAAATTACTTTCCCACTTCCTAAAAAAGGTACAAAAATATTTTTCAAGATTTTATTTTACCACTATGTCGGGGTGTGATGAATATGTATACATATGCCAAATAATAGCTTTCTAGTACTAAGCGTCACTGAGCTAAGCCGCGGATAGACGAACAGACAGACAGACGGACGGACAGATGGACGGACATGGCGAAACTATATTAGGGTTCCTTGTTGACTTCAGAACCCTAAAAACTACGTATCGCAACACACTACGATTCCGCACCTATTTTGCCCCATTTACATTGATTACTATTGCTATTGAATATTTTGCTTCCAGAACTGATGGCAGATGGGGCCGAAAAGTTCTCGAGTGTCGGCACAAGGTGGACCGATGACCTGATGAAAGCGGTGGAATCCGGTTGGATGAGGGCAGCGCAGTACCGGTTGTTGTGGCGATCCTTGGGGGAAGCCTATATCCAGCAGTGGACGTCTATGGGCTGATATGATGATGGTGATACTCATTCATCTTTTCATGCACTTCTGTTGATCGAGGCACGAGCAAAAGGAAAAGATCATTAATTTGCCTTTTCTTTCAAACTTCTTCTTTTCGTGTGGAACAGTGCCGGATTTATATTTTCTATGAGTGTAGGCCACTTTATTTCCGCCGCCCCATGTACCTTTCTAGAATAATAATTTTCATTTGTAGTAAGGAAGGCATTAAAGTTAAATAAACAAATGAATTAGTCATCAAGAAAGAGCGTAAAAAAAGAAACAAGATTTTTTTTTTTACGGGAATAGCAAAAATCATCATAGTTTATGGTGTTCATTATCTCTGCTTCTATGTAGGAGAAGAGCTAAAGAATTCATTTTTTCTTGAGACAAGAAAACCTTGGGTGATTGAACGTATTAGAGTATAAAAAACCATGAGAAAACCAATGAACTTGTTTGACATTTATCCTCTGAAATCAAATGAGCGTCCTCTGAAATCTGCCGCCCCTAGGATGCTGCCGCCCCTAGGCCGCGGCCTATACGGCCTATTGACAAATCTAGGACTGGTGTGGAATCGTCATGTCTCTCTCAGATTGTCTATTTCCAGTATCTTTCCACCTCTGTTGCATTGGCTGATGCACTCATTAGGTCATTATAGAGAATGGATGGGATGGTTTGTTATAGTCCGCATTTGTAAAATGTGTCGCTATTTCGGGGGATAATTCATATCCATCTCATTCAAATTTATACGTAGGTATTACCGACACCGAAAAAAATGTTTAACAAAAAAAAAAGGTTATTGTAAAATTTTACCGAATGATTTTAAAAATTTAACCGAACTTTAGATCAATTTAAACACTTTTGTTAGGTATTGAATAATATAGTTCGGCAGTCACTAAAATTCAAAAAAGCACGGTTCAATAAAACAAAATTCGGTTAAATTAAACAAAACATTTTGTTAAGAATTACCTATAATTATCATTACTTATAATTATAAGATACTATCGTGTTACTTAATCTACTTTGTCAGCTGAGTACCTGTTTGTTAATTTTCTCATGTAAGTAAATGTATAATTATTATTCTTTTGTAAAATAAATGTCCTTTAAACGTAAATCAACAAAACATTTAGATAAAATTAAACAAAACATTTTTTAAATTCGGCTACTAATATTTTCAGTGTATCTACTTAGGCGGTGTCCTATTGCCATCGCACGCGCGATGGTGCGATGCGATGTGATCGTACTGATGAGTAATTCTCCGAAATTTTACAAATCGTTGAAATTTTTCCATAGAAAAACTTGAAAATTTGAAAAATTTCGGAGAATTACCATCAGTACGATCACATCGCATCGCACCATCGCGCGTGCGATGGCAATAGGACACCGCCTTAGTCTATTTTCTGTCCGTGATTAATGAGCTTAAACTTGACTATACAGCCCTTTAAAAAAGAATATAAATAAAACCTAGAACTAAAATAATACACTAAAAGGTTTCCTGGGAAATAGAGTAGAACTCATCTGCCGTACGGTTCGTAATCCTTTACTTACAACTGTGAATAAAGTAGGTACAGTCACCATCAGATATATCATAGCAAACAAGGTGGTCAAATATTTCTAAGCAGTTCTAATTTTAAATAATTTCTTTACAAATAACCAATCAAAAATATCTGAACGCCTAGAACATCAAATATATCAACGCAGTCATGGTGATCATTAACATCTGAGGAGTTTAGGAAAAAAGACCTTAATCCATTGTTATACATTTCAAATTTAAATAACCCGCGACTTTGTCCGCATAAATTATATACCAGATTTTAAGTCAGATCATAAGCTATCAAACAAAAAAGTTTCATCAAAATCGGTTCAGTAGTTTTTGCGTGATGCTCGAACAAACAAATAAACAAACAAACAAACAAACAAACAAACAAACAAACAAACAAACAAACAAACAAACAAACAGACAGACAAAAAATCCAAAAATTGGTGATTTGGAATCAAGGACACCTAAAAACCATATCATAATCTTCTTTTTGTAAATATCTTCAATGTACGGACACACTTCTGTTACAGTTTTATAATAGTTTAGATTGTAAAGAAATTATTGATATTTAGCTGTTCAGATATTATTTATGACAAAATACATGTTTCGATATAATTGGTAACATTTACAGTTTAAAAATTTATTGAAAATTAGTACTGCTCAGAAATATTTGAACGCCTTGTATGCTACGATATATCTGATGGTGACTGTACTAGGATTTCTAACCTTCGATGGAAAACTAAGTGAATGTACGAAGATGAGGTACTTTGTACTTATTAAGTCTAAGCCAGTTTTCTTCGTAGTTTTTTGAGAACGTGTTCTGAAAGTTTAGATTATGTTTTAATGAATAGCGCTTATTATTTCATTTGACACTGTCTACAGTCACATGAGAGTTCGTCGTGATTTATACACGTTGCAGGTGACCCAGTTGTTGCGTTTGAGACCACGTGTGCGTAGGCGCAAGGGATAGGCGAATAGCGTTGATGAATTTTTGAGACATTATAATTTTTTGTGTAACTTTTCGTTATGCCAGGCCAAATGAATAATATTTGAGGAGTTAACTACATTTCTCCACGTTTGACATAAAAAGGCTTTACAGGGTCCTTCTTAATATGCTGACACTTTTTTAAGGGGATGATCAGACCATCAAACTGAACAACTTTCTCTATGGAACCAACATCGAAATCGCAAAAAAAAAACAGCTGTGCCATACATTAGGCTCGAGTAGGCTTGCAGTTGTGACAGCTGATATTTTTTCGGGATTTTGATATTGGTGCCATAGAGAAAGTTGTTCAGTTTGATGGTCTGATCATTCCCTTAAAAAAGTAAAATACTATAGGGGTAAACCGGGATGCTTGAACAGGTGGGATGGATGAGCCACCTAAATTTTTCGATTGAATATTTCGTGCTATCGATTCGGTTCATGGGTCATTCCATGCCCGCGAACCACATCTACCACCACAAGCACCATCTAGGCTGCCGGCAGAGTAGTTTGACTTCGAGCTGAGTTTATTTGTTTTTGATATTAAAAAGTGAAATAAATGTATTTGGTTTATTTGTTCGTTTCTGTGTTTTATTAAAAGATATGTATTATATTGAACTATTGTTACATTGTCAAACTAGTCTAGTTTGTTAAATGCAAAGCCTATTTAACCTGTGATTAAGAGTTTTTCGGAAATCTAAACAAAGGTTGGAACGGGTCGATAGGGGATGGTTGAGCCACCCGCAGAGGGATGGATGACCATAGTCAATAATAATATTTTTCCTCGATTTTATTTATCTTGCAGCTTCAAATGCCGTTCAAATCCAAAACTAAGTAGAATAAAGGCTTCAGCCCCAAGAAAGGAAATAAAAAAGAAGAAATTTGTAGATTCGGACTTCCGAAGCTTCTAAGGCCATATACCAGCCTTTTGTTTTTTGCCATGTTTTGGTTTAAAAATTTGATTCTCTTATTAAAGTTATCTTAATGTGCTCATTTTATTAAAGAATAGTGTTCATAATGCTAAATTAGACATTAAAATGTTTTCTTTTTTAGTAATTTTCTTCATACTAATCAAGAAAACAGGTAGTCAAAGTGTGCAATGTTCACATGCCGTTATTTTTTGTTCCATTTTCAATCTTAACAACTTTAGATTGTTCCCATTTAATTAATATGAGATTTTATTATAATTACAATGAATTTTGAACGCTATCTTGTTTAATTTCTTTCAATATAAGGGTATGTTCAACCATCCCTAACTGTTCAACTATCCCACCCATTGGGGATGGTTGAGCCAAATCTCATTTTTTGTAAAAAATTGTCTAGCCCAATAAATATTATACTCACAAAGATCTTAGTACATGCCATTTGTAGCCAAATAACTGTGTTATCTAATGCCACTAAAGTGACATCACTGCATCTTTGCAATAAAAAGTGGTGCGAGTTTAAGCAAAAGGTGGTTCAACCATCCCGCACTCCCCCTACTTTTTTGCAAATTACGGTAACTCAGTTGTTTGTGTTGTGAAATGCAATATAACTTTGAGGGGCGGTAACGCAGTGGTTATTTTGATAAAAAAAAACATCAATAAATGTAAGAAGAAGCAAGAAAACATTGCTGCAAATGTCTTTAATGATTACTATAAACAATGATGAACAAAAATCGGCATAAAACGGTAAAAAAAGACTTATAGAATTTATACAATAAAAGAAAATAAAATTTTATCCAAATTGTACCCTGAATAAAATAATGGCCCTACTAACCAATTAAACTCAATGAAATTTTTCAGAAATAATCTAGAAACTAATCTCTATGTTTGAATGAAGTCAGATTTTTTTTAAATGTGTAGTTTTAAAGTTACAGCTCAAAGATTTCCATACAAATCTTAAATTTATTAATCCTAGCATTCAGACCTTACTTTAACGAAAATCTGACTTCATACAAACATAGAGATTAGTTTCTAGATTCATCATCATCATCATCAGCCTGGTAAACCCCACTGCTGGGTATAGGCCTCTTCATTTCCACGCCAACCAGAACGGTCCCACGCTAGTCTCATTCACTTTTTACCGGCTACTTTGCAAATGTCATCCGACCACCTGGCCGCTGGTCTGCCCACTGACCGTTCCCCCTCCCACGGCCGCCACTCTGTCACTGCCCTCGTCCATCTGTTATCATTCCGCCTGGTCAAGGGTCCCGCCTACCTCCACTTCAGAGTAGAAATCCGCTTGCCGATATCAACCACCTTTGTTCGGCGTCTGATCTCGACATTCGGAACCCGGTCCAGAAGTGTGATTCCTAGCATAGCTCTCTCCATTGCTCTTTGTGCGACTTTGACTTTGCGCACTGCGTCCTTAATCAGAGTCCATGTTTCGGAACCATACGTGAGAGTGGGCAGAACACTTGGTTAAACACCTTGGTCTTAAGGCTAAGTGGGATTTTTGATTTCAGAACATCCTCTAGCTTACCGAATGCGGCGTTTCTAGATTATTTTCTAAAAATTTCATTGACTTGATTTGGATAGTATTGAAAATATCAACAGACTCTCAGAATAAACTTTGAAAACCATTTTCGCACCAGCGGCCGCTTGACATTTTGTACCAGAAGCCACAACGTTTTTCCCGGAGGTCCGCCTAGTTTTCTCGAGGGCACTTGTATGTGGGAAGCTTAGAATGAGTTATGAACAGGCCGAGAAAACTTTTTATAGGCTCTACCATTCCGGCTTGTAACAGAAAAAGTTGAATTTAACATTAGTTTAAATCTAAATATTGTGAATGTAGGCCCTTTCGTCACCATTTTAGCTGCCCCTTCGTCGGGAGAGGCTAAAATGGTGTACCTTTTTATTTATAGTACTAGTGCTTAGTTGTGTTTTCGGTAGGAAGTGTTAGGTTTTCATTTTATTGTCTTGTAGAGTCAAGGTTAAGGCAAGGTTGGGGCTGACATAACCTCAGGGTTAAAAGCTCAAATTAAAATAAAATAAAACAGAATATAAAAACAAAAAAACATTGTAAACTAACCAGAAAAATTGAATGTTTTCTGTTGAATTTGAAATATCTATTCAATGATTCCTAACATCTGTTCTGTTGAATTGACGAAAAATGCCTTTTTTAAATATTTTATGTAAAAAAATATTCGAAGTTGTAAAAAAAGTTTCTCTGTAGTTACCCCAAAACGGAATACCGTTATTATACAGGGTGTAAAATTAAATGCGTTACATATCGAAAAGTATGCTTCAGACCATCAAACTGAACATTTTCCACAACGAAGCCAACATCGAAATTGCAAAAAAAAAATGCTGTTCCATTGACAAATGTATAACTACTCGGCTAAAATGTATGAAACAGCAGACTTTTTTTTCGATTTTAAAGTTGATTTCATAGTAAAAGTTGTTCAGTTTGATAGTTTTAAGCACCCTGTAAGATATGTAACACATTTTACCCATATAGGCTCACTGGGTCGAAAACAACTCAGGATAACCTATAGTTGTATTGGGTCGTTTTTGACCCATCGACCCAAATACAATCATAGATTGGATCGGTTCGTTTTCGACACAGTGGGCAAAAATGGGTAAATTTTACACTCTAGTGTAAGTAAAGAATGATAAATCAAAGTTTCAACTAAATCTTTGTTACCCAATATAGATCAGCCCAGCCCTATTTCACTTTTTCATAGAAAGAGAAAACTTTTCCATAAACATAAGTCAACGGGGCACTTAATCAAAACGTTATTACATTACATAGGTACTTGGTGTATCGAAAAATCTTTCCTTTTTCGATACAATCCTGTCGATAGCCTGCCGGAATGAGAACATGAATAACACATAAGCACAATAGAGATGTGCTATAACTAGAGGTCGGATATTCGGATGTTTACCTCAACTCCATTTTTCACAAGAATAATGTGGACAAGTCTTAATTCATTTATTTTAAGAAATAATCCCAGGATCGTTCTGAAGTCCCGGGATTGCTAAAATATTTCTCGACATGCAAAATATCGTAGAACTTGAGTTGTTCATGTTGAACAACTCGGTCAACATGAACAACTCTGACAATATGGTCAACTTATAAGTACAATGATGAATGAGTTGTCAAAGTTGTTCATGTTGTCCGAGCTGTTTTGCTGTCGAAAGTACTTAATTAGAGAACATGGAACTTGACCAAGTTGTCAGAATTGTTCATGTTGACCGAGTTGTTTAAGTCAATCGAGTTGTTCATGTTGTCGGAAGTAAGTAAGTAATAGTGGTGAGACAACCTACGAGGACCAGTATGAAAAAACGGTGGAGGACGGATTTTTTTAATTAACTTTACTCAGAAAGCATACCCATAATTCCATATTATGTTTTCGTCGCGTAAAAAGTTAAGTTTAGGTAAATATTTATCCTATCCGATTATCCGATCTCTAGCTGCAACCATTACTTATCCGAAACAAATAGGCGTCAGTTTCAAAATTCGGGTTGCCTAAACGAAACGGAAAAAGTATTCGAAAATATCAATTAATCAAAATGATAATAGTTAGATATAAGATAAGAAGCTTAGAGGATATGTATGCTAAAGTGAGACAGACAGACTCTTTGAGTGATTTATACACGTTTTGAAACAGACTCTAGAGCTACTTCTATGAAGAGTCATATTTTGCATCTGACAATGAAAGTAAATTGGTCCTAATAAATGATAAAAATTCCTATTTAGAAATAAAATAATCTTTGTTTTGTAACAGCGTCATAACTCAAATCTTGATAACTTAACGTAAATCCTATATTTTATATCTAATAATAATCTATGCATATAATAAAATTGTTAATTTGGCGTGGATGTACATTGGAGATATTTGCAAAAAATAGGGGGTTTAGGTTTTGTCTGTTTGCCTGTTTGTCTGTTTGTTTGTGCAAGCATCAATTGAAAACTACTGAACCGATGTGGACAGGGTTCTCATGGAAGTACAGGGCTTACTTTGGATGAAAATTTAGAGGTTGTTTCATCGCAATCGATTTTTAACCGACTTCAAAAAAAGGAGTAGGTTCTCAGTTCGACCGTATATTTTTTTTTTTTTTTAATGTGTGTTCGCGGATAACTTCGTCGTTTATGAACCGATTTTGATGATTCTTTTTTTGTTGGAAAGGAGATATCCCAAGGGTGGTCCCATGATAAGGAAACCAGGATCTGATGATGGATCCCAGAGAAATCGAGGGGAACCTTCGAAAATCGTAGTGCCGACTAGTGCGTTTGTTAATTTGAAGCACTACTGTTAAATCTAACTAATGAATTCACCACTGAAAATTGTGAAATAAACAAAATTTTAACAAAAAATTAAAACCGCCTTCAAAAAAACTAAAAAGTAAAAAAATAATATTGCAGCCGATGACTTTCGTTCGCATCATAAGAACATTAATTTGTTTTATAGAAGTCGGTGTCAAGCCAAGCCAAAAAACGAATGCAAGCCCGGTCGCGAATCGGCTTGACAGCGACTTCGATAAAACAAATTAATGTTCTTATGATGCGAACGAAAGTCATCGGCTGCAATATTATTTTTTTACTTTTTAGTTTTTTTGAAGGCGGTTTTATACTTAATCAAAAGTTATGAGTATTTAAAGTCAGTGGTCTGCGCGTATGGAGTCGCGGGCCCCTCTATAATAATTAAAGTGCTATGGTCGATATTGTACCTAATTGTATGTAATATGTATAATTTTTCGATTATAATTATGCACAATCATAAATAATTTATATAATTATTTTATTACGGATACCAACATAGGTATTATCTTTTCCGTATCCGAATATTCACCCTCTCATCTCTAGCAACTCGAAAGAACATTCTATAGCCCTGAACTACAATGTTCAGTATTCCGGGAAAGGAGGCAATTTTGTACCAAAACTGGTGTTTTTTTCGCTGTAAGTTTCTCTACTCTTAGCACAATTTTTCATGATTATCTTAAACTAGATGACCGCAGCGAACTTCTTACCGCCTTAGAATCTTCCAGACACACACTTGGCCGTTTTTAGCCTATTTTCTAGTAGCATTCTAATGGTGAAAGAATTAATCGGTAGTTTCGGAGCCTATTCATTACATACAAACAATCAAACAAACAAAAAATCGAATCATTCCTTTTTATAAAACTAGTATTAGTATAAGAGATAAGTGTACTTTTTGCAACCATCAGCAGCAAGGCTGATTCAGCATTTATGGGGTGTAGAGCTTCTCTGTGATGGGGATGGACCAGGTCTGCCTGCATAACTCCAGTCGGTTTAGGAGTTACTGATTATTAAAGGTCTGTTAAAAATTAACGATCAGCTGCAAGGCTGATCGTATGTTATTGTTGTAGTATGTACTGTAGCTATGTGAACAGTATAAAAACTGACATGGTTCATCAGTCGGTTTATGAGATACAGCCGTTCAAAGGTCGAAACTTTGACGGGCTTTATCTCCTAAACCGACTGACAGAACTTGACAGTTTTTAAAGTAAGAAAGTAAAAAAATTACGATCAGCTGCATGGCTGATCGTATGATATTGTAGTAGTATGCACTGTATCTATGTGAACAGTACACGACATCGTGCAGAACGCGCTTCGTACAATATGGAATAATGACACTCTGTTCTTTGTACCTATTTGAAGTCATGACTTACGTAAGGCGTAACCTGTCCGAGTTCGAACGCCGTACTGGAGGTCCTACCCGCCAGCTACGGAACACTGGGCGACTAAAATCCGTGCCGCGGCGTACCGCACTAGCTGAGAGCAACCCGCGCGTCATCGGTCCCACGTACTACGAACACCTACCCACTGATCTAAGAAACGAAACAAACGACGAAACATTCGATCGCCGATTGAAAAACTATTTATTGGATAATGAGTTCTACTCTGTTGACGAATTCTTGAAAAAAAGTTTTTAAGTTTTTTATATTCATTTTTAATTTGTTTGTAGTTGTTGACATTTTTTCTATTATTAAAATAGTCAAGACTATTTTTAACTTTAAGGTTATATTGTTTTGACATTATTTTATTTGACATTACTATTTTATTTTAATTTGATTATGTGTAATATACAATATGACGATCATATTATGAATGGACATTTTATGTAATTATTTATGTAATACTGTGACATGTTATAATATGAAATAAATGAATCTAATCTAATCTAATCTACCAAAATTGTCAAGTTCTGTACGCCGGTTTAGGAGATACAGCCAGTCAAAGTTCCGACCTTCGAACGGCTGTATCTCCGAAACCGACTGATCAACCATGTCAGTTTTTGTACTGTTCACATAGCTACAGTGCATACTACAACAATAATATACGATCAGCCTTGCAGCTGATCGTTAATTTTTTACTGACCTTTAAACATCAGTAACTCCTAAACCGACTGGAGTTATGCAGGCAGACCTGGTCCATCCCCATCACAGAGAAGTTCTTCACCCCATAAACACTGAATCAGCCTTGCTGGTGATGGTTGCAAAAAGTACACTTATCGCTCGGAATATATAGATATAGATTAATCTTTACGACCAGAAGTAGCGAAAGTAGCGCGATGGTAGCGCAGAGGTCAATTCATTCAGTAAAGGCATATTGTAATAAAAACGGCTAGTGGTGAAGCTTCGCGGTTGCGACAGGATCGAGGACAGTGTGTTGAGGGGTGCACCGAATTTGCGATGTTCTGTTTGCAAATTGCTGTTGCCCCGTCCACACACCACGCAAGCATAAACCCGCCGCGACCGCTGAACTACACCACTATAGTCGGGGAAATCTACGGATTTTTGTATGGAGTAGGTTGCATTAATTGCACTTTAGGTGATAATTAGATATACATATTATACCTGAAAAACATATCTTTATAATCCCTGATTTTGTATTGTGTATTATTGAATAATTAAAACATTTACAAAACATTAAATTTAGGTTACGGTACGGGAGTTTCGGTACTACTAGTCAAACGTGGATGTACTGAAGTTTCAGAATATCTCTGACTACCCCCTCGGGGAATATATTCGTGCGCATATTATGCTATGCTATGCTAAATTTAGGTATGAGCACAAAATGGACTTCGCACCCATGTTTCCTGATCCAGCTGTTCTACAAAAGTATCCTTCGAAAGCGCATATTTGCTCGCAACGTAAGTAGGCTTGCCATGGACCCCCAGCTTTCATTACACGGACTCCTTAGGGGTCCATGGACCGCAGGTTAAGAAACCCTGCTTTACATAGAACCGGTCCTTCAAAGGAAAGAATTTGAAGGACCGGTTACCGAATAGTGTCATTAGAGAAAGATGTGGTCTGAAAGAGGATGTAGTGACCAGGATTGAAAAAGGCATGTTGAGGTGGTTTGGCCATATGGAAAGAATGAGCGAAAGTAGGTTGACGTATGTTCACAAGACATGTGTGAATGGAGTGGTTGAAAGGGATCGCCCTAGGCGCACATACGCTGACCAATTCGGATGCGAAAGGCCAGAAAGGGAAAGGCCAAATAAAATGTACCCGGAACCGACGAGCTTGTTTAAAGAAACTTATGGATGTTGAGGAGGCGAGAGATGTGTGTCAGAATCGTAGCATGTGGCGATCTGTTGTCTCTGCTTACCCCAGTAGTGGGACATAGGCGTGAGCATATGTATGTACTTTATAAAGAAAACATTGTTATCGATATTTTAGTAGGAAGGTTTTTAATTGGTAATTTGATACGTTTCATTACCACTACAGGTTCAGTAATTAATCTTTAACAGTTTACGTCCAATATTACCTAGTTTTGGAAATCAAACAGAAACATTTTGAGAGTGATCTTAAAATTTGAATAAGCTACTTTTATAGGAAACTGTAAATAAAAGCCATGAAATCTTTAATTTTATTATTATTTTTGTCTCCATTACGTAAGTATTTTGTTCATATTAAAAGCCTACCGAGCCTATTGTGCTGCCCTCAATTTTTATTTCTAAATAATTACACAACATTTCCAAAACACAAGACTGTCACATTGTGTCATGATTGGCTTTCAATTTATGGAAACATTACGGATTATTATATTTTGTGCTTGTAGCTAGTATCCGCCAAAAGTTTGACGGTTTTAACGATAATAGCTATAAACATTATAGAAACAAATCGGCTGTTACCCGATAAATTGAAAATCAGCAATGACTACAATGTGACCTTCTTGTTTTTTGGAAATATTATTGTTTAATTGTCAAGAAAAAAATATTGGGGACACCACAATAGGCTCGGTGCAGCAGCCGTCTGACAGATAGAAGTGATTTTTGTGGATTGCGTAACAAGTATTTTGATAAAAAAAATTACAAAGGACTCGGCAACAAGGTATGGCCATTGGTGCAAGAGCTCTCCGCTATGGCACAGTAGTAGGGTCAGTTAGAGGATACACAAGCGTAGGTACACACGGCGACACATCAGGTTACGCACCCTATATACCCATAACTACACTACGTACAAAACACAAAATAGTGCGGTAGAGAGCCTGCATAGACGCGGCTGCCGGCGCGGGCGCAGCGTGCTTTGAGACGAAACAACAACAACATACCGCATCCTCTCGCACGATTCGCAGCGTTCAACTTCTAATAGTTCAAAGTCCAAACAGGGTAACCTGACCTGTCGCCGTGTGTACATGGTACACAGGGGCATCAACATATTTTTCACAAAAAAAAAGATACAGGTGAATAATGGATACCTAAAATGGTTGCCTGGAAGAAATCGTTTTTACTGATAAGACCGCCGTTTGTACCACCCTTCTCATTCCTGATATAAATTGTATATCTTCCTAAACTATTATAAAACTGTAACAGAAGTGTGTCTGTACATTGAAGATATTTACAAAAAAAAGATAACGATATGGTTTTTAGGTGTCCCTGATTCCAAATCAAAATTTTTTGGATTTTTTGTCCGTCTGTTTATTTGTGTGTTTGTTTGTTTGTTTGATCGAACATCACGCAGAAACTATTGAACCGATTTTGATGAAACTCTTTTTGTTTGATAGCTTATGATCTGACTTAAAATCTGGTATATATAATTTATGCGGACGAAGTCGCGGGTAAATGCTCGTTATTATACAGGGTGTAACAAAACACCCTAGTAATACTTAAGGGGGTGCTTCAGACCATCAAACTGAACAACTTTCACTATGGAGCCAACACCGAGAAATAATAAAAATAACCCTCCTTCTGCCGCAGTCGGGTAAAAATCTGCTGTCCCATACATTTGAGTCGAGCCGATACTGCAGTTTTGTATGGGACAGTTGATTTTTATTTCGCGATTTCGAAGTTGGCTTCATAGTGAAAGTTGTTCAGTATAATGGTCTGAAGCACGCCCTTTAGTACTACTAGGATGTTTTGTTACACCCTGTATACAATTTATAACAACAACAAACGTATATTACTTTCGAATTTGTTGATTTTACATGTATGTCATGTTAACTTTTTACTTTACTTTACATTTATAATAACAACAAGTATACTTGTCTGGTGTGCAAATAAAGAATGTTTATTTTATGTTACAGTTCTAGAAATAAACTGTTGGGGTTGGTGGAATTATGAAAAAATCATTCCTTATTACAAAATTGTTTTGCCGTACTCACTGTCGAATGCGAAGAAAATTGTCGATTTGGACAAAATGGATCATTGTGAATGCCCACGGGTGTATTGGCCTTGCTGCGGTATAGACAACATCACGTATGTCAACGGATGTGTGATGAGATGTCTAAATAAAACGCTGCTGCGAAGACTTGGACCTTGTATTATGTATAGAAGATTAAGTGTCCCAGAAGATGTCATTACCTATACGTTGACAAAGACAAATGCTTCTTCGGATCAAAATACATCTGTAATTTTCAAATACTAATAAAAAGCCTAAAACTGGCAACTTTTTTCTTTTTGCCTATTTTTTTAGGGCGGCCATCAATCAAACTTCAATATTATAGTTCAGAATAAAGTATGTATCTCTGAACTCAGTCCGAACGGAGATTATAAAGGCTTGAAGTAAACGCTAAGAGCAAGAATCTCCTTTATTCTAAAGCATAGAGACTGCATCAATTTACGATTGTAGTTAGTCTCTTTTGTCTTATGACGTACCTTTAATAGTAGAAGGAGACGGAACTATAGATCTTTGTTGCCGCGGTCCACTATTCACTTGTCACTTTTTGTGTGTAAAAAGTGACCGTAAACATTAGGGCAAATGTCACTTTGGTCTAGTTGGTCTCTTTTGTCCATACTACTTGACACCACACACTCAAACACAAACGTCATAAAATGGACATTCTTGCAATGGTATGACTCACTCTATGCCTTTAGAATAAAGGAGATCCTTACTCTTAGAGTAAACGTAATGAATATATTATCAAGCCTTTATGTCTCTGTTCGGACTGAGTTTAGGGATATAATGTAATAACAAGTTTTGTTAGCTACTTTATTCTAAACTAAAACATTCAAGTTTGGTTGATGGCCGCGCCAAAAACAACGGCGAAAAATAAGGCGCCAACCTTCCACACAAAACACGATTTGTCTTTTTAAAGCAGTATTCAGACAATGAAACTAAACAACTTTCCATAAGGAAGTGTCCATGAAAATACTTTTGGGCTGCCCATAGACAATCGATCAACTAATTTGCACTTTAGTATGGGAGGTCCAAAAAAATTATCGTTTTCCAACCCACGTTCTTTAGGGAAAGTTGTTTAGTTTCATTATCTATTTGCTAAGTGGTATAATATCATTGGAAGCTACAAGCTAAGTGGTATTTTATCATTGGAAGCTAAAAGCTAAGTGGTATTTTATCATTAGAAGCTAAAAGCTAAGTGGTATTATATCATTGGAAGCTAAAAGCTAAGTGGTATTTTATCATTGGAAGCTAAAAGCTAAGTGGTATTATATCACTGGAAGCTAAAAGCTAAGTGGTATTATATCATTGGAAGCTAAAAGCTAAGTGGTATTATATAATTGGAACTTGGAAGCTAAAAGCTAAGTGGTATTATATCATTGGAAGCTAAAAGCTAAGTGGTATTATATCATTGGATTAATCTAATTATATTTTACAAATACAAAATAGTGTATTTATTGTCTATTACAAATACTGTTTTGTTAATTTAACCAAAATGTTGAATTAAATTTATCGAAAGTTATTTTTTCTCCAAAATGACAAAAAACGTCATTGAGTAAAAACACCCACACCTATGCTGTGATTATTTTTTGTGTTGTTTTATTGTACTGGCTGTCAACTAAAATGCGTTACACACTTAGAAGTAAAGTAGGTTAAAAAGTAGGCTAAAGCTAAAGGCTAAATTATGCCTTATTGAAAAAAAAAGGTTTCTTTTTATCTTAAGGCTTTTTTATAGGTTGGTGCTCAACGGGTTAAACTGAACAACTTTTATTATGGGACCAACTTCTAAATCGCGAGTACTACAGGGTGTTAGGGTAAACAGTTGCATTACTTTAAGGGGTGATTGTACCCATGATACTGAACAACTTTCCCTAAGAATCCTGAAGGAAATTCGCAATTTTTTTTTTTGACTTTTCATACAAAAGTTCGATCAGCCGATTGCATTAGTATGGGTGGTCCAAATTTTTTTTTTACGAATTTCCTGTAGGTTTCTTAGGGAAAGTTTTTCAGTATCATGGGTATAATCATCTGTAGAATACACCTTTCTACTAAGGGTTGGTTGAGGTTGATGTATATAATGAAACACAGATATAGTCTTCACTAGTGAATGTGACTAGCGCACGTCCGCACAGCACGGCGGTCGGTGCACGAATACCGAGCGAATGAACGATAGATATTGACCACAGACCGCACCTGCCGATAGACGGCGCTACCGGCGCTTTCCACATTAACTACTCTTTATTGCTGTACACTACATCCCTTTCTTGTTTTAATTTATTTTTTATGTTTACTCGAATCTACCACCGCTTCGGAAGGTATAGCCCGTGGAGAAGAAGCGGCGCAAGAAACTCAGTTACAGTTTAGCTAATCTCTTAAATCTTATTTACAATACAGTGTTGACTGTTATCAATGCTATTACATTAAACAAATTACGAATAAGTTATTGAGACTAATTTGTTTACAGAAAATAGATATTTATCAAATATTGATCTGAAATTGTCAAACACCAAATTCAACGATAAACAATGTTTATGGAAATTACAATCTCATTATATTAACACATTTCAGTTATTGTTACTTCTGTTCTATACTATCCCTTCCCTGTAAAAATATTTTTCTATTGATAGGTAGGGAAGTAAACCTACAAAAATAACGTTCCATAGATCTTTATTATCTCTTATTTATTTATTTTGGCTAACTACTAGTCAAAGTCACTGCTTCAAGATCGTATCCATTTCCGTTTTATCAAATTAAGGAGGTAAGGACAAAAGAGTGAATCTGTGATAAGCACATACACTTATGCACTCAAAATATTCTGGCGGGTGCCAGCCATTGCAATTAAGCACTCACAGCTATTTTATTTGCATGACCCTTTAGCTTTTGCTAACAAATTGATAGTTGCATGGCTCTGTAACCCATATCATTTTATCTTTGCATGATATTTTAGCTTTCGCTAACAACTTCATAGTTGCATGGTCCTATAACCCATATAATTTTACAGTTTCATGAATGCTGATATAACGCTGACTGACAACAATATTAAGTAAGGTACACTAGGTCGCTTTCGTTACCAGCTATGTTCAGTAGTTACCTTTAGTTAGTCGACTAGACTAGTTTTGAGAAATCAGCAGTTTCAATTTAATGGACCCGTTTAATAAATAGATACTATTTTACTCAACCTATACAGATAAAATGCTGATACCTAAATTAAAATAATAATCGTAATAATTCAATTAAATGTTCTTTGACCCACTTTAATGCTGATCTTTGACGGTGTTGCAATTATTCAAAAGATTCGCAATTTAATACGCAGTCACAATTTAATGTTACGGGCAAGTAAAAAATCAGAGTCCACACATTACTGTCGCTCTCATTTAGGGCTCTATGCCACGAGCACAATTTCAGCCAACGCCCTGTCTTATTCATCTATTTCCCCTTTGGTCTGTAAAAAGTTCTACCCCATTAGGTATGCTATGCTTCGATTGTTCCTAATATTGGAATACATTTTTGTGGTTGAAAAGCTTGTCATTCTCTCACCATTTGGTAAGTCATTCCGTCCATAAACCAAAAATAAAAAAGAAGTCTAGCCTACTACAACAGTATGCTAGACTAGAAACTTGAGATTTGATTCCGCTATCTTGGTACTCACAAATATTGTTTTAGCAAAGGGTCTGATGGTGGTCTACCCTATGAGTTATTTTGTCTGCTATACCTAAGTATTCAGTCACTAAAGCAGTATTCCAAAATAAATTTTATAAATTGGCATAATATTTCTTGCCGTTCAACAGTGAATAAGTTATTATAATTAATTTCCTTTATACATACCTACATACCTTTACATTTCTATAACAATAACAATAAAAATAAACTATAACCAATTTAGCTATTAGTTGTTAGTTATATGTAACGTCATGAAACTCATGAAAATATTGTGTAATGTAAGGTATACTTAGGTATGTATCTGAAACATTAGTTACTTACTTATTATTTAAACACTAATAATGTTTTCCGTTTACGAATCATACAGTTGTATCATTTGGTAGGCTTTAAAAAAATAATGCTATTTTTAATTACAATGTACATGAATTAAGTGCAACTGTTGTTTCAACTTAATTGCGTGGCGTAATATTATTACAGAACTGCAAATCATTTTGTTTTTTGACCTGCTTGCACTGAAATTATATTCTTTATTTAAAATATTATGAATTTATGACAAACCGATTTGGTTCAAGTGTATAGTATACTTTAACACATACAAATGAATAAATTAACAGTGCAGTGCCTGCAGTGATTAGGTAAGATACAGATTTTATCTATACAAAGAAGAAAGTGCAATAAGTCATTAATTCCTTATATTAATGTCAATGGAATGACCAACTACAAGCTGCTAATAATTACTTATTTGACTTGTCATCTGAATGACCAACTACGAGCTGCTTATAATAATTTATTTGACTTGTCATTTGAATGACCAACAAGGTGCTGATAATGAAATAACAGTTTTTTTTTTCAATTGAATGACCAGCTGCAACTTGCTAATAATTATTTTATTTATTTGACTTGTCATCTGAATGACCTTCTATAAGCTGCTGATAGTAAATTTGATAGCATTTGATGCCCAGCTAAAAGTTGCAAATGTCAATTGAATGACCAGCTACAAGTTGCTAATGTCAATTAAATGAACAGCTGAAAGTTGCTAATGTCAATTGAATGACCAGCTACAAGTTGCTAATGTCAATTAAATGACCAGCTGAAAGATGCTAATGTCAATTAAATGACCAGCTGAAAGATGCTAATTTCAATTGAATGACCAGCTACAAGTTTCTAATGTCAATTGAATAACCAGCTAAAAGCGGCCTATGTCAATTGAATGACTGAATAACCAGCTACAAGTTGCTAATGTCAATTAAATGACCAGCTGAAAGATGCTAATGTCAATTGAATTACCAGCTAAAAGTTTCTAATGTCAATTGAATGATCAGCTAAAAGCTGCCTATGTCAATTGAATGACCAGCTGAAAGATGCTAATGTCAATTGAATGACCTGCTACAAGATTCTAATGTCAATTGAATGACCAGCTAAAAGCTGCCAATGTCATTGAATGACCAACAGTACGTTGCTAATAACTGTTTGTTGTACATGGCAAAGCACTAACCATTAACATTACAAGCTGACAATATGAGAGTAATCACCCTGACCATTTCAAACCTCTTAGCTATTAATTGGAGACATTTTCTCTTTATTAAGCACTAAAGCAAGGAGGTATGGTTCAATCGGCGCCTTAGCAGTCGTCCTGTTGAAGGCTGGTTTTTCTGTGACATCTAGGAACATACAATCTGCGAACAAAATTGTTAACCAGTATTATCGGTTTGGTCATGAATGTTATGAATGTTATGATGCTTGAATATGATATAGTTATTAATCTTCTCTCAACTGAGATGAGTGTTTCTTGTTAAAATGTGAGTAGGTATTTCCAGAAATACTAAATTTAATAAGAAATCACCTAATCATTTTCTAATACTTTTTGTAAATAATTGTCTGAATTTACATTGATCCTTAAAATATAAAAAATTCCTTGCTCAAATAGCCAAAGAAACTAATTAGTTTCACCTGGAGTAATTATATCCATAATTATGACATTAACAACAATGTTGCAAAGATAAGATCAACGTAAGGTTACTGAATTGAAGTTCTATAAAGTATAGAATACGTCAAACAAGTTCCGGTAACAAATCGGATGATGATGATGTTCAGCAATTATGTTGGTATTGGTACTATTGATGTTTGAATTGAAATATTTTCATGAACTAGTACCACCAAATAAGCTCCGAAAGTGTTGTATATTATTATTGTTCTCGCATACCTACACTGAGAATGTCCAATAAGTAAAACGTTCAAAACGTAAAACTTTGGATTTCAACTTAAATTTTTGTGACATCAGAATGTTCGTTACGCCGAATGTTCGTTACGCCGAATGTTCGTTAAGTCGAATGTACGTTACTCAGAACGTTCATTACGTCAAATGTTCGTGACGCCGAATGTTCGTTACGCCGAATGTTCGTTACACCGAATGTTCGTTACGCCGAAAGTTCGTTTGCCGAATGTTCCTGGCGTCGAATGTTCGTTACGCCGAACATCCGTTACGCCGAATGTTCTATACGTAGAATGTTCGGTACGCATAATGGTAATAAGTAACTTTTATTAGAGACCATCACAACTACGAAGTAAGACAATTACTTAAAAATGACAACGTGTCAATATAAGTATAAAAAACTATTGGAATAAACTCACTTGGCATATCTTGGTTACCTAATCCTGTTCGTATCGAATCAAGACACTATTCTTAACCTTTGGTATGCAGGAACGCGGATCAGCATTATGAAAACCATTTATTACTATTGTGTCTGGCTTTTCCGGCATACGAGAGGTTAATGCGCGTATTTTAGATACCTATTAGGGCATAATGACGGACTACAAGCATGCATTAGTATATGCTCACGAGTACACTCCCCGAGGAGCAGTCAGAGATTCAGAAACCCCAGGACACCCTTGCCCCACCAGCACCGGAACTCCGTCCAGTCACGTGTGACGGGCAGTGAGCCTGGAGCTACGGACTTGAATAAATTCTTTCAATCGTTTAAAGTAATAAGGAATGATTACGTGACCTTAAAGATTGATGTCCACAGCTGGCGCTGGCGTACATTTGTTCATCCTAGGCGCCGAGCCGTCCCGTGTTGTCCCACACCTTCCTCCTGTCTGGTCTCCCCTCTTTCCTCCAGCATTCGATGGTCGACATGTGGGAAAAGAAATACAGTATGTAGATAATTCCAAATAAACGATTTAAAATCGGGACAAAAACAGTTTTTTCTTTTCTTTTGAAATATATTTTTATCACTAGGCAAAGGCAAAAACAAAGCAATGCTAGCAGAAACCAGATAATTAAGATAATTTCAAATAAACGATTTAAAATCGGGACAAAACTATTTTTACTTTTCTTTTGAAATATATTTTAACACTGTGTAACTTTTTAGGCAACAATCAAAGCAACGCTAGTAGAAACCGTCTTCGATTGTGTTTAAATAACTCGCTTAGCTTCCTTAACTGGGTGTCCTTAACTGGTGGATTTTATTTCGTTGGCACCGTTTGTATTTTTTAATTTTCAACCCTCAACAAACTGATAAACACTTTACTCACGTGAATTTCGAATCCCGTCGTCGCCAATGTAGAATACACCTTTCTACTAAGGGTTGGTTGAGGTTGATGTATATAATGAAACACAGATATAGTCTTCACTAGTGAATGTGACTAGCGCACGTCCGCACAGCACGGCGGTCGGTGCACGAATACCGAGCGAATGAACGATAGATATTGACCACAGACCGCACCTGCCGATAGACGGCGCTACCGGCGCTTTCCACATTAACTACTCTTTATTGCTGTACACTACATCATCCCTTAAAGTATTGCAACTGTTTACCCTAACATCCTATTATGCGTATTTTTTTTTTATGTGTGTTCGCGGATAACTTTGTCGTTTATGAACCGATATTGATGATTCTTTTTTTGTTGGATAGAAGATATCCTAAGGGTGGTACCATGATAAAGAAACCAGGATCTGATGATGGCATCCCAGAGAAATCGAGGGGAACCTTCAAAAATCGTAGTGCCGACTAGTGCGTTTGTTAATTTAAAGCACTACTATTAAATCGAACTAATGAATACACCACTGAGAATTGTGTAATAATCAAAATTTTAACAAAAAATTAAAACCGCCTGCAAAAAACTTAAAAAATAATATTGCAGCCGATGACTTTTTCGTTCGCATTATAAGAACATTAATTAGTTTTATAGAAGTCGGTGTCAAGCCAAGCCAAAAACCTAATGCAAGCCTTGTCGCGAATCGTACCGGCTTGACAGTGACTTCGATAAAACAAATTAATGTTCTTATGGGGCGAACGAAAAAATCGTCAAATGCAATATTATTTTTTTTACTTTTTAGTTTTTTTGAAGGCGGTTTTATTTTTTTGTTAAAATTCTGGTTATAGATCTTAACATTGTCAACACAATGGTGTATGTCGCAAGTACAAGTGACTTCAACTTATAAAGTAGATGCATAATTTTATTATAATACAGATTTTTTTTAATATTTAGGTTTTCCTAGGTTTCATTTATGTATTTTATAGAAAAATAAGAAATATACTTCATAGCAAATAAAGCCGAGATGTTGAAGATCATTGCAACATTTTTCAATAATTTTTATGTCTTTCAAATAACGAGAAGATAGCTTCTAAAAACGAGCAAAATATGGCCCTGCCTTGCGTTTACCTATGAGGTGCCTCTTAATTCTGAATTATACCGCGCTTTAACCCCGCTGACCTTTTTAACCACAAGGAAAGGTAGCGCAAGGGACATTTTTAGGTACCTATTGACAGGCAAAAAGGACGGAAAGGTCAACATGGAGAGATGTCAAAAGAATTCCTTGAATACTTGGTTGTGCGTATATCAGTCACGCGGGATGTAGGGAAAGGTGTACGAGATGATCCCAGGGAGAATGCTAGTAGTTTAAAAAAAAATCCCCTGCCTCCGCTGGCTATAAACGCTCTGATGTGCGATTTTTGAACATAGAGAACGTTTGAACGTTCAGTCGAGTAGTAGAAAATGTCTAATTTCTACTACTTGTATGAACGTGTGAGGTTCAAAAATCGCACTTCTGCGCGGTGGCATATTTGGTGGTATCTCTTTGTAAAGGCTACTCCTCCCATCTGCAAGGCTCTCTTTCTTACAAGCAAACTTTTGCAATTAGCCATCCCGCTTCAATTGCGCGGCTCCGGTCAGAATTTTTCGTTTTCTTTGAAAACCTGTATGATTTTTTATGAATTTTCAAAAAATAAGAAAACCACATCATTCTATATTGTATTGTGAAGAATATTGTAAATTTTCATATTCTTCTGATCAATAATGTAAGAGTAAAACGGTTACAACTGGAAAAAAAGAGGTGACTTTGGAGTCGTTTTTCTTCAGTTTTATTAATTAAAATAGATTTCGAGAAAAACCACATCACTTCTCATATCCTGTAGATTGTTCAGTTTTGTTTTCTGCTTAAAAAGTTCCACAGTTAATGTATAAAATGGTTACAAAGTTACTCAAAACCGGGCGGACGCCCCCTCACCGCGCCGCGCACCGCTGGCTGCCGCGAAACGCTCGGTGGAAACCGCTCACTTTGCCGCTATGCGCGGTGAGTTTATTTATTTTATTTATTTATTTAACAAACGTTACGTTACAGCTAAAACCTTTTCACAATGTAACTTATAGGTAGGTACTTAAAAGAAAACATAAATTAACAAAGACAGGCAACAACAACACACAGACAGACTGTTCATTGGCCCGTTATAGCGCTAACTCTTGCAACACTCTCACAAAACCTCATACACTCTCGGAGTAGGTCAGAAAACCTG
The DNA here is from genome assembly GCA_922987775.1 of Agonopterix subpropinquella. NCBI lineage: Eukaryota > Metazoa > Arthropoda > Insecta > Lepidoptera > Depressariidae > Agonopterix > Agonopterix subpropinquella. Next base: position 5,810,373 of record OV277714.1, read on the forward strand.
TCAGCGAACAGTTGTAGCATGCTTCAACATGAGCGGTAAAAACAAATACATGGAAATGTATGAAGCATGCCACGTCTCGCCGCGCACAGCGGTAAGTCGAGCGGTGTCCGCGCAGCGTTTCGTGGCAACACGGTGCATTGGATAAAGCCATGTTTAAATTCTTTCACCACGGTCGATGCCGCTGCCGGGCCGTCTTGGCATGCCTACCCCATTCTTATTATCCCCCGTCTTGTGACGTCCCGTGCTTACCAAACCCCGAAAGCGTGCCATTTGAAGTACATTGACGGCTTAGTCTACCTACACTATTCTATGAAGACGTGGTAATCCGCTCCCGGACTGTAGGTACACACGGCGACACATCAGGTTACGCACCCTATAATAATATAACCATAACTACACTACGTACAAAACACAAAATAGTGCGGTAGAGAGCCTGCATAGACGCGGCTGCAGGCGCGGGCGCAGCGTGCTGTGAGACGAAACAACAAAAACATACCCGCAGTCGCACGATTTGCAGCGTTCAACTTCGAATAGTTCAAAGTATAAACAGGGTAACCTGACCTGTCGCCGTGTGTACACGGCATGGTCACCGTTCAGCCCGCCGCTTGCCGCGCTGCAAAACGCTAAGCCAGTGGCCAGACCAAAAAGGTGTCTTGGCCGCAGTGTGTGCCAGGAGGTAGATGGTAAATGGCAACGTCGTTATCAAAGAGGTAAAAAACCGGCCAAGTACGAGTCGGGACTCGGGCAATTAGTGTTCCGTGCTACCAGTTGTTTAACCTGGATCATTGATGACAACCACTATAAATTGACACTTACTTAGTTGAGGTCACATAGTAACTGAAGATCATTTTACACTGATGATAGTTTTTAGGAATAGAAAATAAACTATCTAAGTTAGAGCCACCCTGATAATTTTCCCGCCATTTACACGTTATTCCTGCACTGGTAGCATGCACACCCGCGATAGACGTGATACGGCTTTTATCTCGTTCGTTCGCGCGCAAAAGAACGAGATAAAAGACGTGATAAAGCCGTATCACGGCTATCGCGGGTGTGCATGCTACCAGTGCAGATTTTATAATTTTTTCCAGATCTTATACGGCTATATTTTTGGAAATAGAGGTGGGGACAGCAATTTCTCGGATTTAATTGAAAAAATTTTAAAACAAAGTTTTAATAAAACATTTTTAAAAGTATATTTTTAGACAAGTATTTTCATAAGCTTTCAATTGATACCCCACACCACAGGGTAGAAATTTTGTTTGTTTTTATTTACCCTTTCGTACTCCCCAAATTGCCCACCGATATAAAATTAAGCTTGTTTACTTCATTTATGATATTGGACCAGTAATTGCTATATTTGTACCGAGTTTCAACTTCCTATGTCTTACGGTGTCTGAGAAAAATGCCTGTGACAGACGGACGGACGGACGGACGGACGGACGGACAGACACTGAGCTGATTCCATAAGTGTTCCGTTTTGCCAATTTTGGTACGAAACACTAAAACGAATTTACTTTTAAAACTTAAGTAATTTTGGGGGCCTTTTTCCCATAGCTGGAGAAATTATAATTTTTCAATAATAGTTATTTGTTATGCAAGGCTGCAAAGTTGCTTTTTGGCGCGAGTACTTGTATTGAAACCTGAGCAAGCGAAGGATTCAAAGGTACGAGACGCAGAATAACTTTGCAGCCGAGCGAAACACACAACTTTTCACCTCACTACAGCGAGGAAAACAATCAATGCGCCAACCTCATTTTTAGAATAATCGCACTGGCCAGTACGAAAAAAGCACGAAAAAAAACTTGTTTAGGCTATTTTTCTTTAGAAAGATTCGAATTTTAAAAACTCTTTCCACGCTAGCGGATAAAATTCACTTTTGCACTCTGATTTTGAATGACAAACAGAATCTTTCCGAGCATGTGAGGTGAAAAGGATTTTTTATGTTTATGTTTTTATATTAAAAAAACCTTGTTCCAGATGTAACAAAACACCGTAATAATATTTAAAGGGGTGGTTTAAAGTTGAAGCCACCCCTTAAAGTATGACTAGGCCATACTAGTAATATTTAAAGTTAGCTGCTCTGAAGACACTTTTTCGTAAAAATAAAAAATTTTAACCAAAAATTAAAACCAACTTCAAAACTCAAAAAGTTTAAAATAATCTTCCACCTGATGAATTTTAATTTGTTTTATTGGAGTCGGTGTCAAGCCTGTACGATTCGAGACTGAGCTTGCAGTAATTTTTTGGCTAGGCTTAACACCGACTCCAATAAAACGAATTGATATTCTTAGATGCTAACGTAAAATTCATCAGCTGCAAGATTATTTAGTAACTTTGTGAGTTTTGAAGTCAGTTTATATTTTTTGTTAAAAATTTTTAAGTACTTCATAATTTTTAGTGGTGGTAACATTAGTTGGATTCTGATATCAGCACACACAAAAGGTATATCCGATACGAAGCAAACGTTTCAATCGCCGATGATTTGCTGTCAACTTTTGAGGAGTTCTATTGTGTAGCTCCGAAGTGCGTCATCAGATCATCACCGAATTGAAATGGGACCACCTACGGGAGTATATACCTACCCTTACCAATAAATAAAAATTATCGAAATCGGACTACTCTGTAGAAAGTAATGCGTGATCTATGATCATACATAAAAAAATAAAATAAAAATATACGCGTCGAATTGAGAACCTCCTCCGTTTTTTTTTTCGTCGGTTAATAATTGGCAAAATCACCCGATTTTGAAGTTCTGGCTACTTCGAGCTGAATTTTTGCTGGATGTTCAAGCACGTCAATAAAACTAATTGCAAATGGATTCATAAACAGCTGCATATTTTTCTTGTCAGATTCAAAATCCTGGAATCTGTGTTCAAAAGACTGTAACAAACATTTAATTTTCAACAGGTACTTTGAAATATCAAGGGAAGTGATATTTTACCTCATACACCCCAACTGATTTATAACAAAATAATTAGATTGAAACAGTAATTTCATTATTTTGATAGTTAAAATTTAAAGTTATTCGAATTTTTAATTTTTTGAGGCAAAAATGATTTTTTATCATTTCAGCAATGAATGAAAGCGCTAACGTACTCATGGATACATTTAAATAATCTTGTTTTGGTAGTAAGTAGGGTGAGTGTGCCCGTGCGGTGGGTTGGCATCGGGTTCAGTAAATTTTAAATTTTACAAACGAGTTATTTAATATCATACTGGTTATGCTATACTATGCTATGCTATGCTTTGCTATGCTATGCTATGCTATGCTATGCTATGCTATGCTATGCTATGCTATGCTATGCTATGCTATGCTATGCTATGCTATGCTATGCTATGCTATGCTATGCTATGCTATGCTATGCTATGCTATGCTATGCTATTTAATATTTAATAAAAAATGATCTATGTTGAAACCATGATTTTTCGATTCAGCTCTCTATTCTAAACAAACTACTTTCTAGTTTTGCGTTAATTCATTAACACGCTGTATAAATGAAATGAAATTGTAAAAGTTGTTCAGTTTGATGTTTTAAACCAGCTCTTAAAATAATACTGGCGTTTTTTTTTCACCCTGTATATCACAAGAGGTGAAACGCTCGTTAAATATTCGAAACATTGTTATTAAAATTACTACATTTATTAATTACATTTCTCTTTTAATTGGTCAATTTGTCATTTTAATTGGCCAGTTACTTAATCATTTTTTAAACGATTCTCTTCAAAGGATATTTCAACTGAAAAACAACAACACACGTTTAAAAAAATACAATGGCGACCATTTTTAAATTTGCAATTTATGGTAAAAAAAAATATTTTTATTTTATTAATTTTATCTGTGACATCAACAGTTTACAGTGGGTAGTACGGGGGTGGGTGGGTCGTGGGTTCGATTCCCATGGGGGGACACCTAGTGATATGTCACTTTGAGCGTTTTCCCCCAGTTGGTTAGGACATTGCAGGCTGAATCACCTGATTGTCGGAAAATTAAAATGATTCCGTGCTTCGGATGGCACGTTAAGCCGTTGGTCCCGGCTACTATCTCTGGTGGTAGTAGTCGTTACATAAAAACCTCGTCAGAGGCCGTAAGGCGGTCTGAAAAAACTCTGACACCAGGGCTCTGCCCACACGATAAGAAGAAGTGTGTGGTTATAAAACTAAAGTTTACCCGCAATTTCATCGGCATAAATTATATTATACTTGATTTTAAGACAAATCATAAGCCAATCAAACAAAACAAGTTTTATAAAATTCGGTTTAGTAGTTTTTTCGATTTTTCCTTTTCAGTTTGTAAGTAGGTAATATTTTTGTTACACAGTCGGATTTTTTCGTTTTGCTATTGGTTGTCTTAAGCCGGGTCCGCAGCGCCATGTTTATAACAAAACACGTTAAAATCCCTCCCCCCGCAGGCGAACGCGGGTGATGTTATCCGTCGCAAATGGATAACATCTTGCGCGGGGAGGGTTTTCTAACATGTTAGAAAATTGGCGATGCGGACCCGGCTTTAAACCTACAACATGGGTGAATTAACTTGGCACCTGGCTCGCACGTGGCTCGGAATAAGAAAGAATAACTCGAAAATGCTAAGGCGCAGGGACACGTGCAACGGTAACTGAAATGCTATGCTACGGCCTCGCACGACGACGGCGGGATCCCGCGGGGGGTAGCAGGAGGGGTGTCAAATTCCGAGCCACGTGCGAGCCAGGTGCCAAGTTAATTCCCCCGTGTTGTACCTAATTTGATTTATTTTATACTTTTTAGTTTGGGTCAAAATGGTAGTATAACTTTCTATAATTGATAGGGTAATCTTAAAAAAAAAACTAGTTAACCGCTTTTTAGGGTTCCGAAGTCAACAAGGAACCCTTATAGTTTCGCCATGTCCGTCCGTCTGTCCGCGGCATAGCTCAGAGACGCTTAGTACTAGAAAGCTGTAATTTGGCATGGATATACATAATAACCACGCCGACAAAGTGGTAAATAAAAAATTTAAAAAATTTTTTTTAGGGTAGACGTGAAGAGGGGATGACATTTTTTTTTCTCGTCTATCCCGTGTTGTGGGGTCTTTTAAAAATATTGCGGGTGTTCGAAAACCATTTTTCGATTTACGGTTCCGTTAGCGAAATATTAAGCTTTAACTCGAAAATTTTTGTTAGAGTCAAGTGTTAAACCGTAGTGTAAAACAAAAAGCCCCCTTCTAAGTCCATATTATTATATTGTGAATGGCAACTACGGAACCCTATACTGCGCGTGACCCGAGACGCACTTGGCCGGTCTTTTTCTATACTATCATTATCTACACCTTAGTTCAATACACATACGTAATAGTAAGACTATCTAAAGTTACCGTACAAAGTTTTGAGTAAAACTGTAAAAAAAAAACGTCCTTTTTGATTAGCCTTAACACTTTGTACGGCTATTACGCATGTAAAGATTTTTTTTTGTCGTACAGACCAAAAAATTGCAGCGCCCGGGGTGGCAGAAATTTGTATATGTGTATACTTTTCCCGGACAAGCTGTGAAAATATGCTTGAATCTATGCAAATCCACACACTAACATAAAACGAAATCTCCAAAACTGTCAAGACTACAAACTTAAAATTTGGCATGGAATTTTCTATTGGCATCTAGATGCTGATGGACCAGGTCTGCCTGCATAACTCCAGTCGGTTTAGGAGTTACTGATGATTAAACGTCTGTAAAAAATTTACGATCAGCTGCACGGCTGATCGTATGATATTGTTGTAGTATGCACTGTAGCTATGTGAACAGTACAAAAACTGTCAAGTTCTGTCAGTCTGTTTAGGAGATAAAGCCCGTCAAAGTTCCGACCTTTGAACGGCAGTATCTCATAAAACGACTGATGAACCATGTCAGTTTTTATACTGTTCACATAGCTACAGTGCATACTACAACAATAATAATAGTTAATTTTTTACAGACCTTTAATCATCAGTAACTCCTAAACCGACTGGAGTTATGCAGGCAGACCTGGTCCATCCCCATCACAGAGAAGCTCTACATCCCATAAACACTGAATCAGCCTTGCTGCTGATGGTTGCAAAAAGTACACTTATCTCTCGGAATATTAGTAGTGTAGTACGGTCTAACAACAATTTCAAAACGGCAATCGGTAATATTTTAGTCTCTGGGCTACAGGTCTATATAGACTAGTTGACGCGAATCAAGTTGTTAATTAATATAATAACCATTTATTTTTCAGCATTTCTCATTATCACATTAGGTGTATTAAATGGCGTCAAGTCAGGGACGAAATGGTACGAATTTGGTATACCCTTGGAACACTTTTGGGCCAATACGTCTATAGATGTCCCAAATCTACACGAAATAAAAGTTACAAAGGGCTGTCATGAATGCCCGAAGGTATACATTCCTATATGCGCTACCGACAATATAACATATACAAATGAATGTCGTCTGAGTTGTTATAATTTGAAATATAAAAAAAATGAAAAAATTGTTAGGACCGGACCTTGTGAAATTTTCTGGGATTAGTAACATACAGGATGTTTGGGTAAACAGTTGCATTACTTTAAGGGTTGATTGTACCCATGATACTGAACAACTTTTATCAAGAACCCCCTAGGAAATTCGTAAAAATAAAATTCTAGTTTTCATACAAACTTTCGATTAGCTGATTGCATTGCATTAAGGGCCTATGTCGAAAAATAATTTAAGCGAAACGGACGGGGCGTGTGATAGCTTATATTACTTAACTGCCAGATGCGAGAGAAAGAGATGGGGCGGCGCGCGCGCCTGGAACGAATCAAGCGAAAAAACAAACTTTATTTAATTGTGATTGTACTATTTATGTAAGTTCAATTCTGCTCTAATCAAAACTTAGATAATAGCAATCTCTTTTTTCTAAATCAAGTCTTATGTTTCTATTATTCACCGTTTAGCAGTTACAAGCGTTTATAGACAAAAACGGAGGCTACTTTGGCTTGTTTTTCTATCGAGAAAATTTGTCTGAATCGTGTTTTGGCTGTAATCAAAACTTCAATTATATGTTCAATTTACACATATCCGCAAATCATACTCCTACTGTTAGTACTTCATGATATATAGAGCTTTGAAGAATCCTATTTTTTTTACATAGCCTCTTAAGTATGGGAAGTCGAAACATTTTTTTGCGAATTTCCTATAGGTTTCTTTGAGAAAATTGTTGAGTATCATGGGTACAGTCACCCCTTAAAGTAGAGCAACTGTTTACCCTAACACCCTGTATATAGGGTCCTTCAATTATGCTGACACTTTTTTAAGGGGATGATCATACCGTCAAACTCAAAAATTTTCTCTATGGCACCAACATCGAAATAGCGAAAAAAAAATCTGCCATCCAATACAACACATACTCGTGCCAAATGTATGGGACAGCTGATTTTTTTTTCTCGATTTCGATTTTAGTCTCATAGAGAAAGTTGTTCAGTTTGATGGTCTGATAATTCCCTTAAAAAAGTGTCAGCATATTAAAAAGGACCCTGTATGAAAATCTGCTGAGCATCAGTTGCCAAATATACAATTTTATGTGAAAAAAAGCTGCGTATTTGTTACCTCATCATCATCATCATCATCACTAGAGATCTGATATTAGGAGATGCATATTTTACCTAAAGTTTTTCACAAGAAGAATGTGGACACGTCTTAAATTCATTTATTTTATGAAACAATCCCAGGACCACCATCACACCACTGGCTTTTCGGTGAAGGACAACATCGTGAGGAAACCTGCATGCCTCAATTTCGAGGCATGTATTCCGAAGTCCCGGGATTGCTCAAAGTTTTATCGAAAATATCGTAGAACGTTGACAACTCTGATAACACGAACAACCCGGTCAACTCGGAGAACATGAATAACTTGTTCATGTAGTCACCGTTTTTCATGTTGTCAGAGTTGACCGAGTTGTTCATGCTGTCTTAGTTATCCAAGTCGACCGAGTTGTTCATGTTGTCCAAGTTGTTCATGTGGCCCAATTTTTTTAGGAGTATCGCATACAGAAGGAGTTGATTCGAGGCGGCATTGAGGCGCGGGCGCGCCTTGGCGACCTTAACATACGGTCGATAATTGTATATCAAGTATACGGGGTGTAACAAAACGCCCTAGTAATAGTAATACTTAAGGGGGTGCTTCAGACCTTCAAACTGAACAACTTTCACTATGGAGCCAACATCGAGAAAAAATAAAAACAATCAGCTGTCCTATACAAAAGTGCGGTACCGACTTGACTTAAATGTATGGGATAGCAGATTTTTTAATTTTTTCTCGATGTTGGCTCCATAGTGCAAGTTGTTCAGTTTGATGGTCTGATGCACTCCCTTTAGTATTACTAGGGTGTTTTGTTACACCCTGTATAACCCTTTATATAACCATTTAAAAGGGCGATCACAAAGGACCAGCGATGGTCTACGTGGCACAGGCTTAGCAAGCCTGTCAAGGCCCAAAACCCCAAATAATTATAATACACCCTGTAACTCGGAGCGCCGCTCGGATTGGTATGATATACAATTACCGACCGTATGTCAAGGGTGCTAAGTCGACTCCTGTATGCGATACGCGTTAATTAACTTTATTAGGAAAGGCATATCCATATTCTGTTTTCGTGGGGGAAAAAGTGAAGTTTAGGTAAATATGCATCAGATTATCCGATCTCTGGTCATCACGTGCCGACCGATTGGCACCCTGCCAAACTAAGGCCCAATCGCGCTAATTTGAAACAAAGAAGTTCAATCATTATTCAATTTCAGTTGTAATCATTAGGTATTACAAATCAGTTACTATTCAACTGTACTGAATTCGGTATCGCGCTAAAGTTGACTTATTTACTATGTGATTGACAGCCTTAAATGTCTGAGTGTTCTGTCAAAACAGCTCTAAAGTCAAAACTGAGGTAGGTAGGGCTGTAAAATGATTAGCGTGATACTGAATACTCAGACAGAGAGTACTGTTAAAATAGCTCTAACGGCTGAAAAATGATTAGCTGTATCATCATCATCATCTCAGCCGATGGACGTCCACTGCTGGACATAGGCCTCCCCCAAGGATCGCCATAACGACCGGTCCAGCGCTGCCCTCATCCAACGTTTTCCCGCCGCCTTCACCAGGTCGTCGGTCCACCGTGTGAGGGGCCTACCCACGCTGCGCTTTCCGGTACGCGGTCGCCACTCTAGAACTTTTCGGCCCCACCGGCCATCAGTTCTGCGAGCAATGTGCCCCGCCCACTGGCACTGTATACTTATGTAAAAAGTTAAGGCAGGTTTATATGACATGACACGATGACAATTTTGCGAGCTGCGGCGCCAATTTTCAAGCGCCAGCAAAAGAGCGGTAACAAAATTGGCATGCCGGCAAACACGGCGACACGCACGCCATTTTTTTTTTGCCCAGCTTAAACTCCTAACACTTTCGGCGCCAGTAAATCTCCGCATGCCAGCGCTGGCACGGAACAGAGCACGCGTGTCTACTTTTTGGCACCAGTGACCTCCGCCCGCGTCTCTCGCACCCCCCGCGCCAATTTTCGGACTCGTGTAAACACTTCGCGGCAATCGCTGGCACGATTTTCTCGAGCAAAGCCTTACGATCGCGTGAAAGACTGGCGATGAAAACTAGCACCGTATAGACAACAGCGTGCGAAAATTGGTGCCGTAAAATTGTTATCGTATAGACCAGCTTTTATGGTTAGCACGCGGTCCATCAATCACGGTTCAGTGCAGATTTATTTAGCGCGATTGGTTTTCTGACTAATATGCCGTTTTTTTAGGGTGCTATACTTACCCAAATGCTGAAAATGGGACCCCATTCATTACTTACGGTAGTAATTATACACCTAATAGTACCTACCAGGTCGACTCGTACCAATGCGTTTTTCGGAATTTATGTACGATTTGTAACACCATTGGCTTTTCGGTGAAGGAAAACATCGTGAGGAAACCTGCATGCTTAAATTTCGAGGCCTGTATTGTACCTACTGTCCATTACAAGTGGCGACGGGCTCACTACCTGTCACACTGGACAGAGTATCGGTACTACTAGTGAAACGTGGATGTTCTGAGGTTTCAGAATATCTCTGACTACCCCCTCGTGGAATATAGTCGTGAGCATATGCTATGCTATGCTATGTTATGCTATGCTATGCTAGTACCTACTCTGTGCTAGTTCATCAATTCAAGGTCGCTCAGCGCGCTATGCAGAGAGCTATGCTCGGTGTTTCTCTGGAGATCACATCAGAAATGAATTGATACGTCAGAGAACTAAAGTGTGCCTCAGCTTTGCAGTAGGATATGCAATAGGGAATCATCATAGATAGTTCACCACAAACACAAATAAAATCAATGGAACGAAAGGAACACACAGAGGTACATCAAAAGGGACAGGATACAAAATAACATTACACAAATCTCCTTAAACAGTTCGTGTCCCAACTAAACGGGTCAAATAAATGGGGCATTCTATGCTATCCGCTATCTTTCTGTGTATTTCAAACGGGTTTAACTTGGTGCGGTATATCGTGGCAGTTTGGATGTCTTACACTCAGTTGCAGAAACGCTCATAAGAGTTAATCCTCCATTAAATCTCTTCCTAGCTTTTACTACATCACCAAGATAAAAAGTGACATCAAGAGATTTAATGGAGGATTAACTTTAATGAGCGTTTCTGCAGCTGAGTGTTAGATTCGTACATTGCACCAAGACGTAGTAAGATTTTAACGTGATGAAACTGACACTGTCATTAGAATCAGCAGTGTCACTAACAACGTTTTGGAGTCACGTTGCAGGTTCTGACCCGAGCACTTGTCTCGCGTGGTTTTCGCGCGTCGCGTTTTTGCCTGCTACGAGGCTCCGCAATCCTCAATCTCTAAAACAATCTATCCCATAAACTACTTGACACTGGCAGCGGAAATGCACTGCAAAGCAAGAGTCCATTAATTATAAATAAATAAACCGGCCAAGTACGAGTCGGGACTCGGGCAGTCAGTGTTTCGTATTACCAGTTGTTTAACATGGGTCATTTATGACAACCACTATAAATTGACACTTACTTAGTATGTGGTCACATAGTAACTGAAGAACATTTTACACTGGCGTTAGTTTTTTATTTATAGATAAAAAACTATCCAAGTTAGTGCTACCCTGATAATTTTCCCGCCATCTGCACGTTATTTCTGATGTTCATGATTTTTTCAGATGTAATACGGCTATATTTTTTTAAATAGAGGTGGGGACAGCAATGTCTCGGATTTAATTGAAAATTTTGTTAAATGAAATTTGAGAAAAATATTTTTAGTTTTGTATTTTCATAAGCTTTCAATTGATACCTCTGCCAAACAACATAGGGTAGATTTTTTTTTAATTTACCCTTTCTACCACTCCAATTTGCCCCCCAATATAAAAATTAAGCTTGTTTTAACAGTTAGGGTAAACAGTTACATTACTTTAAGGGGTGATTAGTCACACACTGGACTGGCTGGACGGGCTGGACAGTGGACTCTGCCTACAAACGATAGAAATTGGCAAGATGACGTCACCACATGAAAGGTAGGTATAATATCTTTACGTGAAAAACTGAGCCTTGGGCTGCAATAACTATGGTTGCGTGCGGTACAATTTATGACGGGTAGATAATTTTAGTTAAAAAAAATTATGAATAAATTTTCAGTAGCATAAACAGAAATATTGTTTAATAAACCCACTTAATGTTATTTTTACTAAATACAACAAACAGCAAAAGGGATTTTTTTTTAAATTTATAATAGGCTTTTTCGTAAATAAATCGCATTGACACCCTTCTATTAAAAAAACAGTTTTTATCCTTCGCTTCGTTCTGAGCATAGATTTAGCATATACTACGTTAGATTGGAAAAAGAAAGGGCATAGCATTAACGAATGTTAGAGCGAGATAGATAGACGAGACCAATACACGAATTCCTGTATGGACCTGTAAGGACCTAGCACCTAATAACCTAGCACATACAAAAGTACAACCATAGAAATATACTTGATGTGTGTTTTTGGTCTCCCCTTGGATAAGCCGATCTATCGTAGTATATGCTAAATCTATAGTCCTGAGATTATTTCTCTTTGTTTCGAAAACAAAAATTCTAGCATGTCAATTACAGCTAGCCACGATCATGCCAAAAGAGTTGAGTAAAAATTAGTGGGAGGCAGGGAGTATCCCTACTTTTTCTTATACTCTGTTTTAGTGCCACGTCGTAAGACAACGAGTATCAGCACAGCAGTGTTCCGGGTCGCTCGAAATTGGATTTTCGCCCATTGACTGAGGATTTTTGCTGAAACTCTTGTGATCCATGAGCCGCTTCCGAATTGCGTTTCTTGTTAGAATGTTCGACTGACAGTATTTTTTACAAGCTATTCTAAAGTTGCAATGGGCGGGGCATAAAATGTGCAAAAGCGCCATATGGTAAAAGGTGTGTCATAGAACCCACGCAGTGGGAAGATTTGGCAGCCATTCGTCCAGCATGGAGAGCTCGTGTAAACAGTCAGATCTATATGATTTTGAAGCGAGTAGGCGTAGGAGTATGCTGGATGCTAAACGTGATGAACTGAAAGTCCGACCACCAGCTGCTATTCAGTATCACTATGAAAACGACGTGCTCACGTGCCCGCTATGTGCGAGGATTTTCTCCAAGAAGATTGGCTATGTAAGCTACATGAGAACTCATCAACGCCAACAACGGAGTTGAAGCAGTCGCCGTGGCCGAAATCGGTTAGGAGCAGTCATTAACACTATAATATATATAAAAAATACACTGAAAAATAGGAAATATCTACATTATTCAGAGGCTAGTTTTTACCCCAAACCAAACATCCAAGAGAAAAGATATTGATGAAAAATACGTTTTTTGCGATCCAGCTTTCAATTGAAGCGGGATGGCTAATTGCAAATTTATGCGTGAACATCAAGATAGCGGGATCAAATCTCCGATTCAAAATTTAGCATATGGGGAATTTAGTACTCCATTTGTACTAAATGTACACGCTTGCACTCGGATTACCTGGCCCTAAAGTGGCTATCTACTCGTACTTATGGGTTGAACACACGTAACGAGTACAGTGGCGAGACAGTAAAATGATACTAGGCCGAGAGAGTTCGGTTGGCGAGTAGGTGTTTATACGTATTTTGCTTGTTTGGCGAGTCAGTTTAGTTTTGAAGCAGTTAGGTTTTAAACGGATTTTCAACCGGCTCTACTATTGCAATTAATGTTTCATCACGCTTTCGCTTGTTTTTGTAATCGGAGGGTGAAAAATTCCTTAAGCATTTATGTAGTTTGTAACACAGAATAAATTAAATAGTTGTATCCTTTCATTTATAAATGAAATAGGAACATACGTAATATCGTAAAATTAGTAAAAACGTTTGAAAGTACAAAATCCGCACACGCACCGCTGGCGAACGAGTGGCTAGTGATGGCCGAGTGTGTGCCGAGTGGGATAGCGAGTCGCTGCGGGAGCAGAGGAATGAAGCGGGGAGGTGGGAACTCGGTCTAGTAAACAAATCGTGGCTCTAGCTACTCTCTCGCCACTCCGCTCGTCCGAGCGCTCGGCAGAGTACTCGTGAAAGTGTTCATACCAACCGAGCACTCGGCCGAAAGTACTGTCTCGCCACTTTACTCGTTACGTGTGATCAAGCCATTAAGGTTGATGATGATGTAACGTGCTTTTAGATTCCACGGGACCGTAATAAGAGTTAATTAACTTAAACTACTAATTTGATTGAAATACCTAAGTACTACAAGCTGGTATTAATTGGGCATTCACGATAGCTAATTAGTAGAGTTGATAGAAAGTATCATAATTGACATTTTAAAACCTTAATTTAATTAATTCAGGCACTTTTTGAAATTGAATTTTTTGAAAAAAGAAATCGCTATGCCGAATAAACTGTTCTATTTTTGTAAGTTATCTTATCTAGTCTTCTGCGGTCGTAGCATGGCAGCGTGTTAAAGCGCTATCGTGCCTTAGCTCTCTTTCTAGAGATAAAAGGCGTGATATCGCCTTATGCTTGTAAATATAAATAACTGTAATCTTATTACATTATCATAAAATTGTAAACTTGGCGTGGATGTACATTGAAGATATACATATATTTGCAAAAATATTAATGACTCTAAGCCCAATAGGGAATCATACTGGTTTGACACCGCCTCCAATAAAACAAATTAATGTTCTTATACAACGTGTTAATGAATTAACGCAAAACTAGAAAGTAGTTTGTTTAGAATCGAGAGCAGAATCGAATTATCATGGTTTCAACATAGGTAATTTTTTTCAAAATATTATATCATTTTTATGCAGAATTTAAAATTTTCTGAACCCGATATCAACCCACCGCACGGGCACATTCACCCTACTTACTACCAAAACAATATAATAAAAATGTATCCATGAGTACCTTAGCGCCCTCTTTCAGTGCTGAAATGATGACAAATCATTTTTGCCTCAAAACTTAAAATGCGAATAACTTTAAATTTTAACTATCAAAATAATGACATTATTAATAAATAAATAAAAAAATAAAAAAAATCAAAATAAAAAATAAAAATAAAAATCTTTTCTTTCAGACAACATAGTCCATACAAAAAATGTTAGTAGGTACTGGAGAACTTATAAACTATGTTAGTAGATTATAACATAAATAAATAAATAAAACATCAAGCAGAGGTGGCTATTACTTCCCTACCTGGCAGATCTACCGCATGCCGAACACATGTAATTCAGTAAATCTACCAAGCAGAGGGGAGTCCATTCTGTCAGCAATCATTTTCAGCACTCTGTTCGAGCTCGCACGAACACGGTGTACCGCTGATGCAAGTTTCTTTCGCATAATTGCGTAAAAGTCATCTGTACTTGCATCAGCAAACATTTTATTGCTTCAATCTAATTATTTTGTTATAAATCAGTTGGGGTGTATGAGGTTTTGCGCTAATTTATTAACACGTTGTACAATGCAAATTTAAAATACGCTGATTATACAGGGTGTAAAAAAACACCCTAGTAATACTTAAGGGGATGCTTCAGCCCATGAAACTGAACAACTTTCACTATGGAGCCAACTTCGAAATCGCGAAAAAAAAACCCGCTCTTTCAAACAAAACTGCAGTACCTACGAGCTACGGTCTCGACTCAAATGTATGGGATGGCGGATTTTTTTTATTTTTTATCGACATTGGCTCTATAGTGAAAGTTGTTCAGATTGATGGTCTGAAGCACCCCCTTAAGTATTACTAGGGTGTTTTGTGACAACCTGTATAATTATTTTAGTACTTTTTAGGGTTTCGTACCCAAAGGGTGAAAACGGGACACTATTACTAAGCCTACGTTGTCCGTCCGTCCGTCTATCCGTCTGTCCGTCTGTCCGTCTGTCCGTCTGTCTGTAAGATTATGCGTTATTGCGGCGGATTTGTTATCAAATAATAAAAATGTCAAAAAGTTAAAATTTTAGTACGAAAAAATTTTTTTTCCTTTAACCCTCGGTGCGCGAGTAGCCCGACTCGCACTTGACCGGTTTTTATTATTATTAATTAACAACTCCGCCGTAATAACGCATAATCTGAGAAAATTTCAACTATCTAGCTATTACGGTTCAAAAGTTACAGCCCTAAATAGGTAGGACAGACGGACTGACAGACGGACGGACTAACGTAGGCTTAGTAATAGTGTCCCGTTTTCACCCTTTGGATACGGAACCCTAAAAATGTCAAAAAGTTAAATATAAGGGGGGTTCTCAAAAAGAAACTAGTTTTATCAACGTTTTTTCTTCACGCGTAAAAACGGTAATACATACAAGCGTCAAACTTAGTGTTATTATAGAGCAAACTCTACAAAATAACAACAAATACTGAAAACCGGCCAAGTGCGAGTTGATCTCGCGCTAAAAAGGGACAAAAAAGTTTTGTTCTTCGCTGAGTTATTGTCTTCTGTTGTGGTGTTGTGGTACGGAACCATCGGTGCGTGAGTAGCCCGACTCGCACTTGACCGGATTTATTTATTTATGCCATGCTTATACGTATCTGAATTTTTCAGTTGCAGTTTTATTTATAGCAAGCATGACTCTTCGAGCAACCAGCACCCCATTATCACCAGAAAAATACGAGACAAACTACAAAGTAATGCAACAAGGGAATTTTCAACCAATAAATGACGACGTACCTATAATAGAACATATGTACAATTGTCAATGTCCCAGAATATATTTACCTATTTGTGCTACCGATAACAGAACTTATGTAAATCACTGCTGGATGAATTGTAAGAATCAGAGAGACTTTTCAGAATTACAGTATCCGGATCCAAGCTTAATGAAAATAATAAGGTTTAAAATGTATAATGGACCATGTCTAAGTCAGTTAATGCCATTTGATTATTAAGGCTGCACCGAGCCTATTGTGCTGCCCCCAATCGTATTTTTTATATTTCATAACAATTAAACAATATTTTCAAAAAACAAGAATTTCACGTTGTAGTCATTGCTCATTTTCAATTTATCGTGTCACTACAGATTTGTTTTTATAATGTTTGTAGATATTATCTTTAAAACCGCCAATCATGACTGCCTTTATTTTAGGCTAAAAATCTATAGCAGTTTCTGGGAATAGTACATTACTGCAGCGGCCAGCAACAGAGGCATTGATGGACGAAGTGTAAATGTGGGCCGAGGTGAAGCCGAGGCAAAAATGATAATATTTTCTTAGAGTCAGTATTGTTGGTATCTTTTTAAAAGTATCGCAGAGTATTTTGTGTCAATATTGCCGAAATTATGTGGCTGACTTTGAATGTCAAAAGTAAATTTAAACACACATTTTAACTTTTTACGATTATAGTTTTGGTTTTAAGAAATTATTCTATTGCCAAATCCAAGAGCACTAATGCTGTTTAGATTGGGTTTTCAAGGTATTAAATTAACTAACAACTCAAGTGAATTATTATTTGTAAAAGAATTCAAGTCCCCTTGTAGAGATTCACGAAACTCCAAATGAAAGTATTGACATAAAAATAGAAATGATTGAGATGTCCAGCCCCGCTGTTAAAATTAAAATTACGTAGCACTTCCTTAGCTCCACCTCAAACAGCTGCAAAAGGAAACCTATTATAGTATTAGAGATTCGAAGTGTCTTTCTTTGTTTTTTTACATGCTCTTGCACAACTCCGAGTGCGAAGTGAGGAGTTGTGCCTTTAGTAAACAGTTCAGTTTGGTGATATAACATTGCACTGTTTCACTCTTTTGCAGTCAATTTGGCCTAGTCTGCTAATCTAGTGGGTAATTGAACAGTTGGTCGTAGTAGGAGCGTCATACAGCCACTTATCTCAGAGTATCAATGCATCAGACAATCTGGCATCGCTGCCAGGATTCCAGCACGAAAGCAGCTAAGCAGCTAAGTCACAGTGGAGATGAATATTATTTTATCATAGTCAACAAAGGCTACCTTTATCGGCCTCAGTACAGTATTTATCATACTGTAGCCGTGAATTAACAAAAATCCGTGCTCGTTTCGCTCGCTCCAGGTTTTTCATGTCATCATTATCTCAGCCGATGGAATAGTGCTGGACATAGGTCTCCCCCAAAGATCACCACAGCGATGGGTCCTGCGCTGCCTTCATCCAACGGGTTCCTGCCGCCTTCACCGAGTCATCGTTCCACCTTGGAGGCCTACCCACGCTGCGCTTCGCGGTATGCGGACGCCACTCGAGAACTCTTACTCACCACCATCCATCTGGCTCATCCGGCCATCTGTTCTGCTAGAAATATTTCCCACCTATTGCCCATTTAGTTTAGCAATACCTACTCTGGTTCTTCTGCGGATCTCTTCAATTCTGGTCCAATCTAGGAGGAAAACTCCGAGCACAGCTCTCTTCATTGCCCATTGGGTGACTTTCAGCCTTTTTATGAGGTCTTGAGTGAGCGATTACGTCTCTGTTTCATGTCGTCGCATCACTGGCAATACACACTGGTCACTGGTGACTTTCGTCTTAAGACTCTGCGGTATATGGGACGTGAAGATACTACGTAGCTTCCCGAACGCTGCCCAGTCCAGTTGGATTCAAGGGTTGATCTCTTTCTCGAAGTTGGAAGTATTCGCTGGATAGTTTTTCCCAGGTAAACATAATCGACAAAAACTTCGAACGCAATGTTTCCAATCTTGACATGATCTTCGTCTTGTCCATGTTCATTTTCAGACCAACTAGTTCGCTGCCTAAGTTCATCAAGCATTCTATCGAGCTTCTCCATGGTCGGTTGGTGGAAAACCAAAGGTGACTGATATACTCGCTATTTATGTTGATGCCTAGCCCTTTTCAGTCCAGAACCTGGAAAACATCTTCACTTCACCATCTTCGGTGAACAGTTTCGGAGATATAACGTCTTCCTGCCTCACACCTCGCTGCTGAAGGATAGGTTTTGAGCTCGGACATATTGGTGTTTTTGTACAAGCATTTAGCATTGAAATGCTTGTACAAAAACACCAATATGTCAGTATGTCATGTTCAGTATTGAAATACTAGACTGCAGTATAGCCCAAGTCTCGATCGAATCAAAGGATGTTTATGTACTTACGTTCTATGAAATGTTAAGTTCTAGTTTTTTTTATCCCTTTTTAAGGTCATCAATATCATCTGCCAACCGCTCAAACTAGGTTCGATAAAAACAAAGTATGTTTATAGTAATAAAATAATTATTTAGCTTGAAATATTGCTATATTTCTCTAAGTTGTTTCTCAATAACGGCTATATCTGAATAAATGCGATTACGACTTCCGAGATCTGACGTTTTTGGGGAAATTAACTCGCTCAGCTCAAGGTCGGCGCGCCGACCGCGCTGGTCGGCGGCCGGCGCGCCGCCGTCGCCGCCGCGGCGCTCATGACGTCTAGTCTGTACTGCAGTTTTGTATGGGACAGCAGATTTTTTTTATTTTTTCTCGATGTTGGCCCCATAGTGAAAGTTGTTCAGTTTGATGGTCTGAAGCACCCCCTTAAGTATTACTAGGTTGTTTTGTTACACCCTGTATAAATCAGCAGCAGTTTATAAAAATAAACTCGTGCAGGACTTTCAGATTTAGAGGAAAACTAAATAGGAATACAGAATATTACTGTAAGTCATCAAAATGATACTCAAATTATATTGGCACGCGGATTGAGCTCTACCGTCTAGCTGCCCGAAATGTGAACGCCAACTGCCTTCCCAAACCTTCCTGCCCTCACTGCCTTGTCCTCGTGTGAAAGGGGCATATTGGTACCGGCCAAGAATGGGGAACTTGCACCAAAATTATAATGAGAAATTATCTTAATAATTCAATAATAATAGTTGTGAATAGAACATTACTGAAAGATTTTTTCTGAAGTTTTAATTTTTTACGAAATATTTCAATTATGTTTTAAATTAAGTTCCGATCCACGTAAAGTGACGTCACTTCTTAAGCCAGGTTGTCAATTAGTAGTTAGAAGAGTACAGCAACATAATATGTTGCTGTACTCTTCTCATTTGTAATGAGCTTACGCGTTATGAATAAGAAGTGACGTCACGTTATGGCTGTGAACGTTTTGGCGCGGAATTTGAAAAGTCAACTTTTGATTTGCAATAAATTAATGATTTTTGCATATTTTACCAATTTTGTTTTTGGTATATACAGGGTGTACAATAAAATGGGACAGCTACTCAAAGGGGTGCTTCAGACCATCAAACTGAACAACTTTCTCTATGGGACCAATATCGAAATCGCGAAAAAAAAATCCGCTCTCCCATACAAAACTGCAAACATAACGCGACTGAAATGTATGGGACAGCTGATTTTTTTTTCGCGATTTCGATATTGGTCCCGTAGAGAAAGTTGTTCAGTTTGATGGTCTGAAGCACCCCTTTAAGTAGCTGTCCCATTTTATTGTACACCCTGTATATGTAAGCCTTAAATCTCTATGACAACGTAAAATAACAAACCGTGCAAGTTCCCCATTGTAAAGCCGCTGCATGATTTTATTCTGACGACCCGGTGGTAATGGTTACCACGCCGGACTGCCAAACCAGGGTCCTGGGTTCGAATCCCGATTCGGTCATGGATGTTATATGTTTGTGCCGTTGTTGTATGGTACCCATAACAAAAAGCCTATGGCTTACTTGGGATCATTACAATGTATGTGTCTGTGAGCGTCATTTATTTAAAAAAAAATTAAAAAATATATACAACGTTTTAATGAATTAACGCAAAACTAGAAAGTCGTTTGTTTAGAATCGAGAGTAGAATCGCATTATCATGGTTTCAACATAGGTACCTAATTTTTTCAAAATATTAAATAATTATATTTGCAAAATTTTAAATTTACTGAACCCGATGTTAACCCACCGCACGGGCACACTCAACCTTCTTATTACCAAAACAAGATTATTAAAATATATCCATGAGTACGTTAGCGCTTTCTTTCAGTGCTGAAATGATAACAAATCATTTTTGCCTCAAAACTTAAAATGCGAATAACTTTAAATTTTTACCTTCAAAATAATGAAATTATTGTTTCAATCTAATTATTTTGGTATGAATCAGTTGGGGTGTATGAGGTTTTGCGCTAATTCATTAACACGTTCTATGTATATTTATTTTATTTATATATTTATTCTCTTCATGGACTATCTTTCGTTCGGCCGATTGCGCTAATTTAAAACATCCATATTCAACCTTAATCCTATTTAAGTTATATTCACATTGCAATTTAACAAATCAAATGCATTGCATTCAATTGTATTAAATTCTCTATAAACTTGACGTATTTACTACGTGACTGTCAGCCAGTTGCAGAGGGGTCAATTTTATACAAAACTTTGACGCACAATACGCGTAGACGGTATTTATAAGTAACTTTGTATATATGGAAAAATAGTATAGAAAATCTATTAATTCTATTAGTATAGAAATATAAAATGTTATTTGATACACGACATCATAGTCTAAAAAAACAAGGTCTTCTATTCCCAGAGTGACACAAGCCTACGTCACAATAAAATGGCCGCTAAACATGGTAAAAGGGTATGATGACGTAGGCTTGTGTCAGTCACGTGGTCAGTCACGTGATCGGAAGAGAATACCAGGCGCAGTATATTATAGTACCATGCGCGACATCTAGATTTTCTAAACTATTTTTTCATATATAAAATATTACTTTTATTAATTCCGTTTATGCATATTGTGCGTCAAACGTTTGTATGGACTGAAACCACCTTAACGTCTGAGCGATCTGTCAAAACGGCTCTAACGGCTGTCAAATGAATATTGCAATACCAAAATGTGTTAAAAGTTGTGGTTCGCACGCGGTCCAATCATGGTTCAGTTGGGATTTTTTTAGCGCGATTGCTCAATTGTATGTAGGTATAATATTATGTTAGTATTCGCATCAGGATATCAGATATAAAATTGTGGACGAATTAAGGCTACTTATTATAGTGTCTGCCTCCGTGGTCTAATGGTTAAGAGCATCGACTCTCGACACGGAGTTCGTGGGTTCGATTCCCACGGGGGACACCTAGTGATATGTCTCTTTGTGCGTTTTTCCTCAGTTGGTTAGGACATTGCAGGCTGAATCACCTGATTGTCTGAAAAGAAAGATGATTCCGTGCTTCGGATAGCCGTGGTGGTCCAGTGGCGAGTAACCTTGCCTGCCGTGCAGGAGGCGATGGTTCGATCCCCGTCCAGGCCGACTCGTACCAATGAGTTTTTCGGAATTTATGTACGATTTGTAACACCACTGGCGTTTCGGTGAAGGAAAACATCGTGAGGAAACCTGCATGCTTCAATTTCGAGGCATCTATTGTGCTCATTGTCCATTACAAGTGGCGACGGGCTCACTCCCCGTCACACTGGACAGAGTTTCGGCCCTACTAGTGAAACGTGGATGTTCTGAGGTTTCAGAATATCTCTGACTACCCCCTCGGGGAATATAGTCGTGAGCATTTGCTATATTTCAGTTCAATGAAAAATTTACAAGATTTACACTCAGTTGCAGAAACGATCATTAGAGTTAATCCTCCATTAAATCTCTTGCTAGCTTTAACTAGGTACGTCAACGAGACAAAAAGTGACAGCAAGAGATTTAATGGAGGATTAACTTTAATGAGGGTTTCTGCAACTGAGTGTAAGTCGATAAAATTCCAATAGGTAATTAAAAACAGTTTTAAAGCAATTGAAAATTAAATGTCATTTCATTATTGTCTGAGTACCATACTTACCCCATAAAACATTTTATGGCCAACTTTTTAATTTGCAAACAATTTGTTTGTTTAGTACCTGTAATAATCTTTATACATCTTGCAAAGTTCCTGTGCAGAAAACTGTCAGCAAAGAACCCTGTTACTAAGATTGGGCTACCTAATCGTTTATTGGAATCACATCTTGAGAACGAAAAAGACAATGATTAAATTATGTGAGTTCATTACATTTCATTGATTCGTACTTCTAATAAACTCGAAAAAGTACATTTTATAAGTTGATCGACTATTATTACTCGTAAACTTGTAAAGCCTGTTTAGCGTTTATAGTTATCCTTTTAATTTCGTTATATATATACTACTGCCATGAATTTTTCACATATCCAGAAACAACCGTTTAGCTGGCAGGGGGGGGGGGACTTGACCATAACAAAAATTTTCACTTTAAAGCTTAATATTTCGTTAACGGATCCCTAAATCGAAAAATGACTTTCCACACCCATAATATTTTTAAGCGACCTATCCAAAGATACACTACACTATGGGGTAGACGAGAAAAAAAAATGTCATCCCCACTTCACGTGTAGGGGAGGTACCCTAAAAAAATATATTTTTCAAGATTTTATTCTACCACTTTGTCGACGTGAGTAATATTTTTCATTCATGCCAAATTACAGATTTCTAGAGTATTAACCGTCTTTGAGCTAAGCCGCGGACAGACGACGGACGGACGGACATGGCGAAACTACAGGGTGAAATTGATATCATTGGCATCCTTTTAAACTAAGAGTCTACCCATCAAACTGAACAACTTTTACTATGGGAGCAAACCGATCGGAGCAACTAAAAAATCAGCTGTCCCATACTAATCTGAAAAGCCTACTCGACTCAAATGTATATGCAACAGCTTTTAACAATTTCCTACAATGATAATAAAACACTATTAAAAGATGAACACAGTTAATTATAGAAGTAACAATATTAATTTATTGGAACGAAAAGTATACAAATCCTTTCAATTTTTCACTTAATCTTTAGACGCAATATTGGCGAATCAATCTCGATGAAAATACAAAAAAGAATAGGAAGCGCGCCTTTTTTTCATTCTCCTGTTAAGCGGAAACTGACTGGAGGGCGCGCTCAATGCTGATTGGTCAAAACTATATACAATGTTCTTGTGATTGGTCGACTCGGATTACAGGTTGTATTACAGAGGGCGCTGCTTCAACTGTTGTCAATCCAAGCCTGGATGATAGATGGCGTTAGTAGGACCTTATTAGTCCTTAAGACGCTGGTAGATGGCGCTATTGAAGATTGCCAACACGGCCATTCTGCATAGCGCATGCCCTCAGGCGCTTTTCCATACCTGAAAATATCGACAGCATATTAGTGTATGTTCGGCCTATCTTGATTACAAAGAGTTTAAACATATCTAATGTACAATTTAGTCCCTTTAGTCTTAGGCGACATTGTAACTTAGACATGTCGGTGCATATTTTGTTGCTCCAAAACCACCAAAACAATGTTCCTTTAGGCTTAGGCAACATCTGTTCAGTCAATTTGTCTTTAGGCTTAGACAAACACTGAACCTTTATTTGGTACGTTTATGGAGCAACAATCAGTAATTACACATAGTACACAAGCTGAAATGTAAAATCATACAATATTATTTAATCTTATAAGCTTGTACAGTCAAGCGCACCTCAAATGACATCTGTAGTCCTATTATCACTTTTAGGTGCAAAAAATTTTAAAATGCAGTGCAAAATCCAAAGTGTTGAGCTTAATCCGCATTGGATCGTGCACCTAAGAAAATAAAATAAGTAATAAAGAAACATTTAGGTACCTTTGATTGCCAACACAGGCTAAGAATAAAAATAGTCGACTTAGTTCCAGTCATCGATCCGAATCCAATGTTTCATGTTCTCAGCTGCAGCAGTGCCCGAGTAACGTTTGTGACTGCGCTCGCTACCCCTCATGTCGGAAACCTGATATCGGTCTTGCCCTAAAACCTTTTCAACTTGAAATGGTCCTTTATACACGGGCATCAGTTTTTTGCTTTGCCCGTCATTCGTTTGACTTAAGATTTTAACAAGGACCAGATCACCTTCCTGATATTGTGTAGCCCTTGTACGAGTACTATCAAATCTCCTTTTTTGGAACTCCGCATTAACCTTAATGTTATCATCAACCCATTTGCGTAATTGAGTTACGTCCGTAGTATTACCGTTATCAGGTTCTGGTGCTAGTTTGTCACTGTCTGTTCGAAGTCTGTATCCAAAGAATACTTCACTAGGTATAGCTTTAATCGTTTTTTGAAATGTGCTATTGATTCCTTGTTGCAAATGTCTCACACATTCGTCCCACCTATTGTCTGTTAAATTCGCACCCATAGTTTTCATAGCTTCTAACACAGTTCTGTTGAAACGTTCAACTTGACCGTTGGAACGTGGCATACCCGATGCGATCGTGTGAAGTCGAATATTTTTGTCATTACAGTATTGTTTAAAAGATACCGAAGTAAACGCAGATCCTGCATCTGCCACTATTCTACGAGGATTGCCAAATATTTTTGAGATAGTTTCTAGTTCTTTCACAACATAGCTACTTTCCGTACTTTTAACCGGCGACACGAAAACAAACTTTGTAAATGAATCTACCGTCACTAATAAATATTTATTATCTTTAAGGGTCTTGACAAACGGGCCTAGATGATCGAGATGTAAGGTATGGAAGGGTTGAGCGTACTTCGGAACGGGATATAGTTCACCTTCTTTAGAGCCACCCTTTTTCTTATAATATATACAATTTAAACAATTTTTTATGTATTTTTTAATAGTGTGCCTCATTTTAGGGAACCAGTACAAATGTGCTATACGTTCGTAAGTTTTGTCTAAGGAGAAATGTCCTTGGTCGTCGTGATTGCATTTAATTATTTGCCAAACACATTCTTTTGGAACAACCCAGCGACGGCCGTGAGCAGTTCTCCTGTAGACTTTGTTTCCCAAAAGTTCGTAATTAGTAAAAACGTCCTTATTTCCGTCTCTGTCACCAGATTCTAAAATTTGCCTTAAATGAACTAAATGAGAGTCTTGCAGTTGTACTGACAACAACCAGTCCGCCTCGGTGATTGACATAACCAGCTCTGCCTCCGATTTTTCCCCGGTTTGCGCTGGGTTGCGGCTCAACGCGTCAACGTGTTGCATGCGCGCGCCTTCACGGTGTACTATATCAAAAGTAAACTCTTGCGTTGAGAGAACCCAGCGGGCAATCCGGGGAACAATCTCCTGTTTGGTTAAGGCATACCTCACAGAATTACAGTCCGTCACGATTTTAAATCTAGCTCCTAGCAAATACAATCTAAATTTTTTCAAAGAGGCGACAATAGCTAGTAATTCCAACTCAAACGAGTGGTATTTTTTCTCATCATCGCTTGTCTGACGGCTGTAATAATGTATCGGCTTCTCTCCCTCAACCGTAACCTGCATCAGAATACCGGCTATGCCTTCCCGACTTGCGTCTGTGTACAACACGCATTCTTTGCTAGGGTCAAAAATACTGAGTACGCTATCAGAAGTTAATGCATCTTTCAAAGCTTGAAACGCGTGTTCGTGGCTACTTTCCCAAGACCAAGAACTATCTTTTCTAGTTAGCTGCGTAAGAGGACTGGATATAAGGGCACAATTTTTTATAAATTTTCTAAAGTAACTAATCAGGCCATTAAATTGTCGAAGTTGGTGTACGGTTTTAGGAGTAGGGAAATCTTTAACTGCTTTTACTTTAGACTCACTAGGCATTATACAGTTTTGTCCTACTTTGTAGCCAAGAAACTCAATTTCAGTTTTCAAAAAGTGGCATTTTTTTAGGTTAAGAGTAAGACCATTTTCGCGGAACAATTTTAACACGGTTTCTAAAATCTCTTAATTTTCTTCTGATGTCTCGCTTACTATCAAAATGTCATCTAGATATACTATTATCTTGCCAAACCGAAGGTTGCCTAATACTCTGTTCATCATTTGCTGGAATGTTGACGGCGCATTGGCTAAGCCAAAAGGAAGCCTTAAAAATTCGTAATGTCCGTCTTCGGTGATGAACGCAGTCTTTTGAACCGAGTCTTCCTTCATTTTAATTTGATAGTACCCACTTTTCAAGTCCAAACTCGTGAAAAATTTACAACCCTGTAACCTATCTATAAGTTCTTCAATTCTAGGCATTGGGTATTTATCTTTAACGGTAATTTTATTAAGAGCTCTGTAATCAATACATAATCTCTTTTCACCATTTTTTTTGCTAACTAATAACGCTGGGCTGGCGTACGGTGAATTGCTCTCGCGAATGATCCCATGCTCTAGAAGCTCGTTAACCATGTCTCGAATGATTTTTCTATCAGAGTTAGATGCCCTATAAGGCCTAAAATATACGGGTTTGATATCACTCAAATTTATTTCCATTTCATGATTGTTTACTTTACCTAGTTCTTTTATGGATGATGCTACGCATTCTTTGTAGTTCTTAAATAAAGTTAACAATTTAGCATGTTGGGAATCAGTCTATAACGAATTCGGGATCTGCTACGATATCGCAAAACTGGACATATTCAGCAGCATAATCAAATTTCAGAATTTGTCCTATTCGAGAATACATTATATCTGGCCTTTCTGTAGCATTACGGCCTATCAGTATCTCACAACCCGATAGCTCCTTCAGTACGTACAACTCCACATTCTGGACAATCACAGAATCGATTTTCAAATTTACCGTAACTAGAGAAGAAACAGTTTCGATACTATCTTTTTGAAAGCCTTGCAACGTTATAGGAGAAGTTATAGGGCACATTTTCAAGTTAAATTTTTTTGCTAAAGCTAACGAAATTAAAGAACAACTACTGCCTGTATCTATAAAAGCTGTATGTTCAAATTCATTGACTTTAATTGTTTTATAAAATTTATCTTTTGAATCGGATGTCGAAATATATTTAGTCTCCTGCACAGGAGGTTTTACAGGAGTATTTTTCTTTTTATTATAGCAAGTAGCATCTGAGTGCCCCTTTTTACCACAAAATTCGCATTTGATATTACAATGAATTCGTTTGTGATTACCCCCACAATTAAAACACTCGATGGGCTTACGATTCTGTGTCGGTCCAGTTTGTCCAGTTTGTCCAGTTTGTCCAGTATGTCCAGTGCTTGGAATCTCAGATAATGAGGGCAAAACGGGCCGCAATACGTTCTGGTTTTGTGTATAAGGTTTCACATCCTTAGTGTTATCACGAGAGCTTACATTCGAAACTACCGACATTTGTTTCATTTTAGGCTTGTATACACGACTGTGCAAAAACCCGGCCAGATTATCGCATGATTGAAAGTTACTAGCTTCTACTGACGCAGTTATATTACTATCTGAAATATTTCCTAAAATAATGGACATTATATCAGGCTGAGAAAAATTTAAATTCAAGGCATCGATCTTAGCTTTTTGTTGAAAGAAAAACTCGTAAAGAGATTGGTTTTCTATAGGTTTTTTATCTATAATTTCTTTTATTAAATCGAACATATTTCTTTTAATTTGGAAGGTAGTCGAAATAATTTTCTTCCAATCTTTCCAAACCCACGTGGTCCAAGAATGATCGTTACGTAACAAAGAATCGTACCACATTTTCGCCGAACCTTTTAATTTGTTCAACGCCTGATAACGGATCATACTGTCAGACCAAGCAAAAGTAGAAGCATATGATTCAATCACATTTATCCATGATAGAACATTGTCGGTTAGCGGGTCAAACTCGGGGATCATAGTATGTAAGGTATTAGTACTCGTACTCACGATTTCTCCTTTAGATCTGGGCTTCACCTTAGTACCTTTTCGGGCAGCTCGTCCTTTGGGTTGACGCGTCACCTTCGACTTTTTCCGGGGCGGCGTTGCTGCGCTTGAACTGCTTGTGGAGCTGGAAGAACTCGAGCTAGAGCTGGAGCTTGAGGTGGAGCTCAAGCTGCCGCTGGAGTTGGAACTACTGGGCGGAGTGCGAGTACGCTTTAACTTCGATCGAGACCTACGCTCCACCACGTGGGTTTTCGCAGTTCGATCTTTCGCACGTCGTGAAACTTTAGACTTCCTTCTTTGCAAAGGGATTGGAGTCCTTGACCTACTCAAATCTCTGGAGCGCGAACGAGTGCGCCTCCGTTTCGACCTGGACTTACGATCCTTCATCTTTGTGCGCGTTGGTATCGTCAATCACTTCTGATTTTAACAATTTCCTACAATGATAATAAAACACTATTAAAAGATGAACACAGTTAATTATAGAAGTAACAATATTAATTTATTGGAACGAAAAGTATACAAATCCTTTCAATTTTTCACTTAATCTTTAGACGCAATATTGGCGAATCAATCTCGATGAAAATACCAAAAAGAATAGGAAGCGCGCCTTTTTTTCATTCTCCTGTTAAGCGGAAACTGACTGGAGGGCGCGCTCAATGCTGATTGGTCAAAACTATATACAATGTTCTTGTGATTGGTCGACTCGGATTACAGGTTGTATTACAGAGGGCGCTGCTTCAACTGTTGTCAATCCAAGCCTGGATGATAGATGGCGT
Organism: Agonopterix subpropinquella; assembly: GCA_922987775.1. Classification (NCBI taxonomy): domain Eukaryota; kingdom Metazoa; phylum Arthropoda; class Insecta; order Lepidoptera; family Depressariidae; genus Agonopterix; species Agonopterix subpropinquella. The sequence continues at coordinate 5,839,188 of OV277714.1, forward strand.
TAGTAGGACCTTATTAGTCCTTAAGACGCTGGTAGATGGCGCTATTGAAGATTGCCAACACAGCTGATTTTTTTTTGCTCCGATCTGTTTGCTTCCATAGCAAAAGTTGTTCAGTTTGATGGGTAGACTCATAGTTTAAAAGGATGCCAATGATATCAATTTCACCCTGTATAAGGGTTCCTTGTTGACTTCGGAACCCTAAAAAGACAGCTGTTCCATACATTTAGGTCGAGTAGCTATCGATATAGGTATTATAATAAAAGTTGCTCAGTTTGATGGTCTTAAACAACCCGTTTAGTTGAATTGTTATGGAAAATACGGTTTTGACTAAAATAACCTTTCCTTACTTTCAGGTGGACTTTTCATATTAGTCCTAACAACATTACAACATTATTTACATTTTTGTACTCTTGGTGAAAGTGTAGACCCGCATTTAAAGCCCTTAGATCGTATTTATTCTTGTAAAGAGTGCCCCGACATTTATATACCTTATTGTCTATCAAACAATGAATCAATACAAAACTTGTGCCTCTTTTACTGCAAGCGATATCAATATAAACGCATAAAAGTGACAATAGTTAGGCAAGGCTTATGTATTCATTACTAGATGCAGACAGTACTATAATACTAGATGTACCCCATAATTGTATGGATAATTAATAAAAAGTATTGTATTGTCAATACCATAGTCTAAAAAAACAAGGTCTTCTATTCCCAGAGTGACACAAGCCTACGTCACAAAAAAATGGCCGCTAAACATGGTAAAAGGGTATGATGACGTAGGCTTGTGTCAGTCACGTGGTCAGTCACGTGATCGGAAGAGAATACCAGGCGCAGTATATTATTGTACCATGGTCAATACAATACAATACTTTTTATTAATAATCCATATAGGCATCCAATAATGGGGCACATCATCAGTGTACAGGGCATAGATGAGATTTTTTTCGCTTACGCTCCGAATCGAGGCCAATATATTTCATAAAACTGTTTTGTAGTTTGTTTTGAGGTTTCTTTTTAAATAAAATAAATAAATGTTTACGGCATCCCTTGAATGTCTGTTTTTTTTTTCAATCGGCAAGGAATACAATTTAAATTTTTTAAGAGGGCTATTCGAGCTCAGTGGCGCCCTCGTCACAATAATAAAGATTTCTCAATAAAGAAAGCATAAATTAAAAAAAGTGTCCACAAGATAAACTACAAAAGCCTTCAAGCCAATACTTTTATAGGTTCTAAACATTCCACTTTTAGATAATTTCGAATAAAAACAAAAGCGGCCGTTTTTTTCTTTTTTCAAAATTTTTATGTTTGGACCTTCAAAAAACCTATAAAAGTATTCTATGAAAATAGCTTGAAGGCTTTTGTAGTTTGTCAATGGAGCACTTTTTAAATTTAGGCTTTCTTTATTGAGAAATCTTTATAAATGTGCCTCCGATAGCCCTCTTAAATATAATCAAAGTTTAGTGACTTCCAAACGGTTTTGTAGCATATAAACAAACTTTCGGCTATAAATAATAACACGTTTTGCTATTTATAACCAAATTAATATTTGTTTATATGCTACAAAACTATTTGGAAGTCACTAAAGTTTGGTTATATTTTAACACTAGTTTGGTTGATCATTTTTTTCAGTGTAATCACACTAATCACATTGCAATCCAATTACCTACTATTCAACTGTGTTATTTCCGTATCGCGGTTCTGTTGCGATTTATTTATCGCAATTGGGAACCTGGAGTGCGGTTTTTGAATCTCATTCGCTGAGTTCAGCAGTTGAAAATGTCAAAATTACTGTGGAGATATGCATCTTTCTACTGCTGATTTGACTTTCAAAAAACATGCCCCACGAGTGCGATTTTTGAAAGTCAAATCAGCAGTAGAAAGATGCATATCTCCACAGTAATTTTGACATCTTCAACTGCTGAACTCAGCGAATGAGATTAAAAAATCGCACTCCAGTTCTACAAGCGCGCCTCGAACAATCATTGACATCACGGGGTTAGAATTGCAAAGTAGGCGTGGAACGCGTCGCCACAGGTTATGAAATGATTTGCATAACACCATAAGGTGCGCGGCGTGGTGCGAGCGAGAGGGCATGACTAGTTGTAGCAGTGTGAGCGGGAACACAAGTGGCGACAGCCGTCTCCGAAACAAAAGCGCTACTTTTGCATTTCTAACCCCTCTTATAATGTTCTTTGGTCAAAGCTTTGCTCCATCTGCCGTCAGTTCTTCTACCATAACACCATAAGTGAAAATCTAGTATACACCATTAGTTTTTAATTACTAACATAACTTTAAGGGTGTATTCAGACCATGAATCTAAACAACTTTCCCAAAGAAACATGGGTCGAAAAACGAGAATTTTTTTTGGACCTCCCATAGAAAATCGATCGGTCGATCCGCACTTTTGTATGGAAGGTACAAAAAAATTTCTCATTTTTCGACCCATGTTTCTTTGGGAAAGTTGTTTAGATTCATGGTCTGAATACACCCTTAAAGTTATGTTAGTAATTAAAAACTAGTGGTGTACTATTAATTATTATATAGGGTCCTTCTTATTATGCTGACACTTTTTTAAGGGGATGATCAGACCGTCAAAATGAACAACTTTCTCTATGGCACTAACATAAAAATCACGAATAAAAAATCAGCTCTTCCATACAAAACTGCAAACCTACTCGAGCCAAATGTATGGGACAGCAGATTTTTAATTCGCGATTTCGATGTTGGGCCAATAGAGAAAGTTGTTCAGTTTGATGGTCTGATCATACCCTTAAAAAAGTGTCAGCATATTAAGAAGGACCCTGTATACCTATGGAATAAAGTTTGAAATTAACTTCGAAAAACCTCTGACTAAGGTCCGTCACACACATACGGAATTGCAATCCTGAATTCCGAATCTGAAGTGCGATTTTTGAAAATCATACGAGCGAATTATTATTGTCACGAACGCTGTCAAACGTTAGACGTAAGAAGGCATTCAAAAATTCGGAGGGTGTATTAACAATCGCCGTGGTCTTACGGTCTAAGGTTCCGCCTCCCATGCTGGGGGGTGACGGTTCGAATCCGATCCGCGCCAAAAATATTTCTAGATTTTAGTGTTTTTAGAAATTTTCTAGAAGGAAGAAAGAGAAGGAATATTTAAAAGGGGACAAAAAGGTGACGTGTCTAGGAACTTCGAGAAAGGAGGCGAAATTACGAATATTTGAAAAGAATCAGAAAAGTGGGCGTGTTTTCGATCGGTTTCGAGAAAAGAAGGCGGGGTTGGAAATATCTGGAGGTAAACAAACGAGTAAAGAAAAGAAGATCGGAAAAAGGGTATTCCAGAACGTTCTGCGGGATATAAAAGGCGGCGAATTCCGTCTGATGGGCAGTATTTGATTTAACAGTGAACAGTGCGAAACCAAAGGAAGAAAAGTAAAAGTGGAAAAGTACTAGTGAAGAGAAAAGTGCTAAGAGTGGAACAGTGAGTAGACTAGTGTCAGTGCAGTGCGTGACGTCATAGTGTCGGTGTAGTACGTGACGTCATAGTGTCAGTGTAGTGCGTGACGTCATAGTGTCGTACGTCGTGACGTCATAGAAGTGACGCGTGTCGTGTCGTCACAGTGGTGACGTAGTGGACTGTGAACAGTGACAGTAAGTGGTGCACGGGGAATCCCTGCGAGGAGGACCCGGTGAAGTGAACCGTGTAGGGGAACCTCTGCGAGGTGGACCGTTTGTAAGTGTATCCCAAATAAACTCTGTAAAGTTGGACTTAGCGTTTCACTCCAATCCCGGAACCCGTAGCTCGTAACATTTGGTGTCAGAAGTGGGATTGGAGTAAGATGCCGCTGGTGCCAAAAGAGTTAAAGGGTGTCACCACCCGGGCCATGTCGGAAGCACGGCAAGAAGGTGCAGCCCCTGTAACTGAGGTGCAGCGAACCCCAGAGAGAAGACCTGAGGAAGGTGAAGTACAGCGCACTCCGGAGCAGAACCCAGGAAACTTCCTCTATCAAATCCAGCGCATGATGGAGGACCAGGCTCGCCGGCAGGAGGAACAAATGCGCACGATGCAGGAGGCGCAGGCTCGCCGGCAGGAGGAACAGGTTCACGAACTGCGCGCACTGAAAGAAGATCAAGCTCGCCGCCAGGAGGAACAGGCTCGCCGGCAGGAGGAACAGGCGCGCCGGCAGGAGGACCAAATGCGCACAATGCAGGAGGCGCTTCATAAAGATATCACGAAAGGCTTGCAACAGGCGGTAGAGAGAGTCGAAGCCGTAGAAGGGAGGTTGGATCGTGTGAAGGGAGAGCTCGAAGGGAGGTTAGATCATGTAAAGGGTGAGTTCGGAGGGAGGCTGGATCGTGTGGAGGGTGAGTTCGCCAAGGTCCGGCGAGAGGTTGAGCAGAGCAGATCTCATAGTCGTGTCGCTGCTGTTTTTGACTCACCCATTCAACCGAAAGGTGTCAAGACCCCGGTTTACGATGGACTGACGTCATGGCCCGCCTTCAAGCTACAATTTGAGACAGCGATGAAAGTTAATGGCTGGGACAAGGAGGAGGCGGAGCCTGCGTTGATATTAGCACTCCAGGGACAGGCTCTCACAGTACTAGAAGCCGTGGGTGCTGGAGGAAACCTGTCGTTCGACAATCTTTTTGGAGCTCTGGAGGCTAGATTCGGCGATGGACATATGGAACACGTGTATCGGGCGTGGTTGAAGGAACGTAACCAACATGCTAACGAGAGTCTGCAGCAATGGTCCGTGGAAGTGGAGAAGCTTGTGCGGAAGGCTTTTCGGTCATCACCGGCAGTCATTGATGACATGCTCCTGCAGACCTTTACGGATGGGATACGGGACCCGGAGGTGCGAGCTGCAGTGCAACTTGGGCACCATGTTACACTCAGGGACGCTGTTGCTCATGCATTGGAAGTGGAAGCTGTACGTCAGGATCCTCGTTCCGGTCGTCTCAGGGAGATTGTGGTGACTGGAGCGTCAGCGCCGAGAAATCGGAGTGACAATTATATGTGCTACAAGTGTGGTGAGCAAGGGCATATTCGTAGCTCCTGTCCGAACCGATCAGGCCGTCGTTATGTGTGCTACAAGTGTGGTGAACGAGGGCATATTCGCAGCTCCTGCACGGGGCGCACAGGCCGTCGTTATGTGTGCTACGAGTGTGGTGAACGGGGGCATATTCGCAGTTCCTGCCCGAAGCGTACAGGTCGTCGGGACATAGGAGTCTCGACTAATGAGCAGCAGGAGAACTGGAGGACGTTGGCCGGTTATGTTGCAAACCCAATCATTAGAGTCAGGCAAATATCGGACGGAGATAGTCTGTTAGTTGAAGGAGGGGTCAATGGTAGAATCTGTCAACTAACTGTGGATACCGGAGCTTCGAGGACGGTGGTCAATGCTCGACTGATAAGCGAAATGGAAAGTTATCAGGAGAAACGATTTCTGCAGCGAACTAAACTACAGTTAACGACTGCTACCGGCCAGCGCATACCAGTTAAGGGGGAGTTGGGAGTTTCGATTACGATCGGTGAGACTCTTTTCAAACATGAGGTAATTGTAGCTGAGATAGTGGACGATTGCATCATTGGCTTGGATTTCTTACAAAATCACCAGTGCGACATAGACATGAAGAACAGAGTGCTACGATGTAACACAGAGGAGGTTCCGATGAGATGTGGATCATCGGGAAAGGTCTACTGTGTGAAAAGAACGGCTCTCGAGCCTAGATCACAGAACTTGGTACCTGTTGTTTTGCCCAAGAGTAACGATGGGAGCCGTGCTGTGATGGACAAGGTGGCAGCTGGGTCTTGTTGGATTACGGCGAGGAAAGTTGTTGGACCAGTTTCTTCTGCTTCGATTCCGATACTTAACGTTGGAGGTGTGGACCTGACGACTGGGAAGCAGAAGGCTGAGGGGAATGTAGTATCGAAAGTTGTGGAAGATCCCAGCAAGGACCGGGCAAGGCCGCAGGTGATAGTGAAGAACTCGCTCTCTAAGAACGGCGCAGTGGTTGGTAGAATAGACCTGGTGAAGCACGCGAACAATACAGGAGATGTAGCGCCAGTCAAGCAGCAGCTTAGGCGCATTCCGCTTACTCGTAAGAAGGGGGAAGGAACACTGGTTTGGCTGCATAATCCGGCTCGTAAGGAGGAGAAGCGTCCGAAGTTACAAGCATGTTGGAAAAGGCCATATGAGGTAGTGACCAGGATGAACGTCGGCCAATACCGATTCCGGCGTCCGCCAGGGAGCCCGTTGAAGATAGTGCACGTGGATCGATTAGCTCGATATTTCGGCACTAATGAGGCTCGGGACGAGCAGAACTAAGGGAGGGGCAGTGTCACGAACGCTGTCAAACGTTAGACGTAAGAAGGCATTCAAAAATTCGGAGGGTGTATTAACAATCGCCGTGGTCTTACGGTCTAAGGTTCCGCCTCCCATGCTGGGGGGTGACGGTTCGAATCCGATCCGCGCCAAAAATATTTCTAGATTTTAGTGTTTTTAGAAATTTTCTAGAAGGAAGAAAGAGAAGGAATATTTAAAAGGGGACAAAAAGGTGACGTGTCTAGGAACTTCGAGAAAGGAGGCGAAATTACGAATATTTGAAAAGAATCAGAAAAGTGGGCGTGTTTTCGATCGGTTTCGAGAAAAGAAGGCGGGGTTGGAAATATCTGGAGGTAAACAAACGAGTAAAGAAAAGAAGATCGGAAAAAGGGTATTCCAGAACGTTCTGCGGGATATAAAAGGCGGCGAATTCCGTCTGATGGGCAGTATTTGATTTAACAGTGAACAGTGCGAAACCAAAGGAAGAAAAGTAAAAGTGGAAAAGTACTAGTGAAGAGAAAAGTGCTAAGAGTGGAACAGTGAGTAGACTAGTGTCAGTGCAGTGCGTGACGTCATAGTGTCGGTGTAGTACGTGACGTCATAGTGTCAGTGTAGTGCGTGACGTCATAGTGTCGTACGTCGTGACGTCATAGAAGTGACGCGTGTCGTGTCGTCACAGTGGTGACGTAGTGGACTGTGAACAGTGACAGTAAGTGGTGCACGGGGAATCCCTGCGAGGAGGACCCGGTGAAGTGAACCGTGTAGGGGAACCTCTGCGAGGTGGACCGTTTGTAAGTGTATCCCAAATAAACTCTGTAAAGTTGGACTTAGCGTTTCACTCCAATCCCGGAACCCGTAGCTCGTAACATTATTATTAATTATGCGCTCGTATGATTTTCAAAAATCGCACTTTAGGATTACGATTTCGTATGGTAGTTCTCCCTCCACAATTTCGTTCGGAATTGCGCAGTTGTCAATAAAATCACAATCCTGATTCGGAATTCCGGATTTCAATTCCGTATGTGTGTGGCAGACCTTAGCTTGATGAATAACACCACACAGTGGCGCTATTTGCGGTTACACCATAATGAACCAATTTTTAGGATATTGAAGGTTTCAGGCAAGAATGACGACGTATGAAGTAGCGATAGAGAGGAGGCAAGATATAGAATAGCATGGCATAGCCACAGTATAAAGACAGTAATCTATCTTCATACAATGGTATCAAACGCGGCTTATGTGTGCTCGCCAGTACGTACGCCTCGTAGCACGCACACACTGAAAATATGTCAGACTGATAAGAATGCGCCAGGCTACGCGGAGATATTGTCAGCGTGCGCCGCGTTTTGCACCATTGTATGAAGATATATTACTGTATTATACTGTGACATAGCTGACTATATTCCCCGAGGGGGTGGGTAGTCAGAGATATTCTGAAAACTCGGAATATTCACGTTCACGAGGTGAGACATGACCGAACATAATATTCAAACTGTTTTTAGGGTTCCGTACCCAAAGGGTGAAAACGGGACCCCATCCATAAGCATACGCTATCCGTCCGTCCGTCCGTCCGCCCATCCGTTCGTCCGTCCGTCCGTCCGTCTGTCCGTCTGTCCTACCTATTTAGGGCTAACTTTTGAAGCGTAATAGCTAGATAGTTGACATTTTCTCAGATTATGCGTTATTACGGCGGATTTGTTAACAAATAAAAAAGTCAAAAAGTTAAAAATTAAGGGGGGTTCTCAACAAGAAACTAGTTTTTATCAACGTTTTTTCTTCACGCTCTATCGTTAAAACGGTAATACATACAAGCGTCAAACTTAGTGTGATTATAGAGCAAACTCTACAGAATAACAACAAATACTAAAAACCCTCAAAGTGTGAGTCGGTCTTGCGCTAAAGGACCCGGACAAAAAAAAATTCTACGTTAATAATGTTGTGTTCTGTGGTGGTGTGGTACGGAACCCTCGGTGCGCGAGTATCCCGATTCGCACTTGACCTGTTTTATTAGATTTTATTAAAATAAATTTGATTTGTTATTTAGACGGGAAATTCCACGTGCAGATGCAGGGCTAATTAAAGGCAATCAACGAAACATGATTACATTATACTGGAATTACAACACATCAGTACATAACTAATATTTAATAGCACATTAAAAAATATTGCCTTTCAATTAAAATTCCTCATGTATGTACAGACATTGTATGCGTTGTTGCACTTGACTCTACAACAAGATATTGCATTTAAAAAAAATGTTTAAAATATGTAAGTTTAGTGCCTAAACATTTAAACATACCTACAGGGTGAAATTGATATCATTAGCATATCAAACTGAACAACTTTTACTATGGGAGTTTAAAAAACTTGACTTTCTCTGCCTTGAATTGTTTAGTGTAAATTAATGTTTTGAATTTTTAGGTTTAAAAAATAATTGACTTCAATTCGTTAACATTGAAAACATACTTAAACTTGTTTTGAATGGAGCGAGGTGCAATGACTATCCTCTTAAGGCTGCACCGAACCTATTGTGCTGCCCCCAATCGTATTTTTACGGACAACGTAGGCTTAGTAATAGGGTCCCTGTTTCACCCTTTGGGTACGGAGCCCTATTACTAAGCCTACGTTGTCCGTCCGTCTGTCCGTCTGTCTGTCTGTCTGTTTGTCTGTCTGTCTGTCTGTCTGTCTGTCTGTCTGTCTGTCTGTCTGTCTGTCTGTCTGTCTGTCTGTCTGTCTGTCTGTCTGTCTGTCTGTCTGTCTGTCTGTCTGTCTGTCTGTCTGTCTGTCCATAATTGAAATTTTCACAGATTATGCGTTATTACGGCGGATTTGTTAACAAATAATAAAAAAGTCAAAAAGTTGAAAATTAAGGGGGGTTCTCAACAAGAACTAGTTTATCAACGTTTTTCCTTCACGCTCTATCGTAAAAACGGTAGTACATACAAGCGTCAAACTTAGTGTGATTATAGAGCAAGTGTGAGTCGGTCTTGCGCTAAAGGTCCCGGACAAAAAAAAATGTTTCTAAGTTAATAATGTTGTGTTCTGTGGTGGTGTGGTACGGAACCCTCGGTGCTCGAGTACCCCGACTCGCACTTCACCGGTTTTATTTTAATTTCTTAACATTTAAACAATATTTCCAAAACACAGGAATTGCTGATTTTCAATTTATCGTGTAACTGCAGATTTGTTTTTATGTTTGTAGTTATTATCTTGAAAACCGCCAAAAGTGGTCACTTTTAGCGGTTTTAAAGATAATAGCTACAAGCATAAATAAAACATAATAATCCTTAATGTTTCGATAAAAAGCCAATAAGGACTACAATGTGACATTCTTTTTTTTGGAAATGTTGTTTAATTCTTTAGAAATAAAAAAATACGATTGGGGGCAGCACAATAGCATAGTGTAAAGAAATAATAGTGGTGAAGCTCAGCGGTCGCGGCAGGCCAATCGTGTGGGGCGTGCGGGGGCCGGGAGGAGTGCGTCTCGGCCCACGCTGCTGCCTGCGCGCGTACCCATAGTCTAAAAAACAGGTCTTCTCTTCCCAGAGAAGCCCACACAAGCCTATGTCACAAAAACATTGCCACTATATTTCAACATAACATGTTACATGGGTATGATGACGTAGACTTGTGTCAGTCACGTGATCGGAAGAGAGTACCAGGCGGAGTATATTATTGTACCATGGCGCGTACCCTAACAGCGAATTGATTTACGGTACGCCCGTCCCCCGCCGTACCCCGTACGCCACGCTGGCATAGACCCGCCGCGACCGCTGAGTTTAATCACTATTTTATTAACACTATGAAAATAGGCTTGGTACGCTCTTAATCAAAATCTTTTCTTCACAGGTACCATTATAACGTTTTTAATAATACTACACATCAAAGAACGTTCTTTAGCAGTAATACCTACTGGTTTTACTCTGCCTCCATATTTAATACCAGAGAATTGGTACCGCTGGTACGCTCTACCAGCTACAAGAAGCCCACTTTGGGTTCTACCTCCTCTTCATAAGAAACGTCCATGCAAATTCTGTCCTCGCGTATACTTCCCTATATGCTCGAGTCTGAATAAAACTTTTGTTAATATATGCCAATTCAATTGCCAACAGAAACCTAATGAGGTAGCCCTATACCGCGGTGTTTGCATATTTTATTAGTACGTTTTACATTCAGTTCATTCTGCCACATAATAAATACTAGTACTAAAAAGGTACCGAAGTTTCATTTCCATACAAAAACGTTACAGTATAAGACAGTAATCCATCTTCATACAATGGTACCAAACGCGGCTTGTATGTGTGCTCGCCTGGCTCGCCAGTACGTATAATGGCCGTCTCACACAGAGGCGGTTTTGCGGGAAAGCGAAGGCGTTCCGGAGCCTGCCACACAGGGTCCGCGCGGCGCGATGGCGGCGCGGTAGCGGCGAGGAGGCGGCCGGTGTGACATCCAAAGCGGCGGCGGGGCGGCGCCGCTTTTTTTTTAACGGCTCTGGAATCGATGACAGTGTTGCCAACCGTACGATTTAAATCGTATTTATCAAATTTTTAGACCCTGATACGATGTACGATCTCATATTGGAAATCGTACGCAAAACATACGATCTTGCCTATAAAGTTACATTAGTACGTACCCACCACACGTACCTATCACACTATAAATGAATAAATACACACACTTTACTTACCACAAAAAGCTCTGACATAAACATTTAGTCCCAAGATTGTCAGTAAATCGCTAGTGAGCTGATCCATGTCCGTTTCCAGATTCATCTGGCTGGAAACTTTAGTTGCCATCATCTTATTATATAATTTTTTAATATTTAGTTCAAGACAGTCAACGATTCCAAATTTAGGACACTTAATTTAATAAAATTAAACACTTCACTTCACTGTTACTGTTATGATCACTTTAGAGATGATAACGATTCGTCTAATCCGGCCGGGAGGTGAAAACGAAATGAAATTAATATGGCAATTCAGAAAGTCAGCAATCACAAATAGTTTTAAATATTACCAAACTGGTATTAAATTCAAAATTAGTTTGTTTAAAATCACAAAAATGGCTTATTGAAAGAAGAAAGGAGAAACTAGAAATGACAAAATTCCGTGCAGTTATTACGATGAAATGTTTGTAGTATATATAACTAATCATAAGCTGGTTATAAAAGACAAGCGTCATAAAAAGAACTATGGGAACACTAAGAATTACAAAGGAGGTTGGTCAAAATTAATAAAAAATTGTTAATCGAAATAACAGGTAAACACTTGTTATTACAAACGAGTGTTTTAATTAACACGACGTTATTTATAGCAAAAACAAAGCAGTTGCAGAATTAACTATGCCATTTGTTTCTCTACTTTTATTAAAACTGTCTATTAAAAATTACAATTGTGATTACTAATCATAGCTAATATGATTTTGGAAATAACTAAAGTAAAGTGAAACTTACACTATTTATGCAAGAATTACTTTATTATGTAATATTTTACTTTACTAAAACTAGTTTGTAGGGATTACATTTTAATAATACTAAACTATTGTAAAAAACTGCTTGTGCCAGTAATGACAGCAGAACTTTAGTATTCATAACTATAAATTAGTTTTTACGCCAGTAACAAAACGGTTTTTTAATTTCTGGATAAGTTTTTCTCTCAGTGTATGTGCCTGTGAGCGTTATTTTTTTTTTTATTTTTTTTTTTTTTTATGTTCGATAGGTAAACATTTGACCCCAATCTCACCTGATGTTGAGTGATGATGAGGCCGAAGATGTAGCATGCTTACCTAGAAAGATGCCTATTCACTCTTGCCTTGAAGAGGCCCAGGTTGTATTGCTCAGGGAACAGGTCCGCAGGCAGTGCGTTCCACTCCTTAGCCGTGCGCATTATAAAAGAAGAAGCAAACTTCTTCGTGCGAATTGCTGGTAGGTCAACGACATAAGGGTGGAAACCCAGCCTGCGTCTCGTCCCCCGCAGATGAAAGGGAGACGGAGGTATTAAATCGTGTAATTCCGTCGCACACTCTCCGAAATGTATCCTATAAAAACAGATAGACAGGCTACCTTGCGACGATGCTCAAGACTTTGTAGCTTCGCCACAGAGGTTGGATCACCTATGAGCTTCCTGGCACGCCTGTCGATTGAGTCCAACGCGGCCAGCTGGTATTGGGCAGACCCGTCCCAAAGATGGCAGCAGTACTCCATACACGATCGGACTTGTGCTTGATAAAGTTGTAGAAGCTGTCCCGGAGTGAAGTACCGTCTGACCTTCGAAAGGACGCCCAGTTTTTTCGCTGCGGTTTTCGCCATGGACTCAATATACCGCCCGAAATTCAAATCGGACGATATGTTAATGCCCAGGAGCTCCAGGCGATCAGCTATCGGTATGGACACATTTCGGAAAGTCGGAGTCAAAGCGAAGGGACTCCGTTTTGTGGAGAAAAGGCATTTATAAGATGGATTAGAAGTGCAAAGTAGACGTGGAACGTGTCGCCACAGGTTATGCAATGATTTGCATAACACCATAAGGCGCGCTTCGTGGTGCGAGCGAGAGGGCATGAGTAGTTATAGCAGAGTGAATGGGAAGACAAGGGGCGACAGCTGTCTCCGAAGCAAAAGCGCTACTTTGCATTTCTAACCCCTATAAAAGTATTCTTTGAAAATAGCTTGAAGGTTTTTGTAGTTTATCTGTTGAGCACTTTTTTAATTTAGGCTTTCTTTGTTGAGAAATCTTTTTTAATATGATGAGGGCGCCACTGGACTGCGATAGCCCTATATATTTTAGGTCAATTAAAGCGTAGGGGACCGCTATGAAATGACCATTGATTATATTCGAACACTTGCGGTCCCCGAAACATTAATTGGGAATTACCAATTGGAAAAAAAATTACTGAGAAATCTATAACAATGACAAGGAGGAGCGGCTAAGCGGCGCCGCGCTATCCGTCTATCGCTTCGAGTCAATTTGAACCTTAAAGTATAGCAATAAGATTCAAAATGCTAGTTAACATTTGCTCCGAAAATGCTCCAACGCTGCGCACCGCTGCTTTTTTGGTGTTAATCAACCCTAAGCTAAAGTTGGCAACACTGGCCATGCTATGTTATCTTAGAACATTCTAAGTGGAACGCCGATTTTCCATATACAGCTTCCGCCATCTATCGGTTATGTTTCGAAGCACTATGTGTTGAACTAAAGGGTTATATTGTTATTGAATGAATAAATGAAAATGAAATGTTCGTATCTTGATTCTTGAAGCGATAGCGCGCTACACCTACACCTTACTTTAAGTGTGACTATAATCTAAAGTCTAATCTAAACTATTATAAAACTGTAAGAGATGTGTGTCTGTACATTGAAGATATTTACAAAAAAAGATTACGATATGGTTTTTAGGTTTTCCTGACTCCAAATCAACCCTTTTTAGAATTTTTGTTTGTCTGTTTGTGTGTTTGTTTGATCGAGCATCACGCAAAGACTACTGAACCGATTTCGATGAAACTTTTTTATTTGATAGCTTATGATCTGACTTAAAATTTGGTATATAATTTGTGCGGATGAAGTCGCGGGATATCTCTATAGATAATAATAATAAAAATCAAAGATATCATCTCTTCTTACGGTGACATTAGGTTTGGATTTGGAACCCTCTAAGTGCGATTACACACCTCGCGTTTGGCCAGTTATTTCTTTTTAATTTCCATTCAGCAAATCCCCCATTTCCTTACAAATGGCACAGGTAGCTAAATGTTGTTTTGTAAAGCGGATTAAATTGTCTAAAAGTAAGTAAGGTCCTGAAATTAGGTCCACTTTGAACCTTACAGTTATTCACTCACGGATTGTTTATAAAGATAAGATCCCAGCGGTTTTAATTAAACTAGTTAATTAAGAAGTGAAAGTTCTAGGCTTGTTAGTTCGCACTGTTACATTCCGTGTAATACAGGGTGTAAGGAAAAGTATCATTAACCTTTAAACCACATACTCTACCCATCAAACTGAACATCTTTTACTATGAGAGCAAACATGGCAGAACGAGAAAAATATCAGCTATCTCATACTAAGCTGTAATACAGTCTAAGAAAAATACGGTTTGAGATTGCATTAAAGATGCTATTGTAAATTGTGTCTGAACGAATATTAACCCTTAGTTTATAACACTTTTGTCGAGATTTCGTGGTTATATTGTGGCTCAGGACCCTGAGAAATACCTTAAAATCGATATAAATGTACAAAGGGCAAGCTTATTTTTCGTTAAAAGTAAAGGATAAAAAATGGTTATTGTGGGTTACCCTCAGAGATAAACATATACAATTGTGGATTTTTTTATAGACCTTTTTAAGGTGTACAATACTGTAGTACATTATGTTCATCTATCTCGTAGGGTTCAGCCAGCGTTTGCAATGTAAGCGCAAAAAATGTATTTATTACACACATCACATTAGTAACTTCTAAAATTATCAGTGTTTCTCTACTAAATTATGCATGTATTATACATAGAAACCTTTCTAATGAATCACTTTATCTATTAAAGAAAATTGCATCAAAATCCGTTGCGCAGTTTTAAAGATCTAAGCATACATAGGGACAGACAGCGGGAAGCGAATTTGTTGTATACTATGTAGTGAGTAGTGATAGTAATGATAGTGATGATGACAGTGATGATGATAGTGAAGATATTTATTCCAGCATACCAGCAAAAGAGATAGTTAATTATCAAAAGGCAAATTTAATGTGTACAAACAAACAGTTAACCATCGTCTCGACAAAATATAATACTTACTTCAATTTGTCAAGTGGTACAAGAAATTGACACTATTACTAACAGACCAATGATTTTTGAGTATAAAGAAAAATTAAAGTGCTCACTTTTAACAAAAAGAACTTTGACTTTTTAAATCTCAACAATAAATTCATAAATCAAATAAAAAATCTCCAACATAGAAAGGCGAATCCCTTGAAATCCCGTCTCAAGATGTCCATTATTTATTTAACTAATTTGTCTTTCTAATTGCTCCGCTCAAAGTCTCTGCTCGC
Organism: Agonopterix subpropinquella; assembly: GCA_922987775.1. NCBI lineage: Eukaryota > Metazoa > Arthropoda > Insecta > Lepidoptera > Depressariidae > Agonopterix > Agonopterix subpropinquella. Next base: position 5,854,528 of record OV277714.1, read on the forward strand.
CTTTATTCCAAGCCCGCTGTTAAATTAATACAGTTAACTTGAATGCTTGGAGTTTAAGTGAATTTTCTTCACTTCGACATTATAGAAGGACTTGAAAATTCTCTGAGTTTCATCCTCTTTGTCGACAGAGTTGAGATCCTTCGGGTGTAAGACTTAGAAAGTTATCCGTATAATGTTTCCTATCTATTTATTTTTCTTTAGGGGTATTGCTAGCCGTCGTCATTTGAAGTGAAACTTTTTATGGAAGGCATTAAGGTAGAATACTATGGAGTCAGTGTCTGGTACGAACTAACAAATAAAATGTGGGTATTTTTAGTAATATAAACCAACTAAAAGAGACGTGCTTATGTAATTTTGTGTGCGTGAGAATAGTACAGCTACATAATTCGCACCTTTAAAGGCAAACGGTTACTAAATGAAAATATCAAATTTTACAGGGGAGCAAATATAAAAAAAAATTTCCCTTATACAAGGTGTCTCAAAAGAAATTTTATATTTAGTAAATCGATTAAAAAAAAAGTAAGCCGTATATAGAAAAAATGTTTATTAATTATTGAAATACACTTTTTGGGGATTTATTTCTTAAAAATGATATTGTCTAAATGTAGACCCTCGCGTTCTCGGCACTCATTTAATCGAACAGTAAAATTACTTATGACGGCGAAGTAAGGGCCGATAATTCCTCGCGCCGACATCGCAGCCCATACGGTCACTTTAGGCGAATGTAGGGGTTTCTGATGTTTGCGTTTTGGATTCGTTGCACTCCAGTAGCGGCAGTTCTGCTTATTTACGTGGCCATTAAGATGAAAATGAGCTTCATCCGAAAACAAAATGTTGGTAAACGTTGAAAATCGCTCAATCACCTGATTTACGAAATGAAGCCTCTGACTGGCATCTTGGGGCTTTAATTCTTGCACCAATTGAATTTTGTAGGGGTGCAGCCTTAGGTCTTCGTGCATGATGCGATGTAATGATGATCTATGCACATTTAAAGCACTTGCGCGCTTCCGAATTGAATGGTTCGGGTCGTCACGAACAGACTGATTAACATTCTCCACGTTTTCTACCGTTCTTAATGACCTAGGTCGCCCGGATTTTGATTTATCTAGCGTTGTACCGGTCTCTTCAAACTTTTTAACCCAATGTCGAATGAGAGGAATGCTTGGCGCATCATTTAAGTGGCGAAAACCTCGAATACTGCAGAATTTTCTACGCGCTACAGTCGCCGAATCACCGTTTTTGTAAAACTCTCGCACGCACAACGCGCGGTCTGCTCCCGAGAAACGCTCCATAGCGACTGAATTCCCAAGAGCCAGGCAGTGTTGCCACCTTACCTCCGGATCAAGTAGCTAAACCGTACCCAAAAAGTGGCTAGATACTGGAATTTTCACTGTCGCTAAAGTGGCTAAAAGTGGCTGAACAAAGTAAAGTTAAAAGAATACAAAAATATGCTAACAAGTATTTGTAATGTATTTGGATGAATAATATTGATTTACAATCATTTATTCTATAAAATTATGCTCTATTATACTTTTTTGTATAAAAATATGGAATTTTGAGTGAGTTATTGTTACCCATTCTATTAATATGTCGATGTTTTACAATGCTCATCGTAGAAAATAGCCTTTCGACTTCTACGTTTAGGTAATCGGAACTCAAAAACAGTAAAAAACGCTCTAAGAACCCGTTAAAATGATTAACTTTAGCTGAAGAAATTGGTATTTATTAATAAATAAATAAACAAAAAAAAGTGGCTAGAATAAGTGGCTAAACTATTTAGCCACCGAATATTTTTTTTGTAGCTGACAAGTACAAAAATGTTGCTAGATCTAGCTAAGAAGTGGCTAAAGTGGCAACACTGGAGCCAGGCTACCGATTGACATAACCACCGCGCCCCTCGGATACGTTGCGCTCACGCAGTAAGCTAAGTAAATATAAAATTTCTTTTGAGACACCTTGTATTATAAATGTGAATGTAAGTTTGTTTGTTAGGCTTTCACGCGAAAACTGAAACTTTGTACACATATTCTTGGAGGTATTAAAAGTAACATTATAAATGTGAATGTAAGTTTGTTTGTTACGCTTTCACGCAAAAGCTACTTAACCGATCATCATGAAACTTTGTAAACATATTCTTGGAGGTAGGTATTAAAAGTAGCATAGGATACTTGGTTTTCCAAACTCCTCGCGGACGAAGTCACGGGCAAAAGCTAGTAATATATATTTCTTTACTTTATTACATTACAACCTGTTGCCCGCAACTTCGTCTGCGTTACTCGGATAAAAAGTACCATGTGTGTTAATCCAGGCCATGGTTTATCTGTATGCCAAATTTCATCAAAATCCGTTCAGCAGTTTTTGCGTGAATGCGGAGCAAACATCCATACTTACAAACTTTCTCGTTTATATGTAATACTATCTTTTGCCCGCGGCTTCGTCCGCGTGGAATTTGGAAAACTCCAAGTATCCTATGTTACTTCTAATACCTCCAAGAATATGTGCACAAAGTTTCATGATGATCGGTTAAGTAGTTTTCGCGTGAAAGCCTAACAAACAAACTTACATTCACATTTATAATATTAAGGAAGTATTAAGTAGGATTGCTATCCTACTTAATCTTTCCTTAATATTAGCACAGAAAAGGTTATTTTTTTTAATTGGAACATTATTTATTACGGTTTATAATTTTTATAGTAACACTTTTCCAATATATTTTCTTCAATTATGATTAATAACGTTAAAATATCAGTTCAAATAACGTAATTATACAAAATACATTCAAAATCTAATTAGAACGAAGATACCATAGATTTACTGATACTATCAAATTGAAAATAATATAGTCAGCATTCCTTCTAATTATACCTGGACCTAAGAGCAAGGATCTCCTTTATTGTAAAGGCATAGAGGGAGCCGTTGGAGCCAATGGTAGTACCATTGCAAGAAATAGTAGCTTATCTATGATTGCAAGAATGTCCACTTTTTTGACGTTTATGTTTGAGTGTGTGGTGTCAAGTAGTATAGACAAAAAAGACCAATGAGCGTTTTTCTTTTCTTTTTTAATTTTAGTTCCTAAAAAACTCGACAGATGACATTCTTATTGCTCCATAGAGACGTAGGCGAGATCCTGTCAAAATCATGTCAAGACTGTGACTGACTTTTATTTAAAGGCCAAGGGATCAAGCCCATACAAACATGTCAGACGTAAACAGTTTCATATTTTCTATTAAAATGATTCGTAAATAATGAAATATTCAATCAAAAGATGCATTGGCATCTTTTTGAGCATCTGCTACCTATTTATTATTTTAAAGAAACACTTTTTGATATTTTGACCTTTATTCGCACAGACCGTAACGCCATCTATCGATCCACTAGAAAACCAAAAGAAAAACGCTCATTAGACCGGAGTGACAACTGCCCTAATGTTTACGGTCACTTTTCACATACACTAGCACAAAAGTGACAAGTAAAAAGTGGACAGTCGCATACACAAAGATCTATAGTTCCGTCTCCTTCTACTATTAAAGATACGTTATAATTATAAGACAAAAGAGACTAACTACAATCGTAAATATGATGCGGTCTCTATGCTTTAGAATAAAGGAGATCCTTGCTCTTAGACCTGGACAGATAAATAAAGTAAGTAGCATTTTCGAAATCATGTTTTATTTGAATTCAAAGAGAAATCCATACATTTATTTTGCATATTTATTTTGGCATCGTTTAGATTGCTAGTTGGACAATATTATATCCGGGTCGTGATCTGCATCATCAGGGGAAAAGTCCTTACCCGGTGTAGACTCTCGATGCAAATTATGAAGTTTTATGCTTAGATGTTTTTATATGGTTTTATGGATGAAATTGATGAAATGGTCTCGTTGCATTCCATTACGTGTCCTTAACGCCCCCAATATTTTTTTTTGCAAATCTATCTATAACTAACTATAACGTCACGCCTCTTTCCCAGTGGGGTAGGCAGAGACCAGGGCGCGCCACTTACTACGATCCTTACATACCTCTTTTGCCTCATCACATCCATACATCTCTTCATACATGCCCGTCGGTTTCGAGTATTCCGCACCTCCCATTTTTGTAGGACGCAACTGATTTGATCAGCATACGTCCTACGAGGGCTCCATCTGCCGACACTTCCACTCACATTTGCAACATATATCTCTTTCGTACATCTGATGTCACTCATCCTTTCCACATGGCCAAACCAACGAAGCACACCTTTCTCTATTCTTGTCACAACATCTTCTTTCAATTTACATCGATCTCTTATTACGCAATTTCTCACTCTATCTCTCAGCGTGACACCACACATACTTCGCAAGGAACGCATTTCAACAGCATTAATTTTACTTGCATGCTTCTAGTGCCATACCCAGCACTCACTGCCATACATAAGTGTAGGCACCAATACACCATTGTGTGTAGCAAGTTGCGCCGTTTTGGACACTACTTGGCTAGCCACAATAGTATGCAGAGCACCGTTTACTATGTTTCCCGCTGTTACTCGCCTATGCATATCACCCTCACATTTCCCATCTCTAGTAAACATGCATCCTAAATATACAAACTCATTCAATTGTTTCACTTTTTCGTTCCCAATCATTATACAACAATCAATCACACATTCATCCCATCCATCCATCATTCATCATTTTTTCCATTACCATTACTTTTTTGGAAATATCTTCAATTTACCACGCCAGTCGCCAAGTTTACAATTTTATTATACGTTTTACTATATAATAGATAATATTCATATTTATTAGGTCCCAGTAGTAAAGAGCTACTCAACTTTAAGCTCCATTTCCCGTTAAGTTGTCCAAAGTACCCAACTTTCGCTGGCAGAAGTTTAAAAACTATAGTTTTGTTTAATGTCGGGTCTGGTCGCGATAAGTGTATTAAAAATAGTTGTGAAGTGGAGAAAATACTATATTTTGTGGTCAGATATTTTACGGAAATATTAGCATATCAACTGATATTAGAATTAGCATATCAACTTTTATAATTATGTGTAAAGGGGTCAGGGTGTAAGTGACAGCCTAGCAAATACTGAAACGGTGAACTCGGACCATCAAACTGAACAACTTTCACTATGGAGCCTACCTCAGGAAACGCGAAAAAAAAACAGCTGTCCTATACATTTTAGTCTGGTAGGTACGGGAGTTTTGTATGGGACAGCATATTTTTTTCGCGTTTCCTGAGGTAGGCTCCATAGTGAAATTTGTTCAGTTTGATGGTCCGAGTTCACCGTTTCAGTATTTGCTAGGCTGTCACTTACACCCTGTATACGGAGGGTGTAAGGAAAAGTATCATTATAAACCACATACTCCACTCATCAAACTGAACAACTTTTACCATGGGAGCCAACTGTCAAAACAAAAAAAATCATCCGTCTCATACATTTGAGTCGAGTAGGCATTCCAGTTTAGAATGCAATGCAACAGCAGATTATTTTGCGTCCACAGGTTTGCTGCCATAGTAAAAGTTGTTCAGTTTGATAGGTAGAGAATGTGCTTTAAAGATTAATTATACTTTTCCTTACACCCTGTATACCTACTAAGTTCAATCTTGTCTTCTTATTCTATTATTCAAAGATCTCGTTACAAGTTTTAAATACAATTTTTTTATTTTTTTTATTAGGTTCAGAAAAAGACAACAGATTACAACAATATTTTGTATTTTTGTATTTATTTATTTACCAGATACATAATTGACACTACTTAAATAATACAATTGAACAATGCAAGACAGACTATGGCCCCGATTCGGACTGTGCCACGACTTAACTAAATTTATTCCTGTCACTTTCTAAAATAAGATTAAGAAAAGAGACAGAAAACCAACAGCTGACTTTAGTGCTGTTAAAGTGACACAAAAACAAAAACGCCTTAAATAAGATGGCGTCACTTTGACAGCACTAAAGTCAGCAGTTGGTTTTCTGTCTCTTTTCTTAATCTTATTTTAGAAAGTGACAGGAATAAATTTAGTTAAGTTAAGTCGTGGCACAGTCAGAATAGGGGCCAATAGCTAATCTGAAGCGCTAAACAAACTAAAGAATTTTTACGACAGTTTACAGGGTCACAAAAAATTAAATAAAAAATTTCTAAGTGGCCAAAAGGTAAAATCAGGTCACTCTCTCTTTCAAGAGCATATTACTAAAGTTCGAAAAGGATAGAAGTACTTCAAATAAAATTAATCCAGCTTCTAAGTACACATGACGTAGTTTACCACCTGGCGGTGCGTCGCGTCTGACAAAAAATGTTTATATCTCCGCGCCGAGGTGGATAGCGCCGGAAGGGTTATAGGCCAGTCATTTTACGGAGTTTTGTTAGGCGGGGTAGGGAGTAATTATTAATTGGACTTTTAAACTGTAACTGGCACCATTTAGTGACAAAAATACTATCCTAGACCATATTAAAAAAAAATTGCTACGCAACATAGAAATCGAAATTTCGTGTCCTAGAAGACTTTTAAATTAATAATATTAATACCAATTCACTCAATTTAATTAGATTTAACAATATACATTATTTTTGATCAATAAAATAGGCATTAAAATTTAAAAAATGAGGAATTTATTAGAAAATACGAATGTATTTTTCAAAACCTTCTAAGTAGGCAAAAATATTTACACCATGTTTGAAGTATGTATTATGGTAAAGCCTTAAATATGTATGTGCAAAAAAAAATTATCATCAGGTTTTATATAACGAGATAATATCTATATTTTAAAATTGAGACTGTTGCTGACATAAATTTTTTCTTATTTTGGTACATTCCTGAGCTCGAATTGGCTCTTCAATATTATAGCGAAAAGAAAATGCAATTAGTAATTAGTCCCGGCTCAAACCGTAAAATGGCTGGGCTATACATTGCATACTTACTGTACTCCAAACGACAAATTACCAAGTAACCAATTAAAATCAATGAAGTTTTTAAAGTACGATCAAGAAACTTTTATTTTTCTATCTAGAAACTAATTTCTGTGCCTGAAGTTTGTTAGATTTTCGTTAAAATGTAAAGTTTCAAAGTTACAGTGCCTCAACGATTTCCATATTAATCTTAAATTACTCAAGGTTTCAAAAAACCCACTTATTACCAACTCTGAAATGCCGCAATTCGCTCAATAGTTACCGATCAGTAGGCCTACCATGAGTTTACACTGTAGTTAACTACGGTAAAACTACTGTAGTAAACTACAGTTTTAGTCAGGCGGAGGACATTTGCCTTTTGGTGGTTTTTCCGATTCAGTTTGCATAGAATGTGCTGCCATCTGTTAAATATATCTTTTACTATGAAAAAAAAAGATTATATTGTCTATGTCAATGTCAAATTGACAAATTTACAAAATGGCGACCTACCTAGAGTAATGTGCGTGTTGTTTGTAGTTTTTGTTCAATTTTGTGCCGATTTAGTGATGTTCTGGAGTTTCAGTTGTTCTCTTACCAATGTACAGATTACAGGAATAGTAAGGATACTGGAATTTCACTCGATCGGTGCGGGATTGAACGAAAACTAGCATTCAAACAACGGTATGAGTATATAAGTATATATATAAGTAGGTATGTATAGTATAGGTAGAATTATTTTCAAAGAAACACAGATGGCGCTAGCTAGCCTTCAATTTGACATAAGGTGGATGCATAATGTTGCCACGAGTGGGTTCTCTTTTCTAATATACTTATATTACTCTTTGGTTTTAGTATTGAATTTCGTACAGTGCTCCTAGTGGTTACGTTGAGAACTAATTCTGTCATACAAAATTGGCGCCGCAACTACAGTAGTAATGTACAGTGAAAACTCATGGTAGGCTCATAAGATGTTAAAAATTAGTATACTATACAGTTACCCCGGTGCAATATTCTAATCTTTCGGTTTGATCCGACCTCACACCGAAATATGCAGAAGTTATAATAAGACTTTCCATTTGAACCGCACATTGGGTCGTAGATTTTGTTGCAAGCGCACTGTTTTCCTTTTTTTGTAGTTAGATTTGGGCTAAAAAGAGAAAAGAAAATATTCAGGTCACTTTCTTTTACTAACAATAAAAAAAAAAATGTTTTATTATTTTCACTACTTATTAGTACAGTGAAAATTCATCATCATCATCATCATCATCTCAGCCGATGGACGTCCACTGCTGGACATAGGCCTCCCCCAAGGATCGCCATAACGACCGGTCCTGCGCTGCCCTCATCCAACGTTTTCCCGCCGCCTTCACCAGGTCGTCGTGCCACCGTGTGAGGGGCCTACCCACGCTGCGCTTTCCGGTTCGCGGTCGCCACTCGAGAACTTTTCGGCCCCAACGGCCATCGGTTCTGCGAGCAATGTGCCCCGCCCACTGCCACTTAAGTTTAGCAACTCTTTGGGCTATGTCAGTTACCCTGGTTCTTCTGCAGATCTCTTCATTTCTGATTCGATCTCGCAGGGAAACTCCGAGCATAGCCCTCTCCATTGCCCTTTGGGTGACTTTCAGCCTTTTTATGAGGCCTTGAGTGAACGACCACGTCTCTGTTCCATATGTCATCACTGGCAACACACACTGATCGAAGACTTTCGTTTTAAGACACTGCGGTATTTGGGACGTGAAGATACTACGTGGCTTCCCGAACGCTGCCCAGCCGAGTTGGATAGTGAAAATTATTTAAAATAATTTAGCGTGATAGGAAGCCCGATCAAATCAGGACACATCATAATTATTGTCAGGTAAGGTTTCAGTCAAATAAATGTTACAGTCAAAACTCATAACCGATCAAAACTACTTTTGACTGCAAAAATCAGTCAAAAGTGGTTTTGACCGGTTTTGAGTTTTTAGTCCCCAGATGTAACTCAGTCGGTTAGGTTAGCGAGGATCGAAGCGACTAGAATGTTAGATTTCTTGTGACCACATTGCACGAGCCGAGCGAGCGCAGCGAGCGTGCTGCGGCAGCGGCCGGTGAGTTATAACTGTTTACCTAGTCCACTCGAAAATATAATGTTGACTAAGAGCATCGGTCAAAACCACTTTTGCCTGATTTTTGCAGTCAAAAGTGGTTTTGATCGGTTATGATTATGAGTTTTTACTGTAACATAATAGTGTAGGAATGCGAGACATCGACTTGTTATTGATATTTTATGTATATGCTTTGAGTCAAGCGGCTACTAAGAGTTATACATTGAAAAAGTGACGAAAGAAAAGACCAGTTGTGGGGTGGATAAGGAATAATCGAAGCCGACATCCCTGTCATCATCATCATCATCTCAGCCGATGGACGTCCACTGCTGGACATAGGCCTCCCCCAAGGATCGCCATAACGACCGGTCCTGCGCTGCCCTCATCCAACGTTTTCCCGCCGCCTTCACCAAGTCGTCAGTCCACCGTGTGAGGGGCCTACCCACGCTGCGCTTTCCGGTACGCGGTCGCCACTCGAGAACTTTTCGGACCCACCGGCCATCGGTTCTGCCAGCAATGTGCCCCGCCCACTGCCACTTAAGTTTAGCAATTCTTTGGGCTATGTCAGTTAGTCTGGTTCTTCTACGGATCTCTTCATGCGGACTTCTTCATCCCTGTGGTCAGGTGTAAATTTCAAACTTAAATGAGCTATTGAAAACCAAAATCTGCGATGGAAAAGCAAAATTAAAATGCTTTTCGACCCAAATGTACGGAACTGCTGACTTTGTCGCGATTTCCGTTCTGGTACCATAGTTTTCGATTTTCAGTTTGATGGTCTGGAACAATCCCTTAAGTACGTAAATATTTTTGAGTTACATTGCAAGCAAGGTTCGTATAACACTGCGACCATTGCTGGTCTAATATATTTGCCCTATGCTCGCCCATCATATTTTTTACAAATATCTCCGAACTTATGGTTTTCTTTTTCGTTCTCTCAAGTATGTAGGGATCCTCACGATGTTTCCCTTCTCCGCTGAGTTAGAATAAATAAAATGAGTTAGTAGTACAGGAGTGCGATTTTTGAATCTCATTCGCTGAGTTCAACAATTGAAAATGTCAAAATTACTGTGGAGATATGCATCTTTCTACCGCTGATTTGACTTTCGAAAATCGCACTCCTGAAGTATGATTTTTGAAAGTCAAATCAGCAGTAGAAAGATGCGTATCTCCACAGTAATTTTGACATTTTCAACTGCTGAACTCAGCGAATGAGATTCAAAAATCGCACTCCAGGTCAGGCAGGAATCAAGCCGCCGCGCGCCGCGCCGCCCTCCGCCTCGTAATTGCTCATAGTTGCTAGCTCTCCTTCAATTATGCTATCACCGCTTAAGTAGATATGTAACGCATGTCAGTTTACACCCTGAATGATATTTTTATCAATTCAGTACTTCATAATATACCTTACAGTTGCACGAAAAATAGGACTCCAGAACGGTAAAACACCAGATTGTGGACTTAAATGGGTTTCCCTGTTTTTAAAACCACCAATTGATATTCCAGAAACGCATGCGTACGTGGTAACTGAAATTTGTAGAAAACATTTAATTGTAGAGTTATGAAGTATAATATGATGTCAAAGAAATCTATTAGACAGGACATTTCAAAGGAAGAGATTACAAATCAGATATCTCAGAAATGAAAAATGTAATTCTAATATTGGGTAGCTACAGTTTATATGGCGTTGCTATAGCTTTTACCACTTTGATAGAAATAAACCTACACTTAATATACCTAGTTTACTTTTGATCTTCACAATGTCCACACATACATTTAATTTGACCAAATATTCGTATGTGTGGACATAAAAATTGGTTCCTACATGTAAATCTTGTCTATGAACTATTATTATTATTTGAGAGCAAACAAATAAGGTATAACTGGTTAATGATTAAAGAGCTTGTTTTTCTGTTTTCAGTTAATAATTTTTTCATACAGTCGAGTTTTTTTGTTTTAATTAAGTTTCTACACATACCTCCGAACTTACGGTATTTTCAACATACATTTCGTAGAACAAAGTGATACAGGCCAGGAATTGAACCACCGCCTTGTGATTGAGTCATAAGCTCTCTTTAAAACGCGCCTATTACCACTATTAACTATGAATTAACTCTATGGCACTCTATGGCATGAATAATCAAAATGACGTGTCAATTTTCCGCACTAACTAAAAATTATCCTGTGTTTACCCGCGACTTCATCCGCACAAATTATATACCAGATTTTAAGGCAAATCATAAGCTATAAAACAAAAAAGTTTCATCAAAATCGGATCAGTAGTTTATCAGGACACCTAAAAACTACAATATCGTAATCTTTTTCTTGTAAATATCTTCTCTCCTACAGACACACTTCTGTTACAGTTTTATAATAGTTCAGATATCGACGAAAAGATAAACTACGATTTCAATTTTAAAATAACAATTCTTCAATATCGATTCCTGCATCAAACTTAAATAATTAATACTCACAGAGAAAAAATAACAAAGCAGGCGTCATTTTAGTTACAGTACAAAATGGAGATGGAATTAGAAGTCAAATTTTATTGCTCAGCTAATTAAGCGGTCTTTAATCGTTTGTTAGCTATTTGAGATAATAATTAATTAGTATGTAGACATTTGGTACTTTACCTTAGCTTAAGATTTTATATTGTAACGAGCTTTTACCCGCGACTTCGTCCACATAAATTATATACCAGATTTTAAGTCAGATGATAAGCTATCAAACAAAAAAAGTTTGATCAAAATCGGTTCAGTAGTTTTTGCGTGATACTCGAACAAAAAAACACCCAAACAAACAAACAAACAAACAAACAAACAAACGAACAAACAAACTAACAAACAGACAGACAAAAAAACCAAAAATTGGTGATTTGGAATCAGGGACATCTAAAAATCATATCGTAATCTTTTTTTTTGTAATTATCTTCAATGTACAGACTTCTGTTACAGTTTTATAATAGTTTGGATAGTTATTATGTCGTATTATGGTGTAGAAAGCAATACAATACAATACAGCGACAATACGTTCCGGGACGCGGAGCTTCAAAAAAAGATTTTCAAGTTAATAATAAATTATTTTAAGAGGGGGTCATACCTATTTTGTCTGTTTTCGAACCGATTTTTGATAACCAAATTATTACATTTAATATATATAGTTCTTTCTGCAGGGCATCTAACCGTTGAAAACACAATTCTATAAAATTTTCTCGATAGAAAAGAGTAGCAAAGTAAGCTCGATTTCAGATTTATAACCAGTTTTACAAGAATAACCCTACACCATTTCTTCTGAATATACCATCATTTGAAAGGTAAATAATTATAGCAGGGCTTCTACCCGATGGATTTTTCCCCAAACAACCAAGAGAAAAGATATTGATGAAAAATACGTTTTTTTGCGATCTTACTTTCAATTGAAGCGGGATGGCTAATTGCAAAAGTTTGCTTGTTAGAAAGAGAGGCTTGCTCTACTAATACCCAGCCTTAAGTTTGGGTCGAGTTTTTGTGAACATCCCTAAATCATTTATTCGAAAAAACTATAAAAAACTCGACTAAAGTTACAAAATTTCCGTATCAGCAACGTAGGCTTCGTCAAAACAGTAAAACATTATCAACGCATTCGCAACGTATATTCAAAGGCACTATTCTAAAAAAGCCAAAAATTTTCCGCATGCAAGCTTCGTCAAACTCGAAATAAACAAATACGCATAATAATCGCAAGAATAAGCATCCGCAACAAGCTTCGTCAAGTTAATAAAATGGAATGAAATGGATGTTTTTTTAAAATGGAAAAACATTCAATTGGAATAACCATATACAACGTGAACCATATCTAACTATGAATTAACGCAAAACTAGAAAGTAGTTTGTTTAGAATCGAGAGCAGAATCGAATTATCATGGTTACAACATAGGAAATTTTTTTTCAAAATATTAAATAAGTTGTTTGAAAAAAAAAAATTTTTAACCCGATGTCAACCCACCGCACGGGCAAACTCACCCTACTTACTATTAAAACAAGATTATTAAAATGTATCCATGAGTACATTAGCGCTTTCATTAATTGCTGAAATGATAACAAATCATTTTTGTCTCAAAACTTAAAATGCGAATAACTTTAAATTTTAAGCATCAAAATGATGAAATTATTGTTTCAATCGAATTATTTTGTTATAAATCAGTTGGGGTGTATGAGGTTTTGCGTTAATTCATTAACACGTTGTAGTATGGACCATAAAATGCATGTATGTGTCAAAGAAATTCAACGAAACTAAATATTAAAAGGCCAATTCTATTTCTTTCAAAGTCCTTTGACTTCCGTGAAAACGAACCATCTTAGAACGTTTCCTTAATAAATATTAAAATTGCTGTCCTTTACCGCAAAATAAAAATAAAATCCTTACAAAACTGAAATCTGTAATCGATCAGCACTAACAAAAAGGTCCATTATAAAAAGACCCAATTTGGTTGCCATAGAACGTTGTCGCGGATTCATAATTCTTCGATGTATTGTAAGTTCGCACCTACATTAATCTTTCTAAAATGTCTCAATTACTAAAAATCGTCATCAATCAGTTCTATTCGCTTCCTTGTTAAGGTGACGATGCTGTAAGCCTGAATAAAAGATCGATGTGGATAGCGAATTTCTGGAAGATCCCTGATACTCCCCTATTTTTAGTAACTGGCCGCTAACTAACTGCCTCCGTGGTCTATGGTTAAGGCACTGTGGTAGGACGAAACACCTTGGAGGCATCTTTTATTTTTCTTGTTTTAATTTAATGTTATTTCATAATTTTTAAAATTACTAAAAAACTACTGGACCGATTTTAATGAAACAAAGCTAAGAACATTTCCGCAAAAATTAGCTTTCTATTTAAAAAAAAACGCATCGAAATCGGTCCACCCGTTTGGCTGCTACGATACCACAGACAGATCCACAGACAGACCGACCCCTCTTTTGCGTCGGGAAAAAATTAGGATGATTTCATATTTGTAGTTTTTAGGATTCCGTAGTCAATAAGGAAGCCTTATAGTTCCGCCATGTCCGTCCGTCTGTCTGTCCACGGCTTAGTTCAGAGACGATAGTACCTTTAATGAAAATAAAATCTTAGATTTTGAAAGCCCTAATTTGGCTCGTGATTATTTTTCGAATCAGGGATCCGTTACTGCGCGTTGGATGGTTTTTTCTTTTGTATCTATATCATTGATCCATTTGAAATGCATAAGGAATCGCTGATGCCTTCAGATTTATTATGCCACCCTTCTGTATCTGCCCCTTTTGTGATGTTTTGCTCATTTACAATCTTTCCCATCCAGTACCCTTATCTCCATGCAATCAGGCCCTGCGCTCTATTGAGCGCATGGCATTTATCACAATCCATTGAGTTGAAGACACATCTTGATCGATTGCAAAATTAGAGAGGCGATTTATAATGTTAGCGGATGGTATAGACTTGAGTCGTTTCTGCAGCAAGCTGAAATTTTTAAACTTTTGGTTCGTCAGTCTTTATTGTAATGAATTTTATACGCCTGCGGTGTGTGCTTGGATGTGAGATTGAGATGTAAGGGACAATGAAATGATAGATAGATAAATGTTTATTTTAACTTTTGCTTTAAACTGTATAACATTAAACGGTAGACCAAAAACGAGGCAAGCCTGATACGCGAGGTCTACGATTGGGTATCCTTAACAATAAACAAAAAAAAAAAAAAAAACAATAAACAAAATAAGATGCATTAAGTACAAGTTATATACTTGACAATAAGTTACAGTACAATTGAAACAAAGTGAAAGAGTGTGTGTGTGAGGGGGAGGGGAGGGGGGGCTTGGGTAGGTGTGTGTTTGTTTGCCTTGTATATTAAGATATATCCTTGATTATGTGCTCAGTGATACAAATTGTGTAAGGTTTAGACTATAATGCACGCCTACCAGGACATTGCAGTGACTTAATAACTAATAAATTAAACCTAGCCGGGAGGAGTGCGTCCCGGCCCACGCTGCCTGCGCGCGTACCCTATCAGCGAATTGAGTTAGGGTACGCCCGTCCCCGCCGTACCCCGCACACCGCGCGGCATAGACCCGCCGCGACCGCTGAGCTTCATCAATTATTTTATTTACATTACAATACGTACATAACGTAGGTACCATAATTATTTATAACAATCTGATACAAATTGTACATTTTTAAAATTAGTCAATATTTTTAGGTCATCGCTGTTGTGTTGTCAGCTGTTGCGATTACGTGGCAGATTATTTTTAATAAAACGTTTAATAATAATTTTTATCTACTTATACAGGGTGAAATTGATATCATTAGCATCCTTTTAAACTAAGAGTCTAACCCTCAAACTGAACAACTTTTACTATGGGAGCAAACCAATCGTCGGAGCAAAAAAAATCTGCTGTTGCATACATTTGTGTCGCGTCGGCATTACAGTTTAGTATGGAACAGCTGATTTTTTTGTTGCTCCGATCGGTTTGCTCCCATAGTGAAAGTTGTTCAGTTTGATGGGTAGACTCTTAGTTTAAAAGGATGCTAATTATATCAATTTCACCCCGTATAATATGATATTGATAACGTAGCAGCATAGAATATACTCACGACTATATTCCCCAAGGGGGTAGTCAGACATATTATGAAACCTCAAAACATGTACGTTTCACTAGTACTGAAACTCTGTCTAGTGTGACGGGGAGTGAGCCCGTCGCCACTTGTAATGGACAGTGGGTAGGTACACACGGCGACAGATCAACCTACCCATAGTTGAACTCTATGTTCATGGACATAAGGTCGAACTATGGGTAGGTTGATATGTCGCCGTGCGTACAATACATGTCTCGAAATATGCAGGTTTCCTCACGATGTTTTTCCTTCACCGAAAAGCCAGTGGTGTTACAAATCGTACATAAATAGGTACTTAATATGATAGGTACTTTATAATACTGCACAATATATTACCGTAAAGAGAAAAAACGTAAAAATATACGTTACACAGCAGCAAGGAACAAACGTAAGAAAAATGTGTTGCGTTTAGTTCGGACAGCTTTCGGCAGAGTGACTTATGTGGAATGCTATTAAGCGGCAATCTCTACTGCCCTTTCTAAATTACTTGTGCCTATCGCACGCCAAAGTCTCGTGAAAAATCTCTTATGGCAACGTAAAAGGTACGAAAATTATTTGATTCACGGAATGGACTGCAAACAATGATTGGGCTGGTGACAGAAATGGGTTTTTGGTCTTTTAATTGAATTTTGATTGAAGTTTATATTTCACGAAGTAATTTGTTAGTCAAATTGGACAGTGTTTTGGATAGATTGTTAATTTATATACAATATTTAGAGGTTTATTGTTTCCTTTGATTTTGGGCACTTAATTTTGTCAGCTTTCCACTCTGTCAAGCATATACCTATATCATACATAGATACTCTTTCTTATACTGCACGTACTAAAAGTTAGCATTATTGGGGTCACAATACATTCCTTGATGTGCTCCATAGTTGCCCGTCACTATATGCAGACTTCTTTCTTCTCCAAATACATTTTATAAGTTGGTCGACTATTACTCGTTAACTTAAGGCTGCACCGAGCCTATTGTGCTGCCCCCAATCGTATTTTTTTATTTCTAAACAATTAAAAAACATTTCCAAAAACAAGAATGGTACATTGTAGTCCTGATAGGCTTTCAATTTATCAAAATATTACGGATTATTATGTTTTATGCTTATAGCTATTATGGTTAAAACCGCCAAAAGTGGCCGCTTTTGGCGGTTTTAAACTTAGATCAAAGTAAAATTTATGGATAGGCCTTACGCAAACATTACAAACCAGAAAAATTAGGCAAAACAATTGACAGTTTTACTTCAAATATGTACTGAAATGACAGACCAAGTGCCCTAGATTGTATTGAAGTGCCCTAGTTGTTGCGTGCTTCAGATTAAAGCGCGTTGGGCCCAAAGGTTTTAAAGGTAATAATATTATTATAACTACAAAAAAGATAAAAACAAATCCGCAGTGACCCGATAAATTGAAAATCAGCAGTGACTACAATGTGAAATTCTTGTTTTCATCAAATATTGTTTAATTGTTAAGAAATAAAAAATAAACGATTGGGGGCAGCACAATAGGCTCGGTGCAGCCTTAACAAGACACTTTGTCGACGTGATTAATATGTATACCCATGCCAAATTAAAATTACAGCTTTCTAGTTCTAGGAGACTCTGAGCTTAACCGCGGATAGACAGAGAGACAGACGGACATGGCGAAACTATAAAAGTTCCTTGTTGAAAATGGAACTCTGAAATAACCAACATCATACGCAAAATAATCTATAACCTCAAATTCTTCTACACCTAGAGAATAACTTCGCAAAATTTTCTATCTAAATTCAGTTTCGTGAAACTATAGCTACTAGACGAAGAAAACAGTTTCAATAATAAAACAAGTTCGGAAACTGCGGGCTGCTTCGAAATTTCGATAACTACTTAAAAATATATTCGGTACAGAGACCTTATTCTGGTTTTCATTTTCTTTTCTTTTAGTTTTTTATGTAGCCTGTTCACTGCTCAGATTCCCACTGCTGGACAACGACCATTTTTACTCTCCGATTCTCTCTACTATCTGCAACTACTGTCGGACTCTTCAAGATGAAGGTTTTCTCTATTTTCTTCTAGGCCTACCTCGATGACGGCAACCATCCTGAGGAACCCAATCTGTGGTGAAGTCAGTCCGTTTTTTTCGTATAGGTACATGAGACATGACTACCCAGTACTAGAATCTTATATCACTATAATATACACATAGGTGCAGGGTGTAACAAAACACCCTAGTAATTTTTAAAGGGCTGCTTTAGACCAGCACTGGTAGCATGCCAACCCGCGATAGCTGTGATACGGTTTTATCACGTCTTTTATCTCATTCGTTCGCGCGCAAAAGAACGAGATAAAAGACGTGATAAAGCCGTATCACGGCTAACGCGGGTTAGCATGCTACCATAGTGCAGGGGTCTTCAAACTACGGCGCGCGAACCAAGTGCAAAATACTGCTCAGCGATCTGGTTACCTAGATCGACTCGATGACTCGCTGCTCAAAATTTTTATTGTTTTTGTATTCAGTATTTTGATTTTTAATTTATGTTTTTTGAAGTGTTATAGAATCAGCCATACCATAAATAAATAGGTACTAGGTATGTTCATTCAAACTAACAACGTATACCTACTTACATTACTCAGACTCAAATTAAGGTTGCAAGCCTGAGCTATTCAGTTCTTGTTATTAGTTTTTATAACGTCAAATGCTACCTGCAAACATTATTTTATTTCCAGACCGACATAAAACCATCTTCAGATTTTAATGACATATTAAGTTCAAAAGAATGAAAACTTGGCGCATCTTTGTATATTTTTCATTCCATGTTTGTTATTGTTCACAATGCTGCAGCTAAAAAGGAGCATAATAAAACTGAAAAAGCAACGAAACATTCCAGAATAATGACACAACAACAGCGGTCGCGAAGTTGCCGAAACTGTGTCGGGCCATACTGTCCCATGTTCTTTTTACTTAGCAAGAGCTTGGCTTGTCGCCAGGCAGGATGCGCGGTCGTTAACGAAATACGATACATCGATTCACTATCATTTTAGCCGAATCGATATAGCTATAGTAAAGATCCGATACTCTGCGCTCTGCACTCGAAGTTGTTGACGATTATGCTTACCTGTGACATACCTACTACCCAGTTACGTTTTGGAAAAAGAGGTCAAACGACGAATCCAACAAACGCTGCCCAGGGCAGTGTTCAGGCAACTACGTAGTATCTTCTCGTCCTAAATAATACCGCAGTGTCCCAAGTCTCTGACCAGTGTGTGCTGCCAGTGATGACATACGGAACTGAGAAGTGGTCGTTCACTCAAGGACTCGTATAAAGGCCGAAAGTCACCCAAAGAGCAATGGAGAAGGCTGTGCTCGGTATTTCCCTGCAAGATCGAATCAGAAATGATTCAAAGAAATACTAGAGTAGCAGACATAGCCCAAAGAATTGCTAAACTAAAGTGGCAAAGGATACATCAGGAGCACATTGCTCGCAGAACCGATGGCCGATGGGACCGAAGAGTTCTCGAGTGGCAACCGCGTACCGGAAAGCGCAGCGTGGGTAGGTCCCCCAAAAGATGGACTGATGACCTGGTGTAGGCGGCGGGAACCCGTTGCAGGAGAGGCAGCGCAAGACTGGTCATTGTGGCGATCCTTGGAGGAGGCCTATGTCCAGCAATGGACGTTTATCGGCTGATATGATGATGATGATGATATAACTATTACTCAGAATAAAACGGTTAAAGTTTAGAACGGATACTTTTATAAATTACCTTTATGGATTCAATTTGAAACGATTCTATTGTTTCTACATCGATAATGGGACCATTTTACTGGTTATTGTAGACAGTTCAATTGATCTTTATTGAAATCTCAGTTATTTATTTCGAAAGTTTGATTTTAAAGGTTTTGTCTTTGGATCTTTCCGTTACTTGAATGCTTTTATAGTAATCTTTTTAGATAGGTCGCTTGGGTAAAATTTTAAAGGAAATATTCTTTTCACGTCACAAGTTCGGAAAGATTCTGTTTATCATTCGAAATCTGAGTGCAAAAGTGCATTTTATCCGCTAGCGTGGAAAGAGTTTTTAAAATTCGAATCTTTCTATTCAATAAAGACAGAATAAAGACAAACAGCCTAAACAAGTTTTTTTTCATGCCATTTTCGTACTGGCCAGTGCGATTATTCTAAAAAGGAGGTTGGTGCATTGAAATTTTCCTCGCTGTAGTGAGGTGAAAAGTTGTGTGTTTCGCTCGGCAGCACAGTTATTCTGCGTCTCGTACTTTTGAAACCTTTGCGACGCTCAGGATTCTATATTTGAACCACTCGCTTCGCTCGTGGTTCAATCCTAGAATCCTTCGCTTGCTCAGGTTTCAATACAAGTACTCGCGCCAAAAAGCAACTTTGCAGCCTTGCATAACAAATAACTATTATGCATTCAGGTACTATAAACTATACCAATACGTTATATAATAAATCTAAAATATTATAAAACTTTAAGAGAAGCGTGTCTGTATATTGAAGATATATACAAAAAAAAGATTACGATATGGTTTTTAGGTGTCCCTGATTCCAAATGACCATTTTTGTTTTTTTTTGTTTGTCTGTTTGTTTGTTTCTTTGTGTGTTTGTTTGTTTGATTGAGCAATCACCGCAATCACGCAAAAACTACTGAACCAATTTTGATGAAACTTTTTTTGTTTGATTGCTTATGATCTGACTTAAAATCTGGTATCTAATTTGTACGAACAAAGTCGCGGGTTAACTCTTTATAAATAAAATACAACTCGGGTGAATTAACTTGGCACCTGGCTCGCACGTGGCTCGGAATAAAAAACTCGGAAAACTCGGAAAGAATAACTCGAAAATGCTAAAGTGCAGGGACTAGTGCAACGGTAGCTGAGATGCTATACTACGGCCTCACACGGCGATGGTGGGGTCCCGCGGGGGGGTTAGCAGTTCTGGTATATAATTTATGCGGACGAAGTCGCGGGTAATTAATTATAAAATCCTAAGCAACGTGCATAAGCGTAAACCCCCTCATACACCCCAACTGATTTCCACAGAAGTAATTGCATTGAAACAATAATTTCATTATTTTATTAATAAAAATACACCCGTACATAAATTCAGAAGAATTTAGTGGTAAAGGCCAAGAATCGAACCGCGGCCTCATGATTGAATGATTGAGGTGCTAGCTCTCTTTCGTATGGACTACCATCGCTCTCTAAACTTACTTTATTCTTTTCATTGTGTCAACAAATACACATGTAGAGTCAGTCATCAGTAATTATCGAACCCTTATTAAAACAATATTTCTTTTTCAAGTTCGTGATGAAAGTTCTGCATTTCTATTAACATTAAAATACGATGGAAAGTTACAAAGCGTTCGGGAATTCACAAAATGAACCGTAATAAATGTTTTGTCGAAGTTTCAATTTGCTAACTGTACAATGCGCGATATTCTAGGAAACTTGTAGTAGAATATAAATTAGTTAGTTGCGTTCATTTCCTTGCCATTTAACAATAGTTTTGAGAGAACCACCAGCTCGTTCTATACAAAGAAGTTCGGTTTTATTTATTACATATCAAAAAATCAAATTGCGTGATACGTCCTTTCTACTCGACGCAAATGTGTGGGACAGCTCAGCAATTTTTTAGAAACATTGTTTAATTGTTAAGAAATAAAAAAAATACGATTGGGGGCAGCACAATAGGCTCGGTGCAGCCTTAAGTTTGACCATGTGTAGGGTGTAAACTTAAATGCGTTAAGGTACATATTTTAAGTGTTACTTCAGAGCACCAAAGTGAATAATTTTACATTAAGTATGGAGCCAAAATTAAAATTAAAAAAAATGCGTTGTACTATACAAAAAGTCCAATGGCCACTCTACCTAACCTAAAATAGTGTACGAAACATCACCTTTTTTTCGATTTCGATGTCGGACCGATAGGTAGTAGGATTTGTTCACTTTCATAGTTTGAAGCACCACCGCCTAACTAAAGTATGTAACGAATTTATGTTTACGTTCTATTTAAAAGAAAAAAAATATCCAATCCTATAAGTAAAGTCTGGAGAACGAGCTTTAGTTCGCTGGGTATGAAGCTATCTAAACGAAAAAAAATTCTTGCAAAAAATACTGAACAATCACTTTCAAAACACTTTTCTACAGCAAAAGCACTTCCAGGTTTTATATTTTTTCGTTTGTTCGTATATAAAGAGGCACTTGTATGCATCTCGGACATTTAAGCGAGCGTAAAAAGAATAGAAGCGAGGGCATTTAAGAGCTCTTTAAATTATCATTTGCAGAAATCCCGGGGAAAATAAGATTTCCCGGGCATTTCCCGTTTGTCCTTATAGACTAAGATCCTGTTAAATGTTTTCTGCAACCATATGATTAGGCAACGATACATATTCCAGTGGATATAATTATGTCGATGTTTAAAAATCCTAAAAAAAAAATGATTGCCCTCTTTAGGCCTGTGGCAAACCCTTGGCATTTGCAGATGTTGTTATACTTGTGTAATATTAAAACCTTCAAAGATGAGATAAGATTTGATCTGTGAAAGAATCACCAAAATCCGTCCAATAGTCTTTAAGTAAATTGTTCCTAGTGGGTCGTCCGGCAGCCAGGTGGGTTGACGACATCTGGAAAAGTATTGGCAAGACCTGGATGCGACTGGCACGGGACCGAGAAGAATGGCAAAATAGGGAGGAGGCTTATGCCCTGCAGTGGGTGGATACGGGCTGAAAATGAATGAATGAAAATTGTTCCTATTTACACTACCGCAAATAATGTTACAACTCTATGTTGTGACCATTTATTTTTGTGATGGCCACCCTATTTTTCATATACGTGAAAAGTTTAGTTTCAATTTGATAGACCTACAATAATTTATTGCTTAATCTCATAAGCGTATAAATAATCAAATGAAATAAAAATTTTCAACCCGTAGTTATGCAATAAAATTACTTTATCTTGGCTTTATCCGGCTGCCAGTGGCTTGCATCATCAGGCCTATTGATGGCCATCATATTTTTTTGGCACCCTAATGAAACAGTCAGTCTCGATACGAATATTTCTGACTAGCTAATATTAATTTATACTACATCATGAGTAATTGTCATTAAATATGGCTTCATGCTGAATTGCTGACATGATAGAAGAAGGATCTGTAAACCACTCGAATATCTATCATTATCTAAACATGTGGGTGTAGAAAAATTATAACGGGATCTTATAATATTACCACAAAAACTCCTTCCCATCTAATCCCTTAAGTTATTGAAGTGATAAATTGTTTAGGGTTCCGTTTCACTGGCAATACAGTAATTTATAAATGCGGAAAACTGGTGTCTGGCGAAGATGCCACTTTCTTCAATGTAATCACAGTGGATTGGGATTTACTAAGGATTCGACGATATTGAAGATACAAAT
The DNA here is from genome assembly GCA_922987775.1 of Agonopterix subpropinquella. Classification (NCBI taxonomy): domain Eukaryota; kingdom Metazoa; phylum Arthropoda; class Insecta; order Lepidoptera; family Depressariidae; genus Agonopterix; species Agonopterix subpropinquella. The sequence goes on from OV277714.1 coordinate 5,877,494, forward strand.
ATCTTTTCAACCTGTTATCCTTTGTTTCTGTATGATTATGACAGGCAGGGGCAGGGCTGAATTACAGGGTTGAGCAGAGTCCTTGTCCTATTGCCAGTAATTCTGTTTCTTTTTCTTCGGATTCCTCTTCATCATTGGAGGTTGGAAGTCAGCTCTACATATCCCTGCCTATCTTTCGCCAAACGAAACAGCTCTTCGGCGCTGGCAATAAATTAAAATATACAGGGTGAAATTGATATCATTGGCATCCTTTTAAACTAAGAGTCTACCCATCAAACTGAACAACTTTTACTATAGGAGCAAACCGATCGGAGCAACTAAAAAATCAGCTATCCCATACTAAACCGCAATGCCTACTCGACTCAAATGTATGCAACAGCTAATTTTTTTTTGCTCCGATCGGTTTGCTCCCATAGTAAAAGTTGTTCAGTTTGATGGGTAGACTCTTAGTTTAAAAGGATGCCAATGATATCAATTTCACCCTGTATAATAATTACAATCAATTTATTTCAGACAATGCCCAGTGTTGTTAATAGATATACCTGCCGACTCTTTAGGTTTCGCGAGCCACGATATTTTTTGTATTTTTTATATTTTAAGACTCTTTTTTTCATTCATAAAATATAATTCAACGTTCTACACTAAATAGGTCTGAAAATTTCATCAACCTAAATTTTTCATCAACAAAAACTTTATACTTCAGAGAGAAAAAACCAACGCCCCATTCTGCTGTCTCACACACAATACGTCATTCCGGACAACAGTGTTACGGAGAAAAGATTTATGGGCACTAAGGCACAGAAAAGAGTTTCAAACTGTGCCTTATTTCGAAACACAATGGTGTGAGAATAGTACTAAAATAACATTTATAAAATAAGACTATTCTTGAGAAAGCAACATCAAAAATAGTTAGGACTAAAATAATAATGACGATGATTTTTATTATGGAAACTTATGGGTCAACTGGGATTTGAACCTAATACTTCAGGGTCCAACCGGTTTGTCATGATGAAGTAGTGATAAGTCAGAGAAGAAAAGTGGTTACCTAACATGGCTCTTCAAATTAGCAACCTAATGTGGCAATGGCCTGATCATAGCTAGAAAAGAACTACCGTAGTTCTTTTCTAGCTATGATCGGTACTAACCGATAGGTCCAAATAGATACCACGAACTGGGGTCTTATTGCGTAACTACCCGATTATATCGGTATCAAATTGACTGGTATTTTTTTTGCCGTTCTTAGCGATTCTGCAAATTTCAAGCAATGGACATGATGATCACAAAAACAAAATGTTACTTAAGGCTACTCCTCCCATCTGCAAGGCTCTCTTTCTTACAAGCAAACTTTTGCAATTAGCCATCCCGCTTCAATTGCGCGGCTCCGGTCAAAATTTTCCGTTTTCTTTGAAAACCAGTATGATTTTTTATAAATTTTCAAAAAATAAGAAAACCACATCATTTTATATTGTATTGTGAAGAATATTGTAAATTTTCATATTCTTCTGATCAACAATGTAAGACTAAAACGGTTACAACTGGAAAAAAAGAGGTGACTTTGGAGTCGTTTTTCTTCAGTTTTATTAATTAAAATAGATTTCGAGAAAAACCACATCACTTCTCATATCCTGTAGATTGTTCAGTTTTGTTTTCTGCTTAAAAAGTGCCATAGTTAATGTATAAAATGGTTACGAAGTTACCTCAAACCGGGCGGACGCCCCTTAAGGATTGTCTATTACCATCATAATACGTTACCAAATTATAATATTATACCTCCATACAGGGTGTAAGGAAAAGTACCATTAGCATTTAAACCACACACTCTACCCATCAAGCTGAACAATTTTTATAAGAGCAAACGTGTCAGCGCAAAAAAAAAAACAGTACATTTGTTACACTGTGGACACAGGATAATTAATTTTAGTCAATACATTCTCATCCTCAAACTGAACAACTTTCACTACGGAGCCAACATCGAAATCACGAAAACAAAATCAGGAGTGCGATTTTTGAAACTCATTCGCTGAGTTCAGCAGTTGAAAATGTCATAATTACTACGGAGATATGCATCTTTTTACCGCTGATTTGAATTTCAAAAATCATTCTTCAGGAGTGCAAGTTTTGAAAGTCAAATCAGCAGTAGAAAGATGCCTATCTCCATACATTTTCAACAGCTGAGTTCAACGTATGAGATTCAAAAATCGCACTCCAGATACCTACTTATTTCCTACAAAAATACAGTACCTTCTCAACTGGAAAAGCTGATGTTTTTTGTACTCATGAAATTTTTTACTACTTGCATCTCTAGTTAGGTAGTCAGTTTAGAGCATAAACATATTAGGTGTGTATTACATAGTCTAAGTATTAGGTAGTAGGTATAATAATTATCTATGGTATAGAGTGACATTGTCGTCTATTGACAAAACTCTTTAAATAAAGATTTTAAAAAAGCTATTTGCAAAACGATGTATGCAAATTCTCACCACCTTTTATCAAATTTTATTACCAAAACCACAATATAACAACAAGCAACGATTTAATTTATTTATCAACACAATATTGTTGGTAGGTATCTCGCGAAATATTAAATTTATGTTCGTAATACAATTTGACCTCGTTTTCCTCTCAATACATCAAAGTCTCTGAGAAACATGCAACGATATTTCATATAATACTTGCTTTTGTTCTTTATCTCGGGGGGAATTTTTATCAATTTTCGTTTTTGTAATGAAATTTCTTGAAGTTTTTGGTTAGAAACGATTTTTTTTCAGTTTAAGAAAAATGACTATTGTTTTTTTCTTTTTGGCGTAAGTTTGTTATCATCAGTTTTTACAATGGGTGATTTTTTTAGGGTTTCAAAATTTTCAGGTGTGGTTCAAACTATGAAACTAAAAAACTTTTACTATGCAAGCAAACCTGAATTTGAAAAAAAAAATCAGCTGTCTCATACAGTATTGCAGTTTAGGAACAGCAGATTTTTTTACGATTTTTCCTTTACTTCCATAGTAAAAAAATAGTAAAATTTGTTCAGCTTGATGGTCTGAAGGGGTCATCATCATCATTTTCAGCCTTAGACTAATTATATCGGGACGCGTAACCACGTGTCATTCTACTAACAAACTTTCTGCCACTTTTTGCGGGGGGCGAGGTAACATGTTATCCGCAACTTTGGATTTTATTCCCTATGACTTTAGATTCTAATTTTGAATGTTCAAAATCTTGAAAAGTAGTCTCGTGTAAACCCCAAACGTTCTAAGTTCGAAATTATTGTTTCGCAATAATAGGCTGTCTAGTTTAGTGATAAGTTATAAAATTGAATGTTGAATGTACATGATCATTGCTCGTATACCGTGGCAGAGGGGAAATGCTACCGCAAGGCCGGTCCGGATATAAGTAGTCTAAGTTTTCAGCCCGTATCCACCCACTGCAGGGCATAAGCTTCCTCCCTATTTTGTCATTCTTCTCGGTCCCATGCCAGTCGCATCCAGGATTTGCCAATACTTTTCCAGATGTCGTCAACCCACCTGGCTGCCGGACGACCCACTCCTCTTTTGCCTAATCTGAAGTTCATGGGTCACCCCCATGAAAATTTTGAAACGGTAAAAAAAATCATCGATTGTAAATTATGCACACCACGTTACAAAACGTAACAAAATACCCTAGTAATACTAAAAGGGGTGGTTTAAATAAGAACATCAAACTGAACAACTTTCTGTTTTGACACATCGTCAGAAAAAAATGTGTCGTAATTTTGAGTCGAGTGCGTACTGCAGTAAATTGTAGGAAACAGTAGCAAAGAAAATATACACTACCGCGAAAAGAAGCGACACTCATGCATGTGTGCTCGTAAAACCGCTCGCGGCTATGTGTGCGGGTCGGGCGAGCGAGGGGGGGTGCGCAGTATGCGAGCGGGTGGGAAAACAGGTCATTGACCGCTTGAATTACATGGTTGCTCTTGCTCGCACGACTGCACGACTCGGCCGTTGAAATAGGTAAATATTTTCTTTGATTCTGCGAGCGAAGCGTGCGACGCCGACCAATATGTTATATTTTAGTTTTAGGATAATTATGTTCAGTTTGCTTTGTAACTGATTTATAATACCGAACATAAATAATATAATGACACAGGCTTAGATTAAAAACTGTTTACTATATCTATGGACACAGGTTAGTTCAGGGCAGGTTCAGGGTTAGTTTAATTCCAAAGCACAGCACAAAAGAGTAGGTATACAATTAGAAGGAGTAGGTACTTAAAGAGGTAGTTACTTTTCTCAAATAAATAAATGAGAAAATTATATCGTAATTTGCAAGTATACGTAGCAAAACATTTTTTTTATTCAATACTATTGTAATACATAGTTACAAGAACGATTTTAATTATTCATTTTATCGTAAGTGACAAGGTATTCATTTTATCGTAAGTGACAAGGCGTGTATGACCGACGCTCAACTTACGATAAATTAAATATTCAACAATTTCATTGTAACCGACAAGTACTGACATGTACAAATGAACATGTTTTGCAACTTACGATAAAATTTTCTCAATTTAATAAAATCGTAAATATCTGTGCCTTAGCCGTCTGTGTAAAAATATGGATATCATAATCTAGAGATTACTTGAATAAACCATATTTTTCACTTACGAGGAACTTAGTTCTTACCCAGGAACTGTTTGTGTGAAGTTAAAAAGGACATTAAAAAAATATACCTATAGCTTTTTGTTGTTAGTATAATCATAATCAGTGCTCCGTCACTCTTGTTTGACAGCTGCGAAAAGTACCTACAGCGTCGGCGCCAATTAGGTTTGTCAAAATATTTTTGGGAGGCCTAAATCGAAAACTATTTCGAGATAATTGTCTCAATAATTGTCGCGGGATATCACAATTTCTTGGTTGACATTCCACATATCCGCACCAAGCGCCTTTCTGAATCTTTTTTACCCGACTGCGCCAGAAGGAGGGTTATGTTTTTCGAGCGTATGTATGTATGTTTGTATGTCTATTTCTTTGGCACGGCCTACAGCCTAAGCGGCTCGATGGATTTTGACGTATGATGGTTCGTTAGATTTGTAAAAATCGTGAGAGTGACTTAGGCTATATTTTTTTATTATGGCATCTGGGAATTAAAAAAAAGAGGGGGAATAAATAATTTTTATTTGTAAAAATTTACAATATGGGTATCAAATGAAAGCTAGTAAACAGACGATTCCAAATATGTATACAACGTCTTAATGAATAAACTAAAAAGTAGTTTGTTTAGAATCAAGAGCAGAATCGAATTATCATGGTTTCAAAACAGGTAATTTTTGACAAAATATTAATTTATTTGTTTTTGAAATTTTTAATTTACCGAACCCGATGTCAGACCACCTCAAAAGCACACTCACCTTACTAACTACCAATACTAGATTATTAAAATATATCCATGAGTACGTTAGGTAGCGCTTTCATTTATTGCTGAAATGACAACAAATCATTTTTGCCTCAAAACTTAAAATGCAAATAACTTTAAATTTTAACTATCAAAATAATGAAATTATTGTTTCAATCTAATTATTTTGTTATAAATCAGTTGGGTTGTATGAGGTTTTGCGTTAATTCATTAACACGTTGTATATTGTAGTACTTTTATGCTACCATTTCGACATAGGACTAAAAAGTATGAAATAAACCAAATTATTACGAAAAACAAAAAAACCCGACTGCATAAAAAAACTGTTAGCTGAAAAGAGAAAAACAAGCTCTATAATCACTAATCAGCTATAACAACATTAATTAAATATAATTTGAATGTTATTAGGTAGGTATTGCAGGCGAGGACAAACCAAAGGAAGGTACCTAGGTATGTATTATACTTAATTCATCTTTGTCCCCGTTTGCGATACCAACCTAATAACATTCAAATTATATTTTACTTAATGTTGTTATAGCTGATTAGTGATTATAGAGCTTGTTTTTCTCTTTTCAGTTAACAGTTTTTTTATGCAGTCGGGTTTTTTGTTTTTCATAATTTATAATGTGCACAGACAAGAAGTGGAATGCCTTGCCTGTGTCAGTATTTCCGAGCACTTACAACCCGAATTCCTTTAAAGTACGAGTGAATAGGCATCTTTTGGGTAAGTTCGCTACATCTTCGACCCCATCTTTGTCTTGAGGACTGGCTTGAGGTCAAGAGCAAACCAATCAGTAATAAAAAAGAAAAATATTTTCTATGTTAGAAATTTCAAAATGAAAAGATTACAGATATTTTTAATAAAATAAAGTCGTTTTTCGGTCCGACTAGTGACGTCATTCGTTGGACCTGTAAACTTCTAGGTAAAATAAAAATCAACTTAAAATAACTGGCCATTGAGAAAAAAATATAATTATATTCAATGATTCAATATGTCAGAATTTGACATTTGATGTTGCCGTTTCTGTTTCCAGTTGTAAATAAGTAAATTTAAAAATGACGTACTTTACCTATATTTAATGACGATTTTACAAATGACTAAATACGAGTTATAAATTCTTTGCGACATCAATATGTATTAAATTCAACCTGATTATATTAGTATCCAAATTATTGTCAAATTTTAAGGCATTATTCTAAACCTAGAAATCGATGAATGTAACACACAAACTATTTATTTTATTTTGAAACAATCGAATGAAAATTAATTACTTTAAATTTTAATGAATTGGAATTTACATACTACATGTTTATTCTAATCGTAACTTCTTACTCATTACTTCAAATTAAAATACATTTATCCCTTACGATGTGATTTTAACGTTTTATCGTGTCGCTTGTAAGAAACAATATTTTTGTAGGAATACCTACTCGATTCAAACGTAAGAGACAGCAGATTTTTTTTGTTCTGAAAGGTTTGCTCACATAGTAAAAGTTGTTCAGTTTGATGGCTAGAGTATGTGGTTTAGAGGTTTAATGATACTTTTCCTTACACCCCGTATACACCACTAGTTTTAATTACTAACTACATTTTAAGGGTATTTTCATTCGAATATATAAAAAACCTTTCGTGCACCCCTACGCAGAAAATTTATTTCATAATTCTGTCTTCAGCGATAAGGCTGTGAGCTATTTGTCGGTCAGTCAGCGGAACTGTTTTATAAGTATAGATGAATAAACAACTAAACGCAAAAGACAGCAATAAAATTTTATTTTGAGTGACAAATTCAGCGGGCAAAGCTCAGCTTACGATCTTCCTAAAAACGCTCGATAGAAGCGATGAATATGTTCCATACCTTCTATTGATTTTAATGTAAGTGCCTAAGCGTACAGTGAATTTGTTTAATCAGAGAAAAAAAATCGGAGTTCAGTGGTATTTTCAGGGGACTTACGACAAAATGTCCCTTACGACATTTGAAACGCAACTTGAGAGTTGTGCGCGTCGTATGCTGAATTTGTCGCATACGATAAAAACATCAACAGTGGAAATTGCAAATGTCGTAAGGGACATTTTGTCGTAAGTCCCCTGAAAATACCACTGAACTTCGATTTTTTTTCTCTATCGATCTGTATTAAATCATGTTTTGATATCCCTTAAAATGAATGAGATACGAGGCCCATCATTTTGTAGTAAGTTAAACTTTATGTCGTATAAGCAAGGACAATTTCAACCTTCTTGCATATAAGTAAAAGTTTAGGTTCAAGCTCTAATGTAATTTTTTGAAACGTCTTAATTCTTTATAGTTACCAGCTGTAATACACAAACTAATTAGAAAGAACTACCTGTAATACGTTGTAAGTAACCCACCTACAAAATAATTCTTGCACTGCCGGATAAACCTCCGATGGTTTTTGGAAGTTCAATTGTCAAATCGTTTGTAATTTTTCATACAAAAAAAAAAAAAAAAAAAAATTATATTCTTTACAACATAAATTCTGTTAAAATAATTTTAAACTTGAAATGAACATTATTAACAATTCTAATTACTTAGTGTCATCCCCAGAGTATTAGTACCTATGTCTTTTATTATTTCCTTGCACCAGTGTAAATAAGGTTGTATGGAAGAAATCGCTTTTTAGCGATAAGACCACCTTATTTGTAATTCTATATCTTTATTCAAATGTATATTCTGTTTTTTTCTGTTTCTGTTTTCTTGTTGTGTGTTGTCTCTGACTACCCCCTCGGGGAATATAGTCGTGAGCATATGCTTATGCTTATATTCTGTTTGGTGTGCAATAAAGTATAACTGAATTGAATTGAATTGAATATTCGTTTTCCGCAAGTATCAACCCTATAGGTCACCGACGCGGGGGCTCACACGTACGAGGAGTGTCGTGGCTGTGACAGTAGATAATATACAGGGTGTAAGTGACAGCCTAGCAAATACTGAAAAGGTGTGAACTCAGACCATTAAACTGCACAAATTTCACTGTGGAGCCTACCTCATAAATTTTAGTCGGGTGGGTACAGCAGTTTTGTATGGGACAGCCAAGGGACAGCTAATTTTTTTTCGCGTTTCCTGAGGTAGGTTCCATAGTGATGAAAGTTGTTCAGTTTGATAGTTTAAATTCATCGATTCAGTAGTTCCTAATAGGCTGTTACTTACACCCTGTATAGGTGATTTATTTGTCTCGATTTTGGTCCATAGCAATATTACTAGGATGTTTTCCCTGTATACACGGTACAATTGATATCATTAGCATCCTTTTATAAACTAAGAGTCTACCCATCAAACTGAACAACTTTTACTATGGGAGCAATCCGATCAGAGCAAAAAAAAATCTGCTGTTGCATACATTTGAGTCGAGTAGGCGTTGCAGTTTAGTATGGGACAGCTGATTTTTTTTGCTCAGATCGGATTGCTCCCATAGTAAAAGTTGTTCAGTTTGATGGGTAGACTCTTAGTTTAAAGGGATGCTAATGATATCAATTTCACCCTGTAGATACAAACATCCATATTATGACTGGTACAAAATTAAATATTCATATTTATCATACAAGTCTTCGTTCGCCCCAACATTCAGCAGGCAGGCTTTGAAAACAACGAGACCCTTTCATTAAAAAAACAATGTTCAAAGACACTGGTAGTCTAGACTAGGTTACTGTGGCTACAGTCGTAAAAACTTAGCTATCAGTATTGAAAGTATTCCGTGTTTTTTCTCGATTCCCTCGATTTTAGAGAGCAATTTGATGATTTATTAATAAGATTACGACCTGTACGATGTAGGATTGGAAACGTTGTAAGAAAACCTGCATTCAAATCAAATCAAATACACTGGTAGTAGTAGTAGGTACCAGACGCACCGCGGGATATCATCCCTTTCTGGTTGACATCCCACATATCCGCACCAAGCGCCATTCCGATTCTTTTATAATGCGCACAGCCAAGAAGTGGAATGCCCTGCCTGCGTCAGTGTTTCCGAGCGCTTACAACCCGAATTCAAAGTACGAGTGAATAGGCGTCTTCTGGGTAAACTCGCTACATCTTCGCCCTGAGGACTGGATTGAGGTCAAGAGCAAACCCATCGTCAATAAAAAAAAATATATATATATTATTCAAAATAATATTAAATGAATAGCTTTTTGACGTCATTGTTTGACTCTACCACCGCGTCGGAAGGTGTTCCGTTGAGAGAAGATGCGGCCAGAAACTCTACAACACACATCTTTTAAACAAAACAAAATATACAAAGTACAATTAAAACACAATATTGCATTACATAGTGTAACATTGTCAAGATCAGACATTCTGATGTGTAAATAAGATATCCAATCCGCAATAGGCACGCGTGGAATGCCCACACACTTCTTGGTAGGCCTGCGCCCTCGCATTGGAAATGATAATGAATACCTACCTACTTGTAGTATACTTGTATCAAAGAGTCTAGACCACCCTAAAAGGGAGTAAAGTCGTTCTTTTATATCTGTATTATGACGAAGTAGTGTTCACGAAAATGTTGTTCTTTACATTCAACTCATTTCACGTTCTGTAAAATAATTTACCCATCTTATCTTTTTTATGGCCAGCGTCGTAAACCGCAGAAAAACAAGAATCTTTTTCGTGTTTAAAAACTCAATAACACCTGAAAAAAGTGTATTCTTCAGGGACTTTCCTCCCACCGCTCGTTACCGATGGATACCTTTGAAATTCCGTGATAAATCGTCCCCCATTAAGTCCAAGGGAAATTTAAGTTTCACCAAAGGTATATACTTGAAGAAAACTGTAAGGGAACTGTCTGTAGACATAAAAATGCTCAAGAAAAACTTAGTTAAAATCTTACGTGGGATTATGAAGATCCGTAAAATGGAGGTCTATGCCCAGCAGAGGTATTGTGGCTGATTATGATATACAGGGTCCTTCTTAATATGCTGACACATTTTTAAGGGGATGATCAGACCATCAAACTGAACAACTTTCTCTATGGGACCAACATCGAAATCGCGAAAAAAAAATCAGCTGTCCCATACATTCCGCTCGAGTAGTATTTCAGTTTTGTATGGAAGAGTAGATTTTTTTTTCGCGATTTCGATTTTGGTGCCGTAGAGAAAGTTGTTCAGTTTGATGGTCTGATCATCCTCTTAAAAAAGTGTCAGCATATTAAGAAGGACCCTATCTACACTAATATTATAAAGAGGAAAGATTTGTACCTATTTTTGTATGTTTGTATGTTTGTAATGAATAGGCTCAAAAAGTACTGGGCCGATTTAAAAAATTCTTTCACCATTAGAAAGCTGCATTCACCCTGAGTAACATAGGCTATATTTATTGCTAGAAAAGATTAGACGTCCACCCGTGCGAAGCCGGGACGGGCCGCTAGTAAATTATAATTTGCTTATCAGAATTAGGCTGAAATCTAAATGGCAATCGAAAAAAAAAATCGTCGTTTATGTGAATGAGTTTTAACTGTAGCATAATACAGGGTGTAACAAAACACCCTCGTAATACTTAAGGGGGTACTTCAGACCATCAAACTGAACAACTTTCACAATGGAGACAACATCGAAATCGCGAAAAAAAATCCGCTCTTTCATACCGTTTACCGTCTCGACTCAAATGTATGGGACGGCAGATTTTTTTCATTTTTTTTCGACGTTGGCTCCATAGTGAAAGTTGTTCAGATCGATGGTCTGAAGCACCCCCTTAAGTATTACTAGGGTGTTTTGTTATGCCCTGTACAGGGTGTTAGGGTAAACAGTTGCACTAGTTTAAGGGGTGATTGTACCCATGATACTGAATAACTTTCCCAAAGAAACCTATTGGAAATTCGCAAAAAAGTTTTCGACTTTCCATACTAACCTGATCGAACGTTTGTATGAAAAGTTGAAAAAAAATTGCGTATTTGCTATAGCTTTCTTAGGGAAGGTTATTCAGTATCATGGTTACAATCACCCCTAAAAGTAATGCAACTGAACCCTAACACCTGGTATGTTAACGATTGCTCTCTGTAAGAACATCATAACTTTTTATCCCGAAATAACTCTACCTCAGCTCCAATATAATATGCTATCCTATGCGGACAAAGTCACGGGCAAAAGCTATGTCCTCTAATCCTGTTGTAAGTCCGTTAACACAGTTTCTCGTTGAAAAATGACCGACCATTTTTGAGTTTTTTAGGGATTATTTTGCTTAAGGCTTAAGTGTTTAAGGCCTTTTAAAAAGCGATAAGAGGAAATCATAACTCGGTCATAAATGTTAACTCTACATACAAATATTATTAACAAGCATTTATCGTCCGCATAAATTATATACCAGATTTTAAGTTGAATCATAAGCTATCAAACAAAAAAAGTTTCATCAAAATCGGTTCAGTAGTTTTTGCGTGAAGCTCGTTCAAACAAACAAACACACAAACAAACAAATAAACAAACATACAGACAAAAAGTCCAAAAAATTGTGATTTGGAATCAGGGACACCTAAAAACCATATAGTAATCTTTTTTTGTAAATATCTTCAATGTACAGACTCGCTTCTGTTACAGTTTTATAATAGTTTAGATTTAGACTAGCTAGACCACGCGTACATAATGCGGATTTTGGTAGACTTCACATACGCATCAGAATTTGTTCTTCAGCGTATGCAGGTTTCCTCAAAAAATGTCCTTCATCGTTTACATAAGTTAGGAAAACTCTTTCGTACATGGCACGTCGTCCATGCGGATTCGATCCCCGGACCCCATGATTGAGTATCCATACCTCTCTGCAACGAGCCACCGAACACTCTCACGCTTTTCACGCTTTCGTTGCAGTAAGTATTTACGTAGCCCAGTCATTTTACGGTTTGAGCCGGGACTAATTAATAATTGATATTTTTTTTATCGATATACAGGGTCCTTCTTAATATGCTGACACTTTTTTAAGGGGATGATCAGACCGTCAAACTGAACAACTTTCTCTATGGGACCAACATCGAAGTCACGAAAAAAATATCTGCTGTCCCATACATTTGGCTCGAGTAGGTTTGCAGTTTTGTATGGAAGAGCAGATTTTTTTTTTCGAAGAGGTATAGTATTTAAGAGCCAATTTGAGCGTAGAAATGTAACAAAATTAAAAAGAAATTTATCAGCAACAGCCCCAAATAAAAATTTTGCATTTAATCTCGTTCTAAAAAACTTCATGTAATTTCTTTTTGCACATTTTTAAAGTTTTACCATTATACATACTTCGAACATGGTGTCAATATTTTTTGAAAAATACTTGTTCTGTAACCAAAGAGAATGTAAGAGAAATAAGGAGAAAAAGGCAATAAATAATTTTTTTATTAGTGTTTTCTAAATAATACCTCATTTTTTAAATTTCAATGCCTATTTTTATTGTTAAAAAATAATTTATATTGTAAATAATTAAAATGCTTCTGATGGGAGGTACAATTTAGATTTCTATGTTGCGTACCGAATTTTTTATGTTTTCATGTAGTCTTTTTGTCACTAAATGGTATCGGTTACAGTCATAATCATAAAAGTACCATTGATAGTTACTCCCCACCCTTCCTAACAAAAAAATCCGTAAAATCTCCGTAAAATTACTGGGCTAACGGCCTTCCTCGTAAATCAATCTTTTAGTGAAAACAGTATCAAAATACCTACAGCAGATGGTGATGATTATAGAGAAGTGTTACAGTGGTGGGAAAGTGTGGTGGGCCAAGTGCTAAAAAAAAGATGCTATTCTGATTTAATTTTGTAGTAAAAGTGAACCAAGTAAAAGCTTGTGTAGTATCAAACCCAATCATAATTTCATACAGTTATAAAACCAGGTTAATGGGTAAAACGAGCTTTATGAAAATATCAATTAACAAAGTTTGAAACTCCCCTTAGGAAAGGCCCGTTGGTAATATCGCCAGTTATACTTTCTGACGATTTATTTTATTGTTGTTTCTTTCTGACGCCAACTTTTTTTTAGGTTAGACTTTTTTTTTATTAGGATGGTAATTTTGTTTTATGCTTTAACGGGAACGGTGGAATTTACCGGTTGTAATTTAACAATGTTTGGGAAACTTTTTATGGTGGGTTAGGGCCGTTTTTGTGCTTTGGATTGTACGTTAAAAATAGAAACAGAAAACGTCTTTCTTATTGTGTGTTATGCAAATTGAACTTTTTGTCTATACAGGGTGTTAGGGTAAACAGTTGCATTACTTTAAGGGGTGATTGTACCCATGATACTGAACAACTTTCCCTAAGAAACCTATAGGATATTAGCAAAAAAAAAATTTCGAATTTTCATACAAAAAGTTCGATCAGCTGATTGCATAAGTCGTTTTTTTTTTTTGCGAATTTCCTATAGGTTTCTTAGGGAAAGTAACAGTTTTTCAGTGTCATGGGCACAATCACCCCTTAAAGTAAATGCAACTGTTTACCCTAACACCCTGTATAACTAGCATAATATAATATTTTGTTGCATATTATCAGATTCCCTGTGGTTTTTTGATAATAAAAATATCTAAAAAAGGGGTTTACTTTGAGAATCCTTTTTATGGAAACCCATGAGATCTGCAAAAACATAATTTACAAAGAAAATAAACGTATCAAAAAAGGTCGGTTGAAGGATGAATTTCAGAGGTCTGAAAGACATGACGCGTTAGAAGATTTTGTTGAAAGGGTACCCTTAATCCGTGCCTTACATAAAATACAATGCTTACTATTTCTCAGACATTTTTGAAATTTATTCTTAGCCAACTTTTTCTTTCATTCCCAACAGTTCGATTAAGGAACTATGAAGACTATTTACCCAGCTGTTCCGTCGAACTAGAACCGAATTAAAATTATATTTCTACTAGTTTTGTGACTATTAGAAGTCCGCCATTTTTTTTTTTCTACTTTTCATACAAAGGTTCAATTAGGAAGGTATCTGATTGCATAGTATAAAAAAATTCAAAAAAATTTTAACGAATTTTTTATAGGTTTCTTAGGGAAAGTTGTTCAGTATCATGGGTACAATCACTCCTTAAAATAATGCAACTGTTTACCCTAACACCCTGTATTTAAGGGGTCGTATAAACCATCATTGCAGTGTGGTTGGCTTTGAGTGGACCACCCCAATTCTTCCCTTCGAACGACACCCATGTCGTATGACTCAAAACCTTAGTCGCCTCGTACGGTACGAAGCGACTAAATTATAAAGGTTTCTTATGCAATGTATATGTGAGTGCTAAGAATCTCCTTTATTCTAAAGGCATAGCATTACTATGTTAAGGGGCGTCCGCCCGGTTTTGAGTAACTTTGTAACCATTTTATACATTGACTAAGGCACTTTTTAAGCAGAAAACGAAACTGAACAATCTACAGGATATAAGAAGTGATGTGGTTTTTCTCAAAATCTATTTTAATTAATAAAACTGAAGAAAAACGCTTTTTAGCGATAAGACCGCCTTTTTTTGTGCCTTTGTATTTCCTGATTGTTTGCTCTATGTATACTATGTTTTTTCTTTTTGGTGTGAAATAAAGTATAATTGATTGATTGATTGATTGAAAAACGACTCCAAAGTCACCTCTTTTTTTCCAGTTATAACCGTTTTACTCGTACATTGTTGATCAGAAGAATATGAAAATTTACAATATTCTTCACAATACAATATAAAATGATGTGGTTTTCTTATTTTTTTAAAATTCATAAATTATCATACAGGTTTTCAAAGAAAACGGAAAATTCTGACCGGAGCCGCGCAATTGAAGCGGGATGGCTAATTGCAAAAGTTTGCTTGTAAGAAAGAGAGCCTTGCAGATGCGACGCGCGACCGCGACCGGTGACTGCGACCCACTGCTTTCCTACACGTCGCGCGACTCGGTCGCTTGCATCCGTCTGCACTTCATATTAATTCATATAAAGCAGTATATAGGTATATGGACATCTTGTCTGAAATAAATTATTTGAATTGAATTGAATTGAATTACAAGAATGCCAATTTTTTGACGTTTGTGTTTAAAGTGTGTGGTTTCAAGTAGTATGGATAAAAGAGACCAATCCAGTACAAAAGTGACAAGTGAAAAGTGGACAACTGTATGAACAAAGATCTATAGTTCCATTTGGGTACACATCAGAATCCCGAAACTCATAATACCTTAATTTAAAATACCTTAGACCAAAATACCCGAATTCAAAATACCTTAAACTTGAAATACCAAAAATTCAAAATACCAAAAGTTTATAATACCGAATGTTTAAATTACCCGAACCCAAAAGACCTTATTTCAAAATACAAATGACTAAAATAACTTATTTTAAATAGTCAAAATTCAAAACATTCCTGTGTAAGTTTAGTATCGTTACACCGTTTACGTTTAAGTTCAATGTTTTGTTACCTATTTTAACGCTTTGTCAAGTTTTATAGACATATTATTCTCATAAATTTTAGTCGGGTAGGTAGAAACAGCAGTTTTATATGGGACAGCATATTTTTTCGCGTTTCCTTTGTCCAGTTTGATGGTCGGAGTTCACCGTTTCAGCATTATGCTACGCTACAACCTGGGCCTCAATCGCCCTAAGTTTGAACGATACTACCAAAACAAAACCACAACCAAAAACATTACGTTATGCACAATTCGTATCGCGCAAATTACTGTGTTTAACAAAATTTTCAATTAAATCCGAGAAATTGCTGCCCCACCTTTATTTCAAAAAATATAGCCGTAAAAGATATGGAAAAAATCATGAATATCAGAAATAACGTGTAAATATCAGGGTGTCACTAACTTGGATAGTATTTTTTCTACAGGGTGTAACAAAACACCCTAGTAATACTTAAGGTGGCTGCTTCAGACCATCAAACTGAACAACTTTCACTATGGAGCCAACATCGAAATAGCAAAAAACAAAACGCTCTTCCATACAAAACTGCAGTACCGTCTCGACTCAAATGTATGGGACGGCAATTTATTCTCGACGTTGGCTCCATTGTGAAAGTTGTTCATATTGATGGTCTGAAGCACCCCCTTAAGTAGGTATTACTAGGGTGTTTTGTTACACCCTGTATAACTAAAAAACCATCACCAGTGTAAAATGATCTTCAGTTACCATGTGACCATATACTAACTAAGCGTCAATTTATAGTGGTTGTTATCCATAACCCATGTTAAACAACTGGTAGTACGGAATAACAGAACACTAATTTCTCGAGTCTCGACTACTAACATAATATAACTAACTACTACATTTCTGATCTGTCTTCATCTTCATGCCCGATTCAATAGGTGCCAAAATGAGCGAGTTATTGAGGCTGGGCATACAGACAGAACGGACGAAAGTATAAGAGTTCCTTGTTTGACTACGGAACCCTAAAAAATAAAAACCAACTTCAAAAAACATTTAAAGTTAAAAAATAATATTGCTTGACTTAAGCCGGTCTGATTCGCGACAGGGCTTGCATTAGTTTTTTTGGCTTGGCTTGACATCGACTTCTATAAAACAAATTAATGTTCTTATGATGCGAACGAAAAAGTCATCGGCTGCAATATTATTTTTTAAATTTTAAGTTTTTTTGAACGCGGTTAAAATTTTTTGTTACCTAAAGTTAGTTTATTTCAGAATTTTCAGTGGTGAATTCATTAGTTGACTCAGATATCAGTTAAACATGCAAAGGGTACATCGATATGAAGCGAATTTTTTCATCGCCGATGATTTGCTTTCAATTTTTGAGAAGATCTATTATGTAGTTCCGAAGCGCTTCGTCAGATCTTCACCAAATTAAAATGGAACCATCTCGAGGGTAAATCCTTCGAAACTAAATAAGAATCATCCAAATCGGTCAAGAAATGCCGAAGTTATTACGATTTTCGAAGGTTCCCCTCGATTACTCTGGGATGCCATCATCAGATCCTGGTTTCCTTATTATGGTACCACCGTAGGGATATCTCCTTTCCAACAAAAAAATAATCATCAAAATCGGTTCATAAACGACGAAGTTATCCGCGAACACACATACAAAAAAATATATACGGTCGAGTTGAGAAACCTCCTCCTTTTTTGAAGTCGGTTAAAAAGTTAACTATGCCAAAAAACAATCATACAAAAAGATCTAGTTCCTAAGAGCCCGTTTCTCTGTATCTAATATAAGTTTCGGATTGCATACTATCATAGTATGAAGTCGGTAAAAAAAATGCTCTGTATACCATTCGTATTTGGTATTTTAAGTTAAGGTATTTTAAGTTAAGGTATTTTAAACATTTGACATAATAAGAATTTGGTATTTTAAATTTCGGGATTTCGGGGTAAGGTAAACTGGGCTAAGGTATAATGAATGTTTTGGTATTATGATTTCGGGTATTTTGGTCTAAGGTATTTTGAATTAAGGTATTATGAGTTTCGGGATTCTGATATGTACCCTTCCATTTCCTTCTGCTATGTAAGGTACGTCATTAGACAAAAGAGACGTTACTTAACTACAATTGTAAATTGATGCAGTCTCTATGCTTTAGAATAAAGGAGATTCTTGCTCTTAGTGTGGGTGAAAAGCTAGCCAACACACACCATTTGACAAATTTCATCATGAAATACCGTCGCAGAAGAACCAGAGTAACTGACATAGCCCAAAGAATTGCTAAACTTAAGTGGCAGTGGGCGGGACACATTGCTCGCAGAACCGATGGCCGGTGGGGCCGAAAAGTTCTCGAGTGGCGACCGCGTACCGGAAAGCGCAGCGTGGGTAGGCTCACACGGTTGACCGACGACCTGGTGAAGGCGGCGGGAAAACGTTGGATGAGGGCAGCGCAGGACCGGTCGTTATGGCGATCCTTGGGGGAGGCCTATGTCCAGCAGTGGACGTCCATCGGCTGAGATGATGATGATCCTGAAATAACAAAACGCCTATTTCAACGGAGGAGCAGCGTAAAAAAGGCGTCTAGTTGTACTAGTGGACACTCAAACATTTATTTTTAATGCAAAGCTAAAGCGGTGCCTTTAATTAACTATTTGCAGGGATAGGGGAAGTTTTCAGTAGGGTGAAATTCAACTGCGACAGCCCTATAATTAACTTAACGAGAAACAAAATTGTGCACGACTGACTTTGGCACTAAGGGTCCCCGTTATTTATTAATGTATTTAAAAATACATGTACAAGCTTTTGGAGCTCTTTGACAAAATCTGTAAGCTCGACTAAAACATAAAGGATATCGCTATTTGCTCAGTAACGTGTCTCTAGGGTTATTTTAAATTAGTTGGTGAAACTGAACCAGGCCGACCACTTGTTAATGATAACAGATAGCATAATCAATGTTTATAATTGGTATTGATGAATAACACAATTATTATTATCGTGCGTAGGTACGCGCAGTGCGTACAGTACGCGTGGCGCGGGCGGACATTGACCTCAAAATCATAAGATCAAGCGGGGGGTCATTAATTCATTATCACGTAATTTACTTAGTAACAGATACCAAATGCGTTTCTTAAGTTTCGCCAACTAATTAAATTTAACCTTAAATATTAAAATAATGTACACACGGCGACACATCAAGCTATACAAAACCAATATAAGCTGGCAGCGCGTAGGTCGAGTAACGTATAACGTCGCGCGGCCAGCTTATGTTGGTTTTGTATAGCTTGAACTTAGACAATTTAATAGGGACTCGCCTTGCGGTAGCATTTCCCCTCTGCCACGGTATTAGATCAATTAATCTTGCGCATTTACACCCAATTTTATACCTTATCACTAAAAGAGACAGCCTATGATAGCAAAACAATAATTTTGAACTTAGAACGTTTGGGGTTCACACAAGACTACTTTTCATGATTTTTAACATTCAAAATTAGAATCTAAACTTATGGGGAATAAAATCCAAAGTTGCGGATTTCATGTTACCTCGCCCCCCGCAAAAAGTGGCAGAAATGTTTCTTAGTAGAATGGCACGCGTAACTCGTCCCTATTAAATTGTCTAAGAGCTTGAAGCGTCGCGTCGCCGTGTGTACAGTTATGAAAAGCAGTGAAGTACAGTGTTTACTCATTCATGACTACTGATGTTTTTGACACATTTAAATATCTTTGGCACTGTCACACAATCTTTGACATTGCCACAAAAATTATCTAGCCACATTTAAATTACCTTCGCTGCTGCTAAGGCATTTTATGCCAATTACAGCAGGAAATCAGTTATTTGTTTTTCGGAAAAACAATCTTGTGCCACCACAATTGGAGCGTCTTTGTGGGTCGGGGTGAGGCATCCAACACGCGACAAAAAAACGTACCCAAAGACTTACAACCTTTGATTAAATTAAAATAGCGGAAGATACGGTACTAGCTTCTAGGGTATGGACCACATAAATTGAGCCCCCGTTGCCTAATTTGACTCAGTCGCAATCCAAGCGGCATTAACATGACACGCGTACATGGTTGAGATTACGGCGATGCATCGTTTTGCTCGCATGCGACCTGTTCACGTAATTCAGTCGGTTTCATTATTGATTAACATTTGTTTGTGTGAGTAAATGTATCTGTGCTAGAAACAGGTCAATTGTTCGTGTACGTAATGTACGTGTTAAGAACGTAACGCATATTCCGTTATTTTAATTTAATCAAAGCCTACAACGCGATTCGACCGCATCGTTGATGTTTTCTAAAAACTTACAGTACTGAAACAAACCGTGAGCAATCCATTTTCTTTCCTACCTAAAACAAAAGAATGAAGACACCAAGATAAATAGGGTACCCAAAAGCGGTCCCCACAAAGGGTAAACAGCAAGACGATAAACAAACCAGTTGCATTCTACCGTTCCGAGGGTTAAAAGGGGGAAATAAAGAAAACGTTATCAATAAAACCCCCGTGTCCGGAACCATTACGGGATCCGAGTGTCACGATAAATCCCTCTTTGGCCACTGCAATGCGGGAGCAGAACTGTCTTACCCACAATTTGTAAGAATTAAATGGGCATCTAACCGTAAGGGATGCTGCAAACAATTGTAAAATATTTCGAAACAGTAGTCATGTATACACATAACTATGTAGATATATACAGGGTGTAACGAAACACACTTAATACTTAAGGGAGTGCTTCAGACCATGAAACTGAACAACTTTCACTATGGAGCCAACTTCGAAATCGCGAAAAAAATCAGCTATCCCATACATTTTAGTCGAGTCGGTACTGCAGTTTTGTATGGGACAGCTGATTTTTTTTCGCGATTTCGAAATTGGCTCCATAGAGAAAGTTGTTCAATTTCGTGGTCTGAAGCACCCCTTTAAGTATTACTAGGGTGTTTTGTTACACCCTGTATACAGGGTACATAGGTATACATGTCGCCGTCAGAAACGCGTTGCGGAGAGGTATGAACTCTCAATCATGAGAGTCCGGGTTCAAATCCACACGGACAACATGCCATGTACGCACGGCGACACATCAGGCTATACAAAACCAACATAAGCTGGCCGCGCGTCGTTATACGTTACTCGACCTACGCGCGGCCAGCTTTTGTTGGTTTTGTATAGCTTGATGTGTCGCCGTGTGTACTAATGAGCTTTTCTAACTTATATTCGCTATACCGACTGGAAGACTGGGTGAAGGAAAACACTGTTAGGAAACCCTGCAGAAGCTGGAGTAGAAATTCTGATGCGTATGTGAAGTTTACCAATCCGCATTGGGCACGCGTGATGGACTAACGCCCCACATCCTCTTTGAGGGTAGGCCTTGGACGTGGCTGATGATGATGTAATCTTGAACACGTTACATACTTTAGGGGGTGCTTCAGACCATCAAACTGAACAACTTTTACACTGAAAAAAAAATGTTTATTTCAACCAAGATATTGTTTATGATAATCATACATCATGAATCCATATGAGCCTGTCAACATCATGACTTCTCTAAGAGAACTTTATTAAACGAATTCGGCTTGCTGTTACAACTACCATCTTTTGTCTTTAGTAAACAATAATAACGTAATTTCAATTATTTTGGTGCTAATTAAGAGAAAATACTTCTTAGTTGGCTCGCATTTTTTTCAGTGTACTGTGGGATCAACATTGAAATAGCGAAAAAATCCGCTGTTTCTACATTTGGGTTGAGTTGACATTTTATATGGAACAACAATTTTTGTATTCGCTTTGTTGGTCCCATAGTAAAACTTGTTCAGTTTGATCTGACGTACCCCCTTTAGTATGTAACGGATTTTGGTCTATATTCAGAAACAGGGAACTGTCAAAAACTCCACGTCGATATGATACCGATCGATCAAATCGGGAATCATAAAATTCGTTCAATCGTACGCGTACTCCAAGCTTTAAAACTTATTCTTCGTAACTTCAAGACGTTTTCTTCAACTGAATCTCTGTACAGAAATATATTTTGATAAATTAACTCCAAGTGAGTTTGTAGCAAAATTTCTGGGCGTTTGTTTTATTAGCGTCGTCGAGCGAGCGAGTTTTATTAGAAGAGTTTCTGCTTTAACATGCTTATATGAAGGAATGTGCAGAAGGGATTAAATAAGTCGGATTAGGCATGCGATTACGTTTGACACGATGACATTTAATTTTACAAAGATGATAAAAGTTAATGATGTACTAGACATATTGTCATTTTATGTTCGACAGTCGGATAAGTTTGACAGTTGCATGTAAGATTTATTCAAGCCGATTAAATTGTAAAAAATATATAGCTATACAGAAGCTAATAAAACGTAACTAATAAATAATAATACAGGGTTTTTCTAAATAAAACGATGGATTTCCAGGCTTTCAAAGCGAACCACTTTCTCCAAGGACAATCATAGTAATCGCTAAAAAAAACAGATACATATGTATTTGGGTTGAGTAGGTCTGCAGGTTTGTATAAATCCACTGTTTTTTTTACCGATATTGTTGTTGATTGTATTGTCCCATCGAAAAAAAGTTTCAGTTTGATGGCCAAACCGTTTGCATATTATTAAGAAGGATCCATCCTTATTTTTATTCATGTAGTACATTATAAAATAACGTAAACAAGTATTTTTACTAAGTTGATACGAAATATGTATACTAAGAACTTAAGTTTAAAATAATAATTATGATTATCGTCCTGTCTGTCCGGTCGTTATGGCGATCCTTGGGGGAGGCCTATGTCCAGCAGTGGACGTCTATCGGCTGAGATGATGATGATGATGATGAATATTATCATATTATTTGCGCTATAGTATAGGTACTACAAAAAATTCTACTTTAATTTTTATCTTAGTGCAGACTTTCAAAGGGCTTTTAAATTAATTGTCTTAATTTTGAGACCGTCTTAAAGATTATAACTACCTACGTAATAGATTATTACTCAATATTATAAACTTTATGAGAAAACATTTTTAAACCTCAGCCTCTGCAGGCGGAATCTTCCGGTTTCATCTCTAAATAGCTCTACCAACTTTTCCAGATGATTTTCAATTCAATTCATTTATTTTGTTTCAGATCATAGATCGATAGTGGTGTTAGTAACCATGACTTAAAACTATGTGCTATTTTGCAGGGGATAATTTAATTTTATATTTAAACTTTATTTGTTTGTATGGGGACTTTTAACCCTTAGGCTATGTCAGCCCTTAACGTTGTGACTCTACATAACAATGAAAATCTAAACATCTTAACTAAAATAATAGGTGCACCATTTTAGTCTCGAAAGAAGAAAAGCCTCTATCGAGGTGTAAAATGGTACACCATTTTAGCTTCGAAATAGAGGAATATTTAGTAGAAAGACTGGATGGCTTAAGAACCTGTATAAATAGTTCGACATGAACAACACCTTCCTGTATAGGCAGTTTTCAAAGTGAATAGCCCCAATGTGAGATTTTTTACGATGACGGCGACGCCAACGTGCCCTGGTAGGTCTAACGAAGCAGTGAAGCTACCTGCCAAAGGGCACCCAGGGACCCACATACATTTCAAAGAGATTGCTATTCATGTGGGTTAAAAACATAGACCATAACCTTAGATTAATAATAATTGATCTTTGCTGCGAGCGCAGTGAAGACTTATAATATATCGTATTTATTATTTCGTTAACAAACTTTAACTAATCAGTAAGCGACCTAATTAGCCAGTGCGGAAACCTTAACTCAGGCTAAGCTCCATTCTATAAACAAAGTCCCTGCAGTCGTGGAAATTTCGCCTTTATGAAGTAAAACCCAGAGTTTTCCCGAAGGTCTTTATTCGGAGAATCGGTTTATAAGCTTTGGGATCAAATTGTCGTACAAGTTGTATGCGGGTGGATCCCCGCTATTTGTTTCTACCCGCAAACCTGGGTAAATAACAGTGTATTGTGACGTGTTGACTTTCTTGTTCTTTTCAGGATGAAAAAATAATGCTGAAAGTAAACTAACATGGAAATAGTACTTGATATGTCACTCTTCTTTGAAGCTAAGAAGCGACATATCAAAATCCTAGGCTGAAGCACAACTGAAGCATATTATTGTTGATGCTTTCGTGTCTTTTCTGCTTAGCTTCAAACTTATGCGTGACACTAGCGTCCACTGTACCTTTATATTGAAAGAAAAAAGGAAAGAAAATGTTGCTTACTAGCGACGCCCGCGTTTTACAATACTAATAACTTTTGATTCAATGTGACAATTCATCATCATCATCATCATTTTCAGCCCGTATCCACCCACTGCAGGGCATAAGCCTCCTCCCTATTTTGCAGTCCCGTGCCAGTCGCATCCAGGTCTTGCCAATACTTTTCCAGATGTCGTCAACCCACCTGGCTGCCGGACGACCCACTCCTCTTTTGCCTAATCTCGGCCACCACTCTGTCAAGGCAATGTGACGATTGCGATTAAATAAATCGTTGATGTTTATCCAAACTAAGCCCTTTTTATTTATAATTAATGGACTCTTGCTTGTACGTTAGCACTGCATTTCCACCAGTGTCAAGTATTTTATGGAAGAATCTATCCCAATCTCAGGGATTGTTTTTGGTCAAGAACAAGAAGAGATTGAAGATTGCGGAGCCTCGTGGCAGGCAAAAACGCAACGCGCGAAAACCACGCGAGACAAGTGCTTGGGTCAGAACGTGCAACGTGACTCCAAAACTACGCCCTGTAGTTTTGTAAAAACCTTATTGATATCGGTGCAGTAGTTTTTATTTTATGCGTGCACAGCTCTGCCTGATTTTTGCAGTCAAAAGTGGTTGTGATATCTATCCTACCCAGACATAATACAAGTACCTACAGCCCTTTTAAAGCGATGGGCCATAAAAACTGTCAACTGTATCGTTTTTTCTCCTAATTCCTTTTTAATGAGCCCATTAATTAAAACCAGAGGATTAATGAATATTACCCAACTCTCAAACTCAAAATTATAAGCGACCCTAAACTTAGGCCCGTTTTATGAGATGATTCAAGTTTGGTATTAAAATTGTCTTCTAAGAGTATTTAGATAAAATCTGATAATCCGGGTCCCTACGATGCTAATAAGGAAAAATGTTTCGCATAACGCTAATTGGGTACTTATACACCTTCATTACTAAAGGTACCATCAAGTTGTAGCGGTCTGCGATCAGGGTCTCGACGCGGTCGCTCTATATTTTTTTCAGGTCGATCAATTTTGAATCTCTTTTTAGTCTACTGCTGTTTGCCCTCGACCTTGCTCACACTGCCGCTATATCTACCTGTTAGCTCTTTTATACGGCGGGGGCGTCTCACAGCGTGCTCGCCAGGTCGCGTGGAACTAATTGCCAATGAGATTATTGCCACGGCGCAGATCAAAAAAATTTAAGCATGTGTTTGTGAAGCAACACTCTGAAGATTTTGGAATAAAATTATGTTGGCGTCAAGTTGAGATGACAATTTTTACACTAGTTTTAGAACTACATGCAAAATGATGTTTATACAAACATTCAATTAAAATTGAGTGAATAAATTAATTGATCTAGAATGCCCAATATCTCATTACTACCAAAAGAAAAAAGTGTTGCATTCTGCCCCCTTACCCGCACTTTCGATCTTCACTATATCGCCACTGTTTCGGTCCGCACTTCATTGTAATAGAGTTAAAATTGGAACGAAAACATTCACGCAAAAGTTCGAATCGAATGTGCGGGTAGACCCTCTGGCCACTTCTAATACAACAGGAGTGCGATTTTTGAATCTCATTCGCTGAGTTCGGCAGTAGAAAATGTCGAAATTACTGTGGAGATACGCATCTTTTTACTGCTGATTTGACTTTCAAAAATCATACTTCAGGAGTGCGATTTTTGAAAGTCAAATCAGCAGTAGAAAGATGCGTATTTCCATAGTAATTTTGACATTTTCAACTGCTGAACTCAGCGAATGAGATTCAAAAATCGCACTCCTGAACACCTTTCGATATAATGGTATAATCAAAAAGACGTCAAAAATTTTGAGTTTGACGTGAATCATCTCGCATGACAGAATTCCAAAATTAGATAAAACTTCAACATGGTGACCGCAAATGACACTGGTTTGATCTGACATTAATTTGCCCGCGGCAACAACAGCTTAGGCAGGTCCTCTTTGTCATTTTGCAATGACTTTTAGGGATACGGAACGACTGAGATTGGAGAAAATATAAACTCATCTTGAAGAGGGCATAATGTAGGCATATAATTTTATTATCACTCCAGCTCTTCTCTCACTTGTTGGCGTGGTAGTACAGTATAAGAAAGAGTATCTATTACTAGATATAGAACGGACACTCCCTTCCTCCCACCAACTTTTTACCTCACCCCCTCTATCGCCCTCTGGTTACCTCGCACTGGTTACTCGTTACCTAAGGAGAAGACATAAGGTTCAATTTTTTTGGTTTCGCATGTGCTGAAGTCATCTTGCCAAATTAAATTTTTTGTATGCAGTGTCCGTGCTGTGGTGGTAGTCCTCTATCATCTCACACTTATTCGTGAGTAACCTACAGAGGGTCGCAAAATGATGATAATGATGCTCGACATTATGTAAAAGACTATGGAGCTATTCTTTCAGTGAATGTGTTCTTATGGTATCCAAGTTTTTCCAGTGATCCTAGCAATTTCATCAGCTCACAAGGTCCTGAACGACCCACTCCTCTCCTCTTGAAAAATCTCGGCCTCTATGATCTCGCGTCATTTTCTGATGTCGAGCACAATTTAACATGGGTATTTATCAACCAACTCACATCTATTATCGAGTTAGATAGAACTATAGCGAATGATGGGTGAAGCCTAGCAAGTTTCTCGGCCTAAACTTTGATCTTAGGGACTTTAGTTCAGCAATTAATGTTGTCTTAACAATTACCGTTTAGGAAATAAGGTTTCTTCTGTATGTGGGCGAAAGGCTAGTCATTACTTGACACGTCATTCCATTATGAACCTTAATCGTACTGAAATGGGAGTCTTGTTTCAATAATAAGGTCGTGGGACGTCCTTCCAATTTCGACTCATCATGACTGTATCGCCCTTAGCTTAGAAATAGCAGCAAGTACGTTGTGCTATTGTCGTCCTGAAAAGCTTTAGTTTGAAAGTAACAATAATGTACAAAATACCGTAGGAATGATGCGACTCATTTCAGCCGATGATATCCACTGCTGGACATAGGCCTCCCCCAAGGATCGCCGCAACGACCGGTCCTGCGCTGCCCTCACCCAACGGGTTCCCGCTGCCTTCAACGTCGATCCACCTTGTGTCACCTACCCACGCTGTGCTTTCTGGGACGCCGTTGCCACTCTAGAACTCTTCGACAATCACTCAAAAATTATAATTTGCTATGCAACACAGTGAAAAACATAGAGAACAAAGTAGTACGCAGCAGTGCCACCACAAAATTGGCTGTCACACCCAAAATGGTGTCATCTAAAAAAAGGTTTCACCTATTCACCTTCATTTAAACCAAAACGTATTTGTAACAAGTCCAGTAACTCATATAAAACGAGCTTGGTCAAGTGCGAAAGGACAACGACAATTTAATGGTTTCCACTGAAATGAAGGGACATATCGTGTTACTATTGTAACTCGAAATTATTTTATTTGCGTTTTTGTAGAATTCTGGTATAATCAGTTTTTTTTAAATACTACACATTAACGGAAAACTATAACTATTATTATTTAAGAGCTGAAAATGATGTCCTCCTTGACGTATCCGTCAACGTCGATAACCTGGGCTTCACCTAGTAGAGTGGGCTCGGATGTGACTAGCGAACCCAAATTTCGACCTTTAGGTCCGATCGCACGTAAAACAGTAAAATTCTCCGCTGTCATTATACGTGTAGTTATAGCTTGGCTTTGGCCGGGTCTTCCTAATGGCGCTTAGCGTCAAGATCTGCTAGACGCATTTCATCGAACTCCTCAGTTCGCTTCTTTACAGTGGAGCGCCATTCTGGTCTCATCAGAGCACGTTGCTCCCAGTCCTTAATCGGTATGTTGAATGCTGTCAGTTGCCTATTCAGGACATCTTTGTAACGTAGGTACTAACCGCCAGACTTTCATTTCCCATCCCGAAGCTCCGTGTAAAACACAACTTTAGGAAGTCTAGTGCATCATCCATACCTACCATGTGTCCCCACCGTCTTAGCTGGCCTCTCATTATCAAGGCCTCTATACCATAAGATTGACTACGCCGTAAAACCTCAGAGTTTGGCACACGATCTTGCCATTTCACCTTGAGGATTTCCCTAATTAAGGGCTGCCTAATAAAGCCTGGATTAAGAGCTACGCTCTTGTCGGTGGTGTATTTGTCAAGCCTATCTATTTCCCGCAAGTGCCTCGATATCTTTACACGACACGATATCAACCTTTTCGTTTAATTGTTTAGGTCTTCCTCTGCCTCTCTGTTCCTTTATTTTGCCTTTCTATTTAGTTCGTGTCGTGCCAAGTATCGGTTAATTTTTCCACTCCGTTTGTATTATAACTAATGATGAAAAACAAATAGAAAAATTTTATGTTTAAATGCTTTCAACCTTGGGAGTGAATCCTGTCATACGAACATAGAGATCTAAACGTATAAAATAAAACATGAGAATGGAATCGAGTCCATGACAAAATTACCCCCCTACGTAATTTGGCCTTAGGGTTTGTCCCATTTTTCTTAATGGAAAATATAAATTATGTTGGTCCTTTATGAAATTTTTTATGTATTTCTTGCATATCAGAATGGAAAAATTCAGTACAAAGTAGAAAGTTAAAGGAGGAATGCTACCTATTATCAACTTTAGCTAAAAAAAAATCGAAGGCTGACATAACTTACACGATACCTACAAGCAAGCAGTTTCGGTGATTAAATGAAGACAGTTCACAAATAAATATTGCTGTCCATTCCTAGGAACACTACTAGTATAAGAGATAAGTGTATTTTTTGCATCCATCAGCAGCAATACTGATTCAGTGTTTATGGGGTGTAGAGCTTCTCTGTGATGGGGATGGACAGGTGTGCCTGCATGACGCCAGTCGGTTTAGGAGTTACTGATGATTAAAGGTCTGTAAAAAACTAACGATCGAATGATATTGTTGTAGTATGCACTGTAGCTATGTGAACAGTACAAAAACTGACAAGTTCTGTCAGTCTGTTTAGGAGATACAGCCAGTCAAAATTCCGACCTTTGAACGGCTGTATCTCCTAAACCGACTGATGAACCATGTCAGCAGCTGATCGTTAAGTTTTTAACAGACCTTTATTCATCAGTAACTCCTAAACTGACTGGAGTTATGCAGCCAGACCTGGTCCATCCCCATCACAGAGAAGCTCTACACCCCATAAACACTGAATCAGCCTTGCTGCTGATGGTTGCAAAAAGTATACTTATCTCTCGGAATATAAGATCTTACTATATTTATAGTAACTTAGAACTTCGAGTTGAGATCGAGTTAAACTAGTAGAACATTTTCACCGTAACTCGAATCCCATTATGCGCACTTTATGGGCAAAGTTGTGCGATGCTCTAATGTTCACTCTTAATATGAAGTCTTGAAAACTAAGCCATTTTTATATCTATGTCATTGGGGTAAGAGTCCGTCAATGTGACTTCTAAAGTAATATTGCATCTAACAAAATGTTTCAGCGAATGGTTCAAATAAGTGACATAGTTTTCGTCTTCCAGTTTAGAAGGGAGTAGTTGAAATAATGTAATTATTTTATTCAAAGCCTTGTTGGGTGGTTAGCGGTTTTGCTTAATGTTTTGATGGATTTATAACAAAGTAAAAACACTATTCTAATTGAATTCAAGATTGAATACAAAATGCGAAATGAAAAAGTTTTCAGAACGAAAAAAATAGCGTTAGATTTGGACTTTTCGAAACTTTTTTCGTTCCATCGTTTGACAGAGTTCTCAAAAAGAAAGAGAATAATATAACAAATCGCCGATAATTTTACTATTTTTCATGTTTAGTAATTAAATTTGAAAGGAAACCTATGCTATCAATCAGTTTTCCGCAGAAAGGCCATTTGTATTTTGCGTTCATTTAATTATGTATTTGATTACAAAGGTCATGCGATGTTGCCTGAATTTTAAAATAATGTGATATACAACACAAGTACAAGCCCCGCAAGTTGATATTGCGATTGGCGGCCATCTTGGTGACGTAATTTTGACGTAGTTGATGTGCACCGTCAGTACCGTTCGCAAGGT
This sequence comes from Agonopterix subpropinquella, assembly GCA_922987775.1. Classification (NCBI taxonomy): domain Eukaryota; kingdom Metazoa; phylum Arthropoda; class Insecta; order Lepidoptera; family Depressariidae; genus Agonopterix; species Agonopterix subpropinquella. Next base: position 5,907,429 of record OV277714.1, read on the forward strand.
CAGCCCGCGCTTACGTTAGAGTTTCTTGCGACGGATGACGTCACGCAGCTGTTATTGTGACAAGGTTCCATCGCAATATCAACTTGAATTATGTTCCTGAATTATAAAAAACTTAAAAATACGACAAAAAACTTTCGACTAAACTCGTTGCACATTACCAAAGTAACTATCATTTAGGTACCGTAAATTTTGCTAAAGTAAAACCTAAATTCCCGTAGCCGTGGCGCTTTGTTCCCAGAACATGTTTCATAATAATTCTTCTTTTTTGCCAGCTATATCCCTAGTCGCTGGCCTAAAGAATTTTCCAATTACTTAGCGGAAAAGTTTGTACCGTGACTGGCAAATAAATTCACAAGAGCAACGTTCATCGAGTCATCCACATCCTAGCATGCGTTCACTTTGGAATGTTTCGGAGTCAGGGGCACAGAATAAATACTAGTACTACCCGTACAGAAGGATCACTTCGAAAACAGATTTAAATAAATAACGACTCTCTCGTCACAGCAATAAGGTGCAAAGTTATTCGCACCCGTCCTATCGTACAACTCGCGAATAACCTACCAACTGTCACAACAGCGCGCGTGCAAACAAAAATGAACCGAATCATTAGGCATGACAGCTTCCTTTACAAAGTCTCCTTCTTTCATTCTTTAACGTGCTGACAGCGTGACATCGCTAGGGTTTTCAGTACTCACAAAATGACGGCAAGTCATAGACGAAGAATTTTTCTACGATCGGAACTAAACTTTTTTAATTATCATGACATCAATCAAATATCATCATCATCAATTATCATGATAACAATAGTTGTCAATAAATTATATCAATTATCGTAAGTTATCATCTGAAAGATAATCATTTAGGGGATTTCCTTTCGAGTTTGGGTTGCACGAGGTTCCAAATTGTACATATTTTAAGTAGGTATGCGTCGACCGCATAATTTTGACCGTCGCATGTCATTCTCGCATGTGATATTTTTTGTTTTGCTTAGTTTATCTTAACAGCGACAAACATTTTTTCGATTGCTTTTTTATGGTCTTTCTCTATTGTTTTCAGGAAAACATTTAAACCGCAAAATTAATCCGCCCGAAATGCATCGATAAATTAAAAACTGCCATGCTAGGAAATGGAAATGGTAAAAAGAAGAAATGCAAATATCGGACCTTCGAAAATATGACAATCGTATACTGATAAAATTCAGAAACAAATAATTTGAAAGTACAATATAAAGTGTATTTATTACTTCCATATTATTATGCGTTTTCATTATTTTCTTCTAGAATACAGAAGGCATGTTGCACGTGATACGGCTATATCATTCCTTTTATCTCGCTGGTTCGTGCGTAAATAGAAAGATAGTGAAGGTGTGATAGTTCTATATCTCGCTGCCATGCTAGCCATGCAGTTGTATAAATTTAAATTTTCTGCAAGGAGTAAAATTTAGCTGCGGGGCTAGTACTCGTAGGTACGCCAACCCGCGGTAGCGTGATACAGCGCTATCACGCTTCCGCTCTCTTTCTATTTGCGCGCGAACGAACGAGATAAAATACTAAATTTTACAGATGGATATGTTAAATGTCGCTATCGCGGGTTGACGTACTAGCCTCGCAGCTGCCAGAGCTAAATTTAGCTAAATATAGATAAGGTTTTGCATAAACTTTTGGAGTAAATACAGCAAGTATCAAAATAGTTTAGGTTGAAGTGTAGTGTTGCAATGTAAAGCGACAGCGGCGTTTTTGGCCAAGCTGTACCTTATTTTAATCTTTTTGGTGACCACCGAGGGGTGAGTGGCAACCTATTGCGATTTACACCTCGGAGGTGTCCGGCTGTCAAACTTACCTGAGCTGTGGAGTGAGACAGGCCTGTCAGGGGGCGAGAACACTCATATGGGACATGATGGAAGTGGTAATAAGGAGTATCATTTTAAGGTTCCGTAGTCAAATAAGGAATTCTTATAAGTACACTAATTACCAATTTTGAAGGATCATTTTTGCACTGTGGCACTGTAACAGGTAATAAAAATACAAATTCAGAAATGTGAAGTGAGAAGAAGATTAAGAATTATTATTATGATTATTAGGAGATTTATAGTCTCTGTCTACACCTCTGGAAATGTGAGAGTTTGTGAATGTATGTAATATGTAGGTATAATAATGATTAATAAAAGAAAAAAAATCTGACCCTTTCGATAGAGGTGTTTTTGGATATAGGTCTTGTAAACTGGAACAAAACACCCATTAAAATTAAGTCATTGTTTTTATCACAACATATTGGCGCTTAAAGTTATAAATACGCCCTCTCCCCCCCTCCCTCTGACTTTTGAAATACTGAAAATAATTTGAAAATATTCAAGAAGGTAGCTCAAACAAATTTTTGATGAAAATTATTACGGAGGCACAATATCAGTTTCATACTTTGAAGAACCCCTTTAAATATTACCATGCACACCTTTCTGTAACAGCCTGTACACATGAGTTACAAAATTTTCTAATGTAAATGACGAAAGGGTGATAGTCGATAAACGTATAAAGAGGGATCAAAAGGGTTCACGGGTCTTTTCAATGTGTAGATATTCTGAGTAAAAGCCACCGCAAGGACCACAAGGCTTGACTAGAAATTTCTAAAGGAATGGTCGTCCAAGTTAGAGGAGTTTCGAAATTTTATCATAATGTTTTAAGTATTCTAATTCGAAAACACTTCATTAAAGTGTACACACGGCGACAGGTCAGGTTACCCTGTTTGGAATTTGAACTATTTGAAGTTGAACGCTGCGAATCGTGCGAGAGGGTTTGGTATGTTGTTGTTGTTTCGTCTCACAGCACGCTGCGCCCGCGCCGGCCAGCCGCGTCTATGCAGGCTCTCTACCGCACTATTTTGTGTTTTGTACGTAGTGTAGTTATGGGTATATAGGGTGCGTAACCTGATGTGTCGCCGTGTGTACATTTGGAGCATTGCACTGTACGGTAGCGAGACGTGGACACTCCCTGATTTGGCAGTCCGGCGTGGCAACCAATACACTAACCGTGCCGATGATTAATACGATAGGGTGCAAAGAAAAATCGTTGATAAAAAATCATTTCTTGTATGAGGAATATTACAAATATTTCAACACTGTTTCATAGACCGATTGGGTGATACGTTCTTTTGTTACACAAAAAATTGAGACCAACTCACACTTGGCCGGTTTTTATTATTTTGTTGTTATACTGTAGGGTTTGACCCATAATCACATCAAGTTAGACCTTAGACAATTTAATAGGGACTCGCCTTGCGGTAGCATTTCCCCTCTGCCACGGTATTAGATCAAATAATCTTGCGCATTTACACCCAATTTTATACCTTATCACTAAATAAGACAGCCTATAATAGCGAAACAATAATTTTGAACTTAGAATGTTTGGGGTTCACACGAGACTACTTTTCATGATTCAAAATTAGAATCTAAATTTATGGGGAATAAAATCCAATGTTGTGGATTTCATGTTACCTCGCCCCCCGCAAAAAGTGGCAGAAATGTTTCTTAGTAGAATGACACACGTAATTCGTCCCTATTAAATTGTCTAAGAGTTAGACGCTTGTATACAATATTACTGTTTTTACGATAGAGCGAGAAGAAAAAACGTTGGACGGACGGACGGAAATATGGTCCCGTTTTCACCCCTTGGGTACGGAACCCTAAAACAGCCGGGTATGAAATTACAATGGCTTGTAATAATTTAAACGCATTAGACATAATGACAATTTAATTAATGAATTGAAAATAGAATAGGAACATTATTCAATTTTCATTACGACCTCGTCTTGTATGGGAATGTCGTTTCACAGTATTTTTGTAGTTGCAGAAAAATAATAAGCTTCAAAAATGTTTCAACAAGGAAGGACATTACGAAATAATTACATGAGAAGTAAAAATACAAAAATTCCAAAGTCGCTCTTTCTATTTTTTCAAATATTTCAACACTGTTTCGGCATCGATTTTGGATTTAGCAAGTCTTTCAAAAAACGTTTTCGCAATATTTCTCAGTGTTTTACAGTCATAGTTTCTTTAGGTATCATGATCATACTTTTTGAGCCGTTGTTTACAATGTACAGAGTCTTTTGGTACTGGTATAACATTGTGGATTACGTCGCCTTTTTCTTTGTTTTGAAAATAACAAAATACAAAATTTACGACTTTCTTGTAGAAATAAATTGTGTATACAATCTGACATTATTCGAACTGAAAATATTAAAAATCATAACTATATTAGCTATTACAGTATTAAATATTTCAAAAGCAATGTGCTCGATCATGATTTTCTTACCAAGGCATTACTTGTTATACGCTCATTGGAATTTGGCTTTCTATTGTTTTTATCGCCTTCCTAGCTTGGCCATAGATGCCTTAGCACTGGGGCAAATTGTAATTAGTTATTATATATATTGTTCCATAAAAGATTTAAGACAATTTTTGAAATCTGATAATATGAATTTAAAGTTATTTGAGAAGCGATATAAAGCCATTGCGGATTGCTATGATAGAGTCAGACCTTTCTACGATAATATTGTAAGTATGATTTTATTTAACTTTCTTTAAAATACATTTTTATGATGTATCTACTTGGAATTGAAAATGAAAACTTACTAGTGATGCTCGCGACTTTTTATTTTTGAAAATCATACGAGCGACTTGGCAGTAGGAAATGTCTAAATTACTATGGAGATTATGCATCTTTCTACTGCCAAGTCGCTCGTATGATTTTCAAAAATCGTACTTCTGATCGATTCAGTAGTGTTTAAGTGATTCGTGCACAAATAAACAAAACTTCTATAAAATTACAATAAAGGTTGAAATTGATAATTATCATTGGCATCCTTTTAAACTAAGAGTCTACCCATCAAACTGAACAACTTTTACTATGAGAGCAAACCGATCGGAACAAAAAAAAAAATCTGCTGTCTCATACATTTGAGTCGAGTAGGCATTGCACTTTAGTATGCGACAGCTGATTTTTTAGTTGCTCCGATCGGTTTGCTCCCATACTAAAAGTTGTTCAGTTTGATGGGTGTGAATAATAAATAGAGTGTTTGCGTTAGTCCACCACGCGTGCCCAATGCAGATTGGTAGACTTCATATTCGCATCAGAATTTCTTCTTCAGTGTATGCAGGTTTCCTCACGATATTTTCTATCACCGTTTGAGCGCAGTCGGTATTGTGTAGATAAGTTAGAAAAACTAGGTAACATGGAAAGTCATTTGTGCAGATTCGAACCCGGTCCCTCGTGATTGAGTGTCCATACCTCTCCGTAACGCGCCACAGCACAGACGCTCTTTATGATATAATGTCTTTTTATTACAGATGATTGTACAACTTGCAATACGTGTACCAAAATTGATGAGGACATTGTGGTTAATACTACTGTACATTAAAACGGATGTAAGATAAATTATAATTATAAGTCTCTATTTAACAGTTAAGGTCCCTTACAAGATTTATGATTTCTCAATCAAGAAACCTTAAATTACCTTTATTAAGTGCTACTCCAACTTACTAAAAATACAATACTTATTACAGTTTTTTTGTCGGTCTAAATCTTAAATATAAGACAAACTTTTTTTTACAGTTTTATATTAGTTCGGAGATTATAATATTTGTACCGTTTTTCAGGAAAACTGGATTTGGTGCTTAAACGAAATATTTTTCGGGTTTCATTACATCATTCAAATATGTTCCCCTTGTGTAGTTACCGAAATGGTCAACTCTCAAGTAGACGCCATCAAACTTACCCTTGAAGAGCAACTGTCATCTGAAACAGGTAACTACAACACGGGCAAATTAACTTGGCACCTGGCTCGCACGTGGCTCAGAAATCGACACCCCTCTTGCTACCCCCCCGCCGGACCCCACCGTCGCCGTGTGAGGCCGTAGCATAGCATCTCAGTTACTGTTGCACGTGTCCCTGCACTTTAGCATTTTCGAGTTATTCTTTCCGAGTTTTCCAAGTTTTTTATTCCGAGCCACGTGCGAGCCAGGTGCCGAGTTAATTCACCCGAGTTGTATTTTATTTATAAAGAGTTAACCCGCGACTTTGTCCGCACAAATTATATACCAGATTTTAAGTCAGATCATAAGCTATCAAATAAAAAAAGTTTCATCAAAATTGGTTCAGTAATTTTTGCGTGATGCTCAGTCAAGCAAACAAACAAACAAACCGAGATACAAAAAATCCAAAAATTTGTGTTTTGGAATCAGGGACACCTAAAAACCATATCGTAATTTTTTTTGGTCGTATCTTCAATGTACAGACACACTTCTGTTACAGTTTTATAATAGTTAAGATTTGTACAAAAAAGACATCCGATTTGGTCCAAAATAAGAAAGTGCCGGCCAAAAAAAAACAATATTCTGTTAGGTCTGGTCCTTGTAAACATTTTTAGGGTTCCGTACACAAAGGGTGAAAACGGGACCCTATTACTAAGCCTACGTTGTCCGTCCGTCCGTCCGTCCGTCCGTCTGTCCGTCTGTCCGTCTGTCCGTCTGTCCGTCTGTCCGTCTGTCCGTCTGTCCGTCCGTCCGTCTGTCCTACCTATTTAGGGCTGTAACTTTTGAACCGTAATAGCTACATAGTTACAATTTTCTCATATTATGCATTATTATTACGGCGGATTTGTTAACAAATAATAAAAATTTCAAAAAGTTAAAAATTAAGGGGGGTTCTCAACAAGAAACTAGTTTTTATCAACGTTTCTTCTTCACGCTCTACCGTAAAATCGGTAATACATACAAGCGTCAAACTTTGTGTGATTATAGAGTAAACTCTACAAAATGACCACAAATACTAAAAACCGGCAAAGTATGAGCCGGTCTCGCGCTAAAAGTCCCAGAAAAAAAAATTTTTTTTTTTTCTAAGTTAATAATGTTGTGTTCTGAGGTAGTGTGGTACGGAACCCTCGGTACGCGAGCAGCCCGACACGCACTTGACCGGTTTTATTTATTATGCTTTTATTATGGCATGATAGCTGTAGGTCCATTGTCCTTGGTTTTATTTTCGTTCGAAAAATCGGACTTTTCCTACATTTACAGACTGGGGTATTCAATCTTAAACCAGAATTACACAAAAGACTGCATTTATAATTTATCTTATCGTCTATTTTCAGATTCTTTAAGAAAATCAGAAATTTTGGATTTACTACGTTACTTAAATGCAAGGCGCTTACGTCATTTGGCATGGCGCATCATTCCTGTGGACTTTCGTTTAGTGGTTTCGCTTTTTGATGTGTGCACTTCATACTTCATTGTAATAATACAATTTACACATCTTTACGGTTAAAATAATAAAATATACTTGTTTGTAGAGATTTGTTTAATATTTTATATTTTTGTGTACTCGATGATTTTTATTTTATTTTATTTATTTGTACATGACAATACAATGTTTTGAATAAAATATTCAAGATTCTTTAAGAAAATCAGAAATTTCGGATATACTACGTTACTTAAATGCAAGGCGCTTACGTCATTTGGCATGGCGCATCATTCCTGTGGACTTTCGTTTAGTGGTTTCGCTTTTTTATGTGTGCACTTCATATTTCATTGTAATAATACAATTTACACATCTTTACGGTTAAAATAATAAAATATACTTGTTTGTAGAGATTTGTTTAATATTTTATATTTTTGTGTACTCGATGATTTTTATTTTATTTTATTTATTTGTACATGACAATACAATGTTTTGAATAAAATATTCAAATAAAAATCATTTGCTATTAAAATTTTCGACGATTCATGTTGAAAAAGGATAAATGTTGTTGATATTAAGAAGCTAATTCAGTTACACTAACGATAGCGCCTCTCTTGAATTTTTTCATGGTTTCTGAGAACTCCTCCCTTGTACTTTTTTCTGTATTTTAATTTTTATACGGATCGATTGATATCAGAAAAGAAATCGTGACAATTTTCCTTTTCAAGCATCTTTAAATCTGTAAGTAAGATAATTTTAACGTTCTTACAAAACTATCTATAATTAGACCATTTTCCTGTAGGCATAAACAGTTAGCTACAGGAAAATGGTCTAATTTAGCTTCCTTTCTTGGTCTATCCTAACCTGTCAAAAGTCACTAAAAATTTCTTAATGAATTTAGAACCAGAAATAAATAAATTATATAAAAACAGTGTTGAGTGGCCCTAAACAACGTGTTAATGAATTAACGCAAAACTAGAAAGTAGTTTGTTTAGAATCGAGAGCAGAATCTAATTATCATGGTTTCAACATGGGTAATTTTTTTCAAAATATTAAATAATTTGTTTGTAAAATTTAAAATTTACTGAACACGATGTCAACCCACTGCATATGACTTTCCCATGATATAATAGAACTACCCAAAGTAAACACATACCCGGTATAAGAACGGCGGTCCACTGCATTCGCAGCCCAATCAGCATCTGTATAACCAACAACATTTGTGTCACCTTTTTCAAACGAGAGACAGTAGTCCTGTGTCCCTTTCAAGTATCTGAGCTGTATCTGTTTCTGTATCTGAGTATCTGGGAAAGTCGAAAACAAAGGACAGTCGCTTTGTCCAGTGCCGAAGCCGAGTACATGGAAATTTCTGACGCTTGTAAAGAGAGTTTATTTTTGCGTAATTTTGTTTACGAATGTTTAGGTCTGTACTGTAATGTTCATTTGTATAGTGACAGCCAGTCTGCTCAGAAATTATTTAAGAACATTATTTGTCACTCGCGAACAAAACACATTGACATCAGGCATCACTTTGTGCGGCAACTAATAAATGAAAATGTTATTAGTTTAAGTTATGTGCCTACTAATGATATGCTGGCTGATGTATTAACCAAATCATTATGTAAGGAAAAGCATGTAAGGTTCGTTTCTTTATTTTATAAGTTGTAACTTGTAATGTAACTTCTAAAGTTAGATAGCTTTAGTTTAAGGGATAGTGTTAGAATATGTAACAATGCTGTAAACGAAACGCTATCTATCTGACATACGTCAGTTGGTTTTCTTGTATGTCATTCTCTCTATGATTTCTCTCTCTTCTCTCTGGTCTGTACCGATGTGGCTGTGTTGTTTCTTATAAAATAAATCTCTTTAAATATATTATATCCAAGTCTTATTTACCAAAAACCCGGGCATACTCACCCTACTTAATACCGAAACAAGATTATTAAGTCTTTTCAGATGAACATTACAATCTTAATACAATCATGACATAATTATAGTTAAATTAAAGATTGAAAAATTTAGTCTCGGGCGGGACTTGAACCCGCACTCTTCCATACCGGGAAAGTGCGTTATCCAATATTATTGTTAGTATTGTTATTTTGTTCTCTGGCTAGTGGCTAGTATTACGCCACCGAGTGGCGAAATTTGATAACGCACTTCCCCGTTTTGGAAGAGTACGGGTTCTAGTCCCGCCCGAGACTTAATTTTTCAATATTTATTTTGATTCGAAATAGCACAGCATAGCTGTAACATGTTTAAAATCAATAATATTTGATGATTATAGTTGTCTTAAAGTTTATTTTTTGCCAGTGAATTTAATTTTTTAGTTTCGAGTTTGACTTTACAAACATCATAGAAAACAAAAAATGCAACACAGCCATTTGATGAATGATACATCATGCCATAATCTAAATTAATTTCTCTAGTTCTTCAATCATTGTAGTACATAGTACATGTGAAACATATTAATTTAATGAATTGAAAACACAGTTGATCATCAATAATGTACCTATGCACTAAGACATTCAGTTCCACCTTGCATCCAAGTAACGACGCCATAGCTCCAAAAATACCCTAGATAACTATGCAAGAATTAAAATTTGGACGCAACAAATACATTAAGAGTAAAAACAAACAAATTCCAAAGTCATTATTAATATTTTTTCAAATATTTCAACATTGTTTTGGTATTGATATCGGGTTCAACAGGTCTTTCAAGAAAAAGTTTCGCAAAATATCTCAGTGTATCACATTCGTCGTTACATTAATTTTTATTATAATACAGCTTTTCCCTATGATTTATTTGCACGAAGAAATTTGGTATTGGTACGTTATTGTGGACTACATTCTGTTTTTCATTGTTTTAAAATTTACAAACTATAAAGTATATGATTTTCTTGTAGACATTAACTCTATTTATAATTTAGCATTGTCGGAATTGAGAATTTTGAAAACGATTACTCTGTTAGGTACAATAATAATGCATATTATGAAATCAATTTGCATGCTTACGATTTTCATACGAAAGGATCACAAGTTTTTCGATGAATGGAATTTGGGATTCTATTTTCTCTACCGCCTTCCCGGCTTAGTTATTGACGTTTTAGCAATATCGCAAATTTTAATCAATTATTATATTTACTGTTCTATAAAAAACATAAGAAAAATGTTAATGCCTAAAATGAATTTGAAAATATTTGAAAAGCAATACAGAGCTATTGCGGATTGTTATGATAAAATTAGACCTTTTTACGACAAAGTTGTAAGTATACCTTTATGATAATTTTATCAAGTTATTATGTAGTTGTTGTTTATTTTTCACATAACTTTGATATGATATTCGCATTAGAATTTTCTTCTATTACTACTTCTCTTCTTTTATCAAAATAAAAATAAAATGGTATATAATGGTATAATAACAGTAAAGCAGTAATTTGTATACATTTCAAAGAAACTTCAAACAAGATTGACATGGGTTTCCACAATAGACACAGGGCCTGGAGTGTGTGGCAACCAATACATTGAGCCAATATTATTTTTACCCGACAGCGGCAGAAGGAGGGTTATTTTACTGAGTTCTTTTTATTTTTATTAACTATCAATAACTTCATATTTTCAGACATTAGTAGAACTTTTCATTCGTGTACCGAAATTATTGACAACATTGTGGCTCATTTTATCCTTCATCAAATCAGGTGTAAGTTGTAGAACAATTTATAATAATTATATTGATTTATTATGTTTACTTGTTATATTATACATAGATAAATATATTTTTTCACACAAATTAAAATCGTCCTTTTTTTTCAGGAATACTGGATGTGGAACTTAAATGAAATATTGTACGCTTTCCACTATATCATTCAAATCTGTTTCCCTTGCGTATTTGCTGAAATGGTGAACTCGCAGGTGGATGCCATCAAACTTACTCTTCAAGAACAACTATCTACGGAAATTGGTATGGTTTTATTTTACCCTAATTATTTAATTATTACAGAAGTTTACCGCTGATGTAATAAAACGGATGGTTGAAAGACAATTTCGTTTTTGCAGATACTTCAAAGAAATCAGAACTATCAGATATTCTAAACTACTTAAAAGCAAGGCGTTTACGTCATTTGGCATGGCGCGTCATTCCTGTGGACTTTCGTTTAGTGGTTTCACTGTTTAATGTGTGCACTGCGTATTTCATTGTTATAATACAATTCACACATCTTTATGGTTAAAGTATTTCAGGTGTTCGTTTATTTTATTTATTTTTTGTGTTTTTTGTTTTGTGTGTTTTTTTAGGCTAAATGTCTTAACATGACAATGTCATGTTAGACATTTAGCCTCTCGCCAGGTTATTTTAGAGCGGCCGCTATTTCTTTTTCCTGGTGGGTGCCATTTTAAAGCTATCTTAGAATGGGTGATCATCAGGCGTCCTTAACGATAGAAGTGATTGATGTTTAATAAAGTAAATAATCAAATGATTTATTTTCTGAAATAAAAATACTGTAGAACTTAGTTAAATTTACTAATTATAACATAGCATGATAAAATTAAATGTACTTATAAAGGGTGTTTTATTTTACTATCTCAATTCAACTTACTATACCTACCTATGAATGGTCCCCAGAAAGTCTTTAGATTTCTAACTCATGGTTTTCCAGAAAACAATATACAGGGTGTAATAAAAATCAGCTGTCCCATACATTTTAGTCGAGTCGGTACAGCAGTTTTGTATAGGACAGCGGATTTTTTTGGCTCTATAGTGAAAGTTGTTCAGTTTCATGGGCTGGAGCACCTCCTTAAGTATTACTAGTGTGTTTTGTTACACCCTGTAGAACTCAATTTGTTATCACACTTTACATAACAATGTAAACACATAACGATATCGTTTTAACGCTTTTAACGTAATAGACTTAATGACAATTTAATCAATGAATTGAAAATAAAATAGTAGGTACCTATTTCAAATTACTTACGTATTCGCATAGACTGCGTCGAACTATCTGCAGGAGTTTTAAAAGCACCTAGAGGGATCTTTTCGAATCATGATAAGTTGGAAAAATGAAAGAAAAAAACAAAATATATATTTTAAACGGCAGAATGTGAAAATTCCAAATACACTTTTCATATTTTTTCAAGTATTTCAACACTTTTTTGGCCTTGATTTAGGTTTAAGCCAATCATTTAAAAAAAGTTTTCGTAAAATTTCTCAATGTGTAACAATGGCAGTATCATTCAGTTTCGTTATTATACTTCTTAAACCTTTTTTTTACATGTACGATGATATTTGGTACTGGTACAACATTTTGGATTACACAGCGTTCTTCTTTGCTTTAAAATTTACTAAGCACAAACTTTATAATTTCTTTGTTGACATAAACGGTATTTACAATCTTACATTTACCGAACTAAATGTGGTGAAAATCATTGCTTTATTTCCTGTAATAATGATGAATATTTTGAAAGCAATTTGTATAACCATGATTTACACACACAAGAAGTACGTGTTTTATGTTCATATGGATTTAAAATACTTTATTTTATATCGCTTTCCCTGTATGGCTACAGATGTCATGTCAGTTTGTCAAATTGTTATTAGTTACTATATATTTTGTTCCGTAAAAGATATAGGAACATTATTGAGGCCTGATATGAATTTAAAGATTTTTGAAAAGCGTTACAGGGCCATTGCAGATTGCTATGACAAAATCTCTCCTTTCTACGACAATGTTGTAAGTATTACTTAAATATGTGGTTCTATGTGATAGGTAATTGTTGTATTATTTATTATTGTTATATTTTATTATTATAAACTTAAATGCGTTACATGATGTATTGGTTCAGACCATAAAACTGAACAACTTATACTAAACGACCAATGCAGAAAGCGGTAAAAATTAATTTATTTTTTCCGCTTGTGTTAAAGTCTACCAATCATTCATCTAAGGTTTATTTTATTTCATTACATTTAACTTTTGATTGATTGATTGTCGAATGTTGTTTAGCTATTATATGCAATTATGCGGCTCTTCAGGTCTTTCGTTCATTTTTTATACTTATTTTCTACCTTATATTATATAGATTATATTGTTATATACTTGATATTATATTTCTAGACCTTTGTGGAACTTGCTGTCCGCATACCAAGATTGATGACGACGTTATGGTTAATGCTGCTGTTCTTGAAATGTGATGTAAGTGGTTTATATTAACAAAAAAATTATAAATACTTCTAATTAATCTTCTTTCTTACAAATATATTTTGCTCTTTGTCAACCACGACGGACTATTCTTTAGGGATTGTCAATATCTGGGATGCCTACATCACGTTTGCTAAGGGTTAGAGACTACATCCAAACCCCTCTGATCTTAGTTCTTTCTTGCTTCATCAAAATTCTGGAGGGTTCCAATATTTAAGAGTGATTATTTCTTGTTTAGCACAAATAATCAGTCAATAATATCCGCGTACCCGATTTTTTATATTAATATTGTAGTTGCTGCAATCAAAATCTGCTGTGAGAAGTTATGTTCTTTTCTTATTATTTTAAATCATTTGTTATTGATTATAATAATACTAAAGTTGTACTGTATTGTCTTCAGCAAAACGATTGGCGCTCATACTTGAACGAGATGTTGTTTGCATGCCATTACATCATGCAAATATGTTTGCCTTGTGTGATTGCCGAAATGGTTAACTCTCAGGTGGATGCCATCAAACTTACTCTTCAAGAGCACCTATCCTCTGAAATTGGTACTGCTTTTTTTCCTAAACATTCCTTGATAAATCTGTTTTACCGTATTATAATCGTAAAACGGATTGTTCAAATTGATTACTTTTTTCAGATGCTTCTAGAAAATCTGAAATTTTAGAGGTGCTACGTTATTTAAAAGCAAGGCGTCTGCGTCATTTTGCATGGCGCGTCATTCCCGTGGACTTTCGTTTAGTGGTTTCACTGTTTAATGTATGCACTGCATATTTTATTGTAATAATACAATTTACACATCTTTATGGTTAAATGATTACTGTCTAAATGTAATTTAAACGTGTGATAAATGCCTTTAGATGATTAACCATCCACCAATAAAAAAATAAATCTATCTGTTGTTGCTGTTTTGAGATTAATTTTTGATTTGGTTTGCATGTTTTGCCCCACAAGAGGGCACATCTGACTGACTTTGTTTTGTGTATGTAAGATTGAAGTAATAAACCGTGTGTTGTAGCATTTCCGTTGTTTTCATTTAAAGTCCTGTGGACTAGACTGAGGTCAAGAGCAAACCCATCGATAGCAAAAATTAAAAAAAAGTCGCGAATGGTGCAAAAAATTTAAATAATTTATTTTTACTTAACAAATGGTTCATGAAAAGTATGAAAATTAATGAAAAGTAGATTAATAATTTAGTTACGAAGCATTTTAATTACGAACTGATGACCAAATGACAACCTTACCTTTCCATTTGAATAAAAAAATGATGCCCATTACATTAATTGTAAAGAATATAGGAGTTCAGTTTTACTCCATTTTATCAAGCGTTTGACAATACTTCATAATAAATAATGTTGTTTCGTATTTGGTATATGTATACAAATCTTTGGGTTTGGTTTAATATAATACAATACAGTATATTTTTCATATTTCTTAACTTTTCAAAATACAATTTTTACGATTTCCTTATGATATAAACGCAGTATACATTGTGAAGAAAGCAGAAATAACATTTATTTTATCACATCATATCTTATCTTATATTTTTATCTTCGTTATTTTTACCATATGGTGACCCTCGACAGAGAACATCGCAACCTGAACACCGCAGAGCAGCATCGACACAGAGCAGCAACCAGCTTCAACCAACCCTTCACCCCCTCGACCAGGTCAAACAAGCAGCAGTCACGCCATCTACCCGAAGCCGCACCAGGTCCATCGCAGCTGTCTTCACACCGCTTCCTGGGCCTGCAGCTTCCTCAACGACAGTCAGCGTCTGCATAGAAGGATCTCCCGCAACCCACGTGTCTGAGCTCACCTCCACGTGACAGTTCTGCTCGCCTTCTCCACGCCTGTCACTCGCCCGCATCACATCAGGACTGGTCTCCCTGACAGATGCACACACCGCAGCACATCGCTCGTCAGACTCACTTGACTGGAGCCCTGCACCTACACTACATGGATACAGACTGCACACTTCGAACTACTCAACGACCTCCGGTCTGAGGGGGGAGTCCTGTGGGGAACTACTACAGATGGTCAGCACCCACAAGTTATAGCAAAGATGTCAACAGATGGCGATACCGTCGCTCGAGGAAATATGCTCCATACAAAGACAACGTTCATCGTAAATACGTAACTCGTAACCTACTACAATTAAGGTTCACAATCGAATGCAAGACATAAATCGCGCAAGAGAAATAATCACAGAGATTCGATATATATACAAGGTCCAACTAAGAACTGTCGGACCACGGCCGGTCCCCAGGCATCACACCTAGCCTGGCGAAAGTACTTCCCTTTTCAATGGAGGAACATTCCCAGTAGCACCTCCATATATTATTATTTAGGTATTACGCAATAAGCAATTTAAATTCAAACAGAAATTTTGTTTGCTTCCGATGCTTACCTTCTATGTTTGTTGTTACCCCAACTACTTTAATATTTTCAAGATTAAAACATATTAAAAATACAAACCTGTGATACGATAAGGTTGGGTCGCCGAAGTCCGGATGTGAGGTAAGATCGGATGCATAGAATTTACCCTCCCTGTATACCACGGTCAGCGTTGCGATGAGTAGGACGTCTGTTTGAAGAAACCAATTTGGTTGTTGTAGGAAAAATTTAGTTAGCTAGGTCAGATTTCGCCCAATGACCTTTGTTACAGAATGTTTATCCATTGGTTACGTACATTTTCCCATGGTTTAAAAAATAAATAACTACATAAAATTGAATGTGGGTTAATAATTGCTCCTGGCCGATTTCGGCCACGGCGACTGCTTCAACTCCGTTGTTGGCGTTAATGAGCTCTCATGTGGCTTACATAGCCAATCATCTTGGAGAAGATCCTCGCACATAGCGGGCACGTGAGCACGTCGTTTTCATGATACTTTATAGCCGCTGGTGGTCGGAATTTCAGTTCATCACGTTTGGCATCCAGTTGTGAAAGCCTACTCGCTTCAAAATCATAGATCTGACTGTTTACACGAGCTCTCCATGCTGGACGAATGGCTGCCAAATCTTCCCACTGCGTGGGTTTTATGCCACACCTTTTCATATGGCGCTTTTGCACATCTTTATCCTGAGGAGTTGCCCGCTATACTTACGCTTACGCTCGGCTAGTTGTTACAACTAACCATCTTTTGTTTTTAGTAAACAATCATAATGTCATTTCAATTATTTTGGTGCTAATTAAGAGTCTTAGTAGGCTCGCATTTTTTTCAGTGCAGTTTTGTATGAAAGAACGGTTTTTTTTTTCGGGATTTCGATGTTGGCTCCATAGTGAAAGTTGTTCATTTTGATGGTCTGAAATGCCCCATTAAGTATTACTAGGGTGTTTTGTTACACCCTGTATAGTTGATATAGCAACTAATTAATAGTTGTCCTATAATTGTATTACTCACAATTCTAGTTGAATTAGCTCTGGTTAGAGTACAGTAGCTAAATATTTTTCTCAGTGTTACTTGGCAGCTGAGAGATGCGCCTTTGAAAATATGTTCTTATCTCCAATTGGCCTTCTGCCTTTGCATATATTATAGCTGACTGATAGCATAATTATTGAAAAAATATAATTGCCAGAACTGCACTTTATTATTTTAATTTCAATGAATTGCTTTCCGACGATAGGTAAGGTACCAACTTCTGATGATATCATCATTTGTGTAGACAAAGCCATCCTCTTGCTTTCTGGTAATTAGGAGTCAGTTTTTTAAGGCATTAAAAACATAAAAACGAAATTGTCAGAACTGCATCTTGTAATTAAAATTAGAAAAAAAATTAAGGGGATATAATTTAGAGTGCTGAGCGCGCTCCATACAACAAAAGCCTGGCTATATTTGCAATACTGAGAATTGTGTGGAAAACTTTGAGCTACGATAACTTTGATACTACTTATTTTAACGGAAATCTGACAAATGTGAAGCATAGATATTAGTTTCTAAATTATGTGAAAAAATTTCAGTGACTTTAATTGGTTAGTTTTGAGAATATAACCAGACTTCGTTTGTACGGAGCGCGCTCCGAATCGTATCCTCTTAACAGCTGTATCGACCCACTGTGCGTCGTCTCGGATATGGTATTATTTATGGAAAAAAGACGTTCAGTTTAGCTTCCTGAACACATAATTATATGAGATGAAAAGCGCTCAGACTGTGAGGGTAGAAACTGTGACGTCATGAATAGGTATGGCAGCAAAAAAGAAGAAAACAATTATCATTCACACATACCATGTGGGGTGTCAAATGAAAGGGCTTTGTGAGTAGATTACAAATATATAACATACTATAACATTTTCACTACTTGGTCGAACAAATTATACGAAAACGAAAAAAAAAATCCACAATTCAAAGTCATTTTTCATACACTTAGCCACTATTTAGCCTTCTGGCAATTTATTTACAGCTGTTTGAAGCCATAAATTATATAAAAACTAAATTGCCAGAACTGCACCTTATCATTTTATTTTGAATATTTTTTAGCAACTTTATCGACTTCTGGCAACGTTTTATCCCCGACCTAGACTTCTGGCAATACTCTTTTTCTACTGTTAAAAACTATAACTACGACAAATTTTCAGAACTGCACCGAATGATTTTATTTTGATTAAAAATTGACGTGTTTGACCGCCCGCCCCCGCTTCCCTCCCCGGGGTAGACTTCTGGCAGTCAGTGCAATGTACTTGTTAGCTAGTAAGGAAGGTTTCTACATAAGAATTTGTACTACACCTTATCATTTTGAAATTACGTAGCCAGCTCTTAGTCCATTCGGTGTTACGAACATAACCCAACCATCGGATTTCATGATTTTACGCAGACACTTTAGGATGGAAGCAGTCTAGAGTACGGATATGATGGCGATACAAGGTCCACGTCTCAGCGGAGTACAGGAGGTTTGGCAGCACGATTGTCATGTAGACAGCAATCTTTGTAACAAGTTTCAGGTTATGTGAGCGGAAGACCTTGGTGTCTAACTTGCCGTGGGCAAAGAAAATATGCCGTGGGTTAATACTAAACATTTTAAATCAATTTGGTTGTTGAAGGTAAAATTTAGTTAGCTAGGTTCGCCCAATGACCTTTGTTACAGAATTTTGATCCATTGGTTACAAGAAAAAAAGGAAAATAATTAATCTGGCTTTCTAACATTATAAATGGCGAATAATATTTCGGGGAAACAAAAAAAAGGCAAACAATAAAAAATGTAGGTAACGATTTTGGAGAACTAAAATTCAGAATCCTCTAATTCGAATGCACGATATTAGGTAACCTACTCATGGTTTGCCAGAAAGCAATATTGAACTCAATTTGTTATCACACTTTACAAATGTAAACACATAACGATATCGTTCTAACGTAATAGACTTAAAGACAATTTAATTAATTAACTGAAAATAAAATAGTACCTATTTCAAATTACTAACGTATTCGCATAGACCACGTCGAACTATCTGGAGGAGTTCTAAAGGCACCTAGAAGGATCTTTTCAAATCATGATAAGTTGGAAACATGAAAGAACAAAACAAAATATATATTTTAAACGGCAGAATGTGAAAATTCCAAATACACTTTTCATATTTTTTCAAGTATTTCAACACTTTTTCGGTCTTGATTTAGGTTTAAGCCAATCATTTAAAAAACGTTTTCGTAAAATTTCTCAATGTTTATCAACGACAGTATCATTCATTTTCATTATTATACTTCTTAAACCTTTTTTTTACATGTACGATGATATTTGGTACTGGTACAACATTTTGGATTTTGCAGCGTTTTTCTTTGCTTTAAAATTTACTAAGTACAAACTTTATGATTTCTTGGTTGACATAAACGGTATTTACAATCTTACATGTACCGAACTAAATATGTTAAAAATCATTGCTTTATTTCCTGTAATAATTATGAATATTTTGAAAGCAATTTGTACAACCTTGATTTACACACACAATAACTACGTGTTTGTTGATATGGATTTAAAATACTTTATTTTCTATCGCTTTCCCGGTATAGCCACAGATGTCATGTCAGTTTGTCAAATTGTTATTAGCTACTATATATTTTGTTCCGTAAAAGATATAAGAACATTGTTGAGGCCTGATATGAATTTAAAGATTTTTGAAAAGCGTTACAGAGCCATTGCAGATTGCTATGATAAAGTGTGTTCCTTCTATCACAATGTTGTAAGTATTAATTACATACTGCGTAATGGGTAATTATTCTTATTATTAATTATTATACTATGTGTCAACTTAAATGCGTTGCGTGCTGTATTGATTCAGACCATAAAACTTATAAGTTTTTTTACTGTGCAATAAATACAGAAATCGGGAAACAAAATTTTTGTTTCGCAGCTTATGAAGACTTTAGACTTGCAGTGAAGAACACATCTAATTTAGGTTAAAGTAGATTTAAAATTGATTGATTGTCAAATTTAATGTTAGTCAGCTATCGATTCTATACTTATGCTCGTCACGTCTTCTTCGTTCCTTTGGAAAAAGCTTTTATACTCTTGTTTACCAATTTTCAAATTTGCTACATTAAAATGTCTTTATAATTCTAGACCTTTGTGGAACTTGCCGTCCGCATACCAAGATTGATGACGACGTTATGGTTAATGCTGCTGTTCTTAAAACGTGATGTAAGTGGTTTTTTCCCGTTTCATGAAATCCTGGAGGATTAGAATGACAGAGTTTATATTTCATGTTTAGCACAATACACTCACTCAAAAATTTCCGCATGCTCGACTCTTTATAAGTAGTCGTAGTAATCAAAGTCAGTCAGCTGTGAGAAATTATGTTCTTTACTCATTATTTTAAATCATTTGTTAATGATTCTAATAATATTAAAATTGAGGTCTGTTTTGTCCTCAGCAAAACGACTGGCGCTCATACTTGAACGAGATGTTTTTTGCATGCCATTACATCATGGAAATATGTTTGCCTTGTGTGATTGCCGAAATGGTTAACTCTCAGGTGGATGCCATCAAACTTACTCTTCAAGAGCACCTGTCCTCTGAAATTGGTACTGCGTTTTTCCCTAACCATTCCTTAATAAATCTGTTTCACCTTTTTATAATCATAAAACGGATTGTTCAAATTGATTACCTTTTTTTCAGATGCTTATAGAAAATCAGAAATTTTAGAGGTGCTACGTTATTTAAAAGCAAGGCGTCTGCGTCATTTTGCATGGCGCGTCATTCCTGTGGACTTTCGTTTAGTGGTTTCACTGTTTAATGTGTGCACTGCATATTTTATTGTAATAATACAATTTACACATCTTTATGATTAAATAATTAATTTTAATGTGTGATAAATGTTTTTAGATGATTGGCCATCCACCAATAAAAATCTGTTTTTGCTGTTTTTAGTTTACTTTTTGATTTTGTTTTGTGTATCTAAGATTAAAGTAATAAACCGTGTGTTGTAGCATTTCAGTTATTTTCATTTGAAGTCCTGTCCTGTGGACTAGATTGAGGTCAAGAGCAAACCCATCGATAGTAAAAATTTAAAAAAAGTCGCACGTGGAACAAAAAGTTTTAATAATTTATGTTTACTTCACAAATGGATCATGAAAAGTAAATTAATAATTCCTTAGTTACGAAGAATTTTAATTACGAACTGATGACTGAATGACAACCTTACCTTTCCATTGAATAAAAAATGATGCCCATTACATTAATTGAAAAGAATATAGGAGTTCAGTTTTACTCCATTTTATCAAGCGTTTGAGAACGAACTATACTTCAACAATAAATAATGTTGTATCATACAAAGATTGATATTGGGCATTATTCAAGAAAACATAGAAATGAAATACCGAAATCACTATCCACGTATTTTCTGTTTTCTCAACTTTTCTTTGGCTTAAATTTTGGTTTTAGTAAATGTTTAAAGAAAAACTTACGCAAAATCGCAAAATATACTACATTGATTGTATCTTTGGCTTATATTGTCATATTAATGGGAGGTGTTTGGTATATGTATACAAATCTTTGGGTTTGGTTTCATATAATACAGTACAATATATTTTTCATAGTTCTTAACTTTTCAAAATACAATTTATACGATTTTCTTATTGATATAAACGCAGTATACATTGTGAAGAAAGCAGAAATAACATTTCTAAAAATTATGACTACGTTTGTCACGATACTTATGCATTTGATTGAAATAACTTTATTAACAATATGTTGTTTGAACAGCAAACAAGTCTTTTGCATTAAACTGAATTTAGTATATTTTTATATATATTTCATTCCTTGTTTAGGCTTAGATATTCTGGCAGTAGCCCAATTCGTAATTTTTTATTACATTTATTGCTCTGCTCGAGATTTGAAACACTTGTTGATTTCTGAAATGAATTTGATCGTTTTCGTTAACCAGTACAAGTCAATTGCTGAATGTTACGATAAAGTCAGACCTTTTTATGACAAACTAGTGAGTACCTATAGAAAAACCGGCCATGTGTGACTCCGCCTCGCACACGGAGGGCTCCGTACCACCATACAATATTAATAAAAACATTTTATTTTCTCCGAGACCCCCCTTAGCGCGGGCCCGACTCAAACTTGACCGGTTTTTATTATTTGTTGTTTTACCTTAGCACTATAATCAACCAAATTAACCTACGAGTACGAGTACCTACTATAAAACAAACAAAATATTTGTTAATAGTCATAAGTCATCATAACATAGATACCTAATCCTCACGCCTATGCATTTATTATAATGAAAACCGTTTGCTTCCAAAATCGTATGAATTCGTAAAAAATATATTATAATTATTTTTAACGATGACAATCTGATGACATTATAATTTATTTTTGAGCTGCTCCGCCTACTTATTTTCAATTTTTAATTCCTTTACCATAAGGTTGTCTGAAAGAAATAGCTTTTTAGTCATAAGACCGCATTTTTTGTACCTGTAATTTTTTATCTTTATTTAAATGTATATTCTGTTTTGGTGTGCAATAAGGTATAATTGAATTGAATAATTGATGGCAACTGGTTTGTCTAAATGTCAAGTTATATCTTTTCAGGCTATTTTGAGTCTTGGGGTCGGTGTACCAAAATTGATATCGACACTGTGGTACATGCTGGTTTTTATTAATTCAAATGTAAGTAATTGAAACATCCTTCAAAATGTATAAATAGATATTTATGACTACCAGACCGCTGAAGACACTGACGTACCTATACTTTTGATTGATTCCGCCGATTGCAATGACATAAAAACATAATGTTATTCCAAATCTTCGGCTTCATTTGAATTTGGTTTATTTTTCAAAATCGGTTTAATTTGTATTTGGTTTATTAAGCGTATTTGAAAACCCTATTCTGATTAAATCTGTTGTTTTGAAGAAATGCTTGCAGCATTGCGTTACTCCACATCTTCGGCTTCATTTGAATTTGGTTT
Source organism: Agonopterix subpropinquella (assembly GCA_922987775.1). Lineage (NCBI taxonomy): Eukaryota > Metazoa > Arthropoda > Insecta > Lepidoptera > Depressariidae > Agonopterix > Agonopterix subpropinquella. Next base: position 5,930,250 of record OV277714.1, read on the forward strand.
ATTTTTCAAAATCGGTTTAATTTGTATTTGTTTATAGCATTGGCATAATATCGAATACAATTACTACAATTATATTTTATCGTAATATTTATTTCTTTCAGTTGGAATGGTTTACATATTTAAATGAAGTGTATTTTTCATTTCAATACCTCGTACAAATCTGTGTTCCTTGTATCTTAGTCGAAATGTTTAACTCTGAAGTAGATTCGATGAGGATGATACTACAAGAGCAGCGCATGAAAGAAACTGGTAAATTACTACTCTGCTTTTGTAACAAATAAGGAATTTTTTTATATTTGGATACATTCCGTTGGAAGTCCATCAACGGTCAGTTATTGGCATTATGATGAAGTAAAATGGGATATTTGAACGAACTATTTTTGTATGCTGCTGCTACTACTTTATTACTGCTGTATGTTTAAGGTGGTTTCAGTCCATACAAACGTTTGACCCACAATACGCGTAGAATTAATAAAAGTAATATTTTACATATGGAAAAATAGTTTAGAAAATCTAGATGTCGCGTAAAGCTTTGAAATTTTTCATAAAAAAAATTCGATTCGATTTCATAAATCACAGAGATTCGATATATATACAAGGTCCAACTAAGACTCCCAGGGGGGTGGTGTGGCGTGGTCACACTACTTGTCTGGCCGTGAAGATGGAGTCACTACTTCGCGGGGGACACTGCGGGGCGAAGGAGGCGGCGGCGCAACCTGCAGGCAGTCGGCCTGCCCCTGCGGCCAACGGGATGGTGGAGAGGCTCCACAGGACGCTGAAGTCGGCCATCATAGCCCACGATAGCCGAACATGGACTGAGGTTCTTCCTATAGTACTCCTGGGGATGAGGTCAGCATGGAAGGAAGACCTGCAATGCTCTACAGCTGAATTGGTGTATGGTGAGCCACTATGCATTCCTGGTGAGTTCATACATTCTCCTAACTCACGAAAAGCTCCAGCAGTTCCAGAGTTTGTCGCAGAACTACGAAAGTACATGTCGAGTTTACAACCAGTCCCAGCATCTAGACATTCCAGTAAGGCTACATTTATACATAAAGACCTGAGCAATTCAAGCCACGTTTTCTTACGTAATAGTCCGATCACCGGAGGGGTTTGACCCTAACAGTAAATCGTCTCTCGCTGAAACTTTGTAGTGTGATAAAGTGAAGTATAAAGATAACGGTTGACAAGTATCTAGGTTTTTTTTATTTGGAAGTTAGGTATTTATACCTAAACATAAAAATCACTTATAGCTCTCGGCGGAAAAAGTTTCTCTCCAAAATTCCTTTGGTATATGTTAGTATAAACTAATTACCATAGAGGTGATCGGTATCTAGGAATTTATCGATTTCACGAAGGGAGAAACATAAAAATACCGTTTTTAATCCATAACTACTGCAGGAATAATAGTCTCACAATTGTTGTCTTTTTGTGTGTATTAATTTCATTACATGTATCGTCTTGCACAAGAAGCTAGAATATTTTCGTTTCAATTATAGTTTTATGATTTTTGGGCAATAACTTACTTCGGAAAAGTATTCTCTTCCTCTTTATCCATTTACAAGTTAAAATACACTTTAATACAACAGGATTACTAAGAATCTATTAAAATTTCGCCCTCATTAGTATATTAACATTTTTTCAATAATATTCTTCCCGCGCTAGGCCCCGATCTACGAGCGCGGGGTGCGGAAGGGTTGAGGGGAGTGGGCGGCGGCGGGCACCGCAACATCGCACGTGCTCACTGCTCAGTGCTACCCGCGCCGCGCCGCTGATTTATAATATTACCTACTGTAGCCCCGGGACTATTTAATTACAAAAAAGATTACCGATTGCCGTTTTGATATTGTTGTAGGGTACGAAATTACTAATATAAAAACCCTATTCCTGCGAAATTACTAATATAAAAAAAACTTTTTATATACTGTCATGTTCTTTGCCTTAGTTCAATACTGTAATAGTAAGACTGTCTAAAGTTGTCATACAAAGCTATGGGACTAGATGAAAACGTCTATTTTGATAGGTCTTATAGCTTTGTATGGCAACTTTAGACAGTCTTACTATTACGTAAGGGTAGGTGTTGATATTGAACTAATAATTACTATAATTTACAGTGCATAATCACTTAATCACTGAGATAGAGACTCTTTACTAAAAAGTGCCATATTTAACCTCAAATTTTACGTAATTATTTTTGAAAATCCACTTTTTTGTCTGTAAGTTCTTAACATTTTTAGCCATTCTATTCTTTAGTCACTAGTCTAAAAATAGTTTCTGCGAAAGATTTGTGTACCTGCATCTGTAGTTTAGCTTTTATTGATTATTCTCTGTTCTCCTGTTTTTTGATTATAACCTCGGACATAAGTGTAAGAAATAGCTGAAAATCAGAATGTACATGTTTCAATTTATGCTCTATTTTATAAGACGATAAAAATTTTTGGTGGAAAAAAAAAAACAGAATAATCGGTCAGGGTTGCCTATTGCCTCTCGTTTTATTCAAAATTACTCGATTTTTTTTCTTTTTTCAGTTTCTTTTAGTTCACTATACTATTACGTACATTCATTCAGCCTCTCGGCCGAATTCATATTTTAGCTTCATTTTTACGTAAATAATTTTCGAAAACCAACTTTTTTATTTATAGTTTTTAAATTTTTCCATCAATTTTATCGTGTTGCTGGGTACACAAAAAAAGGCTCAGAGTCAAAATTTCTCTCACAGACCGTTACAGTTTTGGTTCTATAAGGGTTTTTATTTTCCACTTTTCAAATTCAAATTGTTTTATTCTCGCTGTACAACTATGTAGGTTATCTACAGGGTCAAGGGTGTAACAAAACACCCTAGTAATACTTAAGGGGGTGCTTCAGACCATCAAACTGAACAACTTTCACTATGGGGCCAACATCGAGAAAAAATTAAAAAATCTTTTGTCCCATACAAAACTGCAGTACCGACTCGACTAAAATGTATGGAATAGCAGATTTTTTTACTGAGCATCGAGAGTGCATAAGTTTATCCTACCACTATCCATCATCTACATTCATCATCAGATAAGCTCTTGGCCACCCTAATATTACATTGTCATTAGATTTATCTTTGTGTACCACATTGCAGTCAATTCTGATAACGGGAACTGGTTTTTAATCTTGCATGTAGCTAACATGCAACACGATTTGTACAAAACATTCTAACTAGTAACTCTTCAAGCGAAGCACAAAAATAAATGCGGTCAAAGTATATAATAAATTGCCATACGAAATGAAGACTCTTCCGAATGAGAAGTTTCTCAAGGACCTAAAAACCTTTTTAGTATCAAAATTTCCCTAATGACCTAAACGAGCATTTAGATGATTTTAGAGTAAACAAATTGTGGCCTGCAAGGAGACAGTTTTCAAATCTCGCTTAAATGTGTTTGACTAATAAATTCAATGTATATTATAAAATGACATTTTTCTATTTTTATAATGTACCAAATGAAATCCATTTAATTATTATTCTTTCTTTCTTCGTGTGTTTTAATGTAAAAATTTCAATGGACATTGTATTAATTATTTTGTAGGTACTTGGTAAATTCCTATAATGTAAAGTATGTATTATCAATATCACTATTGTAAAATTGCCACACCCAAAATGGGTAAAATTACATTGAGACTGTATTATCACTGACATCTACCTATTTTAAACATGTATTTTGTCGCAATAAATATGAATGAAATGAACTAACATAATATAAACTTACTAATAACTAACAAGACGTTAAATGAAAGCTTGTTAAAAAATGCACATGAACTGGAGATGGATTACGGGATATGTTAATATTCCGTGTGCATGTGCATTTTTATGTACATGTGTAACTTGACTTGCTCAGTTCAATTCGGCCGCAATTTCACTTGCGCCGGCACGCCGGCCTCAGTGGTCTGTGCACTGGCGCAATAGCGCTAATAATAATCTACGAATAAGAATGTATAGAAATGTAAATCAAGCTCAAAAAGTAGCACCAAAAAAACTGTACCGTGTTCTAAATTTGTTGTTTAAAAACTGTACCTTGCCACTAAAACTCATACAAAATGGGTAGATAGAGACTACCACTTGCCACACGCTACGATTCTTACCTACTTCCAGGATTTTTTTGCCACGCTAGCGCACCACCGTCACCACGATGTCTATTGCGCCGGTGCGCCGACCACTGAGGCCGGCGCGCCGGCGCAAGTGAATTTGTGGCAAAGTTGAACTGAGCAAGTCAAGTTCCACCAAATACGTTAATATCCCGTAATCCATCTCCAGTTCATGTGCATTTTTTTACAAGCTTTCATTTAACGTCTTGTTAGTTATTAGTACCTAAGTTTATATTATTACGTTAGTTCATTTCATTTATATTTATTCCGATAAAATACATGTTTACAATAGGTAGATGTCATTGATAATTCAGTCTCAACGTAATTTTACCCATTTTGGGTGTGGTAATTTTACAATATTGATATTGATAATACATACTTTACATAATAGGAATTTCCCAACTAACAAGTTAACCTTATAAAATTGAATCTACATCGTGTTAATGAATTAGCGCAAAACCTCATACACCCCAACTGATTTATAACCAAATAAATAGATTGAAACAATAATTTCATTATTTTGATAGTTAAAATTTAAAGTTATTCGCATTTTAAGTTTTGAGGCAAAAATGATTTGTTATCATTTCAGCACTGAAGAAAGCGCTAACGTACTCATGGATACATTTTTATAATCTTGTTTTGGTAGTAAGTAGGGTGAGTGTGCCCGTGCCATGGGTTGACATCGGGTTTCGAAAATTTTAAATTTTACAAACAAATTATTTAATATTTTGAAAAAAATTATCTATGTTAAAACCATGATAATTCGATTCTGCTCTCGATTCGTAACAAACTACTTTCTAGTTTTGCGTTAATTCATTAACACGTTGTATAAGGTCTAAACTCTATTAGTCGTTTTAAAAGACATTTATTATTATTTTTATTTTTTTTTATTTTTTTTTATTGTTTTTGGAAGACCAACAGCACAATGCAACACATTAAAACAGTATTATATAAGTAACAGAAGGCCAATTAAAGGTCCTCGCTAATATACATCAAACTAAAAAGAAAGAACGATCTAGTACAGCACCAAACATGCGTATCGGTTGTTATAAATAACATAGATAGTTAATCAATACCCACATACATAGGTTAAACAGAGAAAATTGTTTGGGTACATCAATAGTACAGATAGCTTAGCTGATTACAATTAAATCACTAGTAAAAAACACATAATATAGGTATATAAAACAAAAAGAAAATAACGATTAGGTATACCTACCTATTTTAAAACTATTTGTTCTATCCTGCTATGAAAAAACTCTGCGCTAGTTGACGCCTCGCTGACATAATGCTAGTGTTGAATAGGTCTAAATCGTATTCCTTACTCAGATTATTGAAACTATTGCTCGCACGCCAGACAAACGTATTCATCCTGTAATTAGTGGATGCAGATGGAAGGTAGATAAGAGCGTTGGACCTTAATACCTTCGTGGGCACTCTGTTGTGCAGTTGGGAAAGAAGACTGGGACAATCAATAGCGCCTGATGCTATTTTCAAGAGAAATACCAGATCTGCTATTACACGACGGTTTTCAAGAGGAAGTAAATGATGTCTGTTACATTGGTTTAGATAGTCAGTCGAGTCATAATGGGCTCCAATACGAAAGCACAAATAGCGAATAAACTTTCTCTGAATACTTTCTATACGGTTAACATAGGTCGCATACATAGGGTTCCATATTTGTGACGCGTATTCCAGGTTACTACGCACATATGTAAAATAAAGAATTTTGAACGTCTTCACTTTAGTAAATTCTTTTGAGCAACGTTTTACAAACCCTAAGGCTTTATAGGCCTTCGATACTATTGTGTTGATATGGTCGTCAAAAAGCAGCTTAGAATCATGAACCACCCCAAGATCACGCATCGTCGTATTCCTGGGTAGAATCTGACCTTTGAGAGTGTAATCGAAAAGAACCACATTATATTTACGTGTGAAAGTTACAGTGCTACATTTCAAAGGATTAAGATCTAACTGGTTTATAGCACAATAACTCTCAAGTCGTGCAAGATCAGCTTGAAGCCTCTCAGCATCTGAGACAGATGAAATCGAAGTGTATATTTTCATATCGTCAGCAAAACACAATAAATGAGATGTCTGGAAACAAGAGTCAATGTCGTTTACAAAAAGTGTAAATAGCAAAGGCCCGAGCAAAGAACCCTGTGGCACCCCGCTAGGTATCGGAACCCAACTAGACATATAATTATTAACTACTACCGCTTGCGTGCGGTTATCAATGTATGACGAGAACCATCTAAAGAGGTCACCACAAATGCCAACCTTGTGAAGCTTAAATAAAAGTAGTTTGTGCGGAATACGGTCAAAAGCTTTACTATAATCCGTATAGACAACATCCACCTGATGGCCATTGTCCATGGCTTCGGTTAAGTAAGAGTTTAGTAATATGAGATTAGAAACGGTAGAGCGACCCTTTAAGAAGCCATGTTGGAATGGGCTGAATGATTGTTTTAAAGCTGGATATAGTTGGTTGAAAACCACCTTCTCAAAGACTTTGGACACAATACATAATTTGGAAATGGGACGGTAATTTGTAATATCCGTTTTTTCACCTTTTTTGTGTACAGGTGTTATGAAGGCACGTTTCCAGATGCTGGGAACATAACCCTCAGCAATTGATCTTTTAAATAGAATAGATATGGGTAACGAAATAGTTTTGGCCATCGGGGCCAGCGGATTTGGATGGATCGAGTTTCTGAAGTAGATTTGCTATTGTATCAATATTAATCGAAACAGAAGAAATATCAGAGACGCTATGCGACTGACTAAGAGAGTCAACGTTGGAATTGTGATGAGAGTTTGAAGCATTAGAGAAGATGGAACAAAAATAAGTCGAGAATGCATTACATATTGCTTCGCCGTCATTTGCGATAGAATTGTTATACTGTAAGCTACTGGGTATTACATTAGATTTAGATTTAGATTTGTAATATGACCAAAAATATTTAGGGTTCATTTCAATTGAGTTTTCAACCAAGGCTATGTAGTTATTGTAACAAGAAACTTCCAGAGCTTTAGCTCGATCACGCAATATTTTGTATGACTGTTCATCGGATAAGTTACCATATTTTTTATATTTCCGTAGATATTTAAACTTTTCTTTAATAACTTTCTTTAAAGCCCGAGTGTACCATTTAGGGTAGTGATCATTTTTTCTTAACTTAGACGGTATATACTTATCCCTTAAAATGGAGAACATTTCATAGAAATAGTCGACTGCACTCTCAAAGGCCCTAGATGTAAGCTCATTCAACCAATCTATTTTTGAAATTTCCTCGTTAATAGAAACATAATCCCCCTTCTCAAATAGGTATCTAGTAAAAGGCACGCAGTCTAAAGCATCACATTCAACAAAGTGGGCATGTAGTGAGAGCGCACCATGGAAACGATCAATGGGCAATGAGAGGGGGTCATCGCTGCAGTCTGTCACAACAAAAGTGTCGTTCGACAGTACCAGGTCCAACGTTCTTCCATAATGATTCCTAATACCGTTATACTGTTTAAGATTAAGGGCATTTAACTCATCGATAAGCAGAATTTCATTTTCCGATCGGTAATGAGACGGATCGAAGGTGCCGTCATATACATTTGGAGTCCAAACTATGTCACTCATATTGAAATCACCAACCACGAGATACTTATCATATGGATTAAGCATTATTATGCTATCAAGGTTTGTTAAAAAATTTAATAACTGTTGGGAGAAATTAAAACCGAGGTTCTCATCACATAAATAAAGCACACATATATGTAGGTTAATTAACAATTTAGAACCGTGCTGTTTTATTGACAAAGTGAGCCAGAGGTCTTCGGCTAGAGAGTGAAAAGAAGATTGAGGAGTGACTGCCAACTCTCTGCGAGTGGCAATGAGGACACCTCCTCCGAAAGTTTGTCCTGTCGCTGCATAATTGCGGTCCCGCCTCCAAACAACATACCGATCGTCAACAAGTTCCGGATTATTTATTCCATCCAGTAACCAAGTTTCTGTAATAATAATCACATCATAATTATGAGATTGAACATTACGCTTAAAGATAGCAGTTTTGGTTCGTAAGCCCCGTGCATTCTGATAATAAATATCTAGGTATTTACTGTTATTTATAGAAGTCATTTTTGTAATTAAGGAAAATCTTAGCATATTCATCGTAGTAATGAAAAGAAAGTAGTATCATAGAACAGTAATATTTAACGGTAAATGCATCACAAGAATGTATCACTTTTAATATAAAATTATGCAAGCGTAACACGTGATAGAAATAAGCTGTACTGGTGCGAATAGATGAGCAATATGATTCATTAACGGAGTGCGTAAAAAAGACAGATAAGCAAAACACAGCTTGCGCTTCAAATGCAGAAAAAACGTTATGAATGGGAAAGGAATGCAGTAGCGAGCGAGGCGTCGACGGCAGTTCAATAGGTAGTGCAGGGGTCAGAAACAGTTTAACGTGGTGTAAACAAATAAATGTGGTAATAGTAATAAAAAAACAATATTTCACAGTAGTTAATACGAAAGTGATTAGACAGGGTATTAGAAATAGAATAATATTTGTGTGGAATGAATAATAGTTTAGAACATCCTGTTTAAATCATTCTCGTTCGAAATAATTAGAACATTAGTAGTATCGTTTTTCCGAACATGGATTTTACTGTGTTTCACCCACACATAGCTGTAGTTTTTTTCCTTTGCTGTGGATTTAACCTTAGTTAGGAGTTTCTTATTATCTGGTGTCAGGTGGTCGTTGATATAAATCCTTTGCGAGTTTCCCACGAATCCAAGATCGCTTGCCGTTAACGTCTTCTTCATACGAGCTGCGGTCACGAAATTATCCTTTACGTACCTATTTATAAAGCTGACTATTAAAGACTTGTTGTCGGAGTTGAAAGTCGGTACTCGGGCTATATAGTTAATTTGCGAATCCGGAAACTCATAACCCACAATCTTGGTCAGGTTTTCGATAATTTTAAATAGGTTCTCTGTTTTATGCACAGGTATGCCTTTTATCTCAATGTTGTTGAGTCGGGACCGCTGATCTCTTGCATCAAGCTCCTTTTTAACAATTTTTAGCTCGTTAGACATCGCGCAAAAAGAGTCCTGGATATTCCGCATCTCGTTCATCCCCGTCTCGACCTTTGATATATTATGCCAATGTACCTTATGAAGGCACATTATAAGAAGATTTAGCTAATATTACCTTTATTCTTGTAATTTGGCTGGTTAAACGCTAATAAATCCGATTAATATGGCTACAATAATGGTTCAAAATTTTGTCTTCTTTTAGAAGCTAGTTACATTGCTTTTTAGCCGTATAATATTCAATGCCATATAAAGGCTTTTCATAAGGCCAATTATTCTTTTAAAAGTAGTGCACAAGGTCACTACGATGCTTTTGAACTTACAGAAGCATTTTATAAGATATCTATCAAGAAAACTAATAACAGCAACTAATATGGTCTTTACAAGAATGAAAACAATCCATAAATTCACTTATATCTAAATATATAAAAGAAGAAACTGACTGAATGACTGACTGACTGACATATCAACGCACAGCCCAAACCGCTGGGTCTAGAGATTTCAAATTTGGCACATAGGTTCCTTATGAGGTCTAGGGGTGCACTAAGAAAGGATTTTTCAAAATTCATCCCCCAAGGGGGAAACGGGGGTCCAAAGTTTGTATGGGGAAACAAGATTAGTTAGACTATTTAATGCGAAACTTCACAGGAGTACTCCTATTAATAAATGAGTAAACACGTGTTTCAGGTTTTTTCAGAATTCAACCCCTGAAAGGGGGAAATGGGGTGACAAAGTCTGAAAATCGAGATAGCTATTGTTTGTATGGTTTATCGGCTGATTACGAAAAAAACAATGATTTTAAAATCCAACGTGGCGGACGTGAAATACCATCATCCCCTGTGGGGGTGCGATGGGGTTGAAATGTCTAAATATCATTATGGGTGTCGTTTTTATGGTTTTTTGGGACGTCAATTACGAAAATAGCATCGATTTTGAAATTTAACAAAGTGGACATGAAAATCTGTCTAAATAGATTAAATTGTATATATCTTAATCTAAATATATAAAAGAAGAAAATGACTGACTGACTCACTGACATATCAACGCACAGCCCAAACCGCTGGGTCTAGAGATTCCAAATAGTAGTTTTTACGCGATGCTCGAACAAACACAGATATCTAGTTTTTATAATAGTGTAGAAAACTAGATTTTGCCTGCTACTTCGTCAGCACCGGTTCCCGTTATTGTAGCAAGATAAAAAATATACCTTGTTTTAAGTCAAATTTTACAATAAATTTCATCAAAATCGGTTCAGTAGTTTTTACGTGACAGTCATACAAATACTAATTAAAACAGTGAAAATGCCTGTTTTCGTTATAGCATCACCTAAAATCTACTTGACCGATTTTGATAATATTTGTTGTGTTTTAAAAACCAGTTCCCGTTATAAGAATTCACTGCAATGTTGTACACATAGATAAACCTAATGACAATGTAATATTAGGGTGGCCAAGAGCTGATCTGATGATAAATGGAGATGATGGATAGTGGTAGGATAAACTTATGCACTCTCGATGCTCAGTAAAATTTGTGAGTTGTTAAACAAAGAGATATGAAGCTATGGTTGACGCCAAGACAGACAAGATCGTTAAAATGATAATAAAAGTGAATAAAAGTACAAGAATAATTTAGAATATTTTTTCAGTATGCTCAACCGTTCTGAAATTTAAAGGATCTATGGTCATATAGATAACCTACAAAGTTGTACAGCGAGAATAAAACAATTTGAATTTGAAAAGTGGAAAATAAAAACCCTTATAGAACCAAAACTGTGACGGTCTGTGAGAGAAATTTTGACTCTGAGCCTTTTTTTGTGTACCCAGCAACACGATAAAATTGATGGAAAAATTTAAAAACTATAAATAAAAAAGTTGGTTTTCGAAAATTATTTACGTAAAAATGAAGCTAAAATATGAATTCAGCCGAGAGGCTGAATGAATGTACGTAATAGTATAGTGAACTAAAAGAAACTGAAAAAAAGAAAAAAAATCGAATAATTTTGAATAAAATGAGAGGCAAGAGGCAACCCTGACCGATTATTTTGTATTTTTTACACCAAAAATTTTTATCGTCTTTTAAAATAGAGCATAAATTGAAACATGTAAATTCTGATTTTCAGCTATTTCTTACACTTATGTCCGAAGTTATAATCAAAAAACAGGAGAACAGAGAATAATCAATAAAAGCTAAACTACAGATGCAGGTACACAAATCTTTCGTAGAAACTATTTTTAGACTAGTGACTAAAGAATAGAATGGCTAAAAATGTTAAGAACTTACAGACAAAAAAGTGGATTTTCAAAAATAATTACGTAAAATTTGAGGTTAAATATGGCACTTTTTAGTAAAGAGTCTCTATCTCAGTGATTAAGTGATTATGCACTGTAAATTATAGTAATTATTAGTTCAATATCAACACCTACCCTTACGTAATAGTTAGACTGTCTAAAGTTGCCATACAAAGCTATAAGACCTATCAAAATAGACGTTTTCATCTAGTCCCATAGCTTTGTATGACAACTTTAGACAGTCTTACTATTACAGTATTGAACTAAGGCAAAGAACATGACAGTATACAAAAAGTTTTTTTTATATTAGTAATTTCGCAGGAATAGGGTTTTTATATTAGTAATTTCGTACCCTACAACAATATCAAAACGGCAATCGGTAATCTTTTTTGTAATTAAATAGTCCCGGGGCTACAGTAGGTAATATTATAAATCAGCGGCGCGGCGCGGGTAGCACTGAGCAGTGAGCACGTGCGATGTTGCGGTGCCCGCCGCCGCCCACTCCCCTCAACCCTTCCGCACCCCGCGCTCGTAGATCGGGGCCTAGCGCGGGAAGAATATTATTGAAAAAATGTTAATATACTAATGAGGGCGAAATTTTAATAGATTCTTAGTAATCCTGTTGTATTAAAGTGTATTGTAACTTGTAAATGGATAAAGAGGAAGAGAATACTTTTCCGAAGTAAGTTATTGCCCAAAAATCATAAAACTATAATTGAAACGAAAATATTCTAGCTTCTTGTGCAAGACGATACATGTAATGAAATTAATACACACAAAAAGACAACAATTGTGAGACTATTATTCCTGCAGTAGTTATGGATTAAAAACGGTATTTTTATGTTTCTCCCTTCGTGAAATCGATAAATTCCTAGATACCGATCACCTCTATGGTAATTAGTTTATACTAACATATACCAAAGGAATTTTGGAGAGAAACTTTTTCCGCCGAGAGCTATAAGTGATTTTTATGTTTAGGTATAAATACCTAACTTCCAAATTTAAAAAAAACCTAGATACTTGCCAACCGTTATTTTTAAACTTCACTTTATCACACTGCAAAGTTTCAGCAAGAGATGATTTATTGTTAGGGTGTCCATACAAGAAATCTCCTCGATGATTGAACTATAAAGACGCTGTAAGGGGTTCTTTAGAAGCCCCCTATACTGGCCCACACAAAGTAGTATCACGATCAGATAAAACCATGACTCTGCTATTACCAAGGGGCCAAGTTAAAGTTTCAGTTGACAGAGTAAAGCCTGCGTACCTATGTACAGATACGCCACAGACAGGCAAGCCAGCGGATATAGAACCCAAAAAGGTTACGACCACAAAATCTGGTCGTAGAGTTACTTTCCCTGATTATTTCTCCCCAGGTCCATAAGACTCCCAGGGGGGTGGTGTGGCGTGGTCACACTACTTGTCCGGCCGTGAAGATGGAGTCACTACTTCGCGGGGGACACTGCGGGGCGAAGGAGGCGGCGGCGCAACCTGCAGGCAGTCGGCCTGCGCCTGCGACCGACACTCACCAAAGCCACTCAGCGAGGACGCACGTCGCTTCGCGCTCCCGTGCTTACCGCTTCCGCTATCGATCTCATATTTCTAATAATCATTGTTTAATTTCGAGTCAATCTTTCTGTAATCTTTCGTATCATTCTACTTTCATCTTCAAAACGCTTTCATACTTTCTATCTACTCTTGTTTCTTTCTTATTGCATTAAATTGCTGTTAAACGTAGAATTGGTGTTATTTATTTAGTCATCCAATTCTATATGTTCGTAATTATATTATAAATTTCAAATGTAATTTAATACGCAACAACTAGATTTTCCTAACTATATTTCCATATATAAGGTGAGGCGGGGCTATTCTGACACAAAAAATCAAAGCGAAAAGTTTAAGCCTCATTATTTCCCTTTGTTATAAAGTTACAGTAAAGTTGACTATTGCATATTAAAGGGTATTTTATCTATTTTGATTTCCCCTTTATTTTTGTTTTAAAAACGCATATTTACACTGGCAAAAGAAGCGAAATTCTCGTAAAAATACCATGTGGCCATAATTACCCCGCAGCGGGGTAATTCCGGCAGTCGACAATATCTCCGCCATCTATGGAGCTATGACGCTGAAACTCAAAGCAATACAATATTGACGACACGACATATGCGAAAATGAACTTTATGACAAGCTGGGATGCTTCATTTTCGAGTAAAAACACTTAAAAAAAATTGTGGGGCTATTCTGGCAGCTCTCCATACATGCTAGGGCTGGGACACGTAAAAGTCGATAAACGGAACCTAGCAAAAATTTCTTAAAAATTGGATGAGAGTGATTAAAGTAAGTATAAGTGCTTAATTTAATAAAACATTTTTTGAGTACGAGTAATCCTAAATTTATGATAAAAAAACGTCATATTAAAATTGATTTTCTATTAACTCTCTTCTTTTTAATAAAGGTTAGGTATTTATTGACGTTCTGGGTATCTATCCTGAGTATCTGTGCCGCTCCATGCAGTTATTTTAGTTTTTTCACGTCTTCAACCGCATTTCAAAGTTTGATTTCTGAGTAAATACGTTATTCTTTCTTTTTATCTTTAAATGTTACATCATCTATAATAATACAAGATACATACTTACTTATTTTAAACTAGATTACATGTTTTGTTTTGATTTTACCTAAAAATGTACATGCAAGATATGGTAGGATTAAAAGTACTGAAATTAATATCGACGTTTATACCTATACTGTGGACATCACTAGCATTTTGCTACTTCATACAAAAACAGTGGGGCTATTCCGCCAGTGTTTTCTGCCAGAATTGCCCCTCCATCATAGTTTTGGGGGGTTATTATGTCAGACTCAATAACACAGTAATAAATAAGCGTAGGACAAAATAAGTTAGCAGAAAAGAATCTACAGTTCTTATTCATATTACTTAACTTGATTAATCTTCAAATAAAACACAAAAACCACTAAAAAAATAAATAAATTTGCGAAGCGTTTTTGGTAACGCAAGCGAAAAAAATGGTATCCCGTCAATATGGCTTCCCAATCAAACAATTCCTGCGTTAGCCGCCCCATCTATATTTTATCGAAGAAACAAGCTTTTTCTCTACCTGTACCAGGTGTCGCGACTGACTAAAAGCTTATAGAACAAAAGTTATAGCCAAATGCCGGAATAGCCCCGCTGCCGGAATAGCCCCGCCTCACCTTACAAAGTTACTTATATTAATACCGTCTACGCGTATTATGCGTCAAAGTTTTGTATAAAATTGACCCCTCTGTAACCGCCTTAAGAAACCGGAGGGTTAGGATAGGTGCTAATATGGAAACATTGTCAAAATATCCCATAATAATAGGATTTGATTTTCGTAACACATAAAAAAACTGGTTTATTGCTTACAAGCCATCTCATTACAACATTATATTTTTGAGTCTAGGTACTCAAATATTATGTTTTTGTGGGATTGCTTGTATGTACTCAGCACTAGCAATGTTTTGTTTTTCATTCTTTTTCAATGCGGCATTTTTATGTTTGGTGTGAATATTTTCATTCAAATTAAAGATTGAAAAAGTCGAGCGGCGAGCGGGATTTGAACCCACGACCTGCCTATCCGGGGCATGCTCCTCTCAAACAGATCTGGTCGGCGCCCCGCAGGCTACGACGAAATTTTCAATCTATATTATCGTCTTTAAGGGACGTATTTTCGTTCATTTTTATCATATTCCAGTATGTTTCAAAAGTCGATTTATTTTTTACTTAATATATTATATTATTTATAAGTTTTTATGTTTGTTTATTTGATAATACAACTTTAAAAATTTAAAGTTTTACCGGTTCATTAACTATTGATTTTTTCTAGATTATAGGAGGAAATCTGAAATATCAGACGTTCTACAATATTGTGAATCACGACGACTAAACCATTTGGCGTGGCGAATCATTCCTGTTGACCTGCGCCTTTTCGTATCTCTTATTAGTGTGTGCACTACATATTTTATTGTAATTATACAATTCACTCACCTTTATGATTAAAATTACTTATTATTTATATTGCATAATGATTATATACCTAATGTAATGTATTGGTCTAACTTATGATCGTTGTTCCGGTTAGCGGGAAAATACCCAGCAGTATGGTTTACCGAGTTCATGATGATAAATGTATTTTTTTATTTATTTATTTATTTATTTTATATTATACAGATTTAAGATTTAGAAATTATAGTTTACTATTTTATAGATTTTTTCACATATTTGCATTTAGTTTCTAAAATATGTAATTTGTTTTAGAAACTGAAATGCGAATATATGATAAAATTATATTTAGTTTAGGACAGAAGTCAAATAATATAAATTAATTTCATGTGTTTAGTTTATTTATCAACCTGAAATAATAATATATAATAATAAGCATAGAAAATAAATAATATTTGGAAGTTACTTTACTGAAATTATAATTATGTAAATTTATTGAAATATAATTGAAGTAAAAGCTATTTTACTACACTAGCTGAAAATATACAGGATTGGCGAATACTTCACCGACAAGAGCGTAGCTCTTAAATAAGATGATGATGATGATAAGCTATTTTGACCCATTCTAAACACAAGCCTTTAAATAGATAATGCAAAGAAACATCAAACACGTGAAAGTGAAAATTCCCTTAGTTACAAAAATGCCCTCAAATGTTCAATAAATCACTTCAGAGTCACATAATTAAATTGATCAAAATGTTAATCAAGCTAAAGTTCCTTATTTTATATACAAACTTATAAATCCATATTACTTATAGGTCCATTCTAAGCCGGAACAACAAGCCTATAAAAAAATATAGTGTAAAATTACTATAAAAGATAAAACATCAATATAAAACATTATAAAGGATTCGATATCAATCATTTCGTATAATATCACTATACTGTTAGGATATTAAATTGACTTGGTACATGTTTATATTTTAATTGAATTACTTGATGGACTTGAAATTGGAAGTAAAACAGAACAACAATGAAAGAAGCGTACTGAATATAAAAATAAAAGATAAAGTTAGTTAGACATCAATAAAACGAAAATAAAAAAGAGGAATATACTTAAGGTAAAAAAACAGCAAAAATGGCATTGGACAGGGCACATGTTAAGAGAAAACATAATTATATAAATGGACAAAAAACATTGTAGAGTGATACCCAAGAGAGGGAAAAAGAAAGAAAGAGAGACCATGTTGCAGGTGGGATGATGATATTAGGGAGATAGCAAGAGGAGAATGGATGAGGAAAGCGGATAGAAGAATGTGGAAGTCTCTGGAAGAGGCCTATGTCGAAAGACAAGTTGAAGAGAAAGTTGAGTCGGAAGATAAGTGAAATTTTATGTACGTAATATAACAGAAATGTAATGTAAAACAATTGTAAAGTAACAGAAATAATTTGTAATGTAATGAAATGTAACCCATAACTCTTTAACAATAAAGGTAATAATAATACTTGTTTCACACGTACCGCAACCACACCACAGCGCAGCGACAAAAGGTGGCCGGGCATTGGTTACGTGTGAATAGTGTTGCTGCAGCTTTTTGCAGTTGCGTTTTGGTAGGTACAGACAAAATGTCGATGTGGTTGCGTTGTCAGTAGTTTTTGCGATGTGGTTGCTATGTGGTGGCGATGTGGTTGCATTGTGGTACCTAAAAATGGAGTACTAAGTTACCCATATGCTAAATTTTGAATCGGAGATTTGATCCCGTTATCTTGATGTTCACAAAATGTGGTACGTGTGACTTCTACTATTCATTTTCAATACAAAAATATGTGTCCGACCACGGGGTGTGGTTCTGGTTTCTGGTGTAGTTTTGGTACGTGTGAAACAACGCTTACACGAACGCTTCTACATTCGGATTAGAATACTCCATTACATTATGGAAGTAATATTACTGTGCAATAAAATTGTATTGGTCATTGCGGAAAAGGTATTTAATTGCCCACTTCGAGACATACGTTTGGCAAATGACAACAGACAATATCAAAATAAAACAAAATGTTTAACATTCGAAAAACTCGAATAAAATTAACAAGAGAAAAAAGAAAAATACCAAAGTCACTTGTATTTTTTTCTTTAATATCTCAGCTGTGCTTTGGTATCGATTTTGGATTTGCAGTGTTATTAAAAAAACAAATCAGATCTTTGGTACAACGTTCAACAATCTGCATATCAGCCATGTATATCATTGTTTTAGCAATTCCCATTAGATATTTGTACAACAATATTTGGTTCTGGTATACTTTCTTGGAATATACATTATCTGTGATTTTTCTTAACTACTCAAAGTATAATGTATACAACTATGTCAAAGACCTGAGTGATATTTATAGCATCACGCTATCAGAAAAAAAAGTATTGCAATTTATTTATATTTACAACGGGGTTGTAACTCTTATTATAAAGATGACTTTTATTCTAGCACGTTGTTTTTTCGACCCAAATAATTGTACCCAAGTAAACTATACGTATTTCGTATTTTATTGGTTGCCTGATTTCGGCTTGGATATGATCGGTATTATTCAAATAGTCATATTTTATTATTTATTTTGCTGTGTTAGAAATGTGAAGGAAACTTTGAAAAATTTTGAGGTAGATTTAAATATGATTGGAAAAAGATACGCATCTATCGCTGATTGTTTTGAAAAGCTGATTCCTCTTCATGATAATTTGGTAAACATCAACGGTTGTTACTATTCACTTTCTTTTCATTCTTCCTTTTGTTTTCTTTCTTTTTATTTCTTTCTTTTTTTTCTTTCTTTCTTTCTGTCTTTTCTTCTTTTTTTCTTTATTCGGAGTTATTGCTTCGACATTACAGGTCTTGTTAGAATTGGGAATTGGTGTACCAAGGATGCTGTCTGCGTTATGGCTTCTTATTTTGAACATAAAAATTGGTGTAAGTGCATTTTACTAGTGTTTTAGTATTAAAATTATAATGTTATGTATTTTAATTTATATTCTTTTAAAGGCGGCATGGTACACATACGATGTGTTGCAAACTTTTCATCTTATGATACAAATAGGCACACCTGCGATTGTCGCTGAAATGGTTAATACTCAAGTGGACGGTATAAGAGGCATATTAAACCAACAGTTAATGACACAAATCGGTAAGAACACTGAGAATTTGTAGTCTTTACATTTGAAAGGAATCATGAATGAACTGACCAGAAGTGGAAATTAATTTTATTTCAATTTATGTTTCTAGAGCATAGAGATCAGAGTTCTCAAAACACAGCATACTCGTATGTATAATAATCTCTTAATACAATGTTGCATGACTTCATCGTGTTTCAAAATAATTATTTTAACTTCTTTCACTTCTAAATTCACCAGGTACTTAAGGTTACAAATCTTATATTAATCTTAGCATTGAAACTGTATATTTTTTTAGAAAATCGGACAATTATACGCATTAGTTTATTAGTAGCATACATAAATAATCATTGACTTTAATTGCTTTATATTAAAACTACGATTAACTTCATTTGTATGCAGCGCGCAGGGCCGTAGCTAGGGGGAGGGGGGCATCGTGGGGCAATGCCCTACCTTAAAATCCCAATGCCCTACCTTAAAAATTACCAATCCACTACATCGTCATTATAATAAGGCCATCGGGGTACGAGACCGGACCTCAAACTAACGGGGCCTCGAAATTCATGCTCATACATTATTTTTTTAACTCAAATTCTACCCGCAATCAAGTCGTAGGTCTGTGAATTCTCGAGCTCGCTTCGGACACTCCAGGTTATTTGTTTTGATATGCTAGTAGATTGAGCTCTGGCCACAATCGACTCATACTAGGCTAATGGAAATCGAACCATGGCATTGCTATTGCGTCTTGTTATGTGAATTCTGAGCTTGCTACGCTCGCTCCTAATTATGCTTAGTTAATGTAAATAAGAAAAGAAATCCGCCCTTCCTTCAACTGCCTATACCCTACCTTTAATCCAGTTCTAGCTACGGCCCTAAGCGCGCATTAGCGCTTTAGGAGTAAACTTCTTTTAATGATTTCAGATGAGAAAAAAGCCAAGGAAGTAAAGAGGCTGCTCTGCTACTTAAAGATTAGAAGATTGAATCATCTCACGTGGCGTTTTATCCCGTTAGACCTTCGTCTGCTATTATCTCTAATCAGTCTGTGTACAACATATTTTATTGTTATAATACAATTCACGCACCTTTATTGAAATTTGCTATAATTTTATTTCAATCAACAACACGATTATTACTTTCTTCATTTGAAATACTTTCAAGTAATTTTTAATATTTATCTAATTTCGTATTTTTTATCATTAGATTTACTTACATAATTAACACCCATATTCTTAACTAATTTAGACATAGGCGTAATACTTATAACACCACTCTTTTTACGTCTGGGGTTAAAAACTATCTTTCCAGCAGTGGACAAATGCAATTCAATAGCGCGTGACTGCGCACGGGATTGCGTGCGATAAAATAGCGCGTATAATTACACTAGTCTTGCCTAACTATAGGTAGTTTTTATGTTTGTTTGGCATTAAACTGATTTGATTTGATTTAACCGCTATCGATAATGTTACTATTTTTTTCGAGGTCACTATTAGGGTCCTTCTTAATATGCTGCCACTTTTTTAAAGGTATGGTCAGACCGTCAAATTGAACAACTTTATCTAGGGCGCCTACATCGAAATCGCGGAAAAGTAATCTGGCTCGAAAACGTGTGATTTTTTACCGCGATTTAATGTACTTAATGGCACCTAATCCGATTGTCAATGTCAACGTCTATTAAGACGGATTAAGTTAAGGATTTCGTTTACTGATGTAGCAGGCTCGGTGGCGCACTTTGACGAGCGAGAGCTATACTCTGGCTAACAGGTTGCGTGTTTTTTTTCAATCTTTAATTTGATTTGTCAATATTATTTGTTTCGCAATTTTTTCACATTTTGGAACAAAAATATCCATCATGAAATTCAAGAAATCTCGTAGTACGACATAATACCTATACTAAAAAATATTTCATTCTGTTGATGCTGTTTGAGACGTATTTTTCTTTTGTTTTTATGTATATTTCAAATAACTATACTGTTATATTTAACTGAAATAAGTAATAAACCTTGTGTTGTAGCATTTCGGTTGTTTTCATTTAATTAAATTTAATTTAATTATATTTACTTTACAAAAAGATAATGAAAAGTAGTAGGTATGCACATGCAGATTAATAATTCCTTAGTTACGAAGCATTTTAATTACAAACTGATGAGTGATGACTGTATGACAACCTTATGGAAAGGTCCATTAAATTAAAAATGATGTCCATTACATTAATTGAAAGAAAATAAGTAGCAACATTTACTTTGTTGTTTAGTTTTTACTCCATTTTTATTTATGAAACGTTTGACAACGCACTGCAACTCAACAATAAATAATTATGTTGTTTCATACAAAGATAGATATTGAGCATTATTCAAGAAAACATAGAAAAGAAATTCCGAAATCACTATCTTGGTATTTTTTTATTTGTCAACTTTTGTTTGGCTTAAATTTTGGTTTTAGTAAATTTTTAAAGAAAAATTTACACAAAATCGCAAAATACACAACATTGATTGTATCCTTAGCTTATATTGTCATATTAGTGGGAGGTTTTTGGTATATGTATACAAACCTTTGGTTTGGTTTAGTATAACACAATACACTATATTTTTCATAGTTCTAAACTTTTCAAAATACAATCTCTACGATTTCCTCATTGATATAAACGCAATATAATATGTTGTGAAGAAAGCAGAAAAAACATTTCTAAAAATTATTACGACGTTTGTCACGATAGTCATGCATAATCGAAACAATTTTTATTACAATATGTTGTTATAAAAACAAAAATATATTTTGCGATGAAATGAATTTAGTATATTATTTTATATATTGCATCCCTTGTTTAGGCTTAGATGTTGTGGCAGTGGCGCAATTAGTTATTTTTTATTACATTTATTGCTGTGCACGAGATTTGAAACAACTTTTGATTTCTGAAATGAATTTGATTGTTTTCGTTAATCAGTCCAAGGCAATTGCTGAATGTTATGACAAAGTCAGACCTTTTTATGACAAAATAGTAAGTACCTATCAACAAAAGTGTTAAAAGTTTTTTTGTATACAATATCATACTACAAAATTATATGTATACTGTATAATAGTCTATCGGGTCGTTATAAAATTTTTGGCAAGTACCAACCATTTCTTATAGCAGGGTTCACTCTCAGCATTTTGAAGGTTTCAGGATGGTATGACGCTACGTTTCAAATGGTGGCTACACACACAGATGCACATACACACAAACAAATAACACAACACGTGTGACACAATTTTTACTACTATTTAGAAACGATAATTAAGATAAGACCCTTCTTTTGTTATCTACCTATTTGCTAAATTCCTAAATAAAAAACTTAATTATAATTTTGAAATATTTAGAAGTAGAGAATAATAAATTATTAGAAGTACCTACCTACTATCAAAGAAACAAAATATTTGTTGATTGTTATAACATAACCCTCAAGCCTACGCATTTATTAGGGTTCCGTACCCAAAGGGTGAAAACGGGACCCTATTACTAAGCCTACGTTGTCCGTCCGTCCGTCCGTCCATCCGTCTATCTGTCCGTCTGTCCGTCTGTCCATCTGTCCGTCCGTCCGTCCGTCCGTCCGTCCGTCCGTCCGTCTGTCCTTCTGTCCGTCTGTCCGTCTGTCCGTCTGTCCGTCTGTCCGTCGTCCGTCTTTCCGTCTGTCCGTCTGTCCGTCTGTCCGTCCGTCCATCCGTCCGTCCGTCCGTCTGTCCGTCTGTCCGTCTGTTCGTCTGTCCGTCTGTCCGTCTGTCCGTCTGTCCGTCTGTCCTTCTGTCCGTCCGTCTGTCCGACCCGTCTGTCCGTCCGTCCGTCTGTCCGTCCGTCCGTCTGTCCGTCCGTCCGTCCATCTGTCCTACCTATTTAGGGCTGTAACTTTTAAACCGTAATAGCTAGGTAGTTGAAATTTTCTCAGATTATGCTTTATTATGGCGAATTTGTTAACAAATATTGAAACTGTCCAAAAGTTAAAAATTAAGGGGGGTTCTCAACAAGAAACTAGTTTTTATCAAGGTCTTTTCTTCACGCTCTATCGTAACAACGGTAATACATACAAGCGTCAAACTTTGTGTGACTATAGAGCAAACTCTACAAAATAACAACAAATACTAAAAACCGGCCAAGTGTGAGTCGGTCTCGCGCTAAAGGTCCCGGAAGTTAATAATGTTGTGTTATGTGGTAGTGTGGTACGGGACCCTCGGTGCGCGAGTAGCCCGACTCGCACTTGACCGGTTTTGTTATACCTAATGAAAACGTTTCGTTTCCAAAAATGTCTTCATAAAAATTATATTTATATTTGTAACGATGGCAACTGGCTTTGTATAAAAATGTCAAATTATATCTTTTCAGGCTATTTTTAGTCTTGGGATCGGTATACCAAAATTGCTATCAACACTATGGTTCATGTTGGTTTTCATTAATTCAAATGTACGTATTTTTGATTAAAACTACCTTTAAAATATAATTATAAATAGGTATATCGCAGACCGCTGAATACATTGATGTACACACGGCGACACATCAGGTTACGCACCCTATATACCCATAACTACACTACGTACAAAACACAAAATAGTGCGGTAGAGAGCCTGCATAGACGCGGCTCACGCGGGCGCAGCGTGCTGTGAGACGAAACAACAACAACATACCGCACCCTCTCGCACGATTCGCAGCGTTCAACTTCTAATAGTTCAAAGTCCAAGCAGGGTAACCTGACCTGTCGCCGTGTGTACCTACTTGAGAAGTTTCTCATAATCATAAATGATTGACTGACCTGATTAACAATGAAATGGAATAAAAAACAGACAATTATTTTTAAAGGACACAGTAAAGAAAAGTTCAAAATTTTATAACAAGTATGTAAACGAATACCCAGATTCCTATTTTGAATGGTTACCGCTTTTGAAGGAAGTGGAATCTGGTGGACTCCAATTGTGTGCAGCGCCGTGGTAGAAAAGGGGTTAGTCCACTCTGATCATGTGATCCGTTACCGGTGGAAACGGATCACGCGAGAAAGGTGCCTCTGATGACGAGATCAGTTTTGTGGGCCTAGTTGTAAATAAGTAAACATCAAATAATAGATTTATAATCATAAATGTATTTTCTAGCCTTTTTTTACTACATCTATCATAAATTAAGATCACTGTCTGACTATGATTCCTTTGCCTTTGCTTTTACTGTTAACAGACATAATATCAAATACATATACATTAATCATAATAATTATTACTTTCTTTCAGGAGGAATGGTTTTCTTTAAATCTCTACTATTATAAAACTGTAAATTAAAAAAAACATTTTTTTTTGCTTTGTGTGTTTGAACGAGCATCACGCGAAAAGTTTTGAACCGATTTTGATGAAACTTTTTTTGTTTGATAGCTTATCATCTGACTTAAAATCTGGTATATAATTTATGCGGACGAAGTCGCGGGTAAAAGCTCGTGAATTATATTTTTCATTTAAATACCTCGCACAAATCTGTGTTCCTTGTATCTTAGTCGAAATGGTTAACTCTGAAGTAGATGCGATGAGATTGAAGAGCAGCGTACAAGAACAGCGTATGGAAGAAACTGGTAATTACTACTCAGGTTTCGTAACAAATAAGGAAAATATTGGATAATTTCCATTGAAAGCTCATCACCAGCATTAAAAGTGTTATGAAATAAAATCTGACAGTTATGGATATGGGAAATTTTGACTGGGTGATTTTTGTATGCAACTATTGCTGTTGTATGCATAAGAAACATAATTATTATGGAAGGTTAGGATAGGTAGTAATATGGACATCCAATAATTGTATAAGTACTGTCAAAATAGGTATCCCATATAATAAATATAGGGTTTGGTTTTCGTAACACATTAAAAAAAAACTGGTTTATTGCTTGAAAGTAAATCCACTACAACATTATATTTCACTAGGTACTCAGCATACTTAATTGTAGCAATGTTTCATCATATTGTAAGAAAATTAATAGTGGTGAAGTTCAGCGTTCGCGGCGGGTCCACCCTTGGCGTACCCTGTAAAGGGAGGGATGAAATTTTAGAAAATAAAGTTTATCATAATCAGAATCAATAAGACACTCATAATAGCAATTAATATTACACAGATTCCAAATTTTTTTAAATATTTATAATGTAATTTGTTTTTGAAACTGAAATGCAAAAATAAGTGAAAAAAATCTATTTAATAAAACTATTTCATGTGTTCAGTTTATTAATTTTTATAAACCTGACATAATTCGTAGTATCATAATAATTTGAAAGTTACCTTACTAACATTAGGTACTTTTATTGAAATATAATCATTCAAAGAAACATCGAACACGTGCAAGTAAAAATACCATTAGTTAAATGAAAGTTCAATCAATCACTTGACAGTCACATAATTAAATTGATCGAAATGTTAATCAAGCTAAAGCTCCTTATTTTATACACGAACTTATAAAATGATGGTGATGAATGGATTTCTTGTCAATTTTGATCACACCGCGACTGCTAATCGTTATATAAAAGCAATCAGGTACGCAGGATATTTGGAAGTGCAGATCAGGTCTGGCCTGAAAT